>OY292486.1:5624815-10424815 GCA_958496325.1 Nomophila noctuella | reverse complement strand
GTTTGATCCACATGGCTTCAAAGCGATTTTTATTGTATTAAAAAATACCTTTTTAACGGTACCCCACACGATGGGGTAAGTCGATTTTTTTTTTCGAATTTACCTACTTTTCACTGTATTTTTCCATTATTTTAAAAAACAATTCTTGAATTATCAGTTTACATCTCTCCACCAATTTTCGTGGCAATCGATGCAGAAACGGCGGAGAACGAGCCAGGACAGACAGACAGACAGACAGACATGACGAAACTATAAAGGTTCCTAGTAGACTACGGAACCCTAAAAAGCGACGTAGGTAGGTAATAATAAGTAATAACTACTTAACTAAGTATACTTCGACTTCGTTATTGTCGGTAATCAACAAATACCTATACGACGAACCTATGATTATGGCAACAGATTTCAGTATACTTTCAATATTAAATCGCGTTTGATTCCTGGTTCGAACCCAGTTCGGACGGAATAATTTTATCTGAGTAGATCTTCTTGTTCGACTGATGCAGTTGCATACCAGACTCTGAAATAGCCTGCTGGAGCTTCGGACAGAATAAATAAATAATAAATTCATTGGATTAAAAAAACAATTGCCTAGCCCCAATCTAAGCTCCAAGC
The DNA here is from genome assembly GCA_958496325.1 of Nomophila noctuella. Taxonomy (NCBI): domain Eukaryota; kingdom Metazoa; phylum Arthropoda; class Insecta; order Lepidoptera; family Crambidae; genus Nomophila; species Nomophila noctuella. Next base: position 10,424,203 of record OY292486.1, on the reverse strand, counting down.
TTGTGCTAGGGAACCCTAGCGGGATTCGAACCCGCGACTCTCAGTTTTGCAGTCAGCGTCTCTGACCACTTAACTAACGGGCCTGACTAATACCTATTGCTATCCTAGTAAACGAGAGTGTGGGAACGGAGAAGTGTGATAGGAAATAGGAATAAATAATTATTATCGATCGTTTAAACGGTGCACTAAATGATTTATATACCTTTATATTAACAAATTGTACATACATTTTCTTAATTGCTAAATTAAAATATGAAGATATAAGAGCAAAGTTGGGTACATAATAATTTTCAGCTTAATTCCTTAAGCACAGCAGTTTTCAATTCATAGTACTTATTCAACCTGATTTCTGCATATCTGTAAATGACGAAATAACATTTTCAATGAGCTTGTAGTAGGTTCATTCGAGGTCTATTTTTTAAACAACCTGTTTGTCGTTATTTTTGAAATGGACAAGACCAAGAAATCACGGCTTCGATATCAGCACATGACAAATATAGTCCATATCAGCTAAGATGCTCCCGGCTACAGTTTGCCTTCAAAGGAAAATCGAGACTATTCCTAAGTAATAAGACCCTACGGAAAATCATAAAAATAGCTTGTGGAACTTATTGCCTTGAAATAAAGTTTGATCTTGCATAAGAAAGAAGTACACCTGCCAATGCAATCATCTTAGCTGATACGGAAGATAGTGTTCACGACTTCGTGGAATTTAATCAATATTTTAAAAAATACGCCTTTCCGCTAGTATTTACCTTCCAAAGTCGAAATCAATATTAGACAGCTCATACTGAACAAGTGACCATATACCCCACAGAAAATGTGAAGCTAGTGAAAATTGTTGAACTTCAATCAAAACTTTGTCAATCGCTTCAGTCGGCGGTGCGTCAGTATTCAAATATTCAGAAAGATATGTGCTTATCCATGACCTTTGGTAGTCTTCACTCGGGTATCTGTTGTAATCAATATCCTCGATTGATAAACCTAAAACGAGAGTAACTTTCAAAATACATACCTACAATCAGACGCACATTTATCAATGGAGGCTTACTGGGTTATCTTATCAATATGTGCTATAGTTTTATTCACGTACCGACACTACAAAGTGTCATGAAAATTATTTTTTACTCTATGAACACGTTATACCTACTTTCGAGGCTGAAGATTTACGTAAAGTCACGCACGTGTACATTACAGCATGATTTAAACATTAAATTGTATGAGTACATAATACACTGTACCTTCTAGTAAACACCTTGTCGCTCGTGCGTGCCCACCACCAATAAACGTAATAGCTATACCTCTAGTACATACCTACAAACTCATTGAAGTGATTCGCAATATCGAACCCCTGATAGTTATACGTAGCATACTCATAGTCAATGAAGGCTACAGTCCCTTCATCTTTGTTGTAGATCACGTTTCCTAGAAGCAAATCATTGTGAGCAAACACTATTGGGCTCTCAGTTTTGATTAAGTGTGATTTTAGGCGCTCAAACTCTATCCTTAGTCTTGTTATTGACCCAAAGCTATTCACAAATCTACAACAGAAAGAAATAGACAAAAAGTATTTGTGTTAAATTGTTACTTTGAAAATTGTATGATAAATTGTTAGTACTAAAGTTAATGTCATAAAAATATTATAAGAAACTATGTATATTCAAAACCATTTCTAAAATAAACATGCAATAGATATTCATCACATTATTAATAAATACATTTAACAGTTAGTTATTCAATATTGGATGCAAATTGTTAAAATTATCCTACACAATATATTATAACAATGTCATCAGTCAGCATCTGTTTACTTGTATTGATTATAAAATCTCTTAACATTTTCGAACCTAAAGGAAATCAGAAGTAATAAATTTTTGTCTGTTTTTCTACCCTATTTCAAAGTGGCTGAATAGACTACACTTATACAAACCTTTTTTGTTTCTCAGAATCGGTAAAAGGTTCAGGTAGTAGTGCCAAAAACTGTTCTATTTTATCCCATACCATTGGTTCTTCTTTTATCTGCAAATATATCAATATACCAGATACTTAATCCACACCATGATCAAACACAAAGGAAAGAGCAACACATGCATGTTTTAATGCTAGTATCGTTTGCATTTATTTCACTTGTCCATGTTGACTAATATTATTTGTAGGCATGGGCGTACCCAGGATAGGGCAGGGGGGGGGGTGTGTGCAGCTGCCACCCCTAGATAGTGTTGAGGTCTCTACTAAATATGTTACATAGGGCAAAAAATAAGAAAATACCCCCCTCCTGGCTTATTAAAATCTGATTTGCCCTCCTGGTTTATTTAAGTCTGATTTTTCTCTCCCTGGCCAAGAACCTGGATACACCCATGTTTTTAGGTTTTTTTGCCATCAATATCAACAGTTGTGTGTTAATAGTATAATCAATAACATATTTTGGTGTGATTTCAGTCCGAAACCCCAGGGGTTTAGTTGTTTAATAGAGAATAGCTCAATATAATAATTTGTACCAACCTCCTCACTTAGTTTAACCCTGTGCATTTTTGCCATTTGTCTTGCTACAAGCGGCCATATTTTTGTATCTAGTACAGAGTTCAGTGTTAAGGTTTCTCCAGGATAATACTGATAAGCCAAACCATTTTCGAACATACCGTAAACTTCTGGAGCAAGACCTAACACATTCAGAGTTTTGATATTTCTGTAATGATATAACCATTATATAAAATTAATTGAAACATTACTTGTTTTCATTACTATGTATAATAATAGTACAATCATTTCACCAATCAGAGTCAATTAATTTGATTGGGCATCAATCAGACTAGCTCAACATACCGCAATTCTGCTTTTCTATCAATAAACAAGTCCGTTTTGTTTCCATAAATCCGTACTAGGACAATATTTTCACTGTTTAAATCTGTATTTAATTGACAAGCCACCAATTTATTTGTGATTCCATCTGTAAATATCTGTAAAAATATAGTTACCGTATTAATATCCTAAGTAAAGGTTAATAATCTCTTAGTGATATTCAATATGTTTTTGGAAGATTTTATAACATAGGTGCACTAAAAACTAAGACAATAAAGCCAAACCTTGAATTTTATATTTTCTGCGGGCCAAGTGGGTCTTATAGCAGCAAGAAGTTTCAAAATTCCATCATATAGATTGCTTTCTTCTATTTTAACAGGTACAAATTTATTACCAGATGGAAGACACAATGACGACATGATTTACCAAGAATTGAGAAAAACAGTCAATTTTAATAGAACTACGCAGCTAGCACGACAGAACAGACGGGCGTTCAGAACCCAATGAACATTATCTCATCTTGTTGGAGTGAGTAGTAAAGATTAGATGATTGAATCTGTCTGTATTTATTTAATGATTTCGTATCCTGCCTGCCCCCGAGGTTATGAAATGTTTGAGTGACATTGACAAGCAAAAAGTGACAGATCTTTGGACATGAGTGCGTTCAAATACCACTTTTTTTAACCGACTTTTTTTTTTTTTTTTTTTTTTCTGGCTTCGCACGGTTTGTGCATTTAGCCACTGACAAATATTGAAAGGTAGGGAAACATCGAGGATCGAAATATAAAGGAAGATTTTAAAGTAAAGGATCAGGATGGTTAATGGGAATGAGATGTAATGGTGTCATGAATCGGATGGTAATATTTTATATTTTAATGGCGTTTTGAATAATGAATAAAGCTATACAATGGTATACTAATGTGCTATTTGTGCGTAGGAGTAAGGTGATGGAAGTAGGAAAAGGAATTTTCAAGTTAACAAGCTCATCTAAAAATCTATTTCTATTATATTTGGGGCAGGAGAAGAAAACATGATTTAGGTCGCCGAGCATGCCCATATCACAATCACATGTCCCGTTGCTGACAATACCTATTTTGAAGAGATGTGCAGGAGTACATACGTGTCCCAGACGCATGCGAATAATAGTCGAAAGACATTTTTTTCCTAGCGTAAAATTTTTGAACCAAATGTTTTTAGGGATTGATGGTTGAATGGAAGCGTAAAATACACCTTTCTCACAAGAACTGCTAACCCAGAGATCGTCCCAGGCAAGGCGGAGATCTTTGATAGGCAGGGACAACAGATCATGAGAATAATTTTTATATGGGAAAATGTCTCCACAGGTTATAGCTTCGTTTGCCAATCTGTCAGCTGGGGTGCAATTATGCTAACAAAAAACGATGTCGCCGCGATGTCGCTTTGCGATTTACGTCAGTTTCGCATTATGCTCTCTGTATCGCAACCAAATCGCAACGATGTCGCTGTAGCATCGTGCGTCGAGCTGTCACTTTGACATTTACGACAGTTTCGCATTATCCTCCAGTATATAGTTATCTGTGTTATCCTCCCGTATCGCAACGATGTCGCTTCAGCATCTTCAATAAGTTCGTATTATGATCAACTTTTGACATTGATGTGGATCGCTTCAAGATTGATTATCTGTCATTAAACGCGATACAGACATATCAAGTGAAAAAGGTGATTTTGCTGTATCGCTCCTGCATTTTCTTTACCATAAAAGTGTTAAATGGCTTGTTTTGGATTAATTATGGACTACATAGAGCTTGCACATGCATTGGACATGCGTCAGTAGCCAAAAACACTCAAAATGTTGATATGAATGTGATGAATTATGTGATGCATTGGACCTTTCCGTCAAGGCGTTTGAGGATAGATATCGGCGCACAGAAGAAATATATTTAATGCCCAGACTAAGGTATTTATACAATGCTGCCTATTTAAGTATTTGCCTCAGCAATGTTTGGCATAAATATATTCTTACACTAATATTTTTAGTGAAAATAAGCACTAACTCCTATGACTAACTCCCACTTTAGGAAATAAAAGTTCAGTCACCAGTTTTTCTTGGTAATTCTACTATTTCAACTACCAAATATGTAGATAAAAAACGTGTTGTGGTTCTTAATTTCGTTAAACCACACCAATAACTAACTAGAACTAACCGAAATAAAATTCAATAATTTTTTAGTTATCTTTCATTATAGTGAATTTATCTACATACTTGTTTTCAGGTTTTTGCTGAGCACTTTATGAAGGTGATTTAAATCTAAAAAGCCATGCAAGAGGACTAGCAAAGTTGAGAGGTAATTTTTTAAAAACCTATCTTTATCATACATTTTCAAAACATTTAAAGCGCTTTCAGTGTGCATCAAGACCTTAATAGTATATTTAGATATACTATTAAGGTCTTGATACTAATATTGGTTAATCACATTAGTGTGATTACCCAATATTAGTAAGTACTTGCAGTACAGACTTACTTACTAATAACAAGGCTTGACCATTCCGGATCATAGTCAAAGCAGTTTTGTGGAACACTGCACTGTTGTACACAGATTTTGTAAAAGATAAATAAATAAATAAAAAAGTGTTCTCTGGGCTCTAAGGCAATGGCCGAGGAAGCAACTGGGAGAAGCGCTCAGATGATGATTATGATTAGTACCTAAGTATACAGGGAAATAAAGTATCTGTTTTAAAATAAATAACTTTATTTTTATACATGTTATGTATTAACATTGAACAAAAATTATATCTGTCACAGCTATATTTTCAAGGGTCAAGATTTGCACAAGAAAAAAATTGAATAACTTCTGATTGAATTGGTTTTATTTCAGGTTCTGGTTCAGCATCACTTGCCTCAGCACAGACATGTGCTGATTGAAGCCGCAGAATGTATTCTGGGTGTACCCTTGCTTCACGTACTGAGTCAAGACCCGGACGAGCTGAAAAATAACAGAGATATTAGTATTATAAGTCTCATTTTAAAGTTATGTTTTCACTTTTTAATTTCTATAATGAACATTATAAGGAAATTTAATAACATTTTTGTATCAATTATGTTTATACTTGTATCCTGAATAAGTTAATAAATAAAAAGTAGTCCCAGTAATTAACATCTAAGTCACTAGAGATACAACTAACATTATGTTGATTAGATACCTTAGACTATCCCACTCCATCCTTAACAGCATCAGCTCTAAGGGTATTCAATGTGCTTGTTTCCTCATCCCATAGACTTTGTTGTCCTTCTTTTCAATGACAGTGTTCTAGAGCAAGGTCTTAATGGCAATTCAATAAATAACTCCTGAAGTTTGTGACCCAGCAGCTATTGTTTACTTGATTCTGAAAAGTATTATTTGTAACACACAATTACTTTATTAAAGGGTAAAATGATCTAGTTGTCCTAAGAATTCCAAAATAACAAAGTACCACTTCAAACAATATTTACTTTTTTAAATGAGAGGTTACCTCTATTATTAAATTCAAATCATGTACTAGGTACTACATGTACACATGACGAAAGAAAAAAAGATGTAATAAATGTAATTAGAACGGGCAAAATCCTGCTTTAGCGGTCGTTTTTTGAAGTGGCTAATATGATTAGAAACTTATCACATATTTGTAAAATGTTCTTGACTGACTTAATAAAATTAGTGAAAAAATAAGATTGGTACATACTTACTATTTCACATCTCACATTTTTAGCACTTTTTAGGCCCCTAAACACGGTTAAAAACATAATAACATATTTATTCACCTTTGAATTATTTAAAATGTTTACGTTTCTTATTTGACATCGTGACGTTTGAACTTTTTCTTTCTTTGATTTACTGTGGCAAAGACCAGCAAATATCAATTGGTTTCTTTAAAATTCTATTATTGTAATCGAAAACAGCCCTTTTGAGCAATTTATTTTTCAGGCATGGTATCACTAAAATGTAGACACAGTTTAGATCCTAATGCAACATGAATGCAACTTATGGGGTTAGCATAATACGAATTTCAAGCGATATCGCTTTACGATTGGCATTGCAATTCAATCGCATTGAGATTACGGTGGCGGAGCATAATTGCACCCCTGCTTCATTGCCCTCAATACCGCAATGGCTAGGGATCCACATAAACTGTACTGACAAATTATTTTGAAAACATTTAAAAAGTAATTTTCTAATTTCGAAAATGATAGGGAAGTATGTTTTGGTTCGTAAGGGGAATTTCTCAAGTGTTTGAAGTGCGCTTTTAGAGTCCGAGAGTATAAGAGTTTTGCGAAGTTTCATTATCAGTATATATTCCACAGCTTTAAAAAGACCATAACATTCTCCTGTGAAGATAGAAGTTTCAGGCGGGAGCTTGACTTTTTGAACTATTTTGTACTGTGAATGATAGACACCTACACCAACATTGCTCGAATTATGTTTAGAAGCATCTGTAAATATATGATGATGAGAACTGAATCTTGAATCAATAATAAATTTAAAATTGTAGTTTGCCGTCAGATCTTTATCAATACCATCAAGAATTACAGGTGTAATATGGATCAGAGAATCATAACAAGCTTCAAAGGGGGGAAGAAGATTTGAGCGATGAGTGGGAGAATGTAAAGCCATATATTTTTTGTAGCTTGTGACTAAGCAGGGAGGAGATTTGTGAGTCCAATAATCTGAGGAATCTATTTCTTCAATAAGCGATTCTAATAAGGGAAATAGGCGATGATGAGCAAATTGTATGGAGCGGAAAATATATCTGTCAGACAGGTATTGACGTCTTAAACGTAGAGGAGGTTCAACACATTCTACCTGGAGGGCATTGATGGGACTCGACTTCATGGATCCTGTAATTAATCGAAGGGCTTTATACTGGATTTTGTCGAGCTTTTGAAAAGCTGTGATATAACCAGGCTCTAATAAAAATGTTCCGTAATCTAAGACACTACGAATCAATGAATTATATAATATTTTAAGACTAGACGGATGTGCTCCCCACCATATTCCAGATAAACATCTGAGAATATTTAAGAGACGTTCACATTTGTTTACTACATGTTCACAGTGGGCACCCCCGGACAGCTTTGAGTCTAGAACAATTCCTAAGTATTTAAAACTATTCACGATTGGGATTCTGGTATCATCGTATTTAATTTGCACAGAAGGAATAGAACGTTTTCTGGTAAAAACAACTACTGCACTCTTATTAGCCGACAGGCTTAGACCATTTTTATCCATCCAATCTTTAAGAGATGACAGAGCGGAAGAGAGAATATCAGAGGCTGTTTCTATTGATCTATTTGTAGAATAAAGAAGAAGATCATCGGCATACTGGAGTAACTTAACATTATTCTCAATAACTAACTCCAAGTCAAAAGTATAAATGTTATACAATAATGGACTCAATACCGAACTAGTCATGAGAAATATAGCTCTTTGAAGAGATAAGAGCTATATAGCTCTTTCCCGAGTCAAGAGCTATACGGCTCTTCTAGCTCAGTAGCTCATTTAGCTCAGCGAAATTCAAGAGTCATGAGATAAAAAGTCGTTCATTGAGTCGTTTGAATGAGTATACAGAAGATCAGACTTGACTCGCTCGATTGAGAGTATTGTTTGAGTTCCTACCATTAATAAAATAGAAATAACTATTGGTTTTGTATTATATTAAAGAACAGATTGATTAATTAATAGTTATTTAATACCTATACATACTGTAATAGTGAAGTTATTATACGCACTTTTTCGATAATATTAAAAAACATATTTATAGCTATGTTTAGATTTAGAATTATTATGCTTACAATTAATTCATCGAATTGCTACGATTGTCCTTCATACTTTGTCAGGCTTAGGACTGACAACCAAAACAAATATGAGTATCTAAAATGAAACTGAAATTCCTCGAAACTCTTTCGTAAATTGTTGTTGTGAACGTATTCCAATAGGCGTGCTTGTTTGGGTGTGTGTGTATATATCTGTTTCTATCGCTCATATTGTACAACGTTATATCTCTCTTTGTCTATCGAGTCGTTTGGAGACACGGAGCTAAATGAACTACTGATATGAATTGAACGAGACTGAGCGAGATATACGCTGAGCTAGAATAGGTGAGCCGGCTCTTTTAAACAACTCGCTCATGAGCTACTCATCGCTACTACTGATATGAATTGAACGGGACTGAGCGAGATATACGCTGAGCTAGAATAGGTGAGCCGGCTCTTTTAAACAACTCGCTCATGAGCTACTCATCGCTAATACAGACATATCAAGTGAAAAAGGTGATTTTGCTGTATCGCTTTTGCATTTTCTTTACCATAAAAGTGTTAAATGGCTTGTTTTGGATTAATTATGGACTACATAGAGCTTGCACATGCATTGGACATGCGTCAGTAGCCAAAAACACTCAAAATGTTGATATGAATGTGATGAATTATGTGATGCATTGGACCTTTCCGTCAAGGCGTTTGAGGATAGATATCGGCGTACAGAAGAAATATATTTAATGCCCAGACTAAGGTATTTATACAATGCTGCCTATTTAAGTATTTGCCTCAGCAATGTTTGGCATAAATATATTCTTACACTAAGATTTTTAGTGAAAATAAGCACTAACTCCTATGACTAACTCCCACTTTAGGAAATAAAAGTTCAGTCACCAGTTTTTCTTGGTAATTCTACTATTTCAACTACCAAATATAAAGATAAAAACAGGTTGTGGTTCTTAATTTCGTTAAACCACACCAATAACTAACTAGAACTAACTGAAATAAAATTCAATATTTTTTTAGTTAACTTTCATTATAGTGAATTTATCTACATACTTGTTTTCAGGTTTTTGCTGAGCACTTTATGAAGGTGATTTAAATCTAAAAAGCCATGCAAGAGGACCAGCAAAGTATGAGAGGTAATTTTTTTAAAACCTATCTTTATCATACATTTTCAAAACATTTAAAGCGCTTTCAGTGTGCATCAAGACCTTAATAGTATATCTAATGTGATTTCCCAATATTAGTAAGTACTTGCAGTACAGACTTACTTACTAATAACAAGGCTTGACCATTCCGGATCATAGTCAAAGCAGTTTTGTAAAAGATAAATAAATAAATAAAAAAGTGTTCTCTGGGCTCCAAGGCAATGGCCGAGGAAGCAACTGGGAGAAGCGCTCAGATGATGATTATGATAAGTACCTAAGTATACAGGGAAATAAAATATCTGTTTTAAAATAAATTACTTTATTTTTATACATGTTATGCATTAACATTGAACAAAAATTATATCTGTCTCAGCTATATTTTCAAGGGTCAAGATTTGCACAAGAAAAAAATGGAATAACTTCTGATTGAATTGGTTTTATTTCAGGTTCTGGTTCAGCATCACTTGCCTCAGCACAGACATGTGCTGATTGAAGCTGCAGAATATATTCTGGGTGTACCCTTGCTTAACGTACTGAGTCAAGACCCGGACGAGCTGAAAAATAACAGAGATATTAGTATTATAAGTTTCATTTTAAAGTTATGTTTTCACTTTTTAATTTCTATTATGAACATTATAAGGAAATTTAATAACATTTTTGTATCAATTATGTTTATACTTGTATCCTGAATAAGTTAATAAATAAAAAGTAGTCCCAGTAATTAACATCTAAGTCACTTGAGATACAACTAACATTATGTTGATTAGATACCTTAGACTATCCCACTCCATCCTTAACAGCATCAGCTCTAATGGTATTCAATGTGCTTGTTTCCTCATCCCATAGACTTTGTTGTCCTTCTTTTCAATGACAGTGTTCTAAATCAAGGTTTTTTGCATTCCAAGAAATACAATGTGGTACAACACTGACTCCTGAAGTTTGTGACCCAGCCGCTATTGTTTACTTGATTCTGAAAAGTATTATTTGTAACACACAATTACTTTATTAAAGGGTGAAGTGATCTAGTTGTCACAAGAAATGCAATAGGCCAAAAGGCACCACTTCAGAAAATGTTTACTGTTTGAAATGAGAGGTTACCTCTATAATAAAATTCAAATCATGTACTACATGTACACATGCCGAAAGAAAAATAGATGTAATATATGTAATTAGAACGGGCAAAATCCTGCTTTAGCGGTCCTTTTTTGAAGTGGCTAATATGATTAGAATCTTATCACATATTTGTAAAGTGTTCTTGACTGACTTAATAAAATTAGTAAAATATAACATTGGTACATACTTACTACTTCACATCTCACATTTTTAGCACTTTTTAGGCCCATAAACACGGTTAAACACATAATAACATATTTATTCACCTTTGAATTATTTAAGATGTTTACGTTTCGTATTTGTCATCGTGACATTTGAACTTTTTCTTTCTTTGATTTACTGTGGCAAAGACCAGCAAATATCAATTGGTTTCTTTAAAATTCTATTATTGTAATCGAAAACAGCCCTTTTGAGCAATTTATTTTTCACGCATGGTATCACTAAAATGTAGACACAGTTTAGATCATAATGCAACATGAATGCAACATAGAGGGTTAGCATAATACGAATTTCAAGCGATATCGCTTTACGATTGGCATTGTATTTCAATCGCATTGAGATTACGGTGGCGGAGCATAATTGCACCCCTGTCATCATGAAACTGTTTATGACGTCTAGATAGTAAATAAGAATGTTATCACTAAGGTTAGAAAAGAAAGAGTATGATATTCCATCTTCGCCAGGACAGGACTCTCTAACTGTAGTTATTATTCCTTTGAGTTCATAAAGCGCAAAAGGTTTTTCCAAGGAATGGCAATTTTGGAACAATGAAGGATGGTTTACACAACTCGGTATATTCTCGGGGACCCATGGAGGAGCTAATTTATCTAAAAATTCATTAGCAAGGGGAGGTGGAAGGACAGAAACAGATGACTTATTAAAAGCACTTCTAAATCTTCTAATGTTATTCCACATAAAGGTGGGATTGACGTTGGGGGAAACCGAAGAACAAAAGGTTTTCCAACCTTCAAATTTCTTAGTCTTAAATAGTTTTTTAATTTCTCTTTTAATACTACAAAGGTTTTCATAGTTTGTGGCTGTCATATTATTACGATATAATTTTTCTGCTTCTTTCCTCTTCTTTATAGCCTGTGAGCACTCATTATCCCACCACGGTGGAGATGGGATTCTATTAGCAGTATTTGATTTAAGTGGAAAAGTCTCATTAGCTGCCGTTAAGATAATGTCCGTTAAAGTTTCTGCACAAGTTATGTCACTATTGTTATTTACAGAAGGCAATAAATTTACTTTATCCTCAACTTTGCATCTAAAAGATTCCCATAATTTAGTATTATTTTTAGGAAGTTTGTATTTTCTCAAAGATTTAAATTGAATATGTTGCAGTTGGACAGATGGAAATTCTAAAATAATGGGGTAGTGTAGTGATCACTACCATACGTATGAGGAAGGGTAGACCATGACAGGCATGAAGCTAAGTTCGGGGAGCAGATTGACAAATCAACAACACTTACATTCTGACTTGGTTCAGTTAAACGAGTACTGCTACCAGTGTTCAGCAAACATAAATTATATGATTCAATAATATCCAGTAACTGATTACCATAAGTATTACAGAGAGAACTTCCCCATGCTGTGTGATGACTATTAAAGTCACCAAGTATCAAAAATGGTTTGGGCAAGACAGAGATTATGTTATTAAGTTCATTTAGAATATCTGATGATGGCTGTGGTATATAGACTGATACCAAACATATTTTATAACATTGTATAGCAACAATTGAGATTTCATCACAGTGAGATGGTAAACTAACATTGGAAAAGGGAATAGTATTCTTGACTAGAATAGCTGTTCCCCCTCCATTTCTATCCAACCTATCATCTCTAACAACACAGTATCCATTTAAATTAAAAATTTTATCTGGCTTAAGCCAAGTCTCTGACAAAGCAATTGCAAATGGGCTGTATGAATTACATAGATGAATGAGGTCATTTTTATTACTCACTACACTACGTATGTTCCACTGTAAGATCCTTTGATCCATAATTGGGAATATCAGTATAATCTCGAGTTAGTGGGGCAACGTTGGACGGTAAAGGAAGAATAATATTATAACTAGCTAGTAACTGTATAATTGCTGAAATTAACTCAGCATGAGATTGATTATTAGGTTCAGAGTTCGATTTCTGTAGTGCACAACCATTGGCAGGTGCAGGGATTGAAAATTCTTTAATTAATGAATTGTGTTCTTTCTTATTGTAACCTTGTACTGGATTAGAAACACTACGCTGTTTCAATGTTATAGTTTTTTTATAAGAAGATGAGGGATATCTATTGTTGATATTATTTTTAAATTGCGGAGCTTGGGGGACAGGTTCTGACACTAACATGTCAGCATATGATTTGGACACTGGAGGATGTAGTTTGGCAGCTTCAGCATAGGATGTACAATTTTGTGCCATATAGAGCTTTATTTGTTTTTGTCTGCTTAGCTCTGGGCAAATTTTGCTAGTAGCAAAATGATAGCCAGAGCACAAACAGCAAGAAGCATCATCTTCTACAGTATTACAAGAATCACCATTGTGTTCTTTACCACATTTATAACAGCGAGGTTTGGACCTGCACTGTGTCTTTGTATGACCAAATCTACAGCAATTATAACATTGAATGGTAGGATAAATATATAAATCAACATTTAAGGCATTATAGCATAAAAATACTCTCTTGGGGAGCACTTGGCCATCAAAAGTAACAACAACAGTCTGAGTGGGTTTCCAAACTGGACTTCCATCAACAAATACTTTATAATTGATACGTCTCACTTTAATTATCTCTCCACATCCCACAGGAACAGAAATGTTAGTCATTACTTCTTCAGGTGACCACTCAGAAGGAACTCCCCTTACCAAACCCATACGTGTGACATTAAATGTAGGAATGAAGGCTTTATAATTATGAGATTCCAAAGACTTGTGGTTTATGAAAGCATTAGCATCTTTGAAGTTAGTAAATCCAATACATATTTTATTCCTGCCTATTTTTTTAACGCTACCATCTTCTATATCTATAAAACTCAAAGGTGACTGACTGACATAGTGATCTATCAACGCACAGCCCAAACCACTGGACGGATCAGGCTGAAATTTGGTATGCAGGTAGATGTTATAACGTAGGCATCCGCTAAGAAACGATTTTGATTAATTCAACCCTCAAGGGGGTAAAACAGGGGATGAACGGTAGTATGAAACTTTGTCAATTTTAAACCTATCGGGCTGATATTTTGCATACATAAAGCTACTATGACGTAGGCATCGCCTATGCAAACATATTGATGAATTCTAATCCCCAAGGGGGTAAAATAGGGGATGAACCTTAGTTTGAAACTTTGTCGTTTTTTTACCGATTGGCTTGAGACTTTGCATTCATAAAGCTACTATGACGTAAGCATCGCCTAATTAATGAGATTGATAAATTCCAACCCCCAAGGGGGTAAAACAGGGGATGAACGGGTGTATGAAACTTTGTCAATTTTCAACCTATCGGGCTGATATTTTGCATACATAAAGCTACTATGACGTAGGCATCGCCGAAGCAATCATATTGATAAATTGCAACCCCCAAGGGGGTAAAATAGGGGATGAACAGAAGTATGCAACTTTGTCAATTTTAAACCTATCGGGCTAATATTTTGCATACATAAAGCTACTGTGACGTAGGCATCGCCTTAGCAATCATATTGATAATTTCTAACCCCCAAGGGCTCAAATAAGGGATGAACGTTAGTATGAAACTTTGTCATTTTTTAAACGATAGGTCTGAGACTTTGCATTCATAAAGATAATATGACGAAGGCATCCCTTTTTAAAGATTATTCGAAAAATCCACCCTTAACGGGAAAAATAGGTGAAAAAGAAACCGAAATCCACGCGGACGAAGTCGCGGGCGCCCGCTAGTTTACAATATTTTGAAACTTATTCTTTTTCAAGAAATTACCAAACATTACTGGGTGCATTGAAGTCGTATCGTCCGGAGATACGGTGACTTTGGAAACATGTAAAATAAAAGGCGCAATATCAGTTTCGCAATACGTTTTCCTACCAACAGGATGTGAGGAAGGTGTATTTTGTACGTTTTCTGAATTTTTAGGGGCAACAACGGGAGATGATGATGTAGGTATGGGAGCTTGAGATTTTGAAACAGTTCCATCATGGCATAAGCAATCAGATGCCGAGTTTTCGGAAACAAGTTGTCTCCGTCTTTTTTTCATTCTTTTCAAAGATCTTGTGGACGCAGAACAATCTGTTTCCATTCCTGACTCGTTGTTGGAATAAACGGTGACAAAGGCACTAGCCGGGGGGACGAATCCCCCCGGTTCGTCGGGAGGTTCGTTCATGGGAAGCGAAATTTAAATAGTCACTTACCAAATGCGGCAAATGTATACACTATATGATAAAACAATAAGTACTTAGATGTATGAATGAAAATGAATATTTAAACCACCAAACTGATCCTATAAATAATTATAAAAAATTTACACGGAAAAAGACACCCGCCAAGTTTGAAGGTTTCCCGCGCTTTTCCTTTTAACCGACTTTAAAAAAAGGAGTGTTCTCAATTTGACTCGTATTTTTTAAATGTTTGTTCGCCGATTTCTTCGCCATTTATGAACCGATTTTGATGTACTTTTTTTAGTTAAAAAGAAGATACTCCCGGATTAGTACCATGTTGTGGATATTAGGGTCTGATGATGGGATCCTGGAGAAATCGAGGGGAACCCTCAAATATTATAGGCACATGTAACGTGTTTTACATATTATTAGCATTTGCTTATTATGGCAATCATAATGTTATGCTGCTGAGCTGATGATAAAAACTGAAAAGTGTAAGTCCTCAGTTACTAGGAGTTAGGAAATAGTTCTTTCCACATTAGCATATGGATTTCTACTCCTCTTCGTAGCTTTTAAGAAGAGAAGTACAGGTTCACTAAACATTTCTTTTGTTATGTTTTTGCTACCTATTATTATTGTAACCGAGAAAGTAAGTACCATGAGAACTAAGTAAACGTACGTCGTTTACTCATCCGAAAGGCATCCTTGCCAGGTCTATCCATCTCTAATACTCATAAAATTAAGGGGCCGTACTAGTCCAAATTGCGTTAGATAGTTGGCTGTAATTTCTATATTATTGAAAACAAGAGTTTGAAATTCAGATATAGCAAAGTTCAGGACTTACACTAGGACCCATATTCAACGAAAACACGATTGCATTAAATTTTCTCGATAGAAAAAAATTGCAAAGTTGCCTCTAAATCACCAAAAGAATCGTCATTATTCAGGTGATACAGTAAATCAAAGCTTGAAACTTTTTAATATAAATAATCATTACATAAAGCGAGGTTTATATTTCTTTTTTTTTCAATTACTAATAAAATTATTAAAAAAAGACTAAAAAATATAAATATTTTGCACGCTCGGCCATTTTCATTTAATTTTCAGTCCGGCTTCGGCCTTCGGACGGAGGGGCTGTGTCGCTCGTCGTCGCGTGAAACAAAAGACGATCACATGCCATTTTTCAAACCTACGTTCTAATGTCTTACCAGGGTTGTCGATTTAGACAATACTATCATGGTAGTAAATATTTATGTATGTAGATGCTCTGATGTTTCAAATATTATAATTTTATGTTTGGATGATAATCAAAAAAAAAAAAATTATAAACAACAAATTGGTTTTATAGAGAAAACATAACATTCTACGCTTTCGAAATTAGTGAACGCATGGATATTATTTTATTTTAAAGTATGCATAATCTCTAGCTTTCGAGGTGCAAGGTTCGATTCCAGGTTAGGGCAACTTTGTGTCGGTTTTTCCGAACACTGCCCGGCCCGGTTTTTTGATCACAATTCTTTGTGAGCATGCGTGTTGACTAAGCCAAAACCCATCTTTGTATGAAAAATATTTTTCAAGTTTATCAGGAATACTACTGAGTGGAAATAAAATATATGGATCAAAAGAATATTGCTGTAAATCTCAAATGCCTAATGTAGAACACTTATTTATTATGCGTTGATTTAAATCCAAGCCTGTCCAGGCCAAAAACTTTGTCTTTTTCATTTATAAAAATTACTTGAGTGGCAGATCATTGTTGCCAAAATTTACAGTAGGTTAAATTAAAAGAAGAACAAGCAATAAAGATTCTGATTCTGATTCTGAAAAAGAAAACATTGTCCAAGTACCAGAACTAAAACAAGTAAAGCACCCATTTTGTGGTTAAAATAAAAATACTTATCAGTTACATCTTATCAAGATTACATGAAACTATAATAAAACTAATTGATTCATCAGCCGATTTAGAGTTTCTATTGCAATACTTAAAAATATGTTGTTGCTTAACATTGGCCAAGAGTTGTCCAATCTGACAATACTGGTTCAAAAACGGGACTCGAGGTGAGCCTCGTTAAATGTTCCAATTTAATTACTGAATATTAAAACACCGTTTTTTCTGTGTCCAAAGTTTAGCCCCTCATTCAAATTAATGTTGTTAATTACCTCTTTTCAACAATTGGTAGACTGTTAAACATCGAATGTAAACAACCGCTCACAGGACAGCACGTAACATTATATTTCACAACATCCCAGACATTGATCTAACTCCGTGTTATTTAGTTTTTTCAAAGGATTGATTGTTTAAAATTATCTTTTGTAACAACAATATAAGTAAAGTCATATATTTGAAATGCAGCAAGCTTCAGGACTAGTGACTATATTACTCAAAAACATGATTGCGTGAAAACATGCAAAGTTGACTACAATTTATCTTAGACGATGCTATAACCTGCTAGTACTTTTAAAAGAAAGACTATTTGATGGATATAGGTAAGGGATGTTTTTGTGACCAGCCAGAGCCTTAACAGATTGGCAGTTTGCAAATTTGACAGATTATGCCTCAACTAACTCACGTACATGAGATGGGTTGTAGGTAATAAGTACCTATCATTCATATTTGAAATAGTTGAACGTATATTCACTGGGTAATGATGGCGATAAAAGGCGGTATTATGAATTTCTGATTGCACCTTCGGCCTTTTATCAATAAGAGGTGGCAAGTCTTCACTTGCCACCTCGCCATAATTAGTTCTATTAAGGGTACTTAACAGAACTAATTATGGCCTATGTAATCCTATCTGAGTTAGAAATAATAAATCTCTCAAATGTAAAAATAAGTTTTGAAATCGGTCTATTAGTTTTTTAGTTTCCTCGTTGCATACAAAAATACAAATCTCTGCTCTTTATAATATTAGTACTTATAGAAAATATGATTGCATTCTATTCTTTTTAAAAGTTTAAAAGGGATGTTCACTAAATTCGTACAAAACCATATTTTTGGGAACCCTATGTGTTTGGTGATAAAATAAGTTGAATTTCAAATTAAGAGTATGATTCCGCGCGATCATTGACTTCGCGAAATATTTGTGCGGGGCATGAGGAAGTGGGGGCAAAATCGAACTTGTCATTGGCCTAGTACGGGGCCTTAACTAATTATAAACAAAAAAACCGACTTCAAAATAAGTGAAGCGTACACGGTTTTTTTTGTTTTTCAGAATGGTCATTTTAAGCAAGCAAGTATGACAAGTCACAACAAAATAGAAAACAATTTATTAATCCAGTCAAAATAGACAAAATTAAGACTCAAGGTTGCATTAATTCCCACACGGCTGGATTTTTGTGCAGGCCTTGAATACGTCATTACAAATGATATGTCAAAATTCCCCATCGATCCCGCTTGTGCGTTGTTTTTTATTCGTGGTCAAAGGGCCCAAATTTGCGTTTTTTTCTTAAATCTCTGAAACTAAAAGAGCTATCGAAAAATGGTTCAGGAAAAGTTTATAGATCGTAAAATTGTCTACCTAAAAGATCTTCTACATTTTTCTTCTACAAAGCAGCGCTGTCGAGATATTGTGACTTTAAGCCGCAGGAAAGTCGTATTTTCGAGTAGCCCACATTATGCAATTACAATAAATTGGGTTGAGTAGTTTATCTGGTGCAGGTGGCAATTAAGTATGGATTGGCTCGAAACTATTATTTACCAATTTCCAGCCCCAATTTTCAGGATTTAGTTCATTGAAGTCAAAAAAGACAAAATGACGTATCAAGCTTGCATTCATTCCCAACAAGCGGGACTTTTGTGCAGGACTTGAATATGTCTTTACAAATGATATGTCAAAAGTCCCCATCGATCCCGCTTGTGCGTTGTTTTTTATCTGTACTGAAAATCTTCGGATCCTATTCCTAACCTTTTTGGTAGTCAAACCTCAATGGTCCCCATAGAGACTTTTACTCCTTAGATGAAATAGGATCGATTGGTGAGAAAAAAAAAATTTGGTATTTTCAGTACAAAATGTATGGGAAAAGTTTTTTGCGATTCCTGACATTTCTGGTACTCAAACCTCAAATGGTCCCCTAAAGTCTTTTAATCCTAACTTATAATAGGATCGATTGGCATGAAAAAAAAATTACCTATTTCAGCAATTTGTACTGAAAATTCCAAAATTTTTTTTCGCGTCAATCGATCCTATTTCATCTAAGGAGTAAAAGTCTCTATGGGGACCATTGAGGTTTGACTACCAGAAAGGTTAGGAATAGGATCCGAAGATTTTCAGTACAGATAAAAAACAACGCACAAGCGGGATCGATGGGGACTTTTGACATATCATTTGTAAAGACATATTCAAGTCCTGCACAAAAGTCCCGCTTGTTGGGAATGAATGCAAGCTTGATACGTCATTTTGTCTTTTTTGACTTCAATGAACTAAATCCTGAAAATTGGGGCTGGAAATTGGTAAATAATAGTTTCGAGCCAATCCATACTTAATTGCCACCTGCACCAGATAAACTACTCAACCCAATTTATTGTAATTGCATAATGTGGGCTACTCGAAAATACGACTTTCCTGCGGCTTAAAGTCACAATATCTCGACAGCGCTGCTTTGTAGAAGAAAAATGTAGAGATCTTTTAGGTAGACAATTTTACGATCTATAAACTTTTCCTGAACCATTTTTCGATAGCTCTTTTAGTTTCAGAGATTTAAGAAAAAAACGCAAATTTGGGCCCTTTGACCACGAATAAAAAACAACGCACAAGCGGGATCGATGGGGAATTTTGACATATCATTTGTAATGACGTATTCAAGGCCTGCACAAAAATCCAGCTGTGTGGGAATTAATGCAAACTGGAATGTCTATTTTGACCGGACTATATCTGAAGTTTTACGAGATTTATTATGAATGAGAAGCGAAGAAATTACCTATTTTAGGTAAGAATTAAAGTAAAAGAACTGAAAACGGATCAGAACATATAGTACAATACGCACAAAGTAGGCCGACCTTTTTTTTTTTTTTTCTTTGATTCTGAGTATCTTTTGCTCTTCTCTTTTTAATATCCACATATCCGTGTTGTGAAGGCAAAAGTCCAAGTAGGTACTAAGTCACTTGATCACACAATCTGTATGATATCGCGAGTCGCGAGATCTAATGGCTCAGTCTTAAGGGAAAAGATCTGTATAATATTTTTATTATCCCCGCCAACTTCAAACTAAATACAATGATCAGAGACCCTGCGACGAATCGGCAGTGAAATGATACAAACCGATTTGGTTCAGAATGTTCAATTCCCAAAATGTTGCAAAACGTTTAATGTCCCAGGATGCTCACATCCCAAAACGTTCAACAGTTCATTCAGAACAGAAACATATTTAATTATTTAATTATCCCACGACCTCTCTTAATTGGGTAGGGAAGACCAATAAAATACAAAGTGCATTGTTAAATCATTCATTTACTAAGCTTTTAACATTAAAAATGCGCAAATAACATAGTTATAATGGTTGAACCATTTTCTTGTAAATGTACAAACATAGGCCAAATAAACCTATAAAACCGCAGACAGAATAAACAAATGGAATTGTGAGACAAATATGTGCCAAAAAAGGAATATTAGTCTCAATCTATTCATAATACCGCCACAGAATAAGTTTAAAGCTGTGTGCTTATTTTAACCAAATCATTCAATAACTACATACACCATAATTATTTTATCTATGTATTCAAATAAAATTTCTCGAATTGTATTGGCCGACATTACACTGGACAGGGTCTTTCTCATTCGAGGGCTCATGAAGAAAAGAAACATAGAAATTACGCATTCCTAATTACCTATCTTCTTTAAATGTCAGCACGTACGTATGTGTATGTACCTGCTAGGGTGCGCTAGTTAAGTCTCGCAATAATCTATTATATCAGGCTTTCATTTTTCTGCCGCGCCAAACTCCACAAAGTAACGTACTCTATTCTTTGAACACGAGGACTATATATAAACGAACTTCGAAAGAACTAGTTTTTTTTTTCACTTGACTGTGGCGATACATAACATCCTAACTTCTTAATATTGGAATTTAACATTTTTATGGATTTCAGCTACAATTCAATCAGTTTAGGCTTCGGCATACAATCAACATCGCTGTGTAAAAATAAAAAGGATTTCATATTTCATTAATTCGTATTATTAAGAGCATAGAAAATAATAAGTAGTATACATTCAATGGGGCTAGTGTGCAATGTTTATATGAATATAATTCCATATTATTAAGAAATCCTTCAATTTGCAGCAAGAATTTTTTTTATTATCACACAAATGCAGAATTTGATTGATCCATTGGAATGACGTGTTAATTTCTGGAAGAAAGCTGAGCTAAGCTTGGCTTTCATAGTGCATTGTCACCATCCTTTCGAAGTCCTATTATCTAATGATTTTGAATAGGTATCAAAGTAGTTATTAGCTAAATAAAATTTGACTCTAAGTATTACAAGAGCAATTTATGTTTTAACAATGCTCAGGATGAAAAAAATATTAATTTTACTATTTATTGAGTGACTAAATTCATTCAATTTATCACATTTCTTAAGGGGACCTGCGAATTGCAGTTAAATGCACCAGGCATATAAAATTTAACAAAAATATATAAATACATACACATCATGTTAAAGTAATACTAGTCAGGGTTACGTCAATATTAGAAATGCGCGCCTATTATTTATTCCTATGAAGTTATTTTAGCTCAAAAATAAAAAAGTAAGTAACACACGATAATTACCGGCCATACTGTCACATGAATTAAAAATAAATATTAACTATAATTTAACAGTGCTCATATTAGGTGGAGCCAGTACAATTACACACATCAAAAGACTAAATAATAACAATTTAGTATGAGAAATTAATAGCAATTTTCTATTTGAGATACCATTCAAATAGAAGCATTGATAATACAGCGATCAAATTATAAGTCGATCGGCTGCTCTGAGTATTCATATTATTCACTTAACTATAAGTAAGTTTATTTATTTAGCAGTGCGAAGTATTCACGGGAAATATTATGTCAGCGGCCGAGATCACTTCGGATCATAAAGTGTACTTAGTTATTATTTAGTCTGATGACCGGACCTCGCCTAGCGGTGTTCACTCGACGTCCATCTGCTCGGGCGGCTGCTGCGGGTCGGCAGGCGCCGCGCCCGCGCCGGGCTGGCCGTCGCCCGCCGTGGGGTTGCTGGGAGGGGGAGTCTTCTCCTTAGGCTTGGGCTTGTTTAAAATGGGGTTAACCGTGTTCTCCAGATTCTGAAAAAGGAGCAAGAAGAGCGAATGAGTTTCCTCCTGAATAAATAAGCTCCTCGGACTAGAACAACGATCGGCTAGCACCGAACCGACCTCGAAGCTTCGACGAAGGGGAGGGATCGACTTCTTCAAATAACACGGAGCAAACGAATGCCCGGAGCGGGAGTCGAACCCACGGAACGCCGGGGGAATCTCCGCAGACGGCGAGCACCACTCGACGCGTCCAATAAAATGGACAGAGTACAGGTGCAATGATAGGTGACGATGATTTTTGACGTTTTGGGCGACACTCAAAAGTGGCATAGGGAGCATCTATGCGTCGGTCTAATTATCAGAATGCGTTAGTCCAAAATAAACGAAATTTCAATTTTAATATTTGAATACCATCTGGTGCAGTTTCGTGTAACCTTCCTCTTGGCAGAACCCTTATTTCATTAGAATAAGGTTGAATTTGCTTTGGAATTACAGAAAAAGCAAAACTTATTACAGAAAATAACAAAAATAATCATATTTTTCTTCTTCCCGTAAAATTCACCTTAAAGGAGTTACCCATTCTGATAATAATTAGGCCGACGTATGGTATTAATTCTTATTCTAAGCACGTAACAATAATAACCTGTCGCTCCTGGCGGATCTGGTGCGTGGTGTGCGGCGGCGGCGCGTGTCGCGGCGCGCGGGCCAGCGCCCCCCGCGCCGCCTCCAGCCACGCCAGCGCCGCGCCCGCCGCCTCCGACACCTTCTGCATGTCCGCCGCCGACAGGTGCGCGTACTTCGCGTCGCCCGATCTGGAAACGAAAGCGGACTAGTGAGTGGAATGTATTCCTATACTAATCTAGAGGCGTCTTCGATGGGGCTATAATTTCTTTCGGCATAATGAGTTGTTGAAGAAAGCCAAAATATTACCAGCGGACGCCCGCGACTCCGTCCGCGTGGATCGGCGTCGGTTCCCAAACACATATTGTTATAATATAGCCTCAAGCCTTTCTCGTCAAATGTTCAACACAAAAATATTTTTTCCATTCGAACTACATAGTAGTTCCTGAGGTTAGCGCGTTCAAACAACAAACAAACACTTTAGCTTTATTATACATATTAGTCGATTTAGGGAGGTATGGCAGCACCCACTTGACTGTTGTGCTGTTTCTGTCGAAACAGTAGGTATCGGGTTTAAAAGGCAGACACTGCAGCTACGATTTTTGTGGGGTCAACAGGTGGCGTTAATTTGCCATCTGGTGAACGTTTTGCGCGTTGCATTCCCACTTACAAAATTATTTTGCCATTAATGATAAGACTTACTTGTAGAGGTCGACGGCTTTGTTCGCTAGTTGAACGGCTAGGGACAGGTCGTCCAGTGCGCCCGGCCGGAGTTCGAACTCCAGACGCCTCTGTTTGATAGGCTCGCCTTCTGTCCGCAATTCAGTAAGCTTATCGCTGTACACCTGGAAATACACGAAAAAAAACATACATAAATATTTATATTCATAACTAATTAGACTTCTATTTTCAGCTTCTTTCTTCTAAATTACATTTCTTCTTTGATTCAAAATGCGTATCAAAATATCCTTATTTAAAATATGTTCAAATATATATTATTAAAAGAATATTGAAGTACCTGTCTGTTCTGATCTTCGCCCTCATCGTAAAGCCACTGTTCCAAGGCATCTAGCTGATTTACAAGTTTGTGACGCTGGTCTTCTGCCACGAAGTCGTGCAGTGATTCACCTTCCGACAACTTTCCACGGAGCTCATATACATATTCTTCAAGAGCATTGCGAGCATCAGCACGTTCTTTTTCCTGTCTGTCTTGAGCTTGCATTTTACCCTGTGACAAAATAATATTGTTAGAAGACAGACGACCTTCTTAGCTATCCATGGATTCTCCGTGCGGGTGCCGGGTCCATCGCGTGGATCAGAGAGGAATGTCAGTCGGCGCCTGGGACTTGCGACCCAGCGTGTAGGTTTAAGGGGCAACTGATATATAATATGTCAACTGATTGCACCGAAATAATGTTATGAATCTATTGCTCTACAAGG
Source organism: Nomophila noctuella (assembly GCA_958496325.1). NCBI lineage: Eukaryota > Metazoa > Arthropoda > Insecta > Lepidoptera > Crambidae > Nomophila > Nomophila noctuella. The sequence goes on along the minus strand of OY292486.1, from coordinate 10,399,712 downwards.
TTATGTTATAACCTCAATATTACGACGAAACGAATAATACTTGATTAAAAAGGGCAAGGTACAAAACCACTTCTTTGTTTTGCAATTATTAAATATATAAAATATCATTTTATGTGCTAAATAAGAAAATACAATATACCTCTTGTTCCATATAAGTGTTTACTTCTTGCTGGGAATATCCATGAGTTCTTGAATCAACTGGAAGTTCAACAGTTTTAACGAGAACCTTTTTGGACTTCTCCTTTGATTTATCCTTTTTATCATCAGTATTATCCTGTAAAAATAAAAGCAAACAATTCAAATCTTATATTGAATTTTTTATATCCCCACCACCGCTTTTGCTTGGAAAAATCAATCACATAAAATAAAAAATATATTTATTAAATAAAAATAATAAAAAAACACAGAAAGTAAAAAAAATAAAGAATAAAACAATTCTTTCCAAGCGCTGCGGTGACCCATTTGCACCTAAACATACACACCACATGATCCTTAATGCCTTAATTAAAATTAATTTTCTAACTTAGTAATACAATATATCAATAAAAAACAATTTATTATACTGCTGGATTTACAAAACATGCGTGGACACAGAGACAGAACTTTGAAACGAAAACTGACTCAAAAAGCGAGTAAAACAAACTATAGAAGACGAGATTAAAGTCTCACGAAACAAAAATGTGCAAATGGGACCTCATATGTAATGAGGATGGGGACAATGCATATTGTGATGTCTGTTGCCTTGGTATGTTGTTAGTTTTACAACTAGGTTCATGTTTGTTGAAGCAGATAAAGAGCAAGGGCGCGGCGTGGCAACAGGCATCACGACGTCACTCGACACACGCGCTACCGACACGTACCCCGGTGAACCACTGGCCTACTCTCTGTGTCCACGATTGTTTTTGTTGCGGCTCTCCCTTCATTTCGTCTTCTCTCACCTCTTGGTTATCGGGACCATTCTGTTGCTGATCTTGACCGCCGTTAGTCTCCATTGGAGCTTCCTGGCTAGCGTTCACATTTTCATTCGAGTTCTCCATTTCCACACTATCATTTTGAGTAGCGTCCTGTTTTTTTTCGACCAGGGATGCTGAGGCCACTGTTATTATACCGTGAATATTCACGCGCACTTTGAGCTTCACTTTTTGGGACTCTCCTTCCGAAGTGGGTTGGACATCTCTGATGTGCCACTGACCTATAGAGCAATAAACAAAAATTTTTTAATATTCTTTTACATAGTTTGCATACCCTCCGGATAAAAAATATAGCTTTTGCAAAAACATATTTCTTTATACCCCTGGATTCCTGGATATGATCCATAAATAAATACCTGAGTGGTGTAATAAGAGTAACATGTAACAATAACTTCACACTGTCTCCTTACCTATGAATGTATCTGGGTAGGGTACTTGATCCGAGTAGAAAGCACTAATAGTGAATGGTTCTTTTCTGTAGAAAGTTAACATTTTAGAGAATGGCGCCGCATGGAAGGCTGGGAACACCTGCAAAATAGACAAGGAATATATATTCATTCATTCCCTTCATAATATTTTGAATTTTTTATGCTTATTAAATATTGGTTTCAACTGCTGCTCATTGTCACATGTTACATAGTCATTGGCTATCTGGATGCCCACTTGACCTGCATTTGTTTCTCACACAGATTGCATCACACATTGCCGGCATAAGTTATATTTTGGAATCCCTCGTTTTCCCTTTGTCACCCATTTTGTACTGAAAGCAACACCATTTTTAACTGTGACGTCGCTTTCCTCAGGTCTTGACTTATCGGGCACGGAAACTAATCATTTATAGGCTTGCTTGATTTCAAATGAAATTGACATTGTAAATCACCTCCATATCGCCGTCCTCTCCGCGCGTCGCGTCCCAGGTGAGGCGCACGGCGTAGGGCTGCACGTCGGTGACGCTGAACTCGCGCACGCGCACCGCCGGCGACACCATCGCGCACTGCAGAGCGCAGCCGCGCGCCACCGCCTCGTCCTGACCGATCAAACACAACGTTGAATTAAAAAGATTACATCGAAGGCTTAATTTATACGGTACTTGCGGCCGCCCGCAACTCCGTCCGCGTGGATTTCGATTTCCAATATCCTATGTGTTATTCTGATGTATAAGCTATATTGTGGTAAAGTTTCATTCAAATCCATTCAGTAGTTTTTACGTAAAGAGTAACAAACATCCATACATCCATACTTACAAACTTTCGCCTTTTTAATAGTAGTAGGATTTGACTGACAGGTCAAATCACCTACTTTTTTATGTCAAAAACGTAACCTTGTAGGAAGAAATGTATGGAATATTGAATTGTGACGTCACAATGCTGTAGTGTCAAATCAATACTCTTTTAATTTTAATTAGCTGTAAAAAATTGTTATAAGCTCAATAGTAACTGTGGGATAAAAGCTTTATCACCACGCTTGTCTAATGCAAACTTGTTAGTAAACCAAAAATATTAGTAACTAGCGGCCGCCCGCGAATCCGTCCGCGTGGATTTCGATTTCCAATAGCCTTAAGCCTTCCTCGTCAAATGGACTTGGATAGTCCACACAATTTTTTTTTTCAATTCGGACCAGTAATTCCTGAGATTGATTTGTTTGTTTGAATGCGCTATCAAACAAACTCTTCAGCTTTAATAGTATAAATATACACCTTTAATATTCTTTTCCGGTATAATCTATCTTTTTCATACAAATAATTTTATTATACAGTGAATGAACTGTAACAGGCAGGTCATGACCTCGGCCGTAGCTATGCGCGGCTCGGCGAGCGGCGCGCGTAAGTATGTGCACGCTACGACGCAATGAGCGGCATCTCGTAGCGGGCTCCAAACATTTTTGTAGTTTTGATCCCCACCCACCACACTCCCTCATCGCAACAAGGTAATGAACTAGCCATAATGGAGCATAGATAGAAAATTACCTGATTTAGAGTTGTAGATGCTGTCTTTCCAAAGACTTGCTCTATTAATGCTTTTATAGCAGGAATACGTGTGGAGCCTCCAACAACCTCCACAGAGGCAATATCCTCAGGTCTAAGTTCTGCAGAAACAATATCACCAATAAATAAAAAAGTTGAAAGATATTATTTGGGAAGATTTGTCTTCCTTAAAAAAACAATTTAATATGCGAAACTAGTATAATCCAATTCAGTATACGTACTTGCATTATGCAGTATCGCCCGTAAAGTCCTCTCCACTTTAGTGAAAGTGTCAGCACAGATTTGTTCCATTTGCGATCTTTGCATGTCACCGGACACATCACGCTCTTCCATAAAGCACTCAATGTTAAGTGGCAGGCGAGTACTATTTGCAGACATTTGTTTTTTCAGTTTCTCTACCTCTTGCAACAAACGCTGATAAGCTCTGAAATGAATTGTGAACAATCACATGAGTTTTCATAAAGCCAATAGAAATTCTACATACATAGTAGATTAAATTAAAATTCAATTTTTTTTCATATAATTAACAAAAAATACCTCTGGTTCTTCTTAGGGTCCAACTTGAGCCTGGTCAGGAAATCTTGACAGAAGTATTCAGCAAGAGCAATGTCAATGTCTCTGCCACCACATTGAGGATCTGAAGCAGTAGCCAGAACACGCAATTTTCCTTTGTTGAAGGCGCAAGCTGACACCTAGAATTACATTTCGTTATTTTGAAAATTGTTACCACTGGAGAGAAGCTGAACAAAAGTTGTGTGTAGGTAACATCATTCCAAAATGTGGCATTATTTACCTGAAGGGAACTGTGACCAAAGTCCACAAAGACAACATTTCTAGGCTTTTCCTCAGGAGCGGGAAGATCTTGCTTGTATATGCCGTAAGTTAGAGCAGTGGCTGTTGTTTCATTCATAAGACGCAAGACATTTAGTCCTGAAAACAATCAATAAGTAAATATAAATATCACATTAATTTAAGTTGTTTTTGCTGGAATATAATTCATTACTAAAACATTATTTACATCTTTAAGATTGCATATTATTTTTAATGTAAGTAATGTTATATTGATCAACATCCTAAATTATTTCACAAGTCTAAACAAATCAATAAGGACATCATTAAAAGGTGTTAATGTTCTATAAGGAAGTGATCTATCACAATCAATCATTATTTTATATTTGTCAATAATAAATATAACTATATGCTAACAGTAAACACTGCATGCTTTGTAGAATAGGCCTATTGATCTTTTGTTGGAGCATCAAGGTTGTTTCAGGTCATGGAAACTATGTTTAGCTTATCTATTGATTGGTACTCAATAACCTATTCAGGTTGCTCTAATGAATGCCCACAAAAATATAATAAATGTTATGAGCATTAAGGTTTGTATTAAAATGACCTTGAAAAACAATTTCTTTTAAAATTATTATTGTATTATAATTTTTCCAATTAGTTTACTCCAAAATCCAATACAATAGTCAATAAGAAAACATTTCACTGTTTTCCCTTTAGTTACATCAATTTTATGAAATGTCTGAAACTTACCAGCAATTGAAGCAGCATTCAAGAGAGCAATCCTTTCAGCATTAGTGAAATAGCTAGGCACTGAAATGACACAGTCATTGATCTGAGTCTGAAGAGCAGTTGCCGCAATGTCTTTCAACTTAGTGAACAACATTGCAGTTATCTGTAAAAAATAAAATAAAGAGTTACCTTTTCCATGTCAAATGAGTATTTTTACTGTATAACTCCTAATATTTCAGTTAGCTTTTACTTCAGATTTGTCTGTTCAAGAACATCAGGTTATATTAATTTGTGCCTACTGGAAATAATACTAGAGCATAGTACCCATACTTTTTAACATAAAAATTAGTAAATATTAATTTAATAATAATATTTTTGTAAATCTTTATCATCACTAGTGATGTGGTTAGTTTATCTAAAACATGTGGCAAACACTAGCTGATAAATTATTTTGAATGTGCAATTATTACAACTATACAATATACACATTATAAAGTACATTTATTAAAAGTAAGGCAATATAATATTTCTATTAAGAATTCTATTCATAGTTTTCCCTGAAAAGTTAATGTATATACATACTTGCTCTGGGCTGAAAACATTGTCTTCACCAAGGTAGTTGACCCTAATCCCAATGCCACCATCAGGTCTCTGTTCCGTCTTAAAGGGAAAATGCTTCAACTCTTTTTGGACATGCGGGTCTGAGTATTTTCTACCTAGTAATCTTTTGAAGCCAAATACAGTATTCTTCATATTTGTGACCATTTGATTTTTCGCAGCAACGCCCAATATTCGATTCTTGGGTGAAAATGCCACACATGCTCTGAAATAAGTGAAACGCAGGACGAATGATATTCAGGACAATTGTGACCTAACCTTAATTATCTTATTTCCTTTTATTTAAAACTTAATAATGTTAATTGTCATTTAAGAAATAGAGATGAACTATTTCAGTTTATTTGATAGTTGTAAGGAATTTCATCAGCCAAGATTTTAGCCTATGTTTGACAAGGAATGCATGACATGCATGATTATCCTGTACTTGGTTAAAACAATACTAAAGTACAAATTCATCTCAACTATGTGCAAATTTCGAGTAAAAAGTTAAGCTTACATGATCTACCAGTATACTTACGGAGTACCTCGGAGACTGTAATCGTTGGCTATAGTCTCTATACCACCTGCTTTTGCTACAGCGATGTAGCAAGATTCATTGCCGAAGTCTATACCGATAACTGACATAGCAGCCATGCTGGTGGAAAAATTAAAGTTATTATATCTAATTAATTCGCCAAGCGCAGTTTTCTCACGAGTTGCGATAACAACACGTTGCTAATGCCTGACAATCGCTGAATCAATCGCAATCCGCCGGTTTCCACACTGGTTCGTGCCCGAATTTTCTAGAAACACTACTTTTTTTTTAGATCTATTGTACTGTCAAAAAGAGCCACAGACTAAGCTTACCAAATGTCATCATCTCAATTTTTTCACTATGTTGTTGGTATTGGCGATGCAAAGATTAGCACGCCTCTAGCGGCGAAATTTAGAAGCTATCTAAGAACGACACTTTGTTTATTTGTTGAGGTTATTTTAAGATTATTTATATGGATCACGATTATACGGAAACCTGTTGCTACAAAAAGTAGAAATACAAAATATTAATGTATTCCTCAAAGTAATACTTACGGAAATACGGGAATAAGTTTTCATTTATTCCCAAAGACTAAATTATGAAGAAAAAATGGAAGGCTGATTTAAGAATATGCAAGCCAATTTCACTATCAAATAAGAGTTTGTTCTCATCATTTTCAAGCTTCAAACTTTTTTCCAAACAGTACGTATAATCGTGTTTTAATTATTTTAAGGTATTTAAATTATATTTATATGTTTTTCATAAGTTATTAATTTAGTTTACGATAAGGTGAATTTCTCGACAGTTAACGAGATTTTGTTTATTGTTCCAGATTCTAAAATGCCGAAGTTGTTTTCTTATGTAGTACCGTCTCAGAATCAGTGCCGAAACTAGGGCGGTGCCAACGGTGCCCAGGCACAGAGCGCAGACCCTGGAGGGGCGCAGAAATGACCAGACTGGTAGATACTAGGGGCGCCGTTTTTAAAGCTCGCACCGGGCGCATAAATGGCTAGTTACGGCAATACTCAGAATATTCTTAAATAAGCTCTGATAAAGAAGTAACTCAAGAAATATATAATAGTTCAAGAAAATAGTGCTGTTATTAGACACAGGTAAATAGTGGAATCAAATAAAAAGCTCAGACTTTCTATTAAGAATGAAGAAACTTTTGAGGATGATTTGAGGACAATAATATAACTGATAATAATATAACTGATAACAACAGTCATCACCATGTCATGACTTTATCGATACAAGTCAATTAAGTGGATTAAAGAAATTATCATCCACGAGGAGATTGGAGTCTAGCTGACATTCTTTGTGACGAAGAACCTTTGGAAAAGTGCACTTAAATGTTTTTTCTTAATATTTCGGAAGAGGATAAACCAGCTTTAAAGCAATTAACTCTCTCAGATTTACTCAGTAGTGATATGGGCTTATTTAATTAGACATTAAATATAACTTTAGAAACATTGGTGACTTGTGTTAATGACCTTAGATGCTCCAACAAATAAGAAAATGTTATCTGTTGGAGACAGAGTTATTTGACAATGGTAAAAATTAAACAAAATATACCATTTATAGCTATTTATGTTCTGTTTGGTATAAACATGCAGGCCGACATATTCTTATATTTTATTAAAATGTGCCTCGTGCTGAGTAGAGTAGTATTCAAAGATGTTAGTCCTTGGCCTGTTATTGAAATGATACGTAGCAATCTACCTTTACCATTCCAAAAATACCTATAATAATACAAGAATTTTAATATTTATGTTTTCCCTGTGATAACTGTATAGAAAACTGTCAAAGTGTCGTTTTTAGACAGCTTCACAATTTTGCCACTAGGGGCGCTAGTTAGAATCTTTGCATCGCCAATGGGTCCTTGGCAGATTGCTCGGAAAGCCAAAGCACTAATTTATAAAAAAAAAATCCTTCAGACTCAGATGAACGAATATCAATAGATGAAACGAATAATTTTGATTTGATTTGTTTCCGAAATAAATGTTTTTATTATTATTATTATTTATTTTGTTATGACGAATTTTATCTCCTATTTCTAGGGATTATTATTATTATTATTATTAATTTGACAGAGATGCAAAGATATTGGAATAAATAAGTACTCCATTAAATAATCTAAGGAAGTACCAATATCTTTGCTCAAGCAAGCCTCACCTATGGAGGATCTATGGTACTTCTAATATCTTGATCTGTATGATTGACTGACACTGACACCACACTTGTCTAACATTTGACATTGACAGAAGAACCGCATGTGCATGGCATGCATGCACTGCATTGAAATCATTGAATGCATCATCAGCATTGTAACCTGTGTACTTGTGAGCTATAGTGGCAATTGCGTATCTCTCTCCCCTTGCATTGTTGCAATATACCAAATAAAAAAATCTATTTAGGTTTGTATTTACTCTACCTACTGGTCTCGCTCGATGTAATAACTGGTTCCACCGGACTTTCATTAATTGAGCCACCTAAAACTAATATTGTAGAGTAGGCGATCGGAATAAAAAGTACTTAATAGCTTTATTTTTTGCTGTTCTTATTTAATTTAATCATTAATTCGTAATGTATGTAATAATCTGTTTTTAATGGAAAAATTATCAATTCATTAACTTAACTTACTCGAAGGTTTTGTCGAACTTGGAAATTGGAAATGAAAATTTTATTGTAGCTATAAATTACGTATGAATCTCCAGTTATCTCAGTACCTAGTTGACAATAACGTCTGATTTTAGTCCTCGATAACAATCTTTTTCATATTATCTAATTGATAAGTTATTATGTATACGGCCGTCAGAGGTTATCATAATTTTAGTACCTACCTAAGCGTGAGTAAGCTACATTCGCTTACGCTTCGTGAGGTCACCTTCAAGCAGTTAAAACAAATCGTATCGTTTTTTGTACGACACTATTGTGTTCGCGCGCTACTTATCATTGGGAATTCATTACGTACATATTGCCTTGCAGTTGGACGTAGCCAGTCATTATGAGTGGTGAGCCCCAGGCGAAACGTACCAAAATGAGTGCTCTGGATCAATTAAAGCAATACTCGGTGGTGGTGGCCGACACTGGCGACTTCGAAGGTATGATATGATCAAATGAAAGTTCAGTTGTATGAATAGATAAAGATAATGATTAATTTAAATTTAAAAATACTATAAATATGGGCTTTCTGATTTGACCTTGACTTGATTACTTGACCTTACCAAATATTTTTTTATGTTCCTATATTTGGATTTTTTCAGCCATGAAGGCTTACAAGCCTACTGATGCCACTACCAACCCAAGTCTGATATTATCTGCTGCTGGAATGGAGCAGTATCAGCATCTGCTTGACAAAGCTATTAAGTTTGGAAAGGACACTGGAAGGTAAATACAGTTTTTGTCATATATGAGTAAATCTAATTGATATGAAGAATTATTAAGATAAGTTTTGACCTGAACTGAAATCTAAATGAAATGAAGAGGTCAAGGTGAAAAAGTCTGTAAGTGTAGTGTGTAAAATAATGTATTTGTGTTAATTCAAATTGTACAAAATTCTTTTTAACTTTTATAATATAATGAAATTATATATTTTTTTCTGGGCATTATTGCCATAAGTGAACTCTAACTTGGTTTTAATTTATTTTATCTTCTCTTTTCAGTACTGTTGAAGAACAAGTGTCTGAAACTTTGGACATGCTTAGTGTATTATTTGGCTGTGAAATATTGAAAATTATTCCTGGACGTGTATCTGTGGAAGTTGATGCAAGGTATATTTCAGCGATCAATGATTTATTTATCTTAATATTATCTGTTACAAGTATATATTAACTTCTCTGTGCATTTTGTTTTTAGGCTATCTTTTGATAAGGATGCTAGCATTGCTAAAGCTATTAAGTTAATTAATATGTTTGCGGAATATGGAATTAAGAAAGAGAGAATTTTGATCAAATTGGCATCTACTTGGGAAGGTATTCAAGCTGCCAAGTAAGTATACTATGTTTTCTATGATTAATAAGTTGTAATAAAAAATATAAAATGTTATTAAATATAACTTTAGATTCAGTGATACAGCAGACACAATTTTGTAGTGTTTACTTGTTCCACAAGAATTCCACTTCCACTTATATTACAAGGAGTGCTTAAGATACAAATTACCAATAACCACGTTGCCAATTATGTTGTGTAATGTGTTATCATTTATTTTATAGGGAACTAGAGAAGAAGCATGGCATTCATTGCAACTTGACTCTGTTGTTTTCTTTATATCAAGCAATTGCGTGCGCTGAGGCTAATGTGACCCTTATTTCACCATTTGTTGGGCGTATTTTGGATTGGTATGTATTCTTGATTGTACTTCACCTTATTCACTGTGAAACATTTATTAATAAATCTTCTTAATATTTGACTCATAGAAATTTGTGAATGTATGTGGAATTATGATGTTCCGTTTTTTAGGTATGTTGAACATACAAAGAAGACCTATGAAGGCAAGGATGACCCTGGTGTGCAATCTGTGACTCGCATTTACAATTATTACAAGAAGTTTGGCTACAAAACTCAGGTGATGGGTGCATCTTTCCGTAACACTGGAGAGATTCGCGAGCTGGCAGGATCGGACCTTCTCACAATAAGCCCCAAACTTTTACAAGAGCTTGCTAATAGTGAGCAGCCTTTGAAAAGGGTGAGTAATTTGCCTTTCTGGTTTTTAGACCAAGTTTTTTCAAGTAAGTATCTGAAGTAATAGATAAATCAACCAATAAAACTACTTTTTCTACTGCAGGTAATTTAGTATATGGAATATTGGTTTTTCCTGGATTATATAATTAAATAAATTAAATTAAATAAATAACAATTCACCTCACTACTGTAAATTATAATTATTATAAAAATGTATGTATCTTTGCAGGTTCTTGACCCTAAAGTGGCTGCCGAAAGTGACATCGAGAAAATTTCTCTCTCAGAAGCTCAATTCCGTTGGCACTTCAATGAAGATCAAATGGCTACCGACAAATTATCTGATGGTATAAGGAAATTTGCAGCAGACACCAGGAAGTTGGAATCTCTCATCAAGACTCTCCTTGCTAAGAAGTAAATATCTGTACTTCTTAACAGAACAGGTTTTTAAAAATAAGTGTTGATAGTTGTAGTTATTGCCCTGGGCTCAGACATTTTTATGTCATAAAATTATATTTTTTACCGTTTTATATACATTTATGAAGTTTGTATGTAAAGATAGTACAAAGTAATGTTGATTTGTTCAAAAGTTTACATTTGATTAGAAACATAATATACATTCCTCTTTATACATTTTTTGATAATTTGTTTTTGGGAAGTGGTAAAAATAAACTGTTGTAAAATTATTTTTTAGTGTTTATTTAGTGTCACTGGACCCCATAATGTATCTATATTACATTTATTAGATCATAAACATTTTTGATAAGTAGTAGTAAGTAGATAAGCACATCACATTTGCTAAACTAGTTGAGGAATTAGCTGTAAAAGGTGAAGAAATTTATTTAGATTCCTGTACAGTAACAAATCACAGGATTTGTGAAAGTTTCCTATGATTTTCTGTAGCAATTATACAAGTAAATGGTCAACGTACGTAAAGTCACGGTTAGTAAGCAATATGATATTTTTTAACGCAAGGCAATGGTGACCAACCATAGCATTTTGGTTACCAACCGTGAAATGATCATCAAGATAAAGCTGAAATCGCACAGAAACAAAATCCATACACTATCCAAAGTCCAAACATGTTTGTTACTTTTACAGATAACATTAACTGACAATAACGTAGAAGTGAATCTGCATTATCGAAAAAATATAGGTAATTGTTACATTCACATTGGTTTAGTGGTTAAACCACTGACGGACTGGACTGACTGGACGGAAACGTGAGGTCCTGGGATCGATTCTCGCTGGGGTTATTTCGAACACAGCTCGTATTTGTTACCAGAACACCAAACCGTATTTTAATTTAAATGATTAAGAGCTCTTGTCTGCATCAGGGGATTAAAAGGCTAAAACTTATCAGTTTAAAATCCCTTGGGTATACCCACTTTTTTATGTAACTTCAGTGCTTACTCATGCAGATCACCGGGCCAGTAGTGTTAATGTACAAATGACATATTCGAAGTAGATTAAATGTGGGCTTCTAGGATATTTCAATGAACAATAAAGCTTTATAAACCGCTGATTTTTTGGGATCAGTATTTCCTATTTTTATTTATTTATTTATTTATAGATTTACCAACATTTGTTTACACTGAAACGTAGGTACAATTATTTTCTTAGATCTAAGATTAGTGTAACAAACAATTACAGGTAAATACAACTTGCTTATAATAATAAAGGTACATGGCAAATAAATTAAAAGTAGGGTACATAAAAGTTACAGGCTAAAGTAAATTAAATAAAAATATATAATATTTTAATAAAAATATCTAAAAAATGGCACATAAATTGAACCATTCTCGTGTCTGGATTAATATGTCAATAATTATCTATTAATTACTAACATACAAGTAAGTTTACTTTACAGACAGAACTTTGAGTAAAAGTATTTTTTAACTTGACCAATCACTACATAATTATTTAAAAAAAACCGGCCAAGAGCGTGTCGGACACGTACATAAAAGTGTTCCGTAGCCATAAGATGGGCCAACCGCTTATGGGTGCCAAATTCAATGGTTAGTCCTGAAATTTAGCAATCTCTATTCTACCCTATCCCAATTCTGTATGAAGGTATTTACATTATTACTTATTTTCATAGTTTGTAGGTAGTTATTTCCATACATTACCATTTAGTTAGGGCAAATGCACGTCATAAGTTGGTCGAGTTGTATAAAAATAACTATGAATGATACAGAGTCCGCTATAGTTTTCGTTGAAAGTACTTACTTGGAGGTATACAGCACCTTTTTTTGAGAATTATTGTAATAGTAATTCAAAAGTTAAGGGGAGGGGAGGGGGAAGCTCTAATTTTCACTTTGTATTAATATCTCGAGACTGGGGGTTTTATTCTCCATAGGGTTTGGGTTACAACAAAAATTGCCTTGGAGCAAAGGCAATTTTTGTTGTATTCAAAAATACCTATAAAACGATACCTCACGAGATGGGTAAGTCGATTTTTTTAAAATTAAATTTTCGCTGTATGGAAGTGGGGTTTAAAATATAATTATTTTTCGATAATTAAAAAAAAAACAATTTTTGGATTATCAGTATACATTTCACTCCACAAATTTTCGTGGAAATCGGTGTAGAAACGGCGGAGAACGAGCCAGGACAGACGGACAGACAGACAGACATGACAAAACTATAAGGATTCCTAGTAGACTACGGAGCCCTAAAAACAAAGTCGTATTTTTTTGTCTGTCTCTTCCAATGTATGCTTATCTTTAAACTACGCAACTGTAGATCATGCGGTTTTTTTTATCAGATAGCACTCTATCACCTATATTCAAGGGGACGCTGATTTATGTGTAGTTATAATACTTATAGTAGAGTAGAGAAACACTGGCCGTGGGAAGCCCTCTGGGGCGATTCGCCAGTTGAATTTATAAAACTAGATTTCATGGTTTTCTTTCATTGATTAAGTATATCAACTAGCGGCCTCCCGCGACTCCGCCGCGTTGATTTCGGTTTCCCCACACATAGGGTTATACATAGCTTATAGCCTTCCTCGTCACATGGACTATCCAACTTTAAAATATCTTTTTCGAACCAGTAGTTTCTAAGATTAGCGCGTTCAAGCAAACAAACTTCAGCTTTATTATATGTTTTAGTTAAGTATAAGTACTTAGATAGAGTTCGTTAGAGGGATTCCTAACAGTCGATGCAATAAAAGTACCAATAGGGGTAGTTTTAACAAGTTTTAGGTGGTTCGATTCCCAAGGGAGTTTAGGAAACTGTACGAATGTAATAGTTTTTCTTATTTTCAAAAATGCAGTAGGTACTTTCCTTTCACGTAGCATTACAATAACTATAATAACAAACATCCATCCTATATACGAGTATGCAGGTATTCCAGAACGTAGGTATTCACTTGAATACACATAAGTAGGTTATGTGTGTGGGAAGGTCCCAAAAGTAGGTCTAAAGTTCAGTTGGTTTTAAAATATTTACTGGAATCGTATTAAGCTTTCAGTTGACCTATGCGCTGTGAATCACTGAACTATTCAATCAGGTAACTATTTATTTAGTTACGTGATGAATAACTGCCAATCAAAATGGTTTAATGGAAACGAAAAGAATCAAATTGAAATAGTAATGACGTATTGATACGATTTGTATGCAGCGTAGATTCGGAAATGGGAAGTGTGCACGAGGTGCAGGCGGAGCGGCCGCGCACCGTCCTGTAATCAATACACTGCTCCACTTTCCGCGACCTTCTGTCGCAGCCTCCCGCCTTATATCTAGGTACTTATTATGCTCGTAGCGTACAATGAACTTTTCATTTTTCGACTTTTCAGCTGTTTGGCGCCTTTAGAATTAGAATAGACCATCTCACGTATGCTATTCATTAGTAGGAGATTCAGTAAGGTAGTTAGGAAGACTTTTTACACGAAGGCTAAGATTTATTGCTCAAATGCCTAAAGTACCTGCATAAATACCACGGTGGGGGTAATCGTAACCCCCGTAGTTGTATACCTTGGTACACGACTACTCCCACCGTGGATTAGTGCATTGTACCTACTAGGCGGCTTATGTCATGTTTGGAGATAAGTAGGGATAGTTGGAAATGGGCCCTGTGAAAAAAAGGGCTAATGCGACAGACGTAATAATTATCTTTCGCAATAAGCAAATAAAAAACACTATCCTAGGTAATGTGTGATACCTAATGGTTATCCTGAAATTGTATAATAAAATACGTAGCAGGACTACTTTACCCATGTCGTTAGTAGGTATACTTACAAAGGTATAAAAAGGATTACATTTATTGTGGACCTGAATAATCGTTTCAAATAAGCGTTACGCAGTCTTCCTTTGTGTTTATAGCAATAAAAAATCATTTTTATGAAATATGTGTGAATCCACGATGAATTATGTTTTACATGGGTTCATTGGAGAAAATTTCATAGCGGGGTGAAGTAGGGCGACGGGACGGAGGAGGGAGGCTTGATATTGACCTACATGTTCATTCAGAGTTCGGTCGATGCGAAACTTGACATCTGCGCGTTCCTGCGTTTTATATTTTTCGATTTAATGTATAATTCACTCCAGAGGCATACGTTTTATTTACCTTAGTAATAATATTCAAGTTTTTGTCAGGAATTTATATGATCGATGTGAGAGGGACCTTCGTAGAGATGGTCGTCAGTAAACCCCCGGGAGTGTGATGTGGTGTGCGGAGCGACTTCAGTGCCATCGATTCCGCTGTGATCTCAAAATATAAAATGCTTAAACAACCATTCGTGCTGAAATAGTTCCTGTGTAACCATTCGAGATGGAGAAGTCATCCAAATCTCATATTCCGGCTGTGACAAAGAACATACCTCCAATGGATGTAACATTTTCAGACGTAAGTACAAGTACTTACTACCTACTTAACGACCTACTTAGTGTATGTATTAAGCAGGTATAAGGTGTTAAATAGAATTTGGTTTTAAAGGGGAAAAAACTATATATTTAGAAATTACGAAAATACGAACAGATGTTTATAATTATAATATCAGCTGATGAAGTGGTTCAGCTTAAATTCATAATGGTAAGTATTTAAAATTATTTAGATATAGATTTGGTAGGTATAATATTTTGTCTACAAATTAAAAGCGGGAATTAAAATGATTTTAGTTTTTTAAATATTTTTTAAATTAAGAATTTCATTACTAACTTACGCATGTAGAGTTGCAATTCCTAAAGAAAGTATTACCTAGGTCGAGTAGGTATTGAAGTGTACGATATACCTACTCGTATATCCTGAAATATCTATTTGATAAATGCCTTATTGTTTTTTAAATCCACGATTTTGGTATCATTATACGCTGTATCGATTGCACCTAGGTAGATAAGGGTAAGAGCTATAAGCCACTTTTTCGAAACTATAAAAACAAACTTTTAAACCTTGATAAGTACCTACATACATATATTATACTATTCTCTGAACCGCATTAAGATTTTCACAGAAAAATAGACACAAAAACAATTTCTAACAAAGTGGTAAAATGTGCCCCCCCCGCCCTGTAACTTCCAAAATAAGAGAATGATAAAAGAAATATACATATTTATAATAAATATCATGTACTTTACCATGAACACATCGAGCGAAAATTGGTTTGGTGGGACACGATCTAGTAAGAAGTTTTTTTAATAAGGCATGAATTCGTACAGAACCCTCGGTGCGCGAGTCCGACATGCACTTGGCCGGGTTTTTGAATACATTGTAAATCGTAGGTACACCACAATTTACAAGGATTTGTACGGAATCCTCGGTGCGCGAGTCCGACTCGCACTTGGCCGGTTCTTTTTACTCTCCTGACTTTAAGCATTCATATAATTATTATCGATTTAAGTAATTGTTTTGTCATCGTAAATAAACATGTAATTCACCTATGTTTGATGTTGGTTCTTTCTATGTATGCTTGAATAGTAACAATTGTCATAAGGTGTGGAAGGTTACCTAGACTTTCGTACAATTTACTGATTAAAAAACAAATTAATTTGGACTGGATTAGGTCTATTATGTCACGACGATTAAGTCCCCAAGGGCGGCTACACCTAGTAGGTATGTGTTTACAAAGAAGAAAGAAAGAAAGAAAATACATTTATTGGCTACAAAACTCATCACACACACAGTTCAACTATGTACAGCAGACAGCAGAAGTTCAAAAAAATATAATAATAATAAACATCAAGAACAAAAACGAATATAAGACAAACAAAAGAGATACAACAAAACAGGTGTGTGTCTGTGTGTGCGTGCGTGTGTGTGTGTGTGTGTGTGTGTGTGCGTTAAGCCAATCAGGTCCGTACCTCAGCATGAGTTACTACGCGGCGGCTACAAAGCATTAGATAACAATTGTTTTGTTTATTTGAAATAATAAGAACCACCGTCCACCGTCGTGGATTACCTTTATGGCTACTGGCGGAGGTAACATGAACGAGTATTACTTTGGGTCTTATTAGGAAGTTCTACCTCCTAAGCGTATATTGACCGTAGTTCCGACATAGTATTTTTTTTCCTTTAGAAAGGCTTCCACTCGGACGAAAGATAGGCCTGTATGGAAGAAGGCAACGTATTGCGCCGACCCCTGATAAACCGGGAACAGGGCAGGCGAATGATGAAAGGTCTTCCACTCACTCTTTATACTCACATTATGTTTTTATAAAATGTACGTGAATCACTCATCTTTTTATTCATATAGATCAGTCAATTCAATGAAACAAGATGCTGCAATACTTGCTCTTCGCTACAGTGTCGAAACTAAAAAGAGGTTAATATTTGTCAGTGCGGATTAATTCCATTTCAGTTCTTATCATTGCTAAGGTGTAGCCGACAATCAGGCCTAAACAACCTGTATTTTTATGTAAGCAATCTAAGAAATTACAGTAATGTGCCCACAGCGCAATCTGACGGAAACTCATATCCTGGCCTGCAATGGCGGCATGCTATGACGAAGGATGTTCTTAATAAAAATTTGAATTGAATTGTCTACTGTTCCACATTTTACTTACTTATATAGACACATTTAAGTTGTAGGCAAATATCTAACGGATATGATGTAAAAAGAACGGCATGTGTACGAGTATAACTATAACAGTAAGAACAACAAAGTCGTAGGGAAAAGCAAACAAAGTGTATTGAGTATTTGAGAATAGAATCCTTTAAAAGGTGGCTTATAGATCTGACTTCACACCGTATATTGGACGCATAAATATTAAATTAGAATGACCATAATAACCGCGATATCAACAGAAGCTAATGGATGCAATTAATTAACCGTTGCCGTTATCATGTGTTGCTCTCAAATGAACGTTATTCGTTTAACCCATTTTATATGTGTTACCTATACCTATTTTTACCTTTAACAAAAAACTATTTTAGTCTAAACAATTTTTGTGCAATATTTCAAAATAAATGATTTTTTTTATACAGTTCAAAGAAGAAATAGGCACAGAACCGGCCGCAGAGGAAGCCGAGCCGGAGCGCGGGAACTGGACGGGTCGATTCGACTTTCTGTTGTCTTTACTCGGGTACAGTGTCGGACTGGGGAATGTGTGGAGATTCCCTTACTTGTGCTACAATAACGGTGGAGGTGAGGATACTATAGTATAGAATAGTACAAAGTATACGATAACAGACTTTTGACTTCGGGGACGGATTTGAAAATACCTCTATACTGCCTATAACAATTAATTCTAATCATGTCTACTATAATGGACATTTCTCTATACGAATTTTCAGTTAGTTAACTTTAGTAAACATTTACACTTTTAACTGGCATATAGAATATGTGCAATAACAGCTCTTTTCAATTAAGTATTGCATGGAGGTGCGGATGAAACTAGTAATTACGAATAGAAGTACTGTTATGTTATGTGTTATTTCCGCTGTTAATGTTACGTAGGTTTGGACTCCGACAAAAGGTAATAACTTGCGTGACGGTATAGTTTTCAACCACAATATAGTAACGTAGAATTTACAGTTCCTATACCTAACACTTAACCAGATGTCACGCAGAGCAAATCCTAAAAATCGCATAAATGATGTTGGTTAGAACTTTATAACTCTAGGTATATAATTAGAGTCCAGTCACTTTAGGCAAAAAAAAGGGCCAAATTTGAGATCCATAAATAGCTAGAAACTCGTATACAGCTTCATTTTGGCGTTCTAAAAGTTGTCTCAAAAGTCTCATAGTCTTATTATCTCGTGTTTGTTTATCATTATTCGAACTAAAATTTCACGAAAATAGTTTTTTTTGCAATTACATCTGTTTCTATTGTTTCAATGTTATCAACACCTGTTATACAAATTGTAGAGTACATAATTAGCGACAAATTTTGTTCAAAAATGTTTTTTATAAAGTTCCTCCTCTTTTGAGATAGAGATCGGAGAGCACCTAGCGCTCAGGCATACGAGTAAGAGTATGTACTGTAAAGAGCAAGAAAATTGATATTTTTGAAGTACAAACTATTTTGTGCTTTGCATAGGTATTTATTTACTGATGATGCTATAATATGTATATGTATGAATCAGAATATATGGACTCCAAAATGCAGCTGTATACGAGTTTCAAATTCCGAGGTGAAACCCTAAAGTGACTGGACGGACTCATACTTATACCGACTGAATGTCGATCTAGCTTCCTATAGAATGAAGGCAATAAACATTGCGTAGTGAATGATGCAGAAAAACAATGGATAATTCACTCTATTACCACGCAAGATTCATACGGATAGATCGATGGAAGATTTTTACATACAAAGTTCAGACATTCGATCTTACATAGTAGTAAATTAGGTAAGGGGGCTTAAGACTATGATAATTCTTTTTAGGTGCATTTCTCATTCCATTCACGGTGATGCTGATAATCGCGGGGCTCCCGTTGATGTTCATGGAGCTGTCTTTCGGCCAATACGCCGCCCTGGGGCCCGTTGCCGTCTACAACAAGTTCTGTCCCCTGTTCCGCGGCCTCGGCTACGGCATGGTCATCGTCTCCAGCATTGTCATGCTGTACTACAACCTTATCATTGCCTGGACTATATACTACATGGCCGTGTCTTTTGCGAGCATCTTTTACGAGTTGCCGTGGTCGAACTGTGACGCCGATTGGAGCACTAAATGTGAGTAAATATACCTACCACTTGACCAAATGTGAGTGTTTATTTTAGTATGGAAATTTTATGAACTTTACATTTTAAATTTAAAGTATCAGCCTATTAATGTCCCACTGCAGGACAAAGGCCTCCATCATTTGAAATCATGAATGATTTTTTACGCTTGCCAAATGCGGATTGGTGATCCCGGCCTGTGTTCGGAAAAAGCGACACAAATTTGCCCGACCCGGGAATCGAACCCAGGACATCAAACCACGGCCCGGTACTTAAACCACTAGACCATCAAGGTGTTTTGCATTACATTTTATTATTTTATTTAGGTATGTTTATTTTATGACGTTAGCTTAACAACGTTTGAAGCGGTAAACAGTTTAATGGAAAATTGTTTCAGATTGTTACTCGTATGAAGAAGCTGATGAGTGTGAAGCGCGAAATGGAACTTATTACTTGAGACAGTGCCTCAACCAAACTTATGTGGCGATGAACAATATACTGGCACTGGCCAACACGACCGTTCGAAGACCGCCAGCAGAAGAATATTTTACGTAAGTTTTCAACTATTTAATAATACTTATAAAAAGTATATCGTTTACAGTTACTCCAATCATACTGGTTTCTTTAGCTATATTATACCCGGTACTTATGACAAGTCTAATCTCGTAGGAATATACTTGTAATAATTAATACATTCATGAACATTCAACATGCTTCCTTTAAATCGTGTTTTTTCTACAGTAATCAAGTTCTTGGATTATCATCCGGTATTGAGGAAACGGGACAAGTAAGATGGGGCATGGCTCTCTGCTTGCTCGCAGCGTGGCTGATCGTTTTTTTATGTTTATGTAAAGGTGTACAATCTTCGGGAAAGGTGAGTTAAACTTGTCCTGTTTGTAACTAAAATATTATTTTATGATTGATTTCAAATGTTTGTTTTATTTTCTTTAGTGAATAATGGAATGTATGAAAAGTTTGCTAAATCTGGAATTAGTTTTAATTTCGCCTGATCGTAATACCTTTAAGACTAAAGAATTATCAAAATGATTCCTTTTAAAATAATGAGTATCTCAACTCGTCCTAATATGTATATCAATAATCTGTAACTGTAATGGAGTTTTCCCTCCATCGAATGTAAACTTATTAATACTAATGAAAAGTAGTTAGTAGTAGGTACAATAATTTTATTTTACTTTCCAGGTCGTTTATTTCACTGCACTGTTTCCGTATGTGGTGCTTGTGATCTTATTCTTTCGCGGCGTGACATTGCCAGGAGCATCGACTGGTATCTTGTTCTATCTAACTCCTGACTTTAGTCAGCTTTTGAATGCCCAGGTACGTTGTGACTTAATTATGTTTCAATATATTTGTGTGTGTGAAACTGTTAAATAGTACCTTTTTAGAAAACATAATTCAAGTCACGCATAAAAGGGCAGCACTACATCCTAAGCTACCTTGGTCTTCACATTTTTACGTAAAAGATTAAAATCTTCATAAATTAAATTAAAATTATAAAACTTTCAGGTGTGGGGGGATGCAGCGGTGCAAATATTCTTTGCTCTAAGTCCAGCTTGGGGAGGTCTTATCACATTGTCGTCTTACAATAAATTCTCCAACAACTGCTACATGTAAGTGTAATTAATACATTGTATACTTATGATGTTCCTTAAACGTGTTTTAAAAATACATAGATGAAAGAACAAATCAATCTACCATTAGCCATTAGAAATACAAGGAAAAGTGAAAAAAAAATGTGTTTTTACCCATTGTACCATTTCACAAAACAAACAAGGCAACAAAACAAAAACGTTTCAAACTCAAACTCAAACTCAAACTCAAAATATACTTTATTCATGTTGGCCTCTGCAAGGCACTTATAAATCGTCAATTAGTACAATAGAATGACTCGACCACCGACTTCTTAATGCAGTCATCTACCGAGAAGAAGCGGCAAGAAACTCGATAGTTGCTCTTTTCAATCGCCAAATAATAACAATAGTTTGTCCATACAATAAGATAACATACTTGTACTAGGTCATACAGTTACCTCTTTCAAGTATATAATTAAAAATATATTTAACAAGAACAGATTAAGTCCTAGTCGACCAGTCCCCAAAGGCGGCACCTGTTCACAAGTATGACGTATGTGTCAGCCATCATCTCACTCAACCATTTTAGAGGGAATGAAATGACCCGCCACATAGCGCCACCACCCCAGAGACATTATAGTGAGCATGACTACTAGGACCCAGGCCATCCAACCATCAAATGGAATAACAAAATTTAAAGTAAAACTACACTATATGACCCAGTCTAGGTACATACTCTTTATAAAATTTATACATATGTATAAACAAACAGAACAACATTTTACTTTAAAATACAAACTTGTCTAATAAATAATAAAATAATTTGGAACAATACTATTCTACATTAGTTACATGTCCACATTGCATAAATAAAATAATATAAGCGTGAGAAGAAATGGCAAGAAAGCTAGCACATCAGTAGCTACAGCCCTCCATCGTTCAGGTAGTCTTCAACTCTATAATACCCTTTTTTCATTAAACTAGTTTTAATATAAGACTTAAACTGATGTAAGGGTAAGTTAACAATATCTAGAGGTAATTTATTAAATAATTTAATGCTTAATCCAAAAAAAGAATTTCCAATCTTTTGAAGTCTAATGTTTGGGATTGCAAGCTTATGCCTATTTCTTGTATTAAATCTATGACAATCCGACTTTTTTGAAAACTGTTCGAGATTTTTTCGTACATACATAACACAATCAAGAATAAATTGTGATGGTACAGTTAATATATTTATGTCTTTAAATACTTCCCTTAAAGAATCGCGAGTTTTGAGCCCATAAATAGCACGGATAGCTCTCTTCTGCAGTATAAATATATTGTTGATGTCAGAAGCCGAGCCCCACAAAAGCAACCCATATGACATGATACTGTGGAAGTAACTAAAATAAACTAACCTAGCTGTTTCCACATCAGTCAGATTTCTAATTTTTCTCACTGCATACGCAGCTGAACTAAGTCTACCCGTTAAAGCAGTGAGATGAGGGCCCCACTGCAATTTAGAATCAAGTGTTATTCCCAGAAACACTGTCGAGTTGACAATTTCAACAGGTTCCCCATTAATGGTAATATTGGGAATAACGTTTCGAACATTAGGCATTGTAAATTGAACACATTTCGTTTTCTTGGTATTTAATAACAAATTATTAACAGTAAACCATTGTAAAATAAGCGAGACCGAATTACTCACATCGTCAAATATATTTTTATGTCTATCAACTTTGAATATTAGAGAAGTGTCATCAGCGAATAAAACAGTTTCGCAAAGGCTTTCTGTGAAATATGGAAGGTCATTAATATAAATTAGAAAAAGCAAAGGCCCTAATATCGAGCCTTGGGGGACGCCCATTATTAGAGGAGCTCCTGTTGAGTCTACCTCATTTATATTGACTCTTTGAACTCTGTTAGATAGATATGATTGTATTAGATTCAGCGAGTTGATAGTGATTCCATAATGCCGCAACTTCATCAACAATGTCTGATGATCAACGCAATCGAATGCTTTCGATAAATCGCAAAAAATACCTATGGCATCTTGCTTATTTTCCCAAGCGTCAAAAATGTGTTTAATGAGTGCCACTCCCGCATCGGTGGTGGATTTACCTCTAGTGAACCCATACTGATTAACATGTAATAGCTTGTTGAACTTGAAATGAAGTAACAGCTGATTGAATATAATTTTTTCAAATATTTTACTTAGTGTGGGTAAAATTGAAATTGGTCTGAAATTGGATGGGTCACTTTTTTCTCCTGATTTAAATAATGGTATTATTTTACTATGTTTCATTAAATTTGGAAATTGACCATGATCAACACATTGATTAAATATAAAAGCTAAATAGGGCGCCATGGAGTGAATAATATTTTTTATGATATCCATGGAAATTCCCCATATGTCTTCAGTTTTTTTCATGTTTAATTCTTTGAAAGTTTTATAAATTGTGTCAGGGTTAATATGTGTAAAACTAAAGGTGGTTGTGCACTCATCCACACTAGATTTGAGAAGGGATTGAGCAAGATGTGGGCTAGATTTTAATTTACTAGTAGTCATGACTGGTATATCAGAGAAGAAAGATTCAAATGCATTGGCCACATCAACATCAGAATCGTGGCTAATACCTCCTATATTTAAAGAGAACTTGCTGTCTCGTGTTTTATTTTTACAAGTCTCTTTGTTAATTATTTTCCAAGTAGCTTTACACTTGTTATTGGCTTTCTTTATTTTATCTTTGATTTGATTAGATTTAGCTATTGCGCAAACTTTTTTAAACAATTTGGAATATTCTTTAACGTATTCTGCAATAGCAGGGTCATTTGAATTAGCTTTTAAATCGTATAGTTCAAATAACCTCCTTCTACTTTTATAAATGCCAGGAGTAGCCCAGTCTCTAAATTTAGCCTTATTTCTATTGACTGTAATAGTTTTTTTAGTAAAGATGCTAGTGAACTCTTTTTCTATAATGTTAAAGAGGTTTTCATATAATTCATGTCCATTTTTATTAACGTCTAACTGTATCCTGGACAATTTACTGTCAACACGTTCTTTAAATTGTTGTCTACGGTTGGCAGTAACAGGCCTACAGACAATTGTCGTTGGAGGAAGGGCAAAACGGTACTCAAATACGGCCAACTGGCCGCTGTAGTCAGAATTAATAAAATTAATGATACGTTTTTCTAAAACATTTTCATTGCAAAAAATGTTATCTAAACATGTGGCTGATGTTGGTGTTACTCGCGTTGGTTCAACAAAAAGCGGGTGCAAATCAAAAGATTGGAAAAGATTGAGAAACCTACCCGAGTTCTGTGTGATTAAAATGTTAATATTAAAGTCACCACACACGATTAACTTCTTACTGGAGGTGCATAATCGACGTAACACATCCTCCATAATAATCTCAAATTCATTATAATTAGACGACGGAGGTCTGTAAACACATACAACAATGTGCCGCCCTACCTCTACACACGCAATTTCAATAGTTCGTTCCACGGAGAGCGAGACGATATCTTTACGTTCTTTGAATTCTATCAAATTTTTCAATAATATTAGTGACCCACCCCTTATAGCCGTTGCTCTCGTGAACGAACTACCGATCTTATAATTATTTACGTTCAAAATTAGCTCATGCTGTTTTAACCAATGTTCAGTAATGCAAAGAATGTCAATATTCTGATCATTTAAATACAATTCTATTTCAAGTTCCTTGCCAGTCAAACCTTGTACATTCTGATGAATAAGATTAAAAAAAAAATATTTTTAATATGATCATTACATGTCCTTAACTTGCTAGAGTGATCTAAGATAAATAAGTATCACGTCTCTTAGTATATTAACAAAACTATATCAATGTAATTTTCTTTCAGAGATTCATTGATCGTAGCCGTGTCTAATATTGGGACTTCGTTTTTCGCTGGACTAGTTATTTTCTCCGTCATCGGATTTTTGGCTCATGAACTAAACGTCAATGTAGATCGGGTGGTGGACCAAGGAGCTGGCCTGGCGTTTATTGTTTACCCAGAAGTGGTCACCCGGCTTCCAGTCTCTCCGCTATGGTCCATACTATTTTTCGTCATGCTGCTTACACTTGGACTTGACTCACAGGTTTGTGTTATTTCAGTATCTTATCAAACTGTCAAAATCCCACCCATATTTTTCTCCCCAGTCCCACCCATAGAGCACCCTTGATTGTTCACGAATAATCAAGGGTGCACTATGGGTGGGACAGCAATCTGACATAAAGAAACCAACGACTACAGTACAGGAGCAACAGTATAGTCTCAGCTAGACCTAAGTGGTCTAAACCTTGACTTTAGATTTTGTTTTGGTAGATGTAACTTGTAACGAATAGACCGATCCACCTTCTGCTACTTTTGTGTCTATGTGGTTAGGTTTTACAACTCGAACTAAATTGTTTTTCAGTTTGCGCTAATGGAGACGGTAACGACGGCTATTCTGGACAGATTTCCGAACTTTAGACAGAAAAAGGTTTGGGTTGTTTTTTCTGTCGCGGTATTTGGATATTTAGGTGGACTCATTTTCACCACCAATGTAAGTAATTTTACTTATTTCAACCAAGTGCTTCCAGTTATGGATACATTTTTGCTTTGAATATTTACAAATTAGTAAAAAAAGAGATTATTTACTTGTAAATAAGCATCCTTGTCAATGTGCCTTGTGCTTTTTATTCATACATAATACAATATTTTCTATAAGTCAAAAACATAACCCTGTAAGAAAAACTTAGACATACAAACAAAAAGTGACGTCACATTATAATTTTCCAGAGCGGCATGTATTGGTTGCAACTGATGGACAAGTACGCAGCTAACTGGTCGGTGCTAATTATCGCGATTGGCGAGTGCATCCTAATCGCCTGGATATACGGAGCGGAGAAGTTTTGCCGCGACATCCAGCGGATGATCGGTCGTCAGTCGAAACTGTGGGTCATCTTTTGGAGTGCCATGTGGCGAGTCATCACGCCTGCTGCTTTAGTCGTGAGTATTATTACCTGATACATTGTTTAATGTGTGTTACTTTACTTTACACACACGTTAAATAAACTTTTATTACTGTTGTTACTGTCTAATTACGATTCGTGTTGTTTGGCTTCGGACGTATTCAACCTGGTGGACCAGCCAAGATGCCACTTTTGCAAACGCGAATTACCGTTTCGTCGTGACTTATATCTCCACCCCGTTCACAGATACTTCGCGTTCATTCTTCATGAGGGAACCCCGGGACAGACGTTCCCTGTGTTTGTCTGTCGCTGGATGTCTTTCCGCAGAAAACAGAGACCGCTCCATCGCGCTCAAGGTTATTGAATTTTCAATTCAAAAATATCTCTGTCGTTGTTTCAGTTTATTTTGGTGTTCAACTGGATCGAGTACAAGCCGGCATCGTACGGGCACTACGTGTACCCGATGTGGGCGGACGCGGTGGGCTGGATTCTGGGCGTGCTGCCCGTCGTCGTCGTCGTGCTCATGGCCGTCAACCAGATCTGCAGCGGCCCGGACGACCTCACAATCATGGAGGTAATTTTTTTTTATGTCAGAGGCGGCCAACGAGCTAGCGGGTCGCCTGATGGCAAGCAATCACCGCCGCCATGAACATCCGCGACACCAGAGGTGTCCTTGATGTGTTGCCGGCCTTAACCCCATACCCTCCCCAACTGAGCTCTATGGCAACCTTACTCACCAGCAGAAACATAGCACAACAGTTACGAAGTGATACTTCACTGTGGTCTTCAAGAATTAAGAGTAGAGCTAAGTCCTACTGCCATTCAAATGATCCGCTCTTATGGGGAAATAAGTCTACCTTACAGCAGACTATTTCATAACTGTGGGTATGAAAAGATACTTCACTGTGGTCTGCATTCGAATTAAAAAAAAACAAAATGTAAAGTTGTTACATAATTTTAGCTAATATAAGCCAAAGCTGTAAAGAAATCTATGTTCACAATGTTACTGCTCCATCTTTTGATGAATTCGTAGCAGGGCAGGAAATGCTGTCTGCAAAAAGACATCAACGCGTCGCGTAGTCGATAATCAAGATAGGTACTTTATATTTATGGACCTCGCAGTGTAAGAGAGACGAACTTCTTAGCTATCCATGGATTCTCCGTGCGGGTGCCGGGTCCATCGCGTGGAACAGAGAGGAATGTCAGTCGGTGCCTGGGACTTTCGACCCACCGTGTAGGTTTAAGGGGCCCCTTTAATTTGGAATTCTTAGAAGTATTTTGTACACCTTTGACGAGGCGCTGTTTACAATTATTACCTTTTTAATATACCAACGCCAACGAAGTCGAAACGACCGGTTACATCGTAACGTTAATGTAACCGGTCGTTTCGACTACTCTCTCATCCTTAATCCTAGTTATACAGGGTGATAGGTAATGCGATACATTCCTTGAAAGGGGTTGAAGTAGAGCTTATTTGCAATCATTTAGGTCATATAATATCGTGTCCGAAACTTGCTCATTTCTGAGTAATTCAAGATTTTAGTGTTTTTTGAAAATTCTCCAGTTTTTGGGTTACAATGTTACCTTGTAGTGAAGAAAACAGCAAAATGTTAGTTTTTTTGTTGTATTCGTATAGCTAAATGATAAGTACGATATTTTTAATAAAAATTTGCAAGAAAAAAACGTCATTACTAAAGTAAAAGCTAAAAAAACTATGAATAATTTTGCCAAAATTTTATGTTAATGGTAAATAAACGACGAATTTCCAAAAAAATCTGTATGGAATGTTGCGTACAAATTACATAATAAACTTCCTTGGTTCATTAGCTTTCCAAAAAGGTGCAGATGTCAACAAAAAAGTACATAATTTTTTTTTAATTGAATTTTAAATGCCGACTGGACGCTCAAATTCAAAAATAATAAATAACCAACTTAATTTATTTTGGGCCTTAATACTTGAAAAACGTTAGTAGTTTAATAATTATTTTATTAGGGAACATTATTTTAGGTCCTGCTTAAATTTTAAGGTGATTATTCTAAAGCAAACTCGAAGTTTGTTTCTAACTTCTGTTTTTGTGACCCTTGTTGTCAAGCATGGCTGAATGTCTTGAGATGTCCTCTAAATACGATCACAAAGTTCTTGCTCGTTATTAAAGAGCTACCTACTTAAGATCCGTGTATAATGTTCAACATAGCTCAATGGACGCTTTTGGGTTGGATCAAACATATCCACTTCGTCGGAGAGTGGGCGCGGTGGTCCTATTCCTTGGCCAGCCAGAACATGAATGAGGTCACATGAAGGATCTCGTTTATGTAGCCCCGCAAACAACGAACAAGAGCTTTGTGATCGTATTCAGAGGACATCTCAAGACATCCAGCTAACTTTGGAAACAAAGGGTCACAAAAACAGAAGTTAGAAACAAACTTCGAATTTGCATTAGAACAATCACCTTACAATTTAAGCAGGACCTAAAATAATGTTCCCTAATAAAATAATAATTAAAATACTAACGTTTTTCTAGTATTAAGGCCCAAAATAAATTAAATTTGTTGTTTATTATTTTTGAATTCGAGCGTCCAGTCGGCATTTAAAATTCAATAAAAAAAAATTGTGTACTTTTTTGTTGACATCTGTACCTTTTTGGAAAGCTAATGAACCAAGGAAGTTTATTATGTAATTTGTACGCAACATTCCATACAGATTTTTTTGGAAATTCGTCGTTTATTTACCATTAACATTAAATTTTGGCAAAATTATTCATAGTTTTTTTAGCTTTTACTTTAGTACTGACGTTTTTTTCTTGCAAATTTTTATATAAAATATCGTACTTATCATTTAGCTATACGAATACAACAAAAAAACTAACATTTTGCTGTTTCCTTCACTACAACCCAAAAACTGGAGAATTTTCAAAAAACACTAAAATCTTTAAAATCTTGAATTACTCAGAAATGAGTAAGTTTCGGACACGATATTATATGACCTAAATGATTGCAAATAAGCTCTACTTCAACCCCTTTCAAGGAATGTATCGCATTACCTATCACCCTGTATTAATGGGGAACACGACGACAGGTCAAATCACTCACTTTTATTAAACGTCAAAAACGTAAGCTTGTAGGGAAAATTGTATGAAATAGGCACCGTGCGTAGCGATGACTCTGCCATCTCGTGACTCATATTCGAACTGACCAAGCTAAATGTCAATCTCAATGTCGGTAATTCTACTGTCAAACCACGGAAAACACCGTGCCTTATTCTGCCATCTAGTGACTCGAATTCGAACTGACCAAGGTAAATGTCATATTTTACTGTCAAAGCACAGAAAAAAAACGGGATTTTAGCGCCCTCTATAGTTTCTGCACGGTGCCTATACTCAGGTTTGACGTCACAACTCAGTATTGTCAAATGAATACTTTTTTAGTTCCGATTAACTGTAATAATTTGTTAAAAGCGCAAAAGTTACTGTGGCATAATGATAAGCGATTATTTATTAATTACTTCTTTAATGTAAGAGTTTCATAATTTATTTTGAAGTCAGTCGTGTACCCTATTGTAGGCACCAGGATCACCACAACTATACGTGTAAGTGTAAGGTATAAAAGGATAGGTATTTAAAAATGATATTAAGGTTTCTAAGATCTTTTTTTTCTCAAGTGAATACTTTGCGTGACAGACCCTTCCAAAGTGGAAAAATGTGTGTCTCTAACTTCTAAAATAAGAGGATGATAAAACTGAAATAAATATATAATGCACATAACCATAAAAACTACCAACGAAAATTAGTTTGAACGAAATCCACAAATCCTAATTTGACCAGTCAGATTTCAAACACCATCGTTTCTCAATAACTCCAGAAAGCCAAAGTGCTCTCCCGTCCGACGGAGGAGTGGGGTCCGTCGACAGCGGGTGCGGCCATCGCTCTGCGGACGGAGCCGGAGCTGTCGCCGCCGGTGCTGCTGCTGCACGGCCGGCCCGTGCTGCGCGAGCGCGGCGCTTGACCCCCGCACACGCACCCGCTCGTCGCCATGCGCAAGGTTGGTGATGCCAAATCCTACTACTATTATAAAGGCGAAAGTTTGTAAGTGTGGATGTATGGATGTATGGGTGTTTGTTACTCTTTCACGTAAAAACTACCGAATGGATTTGAATGAAACTTTACCACAATATAGCTTATACATCAGAATAACACATAGGATATTGGAAATCGAAATCCACGCGGACGGAGTCGCGGGCGGCCGCTAGTACTAAATACTAAAAGAAGGTGTTTAAACATTCTTTATTCTCAAAAAAAGACAGTCACTTACATGAGAACAAACATTATTATAAAAGTAACTATTTTCATCATACATCGTCTCCGCGTTGTAAGCTATTGAAAACTGCTTATTTAATTAGTTTATAACTTCAAGAAGAGACCACCCACTACCCAAAGAGACACTTCCCTATACGATGGCATGTTTTTGTGTTGTATTTTCGAACGAGGGAAAGAAAAGGGGAAGCACCATTTTTGCAACACATACGTTTGCGTTTCTTTTCTCTCACTTAATTTATTTTACAGTCTCGTCGGGCTTTTGGTATGAGTACCGGGGCTGGCCTTGATCTTGAGGTCTCTCGAGGGATCGATTCCTGAGTCGGGCAAAATTTTCGTTTTGTGTCGGTTTTTCGAATACAGCCTGGGTCTGTGATCACGAATCCTCATTTGGTGTGCGTGGTGATTAAGTAAAACCCTTCATTATTACAATAACATGGTTTAATTCTTAACTTTTTAATATCAACAGACCTCGCAAGACGGCGGCGATTCGACATCCATTACGAGTGGTATAGAAAACGAAGTCAAAAAGTCCGGAACAGGGATTACCAAATTAAAAAGAAACTCTATCAAGAAGAAAGTATTCGGCCAAGAATCAGACGATGGCGTGGTGGAGCCGCTTTTACAAAAAGATAAGGAAAAACCTGAATTTGCAAATCAAGGTGCCAAATATTCAATCTCAAAAATTAAGACTGATTCTATTAATGAAAGAACGGATGACAGAGACAGGTTGCTACCAGAAAATGAAATTGAAAAACCAACATTTTCTAGCTTCTCAGCCAATGACAGTTTACGTAATGAAACGAAAGACACATTTAAGCCGTATGTTTGTACAGCAAATTCAATTCATAACCATATGAACGTCAATGTATTTAGCAGTACTGAAGGTATCAGAAGTTCAATGGTGCCAAAAACTCAAGTACTGATTGAAATCGATGGGAAAAAACCGGGCAGCTATAATTCAGGGCCATTAATATTTACAACAGCTAAAATCCATACTGACGGTAAAACAACGCATATGGAGCCTGTTCAAGTAACACCAGTTCCAATTTTATCAACAGTGGAAGGTAACGTTATAAAAACTAGTTCTATAAATGAAAACGACAAAAAGGCTATAGGTACATCGTATGGTACAAGTAATAATATAATAAGCAGTGTAAACTTTGCAATATCGATGCCTTGTAAAAATGAACCAGTAACCAGCGTCCAGTGCAGTGGTGTTTCTAAAATAAAGCCTGAAGAGAAGCAAGGTAAAACATTATCCAATAAAATCACATCAATCAAATGTGTCACCGACACGAAAAATCCCAGTACGCTTATTTCTGCATCGAAAATTAACGACATTGTAGTGGCATCAAATGAAAAAGAAAAAGATAGTAATCCAACAGTGACTTCAAAATCTGACGTAATTATATTCGATAAGCCTCATCAATCTGGAAAGGAAATTACAAATTCGTTGAGTGACAGAAAAGCTATAACGACTATGCAGGAAATGGATATTAATAAAAATTTCCAGGCTGGCCCTAGTAAAAATAATATGAAAATGTCAAGTAACGCAAGCATGTCAACAAAGGACATAAAACCACCTGATAAAATTAAAACGCCCACATCGGCGGTTATCACTGAAAAAAACTTAATATCTTCTGCACTTCCAACTACAACAATAGGAACTTCAACCAAATCAAATGATACGCCTAGTCTGGTTCATGTTTCAGACAAAGGACATGTTAAAAGCACTACTCTTAGCAATACATCGACCGTAACATCTTTGAATCAAAGTTCAGTCAAAATAGATCCAGTGAAAAGTTCGAATAAAAGTCTAACATCAAGTACGCCATCAACCGTCACTAATATGTTAGTAAATAGGGAAATTGCAAAACAAGAACAAAAAGCCGCCAAGCAACAGCCCATACCGGTTTCATCAATCACATCGTCTAAAACACCTATATCTTCGTTGAAATCGGTAACGACTACTGTTGGAAACACTGTTTCTAGTAAACCGTCAATTTTACCAACTTCTTCTATAGTAAGCCCAACAAACGTGAAATCTCTGGTCTCATCGACCTCTTCCAATGTAAAATCGGCTCCAGGACCTATATTAACATCTACTGGCAAAACAATAGGATCAACATTGCCAAGTTTATCTTCAAAAACAATAAATTCATCAGCCAAATCCCCGCCTATAACATCAAGTACAAATGTAAAAAGTTCAGAAAAGTCATCAACAGTTATTAATAAACCTTTATCTGCTACAGCTACTTTACCATCAACATCAGTTAGTTCAATCATTAAATCTTCCGTTTCAACATCAAATGGTGTCTTAACCACTGCTGCTAAAACAGTCACATCTCCTAACAAACCATTATCAGCAGTATCACCGTCGACTACTGTGTCCACAAGCTTTTCTGCAAAATCATCGATTCCAGTAACTAGCAGTACCAATAAACCAGTCGCTTCCACAGTAACTAATTATAGCTCTGTACCATCAATTACTCCAAATACGTTGACATCTTCAACTGCCGTATCAACCAAAACAATTAAACCAAAAGATGTCTTGGGTGATAATAAAACAAAAAGTGCTGTAACACCAGCTTCACAGACCACAAAGGTCTCAACAACAACTATTAGTACAACTGCCCAAAAGATTTCTAATTCTCAACCTACATCAACAACAGTCAAAACAAGTGTAAATTCTGAGAAGCCAGGAAATGTTGGAAATAAAACTACTACTATGAGTACCACTGGACCTGCTAAAGTAACACAGACTCCTTCGTCTAAGCCGAGTAGCAGTCAAAACAACTCAAGAGCCGCAACAGTGTCATCAAATGTATCAACGTCTAGTCAAGTAAGTAAACCAATAAGTAAATCTAACGAGTTACAAAATAATGAGCACAAGAAGGAAAAATTAAAATAGTACTAGCACAATATTTTTAGCTTACATGACGAACTATAGTTTAGGTATAAACCCTCGGCTCAAATCCAAAGTGATAAATAACTATGTTATGTTGTGTTTGAATAAATAATGTTTATTGTAGGCCCCGAGTAAATTATTAATAACAACAGAATGAATCTTCAGTTAAAGTTGGTGTTAATAATATGTATTATTTGCTGCAATACATAAAATAATGCTGTGCAACAGTTTTTAAACGCTGGTTTCATGAAATGCTAAATAATGTGCAGTTTAATGATTATTGTAATATACAGAGATTTCGAACAAACATAGGAAATGTGTGAAATATACGAGTAAAGATATTATCAGTCCATCTCCCACTCCCACGGATTTTGCTCAATTTCGGACTTTTTTTTTAACTAATTTATTTAAACGTTTTTCTGACACTCGGACTGTAAAAAGCATAACGCATATTTTGGTCATTTGTCATCGTGGTCATATACTACTTTGAAATAATCAAATAATCCGCATGAAAATTTTTAGAGTTTTCCTCTTTACACTTTGTTAATCCGTAGGTACTCGTAATAAAATGAAAATTAATTCTAAGCCTCAATTTAACAGCTTGATTTCTTACCTATTGTAATATTTCATACATTTCTTCATATTGTCAAATAAAAATAATATTAAATTATTTGTTGGTTATGCCAAAGACTGGATCAATGGATTTTTTTCTATGACTTGCAAAAATTAATTATATAATTGATTGTATGTATTCGAATGTACCTACCTATCAAGTCAAATACTGAAAGCAATGATGACAAAGTGTTTAACTTTAGAAACTTTTTAACTTGGGATTGGTTTCCCAAAAGAATACAAAAGAACTTATGCACGGAATTGATAAATTACACCTATAAATAAATATCATGTACCTATTTTTTTTAATGTACGATTTTTATGCATGTTTTTTTTAAGTTCTTCATTGTAAAATATATTATAGTAGAACTATGCAACTAATCATAATACCTATACAGGGTGTTTTGGAGATGAAATATGTATCTGAATGGACTTAGTCCTTTTCATTTTGAGGATAAGATTCAAAGTGCAGCTAATGATTTTTTTGCACTAATTGCACTTTGGATTGTGGTTGTTACAAACGTGGTGTCATGTGGTGTCTTTGGACTTTATAGGCAAAGAATAAACGCCTAAATAAACAAAATGAAAATTGTTCGACGCTTTGTATAGCTTTATGAGATATGAGGCGCACATCTCTGTATGCCAAGCAGCTTTTTGGAGTAAAACTCTAATGAAACGTGCCGAAAATTAAAGTAGTATCAACATCAACATAAAGAAAATATTTTAAACTACCTACCGCTTTTAATCACTAGGTGATGGCAATAATGCTTTAAAATATACAGCCCATCTGTGCCCTTTTAAATGTCATACACCCGTATGTTGTGCTGGTGCTTCTGAATTCTGGTAACCCATGATTTGACTAGTTGTTAAACCTACATTTATTATTTGGAGCGGTGGAAGTAGGTTAGTGGTGCTAAGAGAGACATCATATTTTTCATAGATAATATTATGCATTTTTTCGAAACAATTTAGAGATGATTTGGTCGTCTTACACATTGTCAATTTGTATGATCATGATCATTTAAATGAAATTGATAAATATCAGTCTTTGAATGAAGTATTTCTACTAATTCTATTTACTCTAATAATTACTTAAAATGTTGACGAGAGAAACAAAATAAAAACGCAGGGTAGCGAAAGATAATATTATCTAATTAAAATTTATTTTATTTTTACGAGTTTATTAGAGATTACTTTATAAAATATTTTAAATTAAAAAGTCTTATAAAGTGCTTCAATTTTAACCTAAAGGTTTTGTGCCAGATTAAAAGGACCCGTAAACATATTATAGCTACATTTATTTAACTATTTATTAAACCATAACATATTTTAATACAAACATATTATTATACCCACAGCAGGTTTGCTGAAACTTCGTCAAAATATAAAAAGATTATGTAACCTCCATAAAACAGTGTTGCAAAGTAAATCATTTTCAGACTTTCCGAACTCAAAGGGTACCTTGCACTGAGTTTCAGGTTATAAAAGTAATCCTTGGAACTTCCAGTATATTTATATCCATCATTGTGTTGATCACATGCAGGTATCGGATGTTCAGTGAGTACCGAAAAAAAAAAAAGGCCATAAGTAATCGATAAAATAAAGAAGACAAATATAAAGAGATCGATACTTCATCAAGATACAACGTAATCATGGCTAGTGTAGCCAATGTAATTTTAAAAGGTACTATAATGGTTTGAGGTTTACGAATCCCAGAGATGATTTCGTGACAGACTTTTTAATTATTTCACCGAAGAATTTTATTAACATAGTCGAAGAAAACCTCTGTATAATAGTTTTTTGAAGTATTTACCATGATATGTTTTTTAAATCATTAAAATAAACTATTGTAACTGAAATTTACAAAGAATTTGATGTTGAAATTTATACTAAACCGGAAGAAACGGTTAAAATGTACACTGAATAACAATATATTATAGGACTGCTGCATTCAGTTGTTGGTTTTACATTCCTGCTCTTGTTTGCAATTGTTGTCCAATGCATTTATTATACTTATTAAAAACCCTTGTATAATAATATTAGGGTATCAGCAGAGCACGTGTAGTTATAGATGCCACTAGATTGGTACGTCCAACTTACACTAAATCCGTCTATTGCACGCGACCGTACCCATGCTCTACTCGTATGCATGCTGCCAAATCGAATTCGCTCAATTCTTAGTTTAGGACCTAAATTGTACAATATTCATTCAATCACAGTTATTCATGAGTGTTCCTAATCCACAAATGTATAGTAACAAACTTTATTAATTTACAACATTAATGTTTTAATGTTTTTGTACAAAGTTTTTTATTTATGTTTTACTGAGGGGCAATTTTTATACCTCTTGCTTTATCAATACTCAAATCTTGTTTTAACGAATACCTTCTTCTTCTTCGATTCGCACTTTAAGCGTTGTTTACACTATACGGCACACCAGTGTTACCTTCTCTTTACATCAAAATATTTTCTTAGCAATAGTCATTATTAGAGTAGGGGCGCCCAAGCGGGGATTGTTGCAGAGGCTCGAGCATGTCAGAAAATGTATATAGGGAGAATTCTTGCACCATATAAAGTACCTCTACCAAGTATGAACCCTCCATATGGTAGCGTGTGTTGAAAGGAACCCTTCTGATTGGTAAAAAAATCGATCCTCAGAAAAACTCGACAACAGATATTCAGATATTTTTATAGGCCCCTTTTTAAGCTTTAGTTGACGTACAATTTGAATGTCTGACACGCCCTAATATCTATTTTTATCATGTTTTTCATCCGCTCGTCGTTACGTTATATTGATCTGACGATTAATTCAAGGGAACCCCCTTGAATTAATCGTCAGATCATTAATATCGAATGAGTCATGAGAATCTCTTTTCTATACAAATATTATAAAGAGGAAAGGTTTGATTTTTTGTTTGTTTGTTTGTATGAATTGAATAGGCTCCGAAACTACTTGGCAGATTTGAAAAATTCTTTCACTGTTGGAAAGCTACATTCACCCAGAGTAACATAGGCCATATTTTATCCCGGTACGGGAAGTAGTTCCCCCGGGACGCGGGTGAAACCGCGTGATCTTTGATAAAACGGTCCTTACAACATTCGCCACCATATGGAGGGTTCATACTTGGTAGAGGTACTTTAAAGGGTGCTAGGATCCCTATATAATTTTCTGATACGCTCGAGTTACTGCAAAAATCCCCGCTCGGGATCCATACTATTATAAGAATATTACTAAATTGACATTTGAATCTTGATGTACCTACATAAATAGTGTGTTTAGAAAAAGCGGATTAAAAACCAACATGATACTTGTAAATTTTTCTGATGAGGTGAAATGGGGATTGATTGTGTTATTGTTAATTTAAGGACATTTTAATATTTTTTTTGTAAAAGGTTAATAAAAATTGAATGTGTAACTCAAAAATTAAAACCTCATATCTTTAATATTAAAAATGTATTATCAAATTAAAATAAAATAAAATATTAGTTTGACAATAAAATACATGCGATAGAGTTAAATTAAACTAATTAATACGGTCACTTGCTAACATGTACGACACTTACAAATTTTTCAATAATCTACTATTGTGTGCAAGACGTAAAGTAGAGAATTTCGTACTTCTTTATCAAGTAGTAATGTTATGTTAAATTAGATTAGATTAGTTAGATATTTAACATCTTCTGTCTTAATAATAATAAAAAGATGTATTTGGCAACCAATTATATTTGCACCATCGTGATTTTGATTTGCCTACAAACACGATAAGTAGATGATGATTGTTAAAATAAAGCTACTTATCCAAATTAAATTTTATTAGAAGGTTCTATGTCTGCTAAAGTTTTCTGTATTATAGAATGACGTTCAGAACATTAAATCTTAAGGTAATCAATTATGGACAAACGATATTGTGGATGTTTGGAAATTAATTTAGGAACGAACACTACCTACCTATAATTGTATCAAGTCGAGTTAGAAAATTAGACTTGTCGTTTAGATATTTATTGAAATACTAGATTAATAGAATGTAAGGAAAGTATGGTAATCTATTAATTTGTTAAATTTTTTTTAGATGTATTTATTTTGATATAACTATCATGTTTTATCCCGTAGGTAAATGATTTTTATAAAGGAACTTACAATTTATATGATTATTGACATTTAGACACCTATTTATTTTTAAATAGGTATCCAAATCCGTGATTAGTTTTCCATAAAGTAACTGAAGTAGGTTCGCAAGAACGTGTAGGAGCAGAGAGTAGGTAGGGTCCGTGGTGACGCGCGGGCGTGCGAGCGTGGAGCGCAGCGCCCGCGCCGGCGCACGCGCGTGCCGGGCGGCGGTGCGCACCACGTGACGACCCGAATGCATACAGGGCAATATGGATTATTGTATATGTACGCTCGGATAATAAAATGTTGAGCTATTTTACAGCTTTGCGTGTAAAATGTCTTCTTCAGTTATCTTACACAAAATTATTCATTACAACATGCAATAATGAGGAATGAGCAATATAACCTGTAAAATCAGTAAATAAATATGATTGGTTATTTATATGGTGTAATTTTGCGTAATTGCAATATTGAAACCACGTCCACGAAACGATAATCTAATAAATTAACGAAAAAACACTAAGTTACAATTTAACGTAAGTCAGTAAACGCTCAGCATTTTCGTTTCCGACTATAGGTACCTTGATAGCGTAACTATCCCAGAAATACGTATGT
This sequence comes from Nomophila noctuella, assembly GCA_958496325.1. NCBI lineage: Eukaryota > Metazoa > Arthropoda > Insecta > Lepidoptera > Crambidae > Nomophila > Nomophila noctuella. The sequence goes on along the minus strand of OY292486.1, from coordinate 10,361,222 downwards.
TTCTACGAGACAATTAAAGCTCGCCTAATTGATTAGACATATTGTTGTTAAAACTTGATGTATTTTAGAAAATTATTGATTAAAAATCGATGTTATATAGATGTTTATTGTAAATATTAGAATAACTGATGCCAAAAAGTATGAAATGTTCTAGAGTGTTATAGAAGGCTGTATTTTTGGGTGATATTTTAGAAGTGGAAGGCAGCATATCTTTGATAAATTATTTAAACTACCACATGAAAAAGATAAGGATTGATGGGCATAGAATGGTAATGATGTGATAATGCAGAGTTTAGTTTTAGTGTTGTTGTGCTATTAATAAAATATGTTCAAATGTGGTTATTGGTTGTTTTATTGAGGCCTACTTGCCAGAGATCTAAAAACTGCGTTCCCATTTATCAGTTGAATGATACCCACATATTGCAGTCCTGGGTATAAGTCCCGAGTTGACCAGACATATTTTGAGCAAAAATGCTGTGTGCAAAAGTTTCTCGCAACGTAACCTGAGTAACATAATTTTAATTGATTATTAATTACATCTAGATCTGGGATAAACACAAAAAGTTTTTTTGACATAACACCAAGAGTTTTACCTATATAGTTGATGAAAGGATATAAAAGGAGGCTTCCATTTTTATTTTCCCATTAGCATTAAATTAAACCGCCATCCATGAGACGGGGAGATGTTTTATCATCGCAGTGGCAATGACGTCGATGTCGAACTTTCTTCGCCTGCTTTTATTTTACCATTCGTATCGGTGGCCGGCCGCGAACGCACGCTTGTCGAGGCCGGATGTCGCTCCGCGTCGGTACACACTTTAATATTCCATATATAACCGGTAATCGTCGGATCGTGTACTAACATTTCTTTGGCACATTACTTACTAACCGTGAATAAGTATTCAGTTATTAAAATCGCTCGCAGAAAATATCATTGCAATACAGTGGATTTGTGAAATGCCTTCGAATTCGTACGTACAAGTGAAACGGGACGTTGGTAGCCGTCGAAAATGTTCTGTTACTTTGAACTGATCGGTTCTGATAATAATTTTATGTGAAATTCGGACTCACTGTGGACTCGGAGAAAATAACAGGTTTGTTTTATCTATACTTATAACATTTTTAATATAATTGTGGGTTGCTGGTGTTTGTTATGAGAGCAAATTTAGATGAGATAGCTTTTATCGCATGATTTGTTCTCTATTTATCTAAAATACTACTTGTCATTTGTTATCCGATGTTTATCACTATCATCGACAGTTATTTTATGTGCGGTAGGTATCGTTGATATGGTGTTAGATGTAATATGCACTTAATATTTATTGAGTAACATTGAATGAATTAGTTTTGGTACGTACCCACTTCCTATTGAATGTCTTATAGAATAAAATTGGCGAAAAACATTGAAAAAATCACAAAAGAAGAAACAGCTTTTGCAGCATTGCAGATTATATAGGTAAATTTATGTATAATTAATAAGGTTAAGATTATATTAAGAGTTTTAAAATAATATAATGCACAAAGATAAGCTTCCTATGATTATACCTAGTTGTATTTAAATACATGCACGTAGGTACAACCACTTCATAAACAGTCATCTTATTAAACAGGACATTAACAGTTAGCTGTAAGCAGATACTTGTCTCACACTAAAGAAACAGGTCTGATATCCTGTACTTGTAGTTATTATCAAGAAAATAAAATCTGCAAGAAAACTTCATCGTACCTAAATTGTAATTATTTAAGAATGAATTTTATATCTCGCGCAACCTTCTTAAAAACTTTTCGAAGAGCATTTCTCAATTCATTTGTGAAGGTTTTTTGAAGAGTTTTTTGGGGGTTCAATCAGTAGTAAATTCGTTGCTTATGCTGACACTCTTCAATTGCTCATTATCACAATTATTTTGTGTAATTTTTAAATACTTTAGGATTAAGTTTGGGTACAATTTATGTAATAGTTACCTAAATTGATTACGTAGGTAGGTATCTATTCTAGGTACCTACTGTTAATATGGGTTAATCTTCATAATATTGTTGCAGATATTTTCTGATTTGGTCATCTTACATTTGCATTAAACCAGTTTTTTTAAAGGGACAAAATAGGATGGCATTCAACTCCACTGTAATAAAAGGTTTAGTAAGTCGCCCTATGTAGAGAATCAGCAATTAGGTATGGTCATATGCTTTCAAAAATTTTAAAGGCTTATGCATTTAAGCATTGTAGGTACCAAATATTGTAAACATCAGTCATTAGTGTTATCTTATTTACCACTTTAGTGTTTCTATTTGTGTTTGTTGTAGTACCTTTCAATGGTGGTGCATCCGATGCTTATTCTTCTTCACGACCAACCATGTTATACGGGTTTATTATATTATAATATTTGTTATCAAGTCCTAAATAATATTAAGGTGTATTTGTAACTCACGTGTGTTACAACAATAAATGCAATATATTAACCTACATTTGGCGAGCAGGAAGGATTGGAAACAAGTTTTCTGAAGTATACATTAATTCCGGGAAATTCCAAAATAATTTAGGAAATTATAGATTTTCTTAGTTTCTTTTTCAAGAATTGATAGGTACGTAATGTGGATATACATTCGTTTAGAAAATAAAGCTTATTGCTTATACGAGTATGGGAGCGTGTGAACAGAAACTGCGGCGGTCTCGTCCGTCAGCTCACTTTCCATCCATTCATGGAATCTCTACTTTTTCAAACGATTTCTTTCTAGTTCTTTTACGCTTCTATACGATACTCGTTTCATAATTGTTAGCTTTCCACATTATACCTGCACATCTTTAGCGCCTAGTAAATGTCGTTTATTGAAACCCTGAAATACTTAGTTGTTTATAGGCAAGCAAGAGCAAGCTAGATGATTTGGTTGAGGTGAAATGATCTCTTGCTTTTAAGTTTGTAGATAAATAAATAATTATTTATGCATCATCTCCTTAGACTCTGATACGCCACGTCAAAGAAACGGTTAAAATTTGCAAGAGGCTTTCCTCTTGCAAATTGTAAACTCTTTAGGCACATTTTTATTCATAAGAAAGCAAGCCTAGGTAACTAACGATATCTTGTATTCCATAGTATTTGGAAATGCACCTACTCACATACCTATGTAATTTGCAAAAGGTCCGTGGGCCTGTTATGTTGTTTTGTAATAATTTGTTGGTTGTCTAACTAAACAATTTATTGTATCATTTGCGCTGTGAGAATGATTACGGTCGTGCAAATTGAAGAGGCAGTGGAGCGCCGCAGGTGTATCAAGATGTGTCGTATTGCGCAAGCTTGCACGACGCGGAGTCCACTCGAACCTTTCCCATCACTTACCTCTATTATTACAAAAGCTAGTTTCTACTTTGACCTAATCTTTGCCATACTGTTTCAAACACGTTATTTTTAAGTATCCAACATCCTACGTACCTACTTCTTTTGGGGTTGCGAAATATTTTTGCTGTTTACGCCGGTGAAGTATCGATGAAAATTAATGGTTTTCTAACAGTAGTCTAAATTTAGGTATTCTTTTACTTAAACATTAAACAAGTTTATCAATCTTTTTGAACGACGGGATTGCTTAATACCTACTACCTAGAGTAGGTAGGTACATACCAATCTTAGAAGCCTTAAAAAGACGAAGGGTCTAAAAAGGGGCTTCGCTGCTAAAAAAAGTTGTTTCTCCTTTTACTGTCGTGAGTTCGTGACCATACATTTACGTTAAGTCGGTGGACTGTTTTTATGATAGGTATAATATGAATTATTTCAAACCGATTTATTCATTTGGGAGTAGAATTTTAATTTTCACATCGGTCTGATCTGATCAGATATATATTTTTTGAAGTAATTGAAAATTTAAATTGGTAAAATTTCAAAGCACAAGAAGCGGTCTGATTTCTTTCTGCTGGTTAGTTTGATACATATATTTTTCTCCTATTATGTTGATTTGTGCTCTGCCGAGTAATGCATCTACACGCCAGGTGTGCTAAGTATTGTGGGGCATGCAACTCGCATCTATGAATAGTATCGGCCAGGCATGCGGCCCAGAGGTCGGAGGCGGTTAATTGGCGAGGAGTCGCCGCGGCCGGTTTGTCCGCCGGTCATTATTTTACGGCATTCCTTGTTGCTAAGATACGAATAGCTTAACTCCACTCGCCAACGCTGTTAGGGAATTGTCAAAGTAGCACAATCAGCAAAGTATTGCATGCTTTAGCTTAGAAAATTTGGAAACTCAAATCTATCATACATTTTGTAACGAAATCAATAGCAATAGATTGTTACGACCGTTTGTTTTATCCATAGAAAGGTAGAGACAACCAGTAACATAATAAGTATTGTGTTCTTGCAGGCTTTCCTAACGTAACCGGAAATTAGGAATCCCCTCAATAACGGGCGTCCCCAAAAGTTTTCACCTTGTATCCAAGCAATATTGATTTTTTTGTAACAGGAGGGGAGTTTAGCTGTTTCTCGTATTTCGAACATGAACCACGCACTTATAATTTACGTAGTAAGTAAGTTGTATGAAGGCATATCGTTGTAGCCATCTAAGACATGCATCAAAAATTCATAATGTTTCCTCGAACCACGGAAACTGGTTTTGTTTAGCTTTTTAACTTAACCTTCAGGGTTAAAGCAATTCTCGGAAAGAATGTGTTTTAGTTGTTTAGTTATACTGCGTTTTGGACGAGGCCATTGCTCTCGACCAACTGAGAAAAAACGGGGAACAGTTGTCGACCGGGGCAGCGGGGATTTACGGTTGAGCGCTCTCGCCACCTGCGCGCGCGCCGCTGATACGCCGCCGTGCTATACGTGCTGCTAAACGCTATGGGGCGTTCATATCGCCACCAGCCATGTTTGAAGACGATTCTATTTTACACAAAATGTTCTGAATTATATATTCATATTCTATCACTTGAGTGGCGCATACGATTTTTGATTTAGATATACATACATATTTCAATTGTATCCTCATCATCAGATTAAAAAATATGTCATCATTTTCCTGCCCTGTTCCCAGTTTATCTGGGGTCGGCGCAGATTAAAAAGCATATGATGAGGATAACAAACCATAGGTAGCTTATAATACGTTATGTAGTAACTAAGTTAGTACGCCAGGTTATCACTAAGGTATTGTATTTATTTATTTATAGTTTTACAAGTAAGTTAGCGTTGTTGTGAAGTGGCAACAATCAAATCATTCGCTTGCATTCTTCGCAAATACTCGTTGAGTTCCGTATTGAATGTTACGTGTAATCTATTTTGTGCAAAGTGTTTGAGCAACTCTGTTCGAACTTTCACTTTCATAATTTTGTTATAATGTTAAATCATTCAAACAGACACGCTAGCGCACACGTGGTCGTCTCGCATACCTACAATAAATAACGCAAATTGAAACGAACAGCTATACATACATTTATTTTAATGAATCGTTCAGTAGGTATAACTTACAAAATCTTCGTTCAGGCTTAAGTTTTCTCTGTGAGTAGTAAATTTATAGAATCCACTTAGGACGGGAACTGAACTTTGTAAGGGAGATCATCGTAAGAATTTAATTAGGTATGTTTGGACAATTTTCTGCACTGGATAAATTGGCCAAATTACCTAACATTGAATTGACTTGCGTACAAGTTCAAAAACTATTAATCAAGCCTTTACATAATGTCGCAAAAATTAGAAAATATTAAGTATACATTCAGATACAATGATAACGAACGAATAAATTTAATTATGTAACCGTCCAACCGAGAAACTAGTTAATTACGTATCTATAATAGAAGACGTCTATACTCCAGAGAAAGCCGATCATAAATTGAAAATTTAAATATATCATACATCTTTGCTGGACTTATCTCGATCATTGGGGCTTTTCAAATATTAAAGATTTGATATATATTAATAATATTTTATTAAAACTTTTGAAGTGGTAAATTGAGACTGTATTGAAATTTAAATTGATATTTGTCACCGAATGTTGTCAGCCAAATTCAATTCATTGATTGTTTCCACGTAGCAGGGGCCGCCAAGATACAGGCTATGCCTAGTTTGGGGCCCACCGATTTTGCAAATAAATTTTTTTTCGAACTTCCTACCTTACCATAGTACATTGTAATGGAAAAATCTGCTTGATAAATAAATTGTTTTTTTATTTATTTATCTATATACCTTTATAAAAATGAATTGCTGTTCGTTAGTCACGCTAAAACTCGAGAACGGTTGAACGGATTTATCTTATCTTGGTCTTGAATTATTCGTGGAGGTCTAGGGAAGGTTGAAAAGGTGAGAAAAAATCGAAAGGGACGGGACAACGGGACGGGACGGGACGCGGACGAAGTCGCGGGTCGAAGGCTAGTAATAAATAAGTCAATTAATATTGTAAATGACGCTGAATGGTAATTGATTGAATAATTATTATTGTTCAAAGTTAAATATAAAGTTATAAGTATAATGTAGTCTTAGTTGATAATAAATAAGATGAATATAAGTTTCAAATTAGTCCTAGTAAATAAAATGCATTTTGTCTCAGGAATCTTGTGAAATAATATGGATTCATCTTGTTTAAATTTAGAATAACATATGCTTCAAATTGATAAAATATGACAAAAAGGGCTTTTTGTGACCCAGTGAGCTTAATTTTCCAACTCATTCCCGAAACCCCCAATGCCCAAAAGGTAATTTAAACACGGTAAAATTGAATGTTCACTTATAACGACTAATAATACTGTAGAATACTTTTAGTAATCAGTTCAAAGAGCGAACAGCCGTGTAGTGTCAATGAGTGGCGAACGACTTGCAAGCCGGGCCGGGAGGCTGCGCCGGCGCAGCTGAGGTCGTTGCCTCCGAGTCTGCACTCTAGCCCTAGCCTCCCCCTCTCCCCTCGTCGTCCTTTTTGGATTTGTTTCACTTTACTTTTATGAAACTGATCTTGTTTTTTGATCTCCTGGGCGAGGGAGACTGATGTAGGTATTTATATTACTTTATGACAAGAGTTGTCAATGGTATACTCTTAATAAGGTCTATTTATCAAAATTCTGAAATTCTGAAAAACTCAAGTCGTATGTTTTCGGATGTAGGCAGGTACTTCCGACCGTTTCTGGCTAATGTTATCCTGTTCGGTACAGCAATACCTACCTATTTAGTCGGAAGTTCTAGATCCATAGTAAGGGTCGGTAAAGTATTTATTTTTCTATTAATCCAAGTAGGTTAGACGATAACAATTGTAAATATCTTGTTTAACCTACAAGTATTCGGCACGAAGCGACGAACTGGCATTTATGAAAAGGTACAACGAGATAATGTCAAGGGAATTAAAATGATTAGCTATTACATATCTGCTTTTAAGGTTGCGGAACGCCTTTAGGTATGAATCTAACCAAGGCTGGACGTTGAAGAGTTATGTTATCATCACTGCCGAAGTAAAATTATCAATACATAGTATAAAACAAAGTCGCTTTCGCTGTATGTATGCTTAGATCTTTAAAACTATGCAACGGATTTTGACGCGGTTTTTTTTAATAGATAGAGTGATTCTTAAGGAAGGTTTGTATGTATAATACATGTAATTAAGTACCACGGGCGAAGCCGGGGCGGGCAGCTAGTTTAAGATAAACTATTGTCTTATTTACTGCCTCTGTGGGTAGTGGTTAGAGTGCTCAAAAACCTCGGAGGTCGCGGGTTCAAATCCCGCGGGGAACACCTTCCGTCCGATGTGTTGGTTATCCCAGTTTGGTTAGGATCTTGCAGGCTTGAATCACCTGATTGTCCCATCAGAATGATGATTCCGTGCTTCGGAAGGCACGTTAAGCCGTTGTTTCCGAATATGATCCCATAGGTCTGGTTTCCGTTGTAAGGGTTGCGGAGGTCAGACGAGAGTAGCTCCGTTATATTAACCAGTCTAGTCAACTGAGGATCATAGTCGCAGCGTACCCTGGGCTCCGAGACAATGTCCGAGGTTGCAACCGGGAGAGGCGCTAGGATGATGACGCAACTATTTTCTTATCATGTTCAGAGTAACGAGTAACTACTGATTTGAAAGGAACTCAGAATAGGTACTGGTTGAAAACATTGGTCCATACTGCCACGCATGTCATGCTTACCAAAGTCAATCTGACGTATTGATTATATGAATACCAAAGAGTCCAATTTGAAAATAAATGTGTCATTATGTTTATTTATTATAAATAAATAACAAGACTCTAAAGCATTTTTAAGAGAAATTGGATTAACATTTGATTTCACATAAATTATAATTATTTAACGGTAAGTAAGTAATTATTTGACGGGACTAAACGCGATATATGTGCCTTGTACATGTATGTTACTGCTTACGTTTTGATTGATTGATGAATATAATAAGGTAATTAATTTGTGCTTAAACTCGTATATCTAAATCCTTCTCTTTTCCATGGTTTCATTGAACGTCATTATCGACACCAAATTTTCCAGTTTTACCAGTCACGTTCCTGATAGTATAGTATTATGTTATCTGGGGTATAGTAGTAGTAGTAAAGTAGCCATAGATTTAAATCTATGAATATAGCTAACTGCTCAGAAAGCAGGGTTTGTTCTGCATTCTGAGGCTGACTTATAATTATACTGTTGAGAGGAATTCACCCGACTGAGTTGTACATGTAACGGGCTTTTAATATGATTGTATATTTACTCAATTTACGTATATTTACTAAATTTGAATAGCACTACCTACCTACCTACTAATCACTCTCTTTTTGACCCTAAGGTTGACTGGTAGAGAATGCCATGAGGCATTAAGGCCGCCTTTTGTACAATTTTTATATCGTGCAATAAAGTTTAAATAAATAAATAAATTGTAATATTTGACGACCCGCTTGGTGTAATGGTCAAGATATTGCCTATTACGCAAGAGGTCGCGGGTTCGATCCCCGCACAGGACAAACATTTGCGTGCATGAACATGTCTGTTTGTCCTGGTCGGGGTGTTATATGTATGTATTTAAGTATATATTTGTAATACCACTGTTGATTCTGATGTCTGTAACACAAGTGTCTAAGCTACTTAACACGGGGTCAGATCAATGTATGTGATGTTGTGAAATATTTATTTATTCCAGTGTGGCGATGTACGCGACGTCAACGGCGTCGACGACGTCGGGGTCGGGGCGCGCGGCGGCGGCGGGCGAGCGGCGCGTGCGCGTCGTGCGGCTGCTCCGCCCGCGCCGCGCCGCGCCCGCCTTCGGCTTCTCCCTGCGCGGAGGGAGGGAGTACGCCACCGGCTTCTTCATATCCAAAGTTGACTTTAATTCAGAAGCACATCACCAAGGCTTGAAGGTTCGTATTAAATTTAAATTTAACTAAATTCTTGGACTAACACACCAATTGCCTAGCCCCAAACTAAGGACGAAGCTTGTATTATGGAAGTTACGGAGCGGATAGACATATACTTAAATACTTTTATAAACATCCATGACTCGAGTACAGATGCCGATGTTCATCACATAAAAAAATGCGCCTAGCGGGATTCGAACCCGCGACCCCTGGTTTTGTAGCCAGAGTCTCTGACCACCAGACCAACGGGCCCGTCTTAGTTTTAATGCCTTTCGTTATTAATCAGATTTCCTTTGTTTTAATACATATTACCAAGTTAGAGTCATCCCTTAGGTTAAGACCCAATTCAAGCAATGCTACTTTTACCCCCTTTCCTCTTCTTCCACCTAGAAAGATCCGGTAGAAGGAAATGAGTGATTCTTAAAGAAAGCATCCCTTAAAATGCTATTCAGCTCCTCATTTGAGCCTACAAAATTCATTTAGGTAATTAAGTTCAGTGAAATAAGGAGTAAAAAAGGTAATTTCTATAAAAGAACACAAACTAATTAGGTACCAGCTTATTCTGGAACAATATCCACCCCACCAGTAATCGTGCCATACATAGGGCTATCAAATAGTGGACTAGCAATAGACTGTATTGATAATGATGATGGAGATGTGCCTTGAACATCAATAACATACATTGAAATTATTACTTCTTGCAAAGATTATGTCCGTAGTATAAACATTCGTTTCAAGGCAACTTTTCTTAAACAGAACTCTGTTCTTTGTTTAGCTTAAATTGTTACTCGTACATTGTGCTTAGGTCTTGTTACACGGTTATTGAGCAATGTGGTATTATCGCTTTGTTTAATTTCTGTGTTTGTTTCGTATGTACTTGCGTGACCACAAGGGAAGATTGGATCTTTGTTGTTGACAGTTTTTATCGTCGTAACCTATTGCACAGTTTCCCACAGTTCCTGTGCACTTATCCAACAAAATGCGCGTGCGAACGCCTCATCAGTGTGTTATTAACTCACGGGGCTGCTAGTTGTTGCTTCTACATAATTACTTGACTACATTCAACACCAAATTGTCGTAAGACGCGTTGCATTCTTTTCGCCACTTACGTAACCTCGCCGCTGTTATTTCCTTTGGCATAACTCAATCTGAGTTTCCATTGATGATCGCAGTGTCAAAAGCATCTAGGTCAACACTGTGCACAGATTGCGTTGTGTGGTCGCGGAGCGCGGCGGAGTCGTTGAATAATAGGGGCAATACCACAGATCAAAGACGCTCATGCACGCCTGCTACGGCTTTCGGTAACAGGTGTTCTCCGTGACGAACAAAGCCTCACGTCGATACTTTTCTGCGATTAAAGCCTTTTTTTGTTAGATCATTTCTATTGGTGAAATGTAACTTTCTACAAAATGAAATGTTGTACTATACCTGAATAAAGAAAGATATGAGAGTGAATAGATTAATTAAAATCTTGACCGTATTATAGTCGTTGCTCCTCATAATTAGATAGCGTTAACGGCAAGAATACATGCATTATTTGCCAGCGTTTCGCATTTATTTTCACACGAACACTTCCCCAACAAAGATGTTACGAAAAATTCACGAGTAGGTACATCCGCTGTTCACATTCAAATATAACAATTGCATATTTTGAGACAATTACTGTAGATAATCCTGGGAAGTGGACATGCTCACACTTAAAACTGTTTCTGGATTTATTTATGTAGACGATGACTTCATTTACTAACACCCATATAACTTGAAGAGGCTAACGTAACCTGGGGCGAAGCTTGAAGTTGTCACGGAGTATTGACCTTTAATAATGAAAAAGATAATCTAAACTATATTTATCAGTAATAAAATTGTCTCCACACTAGGTTCTTATTTGCTACACTTGAGATAATTATTGCTAATGATTTCTGCAAGGTCTCGCTTAACAACTCTTTGGACGGGAAGAGAAACCTGTCGTTGATTGGTAGGTTTGAGTGAAAAGATCGTAGAGCCTATATTCTTAGGCGGCATGTTAACGACAGGAAGAGGTGTATGTAAAATGCAGTAATTACAAGACAATTTAGAAATGGTCCACGTCGCTGATGATCGAGGGGGCTGTGTGCATGTCCGGCGCGAGTCAAAGTTGGCGTGGCTCGGTTGATTGGCTACTTTCTACTGCGCTCCTCGACAGTCTCGCGCCTCTTTTTGAGATAACTCCATTGTGTAATGTTTGCTAAAATAGAAAATAACAAGTGTATTTTTACACTCACGTTTAGTTTCGCGATAATACTGTTTACTGTTTGCTTTCTTTGTCTGTTTATGTGGTATACGTTAATACCACAGACATCATCGGCAGGAGTAAAGCCAATACCAATGAGCCAACCATTTGCTTTTATGAAATAAGACCACCCGCAATCTTAATTACATGGAGGACGTAGCACACAGTATTCAACGGCGCGTTTCTATGGGCATGATGAGATCATGAGGAATTCAATAATTTGAAAACGTTTTTTTGTTATTAAGGTGCCAAACCAACCACCCAATTATCAAACTATCAGAGTGAATAGGCTATTAGGTAGGTAGACTAGGCGCACCTGATAGATTTTCAACAGCGTCGAATGACCGTCTATCATAAATTAAATAAAATAAAAATATCAGTCAAAAGATTTCATGCTAACACCCAATAAGAACAAAATAGTTCTTTACAAATTAAAGTCAGACAATATGCTGTACGGCTGAGTGCCATTGACTTTGCAGTTAAGTCAAAACCAGCAATGCAAACACTTATCACGGCATGAGTCACCGATTACATGCAAATATCATACGCTATAACAACGCGTGTATGAATACAGGTGCGTCAAATTCACTGAAAACTAAGTGATACCGATGCAGGCGCAAGTGATAGTAAGTTGTAGTTGTTTTTTTCTCGTAAAATCGTTACTATTTTAATCATTGTTTCTTTAAATGTACGGGCTTGTTATCAGTGAAGCCTTTATCCTTGTTAAGTAGGCTTCAAAGGTGCGGGTCGACAGCTAAGTGTGTTCCTACGTCTGACAAACCATATATTTTACCGTCTATTGCTAACAATAAAGAGGTTAGTTAACATGTGTCATGTGTTGACAACAGTCCTCTTCCAACTTGTTATTTGGGCAGGGACCACCTTCAACGGTGAAAAGTCCAGTAGTAAATATTTATGTTAAACGAAGAAAGTGAATTATTTCGGATAGCCGGGCGTCATGGAGTCTGGTGTTTTTCTGCGTCGTTTGCAAAAAGACGAGTTGGAACGAAAGTTCGATCGAAAGTTGCCCGATATGTGGGGCACGAGCCGACCTGTCCGGCTTCTTTTGCCGAGACGAACGCGAAGAAAGTACTGCCTCGTCACAGAGCACGCCGACAGACGTGACGGCCTCCGCATCGCGCACTTACACGACATGTGACGTCACTCCATTTCATTCATCCATCCAGCTCAACTACTGGCCTTACGCATGGCTCCTTCGACAGCACTTAATGTAAGACAACAACAAACCCGATTCGGAAGAATATTATTGATATTGATTTGGAAAAACATCTTTGACTCACGGGAATATTTGTGATATCGTCTTAAGTGCATAATAAAATGTTATAAGAAAACGTATGGCGTACGTAATAACCTCAGTATGGCTTTATGAACAGCAAGGTAAGGCGTACTCTGAAGCTATGGCACCGTAGCACGGTATGGGTCTAGGTTTAGTTCGATTAACTTCGCTGGTTGTGATACAGTGATCTTATATGTCTTCATTTATCGTTCCTAGGCATTTCTACACGGTGAGGTTAAAGGAAACCCTATATTACTAAATATTAGTTTATCCTTGTACCTATTGTTTATTAGATCGCAGAAAAATCGCAAAAAGGAGATAGAAAATTACACATGTATTATTTATTAGCGGCTCATATTATTAATTTAGTCAGACACACCACTCTAAATAATGTAAATGATTTCAGGTAGGTAAATGGAGATCGATATCTAGCGTATCGGTGGTAGGCATGGCTATAGTAGTCCTTTAAAACAAACTTGTATTGCCAATATTCGATGAAAGTAGGCCAGGGTTTCGGTTCTTGTTTGGCAAGGAATTTATGTAAAGTACAAATCCATTTGTGAAGTGACTAATTTCATTAAAATGAGAAGTATTTTCTAAACCAATTCAACTGCATAGAGTGCATTAAATACATCGCTTATGGTCCTGGTAAGTATATGTACTTATAAATGTTTTACTACTTTATACTGGCACATGCGAGCCTGCGTTTATTTAACAATCGGCCGTAAAGATAACCTCAATGATAAAAAAACACAATTCCTATAATGATTAAGCCATGAATAATACTCCCATGTATCTTTGGGCATTCTCTGACTCGGCCTCGTTGCATCACTTTCCTCAGACAACAGTTCCATGAACCACCTTGTGCTGTTATGGCGCAATATCTGCATAACTATTAACGTAAAGTATACCTAACCTAGTTACTATGTTATACAGTACTCATGTATTCATTCAATATAATAAAAAAAATGTTCTATAAAAGACTTGATGGCAAGATACTTCGTGACTTTCAGTTTATTTCTTCATTGACCTTCGATGTGGCTTGCAAACTTAGTTTATTGAACCATTAGAAACCGAACTGCAAACAATCATTTTACTAATACGTACTACTAGACTTACATTATATAGCATCGAAATATCCACTCTCAAAGTTTCTATTTCGTAATGTATTCGTTTTCTAAGTCGTTAACGGCTATATTCATGTTTATTCCAAATTGTTAATGTGATTAATGAAGCTCATATGTATTCAGTTTGAGTATTTATATAAGAAGAGAATAGCTTAAATTGGTATTACGTAATATGTATCTGCTTCTAACTCGTCGGTGTTTTATCTAGATCTAGTCTTAGCCTACCTATCACTTACCATTGAAAAAGACTAGACTAAGAACCAGATTGCTTAAATAAAAATAAAATAAATATATTCCTTTCGAATGATATGCCATACTCCTAGCTCCGAAATAGTACTTACGTTTGAAGCTTTTGCCAGGGATGCTTGGAAACGTATAGACAAACATAAAAACTGTTATAAATATGACTTCAGCACGAAAACCAATGTTCATCATTCAAACATTTGCCCCTAGCGGTATTCGAATCCGCGACTCTCGGTTTTGTGGTCAGGGTCCCTAAGAACAATGGTACATGCACGCACATGCGCATTAGATGCTTAAGACCGAAAATGTAATGTAACGTCTAGTTTGAGTATCAGCAACAAGAGTCATAATTAGAAATGTCCGCAAATTAAACTCTTCAAGCTGATTATTATTAAATTTTTAGGGGGTGTTAAATTAATTATTTAAGGGTACGCTGTCCCCTGGAAATTTTGTCGGGGGTTGATGTTGCCGGAAGTTTGAGAAACCCTGCAGGCCATCGGACTAGTCTCATATGGGATAAGGTGATGTGTTCATAATGGCAAGCGTGTTGATTCCAGGTCGGGGACCAGCTGGTGAGCGTGAACGGGTACCGCGTGGAGGACGCCGTGCACTCCGAGCTGGTGCACTACCTCGCCTCGCAGACCCGCCTCAAGATCAAAGTCAGACGTGAGTATATTAACTGTACCCTAAAGAAATCACGGTACCCCTAGACAGGACGCTAGAGAACGGATAAACATACTTAAATACTTTTTATATACAAATATACTTAAATAGATACATACAACACGCAGAACAGGACAAGGACATGATCATGCACACAAATGAACCCGCGACCTCTTGATTTAGTCAACGTTTTGCTGTCGTCATCAATGTTGAAGAAGTTTATCATTTAGGTCATTTAATCAGAAGTAAATACCTAGCATAAAAGTTCAAGATAATGGCTAATCATAAAAAATTGAGTTCAACTCCCAAAAATGACCCATTGGACAATAGTGGGTCCATTGTAATATGCCCTAATCAGACATTTCCGATGTTGACGTGCGTGACGACATTTGTAGAGCGTCAATACTATTATTGCAGTACACCTAAAATACGTGTACAACTGCAATTAGAAACTATTGCGTTGAATTCGTTTTGTTTAGAAATATTGTCCTATATTTAAATAAAGCTCCAATTTATGAAAAATAATTTTTTTTCCAATTGGTAATAGCTTGGTAATTTTGTTAGTTATAAGCAAAGCGATTCATCTTGTCATATGAACATTATAAATAAAGATTTGCTGCGCATAATTTAAAACAAAATCGCGTAATTCAGTTACGTAGGTGTCTTCTCCATTGTAGCAGTAAATATCATTATGCTAATTAATCAAAGCTCGCTGAAGTTACGCCATTATGAAGGTTGTGTGATTGTCGGCACCGATTTTTGTAAGTGCGATAATCGTGAAAGCGCGTGGGCAACCTGGTTCAAAATCGGTTCTCTAACATTGTCGTTTTGTCGTTGCGTAAATGGTCGGTGTACAAACGAAATGGAATGGAAAGTGTGGCTACCAGAAAGCCCGAATATTTTGATAGAGACCTTGTAAACCTGCGTATCGAAGTCTTTACAAGTGCCTTTAGGTTCATGTAATGATTCATAATCATATTCAATGCAGTTAAAATACGATCAATACCGCTGGTATAAAATAAAGGTGTCTTAAATTAGTTTTTGTTTGTTTTCAGATGTTGGAATGTTACCTGTCAAAGAGTAAGTGTTGATATTATAAGTAATTACGAATGTGTCTCTAAGTATTTTATGCTAAAACCAACTATACATTTTTAATTTCTTTAGACTTTCTACCTATTGTGAATTTGTATGTACAGCATTTTCTAGTATCTACTTATCTGTGTTTTAGTTATACCTACATATCGTTGCACAACGTTTAGCTTGTGAGTAAACAAACTTCCAAAAATGTAGACTGGCCAAATATGTGTTATTTGTTGTAGCAAGCCGCACGAGTCTTTGTCATGGCAGTTCGTGTCGGAGCGGGCTTCGCTGGGGTCCGACGTGTCGTCCTCGCCCACCCTGTGCCACGATACAGGGCGGCTGGCGGACATGCGGCTGTCGATACTGGTGCCGCCACGAGCCAAGTTAGGATGTGGGTGAGTTCCTGTCGGAAAATACCATTCTTATCATCATATTGTGTACCTACATATTCCGTAAAAAGTTCTAGGTGGTACATTAGATTATTTTGACTCTTAAACTCGGAATTCTCGAACGCATGCAGCGCATTTCTAACACTAGCTACTGATGCTAACAATAATATAATGGGTGCTTTAAAGTAATTGTGTGAGTATGCGGACAAAAATGGACAGCAGTGTTACCCTTTTTTTCGTTCACCATTCTAATAACCAACACGTCCGCCGATTTGGCAGTTTTAGACTTAGCGTTATTCAGTAATTGGGCACGGCCTGCGCTGACGATATCAGTGTGTCTATTTCTATACCTTTGGAAGATCCTTTCGTCTTCCAATTAATTAGAACTCACGTGCTGAGAGGGCAAAGCCCCCGCTTCTATGACACTTCATAACATTTGAACTTGCCTTTTCTTACCCTACTGTAAATTGTTCTAGGATCTGCAAAGGGCCTGACTGGAAGCCGGGTATTTTTGTGCAATTTGTTCGAGAGGGCGGCATCGCGCAGGAAGCTGGTCTCAGGCCCGGAGACCAGATCATGTCGTGCAACGGCCAAGATTTTGCCAATGTTACCTTTAATGAGGTTTGTAGTTTATTTGCAAATATATTTTTTTCTCATCTGTATTAGTAAATAGAAAATTATTCCTTGTATGGTATTGCTTACAGCAAAATTAGTTTTGCTTTAAAATAAGTTTCTTAATATCATCATTCATCAATCATACATACCTTCAAGATATCTTACTATGTACAATTAACATAGGTATAATAAGTGTTACTTTAAACTTTCGCGTTGCATTATAATTATTTAATTATTAGTAAGTACTCAGGTACTTATAAAAATAATATCGCGTTTAGTCCCGTTGTAATGTTAAATAATAATAAGTGTTATTCTGATGTTCCCTTCCAGGCAATATCGGCAATGAAAGCGGTCGGCCGGCTCGAGCTGGTGATCCGCGAGGGCGCGGGCACGGAGCTGGTGTCGCCGGAGAGCTCCGGGTACAACAGCTCGGCGTCGTCGGCGGCCGGCGAGCGGAGCCCCGCGCCCGCCGCGCCGCTCGCGCCGCCCGCCGCGCTGCGCCGCCGTCTCGCCAGCGTCGCCGAGGAGGCTGCCGACCGAGCTGATAGGTATCTATACTAATATATAAAGCTGAAGAGTTTGTTTGTATGTTTGTTTGTTTGTTTGAACGCGATAATCTCAGGAACTACTGGTCCGATTTGAAAAAATATTTTTGTGTTGGATAGTCCAGTTGACGAACGAGGAAGGCTTTAGGCTATTGAAAATCGAAATCAACGCGGACGGAGTCGCGGGCGGCCGCTAGTCTACCATAATAATACCGTCCGGCCGTTTTTCGACCATGGCGGCCTATATTACGATCAGCCAGGTACTCAGGATGTATTATAGTGCACAAGTGATAGCGCAAGCACAGGTGCACTTCCTATTCCCTCACTCTCATATTTCGGTGGGAAAGTAATTTGACATGAACGTAGAGAGATCAGGCGCAGGACAACGGCTTAAAGTGCTGAAGCACGGAGGAGCTCAAGATGAAGTTTTTGGTCACCCATCCGATGACGGGCCTCTGCGAAAGTTGCTAAACTTTGCAAACTTTGAAAGCGCACAAACCACTGCACCATCAAGCTCCCTACTATACAAACTATTTTGAAGCGTAAGAGCGAATTTTGGTATTGGACGGACCATGTCTAACCACAATTGACAACATTTAAATTTTTTCATGTGCTGTTTTTATTTACTATTCTGAAAGATTTTCAAAAACTAAAACTTACGTATTTTTTCTATTTCGTTTATTTTCTTTCCTTTTTGTAAAATAAATTATGTAGAAGTGGATGTCCACAATTAAACGAGATTGTGATGAATTAATGTTTTTACTTTAAGTTTTACAATAATCACACAGTTTGATACAACAGTCCAGTTCCGAGCGAAAAAGTTTTGTCAGCAAAAATCGGCTTACGCTGCTGCGCGAGGCCGTGATTGGCCGGCGCGGTTCGTACCGCGCTGCGATTGGTCGAGGTGATGCGAGGCGTCGCGGGAGTCACTGTCATTCGCGGATACAGTGTGTCAACGGAGAAATACGTTCCGTTTTACAGTCTCCCCCTCTAGTCCAAACAATGCGCCCTCGCGTTTGGAGTAGCCTACTGTTTGCGTGGGCGACCTCTCTTGCGTTTCTCCTGCAAGGGTTGTTGCTCACGCCCTACAAATGGTGTCAACTGCGAAGCGTGGTACCTTCCCAAAACGTCCCCACTCCTACGCTTTAACACATAAATAGTGTCGCCTAAGATCTCATGTACAATGTACGGACCATCGCGCCTGGGAATGAATTTGGGCGTCTGCCCACGACCAGTATCGTTAGCCCCTTGAGTTTTTAAAAGGACTAAGTCACCAACCTGATAATCTGGCGCAGGGCGCCGGTGCTCGTCAGCGTACAGCTTCTGAGTAGCCTGTAGCTTCTCGTGCGTGTCTCTAGCTTCTAACAGAGCTGTAGAGAGCTTCTTAAGGTAAGGCGTAACATTTGCAATAAACCTGTCACCATCCAGAATAGCGCGCATGTCGTTGACGACATCGGCAGGAGCGCGCAGCTCACGGCCGAAGGTCAGCATCGCTGGTGAGTAACCCGTACTGCAAGTCACTGCCGAATTCATAGCAAACCTTATTGCTGGCAAATGGGTATCCCACTTTGCATGTTCTCGTCCTACGAGGATCGCGAGCTGGGGCTTAAGGTCTCTGTTCTTACGCTCTACGGGGTTCGCCTCAGGATGGTAATAAGGCGTGAGCGATTGCTGGATACCAAATGTGAAACATACCTGCTGCATTATCTCGCTGATAAACTGCACGCCGTTATCGCTAATCATCCTACGCGGCACCCCGTATCGTAGAAAAACTTCTTCAACCAGGACCTTAGCGCAATGTAGAAGTGGATGTCCACAATTAAACGAGATTGTGATGAATTAATGTTTTTACTTTAAGTTTTACAATAATCACACAGTTTGATACAACAGTCCAGTTCCGAGCGAAAAAGTTTTGTCAGCAAAAATCGGCTTACGCTGCTGCGCGAGGCCGTGATTGGCCGGCGCGGTTCGTACCGCGCTGCGATTGGTCGAGGTGATGCGAGACGTCGCGGGAGTCACTGTCATTCGCGGATACAGTGTGTCAACGGAGAAATACGTTCCGTTTTACAATTATTTAAATTCGACTTATTCTAAAAGAGCGTAAGTCAATGTCATCGGATGAACGAACATTTTGTCTTTGCTATTTTAAAAATAAACCTGAATGACGGAAGTTCTCATAAATGTTGCCAGGAGACCCTAGGGTAAATTCATGAAAAATGTTGTCCAAGTACCTAAAGTGCCACTTAAGTACCCAGTTCGTACTTTAAACTAACGTAAATAATATTTTAGTGAGATTTCATAAAGCTATATAATTCAATCTGGTACATCAACTGAGTTATAATTTTTTCGCAATATTTAAAAACATGGGTTTTCCCCGATTGGCCCGGAGTTTTGCCAATCCGGCTACACTGTATGATAAATGTACACACACATGCACAGTTTTCTGTCAGTTTGACAAGAAATTGTGTCAAACTTGCGTTTCTTTTTTTTATTCACGATGGCAAAAGCGAGACCAAGACTGACTGTGTGTAGATCCGACGAGCATTGAATTTGGAATTTTTTCAAAATATCTTTTTAGTTACTGAATGAAAAAAATTAAAAACATTTTTTATGTGGTAATTTAGCGATAATCTCGAAATGGTTTTTAGGGTTCCGTAGCCAAATGGCAAAAAAACGGAACCTTTATAGATTCGTCATGTCTGTCGGTCTGTCTGTCCGCCAGTCTGTCACAGCCACTTTTTTCCGAAACTATAAGTACTATTCTGTTGAAACTTGGTGAGTAGATGTATTCTGTGAACCGCAACAAGGTTTTCATACGAAAATAGAAAAAAAATAGAAAAAATCGGGGGTCCCCATAATTAGAACTGAAACTGAAAATATTTTTTTTAGTGAATACTTTGCGTGACAGACCCTTCTAAAGTGGAAAAATGTGTCCCCCCCCCCTCTAACTTCTAAAATAAGGGGATGATAAAACTGAAATAAATATATAATGTAAATTACTATAAAAACTACCAACGAAAATTGGTTTGAACAAAATCCAGTCAGAAGTTTTTTTAATACGTCAAAAATTAAATTTCTACGGAACCCTCAGTGCGTGAGTCCGACTCGCACTTGGCCGATTTTTTGAATTATAGTACCTTATAAAAAATTAAATCTTGTCAATAGAAGCCGGGGATCGTTTGAAGTGAAGTACATAGTACAGCTCTGTGGCAAGGGCCGATGATTTAATCGAAATGATGTTGAAGCTAGTAGGTCGGCATGAGCCAGGTCAAATTTGGACCGACAATAATGTCCAAACCAAACACCTAGAAGAGTTTTTCGAAGTCTTTAAGTAACAGGGCATTTGTGATGTTGTCTTCCTATTTTCTCCATTGCGCAACGTTTTAATTATACTTTTTCTTTTGTTTCAGATTAACCATGAACAGACTGAAAAGAAGGACATGGGACAGTTTAGAATTTGATTGGAAAGATGGTGATATCCATAATTTCGACATAGATGCGCCATCTGACATAGAACCAGATTACGACTGTCCTAGTATACCAAACAATCCCCACACGTTCGAAAACAAACATAATTTGCGAAATAAAACCAAAAAAGATTTTATAACCCCTCCATCAAACAGGACTATAATTAATTTAACCGAGGACGGCGCCACCATACAGTGTAGTTACGATAATAATCAATCACCTAGGAAAAGTACGTTTGCAGCGACTCATAGCAATAATAGAGAAACGGAGAAAAAAACAATTGTAGTTGAAGTGCACCATACCAGTGGAGTAGCTTGCCCCAAGACCCACTGTAACTTTACCCCGCCGCCTAAGAAAGTCGACCCAGACACATCTAGTATATCGAGTTCAGCTACGTTATCGAGTGCCATTGCTGAAGAAATACAAAGGCGGAAATTGGTAAGGTTTATTTCTGTTTTAAATATATGTAGATTTACATTGTGAGAATACTTTGACATTATTAAGCACATCAGTTTGAGTACCTTGATTGTACTGTGTAGAGCAGACCTTTGGATTTTTTAACCATTCAATAAGTAAATACATATTTTAATTTCGTGTATTAAAAAAACACTTTTTTATTTTCACCAAATATTTTTTGTCGGAGAGAAGAAGTACCTAATAAGTATAGCATCTCTCTGACTAAACAAACACTTAAATTATTTGGAACTAGCGGCCGCCCACGACTCCGTCCGCGCGGATTTCTTTTTTTCGAAATAAAAAGTAGCCTATGTTCTGTCTCAGGGTCTAAAGATTGTCTGTACCTTTATATATAGTTGGGATTACTGAAAACTATGACAATGTTTAATGTCACATAATTACATGACAATTTTATGGCTACACTTGATCTTGTGTTGCCTTTATTTGGGCTACGGCTTTTTTTTATCACCTTCGAATATGTTTCATTTACAAACATAGCTTACCTACGTGGAAAATTGTACACATGTCTTACATTCAATATCAATCCTCCAGGAAATTTATCCGGAACTTCTGATTATTAGAGACTAATTTGCAGGTAGTGAAACGGGGCCTTAAACTTGAAGTCTTTATTTAATAATTTAAACTGATTGCAGAATAAAAAGCCATCAAGTCAGGAAGCCCCAGTAATAAGTCCCCCGAAAAAGACTGTACCAAAACCTGTAGAAAATGAAAAGAAAAAGCAACATGACGCTCTTATGGATGAGTTTAAAAAAGTGCACCGCAAAATGTTTGCCAACCAGGACAGTGCAGACGCCGGTCCTGCGGATCGCTCTGGGGTCGATGGAGACAGTTTGGTAAGTGACCTAATCAATATATGTTTATACATAATTCGTATAGATGATTCTAACAGTTACTGCATACCGGTATTTTATGTAATCTGTGATACCAGTATGATTGCAGTATGCAATGCTACAAAATAAATAGACAGTAAAAAAAATGCTTTCAAGATTCGACGATAAACGTTATTTATGATTTCTAACTAGTGAAAGAGTCTATCCGCATGTTCTTATGAACCTGCTTATGTTAACCTTATTATTCATGTTTTTTAATTATTTCTGTACTTATGTTAATTTATTTTGTTTGTTTTTCTCTGTTATTATTACTTTATTGTGTGTAGTTTAAGCGGGAAAGCGAAACAGACAGTCATAGTTACTTTCGCATTTATAATATTAATCAATATTTCACAAAAATGTCAAATGAAGTAAAACTCCATAGAAATGTAGGGAAAACGAAAAATGTCTATTTTCTGAATGAGTTAACTGAAATTTATTTTTGCGTCAATTGACTACCTCTTTTGGTAACTATTTTTTGGCAAAATTGAAACCGATAGTCCTAGGCGTTTCAGAGATATTTGAAGTTTTTAAATGTTCAAGCCATAATCCTCAGCAGAGTACCTTTATATATTTGGAATCTCTTGAGTACCTACCTTCTATATCTGAGATTCGGCATGTCGTTGGTACTATTTCAGTACTGTTTTTTTTTTGGAACATAAACCAAATCGATAGTAGTAGACCTTATCGCCGGCGCCGTTGGCTTGCATCAGAGATGAGGATTACAGCATGACGTTCAAGCCATAATCCTCAGTAACCTATAGCTACGACGACGAACCTATAATGGTAAGTACTTTTATGTTGTGGTGGTACTATTTAGTACTATTTCAGTACAAATTTTTGACATTGTCAAAATTCGTTTCAATAAGAGGATTATAGCTTGAAGCACACGGTTTGGTGGAGTCTCAGCCTGAAGCTCTGGACACCTTACCCAGTTACTTATGTGTTGCAGTCCTTTGATATTTGTACTAGCGGCCGCCCGCGACTCCGAGTGGATTTCAATTTCCGCCCACATAGTGTTATACTATAGCTGGACTTCCTCGACAAATGGACTGTCCAAAACAAAAATATTTTTCATCTCGAACCAGTATTTCCTGAGATTAGCGCCTTTAAGCAAACAAACAAACAAAGAAATAAACAAACTCTTCAGCTTTATTATTAAATTGGTATAGATTTGTGGTCTTCTGGAAGGCAACAACATTTTCAGAGAATCACGCTTTGCCCACGTATGTACATAGTTTAGAAGCGTCATACAAATCGACACCTAAGTTTTGTGACGACAAAAGTTAGGTGACAAGGTGAGGTATTGCAGTTTTTGTTAGTGTTGTGTCGTAGAACGATTTGTTCTTTAATTTTGTTCATGAATGAGAATAAAAACAACACGAAATAACCTTGGTTTAAATTGTCAGTTACCCGAATGCCAAATACCTTCTACATAGAACTCGTACTTTAACGAAGTATAATTACTTATGACAAATTCACAATGAATTATGGCGAACCGTCTCAGGTCACGGTTGTTTAACCTTGAAAAGTTTAAAAACAAAGCTACCTATAGTAGGTACTTATGATGTGACATTTAGAGAAATCTTTACAAACCTAGTTTTACATGAAAACATATTTCAGATAGGTACCTATGTTGTTTGTAATTTTAATTTATAAGAACTTAAGATTCTAACTTTCGAGTTGCATTTTATAACACTAATATTTAAAGGGACTTAACTCGATAAGAATTAAGTAGTACCTACATGTATACTACTTGCTGCTTGAAGTTTTGGCCGTGTTACAACAAATATTCATTCGACACCCACCATCTCTGTCCAGCTTATTCTCTCCATCCGCCTCCAGCACCACATCCCAAACGCCTCTTATCTCTCTCTGTGTCTCTGCGTCAATTTAGGTAGCGAAGTATGCACAAAATCAGTCGAGGGATTCTTCATTCCACACGTAGCACAGCGAAGCACTCACAAGGCCGCTGGTTACTTATATGTCTAAGGCATTCAATTTCCATTATTATTCTAATTTTAGGCTGGTAAGCATTTATGGTAGAACTATTCGGAATTAAAAATATGGTTTGAAAGTTTGAAGTTACACGAGATCTGAAAATGATTTCTGTTGAAACGGTTTCGTCTCTGGCACCGATTTTGGCGTTGACTTCTGTACTTTTTACAACCCTTATAGATTCGTCATGTCTGTCCGTCTGTCCGCCAGTCTGTCACAGCCACTTTTTTCCGAAACTATAAGTACTATACTGTTGAAACTTAGTGAGTGGATGTATTCTGTGAACCGCAACAAGGCTTTTACACGAAAACGGAAAAACATAAAAAAAAAGTGGGGGTCCCCATAGTCCAAACTGAAACTCGAAATATTTTTTTTCATTGAATATATACGTGTATGGTATCTATGGATAGGTCTTTAAAAATGATATTAAGGTTTCTAATATCACTTTTTTCTAAAGTGAAAAATTTGCGTGACAGACCCTTCCAAAGTGGAAAAAAGTGTGTCCCCCCCCCCTCTAACTTCTAAAATAAGAGGATGATAAAACTGAAATAATCATATAATGTACATTACCATAAAAACTACCAACGAAAATTGGTTCGAACGAAATCTATTCAGTAGTTTTTTTAATACGTCAAAAATAGAAATTGTACGGAACCCTCATTGCGGGAGTCCGACTCGCACTTGGCCAATTTTTTTATTTTATCTGACAACATCACTTAGATTGATTGAACTCATAGATAAAGTAATGCACTTGTGTAGGTTCTTTTATCAGTTCTCCAACACTGGTATTGCAAATACCTATAGGTACTTAAAGAGATAAATAAGTAAACCATGTCCGAGTGTATTTCTTTAAACAAATGGGGCAAATGTTTGTGAGATGAACATCGGCATTTGTACTCGAGTCATGGATGTTTATGAAAGTATTTAAGTAGGCCTATCCGTTCCCTAGCATCCATAGTTTCAAGCTTCGAGCTTAGTTTGGGGCTAGGCAATTGTTGTGTTCGTGCAAACAATTTATTTATTTATTTGTTACTAGCTGCCCACCCCGGCTTCGCCCGTGGTACTTACTTACATGTATTATACATACAAACCTTCCTTAAGAATCACTCTTACTATTAAAAAAAACCGCGTCAAAATCCGTTGCGTAGTTTTAAAGATCTAAGCATACATACGGACATACAGCGAAAGCGACTTTGTTTTATACTATGTATTGATTTAAAGGCTACCGTAAGTATAAAGTGCGTTTAATGTAACGTATAATAGTAAATGAGCCATATAAAACTACTTGACAATAGGGTATTACACCAATTTTTGAAAACTGCTTAAAATCAATCTTTGTGCCGTAATGTACTGCCAAATATTTTATTTTGATTTTTAAATACCGATAAACGGTCTAAATTTATGTTTAAAATTAGGAATTGACATTGACGTGCGAAAACGCTAGCCGCCATGACGTTTCACTCGGTTAGTGAAATAGTTAACAAAACGTACCAACATTAGTCATAAAAACTATCGGTGTGACGTCATATCGGATCCTAAAATGGCGTTTGCTGTTTTTGACACATTTAAAACAGATTAAAAATGTCGATCTTTATAATTAAATTATTAAATTTACGCATTTGATTTTGGTGAGATATCAACGTTTTTTTATTTATTTTGTTCAAAATCTATCACATAAATGCATTTTTATATTTTTTCTTACATGGTGTAAAATACCCTATTATGTTCGGCGATTGTTGACCATAAGAAAGCAATATCACGATCGTATGGGGATCAAACGCTCAACATATTATTAACTAATTTTTTTATGTTTTGGTTTGGAAGGGCGAAGGGTGCTAAATAGACGCACAACCTATCTATATACCTCTGTACTGACTTTGTGAGCTAATATTTTTCGACATTTTTTCAACTCGAAAGTATTTCGTCATGATTCAAGAATTTAATAATGATAAAAGAAGATATATACATACGATCTTGGTAGATAAAACTAAGTATATGAAATATACCTACCTATACAATTCAATGTTACTTCGTTAAGACTAGGAAGGAGGTAGGTAGATGTTAACTTTTTTTACATATTTTCTGCTTGATACTTTATAGTTTTATAGTATAAAGGAATGAGTATATAAGGGGAAGCCTGAAAGTAGCACCAATAACAGATAAGATCAGGAGTGCAAGGCTGGCATGGTATGGGCATGTTATGAGAAGGGAAGATTGGCATGTCACAAAGAGAGTGATAAATATGATTGTGGATGGAAAGACGAGCAGAGGAAGACCAAAAAAGAGATGGATGGATTGCGTGAAAAATGATATGGACGTGAAAGGAGTGAATGTAGAGTTGACGGCTGATAGGAGTGAGTGGAAGCAGAAGACGTGTTGCGCCGACCCCGCCTAGTGTGGGATAAGGGCAGGAGGATGATGATGAGTATAAAGCAGCGCAGCGCGGTGTACTGTTAGTAAAAGTATCAAGTTTTTAGTACCCACACCGCGCTGCGCTGTCTTGATAGATAAATTGATCCGAAATCTGTTTTCACGAAAGTTTACAATGCGGAGCCTCTTCAAAACAATTGTTCCTGCAATTTGATACAGTAATTTGAAGTTACTGATGAATGACTGACTGAATAATTAATTTCATCGTTCAAGAGCAGTTGATCAGATACTTTCACATTTTTCATTAAATAATGGGTACAAAAGAAAGGCTTCGAGTTAAATTGCGTTAATAGCGTAAATAAGCTATGTGCCTAGTCTACTTATTCGCCACCTACCTACATCTGATCATAATAAATATTGTAATTTTTACTCAAAATTCATCGTTTCCCTCGTACCGATCATCTGTTAAACATACCTAGGACACCACAATGATGTTTTGAGAGTGGTTTAGAAACAAACAACGAGCAGCGATCATAAAACAATGCGACACAAGCATAACACAACAATCAATTGAAATCCACAAATGATTGGATATGAAATAAGAATTTTACATACCTACAGAAAGCATATAACATTTCATAACAACAATTAGACACTACGAAATTAATTCGGTCACTTCGGCACGAATAGTTACTGCATGCTTACATTACATAAAGTAAATCATTGGACCGTAACGTAGTAATAGGTCGCTGTTAAGTTAAAATCAAAGCGTGTTGCATCCTGCGCCTGAGCTTAAAGAATTTTTAAATTTTACATAAGTACGTTTATAGGATACTAAGTTACCTACAGATAAATATATTAAGTGTTATATTTAAAACTAGATCAATACGTAAACACTCCGACCTTTATCATATT
Source organism: Nomophila noctuella (assembly GCA_958496325.1). Taxonomy (NCBI): domain Eukaryota; kingdom Metazoa; phylum Arthropoda; class Insecta; order Lepidoptera; family Crambidae; genus Nomophila; species Nomophila noctuella. The sequence continues at coordinate 10,333,602 of OY292486.1, read as the reverse complement.
TTGCGTATGCATCGTTAATTATGACTAAAAATGCTGTCAAAAATCCATTTAGGATTTGCACGCACATAGCTATCAGGCCGCTTTTGATGTCGATAAGAATGAACGTAATTATCTAGTCTAAAAATCATGGAACTTATATCTTAATGATGTTTCCCAAGTTTCATTTGCGGTGCGAAATCAAACGTTCTCTCTTTTGGGTTGGCTTAACATAAACCACTCCGAACCTGATTGCATTGGGTCATACCTACATTCACCAAATCGGAACGGAGGGATTGGACCATCAACAATGAGGTGTGACGGTGTGGCTGTTCAGATGCCTGCCTGTCCTTTACATCAAAACAGGCCCTTTACGTGGATGAAAATATCACTTTTCGGCATGGTACGAACGAATGTTAGGTTAAATAAAATTGGTCGAATGGCTTCGAGAAAAGGATGGTTGAGCGCGTCGCGTAGTTTGCCTTGGTTTGATCAACTTTGCTGGGAATATACTTATAGGTAGGTACTGACTTAGTATAGACCTATTGTGTAGGTTTGCGTATCTATTGCATCTACTATTATTTTTTATCTGCCTATATTCGGATGTAACATGGCACATACCGCTACTAAAATCATCTGTCAAAGATGTACCTAATGTACCACGTAACGACAGTAGATTCTTAACTGTGACTTAACTGACTTAACACCATAGGTACTGCATTAGTTAGGTAGATAAGAACAACTATAAATTGAAATTGAATAGGTAAATCGAACGGTTGGCATGGCGGACGTGGTTGGTCGAGATAGATTTTTCATTACAGTTGGCCGTGGTACACGGTTGGAGGCGCACAATGATTTCGCATGTTTCTGCCTTGCACTGATAACGGCGTGCGGCCGCGGGCGCGGAGGGCGCGCGGCGCGTCGGCTCAGTCGCCGTCTCGCCCGCATCGATCCGTGTATCGTGATCCGGCGCGCACTTCGATCGCTATCACTCATTTTCCGCGCTTCGGAAAAATAATAGCAGGCGACCTTCACTTGTTTTTCAACAGCTCTGTTGAAATGTTCACATTGTTATTCATGTGGTGTGATTTATGGAACACTATCAGCCAGCATGCAATGATTGTGTAGATAAAGATTCTAGCTCCAAAGTAGTGACGCGATGAAATTATAATAATAAGTTAACTTTAACGCCCAAGTGTTACCCTTTACCTATACCAAAAAAAGACTGTGTTACAATACAAACATGAATAAGATAAATAAATCGAAGCCGTTGGTTATAATTCAGTGTTACGAAGTAAGTGATAATTTTATTGTTTTTAACAAGTGAATAATTACATTCATGTAGGTAGGAGGTAATTTTAGCAAGTGGTAATGTGAAATAAATTAAGCATAACTAATGTGCCAGTAAACGAATGTATTTCTCAAACTGCAGCATATAAATACCAGACCAGTGTAGTAATCATTTGTGATAATTACCTAGTAAGTTTAAGTGTGAGTTATCTTGATGAACGATTAGCTGATAACTTGCAATCGATAATTTGACCGGCTAAAATTCCTGGAATGACACTATAGGCACAGTTACTAAATATAAAAGATTAGTAAATAATTCACTTCGTGAAAAAAATACTTGCTTTCTACTGCTTATCTGGCATGTACTACCTGTGCAAAATTGCCTTTTTTCGAAATAGATTCAATTTTAATTCAATTAAAGCTTAGTTATATATTTCTCTAATGAAACGGGATAAAGATAACACTAACCTATAGATCACAAATCATTAAAACTGGGATAAGTACATAAGTTTTCCTCCTTTGCGGTTGGTAGGACGTTGCATTGGCGCACTTTTGTTTGTATCTAACTGATCATTCATAGGGCGGAAAAAGTTTTGACATGCAATATAAACACCAAATAAATTATGTACTTATAGTATTTACTCGTTGAAATTATAAATAATAAATAAATAAATATTCCACAACATCACATACATTACTTTCAAAAACTCTTCAACTTCATCCAATAATGTAAGCCATTGCTAAACAGCATTAAAGGTGAAGTAGGTAGGTAACTTTGTTGCTTCTTTTTAGGGTTCCGTAGCCAAATGGCAAAAAACGGAATTAGGGTTCCGTAGCCAAATGGCAAAAAACGGAGCCCTTATAGTTTCGTCATGTTTGTCATGTCTGTCTGTCTGTCTGTCTGTCTGTCTGTCTGTCTGTCTGTCTGTCTGTCTGTCTGTCCTGGCTCATTCTCCGCCGTTTCTGAACCGATTGCCACGAAAATTGGTGGAGAGATGTATAGTAATAATTCAAGAATTTGTTTTTAAAATAATCGACAAAATAATTATTTTTACGCCCCCTCCCATTCAGCGAAAAGTAAATTCGAAAAAAAAATCGACTTACCCCATCGTGTGGGGTATCGTTAAAAAGGTACTTATTTTTAAATACAATAAAACTTGCCTTGAAACCATGTGGATCAAACACCCCAGTCTCGAGATATATTAATACAAAGTTAAAATTAGAGCCCCCCCCCCCCTTAACTTTTGAAATACTATTACAATAATTCTGAAAAAAAATTCCTGTATACCTTCAAGTAAGTACTTTCAACGAAAACTATAGCGATCTCTGTATCATACATAGTTATTTTTATACAACTCGACCAACTTATGACGTGCAGTTGCCCTTACTAAATAGTGTCTTAAGTGGTCGGGCCATCTTTTAGCTACGGAACCCTTTCATGGGCGTGTCCGACATGCTCTTGGCCGGTTTTTTTTTCTCAACTATTTGCATTGAACATTCTTTAATTGGGCAAGAAGTTGACATTTAACCTTTAAGTAAATTATCTCCGAACATAAATACTTATAACATCTGAAAATTCTACAGTTCTAGAATTAAAGATTGTTTTTAGTTCAAAATAATATTAGCCACCAGGATTAGTTTCTTGTAAATTGAAGTAAGCCTGCTTGCCCATGACACGGTGCAGTATTCTTGGATGATATCATAATGCACATGACGCGCATCCAATGCTAATGTGGATTCGGTATGAGTTATGCGCATGCGCTTATACTGGTCAGTTATTTAACTCGTATTAAAGTTCGTAATTCTCGTATGTCCCAGACTTAAAGAACAAGGTACCGACATACCTAACTTATCATTTAATAGTTGTTGTCAAATCAACTTTTATCTCTTGTATGTTGGCATTCTGAGTGTAAACGAATTTACATACTTACATACTTTTTAAGTAGCTATTTTAATACGAATGAAAATCAATTAGGTATATCCATTGATATACAAAAACCCCGTATATTCATGGTAATGTACATTTTAGGTTCATATCAAATAATTATCCAGCGTTCCAAGGTATTTGTTAAGGTATAAGTAGAATTATTGGTAGCATTTTAATGTTTTGGTTTTATTGCCAGGATTCATACAATTTAACAGATTTCATCTTCCTTGACCAATTGTTGAAAAAAAAATGATTTCGCGAAATATCAAATCCAATACAGCAAATCATGAAATCTGTGGGAGGTCCTTAGTCACCGACTATTCGACAGTGTATTTCGTGCTGTAAATGTTATGTTGCTTAAGTTATTTAATTTTAATATGTTTTTCACAGGACCGTCAACAAACTCTGCCGTTGAGGAAGGTGGAATACGAGCCAGCGGAAGCCACAAGCAACAACCACCCATTGCCAAAGCGAAATTCGACCGACAATCCACCTCCTCCCCCGCCGGTAATTAAAAACCAATACCTACATATTTCAAAAACAAAATCAAAACAAATAATCAACTGATAAATAATAATATTACTAGGTACCTACTGTTTCTCAATCCTGCATTCTGGCATTAATTGTAGGTAAGTATTGTAGGTTTATTATTGTAGGTTTAATTGTAGGTACCTAAGTAGCGATTCCGCGAAAACCAGCTTCAGCCGAAGAACATGCCAGGAATAAGTATTTTTGTTATCATGATGAGAGATGAGATGACATGAGAGCGCTGCTTCACCTGCGTGAGGTCGGCGCCGGCGGCGGTTCAAATCCGGTCAGGCTCGCACCTCTGGATTATCAAAAAATCTATGTGCATAATTTCATACCAACTGTACGGTGAAGGTAAACATCGTAAGGAAACCTACACACACTACGAGTAAGTGTCTGAAATGGACAAGGCAATGTTGCCATTGCCATTACCACTGCATTAAAATTGACAAGAAAGTTGGTGTGTGTTTCATTTAATTCAATGATCACGACCCTCAGTAGAAGTAATGAGGAATACGACTAAAGGACGACGAGGAGGTTAATGAAATGAGTTAATGTTCTTCGGCAGAAGCTGGTTTCCGCGGAATCGCCACAGAACAATCTATTCTGTATTGTACCTACAATTAATGCCAGAATGCAGGATTGAGAAACATTTGAATTTGAATGTTTTTGTAATTTTGATACTTACAAGATTAACCCAAGTCAAGATTAGTAAGAAACATTTAACAAACCCTGCTTGAATAGAATAATTATTTATGATTTATGGATTAAATTAAATATTTTACATGTAGACCTGTCCTGTTGATTCCATCATTATTTTATGGTCTAATTTTAACCTTTTATATGATATCATAAGGCACATATTATTTAAATTCTAATTTGTGTTGCAGTTGCCTTATTAACGAATTATTTATGATGTTTCAGATGCCAACTGCGAACGGGCACCAAAATGGAGAACACAATACTTTTTCAAATCATAAGCCTGCCTTAAAACCTATGCAGTTAGAAGACATTAAAACAAAAAATCTTAAGAATGGCACATTGACGCGCACCCCCACTCCAGATTACAACAAAAACGATTCAGCCGCCAAGCTGAGAAGTAAAGATGAAAAAGCAGAACTTGAGTCGATTGAATCATATAAATTAAAGAATCCTGTTAATACTGCACCGAAGCCTCCATCAAATTACTTTATGAGAGCTCCAAATGGCACAGCGACTATGAAAAAACTGGCTCGGCCAGTGTCGGTAACCATAGGGGAATATTCAACCGGTGCAGGCAACCGGCGGGAACCCACAAAGCTGGACTTCCTGAATGGAGACAAGCCTGACGGCACGCTGGACACCGGTGACGTTCCAATCACAAATAGATTACAATCGGAATTGGCCCTTACGCTTTCAAGATCTAACTTACGTAAAAAGACAGAGGCTTTGGTAAGTATCACAATATGAAACGAATTATACCTACTTATAAATAAAAAAATAATTTAAAGTATTTTTTTGTATATAAAATTATAAATATTTTTCAGGGCGATGAAATAACTACGAGAAATAATTACGATAGGGACATACTTCTTACTGAAGATAGCGATGAATCTGTAGATAAGAATTTTCATGCTAGATATGGCAACAATCTCCTGCCACTGCCGCTTCCAATAAATATACCAAAAGTTGTGAAACTTAAGCACCAGATCATTTAATGTACTTTTAATTAAATATTTCAATTGCCTTGGTATCTATATAACATCACGCACGGTCACCATTACGGTTATAACGAGCATGTAGGTACCTGCACAGTTGTGATTATCTCTTGAGTTTGTTTAAAAAAAAACACATGCACTACCTATTAAACTGTCGTGTCCTACATTTAAAAATAATGTAAGTAGGTAATGTTCATGCTAAAGTATCAGTTAACATAATAATATAATAAATAAGACAAGTCTTGATGCATGTCGCTAAAGAAAGAGAATTATTGATTTATCTTATCCCTAAATGTCAGATTGCATTTGATATTCTTTCATCTGAGAGAAAGAGCTATGATGGCCTAGTGGTACGGACGGCGCCTCACATACGTGAGGTCCGCGGTTCGAATCCGGGCCCACACCTCGGGATTTTTCGAAATCTATGTGTGGATTTGTGCCATTAGCTCGGCAGTGAGGGAAAACACCGTGAGGAAACCTGCACATTCAGTAATTTCTGACTTTAGTTCAGTTAGATCCGATCCGATGATCCAAATCTGTCTGGTTTCCCTCCATGGGTTACGAAGGTCTGATGGCAGTCGCTTCACTGTAATAACCAGACTTGCCAAATCTATTACTAAAATAAATTAACCTGAACAATTCAATAAATGAATTAAATATTGAGTATTACCGGGACAGCCAATCGAACGTTATTATTCCGTAGAAAAAAGGCCCTCAGATCTGAGTTATAAACATTGAAAGTGAAAGTTATAAAAATTACAATATTTAAATTAAATAACACTTCGGAGTCTTAGGCAAAAATGCACTCTTAATAATTGATCAAAGTTTCAAAAAGTGGTGGTTGGTTCAGTGATTAAATGGTGGAGGAAGACTTTTCGTTATTACACTGAAATATAATAATTTCCTTTGTTCGCAGGCTGATGCTGGGCGGTAATTGATAATATAAAGAAATGATCACCGCTCTGATAAAGATGTAAATTTTAATTTGAGCTAGACTTGGTTAGAATTATAGTTTTCAGCCAAAGTTTATGTATAGTAAACTGTAGGTTATATTTTAATTGAGTTAATGTTAAATGAAATGTAAGCCACGGCCGTGTTATACAATTTAGTAATTGTATTATAATAATATGTATATCGTAGGGGCATCAAAATTCTAGCCACATGTTTAAGAAATTGCAGCGTGATAATATATATTAAATTTCAATGCGATTTATGTAGGTATTAGTATCCGTGGACTTATCTTTTATATTTAAATAAAGTATTTGAATGATGTATGAATTGCCTAAGTCATATTATTATAATATTGTAAGTAATAAATAATTTGGTCAAGACTTAATTTCTTTTATCCAATACCCACTTATTTAACTTATCCTTTTTTTACCTTGAATGTTAAATCTTACGTTTTGACGGTAGTGCACGTTGAGTAAAACGGGCAAGAAAAATAACCCTTATTTTTAATAAAAGTTTTTTGTTCATTTTGTCATTCAGTATAATAGTTCAAGAGCTGGTGAACCCTCGAGTAACGGTCTTCCTGTATGGCTAGAAAGGAGAACGGTCACGCCCCATACAAAAAAAAACCAGGCCCGACAGAAACGAGACATACCTATCTCATTTTTTTATATTTATGATACAAATAGATAATTTGTGTATTTTTTGTATTTTTTTCTTGTATCGCCTGAACAAAAACATACGGCAATATTTTTTGGTGTAAGCCATTGATTTCAAATATGAAATATATATAATTTAACAATACACAATAAATATAAAAAAATTAGATATGTCTCGTTTCTGTCGGGCCTGGGTAGGGCTGCCATCCGTCCGGGTTTCCCCGGATTTGTCCTAGTTTAGAGGGCGTCCGGGATGCGTCCGGGTACAGTAGATACAGAAGTCCGGGAAGATACAGAAGTCCGGGGAAGGTTTCAGAAGACCGACCAAAAAAAAAAAAAACGACGCTTGCACGCCACGAACAATGTTATGAAGGTGAAGCTATCATGTCCGGCTTTCGGACTCTACAATCCGGGGTTATCTCGCCTCTTGTCCTGTTTTCCAAATTTTAGAGATGGCAGCCCTAGGCCTGGGTGACAGATGACCGTTCTTCTTTGTACAATAGCAGTGACCTGGCAGGCGTCAGCACCGCACATTATAAGCTAGACACATCCCAGTCGAACTATTATAATAATTGGCAAAAAGCTCAGATTAATATAAAATACCACACGTTCCCAATGTCACGTTTGAGTGTCTCCACGAAAACGACGAAAACGTCAGAAATTCACCTAACTTTGCACCTCCGTCTGTTTCTCAGTTTTTCTCAACAGATAATATTCGGCATCATTTTTCAAAGCTCTAGGCGGAATGGCAAGACTCAGTGAGCTAAGGACGCTCGAAGTCCCGAGCCTAGCCGAGCCGCGAACTCTTTGAGCCTTGACTCAAGCCTTGAAAAGACCTTGAACCTTTCAAAAGAGCTCAAGCCTTCCAAAGAACTCGAGCCTCTAAAATAGCTCGACTCGAAAACTTATTTGTTTCTAGTTTCTGCCAGTATCTAAGGCTCGTATTATTAGATCGCTCTCAACTCGGACACAGATAACATCTCGGAGATCGATCTTGAGGTGCTGTTTTATTAGTTAACGAGCTTGATATTTTATAGATAGATGACATGTTCACACAGTTCGCACTCAAAATCGAGCTCAGAGTTAAGTGCGATTTATTAATACGTGCCTTAGCCATCGTTAATTATTATTTTACTATTAGAAGTCAAAATGAGTGACACCAAAAAAGTAAACGTGAGAAATAAAATAAAAATGCATGAATAAGACAATCACCAAATAGAAAGATGTGGATGCAAACAAAGTCGGCTCTTCATCTTACACATAAAACAATTAGGTAAAAGTGTTTTTTTAAAAGGAATAAATAATGGAATGCAGTTAGCTCTGATTGAAAGTTGTAATATTAAACAAGATACTATTTTACGTTGATTTCATACTTAGCAATTTTTAATGACCCCAAACCTACAAATGAGCTCGAGCCTTCAAAAGAATTCGAGCCTTCGAAAAAGGCTCGAGTCTTCAGAAAAGCTCGAGCTCTGAAAAAGACTCCCGAGTCCTCGCCATACAAACGAGGCCAGCCCTAGGCAAAAGGTCTCGGATGCCAGGTACAGCTCTACGTAAATGTGACCCAATGTTAACCTACTTGAAAGACAAATACATTCCTTTATGTATATTTACTATACTCTATGGACAAATATTATTTTCTCGGACACAAATCTCAGAGTAATGACATCAGAGATGATGTCAAAAATATTAAAACAAAGGAAGTCAGTATAGCCATTAGAATAGGTATTGTATTTTATAAAATGTCCATATTGTATATAAATCTATAAATCTCATTTTGCGATTCATTGTCTGATGTACCTACCTACAAGTTTATGCTGAATTAGACCCTCCGTTTAAGTAAAAGGTACCTACGAAATGAAATTAATACCTACCAATTTTATTAAGGAGGACCTATGGGGAGGACATTATTCTTTTATGTATTAAAATCAAATTAAAGTTTAATCAAATACCTATAAAATAAATAGAAAACACAATATTTATGATCTAGTCTTAATAATACATAAGATGTCTAATGGATTACGGGGATCGGAGGCTTATCATTTTTATAGACTTAAATTTTATTATTGTTTGATTTAGGTACACTACATCTTATCTACTTACACGTTTTACCTACAGAAACCTAGGAAATGATACAGAAACAGCGGGAACATGAACATATTTTACTCTTAGAAAGTCCCTTTGTTGAAACTACGAGAAGAGGCAAGCACTTATATTCGGTTATTATTGGTAAGTTGAAATCCTAATTATAATTGACAACATTTAATTTTTTACAAGGTACTGTAATTCAAAAACCATTTCGAGATTTTCGCTAAATTGACACAAAAAAAATGATTTTAATTTTTTTCATTCAGTAACTAAAAAGATATTTTGAAAAGTTTCCAAATTCAATGCTCGTCGGATCCACACACAGTCAATCTTGGTCTCGCTTTGGCCAACGTGAATTAAAAAAAAGAAACGTAAGTTTGACACTGTTTCTTGTCAAACTGACAGAAAACTGTGCATGTGTGTGTACATTTATCATACAGTGTTGCCGGATTGGCAAAACTCCTGGCCAATCGGGGAAAAACTCATGTTTTTGAATATTGCGACAAAATTATAACTCAGTTGATGTACCAGATTTAATTTTATAGCTTTATGAAATCTTACTAAAACATTATTTACGTAAGTTTAAAGTACGAACTGGGTACTTAAGTGGCACTTTAAGAACTTGGACAACATTTTTCATGAATTTACCCTAGAGTCTCCTGGCAACATTTGTGTGAACATCCGTCATTCAAGTTTATTTTTTAAAATAGCAAAGATAAAATGTTCGTTCATCCCATGACATTGACTTACGCTCTTTTAGAATAAGTCGTTTTTAAATAATTTATTTTTCAAAAAGGAAAGAAAATAAACGAAAAAGAAAAAATACGTAAGTTTTAGTTTTTGAAAATCTTTCAGAATAGAAAATAAAAACAGCACATGAAAAAATTTAAATGTTGTCAATTATTATTATAACATTAATTAAGGTTGATATTCCACGGTATGCGTTGATTTCCTTTCTCGTATCGGATCAGTGAACAGTCAACCATATAGAGACAGAATATAATGTAGGTACGTTATATATTGAATTTTTTAGGTCTTACTGCAAAAGACTTGGTGGTTACATCGTCACAAGATCAACTCAATGGTTTCACAGAAGACCAAACGTTCAAGACAACTTCCCACTATCCCCTGCACACAACGAAACTAGAAGTTTTCAAAAAAAGTCAGAGACAGTCCATAAAAGTTTCTTTAAATACAAAGATTGCGAAATATTACGAATTAGGACAGTGGGAAAAGCGCAAGGTATTGAAAATTCCAAAGATGTTTGGGTGTTACCACACCAATCGATCGACCGCACCGATCGATGGTAGAATGGAATAGTCGACGTCGATCGAGCTGTTTCGCCAATCGATCAACGTCGACCCGTGCCATCGATCGGCAATCGATCGATTGGTTTGTCGACTGGTGTCCGTCGATGGCGTCGATCAATTAAAGCTACCACACCAGTCGATCAACATTCAACATCGACTGATGTCGATCGATGGCGTCGATCGACGATCGATCGATTGGTGTGGTAACACCCTTTGTATATTTTTAAAGAGGGGTTGCAAGAAAATTGTCACATTTGCCTTTCGCATTATGCTCGTTTTATTAAACATTTACTTATTTTAGGTTCATTTAATCCTTAACGATAATTATTATCATATGTCTACTGATTCAAGTAGTTTCGGACTTGGTATAAAATATCTAAAAAACAAAGTAAAGTACCTTTCCCTTTTAATGTCCCAATGAAACTGGCAAGGCAAAGGGCATCGAACCCGAACCTTGAACCTCGAACGTCAGTGACCTCGATGTTACGGTCTGGTTTCATAAACGGCTGAAGGGGTATAAAACACCTATTTTAGAGAAAAAGGAACCTACTGATACAACATATTATTAATTTGTAGATATTTTGGAAACTGTGGTGCATTCATGTAAGCGAATTAAATTGTGAAAGAAAAATATGGCCTTTTGTAGACTTCCAACATCATGGCAATCAGTTTACAGATGAAACATTGAAAAAAGTATGTAAGGCATAATCATTTTAATGTTTGCTTTGAGATATCTTTATAAAGTATTTATGCATGTTTTTCTTTATAGAAAAAGTATTTGTCATGGACTGATAAGTACTTATATTTGGGTACAAAACGGGCTTTAGAAGATAATGACAGACCAAAGCCTGTTCCAGGGCTTGGACCTACTGAAGACATAAAACTTTTATACTTAAAACCGAAATACTTTGGATGTTGGGACCAGTCCGAGCATTGGGTACAATGCGGAAATAGTTCATCGAGTTTCAATGATTGAATAGAAGAATAAATGAATAAATGCAAACATTATTGTTTTTATAGAATACAGACTGTAGGTACCTTACCTTGATTAAAAAGTTTTCTTGTTCATATTTACTACTAGTACGGAATCGGAAAGGTCGGAAAAACAATGAGGAAACCCGCACATTCGGAATAAAATGTAAAACAAAATGGTACTTTACACATTATTTCAGCTAGATAGAAAAAAGTCAACTCGTAACAATGGGCCGACATCCTTGCATATTCGCCGCTGGGGAGTTGGGGCGGTTGGTTTTACGTCAAGATACTAAAAATCCTACCATTCGCTTAGAAGAAGTTCACAATTACCAAATAGAATCAGGGTATCTATTTCTCCCGGGAAGTTCACGTAAAATGCTTTGTGCTTAACAGAGGAGGGAGTGGGAGATGGGAATGCCTATGGATGACGTCCTTTACGGGCCTTTCTTGGATTTCCCCAGAAACAAAAAAGGGGGTAATTATTTCTTACTAAGCCTTGAATTTGAATTAATTTTGGCTGAAGTAAGGTACCTACCTGTATTCAATCGCAAACAAAACACTACAAGTATGAGAGAGGAGACTCCTCTCTACATATTATGATAGAGGTCTCATAATTTTGAAGTTGGTGAAGAGTAGTAGTAAGTATTTATAGGAAACAAAAATAAGTCCTGGAATAAACATTAATCAATTTCTTAACTTTATTATACATACCATACAAGCAGTACCTACAATTTCTACATTAAGTTGTACTAATTTATTCAGGAAAAGAAAGGTTCTTTTCGCATAATATTTATTTCACTTTTTGTTTTGTTTTTAGTACTAGCTTCCTTGATTAGATTGTTCAAATAATCTATTTTAGTTTGGTTTGTATCTAAAACTGAATATTTGCTCCATGGTACCTGAAACAATTCAACGTATAGCATAGTTAGTAAAATATTTTTTTTGTAGTGTCCCTGTTGAAAGCAGATTTGTTTCTTACAGAGCAAATTGAGAGAAGGACCAGCTCATACCATGTTTGCATTGTGCTGGTGGACAACTTTTTTCATAAAAATGTATACCTTAGCAACTACACTATTTAATTACTACCATTAATAATAATGTGTTGTAGGTACAAGTCTTTCATAAATTGCTTTGCTACAAAAAATGTGCAAGCAAACACAGTTATAATATTATTTTGGTTTACTTTAATGAATTGTTATTTCATAACTCACCAATGCTGCACAATAGCCTAATGCTTCTAGTTCTCTAACTTTTGACTGAAAGGGACCAGTGGCAATGTCTGTATTTTGGATCAAAGCATTTCTTCCTGCAATCACTAAAGCAACCCAGATATTATCATCTGGTACTCTTCTCAGTGTACCAAATTGAGCAGTGTTAAAGTGTGGGGTTATCTTCATGGGGTTCCCATTGTGATCATTACACACAATAATATCTGGAAAAAATAATGTTAATCATGTTACTGATATAGCAATGGATATCTTCTAAATTGGCCTTGTGAGTGTAATCAGTTATGTATTATTAAACAGTTCAGGATTTACCTCCTCTCTGGTGGTGTGTCACAATATGGTCACCAGTGACATAATCCTCTCCACCCCTATGTTCTTTCAGGGTCTTAAGGACATCTAGTGTCATTTTCTCGGTCACATTATACTGTTTGATGAAATTTTCACTAGGTACATAATCGGTGTATTTTTTTGCCAATACTATAGCACTCTTGTCACTAAGACAATTAATTTCAGCATTGGAGCAAAAAATTTTTGCAGAATTATGAATTGCTAGAACTTCTCTGCCATATGAGAGTATTTGTTTTCCATAAGTATTTTGTAGAAATTCTGTGCTAAGCACATGATTCATTAAATCAATAGGATATATTCCCAAGTTTCCTAAGTAAGCCACACAGCATGCAAAAGACCTTCCATGTTTTTTTATTTCTGTATTTCTTTCGGGACTCCGAAGTTCTTGCACTATTTTATTAAAAAACAACTCTAGTGTACTAGAAAGGAGATTGAATGTGCCATAAGTAAATACTAATCGTTCTAAATCCTTTAGCCTTGCTTGGTTTATGTTCCGTATTGTCTCATTAGCAATCTCAATCAAACATTTCTCATGTAATGTAAGTGTTGATGTACCTACCAAAGCTAGATGGACATTACACATTATTGATAATCTGGGGACTTCATACTGCAAGGCATCTAATAATAAATGTATCTTATTGTCAGTAGCCACTTTCATAGAGTATCTGATTATTTTTAATATTGCTGCCAAAGAAACTTCATGAATAATCTTTCTGTTTTCAATTACTTTGTCAATCATTTTTGAAATTATATTCATGTTTCTTATGGGAGTTTTACTCTTAAAAAATCCCATTGAAATTATAGCCAATTCATCAATTGTAAACTCTGGAAAAAGCTTATCTAATTGAAGTTCCAAATTGTGAATATCAAATGGTGATTTCCTCATAACTCCAATGAAAAACATTGTTTGAACCACTTGATTCGGTGTTAAATTTTTTGCTTTACTAGCCAGTTTTTGTAAACATTTGAAAGAAAAGTCACTGACTCTTGTTACATTCAGCATATAAAATAGGGCAATGAACCCCAGCATTTCATCGTAGGACCAGTTTTTTGTCCTGTTCAGGCACTCATCATCTAGCGCAACCCAGACTTCAATGAAATTCCTTGTCCGAATTGATTCGGTTTCTGGCCATTGCAGCAAATAATAAAACAACAAACGTAGTTCATTATCAGTGGCTTGATGTAAATTGTCAGTTAGAGCATCTACAAATGCATCGAATGTTTTATTAGATATGCATAGAGTATTCTCAGAACTATACAATCCCAATTGCGAAAATTCTTCAATTAGTTGGGTAATATTTTTCTTTGAGTGAGTTTCTTGTGTCAATCGCAAAAACTGATCTTTGGTAAGATTCTTATCACGCGTTTTTTTTGAAGCTAAAATATCAGCAGCGTAGCCTTTATTTTTCATTACATCATAAGCATACCTGTTTTCATGCTCCAGAAACATTTTTGAAAACAATGTTGTATTAGTATGGATTTCACGTACACGTATATGCAAAAACTTTGCATAGTTTGTATATTTGAAATAATTTCTGGCTTGATGGCATATACTTTGTACAATTTTCATGATTCCTTTATTTATTACAGGAAATAATTCATAAATTTTATATCAAGCCTATATGAATTGCGCAGTCCACACAAACTACCTATATAATAATCACTCGTCGTACAGTTATTACAATCGCATGCACAGCACAGAAAAAAAACAAATTAAAGATTTTATTCTTTGCTATTTTTTTGTAGATTTGTTTAGATATTGTTAATATTATTGCGAGTGGTTTGTAGGTTATATTATTTTTTTTAATTTTTTGACTTTGTTGAAGCAAAGAACGATACAATTATTACATCCATAGATTTCAAATTATCCCTATTTATTTATATCTTTTCTATCATAAAACGAAGATTGTATAATTAATAAAACATAGATTTATTTAATTCCTCTAAATAATATATAAAAAAAATTATTAATTAAAATCATAGTTTATGTCTATCTTACCTCCTATCCATAGTCATAATTGACAACATTTAATTTTTTTCATGTACTGTTTTTATTTATTCATACGAAAGATTTTCAAAAACTAAAACATACGTATTTTTTCTTTTTAGCTAATTTTCTTTCCTTTTCGTAAAATAAATTAATTAAAAACTACTTATTCTAAAAGGGTGTAAGTCAATGTCGTCGGATGAACGAACATTTTATCTTTGCTAGTAAACTTGAATGACGGAAGTTCAAATCAATGTTGCCAGGAGACTCTAGGGAAAATTCATGAAAAAAAGTTGTCCAAGTAGCTTTAGTGCAACTTAGGTACCCTTTTTGTGCTTTTAATTAACGTAAAAAATATGTTAGTAATACTTCATGAAGCTATAAAAAAAAAGTTTTGTACACATTAAGTGATTCCTCTAAATAATATATAAAAAAAATTATTAATTAAAATCATAGTTTATGTCTATCTTACCTCCTATCCATAGTCATAATTGACAACATTTAATTTTTTTCATGTACTGTTTTTATTTATTCATACGAAAGATTTTCAAAAACTAAAACATACGTATTTTTTCTTTTTAGCTAATTTTCTTTCCTTTTCGTAAAATAAATTAATTAAAAACTACTTATTCTAAAAGGGTGTAAGTCAATGTCGTCGGATGAACGAACATTTTATCTTTGCTAGTAAACTTGAATGACGGAAGTTCAAATCAATGTTGCCAGGAGACTCTAGGGAAAATTCATGAAAAAAAGTTGTCCAAGTAGCTTTAGTGCAACTTAGGTACCCTTTTTGTGCTTTTAATTAACGTAAAAAATATGTTAGTAATACTTCATGAAGCTATAAAAAAACAGTTTTGTACACATTAAGTGATTTTTAATTTTTTCGCAATTTTCAAAAACATGGGTTTTACCCCGATTTTCCAGGAGTTTTGAAAATCCGGCAACACTGTACACACACATGCACAGGGGGCTTACTGCCAGCCGTTATAGCAGGACGGATTCCAGTGAGTAAAAGAGATGCCGCTTTACATCATGTAAAGCGGCATCCCTTTTACTCACTCGGTTAAAGATCGCTTTAAGACTTGATGGTGGTAAGGCCCCAGTTTTCTGTCAGTTTGACAAGAAACAGTGTAAAACTTACGTTTCGGGAAGCGCGGGAAACCTTCAAACTTGGCGGGTGTCTTTTTCCGTGTTAATTTTTTATAATTATTTATAGGATCAGTTTGGTGGTATAAATATTCATTTTCATTCATACATCTAAGTACTTATTGTTTTATCATATAGTGTATACATTTGCCGCATTTGGTAAGTGACTATTTAAATTTCGCTTCCCATGAACGAACCTCCCGACGAACCGGGGGGATTCGTCCCCCCGGCTAGTGCCTTTGTCACCGTTTATTCCAACAGCGAGTCAGGAATGGAAACAGATTGTTCTGCGTCCACAAGATCTTTGAAAAGAATGAAAAAAAGACGGAGACAACTTGTTTCCGAAAACTCGGCATCTGGAAACATCCCGCTAGCATGGAAGTCTCAAGTAGTGTTGCCAGTGTTAAAACCGAATAAAATACGAAATGAAGTGTCGAGTTACCGACCCATAGCCCTATCGTCAGTTTTAGCCAAATTGGCTGAACATCTAATAAAAAACCGGTTAGAATGGTTTGTGGAGAACACACAAGCCCTTTCAAGTAATCAATACGGTTTCCGAAAATGTAAGAGCACCATTGACAATTTAAGTATTTTTACCACGGATGTCAGACTAGCTTTCACTTTTAATGAATCCATAGTTGCTGCGTTTCTGGATATTCAATCGGCTTATGATAATGTAAATCTTACTATCTTGAAAAATAAATTACAAACCTTAAATATCCCCCCCTTGCTTATCGATTTTATAATTAATTTACTTAATGAACGTACAGTGAAACTTATGTTTGACTATGATTCGGATATGTCGAGAACTATTTGGAAGGGTTTGCCTCAGGGTTCGGTATTGAGTCCATTATTGTATAACATTTATACTTTTGACTTGGAGTTAGTTATTGAGAATAATGTTAAGTTACTCCAGTATGCCGATGATCTTCTTCTTTATTCTACAAATAGATCAATAGAAACAGCCTCTGATATTCTCTCTTCCGCTCTGTCATCTCTTAAAGATTGGATGGATAAAAATGGTCTAAGCCTGTCGGCTAATAAGAGTGCAGTAGTTGTTTTTACCAGAAAACGTTCTATTCCTTCTGTGCAAATTAAATACGATGATACCAGAATCCCAATCGTGAATAGTTTTAAATACTTAGGAATTGTTCTAGACTCAAAGCTGTCCGGGGGTGCCCACTGTGAACATGTAGTAAACAAATGTGAACGTCTCTTAAATATTCTCAGATGTTTATCTGGAATATGGTGGGGAGCACATCCATCTAGTCTTAAAATATTATATAATTCATTGATTCGTAGTGTCAGTGTCTTAGATTACGGAACATTTTTATTAGAGCCTGGTAATATCACAGCTTTTCAAAAGCTCGACAAAATCCAGTATAAAGCCCTTCGATTAATTACAGGATCCATGAAGTCGAGTCCCATCAATGCCCTCCAGGTAGAATGTGTTGAACCTCCTCTACGTTTAAGACGTCAATACCTGTCTGACAGATATATTTTCCGCTCCATACAATTTGCTCATCATCGCCTATTTCCTTTATTAGAATCGCTTATTGAAGAAATAGATTCCTCAGATTATTGGACTCACAAATCTCCTCCCTGCTTAGTCACAAGCTACAAAAAATATATGGCTTTACATTCTCCCACTCATCGCTCAAATCTTCTTCCCCCCTTTGAAGCTTGTTATGATTCTCTGATCCATATTACACCTGTAATTCTTGATGGTATTGATAAAGATCTGACGGCAAACTACAATTTTAAATTTATTATTGATTCAAGATTCAGTTTTCATCATCATATATTTACAGATGCTTCTAAACATAATTCGAGCAATGTTGGTGTAGGTGTCTATCATTCACAGTACAAAATAGTTCAAAAAGTCAAGCTCCCGCCTGAAACTTCTGTCTTCACAGGAGAATGTTATGGTATTTTTAAAGCTGTGGAATATATACTCATAATGAAACTTCGCAAAACTCTTATACTCTCGGACTCTAAAAGCGCACTTCAAACACTTGAGAAATTCCCCTTACGAACCAAAACATACTTCCCTATCATTTTCGAAATTAGAAAATTACTTTTTAAATGTTTTCAAAATAATTTGTCAGTACAGTTTATGTGGATCCCTAGCCATTGCGGTATTGAGGGCAATGAAGCAGCTGACAGATTGGCAAACGAAGCTATAACCTGTGGAGACATTTTCCCATATAAAAATTATTCTCATGATCTGTTGTCCCTGCCTATCAAAGATCTCCGCCTTGCCTGGGACGATCTCTGGGTTAGCAGTTCTTGTGAGAAAGGTGTATTTTACGCTTCCATTCAACCATCAATCCCTAAAAACATTTGGTTCAAAAATTTTACGCTAGGAAAAAAATGTCTTTCGACTATTATTCGCATGCGTCTGGGACACGTATGTACTCCTGCACATCTCTTCAAAATAGGTATTGTCAGCAACGGGACATGTGATTGTGATATGGGCATGCTCGGCGACCTAAATCATGTTTTCTTCTCCTGCCCCAAATATAATAGAAATAGATTTTTAGATGAGCTTGTTAACTTGAAAATTCCTTTTCCTACTTCCATCACCTTACTCCTACGCACAAATAGCACATTAGTATACCATTGTATAGCTTTATTCATTATTCAAAACGCCATTAAAATATAAAATATTACCATCCGATTCATGACACCATTACATCTCATTCCCATTAACCATCCTGATCCTTTACTTTAAAATCTTCCTTTATATTTCGATCCTCGATGTTTCCCTACCTTTCAATATTTGTCAGTGGCTAAATGCACAAACCGTGCGAAGCCAAAAAAAAAAAAAAAAAAACTTACGTTTCTTTTTTTTAATTCACTTCACGATGGCCAAAGCGAGACCAAGATTGACTGTGTGTGGATCCGACGAGCACTGAATTTGGCAACTTTTCAAAATATCTTTTTAGTTACTGAATGAAAAAAATTAAAATCATTTTTTCTGTGTCAATTAAGCGAAAATCTCGAAATGGTTTTTGAATTATAGTACATCACTACATAGTATAAAACAAAGTCGCTTTTTCTGTCCCTATGTGTGTTGTATGTCCCTATGAACGCTTAAATCTTTAAAACTACGCAACGGATTTTGATGCGGTTTTTTTTAATAGATAGAGTAACTCATGAGGAAGGTTTTTATGTATAATATCATCCATTAAATAGTGGACAAGTACCACGGGCGAAGCCGGGGCGGGCCGCTAGTACCTTATAAAAAATTAAATGTTGTCAATTTATTTTTAGATTAT
This sequence comes from Nomophila noctuella, assembly GCA_958496325.1. Lineage (NCBI taxonomy): Eukaryota > Metazoa > Arthropoda > Insecta > Lepidoptera > Crambidae > Nomophila > Nomophila noctuella. Next base: position 10,314,216 of record OY292486.1, on the reverse strand, counting down.
TGAATTCACTTATTTAAATGTATAGTGCCCTGTCTCTGATTAATGATCTGTCTGAGTGCCCTATACTCAGTTCACACATCTCATGATCTCTCTCAATCAATGACGTTAAGACTTATCGTAAATAGGTAAGCTCCTAAATACCTACATTCATGTCATTTCATACCTACTCTTTGTTAAGAATACTCTCTATCATACATGCATATTATATAAGTAAGTATACCTACCTATACATACCTATCTACTGAAGATTAGATAGTGTAGGTATGCTGTTTAATACTTATTTTTTGTTATTTTAAGTGTGCGAACAATCTGCGAACTCATGAACCGCGAGGAGCGAATTAACAACCTAGGCGAGGAAGGAGAGAGGAGGGGAGCGGATGGAGGAGGCGGTAATGGTGGTGGTAATGGTGGTAATTGGGGCTGGTGGGCAGGGGCAGCAGCAGTTGCTTTAGCTGCCGGTTTATACCTAAGGAACAAGAAAAAGACTGAACCAGAACAAGAGCGCGGTGGAACTTCTGGGAGAGATTATTCCAGATTTGATCAGGAGAACCTTCGTCACGAAAATGCTGGCATTTCATCGACTTCTTACTTCGGTGAATTCGGTTATAATACTTGGAATCGAAGGAGAACCACATCGTCTGAATCTGATGAAGATTACTCAGAGTATGTATTCATAATTATATCAATATTTGCCACAATAAACGCAAACCAAACAATTTTAGTCTACTAGAGCTCGTCGTGCTTATCGACCCGCCTGCCCAGCGTGATAGCTAACTATGGGCATAGGCGATGGGCATGACTCCTCTCTAAGGAAGACATGTAAAATAAATCTTTATGTGCGAGGTTGTTATTTGTGTAGGATTCACAAAATATAACATTCTTTACTTTCTTTACTAAGTATACCCACGTACATGTTAAACGCAAGACGCATTGAAAATTCACTGTTTGATTTTCTTTCAGGCCTCAGCTACAGTCAGGAAGAGTAAAAGCTGTTCCTGATACTACATCGGTCAACAATCTTAATTCTCTTTTATACGATATATATACCCGATACATTGCCTTAAGAGATCACGAATTTCAATTTTATTATAACATTTTCTGCAAAATATTTTATCCATTGCATGAAACAATGAAAACTGTTGATAAATATTATGATCGATTCTCTAGTGACGTAAGTATAAAACTAATCTTAGTCCCTTTATTTATAATAACATAGCATAACATACAAAATATACATATGTTTATTTAATACAGTTATGTCTGTTACTTTTTCAGATAACATTTGCTGGAAGCCATTATGATAAATTGCGTATTAACAAACCAAACGAGTTTGATATGGACATTGTGATTGGTATGCCAATAAGTATGTCGGAAGATTATCTAAACCCATCATCAAGCGATATTATTTTGGAAACAAATAGTCCAGGTTACGTCAACCTAAAAGCGGGACCACAATTTAAAAAATTACCAAATAGAGATAACTGGGATGTTAACAAAACGGCCTATAAATGGAAAGATGCCAACGATTATTTGTTACGAACGGAATTTATAAATTGGTTCAAAAGTGTTGTTGATAAAGCTTTAAATAGATGGAAAAGACATGGAAGTAATAACCCGGTTTTAAGAGTAGATGGAATTCCATACTCAATACGCCGTTCAGTGACTGGTCCTGCAATAACACTAACAATTGAAAATAAAGCATCTAATTTCCGTATGGATATTGATCTAGTGCCTGCATTTAAGTTTCCGGAGAGTCGTTGGCCATTGAACTTTGAATATCGTGAAATCCCACAATCCTGTCAAAAAGGCTTCTGGCTGGTTGTTCCAAAGCTCAACAAGGAAGACAAAACTCCTGATTCAGAACAAAAAAACCGCTCGTGGCGTTTAGCATTGCAGAACCAAGAAGGAGAGTTAATTTATAACCGCGAACACTTAAAGCAGGCTATAAGATGGGTAAATATTTTTATAACATTATATTTCGTTTGTTTGTTCGAATACTTTATGTCGGTATCTACCTACAAGTCCTACAACATCTATGACCTAATCCACAATAGGTAGGTATAGATATATATTGATATTATACATATAAAATAGTAGTGGAGTCAATGAATACATAAAACAGGCAATATTCGAAAGTCCTCAAGAACAGCTCCGATTTCGATGATTTTTTTTTTGTTAAATTGGTTTTTTTATACTATTCAAAATCAGAAACCTCTTAGAGCGGGGACGGAACTATTTATATTGTTTTAACAATATCTACGATATAGTTTATGCACAAAAAAAAAAATTCCTTCACAATATCCATTAAAAACTTGTAAATATATTAATTAATGTTATAAACAATCTATATATATAAAACTCAAATCTATATATATAAAATAATGCTCGATCTTCTATATACAAAACTCAAAGGTGACTGACTGACATAGTGATCTATCAACGCACAGCCCAAACCACAGGACGGATTGGGCTGAAATTTGGTATGCAAGTAGATATTTTGACGTAGGCATCCGCTAAGAAAGGATTGTGAGCAATTCAACCCCCAAGGGGGTGCAATAGGGGATGAACGTTTGTATGAAACTTTGTCAATTTTAAACCAATCGAGCTGAAACTTTGCAAACATAAAGTTATTCTGATGTGAGCATCGCCTGAGAAATCATTTTGATAAATTCCACCCCTAAGGGGATAAAATAGGGGATGAAAGTTTGTATGAAACTTTGTCAATTTTGAGCCGATCGGGCTGAAACTTTGTATGCATCAAGTTATTATGACGTAGGTATTCCCCATGAACGATTTTGGTAAATTCCACTCATAGAGGAATTAAACGGGGGATGAAAGTTTGTATGAAACCCAAATAAACGCGGACGAAAATAATATTAAATTATTGTTAAAAACCTTTTTGTAACAACTATTTGTTACAATAAGATTATTATAGAGATTTTTCTACAAAAAAATTTAGACCAAACTTAATTTTTTATATCCATATCGTTGATATTGTTTAAACAATATAAACAGTTCCGTCCCCGCTCTAAGAGGCTTCTGATTTTAAATAATATAAAAAAACAAAATAAACAAAAAAAAAATCATCGAAATCGGAGCTGTTCTTGAGGACTTTCGAGTCAAATGCTTCATTGACTCCACTATAGGCATAATGATAAAAAATCAAAAATCAATATTAGTGCAGAAGTAATGATTTCAGACAGAAGCGTGCGTACCTATGGGATCATTTCATGAAATGGCTAAATCGGTTTGACCAGATCGTTAGATAGGATGTCCGTCCATGCCCGCCATATTGAAGAATCCATATTGAAGAATGTACAAACAACACCCGTTTTGTTAATGCTCAATTCATATTATGAAAAATTAAGGTCAACCAAGGTTTTTATTATGTCAAATACATTCTAAAGGAAATAGGCGCGTCAAGTAGCATATTGGTACGGCAGAATAAGCTCCTGATTTTAAAAGCTCTTCAAATACGATTGCATTCTCAAATATCTCTCTGAATAACATCCAATATTATTTTCAGTTGAAAAAGTTCCGGGACACTCAAGAAATGAATAAAATAGCAAGTTACTACATTAAAACTTTGTTCTTTTGGGAAATAGTAAATCAAGAAGACGAAACTACGTGGAAGAATGGTCCGGTCAAATTGTTCATAACAATGGTTCGACGACTTCATGATGCAGTTAAGAAAGGCGAAATTCCTTATTTTTGGAATCGGAACAACAATCTTATCGCTGATGTCAGTAGACCTCTTTTAGACATCTATCAAATTAAACTTGAGAAATTCATAAGCGTTCTTGAGACACCTCATAGATATAAAGAGGTTGCAGAGTTCTTACTTACACCTTCGGAATTTGAGGATTACCAAAAATATTTACATTAGAAATAAATACAATTATTTAGCTATACTACCTACTTACACCTTCTTACAATACTAAACTGAAAATTAGATTCTTATACTAATTAGGGTTTTAAATTTTATTTAACGACATTAACTTTTACAGCCGTTGCATTGCTACTAAAAGCTTGGTCTTTCAACAGCTGTTTAATGATAAATGTGCACTAGCTATCTATCTATTATAGCTTCATATCGAAACTAGCGGCCGCCTGCTACTCTTTCGCGTGGATTACGTTGTCCGCACACATAGTATGTTACGTAAAATTTGCAAAAAAACACAGATATGCAAAACAGAACACTAGAAATTATCATAAAGTCGCATTTTCATGTTTAAGGGCGTGCAGACCGCACACTAGCGCGGCCAATAGTTTTTCTTAATTGAAAAAAATAAGAATATTTAATTTAGATAGAAAAACGCTCACGCTCAAAAAATTTGATGTTATCACAATCTGTTGTGCACTAAAGAATAACATCAATTTTTTTGAAATCTGCTTACACCTTTCTTACGTAATAATAATAATCTTGAATATTGGTAAAAGTGGCCACTTTTAGCAAAATTTTAAATTATGACAACCTAATGATAAACAATGTACTTACTAAATAAAAGTCACTTTTAGAAAATCATGAATGTTATTTTTAGTGCACTAGAGATAGTCCAGGAATTTTAGATTTTATCTGCGGAATAATTCCTAGTGAGCTGAATTTTTGTATATACCTTTATTATGATACTAGCGGCCCGCCCCGGCTTCGCCCGTGGTACTTGTCCACTATTTAATGGATGATATTATACATAAAAACCTTCCTCATGAGTTACTCTATCTATTAAAAAAAACCGCATCAAAATCCGTTGCGTAGTTTTAAAGATTTAAGCGTTCATAGGGACATACAACACACATAGGGACAGAAAAAGCGACTTTGTTTTATACTATGTAGTGATTGTAATGATGATGTGAAAAATCGACATTGATATCGTGCCGGCTAAAAAAGTTATAGGAGTCCAAACGTCACGAAAATCAGTTTTTCACAAATATCTCGCGATCTATTGCTCAGAGGTCAATAATGGTTTCATAAAATCTCTCTTAAACGCCTTAATACAGAGATGGACTTGATCATTCTAACAGAGTGTTGGTTACAGGAGCATACTGTGGTACCTCAGCTTCCCGGGTACACTACTTTCCGGACACATAAGTATATTAATCAAAGCGGTGCGTGGTGTAATAGCCAAGAAAAACCCAACTTGTGAAATATCTCAAATTGTATACAAAAGGTATAGAAACTTTTTGACAAACCTGCTCCGTAAGTTAAAGAGAGAATTTGAAAATAATATAATTCGAAAACCTTTGGAAAACCATAAAAGATATTTGCCACTTAAATAGAAAATCTGAACCGAATGCTGAACTTTTGAAAATTGACGTAGATGCTATTTCTTCATTAAATTATTGCAATAACTACTTCGCTAATATAGGAAAAAAACTTGCTAGTGAAACTCTATCCAAACTCTCCACTACTCAAGAGTTGCTTGCTGCTAAAGCTCAGGTGCAGTCTTTTTCGCCAGGTTCCTTTTTCATCATGCCGACCAATGAACAGGAAGTTGATGGGCTCATTACAAATATGAAACCTGATAGTGCCCCAGGAATTGACAAATGCTCGCCAGTTCTTATTAAACGGATTAAAGGGCACATATTGAAACCTTTGACTCACATTTTCAATCTGAGCATATCGTCTGGGATCTTTCCGGAGTGTTGGAAAACAGCTGTGGTAACCCCTATTCACAAGGGAGGCAAAAAAGATGTTCCATCCAATTACCGCCCAATATCCCTACTCTCAATCTTCTCAAAACTTCTGGAGAAAGTTGTTAATAAGAGAATGGTCTCTTATCTTGAAGAGCACGAGCTACTTCCAGCCAGTCAGTTTGGCTTTCGAAGGGGCAAATCTACGGAGGACGCAGTGTCGAAAGTGAGCGAGATCGTGTCCCAAGCACTAGACAAAAACGTATATTGCTTAGGTGTTTTTATTGATCTAGCTAAGGCGTTTGACACGGTGTTAATCCCGATACTCCTTCGGAAGCTTGACTGCCTTGGCTTTCGTGGAGTTTGCCTGGATTGGTTTCAGACCTACTTAACTGGCCGCAGACAGCGAACAAGAGTGGGTTCCGACGTCAGTGAAGAACTGCCAGTTGAGTTTGGGGTGCCACAAGGTAGCATCCTTGGTCCAACACTCTTTCTTGTCTACATGTCTGACATCTCGAACCTATCGATGGATAATGCTAGCCATGTGTGCTACGCAGATGACACTGTCATATTATTTCAAGGCCCAACATGGAAAGACACTTACAACACAGCTGAAAGAGGAATGGCTAAAGTTACTGCATGGCTGAAAGAAAACCTTCTGTCTTTAAATGTGGACAAGACTAAGTATTTAGCCTTCCATAAAACTCGAGCTTCTCAACCTCCCCCTGCAATGCTTCTCAGACTCCATAGTTGCCAAAAGTCTCCACAAGATTTTTCAATCTGTCTCTGTCCTCTTGTCAACCGTACAGAAAGCCTCAAATACCTCGCTCGGTGTAATATTGGACGATAGGATGTCGTACAGGGGTCACATTTCGGCGCTATCGGCGCGTGTCCGAAAAACAGCCTATGTCTTAAGAGCCCTCAGGGAGTCGGCATCGAAAGACACTCTTATTTCTGTTTACAAGGCTCTTTGCCAGTCCCTGCTAATATACTGTGTCGGGGCATGGGGAGGGATGGCAAAATCATACCTCATAGAACTTGAAAGAGCTCAAAGACTAGTCCTTAAAACCATTTTTTGCAAACCCTTCCGCTACAGCACAGACTGTTTATACAGTGAAAGCGGTGTACTAAGAGTACGACAACTTTTTATTCTTCGTGCTGTCTTAGCGATGCACAAATCAACTCTGAATTCCTCCCGATATGAAGAACTTCTTAAAAAACTAATTTACAAAGTGCAAGTCCCAACAGCCAACACAACATTTGCAAAACATCATCCCTTTTTCCTTGAGCCGCGTATATATAATAAAGTCTGTCGAATTTTAGATATTAAGAGTAATACCACAGCTAAAGCTAAGCAAATTGTCCAAGCATGGTTATTACAGCTGGATTACCAAGAAACTGAAGACCTTCTATAAGCACAAAAACACCCTCCTCTTACACTCAATTACACAAAACCCACACACACACACACACACACACACACACACATACACCTTTATTTTTTAATACTTAGTTAGTTTAGAAATTAAGTTAAGATGTCTCTGATCTCATTTTAAAATATAAATAGATTAGACTTGACCAGCGTCGCCATTATGTAAGATTTTATTTGTTAAGTTTTATACTAGACTGCTCTGTTACAAGCATTATGCTTAGTCGAGAAGTCGTTGAGCTTGTAGCGCTATGTACTTTATTTTTTGGAAATAAAGATTTATTATTATTATGTAGGTACTCTTTCGAGATCACGGGTCCAAAGGGACCCGGTCCTTTGAAGCATGCGTGGGGCCCAAGCCAACAGCGCAGAGGCTTTTTTGTACCATTTGATCTAAATGAAATGTGTACATCTGCCAGGCTCTATCTCTGACTAAATACAGATCTAGTCAAAGACAGCACCTGGCAAATGTACGAACTATTGCAAAATTAAAAGAAAAACTAATTCCAGGTCTATTGTGTGTAGTTGGATGGTTTGGTCAACTGGGCTATGGGTTTTTTTTTTTTTTTTTTTTTTTTTTTTGTTTTCGCTGGTGGAATGCCGCCCTCCCAGCCTAGGGGCTGCCGGGAGGACGTGGGTCTCTGCGTCGAGACCCCCTTATGCACACCCGACCGACGGGGGTCGGTTGGCCCTGCCCTGGGCACTCGGATAGTGTGGGGCTCGCCCCTCGGGACGTACCCACTAAACCACCAGCGACTCGCCCACTCGTGTTTGCATCGATAGAGCCGCGGGGGCCCGGAGGTTATACTCCGCAGCTCTATCTACACGAGCCCCTTTACGGGGACAATGCGGCCACGCCCCTCCTCAGATGAGGAGGAGGGGGGTTGAGGATAGCCGAGCGAGTCGAGCCATCCCCAACAGGCTGTGAAGGAGCCGTGTTCGATGCCGGCATAGGGACCCCCGCCCCTGTAGCCGGCAGGCTACCTCCACGGGGAGAGCGGGCTGATCGCGTGTTACCGCGTCCGGCCCGCCCTCTCCTTGCCCGGTGCGCGCCTGCAAGGTGGTCAGCCTTGCGCTCGCGCTCCGCCGCTTCCTTGGCTACCATCACTTCCTCACAGAAATGCGCGAAGGCCTGCCAGGCGTCCTCCCCGCCGAGCATAGCTAAAACTACGCTCGGCAGAGAGAGGTCCTGACCGACCCGCGCTGTGAGGAGAGCGCGCTGCGGGGCCCAGGACGGGCACACCACTAACGTGTGGTGTGCAGTGTCCTCCGCAGCCGCGCAGTGATGGCACCTCGGAGTGTCCTCCCGTTGAATGCGGTGCAGGAATGACCCGAAGCTACCATGCCCCGTCATTACCTGCACCATCCGGAAGGACACGGACCCTCCTGGGCGCTCCAGCCACCGGGACAGAACCGGGGCGAGCGCGTCCAGCGTGCGCCGTCCGTGGCGCGCCTGCATCAGGTCCGACTGCCAACGCCGGACCATGATGCGTAACTCCTCTTCTCGGACTTTGTTCCGCTCTGCGGGCGTATACGGATCGCCCGCAGACCGCTTCGCCGTCGTCCACCTGTAGAGGCCGGCCAACACCTCCGCCTCATACTCCCATGGGAGCAGCCCCGCCAGCGCACAGGCCGCGTCGTATCCGACCGTGCGGTAGGCCCGCGCGACCCGCGTCGCCACCGCTCTCTGCGGCCGGCGCAGGTGAACCCTATTGCTTCGCCTGGCCAATGCCTCTGCCCAGATGGGGGCGCCGTACATGGCCCTATGGGTTGAGACAACGGACGTCTGCCATGCAAATTGCCTCAAGTTTTCTCCTGGCAGACGGTGACTCGCCTCCCACTAGATGGGCCCCCCAAAACAGCTACCACTCCAAGCGGCCACTAGGGTCGCGGGCAGCAAGGGAGCAACACCGGCGTGGTTGGCTAAGGGTGCCGAGAGGTGTGCACCGGTTTCTGGATCGCGATATGTCGGTCAGCCGTTCCCCGCTATTATGCAGATTGAGCACTTCCACCCATCAAGCATATAGCTCTTGCGCTCCACTCTGGACGGCCAATTAAGGCAAGCCAGAGGTGGGGGAGAAGATGGTAAAGTTCCCCCGGGAGGTCTCGGGTCCGTGGTGTCGCCACACACCAACAGCTCGCCACAAGCTGCCCTGCGGAGACTGATTGCATTGATGGAAGTTGTAATTCCTCAAGATTATTATTAAAAGTTGTTCGTCGTAAAATTGTCTACAAAAAAGGTCTCTTGCATATTTCTGTAGAATTAACCGTTTTTGAAATAGAAACTAGAACGCACTCACATATGGTATTGTATACCGTACGGCGCTTACCAAGGCATATAAACCCTATTGTTTGTTTATTTCCCTTTTTCGTTTGTGTGTTTTTTGTTAGTATGATGATCTATATATAGAAATATAAAGGACTTGTAATACTAGTACAGTCAGGAAAATAGGAATATCAACTATAAAAAACTAAGTGGCAATTTTTTTTGTCACTTTATAACGCAAGAACGGACTCATCGATCCAAACCAAATTTTCAGGGTTTGAACAGACTATTTAATATATGTTTTATGTGAAGTTTGAACGAAATCGGTCACTTCACTTTATACGTAGCGAAGCACGTACCGGGCCGCTAGTAATGATATAGATATGGAATGTGAATTTTAGCAATGTTGATCCACGATCTGCGAAAAAAAAAAAAAAAAAAAAAAAAAAAAAAAAAAAATCCTAGTGGGCTGATTTTTTGTATACGCCTTCATTATGATATTGTGATGATGGTGTATACAAAAATTCAGCTCACTAGGAATTATTCCGCAGATCGTGGATCAAAATTGCTAAAATTACTGGACTAGGAGAGTTATTTAAATCTTAATATCTTAAATTCATTGCAATTAAATAAAAACGATTGGCGGCGCTAGTGTGCGGTCTGCACGCCTATAAAGCAGCAGAAAGTGTCGCGTTCGTTTGTGGGGCAAAGTATTCTAAGTACTATTATAATAAAATTCCAAATGACTTTGTTAATAAAATTTAACTTCCTATTAATTTTAAAATTCACATAAATTATTTATTTATATTTTATAGCGTGCACCATAGCTTAAATAAATAAATAATTTATGTGAATACCACCATAGCTTTACAACTTAAATTTCAATAATTTTAATTTCAATAATTTCAAAAACAGTTTAATTGATAATATGAGCTTAAATGGGCACGTTTAGTTATAAATTCACAACTAAACTGTTTAGAACATATTGATAAAGCCCGTAGTAAAATTAACAGATTCGCTTTTGCTCTCTACAAACTCACTAAAATCGCCAACAGTGAAACAGCTCTTACAGCCTACTTCGGATATGTAGAGTCTGTAATGAGATACGGCCTACTAGTTTGGGGCAATGCAATGGCACCAACATACAATCAGTTTTTAGTGCACAGAAAAGATGTATTCGGGCGATTTGCAACATAGCATCCGATGTGTCTTGTAGGCCATATTTTAAATTATTAAATGTACTAACCTTGCCCAGTGCCCTGCCTTTACTTACTTGAAACCTCACTATTCGTAGTTCATAACAAACACTTGTTTTTACAGGCAAAAAATCACACTACTAGAAACATAAGACATACTAACCACCTTACATTCAACCACCACTCGATATTAAAAAAATAGCTATATAATGTGCATAAAGATTTTTAATAGCTTACCGGAACACATCAAAGCATTACCCTCACATAAATTCAAGAAAAGCCTACGAAGTTGGCTACATAATCATACATTTTAACTCCTTTATATAATTATAGAGGAGTTTCTAAATTTCAAGGAAAATAAATATTAAAATTAAAATGTTGATTCATTGTGTAAATAATTATAAATATTTTGTTAGTATTCGAGAAGCGTTGATGAGTATTTTAAGTATACTAGTACCTACATAATAATGTTGATACATTATAATTGTTGAGAAGCGTTGATGAGTATTTTAACTATACTCGTACATAATAATGTTAATATAGTTAAGTGTGCCTAGTTTATTTAGTTTTAAGTTAGTTTTAATGAAACTTGTACTTATTTAGTTAGGTACATATTTTGTACAATTTCTATTTCTATTTGTAAAATTCACATGCTGTAATTTTAAGGCTAAGTAAGTAGGTAAGAGAACTACCACAAAATTTGTTACCATCCTTTGTAACCCTACTTATTGTGAATAAATGATTTATGATTATGATTATGATGGACTAGCGGCCGCCCGCGACTCCGTCCGCGTAGATTTCGATTTCCAATATCCTATGTGTTATTCTGATGTATAGCTAAGCTATATTGTGGTAAAGTTTCATTCAAATCCATTCAGTAGTTTTTACGTGAAAGAGTGACAAACATCCATACATCCATACATCCACACATCCACACATACAAACTTTCGCCTTTATAATAGTAGTAGGATAGTAGGATATGTCGTGGCCATATCGTTGAAATTAACATTTCATGAAATGGCCAAATCAGTTTGATCAGATCGTGAAATCTACTACATTTGTTTGAGACGGAAAACTGTGTGATGCATTTTTTTTGTAAACCCCTTAAACTTTCCCCTTTCACTTTATTGGGTGGTTGTAATAATTATTATTCTGAAATGTAGACGATTTCACGATCTGGTCAAAGATGGGTTAAGTCTTGGCCATTTCATGAAATGTTCATTGCAACGATATGGCCAAGACAGATACATGGACCCTGTTAGGGTATGAGTATGACACGGTAATTTTTAGTTATTATATTAGAGTTAAAAGTTCATGGAAAACGGCTACAATTCTACTACTGATTATTTAAATAATAAGTTTGTGTGGAAATAAATTGTAATTGTGTCTGTGATTTACTGCAAATATTTTAAGGGCGAACTGTTCAATGGAAATGTAAGACATTTTAGTTAATAATTGACAACATTTTATTTTTTACAAGGTACTATAATTCAAAAACCATTTCGAGATTTCCGCTAAATTGACACAAAAAAAATTATTTGAATTTTTTTCATTCAGTAACTAAAAAGATATTTTGAAAAGTTTCCAAATTCAATGCTCGTCGGATCCACACACAGTCAATCTTGGTCTCGCTTTGGCCATCGTGAATTAAAAAAAAGAAACGTAAGTTTGACACTGTTTCTTGTCAAACTGACAGAAAACTGTGCATGTGTGTGTACATTTATCATACAGTGTTGCCGGATTGGCAAAACTCCTGGCCAATCGGGAAAAAACTCATGTTTTTGAATATTGCGACAAAATTATAACTCAGTTAATGTACCAGATTTAATTTTATAGCTTTATGAAATCTTACTAAAACATTATTTACGTAAGTTTAAAGTAAGAACTGGGTATTTAAGTAGGTGGCAATTTAGGTACTTGGACAACATTTTTCATGAATTTACCCTAGAGTCTCCTGGCAACATTTGTGTGAACTTCCGTCGTTCAAGTTTATTTTTTAAAATAGCAAAGATAAAATGTTCGTTCATCCGATGACATTGACTTACGCTCTTTTAGAATAAGTCGTTTTTAAATAATTTGTTTTACAAAAAGGAAAGAAAATAAACGAAAAAGAAAAAATACGTAAGTTTTAGTTTTTGAAAATCTTTCAGAATGGAAAATAAAAACAGCACATGAAAAAATTTAAATGTTGTCAATTGAAGGAAGTACAATTTTTGTCAAATGCGAGACAGCTGGTCATGTCTTATCAGTGTAATACAATTACTACGCTCGTCCTGACTCCTGCCCCATAAGACACGTGGTGGAGGGGGGGCGAGCTCACAGGACAAAAAGTGCATGCTGGCCAATGCAGGATAATATGCCAAATTTGGTAGACATTCAAATTGACTTTATTTTTATCCGAATGTGTTACATTGCCACTAAACAATTCGTCCTTAAAATATTTGCAGTATATTTTGTTACACCATATTATCATATAAATATTTTTTTTAAAACATTATTATTATGTAGGTATTATCATTGTCAAATACTTTTACAATGATAATAATATCCCATGGGAACATTCAACCGGGATAAAAAGTACCCTATCACCTAAGTCAGCCCATACCCTAAGCTCTTTCTGGTTTATTCTGTATTCTGAGGTTTGCTGCTTGATTGAATCCAACAAAGATCTTGGAATATCTTGGTATTCCAGTATCTTCTTTGGGGGCAGTCAGTCAGTCAGACACAGGCTAGCTAGTCAACTCCTCAGTCCTCACTTTTAACTGAGAATCTACAGTTTTTCGGACATCGTCTCAGTTTTCAGTTAAGGTTTTTCAGGGGTTTTCATCAAATCTACAGTTTCTTCATCTTAAGTTAAATAAATATAATGTGTAAAATCATTTAACAAATTGAAAATTTGCAATATCTGGTTTTGAGTTTCCTTCGAAAAATATATAAATCCAAAGATATTGGATTAATTAAAAAAAACAACAAATAGAAAAAGCTGTAGATTTTTACAGTTTCAATTTTTTTTCTTCAGTCTACAGCTACAGTTTAGCTCTATCTATACTGTGGTTCATGTGGTTTCTTGCCGGGTGGCAATCTTGATCCAAATAAGAAAGCAAGGAGTCTTGGTAATGGGTTTATTCCTCACATTTTACACATAATTACACACAATTGACAATAAACTATCAAAGCAACATAATGTCTAAACTCTTTAAGGCCAGCAGATGAAGTGCGTTACTTTTTGACGTCGCGCATGTGTACAGCAGATTGTCAAATCAAACTCCCTTTGAAATTAGAATTAACCATAAACAAACAACCACGGAGGTCTGCCTCTCTCAACACACCCCCTCAATCTGCTGCACATGCTAACCATCATGACTAAAAACATATTCGTAAACGTAACTAAAAGTTCAACAATTAACTTGCCAACCTCATCTTCTTAACCTCCTACATCACATCTCAAAAATTCATACAAAGTTTACCTATCTCTCACATCCAATTGACCTATCCGATAATACCTCTGTCTACCCCTTAACATAATATCACTACAAACTTTTTATCTGCCTCTCGATTCAACACGTTACAAAACAAAACTCGTCATCTATCTCTCGAACTATTACTCCATTACAAAAACTTCAACTATCTTTGACTCCTACTCGACCTACCTCATTTAAAACCTTATACTAACTTCTCTCACACATAGTTCAACTAAATTAACCTTTTAACTCATAACATCAGATCAATCAACAAAAAACAAATATACTATAAAATTCAAATCAGTTAACACATTACAAAATACAGCAACTAAATTAAATTGATATCAAAACTTAAGGCCAATCTCTCCAAATAATTGTGTATAATTTTTTCTTAAAGTTTCTTTTCCTCTGCCGTTATGCTGCTATTTTATGCTCTTAAGTTCCATTTCTGTCAAACATGATTCATTTATACTTCAAAATACTTCACATATTTCCACACCCCCTTAAATGAATCATTTTCTGTCCCTTAATTAGTATGCGCACCCCATTAACTCTTTAATGGATACTGTGCTCCTCGTATGTTAACATCGAAACTTCCGTATCATACTCCATGACATAATCTTTATATCTTTCTCGCAACCCTCGTTCTCTCGCAGGTTGAATTCTTCTGCCATTATTTTCCACCGCTCGACTTCCCTCAATTACTTCATTACTGTTTCTTCAGCTTCAATCTCCACTGCTCGACTCTGACTCTCTTCGACTAAATAAAATTACTTCCACAATTATTATTCTCATTCCCAAAAAACTTCATTTGTTATTTCGACTTCATCATTTGTTCCACCGTCATTTATTCTGTCTTCATTTGTCTGACTGTCATTTATATTTTTCACCTTCTTCTAGATTACTGTCTATGTTGCTGATTCTTCTCATATCTTCACCTTCTCGACACGCTTCGTTACCATCACTTAATATTGCGACAAAATTATAACTCAGTTAATGTACCAGATTTAATTTTATAGCTTTATGAAATCTTACTAAAACATTATTTACGTAAGTTTAAAGTAAGAACTGGGTATTTAAGTAGGTGGCAATTTAGGTACTTGGACAACATTTTTCATGAATTTACCCTAGAGTCTCCTGGCAACATTTGTGTGAACTTCCGTCGTTCAAGTTTATTTTTTAAAATAGCAAAGATAAAATGTTCGTTCATCCGATGACATTGACTTACGCTCTTTTAGAATAAGTCGTTTTTAAATAATTTGTTTTACAAAAAGGAAAGAAAATAAACGAAAAAGAAAAAATACGTAAGTTTTAGTTTTTGAAAATCTTTCAGAATGGAAAATAAAAACAGCACATGAAAAAATTTAAATGTTGTCAATTGAAGGAAGTACAATTTTTGTCAAATGCGAGACAGCTGGTCATGTCTTATCAGTGTAATACAATTACTACGCTCGTCCTGACTCCTGCCCCATAAGACACGTGGTGGAGGGGGGGCGAGCTCACAGGACAAAAAGTGCATGCTGGCCAATGCAGGATAATATGCCAAATTTGGTAGACATTCAAATTGACTTTATTTTTATCCGAATGTGTTACATTGCCACTAAACAATTCGTCCTTAAAATATTTGCAGTATATTTTGTTACACCATATTATCATATAAATATTTTTTTTAAAACATTATTATTATGTAGGTATTATCATTGTCAAATACTTTTACAATGATAATAATATCCCATGGGAACATTCAACCGGGATAAAAAGTACCCTATCACCTAAGTCAGCCCATACCCTAAGCTCTTTCTGGTTTATTCTGTATTCTGAGGTTTGCTGCTTGATTGAATCCAACAAAGATCTTGGAATATCTTGGTATTCCAGTATCTTCTTTGGGGGCAGTCAGTCAGTCAGACACAGGCTAGCTAGTCAACTCCTCAGTCCTCACTTTTAACTGAGAATCTACAGTTTTTCGGACATCGTCTCAGTTTTCAGTTAAGGTTTTTCAGGGGTTTTCATCAAATCTACAGTTTCTTCATCTTAAGTTAAATAAATATAATGTGTAAAATCATTTAACAAATTGAAAATTTGCAATATCTGGTTTTGAGTTTCCTTCGAAAAATATATAAATCCAAAGATATTGGATTAATTAAAAAAAACAACAAATAGAAAAAGCTGTAGATTTTTACAGTTTCAATTTTTTTTCTTCAGTCTACAGCTACAGTTTAGCTCTATCTATACTGTGGTTCATGTGGTTTCTTGCCGGGTGGCAATCTTGATCCAAATAAGAAAGCAAGGAGTCTTGGTAATGGGTTTATTCCTCACATTTTACACATAATTACACACAATTGACAATAAACTATCAAAGCAACATAATGTCTAAACTCTTTAAGGCCAGCAGATGAAGTGCGTTACTTTTTGACGTCGCGCATGTGTACAGCAGATTGTCAAATCAAACTCCCTTTGAAATTAGAATTAACCATAAACAAACAACCACGGAGGTCTGCCTCTCTCAACACACCCCCTCAATCTGCTGCACATGCTAACCATCATGACTAAAAACATATTCGTAAACGTAACTAAAAGTTCAACAATTAACTTGCCAACCTCATCTCTCCTACATCACATCTCAAAAATTCATACAAAGTTTACCTATCTCTCACATCCAATTGACCTATCCGATAATACCTCTGTCTACCCCTTAACATAATATCACTACAAACTTTTTATCTGCCTCTCGATTCAACACGTTACAAAACAAAACTCGTCATCTATCTCTCGAACTATTACTCCATTACAAAAACTTCAACTATCTTTGACTCCTACTCGACCTACCTCATTTAAAACCTTATACTAACTTCTCTCACACATAGTTCAACTAAATTAACCTTTTAACTCATAACATCAGATCAATCAACAAAAAACAAATATACTATAAAATTCAAATCAGTTAACACATTACAAAATACAGCAACTAAATTAAATTGATATCAAAACTTAAGGCCAATCTCTCCAAATAATTGTGTATAATTTTTTCTTAAAGTTTCTTTTCCTCTGCCGTTATGCTGCTATTTTATGCTCTTAAGTTCCATTTCTGTCAAACATGATTCATTTATACTTCAAAATACTTCACATATTTCCACACCCCCTTAAATGAATCATTTTCTGTCCCTTAATTAGTATGCGCACCCCATTAACTCTTTAATGGATACTGTGCTCCTCGTATGTTAACATCGAAACTTCCGTATACTCCATGACATAATCTTTATATCTTTCTCGCAACCCTCGTTCTCTCGCAGGTTGAATTCTTCTGCCATTATTTTCCACCGCTCGACTTCCCTCAATTACTTCATTACTGTTTCTTCAGCTTCAATCTCCACTGCTCGACTCTGACTCTCTTCGACTAAATAAAATTACTTCCACAATTATTATTCTCATTCCCAAAAAACTTCATTTGTTATTTCGACTTCATCATTTGTTCCACCGTCATTTATTCTGTCTTCATTTGTCTGACTGTCATTTATATTTTTCACCTTCTTCTAGATTACTGTCTATGTTGCTGATTCTTCTCATATCTTCACCTTCTCGACACGCTTCGTTACCATCACTTAATATTGCGACAAAATTATAACTCAGTTAATGTACCAGATTTAATTTTATAGCTTTATGAAATCTTACTAAAACATTATTTACGTAAGTTTAAAGTAAGAACTGGGTATTTAAGTAGGTGGCAATTTAGGTACTTGGACAACATTTTTCATGAATTTACCCTAGAGTCTCCTGGCAACATTTGTGTGAACTTCCGTCGTTCAAGTTTATTTTTTAAAATAGCAAAGATAAAATGTTCGTTCATCCGATGACATTGACTTACGCTCTTTTAGAATAAGTCGTTTTTAAATAATTTGTTTTACAAAAAGGAAAGAAAATAAACGAAAAAGAAAAAATACGTAAGTTTTAGTTTTTGAAAATCTTTCAGAATGGAAAATAAAAACAGCACATGAAAAAATTTAAATGTTGTCAATTGAAGGAAGTACAATTTTTGTCAAATGCGAGACAGCTGGTCATGTCTTATCAGTGTAATACAATTACTACGCTCGTCCTGACTCCTGCCCCATAAGACACGTGGTGGAGGGGGGGCGAGCTCACAGGACAAAAAGTGCATGCTGGCCAATGCAGGATAATATGCCAAATTTGGTAGACATTCAAATTGACTTTATTTTTATCCGAATGTGTTACATTGCCACTAAACAATTCGTCCTTAAAATATTTGCAGTATATTTTGTTACACCATATTATCATATAAATATTTTTTTTAAAACATTATTATTATGTAGGTATTATCATTGTCAAATACTTTTACAATGATAATAATATCCCATGGGAACATTCAACCGGGATAAAAAGTACCCTATCACCTAAGTCAGCCCATACCCTAAGCTCTTTCTGGTTTATTCTGTATTCTGAGGTTTGCTGCTTGATTGAATCCAACAAAGATCTTGGAATATCTTGGTATTCCAGTATCTTCTTTGGGGGCAGTCAGTCAGTCAGACACAGGCTAGCTAGTCAACTCCTCAGTCCTCACTTTTAACTGAGAATCTACAGTTTTTCGGACATCGTCTCAGTTTTCAGTTAAGGTTTTTCAGGGGTTTTCATCAAATCTACAGTTTCTTCATCTTAAGTTAAATAAATATAATGTGTAAAATCATTTAACAAATTGAAAATTTGCAATATCTGGTTTTGAGTTTCCTTCGAAAAATATATAAATCCAAAGATATTGGATTAATTAAAAAAAACAACAAATAGAAAAAGCTGTAGATTTTTACAGTTTCAATTTTTTTTCTTCAGTCTACAGCTACAGTTTAGCTCTATCTATACTGTGGTTCATGTGGTTTCTTGCCGGGTGGCAATCTTGATCCAAATAAGAAAGCAAGGAGTCTTGGTAATGGGTTTATTCCTCACATTTTACACATAATTACACACAATTGACAATAAACTATCAAAGCAACATAATGTCTAA
Organism: Nomophila noctuella; assembly: GCA_958496325.1. Lineage (NCBI taxonomy): Eukaryota > Metazoa > Arthropoda > Insecta > Lepidoptera > Crambidae > Nomophila > Nomophila noctuella. The sequence goes on along the minus strand of OY292486.1, from coordinate 10,295,225 downwards.
ACTCTTTAAGGCCAGCAGATGAAGTGCGTTACTTTTTGACGTCGCGCATGTGTACAGCAGATTGTCAAATCAAACTCCCTTTGAAATTAGAATTAACCATAAACAAACAACCACGGAGGTCTGCCTCTCTCAACACACCCCCTCAATCTGCTGCACATGCTAACCATCATGACTAAAAACATATTCGTAAACGTAACTAAAAGTTCAACAATTAACTTGCCAACCTCATCTTCTTAACCTCCTACATCACATCTCAAAAATTCATACAAAGTTTACCTATCTCTCACATCCAATTGACCTATCCGATAATACCTCTGTCTACCCCTTAACATAATATCACTACAAACTTTTTATCTGCCTCTCGATTCAACACGTTACAAAACAAAACTCGTCATCTATCTCTCGAACTATTACTCCATTACAAAAACTTCAACTATCTTTGACTCCTACTCGACCTACCTCATTTAAAACCTTATACTAACTTCTCTCACACATAGTTCAACTAAATTAACCTTTTAACTCATAACATCAGATCAATCAACAAAAAACAAATATACTATAAAATTCAAATCAGTTAACACATTACAAAATACAGCAACTAAATTAAATTGATATCAAAACTTAAGGCCAATCTCTCCAAATAATTGTGTATAATTTTTTCTTAAAGTTTCTTTTCCTCTGCCGTTATGCTGCTATTTTATGCTCTTAAGTTCCATTTCTGTCAAACATGATTCATTTATACTTCAAAATACTTCACATATTTCCACACCCCCTTAAATGAATCATTTTCTGTCCCTTAATTAGTATGCGCACCCCATTAACTCTTTAATGGATACTGTGCTCCTCGTATGTTAACATCGAAACTTCCGTATCATACTCCATGACATAATCTTTATATCTTTCTCGCAACCCTCGTTCTCTCGCAGGTTGAATTCTTCTGCCATTATTTTCCACCGCTCGACTTCCCTCAATTACTTCATTACTGTTTCTTCAGCTTCAATCTCCACTGCTCGACTCTGACTCTCTTCGACTAAATAAAATTACTTCCACAATTATTATTCTCATTCCCAAAAAACTTCATTTGTTATTTCGACTTCATCATTTGTTCCACCGTCATTTATTCTGTCTTCATTTGTCTGACTGTCATTTATATTTTTCACCTTCTTCTAGATTACTGTCTATGTTGCTGATTCTTCTCATATCTTCACCTTCTCGACACGCTTCGTTACCATCACTTAAATTTTGCCTAGTTTCATCTTCTTCTCTTTGTTCTTCTTCATCTATCTGCCAGAGTCCATTTATGTTAACCACATTTTCTTCATCATCGAAATATATTCCTTGTTCTTCTTCGTTTATTCTGGCATCCCTCGGTCTTCGTATATCTGTCTCTTTTCACCTTGGATACGCTTTATCATAAACAAAAAATATATTCCTTGTTCTTCTTCGTTTATTCTTGCATCCCTTGGTCTTCTTGTATCTGTCTCTTTACACCTTGGATACGCTATAACATAAGCAAACAGACGGTTGCTATGGACTCTAAATTCTTCTCAAAAAATCATCTTTCACTATTTCTTTAATCCTTGGTTCCTTATGGGAACTGGGCCCATAACCTCTTGCCGGGTGGCAATCTTGATCCAAATAAGAAAGCAAGGAGTCTTGGTAATGGGTTTATTCCTCACATTTTACACATAATTACACACAATTGACAATAAACTATCAAAGCAACATAATGTCTAAACTCTTTAAGGCCAGCAGATGAAGTGCGTTACTTTTTGACGTCGCGCATGTGTACAGCAGATTGTCAAATCAAACTCCCTTTGAAATTAGAATTAACCATAAACAAACAACCACGGAGGTCTGCCTCTCTCAACATGGTTCATGTGGTTGGCAACCCTAGTCAGACAACGCCAGTATAATACGCCAGATATCCGCCATTTTTATTGGACTGGTTGGGTTTTTCGCGCCCGGTGATAAAACTTTAGCTGCCTAATTCGTAATGTACTGTAGTATACTGAAATAAGTTGAATAAATTAGTGTTCCCTAATTATTCTAGCACAATGTCTCAAACTGAAGAAGCCATGGATGTTGCTGATGTCGGAGAAAATTCGGTAAAAAACCCTTACCCTAGATAGACTCGCTGTTTTAATCAAAATATGCTTTCATGAAACATAACGAATATAATGTTATTTTCCTTAGAATGGCTCGTCAAGTGACACAACTTCGTCAAGAGGAAAAGAAGGTGATTTTGAGACCAAAATTGAGACGGATCGTTCTAAGAGATTCGAGTTTTTGTTGAAGCAAACTGAGATTTTTTCGCACTTTATGACCAATACTCCTAAATCTAACAGTCCACCGAAGCCCAAGGCTGGAAGACCGAAAAAAAATAAGGACTTGGACACATCTGGAGGTGCTGGAGAGTTAGTATCTTTTTGTATTTACTTTTTAAGGTGTCACCACTCATGGTGGGCTAATTAATGAAATAAAGATTATGTTTAAATGGTTTATTTGTGGTGACGATGGGCCCTCCACGCTGGGCATGATGGTAACTGCAATGTGTTGAAAGAAACCAAACAGGAGAAATGTTGCTGCACAAGTGCACACTACTCTTGAATATCCTTTTTCTTGGAACATTTTTTAATATTAGAACAATTATGCATCGTAATTTTGCCTAGTAGTTGATAATGTGATTGTGATATCTATTTTTTTTTTCTTTCTGTTGTCAGCCACCGACATAGAAAAACAGAACAAGAAGAAGATGAAGAACTCCTTGCTGAAACTAACATCAAAACCAAAACCATATTTAGATTTGAAGCATCTCCACATTATATCAAAAATGGTGAAATGCGAGATTATCAAGTACGAGGGCTTAACTGGATGATATCACTTTATGAAAATGGTATAAATGGAATATTAGCTGATGAAATGGGACTTGGAAAAACACTGCAAACAATTTCTTTGCTGGGATATATGAAACATTTCAAGTATGTAATAAAAAAAAAAAATTATTTTGTTTATATTATCCATTGAATAAATGAATTATTTTTGTATAAATGTAAGTTTCATGACTTTTTAGTTCATGTAGTACTCATGCTCTTATATTTTACTACTTTTAGGAATGTACCAGGACCCCATATTGTAATTGTGCCAAAGTCAACTCTTACAAATTGGATGAATGAGTTTAAAAAATGGTGTCCTTCATTGAAAGCTGTTTGCCTGATTGGTGACCAGGAAACAAGGGTATGATATAAAATATTAGAATAGGATTTTATTAATTAATTTCCAGAAACAATGAGAAACCCCAATTAATCAACTGAAGATTTAAACTTCTTGTATCTATTCTATCAGTGTTAACAGCAGGTAGAAAATATTGATTACTCAAACTAAGACAAACAAAATCATGTTCAGTTTTGTTAATTTAAGATGATTCTCATTTTGAAACTGAAACTAATTTAATTGTGAATAATAATGAATTTGTTATATTTTACAGAACATATTTATTCGGGAAACCTTAATGCCTGGTAATTGGGATGTTTGCATCACTTCTTATGAAATGATTATAAGAGAAAAATCAGTATTCAAAAAGTTTAACTGGAGGTACATGGTTATTGATGAAGCTCATCGCATCAAAAATGAAAAATCAAAACTATCAGAATTGCTGCGAGAGTTCAAAAGCATGAATAGGTTGCTTCTGACTGGTACTCCATTACAAAATAACCTTCACGAGTTGTGGGCTCTACTTAATTTCCTTTTACCAGATGTATTTAATAGTTCAGATGTAAGTAATCCTTATGTATGTATTTATTTTATTATTAAGGACTAGTGTCATCTTTTCCGATAACATGTTTCATACAAGAAATTATGACATATCACTATTCTTCGTATTGCCTCACTTATGCCAATCTTTGTTTTGTTAGGGACTTACTGTTGCACCTTGCAGTGGTAGGTGTCACACCTATAATGGTTCCTCTACACGGAGGCAGATTCATCTGCAGATGACATTGTCGGACGCGTCCGCTGACGTGTAGAGGGAGTGTTTCTGACAAGAACCAACACAGACTGATTGACATACAGATGTGTGACCGGCACGCAGAGATTCATTGGAGGATGCATCTGCCTTTGTCTGCAGACGAATCTGTTTACGTGTAGATAGTCTATAAAAGCGTCAACATTAATGTCATTTCACAAATTACATGTGACAGAAATATTTTGTGTTTAATTTTCATATTAAAGTGCATGAAAAATACCTTTTTTTAACTAAATTCATATTTATTTAACTTTATTTCAGGATTTTGACTCTTGGTTTAACACAAATGCAGCATTGGGAGACAACCAGTTAGTGTCACGTTTGCATGCTGTGCTTCGGCCCTTCCTTCTTAGAAGATTAAAGTCGGAAGTAGAAAAGAAACTCAAACCTAAAAAAGAGGTCAAAGTGTATGTTGGTTTGAGCAAAATGCAAAGAGAATGGTATACAAAGGTATTGATGAAAGACATTGATGTAGGTTAGTATTTTAGAATTAATTTATATATAACATGTGAACATATAAAATGAATGGCTAAGAACCTCTTAAACACACAAGAGAATGTAGCACGCCTCAAAAGATGGCAAATACTTCATTTGGATCAAAGAAACTAATCAGCTTCTATTATTCTGTAGGGTGGCATTCACTGGAATTGCACCCGACAAGATCTGATTATGGCTGAACAGCCGATGGCAGATTATAACATTAAAAAAAAAATTAAAATATATATGTTATATATAACATATTTTAAAAATAAAAACGTGCATTGATTTGGGATGCATATTCTATTGTTTTTCATGTTAATAATATTAATTAAATAATAAACTAGCGCACTTAATTCATTGCACTAACACACCAATTGACTAGCTCCAAACTAAGCTTGAAGCTTGTAATATGCTAGGGAACGGATAGACATAATTAAATACATTTATAAACATCCATGACTCAAGTGCCAATGTTCATCACACAAATCAAAATCGCCCCTAGCGGGATACGAACCCGCGGCCTTTGGTTTTGTAGCCAGAGTCTCTAGCCACTCGACCAATGGGCCTCTAAAATGTGATTTATGATTTAGATATATTTATTTTTTATTTGATTAGATTTGAACATACTTAAACAGACATTTTATACACAGGAATGTTTTTATAGTGCAGAAATATAATGCTCTAATGTCTCAATGTAATGGTAAAATTCTTGATCTTTACACAGATTGTGTCTAAACTTGTAAAGCCCTAAGACTTGCCTATTGATGTATTGTAAACTCGATAAAGAGTTGAAAGTTTATTGTTATTTCAGTAAATGGTGCTGGGAAAGTAGAAAAAATGCGACTTCAAAACATTCTGATGCAACTGCGTAAGTGCTGCAACCACCCGTATCTGTTTGACGGCGCCGAGCCCGGCCCGCCCTACACTACAGACGAACATCTGGTTTACAACTGCGGGAAACTAGCTATCCTAGACAAGTTGCTTCCGAAGCTTAGGGAGCAAGATTCTCGAGTGCTCATATTTTCACAAATGACAAGAATGTTGGATATTTTAGAAGATTATTGTCTCTGGAGACAATACAAGGTAATTCACCCAATATGTTGTTTACATCGCAAGTCTTAAATAATAGTTCAGATTTTTTAAATGCGTGCCTATGGCTGTTGTATAGTGGTTGTTTATCAAGACATAATATCAAAAGGTTGTAACATTGTATTGTACTAAACAGTAAGTATATCTGCAGAGCATTAAAACAATCATCTGTGGTGTTCATTTGATACTTAAGATACCTTGCAATCAAAACGGGTGACTAAAGATTATAAATATGAATTGTTGTGAAAATGGTGTTAAAACTCCATTTAATGCTTCAGTTATGTTAAGTATATTTCACCATTATTCTTTTGGATTACCAGATGCCCTGAAAATTTCTTATAATAAAACTGAAGTGCTCAAAACCATTTCTGTATTACCAAATCATCACAATAACAAACAATACATGTTCTGTTTGTGTCATGCTTTTTCATCAAATATTATATAATTTGTTTTCTAGTATTGCCGTTTGGATGGTCAAACTCCACATGAAGACAGAAACAGGCAAATTGAAGAGTACAATGCTGAGGGAAGTGAAAAATTTGTCTTCATGTTGTCAACGAGGGCTGGCGGTCTCGGCATCAATTTGACATCAGCTGATGTTGTCATAATCTATGATTCTGATTGGAATCCACAGATGGATTTGCAAGCTATGGACAGAGCCCATCGTATAGGCCAAAAAAAACAGGTTTGTAATTTTAATTTATAATAGTACTAGCGTCTGCCTGAGACTTCGTCCGCGTGGATATCGGTTTTCATGATACAAATGTTTTTTCCCGCTTACTCCCGTTCCCGTGGGAATTTTGCAATATCCTTTTGTAACTATGCATCAAGTTTACTAAGGGACCTGCATGCCAAATTTTAAGCATCTAACTTAAATAGTTTAGATTTTTCATACAAACTGCCACCCCCCGTTTTAGTGAAGTAGGGGGTTGGTATGGGGTCAAAAAGTAGCCTATGTTAATCTCCATCCTTCAACTATCTCCACTTAAAAAATCGCGTCAATTCGTCGCTCCGTTTTGCCGTGAAAGAAAGACAAACATACACTTTCCCATTCATAATATTAATTTGTATGGATACTATTTTTGAAGTTAATGTATAATAAAAATAATTTATTACCCAGGTCCGAGTTTTTCGTCTTATTACGGATAATACAGTAGAGGAGAAAATTGTTGAGCGTGCTGAAGTAAAACTCCGGTTAGACAAGTTGGTCATACAGTCAGGACGACTAGTTGACACTAAGAACCAACTTAACAAGGATGAAATGCTTAACATGATTAGACATGGCGCTAACCACGTTTTTTCTTCAAAAGATTCTGAGATTACAGATGAAGACATTGATACTATACTAGCTAAAGGAGAAAGCAAGGTATGTAGAATATGTCTAGTATTTGTGATAATAGAATATTATTAAACCTTAGCTCAGTTTTATGGTGAAATATTAATTATATTAATATTTGTAGACTGAAGAACTGAAACAGAAACTGGAGAGCCTCGGCGAGTCCTCATTGAGAGCCTTTTCAATGGACACACCTGGAGCTACGACTGATTCGGTATACCAGTTCGAAGGTACAAATAACTGATTTTGATGAACTTAAGTATACAGGCAGGGTATAAAGGCTGTCTGATGAAAAGTATCCTATCACCTAGATAGGATAATTTTTATCCCAATGAAAACTCCCATTAGATAAAAGAGGAATCTTTATAATTCTGAGCGATCAGAGCCGCGGGTAAACGCTAGTTATTAATTATTAGATAAGTTTTTCAATCTGATGCAACTAACATACTTGATTTAATTTGTTCGCTAGGTGAAGATTATAGGGAGAAGCAAAAAATCATTCCACTAGGCAGTTGGATAGAGCCTCCTAAACGTGAACGTAAAGCTAATTATGCAGTGGATGCATACTTCAGAGAGGCATTGCGTGTCTCTGAACCGAAGGCGCCAAAGGTACAGGTAAATAAGTGTAAAGAGCTAAAACAGGAGCCCTGCAAATCTGGTACCTATATTTGGTGTTGGTGGTTTTGTAGAAATAGCTATATGTATCAATCATTCATCTATTTTTTACATTTATTAGCTCTTTATACTCAATTAATGTGCATAGTATGTTTATAATATAATATTATATTTATTATATTCAACTCTAGTCACTTCATCTTTACTATAATTTATATTAATTATATATATGCTATAAAATATAAAACTGTCAGTATATCATGTATTTTAATTTGCTGTAATTGAACTAAAATTCTCGATTTTTCAAAGGAATTTCTTTTATTCATTTATTTTTATTTTATTTATAATTGCATTCTTATTTATTAATTATGACGCTCTTTGTATTTTTCAAGTAATATTTGACTTTTCCTTGTTTTATGTTTCCAGGCTCCAAGACCACCGAAGCAACCTATCGTTCAAGACTTTCAGTTCTTCCCGCCTCGTCTTTTTGAACTTCTTGATCAAGAAATTTATCACTACCGGAAAACACTGGGGTGAGGATTAGTAATTTATTTACAATTATTTAAAAACATTTCGTTATTGTTTTTGTTCTGTGAATGTAGATAAAATTATGGCGTAAGTTAGGTACAATTTAGGAAATTTACATATTATTATATTACCCTTATTCAAACGGTATGTAATACTGTGCATAGGTATAAAGTGCCACGCAACCCAGAGCTAGGTCCTGACGCCGCGAAGATACAAAGAGAAGAGCAAAGAAAAATAGATGACGCTGAAGCGCTCACGGAGGAGGAAATACAAGAGAAAGAACAACTGCTAACTCAAGGTACTAGTATTTTTTTTTATGTTATTGGGTGGCAAACATACAAGAGGGTCACCTGATGTATATGACAACTGCTGTCCATAGTTCATGGACATCAACAATAGCACTAGGGTCACAGTCACAATGCATTGCCTGCCTTAAAGACCCATTCCCTCCCCAATTGAGCTGCGGCAACCTTACTTACCAGCAGAAACATTGCACGAATTGCTACTTCACTGTGGTCTTCTGTAAGGTGGAGGTACTTCCCCAGACGAGCGGCTCCTTCAAGTGAAAGTTTCACTTAGCTCCACCTTAAATTTCTTAATTATTTCTTTCAATTTATGTGCCTGTATTGTAACGAATTCAAAAGTAATTTCCCGCGCATAACACATTTTTACTCTATTTCATTCCTGTAGGATTTACGAATTGGACCAAAAGAGATTTTAATCAATTCATCAAAGCAAACGAGAAATATGGCAGAGATGACATTGAAAATATTGCTAAGGATGTTGAAGGGAAAACTCCTGAAGAGGTAAGCTAACTGGTGAGGATTCAAAAACTAGATACTAAACAAAATAACTAAGGGATTAGTTTCTTTATCTTGTATTGTTTTGATAAAATCTTTATATTTGTAGTAACAATTGGATTTTTACCATTTCATTCATTTATTATTTTCGTTATAAATTATGTAATTGTCATTAGGTAATTGAATACTCAGCAGTATTTTGGGAAAGATGCCACGAACTTCAAGATGTGGATAGGATCATGGGCCAAATCGAAAGAGGGGAAGCCAAGATACAACGAAGAGCCTCAATAAAGAAAGCCTTAGACGCTAAAATGGCTCGTTATAGAGCACCATTCCATCAGTTAAGAATCTCATATGGTACAAATAAGGGCAAAAATTATGTAGAGGAAGAAGACAGGTAATTATAACCCTTCGCATAATATTCTGTGGTTTAGTGTTTTTTTTTTGAACGCGCTAACCTCTGGAACTACTGGTTCAAATTAAAAAAATATTTTTGTGTTGGATAGTCCGTGTGACTAGGAAGGCTTAAGGCTATATAATATATGTAGTATAAAGTATAACACTATGTGTGCGGAAATTGAAATCTACGCGGACGGAGTCGCGTAGTTTCTTTATACATATTAATGTTCTTTACAAAATAACTAAACTTCAATTCGTCGAATTTCTTTTCAATATCTTGTTATTTAAGAAAAGCAAATTAAATTGCCAGATTTTAAACTGTTTCACGCCATAATCATCAATTATAGTTATGACGCCGGAATAAATGTGAGACTATATTATTTTTACTTGTCATGACTATTTCACCACTATTTTTTATCATTGCCAAAATTTGTTTTTAATGAGATTTCAATGAGGAAGCACGCCAATTAAAAGACATAATGTGACATAATAGACATCCATCATAATGAACTTGGATCTTATATTAAATATGTCCTTTGTTTCGATTTAGATTTTTAGTGTGTATGCTACATAAACTGGGATTCGACAAAGAAAATGTGTATGAAGAGCTTCGAGCTGCCGTCCACGCGGCACCACAATTCCGCTTCGATTGGTTTTTGAAGTCGCGAACAGCGGTGGAACTACAACGCAGGTAATACTTTGGTAATTTATTCAATGCATGATCATCATACATCCCGTATTCAAATGTTAATGTTTAAATGTAAAAGTAAACCTTAACGTTTTTATTTGTTGTCTTTGTAGGTGCAATACACTTATTACATTGATTGAAAGAGAAAATCAAGAACTAGAAGAAAAAGAAAGAGCAGAGAAAAAGAAAAAGAGTGGTACTGTCAACCAGAATACTCCAGGCGGTAATGCTACAGGCAAAGGTGCAAATGCAGGGAAACGCAAAGCCGAAAATACTCCGGATAATTCCCAAAAACAAAAGAAAAAGAAGAAATGAAAACAAAATGACATCGAAGTCGGACCCACTTGATTAATAATGCCGATAAAGTAAAATTAGGTTTTAAAATAAAGTGATTTGGAAATGAAGGATATTTTGTATTTTTTTCTATAGTTCATATTAACTTAACTGCTAACCGCCCCTTATATCTGCGTTGGCTGAACCGAAATAAGTCGAGTCAATTTTAATAATGTTCTATGAAACTGTCTCGCTCGCACACGTGCAGTCTATAAAGTAAAAAATATGGAATAACTTCAAATGAACAATTTAGATTTGCAAAATCAAATAAAGACTTTTCGTTCATATGAGAATTATGGGGACTTGGTGGACATTTTTATTTGTAACTAGCTGACCCGACAGACTTCAAAAATGTAATCTGGCAGGGCTGTTTTTAGGGTTTTCCCGGCAATTATTCAATTTTTTTTCTCGCCGTAAGAACCATACTTGGACTTCAACGAACATTTAAATAAAGACCACCGTCCCGAAACATAGCATCACAAATGCTAGGTACTTGACTGAGGTGCCGATACTGCCGATGCCGGCCGATACTGGACACGGAAGATCTTGCTTACACGTCTGACTTGGAACTATTATTTTGGATTTTTAAATTCCTCAATATCTTCTTCAATTATCAAAACCCACAGAATTTCCAGTAATGGTCAGATAAGTCTTACTCTATCAATGGACACAATTTTTAGGGTTCCGTAGCCAAAATGGCAAAAAAACGGAACCCTTATAGATTCGTCATGTCTGTCTGTCCGCCAGTCTGTCACAGCCACTTTTTTCCGAAACTATAAGTACTATACTGTTGAAACTTGGTGAGTAGATGTATTCTGTGAACCGCAACAAGGTTTTCACACGAAAATAGAAAAAAAAATAAAAAAATGGGGGGTCCCCATCCCATCCCATCCCCATCCCTGGGTCCAACTGAAACTCGAAATATTTTTTTTCATTGAACATATACGTGTGGGGTATCTATGGATAGGTCTTTAAAAATTATATTAAGGTTTCTAATATCACTTTTTTCTAAAGTGAATACTTTGCGTGACAGACCCTTCCAAATCGGAAAAAAGTGTGTCCCCCCCCTCTAACTTCTAAAATAAGAGGATGATAAAACTGAAATAATTATATAATGTACATTACCATAAAAACTACCAACGAAAATTGGTTCGAACGAAATCTATTCAGTAGTTTTTTTAATACGTCAAAAATAGAATTTGTGCGGAACCCTCAGTGCGGGAGTCCGATTCGCACTTAGCCAATTTTTATCTTTTTACATTTAGGCCCAAGATTGTATGAATGGTTTCAGCCTCCTTTAAGTGCCGACTTTTACAAATTACCTTAGCCTGACATATTAAAAACTCAAAATTACAATGGGACGAACAACGAAAATCTAGTTAGGTGAAAGTAAAACCGAAATTCGGTGCATCTGCGAAATTATGTGCTGTATACCTCCAATTAAGTACAACAAACGTAATTTCAACGAAAACAATAGCGGACTCTGCATCATACATAGTTATTTTTTTTACAACTCGACCAACTTATGAAGTGCAGTTGCCTTAACTAAATGGTAATGTCAAGTGGTCGGCCCATCTAATGGCTACGGTGTCCGCCCGCTCTTGGCCGGTTTTTTTTATACAACAATTTCAGTGTTCAAAAATCATTCATAGGGAGGATTTTATTATGGAAAAAAATCTACTTATACCATTTATAATTCACTTAACTTTTATTATTCTGCTATAAATTCATACAACAGACTATCACACAGTATGTTTCTAAGTCTAATATCCATATTATATTCTTACATGCAACATAATATATAACAAATAAATAAAAAACAATTTTAGGTCGTTTCCGACATAATAATACTGGTCTTACTGAGATGGGTAATTTCAGCTGATCACGACGAATTACCGTTCTCACCATTATCTTGAAAGTTGTTATTGGTTGAAAAAGGGGCTCCCAGTCCATATAAATGCCCACTGGTACTCTCAATATTTCCATCGAAAAAGATCTGCAATTGAAATATTTATTGCAGGTGTTATCTATACTAATCATATACTAATATATAAAGCTGAACAGTTTGTTTGTTTGAACGCGCTAATCTCAGTTACAACTGGTCCGATTTGAAAAAATATTTTTGTGTTAGATAGTCCATTTGACGAGGAAGGCTTTAGGGCTTAGGCTATTGGAAATCGAAATCCACGCGGACGGAGTCGCGGACGGAGTCGCGGGCGGCCGCTAGTCTATACTAATATATAAAGCTGAAGAGTTTGTTTGTATGTTTGTTTGTTTGAACGCGCTAATCTCAGGAACTACTGGTCCAATTTGAAATAATCTACGCGCGGACGGAGTCGCGGGCGGCCGCTAGTATTTCAATAAAAATAATAATGGCTATTGAGCAAACGTAGAAGAATTGCTAGTACACACCTCTTTGATTTTGAAAAATGCCATTCCTGTTAAGTGAGAATCTGAACCAGCTTGATGCTGTGGCCCAACTCGTCGTAGCTCAAGTTGATCAGCCACTTCTTGCAGCCCACCCTTTAGATTCTTGCAGAGCTTCATCAGATACTAGAGTAATATAACAAATAATTGTTAAAATGGTTAAAAAAAAGTTTTTATTAACATAAATAACATTGTTATTTATGTTATTTGTTGTTTAATAGCATGGTTATTTTTAAACATGTCAGGGCAGATTTCTCATGTACTTTAACCATAGTTTTTTTTGTTTGTTAACACTCTAAAACGAATATTATAAACTACAGATAAAGTACTGAAAACTGCTTTAAGTTAGAAGACTATTAGAGCGTGAACATAATATAACAGGTACAATAAAATTGATTACTTACTTTAACATCATATACAGTAGGGAAATATAACCGAAGGCTATCAAAAAAATCATTTTCTTCCTGAGGTAAATTTTGGTCCGTTAGAAGTTTTAATAAATAACCAAAGTCATAACCTGAGTGAAAACTTAACCAATTGATATTATCCATTAACACAATGCCTGAAAGAAAAACAATACCTTAAATTCATAATTATGGAAAATATTCCAGGATTAGTGCAAAAAAAGGCGGACCTATCTTATTTTTATCCTTTGTCTATGCAAAAAATTTAACAATCTATCAATATAATATTTAAAGAATTATTGAATGGACTCATGGGATCAATTTGTCCTTTGACCAATTTGGTTATAATGTCTATGTGAGTCATTACATAACCCAAGAGGTTGTAGGTTTGTAGGAACAGAATGTACATTAATGTTGCTATAAATTAATTGAAGCTCTGCTTGGAGTAGTAGTGTTCAAGAAGTTGACATAACATAAAATTTGTACAAATAAAAAGTATTTAAATAGGTATATCCATGTCCTAGCATCCACAGTACTAACTTCATGCTTAATTCATGCTTAGTGGGGCTAGGAAATTGGTGTGTTAGTCCATGGAATTGATTATTATTATTACTTTTTTATTCCTTGAACTAACAAACCAATTGCCTAGCACACAAATGCTTGTCTTGTGCGGGATCAAACCTGCAACCTCTTGGTCTTGTAATTAACTTCTTGTCCAATGCTCCAAACGAGTTGTTTTATTTATTATTTCGAATAATAAGTATAACCTATTAATGTATTATCCATAATACTAGTGCTTAGGGTATGAAGGACAGCCATTTGCTACTTTGAACCATACCTGAAGACATGAGAAGTTCAGCAAACTCTAAGGGTTCAATACCATGTTCCTCGTGTTCCCTAAACTGAAGCCCCGAATTCTGCAGTAAATCAATAGAATCTTGAGCATACATGTCTTCCCTAAAATGACAATGATTATTTTTAGCACAATGATCAAAGGTAGATGCAGATTTTTAAACAAAAGAAAAATAATTCAATGAACAAACTAAAGTTGAGTGGATAAGAAGAAAAATAATAAATAATATAATGAACACAGTTCTTACTGTAGATTGAATTTAAAATTGAATTGCCATGTTGTGCATCCTGGAGGGGTTTTACCATTTTCATCCATAAATGTAAGACCCAGCTGAATGATTCGTAGAAGATCAACATTACATCTGAAAATTAATCTTAATTAAGGCTTTACATCATATATTTAAAAGTTAAGTAAGTATTAAGTTTGTCAAGCTCACAAATATGGAGTTTAATAATAGACTGTACATATGTACATAAAATACTTGTGAAAAGGTTTGTATGTACATGGTTTTCTGGTTGATGTATTCATACAAAATAACTTATTAACACTTCACAATCACAATTATTATGATTTTGATTGTCACCAGTCTGCCAGTTCTCACATTTACATAATAAAAGTGAGGATTTTTTTTTAACTCAACTTTATTTTCCAGTAACATACCTCAATAATTGATATTGGTAGTCAGCTGTGGATCTAAATTCTCCTATTGGCCTGGCTACAACACCTGGAAATTCAGTGTCCATTGCAACCCAATGATATTTCTGTACAACCTGAAAACCATAACATTGGTTACAAATGATTTAATAAGAAGTAACTAATCTATACAAATATTATAAAGAGGAAAGGTTTGATTTTTTGTTTGTTTGTATGAATTGAATAGGCTCTGAATACTCCAGTCAAAATAGACATTCCAGTTTGCATTAATTCCCAACAAGCTGGATTTTTGTGCAGGCCTTGAATATGTCATTACAAATGATATGTCAAAAGTCCCCACCGATCCCGCTTGTGCGTTGTCTTTTATTCGTGGTCAAAGGGCCCAAATTGGCGTTTTTTGCTTATATCTCTGAAACTAAGAGAGCTATCGAAAAATGGTTCAGGTAAACTTTGTAGATCGTAAAATTGTCTACCTAAAAGATTTGTACACTTTTCTTGTACAAAGCAGCGCTGTCGAGTTATCTTGACTTTAAGCCGCAGGAAAGTCGTATTTTCGAGTAGCCCACATTATGCAATTACAACAAATTGTGTTGAGTAGTTTATCTGGAGCAGGTGGCAGTTAAGTATGGATTGGCTCTAAACTATTATTTACCAAATTCCAGTCCCAATTTTTAGGATTTAGATCATTGAAGTCAAAAAAGACAAAATGATGTATCAAGCTTGCATTCATTCCCAACAACGGGGACTTTTGTGCAGGCCTTGAATACGTCATTACAAATGATATGTCAAAAGTCCCCATCGATCCCGCTTGTGCGTTGTTTTTTATCTGTACTGAAAATCTTCGGATCCAATTTCTAACCTTTCTGGTAGTCAAACCTCAATGGACCCCATGGAGACTTTTACTCCTTACATGAAATAGGACCGAATGGCGCGAAAAAAAATTTTTGGCATTTTCAGTACAAAATGTATGGGAAAAGTTTTTTGCGCTTTCTGAATTTTTTTTTATGCCAATCGATCCTATTACATGTTAGGATTAAAAGACTTTATGGGACCATTTGAGGTTTGAGTACGAGAAATGTCAGAAATCGCAAAAAACTTTTCCCATACATTTTGTACTGAAAATGCCAAAAAATTTTTTTCGCGCCATTCGGTCCTATTTCATGTAAGGAGTAATAGTCTCCATGGGGTCCATTGAGGTTTGACTACCAGAAAGGTTAGAAATTGGATCCGAAGATTTTCAGTACAGATAAAAAACAACGCACAAGCGGGATCGATGGGGACTTTTGACATATCATTTGTAATGACGTATTCAAGGCCTGCACAAAAGTCCCCGTTGTTGGGAATGAATGCAAGCTTGATACATCATTTTGTCTTTTTTGACTTCAATGATCTAAATCCTGAAAATTGGGACTGGAAATTGGTAAATAATAGTTTAGAGCCAATCCATTCTTAACTGCCACCTGCTCCAGATAAACTACTCAACACAATTTATTGTAATTGCATAATGTGGGCTACTCGAAAATACGACTTTCCTGCGGCTTTAAGTCAAGATAACTCGACAGCGCTGCTTTGTACAAGAAAAGTGTACAAATCTTTTAGGTAGACAATTTTACGATCTACAAAGTTTACCTGAACCATTTTTCGATAGCTCTTCTAGTTTCAGAGATATAAGCAAAAAACGCCAATTTGGGCCCTTTGACCACGAATAAAAGACAACGCACAAGCGGGATCGGTGGGGACTTTTGACATATCATTTGTTATGACATATTCAAGGTCTGCACAAAAATCCAGCTTGTTGGGAATTAATGCAAACTCGAGTCTTAATTTTGTCTATTTTGACTGGAGTAGAAACTACTTGGCAGATTTGAAAAATTCTTTCACTGTTGGAAAGCTACATTCACCTAGAGTAACATAGGCTATATTTTATCCCTGTACGGGAAGTAGTTCCTCCGGGACGCGGGTGAAACCGCGTGACGGGCCGCTAGTAATAAATATGTTTGTGATCATAATAAACACAAACAATTTGAAACTCTTGGTAAAGCAGTATGTTTTGAACACGGCACCATGAGTATCTGTTGTGAGTGATGATGATTGTTTAATGAAAGAGCAGTATACCTAGGTAAAGTAATTGTGTTCACATTTAGAAGCATTTATTTCTTTTACTACAGTACCTGATAAGGATTTCAGTTTAAATTGTATTGCTCTTAAGGTATAAGACACTTTATGTATTATTCTTTATTAATATAATAAAATGGTCTTAGAGATAAGGAGGTATAAAAAAAAAAAAATTAAAGCCTCTGGTAATAAAAGTATCATGGAGTTTAATAAGTACGAAAAAATAACAAATTAACTTACCTGTCTGATGACATGAAATTCTTCATGAAGATTATGATTCCATACATTTTTGATAGCACAATCTTCTTTTAGGGACACTGATCCAAAACTAGCAGCAGGCATTATTGGAAGTAGTAGTATCCGTAAATTTCCCGAGGTGCGAAACCGATATGTTGAGGTCTGTGCCCTTTATTGTTTTTGTTTTAATATAAGGGTTAATTCTGTACGAAGTTAAATTTTTACCAATGTTTTGAATGGCTGCACCCAAAGTTTAATTAAAACAATAATAATCGTTCTTATCCGCTGCAGCAAACCAATAGAAATTTCAAATATTGACAATTGACTTGACAGTTGACTTGACAATTGACATTTTTTTTTTTTTTGGTTGTTTTGTCCTTGTCAGGACAGGCAAAGGGAGCTGAGCCCATACAGCCATTGTCTGTAATATTTTTCTTCATCTGGAATTTGGTTGGTCAAAAGGCTAACAAAGCCAAGTCTTTCGTCAAATCATTACATAGTTTTGTCGACAATAAATAAATGACAAAGTACTTTATGTCAGAAAGTCAGAAGATTTTGACAATTAATGTCAATCTCAATAAGTCAAAGTCAGTTGGTCAGTTACAATCAAAGTTACAATTCAAATGGATACATTTTTGTACAAGATTATTTACAATTTGATTAAATATCTCCTATAGTTGATACAACAAAGTCATAAATGGGTTTAAAACAAAGTTCGTTACTAAGTAATTTCGGAAGAGAGCGCGGGATACTCTCTGAAGTAGCAAATATCTCCAGCAGGCGGTCTATGAAAAGGATTCTAGGTAGAGCGAAACTACTACATTCGAAGAACAAATGATCCAAAGTTTGAATGCTATTAGAGCTGCAATAGTCGCAGGTGGGCGAAGAAACGATATTGATCTTGTGTAAATGTGCATTAAACCGACAATGTCCCAACCTCAAACGCGAGATAATGGTGTAAAATTTCCTACCACTAAAGAAAGACCCTTTTGTGAACCAAGGACGTGTAATATTTTGATTTATTTCGATGTACCACTTTCCTTTAGTTTTTGTTATGTTTTTCCAGGAGTCCAGAAACTCTTGACGCAGTTTCTTTTTAACAAACACCAAGATGTCTGCGTCAGGGATAGCAACATCAGTGACAGGAATTCTAAATGGACTGGTTGTTATGGTCCTAGCAAGGTAATCAACTTGTTCATTTCCAACGACCCCGATATGTGCTGGTGTCCACATTAATATAATATCTCTATTGTTTAAAGTTGTTAATTCATAATATTTTTGTCTAATTTCATGTACAATGTAGCTAGTTGAAGAATTGAAATTCGGATTATCTAATGCCTGCAGAACACTCATACTATCTGAAATTATAATCCATTTATCCACACCACTCTGAGATCCAATGTAATCTAAAGCCCTGAGGATACCATAACCCTCAGCAGTGAAGATACTTGCTGCATCAGGGAGTCTGTATCCACAACCACCTCTGTTTTGTATGTCATAAATAGCTGAGGAGACATTATAAGAATTTTTTGCCCCATCAGTATAAATTTGATAAAATCCTGCAAATTTATTTAACAAACAGTAAACATCACTTTTTTGTTTTAAAGACTTATCAATAACAATTTTCAAATGAAAAAATTTAGAAGAATAACAGCCTTGATAACAAGGTAAAAGCAAACTTTCATAAATATTGTAGTTATTTCTTAACCTTAATATTTCAGG
This sequence comes from Nomophila noctuella, assembly GCA_958496325.1. Lineage (NCBI taxonomy): Eukaryota > Metazoa > Arthropoda > Insecta > Lepidoptera > Crambidae > Nomophila > Nomophila noctuella. The sequence goes on along the minus strand of OY292486.1, from coordinate 10,276,521 downwards.
TGACTGATCAACCAAAAAAGAGGAAAACATATTTACAAAAGACAGCTGGAGTTTTTTAAGTAGAGGGTTATCTGTTATTGAGGAAACTTTCAGAATAAATCTGAATAAAAGATATTTAAAGCGAAGCATTAGAGGGGGAACATTACATTCCACTTGCAATGATATTATGGGAGTAGAGCGCATTGCACCTAATACAATACGTAAGCATCTATTTTGTATTTTGTCAAGCTTATCAACTAAATAAGAAACACCTGCAAAACAGAAAAAAGCGTATTCAAAATGACTTCGCACAAGCGATTTATACAATATTAACAACATTTTTGGGTCAGCACCCCAGTAGGTACCAGCTAAAGATTTTAATATGTTACAAGCTTTTGTAGCACGATTTATTAAGCAATCAACATACTTATTGAACTTAAAATTACTCTGAAATAAAACACCCAAGAACCGAATGCTTCCTTCAATTGGCAACGGAATTCCACTATAAAACACGGTGATATTTGAGGTTCGAATTGGCTTTTTGGAGAATACAACAACCTTGCTTTTTTCAGTGCTGATTGTTAATTCCAGACTATCATAATATGCCTGGAGTCTTTGGAGGGCAGTGTTAAGAGTATTTGTAATCAAAGACAAATTATTACCAGAGCAATAAACAACCAAGTCATCAGCAAACTGCAAATTACTAACTTGAGGACCTAAAACATTGTTCAAATTATGAATGTACAAAATAAAGAGCAATGGACTTAATATTCCTCCCTGGGATACACCTTTATAAGAAAATCTTGGTCCAAAAATCCGATTTCCATGTTTAACAAATAGTTTACGTTCATATAAAAAGTGGAACAGCCAATTTACTAATTTATCTGGAAGTTTCAGATCACACAAGATTTTAGCAAGTATGTTTAAATTAATAGAATTAAAAGCGCCTGCTACATCAAAGAAGACCCCTACTGTGAGACCATTTTGAGACATTGTTTTGCCGACATCTATAGAAAAACTAGCTAAACTCTCTCTAGCCGAACGGCCACGTCGAAAACCAAACTGATTGTAAGGTAAAATGCTATTACTTTCAATAAAAAATTCAATGCGCTGTTTTATAAGCTGTTCAAACAATTTGCCTATACAAGAACTTAATGTGATGGGACGGTAAGATTCTGCTTGGTGGGGAATTTTGTCTGGCTTTAAAACTGGGATCAGACAATCAGCTTTCCATTGATCTGGGATAAGGTTTTCTAACCATAGACAGTTTAACAAATCTAAAAATTTTAAAAGATTAGATGGGTTCAAAAGTTTTATCATTTTGTATGAAATCAAATCAAGACCAGTTGCTGTATCCTTTCGAGATCTTAAAGCCGCCTTTAACTCAACAACAGAAAAAGAATCAACTGAAAAAGAATTATTTTGTATACAATTTTGATTATTATGCAGATTTCTGACAGTGTCTGGAGTGAATTTCCTTAAAAAAGTAGATATCCAGTCGCAATTACAAAATTCGCTCTGTGGAGAAAACTTTTTATTAAATTTTTTCATTTTAGTCCATATTTGACTCATTGGTGTTAGCCTACAAATGGAGAGACAGAACTTCTCCCAACTAATTCTACGTTCCTGTTTCAGAGTTCTTTTTTTGGACGCCTGAGCGCGCTTGAAAGCAATATAATTATCAAGACTTGGATTTGTTTTAAAAGTAACAAAAGCTTGTTTGCAAGATGCCACGGCCTTTGCACATGTATCATTCCACCAAGGTAAGGGGACTCTATTATGGCGTTTATTATGAACCTGCTCAGAGTTTTTGTTAGTTAATGATGGTACACATTGATTAACTGCAGCAACAAGAGTTGAACAAAACATATTATAACTTTCAATTAAGTTTAATTTATCTATACAAAAAAGAGATAACATATTATTTACAACCTTTGTATATTCATTCCAATCTACTAATTTCAGGTTAGCATGGGGAGGAATATTCGAAGTGTCTGAAGATGGATGCGGGACAGAAGAAATTGAATATTCAATGAGAGTGGGGAGATGATAGCTGCCTAAAGATTCAGAATAAACTTTCCAATCACATGAAAGAGCTATTGACGAGCAAACGAATGTTAAATCGAGACCATTAGGTCTCCAATTATGAGAGCCCACTGTAGTAGGCTGACCATTATTCAGAAGCACCAAGTTATTGTCATCCATAACATCCATAATGTCACGACCTCGTGAATCGACGTGTGCACAACCCCACGTCGTGTGATGGGCGTTAAAATCGCCAGCAACTATGAAAGGTTTAGGAACACTGCGCATTAAGCGGTCAAGACTAATTTTATCAAATCTAGGCGTAGAATTTCCTGGAATGTAAATAGAAACAAATGTTAAATATTTTTTACCAATTTCAATTTGAATTGCGATATTTTGTAGACAGTCATCAAAAAAAGTATTTATTTTACGATATTTTATACTATTATGCACTAATATGGCTACTCCATTATGATCATTACCACAGTCATTTCTCACAATGGAGTATCCATTTATATTAAAAGTAATGTGTGGCTTTAACCACGTTTCACAAATTAAAGCTAAATGAATTATTCCAGAAGTTTCCCCATTGCCATGGAGAAACTTCTGGAATTCTAGTCGATTGCTTAATAAACTTTGTGCATTCCACTGGGCTATGTTAAGGGACTTATACATGATGGGGGGGATTTTGAATTTTTATTCTGGAGTGTCTCTTTGATTGAGTCTGTTATTATTTTGGTACTAATACTTGTATTGTTAGTCTTATTTAAAGTCAGAACTTTGACTAAAGATTCTGTAATTAGGCTTAACGCTTTTTCATTGTTTAAAATTAAATTAATTAATTCTTGGCTGTTTTCAGTTTTATTAAGGGATGGGAAATTTTTATTTTTGTTATTAAATAAATCTGAGAATGGAGTAGCTGTAGCCTTTGTCTTGTTTTCAAGGATTTTTTGCTTTTTAATTGGGCATTGTCCTGACACCGAAAGATGGTTACCATTACAGTGAACACATGTAGCTTTATCTGGAGACGTAGTGCATTCCTTAAAACTGTGAGGTCCAGTACATATTGAACAACGCTGGGAATTATGACAAAACTTTGCCAGGTGACCAAATCTAAGACATTTAAAACATTGTTTGATTGGAGGGATATACTGCATGACAGGCAGTCGCCACATTTTGATATACACGTGGTCCGGAAGACACGTCGACGCTGAGAAGGTAATAGCAACGGATTGAGTCGGAACAAGGCTGAACCTGTCATCAACTCTCTCCTTTTTCATAAGACGGCGGACACAAATAATTTTTTTCGTACACGTGATGGACTTAAATATTTTTTTGTTACTCATGTCTGTGGGGACTGAGTGGATTACCCCAGTAATCTCAGTCATGCCTGCAGGTATTGAAGCTTTTAAATTTTGCTCTCTCAAAAACGTTGTATTATCTAGAAAAGTATTGGCAAAATTGGGACTGGTAAATACGACACCAATTTTAAATTTGTTGATTTTTTTAAGGTATTTAATACCTTTCACAAATCTCGAAAAACAACCACTTAAAAACATCATGTCCCTAGTTCCTAGAAGTTTTTCGTTAGTACTCTCAACAAAGACAATAAATTCATGACCGGCGATACTGTCTTCGGGGTACCTCCGACAGTAGTCTGAGACTCGATAAGGCGAGTACTTCTCTTCATTTTCCTCAAGCCCAGGTCCATCCGAGTATTCAGAGTCGCTAGACAACGACTCGATAATTGTATTAGGATTTGAGGAGTCTAGGAGCGCTTTTTTGCGCTTCTTCCCCATCCTCGCAACAATAGAAAAACTCAAAAAAAACTTACCAACTGCTACGGCTTTTATACAAAAATATACAAGACTAATCCTAAAATAAACAATTATGTACAAACAAACCCTAAATATGCACAATATACAGGTAAAATTTACAAAAACTCGCTGGACAAACAAAAAGACCGCCACCAATTTTCGCAGTTCCCGCGCAAATCCCTTGACAATTGACATTTCTTTGCAGGCAGAGCTACCACCTCTCTGAAGCCAGTAAGCGCTATAAGTGCTTGAAAATAGCGCTAGATTCCGCTAGAATGCATTAACAAAAAAAAAGCGCCAGATTCCACTAGATTGCATAAACAAAAAATTAAAACAAAATGCACACTAAATGTAACAAAAACTTTATTTATTTATTATAATGCAAATTTTCATCATTTTAAAATCTTAATTAATAAAGAGCCTAATCGCTTTCGATGCCTGAAGAAGCAGGTTCTGTAGTCTGAATTCTTGAAGGTCCAGGTTGCGGTTCATGACGATTTTGTGATTTCCACAGACATAGATCATTAATTTATATTTTTGATTTGACCTGATCTGTGTCACATGTGTGAGCATTTCTCATCAAATTCTTATTACTACTAACTTTAGGTCTGCCAAAAAAGCGCTATATTTTCCGCTAGGAGTTAATATTGAAATTTCAGCGCTAAGAGCTCCAAAAAAGCGCTAGATCTAACTCCGAAAGCGCTAAGGTGGCTGCTTGTACTCCATCATGTCTAAGGTTTTTTGACGTACGCATGACGTACGTAACATAGTTTTTTTTCTTGGTTCTTTTGTCCTTGTCAGGAGAGGCAAAGGGAGCTGAGCCCATACAGCCATTGTCTGTAATATCGTAACATCGAGAAGCGCTTTTTATGTTTGAGATGTGTGAGTGAACTCACCACTTAATATTTTATGTTATTTTCGCGAATATAATATTTATTGTGCTATTTTATCCCGACTGAGAATTTTCACAAGGGGAGCGTTCAAGTATTACGTAACGCAAGTTTTGAAGATTTTTGACCCCCCCTCCCTCCCTTGTAACGCACCGTAACGTTTTTCTGTAATCCCCCTCCCCCTCTCTAAACGTTACGTAACACTCAAGTGTCCATTTTTACCCTTATGTTGCAAAGTAAAATTGACGTCCAGAATAAACAATCGAGGGATTCCCTGTAAAATGTAAATGGGTTGCCAACTTGGGAGTTTTAATTCCCTAATTTTTTATTTAACAAAAACAGTGTTACGTAACGTGTTGTAAGAAAGACCCCCTCCCGCGCCGTTGTAACGCATCGTAACGTTTCACGAGACACCCCCCACGCCCCAATTGCGTTACGTAATACTTGAACGCTCCCAAGAGAGTCATGGTCAAGGCAATATAAAAAAAAAATCAATTAGTGTGCATCAAAGATTTTGGTGCGCATGTTCTGAAACCAGCACAGGGGCCCCCATGGCCCCCCCATGAACCCGCCCTTGAAGGATCTGTGCGTAAGATGGTCCTCCCCAGTCGGCCGAACACCGCTAGAAGGGTATTATTAATATTAATAAAAAGTCGTCCTTCGGCATATCCTACGCTCCGACATACTAAGGTTTACTCCTTACAGAAGTTATTTGCTTATTGATATAACAGTAGTTAAATATCTTTATTTTTAAATTCTCAATTACTCCAACTCCACTGCCTAATGTTTTCTTTCCAACATAAATTTTAAAGCGTTATTTCTGTAGCATGCAAGCTGGCATGCAGCATGCATTGTTTGCCTGCCTGCCACGGCTCCGGCGCTGCGGGGCTCTGGCGGTTCCACGCGAGCTGCCTCGCCTCTCCGCGCCAAGCAGGTTTTTATACTAAGGCGCGAGGCGAGAATGACAAACAATATTACAAGATAGGCGAGAAGAGCACAGATAATAAAGAAAGACAAAAAAAAAATTATACATGAACCTCAGATAGCAGGATAGTCGAAAAAACTGGTTGTTTTTGGCGATTTAGGAATAAAAAGCCGGCTGTTCTAATATCACCTTTGTTAAATGTATAAAATAATATTTCAATGGATTAAAACTATTCTTATTATAAGGAACATACAAAATTAATAGTAAAAATTAAAAAAGAAACATACTTAATCTATATTATTATGTATAAAACTCGTGTACTATTTCATAATATTATAAGACCACAATAATAAAATAAAAAAAGTCATTAATTAAAAACATTCAATTCAAGCTTCCTGAATGTAAATTACGATATTGGATTTTCATTATAGTAATCAATTTCATAAGTCAATAGAGAAATCATTCTTTATATTTCCACATAAATAAGACTAAGAATCATTTATTTCTTTTGACCTTATATTTTAAACTTTTTCGCTTCAGTAGGTACGTACATTATGTGATTTAGTTTGTCTGTCCTCAAGATAAAGTTCACGAAGTTTGTCTTTTGGTGGACAGTCCCAATATTCTACTACGGTAGATGAAAAAAGGAGACCGAGTACCTAGGAGGGGCGGTAGCAATCGATAATGTAATTAAGTACTGGCGATTGGAATGTAGTATATTTTTCTTATAATAAAATTCATGATTGCTTAGCATTTATTATAATGATGCAATTATTTTTGAAACTTAAAATCAGCCACTGATATACCTTGTTTTAAAATATTTCTGAACTGTACAAAAATTGGATAGGAATTGAAAAAATAAGGTCTAGACTCTAGATTGACACTGTTAAAGAATTAGGCGATTCGAAAAAAAAAAAACTTAACGGCAATCCCGTCATTTATACATAACTCAACAACGAACTAAATTAGTCCAGTACGAAAAATTATGTTTATTGAGCACTACATACTAGATTATTTATTTATTTACTACTAGACAGATGTTTATATTTTAAAACACGGATATATCAGTGTAACTATAAGATTGCACATACTAATTATCGAGAGAGGGAGCTTAGGGCCCGTTACATTGGATTAGGAGCAGTATTTGTACACACTATAATTTTAACTGAATACTACACTAGCAAAAAAATAGCAGCCCATATGACAATTCTTAATAGAATATATTCTGATTGAATAATCTATAATTTCGGAATTAGATTAAATTTCTGTGTAAACATATTATCAAAATCGTCGTAATCATTAAAATCAGAAACGTGTCGCTTCTGCACGTTAATCCGTCAGTGACCAAAATCATTTATCATTTCAATTGTTATATAGAATTTACAATTTACACAATTTGTTTCTAAAAATAAATACTTAACTATGGTGATAATAGAATGAGACATTGAATACAAAAGTAAATTATAAGATATCCAAAAAAGACCCATTATATCTAGTTTGTTCAATATGTACACTGAACACAGGCGAAAAGGAGATAGTCATTCTGTTAGATGAAACACCCGCGTCAGGGGTGACAACTCGCTCACGGAAACTGATTCCTCCAATCATGAGGAGTTCCCATTCTCGCCATTATCCTGGAAGCTGTTAACATTCACGGAGAATGGCGCTCCTAGCCCATATAGGTGTCCACTCGAGCTTTCAATGTTGTCATCAAAGAATATCTACAAAAAATAACAACATTTTTAATACACTAAGTTGACTGCACACTGGAATTCAGTATCATATTATAAATAAAGAATTTATCTTTTGTTTGTTTTATTTTACCTTTATCTATAAACTTTTAATAATATAATGTAACTTACTTCTTTTATCTTAAAGAAAGCCATGCCAGTGAGATGAGAATCCGACCCAGCTTGATGTTGGGGCCCTACGCGTCTTAACTCAAGTTGATCAGCCACTTCTTGCAAACCGCCTTTGAGATTCTTGCACAATTTCATAAGGTACTAAAAGAAAAGATTAAACTATCATAACATTTTTTTGTGAATAACAATTTAGTTAAATTACTCTTATCACTTTTGACACCACAGTGAAAGGGTTTATTAATGTTCAATAAAAAAAGGATTGTTAATTTATCTATTAATCTATTTAAAATCATAATCATTGGTGAACATACCTGATATTAAGTCTATTATATAAAAGATTTAATAGCATACCTTTACATCATATACAGTAGGAAAGTAAAGTCTTAAACTTTCAAAAAAATCATTCTCGTCTTGTGGTAGATTTTGGTCTGTAAGTAGCTTTAACAAATAGCCGAAGTCATATCCAGAATGAAAGCTGAGCCATTTAATGTTATCCATAAGAACCAGGCCTGAAAACAAAATATAAATAAAATGTAATAAATTGGTACATGCTGACCTAGAAGATACCTATTTAATTGAATGCCTTGTAAAGATGAGTAAGGCTTCATCCTTTAATTTCAAAGAAGCTTGGGGAGTCAGCAGTCTATTGAAGTACACACAATTTTACCAGTAATTTGGAGCAAGACAAACAACTTTACACAATGAATGACCTAAAATAATGTAATCACAGAATTGAACAGTTTACCTGAAGACATTAGCAATTCAGCAAATTCCAAAGGTTCAATTCCATCTTCCTCATGTTTTCGAAATTGCAAACCAGAGTTCTGAAGTAAATCAATAGAATCTTGAGCATACATGTCTTCCCTGTAAACAAGAGATTTCCATCAACATTTCAATTGATTTCTGTTTACCTTTTTCTCTTAAATATGTTATAACTAGCGGCGGCCGCTAGTAGTGTTATACGAATTATAGCTTAAAGCTGTCCTTGACAAGTTGACTATCCAGAAACAAACATAATTTTTCAATTCATACCAGTAGTTTCTTTAACATTAGCGCTTTCACACATACAAACTCTTCAGCTTTATTATATTAGTATAGGAACACTTACTGTAGATTGAATTTGAAGTTGAATTGCCATGTTGTGTATCCTGGTGGTGTTTTGCCATTTTCATCCATAAATGTAAGACCCAGTTGAATTATTCTCAAGAGATCCACATTACACCTAAAAACATGATAAAAAGTATTTAAACAATTGACAACATTAAAATTGATTCTTGTGCTGTTTTCATTTGTATTTTGCTTTTCTTGTTTATTTTCTTTCCATTTTGTAAAATAAATTAATCAAAAAATACTTATTCTAGAAGAGCGTAAGTCAATGTCATGGGCTAAATGATCATTTTACCTTTGCTAATAAAAAAAAAACTTGATTGACGTAAATGTTGCCAGGAGACCCTAGGGCAAATTCATGAAAAATGTTGTCCAAGTACCTTATGTGTTATTTGAGTACCCATTTCGCGCTTAAAATTAATGTGAACAATGTCTTAGTAAGATTCCATAAAGCTTTCAAATTCAATCTGGTACATCAACTGACTTATTATTGTTTAGCAATATTCAAAATCATGTTTTTTTTCAATTGGCCAGGAGTTTATACGATCCGGCAACACTCTATGATAAATGTACACACACATCCATAGTTTTCTGCCAGTTTGACAAGAAGCAGTGCCAAACATATGTTTTTTTATTTTAATTCAATGATAGCAAAAGCGAGACTGAGAATGACTGTGTATAGATCCGACAAGTGTTGAATTTAGAAAATTTTCCAAATATCTTTTAGTTACTAAATGAAAAAAATTAAATAAAATTTTCTTCATTAATTTATTGAGGATATTGAAATGTTTTTTGAATTATAGTACCTCATAATAAATGCAATGTTGTCAATTATATATATATATATATATATATATATATATACAGGGTGGAATCTTGAAATGGGTTTTGTTCGGCAGGTACATTAACCGTTACAGTTACAAGAAAACGTTGTTAGGCAACCATCCATAACATTTTGAGATATTATGACCTACATTCACAGATTTTAGAAAAAAGGTACAGTCAGCAAGAAAAGTGCTGAAACTGGCAATATTTTTTTTTCATGCCAATCGATCCTATTTCATATAAGGATCAAATGACTCTATGGGACCATTTGAGGTTTGAGTACTAGAAATGTCAGAAATAGCAAAAAGCTTTTCCCATACATTTTGTACTAAAAATTCCAAAAAAAAAATTTGGAACTTTTTTCATGCCATTCGATCCTGTTTCATGTATGGATCAAAACTTTGTATCAGACCATTTTAGGTTTGAGTACTGGAAATGGCAAAAATCGCAAAGAATACTATTCCCATACATTTAGTACTGAAAATTTTCGAAGTCTATTTCTCACATTTTTAGTAGTCAAACCTTAAATGGTCTGATACAAAGTATTGATTCATACATGAAACAGGATCGAATGGCATGAAAAAAATTCCAAATATTTTTTTGGAATTTTTAGTACAAAATGTATGGGAAAAGTTTTTTGCTATTTCTGACATTTCTAGTACTCAAACCTCAAATGGTCCCATAGAGTCATTTGATCCTTACATGAAATAGGATCGATTGGCATGAAAAAAAAATTTTGCCCGTTTCAGCACTTTTCTTGCTGACTGTACCTTTTTTCCAAAATCTGTGAATGTAGCTCATAATATCTCAAAAAGTTATGGATGGTTGCCTAACAACGTTTTCTTGTAACTGTAACGGTTAATGTACCTGCCGAACAAAACCCATTTCAAGATTCCACCCTGTATATATATATGTTAAGGATATAGAAAGCTATAGAAAAAAAAAATCTTATATTATAGTGTGAGTCGAACTTCTTAGCTATCCATGGATTCTCCGTGCGGGTGCCGGGTCCATCGCGTGGAACAGAGAGGAATGTCAGTCGGCGCCTGGGACTTGCGACCCAGCGTGTAGGTTTAAGGGGCCCCTTTATAGTATACTAACGATCACCTCCACCGATGACATTCCTCTCCCTTCCCAACCATATTTGGTATGAGCCGAGTAAAGCAGCTTTAGTTGCTCTTTCCAGTAACAAGCTAATATAGAGCTTTAGTAAATTATTCTTACCGTAAAAGCTGGTATTGATAGTCTGCTGTGGATCTGAACTCCCCAATAGGCCGGGCAACAACACCAGGAAATTCAGTATCCATTGCAACCCAGTGATACTTTTGAACAACCTGAACAATGTTTTTATGTGGTGAGTAACATTAAAAGCATACAAATGTTGATAAAATACTTTAGATGTATTCAATCTTTATTACAAAGTAGCAGATTTTGGTTTATTTTGTGGGAGCATTTAACCCTTTCGCTGCGGATGGCGAGATAACTCGTTTACATTTATCTGCCTCTACATACGGAGCACTGAAATCGAAAACTGCTCCCACAGACGGGCCCAATTTTCTCTGTCCTTCCACGACAGAAGTTATAGTTATATACATGATTAGTGTTGCCAGGTAAAAATAAAAAAATCGACGCTAGCGTTCGCTGCGGAAGGCGAGTAATCTCGTCTTGATTGGAGATGATAATATACGGTAGGCGAGTTAATACGTCCTAATTAGGGGTAAAATGGCTAGAGTTGAATACGTGTAAATATTTGTAACACAACATTCGTCAATGAGAGCTTTGGTGACAAAGGTGAGGAGTCCCTTGTTTTAACGTTTAATTATGATCTAAATAAAAATTAAGTTATCTGTAAATTTGTAAATGTTTAAACTTCTTTAGTCAGGTAGTTTCTGTTATAATAATTCTAGTTCTGCTTGGTTTTAATTATCTGATAAACGTTTCTTTTTTTTCAGCAAAACATTTATGTATGTAGGTATAATCAAATAAACACAACTGTTTTTTATAGCTATAATCATAATGTTTTAAAGACATGCTATTTACTACGGAACCGCATTTTAAAAACTTAGTCACTCTTGGCTGATTTACATCTAGCAACATTTACCCTTATTTTCCTCAATTGACTTTACATTCCTCAGACGAGTAAACTCGCCTGCCGCCGTGCGGGAACGCTTTTGTCAGACGGCATATCTCGTCTTCCGTATACCAACGCGACTTTCGGAAAACGAGTTATATCGTCTTCAGTATACGGTGAAGGTTTTGTGAACGATGAGCCCGCAGGGAAAGGGTTAATTGGGATTTAAAGTATTGTTTTAACACAGTCAGCCCATACCCTGTCTGTATACCAAATTTCACCAAAATGCGTCCGGTAGTTTAAGCGTGATTGACTGACAAACATCCAAACAAACAAACTTTCACATTTATGATATGAGTATGCTTACAAACTAACATACAAACATTTTTACCTGTCTTATAATCTGAAATTCTTCATGGAGGTTGTGATTCCACACATCCTTTATACCACAGTCTCCATTAGCTGGCAACTGTGATAAGGAACCAAAACTGGCAGCAGGCATCTGTGAAATAAAAAAATAACGTTTAAAAGAACTAGCTATAAATCTAAATGATTCCTAATGCCTGTAGCTCCGTACATTAATAATAGAATGAATGTAAAAATTTTAATTCACCTAATTGTAAAATAAAAAATTGAGTTTTGTGTAGGTAATTTTAAATAAATAAAATACCAAAACATCAATAAATGGAAGGGAATGTAGGGTTAATCACCAGCATATTCAAGGCTACACTCTTCGGGGCCAGAATACAACGGAACGACAACGTATTGCCGATTACAGGGAGTTTGTAGAATTGGCGCGATACACATTGCAACACAAAATCCCTCTCAAAATCCTCACCTTGTAGCGATTTTCTGCGTCCAAATTGGCAGACTCGTCTGTTTTTTTCGACGCCGTGGTTTTCGATTAGATTTGTTGAACTTTAGAAAATTAGAATCCAGTTCTCATGAATAAAAAAATACGATTCTAGGTTACACTATAAACGTATCACATATCTGAAAGCTTTCAAATCATTATGTTAAGTTGATTTCTTGTGTAGCTTGGTATTTGAAAACGAGTTTAATGTGGCAAATCTTTAACTAAGCCACAATCTTTATTCCAATAATTTACAAATAAACTCAAAAACTCACTGACGCAACAATCCAGAACAAACATTGTGACGTTTGACATTTTCTTATTTGAAGTTTTAATGTCAGGTTCCGAATCGTAATATCAAATATTCAATGAAGATTTATTGTTCATCAAAAGAAAATTAAAAAAAATTGATAAACCGTTTCTATTGTAAATAATAAAAAGCCTATTCTCCTTTGTATAATAAAAACCGTAAGTAAAATGATTTATTTTAAACGTCAATCTGCCATTTGCATACAATAAATTGCAATACCACCATAATACCACTCACGATTCTGATGTATGTCTGATATCAGAATCATAGTGTAGTATTACAAATCTAATTAAAAATCGTTGCATTATTTTTATACCCTGACAAATTTGCATTAAGAAAAGAAAGTAATGTAAAATGTTTCACTCAGTACGATTGCTCTCAACTCTCAACACTACTCGGAAGTCAGATTAATGAATACCATAGATCCTCCTTATGACACGTTAGAGTGTAGCAACCATAACGTCAAATATTTAACACATAAGTAAAGAGATTTTGGGCGAGAAAATTAGTTTCTACATCCCACTTGACAGTTAGGCCGCGAGAGTAGGTACATGTGGCTGCTGTCTTGCTCTATCACACGTGCGTGATTCATAATATGGAGAAAAAGGATAACATAAGTAACTGTCAAATTATTTCCTTCATCTATTGATATATTCATTCATCTCAGAGGCATGTCGGGCCCGTTGGTCTAGTGGTCAGAGACTCTGACTACAAAACCAAAGGTCGCGCGTTCGAATCCCGCTAGGGGCAAATGTTTGTGTGATGAATATTGTACTCGAGTCATGGATGTTTATAAATGTATTTATGTATATCTATCCGTTCCCTAGCATCCATAGTACAAGCTTAGAGCTTAGTTTGGGGCTAGGTAATTGGTCTGTTAGTCCAATGCATTTATATTTATATTAAGTATACCACAAATGGTACCGGAAGTAGGTCGGCTTCGCCCGTGGTACTTACTTACATGTATTATACATACAAACCTTCCTTAAGAATCACTCTATCTTGTCTCAATACTGCATAATGATTAACTTGAGTAATAAAGTTATTTTATTTATTTATTTATTTTATTTATTAAAAAAAACCGCGTCAAAATCCGTTGCGTAGTTTTAAAGATCTAAGCATACATACGGACATACAGCGAAAGCGACTTTGTTTTATACTATGTATTAATAATCGCAATATATTATTTGGCCTCTGCTTGCTGGTAAGAAAAAGAGGAGCCCTAATGGCCATGACCGTATGCTATCCGTTGGCATCGCCATACCGGACGGAACGGCGAAGGGGGGTAAGGGAAAACAGTTTTTCAGAATACTTACCGTGGAAAATGCGGTAGAGGACACTCAGAGAACCTAAGTCCCTTCATCCCCAATAGGGAATATGCATGTGATTCTAATCAGCGTAAAATATATTTTTTCATGTACTTTATTACTTCAGAATCATGCCCACATCATATTTTTAGGGTTCCGTAGACAAATGGCAAAAAAACGGAACCCTTATAGATTCGTCATTTCTGTCTGTCTGTCTGTCCGCCAGTCTGTCACAGCCACTTTTTTCCGAAACTATTAGAACTATACTGTTGAAACTTGGGATGTATTCTGTGAACCGCAACAAGGTTTTTACACGAAAATCAGGGCCGCGCCGTCCCTATGTGCGAAGTGCGCGGCGCACACAGGCGCCAAGGCAATAGAGGCGCCACCGCCACTGCCACCTACTAAGACATTGGGTTTTTATGAAGATTCGTTAAAAAAGCGGGGCTTCATAGGATCCGCACACAGGCGCTGCCGGGGGTTGGCGCAGACCTGACGAAAATGGAAAGAAAATAAAAAAGTGGGGGGTCCCATAGTCAGAACTGAAACTCGAAATATTTTTTTTCATTGATCATATACGTGTGGGGTATCTATGAATAGGTCTTTAAAAGTTATATTAAGGTTTCTTATATCATTTTTTTCTAAAGTGAATATTTTGCGTGACAGACTCTTCCAAAGTGGAAAAATCTGTGACCCACCCCCCCTCTAACTTCTAAAATAAGAGGATGATAAAACTGAAATAATTATAAATGTACCTTACTATAGAAACTACCAACAAAAATTGGTTTGAACAAAATCTATTCAGTAGTTTTTTTAAAACGTCAAAAATAGAATGTAACGGAACCCTCAGTGCGCGAGTCCGACTCGAACTAGGCCAATTTTTTTTAAAGTTATAGTTGTTGAAAAAATAATTATTTGAAAGTACTAAATATACGCGCGAATTTCAATGGAGTTAAAACGGAAGTGACGACAAAGTACACAACAATGTAGTGATGGGAACAAATGATAAAATATATTTATATTTTTTGAAATTATCGGTAAACTGTCAAAGTATCGAAAATAGGGTATTACACCAATTTTTAAAAACTGCTTAAATCAATCTTTGTGCCGTAATGTACTACCAAATATTTTATTTTGATTTTTAAATACCGATAAACGGTCTAAATTTATGTTTATAATAGGACTTGACATTGACGTGCGAAAACGCTAGCCGCCATGATTTCCACGCGAGACGTCACTCGGTTAGTGAAATAGTTAACAAAACGTATTATCATTAGTCATAAAGTATTTGACTGAATATCGGAGTGACGTCATATCGGAGTCTAAAATGGCGTCTGCTGTTTTTGACACATTAAAAACAGATTAAAAATGTCGATCTTTCAAATTGAATTATTAAATTTACACATTTGATTTTGGTGAAATATCAACGTTTTTTTATTTATTTTGTTCAAAATCTATCACATAAATGCATTTTTATATTTTTTCTTACATGGTGTAAAATACCCTATTAAGTAGAGTGTCGAAAATTAAATACGAATTTGGAAGTTTATTTATTTAATACAATACAAAAAATTGTCAAGTTATTATTCAAATTGATATTGTCGATATCTCATGATGACAATCTACTCCAATTGACAACATTTATTTTTTTATAAGGTACTATAATTCAAAAACCATTTCGAGATTTTTGCTAAATTGACACAGAAAAAATGATTTTAATTTTTTTCATTCAGTAACTAAAAATATATTTTGAAAAGTTTCCAAATTCAATGCTCGTCGGATCCACACACAGTCAATCTTGGTCTCGCTTTGGCCATCATGAATTAAAAAAAGAATCGTAAGTTTGACACTGTTTCTTGTCGAACTGACAGATAACTGTGCATGTGTGTGTACAGTGTTGCCAGATTTGCAAAACTCCTGGCCAATCGGGGAAAAACTCATGTTTTTGAATATTGAGAAAAAAATAAAAATCACTTAATGTACCAAACTGTTTTTTTATAGCTTCATGAAGTATTACTAACACATTTTTAACGTTAATTTAAAGCACAAAAAGGGAACCTAAGTTGCACTAAAGCTACTTGGACAACTTTTTTTCATGAATTTTCCCTAGATTCTCCAGGCAACATTGATTTGAACTTCCGTCATTCAAGTTTATTTTTTAAAGTAGCAAAGATAAAATGTTCGTTCATCCGACGACATTGACTTACACCCTTTTAGAATAAGTAGTATTTAATCAATTTATTTTACGAAAAGGAAAGAAAATTAGCAAAAAAAAGAAAAAATACGTATGTTTTAGTTTTTGAAAATCGTTCGTATTAGTAAATAAAAACAGTACATGAAAATAATTAAATGTTGTCAATTATGCCAATTATTGAGAAATTGAAATAAAAATAGATAAACGTAGAATTATATTAAATCCAGTATATTCTATTATCAACTTAAATCCCATGTTCTTTTGCGTCTTTTCTAGTGAAGAGGACGAGCATAATAAACAAAAGGGAAAACACTTGTCAAAGTATTTTTTTCACAGCGTGTTTCCAAAAACACTGGGATGTTAATATTTTTCTTCCGCTGTTCTGTTCTTTCTTCTACTATAGTAGACATTTTGTAAATATCTCATCTCTCAAAAACATCGATGTTTTTCAAATAGCGCACATCCCTAACACGTAGTGTGACAAAGATTTTGGAAAAATCAATAGATAATCCATATGTCAGGTTTGAGTGAAGCCACCAAAACTTCAAAAATTCACCTATTTTTACACCTATAGTGCCGTGCCTATCGATAAAGTCCTCGAGCCAACAAGACGTTTTTCTACTAAGAGATTTTTTTATTTACTAATATGAAAATACTCAACATAAATTATAATCATTGAAAATGTTCATCATTAAGCGAAAAAGTGTAAAGAAAAGATACAATATTACCCGATTCAGTTTAACAAAGGTAATTTAAATTTATATTACCTACCTTTAAGTCGACCCGTACGTGACAGGCCTGTTGGTCGAGTGGCTAGAGACCCTGGCTACAAAACCAAAGGTCGCGGGTTCGAATCCCGGTAGGGGCAAATGTTTGTGTGATTAACATCGGCATTTGTACTCGAGTCATGGATGTTTATAAATGTATTTAAGTATGTCTATCCGTTCCCTAGCATCCATAGTACAAGCTTCGAGCTTAGTTTGGGGCTAGGCAATTGGTGTGTTAGTCCAATGAATTTATTTATTTATTTACTCAACACATCTCTTCGCCTGTGTCTCTCTACAAAGTTTGTTTCTCTCAACAGAAGTCGATTAAAATTATTAATTCATAGATTGAGTGCAAGTTCTTTACAGACAGATAAATATCTAATAACAATGCAATGCATTGTGCGTGGATTCATATCGCGAGAAAGAGGAAAGGAAAGTATTATCCGTTTATCTGAGTGTAATGCAATGTTATAAAGTAACTGTTCGAGGTTGTCATTCAATATTCTTACAATATTTACGGCACTTTTTACTACTTACAATATTGCGCTCGAAGTACGAATAACACTGGATTCGATTCCCGTTAAAAAATTACCGCCATAATAGCCAGACCAGCTTTACCCATATACATTATTGAAATAGCCACTTTTATAAATGATGTCGTCCGTCATTCAAGTTATTTTATAATACCACCTCTATTATCAAAAAAATATTCTGTATCAAAATTTTACGTGCAGTAGATCATAAACTACACATATAAACGGAGAGTCGATATCGATGAAAATCGGTACGCATGTACTGGAATCAGAGGCGGCCTTAGGGGGGGGCGAACCGGGCAACCGCCCGGGGCCTCGCGCTTGAAGGGGCCTCGCGCCCGGAGGGTCCGATCCCCCTCCAAGCGCGAGGCCCCTCCAAGCGCGGGGTCCCACCAAGCGCGAGGCCCGTTCAAGCGCGGGGCCCCTCCAATTGCAAGGCCCCTCCAATTGAAAGGACCCTCCAAGCGCGGGGCCCCACCAAGCGCGAGGCCCGTTCAAGCGCGGGGCCCCTCCAATTGCAAGGCCCCTCCAATTGAAAGGACCCTCCAAGCGCGGGGCCCCACCAGGTGCGAGGCCCCACGGGATCAGTACGTTATATTATAACGGTTGCGTTTCGATTTTCCGTTCATATAAGGTCTTTCATGGTTGCGATCATACATTGAAAAATCAATGCTTTAAACTGGAGTCTTATTTCAAGTGTCCACCATGGTAACATATTCTTGAGGGCATTACAAACAATATTTGCTAAGACAGTATAGCTCTCGTCTCACTCGTAAACTCAGTGACACAGGCTCGAACTTTTATGAATCCAAGGTCTGCACAAAAATCCGGCTTGTAAGTAGGAAATTAATGGAAACTTGCATCACAATTTTGTCTATTTTTACTGGACTAACATTTCTGTATTTGTTCATTTTGTAAAACTTTGTATATTAATATCACCATATCAATGTATAATAATATCACCCGTTGGTGGAAGTTAGAGCTCCTCCTTGAGGAATTACAACTTCCATCAATGCAATGAGTCAAAGGCAGCTTGGGGCGAGTTGTTGGTGTGTGGCGGCACCACGGACCCGAGATCTCCCGGGGGAACTTTACCATCTCCTCCCCCTCCTCTGGCTCGCCTTAATTGGCCCTCAGAGTGGAGCGCAAGAGTTATATGCTTGATGGGTGGAAGTGCTCAATCTGCGTAGGTAATAGCGGGGAACGCGATCCAAAAACAGGTGCGTTCCTCTCGGCACCCTTAGCCAATCACGCCAGTGTTGCTCCCTTGCTGCCGACGATCCTAGTGGCCGCGTGGAGTGAGAAAACTTGATACATTTTGGCTGGCAGACGTCCGTTGTCTCATCCAATAGCCCAGTTGACCAAACCATCAAACTACACACAATAGACCTGGATTATTTTTTTCTTTTAATTTGGAAACAGGTTTTACATTTGCCAGGTGCTGTCTTTGAATAGATCTGTATTTTTTCAGAGGTAGTACCTGGTAGATGTACCTACACATTTCAATTTAGATCAAATGGTACCAAAAAGCCTCTGCGCTGTTGGCTTTGGCCCCACGCATGCTGCAACGTGAATGCGAATTTTCCTACATAAGAGTAATAAAGAGCGTAGGGTTTTGATGACCCCATCGTCTGTTGTTGGTAGTTGGAGCTCCTCCTTGAGGAAGTACAACTTTCATCAATGCAGTCAGTCTCCGCAGGGCAGCTTGTACTTTACCCATCTTCCCCTCACCTCTGGCTTGCTTAAATAGCCGGCCAGAGAGGAGCGCAAGAGCTATAGCTCTTCCCTAATCCTTTTTCTTAATAAATTTAATCTTAAAGAAACCGGTGCACACCTCTCGGCACCCTTAGCCAACCACGCCGGTGTAGTGGCCGCTTAGAGTGGTAGCTTTTTTTGGCAAGGAGTAAAACATTGAGACATTTTGCATTGCATACGTCCGTTGTCTCAACCCATAGCCCAGTTAACCAAACCATCAAACTGTTCACAATAGCCCTAGATTTTGTTTCCTTTTGTTTTGTAATAGTCCTTACATTTGCCAGTTTCTGTCTTTGATTTGATCTGTATTTGGTCAGAGATAGAACCTGGCAGACCTACCAATCGCATTAGATCAAATTGTACAAAAAAAAGCACGCGTGCTTCAAAGGGTCCCTGTGGACCCGTGATCTCAAAAGAGTACCTATAAATAATAATAATAACATAATGAATACCTATCAATAAAACAGACCAACTTTCACATCACATAGGTAGATTTTCCGTAGGGCAAAGGGCCTCGCAAAGACCTGTCGCCCGGGGCCTCGCAATGGGTAAGGCCGCCTCTGACTGGAATCCCTAGTTCCATGACGTTTAGACAATTTTTGTCGGCTGTCTGGTATCTTGCTCTATCACACATGATTCCTATTAAGGAGAAAAAGGACAAAAAATCTGTCAAATCATACTCTCCATCTAGTACTTCCAAAATCTTTGTAGTGTGACGTCCTAGTGACGTCCAAAATACATGCTACATTTAGGCGCCAAAGATGGAGGCCTAGAATGGAGAATTTGACAGCTCATGGAAAAATATTGTTTCCTTGTTCTATTTTAGTTTTTTGGTGTACAGCCCAGTCCGTAGCTGCAATTTAATTTTTTTTAAAACAAGTTTTTTTGAAAGTTTGGTTGTCATTGGCAGTTTTGAAAAATAGGTTTCAAACCCAGAAAAAATTGATGATACAATAATTATAAATTGTCTTTATTGTAACATTTTTTTTTAACTATTGCGTAAACAAACTTAATAAGTTATGTAAATCTTAAAGTACTAACAATAATAAAAATAATAGTTTTCATTTGTTTCATACTGACAAAGTCAGGAAGTCATACTTTCTTATTATATAATCTTGATTATTTAATAATATAAATCTGCCTGAGACGCAGAATTAATAAGTTTAATATCAACTTCATACATTTGCCATTGACCTGTTAGTACTCGTAGTTAGCTCTATGGCCCCATATACGCTTTGAAACAAAATATAAAAATAAAGACTATTGTTCCAATTTGTTAATACATACATAACTAATATGTATGTACTTACGAGTAGGTACTAAACAAAGTTCAATTGAACTGAACACGTGGTTGTCTGCTTGCTATGCGATTAGTGTTAAAAAAGCAGTAATGGACAAAATCGATTTGATAAATCAACATAATTTTTTTGTAATCGTTGGGTCTCGTGAATAAAAAGTGGCAAATAATATTAATACCAACAGCCTATCGCAGTCCACAGCAGGACATGAGCCTCTCTCCTAGGGCTCTCCATTCAGCCTGTTCCTCGGTAACTTTTATGACAGAAATTGTAATAAAACTTGGCGATTGAAAAGAGCAACGAGTTTCTTGCCGCTTCTTCTCGGTAGATGACTGCATTCCGAAGTCGGTGGTAGATTCAATGTGTTGTTTTTTTATTATTATTGACGATTCATAAGTGATTTTCTATGGCCTATTTGAATAAAGTATGTTTTGATTGTTATTTTGCTTGAAAATTCATATAAATTAATATGTGCGGTTTGGTCACCCTAGCGTGTGCACCGCAGTCCGCCGTTGTCCTCCGTCCGCCCGCCTAGCGTGCCGATGCTAGGGCAGTCGTCCGCAACCCGTCGCGAGGGCTGCCAGTATTCACGCGATTTTTCGCGCCGGCCACCAACACGATCGCTTACCAAAAGTTTTAGTGACACGAGTCTTTACCCAACCTATTTTGAATAATGTGATTTTACTTTCGTGATTTTTTTTTGTTTATTTTTTGTGGTTTTATTTATTTTTATACTTCTAAAGGGGAACAAAGTTAAACGTAACGGTAAGTTTTCCCGAAGAAGCATTATAAATAAATCAATGACACATTACATTTTACCTATGTATTTTTATTAAATACGAAGTAATTTAGTAGTTATTCCACGCTTCCAAATATTCGAACCTTTTAATTTGTATGTAAGTACTAGACTACCTACTAGTTGTAAGAGTATCTCACCTCTAAAACAGCGAGGGGTTTTGCAATGACATGCAGTCAACAATGCACATAAAAAACAATTTCTCCTGCCATTTGCAAATCTCTTTACAAACTCCGGTGCAGGCAGTTGTAATTTTAATTTAAATCGTTCTTAATTAGTTCAATCACAATTTTATTTAATGATCGTGTTTTAATATTTTTGAAAACATAATTTCAATGTGACGACCATGGGGACGGGCGATGGCGCCCGCTGGTGGAACTGGTGGAAGTTGGAGCTCCTCCTTGACGATTTACAACTGCTATTAATGATATCAGTCAGCGCAGGGCAGCTTGTGGCGAGCTGTTAGTGTATGGCAACAGACCTCCATGGGGAACTCTACCATCTTCTCTCCTCCTCTGGCTTGCCTTGATTGGCCGTCCAGAGTGGAGCGCAACAGCTATATGCTTGATGGAAGTGCCCGATCTACATAATAGCGGGGAACGGCTGAACGCCATATCGTCATCCAAAAACTGGTGCACACCTCTCCTCTCAGCCCTCTTAGTCAACCACGTCGGCGTTGCTCGCGAGTTCGAATTTTCGAACGTTCATTAAATGTTAGTTTTTTCCGGTTTAGAATTTTCAAAGGTTTTACCATTAAACATTTCGGTAATACTTATTGTTATTTGGGAAATTGGTCTTTTTGTATTTAATGTAGGTTTCCTTAACCACATTGTTTTCATTTAACGGTTGTCACTTATTAGCTTGATCTACGCTAACTTATTGTCTATTAGGTAATGGTAGTTCAACTTTGGAAATACATACTGGAAAAAAGTGGTTTAAGAAATTTATTAAAAATATTATGCATAATTTCGTTTAGGTCTTGGCAGCTGTCTTTAATGAAGATTAAAACTGGCGGAGCTCATGGCTAAAATCATAAATACGGCATCGTTAACATTGTGGCTTCTTAATAGCTTATAATCATAAAAAGATAAAAAGATTTGACTGACGCAAGAGTTGCTCAATTCGATTAGACATTTGTCTAAGAAATTAAATGAAACCGTTTTTTTTGCAAAGTATCTAATAATTTGATCGGCAAAAAGTTATTATTTCGTACGATGAAAATATCATTCATCTTATTTTCCAAAAATGTTAGTTATATATACATATATTTATGTGAGGATAGTACGTATTGAGTGAGACTAACTTTTTAGATTAATATTAACCTTATTAAAGCGGACCCTGGACTCCGAGGCAACAGCCGAGGATGCGACCGGGACAAACGCTAGGATGATGATGATGATGATTAACCTTATTAAATGTGTCTGCGACTGAATGTTTTTGGTAAGACCTTCTAAAGAACTAGAATCATATATATGTATCTACCGGCCTATTGGGAAACCCTGTCGCATGTTTTTAATTGAGTTAATCTTTTACTCATTATGACATTGGCACACATGCTTGGTACATTTGATGATTAAATATTTTTTTATTTTAGAAATTTTTGAAAATCGTAGGTCCATAAAAATTAACCAATTAACTACGGTATTTGTTGAAATACTTATATATTTTTTTAACACCATAATTGTTTAATTATATTATAAAAGGTACTTAAATATTTTCTGTATCGCAATAAAATATGGTCCAATTGTTCTGGTTTGTTGATTTTTATTAAACGTTCCGCGCTAACCAATCAAAATGTTTATTGTAGCTTTACTGAGCACAACGATAAATTGCACCAAAATTTTTTTTATTTGTCATTTTGTAATGTGAAATTAATATCTGTATTTACATGACATTTATTTGCACAATCAAAGATGCTGAATGTATTGATAAAGCTATTGTTGCTAGTCGTGGAAGTTTGTCGTATTCGGGCCGGTTTATTTTGGGTATTAGAGCGTTGACTCAGTGAGATTACGATTTAAATATAGGCGGGGGCGAGTTGCCAAATCATTGGGGAAAACGCTCGGACTGGATTGCTCGGAACTTTCGACGAATTGCTTGATTGTTCGCTGTGGGCACATATCATAATCTGACAATCGTTTAAATTACCTAAATGTTTCCTTCTTCGAAATGGACTTCACACCTAAAGAGCTTTGACTACTCCTTTCAATCGTATACCTAGGTGTTGACAATAAGGCATTCCAACAATATTTTGGTGCAAGATTTAAGCATTTCCCAGATGAGGGGTTTTGCCATTTTCGCCATGCTGAGAAGGAGGATTGAGTGGCTGCAGTCATTGCTGCAGTACGGGGAAAATAAAATTTAGATAAAATACAGGGCAACGCTGCTGCTCATGTCCCGGATTGGCCCTTAGTCGCTTCTGACGACATTCACGGGAAAAAATGGGGTCGACACTAATCGGGGGTTAAACTCTAATAGTATTTATTTGTTGTTTTGGAGTACCAAAACAACAAATAAATACTAGTAATAGTAATTAGAAATTAGAAACACAAAAATACTCCTTCAACGTATAGTGGGATTAAAAAATCATGGCTTCTTTCTTTTAAAAGTGCTATCTTTCTGTTTCTTTCTTTTTGATTAAATATTTTCTGCAAAGATCACACACAGATGTACCTACTGTTATATTAATATTATATATTATTCCGGTGCTGTCTCGTTAAATCAACTACTGTCCAACTAACACGCAATGGGGTATGAGTTTATCAAGATCTTGAGTATGTTATATGTATAGATATCTACAATATTCCTTGCAAGTGCTACAGTTGATCACGAAGACGTTGAATATATATAAATATACATTGCACAAATGTATATTAACATATCTCGTATATGTTTAAAAACATAACAGTTGTTTTTTTACAATGCAACATTCGTCGCGTCACGCACGACACTGAGTCGCGTGTCGGATATTTGCGGGGGCGCGAGGAACGCGTGTTCATTTACTGCACACACAAGAAAATGTATACGTACGAGTTTAATGTTTTATTTTTATATGCATTTTCTTCGTCACACTTCCGTTGGGGTGGCTCAATTGAGTTAAACATTTTGTTCCAATTGTTACATGTGAAAATCTTTATTAAATGAAAATAGTTTTTTTCTAAATGTATTCCATAAAGACTTGTCTTAATGAATCTTTTAGTAAACAACTGACTATGACAGAGAATTTACCCATACCATTACAATTCAATTTGATGACCCGCTTGGTGTAATGGTCAAGATGTTGCCTATTACGCAAGAGGTCGCGGGTTCGATTCCCTCACAGGACAAACATTTGTGTGCATGCATGAACGTGTCTGTTTGTCCTGGTCTGGGTGTTTATATATGTATCTATTTTAAGTATATTTGTAAACCTCTGTTGATTCTGATGTCTGTAACGCAAGTGCTTAAGCTACTTAACACGGGGTCCGATCAGTGTAGGTAGGTATGTGATGTTGTGGAATATTTGTTTATTATTATTTTATTTATTAATTCTGTTTATCATCCGCCACTTGTAAAGGTACATCATAATAAAAAGGAACCGAGGTTTAAATCAAAGTAATTCCTCGTCTCGCCCGATAATAACTCGCCCGATCGGGCGAGTTGGCACCTTTCAAATTTGAATAAAATTTCTGTCTAGTCGTCAACTCGCCCAATCATAAAAATGCGAATCAAGAGACCGTAAATATATACAGTCAAAAACAGAAACCCTTTTAAATCGCTCACGCGAATGTCACTAGGTATTGCTTTAACTGATTAAGTATGTGTATACGATGATTATACGACAAAAATGTATATTTGAAATTGAACTAATAAAAAATATATGTCAAGTATTCTATTTCAGAGAATATTTGAAGCTCCTTGTATGGGTTCGATTATTCATTCATAAAATTATTAGGTTAGTTGCAAAATGATAATTATATCGTTTGATAACGCTGAGATAAGTATTCTTGAGTAATGGAAATAAAGCGTATACTTATGAAGATTAAGAAAAAACATCTTACTTACTCTCTTCTCGAAAAAACTCTCTTCTCTTACATATATTTTGGTACAGCAAATATTATGTAGTTGTAATAATAATAGGTATTCCCAAGCGCACTTTCCAATGGCACTCCTACGCATCTGCCATCGGTTCTCGTTCAACGTAGAGATAATCAAGTGTTCCCGTGTTCAAGGTTGGTTGGTATACAAAAGAGGGACTAGGTAAGCAAATATTTTGTTTGACATGATTGAAGACAAGAAAAAACATACCTGCTCGATGAGAATGTGTACGTCACTCTTAAACTTAATATTCTGGAGGGAGAGGCGCTGTCACCAATATTTTCAATACCGGTTTTTATTCTCAAAGAATTGTATTCTTTACATTAACAAGATGAAATTACATTCATAATCATTATCTAAAAATAGATGCTTCTATTTGATTTCTGAAACTTTTATAGACTGTTCTGATTTATGTTGACTTAAACTTTGGGGAGATTTTCAGTCATAACTAGCCTTCCGCCCGCGGCTGGCTAGTTATGACTGAAAATTTACTTTTTCCGTCCCGATTTGTTCCGTCCCGTCCCTTCTCTTCACCTCGTCTTCCCGGCCCTTCATCTATTCGTCAAATTTTCTTGCCGTATAAACCATCCGTGGACTTAAAATAACATTTTAAAAAGATTTGTCTAAATTGGTCCAGGCGTTGTTGAGTTATGCGCTTATCAACACATTTTGCGATTCATTTTTATATCTATACAAATATTATAAAGAGGAAAGGTTTGATTTTTTGTTTGTTTGTTTGTTTGTATGAATTGAAATAGGCTCCGAAACTACTTGGCAGATTTGAAAAATTCTTTCACTGTTGGAAAGCTACATTTACCCAGAGTAACATAGGCTATATTTTATCCCGGTACGGGAAGTAGTTCCCCCGGGACGCGGGTGAAACCGCGTGACGGGCCGCTATATACATATAAGAAAATAATGCACACACGATGTTGTATACAAAATGTTATGTCAAACTAATTTTTAAAACGATCTGAAGACGTTGAAAAACTGATTTTTTTATCAAAGAACACCGAAGCTCACTTTTTGATAGTTTTCCTCTTTTGATCTTAGCTTTGCTTTGAACTTTTAAAACAATTGTTTTAGCTTCTATCTACATGCAAACAACACAGCCAGTATGCCAGTATGGCATTCGCTTTTTGAGGTGGTAGTAGTCAAACGTGCAGAAGAAAGTCATATTTAATCTTATTTGCGCTAGCTTCATCAAGTCATTTTTGCTTATGTAGGTATAACGTGATAAGCGTTTCAAAATTTACGACCAATTTCGTGTGATTACATTTTGACTGTGACAGCATCTGCTTGTAGATCATGGATAAGGTAATATAGTGTTTTTGTTATGCACCCTCTTACGTACTTATATTTAGTAAGTTATAATACAAATTCAGTTAAGTCTGGCTCTAGGGAGAGCTCGTGTGAAAAATGTAATTAAATTTTGGAGCTGTGTCACTGCATTCTGATATTTCATTTATATTTCGCTCGCTGGTTTTCAGTAGGTATATTGCAAGAAGTTGCTAAAATTTCAATGTAAACTGGTGAATTTTGTTATTTGTATTACAAGTTTCATCCAGATTTCAATTCCGAATCCAAAATGAATGAGTATTTATTTATTTTTGTGAAAAACGACCATCCATCCTTTCTCTTGGATATTTCAGAGATTTGAAGAGGTCTTAGTTTATGAATTCAAAAAAGTCAACGTAGGTATGGCAAAATCATTTCCATTTAAGTTAATCTTATGTTCTCTTCATGTTTATTAATAAATTATTTCGTGAATGTATGATAAAATGTAGACAAAGCTAAACAAACATCATTCGAGGTTTATAACGACGATGACGTTGTAAAAATTTCGCGAGAAGAAATTTGAGTTATGTTCACCACTCGTTATTTTTGAAAGAGCAGACAGACAGTTAGGTAACTATTAATCAATCTTTGTCCAAGTTCATTCAAACGTGCTGCGTACAATGAAATATTTCGGAAACACCAACGTTTTTTTCGTTTTAGAAAATTGTACCCAAGTATCCGTAAATGATTAAGTTACAATATGCTCGTACACATTCAATAACTAAAACCTTGTTACTAAATTACTTACTGTTTAATTCCAAGAAGTACTAAGTGTGGCAAAAATAGAAAATTGTAAATCACTCGCGTTCATCCGTTTATTTTGATTAGGTAATACAAAGATAACTCGCAGTTAAAACGTTTATTACAACTATGCGAGTAATATGTATAATGATTGTTGCGTTAGGATACAATTATAAGGCTATAATAAATGTTTCATCAAGATAAGGTCTCTGACCACTAGACCAACAACGGACCCGTCAAAGTTTGTTTGTATCAATCACGCTGACGTGATTGACAGACAAACATCGAAACAAACAAACTACTTAACGGATTTTGATGAAATTGAGTCAGGGTATGGGCTGTTTTAAAAAAAAGGGGTATGGGATACTTTTTATTCCGATGCTACCATTGGATAACACAAACATCTTTATAATTGTCAATCACGGCAAAGCTGCGGGTAAAAGCTTGCGTTGTATTAAAGTTAAAACTGTCAGTCATCGTTCTTTTGTAAATTGGACAGCCGTGCTACAATTTTAATAAAGGTTGAATACCTAATGCTTTGTTAGATAGGTAGATACGATGTAACATTCCAAAATTGTATGTAACTGCGCTGAAGCATAATGAAATATAGACTGTCGTTAATTAGCGAAAAAGGTAATCCTTACGGATTACAGTTTGACAAATTGCGCCATTACGTTTGACCAGGATCCCGAACAGGAAAAAATCGCTACATTGAAGGCTTGATATTGCGAGTTCAATTCGTGATTAATGGGTAATAAACTTTGCCTTTTAATTGCCAATGTTTGACGTTGTTTGGATTAGTGTTCTTTTTATAACTGTCAACCATATGATAAAAACAATGAAATCATAAATACTTACATGTAATTGTCTCAGATACTATGTATGAAAATATATTTTACAAAGAACATTTTAAAATAAAATAACCTCATCATTTATTAATAAGTATAACTACTGTTTATTGTTTCCCATAATCTCAACATGAAAGCGTAAGAAATGTTGATGCTACGTATAAAGTAATTTATTTCATGGATCGGCAACGGCACGTACGTTGGCCACGTATGTACAAAACGGCGGGTAAAAAGCAAAAAATATTTTCATTTTATTTATTGAGAAGCACGACGATTGAAGAAATTTTATTATAATCAATTACATTCAATCACGGGCACATTTTTTTCTGAATTTAGAATTACAATTTTAATAATGTGGCTTACACATAGGTTTGTAGAAACATAATGTCTCTAACAAAAAAAAAACCTTAACATTTATGTAAAATAATTTAATTTCTTCCTGATGAACGCCGAGTGTTAACAAATATCTGTGAAATCATTACAATGTACTGTTTGAAATAAAAGATTTCTTATGTAAATGTGCAATAATTAAAATATTCACGTACCTATATGATATGATTTTAACTGCACTTTCTCGAGTTCTTACAATCTCGTGCTAATATTAGGTAAGCGAACAATTAAGAATTGGCATCCTGCCACCTTTTATTATTGAATCACAACGGAAACGCCTCGATGAAAAAAACATCTACGGAGACTCGCTGTTAAAGTGCCAGACATTTTCATTGCGCGTTTTTGTCTGTTCTCTACATTTGTCTGCCTACACTATACTATCTTTTTTGTCCAACGTTTTAATGATGACATTGGTGTTGATAACTTCATATCATCGTGATCATTGATTGTGTTTTTTGTACATATTAAATACGAGTATGTGGTAGTGGCACCTAACATGTGGTGAATGAAAATTATTTCATATACCGGTTACAGGAAAATATGATAGCGTGATAACAGAGGTCTTGGGTTCAAACAAAGCCCGCATCGGACAGATGAAATTGTTTCAGAATTTCCTGTTCGGTAACGTAAAACAAGTACTTAGACTGGCGGGTTTATTCCGCGCCATTTTTACGAGTCGCCGTTGCGCTTTACAGTTGGACAGACTGTAATAATACGTTACTCGGTTGTATAAGTCCGCCGGACCGCTTGTGAATCCCTTGTGAAGCCTTGTAATAAGTATTATCACCCCGCTAGCAGTTCTTGTCATCACATTTATGGCATTTCTATTTGTTTATTTCTTCATTATTGCCTAAATTGCGAACTTCGTTTATTTTGTTACTGGTCCTTGTGAGTATCAGAATCTTTGACGACCCTGTAAAGAATTCATGCACAGTAAGTAAATTCATGTAATTGCTAAGATTTTAAAGTGAGATTGCATTCCTTTATAAGTGACGAATAATAATTCCATAACTTGGCAAAAGTTTTGAGAAAATCTTGTGATTGTTTCGATTCGCATCAACTGACCGCAACGCGCATGTGGTGACGCCCACACGTATAATTGTAGAGGTTCTATAACCTATGTAGATTAAAATAGGGCTTCTTCTTGCAAAGTTATCTTACTTACATGTACATAAAATAATTCTTATTTAAATGTTTATGTGTAATTTAATCATCCGTTGTTGTTGATGGATGAGTTTGGAACTATACATTTCTGGAAGGTTCTTATACCACGAATTTTTTTGCCGGTTAACCAATGCGCAATGGTTAATTGTGCAAGTAAATCAAGAATATTCCCCTTCTCTCTTTTTTTTATACACGTTGTCTTTATTCCTGGTCGTGAACACTCTCTTGGCCATTTTGCAATCATAATCAAGGGGTTTGTTATTGCCTACTTTATCAACAACTGGTATACTTGTTTGTATCATATGCGGTTTCTTTTTCTGTACTGAACCCCTGCTTCTTATAAGGGTAAGGATATCGCGATTACCTACGCGCGAAGATTTAATGAAAAAAAAAAAGAGTTAAAATGGATAGAACATAAAATTTAGGAACAGAATATATTTTTTTTAGACACAAGTCAAATGATGCCATCATGTCCGAGTTTACTGAAGCTGATTTTATTTAGTTTCGAGTGTTTCTTTTTAACGAGCGCTCTTTATACGTTTACACTTAAAAATGTTTACTCAAGAGACCGGCGTAAAAGTGTGATCGTCCTGTTATTTGCAGTGGACTTTCTCCAAGATTCGCTCGCAAGTCAGTCTGCTGACTTCTTTTATTGTTTTGTTTTTATTGAATACAAGATAATGTTTTTTTTTAAACCCAAATGCTGCTCTCTTAATCGCTTAATTTGTACTTAATGAAGTGTCCTAATTATGTTTTGTTAATCGAAAAAGTTTTATTGAATAAATTGAGTTATTATTAAAGTCCACCGCCCTGACCTTTAGATTTTTACATTCAGCCAACCGGCTCGTTTGGTTTGCAGGTTTGATCACGATCAATGTTTTTTTAAATTGATCCCCATATAATAGTTAAGGCATTAAACATTGTGTCGATTATGTATGAGCTAGGTACGTGCAACCAACCGTTATCGCCAACGCTGGTGGCCAAAATATGAAATTGTTATGGGAGACTCATTAATCATCATTACGATATAGGTGTTTACTTTCAGTAAGTTGGAATTCTATTTTATGAGATTACCCTGTCTATATTACCCAGCAATAAACGCGAAGTTTATTACGTTTGCAGTTAAAATAAAATAGACAGAACATCCGCTTCGCATATACCCAGTCCATTAAATAAAACATCTCTTGTTTGTTTTGCGTTATTTAGTTATTTCGTACCACGTGGTACCTACGTGTCAAATTGGGTCTCGTTAGATTAACTTTTACAAAAATAGAATCCCTATGACGTTTTAAGTTCCTTCACATAATTTGTGGTAGGATATCCTTCCTATTTTAAGAGTTATCTGATTTAGATCACTATTAACGGTTATGATTTCCTTTCATTTCATCATAACGTTCATGTGTTGGATTTATGTCAACAGTAACCGATTATGAAATGAAATTATACTCATGTTTTGAAGATCTGAGAAGGCGATTTATAGGCGTAACATGTATGCCCAGTTCCCCAATAGAACTAAGTGATTGATGATTCGTACGTGGCTGGTGAACCTACATTATTATGTGAGCTGACAAGCCGAGTAGGTAGATATATCCCCAGGGAAGCATTTTTCCGACCAAATTATAAGATCCCCTTTCATGGGCTCAACCTTGTGCCGACATTTTACTTCTTGAATAAAAACATTAATTGGATTTATGTACATAAATAATAAAGATCACTAACTATAAGGTGACCATCTTCCTCCGGGAGGAGTCCCTTTCATAAAAAATACTTTTCTTTTATAACTACTCATACAAACTATACGGAATAAAACTACGTAATAACATATAGTATTGTCGGTGAACGTTCGAATTGCCATCGCCAACCCCGTGACGTCATGTGAACTTGAGTCCTTGCCATAAACACGTACACAGGGTAAGTACACGTAGCGTGATGGTGGCTTTATCGTTTTCAGTATTCCGTACACAAGATTGACAAACGGAGCCTATTAATATGCCCCCGCTGTCTATTTGTAGCTGGGTTCTACCTCTTTTACGGAAATAGGTATTGACCTGAAAGTTTATACGGAATGCCCGATCCCAACAATAATGATTAAAAGAGGTCAGAGGTCTCTGTATGAGAGTAAGTTTATAATGACGATCTTACTTAATGTTTCTGAACGCAAAGTGGGCAACTCCGACTCGCATTTTAGCGGTTTTTCATACCCTTTGTAGCTTTAATCACTGTAACTTTGTAACTCTGTGGCACTTTGCTACCGTTTACTCTTCAGATCACGTAGCAATCGTTTACAGCGTTTTATGCCGGCAGCGATACGAGGGCGCTTAGGATCTTGCAATTAAAATTTAAAATATCTACTTATTTCTTTTCTCGACGCAGAATGGACGAGAACGAGATGTTAAGACTTGTATTTTTATCTTCAGTTTTAATGGAATGAATAAAGTAGGTACTTCGTCACCAACATATGCCAAACTGCAGATTGCATTGGAATGACATTGTTAAAGTATTTTCTCTAAAATACTAAACCTTTAAATGTGAAGTAAGCATACTAATTATGTGACAACCATTAACAAAGTGACATCATCTAGTTCGTAAGAAAATAAACAGCGTGTAATACAGGGATTTAACTACAAGTGACATCGTACCGGCCAAATGGACATCCATAAAAGATCTTTAGTGAGATCACCATCGTGAAAGGAAAATGGCTATCTAAACGATCCGTTAATTAACGCGATTGATCCCTTTATTCCATGAGCTGTCACAGTCATTGGCTGCATTAGGAATATCGGATTACAACAAACGCGCAGCTATGCCTACCCCCTACATTGTAAGTAGATTCCAAATTGGGATTTTTAGGGTTCCGTAGCCAAAATGGCAAAAAAACGGAACCCTTATAGATTCGTCATGTCTGTCTGTCTGTCTGTCCGCCAGTCTGTCACAGCCACTTTTTTCCGAAACTATAAGTACTATACTGTTGAAACTTGGTGAGTAGATGTATTCTGTGAACCGCAACAAGGTTTTCACACGAAAATAGAAAAAAAATAAAAAAAGCGGGGGGTCCCCATAGTCAGAACTGAAACTCGAAATATTTTTTTTCATTGAACATATACGTGTGGGGTATCTATGAATAGGTCTTTAAAAAATATGTTAAGGTTTCTAATATCACTTTTTTCTAAAGTGAATACTTTGCGTGACAGACTCTTCCAAAGTGGAAAAAAGTGTGTCCCCCCCCCTCTAACTTCTAAAATAAGAGGATGTTAAAACTGAAATAATTATATAATGTACATAACCATAAAAACTACCAACGAAAATTGGTTCGAACGAAATCTATTCAGTAGTTTTTTTTAAAACGTCAAAAATAGAATTTGTACGGAACCCTCAGTGCGGGAGTCCGACTCGCACTTGGCCAATTGTTATTAATTAAAATTTGATCGCAAGAGTAACTATTGCGGTTTGCGACGCGACCGGTTCGCTAGGGAATGTTAGGAACGAAAGGATATTTTCGTTCCTATGCTGCTGTTTAAAAATTCTTTGTGGATAATTCCACAAATGTGATATGCTGCATAAAGGAAATCCATTTCGAACTCTTATTGTGTCCAAACCATGATTCCAAATAGGTATGTTAGGGTTTGAACTGACAAACCCTTTTTTATCCAATTTACAATAAAAACATCCTTTCAATCTTATCAAAGGAGTTTGCAGTAATTTGAAAAATAAAAATGCAAATGAAATGCAAATTGAATCAAGTTTGTTATTATTTTTTATCCTGGTAAGCCCTTTGGGAACGCTTCTTTAAATATTGAATATTTTTGGTTGGGAAATCTCACAGAAAAGTGAACGATTCTTGTAAAACTCGGGGGAAATAAAATAAATTGTGTTCATGGGCGGCAATCAAACCGGGCGTGCGGCTGATAAAACAGAATGGGCAGGTCTTTGTGTAGCCAGTTTGGCCGTTTTACGAGCTAACCCAGCCATTGTATAATACGCTCTCTTCATAATCAAAATAATATGTTATTTCTTTTGGACAACTCAAGAGCCACTGGCGTGGTACCTACTCGTATAATTCGCAGTCCCAAAATATATTTTTTGAACTTTCAACTCTGATTGACACACATAATGTTCTAAATTCTACGTGATCAAGATAATCAAGAATGGTGAAGAAGTTTGAGAGGGGTTTGTACTTTTACCCGAATGTAAAGTACAAAATTAATCTCAAGAGGGCTGTTCATGATTCTGTAAGCGGGCATTTCAATCGACCTTTTCGTGGAAGAAAGTTAAATGATTAAATGTAACCAACAGGATATAAGGTACTGTCGACGTGATTTAATATTTATGGTATTAATAATTCATGATTTTTAATACACCAGGGCTAGGTTACGGTAGCAAAAATAAAGTTACACCTGTACCTTTATTTTGTAGTAAGGGGAATTTCCGTATCATGTCGTATTGAATATGGAACAGTTTGATATTGCTACTGGGTGAGCCAACCAAAAATGTAGCCTGTCATTTTTAAAGGCTTGGCTGTTTATACCATGAAGTGTAGCTCCCAGAGGGCACGGGTTCCACGGACTTGGCAGTTTACTTACTTACGCAAGTTTAAATCAAAATAAAATCTAACCCTTTGAAAACGCGCCCTGATGAGTGACATAAGGAACAAACAATAAGAAGTTCCTTAATATACAACCAATCGGTCAGCAGCAAAAAAGTAAAATAAATAAGAGCTATAGGAATATCCAAAGGAGATGATTCCATCACTTATTATCCGACATCATTATCATCGTTTATTTTTTGTCGACTGTAATGTGATTCGTTTTAAATGTAATTATTTAGGTTCCATGGTCATACGCAAAATTAACGTGGAATACTTTGCGGAACAGAGCGATACATTAACATAAATTCGTTATACGAGTACGTGTTCCAGCTTTCACTAATGATCCGATTGTAAATTGAGATGTTATATAGGAGTATATTATAATCATGTATGAATATAACGTATCATTTGTGTCATATGACGACCCGCTTGGTGTAATAGACAAAATGTTGCCTATTACGCAAGAGGTCGCGGGTTCGATCCCCGCACAGGACAAACATTTGTGTGCATGAACATGTCTGTTTGTCCTGGTCTGGGTGTTATATGTATCTATTTAAGTATATTTGTAATACCACTGTTGATTCTGATTTCTGTAACACAAGTGCTTAAGCTACTTATCACGGGGTCAGATCAATGTATGTGATGTTGTGAAATATTTATTTATTTATTTATTTATTTATTTATTATAAAAGACCCTATTCTTGGCTATCCTGTAATAAAATTATATAGTCAACAGAGATACCTAACGTTTCCAAATAGCGTATTCAAAAATGTTTAAATTTCGATAGAAATGACATGGAAAATGGATGAATTTACTAACATTTGCAACAATTAATTTTTGATGTTCCAAGTTTAGGAAGCCCAATTAGTTACTAAGGCACTTTCGTATTGTAATTACTTAATGTAATTAGTAGTAAGTTGTGACGACTTTCGAATTCAAATAGAAGCGGCTGTTCTGATGTGGCTAACTTATTTCTTTATTGAATTAGTATCTACTTGAACTAGTTTGAATTTGAATAAACTTTATGGCAAATTTCTAAGTTAACAATTTTATTACTATGCCATTTCAAACACAATATAAAAATATTACCGACTCATGTAAATCCAAATTTTGCTAAATAATCTCATAAATTTATTTCCGAATTTAATGTTATCCAAAATATCCCACATGTAAAAAGGATATCTCCTGATTTATGATGACATTGCCACAATCCCACTGTAGCCGTAATGGAGTGTGCGATTACTGGTTCGCAAGATAATAAAAATGTTTTGCCAAATGTATTCTCCTGCTCAGACGATAATCTAGATGGACTACATACCCTGTCGTCACGGTTATGTTTATATTTGTTATATGTAGAACGGATAAGAGAACACGTCTTGTAATGGAACAGTTTTTATTTTGTAAAAGAGGGATCTCTGTTTGCTCCCGAGGGATCCACCCTGTGCGTTGCGGGTCTGCAATGAACCAGTATCTGAAGATGGCCTGTAGCATTGTAATTGTATTTTTTTCTACTAATATGATAGCTAAATTATTATCATTCTGCTTTGTCCTCAGGTATTTCCAGTCAACGCGACTGGGTCTCGTCAATCATTGCGCGCTGCCGTATCTGAGACGTCACCATTCCCAAATCAAGACCAGGCAAGCCGAGATGTACGCGGAAACGAAGAGATAAGAAATACAAGAAGGACAAGAGTCCCACCATGTTCTCTTTGGCTGAGGGGTGCGGGTGCGTGAGCTTCCGCGGGGGCCGGCGCGCGCGCTCGCTCGGCGACGACTCCTCGTCCTGCCGCAGCTCCGAGATAGAACAGGAGGTGCCGAAGAAACTCGGCCGAAGGGTCCTCAGTGGAGAATGCACCTTGAAGGCCCTTGCACCGTTCTTGAAGTTCTGGAGGAGAGACGACGTCAGCATGACCAAGGCTGAAAGAAGTGAGTGTCATATTATATTTACTTTATTATTATGTAGAAGGATTGTTTTTGATGTAGGTAACTGAAACAAAGAGAACATGCAACATTTTAGATGGACAGTATACTTTGTTGATTGAAAATAATGGATTGGACATGTCGGTGTATTTTAATCCAGCGAATAAATTCGATACATGTTTTCTATTGCATCCTTTAAAACCGTTTCATTCGCAGTGTTTTATTTTACTAAAATCGCTATTCTAAACTTCTAACCCATTAATAAGGGTTGGATACAAATTGTAGGTGTTTCAGCCCATCTATATCTATAAAACTCAAAGGTGACTGACTGACTGACATAGTGATCTATCAACGCACAGCCCAAACCACTGGACGGATCGGGCTGAAATTTGGTATGCAGGTAGATGTTATGGCGTAGGCATCCGCTAAGAAAGGATTTTGATTAATTCAACCCCCAAGGGGGTAAAATAGGGGATGAACGGTAGTATGAAACTTTGTCAATTACAAACCTATCGAGCTGATATTTTGCATACATAAAGCTACTATGACGTAGGCATCGCTTAAGCAATCATATTAATAAATTCTCACCCCCAAGGGGGTAAAATGGGGGATGAACGTTAGTACGAAACTTTGTAATTTTTTAACCGATCGGGTTGAGACTTTGCATTCATAAAGATAATATGACGTAGGCATCTCTTTTTCAAGATTATTTGAAAAATCTACCCCTAACGGGAAAAATAGGTGATAAAGAAACCGTGATCCACGCGGACGAAGTCGCGGGCGCCCGCTAGTTTTCACATATGTAGATTTAAATTTGGCGATTTCTTTTTTATTTACTCGTCTCTTGTTTGAAGACGGTTCTCTGTAAAGAAATGTTTACTTACACGCTCAGTATGTCTAAGTGTGACCTCACATTAATAAAATCGATTTACTCACAAAGTTAAAGACGTGACAGGTGGAAAATTAAGCAAAAAGAATTTGTTGGTATACATCATTGAGTTGACTGAATTACCGTCGTAGCCTACTAAAGTAATTTACGAGTATGTATGTTCATTGAAAGGACCGAACCGACCGAAAATTTAATTCCGTTCAGGTATAAGTATTGAAGGTTAAGTAATGTAAATTGGATCTCACATAGTCATAGGTGGTTAGATAAACATGAATTGGTATTGAGCCTTATGACAGACGCGTGTTGGACTCAAATGTTGGAGGTGAGAGGATATTTTTATCTGCAAACTTCATTCTTGTGATGCACTGATAATTATAATTTCTGTTTTTTTTTTTCATTTACGATAGGCTTGCATTTCACCTCGATCACACCTGATAGAAAGTGTAGATGAGGCCTAAGATGGAGCACGCTCGCCCTAATTTTCCTTACTTATTTACATTTAATGTGAATTAATTCAAACAAGGAGGTCGCCTTTAATTCTTTTTAAATTGTTAAGAGTGAAATAATTTAACATTCCTTTTTCGGTGTGTTTTTACACTGTTTGATTTTGGTACGAATAAAATTATTGTTGTTATTACGATATCAAACAGATATAATATGGTTCAAACCGTGCGAGTACATTTTTGGTCTGTTTTTTTTTAATTCATCATATATATTTCATTTATAATTAAAAAGGCAACACATATTTATCTAGTTTGTTGATCCTTAAGATTTTGATTAATAAATCTGTCATTTGTTTTACATATATTCCTAGTAACCTATGTTGTTTTAAATTGTACTATACAGAGATTCATTTACGTTCTTAGAACGCGTAATGCCGTTATATTATACATCTTTAAAGTTTTGTAGCCTGAGACACTCTGCATTTACGTGCGCAAAAATCATATTTCAGGAACATTAAATACCTTTCGAGGAAGGTGGTCCCGTACACTCAACTCTGTAGTGACAATAAATTACGTTACCTCCGCTTGAGTACGGGTCTACTTAAGGTATTATACTCGTATTTCAGTTCAACCTTTGGCTAAAATTCATGAAAGGGTCAACACAATTTACTCAATACGGGTTATGTTTACACAATGCTAATATGTTCCACAAATTCCCCATATATTTTCTAATGTACGCGCTTTGCGTAAATCCCCTGTCAATCTTGTAACCGTATAAAACGCAATACTTTTACTGAATCCTACAAAGAGTTATGTTACGTTTAGAGCGTTTTTATAAATATGTAAATTGAAATCGAAATTGATAGATACGATTGCATATCTAATGTGAATTACTTGAGGTAAATCGAAACACACGACTTTTAGAACAAATAAGCATTTGCATTTGAATACAATTCTAGGAGGATTTAAAGCCCCGACAGGGGCCATATTAAACGAAAAGGATAAATAAAATAACTTATTATTTTAAATTAGATAAAGATTATTCTTAAATTTAAAATATAAAACGACTCCATTAAACATTCAAAAAGTTTTCCAACATCATAATATTATAAGACTCGAACTTCGGGGATAAGACCCTAACGTAACTTTCAAATCCGTTTTGCTCTGAATTTTTTCCCGTAATCAATTCAGTGATGCGACATAAAAACCTGCCGAGAGAAGCGCGATAACGCCCCGTATGCTCAGCAAAATAATATTATCTTTATGTACCCTACCCGTATTTGACGCAAAAAGGCATCAGTACCTACATTCATCAGTATCTACATTGGCAAGCCCCTGCTTGCATTTTTATTTTACTTATGCCTATGTCCCTACATAGGCATAAGTAAAATAAACATTCCTATTTTATTAATAAATGCGGAACATTGCTGTTACAAAATTCTAAACTACTAGTAGGTTAAAATACTGACTGTGTCTGTGATCCCCATGTGTGACTGTGACTGTGACAGACAACAGGCCGTGTGTTGGAATCCACTCTCACCTAATTGCATCCTGTATTTATTAATTACTATAAAGTAGTATGAAAGTAAAGTAACAAAAGTGGGTCAGCAAAGGTTACTACGGTTCTAAAAACTTCTAAAACTCGAACTTACATTGTACTCATGTTTATTCAGTGTTTTGTTTTTGAATAATGTTTTGTAATTTATTATTCTTGTTATATTCTGAATGGAAACAATCATAATTGATCGGATAGTCATGCAAGTCTCTTGTAAACATGATACTGTTATAAGGAATAAATTACACAACGTAATTACTTCGTTGACACAAAACATATCATTAGGACCCACGTACGGTACGCGTATATAATATGCATGCAACTCCAGATCCCTTTAAATTTACATAATATGATTTGTCGGTCCACTCTTTTGTATTCTGGAAACAGACATACGAATTGGGTTTGTTCATTGAGTAATAAAATATTTGAAGCACACTTTCATGAGAAAATAAAATATCTTATTTATGGAATGTGGTGTAAGGAAATAACTTGACTTTGCATTAACCTACATAATATTGC
Source organism: Nomophila noctuella (assembly GCA_958496325.1). NCBI lineage: Eukaryota > Metazoa > Arthropoda > Insecta > Lepidoptera > Crambidae > Nomophila > Nomophila noctuella. The sequence continues at coordinate 10,236,737 of OY292486.1, read as the reverse complement.
AAGTATTTGCAAGTATGTGTTTTTTATCGATATTTTAACTCCAGTTCTAATATGTTATGTTAAACTATGTATTTAAGTCACTGTAGTTTTCAAATTAAGTGGAAAGATCAGGTGATGCATTTTATTTCATTACCAATTAATTAATGTTTATTTAGCGAAAATCCATAATTGTAACCAAAACCTGGTGTCAAATGATGGAGGCCTTTGCCTGGTGGGACATTAATATTAAAAGGCTGATTCTTTTATATCAATAGATTTTAGATTATTTATATCTCCTTAATATAATATGTTCTGTTCCCATTTAATAGCTCTTAAGATTGTGCTGCGTGTAGTAATTTCGTGTGAAGTTAACGAGTATATTTTCCGGTAATTTATTTTCGAGACGAGCTAACCCCCGAATACGTGGAAGTATAACAATTTTGTGATTTATTTATCACACAATAATACCAAGTTACTTCATTCAGACTGTTACAAGTTTGCTCGTTTACACAAGTTACGACAATCTGTATACCGGTACTATAAACTTTGTTATAGGTTTCCTGTCTTACATTCATATTGTCTTTCATGGTCGTCCTATGAGTACGTGTAAACATGTGTTGTTAAGTCATAAAATTCATCTAAGGAATCACAATCGACCAAATAAAAAGTGCTGCTTCAATATACGGAACTGTTCACTAATTGTAAAATGAAGTTTCGGAAAAGAAAATTAGTTTTCCATACAAGATGAAGGAAGACGATTTAACAGTTTGATGTTATTTGGTGGAAAAATCCAAACACATTTGTGTTTAAAAAAGTCTTGAAAACAACTGTGTGACCATTTATTTATTTATACTTCCAAAATAGATAATAGGGTGATACATTACAGATTAATCTACCGAGTATACTGCCGTCATTTTATCATTTGGTATATTGGAATTACTGCAGTGTACTCATAGATAAAATTAAAACATTTTAACAAGAGTTCTCAATCATGTATAAGTAACCCTTACGATACATAGCTTCATTGGCGTATAAATTAGGTCATCGATTTCCAACGTGACTATTATTGACTCTGGCCAGGGAAAATAAGGTTTTCGGTAAAGGTTTGTCCTTTCCTGAGCAAGTTTTTAATACTATTATTTTTACGAAACCGGAAACCCGTGTGGTTGTTTAGCTGATTTCTAGTGGTCGAGTAAAGGACATGTTGACCATAATTAGTCCTGTTATAGTAGTTATTATCACTTCTGATGAACTCGGATGTTTCAACTTTTGCAATTTAAATGATCGCCATCAACGTTTGCACCTCGTTCCTGAAGCAAGGAGGTCTGATGCCAACCGACTTTAGGTGCAGCCGTCATGTTAATAAGTTCCTTGTGTCGGTTTATTTGCAGCAGTTAGTATGCGTGCCGCGTCGGGTCAAAAGGGACATAAACTTCGTCCAATCGTAATCCTTATTAAACTCATTTAACTCTGTGAACTGTAGTTATGGTGGCCGAATGGACCTCGTATTTGATTTGTTGAATTTTCTGTCTGTTTTTAGTGTTTAGACTTATTCTATTTACATTTTTGAACCTACATTTTAAACGAGAATGTCATGTGCAAGCCCACGTTATACAAGCCAATGTCAACACTCTAAGCGGGTTGTGACAGTTTTCAACTTTAAATGCAAACTCTTCGGCTTGATTGTTTTTTTTTTCATTTTGCTCAGTTCGTTTTTTATACTCGTACCAAACTCGTACATAGACGCAAATGAATTTTAGGAAAACTGAGTAGGTGTCGATTCGGGCACTTGGCAGGGCTTGGAATTCTCCAGACCGCTATAGCTGTTCAAATAAATTATTCATATTCAAAGTGATTGACGGATGTAGAATAAAACCATGAGAAAGTTGACAATGACTTATCTTTCACCATAGCGAAGTCATGCCGTCTATTAAGAGGATTATTATTGATATTGGACCGACCAAGAGCTACGCTACAGTAAGCTTTGAAATCAGTCATCCATTCCATTTCATCCCTAGGTTACACAGGGGACATAGTGACAAACAATGGGGTTAAGACACCCCATTGCTAAAGAGGATTATGCCTGTGTTTTTGTGATTTTTTGAGATTATTTATTTTATAAGTGTCCTTAAAAATCTTAGTTCCTACTAGATTTTTTCAGAAAGCTTCTATTTTAACTAACATACATATTATAAGTATTTTATGTGAAAAATCTATCATACCCACATAAAGGTTACTTCATTTAGCTTTACAATATAATGCGAATTTTTATAATGTGATTTTTTTCTTGCTGTCAGCTGAAATCCTTGGCTTTATGCTAACCACTTGACACAGTAGTATGATAAATGTATTTCATAAATCCATTTTTTATACGTACGCAGTGACTTTGGTAAAAGATACATAGAGGGAAAGGTCAAAGTGATTCTTTTAGGTATTAGTTTTAACAAAATGAGATGAAATAATGATTTTCTGCTGACATGTAGATAATTTATTACTGCAGATAGCTCCGACGTTATTGATGTGGCGTTTAACAAGCAAAAACATAATTTATTGCGAAGTACGAGTAGTAAGCCCGCAAAAAGTGGTGGGGTTAACTCTCTCATTGATAACGAAATATTTAGGTGGTGAAAACAGTTTTTTTCTGTACTAAATTCGCCAAGAGAACAAACATGCTGGTGCTAGTGTCACCTTAAGAAGGCTAAGTTGAATGAAAATGCTTTCTTCCAGCGATGAAAGCGGCCATACTGATCCAGCAGTGGTACAGGCGATACTTGGCACGGATGGAGGTGCGCAGGCGGTACACGTGGACCATCTTCCAGAGCATCGAGTACGCCGGCGAACAAGATCAAGTCAAGGTAAAGTTCAATTTAAGTAATGACGGTTTGACGGCCATTTCTTATTTATTCTTATTTATTTATATACGTAGGTACGTGTGGATTAAACTCTAGCCAAGTATTGAAATATGCTTGAACTTGTAGTGTCGAATTGTCCTGATGCTAATAAATATAATGTGTGATTTCAAAAGTAACTACATTGTAATTCCCTCTCATTCCAATCGGTTTGTTTGTGCTTGAGATGCCAAATGCCATTTAAAAAGTTTACAGTGAAGAAGCTCCCTGAATTACCAAAAAAATCAGTAACAATAATGCTTAAATAAAGGTTTCAATGAAACTGAAGTTTTGAAGAAACGTCCTTTACAAATAGATGTCAGTCGCGAGGCGCCTACGCAAACTCACCGGGATTGTCAAATGAATAAAGGAGCAAATTACGACTTGAGCCAGTGATTAACGTTACCGTATAAATTAAATTTACTGTCTTTCGTCGTAGAGATATTTAAACCTAAATTATTCGTCGTTTTGTTAAACCGAGATTTACATTTCATTTCAAGTTAGTTAACTACCTAAGACATTCTGAGGGCAACTCAAAACTAAGGAGTATTCAGTCTTTTGTTTTAAAGGCGTACCTATATCTGGGTGGGTAGGAGTTTAAGAAGTAACGGGCTCATAGCTCGCACGTGTCTTATGAATAATTAATGCAAGGATCGACTGGTTTTGCTATAGCTCTACGTGCAATATAGTGTTAGCACACTTTATTCCTTTTTCCTCACTGTTGTAGGTCACAGCGGCACGGTGCCCTACTGTACCAAACTTAACATTTTTGTGATGCACTCCATTCTAGGTTCATACTCGTAGTCGTATATAACAGAGATTATTAAAAAAAAGGTTAATCAGAAAATAATGTAATATGTGTAATGAAATAAATTAATAAATATAAATAAAACCATTAAACCTACAGTTTAAAAGAAATAAATTGATGATGGTATTCTCAGAAGGTTAGTCCTAAATTCAAAATTTATAAATTATTATTATCTAGTCACATTGTGTAATGTTCATTTTATTAATGCTCAATGAACACTTCAACCCGATCATTCGACTTGGCTGAACCGCAGTATGCAGTCACTTCAGATGACCGTCAGAGTTCATAATAGCTCAACGTTATAGGTTTTTATTTGAAATCTGACTTTGTTTTATATGTTTTAGCTACGGACTTACTGAGAAGTTATTGAAGCTATGCTTGAATTTATTACCTTAAGAAAAGTCGCCAAAAATGGCCTAATAATGAATATCTTCCTGTCCATAAAAATTGTATACGTATATTTAAAACAAGATTGATTGATTGATTGATTGATTGATTGATTGATTGATTGAAACAGGAAACATACGCACAGAAGTTAGACCCGCAAGTTTAAAAACTGTTCAGGAACAACTACTTTGAGTTTCAGTCAAATTCAATGATAATTTTGTTTCCGAAATAAGCACGGTAAAAACACGCCAGGAATGTTTTCTTTCCTTTTTGGCTTTAGTGAATTTCAGTCATGATTTTGTATTCGAAACAGGTATGGAGTAGATAGATTGTGGTTTTATTTTAAAAAGTTTGTTTAATTCAGTTGAACTGGCAAATTGATATTGAGTCTGTTGCCTTAGAATTCTCTTTTCGGTCCAATTAAAACTCGGCTAAGTCCGTGCGCTTTTCTGAATTAATTAATTTAAACCATCCGTCCGATATTATCCATGAGGTGGATTTGTTTGTTCCTTTTATATCCCTTCATTTGAATTTCACTGAAACTCTGTTTACATTCAGAAAACTACTAAACATAAATCTGGTACCTACAGATTTTTACGTAATCGTTTAATCAATTATTAATGAGCTAAGTGTAGAAAATAATATTTGTATGAATCTGAAGAAGTTGGTTAAACAAACAAAACAGTTTTAAAATTAAGATTTTCATAAAGTTTCGTACTGTAGCAGGTATTAAGATATACAGATACATTAAGCTTTTCGAACGCTTTAAAGAAAAATAGTCGGCAATAATCAGTTAAAATACAATATTGTTCGCTCGCAAGAACTTAATATTAACTAATATTTGGTCAGAGAGCGCTGTTATCTGTAGCTTGGCAGTGCAAACCATATCCGGTGTTGCCGGTCTCGCGGCTGCAACTTCTGGTTAGCTTATCGCATATGCACAAAGAGCTACGGTAAATTCAATTAAATAGGGTTTAATTTAAGCCCTGTTTATAAATATTATATTCGAATAGTAATACCGGTCTCGTATATCACTAAATTTTCCCACACAGCCCGTGTTAGGTCCCTGGAGCAGATTGGAAATTTGTGGTTAAGCCGAGCAGCCTATTCTACGATATAACGATGTGATTGCAGTAAAATGGCGACACTCTGACTTAATTGAACGAAAATTTGATGCGCTCCCGTTTTGGTTATAATAAGTTACTTACTTAATAATGAACTTTTTGGTTATATTGTAATTACCTACTGTGTGCAAGGATTAGAATATTCTTCCTTTATATAACGTGCTGCTATTATGTGCTATAACAATCGCGAAAGTTTCAATGAGTCTAACACTGTAATATTGATAAATATCACTTTATATCTGATGCCGTTGATATGAAATTGAAGACAAAATTATGGCTGTTCGTATAAAGTTATTAGAAATTTGACTCTTTGGTCATTTCGACATCCAGACTGGTTGGTGCACGCATGAGTGGGCCGCGGCCATTGATCACCCATGCGACTGCACAGCAATGCGTTCCCACTGTGGGCCACGCTTTCATCAATGTACCATGTAAAGAATATTCCTATGTGAGTAAGCACAGTATTCGGCAGAATAACTTCATAGTTTTTCAAATTAGAAGATGGATGTTCTTCACTCAGTTAAAATAAATTAACTGGGTAATTGTCAAATAACTAGAATTAAAGTTAATTACGACGTCTAACAGCACACTGACTTCTAATTTCATATAAATTACTATATCATAACATATTTCGTATTTTGACAGACCCGTTGATCGAGTGGCTAGAGACCCTGGCTACAAAACCAAAGGTCGCGGGTTCGAATCCCGCTAGGGGCAAAAGTTTGTGTGATGAACATCGGCATTTGTACTCGAGTAATGGATGTTTATATATGTATTCAAGTATGTATATCCGTTCCGTAGCATCCATAGTACAAGCTTTGAGCTTAGTTTGGGGCTAAGCAATTGATGTGTTAGTCCAATGAATTTATTATTTTTTACTTATTATAATGATTACATTCTTCACTAGTTAGACGTAAATTATTAATGCACTTATCTTCTTGGTATAAATTGTACTGTTTCAATAAGGACTTAGAAAATACCTCCATTTCTTCTACTAGTTCTATTTTAGTATTCATTGAACAATAGCCTTGATTCGTAAGAATAGATTTTCTTTACCTTTCAAGGCTATAAAAAAATCAATTCAATTTTGCAGCAGCAGTTCTCTACAAATAGATCAAAAGAAGCTAAATAATAATGCGAGTTTTTATAGGAATAATGTTAGATTTGATTTTTGGCCTGCAATACAATTTGAGCAATTACTGAACTAAATCTTTATTTGAAAGATGAAAATCTTACTTTAATAACATAGTTTGAAACTTGGAACTCTATCTTCTAAAGCTATGGCTTCCTTGAAACTTTTCAAAAATTAATATCCTAAGGCTGTGGACACATGACTACGGTGAGGCGCGCCGGCCGGGCGGCCGGTCGTGCACGGCCTGGCCGCGCCGAGGCCCGAAGTGCCGTTCGCTAGTTTGAGCTTTGCTGTATATATTATGTATTATTATACACGTGTCCGCGGCCGAAGTCAAGAGTATTTGTGCCACTGTCTACTTGGTAGAAGAATACAAGTTATGTGTTCAGTTGGTTCATGCGATAATAACATAAGAATAAATTTAAGAGTTTGTAACGTAATTTTTTTTTACTATCCAGTTTATAATGTTTAAAATTATCTTAATAAACACAAGTTTTTTATGTTTTGATATCCTCATGGAAGTTGCGTTCACTTATATATTCTTATGATTTGAAAGAAAATCCTCATAGCGGGTTCCGTACTTCATAAAAACTGTTTTAAGCCGTATAATTAGTTTTTCTCGGCTTTAATCTGTCGGTTGGAGGAGCTTTAGTTTTTTGTACATATAACTGCTAGAGGTGCAATAGCTGTAAAGCTTAGATATGAAATTCATACCGTAATGATATTTTACACACCTCCATAATAATACTCGGCAAGTCGTAATGTTTCTGCACGCATTAAAACCTAGAAATACCTTCCAGTTACGTAGTCTTCTGAACCACATCCAATTGATTATCGAATACAAAATTGCTTTACCTAAAATTAAACACTTAACTTACTTCAATATTCTGACTAAAGCGTTTTGTTTCAGCTGTACAATTTCTTCAACGCACTTCTGAGCCACATGAAGGATACTAGTGGGCGACCCTCCTCGGAAAGAACCTCAAGGACCGCTTCTGTGTGTAAGTTAACGCATACCTGCGACCACAATAGCATTAACACTTTAGAATACAATTTGAATTTTGAACGTAATTCGTGCAGCGGAATATGCGAGAACCGAAATTAAACTCAAAATGAACTTTGCGCAGAGTATAATTCACTTTAACGGTAAGAACTCATCGTTGTAAGTGCTTTTATAACTGCTTTAATCACACATTTATTATTCGTTAGTATTCCTTTGTTATACTTAACAAAACAAAGAGGTTATTGATAGTAATTTCTTTAAATACTTTACGTTTTAACTAGTATTCAAACGAAAAATGTAATCAGATATTTGAAAAATCAAAAATAGTCAAAGTCAAAGTCAAAGTCAAAGTGGTTTATTTTGCAATTTGATTTACATAGAAATTCTTTTGCACGTCATAACATTTTTTACCTACCAGCACTTCGACGTGAATGGCCTGCTGAGAAGAAGTGCCGCAAGAAACTCAACAGTTTGCCTTTTTTAAAAAATAAATATTTGTACAATTTTTTACATGTCATCATAATAAATCATTAAAAATGTCAAAAAAAAATAATGTCAAAAATAAAAAAATAAAAAATTACAAATGTAATAAATAAATAAATTAGACAACCACATGCGCAGAGTGGTAAGAAATTGTCAGACCCACAAATTCTTGTCAACATCATTTAAAAAATCTTCTATCTTATAATAACCTTTTCTCATTAAGCAGTTCTTAACTTTTAATTTAAATAGATGTAAAGGCAATTCAACAAGATTTTGTGGTACTTTGTTGAACATTTTAATGCTTAATCCTACAAAAGACTTTCCAGTTTTTTGCAGTCTGACATTTGGATAGGCAAGTCTGTGCTTATTTCTTGTATTAAATTTGTGAGTATCAGATTTTTTGAGAAACTGTTCATTATACTTTCTAATATATAAAATACAATCAAATATGTACTGAGAAGGTACTGTTAAAATATTAATTTCTTTGAATACATCCCTAAGTGAGTCACGAGGCCTAAGGTTGTAGATCGCACGGATAGCTCTTTTCTGCAATATAAAAATTGACTCTATGTCTGCAGCAGAGCCCCACAACAGTAGACCATATGACATAACACTATGAAAGTAACTGAAGTAAACCAGTCTTGCCGTTTCAATGTCAGTAACATATCTTATTTTTCTAACCGCGTAAGCAGCAGAGCTAAGTCTTCCTGCTAGTGCAGTTATGTGAGGACCCCATTGTAACTTGGAATCGATGGTGATTCCTAAAAATACGGTTGAATTGACAATTTCTTGTAATAATGCTCCTTCTGTTCCGGAATATGTTTGAGAAGCCGATGCACTTGAGTGAAGCGCTCCAATATCAAAGGAGCATTAATTGATCAATCAATATGTAAGTAGTACGTGGCACCTTTGATACCTGCCGTCCATACATAAATTGTACTTTATTATTTTTACGTCAACATGAAGAAGAAAAGTAATGAAATCAAATGTTAGATTTAGAAATGTTAATCTTTTAGTTATTGTTTTTTTTACATGTATTTGTCAATCTTCATTTATAAAATTAACGTTTTAATTACATACTCATAACAAGTCACTTACCGACTATTAAAAACCAAATTAAGAAAACATTGCAACATAACCTATAATGTCAATTCATCCCACCATTGAGCATACAAACACATGTGGTTGAAGATCAGTGGGTGTATAAATAATATCGGGGTTGACGTATAAAACAATAACCAGCTGATACATTTGGCTTGCTTCAAGTTTGTACGAGTGTATGACTTGAATTTTCTTACGACAGACTTTTATACCACAAGATTTTAAGTCGATGTTCCTTTGTTTTCTTTGTTGGTAAAAGTTGTTTTCTGTCGCAGAAGCTAACGTACTGCATTTTCTTTGTTTTGTTAGAGTACCTACCTTATTTGTCCGAACAGCATTGGGGTCACCATAATACAAGAATGTGATGAAATTGAAAATAAATCCAAATAAATTCTATCAACAAAGGTTACTTTGCAGCTTAAGTCAAATGGATCTCTGTGGACAAAGAATTTAATTAATTTACAATAACAAATAGAAATTAATTATTAATAGCCTTTTGAAAGCGTGTTGACAGAAGTGACGGGATGAGAGATTGTAAATTGGAAAGAGTACCTTTTCGATTACATTTACTATTTATAGAAAATCTTGTTACAAAGATAATTTTGCTAAGGCTTTAAATGGCAAAATTTTCGAGATATTATTGTGGTTTTAGCTATAATTGAAAATACGTGCGTCTATTTCTATTATTGATGAGAAGGATTGTTTATCTCGCGTTTGTTAATGTTTAAATTCTGTGAACGTCTGTTTTTTATTGTTTGTATCATTCATTTGTATTTTTGTAGGTGCATTTTCTACAATTAATGAAAAATTAAAATAAAAAACGAAACAGAAGACTATTTAGTTATCAATAACTGATACACAAGCATTTGTAAACTGATAAGTCTATTGTCATCCTTGTCATTAATAATATTATACATATGTCGCAGGCATTTTGAAAGAATGATCTTTTTACATATGGCGTCGTCATTTTGCAAACGCGAGGCGCTTTGTAAATTGCCGAAGGCATATCGTAAAATGTCGTAATTTTATAAAATACCTTGCAACCTTGGCGACGCGCCATTTACAATAAATATTTATTTATACAAACAAACTCGAGAAATAAAAATATTCTTAAAGGGTTTAAAAAAAATAACCACGAAGAGCAAGGCGGGAGCAGAGCTCTCGACTTGCTCTTCTAACCTACTTCCGTCAGAGTAGTACCTACTTCTGCATACTCATGGACATCATTCAGTTAAATAACAATATGCCTTCGGCAATTTACAAAGCGCTTCGCGTTTGCAAAATGACGACGCCATATGTAAAAAGACCATTCTTACAAAATGCCTGCAACACATATATAATGTGCACTATCTTTCTTTTATTTAATGACTGTTCTGCTCTCCCATCTTCTATCGCATGAGATAGTTGGTTGGGACCTCGGAGTCATACATAATATTTACTCGTCGTAATATTTAAAAATAAATCGACAACCCTCATTTAGGACGGATATTTCGCAGGAAACCATACAGCACCGTTTTCATTATTTAATAATATTTATTTTAATTTAAGTTTGATTAAATTATCAGACCGGCTCAAAACGCTCATGAATATCAAACCGATGAAATATGAAATAACATTTTTTATTGCTTTAATAAATCCTGGAAGAAAAATTACTAGGCAACCTATATGAAATTTTAATATTTACATGTTAAATTGAGTTTAAAATATGTGTCATCAAATAAGCACCTCGATGAAGGTCGTTTTATAGCGGGATCTTAGACTATTCCGTTTCCTGAACCTATGATTGGACTGGACGCGTAATTTTCTATCCGAGAAAAACCAGCATGAACGTATCGACAGCTCAGTCAGTGGTGTTTCATCCCGTTATTTAAAAAAAACAAACAGCGAGATGAAAGAATGCAACAATAGGAAACTGCGCATTAAACACATTAACGCCGGGTACTGTTGATGGAAAGTATTGAGAGAGGACACTGAGCTATTTTATTTCACGAGGGTCGGGATGAACTGATTTTACCTATAGAATTTACTCTTCATATAAAGTGCAGTCAATATATGTATGTTAGAAAAGTTATCATTTCACGTTTTTAGGAAAAACACAAAGAAAATTTATTAAGTCTCACATTTTCTTAGGTAATGTCCGTTTCCGCAAGTTTTATCCGAGCTTGAGTCATGTCCATAAAATCGAAAATAGATCTTGGAAAAGTTTGCACGCGAGATCAAAGGGCGGGTATTAGGAACGTCGAGTAATTTACTGTGTAGAAACATAAAACCTCTCGTTACAGTCTCGTTTCACAAATTGCGCCGAGATTTAACGTTACAATGAGTGACGATCACTGTAAAAATGTAATGGCTTGAAATCATGATATGACTAGTATAAGTTATGTTGTCGTTTAGATGATATTGGGCTTTGACTGGCTGTAAAACCATAATGCCGAATATGCAGGTGTGCAATTGAGATAAAGAAAATATGCATAATAAATTTGCAAACAAAAGCTATGAAGAAGTAATGTAAGAGTAAAAAATATTTCTGTTTTAATGAAAAACTGCTTAACTGATAACGAAATTTTGGGTTATATCGGCGGCTGAGTTAATGCCAGCCAGCGTGAGTAATGCAACAGCAACGTACATAATATTTATGGCATCTGTTGCCCTACACACATCTGTTTGGGGTAAAGGAAAATAGGGCACGGGGAAAAGCACTGATAGTTGTAAGTACACTCGTACGTTCAAGAGTTAAGAAATAGATTGGAGTGATGATACTGCGTTCTTGAGTGTTTTTGAGTCAAGAGCTAAAAGCCAACTTTGATTTATATTCTATAACTTGATGCTTCATGCGACCGGTGGTCCCGAACGAACCAGAGATGGGACCGCGAATATTGGACTGAGTTAGTGATGTGCAATTCTTTCAGAGCTTCTGTTTATTAAAGTAGATAATGCTAGCGTGCGCTTGTCTTTAAATTACCCCACGGAACTAATCTTCGCGTAGACGCGTCCTCGCTCCTAGTGTTCCCTTTTTCTTTTATTTAACTGGCCGTGAACACGCAAAGCTGCGGCGTCCTAACACATGTCTCGCTTTAAGTGATTCAACCAACAGCTGCAGTGACCTTTCTCACGTCTACCTAATGCAGATAAAAACTAGGTCTCTGCTATTCTCGGCGCGTTTTGACACGAAATTCCCATTTCTGCAGTAGATACCTATTCAATGTATCCCCCATTGATAGAAGTTTAAAAATGGAGATAGATTACAATCACCGTAACCGAAATCACTGAAAGTGAAAATTATTTAGAATTAACAAAATCGTGAAGAGTAAAATTGTAATCAAATTACTCTTTGGTTTATCAATTTATCATCAACAATTCCAACGAGTAAATCAATCTATAATCACAATGAAACAATGTTGTGCTAATACTCAAACTCATGAAGATGATCAAAGCGCAAATAATTTCAGATTCAATGAAACATTCATTAGAGTCACGAAATTTCATCAAATATTTCATTTTAGATCTTGATAAAATATTATTGTGAAAATTGTTTTTGATGACTTCGCAACGATAATTGCTCGCAACAAAATGTTAATTTAGTTTTAAGAAATGTGAATAGGTGCCAATGTTTAAAAGTTAACTGCAACGCTATTTTGTTGCCAATGAAAACATTAATTAGCTGGTTTCCTTCCGCGAGGCAAATAAATGAGATGTACCAGAAATGTATGAAGCCTCGGCCTGGTCCATGTACGCTATACCTAAATATAGGCGAATAAGTGTACTACAGTTTAAATCACTCCAATTCTTATGGAAAACCTTAGTTTTTTGGCTGAAACAATAAATTATACCACAATATTGCAACTCAGTACAATATGGCGGAGGACGCATTCATAGAGTAAAGTAAATATCCAAGACGCATTTTTGAAACTTGAATGACGTCTATGTCGTTTATCCGTCAGTTTATTTTTGTTTTGACCAAAGGTTTTGACAGTGTGCAGTTTATTTCACAAAGTATTGATATTTTAAGGATACAAACGACCTAAAAAGGCTGGGGCCCAAAGCTGTAAATCCCAGTAAAGATAAAAATTACAGTTGCCATCTTTACGAACTAAAGTGAACAAATAAGTATTTGATTTTATTTTTAAGTTACTAAACTACGGGCCAAAAATGTTTTATTGTATTTTTAATGGAAGTAGCAATATTTTACCGATTTTTAAGTACCACGTACATGGTGCGGGCCTGGGATGGGACATCTCTTTTAAAAATATATTTAAATCTTATCAATAGTTTTGTCGAGGAGTAAAACCGCCGTGGACGCTAATAAGTTCCTAAAAAAAGCACACACGTTCCCAATTCAAATAGCGCGCGTCAATTGTTTTTACTGTGTATTTTTTATATTGTAATTGTTTTCCAAGCCTTGGTATTTCATTTTTGATTTCATAGTGGAGCAAGTGTTCTCGGAGGAGTCTGATGAAGGAGGTGGTGTGGACGAGACCGCTCCCTCTAAACCGTCTCACGGGCCTGACATTGAGTTTCCACTTCAGAGGAAGGATATTGATTTGCTGATCGAAGCCTTTAGGAAGAAGAAGGTAAGAAACTTTATGTGAAAGGGGGACGCCGGCTGGCCATAGAAGTTTAGGCCCACAGTGCACACATATGAAAGTACTATGGAAATATAGAGTAAATAGTCATTAGTTAACTGGCGAAAGAAAGGGTTTAAAAAAAGTCAGTGTTTTTGGGTAAATGCATATTTATTATTTTCCATCAGTAATACAATCTACGATTTCCACCATATTAGCTGTTGAAGGTTGTAAAAAGTATTTGTTTACCTGCTGCGGCTGAACCCGGATCGTCGGAGTCAGTATTCATGATGAAGTTGTTTAGTTAAACGCACGAAATAAAACCGATCACTTTGTTGATGCAAGAAAAACACAATTACTTTTTGATATTTTGAACTTTGACAGTTGAATTGGAAGTTAATTTAGTGTTTCCATTGCGTAAAAAAATATCGATATTCGAATTTAGATCTATTCGATTCTAATATAGTTTTATAAAATAATGCAGCCTTAAATATACGTTTCATGAAAATATTTTACTAAGATTATAAAATGTTTAAAAGATAAATAGGATAATGACACTGAAATATATTTATTTTTTTATTTTAGGCATGCTACCCATCATGGGTAGCATGCCTAAAATAAAAAAAATCACGTTCGTACCGGGAAAAGTCACGATCGTACGGGAAAAAGTCACGATCGTACGGGATCGTACGGGTATCTTAAAAATTGCAACCAATTATTCACCTCATTTCTGTAGATAAATTGTAAGTGGTATTTTTATTTCTATTTTAGCTAAGATCCACCAACGTAATAATATTCGATATTCTCTTATAATCGATTATCTGAAATTATATTTCTGTAGTGGCAACTCTTAACACACACGAGCCCGCCGCGGGTCGGCTCGATACACACGAATTTGAGCTTTACTTCAAAGCTGGTAGGGCGTAGATAGATTTGTTTACACATATCTGTCAAAAGGACGCAATTCCGGTGGGTTTAATAAATAGTTTTATTTCTTTTAATTTTTGTTATATTAACCCCAACTTTTAGCGACATACAAATAGCGCGAATAATTAAGAACGAATATTTTAGCAATTTTTATAAAATGGAACATCGTGTGCACTTCTGGGCCATATTCCGGCATCCCTCTTTAAAGGTTTAAGTCATGTTGGCTCTTTTCGTAGTCGTTCATAATTTTTGTTGTCACAATACCGTATATATATCCTTTAAGGGAAATTTAATGACTATAATTTTAATTACAGCTTTCCGACCCTCTATTTATTGTTTTGAATCCTGCAAAAAATCAAAAATTCTTGTATCTACCATATGGTTATACTTACATTACAATAATGAAATCTGTCACATTATGAATTCTTATGACTGATGTGGTGGATGGGCACTAATTAAGAGAGACACTCTTTCATTTTTATTAAAATTTATTCAAATTAATTGTGATAAATTATAATTTTGTACGGCTCTCAACGTCAAAAATTACTGTACCAACTTATTAATTAATTTCAATTTCTAAGATAGGCCTACTTGGAAAATGCCTACGCATGTGAACCTCAACAAAGTAATAAGAATCACAACATCTAGCGAAGCTTTGTAAAGCGTTCGTATAGCCCAGTCAAAACAGACATTCCAGTTAGCATTCATTCCCAACAAGCTGGAATTTTGTGAACCTGTTTGTTTAAATCATGTTTTGGTAGCTCTCATTGTTTCAGAGATATACGAAAAAAAACAAAATTTGTGATTTTTGACACTGAATAGGTACTGAATACAAACCAACGCACAAGCGGGATCGATGGGGGCTTGTAATGATGCATCGAAGGCCTGCAAAAAAACAGGCTTGTTGGGAATTAATGCAAACTTGAATCATAATTTTGTCTCTTTCGTCTGGACTATAGGTTACGGCAACATAAACGTGAAGAATAAAGATTTATCTATTTGGGTACTTTTTTGTACAAAATAAAATGACAGGGCTCGTCTTGTGTACATATTTTTTTTTATCTTTACTTTATATATTACGATGTCAATTCGACCACTGTCTGCGTAACTCTAACCGTTGCTATTTGTTTATCCTGAACAACTTACTCAACAATTCATGAAATGTTGGGATAAGATGTATTATTACGCGTGAGCCTGCATACGTTTCTGTGTAAACGAAGATTTTCTTAGTTCAACCAAACATTATGTATTACAAGTCATATCGAATACGGCGAGTTATTTGTAAAACGAACGAGCAGTTTCCAAATTCGCACGAAGTTCACGCGGATATTGCATCGGTGGCAATATTTCCCGCTTTACTCGACAAAGCCAATATATAGTACTGCACACCAATTTAGACAACTGCATTTGAAGATCCTGAATGAATTCCGTTTGTAGGTTGAATTCAATAAGAAAAATACATAACAAATGGGACAATATATTTTTTGTGCGTTGTATAGTAACGATGCCTTTTATATTTAACTAGCCTACCGCCTGCGGTTTCACCTGCGCGTAATTTCTTTTTTAAAACATCCCCCCTACCCCTACGTTTTCGGGATCAAAAGTACCCTATGTTCACCGGGGATAGTGTAACTAGCCAACAGTGAAAATTATTCAAATTGGTCCAGTAGTTTTAGAGTTTAATCGTTACACACAAAAATGCAAATCTTTCTTCTTTATAATATTATTGTAGATGTAGAAGTATGTTTAACGTATACCAGAGTGGTCTAATGTCACAGTTAGTAGTTATGCATAACATTAATCGAAATGGACCCAAAGAGCCCTTGTGAAATGTATTAAGAAATGTGGGCAATTTTTATCACGTAGAACTTAAGGAGCTGGATGCCATTGACTTCGCTAGATATTGAATTATTATTTTTTATTCCAGCACCGGCTGCATCCTAAGTACGTGGCGCAGATACTTAAGGAGGCAACTCAAGCGCTGAAGCGAATGCCCAATATACACGTGGCAACCACTTCTATATCCAGCCAGATAACCGTCTGTGGCGATTTGCATGGGAAATTGGATGACTTGCTCGTTATATTTCACAAGGTAAGTTTGATATTGCTTGATGTCTTCTTTTGACAATAAATATCATTTATGGGTCGAATGTGTGTGAATATAAAGGGGTTTTAATACTTAATAAATATATATTTCTTGCCGCTTGTTTACAAATTGTAATAAGTGAGAGAAAAATATATATTTTTTAATAACCTTTATGAAGTTTTGAAGATTTCGAATTTAAGTTTCCAATAAGATTTCGAGCAAAGTACCTACTGATATTTTGTGCATTATGTGGGTACCAGGATAGGTTGAGCAGAAGAGGATGCCTTTGTATTTCTAAAAGGGAACTCTGATTGACACAAATAGATTTTATCTGGCAGCTCCTTAGAATTTACTTAATAGATCCAAATAGATGGGATAACGTAGGAAAAAAGATATTGTAGGTAATGCGTATATAGATAGGATTAGTCGAATAATCTGGAAAAGGGGAAATAGTGGGATCTATGGGTATGTGAATTGTGCTGTCTATTAATATATGTATAAAGGAAAAAGAAGCGAAAAACATTAAGAGAAGAAGGGAATAACAAAAATGAACGAATGAAAAATGAGGACGCTATAATTAAAAAATAAAATAGTAAAAAGAAAATTGAGTACGAGCATGTGGATGAAAAGCTGTTTTCATTGAAATGGAGTCGTCGTAACAATGATGGATGGTTTCGTATTATTGGCTTAATCGTAAGCGGCCGCCTGCGAATCCGTCCACGTAGATTCCGGTTTCCGCACATATGGTGTTATACTATAGCCTACTCAGCCTTCCTCGTCAAATGCACTATCCAACAAAAAAATTTTTTTTTCAATTTGAACCAGTAATTCTTGACATATGCGCGTACAAACAAACAAACAAACTCTTCAGCTTTATTATATTAGTAAGTATGTATAAGCAGACTAAATATGCGCATGTCTCATCAAAAACATGTCTTGAACACAGTTTACTCGATACTCGGATTGTTGTCATGTTTATTAATTCATGAATTATTCCGAAGTGTTGGTTTTAGGGCCTGCCTAACAGCGTGCAAAATGTTTATGCTTGAAATCGAATTGATAATGAAGTCACGGTTCGTGATGACTATTAATATACATACCTGATAGGCTCCATTGGTAAGAATATAAATATTTAGATACGGCAATACACCTACAATCATATACAGTCGTAATCATAATAATATGTGTATCTATATTATCTACGAATATAAGAAAATTTTGTAAGTCCCAAAGAATCGTTATTGGTCGTTCACTGAACTTAATGGTCTCTAAAGAATTCCATCAATCATAGCTTTCATATTTTTCCCCACACGTGCACGTTTTATAGCAGTTATCAGAACTGTATGAATTGCCAAAGCTGACGTCAGCATTTTAATTGCATGGATGGCAGCAGTTTGACTTTATGGGTTATATCATTATCCAATAAAGAATATTATTGTACCCGTAAAAAGGGTTCCGTGTTGCCACATACTCGTAGTACTGTGTGATAACTAGGCAACATTCATTGGCGGTAAAATGATGCTATCAAAAATATTATACAATTTATTGTTCTGTCTGTGTGTACTGCTTCAAAAAATCCAATAACCGATAATTTCAGAGTTAATTCGTGTAATTTTAACTAATGATGGTACGACAAGGCTACTTTGTATTATCAATTACGTTGTCAAAAGGCATTTCTTCAGTAACATTAGGTACTTTATAAACACTTAACACGGATTTCGCTGTTTGTATTGTAGGCACGTTGTTTCATCTGAAGTTTCGTGGTTAAAAAATAGGCCTGACATTTAAAGCCATCATCTCCGAAACAAGAAATAAGTGTACGAAGTTACTTCGACTTATTAAAAATTTAGTGCTTTCAAGGAACTGGCCTAAAAGGAGAAAACGAGTAACTGCCAACAGCCGCCTGGAGAGTGGTTTACGATTAATATAAATGGCTAAGAAACATTTAGAACTCGATAAGCACAAACTTATTATATACTTCTTTGTTTACCAAATTGTTTTGAATAAGTCGCCTATAGACTTTACTATCAAAAGAAATGTTCTATTTGTATGGGTTTCCTATTCTATAAGCTTCAGCATTCATCCATTACTATTTGTTATACTGCTGTGCTAGATGTAAATCTTGCATTTCAAGTGTGGTTTACCACTAAATTATTATTTTAATGAGAAATGGTATTTGGTATCACAATACAATGAATACTGGCGGTTTTGATGCAACCAATTATTTCGAATTTGGCGTTTTTTCAGGTATTTCGTATTAACATTACATGCAATTGTTTCTTACACTTAATGTGACATACGTACTAATGCTATTGCGAAGACACGGGATGCGCATAACGCCAGCTTCTAAGACTTCAGAATGTTATTGAGAATTTTCTGATAAAAACCCAATTTAATTGCCTATTCCGATAACAAATCGAGACACCGAGCCAGGATATTATACATTCTCGGTAGACAATAATCTCTTTTGAGGTTTATTTATACCTGCTTGGTAACAAATATTCATAACATAGAGAGTACAAAATTATTATTAAAAGAAAAAATAAGATGAAGTACGGTAACTGGATATCCATAATACTAATTACATACGATAGCCTGGTTACTGCAATTGTCATCAGAGAGCGTTATAATAGTGGCCCTCGAGCTTAAACTAGTTGAACAATTCGGAGCCGCTAATGACCTAACAAAGGTTGCATTACTGGGTGCGGTTAATCTCTCGTAGGTACTCACAGTCTGACGGCCGATTAGTCTTAATGGTTGTGAAGTTTGCTATTTTAGATGTGGTAGTACCAATCCTCGTGTAGAAGAAATATTTTACGGTTTTGAAGTTGGCTGACTAGTTGACAAGCTTGAGATATATCCAAGGTGTTGAAGATTCGATATTCTAACAGTTCATTCCTACTAAGTGCGAGTATTTTTGTGCTTGAGTATGGTATGTGTTTTATAAACATGAGTATTTGAAAAGTATTAAAAGCACATACTTGTATATAGTGAATATAACCTTTGCCTATGCTGTGGCTTGATACAACGTGTGTACCTACCTACATACATTGCAGAATTGTACATAGGTACATACATATACATATACATAATACATATACATATACTATGACCATGCAAGCTTAGCAACACGCATGCATGCACAGGCGTGTTGCCTAATTAGGTGATATTGATTAATTAGGTTTAGGTGACATCTTTACGAAATAAAATTGCCAATGATACAATATGCGACACGGGGTCACCTTTGCATTGTACTTATACATAGTTTGCGTAGCGATCAATCACAATGATCTACCTTGTTTGTTTTGCGTCGGTTTGTAAGGCTTTTGCGTCGATAAATGGATCCAGTGACCTTAGAAACAGGTGTCATCTAAGTCGATTTGGTTGTAATATTCAATTGTTCACTGATCCACTTTAGCATATGTCAAAACCACCGTTTTCTTAATTCCGATAGTAGTAGCTGAATTCAATGCGGCTTTTGGGATAAACTAAAATATTTCTCGAATAAATAAATAAATTGCAAAATTAGAGTTTGTAAGATCTTGCTGCATTTAAATATAAACATTTTTCTTTGTAGGTCCCACCCTATAAATATTTATAGTGTGACATCAGCGTGTGGTTCTTGTTTGTATAGCAGTCAATCGTTAGGTTGTTTTCGTGCCGGCTAACAGGGCTTTGACGTCAAGAGGCGGGCCCCCACTTCACAAACCAGGCAGGTGTCATCTAATTGCAATTACGGGAGCTTAAAGAAACTGAAGGCCCTGGCAGTTTCGTATTAGATGCCTGAAATATGAAAAGACCTCTGACTCGTCAAGAAGGTTTTTCGCTGCCTTTTTCCTTCTCCTTGACAAATATTTTGTCGGTGCTACGGATATGTGCCTTGAAAAGTACTTATGTAAAGGTAAATAATATAACTTCAGTCGTGTCATATTGCTGATTCGCTTTTAAACGTATAAGAAGTGGTGCATCCTTGCTGAAAATTATATTTGTATCATCTATACAAAGTTTGACGTTGTAGCCTAAAATTAAATTGTTTTATTTATTTTGATATGATTATTACTAATGACTTTTGACAACAAGGTCTGCTAATTTATTAGAAATAGTCAGTGTCTATCTGTTAAGTTAGAACATTTTTAAAGTTTTCGTAGTCGTTCTGAAAAGCATATTCAACACTAGTTTTTACCCGCGGCTTTGCCCGTGTTATCTAGATTCCGGTTTCATCTCAAGCTCTCAAGGGAGCATATAAAAGATATAAAAAGTATCACCAAGTCAGCCTAAATCCTGCTTGTAAACCAAATTTCATCAAAATCCGTTCAGTGGTTTCAGCGTGATTGACGGTCAACATCCAAACTTATTAGTATAAACTAATAATATAAGCGTGAAAGTTTTTTGTGTGGTCATTCTATGAAACGAAACCTCAACTACTATCATATTGACAGTTGAGGTTTTGTGACACCGACAAGAGTATCTATCGCTCATCAAAGAGAAAGATGACAATGCCGTAAAAAGTTGGTGTTGTAAAAACACCTTACGCAAAACTTAATTATTATGGCAAAGTGACGTACTTACTGTACATATAAACAGTGTAATTGTCAAGTATCTCCGTTCTGAATTTGAAACTGCGAATAGTAGAACGTGCCAAAATGCAAATTACGTAAGATAGTATGGTACACTGCGGCAAATTGAGATTTCTATTCTGTGTTGTAGCAGTGCCGCATTGATGCAGACTGTTGTGGAATGTTCACGAGATAATAGAAATGAACGATGACGAAATACTGGTTTCTAATTGTTAATGTTTAAAATGAAGTCAACGTCAAAACAATTCACTCAATTTGACGTAAAAAACATGGTTTCCATTATTTGTATTTTATGTTATTGTAATTACTAACATTATTCGTAAGAAAACTGTTTTCAATTATGGGCTCGGCCTGAAATAAATTGAATTGAATTGAATTATTACAAGACTAACAATAATCTGAGGTAAATCCGAAAACAATTATCAATTAACAAAATCGTGATGACATTGAATCCTGTACCTCTACATATTCGTACACAATAACATACAACACTAAAAGAAAAATCTAGTATCAACCAAAATCGTGATGACATTGAATCCTGTACCTCTACAATACATATTCGTACACAATAACATACAACACTAAAAGAAAAATCTAGCATCAACCAAAATCGTGATGACATTGAAATACTAATCCTCTACATACTCGTACACAATAGCATACAACACTAAAAGATAAATCTAGTATGATCCAAAATCGTGATGTCAATGAATCCTGTACCTCTACATACTGGTACACAATAGCATATAACACTATGAGATAAATAAATCTAGCATGACCCAAAATCGTGATGACATTTAATCCGTCAACTAGCGGCACTCGATGGGGTTTCCCATAGATACGAATAAGTGTATTGACGTGGCGGCAAGGCTTCCGAGTTGTTTTCGCGGCTAACAGGTCTTTGACGTCAAGTGCTCTGCAGGAGGGCACGCGTCATCTAATTGCCTTCGGGTCAGGTTGATTGATAGACCGCCTGTTACGCCGGACGACCTCGTTACTTCGCAAATATTGTTTTCCACTTAGATTTCCGCTTGCGATGCGCGAAAAATGGCAAAGTTCCTTGTCGCATTTAAAGTGGCTTAGCGAGTGTAAGCTAGGCAATAATGTGTGGGAAAAAAATCGGGCGTAAAGATATAATGAAGTTTTTACATGTACCTACATAATATGGATGTTTATTGAACGTTTCACGAGGAAGAAGCTAAATAAAATAGAAAAAATCATACTGTGAAATTGATACATAGTCGTTTTCAGTCCAACTTGTAGACGAATAAGTAGGTACTGCATGAGTTTGTGATAGAACTATTTTGAAGCCTTTACATATGATTGTGAATCCCTCACAAAAGATTTTTTAACTTTATTTTTGCCGGTACAATCATAACGTATAGGCTTTCTACTCGTATTACCGTGAAACACTCGCGCTTTGTGATTTGACTTTTGTTACAGTTAGTTTTGCCAAAATCTTTAAATATGCTCCTGGGCTAGGTACTCTCCCCTTCTATTTATTTTACTTTGCAAATAACGTTGGTATAATTTTTGAAAGCTTCTCTTATTTTGCATTGCTTTCTTTTCATACATCTTCCCGATATGAATATGATGAAACCTTAAGGGAAAGGTATACCAAAATTTGTTGAGGTTAATCTATTTAGCACCGTGGATCGCGCCAAATTATTAATTATAACGGATTAACTTGATTAAACCCAGGTTTATGTTATTTATTACTTTACAAAGCGACCCTGTTATAATTGGACCCATAGTCGCTGCGTTTACTTTGGCCTTAACATAGATAATTTATCGACATAACTGCACGTTGTACATTTAAAATTATTGTATGACCTGCCGCATAATTTGTTCTCAGTGGGTTATAATCTATGTAACTGTATTTTCAATGGCCATGGGTATGAACCTTATTTAAAACATACATAAAATATAATATTATAAGAAAATACGAGTATGTACGTACGTGTGTTTACATTAAAATCGGCCAAGTGCGAGTCGGAGGACTCCGTTCAAATTCTATTTATGGCAAAAACTACTTAGTAACTAGATTTCGTTCAAACAATTGGTTAGAAAAATTTGAGGACAATAAATAAAAAAAAATTGTTTCCAAAAAATTGAGGACCATGAAAATTATATTTTTCGGTGGGCTCACATTTTACCATATCTAAATTTTGGGCTCACAAGGGCAAGCACCCACAGCCGTAAAAACACATATTAAAATAAAAAAATTATAAGTTATTTTTTAAACCTAACCTATCTATAGATACCAGCACGTATTTATTTAAGCGCCCTTAGTGTCCCGCTGCAGGGCAAAAGCGTACTCACAATTGTTAAATTTTAATTTTACTAAACCACTTGTATATATATAAATGTATGTAACATAGTTTTTAAATCGGCTTCAACAGTTACCAATACCACAGATCTTACCAGCTTTTGTATTTTGTACCATGACTGCGGAGAGGCCTGGTGACCTGTGGCACAGATTAAGCTTTTAAATCTAATTCAGGCACCAGTGCTTCACAAAGTTTATATAATATACTTTGAATGTAATAGACTAAGTGCCCATGTATTGTACTTTGTGAAGCAAAATAAATAATTATATTATAAATAAATAAAAAAAAATTATATGTTCAATGAAAAAATACATATTTCGAGTTTCAGTTTTAATTATGAGGACCCTCAATTTTTTTTTATATTTTCGTGTGAAAACCTTAATGCGCTTCACATACATCTACTCACCGAGTTTCAACAGTATAGTACCTTTAGTTTCGGAATAAAGTGGCTGTGTCAGACTGGCGGACAGACAGACATGACGATTCTAGTCTTTTAGAGGGTTACGTTTTTTGCCATTTAGCTATGGAACCCTAAAAATCATGTACGATTAATGGACGAGTTTTTGGTTCAAAGTTATTTTTATAACAATTTCCACGCACATAACTTGGGTTCCTTTTCAATGCAAAATGGCAAACGCATTTCCACAGTGCGAGGGCATCAAAAAAAGGAAGAAAGTTTAAGAATTCCCCAACCAAAGCGACTTTCTTAAGCAAACAAACTCTTTAGATGAATGTTTGGAGCGTGGCAAAACATGTTCCGTTTTCAAATAACGTTTGATTTCTGTTTGATGTGTGAAGCGGTTGAAATAAAAAAAATTAGTTTCGTCAACATTGATTTTCAGAATACAGATTGATAATACTACGCACAGTCGGACATTACTAAGTAATATTTTCTTGCCGAAATTCATTCTCTATCTTCTTTCCTTAAAAGAATACCTATGTAGGTAAGTACATTAGATTAGTTTGTACGCTTTTTTTGTTACTCTTCTACTTCATGTATTATTCATTATAACTCAATGTCTCAGCATTATTAAGGACTTTTTGACTAGGATTCAGTACGCTTATCTGGATAAACACAAAACAAATACTTTGTAAATGGAACTAAGAATAATTGAACAAGGGGCTCTTAGTAAATCTTCTTATATAGACTTAAGACGGAATTATCACGTCTATACTAATATATAAAGCTGAAGAGATTGTTTGCTTGTTGGTTTGTCTGTTTGAGCGCGCTAATCTCAGGAACTACTGGACCGATTTGAAAAATCTTATTTAATTCTAATCGAAATCAACGCGGACGGAGTTGCGGGCGGCCGCGAGTAAAATTTAATTGTCTTAGTAAAAGACGTACGTAGTTTTCGCGCGTGTATTCAATTTAGATTAAGTACTTTATAAAGTGTAAAAATGCCTCCTAGTCCAGGAATTTTAGATTTCATCTGCGGAATAATTCCTAGTGAGCTGAATTTTTGTATACACCTTCATTATGATATTGTAATGATGATGTGAAAAATCGACATTGATATCGTGCCGGCTAAAAAAGTTATAGGGGTCCAAACGTCACGAAAATCAGTTTTTCGCAAATATCTCGCGATCTTTTGCTCAGAGGTCAATAATGGTTTCATAAAAGTTGTTCGTCGTAAAATTGTCTACAAAAAAGGTCTCTTGCATTTTTCTGTACAATTAACCGTTTTTGAAATAGAGACTAAAATGCACTCACATATGTCATAGTATACCGTACGGCGCATACCAAGGCATAAACCCTATTGTTTGTTTTTTTCCCTTTATTGTTTGTGTGTTTTTTGTTAGTATGATGTTCTACATATAGAAATATAAAGGACTTGAAATACTAGTACAGTCAGGAAAATAGGAATATCAACTATAAAAAACTAAGTGGCAATTTTTTTTGTCACTTTATAACTCAAGAACGGGCTCACCGATCCAAACCAAATTTTCAGGGTTTGTACAGACTATTTAGTATATGTTTTATGTGAAGTTTAAACAAAATCGGTCGTTCTTTTTATACGTAGCGAAGCACATACCGGGCCGCTAGTAATGATATAGATATGCAATGTGAATTTTAGCAATTTTGATCCACGATCTGCGAAAAAATTCCTAGTGGGCTGAATTTTTGTATACGCCTTTATTATGATAATGTGATGAAATTGTGAAAAATCGACATTGATATCGTGCCGGCTAAAAAAGTTATAGGGGTTCAAACGTCACTGGACAAAGCATATCTATATCATTACTAGCGGCCCGGTACGTGCTTCGCTACGTATAAAAAGAACGACCGATTTTGTTTAAACTTCACATAAAACATATACTAAATAGTCTGTACAAACCCTGAAAATTTGGTTTGGATCGGTGAGCCCGTTCTTGAGTTACAAAGTGACAAAAAAAATTGCCACTTAGTTTTTTATAGTTGATATTCCTATTTTCCTGACTGTACTAGTATTTCAAGTCCTTTATATTTCTATATGTAGAACATCATACTAACAAAAAACAAACAAACTTAAAAGGGAAAAAAACAAACAATAGGGTTTATGCCTTGGTATGCGCCGTACGGTATACAATACCAGATGTGAGTGCATTTTAGTCTCTATTTCAAAAACGGTTAATTGTACAGAAAAATGCAAGAGACCTTTTTTGTAGACAATTTTACGACGAACAACTTTTATGAAACCATTATTGACCTCTGAGCAATAGAACGCGAGATATTAGCGAAAAACTGATTTTCGTGATGTTTGGACCCCTATAACTTTTTTAGCCGGCACGATATCAATGTCGATTTTTCACATCATCATTACAATATCATAATGAAGGTGTATACAAAAAATCAGCTCACTAGGAATTATTCCGCAGATCGTGGTTCAAAATTGCTAAAATTACTGGACTATCCGTGGTGCATAGTTTTAGAGCGCTGCGCTCAAAAACGTCGGGGGCCGTAGGCTCGAATCCAGCGGGAAACCACAAAAGATAGACATTGCTGTTGCAGGATATTTTTAAGACTATTTTATGTTAAATATTTCTGCTGCACACGCGACGGAAGCTTATAAAATGGAGTAACTTCTCCCGTTTTCCCAACATTTCCCGTCACTACTCAGCTCCCATTGATTATTCCGAGATGAAAAGCATACTATAATCTTGCCAAGAGTATAAAAGAATATTGTACCAATTTTCGTTAAAATCCGTCGAGTAGTTTTGGAACATACAGACAGACAGACAAAAATTTTACTGATTGCATTTTTGGCATCAGTATCGATCACTTATCACGGCCGGATAGTTGTTTTGCAAAATATGTATATTTCATGTAGGTTCAGAATTGACCTCTCTACCGATTTATTATAAGTGTTGATTAATACCAAGTTTATGAGTATTTCTTATAATGACAATTAACTGCAACGTTGTTGACACTTTGAATACTAGCAAAATAAACTGTTTTATTTCGTGGATATCTGTATAGATACAGGTAGGATAGCTTTTCGGGTTTACCCAATTAAATATTTAAATGGACGCTAATTTGACTGTTACGTGTGGCCGAGTCGTGCATTGTTCCACCTTGGTAATGTGGGTGGCGAAGTACTGGCTAAAGGATAACGATTATGTAACACAGCTGGGTATCGATTGGTGTACCCGGCTCGTTGCGTAAGCAGCCTTGGCCAGCCATCCACTGCTGCAGATGTTAGGATTCCCTACGTCCACCTATCTGCTACTCATTAGTTCATTACGCGTTTACGTCATCACGGAACTTAACCACTGCGGAATTCATGTAACAGAGATTATCTCGATAGTCTAATTAGTACTTTGTTCGGATTACGAACCAGACATTCCCAGTTGATGTCCAGTCCAAGCCAATACAGTAAATGAAATTTGTGAGATACTCACAACTATCGTCGTTATGTCTTAGTTATTAAGTTGCCCTACTATCTAATAAGACAGATGATGTATTCGTGGATCCATTATGTATTGTGTTTCTATATTATTTGTTGAGGGTTTTGCTTCAAACAGCGGATGGAATACGACAGATGTATCATGATTTGAGGGAATAATAGTATTTTACTACATCGGGGTATATTTGTGTACAGCTATTGACATATCTCAAAGGCTGTAAGTGAATCTGTGACACCCTTGGTATTTCATTCTTCCATTCGGTAAAAGCATGCTCAATTGCACCATAAATTCTTAATAAAAAATGAACAAGTAAAGACATCCACATCAAGCTGTTCGCCTATGCAGTTTTCTATACTAGCTAGCGTTGACAGCAGGCTTTGTAACCGAGAACTAGCTGTAATTATAGCTCATTTGACATTATAATTATTATACGAGCTACAAGGTACTCGTATTCTGCTTTCGTAGAATTCATTATCGATCGACCTATGCTTTTATAATTCATATTTAGCAGCATACCATATTTTTTCAAAGGAAAATTATTTAGGAGATAGATACACGCATTAGGCGTGCAACATTGAGAAGACAAAGGAAACTGTTCCATTAAGGAGCGTTATTCTGGAACGTTAATCGACGTTTGCCAATTGCTGCTGTCTGTTGAAAACGGGGAATAATCGACTTGCGATGAATGTTTATTCCCTCACAGATCTAAGATAAATACAAATTGTATAAGAATAAAACAAAGTTCCCGTTTTGAAACGATAAAACGTCATACAACAAACACAATTATTGCTTTCGATAATATAAGGTAATTTCTGACTTCCGATGTAGGTAAATGATAACCAAATCGATTCTTGGATAAGCCTTGTTTTTGAAATCCAAAATGATAAAATGTGTTTGCATAGTAGGAATTTCGTTTTTTTAAACTCAAATGCTAATAAAACGATCGATTTACTATTGCACAAATGTATGATATTGGGCAGGATTAATAGGTTAAATCGATGAATCTACTCTCTTAATTGTGTCTTCTGGTGTTTCGTCGAAGATGACATTGGTACATGGTTTGTGTAACACCTACGTACGTATGAAGTTAACAAGCGTTATGTCAGCGCAAAGACGGACGGCAAACTTTAACTCTCTTGTAAGGCTTGTCGTTAGGGACTCGAAACTTTGTAACTTTGCAGTTTGTAGTGTAGGTATAATAGTGACACAATCATGATATGGGTTCAGGAGGCGTTATGACATTTTCACTGTCGAGTTTAGATATATTCTAGTCAACTTCCTTGATTAGAAACACGCGTAAGTTAATTGTTTTATATTTTTTTTCGGTTGATTGTCTTCGGTTCCGAACACATCGTGCTATATTATAGCTTAAAGACTTCCTTGACAGATGAATTACTAGCACACAGATATTTTTTTACAATTCGCACCTGTAGTTCCTAAGACTAGCGCGTTCAAACAAACAAAGAATCAAACAAACTCTTCAGCTTAAATATATTAGTATAGATTCTGCTGTACCTACTTCCGAAAATATGAATTTTTATAAAATACTAACATCCTACTAAAATGACTACTAAAAAGAAGGTATTAAAAACACTGGCCGTCGAAAAGTATTATTTACCAATATAACAACCTCGCTCCCCCTCGTGATTAAGAACTCTTAAGTAAAGAGAAATTGTAGCCCCTTAGAGGGCGTGCAGACAGCACACTAGCGCCGAATTTTTTATATTTAATTACACAATAAATGAGATAATTAGATAGAAAAACTCTCTTCTTCTTCCTAGTGTTTCTCCCGTTTCAATACGGGGTCCGCTTTGACCATTTTTAGCACTGTTTTAGATTATGACAACCCAATGATAAACAATGTAATTGAAGTCACTTATAAAAATAAAATCATAAATGTTATTCATTAGTGCACTACAGAGAGTTATTTAATCTTTATATCTTAAATTCATTTCAATTTTTTAAAAACGATTGTCGGCGCTAGTGTCCTGTCTGCAAGCCCTTAAGCTTGTAGCTTTACAGGATTTAGTTTTATAAGCTAGTTTGGGCGAGAAACCATCTCATCCAGATCACACTTAAGATAACCTTTGTCTAGTCTAGAGTGTATTTCATTTGTTGGATTATTCCAAAGGTTGACGTCATACTGCTGCTAAATATGCTTTTCATTATTTACCTCTATTAAAGGTACACCCAACTAAATTAAATTAATACTTGACAAAATGAGTTAAGAACCAGTGAAAACTAGTTACTCCATACTTATATCGGTTGTTTTTACCTCTAACAGGATCTCTGTCTCTGCAGGTTGTATATCACGGAAAACAATAATTATTATCAGCCAAATTTCATTTTACAAACCAACAATCATATGCATATTCAGAAATTGCACTATTCGTTGACTTGCAATTTTATGCAAACAAGCGGATTTAACGTATACGGAGAGTTCAGCGAGACTTTTGTTTTCAATTTAGTATTTAGGTCATGCCATTTTTTATTCTGCTGGCACGTTTCCTAGCGAATGCTCTGATAAAACTGGGTTTTTTCCAGTTTTGTATGGATACCGCAGTTGAATTTATGAATAGTTCGGCAACCGAGTAAGTTACAATGGTTTTGTATCCGCAGATTTCAAGTTCAGACTGTCAAACGAGTAACTGACTATGTCGTTAAATATGTATTACTTTCCTTCCGCCTGTGGTTTCACCCGCTTTCCCCACATTTCCGAGATCAAAAGTAAGAATTATTCTAATCGGTCCAGTAGTTTTATGAGTTTATTCATTAAATACAAAAATACAAATCTTTCCTCAAAATATAGTATGAGTGTAGATGTTGATAAAAAGTTTCATTTTACCGTTAGTACCAAAGAAATGATTGATATAATATTATGAATATGATTATTACATTCAATGATGTCTACCTGTCACGCGTAATAATATTGGCTACAAAATTCCATCATTTTAATAAAATGGCCATTAATTTTAGGATTGGCCGTTTGATGATTATTACCACATTCAAGGATAATTGAAGTAGACATATTATGTAGGTCCTTGAGATAAAAGTCATAATTTAACAGGGGCATTTAGGGAATAGTTGCGTGTTTATGTAAAACACGACATTGTCTAGGACAATTGTTAAAAAAAACAGAAATATGTATAATATAGTTATGAAAATTTTTGACAAATGCGTTTGAATAGCATCGAGTAGGACCATGACGTCCCATTCCATCATGATATGAGTAAAATATAGTGAACTGAGCATAGAAATGTTATTTATTGTTGTTGTTGGATTTGGTGTGTATCGGGACACTTTGATCGGAATGGAATATCATCCACTTTGTGTTGAGAGAGCAGCGGTTGAACCCTTTTATATCGGGAAAAACATTCAGCGATATGAATCAGTTTCGATACATAGCATTCCTATTCATGAGTTGGGAGAGATTTTTTATATTTACGAATCTAATTTATTTCCTTTTCACTGGTTTATTTAAAAACAAAGAAAATATGAACGGTATTAAATTGTAAACATTGCACGTGACGGTAGTGCCTAGGAGTTGGTTTTCGGGTTTAGAGGATCGAAAAAATAATTATCTAAGGGTAAAAAGGACTATAATTTAATTCAATTTTATTACCTTTCCCAGAATCCCAGAATATGTCTATACTAATACAATAAAGGTGAAGAGTTTGTTTGTTTGAACGCGCTTAGCTCAGAAACTACTTGTTCGAAATGAAAATATTTTTTTGTTGGATATTCCATTTGTCGAGGAAGGCTTTAAGCTATAGTATTACACTTTGTGTGCGCAACCCGAAATCCACGCGGACGGAGTCCTGGGCGGCCGCTAGTTTGTTTCTAAAATGATATACCTAACAGTATATTTTCATTAAAGATAATGCAATCGTATCGTTAGGAATTACGTGACTGTGTGAAAAATATTCCACGTAAGCCTCTTGAGATTACCTAATGAGTTAGTTTGAAATACGAATGAATCCAATTATACGAGTGGCTTATTTGTATGATCTGGTGATGTCTGGTTCGTTGCGTTGTTTGTACGTGAAAGGGTGTTAGGTTATTCGAAGGGCACACATTTGAATTAGCAGTGCGAGGAAAATCTAATTAGCTTTAGTGTTTGACGTTTATGGAAAATTAATTTTATAAAATTCAGGAACTGTCAAGTATAAAACGTATTCGTACGCATAATTAGAAATGCATCAGCATCTGTGCAAGAAATACGAACATTTGCAAAGGCATAATATATAAATGTGACCTAAATGGCTGTAAAGTAACTGTCTGTTACTTTTGTAGATTGACCTTACCTGAGACAGCGTAATCTTAACTCCACATCTCTTTGTTAATGCAGAATGGACTGCCGTCGCCTGAAAATCCATACATATTCAATGGAGACTTCGTAGACCGAGGCAAGAAAAGCTTGGAAGTATTCCTTTTACTGCTAGCCTGCATGTTGGCGTTCCCTGGCGGGGTCTACCTCAACAGGGGAAACCACGAAGATCTTATTATGAATTCTAGGTAAGTGTTTGCTTACTCGTATTCAGAGCCGTCTCAAGAGATTCCAATACATATAAACGAGTTCTCTTCGTAAATATCGAACAATTACAAATAGCTTCGTTAAAAATGCATAGGTCCCTACTTCGTATCATTCGTAATCGTATTAATCTGTACCAAAAATTGTGTGCAGGTATGGATTCATCAAAGAAGTTCATCAAAAATATCGGGTAAGTAAATCTTTACGTTATAAAAATATATGAATTCCGTTGTTTGCCAGTGTTAAACATTTACTGCCTTTGCGGTGTCACAAATCATCGTGTTCTAGGCATATTTACTCATTCATAACATAGACGACAGGAGTAGGTCACTATATTATGGTGACTAATAGTAATCTACCCCTGCTGTCTATGTTTATAGTCTCCTCGAAGTCTGTAAGAGCGACAAAAAGAGCAATATTTTGATTGGGGTTTGATTAATTTAGTTTGTTGTGTAAATAAATTGAATTGCAAAATTGATCTTTGTATTGTATTTTATGTAAGCAAAACTTGCTTACAATTTTATAGTAAATGTGCGGGTATAAAAAATTTTGTTGAAATAAATCTTTCTACAAAAATTATGCTCCTAAAAAGTGGTTACACATTTATTTCTTATTTTAAATGGCGTCGATTTACCTTGCGCCCGCAAAAGATATGCAAGAACGTTTTTTCTTAGCTTGGAATTGGAAGTTTTACAAGCAAGCTGAAAAGGCCCAGAAACTCTTACAGATATCAGAGGCAGACGCCGAGATTGATTAGGTCGTTATTATTCATTGCTGCAGACGGCGGAGAAGCAGTGGAAACTTTTATAATTCAACATTTTAGTTAAGAATGGGGTTTGACTTAGATATTTATTCTTTCAGATAACTTTAAAGTTAGTCGTGAAAGTTTTTTGATAAGGTAAACAATAGAAAATGAAGATGCATATTATGGATAGAAACTGCCTTTTTACTACTAAATTTATTTCATAAAGTAGCAAAAAGGCAAGTCATATTTTAGTAAAAAAAATTACTATCATTACTTAAATAATGGAGAAAAAATGTACGACACGCTAACCCAGCAGCAAAATCCAAAGTAAAAACCTCGGTGTTATAGCGCTTTTGTTTCGATACTAAATTATTCCGAAGCATATTTAACGAATGTCGCTTGTTAAAACTTGTTGGTTTGATGTAGCACAACGCGGAGAGGCTGCTGAAGTTGATCGAGTGTGTTTACCGATGGCTGCCGCTGGGCACCATCATCAATAACCGCGTGTTCGTCGTGCACGGAGGCATCTCCGATACCACCGACCTCGACATGATCCGCAGTCTGGAACGGGACAAGGTCAGTCAGTCATAACATGAGATAAATAAATAATAAATAAATAAATATTTCACATCACATACATTGATCTGACCTCGTGTTAGTAGCTTAAGCACTTGTGTTACAGACATCAGAATGAACAGTGGTATTACAAATATACTTAAATAGATACATATAACACCCAGACCAGGACAAACAGACATGTTCATGCACACAAATGTTTGTCCTGTGCGGGGATCGAACCCGCGACCTCTTGCTTAATAGCCAACATCTTGACCATTACACCAAGCGGGGCGTCAACATGCATTCTGGAACATAACATAGGTATGACAATAAAAAAATATCCTCAACGTTAATTTTAATAATAAAGAGTCACGACTAGAGAACTTTGTACCAAAATTAACGACTCGTGAGTGTCGTAAATGCTTAGCCAATCATTACTAAGATCAACCAACTAGCCACGTAGAATATTTAAGCACTCAAATGAGTCCGCAATTAATTAAGTGCATCTGCATTCCTTTTCTCTCCCTTTTATTTGGAGTTCGGTGTGTCTGCAATTTGTTGCGATTTTTAGTAAAATCAATAACATAGTCTTCCTACCAACTTACATAACAGTCCATAATTGTGGTTGTAAATTACATTTGTATTTATGAGTTTTAATAAGCTTATCTGAATTTGATTGGTGACAAAACTTGGAATTAGGGTAGTAACGATAACTTGAATTTGTCGTGGATGTGAATATTGGTCGTATTTTCATATTTCGGAAAGGTCATTATCGAGGGGACATGTGAGTATTTTTATTGCGAAATCGTAACAAGGGTATTTCTTTCAATTCGGAAATATAGGGATCATAACGGGACTGACGCGAATAAATATGAAATGGCAGCAACGCCTTTTTACTTGCAAATGTGGTATCATATGTAAATATTTAAGTATATTTGAGGCCCACGATCAGTCATGTTCTGATTTGTGTCCTCTTCAGCTTGTAGCAGATGCACTTGTGCTAATAATAGACATGAAGAATGTTATATTCAGTAGC
Source organism: Nomophila noctuella (assembly GCA_958496325.1). Lineage (NCBI taxonomy): Eukaryota > Metazoa > Arthropoda > Insecta > Lepidoptera > Crambidae > Nomophila > Nomophila noctuella. The sequence goes on along the minus strand of OY292486.1, from coordinate 10,202,592 downwards.
ATTTTAGTACAAACGTGTACGACTTTTCATCTCAAGAGTATGCGATTAAGCATTTAGAATCTTATGTCATTTAACAAAACAAAGAAAATAATAATATGCTTGTTGGAGTAGACTTTACAGAAACCTTTCAACGTTTCTGTAACTTCTTTGCTGTTATACAATTAATTACCATAGAATTTTGTTTCCAGTATGTGTCACTGCTACGGCCTCCTGTGACGGAGAATACGGCTTCAGGAGCAGAAGTTATCGATAAAGTGGAGTGGAAACAGGTAAGTTACTCTAAAATGCTGATAACTGTTATGCTGTTTCTTACCAACTTCTTACTAAGTAAGGTCCCCATCAGAAAAGTTTGGGAGGGTATGGAGTTTTGAACAACAAACAACGCTTGTGCAACTTTTGTGAAGTTGTTGGTGTCCATGCCGCGCTGATCACTACGATTAGGAGGATTATTCGTTTGCCTTCATCTGACATAAAACAACAACATTCACTTATAATTCGTAGGTACATATCATAGCTGGGCATTAACTCGTTAATCCGTTAATCGTTAATTAACGAAGTTAACATTTTGATTAACGGATTAACTTTTAAGTTAACTTCAAAAAATGTTAACGGACATGTTAACTTCCGTTAATTATGCAGAAGTCCGTTAATCGTTAATCCAATGCCTACTTTTTACCGCACGGCTCCGCAGGACGACGCGAAAAACAGGTTTAGACAGTGCCATGCGCGGCGAGCGCGGCGCGTGGCAGTTTAAATGGCGAAGGGAGTCAAGGGAGCAATACGCGTAACAACGATGATGACGTGGAAGACTTTTTTAATTCTGTCACTCAGTCTATAGAAAAACCAAATGCTCCAACTCTTAAAAGAGCACAGTCTCGTTAAAATGTGGCTGGACATGAAATCGAAAGACTCATTCAACGAAGCTGCATTCCTCGGGGAACAGATATTTATAAATCTATTTATTATAATACAATACTGCTATACCCTCAAGCGCTGCTGTAGAACGTCTGTATTCCACGGGTAAAGACATTTTAACACCAAAACGAGGCCCGCTTTCAGACGAAGACTTCAGCATGTTAATGTTTATGAATGGGAATATGCACCTTATGACCGACGATTCAATTACACATTTATTTGAATTTTACAAGTATTTTGTATTGTTCCTAACCTGTTTACTTCCAGAACCTAAACCAACCAACGGGTTTTATAAGTTCACTAACGTAACGATATAAAAATGCAACTTTTCACATAGTTAACGGATTAACGATTAACTTTAACTTGCGTTAATTCTTCCGAAATGTAACGCTTTAACGTTTAACGAAGCTAACTTTTTTTGTAACGGATTAACGATTAACGAAGTTAACTATTTTATTAACGGTGCCCAGCTATGGTACATATATGTATTTTATGGGATTGAATTAGTCATGCCTTCTATCTAACGTCGTAATTAGTTCATCGGGGACCAACTGATGCTAAACTATCACGCAAAGTGATGGGCCATAGGGGAGGCTAACTATGACAAATATGTTACATCATCTTTCTTATTCCATTTTTATAAATTGGATATAATTTTTGTATATTATTTTTGTTAATTATCTTTTAAGCACATGCATAATTTAAGTGACATGGATGGGTTTAGACCGTGTTGCTAAATTAATGAAATAGGTTATATATGTAAATAGGCTATACAACCATTTCAGCAGATTATTCCATTGATTTAGTTCAACAAAACGTAGAATTGGCGCCATTAGTAAATGTAAGGACTTGAATTGAATGGTTTTAAGATCAGATGAATCTTTTGTAAAGCATCACGCTGAGAGATTATTCTTATTGATAGATTCGAGATTAACGTAGCTAACAATCAGAATGGGAACATTTAATTAATGATAATTCTAATTCTTCTCTTTCTATATATCCATAATTATTAAACTAGACAAGTGTAGACTACAACCCCAAAGAATTCTTGGTTTGCCCCACCTTACCTACCTACCAAATTTACGACATTTCGCGCACTAAATTCTTTATTGGTCAATCGATTGGCCATGACAAATACCAACTTCATTCATAAATAATACATAGTTCTTTGCCCTGAGAATATAAAATGTAAGAAACTTCTTATTTTTATTATAGTAATATGGCATTGGATTAATTTTTTGATGTTTTCGCTGATCTTTAAAGATTACTAAGTACTGGGAGGCTAAGCAGGATGCGATAGGTATCTTTTGTGATTTGTCAAAAGCTTTTCATGAAACCTTGCTGATGAAGCTACGGCATTATGGCGTCTCAGAGTTCGCTTTAACGCTTTTAAAATCATACCTCACTGGCAGAGTTCAAAAGGTGAACATCAATGGAACTAACTCCGATGGCGCACCATTGATAATGGGAGTGCCCCAGGGCTCAATATTGGGACCACTCCTTTTTCTTATATATATTAATGATCTTCCTGCCATTGCTAAGGGTCTATGTGAGACTGTGTTGTTTGCTGATGGTACATCTTTAGTTTTTAAGGTAGATAGACGTAATATACAACTTGACGAGGTAAATAACGCGCTCTCACAAGTCCATCATTGGTTTACAACTAATAACTTACTACTAAATCCTAAAAAAACAAAATGTATTAGATTCACAATGCCAAATGTGCCACAAGTTATTACAAATGTTTTAATGAATAATGAACAAATTGATGTAGTCAAATCAACTGTCTTTTTAGGAATTACCATAGATTCAAAATTACAATGGAGCCCCCATATTGTTGCTTTGGCTGGGAGACTAAGTTCTGCAGCATTTGCTGTAAGAAAAATACGGCGCCTTACTGATATTGAAACGGCGAGATTGGTTTATTTCAGCTATTTTCATAGTGTTATGTCTTACGGTTTGTTGTTGTGGGGGTCGGCTGCTGATATACAAACAATTTTTGTATTACAGAAAAGGGCGATCCGTGCAATATACGACCTTAAGCCGCGTGATTCACTCCGTGAGATATTCAAGGAGATTAACATATTAACTACAGCGTCTCAATACATCTTTGACTGCATAATTTATATACGCAAGAACCTACACAATTTTTCTAAAAAGAATGACTTTCATAGCTTTAATACACGAAATAAACATAAGCTTGCCGTTCCAAGTCACAGGCTTCATAAGACTGGGAAGTCTTTTATTGGACTAAGTGTCAAAATATTTAATAAACTACCAGAAAGTGTAATTGAATTTCCTAAACAAAAATTTAAGTTGTTCATTAAATCAACCTTAATGAAGAAAGGTTATTATAAAATAGATGATTATTTAAATGACAAATATGCATGGACATATTGATCTGCTCAGCCGCACTTATTTTGTATTTATTTTTAAGGTATATTTGACATAATTGTAAAATTGAAATTTATTTTTAAAAAAGGCAAAACTGTCTGAGTTTCTTGCGGCGTCTCTTCTCAGCAGGCCATTCACGTCGAGGCGCTGGTAGGGTAAAAAAAGTTTTGACGTGCAAAAGAATTTACTAAGTGAATCAAATTGCTAAATAAATCATTGTTTGTTTCATTGTTTCACTTGTTAAATAATAGTATCAACATCTTATTGCCTGTTAAAGTTCTTAGATCTTACATTTATTTTACAGTAAAGTTTTGTCCTTTACAAGATCCTACATTCGTATTCCAACTATACACAATTCACAAGACTAAACACACGAATCACGTAAAGGCTTAATGTGGGTTTGGGTATTCAATATAAGACGGAGAGACTTTACATGTAAACATATAAATTGTATTGAAGACTCAATTTCTCAGTTGATTGCTGTGCGGGGCTCGTTACACCTTCACCCAAGTCACCTCGCAATATCCTATAAACTAAACGCGTTTAGGTTAGCTGCGCTAATAACATTTTATTAAGCATCGTCTCATGCAATTAGCACCGCGCAAGTTCATGTTTGCGACGCAATCAAGCGTCGGATTAAGTTGGATTCGGAGATAAATCGACTAACTATCGCTGGCATAGATGCACTGTGATAATCAATTAGTAAAGACGACGAGCGCGTACGACGTCTCCCCATTCACAACCTTCAAACAAATTTGCTAAGAATAAATAAAAGATAATAAAATATTTCGTTGCCTAAAATAGGCAACGAATTATTTTATTATCTTGCATTATCATTGTAATATCAGTAAATTTTGACAATAAATGATGACGAGAAAAACAGGAAAGTATTCGTTTAAGAAACCCTTTGAACACAAAATGCTGTAGATTCAAGCTTAATGAGAAAATAAAATGGGAAAAAATATTTTCTCCTTCGTTCGTCTCGTTTTACGTAGCAGTAACTTACATATATTTATATGATGGCAAAGTGGTAACATAAAGTGGCTGGTCGTTAACATCGCCACCATAATATTAGCGAAATCAGCTATTGACCAAGTGATATAATATTTTTGAATGGCAAAGAAGATGGCTCAGCATCAATACAAAAAAAAACAGCGTCGACTTCTTATGTCCGTTTTGATAGGGGTTCATTTATAATTATTAAACATATGTATTTAGATTGTTCCTAAGTAATGGGATAACCTGTTAATCGCAAAAAACTTTTCCCATCCTTTTTGTACGGAAAATCCACGAATCCTGTTTTTCTTTGATTTTTTTTGTTTTTGCGATTTCTGACATTTCTAGTACCCAAACCTTAAAAGGACTGTTAGTGTTTTTCGATCCATAGATGATTCAAAATCCATTGCAATGAAAAACATTTTGTGGGATTTTCTTTACACTAAAAAATTTATGGGAAAATGTTTTTGCCATAAACAGATTCTCCCATTCGTTTGGAAAAATCTAAATATCGTATTATGTACATAAAAAGCCCTATCAAACAGACAAAAGAATTTTCTGTTGACCCTGGTTATTTTTTGGCCTATCTCCTTTATTTTGCTTCTGTCAACTACTCATATTTGCTCGTCATATTTGGTCTTTACAATTTAACATAACTACATTGTCTTTATCTGAAACTGCAGTATATTTCTATATACTGCTGTTTCAGGTCTTCTCACCAAATAACCTATTTAAAAGCTTACCATATTCTTCTTTTATGTGATAAAAATTGCATTCCGTCCCGCTCATTAAGTCTTTAAAATTATAATATTACGAATTACGAAGTCATATTTCTGAACTCGCAATAATTCACTTTGCATGAATATGTAGGGTGTATTTAATTTTATTTCACATATGAATATGAAATTGTAAAGTCCCAACGCTCCGCGAAGTTCAAAAATCGCATTATAGGGATCAGTAAAATATTATTACCGCTTTCCCGAGCGCTCAGTTTCGTATCCTCATATCACATCCCCAATCCAATTGGAGCGGCGGCGGCACGGCGCGAGGCGACGACGTCAACGTTTATCATTTTACTGGAATCTCTTGTTGTGAACGACGAATGCTCGCGTTTAAATTACTGTCAATATGCTTGCCAATAAACTGCAATCGATTAATCTTTGTCGATGCAAACTCTCTAAGAATGCAAGCAAGGATCCTGATGTATACCAAATATGAAAAGTACAGTCAAGAAAATCTATATAATCTTCGAAGACAAACGAATATAATCTAAACTTTTCTCTCATGTTTAATGTATTAACTTGGTTCTTGATAGATTTTGAATCTTTGTTCTTTTTGTTGAACGACTTGAATTGACCACTTCAGAGATTATTGGCCGGGCTTTGTCTGCTTTATTACATCAATGATCTTATCTTATTTCTTTTCGTTCGAAGCAATTTCAGCAAACGTCATCCTTGGCGTAATACAATTTCCCTGGGTCGGACCCCTGCTGAGTGGTGTACGATAAAGTTACCGCGACCAGTTTATGAACACGACTCCCAAAGGCGAGTTTCTTCTTACAAATTTGTTCTTTGCTTCAGACGTTTCTTTTCAACCTCAATTTAACACAATAGATACTAGGCAACCGAATAGTGTGTAAAATAAGTTGTTTCTTCATTCGAAAAAAGCAGAATATCGCAAAATGTAATCTTGCTTTTCAATACATTTCTTATGTCGACACTAAACTTGGATTTACGACGACATACGTTTTGGATAGCGTTTCAGGAGTCAATGCTTTCATAGTGCATTGTGGCTATAGTTTTATTATTGGAATTTGACATTAGTTCTCTTATCCAATCTAATCTCTAATTAATTTGTGTATTAGTTGAGTGTCGACAATTAATTTGATCAAACAAAAGTAGAACCTTATTAGGGTAGGTCGCAATAAACTGTAGTGTTAATTAAGGAAAAGTTAGTAATGTTTTGTCGGGGAATGCAGTGTCGCTTCAATGTATGCCGTCTATCTTTCACACGCAAACAAGGAGTGCTGGCTTACGGGGGTATTATACGTCGAGTTCGATTGTTTCCGAGAAGCCTTGCCGCGGCTTCAAGCTAACGCAATGACATGACGCCACTCGCTACGACTGATAACGATCGAGGCAAACCATAAGCGTTGGGTATATCAAGGGTTTTATTGGGGTTTATTAGGGAATTAGTGATAGCGTGTGGTTGTTAACGTAATTCGTTTAGCTATTGGAAAATTTCTAGAATCAATTTAATGAAACTAAGAAACGTGGTGTTTTTTGTATTTTTGTCATTTCTTCACTCAACATGCAAGTACCAGACAGCATAATTTCCCCCTCAAGTTTTCGCACTTCGAAGAAACGGATGCCTGAAACTGCATTTATAGACTAGTTTCTTACAATTTAAGAAGCACTTTTGGACAAAGGCTTCTAACAATGTGGCCTAAATTATCGAATGTGTCATGACAAACGCCGTGAGGAAGCATAAAATGTGAATATTATTCCTCTAATAAAATAACTACATTCAGTATGAAAGACCGCTACGCGTTTATGATCTAAATGCTTCGATGTTTTATTAAACACCCGTTGCCGTTGCGTAGTATTCTACGCAACGGATTTTTATGTACAAAAAATATTTTTGACGAAGGTTTATGGGAAATTACACTTCCTCTAAATACAGGTATTAAATTAAAATTAACAGTAGCTTATCTATCCTAATATAATAAAACTGAAGAGTTGGTTTGTTTGTTTGAAACCGAAATTTATGGGGACGAAGTCGCGGGCGGCGGCTAGTACCTAGTGTATAAAGCTAGAATACGGTGTTTGAACACTGCCTGCCTACTTTAGATGCCGATATTTTATATTGTGTATTATTAAAACTTATGACAAGAAAGCAGCAAGTCACAAGCAATTTCAAATGCATTTTATCGTGTTATTCATGGCGAAGTTTCTTGGAGTCCGTGTACCTAAACTCAAGTTTCTGAATGAATATTTTATGACTTCCCGACTAGTACTCGTACCAACAAAACTCTCCTATATGTTCCTACATGTGTACGTAATGTTACGTATTGTGATTAACGATTTGATGATTAAAGCTCCGATTAATGTCGTTAAACTAAATTAATCAAAACTATGCTAACAATTAAACTAATTAGTATATAATCTGGATTCACTAAAGTGAACATGATACATTCCTTTACAAACACTACATTCAATACGTACCTCAACGAAGAATTTAAAATAATTATGAAATTGGAAAATCAATTATTCAAAATTATATTATTTATTACAGGTATTACAGTAATTTCGTGAATCATATACAAAAACTTACTTTATCCCACCAAAATAAAAATAAAACTCGCCTATGCCCTATAGCTCAGTCACCCGAAACATATTTTTGCCTCTGAAATGAGAGCGCGCCCTTTCCTCGGTCCCTCGCGGTCTCTCGCTATTCCCCAGCCTGAAGTTCACAAAGATTTAACTATTAACCCCGCTGATCCGGTATCTAGGGCGGCCCGTAGAGCTCCGGTCTTCCAGTTTATTTAATCTTGTCCAATAATACTTTACGAAAAAAGCAAACATCCTCATTTTAATTTTAAAATAAGATAGGAATGCTGCGTCGTCTCTTGCATGCGATGAGATGGATGATGCCTGCTTATCGACATTTATGAAATACTATACCACGGAATACAGGACAGGATAGATCGTTAAATCGGTAATTTCAATTTGAAACCCGTCTAGCGACTCATATAAGTTCAGGAACAAGTTAAGTTGGCTAAGTAGTTTATTCGCACGAAATTCATTCGCCCGAACGTGCGGGACGTCTACTTTCAATAATATTAAGTTTAGGCAAATAATAATGCGCGGTTCAACTCCTACGGAAATGTCGTCTTTTCATTGGGTCCTTGAACAATTGGGTTGTTGGTGACATTACTCTGTAATCCAACTCCGAAACACAATGACCTATAGAGCGCCGCTGTCTTTAAATTAACCCCCCGTGAGCCACCTTAAACTTTCCGACATTTGCATAAAGCTGCGTGGATTGCGGTCGAACGGAATTGAATATTGCCGGAATGGATTAGCATCAAATATAAAGGGAATCCCATAATCCCATATTTTCTGGCTAGTTAACTTTAAAAACATCATTTTATTTGTTTATCCGATAAAACTAGTTAACTGTTTTTATAGCTAGTTGTTTATAAGACGACTCGTAGATGAATTTTATTATCCACTAAAGCTGTGGAGTTATCGCTGTTCTGTAGATTACACGTGTTATTACATATTTACATACGTACTAAATGTATACAGAAAAGTATGACGTTAATTATAGAGCGTCCACAGTACATAAGTACATTGTAATTTTGTATAGTTTGTTTGAAACATATAAGTTTCTCCACTATACAATACATTGCAAAAAAATTGCTATATCGAAACGGAATTTAACGATTACTAAAATAATGTCGTTAACAGAATACTATGTTGTTCAAAATAAAAGGCTTTCTACCTCTTCAACGAGATGGGTTTTATAATAATAATACATAATAATATATTCGTAGATATTAAACCAACAGAATAGGGGTGGCGAACTGGCGAATTATAATTATAATATTCATCAGCATCAATTCAGTGTGACGGTAATGGAATTTGGGTTATGACTAATTACCTGTAATTTATCATGTACCTACTGTTTGGTCTACATTGAACTTAACCTTTGAGAGATCTCTGTAAGCGCAGAGAAATTACCGTCGTTCATTTTTAATGGTTGAGAATAAAAATTGGACGATATTAAGGACGTAGGAACACATCACAAGGTTGCGTAATATTAAAAGAGTAATATGTTAGTAATACAGCTTTGCGTCGCTATACATAAACGGATCCATTAGTGAATAAACCCATTTAAAGCCCTGATTTTGGCATTTATAACTTATTACTTACACAATGATGCCGAATTTCCTATCACTATAGTCATGGTATATTATACCGTGACTATGCCGAAAGGAAATTCAGCCATTGTCTTGACCTATCACTAACATAATGATTGATGGGATTCAACACAGAGCTAAAGCATTAAAATGAGTGAGGAAATGATAATAGTTTAATGATTTTTACGCTCCATTGTAGACACTCTTTTATTATTGGGTCAATATTTTATCAAGCCATTTAACCTAATGCAATTAAACATTTCTGGGACGCAATTAAGAAAGGTTTTAACAAAAATACCAGTAGAAATGACGAGGTTATGACACACGACGGATTTGACGCTTAACAAACCTCTTTTTTTGTAGCAATAATATACTACAAAGCAATTTCAGTTAGGTATTGCAATAATGTGTAGGTGTGGGGAAGACATGGTACAAGCATTTCCATACTTGCAATCGAAGCCGTTTTGTTTCACATAAAATCTACGAGTAATGAGTAGTATGCGGCTAAATGAGGTTATCGATCTGGAGTTTGCATGGTAATTGGCACTGTTTGAATGGATTGGCCTGGATGGTTTTGTTTTGTTGGGAATGCATTATGCATACCATGGACTACCACGATGACGGTCAAGTACCCTAAATCACTTAGTGACAGTCAAAGTCTACTGGAATTATTGAAATTTTAAGAGAGGGCTTAGTGGAACTTCCACCCGAATGAGCCGCTCGTCTGGGGAAGTACCGTACAGAAGACCACAGTGAAGTAGCACTTCGTAACTGTTGTGCTATGTTTCAGCTGGTGAGTAAGGACGCCAGCGAGGTATGGTGACTTAAAAGTAAGCAACGCATTTGCGTCCCTTGTGCGGTTGTTGATACCCCTCGGCAGCTGGGATCAATTACCATCAGGTGGCCCTCTTGTTCGTATGCCTCCCTATAACATAATTACGAATAATTAAGAAAACCAATACCTGCCTTGTATTCAAAAGGTTAGAATGTTTTAAGTAATAATATGTAACCTATTTTATAATACATTTATCTTCATGTTGACTTATATCTTAGTTACTCCTTGTTGGAGCAATAATTATACTCGAATTCATTTCGAAACCAGATTATTTTATACTTACGTGCGGCCGCCCGCGACTCCGTACGCGTGTATTTCAGTTTCCGCACACATAGTGTTTTAAATAGCCTGAAGCCTTCTTCATCAAATGAATTAGGTATCCAACACAAGAATATAGTTTCAATTCGAAACAGTAGTTCCTGAGATTAGAAACTGACTCTTCAGCTTTACTATATTAGCATAGATTAATCTGATACCAGTCAGAAGACATAAAACATTGTTTCACCATATATTGAAAGTGTAGCGCAATGTTTATTTATTGTGCTGCACTGTTAACCTATTAATATAATCTGTGTGACGCGAATTGTGACTACGTGTGTAGCTGTGGGTGCAGTAACTGCGTGCATTTTCTATTTGCAGGATTAAGGCAATAAACATTTCATGAATAAGTAAACTTTAAACGATGTTCTACTGAAGTTATACTAAATCGAAAATGAATCAACAGCGCCTTTGCGGTGCCTAGACGATATGTATGAACAGTGGAGGATTTTGTTGATGCAATGAAACACAAATACCTACCGATGTTCCAGGAATGCTAGAGATTTCAATAATGTATTATTAAAAAAATTAAGCTGTGTATCTTGCAAAATATGTATAAACAAAACGGCGTAACGTGTTTCTAAATCACAAAGGATTGTCATGTTAAAACTGGAATGGGATGGTTTATCAGATCAAAAATAAATCGTGGGGAGGCTGAGTTAAATTGAAGTTACACAAAATTATGTCATTTACCCCTTATATTAAGAAGAAGATCATGACATAACTGGGTGATTACTCTTGCCCTAACACCGTTGAAACAACTAAAGTCGTTAACATTTTAAGCGGTTTCAATGAACTTGCTGTAACTAGGACGAAAGCTTAACTCTAACTAAACTAAAGTTTGGTATAAATAAACTATACAGGATGTCACTTTGAATAGGTATATACTGTTTGAGTTTTAACTCGTCGGTTTGTAGCACTTGACCTTTTAATTAAAATAAATATGTGTTTAACAGTGATCACATTATAGGATAGATAGATAGTAATATCGACATTTATTTATTTATTTAATCTTTATTGTACTACACAAAATATTGTACAAAAGGCGGACTTAATGCCTCATGGCATTCTCTACCAGCCAACCTTAGGGCAAATCAGAAAGTGAAGTAGGTAGTGCTGATCAAAATTAAATAACTATACATATACATACATACATACAAGCACAGCATATGAGCACTTTATCAGAATGACTCTTGACGTTTTTGTTGATGTACTAGTAAACAGTTAACATAAACAATACTATAGGCATGGCACAATATTTAAAGTAGAATTGGTAATATATTATGTATTTTAAAATATTGTCAAAAAATATTTTTAGCTTCTACATTTTTTTGATGGTAGGAGTAGGTATATGATAGTATTTCAACTGCGAAGAATATTTATTTCCACCTCTCCAAATAATATATTTGATTTAAAGCCACAAAACATCATTAGTGGGCTCGTGGCACATCCTTAATCAAATAGTGCTTTCATCGTTGACACCCCTTTATTACGGCGCAGAGGAAAATAACCAGCCCCTTTCTTGTTATTATCATTATAGCCTACTGTCCCAATTCGTTGTATCTCTTTGTTGTATCAATATCACATATTATATGTATGTAAGAAGATACCTACATGGAAGATATTAACCGTGTCTTAACTTAATGGCATTTTCGATCTTAATTTTCACCATACTCTACGCACCTGAAAGTCTCTTCTAATGATGTGTATGTAGATACTTTGGAAACAGTTCTTATTTAGAAATCTAATCAATTTCATAAATATTTTGATTGCTGGTTGCAACGAATTTGATCCCTGACCAGACTCAAAGTTGACTTATAATTTTTTGAAATAATAAAAATCATAACTGTACTTGAAAAGCATAGCATAAAATACTCGGTCTCGAACATTTCATGTGTAAATAATTTAGATGAGTTGGTTATTTCTCAAAGGCGTTTTTATAGTGTTATTTGCTGACAATTTTTAAGTGATCATACATACTTAATTCTTCTTCGGCTTAGCGTTTTCCCAGCCTGGTGCCGGGGTCCGCTTTCCTGCGCTTAACTTCGTCCACTTTGCCCGGTCTACTGCATACTCAGGAGTGAGATCGTTCTCTGCCATGTCGGCCTTCACGACATCCAGTGATTCTAGGTACAATGAGTTTTCGCAAATGAAAAATCCGCTAGATGGTAGGGCCTAAGTGGTATGCGAATGTATTTATTTTATTATTTATTATTTATTTTATTTATCTAGTGGATTTTTCAATCGCAAACACTCATTACAAATGGGCCAAAATTTTTGGCCGGCAGAGTGGGGGTGACTGATGCTGCGTCCCTTACGTCTCGTTGCAACAGTTGCCCTCGCGTCTGGAATTCACTTCAACTTAACATCAGGTGGAATGGGGTCATTTGGCGAGCTAAATAAAAAAAATAACGAAGTAATTATTTAATGCAGGTATTCGACATCCTCTGGTCGGACCCGCAGTGCACTGGCGGCTGCGTGGCGAATGCACTCCGCGGTGCCGGCACGTACTTCGGCCCTGACGTCACCTCCTCCTTCCTGCAGAAGAACAAGCTCAGCTTCCTCGTGAGGAGCCACGAGTGCAAGCCGGGGGGCTACGAAATACTGCATAATGGAAACGTGAGTACAATGGGAGTTTGACTGCATTCAAAATAAATTATGAAACTCCTACAATAAATAATAAATTAAAAATAATCACATATACCCCCCTTACCCCCCTCTGGCCGTATTCGGCCATGGCCGCCGACCTTACGATCAGCCAGGTACGCAGGATATATTGCGCAAGTAAGTGCGCAAGCACAGGTGCACTCTCTATTCCCTCACTCTCATAATTCGGTGGGACAGCAGTCTGACACGACCGTAGAGAGATCAGGCGCAGGACCAACGGCTTAACGTGCCTTCCGAAGCACGGAGGAGCTCTAGATGATTTTTTTCGGTCGTCCATCCGATGACTGGCATCTGCGAACGTTGCTTAGCTTTAGCAACCGCAGGCCGAGTGCGCTAACCACTGCGCCATCGAGCTCCTCACATGTACTTATGCTACAGTTATTGTAGCACTTTCATAATATTATAAGTTATACCAAATTAAAATGTAGGTATTGATTTGACAATACTAACATGTGACGTCATAGCTTGGAATTTCATACGGTTTCAACAAGCTTACGTTTTTGACGTTTAATAAACGTGAGTGATTTGACCTGTCAGTCAAACACCGGATTTATAATTTTTTTTAGCAGTATACTGGATCAACTCCTATACTCGAATGTAGGTTCAAAGTGTAGATGTTTTGAAAATGTGTGCTCAAAATGGACTGACTTTGATTAGACATCTTTATTAAAGTACTAGGGGCCGCCTCGCATGGATTTCGGATATACTGTACGAGAGCCCACGACCAAAATTTTTGTCTCATAGCAATACGGCCAAAACCGCATCAAATCGATAGATACGATTATCCTGAACTCGAAAATACCAATATCAGACATTTTCCGCGTAGCGTTTGATCTGACCGAATTTTCAAAATTGTCAAAAATTTTACCGAACTGCATCATAGCAATATGTCTGATTTGCAGACTGTAGTTGAATGATAGTTCTGAGATACCGGAAATATATTTTTCAGATGCTAGTGGTGTAGCGCAAACCTGTAAAATCACTTAAAAAAATTAAAAATGAGACAAAAAAAATGTCTCATAGCAATACGTCTGAAATTTTTTTTTATTAGTAAATTTTGGTTATTTGATGCGAACAAAACAATTTTCAGACGGAAATGTGAACGCATTAAATTTTGAGACCGTTTTGAAAATGTTAACAAATTTTACCGATCGGTATCATAGCAATATGTCTGAAAATTGTTGGACATGATAAAATAAGTTGTCCACATGTGCAAAAAATTTATATCAGACAAATTAAGTGTAGCACCTTCTCTACCTTGGGAGTATACGCTACACTTAAAGTGTCTGAAAACAGGTTTTTGGTAATCATGGCAGCAATACGAAAAGTTGAAAAAAAAATTTATCCGTATTGCTATGATACAGGTCGGCTAAATTTGTTGACATTTTCAAAAATGCGCTCAGGCTATATGCTACGCGCAAAATGTCTGAAAACAAACTTTTTCGTAATACAATTATAAAATCTATGTACATTTTCACTATCAGACGTATTGCTATAATACCGACTGTCTTTTTTTTTTGACACAGCAGAAATGGCCTCCCACGCAGTTGCTACACTTTCGACCGTTACTACACACCTAGTCGGGTTCAGAATCATACAATCTAACGATTTTATAGGGTTTTTGCCGTATTGCTATGAGACATGGTTTTGGTCGTGGGCTCTCTTACTAATAGCTTAAATGCTTTCCTCGAAAATGGACTGTCTTACACAAAAATATGTTTTCCTTTCGTACCAGTAGTTCTTGAGAGTTGCGCGTTTAAGCAAACAAACAAACAAACAAAATCTAAAGCTATATTATATTAGTAAATAAATAATAAATATTTCACAACATCACAAACATCGATCTGACCCCGTGTTAAGTCCTAGCTTAAGCACTTGTGTTACAGAAATCAGAATCAACAGTGGTATTACAAATATACTTAAATATATATATATAACACCCAGACCAAGACAAACAGACATGTTCATGCACACAAATGTTTGTCATGTGCGGGGATCGAACCCGCGACCTTTTGCGTTATAGGCAACATATTGACCATTAGGTACACCAAGCGGGTCGTTAAACGATGATAACTCTCTAAATAATGTTCGTGAAACATTTAAACATCATTTATTGTTTTGACAAACCTTACAATATAAATTGCGAACATTTTAGCGCCTAATTCAAAATACAAATTCTAAAACCCAGCATCTGAGAATCGTAGCTGTAATAACGTGCAGAAGTTTTTGATTACTTATTCACAAAAAAAAACCTAAAGAACAAGTTATAAAGTGTGGCCTGTTCCTAAAAGGGAATATGTTAGTAGTCTTACGTTATACAAATTGGTACATGTAGGTGGGTGCCTATTTGTACTAAGTTTTTTGGCTTGAAACTGGTTGAAAGTTTTGTATATTGCATGCCAACCTTGCATGTTTTCTTTTTCGGTAGGAAGCAATTTAAACAGTCCACCAGATGTTTTAAACGCTAGATAAATTAGCCGCAGTTACTCTTCTGAGTAAGTTAGACTTGTCACAATATTAATTAATAAAGTACTTTTATGCACGTAAGTTTAAGCTATAGGCGATATCAATCTCCCCGTCAAATTGCTACACTGGGTGTGACAAAGGCTGAAATTATGCGACAACGCCGCCTTTAGCACGACAAGTCTGTTTGACTAGACGCGGTGCGGGTCGCCAAACTGTGTAGTGAAACCACAACTTGAATACGCTATTTTCATCGGGTCACGCCGTTCATTACTTCCACATTGTGGCTCCGACTCGAAAGGATACGCTCAATGAATGACAACAGTGCGGTCACATCGGAAACTGCGCTCCCCCACACGATTAATTTTTGATGACGCGGTCCGGCTCTTTATGGACACGGTCGGTTCATAAAGAGAGCTTAGAGTAGTTTTATAAACTTTAAAATACAAAAATAGCATAGGTATTTATAAGACTTTTACTACCCTAGAGTTACTGTGCTGTATATGAAGCACGCGTTATGGAAGTGAAAACTTATGTTAGGGTAATAGGTATATTCGATAAGTGATATCTATTGTCTAGTAAAGTTACCGTGTCTAAATCCCACGCATGATACTATTCACATTGATTTTCTCGTTGGCGTCTTTGTAGCACTCACGGGTCTTAAATATACATTTATGTTTTATATAAATCTCGGGAGTCTGGCCGTTAAAGGCTCTATGGTATGGTGTGATCGCAGGTTGCCTGAATCATACATTGGATTTAATATTGTTTTGAATTTGATCATGCCAGATATATCATTAATCAGGTATTTCGCAAGCGTAACTAATCCAGTATTGTTAATGTAACGACAACTAGATATGAATGATAGAGGCATTTGCATACCAGTGCGACATAAATGAGCTGATATGTGAATATTGCGTTGATTAAAATTACATTAGTGTTCAATTATAAGTACCTACTATATTAAACTAGGTAGGTATGTATTTATCTTTTCAAGTGTTCAAAGCATTAAATTAAGGAAAACATAACTTCATAATAGGTAACTAAGATCCTTATTCATATTCTTATTAGAGCATTGAAGGACATCAAGTTTTCAGCGTTTCACTTTTAACTTTACATTTGTTTGTAGATATAGAATAATATAGAAGATCAGTGACTGAACATTTGTTTTCCAAAATGCTCGACCCGCATACATACTCGTAATTGTGTGTACGTTAAAAGGACGAACTTTATGTTCATTTGCTTAGTCGCGGGTAGTCTAAGCAAATGCCATCCATTAGTCTCTGTCATTGGAGAAAATGCTCCGAGGATATTCAACGACAGACTACTGGAGTGACGGGAGTGCGTTGCGATAGTTTACCAAAAAATCTCGTTGTATATCGTAAATATCTCAGGGTATTCAGATGGAGAAAAATATTGTACCTATACCGGAAGATTTTAATTTTCCTTATCTATTGTAGTTACCTACATTTTTAGGGTTCCGTAGCCAAAATGGCAAAAAAACGGAACCCTTATAGATTCGTCATGTCTGTCTGTCTGTCTGTCTGTCTGTCCGCCAGTCTGTCACAGTCACTTTTTCCGAAACTATAAGTACTATACTGTTGAAACTTGGTGAGTGGATGGATTCTGTGAACCGCAACAAGGTTTTCACACGAAAATAGAAAAACAATAAAAAAAGTGGGGGGTCCCCATAGTCAGAACTGAAACTCGAAATATTTTTTTTCATTGAACATATACGTGTGGGGTATCTATGGATAGGTCTTTAAAAATTATATTAAGGTTTCTAATATCACTTTTTTCTAAAGTGAATACTTTGCGTGACAGACCCTTCCAAAGTGGAAAAAAGTGTGTCCCCCCCCCCCCTCTAACTTCTAAAATAAGAGGATGATAAAACTGAAATAATTATATAATGTACATTACCATAAAAACTACCAACGAAAATTGGTTCGAACGAAATCTATTCAGTAGTTTTTTTAATACGTCAAAAATAGAATTTGTACGGAACCCTCAGTGCGGGAGTCAGACTCGCACTTGGCCAATTTTTACAGTTACAGTCGACACTACTTCTTTATATAAATAAATATGTATTGATGTCAATGAAAAATTTGTAATAATCGTTGAATCAAGACAGATTGGACCATTTCTAATGAGGCAGACTAAATGTCACAGTCGAGACTCACTCCATGGAATAGACCACGTAATGGCTGGTTTGCCATCAGCTTGCTTCAGATAGATAAAATACAGCACAATGCCGATTTCTAAGCTACACCAAATTTTCCCAGGTGATCACAATATTCTCCGCGTCGAACTACTACGAGCTGGGGTCCAACAAGGGCGCCTACTTGAAACTCTGCGGCAACTCTCTCGAGCGGCAGTTCGTGCAGTACACGGCAGCTGTGTCGCGCACGCGCCGGCTCACGTTCCGCCAGCGAGTCGGCCTCGTGGAGAGCTCTGCGATGCGGGAACTACATAATCAAATTATAATGGCGCGCAGGTCGCTGGAAGCCACTTTCCGGAGCATGGATTTGGATCAAAGTGGTACGTAATTCTGTTATTGTTTAAAAAGTACTCGTACACAAAGCCATTAGATCCAATCGAATAGGAGAAGTTGCGTTCGTTTTACTCGGGAATGGCATACTTAATAAAAAGCATGCACCACGGTGATCAATAACCACCAGGTGACCCTCTTGTACGTTTGCCTAAGCCTTACGTACAAAAAGCGTATGAAAAATAATAAAGGTTTATATGTAGGTACTACGAGTAAACGCGCACGCGCCGATTCACGTTCCGTCAGCGCGTTAGCCTCGTGGACTCGTCCGCGATGCGCGGACTACCTACATAATCAAATTATCATGGCGCATATTTCGCTGGAAGCAACTTTCATCATCAGAGTGGCATGTTCCGATGATAATTCAGTTTAAATTTACCAGTAAAAAGTTCACATACAATGCCATTACCAGCCAATCGAATCAGCGAAGTTGAGTTCGTGCTATCCGGGAAATTTTTACAAATTGTAAAAAAAGAAAAAAAAGGAATTCATAAGAGGTTCTTGGTTAATAAAATTGTAACGTATTATGAATCAGTGTACTCGTATAAAAACGTATATGAAAGGAATCTGTTATGAATAGTAGCTCATTTAAAAAGGAGAATTTGCATAAAAATAAATAGAGATAATGAAGAGTGTAATCATACATATCTTACAAAATCTCCAACTTCACGATGAATGGGTTACTTAACAATTATACGTAGTTAGACCTGTACAATTTGAGTATAAACTATGAAACTCCAGGTTTTCGCCTCAACCATTTCTACTGACTCATTGTTTTACGTAGGAGGTTGTAAAAATGGAGTACCTACCTAATGCAAAAGCGACAATAATTGTAGAGTAGGAAATGTGGCGGGTGTAGCTACAATGTTCTTATGTTATTACGGGGACGAAACTGACAAAGTTTGATCCCCAAAAGACACGACGGAGTTAGCAGTGTCAATGTTTGAGTATGTTCTAGTGCGCGTTGTTTGCCGTTCAAAAGTAAATAATCCGTTTTACTTCATCGTCGTTTTAAACGTTGTTTTTAGTAGAGAAATCGGTCAACTTAGAAGTTCTATTAGTGAAATTGGTTTGACCAAATTTATTCCAAATACCTAATAGTGACTACAATATCGCAAAATTCTTGATACTTGATTTATGATCATGTGACGAATGAGTGATGTTGGCTTGCAATGCGAAAACAGCTGAATATAATCGTTTTTCCCATATAAAAAAGTACTCTGTGATCATGTTTAGAGTAATCCATCACTTTTTACGGAAGATGCAAGAATGTTTAATATGCTTAAGTTTATTGTTTCATAATGATTGATGATTTTATGTTACTCTCCTTCCTTGCCAATATTGTGAGCTTGGTTGGCACTTCAATGCATCTCTCAAAAATCAGGTGTAGCATTCGAATCTACCGGATTTCCATTCTCGGTCCCTCAGTCCACTTTGAATTGTGGAACACTCAGCATTGCGGGACCTTTATAATCTGATTAGACTCGTGAAATCGCACAGACCTATGGGAGGTAGTGTTAGTGCAAATCAAAACATTGTAGTTAGTTAGCATGCAAACTTATTTAGTGAACAAACCGGTAAGATAAACAATAGTGTTGCTTTGAAATGAGATTAATAAAATTACTCTTGTAGTGCTGTTAGTACCTTATTTTATTATTGTAGTATTGTAAAACATAATATGATTAATATCAACTGCATAATATTTATTATTGATACAATCAATGCATCGTAATAGCTTTTGACATACGTTACGAATAGTCTACAAGTCAAAACCCCAATAATATTTCTGATGAAAGTTGAATTCGATTCACACGGGTTCCAACAAAAAGTTGTAAATAGTTAGCAACGAATGCTACATCGTTCGCTGTAGGTACAGACAGTCTATTCATTGGTTGCAGTTTACACGATTTTGCTGCAAAGCTTTTCACAGCTCCCGAACGCTCTGAAACTGAATTGGTTTCAGATAGAGCCCTGCCTGTGGCTTCATTTGTAAATGTCTGTGATGTTGACAACCATTTACACAGCTGCTCCGATGTATACCTTTAGACGATTCAGATGAATGTAAGCACTTTAGGAACATCTGTTTTGTACTAGCCGTGTCTTTGACATTTCGTACCGAATGGAATTGTTGTCTATTATCATTATCGTTGGTTCGGAATGATACAAGAACAGCGGCTTTATATATGCTTGTGAAAAAAGTTGTTTGCGGCTTGGATTGTTTCTAAACAAGTAAGAGATATTTTAAAAACGATTATTTACTGGGGAAACTTCTCGCTAGCTGGGTATAGTGTTTCTGATCAAACATCGGTTTCACAAAGTATACAGTGGACCTTTGGTGGGTATTTAATAACGATAACTTTTTATGATTTTATTGCTGTTGACTGGTGCAGCATTCACCAACATTGTCATAAGAACGTAAACATATAAATGTTAAAGTTAGCACACACTTGAAATTTTACGTATCAAAATGATGTGCTGGCGGACTGTTACATATTTTATGACCTTAGATTACAATGGAACATGTCGATATAAAACTCGTGAGGAACGGAAACTGGATTTACGGTAGTAGTAAAATTGTTTAATTATGTAAATAATCAGCAGCGTTTTAATTTGTTGATGAAATATTAAAGCGATTAGCCTATAATTAAATCTTTGATGTCATCATCACATAGCTGTGTAAAATTATTAAAGTTAATCCTATTTCTTTGATTTTTCACACCGTGCGAATTTATGTGGACTGAAACAGATGTACTGCATTTTCACAGTTTTCGATGGAATATGTACAATTCCGACTAGTTCTATTTTACCTAGGTTATCAGCCACAACTAGTGTGTTCAGGATACGTGGTTTGTTTGGCGGATATATTTATTTACAACTGATATTTTATATCACAGGTTATATATCTATAAGCGACTGGTGTCAAGCGATGGAGGACACCACCCACTTGGGTCTTCCGTGGCGCATGCTGAAAGACAAACTCGTCCGAACTGATCAAGAAACGCGCCTCGTTCGATACATGGACACATTTGAGTTAACCAACGTGAGTAAATATATTTGACCACATATATTTAGGTATTTTAATTTTATTATCTTGATAAAGCTTACTTTTGGGCTAGGTAATTGGTGTTGTAGACCAAGTTTATGTGTAATTTATAGCGGCTACAATCCACTACAAATTGTTATAAATTATGTTATCACAATATTTACATTTCGAACTGTAAACACATAAAACAAAATACAATTTGTTGATAATTGAAACCATTGTTAATCAATAAGAATAGGGTATTATTTATTTATCACTTGCCAATGTGAAACCCACACTGTGTTCTTCATTTTCTTTTACCAACGTCCATAAACTTCTTTAACTGTGTTAATGTAGTAAGGAAACTTACGGATAGATACCATTTCTTAGAGCTTTTCCTCATTTTATTTCGTTTAAGTTGTGTTACCTTTTAGCTCCCACGCGGATTCGGTTTTCCGTCGTGAAAAGAAAATATTGTGTTATCCTCAGCTATGTGTAATCAATTCGTCAAGAACCTTAAAAAATCCTCGCAAAAACAAGTTTATTCATGATTTTAATGGTTTTTTTAGGGTTCCGATAAAGATACTTGCAACCCTTATGGTTTTGTCATGTCTGTCTATCTGTCTGTCTGTCCGCCTGTCCTGGCTAGAAATTAGAGCGTCCCCACCCTCCTTTACTTTTGAAATACTATGACAATAATTCTAAAAAAAATGTGCTGTATACCACCAAGTAAGTACTTTAAACAAAAACTATAGCGGACTCTGTATTATACATACCTAGTTATTTTTATACAACTCGACCAATTTATGAAGTGCAGTTTCCTTAACTAAATGGTATAATGTCTAGCGGTCGGCCCATCTTATGGTTGTGGTTAAAGATATTTATTTTCTCTAAAAGATTTACAAAAATCACTTACAGAGAAACAAAATAGTTGTTATCATTTAAATAAGCGACATAGCGCAGGTAGCATGCAGATAACTAAAGTAACAATATAACGGGTAGGTGTGCAAAAAAATACTACGACGATTGCGACACAGCAGCGCAAGACTTGTTTTATAGGGGAGAGGACACATTTAACATTAGAGCGAGTTGGCTGCACGAGCGGAAGCGAGTTTTATGATATTTTTTTTTTATGTTAGAATTGTTTTGTTGTTAGAATTGAATTGTTGGTTACGGAACCCTTTCAGTGCGTGTCCGACACGCTCTTGGCTCGGTTCGGTATTTTGTTTATACATACGAAATAAAGGATAAAAATTGGATTTTAAGGACGGAAATGAAATTGGAGCGGACAAGAAAGGTTGTGTTGCCAACATGAAACTTTTGTCATTACTCGTATGACAACGACAAACAGCCCAGAACGCTCAGATTAATGAATACCATATATTATATGCTCCTTATGTCACGTTTGAGTGTCTCTGGCAAAACGTCAAGATTTCACTTAACTTTTCACTTAAGTCTGGTTCTCTCTCAGTCTCTCTCAACAGAAGACAAGGGCCACGCAATGAAGCCTTCATCCCACTTGACAGTTTAGGTGGCAGGAGTACGTGTGTCTGCTATCTTGCTCTATCACACGTGATTCATAATAAGGAGAAAAAAGATAGCATAACTGTCAAATTATTCGTTGCATCTATTGATATTGATTAATCTGAGCCAGAACGTCGCAATGCGAAGAAAATAAATGTATGATACTTCCCTGTGCTCGAATGCAAGTCTTCCGGACTTCCGGACTTCCGAACTTCCGGACTTTCGGACTTACTTAGCCGTTAGATCTTTTAGACACTAACAAACTTTGTCATTTTTCCGAAACACTTTTAACTCGATTCAAGGCTTGCTCGATTCAAGACAAATAATAAGACTTGTTATAATTAATTTTCTTTGTTACAGAAGATCGGGCGCAAATCGGAATCGCAAACTGTGGTAGAAACTCTTTACAAGAACAAACGCAGCTTGGAGGCTATTTTCAAAATCTTAGACAAGGATAATTCTGGTAAGGCTTTAATTTTTATAATGTATCATGAGCCTATTAGCGAAGACTGCTCTTTTGAGCAGGTCGTCGCTAGCAGCACAAACAAACAAAAAAATGATAAAAATTGAAATTTTGCACAATCCTCAGTTCCGTATTCTGAGGCACAGTCAAGCATTTGATACTCAGTTTTGTAAAACGTTCGCATATGTGATGTTGTCCGTTTGATAATATCTACAAAATGTTGTTCTCTTCTAGGCTACATAACTTTAGAAGAATTTTCTGAAGCCTGTCAACTGCTGGGTAAGTACATGCCAAATCCTATGACGCAAGAACAGTTAGTGGATATATGCCGGCTGATGGACATCAACAAGGACGGATTAGTAGACCTCAATGAATTCCTCGAGAGCTTCCGATTGGCCGAGAAAAGTCTTCAAGACGACGAGTTTACAGAAATAGAAGCTACTTGACAGGAATTAGACCGTCGTCCGAGTAGGACGGCGGTCGATAAAGATGAGACCGGCGTCGAAATAGAAATATTAAGATTGGATGATGGTAAAGCGACCAATGAGAAGAATGGCAAACCTCACTTGATGGGGGAAGCGGTTAACTCTAAAGAGGACGATATTGAGCTAATAGATTGTGAGACCCCGAAAAGGCCGGGTCTTCTTGAAAGCGACATTTAACATGTCGTGATTCGGCTTTGAGATAGTTGAGAGATATTTTCCTACGCTCTTGTGTATGTTGTACTATTATATAGCTATTCATCCTCGTATGGAGTTTGTTTTCGTCTTTCAAAATCTTGTAATGTTTGTTGTATTTTCTGTCTTAATCGTACTATATTATAATAAAATGCCTAATATTAATACATAACAAAATGCTTATTAGATATCTTTATCTATATACCTATGTATAATGCTAAAAATAATTATTCAAATAGAGTTATTTGTAGATTTTTCTATATCTTCAAAAGATACTCGTGATGTACCTAGAAAATAAACATGATGCTACCAAAATTGTATTGTATTGATAAACCTTAATAAAAATTAAGATTATGAATTTAGAAATATTTTGATATTGAAATGAATGTTTTATAAATCGGTGCCAATTTTAATCAGATTTTAGATGAAAGCTTAGTAAATGAAAAAATATTATACAGAACTGATTGGCCATATTAAGTAATGGATAAGATATTTTTTTGCTAAAATGATTTTATGAATAAAATAAAATCAATTACTATCGAATGGGAACAATGAAGCTGAAGTTTCAATTTAAAATTTCTACACTTCGTACTTTTACTGGTATTTGTAAGTCACCGCAAATTGATTATAAATACTTACTGCTTAAAAAAAGATTGCATCGACTATTTTAAATATACTTACCATTATTTGATAGTCCTAATTTATTACAAGTTGTAATGGTGCACCTTTTTCTAAGAAATTGTGCTAAATATACCTACTAATAAATCTAAATTAATAAATATGTTAAAAATATAGATAAATCTATTGTTGGGTGTCCCTAAGAACAATGTTAATAATTGGTAGAAGGGAGGTAGAAGATTCAATATTTAGCCTTTTGCTTTTTGTAGTTGTAACTTTATTTCCGTTAATAAAATTTTAATGACCAGCGAAATAGTAAAAGTCTGTGAATTAATTGGAATCATTTTATATACAAGTAGGTAAACTTTGTTTAAATATTATGTCAAGAATGTGTCAATGATATTCATGTATATAAAATAGAGGTTTTATGTGACTGTACCAATTTTGGCTAGAATAATAGATTTTTTCGAATATCTATAATTGGTCCTAATCTTTTGAAAAAATGAAACTTTTACCAATCCAGCGATTGGGACCTTGGTCCCACCTTGTTGAGGTACCAGTCGCCGGAAGCCTCGATACACAATTAAAATGACAAAATAATTTAAGTTAGCTAAAATCCATTTGGAAGGCTTCTTTTTCAATCTTCTACCTTTAGGGACAAACATTTTTTTTTATTATAATATGATTCTGTGAGTGTAGCGAAATTACTCATTATAACATAATTAATCGATATTTTGAATTTATCAATTTAATAGTGTGTTTCTAGTCCTATAATAGTTAGTACGATTCACATACATATCTCTAATCAATTATTAAGCATTCCAATGTATTTGCATCAATGACTCCTTGCTATTAGTAAAAACTTTAATTCTGATTTTTAACCTTTAGAACGCCACGGTCGGCACTGGACGACAAATGAAAAAGTGCCCAACACGCCACCGTCGTGTATGGCCGACGAGAAAACGACATTTTTAAAACACAAAATAAACATACTAAATCAACTTTTCTGTGTTTCTTTTTCCTATTATTTAAAAGTACTTTAATGATGTATTGTAAAATGGCACGAAGATATATCCATCAGTTACATTTCACTAGCAAAAATTATTACTAAATATTGCTAACCGAAATGGTGTTCTCCTCACGCCACAGTCGGCAAGACACGACAGCTAGTGATGGGTAAGTTAGGTAAATTAAATGTTGAATTTATGAAATATTTTATTGAAAGCAGCTTACTACTACATCGATAATTATTTTTTAATAGCAACTATTTGTATCTGAATATTCTTAATGCGTAATATTTATGAAATTATTGAAAAATGATTACTATTTATATCTATCGATCGATAGTTAACTGTTCACTCTCGCGCATCCCTACGGAACAGCGCATAGACAGTTACCTGTACGCCACAGTCGGGAAGACACGTCAAGCGGTGACGTCATTAGCGCTACGGGAGACTGCTAGTGATGTCCTATCCTATTATAATTTATAACGGGGAGTGTAATATGAATAAAAATGGATAGCAGTCAAATGACTACCGAAGAACTCCTTCGTGTGTTAGGAAGTGTAGAATGAAGGCACTTTTGAGCTCCTAGATTGAACTACTGTTCTAAACAAATGAAATTAAAAAAAATAGAATGTTATCTCTTAAATAGTCGAATAGTTCGTAGCGGCCTCTGATTTTTTAGATGTCATTGATTTTACTTAGAAATTATTCTAAACCAAAAAACGTCGAAAATCGCTTTAAGATCGCTGTGAATCTCACCTATACGATAATATTATTGAACAAAATTTATACCAGAATAATTGTTACTTCATAATATTTTATAATGAAATTTATTATCTTACTAGCGGCCGCCCGCGACTTCGTCCGCGTGGATGTCGGTTTTCATTATACGAATGTTTTTTCCCGCTGATTCCCGTTCCCGTGGGAATTTCGCAATATCCTTTTGCAATTAAGCATCAAGTTTACTAAGGGACCTGCATGCCAAATTTCAAGTGTCTAACTCAAGTAGTTTAGATTTTCCATACAAACTTTCACCCCCCCATTTCAGGGAAGTGGGGGGTTGGAATGGGTCAAAAAGTAGCCTATGTTCTGTCTTAGGGTCTAAAGATTGTCTGTACCAAATTTCATCAAAATCGGTTGCGAGGTTTAAGCGGGATAGCGTAACAGACAGACAGACAGACAGACAGACAGACAGACAGACAGAGCTACTTTCGCATTTATAATATTAGTTGGGATTCGATAAAAACTATAAATACAACTGCAAAATTACTACAAAATATGTGCCGGCCGTCCGAACTCAGCTTTTTCTCGCAGAGTGAAAATTTGTTATACTAAGCATGAATTTATTATCCTATTTCCATAAAAACGATAAATACAACTGGAAAATTACTATAAAATGTGAAAAGGGGCATTTTACACAAAAATCATGATCGAGATGTAACAGGCCTCTTTAAGTAAAAACGGAGAAAATCAACTAAAGCTAAGTAATTAATTAGTAATCTAATAGACAACCCTTTCTTTACCTTGTTGTTTATAATTTATAATAATAATTATAAGTTTACTTGAAATGTCACATCATTACCTAGCACGCAAGAAAGCTGTCAAAGGTCGTGCCAACCACGCCAGAGTCGGGTCTTCCCGACAGCGAATGCCTACACGAACGAGATTAGTGATGTATCTTATTATTACCTGATTTATTCGTTTGTAGTTCTAATGTCTACTTTTACTTTGTATAGAATTTTGTAACTGCTGTTAAATAATACGAAATCAAAAAAATATATTTTATTTCAAAAATATGTAACGAATAGCAGAGATTAAATCGGTTATTGACAACTTATCGATAACATCGTTGGCATTCCTATTTTATTTGTAGGTATTTGCTCTGAATTTATGGCTTGGCGTGGGAAGGGCGCCGATGCGTTTGAGTACTGGCGTTCAAAAGGTTAAATAAACACTTAGGATATCGGCAATCAGTCAGACACTTAAACAACAATTTTACACAATAAGGTAAACAGTAGGAACGAGAATAACTAAACAAATACAATATTTAGAAAGTGATTCCAAACTTTCGGTCGCTAGTGGACCTACTCGTATTTATCAAAATAATGTAACTGAAATAATTTATCAATAATTTTTGGTGGCACTGATAAATATATAGCAAAACAATTCTGGGAACATTCTTCTCGAGCACAGATTATGAAATGAGACATGTTGATCTCTTCCTTATTTCCGTAAGTTCGGGTATGAATTTTTGCTAAGAATGAAAACGAAGCTCATTCAAACGATCGTTACGTTTTTCAACTAAAACTCTGCCACAAGATTTGTTGAATCCCAATTCCTTTTCGTATTAGTGAAATTTGACATACCTACTCGTAGAAGAAGTGTAACTAGTTTGTGTATATCATTTTGTGCAATCTTAACAAAACATCGACAACATTGATATTTACACATATTCAGTGAATTGATTTGATTCCGATATCTAAGTTAATGCATTTTTAAGTTGTTGTGAATTAGAATGCATATGAATTACATGTTATTGTTATTAAGTATCATTTTTTCTTAAGTCAATGTGAAAC
The DNA here is from genome assembly GCA_958496325.1 of Nomophila noctuella. NCBI lineage: Eukaryota > Metazoa > Arthropoda > Insecta > Lepidoptera > Crambidae > Nomophila > Nomophila noctuella. Next base: position 10,174,648 of record OY292486.1, on the reverse strand, counting down.
TGAATCGTTGTTTTAAAAAAATGTCTACATATTTTAATATTTACTAATTAGTCGACAGATTTATAATGTATTTTGAATTTGAATTATTGTCCATTAAATTGTGATATTGCTATGCATTTTTGTTTTATTATCTCTTCTCTACAAAAATCAATTTATCAGTACATAAATAATCTGTGTAATTATATTCTGGTATTTTAATTACTGGATGTTGTAAGGACCCTTCCTGTTATATTTATGCTGCCGGAATGCCTACTTGTACTACAAGTACCTACTTCCACTTCATCCGAAGCTTTTCTAAACTAATTAAGCTACGTTACGGATGATTGCTCTCGAAAGCTTTGCAATTAGCTTAACAAAGATACAAAGCTATTCAAGTGGAAACTTAAGATTAAGAAATCTTAAGAGTTTAAGAGGTGCAAAGATGTCTACTCGTACGTACGAAACAAATTCACCAATTTCAGATAAGTTTCTGATATCGAATATGACTGACAGGACCCCTTTCTTGTAATGTAATAAGTTCGTTTGAGTAAAGAATGAAGAGGTATCATTTCAACAACACAAACTATTTACGATGTAATATGATTAGATGGATGTAATATGAAATAGATGGATGTAATTTATCTGAATTAAATGATTATTATTATTATGTAGGTACATTGGAAATTCACGGGTCCATAGGGACCCGGTCCTTATTATTATTATTATTACGCTGTTCCAAATTTACAATTTAGTAAAAAGATTTAGAAATATTAGGTAGGTATGTACAATGTACATTCCACTTGTGAAATGTTTTATTACACAACCATTTCCTCCAAATATCGTTTAGGACTTGGACAAAATACAATAAACCGTTTAAGTAATCTCAAATCAGAATTGGTTCACAAATAAAAGCAATGCTCGCAATAATAAGGGTTCTCGCTCAATGAAAAAAGGATTATTCGTCCATAAGCCTCGGAAACCAATATTTCTATTCATAACAGAAGCGATTCCACACTGCGAAAATGGAAAAGGTTCTTGTTATTTCTTGTTCTGTTCGTCCACCTTAAGACTAATAGTCATGGTCGTTAAGTGAAATGAATGCTCCTAAATACAATGGTTTTTGTAGTATTCGTTCAGTGTCAGCAAAGTAATGTATAAATTACATCTACATCTACACTCATATTATAAAAAGGAAAGATTTGTATGTAACGAATAAACTAAAAAACTACTGGACCGATTTGAATAATTCTTTCACTAGTGGCTAGCTACACTATCCCCGGTGAACAAGGGGTGTGGAATTTATTTAAAAAGAAATTATGTGCAGATGAAGCCGCGAGCGGAAAGCTAGTAAATTTATAAAACAATAATATTTCCCCGATCAGTTCCATACCTGAGGCCGTGTACTCGTCAATATTTATTTGGGGATCAGTACTCTCAAAATAAAAGGCTCAAAGGTTTGGGTAATCTAAAAATAAAATTGCGTGTTCGATGCTCTCCTATTGAGGCGTTTTTCAATGGTAATTTGTCCCTGCTGTGTCCGATTTTCACGATGTGGACTGCGCCTATTAAATAAATAAAGTAGTAATAACATCAATTTAATGATAAAATAAATTTAAAACAGATTAGAAAATAACCATCCATGTTTGTCGAAAGAAATTACAAATTTTACTTTCAAACCTTTTCAACTAAAACACTTTGTTGCGCGGTAATTATTAAAACTTAAACAGAGTCGACTTCCGTGAAAGCATCCCTCAGCGATATAGGGGTGGGTAAAGGTCAGGATAGCTATTAAGTACAACCTTTGAATGATGAATTAAAGATAACGGAGCGAGGAATGCCGCCCTTTTTGTTCGTTCACACTGAAGTTTTAGTTAACTTCGTCAAACAATGCCAGAAAAAAGAGCGTTACTTACTAAAGTCAACGAAGAAATATACTTATTATAAAGAAGGTATATTAATACATTATATATGTATATTTTAACATACGAAGAAATCAGACTTCATTAAATGATTTCATCGGCTTGGTGTCAGATTCTGCGTCAGATTTAAACATTTCTTTTGTTATTTGTTGGATAATATCTTGTGTACTTATAGGATACCTACTATCTTATATTCAGTATGTGTAGGTTAATTTCTCATAGTTTGTCCGTCTCCAAACAAATTCTAACAATGAAGTGTTTATGTACTTAACGCTTAACCAATTATTCTAACGTAAAAACACTACGAGTGGCTGTGCCTGGCCCGGAGTCGTACCCATGACCCCGTGAGTAATCGACGCGTCGTAACATCCGCTGCCAAATCGACGTAGTCGAGAAATGCAGCTTTTCTTAGAGAAAAGCGTTTCTTAGAGATAGTTAAGTTTGTGTCACAGTTTATCTGCAATGCAGGAAAATGTGAAACTTTGCGACTTTTATCTATATCTTCTATACTTATAATAAACCTGTAGATAGATCAATTCTTAGAAAGTCGATACTGATGCCAAAAATGCAATCAGTATTTTTTTTGTCTGTCTGTGTGCCTGTCTGTGTGTTCCATAAAGAAAAAAAGACTACTCGACGGATTTTAACGAAACTTGGCTGATCTCAGGAACTACTGGTTCGAATAGACAAAATATTTTGTGTTGGATAGTCCACTTACCATTTGTCGAGGAAGGCTTTATGCTATCTATAGTAACACTATGTGCGGAATACGAAACCCACGCGGACAGAGTCGCGGGCGGCTGCTAGTAGTGAATAAAATACTAGAACCACTCTAGGCTAGGTGTGTATGTAGGTAAGTATGTTTGTTTGTACTTTGTGAATGCTTTAACGCATCCTCGCTCTCTGCGAGCAGAGGTACCTACTCGTAGGTATATTGTTTTTTTGATAATTATGTTCTTTTCTTTCTCTTACTATTAAATTCATTAAAATTTGCGAAGGAAAGTAAGTATGTGAGATCTTATGGGCATTTATATTGCAGCCGACCATTTAGGATTAGGACGTCCGGTGTAGCCTCATTTTCACGGTTGGCTGATCCTTCCGGTCGACCCTTTCCATTCATGCTTCAGTTTAGCAAATCGAGTAACAGTAAAAATGCCAAAATATTAATGAATTATTCATTACAGAACGTTCGAACTCCAATGTGTTTTATATTCATCACGAAAAAGTTGCGGTGAGATTCGAACTTGGAACCCCAAAACATATTGAAAACAAGTAATTCAAAGTCCGACATGGTATTCCTAATACGAATTATGGGTGACTAACTTTAGCAATAATATGGTTACTAACTCCCAGAGCATCTAGTATCGAATGGGAAAGATAATTTCTAATTAAATGTGAAACTTTGGTACTCGAAGCGTCACGTATCTGAAACGGGAAAGTTATTAGAATCGTTAAGTTGGTAATTGTTCTTGACCTTTCTTTTCTCTGAACATTAAATAAGGTCATGGATAAATGCCAAATATATTATTAATTCTTATAAGATTTACTCGTATGCTACAGACTTTTCCCGCCCACGGTCATTATATGGCGACAGACTTTTTAACGGACAAAAGCAACAACTTCACAGAATAATGCACAAACGTGATTTACCTCGTAGGTAATTTACTACTGTCACCGATTTTACAGTTAGTTGTGAGATTATTGTGAATCGCACCTCTGGGTGCACGTATACCTGCCTACCTACAGCGAGATCTAAAATACTCTGTTACTGAATTTACTACATATTTATATTTTAACTAGCCGCCGCCCGCGACTTCGTCCGCGTGGATGTCGGTTTTCATTATACGAATGTTTTTTCCCGCTAACTCCCGTTCCCGTGGGAATTTTGCAATATCCTTTTGCAACTAAGCATCAAGTTTACTAAGGGACCTGCATGCCAAATTTCAAGCGTCTAACTCAAGTAGTTTAGATTTTCCATACAAACTTCCACCCCCTTATTTCGGGGAAGTGGGGGGTTGGAATGGGTCAAAAAGTAGCCTATGTTCTGTCTCATGGTCTAAAGATTGTCTGTACCAAATTTCATCAAAATCGGTTGCGAGGTTTAAGCGGGAAAGCGTAACAGACAGACAGACAGACAGACAGAGTTACTTTCGCATTTATAATATTAGTTGGGATTTATATTTTAATAACTACTCTTTCATAACAAGATTTAAAGGTATTTTCGTGTTTTAATTCCGTTTTATGGAGGAGACCAACAAAGTTACTAAAATTTTATAAAAACTGATAATTTATACCTGCAATTTAACAATGTAAAACGAGATTTGCCTTAACATCTGTTTAAGGCCGCGGTTAGCAACGGTCTGTAAAGAAAAATTAAGGTACAGACATAAATTGCCAGTGAGGACGGCTCGTAAATTTTCATGCCACCCTATTTCGGCGGTTTAGGCTATATTCGTCACCTATGTCACGTCTCCCGCAGAACATCAATGTAGGTACAAGTGGTCTAATTTTTTAAGCTTAGTGGGCGGTAAATTCGCTTCTTTTATAAATAACTCCTGAAAACAACATTTATTTTTCATTTAGTAGGTAAGTACATAGAATGTTTTAACTGTTATGGTTGATCGTTAGGATAGAATGAAGCTCTCTATCCTTAAAAAACCGGACAAGTGCGAGTCGGACTTGCGCACCGAGGGTTTCGTACAAATTCTAATTATGTTGTACGTATTATGATACATATATATACTACTTATAACTACTAAGCATGGAAAATTGGCAGCTAATGTAGGTAATACATTATATTGATATTAGTTTTATCGCAGAACTAGCGGCCCGTCACGCGGTTTCACCCGCGTCCCGGGGGAAGTACTTCCCGTACCGGGATAAAATATAGCCTATGTTACTCTGGGTGAATGTAGCTTTCCAACAGTGAAAGAATTTTTCAAATCTGCCAAGTAGTTTCGGGGCCTATTCAATTCATACAAACAAACAAACAAACAAGAAATCAAACCTTTCCTCTTTATAATATTAGTAAAGATACATCTAGGTACATACCAAGGTACAACAGTGTTACCTATTTTTAAAAGTTTCGGAAAAAAGTCGCTGTGACATACTGGTGGACAGACATAAGGAGGATCTATGTGTATTCATTTTTTAGACATTTGGCTACGGAACCTAGGTAGGTATATCGGATTCTATTGAATTCCATTCGCTGCCAGCAGTTTTTACAAGTCATCAATACATTTTTTACAGTGCCATAGATCTAGGCTTTTCAAATGGCTCTTTTTACAACTGTTGTGTGAAGGTACATAAACTTAGAGGGATCTTTTGAACATGGGGTGGTCTCTAGTTTTTAAAATCCTAGTAAGAAATTTAATTGAAAAATAAAGTTTTTATAAATCTTAGATTGGCAAGGTATGCCATTTTTTTTAAATTTTTAATATCTGTTCTTTCAAAGGTAGAGGTAGGTAACGTAATTGGGTACGTACCTAGGTAATTTAATAAACATAGGTAAGTAAGTACTATTAATCCGCTACAACCCTAAAATGAATTACCTACTACAGCAGTAAAGCTTCATCATAACGTTTAGTTGTAAGTGTGAGTCGGGACTCGGGAGACAAATATGGATGTAGGAATACCCATAAAATCCTTCACTATCTACTCAGAATCTATCCTTTAGGGACAAAGGGGAGTAGCTGGTACGTGCTCATTGAACGTAAAATATTTCAAGGATAAATACCAAGGTAAATTGCGATGTTACGGAGGTAGGTAGTAGGAAGTTGCATTAAATGAAGAAAAATAAATATATTTTGTGTAATACCTAATACCTGTTATATTAACTTTACATTAACATCTAGACGTGAGTCTACAAGCTGAGTTACATAGAAAGTATTAAGGTGCATACCTAACGTGTATTCAAAAACTTTCCTTGAATTGGTAAATTGACAATCCCTAACAAAATTAAGGGGATTGTAAAATTTAATACTTAATCGTAGTTGCTACATATACATATGTAGAAATGATGTTTTATGAGGGCAGAAGAGACCGCAATAATTCATTTTTATTACATTTCCTCTCAATGGGTTTATTTTATGGGCGAGAACGCCTCAAAGTCTGGCCAATAAAATACATAAATTAACTTTGTAGATTTAGCCGTCAGTTCTGTGTACAGCGCCATCTATCAGTATCTCAGACAAACGTGATGTCCACGGATTAAGCAATGTCAAAAGTGTTGTGCTAAAAGCATAAGTTTATTTCGAACTTGTATTCCAAATAAAGCACTAGATGGCGCTGTACGTGCTCATTCAGTAATGCTTAGATATTTGAATTTTATAACAGATGGCGCTACATGTGCGTAGCCGTAGTAGGTTTTGTATTTTACGATAAATTAAGTTTTTTTTTTCTACAATAGAATGGATTCATTTTGATTTGGGTGACAATGTAGTCTTAATTTTTTAAATTATCTTGTTAACAGGTTAGGGTGATACTATTTAGGCAACTCAGCCTACCTTCAGAATATTAACTATCCTACTACTAATTATAAAGGCGAAAGTTTGTATGTATGGATGTATGGATGTGTGGATGTATGGATGTTTGTTACCTTTTCACGTAAAAACTACTGAATGGATTTGAATGAAACTTTACCACAATATAGCTTATACATCAGAATAACACATAGGATATTGGAAATCGAAATCCACGCGGACGGAGTCGCGGGCGGCCGCTAGTTTAGGTATAATTAACCTTTATGAATGGATCCAAAGGAAAGAAAATAATTTGCACATAGGTACAGAGTTACTGCTACTTTCTGATAAATTTAGTGTTACTAAAAACCATACCAATGTGGTACCTACTAGTAGGATATGTTATGTTGCACATAAATGGCATCTAGGTGGTGGGTGGGATATTAGCGAGGTATTTATTTACCAAAACATTTCACAAAGTGCAACGATATAGTTTCGAGGGCGATACACCTAATTACCTGCTAATATTTGACCCATCTTCAGTCAAACCGTTGTGTAATTTGTGGTTACAAAATAATCGTCGGACTGGACAAAGCTATCGTATTCTGAGCACCCGTTCCGAACTAATAGTTTACAGCTATTAGGATAATTTATAGCCGTTTAATATCTACCGAAGCCGAGGATTTGATTATTGATGTAATATTTTTTGTGTCCGTCGCCGCGGATCGCGTGTCGCGTGCTTCTGAACGATGTCTGAGCGTTTTTTCCATTCTGTTGGGGGGTGTAACACAAAAAACCGTAACTAGCCACTGACTACCGGAATATAATTTTTGACAATTTCATAAATTATACGGCCTATCGTTTAATAATGGGTAGCTATGGGCATAGTTTTTTGCTGCCATAACTTCCAATATGTTTTGAGAACAAGATTTGAATGTGTAGGGAACTGTTTTAAGAATTATACCTACGGACAGTCGTAAAAACTAGTCTGCGTTCAAAAAATTAAACTTAGGTATTTATAGTAAGACAGACGATAAAGTTTTTAAAAATCATCTAAATATAATGGGTTGGACTACCGCAGTTCTCGTCGGCAAGGCATTTTAAAAGTTGGACTTGTGAACACGCATAGTAACTGATTGTATGAGACCGGTGCATTAATGCGAAATGTGCTGAGAACAGTCATGTTGGAAGCTGACACTTTATAATCGTTTGGTGTGCGAGCGCGCGTCTGCGGCTTCAAGAACTACCTACTGCCTATGAGGGTTGACGAAGCAATATTTCATGCCACGACGGAGATTATATGACTTTTCTTGAATCTACCTAGAGACTGAAAGAATTTCTGCTTTAGTAACTTGTCAGCGTTTCTTGGGTGATAATTTCCCTATAGAATTACAATGACTTTACGGCTTTTTTCCCGATTAGATGAGCTGGTTTCATTATGATTGTGACATCTTTCCATCACTATATTACTTTATTCCAGGTTGATAACGAGGTGGCTATATTACACAGTTGTTTTAACTGATACTTTTAATTTTTTTTCTACAAATAATTTGTGATATTGTGATTAAACGTTAACCTTAAACAGCAATTAGTATAAGTATTATATCATAGCTAAAACCTTACATTGTTAGAGAAGATTAATGATTAAAAACTTTAATTTCGGCATACCTAAAAAAAATCATAAAAAAATTATGGTTAAAATTGCAAATACAATTTAATATGCCACTGGCAGCCCTATGTCGTGCAGTGAAATTGCGCGGTCGCGCGCGCCTCGCCCCACCGCGAAACTTGACTCGCTGTGTTCCTGGCGCTGCTTGCTCTCACTCACCAGTTCATCACGCACCCGTGTGACGTCACACTAATTAGGTACCCTAACTCTCCGATTAGTGAAAATAACAATAGACGCTGCGAATAATTTGACCTTTATGCTATCCATTTACTCCTTATTATGAATCACGTGTGATAAAGCAAGATAGTAGACACTCCGCCGCCTAAACTATCAAGTATGAGTTATGACCTCATTATCGCGTCACTGTCGTCTTTTGTTAAGAGAGATTGAGAGAGAAACAGTCCTAGTTGCAAAGTTAGGTGAATTTTTGACGTTTTGGCGAAGACACTCAAACGTGACATAGGGAGCATCTATGGCATTAATTTATCTGGCCCCTAACTACTCCATGTAAAGTGCCACAAACTTAACTGAACCAGTGACGGCGTCGCGGCTGTCTATGTAACACTGTCAAATAAAATGACATTTCCATACGACGGGGCTTAGTTCCAATTTTAGCCACCGGGCCAGGTAAGTTTGTGGCACAATAGTTGGTATGCTCGCGTGTTCCGCAAGCCCTTTTGAGGCTAATGAAGTAGGTGGTCCTAAGTGAACCGAGGGTAGGTTTGATGGGCGGGGGTTTTTTACTAAGCGAGTTTAGTGCTGTGGAGCCACTGTTTTAGTTGATTATTCTGGCCCAATCCTTTCTAGTAGGTACTTTGATACGTCCGAGCACATAGAACGAAAATCAGTTCCTACCTATAAACAGAAACTTTTGAGTCGGCTCGCTGATAAGATAAACTAGAAATTCCCCAAAGTTCGAAGTATGTATTTCAAAAGTAGCTTTGCATTTACTATTGTAAACTATTCCATTTATACTTATAATTGATGGTGGTTAGAAAGTGCATTAACTCATCAAGGTTTTTAGTTATCATAAATGTCATAGTGCGAACTACTTAGTTTGAATCGCGTTTAACTTTAATTGGCATGTTTGAGCATAGCCTCTCGACCTAACGTCTATGATCACTAATTCTGGTTATTACTTTAATTATTCCCATCTCGCGTCTCTAGCAAAGTGCACAGTGGCAGCGGCCCGGCTCACGTTACGGCGCCCCATGCGCCCGGTAGCGATGCCAACGTCAACGTTTTTTGTCCAATTCTGACAGATCGAATTAAAATAAACGCTTCGATAAGGCGTCCTATAATATTATCGTCCTGTATTTGGTTACGTGAGCGCGGTATGGGAACGCCGTAGGTGGGAGCCGAATGTGAACAATTTTATTGTTAATCCAATTAAAGTTTAACTCGAAGTTTTGATTTCGATTCTATTAGTTGCTTTTTTAAGTAATTGAGTCGATAACTCGAGTGGGTGAAAATATGCGAAGTAGGATTTTCTCAAAAGACTTCACTATATCCTCATGACACCTGAATTCTGTACTGCACCTAGGTATTTCGTTATAATGTACAACTTTCGCCAGCCTTAGTGACGCGAAGAAGCATCAATATATTCATCGGTGTATGTATTTATTTATAATTAAGATAGACATCGACAGGGCCGTAAGACAATGCGTTATAAACGAACTCAGCCACGCGTACAAGCTACTGAATTCAACAATCGTGGGTAAGGTTCGTTTTTTCTTCCAAACCGTTACGAATTGCCAGATGGTCTATTTTTTGTTTCGACACATCCATAATAATTGCGGTTGACACATATGATACATGCTTCAACGAAAATTGGGAATTTGGCGTTGACAAACAAAAAAAGTATTAATTTTTTTCCTAGGCTTGACGCAAAATTTACTTCCGTGTTACATTTTTTATATATGAATTTTGAAGAGTTAAATACCTCCTTACTCTCTACTTAACTGATCTGAAACTTTAAATGTAGGACTATGAGAGATTGTGGTCCCACAATGTAACTGGGATTTAAAAACTGTACACCAGAGAGGCCACTGGAACTGCGCCATGTAGGTAGTTTTATTTAAAACCTTTTTGGTAAGCACAAAGCCAAAACATGCAATTTGAGATCTAACCCGTATCTCGATTCCCGTGAACCCAAAACGCTAATTGTTACATAAGATACCCATCCAATATTGAAAATACTAAAACAAAAGTTAATTCATCTTAATCGTACCGAATACTTGAGCGGAGGCAGAGAGATATCCACCTTATCGAGTTACCTAGGCTACTGGGCATCCTCAATCAGATCCACAGAAACGATATAATATTCAATTAGAATACTGCAAAAACAACTGTATTCCCATTAATCTAAAGTTGATTATGCACTACAAGCCTTCAGACATTTATGACAAAGTATGGACACAGAATAATAGTCGCTTCGATGATTTTATGGAAACATGATATTGTGTTGGCCTCTCACAAAAAGAATAAAGCAATGCCCGACCGAAATTGTTTTAATCGTCGGAAGCCCGCGTCCCACTCGAATTATTTTATAATTATAATATTTTGATAATGAAACTACGATTTCTATGACTATTACTATAATTATCTACAGGTAATCGAATATTTTGAATTACGAATAGGAACAAGTTGAATTATTGTTCAATGGTGCAATCTTACCGACTATGAAGTAGGTAAATTGTAAAATTACTTTTAAGGTCTTTTTGACACATTTTCATAGTTTCTTCTCTATCGATAATCTTCTAATTCTAAGAACGAAATGGCTTACTAATCCAAATCAGAAGCAATCTAATTCTGTTAGTCAAAGCGTTTAGATGTATACCTAGATGATAGTGATTTGATCTGCAGCAGCCTTATTTACGGCGACGATCTACACAAGTCATTGACGTAATTCAAAGAGACACCGTACGATTTGTTTGAACTAACTTGCGCATGAAATACCTATGTATCGTCCGTGGCCGGCTACCGATGGTTCGCTGGTTACTTACCTACCGCGCTCCCGACCACAGAAAAAACTCATAGCTCTGTCTTAAGCCACTCGAATTCCTTCGAAGCAAATGCGTGTGTGTAATCGCACGTAACAATTTGTTTAATTCAGTGCGAGTAAAACACGGCCATTGGAAGAAAGGAAACAGTGTTACGTTTCGATTTTTGAATCCTTTGTTCACTCGATTTTTTATGACGGGACAATGTCGAAAGTTGTCGTTCTTGTTTGGATTTTTAAGCTGGTGATCATGTCAAATAGGTAAATATAGATTATGTTTTCTTTTGGAAGACAGGCTTCGTGATTAACTACTATATTCTATGTTTTTTTTGTCGTCATCCATTAATAACAAACATAAATGAATATTATAATAATAGGAAACCAGATCAATATGTCTAGCTGTCATTCGGTATGGGTAAGAGCTGTTATTTAAACTCTAGTTTATTATAGTTTGTCAAGCTTATCAAGTAACTTTTGAATATTATATTGACAACGTGTTATTTTCATTATTTGAAAGCATCATGTATTCGCTTGCATGTCTGGAAGCTGTAAAAAGAGAGCATCGAAATTAACTTGGCTGGCGTAACCTGTTTTATTGGTTTGCGACGTACACTTAGAGCTTTAATAAAAGTACTGTTCTCACGCGCTGTGATCTATTGACACGTTTGATTAAACTTGCGAGCTGTTTATTTAGTAAATCTCGAGGGCAATCAGTGAGGTAAGCGGCGAAATTAAGATTTTACCTCTGGACGGCGCCTACCTGAGGTTTCCGTGAAGCGCGGATCGCGTGTCAAATACAACCGCGAACATTCGCGGAGCGGACCTCTAATGGAGTCTGATAACTAAACGAACCATAGGATACAAACGACCCAGGCAATCAACTAGCCCCAGCGAAGCTAATTTGACTACCAGGTAATTATCGAAACGGTAAAAGTTGCTACCGTTCCGAGCAAAAAGAAAATAAACAGGATGTTCAAATAATTTGCTTTCAGAAACATAAATGCATATACCTCTCTTCCCAAAACTTGCATGTCTCCTTAAATGACAAACTAAGTGTCAAAAGCGCTGCAGTAGCAGGTGAGCGCGGGACAATGCCTCAATAGATTGCTCGGGTTGACATTCAAAAGCCGAAAATCGTTTGGCAACATCGGCATCTCTTTATCGTGTTTTCGGAAACCACAATAAAACCGCATGTTTTGAACAGTGTCGCGTGGCGTGCCTCCTTAAAAACTTTTACCAAAAACTCCTTACTAAATTACACATCACAATTCAAGCCTTTTGGCACACATGGTTTGGCTGGTTAATGATCCGAAAACGTTTATTACTGTAGCGCCTTGGTCATCGAAGGCTTTTATAATGAAGGACGGAGCTGAGGTGCAATAAATACTTTAGTGGAGCTATATATACATCATGTTTAACAAGATTAGAGCTTTATCAAACGGGGTAGAGATGACAAAACGAATTTAGCCCGAGCGTCAGATTTATGGGGCTAATAAAATTGTCACTCCTTTACCCACAATGGAACGTCATTATGGGCCGTCTGTGGCTTTTAACTGCGTAACATTCTAACGTATTACATGTTTTGATTGGACATGGTTATACGGACAGGACACCATTAACCGATTAATTAAGTAAATTAGTTGAGATGTTAGTTTTTTTACCAAACTTTCGAATATTTTTATGTTTTACAAGTAGAGGCGAGGGTGTATTAGACTTATCTTATTTATTTTTTACTATATAATTCATCTAATAATGATTCGCTCAATACCTACGCAAATTAGAAATCAACTGGTTTGTTACATAAACATGAAGCTAAATTTTGTATTGGGGCTAATTCATCAACCTGTTTGAACCTATAATTGGATTGTTTATACTTATTTTAATTTGATTACTACTAATTTGGGAAGGGTTGAACGAAACTATACGGTTGTACACCTGCGTTTGATTGATACCTTTCCACTTGAGGGCCCTAAATCTAACAGAACTCCATAATGTTGAGGGTAATTTATTCAATACTAGATTACATATTAATTATCATACATGGAAAAGACATTGACACCTTACTTTTTAACTTTAAGTTAATTAGAACTGGTGTACAAAATGTTATCTGATATAAAACTATCAATTTGGTGTGTATTAACAATAAATAGAATGCTTATTCGTTTAAATAATGTTAAATTATTTTGCACGGCTTATCTTTAACACGATTGACATGAGAATAAGCGCCTAGAATCGTTACAATAAACTCTTTTCAAAGATATGGTACCTACGAATTTTATTGACGTCTATCTCCTTCCTCTTCCTAGCGTTTATCCCGTTTCTTTGCGGGGTCCGCTTTTACCATGATCCAGGATTTGGCGAGTCTGGTCATTACAGTAAAGCGACTGCCATCAGACCTTCGTAACCCTTAGAGGGGAACCAGACAGATTGGATCATGGTTACACATTCAGATCAAACTGAACCAAAGTCAAACACTATCTGAAAGTGCAGGTTTCCTCACGGTGTTTTTCCTCACCGGCGAACTAATCCACACATAGATTTTCGAAAAAACCAGGTGTGCGAGCCCAGATTCGAACCACGGACCACACGAATGTGAGGCGCGGTCCTTACCACTACAATAAAATGATATCTTGTTTATATTGGATTTGAATATTGATAAATAAAGAAAAAAAAATGTTGCAGCGAGGATTAAAAAAATAATTTAAAGATAAAAAAAATAAAAAAATCTCCTCGGGACTATTGACTGGTTCACATGTTTAGTGTTTATAGTTGTATGCAGCACAATAATCGGCGGTGAACAAGCGATGCATCAATTGGTCGCCGCGAGGGGTCGCCACCGCTCCGACACTGACGACTGCGGCCAAGGATGACGGGTGTAATACTCGAGATATCGATAAACAATTAATTGTATACAAATGTCATAATTTTATATTACTTTTATGGAAAAGTAAATACATAGGAATAGTTTGATTGATAAGTGAACTGAAAAAACCGAGGCATTCATTCAAGCTTAACATGAAGTTTCGAAAAGATCCTGACCGCACACTTCTTGAAAGGATAGATACCTACCTACCTACTTGTTTTATATTAACTCTCATTCATAAAAACGAAATGCACATTTTGGTAATTTTAAATCTTAGCAATCTGAGTACCTTTGGTCAAATGAGTGCTAATATCAATAAGTATATGAAGGAAAATAATAATCTGATGTCAAACTCAATCGATAAAAATATAATTAGTACGCCACCACTCAAAATCTGATTGATAGTGACGGAGGCGTAGGCGCATTTCGGGGAAGCAGCCGCGCACGTCGCATTCCACCGCGCATGCGCGAAACACTGGCCGCCGACACCACTCGATCTTAGATAAAGACCACTTATGACATAAACCATGCTTTTATTCCAACAAATTGATTTCGAACATACCTAGAGACATCAGATCACAATCGCACCCGGTTTACCGTCGGAGGAACAAAGATGCAATGTTATCGTTTATAAATTGACACGTATCGTCAAACCGGTATACATCGGAGAGTTGATCGATAGCTTTAAAATTAGATATTATATAGTGTAACGATAAGACATCAATCGATTGTTGGGTGAGTCGGTCGTCGCACAATGGAGATGCTAAGCAGAGGTCACGACTGTGAAATTGACGGCGATGACAAACACACGACTGTATTGTAAGTGCTACAAAGGGCTAGCGGACATTGCAATGATTTTTGTATTACCTTTGATCAAATTCAATAAAATCATTTCACAAATGACAAAAAATCTTAGTTGTGAATTTGTGATTCAATTATACTATTATTATATAGTAATAGACGCACCACAATAAATCGGTGTTTTACGGTTTATATATGAGATTTTTTACTTTACTTTGGTTTGATTTAATAAAATAATTACCGTTAGAATAAAATCGTAGTTTATTGCGAATACACAAAAACAGATTTCTTCACAGGTTGAACAATTATTACGCTAGCCGGCCCCGTGATCAAGATAACCGATTATTAATCGCCGCTAATTACTGCTGGTGTTGTTCCGACCTTTATCTGGACACCATTTACCTACGAGGATCGACAAAAACTTGTAAAAAAACCGTGAAGAAAGGCGCGACTGTACCCCTGTTCGCCTTCGCGGTTTCACCTGTTCATTGTTTGGCTGGCGGCTGTTAAACAAAAGATAGTGTTGCCCGGTTAAATGATTGACCACTAAATCTGGTTTTTACTTGGGACTTCCTAAAAAAGGAAAAGTGAAAGATCACTTCTCCTTTTTTGCGATAAAACATTTTTTGACATTTAATTTTTAATGGGACTACTGTTTTAAATTTTATCAGTAGTTCTATCATGGAACTAGCGGCAACGAACCAAACAATGGTAATCATTTTAATGAACATATTTAACATATAGTATACATAATATCTTTTTCTAATGAATATAATAGATTAATGACATCATGTGAGTTAAACAAGCAAATTATTCTTTCGTTGTAGTTGTAGTAGGTAAACTGTGTTTTGATCAATGCCTGGAAGAAAAAGAAACTAACATTTTGTTTGAAAAAAAGAATCACTAACTACTATTCTAAAGAGCCAACCCATATTTTTATGAAATTAACAATGGTATGGAATTCTTTAAAAAAAATGTCCTTTTTATACAACGCGCAACGGCTGTTTTGCATATTTTAATTTCATAAAAACAATAGTCAACAAAATAAAATATAGTATGTAAAAGGCTATTGGGTTAGTAGGCAACACTGACTAAAGGGTTCAAATATCACAGTTTCGGGGATAATGACCGGCGTCGCGATAAATCAAATCAATAATAACTGCACTTGCGGAGGCTTAGATTATCGCCGTAATGCCTGGTTGAGGATCGGAAACGTGATTTATTGTTTTTTTTATTCGCCATAAATGGCTGCGTACTCTTTGATGTGGATGCACCTATGAATTAAGTTCTAATGTTTGACGCAACAAGGTGATTTGTGATTGTTTTTTATCAAGTTGTATCGGTGTGATGTTTGTTTTAATAATATTGATGGACGATGGGAACACTTTAATTAACAAGCCGCAAATTAAAGTTGGATATTCCACTTCATTTTCTGTCAGAATCAGAAGTAACTTACCTACTGCGATATATTTAAGAGTACATTTAATAAATTATTGACGTGAATTAAACGGTACTCTTATTATTGTTTAGGATAGGGCATTATGAGAATAGTGACATTGTTTTGACGCATTGTTTAATAAATCTGGAAACGATATAGAGATTATAAACCAAGCCATTTTTAATAAAATTTTTTATTCATGTTATTTATTTATGTGATGGGGAGGCAAAATAATCTGATGATAAGTTTAGTGATCACCGCTGCCCAAAATCCAAAAATGACTTTTCGCATACCAATTTACAAAGAAAGTGTTCTAGTCCTAGAAATTCAAAATTCAAAATTCAAAATTCAAAATTCAAATATACTTTATTTATGTAGGCCTCAGTGAGGCACTTATAAATCGTCAAAGATACATGTACAATATAATGAATCTACCACCGACTTCGGAACGCAGTCATCTGCCGAGAAGAAGCGGCAAGAAACTCGACAGTTGCTCTTTTAAATCGCCAATAATTACAATCTTTTTTAAATACATTGATTTCATAACGTTCTCTAACTAAGCCATACAGTTCCTCACATTCAATATTAAAATAAAATAAAAAAAATGTATAGATAGACTGAGTCCCAGCTGACTGACCAGTCGCTACTAATGACACCTGATCAATCGCGTATGGTAAGGTATGACGTATGTGTCAGCCATCATCTCACTCAACCAATTCAGAGAGAACACTCCTGCCACATAGCGCCACCACCACAGCAACATTTTAGAGAGCATGACTACCAAGACACAGTCCATCAAATTGTCATTTTAAAAAATACAACCAAATAGAAAATGTAACTGAACTGTAGGACAAAGTGCACAAAATTAAAAATGGATTGTTACAATGATAAAAACATACAATTCACATAACATAATTGAAATAGAAATTAACACTTCCATATTAACTTATCGTTCACATAATCAGCAGTAGAATAATATCCTTTTTCCATTAATACCTTTTTAATGTGATTCTTAAATATAATATAAGGTAAATTTAAAAGTTCATTAGGAATCTTGTTATAATAGTGAATACTTTGCCCCACGAACGAACGAGACACTTTCTGTAGCCTAAAACGTGGAAATGAAATTTTATGTTTATTTCTAGTGTTCCTGCTGTGCATGTCAGATTTTTTTGAAAAAAGATGTATATTTTGATGCACATAAATTATACAATTATAAATATACTGCGAAGCTACCGTGAGAATGTTTATTTCTTTGAATTTTTCCCTTAACGATGTTCTAGCACTGAGTTCATAAATATATCTAATCGCTCGTTTCTGTAAGACGAATATAGTTTGGATATCAGCTGCCTTTCCCCAGAGTAAGATACCGTAAGACATTATGCTGTGAAAGTAGCTGAAATATACTAAACGCGCCGTTTCAACATCGGTTAGCCGCCTAACCCTTCTAATAGCAAAAGCAGCTGAACTAAGCCTATTTGATAAATTACTTATATGTGGATACCATTGTAATTTTGAATCTAACGTTAAACCGAGAAAAACTGTCGAGTTCACAACTTCTAAATGAGTATCATTTAATTTTATTGTAGATGATAATACCCTGTTTACGTTTGGCAAATTGAAACTTACACATTTTGTTTTTTTAGCATTCAGTTGCAGATTATTAATATTAAACCAGTTTGAAACCTTATCGAGTGCAATATTTACATCATCAACACAGTTTTTAGTCTTATCCATGTTAAATATTAAGGAAGTGTCATCTGCAAATAACACAATCTTACATAGGTTCTCGACAATAAAAGGTAAGTCATTTATGTAAATTAAAAACAATAAAGGTCCTAGAATAGACCCTTGAGGCACTCCGATCCTTACAAGAGACCCAGAGGAAAAGGCACCATTTACATTAACTTTCTGTATTCTTGAGTCCAAATATGATTTGATTAATTCTAAAGATGTATCCTTAATACCATAGTGATGTAGTTTGAGAATTAGTGTTTCATGATCAACACAGTCAAAAGCCTTCGATAAATCACAGAACACACCAAGGGCGTTACGTGAGTTCTCCCATGCGTCATAGATGTGTTTTAGAAGGGCGACGCCTGCGTCAGTTGTAGAGCGGCCTTTGGTAAAGCCATATTGCTCCGGATGAGAAGAAGAAAGCTTCAGTTTCCCACATGATAACCCAGCGGATGCAGACGTCGCAGCAAGGAGTCCCGGCAATAAATCCCGGGTTTGCTGCCGGCGCGGGATTCGGGAGCCATCAATCACTCCGGAGCAGCGACGTCGCTGGAGGTACAGTGCTCAGAGTACTCGTGTGAGAGAGTAGACAAGGTTTAAGTTAAGTTTTGTCTGTTAAGGGGATAAAGAAGGAAAACTTGGTAGCAAAAATATTGGTAGGTACCAAATTATGTATAATAGAAAAACAGGTGTGAAAAAAAATATAATATAGAATTACCCTTAAACTATATTGTATTACTGATATTATAGGTAATTTATTGTTTCTTAAAACTGATTTAATGGAAAACAATAAATATGCATTTAACTAAAACGCTGACTTTTTTAAACCCTTTCTTTCACCAGTTAACTATTGACTATTTACTCTATATTTCCATAGTACTTTCATACGTGTGCACTGTAGGCCTAATCTTTTATGGCCACCTGGCATCCCCATTTGGGAGTGACAGGAGCTTTTGAAAGGACATGGCCTTTAGTTAAATAAAACCAAGCTGAATTAATAGGTCTGCAAAAATCATCGGCACTGAAACGATTCTCTGTTACATTTATTACTCTGCGCAGCATTCTAACGACTTCTTATTAAAAGCTAAAACGCTTCAGAGGATGTCAGACACGGCCTTTGATACATGATAACTAGAGGCGAAGCCATATTAAATCAGATTGCTTGCACTCCGTCCGTAATTCACTTTATTTCACTTACTTACTCCGAGAAATTGGCGTAATACCAACCCATTAGGGTTTATAAACATCATTCAATTCTCGCGGTTGGCCGAATGATAAATGATCGATCGGGGACCGGCATAAAAGAGTCCGATTTATTTATTCTCTTTATATTAAGTTCTTACGTTATGATTTCAATTACGGTGGTTCACACGGCCTCGCTTTCTGATGTACGGTGCCTTCAATGGCGTAAGGTCGCGAAATGATAAGTTACAGTAAAACAGAATGTTGAGAATATTTTCAGAGTTCTGTTTGTGTTTTTAAGTTATTGTGCTTTGAAATTGGGGACTCACTCGTAGTTGATTACTATTTTTCACCGAATTTTGACTCGGTTTTTCTTTGGTCACATTTTAGTACTCACAATCTACATCTAGGTATACTAATATTTCTACATCTACACTAATATTATTAAGAGGAACGATTTGTATTTTTGTATTGTTGTATGTAACGAATAAATTCAAAAAAGAACTGGACCGATTTTAATATTTCTTTCACTGTTGGCTAGCTACACTATCCCCGTTGAACATAGGGCACTTTTGATCCCGGAAATGTGGGGGGAAGGGGAGGATATCTAAAAAAAGAAATTACGCGTGGGTGAAACCGCAGGTACTTAGCTATATAAAGCAGCAGCAGGAAGCTAGCTCGATATGAGTTCAATCTAAAGTATTTAGTCAAGTAGGTAATTTTGTGCCAGTTTTCGCATAACCTTATAAATTGATGTGCAATATAATTACAGTAATGAAAATATGACACATCAATATACGAGTTAATACGACTGTCAGGCAAACTGTTTCTTTGTTATGTTAAATGTTAATATACCTACTTCGTTCACAGCAACTGTGTTTCATATTCCATGATAGCAAACATTTGTCAGCATTTAGAAGTGACGGGCAGATAGCAGGCAACAAAAGGCAATACAAAACTCATTACGGTCAAGAGAATAGCGCTAAAGAATGCTATTTGTAAGCTTGCCCAGCAAATGCCTCCTTTTGGCGTGTGCTTTTGATTGATCTCTGGATAATACTCACCTACAGGACTTTTATCTCGAAAACACAAAATTCTACCTTATGTCCCCATCGATAAGGTTTAATTTTCATAAAACTGCGTCTTATAATTAATTAGCTATGGTTTCAATTTAATTTCATCCCTATTCGTGCATCAGAAGGTTCATGTTTGCTCATCAGTGTTGTAAAGTATGTCAGGAGAGTGTGAAATCAGCGCACGACTGAAATACTAGCCTCAAGGTGGCGATTAGGGTGTAGAAGCTATGCCTTTGCATTTTATAGACCTCAAAGGATTTAGAAGTCCGTGTATTTATTAGCATTAACGATATCTTTCTTTGATCACATGTATGTAGGTAAGTTCAGGTCTCTCATATGAATGTTAAATTGTCATCTATACTTATACTTATACTTATACATAATAAATCTGTAGAGAGGTCAATTCTGTACATTAAATATTTTTCCAAAATAACTATCAGGGGGTGTTTAGTGATCGATACTGATACCAAAAATGCAATCAGTAAAATTTTTGTCTGTCTGTCTGTCTGTCTGTCTGTCTGTCTGTATGTTCCTTATAGAAACAAAAACTACTGGACGGATTTTGACGAAACTTGGTACCATTATTCTTCATACTCCTGGGCATATTATAGGATACTTTTCATCACGCTACAATCAACAGGAGTAGCGTAGTGAAGGTAAATGTGGGAAAAACGGGAGAATTTACTCCATTTCTTAAGCTTCAGTCGCGTGTGCAGCCTTAATGGTTAAAGTCACATAGAAATCATGTATGACGGAAATATTCTACATAAAATTGCCTAGAAAATATCCCCCAACAGCATATGTCTATCTTTTATGGTTGACTCACAATAACACGTGCAACTCAAGATCCAAATTGGTTTTAAACGCGCTAAGCTCAGGAACTACTGGTTCGAATTGACACAAAAACATTTTGTGTTGGATAGTCCACTTACCACTTTCCATTTGTCGAGGTAGGCTTTAAGCTATTGTATATTCCTTTATTTTATCATTGTAAATTGTGCTAGCGAACTATTTAGTTCTAAAATGTGCCGATAGATGGCGCACCTCGCTAGAGGCACGGCCGCGGATCTGAATCGCGGTGAACAGATGATTTCTCAAATGTATAAGGTCTCCAGATTATTATAATTAATAACTAGCGGCCGCCCGCGACTTCGTCCGCGTGGATGTCGGTTTTTATTATACGAATGTTTTTTCCCGCTAACTCCCGTTCCCGTGGGAATTTTGCAATATCCTTTTGCAACTAAGCATCAAGTTTACTAAGAGACCTGCATGCCAAATTTCAAGCGTCTAACTCAAGTAGTTTAGATTTTCCATACAAACTTCCACCCCCTCATTTCGGGGAAGTGGGGGGTTGGAATGGGTCAAAAAGTAGCCTATGTTCTGTCTCAGGGTCTAAAGATTGTCTGTACCAAATTTCATCAAAATCGGTTGCGAGGTTTAAGCGGAAAAGCGTAACAGACAGACAGACAGACAGACAGACAGAGTTACTTTCGCATTTATAATATTAGTTGGGATAAGCGTTTCCGTCACATAATTTGACTAATATTTCTATCCTGAGTAATAAGTCCCATTAAAGTGTGCAAGTTGACTGCATGCATATAGACCGTTGTTTTATTCAGCTCTTTTTAGTAAGACTGTTTGCGGAAATCGTAACCCACGCGGACGAAGTCGCTGGCGGCCGCTAGTAAGTACCTAATATTCCTATATTATCAATATAAAATGTCGAAAATAAACCCGGGTTTTTTTTTGCAATTTTATATTTTGACTGACTGATTAAACAATAAGGAACATAAATATATGATTGAGATTACGATAAAAGCTTAAAGTATAAAAACATATGCTTTCATTTGGGCCTTGTATATTAAAAAAAAATATTGGGTACAAATTATTTTCTGAATGGGAGTACAAACAATATCAAAACTCTGAGGATGTGTAGTATGACTAGAGACATTGCAATTCATGGACAAGGTCTTTTGATAAGAAAGCGTATCCTTTGTAGGTATCAAAATATCACTTATATTTTCCTCTGCTTTGGCTTTCTATAACATTCCCTTATGGCACTAAATGTGTTTGTTATTTTGTCCCACAGGCGCTTATTAAGGGTCTTTGGCGGCGGAATCCTGCGGCGGTCTTGCAGTTCTTAGCTCCGTTGTTTATCATTGCAAATTGTTCAGTGCACCTGATGACCGTGTCCAAGACAAATGAGAAACTTTTGTATAATTTGGAGGGATATTAGAGGCCTAATGTTTCCTAATTTGGGATCGTAATTTGGAGAGGCACTTTAACAAGTCCAAAAATGTTTACTTGCTCCTCGCCTCGGTTTCGTACGGAAAAAATGTTACTTAATATAGCCTATTTTACTCAGTAATAATGTCGCTTTCTAATAAAATCTTTCCTCTTATAATACTAGTTAGAAGTATAGATTAGAAAGTTGTCTTGCACTCCTTAGCTACGTTGTTTATCATTGCAAATTGTTTAGTGCACCTGATGGCAAGACAAATGAGGAACTTTTGTATGATTTGGAAGGATATAAGCCTTATGTTTCCTAATTTGCCATGCTAATAACCTCTCCCTTACGATGTTTGTAGCCTACAAAGCCACGTAAGGCACCAAAATAAAAAAAAACAAGCATAGGAAAGTGCTAAGCAGGATCCATGTTAAATTCATAAAAATCTGATACATATTTTTTAAGTAAGACATCAAGTTTTCTTCCATTATAGAATAACGCTCTTTGTCGAAATTATTTATTGTTCTTAAGAAATATTCTTTTAGTTTTCTGCTTTTATCTACCATCGAGACAAACATAAATATTATCCCACAGTGGTCTGAAAGACCCAGTGGCACTATCATAATATACCTAGTCATATTTCGCGGCTTATTACGATGGTTAATACTGTATTTCTCCGCTCCCTACTTTGACGGAGGAAAGTCCCGTATTACAAATCGTAATAAATGGCCTTCCTTGGCTTTTGATCCCGATGAGTGAGCCTTCATCGAATCGCTTTCTAAGTACTATCGGAGATTACATTGTCTTAGAATATTAGAGATGTTTTATGCTGAATAAACTCTACTTATCCTAGAATAAGGTTCTAATATGGACATCGTCAAAGTTACAAGATCTAAGAGTTACTTAAAGATAGTGCTAGTAGTTTCATACTCATTTCTGGAAAAGTATTTTACTAATTCTAATGAATAATGAAGATGCACTTTTAAAGCAGAAGTTGTACATTTTAGAGTCAAGTACTTTGAACTAAAGAAACAACAGATCTAAATACCTATTCTGTTTTTCAATCTTTGCATAATAATATGCAAATGAGACCTCTTGGATATGCACGTAAATGCATAATAGACCTCGAAATGTTTTTATCACCAAGGCTGTTCCATTGTACCCGTCGAACTAAATAGACCACTTGAGCGTTGTAAGAGCCATTTAAAAAAAAATCAGGTATTGGACAGGATATGTTGTGCTCTCAAGCTGAGGAGATATCCAGAAGCATACCAGCTGGTTTAGAGGTGCACAACACTACGTCACGGTGCCCTATCGATAATGACTCGATTAATAAAGCGCCAAAGCAAACGCTGGCGGTGAGGGGTGTATAAATCGAGCGCGCCGGCGCGGCCATTATCCTGTCGATACGCCGACTCGTGCGCACGAACATCGTTGAATTACACCTCTATTTACTGTCAAACTTAATTCCTTACTCGTGTCGTTCGAAAGTTCATTCTAAGTCGCCACTAAGTTTATGATAGCGCATTGTTAAGTTTCATATTACTCTATCAAAGCGTCTTCTAAGCCTGACTAAGCCATATTAAAGTCTTATACAAAATGGTTATACACAAATAAAAGTATGATAAATAAAAGGAGCTATAATTTATGACCAATGACCAAACACGGTATTTATGGGGATTAATCCACAACAAAGCAGCTTGGAAACGGAATCAATCTTTCAGAAGGCAAGACCTTAACAGAACGATAAAGAATTAATGAACTATCAGGTCTGCAATAAGCCTCTAGCCTTTAAAAAATCTAAAGCAGAGATCTAATTTATGGGCTTAGTATCTGTTCAGAGTTTCAAAGGTTATGGTAGTCAATTTATTACCTTTATTCCTTAGCACAGACACACGATGACAACCGCTTGTTATTGACCTGGAGATTGATGACCTCTTCTAAAACATTTTATGACGCCTATTATCTTGTCAGATTGTTTTTGCATTAGTACGAGTCTATATGTTGCAGGGAAATGAGGATACCAGTGATTTCATGAAATCACTAGTTTTCTCGAAGTCTCTGTGGTCATAAAAAAATTACCCTGACCAATGTCCAGAAATCTAGAGAAGTAATACCATGATTAAAAATACATAAAAATACCTTGATTGTGTGATATCTCTAGGCATGTCATATTCGACATTTACCGTGATTTCGCGAGATCCCTGATATCCTCATTGCCCTACGACATATACAAATGACATACCCGGAGGTGCAGGTATCGTGTTTGTCCGAGTGTGAAATGCGGCCGGTATGACGAGCGATTAGTCACTGGGTATAATTTAGGCTTAGCGTCGGCGCGGGCGCTTGTTAGCTTCACTTGTTGCGCGCGCAATGCCGGCCAGATTATCAGCTCGGTGGTATGGAGAGATGTATTATATTACTAGCGGCCCGCCCCGGCTTCGCACGTGGTACTTGTCCACTATTTAATGGATGATATTATACATAAAAACCTTCCTCATGAGTTACTCTATCTATTAAAAAAAACCGCATCAAAATCCGTTGCGTAGTTTTAAAGATTTAAGCGTTCATAGGGACATACAACACACATAGGGACAGAAAAAGCGACTTTGTTTTATACTATGTAGTGATTATCTGTTTATAATAGTATCATTTTGGGTGAGACTTTCTTTTTGACGGCCCTCTGTGAAAAGCTTAAACGGTTTTTTTGTAGGTATACCTACCAAACAGATTTAGGGAGGTGAAGTTAATTCCTTGGTGTTTCCATTTTGATCTTAATTATTTGGTTTTGTTTGCACGATAATGGTATGTTTCCCATGCTGATCTTCTTAATGTTATAACTACAGTAAATGCGAGTATCATATGTACCTAAGTTTCTTATAGTCGAGTACTAATTAATTATCTGTGACCGTAGTCAAATGTTTAAGTAACCTTAACGTCAATCAATGATACCTGGAGTCTAGCAACCGATACTGATTTCGAAAGCCGTCTCCATTGTATCCCGCCGAACCAGACATTAACAGATCGCTGACCATTTATTTACATTAGCACCATTTCTTTATCTGTTTATCACTGATTGTCTCGAGGCTGTATTGAGGTATAACACGCCGGCTGTTGATAAATAGCCAATGACTAAATGTAAATACGATTGAGCTTTTGTTGGAGCACCTCGCACGTGAGTCTGAGCATAAGTTCTATTGTACACGAATAAAATATCTTAACGCTATCATTCAGACGGACTGAGGAGGTTCTGACAGGGTAAAGGAATAATATTATTAATGAGCCGGTCGGCAATGAAAACATATTTTGGAATGGCGATTCATTTGTTAGTGGTCTGGGCGATCTATTTTCTTAAGTGGTGCGCTGCGTCGAAACTTAATCATATTTATATTCTTAGGTTTCTTCTTTATCATCTTGTTCTGAAGCTGAAGTGTGTAAACAAATACATATGAGTGTTGACTGACTGACTTTTACACATGCAATAAATAAATCTATTACAAAACAAAACAATCTTGATTGAACCGAAATACATGGCATTCCTTACGATATTTTAATATAATAAAGGCTTGAGGTACCTTATCAACCTTCAAAGAAATTTGATATAAAAAGAAGCCTTTATAATAGTCACGCATTCACCTCTTACATCCACCGATGACAAGATTACAAAACGCAAGAATTTTGATAGAACGAACTCTTTGACCGTGGATACGTCATAAATATGAATTAGTGGGTCGCGGCTATTCAGAACGGAACCACCGCTGTGTTCTTTTGTGTCCCGATTCTATTAACTCCTACAGAAGTTCATAGTACCTACTTTTTTTATCACTGGTGACATCTTTTGTCATGGTTGGAAGATCCTTGTTATTATGAACTCTTCGAGTGTCCCTTAGGCGTTGATCGTATTATGTGAGAGTATTTTGACATATTGTCCAGTATTGTTTACGGTTTTTAAGGTCGTAAATTATATCAGAAGCATGCGTGCTTGACGAGGATTCAATTGTGTAATTTAGAATTAACTTGATGTTATGATTTATGTTGAGGTTCTATTGTGTGTATTTGAAATGGGGTTGGTAACTTTTTGTACCAATTTGTATTTTTCTTAGTAAATCAGATCTAAATTAGTGGTACGTTTACGATTTAATTTTTGGAATGAATTAATTATTTGTGTAATGAACCACTCTTCTTCATCCGTGGAAAGCTTTTGTGCACTTATTTTTATGTAATTAAATGAGAGTTTAGAGTTAAAGCAGTATTAAAACTATTTAATTAAATATCATACCGAGATGAGCGTGCTTCCCTTCTTCTAACTGTGAGTTATTTAGATAACTGCGAAATAACATATTAAAAACTTATGTGGGCATGGTAAAACCAGATTTTAAAAAGTCCTGTAGGTACGTATTTTTTATATTTATCTACCAATAAAACATCTACAATTCTTGTGAATTGTTGAATTGTAGCATTATTGTAAATGCTCTATTGCACTGTCACCGATATGTAAAATTCCTTATTTAGCAAAATGCTATGGTAATATAGTAGTTTTAACTGGTTACCCAAAACCTCGTCATCAGATAGTAGGTCAATCTCTATTCAAACTTATCGCACCTCGTCCTAAACTGTTCAGGATGCACAGACGCGCCCGCGTGTGGCACAATGTATGGACAGGTGACAAAGAGGCGGTGCGTCTTTGAGCGAACCGCGACGAACAAGTGTGGTAACCGATTGAAGAGTGCCGCGCGACAGTGCGCTCGCACAGTAGCGGGCTTCCGTGCGACGACAGATCTAGGAACACTTTCAAAATGGAACATGGAACATTAAAGTTTTAGATGGTTTCATCCAGAGATTTAAAACTGTTTAAATATGCTTGGTTCATGTCAATAATGTAAGGACAGGTGACAAAGAGGCGGTGCGTCTTTGAGCGAGGCGCGACGAACAAGTGTGGTAACCGATTGAAGAGTGCCGCGCGACAGTGCGCTCGCACAGTAGCGGGCTTCCGTGTGACGACAGATCTAGGAACACTTTAAAATTGGAACATGGAACATTATAGTTTTAGTTAAGATGTTATCATCCAGAGATTTGAAACTGTTTAAATATGGTTGGTTCATGTTAATAATGTAAGGACAGGTGACAAACAGGCGGTGCGTCTTTGAGCGACGCGCGACGAACAAGTGTGGTAATGGTAACCGATTGAAGAGTGCCGCGCGACAGTGCGCTCGCCCAGTAGCGGGCTTCCGTGTGATGACAGAATCTATCGTCTCTAAGAACACTTTCAAAATGAAACATGGAACATTATAGATTTAGTCAAGAAGTGATCATCCAGAGAATTGATACTTAAAAAATAAATCGTGGAACATTAAATGAACAGGTGACTAAACGGCGGTGCGTCTTTAAGTGAGGAGCGACGAACAAGTGTGGTAACCGATTGAAGAGTGCCGCGCGACAGTGCGCTCGCACAGTAGCGGGCTTCCGTGTGACGACAGATCTAGGAACACTTTAAAATTGGAACATGGAACATTATAGTTTTAGTTAAGATGTTATCATCCAGAGATTTGAAACTGTTTAAATATGGTTGGTTCATGTTAATAATGTAAGGACAGGTGACAAACAGGCGGTGCGTCTTTGAGCGACGCGCGACGAACAAGTGTGGTAATGGTAACCGATTGAAGAGTGCCGCGCGACAGTGCGCTCGCCCAGTAGCGGGCTTCCGTGTGATGACAGAATCTATCGTCTCTAAGAACACTTTCAAAATGAAACATGGAACATTATAGATTTAGTCAAGAAGTGATCATCCAGAGAATTGATACTTAAAAAATAAATCGTGGAACATTAAATGAACAGGTGACTAAACGGCGGTGCGTCTTTAAGTGAGGAGCGACAAACAAGTGTGGTAACCGATTGAAGAGTGCAGCGCAACAGTGCGCTCACACAGTAGCAGGCTTCCGTGTGACGACAGATCTAGGAACACTTTCAAAATTGAACATGGAACATTATAGTTTTAGTCAAGAAGTGATCATCCAGAGGTTTGATACTTTTGAAAAATGTTTCATTGAACATTTATGTTAGGACAGGTGAAAAAGAGGCGGTGCTTCTCTGAGCGAACCGCGACGAACAAGTGTGGTAACCGATTGAAGAGTGCCGCGCGACAGTGCGCTCGCACAGTAGCGGGCTTCCGTGTGACGACAGATCTAGGAACACTTTCAAAATGGAACACGGAACATTGGTTAAAGCCAAGATAAAGTTTTAGGGACACAATTGAAAAGACAATGCCGATTTTGTTAGGGCAGGTGGCGTCTTTTTTTTTTCGAGCGTCCACCAACCAAACTTGGTAATCTATATTCTTGAGGGCATTACAAACCATATTTGCTATGGCAGTGAAGCTGTAAACTCAGTCCGAACTGAGAAAATCAGGTTTGAATTTTTTTTCGCTTCATACATTTTTCTATAGGAAATTGAATTTTTTTGTTTCTTGCGTCCATCGACGAAACGTGAAAATATATATTCTTGAGGTCATCACAAACAATATTTGCTATGCCAGTATAGCTGTAAACTCAGTCCGAACTGAGTAAAATATTTTTACGTTTCGTCGATGGACGCAAGAAACAAAAAAATCCAATTTCCCAAAGAAAAATGTATGAAGCGAAAAAAAGTTCAAACCTGATTTACTCAGTTCGGACTGAGTTTACAGCGATACTGGCATAGCAAATATTGTTTGTGATGACCTCAAGAATATATATTTTCACGTTTCGTCGATGAAATCTATTTTCCATAGAAAAATGTATGAAATTGAATTTTTTTGGCTGTCTCACTCAGCTCGGACTGAGTTTACAGCTTTACTGCCATAGCAAATATTGTTTGTGATGACCTCAAGAATATATATTTTCACGTTTAGTTGACGGACGCAAGAAACAAAAAAATTCAATTTCCCATAGAAAAATGTATGAAGCGAAAAAAAGTTCAAACCTGATTTACTCAGTTTGGACTGAGTTTACAGCTTTACTGCCATAGCAAACATCGTTTGTAATGCCCTCAAGAATATAGATTACCAAGTTTGGTTGGTGGACGCTCGAAAAAAAAAAATTCAATTTCCCATAAAAAAATGTATGAAGCAAAAAAAAATTCAAACCTGATTTACTCTGTTCGGACTGAGTTTACAGCTTTACTGCCATAGCAAATATCGTTTGTAATGCCTTCAAGAATATAGATTACCAAGTTTGGTTGGTGGACGCTCGAAAAAAAAAGACGCCAATTTTACGCATTGTCTTTTACCACAGGGCAGAAGTATTAGAGAACACTTCTAAATTTAACCTATGGCCATCGCGAAATAGGCATTGGCGAAAGATCTAGAAACCATTTGAAAGTACACATATATTCAAGATAGACACACATTAAGCAATACATATTTGAAATGCTGTTCATTTTATGTAAGACTAGCGGCCGCCCGCGACTCCGTCCGCGTGGATTTCGATTTCCAATATCCTATGTGTTATTCTGATGTATAAGCTATATTGTGGTAAAGTTTCATTCAAATCCATTCAGTAGTTTTTACGTGAAAGAGTAACAAACATCCATACATCCATACATCCATACATCCACACATACAAACTTTCGCCTTTATAATAGTAGTAGGATTTGGGAACATGCTAAGGATGGTTAAAAAATGTAAAGAAAAATAAAGGCGAAGAAAATAAAAGAATTGTTAAATCAAATCACTTTGAATTCAACAAGATGACGTTAGCGACTTGACAAACATTATTATTGTCATCCATAGACCATATTCTGCTGCACAGTAAAATAAAAAACTGATTGTTACGGAACAGACTAAAATTAGACCTCTTTTTTATTCATGCCATCTTATGAAAGAAGAAAAAAATAGAAGAAGCAAAAGAAAAACCAATAAAAAGACTATCGAATCGAAGTTAGAACAACGCGCGCATTCTCGCCAAATTATGAATATAATTATTTTGCTCACAATAACGCGTGTAAAGTTTTGTGAGTCTGTAAATACGACTCCAGCTCCAGAACAGTGCCCCGGGGAAAGAAGATACAAGATCCAGAGACATTTCCTGTGAGTCCTCCATCCCCTTCTTTAGTCGGCTTTTTTCTGGGTTGAAACTTATAATTCAACAAAATTGGTATATGCAACAGTGATGGCTTTATTTCAATAATGTTTTATTAAAATAAAGCCATCACTGTTGCATATACCAATTTTCTTATCCTTTCCATTTTAAAACATTGAAACTAGATCTGTGGCAAGTGTTATTGTTATTGTTTTTTGGACACAATAACTTGTGTCGAGGTGCACATAAGCCACGGTAAACAATTAACATAATTCCAATTCTTTATTCTTTTGAAATGGTCCGACCTGCCGCTTCGTACTCCTTACTAGTGCTTACGATGATGTTTCTACTCTACTGTCTTTAAGTGATATCGTTATCGACACCAATAAAGTGACTTGAAAGAAAATGTCATGTGGACAATACAAAAATACTTAAATGTATTTCAAGATGTTTAAAAGTGTCAAATTAAATGGAGATTTGTGCCGAGGCAACATCTTTTTAATACGTACTAGATGTTTTATCATGTGTTTTTTTTATAAAAAAAGAAACGTCATAATATATTAAATCTTAAAGATTTAAAAATGCAAGACACTATAAATGGGTAGTACCAAGTACCATGTTTGTTCAATTCAATACAATTGACATAAAAGTTATCTTGTCTGTTTACCTTACTTACATATTTTTTTATTTATGTAACAACATTACAGCGATCGTGATCAGTCATGCGCAGTGAGCGTCGGTAGCATATAAACTCACATTCACTTCATTATAATGTAATGGTCGTAACGGGCGTGTTATGTGCCGGGGCCCTAATGCTCACCCATTGGCGAGCATTGAGCGAGCATTCCCCCGCAATTAGTATTTTATTGCCGACCTCATTGGACGAACAATGCTCGCTTCGAAAGGAGGAAGTGCCTCGAAATGGCATGCTCAAGTAAACAATAGACGGTGTAAATGTATATGTATTACATACACAGGAAAGAAATAAGCTAGAAAAATAAGAGGTACTTTTTTGTGCAAGTGTACTATTAGTATAGCAACACATTAGGCGGCGAAAACGCGAACGAAGTTCGGCGTGACTACGTATTTTAAATGGAAGATGAAGATGACACGTCATGCCTAAATTCAGTTGCGTAATTTTGTATAGAAAATGCATTGCCGCCGAACTTCGGTTGCGTTATTTCGGCTTAGTGTGTTCTACACTTAGTAAAACAAAAGTCAGTATGTATTTGGTTACGAATCGAAGTTGCGGTCTAATAATGTTCAGAGTTTATTTTGTTACGGTCATGTCATATAATTTTGTAATTTACTTTTGATTATTATTATTCGTCGACATTCGAATTAATTATAACTCGAAATGGACAGCCGTTGCCTTATTTTTCAAGTTAGAGTTGTTTTATTTTTATTGGGTGAGAATTTACTTAGTTATGATTTAAGAATTACTTCAAACTCATTATTGTACTGAATACTGCTTGGACTACCTACTTAGCTGTAATAAGGAACCAACCACATTTAATATTTTTTTTGTTTATCTCATTAAAACCCTTTGGAATATTACTTCTAGATGTAAAACATTAATTTCCCAAGTTTTTGTCCGTAACAACAATTTTTAGGAACTGTAGGTATTCGTGTCATTTAGCTATGAAACAATTGTTTTATTCGCTTCCAAAATATACTTTTTACATTATACATAGTGATTTTACTCGCATGGTCATTATGATGAAGTACACGTAACGCTATTATTTAAGCTATCGCAGTCTCAGATCTCAAACGGTATTTACTTACGACTAATTAAAAACAAATTACCCAAACCGTCAAATTTTAATTCCTCCGACGGAATGAAACATATTTTCACATCGTATATTAAAACAATGGCTACTGGCAGTTGCGCCATGCTTATCTTTTACATCGGTAAATGCCTTTCTTTGGAACGTCGAAGTTATATACAATTTTAATTTTCACGTCCGTCCGTTATAAGTTGGTCTCTCTGAGACCTCACTGCGTATAAATAATGTACGGAGAAGAGAACTGGTCGGTGGTCAGCGTTGGTTGGATTTGAAAGTCCCCAAATTACTTATGCTGGAAGTTTGTGAGTAAAGTGGCATTAGATATGGGTGATGATTGTCACGGCGTGGCCACACAAGGATGGGCCTCTATAATGGGGATTTAATTACACCAGTGTAAACACATCGCCCTCATATTCACCGTTTATAATAGAATTGTTTAAAAAGAACGCTTATTAGGTATATTTTTTTACTTTATGAGGCTTTCGCTTAATTGTTAATATTGAAGCAGTAGCAAATCGTAGCAAAAACCTCATTGTAAAATATTACTAAAACAGGTTACCCTAAATCTAAATCTTAAACCATTTCATATTGCAGTTTAAGTAATATTTACATTTTCTGGTGTATTGGATCACGTAGTACCTAGTCTACTGTGTCTAAAAATTTTTTTTAATGTTTTCCTATATCGGAAAAAACTTTTAAAGTGTAACATTTAGTATTAAAAAGGACTGGAGAGGGTAGCAAACGTTCATAGGATAATTTGTCACCATGCGAAATCAGATCGAAAGTGGTTAAATCAATTCATGACTTTTATTGTAGTTTCACTGTCAAAGATCAATTTTCAAATAAAACCAACGGCAGACAGGTGTTTGAATCAGTTTAGATTATTTTAGTCAAACCGGATCCTTCAAAATTACGGGCGCCTTGGGACTCGTTTTAAAATTCTAACTATTCGGCATCAACATCGCAAGGTGCGCGTTTGTATATGATTAGCAGCTTGTCAAAAATGACTTAGGGATCTAATGTATTCAAATATAATCAGGAAGGGTTGAACTTATAAATATTTCAATAATTAATAGGGTTAAGGCCCTATGCAACATTACTACTTTCTTCAATTTCTTACCTCTTTAAGAAAGTTTTGTGTAGCATAGAAATCTCAAAGAGGTTTGTTTTTAATTTAAGTTGTCAAAGATCTCAATGTAAGTTTTTTTTTAAGGTTGTCAGGGCAGTTTACGAGTTTCACTTTCAAGTCGTAGAGTTGAGGATATTTTAATTAGTTTGCGGCTATTCCTCTGAAGGATATCATTGCCATTACTTAATTTTGTGAACACTTAACTGTGGTGGCAGTTCTTTTTTAATGAAACCACTTAGTCCATTGGAGTATGAACAAATGGTGATTAGACTGAGAAACGAACTGTTACGTAAACGGCACAAATAAAAACAGTCGGTTAATTAATTACAAATTATCTAGTAATTTAGACCTCGTTAGTTAATCAAGCATTTGTTAAGTGTTTGTACAACGCTTCATCGATAAAGAAATACCGATACCCGATGTAGATGAAGATAGGATAAGTAACCCCACTAAATAGCTACAAATGTCTCCGATACCGTGGGGTGCTAAATCGCCCAGACGACGAATTAACATATCTGTTTTGTTTTGCATAATTAAATGTATTACAGAATGATGTCCGTTATTGCTTGTAAAGTCGGCTATTAAAAAAGTGTATATCGGTTAGTAGTAGTAGTTAATCGAAATAACTGCCTCCGTGGCGCAGTGGCTAGTGTGTCGCACTTTAATGCGGCGGCCGCGCCGGAGGTCCTGGGTTCGAATCCCGGGTCAGACCGATGAAATTGTGTCTATGTTTTCATGATGTATAACATAGATACAGTCCGGAGTTTGGAAGTTGGCGGTGTAATTACAACCCTGTGCCACGGAAAGCACGTTAAGCCGTTGGTCCTGCGCCTGATCTCTCTACGGTCGTGTCAGATTGCTGTCCCACCGAATTATGGGATTGAGGGAATAGGGAGTGCACCTGTGCTTGCGCATGCGCTTGTGCACTATAATATATCCCGCGTAAGTGGCTAATCGTAAGATTGGCCGCCGTGGCCGAATTCGGCTAGGAGGGTATTATTTATTATTAATTAAAATATTTCTTGTACAAAATGTGTGTCTTAAGCGTCAGGCCACGCTAATACTATGATCCAAACTATTGAAAGGGGACCTAGATCAATTGAGTAATGGCTACAAGGCTAGATTTATGCGAGTGTGGCTAAAGGTAAAACATTGGTTTCTGTGTAAGTATTTCGACGTCTTAACTTCCTTTATTGAGCTAGAGATAATCACTGCAAAGTAAATACTAGAAAATATCAGTATATTTTCTATAAAGTGTTGGTCTATTTTATACAAATAAGTGAATCCATATCCCTCCCTAAACAACTCTGATTTAGAGTTTTTGACACACAGCATAATTGAAAAGTCAGCAGTTTGTAAATATGTACAATGATCGTTTTCAAAATGGTTTTTAGTACTGCATTCATTCTAGTATGAAAGTACTCTTTCATAATAAACTTAATTAATTCGTTCATTCTATAAAATTGAAGCTCATAATAGTAAGTAGCTACGGTGCGACAAATAATATTACACTTTAAATTAAAACAGGACTGCTTTTGCAATTGTATTTCAGTAATAAAAAAAAGCGATTGCATGGCACGAACTCTACGGAAATAACTTGTGAACTATGAAACGCTAAACTCATTGATAATTTACACTGTCAATGTTGAATGCAGTTTGTTCGTGTCGGTTCATCAAGATAGCAGCGCAGTCAATTGTCGGGAGTGCACTTCGTTGTTGCAGTGTCACGTCAGCCGAGCCGTGTCCGTGTCACATGTGTCCGTCACGGGATTGCGTGACAATGCATTGATTTCTGCATCCGTGACGCCATTATTGCTGGGGTGCTGGGTTCAATTACCGAGTTGGAAGAATTTAAGCTAACATTACAGTACGTAGCTACGGTGCAACAAAAATACTTTAAATTAAAAAAGGTGACTGTAGACGAAACAGAAATTATAAAAAAGCCTTGCCTAGCCCGAAGTCGCCGGCAATCATTTGTGCAATATGAAACGTTGAATTTATTGATAATTCACACTGTCAATGGTGGAAAATGTTAAATGCAGTTTGTTCGTGTCGGTTCATCAAGATAGCAGCGCAGTCAATTGTCGGGAGTGCACTTCGTTGTTGCAGTGTCACGTCATCCGAGCCGTGTCCGTGTCACATGTGTCCGTCACGAGATTGTGTGACAATGCATTGATTTCTGCATCCGTGACGCCATGATTTCTGGGGTGCTGTGTTCGATTACCGGGTTGGACGAATTTAAGCTAACATTACAGTACGTAGCTACAGTGTAACAAAATATCGAACCTGGAATTAAAATAGGCGACTGAAGACGACATAGAAATTAAAAAAAAGTGATTGCATGGCACCAACTCAACGAAAAGTACTTGTGAACTATGAAACGTTGAACTCATTGATAATTTACACTGTTAAAGTTAAATGCAGTTTGTTCGTGTCGGTTCATCAAGATAGCAGCGTAGTCAATTGTCGGGAGTGCACTTCGTTGTTGCAGTGTCACGTCAGCCGAGCCGTGTCCGTGTCACATGTGTCCGTCACGGGATTGCGTGACAATGCATTGATTTCTGCATCCGTGACGCCATGGTTTCTGGGGTGCTGTGTTCGATTACCGGGTTGGACGAATTTAAGCACAAGCGCAGTGCAATCTACATTGCGACAAATAATATAGGACTTTAAATAAAAAATAAAAAAAGGGACTAAAGGCGAAACAGAAATTTACGAAAAAAAACATTGCTTAGCAAGAAATCACCGACAAGTACTAGTCAACTATGTCACGAATTCACACTGTCAATATTAAAAAATTACAAGCAGTTTGTTCATTTCAGTTCATCAAGATAGCAGCGCAGTCAATTGTCGGGAGTGGACTTCGTTGTTTCAGTGTCACCAGCCATAAAAGCCCAGGAGTTTTGTATTAGGTATGTTTATTTTGCACAAGTAAATGATTCGCGTAGTTCTCACGCACGTTTGAGTGTTATAAGCCGGTTGCATCGGAGCTGCGAGGCACGGGTTCCCACGTCACTATTCAAAGTCAAAGTCAAAGTCAAAGTAGTTTATTTTGCAATTTGATTTACATAGAAATTCTTTTGCACGTCATATCTTTTTTTACCTACCAGCACTTCGACGTGAATGGCCTGCTGAGAAGAAGTGCCGCAAGAAACTCAACAGTTTGCCTTTTTTAAAAATAAATACAATTTGTATAAATAATTATTTACATGTCATCAAAATAATAAAATAGAAAAATCATGTCATTTAAAAACAAAACAAAAAAAAAACATATAACTACAAATGTAATAAATTAATAAATTAGACAACCACATGCGCAGAGTGGTAAGAAATTGTCAGGCCCACAAATTCTTGTCGATATCATTTAAATAATCTTCAATCTTATAGTAACCTTTTCTCATTAAACAAGTCTTAATTTTAATTTTAAATTTATGTAAAGGTAATTCAACAAGATTTTGTGGTACTTTGTTGAACATTTTTATGCTTAATCCTACAAAAGACCTTCCCGTTTTTTGAAGTCTGACACTTGGATAGGCAAGTCTGTGCTTATTTCTTGTATTGAATTTGTGAGTATCCGATTTTTTAAGAAAATGTTTATTATACTTTCGAATATATAAAATACAATCAAATATGTACTGAGAAGGTACTGTTAAAATATTAATTTCTTTGAATACATCTCTAAGTGAGTCACGAGGTCTAAGGTTGTAGATCGCACGGATAGCTCTTTTCTGCAATATAAAAATTGACTCAATGTCAGCAGCAGAGCCCCACAACAGTAGACCATATGACATAATACTATGAAAGTAACTGAAGTAAACCAGTCTCGCCGTTTCAATGTCAGTGACATATCTTATTTTTCTAACCGCGTAAGCAGCAGAGCTAAGTCTTCCTGCTAGTGCAGTAATGTGAGGACCCCATTGTAACTTGGAATCGATGGTGATTCCTAAAAATATGGTTGAATTGACAATCTCTAGTTTCGCATCATTCATAGTAATTTGTGTATTAATTTGCCTAACATTAGGCATCATAAATTTAACACATTTAGTTTTTTTAGCATTAAGTAACAAATTATTGGTACTGAACCATTGTGACACCTGCAAGAGAGCTCCGTTTACTTTGTCAAATGTTTTTTCGTTTCTCTCTGTTTTAAAAATGAGAGAAGTATCATCAGCAAACAAAACTATCTCACAGAGGTCCTTGGTAAAATATGGAAGATCATTTATATAGATAAGAAATAGCAAAGGTCCTAATATCGAACCTTGGGGCACGCCCATTTGCAGTTTAGCACCAGCAGAATTGGTGGTTTTGATATTGACTCGTTGTATCCTGTCAGTGAGGTACGACTCAATTAATTTTAAAGAAAAGTTGGAGACACCGTAATATTTTAATTTAGTTAGTAATATTGAATGATCAACACAGTCAAATGCCTTTGACAAATCACAAAAAATACCTATCGCATTCTGTTTATTTTCCCATGCATCAAGTACATGTTTCATAAGTGCAATACCTGCATCGGTTGTACTCTTGTTTTTAGTAAAACCGAATTGTTTTGCATGAAGTAAATTATTTCTATTAAAATGTTCTAATAACTGATTAAAAATTATTTTTTCAAAAATTTTACTTAATGAGGGTAATATTGATATTGGTCTAAAATTTGATGGGTCACTTTTGTCGCCCGATTTAAACAAAGGTATTAATTTACTATATTTCATTAAGTGAGGAAATTTATTTTCATCAATGCATTTATTAAAAAGGTAAGCCAAATGAGGAGAAATTATTTCAATTATAGATTGTATAATATCAGTTGATATTCCCCATAAGTCCTCAGTTTTCTTTTTATTGAGGTCTTTGAATGTTTTTAATATAGTAATTGGGGAGATGTGATCGAAACTAAATGTAGTCTTACATTGATCTACACAAGAAGCTAAGATGTTTTGAGCTTTTTGTGTACTAGAATTTAGCTTACTAGTGGTTGTTATAGGTATGTTTGAGAAAAAAGTTTCAAAGGCATTTGCTACTTCTATATCTGACTTTATAGTTTTATCGTTAATTTTAAGGGAGTAATCACTTTCATATGACTTGAATTTACATGTTTCTTTGTTAATTATATTCCAAGTAGCTTTTATTTTATTACTTGAGTTATTTATTTTATGTCTCAAGTAATTAGACTTGGCTTTATTGCAAACTTTCTTAAAAACTTTAGAATACTTCTTAACATATTCCATCACTTTTGGATCTTTAGAATATGCTTTTAGACCATACAACTCATACAACTTATTCCTACTTTTATAAATACCTGGAGTAGCCCAGTCACTAAACTTAGTTTTAGGATTATTAAGATTAACATGTATAGTCTTTTTAGGGAATACTCTATTATACTCAGACGAAATTAAGCCAAGTAAATTTTCATAAAGTATATCCACATTCTGGTTATTAAAAGAAATGTCGGGTATTTTGTTAATAATTGTATCTTTAAATCTCTCTTTACGCCCCTCAGTGACAGGTCTACATATGATGTCAATAGATCTAGGAACAACACAGTTTTCAAATTGAACCTGTTGTCCGCAATGGTCTGACTGTAAACAATTTATAATTTTTTTATTAATTACCTTACTATTACAAAACACATTGTCTAAACAAGTTGCACTCGTTGGTGTGATCCTTGTAGGTTCATTAAATAAATTTAATAGATTGAATGAAGTAAACAGATTAATAAATCGACTACTTAGTTGTGAACCTTCAAGAATATTCACATTAAAATCTCCACAAACAATTACTTTTTTATTAGTCTTACAACTTTTTTTAAGAATTTCCTCCATTGAGGATTCGAATAAACTATAATCTGCCGAGGGCGGCCTATACACACATACTATTATATAATGCTCCAGCTCTGCACATGCTACTTCAATAGTTCGCTCAATTGAAAGTGCTGTTATATCTTTACGTTCTTTACATCTAAGATTATTATTTACTAACAAAAGTGACCCACCGCGGATAGCAGACTTTCTCATGAACGAGCTAATTACAGTAAAGTTGTCTATACTTATTAAACATTCATTTTGTCTTAACCAATGTTCGGTTAAACACAAGACGTGTATATTCATACTGTCTAAAAATAAACCTATTTCTAGTTCTTTGCCAGAGAAGTATACTGAGGTAAATTTTACAGTAACGAATCATTCTCTATTGTCTGGTAATATGCATTCTTTTTTCAATTGGTTTCGTGAATATTCAAATGAAACGACTTTACGTAGATTAAGGTGGACAGTAGAATAAATGTGGTCGTCTTAAAATAGTTAAGACAAACCGTAGGACTACATAAAATAAGTGGGCCATACGTAGTACCTTGCTATCTTCTGTAGTCTTTCTTATAAGCGGAAAAAGCTCTGTTCCTTTAAAGATAGATTGCTATATTTTATATACCTACCTCTTTACTCGTTGTAGTATAGCGCAACTAATCGTATCCATCGATCGCATAAACTTTCCCCAGGCAAACCCAACCCTCCAATGACTACCTTCAAACGGAAGCATTAACGGTTCCATTGTTAAAAACAAGATGAATAGTAATACTCCGTCATATGCAAATGTCATATCCCCGCGCGGTATCTAGCGCATCGCATCACTCCCATCGTCCGTCTTGTTTAAAATTCGCCCGTCGCGACTCCGATATGCAAATGCGGCGCGACATTCGAATACAAAAAGCTCGAGCGCGGTGGCAGCGAGTAAATCAATCGATCAACGCCGGATATAGTCGTTCGAATACGTCTTCATTGTGTTCATTAACGTCGTCGCGGTACCGGGGCCGACCACACCTGCCTCTCGAATGTCCGGCATTCCGCAAAAACAGACGATGCTTATACGATTTGCCGGGAAGTGAACCTATTGTCGGAGGTGGCGATGATTCAAATGTAACAGGCGACTGGTCATTTTGTGTCATGTAGGATATTTATGTAGGTTTTGAAATGCAGCTTAGTTTTGCAAACATTTACATGATAAAGAGGCACCAAGACACAATTTAAATAGTAACAATAGATACTAATAAAAGAAGGTTCGAAAATAAGTAGCTTAAGCACTATTGTTTAACGTGAATTAGAGTAGAAAAAAGTATACTCGATGGTAAGGATCGATACCTTAATTGTCTCTTAATGGAAAAAACCGCAAATAGTCCTGGCCATCGGGCCTGCTGTGTTTGCAAATTAAATGGACATAAAAAAACGAAACGCCACAGCTTAAAAAGCAGTCGGAAGAAAATTAAAGGGCTTAATGTCAATAATTCACGTCTATTACGTAAAAAGTAAACCACTGTGAAAAAAGTCTCCACGGCTTTCACGCGGTGTTGTGAAATACAATAATGCTATTAGATTGGCACCGTTAAGCTATTATGCCGTTAAACACCCTAATTAGACAGAGATCAATCGCCGAAACCACAAAGGCTTCATCTTGAGTCGTTTTCCGACTTTTGTATTGTAAACTGGTGGTTAAAATTGTAGTCAGACTTATTAAATAATTTTAAGGTGGCGGTTAACACCGGTAAAGTGCGGAATTATGGGTCGGAACATTATTGAGGCAAACCATTTTTCATTGATTGCTGTTAATAAATATTTAAATTTTGTACGGCTATGTATTTATAATAAATATTCAGATATGAAATGGGGTTTTAACATGTTGATATTTTGTAGGAAATACCATCTTATTCGAATACCTCCTGCCTATAACTTGAGTGTTAAAACAGACACCGTATGAACAATACATAAAATAACTTCATGAAAGTACAGACTAACACTACACAGATAAAATCTAACATACTCGTATGTGCAAAGTGCAAGGAAGCCTGTTTGCTAATAAAGTTGTTATTTTTTGTCAATTAATGTATAATTTGTACTTGGTTAACGTGTTACTTGTTTCACAATGTTGCTTTTTGACTTGTATTTTTATTTCATTCAAGCAGCTTATGTTCACAGGAGGTGATGAATGACGCAGCTTGTTTAAATTGGCGAAGGACAGCGAATGTTTTCATAAGAACTCATTGTCAGTTGGATTCCCACGGCTTTCAAAATGAGTCATAAAGCCGTCAATTATTAGCAAAATTCGTTAAAATTAACTATCATATGTAAATCGTAATTGCAACGGTATTTTTTCAACAATGCTGAATGGCTCCGTGTATTTAAGTTCATTGTAGGCATTTTAAAAAGCGTAAAACCACAAACCACACAAACTTCCTTTCATTTGTTCTGATTTTCATATTGTTCACGTGGATCGTTTTGAAAACTTCTGGATTGTAAAGGAATAAAAAGGAACGGATATTTAAAGGAATAATATCGAAACCGCATCGGGAAGGTGGGATAACCTTCAACAAGAAACATTTGTTTGTATGGGAAAGAGTTACTAGCCATCCTTTGCTACCTCTCGTGATATACCACCATATGGTCCTTCAATGATTGATCGTGAGAAATCGGAACTTTGGGACTTGTATGCACATTACCACCTTAATGTGTACCTGATATATTTTTTAATGACGCAATAGAGCCTTTTTTTAGACTCATACGCGAGGTAATTACGAAAAAAAAACCAATCTGTCTACATAAAGCTACTGAGGTCAAAATTATGGACATCGGAAATCCATCCCATTTCTCTTATTTCTAAATACGACTACATCAAACGTACTTTCAAAACGCTAACGTCATAAAATTTAGCCCACAACGACAGAGCCTCATTGTTTAGAAAATAAACCTTATTAAGGCGCGCTATCTCGGCTTACGTACGTGTAGCTGTATTTATGGGAACAAGTGCTGCTTTTAATCCGAGCGCTGGCGGGTAAGCCATAAACGTAGTCAACCGTCCATTTTCCCGCTATCGGGCTACAGGCGGCGGACACGCAGGCAGTTCTGAACCTTTAAAATCCAAAAGACGTAAATACCAAACCACTTCATTGCAAATTGAAACTTGAGACTGTTATAGTAAGATTGATTTTCGCTTGAGTCGTAGATGGATTTAAGGCGAATGTAAGTAGTGATGAGTGTATTAACATAACGACCCGCGCGCCCCTTAACGCAGCATGCTTGGTCACGCTGCCCCCCGACGTTGGTTGCAATTTCCACGGCGGGACTTTCGTGAAAAGTGTGCGTCCGCGGAAAAATGTCACGCGGTTAGTGGAAGGAATAGGTATGGTAGGTACTTCATGGCCTTAGGACTTTTTATTCCTTCAATTTGGTTGGGAAATAGTTTAATTAACTGAAAAATTTAAACTTCATTAAGAGTAACGGAAAAATATAATTTGGCGATTGTAAAGAAGCTCCCAAAATACTTACCGATGCGTCGAATCGAGAAGACTTTCATCTCGTCGTAGAATTCCAGCTATTATTATTATATAATTTCTCCAATTCTTCACTAATAAGTGATAACCTTTCTCAATTTCTGACGTAGAAAAAGGTAATGGCTTTAATAATTAATTTAACGAGTATAAAGTCTTGACACAAAAATTATCGTATGCATCTAAGGGAATGTATGCCCACTGTTTAATTGTACTGCAGCAGATAAAAAAACCCATTAGCAGCGTCTATGCATAAATACCTACCTTACTTGACCCCGACTAAATATTACCACAACATCGCATGCCACCCTAAAACATACATCAAGGCAGTGTCGCAAGTAAAACTCGCTTTTCACGTAAATCCAATTTGTGCGGGCCGGCCGAAAGGGCGACTCGTGGCTGGCCGTAATTATTCACGTGTTATGACATCTCATTAGCATATAATCGCCGAGGCAGTCCCCGATGCGTGAGGCAACGCCGAGGCAATCGTAGGCCATTCACACGAACACCAGGCCTATCTTGATTGGAGCCGGCCTATGAAAAAGCGGCCACTAATTAAAAAATAAACCACCGGAGAATGATGGTTCGTGAATAATTCACGAAAGCGCCCGGAAGAGGTTTGCTTACGAGTACATGCGCTAGTTACGGACTGCGGACGTGTAATTAACGTTTAATGAAAGATTTACGTAGTTATCTAAGCGAGGAAATTTATCTACCTACCCATGGTAGGTGCCTACCTACCATTCGCCTTGCACATACGTTAAATAATAAAAGATATAAAATACATTATGTAGTTGCAGTGGCGTAGCTAGCATAGGTGGCACCCGGGGCGGATTTTATAGGTGTCACCCTAAAACTCAATCGAAGCTGTTAAAATAAAAAAAAAGATATAATCATTTACGTTTTATTAAAATATGAGTACCTATTACAAATATTTGTTTATTATGTAAAACAAATTTAGTTTGTTAAAAATTAAAATTTCTTCCTTCTAGCTTTGACACTAGCGAACTCCGAAATCACGGATTCCAATTTTGGGGGAATCTCTGATCGATTGACACTGTGCACATTGTTTTTTTTTAATATCAATTATTATGTTCGTGGTACGATATTAAAGTTACCTAGATAATTTTATTAGTGGCGGTTATGCTCTCTGCCGCAGATTTACGATTTTTTATAAATAGAAAGAACTATAACTGATGGTCATAGTCGGACTCGGGTGTCACCCCTAAACGGGTGACACCCGGGGCGGGCCGCCCCCGCCGCCCCCCCTTAGCTACGCCACTGTGTAGTTGCATTTGCAATATGTATTTTAGGACGATGACATAGGACGTTGCTGTGTAAAATACTCATAGGTCACGATTCTTCAGCAGCATGTCGTTCAATTTCGTTATATTTCAAAGCGGCATTAAATAAAGAATCATTGTAAAACTAGGTAGTCGTCAAGACGGTTAACTTCTGAAAAGTTATCACTTGCTATGCGAAAATCCCTTTGATAGAAAGTAATAGTTGGGAAATATCGTACTTCTAAACAACCTGACTTTCATTGCTGAAAAATAAGTTCTAAGATGAAGTATCACAGTTTCCACCGATCACATTTGAACTGACATGAAACGCTAGTTTCACACCCAGCAGGATCTGTTTCCAATGCTCTGTTTCTCAAGTGCACCTAAGATGGCGGCTTCCTCTGGAAAGCGGCGTGAGAGCAGGCTTGGTGCCGCGTCTGCGCGTATCAGCGCATCGCCAGCCATTGTGGCCGCACTCGCCGCGATGCGAACAATTTGCTTTGCGAAAGGTAGCGTTAGACGAGAAGGTTTTTTTAATCTGATGTAACTCCCGTAGTACGAGTTAACTTTAACAGGCGATCCATACGTTAAAACCAGTATTTGCTTAAATGCTCACTTAAGCTTAGTCGTGTTGGCATTTATGAGATGTTTAGTCTTTTACAGACAGAAAAACACTGAGAATCTTTGATGACAATCTGAAGGATACCTATGTTTTTCATTAAAGTTGTGACAAGCTTCTGCCAAGTGTGCTATATAGGACATATCCAGATTTAAAAGTTAAATTCACACACGGCAGTATCTATTTCCAATGCTCTGTTTCTCATGTGCACCTAAGATGGCGGCTTCCTCTGGAAAGCGGCGTGAGAGCAGGCTTGGTGCCGCGTCTGCGCGTATCAGCGCATCGCCAGCCATTGTGGC
Source organism: Nomophila noctuella (assembly GCA_958496325.1). NCBI lineage: Eukaryota > Metazoa > Arthropoda > Insecta > Lepidoptera > Crambidae > Nomophila > Nomophila noctuella. Next base: position 10,129,815 of record OY292486.1, on the reverse strand, counting down.
CGCACTCGCCGCGAAGCGAACAATTTACTTTGCGAAAGGTAGCGTTAGACGAGAAGGATTTTTTAATCTCATGTAACTCCCGTAGAACGAGTTAATTTTAACAGGCGATCCTACATTAGTAATGTGCACCTATGATGCCGCTTTCCTCTGGAAAGCGACGTGAGAGCAGGCGCATCGCCAAAGCGAGCAAATCGCCTCTTTTACTTTGCGAAACTTTGCGGTAGCTTTAGACGAGAAGGCATTTTTAATCTCGTGTTAACTTTAGTAACGTGTACACAGTTACAGAAACTGAGTCTCAATCGAGAGAACTTAACTTCTACTAATGCATGATTTAAAATTATTCAGTACCTACCCGCATGTACTCGTGAAAAAGTAATAATGTTAGTGTCAAAAGCTTTATGTTTGTGATGAAGTGATGAATTATCAAGAGAGGTAGAGCTTAGTGGAGCGTCCACTCGAATGAGGCACTCGTCTGAGGAAGAGCCGCCACCTTATTGAAGACCACAGTGAAGTAGCCCTTCTTAATTGTTTTACTATGTTTCTGCTGGTAAGTAAGGTCGCCAGAGTTTAGGTGGGAAGGGTAAGGGCTCTTAAAGGCAGCAACGCAAGCATAACATAAAAATACTTATTTTGCAAACAGTACTTAACACATTCAGTGGCTATCTCCGCATCTGTTTTCAGGTGAGACGCACGTCAAGACGAACGTACCTGCGTCTAGAAACCGTATGTGAAATGACGATTAAGAACAGTTGTAAGTAGCCTTTGTTTGATTGCAGAGATAACGAGACCTATTGTATCGGCCTGTGTCTATTCAGATCGGATCCACTTCATATACCTACCTACAACTAATTTGAATGAGATGAGTGCGAGAAAACGTAATTTATTACATAATTTATACTTTCCAAAAACTAAGTTCATAGTTAATAAAAAAATGTTGACAACTTTATAATTACTGATTAAACGAGCCCCCTTACATTTAGCAGCGCCCTTAGGTAATATATTGTGTAGTTAAGACCTATGTAAGTATTTTATAATACTTTGTACCAAATATAGCATGCACTGAATAAATGAAATATATAATAATTATGTGCATACCTTTGCAGCACGGCAGAAGAACTCGTAGGATGGTACCTGAAACCAATAGATTTTCATTTTAGTAATCTAATAGGTTATTTACATCATTAACACATAAAAAAATAATTTTAAAGACACTTTTTTCTCATAACAATATGAAAAGCAACCTCCCTTTAGTAAAAAAAAACGATTTCCCGAGTAAAAAATAATCAAAGTAAAATTCCAACTGTATTTTTCATGTCAGTTTATTATTTAAAATATAATTTAAAGTATTAAATGTGTTTCTATTAATGTTGCTTTTGGGAAAACCGCAACATTGGGGAAAACCATCCTGACGAGTTTAAATACTCGTGTTAAATAGGCATATTATAAATTTAAATGTGTGGAAATACCTTACTTTTATAGCTTATATGCATGTTAGTATGGGGTTTTTCAAAACATACATAAGTATTTGACATTACAAATTAATGAACATATTAGATTACACTAGTACTAAATCAATTTTAAAGCCTCCTGGTTCTTTAGACTCTTTTAGCCTTATGAAGGCAAACGAGTTTTTAAATAAGTACACATAATGTAAGTATCGTTGTGATTAAAATTAATACTTATTCAGACAGTTAATTTTTTTTTTGATTTAGTCGTAAGTAGAATATTTAAGTTATTCACATGTGATCGCATTTTCTTGTAGGGAATAAACTTCGGTTCAAAAAGATTTAAAGATTCTGTAAGGGTCTACCTATCTATTGCCTCACATGAGTGGTAAGACAGTAGTCACTTGATAGTGAAAACCATAATAAAATTGCATTTTGAAACTCTGAATATGTACTTTGTTTCTATAAACCATTCTGTCATATCTTTTTGTCATAAATACCTAAGAACATTCACTTCTCGTATCCATCATAGATAGTCTAAAAGAACAATGCGTCTCTTCATAAAAATCCTCCGTAAAATTTCACAAAATGTTTCATTATATTGAACTTAATTTAACCTATTACCGCTGGCCATTGTTACTTTTCGGTTCTCACCGGCATTTAATTAACTAACCGTTCGTAATTAGCGTATTCACAGCCGAACTGAGACGATAATAAGAGGCTACTATCACTTCTTCTGAATAATAGATGCTACCTAATGAAGTAACGTATTAAATTGAAATTTCTACTAAGTAGGATCACGATACTTGCCACAATAATGTACCGCAATATAAAATTATGATAGAAATTCCCACGAACACAGTGGCTCAATGTATCGGGTTGGTACCCTGTAATTTGGAATGGTAAAATAATAATTGATTTTATCGTTAATTATCAACGTTTCGTAATACCGATATTGGTTTGGACGATGAACGAGCCTTTACGCGGCTTAGAAAGTTAAATAATGTATGAGTTACTAATTGTACGATAAGAAAATATTGTCGTCATTCCTTCATAAAAGTCGTTTATGGTGGCCAAAATGAACGGTAACGTTTTTTTTATACATACAATAAGTAGGGTAAAAGCCGGATAGTTGCCACACTTTTTAAAAAGCTCCCTTAAAAAATGTGTATCAATAATTTTTTTATTCAAAGTGTATTCTCAAAAATAGTTCATTAATCTTCTAACATACCCTATCTATAGAAAAATTATAAATATTATAAATTTTATGTAAATCCAGTTTAAAATGACCTCTAAAAAAGAGGATAGTTGCCTACTATAGCGGATACTAGCCTAACGTTAAAAATGTTTGGGGGGATACTTGCCCAATATGAGGAAAGATGCCCGTCTGTTTTTTTTTCAAATAAAAATGAACTTATATTAATTTAAATAATCAGTTTTTATTATTATAAATACAATCTTTTAAGTATTAATTAAATTTAAATTATTATGTACTAAGTACCGTCTTCTTAAGGTTCGAGAGGATATGCCATAAATCCGAGATATTTCGTTGATACTTTTTTGTTTTTTATTTAGTTCTTCGAACTATCTTCTGTCCAGTTGATGTGGCGCGGCACCACGCCTGGCTTTCGTTTATACTTGCGAGGCGTTTTGCTGTTGAGTATTTATTTTATTTAAGATAAACTATAGTAAAACCAAATGAAAAATCACCAAGAAAAAATAGTAAAAGCAAATGAAAAAAATAACTGAGAAAAAAAACAGTCTTTGCTTGTTAAAAATTTATAGTTGCCGCAGGGCAACAATCCGCAAAAGACAGTAGGGCAACTATCCGATTTGATACGGATACTTGCCCTTTTTATTTACGAAATAAATAAAACATATTTAACAATATAATCTAATAAACAGTGCAATTTAAACTCTAATGCACTCAAAGAAATATATTTTTGAATAAAATCGCAATCAGTTATAAAAATATTTAACAGCGATTACTAACCGATATAATTCTAGCGCTCGTCAAAGTATCGCCGCGTAAGATGTTTTTTTTATACTGACAAAACACGTGCGCCTACTTCAACGGCTTATGGGGCACTGAGGCCTGCGCGGGGACGCTTTTAATTGTGATAAAAAAAAAACACTGTCAATACGTCTAACATAGAGCATTTGAAACTGAGGCATGTATCCGTCCGAGGCAACTATCCGGCTTTTACCCTACCTATGTAACAGAATTAATTATTTTTTTTGGGGGACAAACATTTGTTAGCATGATCGTGTTTGTTTATTCTATGTAGAAAAGTTCTATAGGTATGTGTTGATTAAAAAAATAATGGTATTTGCATTACAACTGTTGATATATATTTGTACCACAAAACGTGCTTAAGCTACTTAACAAGGAGTCAGATCAATCTACGTGATGTCGTGAGATATTGTTTTGTCAAATTCTCTTCTTAATTGTTGTTTCTAGACGCCCACTTCCTCGGCCATCCACCCCAACGTGAGGAGGCCTGGTCACTCGGGCATGTCGGCACTGCCGAATGGGGTGCATGCTACCCTGGTCCCCAATAGGCACATTTACGGCGACCGTGAGGATGTAGGCACTTGGTGTTTAGTGAGTAGTCGCACTCGGAGTCCCACAAACCTCTGTCAACGCGGAGCACGCGTAAAGGAATACCTTTACGCGTACCAAGGATACGAAAAAAGGGGTGATGAAATAGTTCATTAATTGAATTTTATATAGGAACTATCATCTATACATTTCTTTTCATCGTCAGTGTTAAAGTACGCTAATAGGGTCGGTTTACATAAACCCGTCGTATTTACATAGCGTCGGCTCGGTCTTGGGCGCCGCTCGGCAGTTGGCGTTTTTTCCGTTAATGTATGTAAATGGGAAGCAATTAGGCGAGTTAATATACGGGGCAGGCAGTCTAAGCACGGCTCGCGCCCCTTCCGCCGGCCGCCATCTGGCGGGGGCGGGCGGCGAGCCCCCAGGAACGAACGAGTATTTTAAACAATACATTTTAGAATTATTTTTTGGTATTGGTACTTTTTGGCTGTTATTTGAACGGTGTTTATGTTGGTTGCAGATTGAATGATTAATAAATAAACGTAACTACGACGCGAAGAACGTCTCGACCTTATCTACCTAGTATTTCGATGATAGCTTTTTTGTGGGCGCCTCCACGAACGCTCCAGTACTTTTTAAACAATACTTAACTGAGTATTTTTTGGGTGTAAGTCAATACTTACTAAGGCATACCTAAAAATACACAAATAAATAGCCAAACCAATGTTTAGCTGTTTCATAACTAAGGAGATAGCGCCGAGTAACACTTTTGCAGAATAACGCGTATAGTTTTACTCTGTTAAATTTGTAACCGAGTTCTTGGCAGAGTTACTTGGCAGGTACAATCAAATTCCCTTTTGCGCGCCAATACAAGTACAAACCCAGTTATTCGGCCGAGTTCGAGTATCTTAAAACCGGCCGAGTTTCGAGTATCTACCTCGTAATTCCCATCTTAACCGCGTTTGTATTGTTAAGTTTCCTTTTGTGCACGCATACTTAGACATCTAGTCATAAATTTAAATATCGATAGATATGCCCGACTCCAGAAAACTGTGGTATTATTTTGTTTGACATTCTATTGCCAATTCCAGAGCTGGTCGAAGTAAGATCAGCGAAGTCATAGGTATTTAACGATTAAAATCTTACGGTCCCAATTAATTAGGATAATCGGCGCTCTACTGTACCTATGTTGTTAAAAGATTGGTAGATTCATAGAATTAACATAAGTAGGTAAGTACCTACCCACGTGAAGAATCATTGGATTAGTAAGTTGTTGTTAGCTTTTTTGTGGGCGTTATTGTGAAATAATAATTGTAAGCAATGACTGTCGGTCATCTTGTCTGAAAACTTCATCGTTGATCGCGGCCGCGCTTCAGTAAAATAATGTGAAATCCTTCTAACGAAGGCTTATGGCTAGTCAGTCACACAGTTTTTGGCTCGTCGTCCTTGCGGCTTTTAATTTTCCCAAGAACAAGGCTTCTACCTACCTACGTCGTAGTAAGTTATTTTCTCACAAAAGTAGATCGATTTAACAAATAACTTTTTTATGTAAAACAGGAATATCTACAAGCAATGCAATGTCTAAGTACCTTATATCTTGTCAATGTGTCCACACAAACGTTAAAAGGCTTCAGCAACCTAATCTGAAAGTCAAACAATTAAGTTTAACGAAAGATTGCGCTTAACAACTAACATAGGTAAATTCTGAGTTATTAACTCAGAAATATTTTAGTGTTGGTGAAACCGAGCGTTAATACAATGCTGAGAAAAATTTAATAGGTAATTCCCAGGAGCATTTATAAAAAATTGGCCAAGTGCGAGTCGGACTCCCGCACTGAGGGTTCCGTACAAATTCTATTTTTGACGTATTAAAAAAACTACTGTATAGATTTCGTTCGAACCAATTTTCGTTGGTAGTTTTTATGGTAATGTACATTATATATTTATTTCAGATTTATCATCCTCTTACTTTAGAAGTTAGAGGGGGGGTACACACTTTTTTCCACTTTGGAAGAGTCTGTCACGCATAGTATTCACTTAAGAAAAAAATGAGCTTAGAAACCTCAATATAATTTTTCAAGACCTATCCATAGATACCCCACACGTATATGTTCAATGAAAAAAAATATTTTCAGTTTCAGTTCTAACTATGGGGACCCCCCATTTTTTTTATTTTTTTTTTCTATTTTCGTGTGCAAACCTTGTTGCGGTTTACAGAATACATCTACTCACCAAGTTTCAACAGTATAGTTCTTATAGTTTCGGAAAAAAGTGGCTGTGACAGACTGGCGGACAGACAGACAGACAGACAGACAGACAGACAGACAGACAGACATGACGAATCTATAAGGGTTCCGTTTTTTTGCCATTTTGGCTACGGAACCCTAAAAAAACATGTTAAAATGTTAGAAATAATTCATGCCTAGGAAATTATTTTGGATACCTACATTAAGTAGGTACCTACCTAAGCCAGAAATTTAATTTTACAAAAAATAATAATATTCCACGTTAAAACATTTGACAAACATTCTTTTTAAAAACTCCTTAATAACCATGGATTCCAGAAATATTTTATTTTTTTATAATTTCTACTCCAATTATAAATTAGCGCATGGTCAGCTCGTTCGTATGGCGAATCGTCGGCGGCGTCGGCGCGGCGGCGGGAGGGGCGGCGCAGGCCCCGCCTCTCTCGCAAGCGCGCCCATTGGCGCCGCGGGCGGTGACGCGGCCGCGATGCAATGGCCTAGCTTGCTCTACGAGAGACCGTCGAACATAATATTTGAATTTGGAATGATTTTATTGTGTGTCACATGAATTTAATGCTAGTATTTTTTTATAATGTTTGGAATGGTCTTGGATTAATAAAAAATGTATTTTTTTATGAGCAATATTGATAATGAATTATTAAAAAAAAATGTAAATCAATCAATAACAATGGCAAAAAAAGTTGAGGTCAAAATATTTCACGAATAAGAATTTTTTTTTGCTTCTTTTAGATTTTAGAACTAGGTAGGCCTACGTATTAATTAAATTATTGCTACTAAGTTCATTGAAAAATACAATTTAAAGGCATAGCTATCATAATACCTACCTAACCTAACAACAGAAATCCTTTGGTTTAGTAAAATATTTTTTTTCTCAAGATAATATTGAAATGTAAGTAAAGTACCTACCTACCTAGGTAAGTAAGTAGTTTAAAATGTGCAAAGGCACTTACAACATGCACTTAGTTGTAATGGTCTTAACATTTAAGGTGACTTTAAAGGCTCGTTGGACCAGTTCCCTACCATACTTATAAAATTATCAGATAAGACTACTTATAGTAGGCTAGTTTTTGAGTAACTTAGATATACCTAAGTTCCATTACTTCGATTAGATACAGGTGTAACATTTAAAATGGTCATATCATGCCTGCTGATGTTAATTTACAATATGATATTAGTAATCTATTATTTTACTCACGGAGTGTTCATGTCAGCTACCTACTTAGAACTTAGTTTATGTTTACTTAACAAGTAAGTAGTGAGCTAGTTGAGCTACCCATTAATGATCATTACTCGGTCTCTAAGTTATTAATGCGGACGGTCTTGAATAAGCTTGATAAATGTTTTGCATAATATAAATACGAACAGGCGCACTGTATAAATCTAGTTAGAGTGAAACACACTAAGAAGAAAAAATTGGCCAAGTGCGAGTCGGACTCCCGCACTGAGGGTTCCGTACAAATTCTATTTTTGACGTATTAAAAAAAACTACTGAATAGATTTCGTTCGAACCAATTTTCGTTGGTAGTTTTTATGGTAATGTACATTATATATTTATTTCAGATTTATCATCCTCTTACTTTAGAAGTTAGAGGGGGGGGGGGCACTTTTTTCCACTTTGGAAGGTTCTGTCACGCAAAGTATTCACTTAAGAAAAAAATGAGCTTAAAAACCTTAATATAATTTTTAAAGACCTATCCATAGATACCCCACACGTATATGTTCAATGAAAAAAAAAGATTTTCAGTTTCAGTTTTAACTATGGGGACCCCATTTTTTGTATTTTTTTTCTATTTTCGTCTGAAAACATTGTTGCGGTTCACAGAATACATCTACTCACCAAGTTTCAATAGTATAGTACTTATAGTTTCGAAAAAAAGTGGCTGTGACAGACTGGCGGACAGACAGACAGACAGACAGACAGACATGACGAATCTATAAGGGTTCCGTTTTTTTTGCCATTTTGGCTACGGAACCCTAAAAATGCGACCGAAGTTCGACGGAAGTTCATTTTCTAAGTATAACAATATTACGCGTCGTAATTTCGGCACAGTGTGTAATCTTCCGTTTAAAATATATAACGGGCGTAATCCCGCCGAACTTAGGCTTTTTTCAGCCTGGTATTATATTATCAGCCTTTATACTACGTTTTCGAAAGGAATAGTAATGTTCAAAACAAGCATGTTACATGATGCGAAACTACTGGCTTTTTTAAGAATTGGGACTCTGTACTTTTCTTGCACTCTAGTTTACTAATAGGTCTAAAAGGCCCAGAATATTTAAAAAAAAACAGCTTAAGCGTTGCTTTCCTACACATAAATGAAACTTGAATGTTCCTATTGGAAAATCACATTGTCCAAAACTATACCATTTTTACCATACAATTGAAATGGCTTTATAATCACAAAATAAAATGACGACCCGTGAGAAAATCTGAGTATCAAACAAATGTAAGACACGTTTGTTTTGTTTTATTATTCATTGTAAACGAATGAAAAAGGAATCATAAACCCTTCCGAATACCTACGTTATTCGGGAGAAATTACAACAAAATTGTATTGTAGTACCTATATTTAAATAATGTATTAAAAAAATGCTGTCTGATAAAGTGTAATTTCAACAAAATAAGAGTAAATCAAATATCATCAAACGAGCTAGGTACCTACTATTATCAAAGTGGTAAAAGCAATCAATTCTATTTAGGAATATTTGGAAAAGATAGAATAATATGTATGTGCGATGTGTTATAATTAAAATTCAAAGACTACATACTTCTATGGTATTTCTTTATTCTAATTCATTTGTTATACTCGTATAATCTGTCATTAGGTATCAGATTTAATGAGTAGGAATATAATACAGACTCAAAATAACTAAACAAAAAATTATAAAATGGGAGTAGATTTTTTTTTATGTCAGAGGCGGCAAACGAGCTAGCGGGTCGCCTGATGGTAAGCAATCACCGCCGCCCATGGACATCCGCGACACCAGAGGTATCGTTGATGTGTTGCCGGCCTTAACCCCATACCCTCCCCAACTGAGCTCTGGCAACCTTACTCAGCAGAAACATAGCACAACAGTTACGAAGTGCTACTTCACTGCGGTCTTCTGTAAGGTGGAGGTACTTCCCCAGACGTGCGGCTCATTCGAGTGGAATTACCACAAAACTCTACCTCTCTTATAAGGTATAGGTAAGTTATACTCTTAACTGGAAATATTATTTCACATGTATACCTGTAACATTTTATTTTTTAATATCAGGCTTTTCATCAAATCTGTAGTTTTTATTCTAATAAATTATCATACTTAATTATTTAAGATAGAGCCAGTAATAAAAACCTTAACTTATTTTTTTAATCAACGTATTTTTAATAAAAAAACAGATCACGTCCACAACAAAATTAAAATCCCGTAAATCAATCAGGTTGAAATAGTCCCGCGATCTAAATAATAATAGATTGCGTCTTTGTTTACCAGGTAGCTGTCAGATCATGTGTCGCCGCCTGGGTGGTCTCCGCACAAATATTTTGAGCACATTATCATGGAAATGGGCAGTGTTTGCGTCTCTGCGTGCCATTGTCGCAGTGGCCACGACTAATGTCGCATGACCAGTTTAATTAGATCCACGAGAGAGTACCTCATTATTTATTAAAGAAGGGGAAAAGAAATGTCTCGTTAGAATGGTTGGGAGGCGATGTGTAGCATCGCGATTGCATTGTCACCAGTGGGCGAGTCTTCAGCCATTGTGATTGTGGGTGACACCTCACTCTATTGTTGGACTGTCTGCCTGGACGTTTGTGAAGGTGCTAACGATTGGTGAATGCATGTTGTAGCTATTATGTGCAAGTAAAGTCGGAAATAATGGAGTGGCAAAATATCTTTTTTCTTTTTTTGTCATTGTTTTAAATATATATTTTTAAATGAACTAACCAATGCCGTCTGATATTGCAACACGGTACTAAACATGTTAAAATTTTGTTTCTTGTGATATCCCTACAGATAAACGTTTTTCATTAGGTACCTACCTAGTCGAAAAGATATTGCATAAAAATGTCTCAAAAGTGTCAAAAAATATGTTTATTAGGTATATTTATATCGTTTGGATGTGCACCAGAGCTTTAGTGGCTACAGTGAGGGCAGATTTAAACAGCCGTGGAACTTTACTGTAGCTCCATCTCTACACTGTGCTCCATAAGTTCCTTAGGGGCAGAAAAGTATGACATACAAAATAGGCTATTATTTTGTCCACTGACGCAGCCGTTTGTGATAATTTTACTGCAATAAACGTGTTCCTGTTCTAACAGAAATACTTGCATGCAAACACGATACACAGTTATCGTGGCCTAGCACATGTTTGAAAAGATAATGAGTCGATCGAGTGTAGCTGGTATGAAGTAGGATTAATTTAAAAAAGACACAAATTAAATCGTCATACTAATCCGTAGTAAAACGTGAATGTCAATTCAATAATACGTGAATGTCAATTTGATAGACCGATCACGTACAAATCAGCTGTGATAGGTCGTAGGAATTTTTATTTAATTAACGTTATTGAGAAGGTACAAATTCTTGAGTTCTTTAAATTAAAAAAACACAGAGTTAAAGCAAGGAAATAAATCAGACTTTTCGAGAGCACCAACTTGAGTAACTTTATCTTAAATCTGTCAAAAAGTCAGCCAAATAATTAAATTTAGCCTAAAGTAAGATAAACAAGACGTCATCTTAACTAACATAAGTTCCTCAGAACCACGAATGCCGAACATTAAGCCTAATTAATATATTATTCAGCGCATAAGTATATAGCGCGGCGATAGGGCCAGTCGGCGCGAGATAAAAGCGTCGGTCGACATCGCACATAAATAAATATATTCATTAGGTGACACCCACGCGGTATCTCGACACTAAATCCTGCTTGTCCCAGCCCCTGTCTTCGGAGGCCGTACGACACAACGCCGGACCGGGGAAAAATAATAATAAACAAAAACTAGTCAAGGGCGAACCGAGTTTTGGAAGTGGGGTCAATGCGTAACTGCCTAGTTTCTTCCTCTCCTCAGCAGGCCTTTTACTTAGAGGCCGGCAGGGTGAAAAAAGTTTTGACGTGCTAAAGAATTTACCAAGTGATACAAATCGCTGAATAAATTATTTCATTACATTATTTAATATTCGCGTAAATAGTTTAGTTGTAAGTAACTTTAGTTTTTTATCACAACCATTGATTTTATTTAAAACTGTCCCTCAATTTTATGGTGACTACATTTATAATTTGAAAACCAAACATTGTGATTGATATCACTGTATATCCAGTTTATAATTACTTTTTACCAAACATGTGAAATCAAAATTTTAGGAACAAGCTGATTATAACGACATATGTAATTTAAATAAGCGAGATATACCTTAGCAGAGGCAATAAATTAATTTACAATGTATTTTAATTTTGAAAGAAGTACTTTTCCCGATTCTAATGTGTTTTTAATAAGTGTTTCAACTTACAGAAATGAGCTTAAAGTACACTTTTTATGTAAGCAAATATATATTCGTCCCCGTGCCTTGTCTACGTGCCACAAACCACAATATTCTTGATTTCATCAAATTATGCATCACTTTGGCAATATAAATGCAAATTAATTACTTGACGGTCAAAGTCGAGATTAAATGCGAATTTACGATTATATCATTGAATTAAGTTTATTTATTTATACTTTTTATTGTTTATTGTATATCAAACTACTTTAAGTATTATTTTTACTAAAAAAAATACTTGTATGTTAAGGAATTTTTCATTAATAATATTAAATTAAGTAAAATAAACTGTTTTGTTATATTCTACCTACATATCTACCATATCCTTTTTATATGATATGGATGGCGCTAATGTTAAAGCATATTTAAGTAACATTTTTAAAGGGTTCGTTTTATGCATTTACGGACCTCTAAAAAGTAAAACAGAGTACCAACACCGACAAAGATTAGCCCACAGTTTTATGGCCGAGTACGATAGCTGGATCGATTTAAAATGTATTGATCGTTCCTCTTTATTTGATAGAGGTCCAATTAGTTACTCAACTTCGTTTTCTAGTCTTGACATAATTTGGCATTTGGGAGAGAAATGAGATGAAAATGGTGTAATAACAACGCATTAAGAACGGATTGGTTAAATAATGCTTAACTTATTTTTTCAACTATCTCGTTATTATTTTTTTCTTATTATGAAAATCAAGTTTCATAAAAATTAATCAACGAACAAGTTATAAATAATATTTGTGTTAGGTAATATTCTTGACTGTTCATTCTAAACGAAATGTGTCCATCGTTATAACCAGATAAAATATTTTCAAAAAACACCCACGTTATAATTGTTTGTCAGGAGAACATAAAAATAACGAACATTTTAATCTTTGAAAGCTGCGATGAGTTGATTGAAATTGAATTTTTTTATTCTCAAGGTTTGCAATTTTGCTTTTCAAATCAATTAAACTCAAAAGGTAATACAATATTTTAAACACTTCATTATTTTACACGATTATTAAAACACTTACATTTACTTAATTGTTCTTTTTAGTAATATTATAGGTACTTCCTTTCCGTCTTTAAATACAATTGAAAGATTTAAACTCTAATTTTAGAGTGAAAGGATTCATTTACATTTCCAATGTATCAAAAAGCGGGCCATTGTGATAGCGGGAAACCACAACGTCAATCGGGGTCCAAATTAAAGAGTGCCAGGAAAGTGCATTTTACGATCAAAAGAGTTCAGATAGAGTGCGACAGTTGCACGCCGGCTGTGCTAGCAATTGCCTCTTCCCTGTAATTACAAAACCTTGCAGTGATATCGGCTATACCACAATGTACAAAACGACTCTTAACTTACAACACCGCATAAGTCGTGTTTAGCTACTTTACCGGAGACAAAAAATACAGATATGTTTTTTTACACCGCATCAGTCTAAAAAAATGTAGTTAGCAAAACAGCTTTTATGTTTATGACGCGTAAATTAAAAAAAAAAATACTTCTTGCAATATGCAAATTTTAAGTATATACTTTAAATTCTAAAAATCTCATAAAAAAAAAACCAGAGCGCGATGCAACTTTTCTTGAGCGGCGTTGTCACTTCTAACATGCTCGGTGTCATTAGGCTTTTTAAAGTAAGCCTTCTTAGTGGTTAAAATCTACAAAATGTGACCAATGGTTAGACGCGCAATGCATATAATATGTATCTATCAAATGACATCAAAAGTCAAATTTTCCAATTTTCGACTTGAGCGGTGTTGTAAGCTAAGGGAATTACGAGTAAGTATACGTAGAGTTGATCAAAAGATTCGTGTTCCTTGCAACTGCAATTTACTTGACAATTAGTGATAATTCAGATTTAATTTTCTTTTACCATTGAGTCGTTACTAGATACGTAATTGTTCACATATGGCAGTTTTCCACACAAGTTCGTGCTTTGAGAATATTGTAATTGTATCTAAGTCTTGGTGTAGAAACACACAATGCCGCAATTACGCACCTCTTTCGTTTGCGTCTTCTATACAAATTACGCGACGTCATTTCGACATAGTGTGTCATCTCCCATTTGAAAATGTGTCATATCATGCAATTCTTTCGTGTTTTTTCCGCATAGTGTGTTCCTACACTTATTTTAGTTGCAGCTTTTACATTGGCTTAAGGTTGCAAATTTTCATGGGGTTAGTTTTTCTGTTTATCTGAAGCTTATCCTGTCATTGATAGAACCTATTAAGTCAACATGTCAAGTTTAATTATATAAGTTAATGTTCATCGCCCAGGTCCTTCTGTAGGGAAACATTAAGGCGTAAAAATCGTTTAAAAAACTTATAGGTAATCCCCATTTAGCCATGACGAACGCGATCGGTCATTGACTAATTTGATTTGGCAGAAAAACAAATATTAGTAATTTCTTTTGTTACTTAATGAAAAAAATATAAAGGTACTTATATATTGTTGTGCCCAGGAAGTTTTAGCCAAAACTAGATTAAATCTTTTTTCTTGTAGTAATATAAAATAATTTTTAAATAATGTGTACTATGACGCGGACGGACTTATGTATGTGTATTAGTAAGTATTTTAGTTTTCAGATAGAAAAGGGTTAGGTGTGTAAATGTTTATTGTAGTGTTTTACTGACTGGGGGTGGGGTGGGGGAGGGGTGTACGGGGTTCCACTTACATCTTGGGAGCCCAAGTCAACCTCACCTGCCCGGGGTGCACCCTGCTGAAGAACGGACGAGGCTCTGGCGAGGGCTTTCCTCTCGGGGTTGGAGGGTCAGACGGCAGCCGCCTCCATAAAAGCCAAAACCGCCAAATCAAAATGGTTGTCACAAGAAGAAACACGGTTGCTGTTAGGGCGCCGCCGCAAAACGGCGCGCAGGAGCCTCGCCCGACTTCTGTGACAAGTGGGCAAGGGCTACCGTGCACTGGGCGGGCACGGCTGAAGACGCGAGCCCCAAACCGTGTTAGGAAACTCCGCTTCGCAACTTGGAACATTGGCACACTTACTGGACGCGTGAGGGAGCTGGCCGACGTACTCATCAGGCGGAGGGTGGACGTGGCGTTCCTGCAGGAGACTCGGTGGAAAGGCAGCAGATCCCGGTCCATTGGGAATGGCTACAAGCTGATCTATACCGGTGCGCCTGGGGGGGACAACGGGGTCGCCGTGGTGCTCTCTGAGGAGTTTCGGGATAGCGTTCTGGAGGTGAATCGTTGCAGCGATAGGCTTATGGTGGTTAAGTTGCTCATTGATGGTGTCACGACCCATTTAGTGAGCGCTTATGCGCCGCAGTCTGGCTGTAGCGATGCCGACAGGACGAGGTTCTGGGACCAACTTGGAGATGTGCTGAGTGGCATCCCGTTGTCACAGGGGATCGTTTTGGGAGGCGATCTGAACGGCCATGTGGGTGACAGGTGTGAGGAGTTTGGACGTGTTCACGGTGGTTTTGGATATGGCGGTCGCAACGCGGGAGGGGAGGACGTCCTCAGAACGTGTGCGGCTGCGGATCTAGCGATCGTGAACACGTTCTTCCAAAAGAAGACCGAACACCTAATCACCTACAGGAGCGGGCGGCATGCTACCCAAATCGATTACCTGCTCACTAGGAGGCACCACATCAGCAAAGTAGCCAACTGCAAAGTCATACCCGGTGAGAGTCTTACTGCACAACACAGACTCCTTGTCATGGATCTCTGCGTAAGACCCAAGGAGAAACCCCTTGAGCGTTGCCGACGCCAGATCAGGTGGTGGCGGCTGAATGAATCCACATCCCAGGAGTTTGCATCAGCTATTAGCGTTACCTGTGCCGATGCTGATGGCAAACCGATCCAAGACCACTGGGATGGGATTCAGAATGCAATCACCACTGCGGCAAGGACGGTGCTCGGGATCTCAAAGGGTGGACGCAAATGTGACAAGGAGACCTGGTGGTGGAACGCAGAAGTCCAGAGGGAGATCAAGGAAAAGAAAGCCTCCTTCTTAAAGTGGCAAGCGTCCAGATCTTCTGAAGACCGCGACGCATATGGGGCCGCAAAACGCGCTGCTAAGCAAGCTGTAGCCAGAGCCAGGCGAGAACACTTACAACCGCTCTACGATAAGCTGGACTCGTCTGAGGGGCAGAAGCTTGTGTACAGAGTAGCTCGTTCTAGGGTCAAAGCTGCACTGGATATATCCAAGTGCCGCTGTGTAAAAGACCCTAGCGGCCACCTATTATGCGAGGACCTCGCGGTGAAGGAGAGATGGCGCTCGTATTTCCACGAGCTGCTCAATGAGCAGCATAAGGAGGTGCAGCCACCGTATCTTCCTCCGAATCAAGGACTAGTGCCACCCATAACGTCTGATGAAGTCCTCAGAGCTCTTCGCCACATGAAGAATCGGAAAGCAGTCGGTGCCGATGGAGTCCCCATCGAAGCCTGGAAGGCGATGGGTTCTCGTGGTGTGGGCATCTTAACCGACTTTTATAACCGCATACTCTACACCGGGCAGATCCCTTGCCAGTGGAGGCGGAGTATCATAACTCCAGTCTTCAAGGGAAAGGGATCGGTGCAAGAGTGCGGAAGCTATCGCGGTATAAAGGTAATGTCCCACACTATGAAGCTATTTGAGCGGATAGTTGACTCTCGGCTTCGACAGGAGTGTAATGTCTCGGAGTGTCAGTACGGGTTTCGACCTGGTCTTGGTACCATGGACCCTGTTTTTGCCCTAAGGATGGTCATGGAGAAATACAGAACGAAGAACACGCCTCTGCATTTCCTGTTCCTGGACATGCAGAAGGCCTTCGACTGTGTTCCTCGCATGATGATCTGGTGGGCACTGAGGTCCAAGAGAGTGCCTGAAACTTACATTGACGTCATTCGAGACATGTACCGCGCTTCCGATTCCATAGTTAGGACTGCTGTTGGTGACACCAACCCCTTCCCCATCACCGTCGGCGTCCACCAAGGATCCGTCCTTAGTCCCTTCCTGTTTAGCGTGATATTAGACGAATTGTCAACCAGCATCATGGACGCACATGAGCAACCCCCGTGGCTGCTCATGTATGCTGATGATATCGCGCTGACGGATTCGGACAGGGGACGATTGGTGAGACGTGCGAACAGGTGGAAGGTGGCACTTGAGAACGGCGGTCTGAAACTAAACGTGGCGAAGACTGAATACATGGCCTGCAACACAGATCCCCCATCCGTATGCATAGACGGTAACTTGGTCGAGCGTACGGACCAGTTTAAGTACTTGGGATCTGTACTTCACGCGTCTGGAGATATCGATTGCGACGTCAAGGCCCGCATTGCAGCAGCTTGGGCAAAATGGCGTGAGGTGACTGGTGTGATTTGTGACCCCAAAATGCCGATTAAGCTGAAGGGGCAGGTCTATAAGACCATCATTAGACCTGTCCTTTTGTACGGCAGTGAAACGTGGCCTGTACTTGAGCGACACAAGCAGATGCTGCGTGTCACGGAGATGAAGATGCTGCGCTGGATGTGTGGAGTGACGCGGAAAGACCGCGTTAAGAACTCACGCATTCGGGGTAGCCTTCATGTCCGTGATATCGCAGATAAACTGCAGGAGTGTCGCCTACGCTGGTACGGCCATGTTTTACGGAAACCGGCCAGTTACGTGGGGAACAAATGTCTCGCCATGCTGCCGCCGCCGGGTCCAGGAAGAAGGGGTAGGCCCAAGAAGTGCTGGCTTGACGTCGTAAGAGATGATATGGGTGCCAATGGTCTTACAACCCAGGATGCCGAAGATCGTGCGAAGTGGAGGAGAAGGAGCAGGAAAGCGGACCCTGGACTCCAAGGCAATGGCCGAGGATGCGACCGGGACAAGCGCTAGGATGATGATGATGATGATGATGTAGTGTTTTACTGACTAAGCCTGGAAATTGAGTGATAATGAGTGTCGTCTCTAAGTTAATTAGAATGGAGCTCGTCCGATACCAGTGACTATTAAAGCGGATGCTAAGCATGGTCAACTAGAACCATGTTTAATTAAAACGGTAGCCACCGCGATGCCTTTGTCTCCAAGCGTACTCGCGACCACGCACAGAACAGAAAGAGAGAGGTATACATTAACACCTCCACTGTGAAGAAATGGTAAAAGATCACCTGTGCTCACTACCGTAATTCTACCGACCGGTAGAGCACCTGTCCCTTTCGTGCAGTTCAAGCCTAAGCCGAAGCGAACGAGTGCGAGTAGGAGTAGCTTCAACCACTCTTACACCAACAAAGTCGTATCTGTTCAAACTGCGCCAAGCGATTACAGTCTTTATGCGTAGCACGAACAAAGCACGATTTGGAACCGAAAAAATCTTTTTAACCTAAGAATGGGACGGAAGGCTGCAATCGAATCGAGCGGTGCTGTAATTTTGACGCGTTCGGAAATCGAATTAAGAACGTTAGAGTGAGAGGTGCACGGAGGCTCTATTCGGTGGAGGTAGTTTTTTGTTATTGTTTGGTGGCGAGATTTTTTCCGAGGCGTGCGAATGGGAGTAGGCGCGCGAGTGGGCGCGCCGGCACACCAAGCGCGCTCTTCAGTGTTCTGGCTGAGCTTCGAGCGAGCGCGTGCGAGTGCCCGACCCGTCCGTCGAGGCTCTGATACCATTGATAACGGCCGTCTAGCTGTAGTTGCCGGAGCTATCCGTGGACTGTACTGAGTGAACTTTGGGTGTCGCATGGTCTGGTTGCGGGACGCTCGTGGCTGGAAGGTGGGTCGACCATGTTGATATCGGCGGGCAGCGGCCCCACGCCCGAGTTCTCCCCCGCCTCGTGCTGCGCGCCCTGGAAGATGGAGCCGGCGCCGCCAGCTCCTGCTTCCATCACGCAACCCCTCAACATATCACCCAATGGTAAGTTCACAACAACATTTCATTAACTATGGCATTTACAAAAAAGGATGAAAACAAATGGAAAAATTAAAACAAGTCAACAGAAAATGTTTTCCCCCCTATGTAGGTAGGTACTATATCAGTGTTCTCAAAAGAGTTGGTTTTTTTTTATAAATAGAGAATTTCATATTTTCTAAACTGGGTTAGAAATTATGTTCAAAATTGGCTGTAAGAAAATTGTTTTTTTCTTTACTTAAAATGTTAATCATTTTTTTTTGTTTAGTTGGTCTATCTTAAGCCTTGCTATTTTGAATTATTGTTTTGGTTGTAAGTTCATTTAAGCCAAATTCACTATCTTACCATTCAATAACACGAATTTTCTTCTTTTTTAAAATATGTCGTACCGTTTTTTACTTATACATAATTGAGTAAAAATATGATAGAAACTCTTTTCGAACACCAGATTTAAGAAAAATATAAGGTAAACACGCCGCCGCGCGCCGCCGTTCGCGCCGGCTACACACCTATATAGCTATAATTAAATACAAGCCTAATTGTTCAAAAGTTTATATTTTATTTACTTATTGAAGATTAAGGATATGCTTTGCCTATACTTTACTCACTAATATTATACAAAGGAAAACTTTATTTGTTTTGTAGTAATGAATGAAAACAAAAACTACTCGACAGATTTTAAAAATGCTTTCGTCGTATATTAGTCCAGAGTAACATATGCAGTGACAGTTCAAATTTTGAATTTGTGAGTCATTGTTTTCTCTCAATTTAGGTAATATCTACATTGCATTTTATTTATAATTGTAGTAATCTTATCTATTTCATTAGTGCCGCATAATAATTTGTTATAAACTCGCGCTGAGGTATAAGATAACCTCACAATTGTGTAAACAACTCTTTGTAGGTACAAATCCGTTTGCTTTGTTCATTTCATTTCACGATATTTTATAACAATGTTGACGCGTAGCAAGGCCTCTGCTCGCCGGGACGGGTCTGGACTCACCACTTCACGCCAGGCTGAGTCTAGACTAGACCTAGCTTTGAAAGAATTAAAGGCCACCAAAGAGGAAGTTACACAATTGGTTAGGGAGAGAGAGGACAGTGAACGGGAATTGTTGGTCGTGTTGGACAAAAGTAGTAAGATGAAAAAAGATATGACTGAGTTACACACTCAAAATCTTATTTTAATAGAGGAAAGGGACAGGCTTCAATCAATGGTCGATGGGTTTGGAGTATGCGACCAGGAGTACGTCCAAAACCTACGGCGCGTAACGCTGCTTGAGCACGAGCTCCAGGAGGCTCACCACCACATTAGCCACCTCGAGAATGAAAAGCAGGACTTCGCGGCGTCGCAGACACAAACCCTTTTCGACGAGCTGTTAGGTAGTGCGCCCAGCCTTGTTCCTGATGTTTTTGACGGAGGACCCGCTGTGACTGTGGACCTAACGGGAGATGACAGCATGCGGTCAACTCAAGCAGTGGGCATTGTTAAGTGCAGCAGGAACAAGCTCAAAAAGTATATTAGGATAAATAGATTTATTAAGAAAACGCAAAAACTTATTAAAAAAAAGCCTTGTTCATGTACGACAGTTAAATGTATTAAGGAAAGACAACGGTTAGGTGATGAATTAGACTTATATTCAATAACGTTAGATAATAACATCACTGAATACGACAAAAATTTAAATAGGTTAAATAATGAAATTGTGATGTTAAAAGCATCCTTGGATAAAATTAATAAAAACTATTCCAGTTATAAGAATGAGAGTGAGGAACACATTTTGGCATTGAAATGCCTTCTAAACTCTAAATGTTTAAGTCCAGATAATAGTATAATAATAAATCCTAACTATAAACTCAATGAATCGATTTCCATTACATCGGACTCGAGCAGCTCGCTGCCTATCTGTGCGTCGCCACTCTCAAAACCAGTTTCTTATCATGACACGCTAAGTTTGTCCAACGCATTGAAACCCAGCCATTCCCAAAACAAAAGAAAACAGGTGGTCAAAAGTAATATAGTTATGTTTTGTGATGAGTCAGGTAAGGAAATGGGCCAACTTTTAAGCTATTATTTGGGACGACAAATTATTAATCACTGTTTTCCTAACACACCCTTTACTAATATTATAAATAAATTAAATAAATATACTTTCACAGACAATACCACAATAATACTAATGGTTGCAAATCGTGGAAATGTAAACAAAAGTGTAATGACCAAATGTTTTGAGAGTCTAAATAATTTAAATGTAAAAAATATTGTATTGTTTACACTTCCATATAGCAGAAGTTTGACACAGCCTGAAAACAATCTTAGGTATAGCCTTAACTTATGTATGAATACATTGACATGGAATAATGAAAAATTTAATTTGATTGACATAAATTGTATTTCATCATTTAATATATATTTGACTAAAGATAATTATTATCTTTCAAAATATTGTAAACGACTAATAGCTACATCGTTAGCATATTATTTTAACTATACAGCCAAGAATTTGGCTACACAATCTGCTTTTATTGAGCAGACAATTGTTGACATTCCCAACACCTTGGAAAGTATTCCAAGTAATTTAAATTATTGCATAAGACAGTAGAGGATTACTCTAGCCAATTAAGTATAATTAATAAACCTAGGGAAACCTCAAATCTACTTAATATTGTACACCAAAACATACAAGGTTTTCCTGGTAAAGAATTAGAATTAGAACTTAATTTAAATAAAATGAAAATTCATATTCTTTGTTTAACTGAGCATTGGTTACGACAATGCGAGTTATTAATTAGTATTGACAATTATAAAGTCATTAGTTCGTTCACGAGAAAGTCAGCTATTAGGGGTGGCTCACTAATATTACTTGATAGCTCACTTAAGTCTAAAGATAGGAAAGATGTAACATTACTTTCAATTGAGCGAACTATTGAACTATCTTGTGCAGAGCTTGAGCAGTGTATTGTTGTTTGTGTGTACAGACCTCCTTCTGGCAATTATCCTATATTTGAAACAACAATGGAAGAAGTTTTAAAAAAGGTATGCAACTGTAATAAGAAGGTAGTTGTATGTGGGGATTTTAATATTAATATTTTAGAGGATAGTCAAACCTCTGTTAGGTTCCTAAATTTATTTAAGTGCTTTGATCTTACTCCACTTTTTAGGGAACCAACTAGAGTGACTCCCACATCAGCCACCTGTCTGGATAATATTTTCTGTAATTGTAAAATACCCTCAAAATCAATTGTTAACTTTGTGAATTCTGACCATTGCGGTCAACTTGCAGCGCTTGAGAGCCATAGTGTAGTTACTTCGTCTAGCTTTAGTTACAGACCGATTACTACAAATCGCGTCGAAAGGTTCACACATAATATCTGTAATAAAATTCCGTTAGCGCCACTTATTTTTGATGTGAACATTGATAACATGTACAAAAAATTATTCGACATAATCTCACGTGAATTTAATAGTATCTTTACAAAGAAAACTGTTTGTGTAGATAATTCGAAAACGAAATTCAGTGACTGGGCTACAAAAGGTATTTATATAAGTAGGAAAAAATTGTTTGAATTGTATGCTCAAAAAGCTCATTCAAACAATCCAGATTTAATAGAATATGTAAGAAAGTATTCAAAGTTATTTAAAAAAGTTTGTATAGTGGCCAAGCGTTTGTATTTAAAGCACAAAATACATACGTCCAGAAATGTAATTAAATCTACCTGGAATATTATAAATAAGGAAACTTGCAGGAACAGATCACATGATAGTAAGTTATCCTTAAAAATTGATAATAAATTAATTAGTACAGATGCCGAAGTGGCTAAAGCCTTTGAGCACTTTTTTTCTGAAATTCCAGTCACTACTACTAGCTTATTAAATTCATCTCCGCATCTTGCTGAATGCCTCCTTAAATCAAAAATAGAAGAATGCAAAGTTGTTTTCAACTTCACGCATATTGATGCTTTAGTCATAATTAAAACATTCAAAGAACTTAAGTTAAAAAAGACAGAAGATCTATGGGGTATTTCAATTGATATTTTAAAAACTATTATTATTGCCATTGCACCATATTTAGCTTTAATATTTAATAATTGTGTCGACATGGGTCAGTTTCCAAATCTTATGAAACAGAGTAAAATAACCCCTTTATTTAAATCAGGAGAAAAGAGTGATCCGTCAAACTTCAGACCCATATCCATACTACCATCACTCAGTAAAATTTTTGAAAAAATCATATTTAATCAATTATTATCTCATTTTAATTCCAATTCTTTATTAAATG
This sequence comes from Nomophila noctuella, assembly GCA_958496325.1. NCBI lineage: Eukaryota > Metazoa > Arthropoda > Insecta > Lepidoptera > Crambidae > Nomophila > Nomophila noctuella. Next base: position 10,106,921 of record OY292486.1, on the reverse strand, counting down.
AAAATCAGTACGGATTTACTAAAAACAAATCCACAACTGATGCAGGAGTTTCACTAGTAAAACATATTTTTGATGCATGGGAGGCTAAGCAGGATGCTATTGGTATCTTTTGTGATTTGTCAAAAGCTTTTGACTGTGTAAGTCATGAAACCTTGCTGATGAAGCTACAGCATTATGGCGTTTCAGAGTTCGCTTTATCGCTTTTAAAATCATACCTCACTGGCAGAGTTCAAAAGGTGAACATCAATGGAACTAACTCCGATGGCGCCCCATTGATAATGGGTGTGCCCCAGGGCTCAATATTGGGACCACTCCTTTTTCTAATATATATTAATGATCTTCCTGCCTTTACAAAGGGTCTATGTGAGACGGTGTTGTTTGCTGATGATACCTCTTTAGTTTTTAAGGTAAATAGACGTAGAATACAATTTGACGAGGTAAATAACGCACTCTCACAAGTCCATCATTGGTTTACGACTAATAATTTACTACTTAATCCTAAGAAAACAAAATGTATAAAATTCACAATGCCTAATGTCCCACAAGTTATTACTAATGTTTTAATGAATAATGAACATATTGATGTAGTCAACTCAACTGTCTTTTTAGGAATAACTATAGATTCAAAGTTACAATGGAGCCCCCATATTGTTGCTTTGGCTGGGAGACTAAGTTCTGCAGCATTTGCTGTAAGAAAAATACGACGCCTGACTGATGTTGAAACGGCGAGATTGGTTTATTTCAGCTATTTTCATAGTGTAATGTCTTACGGTCTGTTGTTGTGGGGATCGTCTGCTGATATACAAACAATTTTTGTATTACAGAAAAGGGCGATCCGTGCAATATACGACCTTAAGCCGCGTGATTCACTCCGTGAGATATTCAAGGAGATTAACATTTTAACTACAGCGTCGCAATATATCTTTGACTGCATAATTTATATACGCAAGAACCTACACAATTTTTCTAGAAAAAATGACTTTCATAGCTTTAATACAAGAAATAAACATAAGCTTGCCGTTCCAAGTCACAGGCTTCATAAGACTGGGAAGTCTTTTATTGGACTAAGCATCAAAATATTTAATAAGTTACCAGAAAATGTTATTGAATTTTCGAAACAAAAATTTAAGTTGTTTATTAAATCAGCTTTGATGAAGAAAGGTTATTATAAAATAGATGATTATTTAAATGACAAATATGCATGGACATGTTAATCTGCTCAGCCGCACTTATTTTGTATTTATTTTTAAGTTATATTTGACATAATTGTAAAATTGAAATTTATTTTTAAAAAAGGCAAAACTGTCTGAGTTTCTTGCGGCGTCTCTTCTCAGCAGGCCATTCACGTCGAGGCGCTGGTAGGGTAAAAAAAAGTTTTGACGTGCAAAAGAATTTACTTAGTGAATCAAATTGCTGAATAAAATTATTTTATTTTATTTTTATTTTTTAAAGTTTTCAAAAAAAGTATGTATGTAAATGTAATGTCTAGTGCCCGTACGAAGCTGAGATGAGCCGCTAGTATCAAATAAAATAAACAAACGAAGAGGTTTAAAAGAAAGAAAACAACTTAAATTTGGGCCTCCTGATTTGTTGGGTCATTAAACTCATAAGGAATAATTGTAAATAATAATTTATATTCCAATACTAACCTAGACAAGAAAAAAAATTGTTTTATGTAACTCTGTAATATTTTGTTTTATACTTAGTCCTGTATTTAAATTAATTTATAAGTGTATACTGTATTTAAAATTAAATATGAAATTTAATGTTGTTTATTACTGTTATGTAATAACTATGATTAAGCCAAAACCCATCTTTGTAACGAAAACATGATTTCAAATGATGGAGGCCTTTGCCCTGCAGTGGGACATTAATAGGCTGATACCTACTTTACTTTACTGTTATGTAGAGTACAGGTGCTTACTTCATATTAGTATTATTAAAATACCTATACACAATAACTTTACCTAGGCTATTATTTACGCAAGTCATATTTTAATATTAACAGATAAAACTTCCTTGGTGAAAGGTGCTATTCAATTAAATCAAGTTGATATAAAAAAAACAGGATAATATTATAGTTATCCAATGCGAAAATCAAAACAAGAAGCACAAATTGGACGATGTAAAACGTCGTATTTTATACGAATGTAAAATAAAACTACGTACTTCAGTTTATTGCGTGTAATAAAGAGCAAAAATGAAAACGTCATAACATGTTAAAATAATGCTGACGGCCTTCTAAATTGCTCGCGATTTTAAATTAAGTTTTCGTGTCAAAGAAACACTTAATTTTTATTATTTCACAATTTAAGGTTTTGTCGAATGCATCGACAGTAATCATTATTAAAAGGTATGAAACTTCGGCAATTCAAGTGTCATAATTTTAACGTCATACTTATTACATATTCCGTTTGGAATTTTAATCCAGTTTGAATGGAGTGTCTTTATGTAATGAATAAAATTTACTTCAAAAATAGTTATTTTTTCCAACCTTAAAGCAATATAGGTCGTTGAGTACCTATTGTGATTTTGAAATGTGTACTTTATTGTTATTTTAAACATTACAATGTATCTAAACAGAAGAATAAGAATAAAGTTTTCGTTTGACTCAACGGGAACAAACATTAATTATTATTTATCCCACACAATTAGTACTTAATTTAAGACATTTAAATCTATACTTAATTAAAATAAAATTACTCATTGGCCACCTCACCATAGCTCTATAAATGTATTTTTTTATTGATTTATTTTTCGATTCATAAGGGATATTTTATGAAAACGTCAAAAATTTCAAACACAGGAGGGTATTGTGTGTAACCACTCTTGAAAAAAGAGAGTGTGTATCTTTAAGAAGAAGGAAATGATTGTTCTGTGTCTTTAAGCACGTGAGTTGATTATGCACTTCCTTTCGGCCTGACTGTCATTTGTCATCATAGACCAGCTGCCGCGATGATTGGGCGAAAAGCGCATCGGCCACCACACGACATTGCCAGCATTGTAATACTGATCGAACTAATTAATCGTTAGATCGACAGAGAGATTGTCCGGTAGCGTTTCCGGCGATCGTTGCTCAATTCGCTGATTTAACGATACGCGATTTGAAACGTTTTGATTAACGATACTAAACAATCGGACAGACAGTATTGGCAGCGTTTGGCGGGTCGGCCCACTTCGCTGTGATGGATTTATCTGAAAATTTAATTACGTATCATAGGCGTTTTAATTACATATAGGTAAATTATAATTAGAGGTGTACTGTTATTTATAGACGTACTTACGTATGTATTTATTAAAATCAGCTCTTACTTCAAGTGGTCAACGTTAATAATTAATGATTGATTTTATTTGAAATGCAACTCCAATTCAAAAGCTAAAGTGCTTTACTTTAGTTAGAACAACAACACAAAATTCAATTAGTTTAATATCCTCTATAGTTAATAAAGAATTTTGCATCTTGGCATAAAAGTAATTATTTAATGTGCTGTGTGCATCTAGGCAGATATTTCAGGTGCTAGAATCTAGCACTTCAATTAAATATAGTTCATGCGGCAAATAACGTATTCTTCTCAGTATTTAAATATAATCATTTAACGTATAATATGTTCTAAATAATAATTATTAATAATTACATTACACACACAAAAAAAAACTTTGGTTGGTAATAAATTACAAAAGGGTAAACGAGACTCTGAGGACCAAATTACTATATAAAATATATAAACTACTTATTTAAAATGAAATAAATCAATCTATCATCGTTGTATGTATGTAAAGCAAATGAATTAGGTACAATAGGTACGAACAGATCTTTGTTTGTACCTGAATATTGGTTTAGTGTTACCAGTGTAGCACAAAGTTTTTGTGTTAAGAGTCCAAGACACAATAAATAAAGCGTGAGTGAAGCATACTTCGAAAAGGTCAAACACTAACTGAGAATAGGACAGGACAGTATAGTAAAGTTGAAAAGGTTAACCGAATAGATTTACATGATCTGGTTTTGTATAACTTATTATTCTAGTATTATAAAAAGAGGTTGTGTAGTCTGTGTAAATAAAATACCTTACGTTAGTACGAGTAATTAAAAAGAAGCTGCAATAGAAGGTAGTCCTTTGAGCACCCGCAACTCATAATAAGCTTCTAACATATTCCTTTACCTTTGAGTACTGAGGTGCGATTCATTAAGCGCAAATTGACATTTGCGCTTAGTCAATTGCACCGCACCTGCTTTTATGACTAAAATCCTTGGTCGCCGTGGCGATGTAACCGGTGACAGGTTTCCAATAAACAGATTTCCAATATACAAAGATGATCACTCCAGTTGATTGTCGAAACTGTAACATCCCAGATTGTGAATTCCATCTCAAAAATTTACTTGTTTCCCCGATTACATCGCCGCTGCGACCAAGGCTTTTGTGACATATGCGCTTAGTGAATAGCATCTCTGATGATTATATTTGGTAGGCCTTTATCATATTTTTGGGAAGGCCAATATGTACAGTTGCTCAAAGAAGACTACCTCCGCACAATGTTATAACATGCGATAATGCCAATTTGCATTATTATCTGCATTATTGATTATAATCAATCACTCAATTAATAATTATTAATTGAGTTTTTGTCATGGTCACTCTTTTTCAATATGGATGAAAAAAAAATCAAGCACTATTATTCATTTGTTGGATCCTCGGTGTGTTGAACATTGTATCTTGTGTTTTAAAAAAAAAACTTTTATTTTCTTTTCATGTCGTGGTCCTCAATTTAAACCAACAACATATTTATAGTTAGTTTCTATTACATTCAAAAATAAAAGGTCATAAAAGTTATTGAATTACTAATGATTTATAAAAATCATTCCTGGGAATATTGGTAATGAAACATCTTTGTATCATAGTTTCATAATTTATATCAATACTGTAACTTTATAAAGACCCTGAGCCAGATTATTCGAGCGTTACAAATCCATTGATCTTCATCTATGCGGCGATCTAATTAATTTATTCAATTTAAATAAACAGTGGATTTTCGAATATTTATCTGTTGTTTTGTTTCTTATTTCATATTTGCATACATTTTCGATTCGATGCAACAACTCTCTTTGTTACAGGCATTTTTGCAACAAACATGTAGGTATCTGAGGGTGGTGAATCTGGCCCTGCACAGGAGCCAAAACTAAGCCTTTTTAAGTGAAAACTTAAGAGTTTTAACTTAAAAAGGAGTTAAAACTCTTAAGGCTATAAAGACTAAAGTTCAGTATCTAAAGGACTAAGCCTTTCAAAAAAATAATCGTGTAACTTTAAATGTAGGACCTAGAGTTTATTATTATTCGTTCTATCTAAAAAAAGGCTATTTAAAAAGAGTACTATCGAGTTTTTACCGCTCCTTCTCGATAGACTGTTTTCCGAAGCCGGATATTGACGATTCATAAGTGCATCTTTGAAACCTTCTTAAATCCAGTGGGTGAGCGGGACATCGCCCATTTTGATTACTAGCTGCGAACATTATATGATAAACTAGCGGCCGCCAGCGACTCCGTCCGCGTGGGTTACGATTTCCGCACACAGTCTTACTAAAAATAGCTGAATAAAACAACGGTCTATATGCATGTCAACTTGCACACTTTTATGGGGCTAATTACTCAGGATAGAATTAAGAGTAAAATTAAGTGACTGTAAACGCTTTTCATTAAAAACAATAATCTGGAGACCTTATACATTTGAGAAATCATCTGTTCACCGCGATTCAGACTCGACTCTAGCGAGGTGCGCCATCGATCGGCACATTTTAGAACTAAGTAGTTCGCTAGCACAATTTACAATTATAAAATAAAGGAATATACAATAGCTTAAAGCCTACCTCGACAAATGGTAAGTGGTAAGTGGACTATCCAACACAAAATGTTTTGTCAATTCGAACCAGTAGTTCCTGAGATTAGCGCGTTCAAACCAATTTGGATCTTGAGTTGCACGTGTTATTGTGAGTCAACAATAAAAGATAGACATTTGCTGTTGGGGGATATTTTTTAGGCAATTTTATGTAGAATATTTCCGTCATACATGTTTTCTATGTGACTTTAACCATTAAGGCTGCACACGCGACTGAAGCTTAAGAAATGGAGTAAATTCTCCCGTTTTCCCCACATTTCCCTTCACTACGCTACTCCTGTTGATTGTAGCGTGATGAAAAGTATCCTATAATATGCCCAGGAGTATGAAGAATAATGGTACCAAGTTTCGTCAAAATCCGTCCAGTAGTTTTTGTTTCTATAAGGAACATACAGACAGACAGACAGACAGACAGACAGACAGACAGACAGACAGACAAAAATTTTACTGATTGCATTTTTGGTATCAGTATCGATCACTAAACACCCCCTGATAGTTATTTCGGAAAAATATTTAATGTACAGAATTGACCTCTCTACAGATTTATTATAAGTAAGTATAGATATAGATAATTAGTAAAGATAAAGGCTTTTGCGTTCAGTAAACTGTACTATTCGCGTACGAAGTCAGACTGGTCGATCCGCTGCTTTACGTTAAGCGTCTTGGTCGCTATTGATATTGCTGATAATTAATATGCGCAAGCTAATTATCGCGCATCTAAAGATCTTCACTAAATGCTGCTTACATACGAATACCTACTTACATTTTAATAACACATTCTATTCTGATACCTCCATAAAAGTCTTGTGTAAAGATTCCAGTTTAACACTGACTCATTAATAATTACTTCATATCATAATACATTTTTATTAAGTAGCTTCAACTGTTTTACTGTTTCATTCCAACGCTATACCAAAGAATTTGATCAGGTGCGCTAATAAATCTAATTAACATTTAAATGGTGATCACGCATAATAATCAGGTGGCTTTGTATACTGAGACGATGCCCTTTAATTAGTAGACAATGGCAATAATGTATTAATGAGCCATAAAGTCGGTTAAAACATCCATACCGCTATTTATTTACAAACTGAGACGCACTTGTTCATACACTGAATGGATGTGTGACGCAAGCGCTGAATACAGATGCGCAGGAGTGGATCCAACAGGGCATACCTCCGCGCCATTATTCAAAGTTTTTGTTTCGACAAGATCACTATAATAGGACAACAATTATGGTCATGAATATTTTAGATCGCCAATGCAATGGTGGGAACGCTGGGAGATACATAGCTATATTTGGAAGTTATAAAAAGTGGAGATTCTTAAAAAAAAAATATTTTAAATCAAATGAAATGAGAACCACTCAATTTAGTATACATATAAAGTGGGCATCAGGCTATTTTGTACAACTGAAAAAAATATCTAACTAAAAAGACTTGGTGTTTAGGAAAATCAGGTAGGTATATTAAGTGCATAATACTTAATTACAACGTCTTAATTCATTTGTTGTAATTTCATTTTAACAAAAGTTTAACTTAAATGTTTTATTTCAAAAGGTGTATATCAACCGACTTATTAGGAAAATGCTATGTTTTTATATCTTCTATTCCACTGACGCCTCAATGGTCTAGTGGTTAAAGTACCGGGCCATGGTCTCGAGGTCCTGGGTCGGGCAAACTTTGTTTAGATATTTCTGAACACAGGCAGGGTTTGTGATCAGTGATCACCAACCTGCATTTGGCAAGCGTGGTGATTATGCCGAAATTAATCATACTTAGTGCGTGTTAATTTTCACAAATTTAATATAATGTTTTAAATAATAAGGAATAAAATAATAATTGAATATTTGACGACCGGCTTGGTGTAATGGTCAAGATGTTGCCCATTACGCAAGAGGTCGCGGGTTCGATCCCCGCACAGGACAAACATTTGTGTGCATGAACATGTCTGTTTGTCCTGGTCTGGGTGTTATATGTATCTATTTAAGTATATTGGTAATACCACTGTTGATTCTGATGTCTGTAACACAAGTGCTTAAGCTACTTAACACGGGGTCAGATCAATGTATGTGATGTTGTGAAATATTTATTTATTTATTTATTTATTTATTTATAATAATGTTAGTAAGGTTGTAAACGTAAACGGTTAATTTGATTTAATGTATGTAAAATAAATACAAGTCAAAGTTCATGGCCAACTTTAACAGAAAGATTGGGTTTTTCAGAGTATATCAGAGTCATATTTTACTAATGATGTTATTTTAGTAATAAAACTACGGCTTTTCCAAATTTTTATTCCTTTTATGTATGTAATACATGTAAACTGTTTTAGTCAAGGGTGTTTCCACAACATTTTATGTACGAGTATTTTTATAGAGGTCATAAAGGAAACTCAGTGACAAAGTTTATTATGTTAAAAGTTGAATCCACTTATTACGCACAGATTTGAAAGTATCAGCTTATGAATGGCCCATTGGAGGGCAAAGGCTTTTAACATTTCAAATCATGTTTTCTTAGAAATATGGATTTTGGTGTAATCGCCACGCTTGCCAAATGGATTGGTGATCACAAACCCCGGCCGTATTCGGAAATAGCGCAACAAATTTGCCCGAACCCAGGACCTCAAGACCACGTCTGGGTACTTAAACCACTGGACCATCGAGTTGTTCAGGTTTTAATACATTTACAGGTTTTGACCTATAAGTCTTATGAAGTCATGCATTTATTATATTACCAATAGCGCCAAAGCGCATAGTAAATTCAATGGATGTGAGTAACTGTTACTTTTTTTTTATTCTTAAACACAGGTGTTCAACATGTTATTTTGATATCAGATAAATGAATTATAATTTAAAAATATTTCTTTTGATAACAGTGTACTCAATTATAATTATCTTTAATATAATATTAATTTTAACATTAACTTTATTATTTTTTTAATTAATTCGTATTATAATTTTGCAGGCTATATCCTATTATCCAAATAATGATGGAAGTGAATAATTATTAAAGTAGAAATTAACCCCGGCCACATAGTAAATGCTTTAGTAGGTAAATGTCACCTGACTTCTGCGACACAAGCTATTTGCTTAGTGCAGAAGTCGATATTAATTGTAAAACCGATTTTTTGAACTGAATTCTGATTCCAATTGAAGCATCATTATAGTAATCATATAATAAATGTGAAAAGTTTGTTTGTTTGGATGATGGTCCGTCAGTCACGATGAAACTACTAAGTGGATTTTGATGAATTTGGTATACAGGCAGGGTATGGGCTGACTTAGGTGATAAGTATGATACTTTATATCCCGATTAAACGTACCCTCGGAAAGAAAAACAGGAAATTTGATAAAGCGGGCTAAGCCACGGTTACAAACTAGTATAATATAAAGCTCACTTGATGGTTAGCACTTGTTCACATGCAAAAAAGATTGCAAACTTTATTGTTAAGATTAAGGAAACTAAGCGCTATTTGAAATTATGTCCATAGACTCCAAACTACTTAGTTACGTGTAGAATCAGTCAGGTACGTGCGTAACAACTTTTTCTTTCTGAAAAAAGTACAATAGACCTCTTTATGTTAACAAAAAGTTATTTTCCACAAAATTGAATCGAAATTGATGATCGGAGCGACGCGAATGCACAAATTAGTGTCTTTGAACTTTACGAGTGGGTCGGGATAGTAACGATTCATATTTAATGTTAAACAGAATGTACCAAAATTATTCTAAGCGATTGAATAACTTTCTTTGAAGATAAAAACTTAATATTACTCAAGTTGCATAAAATAATATATACATTTATCAAGCAGATGTTATCGTTACATCGAAATAATTTTATTTGCAAAATCGGTGGGCCCCAAACTAGGCATAGTCTGTATCTTGGAGGCCCCAAATTATTTTTCAATTAATTTTACCATTAACATTTTAAAACTGTGTCTGTTTAAAAAAAATGATCCGATAATGATCGAGATAGGCGATAAGGTCATGCGAGTTCAATCTTTTGTACAGGTTGTTCCTTCAAGTATTTAGATATTTGTATGAAAATTTCGCAACTAAAATAAGAGTGTTCAGGAAAAAACATACTTTTAACATATTCTATTAATTATTAGACAAAAAGTAAATTATTCGGACTGGCGGGTCATTTCATTCCCTCTAAAATGGTTGAGTGAGATGATGGCTGACACATACGTCATACTTGTGAACAGGTGCCGCCTTTGGGGACTGGTCGACTAGGACTTAATCTGTTCATGTTAAATATATTTTTAATTATATACTTGAAAGAGGTAACTGTATGACCTAGTACAAGTATGTTATCTTATTGTATGGACAAACTATTGTTATTACTTGGCGATTGAAAAGAGCAACTATCGAGTTTCTTGCCGCTTCTTCTCGGTAGATGACTGCATTAAGAAGTCGGTGGTCGAGTCATTCTATTGTACTAATTGACGATTTATAAGTGCCTTGCAGAGGCCAACATGAATAAAGTATATTTTGAGTTTGAGTTTGAGTTATGTTCACAAAATGGTGAAAGTCAGCTTTAGAAATTAACTCCTTAAGTATTGTCACTTGAAATACAAAAAAAATGTGGCGTAATCCAAAAAAAATATAATTTTATGAACATCATTGTATGAGATATCCGTCTTTTATTAGTCTTTCTTTTTTTAGCATAAATAATCAAATAGCCCTTTTAATAATCCATTCAATTGACGTTAAGTCTTTCATATTCCATAGTCCATAGAACCCGTGTATAGGAATAAACAATGATTTTATGATTGTAAGAATAATTTTCTTCTTAGTACCAGGTTCTCCTCACCGCTTGGAGAAATTGTCCTTTAAGCCTTGTTAACATTAGCCGAACGCAATAATGCAAATTGAAAGTGAGTAAAACATGTTTAGTAATCGATGCAATTCTCCGTTCATTACCATACCGAGCATGGGTAAAAACAGCAGCGCGGTAGGCAGGCTTATTTGATTTATTTATTAAAAGCTCACTTCCGCTGGGACGTCCAGGACGACTATTAAATCTTCGCGAGTCCCCATTGAATATGCAACGGTGTGGTTAACCAGCTTATCCAAGTTTAAGGACACAATGTTCCACAACCTTAATCACGAGGACGTCACTCGCGGATGTCGCGTCGTAGCTGAGATCTGTTTTTTGTTTTGAAAACAAACGGACGGGATTTCTCTTGGAGATGAAAAGAAACAGACGGGCTTCTTGAAGATGAGTTGTGGCTGCCGCTCTGCTGTCGGTTTCGCTGTCATTGCTACAGAAAATGCAAAGGCTTGGAAACTGTGCATTCTATTGAAAGGCCGATGTATGATTGATATTTTGGCGTTTTTAGTTGAATATGCCTAACCAGCTTACCTAAGTTTGAGGACATAATGTTTCGCAACTTTAATTACTTGGATGTCACTCGCGGATGTCGCGTCGTAGCTGAGATCAGTTATTTGCAAAAAAAAAATTGGCAGGCTTCTTGAAGATGAGCTGTAGCTGCCGCTTTGTGGTCGGTTTTGCTGTCATTGCTACAGAAAATATAAGGGCTTGAGATGAGAACTAGGATAAACTAAAATATTAAATCAATGTTTTTCTATTGAAAGGATGTTTCATGATTTTGATTTGGTGTTTTTGGTTTTTAAATAATGAACTTTATAAATACGCAAATATTTAGCCGTTAAAGATAATGTTAGGGTATAGGTTGTTAATTAAACTCGCATACGATTTAAAATGAAGATGCATTTTGTTACACAAAATTAGTTTTTTTCGCTCTGTTAACAACGTCATCTATTTCACGGTTAATAAATGTATAGCAAAAAAGACACTTAATCTTAAAGGCAAATTAAGGCGATAACAACAGGAAACTTTGTAAATGAGATATAATTGGTTAATTTTGGTAATTTACTGTCAACGACCCAGTCACTGAATCTGCTATGAGTAGCTTAGTACAATTTGGTGTGGTAAGCACTTATAAAAATACTTACATAAGAAACGTATATTTAATAAATCAATTATTCACCGGTTCACACCAATAAATTGAAAATGTTTGAAACTTAAGTATGCTTTTTAAAGTTCAGATATACCTTTGCGGTCATTTCGGAAGTAGAGCTTGAAATAATTTCATACACAATTTAACCCAAAACGGCGAAGACTTAATTTCAATACAGAAGCAAGTAAGAACGGTCTTTAACCTCACTCATATCCATAATACGCGAGTATTTTAAAAAGCTTCAAAAGAACTGCCGTTGAATATAATTCATTGCAATCATAAAGGGGTATGCAGTGCACTTTCGATTCTGTATTGAAATTTACACGAAAGGTGGTAATTTTCCGCCGTGTGATGACATTAATGGCTGTGACTCCGGTAGAACAATATTTTTTTGCATAAAACTGTTTCACATTCGGCCGATCTCGATGTTCTTGCGCGCTTCCCTTCGCATCACTTTGCATGTTTAAGCGCTCGCGCAGGTGTATCCGTAAACTATATGTTTGTTTGTATAATACTACTGCCAATAGTTATGAACAGCACAGTAAGCTGCAAAGATCGAACTCAACGATTACGGAGACCAATTAAACAAACTCTTCTATTAACGATCGCTATCGTGGAAGACTCGGCCACTCACGGGTAATATAATTAGCAGCGCGCTCGTCAACATTGACAACGGTTCTTTACATTTCCGTATGAAGTTGAAAAGTTACTTCATCAGCGTATTTCGAACTATGATAAGCGAAATAACAGTTCAAATTAGAGACGAAGCCAATAAAACGAGCAAACTATCCGGTTCATGTTAGTAAACGTTAACAAATAACTAAAATAAAACCATAAAAGCTTTAAAACTATCGGTCAATAAATAAGAGCGACGAGCGCGCGGCGGAGTCAACGCCAGTCAATACATTCTAATCAGTGATTTATTGCCACTAATCTTCAGCTCAGCACAAATAAGCTATCTTGTCGTTTTAATGTTGTATCAGCTCAGGCGTGAAACTCCCGCGCACCACTAAGTGGTCCTTCCAGTTTCCACTCGAAATATTTTAATAAGGCCTCACTGCTCACGCACCCAAATAAAAACACACACACGCACCCGCTACACGAACGATCCCCTTAAACCTCGATTTGTTCGACTCCAATTTATTTATAATAGTAGCGACACTAAGAATCTACATTTTTGCTCTAAACGGTGTTAATTTATTGACCGTGGGCAGATAATATCACTTTTTTCCTCCCATTATTAAAGCGATTACACGAGAAATTATACGTCGAAGTCCAGTCCTCAGCGCTCGATCAGAGACGCGATTACAATCGAAAGTGCACCTTAGGACGAATGTTTTAAAGCATATTTTGTTCTGTCAGGTTTGCTAAGTCTTGATTATACTTTCGTTGACGAAATCGCCTTATTGACTTGCTAATAAAAAGTGTAAAGTTATGGACAAGTTATGCCACTTGCGTTAATTTCGATGCTTAACCTGATAAACAAATTATAGTGTATTAATTTAATAGCTTAATTTATAATTGAATATGTTACGACGTGTTCATAAGAAGGTATTGTTATGATATGTTTTTTGCATACATTTAGAATTCTAACAAGAATTCCTTTGACAAGTTATTTTTATTATACAGCCACTAATCAGCCGAGTTTATGCGCCTTTTGATTTTATTTGCAAAACATTTTTCCGAAGTGAACCTATTAGAAAACGGATCTGTTATAAAATGCAAATTGTGTATCGGATATAAAGTTTATTTGAAGGCGCGATGGAACGTGTCATCAAGGGTAATGATTGCAGGGCACTCTCCTGCTGCTTGCAGTTACCGGTTTTATAGGTGGAGTGTATATTGTATTATGTTGCTCAATCAACTAGTTCGTAATAAATGTATAAACTTGTCCCTTTGTCCCGGTAATGATACGAAGGGATAATGAGTGAGCAGCGATTGAGTCGCCCTCAGTTACTCGGAATCACAGAATGTTTTGCCAGAGGCGTCCTCATTATAAAAACGGAGTGAAAAAACCGGCCAAGTGCGTGTCGACCACTCATTAACCAGGCTCTCTAGCTAAAGTATTTAGCTACTTTCTTAGATAATATTTCACTCAAACGGCTATAAATAACATAATTATAAACTTTAAACTTGTAAATTATGTTGGGGAAAAACTTTTAATTGTTATTAATAATTTAGTGACATTGAATTTTTTCGTTATGGTAAATTAATGAAAAATATTTTAGCCTGATAAAAAAGGTACTCTCAGTAAGCTACAAAATTGTACAAATGGTAGGTACATACACAAATAATTGAAATTACTTCAGAGTTGACCTTACAAGGCTGTTATTTATAACGTGCTGGTTGGGATAAAACTAATAAGAACGTATTTTTTCCACTAATAAGAGTCATTAACCAGTAAAAGAATTTATTGTTTCTAAATGCCCATCTTTCTTTAGAACTTGTTATTAATTCTTAGTAAAACTTACTCTAATGAATTTACAGTTAAGAAATTTGACAACAAATTAAAGATCTGAGAATTAGGTGCGGAACCCCAAAACGTTAATGCTATTTCGACGAGCCGCACTCGCGACAAATGACGGCGGTAATTTGTCGGCTCATTGATGACTTAATTTAAGCTCTCCGATTTTATGAGATCGTGACCCCGACGAATAAAATCACCCAAACTTTTTATGATACGCATTAAACATAAACAAATCTTTCCTCATTCTGTTAACGTAGGCGTTTTTGATGTCCATAATAGCACATGCTTATTAACACTCGGCTCAAAATTTTATAAGCATCTGTACAATTTATGCGACTCGACTTCCATCGTAAAATCATTGGAGATGAGTTTATTAATTTTGTTCGTAATGTATATGTAATGTAATTTAATGTATCACGGATTATAGGCTTATTAACTTTCCTGTGCAGTTTTTTGCCGTGAAGTTATTTGTGGCAACATATTTAATTTGTGTATTAGCAATAATAATTCCTTTTTCCTAAAAAGCAATTGAAATTGGGTGAATTACGGCTGTTTGAATTTGGTATACCACGGTGTATCTAACTTCCCGTCAAGAATAACTAAAATCACTTAATCTCTTCCTGAGCAAGTTGCTGAATTAAAATATGGCCATTCCCAATATGAAATCCTAACGGTTGAATGGTTTCTCCTTTAATAACAGAGAACCAAGATTTTTTTGCAAGCATAAGTTGTTTTATTTATATGCCCAAGACCATATGAAGTGGAGTAGATGGAATAGGTAAGCGGACCCTGGAATCCGAGGCAATGGCTGAGGAAGCGACCGGGATAACCGCTAGGATGATGATGATGAATCGTTTTGTTATAGTTATTTTGAAGCATGACTTATACAAAGTAGATACAGACGTCTTGTTGGCAATTAGGCAGAAATCACACCTCATGAATAATTAACCACGAATGATGATAGTTCGAAAACTAAAATATTTATGTGTTTTTAACGTCATGGATCTAGTTTAATAATTTGAGAAATTATATTAAATATTCATGTACGAGTTCATTCTTAAAGTATGAATTATATTAACCACTAACAGTATTCATTAGTAGGATTAGGTAGCAATGTTAATATTTATGGTGTAGAAAAGATTTAATAGCATGAGTTTGTAGATTTTTTGCTTTTCCAAGATTCTGGAATTAAATCGTTTTAGAAGTCTCAAATTAATTGATTTAAACTACTGATAAATAAAGATAAAAAACATATTTCTCAGCTCAAAAAACTGCTATAAAATACTTTATCAGTACGAAAAATTAACAATAAAAACTATTGGAATAGTTATACTTTGCCTTCTACAGCAGTTTAAATCTTG
This sequence comes from Nomophila noctuella, assembly GCA_958496325.1. NCBI lineage: Eukaryota > Metazoa > Arthropoda > Insecta > Lepidoptera > Crambidae > Nomophila > Nomophila noctuella. Next base: position 10,091,217 of record OY292486.1, on the reverse strand, counting down.
CGAAGTTTATGGAATGTTCAAAGTGGTCGCTGTAATTGGCGGAGATCGGTCCGAGGACTGGAGAGGCTAAAAGAGTGATTATTATTAAACTATTACAAATACCACGACGCGGTAGGTCTTTTGTCAAAATTGTACGACGGATTTGGCTAACGGTTAGGAAGTGTACTAACTTTTAATAATTATGCTTTGCTAAAGAAGTTGTTTGGACTGTTGTTGGTTATGCTTGGATAAATAGGAAGGGGCGAAAAATGAATCCAGTGTCTTGGTATTTCTTTATAAATTATTACATGTGGTTTCATGAGTTGAAAATAATGTAAGTAAGTGTCAAAAATGGAAGGAAAACGAATGAGCGCGGTGAGTTGCCACAAAACAGGTGTGCTACTTCTATGTTTCTGCGAATAAAAATAATCATTTGTTTCAATATTACATTGCAAATGAATAATGCAATCACCAAAAAACATTATTATAAACAAACATTGGACAATCGTTATGTGTATGTACATGCGTGTAACTCAAGATAAGAGTACAATCGTGAGAATGTCGATCATGGTTCCAATTTCAAAACTATGTAGTTACTAGTGCTTACATTTAATTGCCGCACCTAGAATACTTAGCGCTTAACATTAACGCTTAACAGGCTTAACGCTTGCGTCTAGAATTTAAACGACTAACTTTAAGTGATTTCTGAAGTGTACACGACTCTTTACTTAGTGTCTTAAGAAAATTAAATAAACATTTGTTTTACTTAAAGTTTACTTTTGACTAAAAAATATATAAGTGCATCGACAACAACATTTGATTTCAAATTCTCTCTCGTAATATTGGTATTGTAGTACTTGGTACATATAAAAACAGAAAACCTTTTCTTTTGTTAATAAACCTGCTCCATTCAACGTAAGAAAGGGTAAAATGTTATACAAATTAAAAGAAATATTATGGTTAAAAGAGATCTTGGAAATGTCAATCCAGTATGATAAGCAGTATGTTTTATCATATCATCATTTGTTTATTTTTAGTGCCCGTATCGCCCTCATCGTCGGGGGGCGGCGCCACCGGCGGCTCCGGGTCCCTCTACCCGGCGAGCCACCCCCTCTCCTCCCTGCTGTCGCAGCAGCGACTCCTGGAGCTGTCCAGGTTCGGCCTGAGGCACTACGACATCGCGCACCACGTCCTCTCCCAGCAAGGTGCTGTTACCAAACTGCTTGGTAAGCAAGCCGTTTTTTTTTCTTTTTTGTTCCATTTTTAAACAGACTTCAAGATGGTATTGTCCCTCTACCCCTCGAGCCATTCCCTCTCCTCCTTGCTATCTCAGAAGTTACTCCTCGAGCTGTCCAGTACGACACTACGACATCGTGAACCAGGTCCTCCCCCAGCAAGGTGATGCTACTATAGTGCTTGGTCCTTACCAAGCAAGCCATTGCAGCTTGCAATGTTCCATTTTTAAATAATTTTGAAGAGGGTATATCCTCATCATCAGCCTATTGCAACTGATGAATGTAGACATCACCCAGATAAGGGTTCATTCCCAGTGGTATCAAGGTGGTCACGCGGGTTGGTACCCACAGTATGATGAATGCCGAAGTGTTACCCCAAACCCTGTACGTCAGTATGGTAAGACGGAGTATATGGATATTGAACAACAAATTTTGAACCTTATTAACTCAATATCAGATCGAATTGTAAGCATTCATCATAATAGTGAATCCGTTATAAGCTATTAAGAGTAAGAGACATATGAAACGAGATGCATCCATGCGGTGACAAACTATAGAGAGATATATAATTGAACATTAAATTATGTATTAATAAATCGCAAGTTCTTCGCTCTTGTATTATTATTGAAATGTTGGTAACAACATCCGCGCACTTAACCACTAGCGACAGTAAAAATTTAATAACTTTAAAAACTTTTCATAACTGCCATACGATTAGTTTGGCCTTATTTATAAGCTTAAGTCGTAAAAGGTTATAAGTATATCGTGTTGAATCAGCGATATTCACCCTACCCTTTTGTATTACGATTTAAAATCGTCGGGAATCTACCAATCACGCATATCGGTAACGCTCGAGGGAAGATAATTGATAAAGCGAACGTCTACCTACTGGGTATCGTTTCCACTGTAATTAGCGCATGCATTATTTAAAGATAGTTTGCTCGGCGGGCACTCTTCAGTGTTGTATTGATTTATACAACCGCTCTTTAGAGAATCGCCCTTAGGCGCGCTATTGCCGGGAACCAAGTTATTTGCGATAATTACTCCCGCCTGTCTAGAATTATCAATATGGCTGTCGTCTACGTAACCCGCGTAGTTGACCCGAATGATCTTATCTCCGCGTCGGCAGTTTTTTCAAGAAGCACCAGCTGGTTAATTACTTATCTCATTATTCTTACACTGCAATAATCTCGAGGATGACTATCACTAATGAATGATAAGCCGTTTTAGAGATGGCCTGCTTTAGAGACAAGACGATGATCACCAGGAATTCACACTCATGGATTCTCTAGATCGTTTAAATGTGCATATGAAAGAAATCTGATTATCACGAGTATAAATAATGCCGAAGCGTACATTGACAAGTCAGCAATTTGTCGAAAGCGACTCGGCCGCGGTCCGTGGTTAGCTCTGCTCTAATAACACGGTTAGGGCAAAAATCTCAATTGCAATTAATCAATGATAAGACATCTCCGGAGCCTGCCGCGACGAAAGCTGCTATTGACGAAAGCTTAGATCCTAATCGATTCATAAAACTTGCAGCGTGTTAATTATAAGCCACCGCACTGCGGTGACCGCGCGGGCGCACCGCTCCCGCCGCGAGCAGCTCCCGACGCCGGTGATGTGCCGACTAATCTCACCATCGGTGATTCTTCACGTCCACAACCCTTTATTTGACCAGCTCCTTTACAATTATCACGGCTGCATTTTAACGCCGGCGATCATTAATTGGGAGTTCCAGTCCAATAAAACAAATCGATTAAAGATTTTAAATCGATACCGATTCTTCTTTCCGTACTTCAACTTTTGTGATCGTAACGACTTCGCCTTGAAATATTATGAGGCGAATTTACTGTAGTCTTTGTATTATACGGATTGTACACCAATTCCTGGCAATTTAAACGTTCGTTCATTAAAGTAATGTAGCTGGCTCAATTAGTGTTATAATTCCATGGTTGGCTTTAACCGAAGCCTGGGTTTACTGCGACATTGCCACAGACACTTGGCCGTATTCAGTTAATTTGAGGCATTAGATCTGTGAGCGGTCTGTTATTAGGACACATGCTTACTTTGTGTTTGTTCAGAAGTCGTGAACGGACAATTTTAAATGCACTGATGCGTTTAGCTGGTATCCTATATAATTTTACGCCGTTTGAACCCACGTTTTTATTGAAAGAAGAGCGTCTTTAATATTCGGTGCTGTCAGTCTTACGTTAAATGTTTCATAGAGCAGATCAGTTAATAACAATTAAAATTATAACTAACTAGCGGCCGCCCGCGACTCCGTCCGCGTGGATTTCTTTTTTTCGAAATAAAAAGTAGCCTATGTTCTGTCTCAGGGTCTAAAGATTGTCTGTACCAAATTTCATCAAAATCGGTTGCGAGGTTTAAGCGGGAAAGCGTAACAGACAGACAGACAGACAGACAGAGTTACTTTCGCATTTATAATATTAGTTGGGATTACTAAGGAAGATGTAAGTAAATTAAACCATGAGAAAAAATCCCGAAGAAGGCGTTTCAAAAAACACCCTCAATTCCTTTGGGTTAGTTTCAGAGTGAATCATAAATATTTTTACATGCTATGGATTTCAAAATATTCAAAATACGATTATGTAAGTAAGTTATAACGTACTTTCAATATTCGAAGACGAATTTAATCTGGACTGACCTCTCAAACTAAAGACAAATAGAATTCAATTAACAGCTATTCATTTATTATTGAAATTGTAAATACAAGTCGATAAACAAAGTTATCGCTATACATTTATGTACAACGCAAAGTAATTTTTCCGAAAGTAGGTATTACACCGTCGAGGAATTGAATATGGCGCAGCGCTTGGTGTCAATCAATTTTCGCCTGTGGTGATTTCGTAACGTCACGTGTTACGTTCCCACGGAAGCCTCGCTACGATCCGCCCAGGGCCGTCATGTTCCACCACTTACGTATTTAACATAGGTACACAGCCTTAGCTCAAAAGTTATTATCTAGCCTAAACAATTTCCAAGCTGACGGCATGGAAATGGGCACGCATAAATAACGTTCCATGGTCAAGTTTGAGTATTAAATTGTCGGTTACATACGAAGCAGTGATGGATAAATTACTTTGTGACTTCTTGGAGTCTCCCTGTAATGGTATACGGAGCGGAAACGCACACGGTTATGGAAAGGATGACAAATTATGTATAAAAATAATATCTAACGGTACAAACTTATTGGAATGTCATTGTTTTCTACTACTAACATTTACGGAACACTAATAGCAATGTCTGTATATGAAACATGATCAATATAATGAAGAACACTGATCATAATTTCCTTACGAAGCTGAGGCGCGTCGATATTCTCATTATAAACATTATCTGTTACACGAGTAGTTTCAAAATGTACGTACATGTGCGAGATTTGTTGGTGATCTATATAATCTTCCGTTATATCGAGGACAGTTGATAACTTGGTTTAGTATTGGAGATAATTTATTACATAAGGAAAGGATCCCAGATGATGGTGATTAAAGATTGCATAAGAAGTTGCTACGATTCACGGAGCCTTGTCGGTATTATTTCCGACCTGTCATTATGACAATTTGCTAGGTTAGCGTTCAAACAATGTTTGTCCACAAAGCAACCGAAATCATCAAGCGAGTAATTTCATATTAAACCGCTCATTTTATTTCGATATTACTTAAATTTTGGATGGTAGCTAATGATACCTACTCTGGAAGATTGTCCGCGGATCGCCGCTGCAAGTAATGAACCCATATTTAAGCTTTGGTACTATAATCAAAATTGAATTACCAGAGTTGACATTCTTACTACATGAACGGTGCTTTTTCTTTTCGTGCTCTAATTCTCGTAGGTCAATTTGAATTTTTTATTGTCCAGATAGTCGTCGGTGTGTTATTTTTAGATTATAACGCCGTATGTCGCGATCGTAATTGATAGCAGTACCTAATGATATGGCTGGTGATACTATTAAGCCTTTAACGTCAGTGTCACATATTTGTTCCGCGATAATTTTGCTGTTAAGCTACCATTAATATATCCTTTGAAATAATGATTTCCTAGTATGTCGGTCAGTAATAAAGTACTCGTACAATTGCTAAGTCTGAACATAACAGATGGTGTTGTTGTAACACCTGTAATAGCTAAGCACAAGATTTGAATTTACGTTAACTGAAATTATATTCCTTGAATACCAGGCAGAATAAAGTATGATCCTTTGAATTAGAATATCATAATATTTGATTGAATGTAAAATGAAAATCTGAATTTTAATGCAACCTATTCCGATATGAAGGAGGATTGCTACTGCCTTACCAAAATTGTGTTTACACCTCATAAGCAGTCACTTTGTAAACTACCTACTACCTAAATTGCTTCTAAAGAAGCGAGCGCGAACAATTTTTTCGATAAAAATCAATCAATCACTGAATCACCATCGTTAGCACACGCGTTGCATTAAGTTTAATAAATCAAGGCTATCCGAAGCCACTTGGGTAGAGATTTTGATCTATTAGGTGCATGACGTTGCACGTCGATCGGCGGCAGTTAGCGCCAGCTAATATAAAGAAAGTTAATACAAATTTAATTAACTCAAACCGGGCTATTCCGCGTTCACAAAGATCTTGCCCTTCTTTGAAGAACCACCGTGTAATGACTTTAAGCGACCATAAATGAGTGTTGTGTGGAAATTTATTAACCGACGATCTGAGTGCGTATTGTGCGCATTATTAACAGCCGCTTCCTCGTTTTGTTAATGATTAATAGTGCTCGGCTTGTTGTTGAACTTGTTTTGCTGTAAACTATTTAGTGAAAGGACTGTGCATGAGGAAAATACAATGAAAACCTTTTTATGTTTTGGAGATATTTTGAGAGGACACATACTTGTAACTTATATTATGTTAATGATTATAAAAAATTGCTTGCTTTCTTCGGTGACCCACAGATTTATTTTGATTAAATTAAAGAAAACACTAAGAAAACTTCAGGCTATGAGTCGACACGAGAAGCCTTTTAAAAGTCCTAAAAGAAATAACGCCCCCCAAGGCGTTACTTATCACCAGATAAAGTGCATGATTTTTATTCAATAAGAAAGATATTCGTCTAACATGTTTTACTAAAATCACACAAAAGAAAACGTTTACACACAGTATTTTGATCAATTTCATTCAAACACTTTACTTAAAACTGTGTAACATAACATAAAAATATGGTTTCTGCCTAACTGATATTAAAATGTGGGTCATTTTTTCAATGTTTTTGTGTAATGTATCTATCTGGATTGCCGCCCTGAAGATTGCTTCGACTGCCCAAGTTGCGGCGCATTTCGCGTGCGTGTTGTGAAAACATTGAAATAACTAATAACGCGTCATATTTAGGGTTCCCTATCACGAAATGAAATGGTTCATCCGACCTAGGCCTTGCTCATTATTTTCTTTGTTTGCCTGTGTTATCTTTTTGCTGTGGGTTTCTATTTCTTAATCTGGTTAATATTCTAGAAACATTGTTTGTCCTCCGAACTATTATTGAATGTGCTTTTACCTTACTATTGCGTGAAAAAATCTTTATGTTCTATGCTTTCTCATAGACAGAAGATACACAAACAGAAGTCATTGTTTACTAAGTAGCGAATTGTCACAAATAGTAGTTTCAAGAAGGCTCTAGATTGTACCATTTTGAAATCAGAAAAAAACTGTTTCAATATTGAATGTTGGGTTTATTTAAGTATTCAAATACTTTATTGTATCTTTCTGAAGTCCGATTCTGTCTTGACCAAGTTTTTTGTACACCCAGCATTACAACAGCGCTGTTTATGCGCAATCGTTTTCTAAGTCGGGAGCAAGAGCAGGCTGGGAGCACGCGCGTACGTTTCGCGCAAATAATAGACATTTAACAACAATTTCAGTGGTACCTCACACGATCCGCCTCAGCCTAGGCAATGCGGTAATTGTCCGCCGTCATGCGATTACGTTCCTAGCCGATTTAATTATCGCAAAATGATCAGTATGCTGGCCTCTCGCAATTTACCTATCAATCAAGAGGAGAGCGGCTCAGTTATTGCCTGCACTGCACCATTCTAAAGATATTTCAATCGTTTGAGGGCGATTATAATATTTTGTTTGGGAAGGTAGGTAGTTAAGCTTTTAGCAATTTAAAATCTAACTTAAAAATCATATTATTGTAACCTTTAGACGTATTTTATGCACTGGTCGAATAAATAACTTGTAAATATGACGATTGTGTAAAGGTGAAAAATAAGTTAAAAAGTCATTGTCGGGCATAACAAAGTGACTTAAAAACTATTTTAAGTTTAAGCATGAATATTTTTACAACTTGTACTCTCGCTCTACCTGTTTACATTTTAAAACTTAATATGACAGACTGATACTCCAATTAAGCATAGCGCACAGTGAGTAGCATATCAATTTATGGCACGTAACTATATGACGTGGATGAAAAAATTGATTCTGACTTGTAGGTATATCGGTAGGTACAATTACTACCATACAATTGGCTGTAATTATGTTCCAGAAACACCAGTCTGAACTTTGTGTAATTTTGAATAACAAAATAAGTCAGATTACATTTGACTGATTTCGAATTCAGCTTTATGGAAGTTCCAAATAAATACGTAATTATGTTTTATGACCAAACAATATTTCTTTTAATCACTGACGTAGTTTAGTTTTTCCTTTGCTATTTCGGCAAATTGTGTGACGTTGTTCATTAACATGCTAATAAACTTATGAATATAATCGCCCTGTAAATCTAAGTTGAAATAATTTATACTAATATGTGTTCACTTCTTACCGTTTCGTAACACGCGACCCTAATGATAGGTACACGGGCCGCTAGATAACTTGTAAAATCATAGCTTTGTGAAATAAAGTTCTTATTCTATTTAAGTGGAAATAACATTATAATGAGGCTCGCCTATTATGGGTGCGAGTAGAAGGCGACGTGTAAACTCGAAGCATTACTTTTTGCGCGTCTGCGGCCCATTTTTGGAGCTGAGCTTTAGTTTTATCAAGACATAAAGACCCGTATGAATTTATCGTGAATGGCGTTGATAAAAATGTGAATATAATGTGATGAATTATTCAGCGTGTTATCGGTATGGAGGACGGTTGTCCGCGGCCGGTAAAAACGCTGCGCGAGCGCCGGCCGCGCGACGCCCGCGCCGCCAGGAATGCCGCGTCAGATCTGTTTTTGCGTAATTGTCCCGGAGCATGCACTCATCACTTATCTAACTGATTTAGGCATCGTGGAATTCATTAGTTTTTACCTATCCGTCGAGTTCATGAACCAATCGATGCCCTTTGAATTTTGAGTGAGTGTAACAATTGAATGCTTGAAATTCATTTTAAAGGTATTTATCTTGATGATTATGACAATTATGAAATTCTCTGATCCGTCGGCTTTGTTTTTATTGTATTTAAACAATGTTATATTAAGAGCGGCATGAATAAAGCTCAAACGTGGCGTTTTTTAGGAATCAAAAGATTTGGCCTGATTAAAACTAAATCAAAATAGTCCGTTCCTTAGTTACCTTAGCATATAATGTTACATTAATTCAGTATTATTGAAAGCCTACAAAATTAAAAAATACTATTTTTGTACAAAAGATTTTTATGCAATTCTCTGCGTGTTTCGTTTATAAAGGAATCCGATTAATTTGTATGATCGAAAACACCTTAAAAACATCTCATAAAATAACTATTCCAACAGTGTCGTACAGACAATCGGTTAAAAACACATCTCACGGGCACTTTTATTTTATGGATAAATTGCAATGCGGATGACTGTGCAATCTATACTTATAATAAATCTGTAGAAAGGTCAATTCTGTACATTAAATATATTTTCAAAATAACTATCAGGGGATGATTAGTGATCGATACTGATGCCAAAAATGCAATCAGTAAAATTTTTGTCTGTCTGTCTGTCTGTCTGTCTGTCTGTCTGTATGTTCCTTATAGAAACAAAAACTACTGGACGGATTTTGACGAAACTTGGTATAATTATTCTTTATACTCCTGGGCATATTATAGGATACTTTTCATCACGCTACAATAAATAGGAGCAGAGTAGTGAAAGGAAATATTGGGAAAACGGGTGAATTTACTCCATTTTTTAAGCTTCTGTCGCGTGTGCAGCTTTAATGGTTAAAGTTACATAAAAATCATGTACGACGGAAATGTTCTTCATAAAATCGCCTAAAAAATATCCCTTAACAGCATATGTCTATCTTTCATGGTTGACTCACAATAACACGTGTAACATCCTGATCCAGATTGGTTTGACCGCGCTAATCGCAGTAACAACTGGTTCGAATTGACAAAATGTTTTGTATTGGATAGTCCACTTACTATTTGTCGAGGAAGGCTTTAAGCTATCTATAGTAACACTGTGTGCGGAAACCGAAACCCACGCGGACGGAGTCGCTGGCGGCCGCTAGTTAATACTAAATTACTGATTCATTGTTATTCTTATTGCGGCGTGCGATTATATTTTTTTTGTTGCTGGGCACATCCACCGTCCCTTTATATATAAAAGTGCAAATGGATACGTACGGTCGTAAAAACTATATTGGCCTTTAAATCATCATGTTAAGAGTCATAAAATGTGAGTGTTGATATTGGCGACTGAGGAGCAATCGATTTGCGACAAGTGAGTCGCGTTTACTCACGTTTAGCTCTCAATGAGATTGCATCAATCGGTATCGTGCCGCTATTATTGGCATTTTTATTCGGGACTCTAATTTGATTTTAACATCTTTTGTGTACCCGGCGCGACGACCAGCAGGTGGCTGCTATGGAATTTAATTCATCAAATTATATAATAACGCCTGGTAAACTATTTAAATTGAATATAAATTACATTAAGTGACAACTGCCCAACACTTAATGGAAGATCCGTTATTAAAATTATATCGTTATAGCCGAAGAATATGTACTAGGAATGATGGGAGCGGTTCCGTTAAAATTAAGAAATGAAATCTGTTACAATTTTGGTATTTCACGTCTTTAATACATATAAGAGGTTTCTAAGCCATGACTTCAAATATGACAAAACAAAAAAATTTTTTGTGGGAGTAATTATTCTTGACTGCGAGAAAACGTATTTAAAAAGTACTATTTATTATTATTTGTAATGATTGTAACGGGTAATTTCTGTGTTTGATGGTACTAATTGATTTTTTTGTTTCAGGCACACTCCGACCCCCTGGGCTTATAGGTGGCAGTAAGCCTAAAGTGGCGACACCCGCCGTGGTCTCCAAAATAGAACAGTACAAAAGGGAAAACCCTACCATCTTCGCTTGGGAGATTCGAGAAAGACTGATTTCAGAAGGTGAGTTTCAAACATTCAATACATAATACTTCCAATCGAAACACGTAGGCATAAGGTTTATTGTTGTTTGATATAAGAACAAAAGGTCTAAAAAAACTCAAAATTATGTTTGAAACCTACATACGCAAGGAATTTGGCGGAGGATTAGAAAACAAATTATTACATTTGCGTGTGACATGAAACTGTTAGTCTGATTTAGGTCAAAACAATTTCAGTGGTGAAGCTTTAGGCGCTTATTAGCCAATTTACATTTGTAGGTGTTTGTCTTATTAATTCTTAAACATACTGTTACTAACCACGTAATGGAGTAATCATAAAACAAAAACAGTATTACTCAAAATTCGTGATATCTACACTATGCAGAGATCTATCTACGGTCGTAGCATATTGGTGTCTCACCGAACTATGAGAGTGAGGGTATAGGGAGCGCACCTGTCCTTGCGCACTCACTTGTGCCCTATAATATGATGTCATGCGTACCGGCCGAAGGGTATTATTTTTATGCGGAGATCGATCTCTAGACGTTTGATGCATTAGTTGAGGGCAACCACTGCAACAAAAATTTCGCCAAATGCTGAAAACCACAACGCGAAAGTGCAGCCAATATAATCCAACACAATGAAAATGTACAGTTAGCCGCAATCTGTTAGCCTATTTATAATATCAAAGGCTTATAAAATGTCGGTGGGCGCGGCGCGTAATACCGGTGCGCTCGCGTTACCGCTTGCGTGCGCGCAGCTCGGCCTGTCAAATGCACGACGAATATCGAAAACGCAAATCGATTTAAGGATAGTCATTTAATTTTTTTAATAAATGACAGAACAGACAGATTTAACGTTAATTCGATCTATGTGTGGATTTGCGCCATTAGCTTGAGGAAACCTGCACATTCAGATAATTTCTGACCATAGTTCAGTTAGATCTGAATGTGTCACCATGATCTAATATGTCTGGTTCCCCTCTATGGGTTACGAAGGTCTGATGGCAGTCACTTCACTGTATTAACCAGACTCGCCAAATCCTGGATCATGGTCAAAGCGGCCCCCGCATAGAAGCGGGATAAACGCTAGGAAGAAGATTTCCATGGATTAAAAATATTCAAACAATGTTGAACTGTCAATAACTGATAACTTTATTTCAAGGCAAAGATGAATAAAAATGAAAAGCTTGTTATACATGCTTAAAAAGTTTCGGCCCGGCAGGCGGCATCAACAAAAAAAGTTGTCCACTGTCAATAACATACGTTTCTTGTGCAATTCGTTATTTCACACTTAAAATTGCCGAAAAACACAATTGCTACATCAAATTAATTTCCATCTATATGCTGTCAGATAAAGATACCAAAACATTATCCGGAGTCATTGCCTTACGCAACGCTCCACCGGCCTTAAGACTACGGCTGAACTAACTCCGGCTTCATTAAATATATCCAATTAACGGATTTTACTTATTGAGTAATGAACTTTAGTTACATGTAAACATTTTGGGGGGTCAATAGGTAAAGCCATTGAAATGCAACCCCGAATATAGTCTAATAGTTTCGTAAATGTCCGTCGGCTTACCGTCAGCGGATACTGTGTAATTTGAGAAGATGTATTGGATTTAGGAACCTATGTGCACCAAAAAAACGACGGTTATGTATGTGGTAACGTGTACAGTGGCTGATCACGCCTCTATCCCACGGAGAAAGTGGCGTCGACACTGCGAGTGAACATGATTGCTTATAATGTTACAAGATATGTCCAATCATTGTCGTGGGATATTCTGGTGTTATGGTTTTTGTTTATTTTATCCAAGAACAAAACAATCGATTCGAAACTTGTAACTAATTATGTAGTTTCTATTGGTTTAACTGATGAGATTGATGAACTCGTAACAAATTTCTGGATTAGGTTAAGGTTTTGTTCCGTTCCAAGACTAATTTAACGAACGTAGCATAACACCAGTGTTAATATACACTTGATGAATTTACTTGTACCTATAAACTGGTTTACATGTATTTTTTCTGATGTTAGTAGCGGCACTTTCGTAGTAACATAACTTTGTCTCACTCAAATACGAAGTGTTAGGGTGGGACTCGACAAAAGCGGATTTACGAGCAGAGTGGAGATGCACCGTAAATAGTCAATAGGATATCAATGCTAAAATTGGCCACATAATATGTATTGACTGCTTCCGACACATTCCCACTTCATTCCGACACATTCGACACACAACTCCGCTTTGGTGGAGTCTAACCCTTACGCATTATAATTAAGCATTATATTGGATACATACATAGTTTTTGTTAGTCCTAGTTTTTTAATAAAATATTCTTGGTTTGTTATAATCCCGTAACGTAGCGGCTCGAATGACGTAGGTAGGTACGCCGGATATTGGCACGCACGCAAATTTATCTGTCAAATATTCAAATACATTAATAAATATTATCTATATAGCGACGACCATTCAACTGATGTTTATTTATTTAATTGGTCCAATTTAAGCCGATAAGCCGACGAATCGCTTCACATTGGATTAGCCCAAAACATTTATAATAAACTAGGCTTAATCTAGTTTATAAAGCAAATGTCCAATATTTGTGTGTTTCAATGCTTTTCCAATATTTTATTTTTTATTAGTTTTTATAAAACTACACCAAATGAGAAGATGTTTTCATGTTTGAAATGTAAATATTCGAATCGAAGCCTGTCTATTCAAACTATCAGATGATCGCTACATACCAACATGACTGCCGCGGTAAAACACATTAAAACAAACTACCAATTAGAAAATAAACAAACAACTCAAGACGAGTTTCCAAATCCATAGAATAATTAAGTAGCAAGTCAAGTTCCCGTTGAAGTGCATTAGAGGGGACATTTCGCCTAATGACACAGCAGCGGCGACATTGTAGTATTCAGACGTTTTCTTAAACGGCGTATTACGCTGCTTACCCACGACATACATAAATAGATATTGTGGAGCACGATGGGCGTCTTAGCTCAGGCCAACGAGCCAATTGCGATAATTGCACCAAAGACACCTCTCGTGGCCATGCGTGACGTTAAACGCACTTAATAAACTCCAAAAAGGTCTTAAGCACCACCTCGGCGAGCATACGATTAACATTCCTCGCTCGTAAAGCTTAAGACTTAAAATCGTGTAATGACCGGGCGTGGTATCACGTTTTGCGCCGGAGCTCGGCTCGCCTTCTTATTTTCTCTAGTGAGTAGTGCAGAGCGGTAGGGTGCGTGCGATCGCCTGTGAAACTGGTTTCGCTCAAGTCCACTTCTGGTTTACGATATCACCGGGGACCGGATTAGGAGACGATAACATTCTTGATGGGAAACACTGTGCTAAACTGAGTTGTTAAATTGGTTCACAGTCATTAAATCCACAGGGGGCGCCGTAACTTCAGAGCGCATGATCGACCAAACATCTTTATTAAATGTATTTTATTTAAGTAAGGGATTTGATATCGGGCATAACTATTTAGAAAAAGCACTTTAAGCAGCTGCACGTTTAATACTTTACGAGATGAGAACTGTACTTTTTAAATAATCAGTAACCTTATAAGCTTATCTTCGCGGATAGAGTAGTTTAAATATTTGAAGTTGAAGTTTTCACATTTTATTGTTATGTGATAAAATTAGAAGTATGCAGATAACACTATCCCCTTATAGTCTGCCATCGAAGCCAGATCCTTATCGTCTGCTATCGAGGCCAGACAGGTATCATGCGGAACCCTTTAAATATCAATGCCAGTTCATTATGTAGGTAACTTTTTAACGTTATTGCTCTTATTTTCACGCTTTTGCGATAGGTTGTTCTTCAAAACATAAAATTGTTCAACTTCATATCCAGAAGACAAGAAAGAGGTGTAGTAATAAAACGTATCGCATAATTTTTTTGTTCCTTAATTTTAGTTTTAATGATATCTCAAGTCTTTAGCCTACACTATAACTTTTTCCATATTAAAACTTGTACTACACCCTCGGCTGTACTTTTTGGTAACATAATCAAAAAAGTAAAAACTCAAACACGCGACGCGACGCGGCGCGCCGTATCTGTTCACCGTCAAATTACGTATAAAACTTTTAAAGAAATAATCATCCAAACTTTTGATAAACTTATGACAAAAACAAAAATTCAAAATACCCTTATAATTTTTAAAATACCCGTTCAACCGCGTCACATAACTATGCCGTGAGTAAATTCTTGAACAGAGCTCGAACAATTGCTCAGTGACTGCCTTTATTTTTTCCGTTTTTTTTTGTTCTTATCTGCTCGGTCGGCTGACATTATCGTCATTTGTTGAAATGTGTTTAAAATAATTGCTCGGGCGAGTGCGCCCATGCCTGCGCTGTGTGCGAAAATTGCACGCGATCCCATGCCAGTTGTTTTGCGTAAATGCTCACATATTTGCCGTAAATGCTGCGATATTTAAATAATTTCTGAGTATTCCGAACGCTTAAAATTTACTGTTAGCCTGCGGTTTGCTCTTAAGATCTCACTTTTGCGAGTTGTGTCATAAATACATTTTTCATTTTCAGAAAAATATACAAAATGAAAAATTAATCATTTTTTCTCGTATTATTAAGAATATTATCCTCAACCATATCATCATGTACCAATATATTTTCACTAATATAAATCGAATAAATCAACTTAGACTGATATTTAATTAAAAAACTAAAGCATTATTACCTTTCTTTGGACTAGGAAAATACCTAACAACACAAATATTCACCTATGAAATGAGAAATCGTGAATGAGATACCAGATCCATTGGCAGGATTCTACAATCCATGCTTACCTACCCCATGCTTAAGTTTTTTCTTGTTTATCAAATTATAAACTACACTGTCAAATGATGAGTCAAACGATGACCGCGAGCGGGTTGTAGTTATGATTGATTCCATTAGATCGGGCGATGGTTTCGGTGCATCAAAGCGTGTTGACCGGCGGACCACCTGCTGACGGGGCAGGCCACGACGTCTAATACACTGGAAGTGCCACTGATTTCAAATCAAAAAATAGGAAATAAATAAATTAGGTTAATAAAAAAGCTCAATTCCGCATGCGCTTTGAAGCCACTTAAACAACCCTTAAATGGGTCAATTGTGGAGTGATTCATGCTATTTTTGGTTTTCAATCGTATAAGAAAGAGTTTTGATAATAACTATAGATATAATTTTGTGAGTTGAGCCTTCGCGTATTTTTTCATATTTTGAGCCGATCGTACGGCAAAATTATTTCATATTTAACATGGATAGAAACACTTCGAAACTTTGACAAAACAAAGATCCTAGCAGTACTAAATTATTTTTTGAAGTAATTCTAAAAGAAACAAGTAGTTGCCACTGACAAAACATTTCGAGCTTTTATTTTTTCTGTCCCTAACTCCATGTTGCTATTATGATTCTTAAGCAATAGAATTTCAATCAAATTTACAATAAAATGATCACGCGTACAATTGCCAGCATTTGACACCTACACGTGCCGGATTCAGATACTAATTTAATTCCATAAATAACTTTGTTGGCGACGTCAAAATACGTAATCTATATACATATAATCTATGTCATTATAAATTAGGTGATTAAGTAATTATGTGAAATATTATTTACCAATCCAGAAAACCAAGACTTTATAAATATAAGTGGGAGTTTTAACTATCAATTATTATTGTCTATCAGCGAGGACAGTTCATAACGTCACAATGAAAACAAGGTTATTATTCTAGTATTAAAAAGTATTGATATACATAATTAAAATAACCTATAGCCTCTATCGAAAATAACCTTGTCACTGACCCAAGCGGTATGGTAGAAATAAGTTAAAAGAAATATTTTAAATGGTTCATCAAGTCTTTATGGAATACAATCAGCGGGCCCTGTGAAGTTCCGATAACCCAATTTACCTCAATCCAATATTTACAAACGCGAGATACAATAAAAATCTGTCAAGAATATGGCATCCACTCGAGTACGTCAGTCGATTCTTTCGGGGGCGCGGTTATCAAAACAGCGGCGCATCGAGAGAGGCTAAATTTTAATAAGGTGCCCACTACCGCCTTTGTTGGCGATGACGTGGCAATTTCGGACAATGCCTTGCGCAAGTTATCGACTAAATCGATATCGGTTTACGAGGCGTTACGGGCGGCTCTAGCTACTGACCACATTTTGATTAATTGCATTCTTTCGGCCTCGAATAGAAGCCCTCGGATATTGACTGGCGCCGATTAATTAGCGAAACCGATGACGTGTTAGTTTACAAATGGGGTGTGAAAATATTTTGAGATGATGCAGAAACACCTTTCGTTATTAGTTTTGAGTTTGTTTTGAGCGACAAAGTATGCCGCGTTTGATCTATTGTTATGTTGTCTATTTGAACTTTAACAAAAGACTTCTCATTAATTTTGGTTGTATTTATTTCGATTAAAAAAATTGACGTAAATATACACAAATGCTATTATAAATTATTGCATTGCATGGTGCATTTTTTACAACCATATTAGTACGTATTCCCAATGTCATGTGTTCAAAATCACTACCACATTACATATAAAACAAAAAGATTTAAATCTTAATAGAATTTTAACCTGCACAATTTCAATATCAATACCAAACAGTACTCCTACACAACAAAATAGCATACAAAGATAAAACCAATACAGGAACGAGACCATTTCTAAAGCAATAAAGTAACGTTTTTCAAACGTTTCTTGACATTTACTAACAAGGTCCCACCTTGTCTGCCGACATTGTATTATCGGAATAAATCAAATCGATCTCTACACAGCTTCCAATAAACCGATACATTTATTAATTTGTTACACCATTAAATTGGTTCCCAGCAGTGCGTCGAACACTGTTGCTGTCCACCTTCATGGTCATGATTCCGGGACCGTTGATGGGTCTACATGTTTCGAAAAAAACTATTTTGGATGACTTTTTAGTTTTTAGCTTTCACAGTTGTCTTATTGTCCAAAGGAACTTATCTCTTTTGATTATCAATTATCAGACGATAAGTAGGTTGGCAGGGTATTTTAGATATAGCAAAAGCTGAAGAATTGACAGGATAAAAAAGAAGATCTTTTAATTATTCAATATCAAATATATTTAGGTGGTACTGAGTTTCACCTTAACCTGATAACCATTTTATAACATTACATACCCGTTTGTTATCGCGAATCGCAACCTTACATCGTTATCAAAATCGCAACGTCCCAGTTTCCATCGCAAAAACGTGTTTTCCTCACTCACTACGAGTACTTATAACAGTTCATTTGTTACACCTATTCAGTGCTAATTGAAATTGGTAGAAAAGCGGGTGCTTGGCGTTTAGCGGTCGCTGCCGGGCTGCCCCCCGCCGGGAGAGGCACCTTTTTACTCGGCCCACGCCGCGGGTGCCGCCTGATTGCCTCCGATCTCATCGTTTTATGTTCCCCATAAAGCCAACAATAATTCATTTAGACGACGTGACGCCACTCACTCGTTAACTGGTTCTAATCGGTATGGGACGTGATTCCAGAACGGTTGCACAGTTCCGGTATGCTGAAATGTGACTGTTTCGGCATGTAGGTAAAACTGTTTAGAGATTGAAATTGAAATTGAAATTTGCAGTAAAAAGGAAGGCCATGATTTTTCATTGGGTAAAACAGTTCGACTTTTTAATATACAGAATTACCTACTTCAGATTTATTTTTTATTGAAATATATATCTCCAAAAGTTTATAAAATACTTTTAGTACTTGTTTAACTCTATATTCGAATATGAAAAAGAGTCCTTTTTATAGTCTAAAATTTATTTAGCTACGAGTGAAGAATATTACATTAAACCTTTTTTAAACCTCATTTACTTCTACCTACTTCAAATCTGTACACTAATTAGTCCATTCCAGTTGCATCCAATATTGTCGTCAACAAACCAATTCAACCAAGAACCGGTATAAGTAAAACAAACAAACAAATTCATTCCGAACCATTAGGCACGAGATCGGACTGTTAATGTCTCAATTTAGAAACGAGCGTAAATCTTCAAAGGCGTGACAATTACTGTTACTTCCCGGCAATACAAACAAAAAGGGTTTCCGTCAATTATCGATAAATTAACCAGATTAAACACTCCAAAGCAGACGGCGCCGGAGCGTCTTATCTTCGGACATGCCACGCTTTTAGGCAGGTAACAACACTTCGGACGAACAACATTAACATTTTATACCAATTTGCCTTTTATTAGGATCCATGGGAAGTCACTTATCGCCACTTTCAGTATCTATCTACACCCAATTTATAACAAAAACAAATCTTAGATACTATACTCGAGGCGTGACTGGTCTTATTCATTACAACCATCAAATCTTTCGGCACCCGAAATTAAAACTTAAAAGCTTAAAGCGATCGTAATAATAGTGGGTACAACCGGCTCATTCCATTGAAAACATCTAACCTTTTAATAGCAGCGAAGCCTATTGTGACTAATCATGATTAAACGACTTTAGACAAATTGCATGACCGTGACTAAGCACGTAAGGACCCGAACTCGATCCCAAATCATTAAAAGTACAATTATAGATATCGCATTCCCACCTGCAACCTGTTGACGGATAATGATCTCTTTCTAAGCAAATAGTGAGACCTGCCATCGAGTGTACTTAATGTTCGATTGATGATTTTAATTTAAATATAATGATTACTATCTTCGGACGATTAAAAATATTTCGGAAACAACTAGATTATTCAGTAGTATGAACTATAGTTTATTCATCTTTTAAGCTCTTCAATCTAAATCGGTACATGATTTCAAATTGAAGCGAATCAAAACACGACACCGACGAAGAATCGGGATTCAAAGCACCTCATTGTCGATCAGCCGACTGATAGGCACTTCTTGTTACTAAACAAAAACCAATTTAACTGTTCTGTTAAAGATCATAGGAGTTTTTTGTCGTTCGAAAGAATAGTATGAACGAACTAGATTAACTAGTGGCGACGCGTCGTTGAGCTCCCACAAAACGTTAACAGATTTTCAACGGTTTTATTTCTTTTTACGAAACACTCCCAATATAATTAAAGATCGGTAGGTAAGTGATGACTGGTCACCATTAGGCGGATTCTCGGCCGCTCGGAGCGTCTGGAACAGAAGGCCGTCTATCGAGCCTTCATCTTAAGCGCCGATTACGAAGCAAACAAATTGTGTGGAGGGCATCTTTTTGTGCTTTCGACATGCTAACAATGAGCGAAGCCGCGCAACTGATCATTACCATTATACTGTATAAGGCTTTGTGTTTTGAGTAAATTATAACAGGTCCGTTTTATTTGATGCGCCAGCTCGCCTCTCTGACAATGGAGCTTCATTATCAACGGTGACCACATTAAATCTACCATCACAATAATCGCGATGGCATAAAATACGTATGCATCACTGTAATTATTGTATCAGTAACATTATAGAACTTAAATTGTTTCTCTATGACAAACTATTGACAGGGCGGTTTATTTACGTTCGTGGGCTCGTAATTTTCTGTAACAAGCTAGGCAAACGTCTCTGTTGCATATGTAAGGAGCGTCCATTAAGCAATTACGTTGAATTATTGTTCCTGAGTACGAGTATAATTGTCTACAATAGGTAAGATTCAAATTATAGGTTTCGATAATACTGAGTGGGACTGATTTGCTTCAAGTAACCGTGGTTAACTATTAGCATTTGAAATTACAAAATCACACTTTAGTACGTATAATAAACTAGAATGTTACAAACAACACTATACATGCTTATTTAATATCCTGTTGTAAACTTGATAGTGTAATTTCGAATGCTCGTTTCATATTCTGTAATATGAATACTTACTCGAACATATTGCACGCTAGCAACATTTTAAATAATACTTAGTTCCGGATAAATTATGCCTAATCAGGAAACTTTTTGTGAATTAGTACAGTTAGCATTAGGTGAAATTCAATTATGTATTGATATTCCTTCAGTACCCATGGAGAAAGTAAGCAAGCAATACTTAGAACTATTATATTATCGGATCGTTTATTACTGTTATCAAAACGTCCATAAAATAAGTTGAATGTGAAATAAAATATTGTTGATTAAGCAGTTCAAGACATAGTCTTGCGACAAAACACACGGCGGTATAACGTCATTACTGTGTAGATAATGACTAATGACTGTATAGCAGTCACTGGCCCAAATCCGGCGACATTTGACAGAGCAATTCAACGACGAGTAAATAACTCCGGCAATCGTCGGCAGCTCAGTAGCTCAACAACGAAACCTACGACAATTACCGTCGGGCAGGCTATGATTAAATTATGGCACTTACTCGGAGTGTTTCCTGAAAATTACATGGGATGCCTCTCCAAGGCTGCGTCGGCACGCGATCCCTCCGCACGCATTAAATGTTATAATTGCGACGATTTAAAACGCGACCAATGACGCATTGGTTTTAACACCGCTGCTCACAGCCACCATGCACTTTGTCCGTAATTAGTCGGCGGCCGCGAGATATGAATATTGTTGAATGAAACTGCACATTTCTGCAACGTTTATTATAAATACCACTGCATAAAAACTTGTCCTTAATAACAATATCGTGCCAGCCTCGCCTCCGAGGAATTTGTTTACGTTTTGCGATACCGAAGCATTTTATTGACTTGAATTTGAAATCGATATTGAGCTAGTTAAAGTTAAAGTTAAAAAAATATAAATAATTTGATGACATAATTAGTTGATACTGTAAGGATGAGACTATCAAAGCGGTGGTGTGCCGTAAGTATCCAATAGCCAAAACCCTATTGACTCCTTATGACACGTCTCCTCTTTGTTTCAGTCTCACCCTTAAACCGTCGCGGTCAGACTGGTGTTATTTACGTAAGGATATTTCATATTTTGTTATAAAGTAATTTTCATTGTTCACAGGAGTTTGCACCAACGCTACTGCACCTAGTGTATCATCAATCAATAGAATATTAAGAAACCGGGCCGCTGAGCGCGCGGCGGCAGAGTTCGCCAGAGCTGCCGGCTATGGGCTGTACGCTGCTCCTCCGCCCTACGGGGCCTTCCCCTGGGCCAGCGGCGGCGGCGTCTGGCCCCCCGGCGGTCTCCCCCTTCCCCCGGGAGTACCCCCACCCACAGCAGGAGTACCACACCCCGACGTGCAACAGGGATTCCTCTCCTCAACAGGACGCGGCCTCATCGGTTAGTGAAATTGGATAACTTTAATGAGCGATCGTAAAATCTTTGAACCCCGATACCCAACTAAATATGCATTATTCATAAAGAATCTTATAAAAACGAAACCATTGCTTACGGGATTCTTTACTGTTACTTTTTATTGTCGTATCGATTTGTTTTTAAGTTGGGTCACAACTTTTATCTCTTAATGCAGACGTCGACGGCGATGACTCCGGCTCGTTAGACGGCGAGCAACCCAAGTTCCGACGGAACCGCACCACCTTCAGCCCCGACCAGCTCGAGGAATTAGAAAAGGAATTCGAGAAATCTCATTACCCATGCGTCTCGACTCGTGAAAGACTCGCCTCGAAAACATCGCTGTCGGAAGCACGGGTCCAGGTAACGACCGCAATAAAATATTAAATACGACATTCATAAAACCACAGCCAATTAATAATATTTTATTAATATGATCCGTGAGACGGCTTAATCAAATCAGACCTATCATTTTCACACCAATTTACATTCATGAATATTTGTTGAAGCAGTGAGAACAACATACTAATCTCGTTTATTTACCGTTACTGACAGGTTTGGTTTTCCAACAGACGAGCCAAGTGGAGACGCCATCAGCGCATGAACCTCCTGAAGCGAGGTGGCGGCTCGCCCCCGCACCGCCTTCCCCACTCCCCCTCCCGTTCCCGCTCTCGTTCCTCGTCCCCCTCGCGCTTCCCCTATCACACCCCTCAAATGGGCGGCGAAAATAGCGCGTTCAAATCCCTTGCGCACCAAGACAGCAACGCGCTGAAAGCGCTGTCCCACCAAGCTCAGTTCGATAGCAGCGCACTGAAGGCGCTATCGCAGCAGCAGTTCGATAGTGAGGCGTTCAAGCACCACCCGGCTTTAGAGAATAGCGCGTTCAAGGCTTTGGTTCCGCACTCAGCGGCTGCAGCGCTGCTGGCGGCGCAGTCGATCCAGCTGGCTCGCGGGTACGAGTCGCAGTCGGACTCGGACGAGGAGATCAACGTGCACGAGGAGAGCGGAGACGAGGGCGAGCGCGAGCGGCAGAAGCGCCGGGCGCGGTCCCGCAGCGCGAGCCCCCCCCGCCCGCGCGCGCCCCCCAGCGACCTGCCCCTCCAACTCACCAAACACGATCGTTGATAAACACATCGAATTTATATTTGTATTTACATAAAAGTATTACGACCATTCCTATTGAGTGTTGGATGCTCCGAATAATTATTCTAATTTTAATCCTAGAGTGCTAATACTCCAGTTTGTTTGTAAATTAATGTAAATATGTAGTTTGTTAAGTTGTTAATTAATGCAAGAAAGATGAATGAGTAATAAATTCATGCACAAACTATTCTATTTTATTTATTACAGATGATAATATTTCTAAACTGCTCATACAGGTACAGTCAGCTTAAGAAGTGTTAATGTCCACTCAAAATTGAGTCTACTGAATGTATTTTAAATTTGTATTTAGTAAGATTTATTAAAGACACTTCTCAAATCGACTGTATTTAATTCAATGTGGTTCACTATGGTATCATTAAGGAACACTTAAAGCTATTTTTGTAAGTACAATTTGTGAAAGTCTAGATTAGAATACCAAAGTGTTATTTTAAAGATGGACAGCACGGTTTATGGAAAATAAAAGTTCCTAATCCAATTTAGTACCTACCAATACAACTGTATTCGTTTGAGGAAAGAAAACTCCATCACAAAAAGGATCACACTTACGAAGTATAACAATATATTTATAGATTTTAAATGAACTTGGTTAATCAAAATTGGTTCTTAATAATGTTATAGGGTTTTCCCGATATTTGAATTACTTTAAAGTAGTATTTTAAATGAAATACCTTCCTACTACTACGGTAGTCAAAGTATATTATGCTTCAATTATATTCAAATGTTAAAGCCAACAGGCAATCTCATATAATAGATAGAAATACGTCAAACTTATTTGATCTTACCCTTTTTGTAATGTGTGGTTCTTAACGCAAATGAAGGATAAGAATAAAAAGGAAAAGTAATAAATGTAAGTGAAATGTCCTGTCTAGAGTTGATAGATAAATCGAATGGGTAATAAAACTATAATAATAATAAATGTTCGCTCCGTAAACGTTTACGATAATTGGCACCATTAGGCATAGAATAAAATCGTTAAGTATGCCTTCGCCAAACATCGACCTGCTTTGGAAATGGCTGTAAAAGTTGGAGCGACTGTCGCTTTGAAAGCATGTTGAAACGTACGACATGTCAAAAAAAATAATGTCACAGTTTTTTGGTATCGGGGCATATATAATGATTTAAAACTATGCCATTAGGATTGATTAAGACGGGCACTAGAGAACCTATGTGTTAACTAAAGCGTGTTAGTTGTATATATTTGTTAAAACATCAGCACTGTAAACTATTTATTGCTTAGATGAATAATTTTATTGTAAAATATTGTAGACAATTTATGTACATAAATACCTATTACAAAATAAATTTACCTACACACAAAATAAGTTGTTGTTTTATTTTGCAGCCTGTTGTGAAAAAAATATAAAAAAATTGCGTAAAGGAGTAACTGTGAACTGCTTTCAGAGGAGACTTCCCGTTATAAAATTAGTTTAGTAAGCCAGCCTCTTTTTAATAAATATGGATAAGTATACTTTTATTGTTAAGGAGTCCATGGGCGGCCCTGATTGCTTACCATCAAGCAATCTGTTTGCTCGATTGCCACCTATTTCCATAAAAAAGAAGAACATTAATTTACACGTCTGCAAGAAAGGCAGGCAACGCATCTGCGACTCATGTGATGATGCCCATGGGCAGTGATCAGATCACTTACTATCAGGAGAGCCTCTTGTTCGTTTGCCTCCCTATAGCATAAAAAAATCGTTTCTAAATATTAATATTAAACCACTTCTGCATATACATACACACTTAATTCAACTGACTAATAAAAACTATCATGCCCTTTTTCGATATGGGACACTACTTAATTGATAAACATGTATAAATTATTCACCGTTACTTCACAGTGGGTATATGCGAATGAGACTATAACTTTTATTATCGTAAATATCTGTTTAACCGAAAACTTTACTTTCAAAATTGGAACATCACATACATTTGATTAGCTTATATGGAGGGTACCTTATTTACCAAATAAAAAAAAACTAAAAGGTTACCCACACAATTTATATGGAATATGAATAGTTAAGTTTAAAGTTAGAGTTAGAGATAACTAAGGTCAAACGGATGAAACATTATCTGCCAGGGACTAAAAGACATCAACGGTCCTTGAGCGCGTGCACTCTAAATAAGGGCAACTGCACGTCATAAGTTGGTCGAGTTGTATAAAAATAACTATGTATGATACAGAGTTCGCTATAGTTTTTGTTGAAAGTACTTACTTGGAGGTATACAGGATTTTTTTTTCAGAATTATTGTAATAGTATTTCAAAAGTTAAGGGGGATGACACTCTAATTTTAACTTTGTATTAATATATCTCGAGACTGGGAGGTTTGATCCACATAGTTTCAAGGCAATATTTGTTGTATTTAAAAATTTATTTTAATGATACCCCACACGATGGGGTAAGTCGATTTTTTTTTTCGAATTATCTATTCGCTGTATGGGAGAAGGGGTAAAAAATAATTAAATTATGTCGATTATTTTAAAAACCAATTCTCGAATGTATAGTGATAATTCAAGAATTCAAGAATCTCTAAACCATCTTCTCGTGGCAATCGGTACAGAAACGTGGGAGAGCGAGCCAGGACAGACAGAAAGACAGACAGACAGACATACATGACGAAACTATAAGGGTTCCTAGTAGACTACGGAACCCTAAAAAGCTTATGTGCATAAAAGATATTGTAGGACTGCTATTAATTATTTATTATTCATAAAAGAAAATGAAGTGTAATGCAAAAAAAATATTTTTCATTGTTTTAGTTCCGATGCTTACTAAAATTTGAAAAACTAAATTAAGCAATACTACAAACAAGGAGTTTTTATTATATCTACATTTTATTCATAATTTTAATTCCTATTAATTTAAATATCAGAATGATGCCGATTAGAGTAGATAACCAAATCTTGTGTCTTCACACAATGTGACAAGTTTCACTGGTCTCTCCTGATTTGTGAGATATTGATCAAATTTATTGAGATACGAGCCAAGATAACACAAAAAATACAGAATGTGTTTTCATAGGTGATTTTAATGTCTAAATTATGTCTAGGCGTAAAATTATGTGTCAGAACAACGGGTCAGTTTGTCAATATTAAGATATGCATCAGCGAAGTAATAAAAATAATGTTTCTAATGTCACACATAAAATACCGTAGAAATGGCTTAATGTGTCCTTTAAAAATTTCAATCTATTCTAATTTAAAAAGCTGAAGAGTCTGTTTGTTTGTTTGCACGCGCTAATCTCAGGAACTTCTGGTTTAAATTGAACAAATAATTTTGTTTCGAATAGTCCATTTGTCGAGGAAGGCTTTCAGTTAAAGTATAACACTATGTGTGCGGATACCGAAATCCACGCGAACGAAGTCTCTAGCGACCGCTAGTCCCAACTAATCCTAACTATCCCAACTAATATATTATAAATGCGAAAGTAACTCTGTCTGTCTGTCTGTCTGTTACGCTTTCCCGCTTAAACCTCGCAACCGATTTTGATGAAATTTGGTACAGACAATCTTTAGACCCTGAGACAGAGCATAGGCTACTTTTTATTTCGAAAAAAAGAAATCCACGCAGACGGAGTCGCGGGTGGCCGCTTGTAAGAGATAAGTCTGAAATATTCACTGGTGTTTGAATAGCAGTATAATTATTCGTTCTACCAGGAAACTGATTATAGTGCCTGGAGATGAAGGCTAAACACTAAACCATTAGACTAACTAGGGGTCCTAACTATAAATCAAGTGTAATTAAACATCGTAATATTCAAAAGAAAACAATGTTACAAAAAGTAACTATCGTGCAAAGAGCAGGAGATTGCATTAACCATTATTTAATACTCGTAATTACAGTAAAAACTACATAAAACGAAGGACACTGAAAACACACTGAATCCCGCTAGGGGAAAAATATGTTTGTGAGATGAACATCGACATTTGTGTACTCGAGTCAAGGATGTTTATAAAAGTTGTTAGTTAAGACTATCCCTTCCCTAGCAATCATAGTGCAAGCTACAAGCTGAGTCTTTGGGCTGGGCAATTGGTGTGTCAGTCCAAGGCATTTATTATTCTATTTTTGTTATTTACTTCATATGACTTTTAGTTTATCCCTAATTAGAATTCAGATTGTTCCATATGCATAATTTCCAACTGAATACGTAAGTATTATTAAAGAAAAAAGAAAGAAAGTGCGTTGTAAATAAAGTGAGGTTGTAAAATGAAATAGGGACGTATTGATTTAAACTGAATATTATAACCTG
This sequence comes from Nomophila noctuella, assembly GCA_958496325.1. Lineage (NCBI taxonomy): Eukaryota > Metazoa > Arthropoda > Insecta > Lepidoptera > Crambidae > Nomophila > Nomophila noctuella. The sequence continues at coordinate 10,064,032 of OY292486.1, read as the reverse complement.
GTTGCCCAATCCTCAATCAACTTTTCTCCCAACGGAGTAAACTGTGAATCGGAGGATAATCACAATCTTTTTTATCATATGACATGAACAATTATCCTTCTTCCTTTCTTATTAAACGGATTCCCGATCGGTTCTTCCCGGATATCAGCAATCATTTCGGTGAAAGTCGCCGGCGTTGTAAAAAACACAGTCTTTGTTCCCGACAAAGTCTCATTAGCGGATCTTTATATTGTTCTTTGTCATTTTGAATGCGGATTTCGTCACGTAGGACGGTCAAATTGATAGTGATGACAATGTTCTTTGGTACATGAGTTTGTTACACGTGTGATTTAAGTTAAACTCAGTTGAAATGATAACGCGGTATTGGAAAAGGGGGTATGTTCCGGTATAATAAGAAAGTAGCAAAATAAATGTTGAGATTAAATTCTGGTTAATGAGTTTAAACAGTTAAATAATATGTATAATAGTATTGTATCCTGTTGATGATAGCTAATTTTGTTGTGCATTTTGAATTGATGCTGCCAGCTAATAAGATGTTTGAAAAATAATCATAAAAATTAATTGAAAAATAGGTACGTATGGTTATAGTAAAAAGACGACGGTTAATCGACATATAAATATTATTTCGAGCTCGCAATGCTGAAGACAACAGATCAAATCTTGCATAGATTACAGTCTTCAACTCAGATTTTTATTACCCACCACGTGTTGATAATGCATAAAAACATTAACATTAAACTTTATTCGATTAGATAACATTATAAAACTAGCCTTGGAGACAAAGATGTAATCCACCCATTTATATTGTAAAACTCCATTTCGGTCAGTACGCAACGGGTAGTAAAGAAAATTCAAATGACGAGTCCACAGAATAGTTATTTTATAATGACAAGGTGGTGTTAGCGAATGTTCATATTATGTAGATGCGGGCTATCATTAACAAATTGCCTATGGTGCACAAAGTTTATTGCATCTCGGCCGCGGAAAGTAGGACTATTCTGGAATATTTCACTGATTAAAATTTAATTTAATTTTAAAATTATTTAATTCCAGCTGTATCTTAAAATATGAATTTTACTTCAATGCATAATAAATTATAGCCACATCGATGATGATGATCTAAATGAGGTAGGATAAAGTACCTTGATAGGAAATGTAATTGATATGTATGTATGTACGAATCGTTTAATGGTGCATAATTGCATGTTGAAAAAGACAAATGTGAAATCAAACAAATCAAAAGTTGTATGTCGCAAAGAACAAAGCCGTGAGAACTACGCACCGTCCAAATTAAAAAAAACATCATGACATTGTAAAGAGAAAAATCTCCGCCCCATTAATATCTCCCGCGCAAACATATCAAACTGAATAATTTATAGTCCGGCAGTTAAAATCATGGAATAAAAGTAGTGCCATCAGAATAGTGCGGCGCTCCGATAAAGTTGTACCGTCGTGATAGGCGCGGAGTGTGGATGCGTGTTCGCGCGCCGCTCCAATAACAATAAATATCGTGCGTCGTTTGAGGCGCCCGTTCACACTCCCGCGTCTTTGCTAACAAGCCGCTCTCGGATCAAGGAGGGTTTGGACTCATTTGAACCAACAATTAGGTAAGAAGACGTAAATCTTCTTTTTTCCGAAGAGCCAAGAAAAGCAAGACCGAACGCAAAATATCCATTTGATGGAAGTTGGTCAATGATCACTGTCAGTCTAGGAAATCGACATCTCTTTAAAAACACATATGCATCGTCTGGCAAAAAACGTCTATTGCTCACAAAATGCTCTCGAGCACAAACAATTTGAACTATAGTTATAAAGTGCTACTTCTCGATGGTTTCGGAAGAAGCGGCATAGTCAAAGATAGCCTGATGCTTGGACGTACGGTTTCATTTTCCATGTAAACTTCTGCTGGACGTTTTTAAGCTCCGGGTTTTGGCCAGTTTAAGGTTTTGAAGGTGGCACAGTATTCTTAGAATCAACGGTTTTGGAACCAAAAGTAACAGTTTAATTTTTTATGTGAACTAGCTCACACTCATTACAAATATACCAATATCCCTGATTCCTAACAGTGTTAGCAAAACCGCGGCTTGGATGGTCCGCTCCTGTCCCAGAGGGGCGATACAGATTAAGGACGCGGTGTGAACCGATGCGCTCTTGCGCCATTATCGCCTCGGGTATGCTATAGCCGGAAAAACGTTGATTATTTTCGCATTGCTTTAAATAGATAGTGCGGAATGTGGTCATTCCCAACAGTGCGCACTATGAATAGTTTATAAAGTGTATACAGAGTTATAGACAAGGAGAAACAGAATAAATTTCACTATTTTCATGAAGTAAAAAACATACATTATTAAAATTCCATAAAACAATGAACTTTGATTTCAATACAGAAATCCTTAATAGTGGGATAACCCATTTGATGCGTCCTTCTCATTTGGGAACCTGGTCCTCAACAGCTATGGCACCTACAATCATCCTTTCTATATTATTGATATTCGGTTGTATTATTTTTGTAAAATAAAGCAAAAATTATCCAAGGTAATGATCAACTACACAAAACAACAAAAATATCAACATTTATCTTTAACGCACTGATCATATAATCGTGTAATTGTCGCCTTGTAATAAAGTCTACAGAAGTATGATAAAAATAAAGAGTCAACTTGTTTTTACCTTGTCATAAAATTTGTTTTCATTTTCACACGAAATTAAGAAATAACGTTGTTACCCTCGATACGTTTTCACACATTTCTTAACGAAACACTAAAGGATATGACATCATTCGCACATAAAATTCTGATATTATTCATATGCAAATTGACTGAGCAATCATAACATAAATTCTTTAATATGCCCACTCTGAACAAGCTTATAACGGAGGCCAATAAAATAATGTTCTCGCCCGTAACGACTGTATCGAAATTTCTCGGTTGACATTCAAAATTAGCCTTCCATACCCAACTGCAGAAGCATATCGGAGAGCTCTTTTAGTGCCTTTTTACGACGAAATTTACAACCTAATTCCTCAAATATTAACCCTCGCTATCAAATTATAAAACGAAAGTCGGATAATACAATTTAAATCTGTAACGGATGTCTCCAAAATTATATTTTAACATATAAATAATTAACTATGTGGGAATGTGAAACACGATGTGAAAATCCAAACACGATGGAAAGATAAGGATAATTAAAATTTGAATTTTTAGCAAATTAAATTAGATACTAATTTCATAATTCAAAGTTAATTACATAAGCAGAGACACCTAATCAATAGATTAAGCAATTAAGATTAGGGAAACGGGAAACGTAAGGCAAACATGCGTCTTATTAACTCATACGACAGTCAGATACAGTATCGTCGTTTCCCATAAAATCATGAGCAGATTCGAAATGTAAGCACATTAAGTTATCTCTCGAATTATCTCATCGCCGGCTACAATATTTATTTGTTTCTCACTCTCGCGAGGGGTTTAGGTGATTGCGGGTAAAGTGTTCTCTCCCAATTAGGTGGTTATTGACGTTTTACTGTTATCAGTTAAATCTTGGAACGGTGTCCCGTATTTATAGTGAGTCAACGCCATTCAGGTATAATTTTATTTACTTTTTGCACCGTATTAACAGATCCGTTGCATTAACAGGTTAAGTTTCTCATTTATAGTGTATCATCCGAACGATACGAATTTGCTAATCATGTTTTTATTCTCGATATTTTAATTGGATGTTTGCTTTGGATTATTTGGTTTTTATGTATTAATTGCTGTCTAATATTGACTAATTTATTGGATGACTATCGAAACTACCTTGATCTATTTCATGGTGACTCTTCAAAAATTTTGAATTTTGAGTGTGATTAAATAAAAGAAAGTTCATAACTTCTAGTGTTTTATAGTTTATTTTTTATATGAAACAAATAAAGTAATAAATTGAATATATGATTATTGCAGTTTAGTACTGCAGCTACAGCTGTTTATGCGCCACTTTTACGCATTAAAGTCCGGGCTACACATACGCGTTCCGTTCTAAAGAAACCAAAGTCAAAATTTATCCTAAAAAGGGAAGCTGTTAATAGAGTCGTTCAACGTTACCGGCCGAATTATCTACAAAGAGGCGACTCGACCCGATGTCCGTCGGAAATATAAATTTATTTGGTGGTTGTCGGGAGACACGGGCGCCCGCGCTCTATCTCGCCGCGTAATCTTGAACATTGGCGTTAAAGAATTTAAATTATACGCCGATACAAATGAACGTGCGACCTCGCCTTATTTATTGCCTTAATCCAAATTATATCGACTAGCATTTCTCGATACGAGATACATTGTCACGTGATTTGTACCATTAAGACGATTCCGGCATGTTATTGGATTATTATAAGCTCGGATTATTGCTTGACGATGTTTTAACAACATGAAAGTTTATGTGTCAATAAATATAGACGTTTTTAATATTCGGCATTGCTTCCTTGATGTTTCCTTTAGACCGTTCGTTTCTAGTCAGTTATCTACGCGTACATAAATATCGTAGTAGTTTCTGTCTGACATGCAATTTAAATAGACATTGTTAAGTGTTGATAATGATGTTGTAAAAAGTTTTTGAATGTGTATATTAAATATAATATAATTGGGTTTTTACCTTCTTACTGTCGACAATATTACATATAAGATATGAAGTAAATGAAAATAATTAAACACGTGTATTCTTTGTCCTCTAGTGTGCCTAAGCCTTAATTAACCTATTGCCACTGAGGAGTGAGTTTATGTAACCTAAACGACGTCCACCCGGCAGACTTAACCTTGCGATGTAAATAAAAGTGCCTTAAGCACGAAGAGCAAGTAAACCTTCTTAAGATTAAGCCATAATATCAGAGAAACCATGTGATTAAACAGATTCTTTACACTTCTACACTCAGAAAATTCTTTTAGTAGACCAGTAGATGGTAGATCTTCTTATCACACAACACCCGAGCCCCACACAAACTGACATACAGGCCCGGTTGTCTAGTGGTCAGAGACCCTGGCTACAAAACCAAGGATCGCGGGTTCGAATCCCGCTAGGGGCAAATGTTTGAGTGATGAACATCGGCATTCGTACTCGATTCATGGATGTTTATAAATGTATTCAAGTACATATCTCTATCCGTACCCTAGTATCCACAGTACAAGCTACGAGCTAAGTTTGGGGCTAGTCAATTGGTGTGTTAGCCCAATGAATTTATTTACTTATTTATCCTTCGAACCTCAGACATCTTGTCCTTTTAAAACAGATAAAGTTGCAAAACCAACGAGCAATTAATCAAAAGAGCCAAGTAAAAATCTACTGGAGTGCACGTTTAATTTATTTATCAACTGTGTTCGGAAGTAAAAAGTCTTGTTCAAGGAGTTGCATGGTGCCTTCGGCCCCGCATATATCAAGCGAGTTGTCAACTGTGCCCTATAAATTCCAATTACTAATATTTCTCCTCGCTTACCACTAATTAAGTGTAGCAACCAATTCACGCATGCGCATCGATCGAAGCTCGCCTGAAGACACCATTAGTCTTGCTACTATACTTTTACTTGCGGTATAGAATTGTGCAGAACAAGAATTGGCATCAAAATATGAAATCGCTGAGTGAAGAGATCTTTGGTTCATTTTTAATATCATTCCCGTTTTCTAACAACATTAGCGATATTGCTCGTTAAGCTGTTGGGCTTGCGCCTGATCTCTCGACGGTCGTTTCAGATTGCTGTCCCACCGAAATATGGGAGTGAGGTAATAGGGAGTGCACATGTGCTTGCGCACTCACAAAAAGGCGCGTCTTTAAGCTAAGGGTTAATAAACAAAAAAACACTTTTCAGTTGTTTCTCACGGTAACATTTTAGGTCAAGTTGGTTTTTAGCGTATATCTAAATATGCATAGCTCTGTGCAGTCACGCAAATTTATTGCAGGACATATCCATTTCAAAGCCTATATGCTAATATGCACACCGCAATCAACTTTATTAAGTCGAGCCTTGAGGTATATCTCTATCTTCAACTTAGTCCTTCTATATTATTGTTCCATATCACTTTATTATTGTAGTTGCAGTTTCAAAAAAAAATTATACTCTCTCTATTTGAGAAATAATAGGAAAGATTATTAATGTAAAGAGTATATTAATAACAAACATAACTAAACATAACATTCAGGCAAAGTGTGCTATTTTAGCTAGAATGTAGTTTCTATGTTATTTAACAATAAAAAAATCATAAAATATGTAGGCATTTATAACTACGTATTAATATTATTATACATTTGAACTCGTCATATTTAAACGTATTTTTCTTTTCTCTTCTAAAACTTTTTTCAAGTCATCTATCTCTTTTGACTGTGATGATCCCAATGTCATTTTTGATTTTTTATTTTGTTTCCGTAATGCTGTGCGTTCTGCCATGTAGGATTTTATTTCATTTTTGGTCTGCTGTAGTTCATTTTTCGTTGCAATGTTCTCCTCCTTTATCATTTTCTTTTTTCTTTCCAGTTCTTCATTCAGACCTATTTTTAATGCACTTAAGCGTTCTTGAAGTTCTGCAAAAGACATTTCACACAATGACCCAATTCCTGACGTTTCAGTAAGGTCAATTATTTTGGGTACTCTAGCCTTCTTTGCTATCATTGCAAGAATTTTAATTTCCTTGATCATGTTGATTCTGCGATCCAGTTCTTCTTGTTTTTCTCGCATGGCTTTAGCCAGCATATGTTCGGACTCTTTTTTTAATTTTTCTGCTGCTTCTTTTTTCTTTGAAGCAATCATATTTTTAGCTTGAAGCAAACCAAGCTCAAGCAAAGACATTCTTTCCACTTGTTTCCGATTTTTTTCCATTTCGTCTTTTCGCCATCTATCGATTTCTTGATTCCAAATTTCTTTTTCCTTCAAAAAGTTTTCATACCGCTTTTTGTTATCCTCGTGTAACTTTTTTTTTGCAATAAGAGCTTCTTCGTATGAAATCTGGCCCATCAAATGTTTTCTCTCTATATCAAGAAGGCGTTCTCTTTCTCTTTCCTGGCGATCGTGTTCTTCCATTTCTTCTATTTTTGCAGTATCCCTAAAAGTTGTCATTAAGGTTTCCAGCCACTCTACTTCTTCTTCCTGAGCAATTTGAATTCGTCTATTTGTTCTTTTAACATTTGCTGCTGTATCTTTGACTGATGGGATTGAGGTTTTAACATCAAACGTTGGTTTTGGTTTAGTAAATGGTTTTCCAGCTACATTTTCCATTTCATCTTTAATGCTTGATAGCCTTTTATAATATCGATCTGATTTTACTTGAGCATAATGACATGTTTTATTTTGAACATCATGCAATAAATGGGTGGCTCTTTGTTTATTTTTTTCATGAATATGTTTCAACCTCTGATCAATGACACTTTTTGTGAGCATTCTTCTTTTAACGCGTAAGGAGTTAGGAGGAGTTTCTGGTACAGACGATAAAGGAGATATTTGATTAATTTCTTTGCCTTTTCTATTTAACACATTCATTTGCACTGGTACCGTAGGCGGTTTCAATTTTCGGCATTCCATTTTTTTTACATACTCCGCATAACTGTGACCCATCTCACCGATATACGGCTGCCATGTGAAAAGAGGATTTATTATTTTCTCCGTCGTAAAATTTGTGTCATAATAATTTTGGGCAATTTGTGATATAAAAGTGAGAACCTCATTATTGCTTAAGAATTTCGTAAATGTACTTAGTAAAGTCTTACTGAGGTTGAACATGCACTTATAAAGCAAGGGCATATCTTTTGGTAGTAATTCAAACGTCACAGCATGCAAAATGATCACAACGTAGTCTAGATCTTCTTCTGATAGTTCATCAGACAAATGAGCTGCTATTTCTTTCAGGAATCTTCCATGTTTCTGAATTCCTAGAAAAATCTCAGCAATCCAGGAAAGTTTGGTGTCTTCAATGGTGTCAGGACATTTTTCGATATAAGATTTCATGTACTCGTAGGGTGACACTTCGTTGGCTGCACCATAATCAATCACAATGTTTCGCATCATTTTAACATTTCCTGAAGTATGGTAGTAAACCATTTTTGAAAATGGTTTACTATTTTCATGAAATTCAGAAACAATTTAAAAACATGACACAAAACGGACACGACAATGAATTTTGTTGACAGTTTTAATTGGCAATATATTTTTCTACGGCAATTATGCCGGTACCAATAACAAAAAAAAGTTCTACTTTATTCGACATACAAACTTTTTTGAATCTTTTCAGACCAAATTCATTTCCAATCATTTCAATTATTAAAAATATCTTTTCAGATCAATAGACAATTTTCAGGATACAAAATACTAACGTACCTATACGAGTACCTATTAGTGCAACGACCGATCCAACGACCTCTGCTGCAGTAGCCCAGATTTTAATCGTATCTTCAAATAAGTCTTGAAATACGTATTTAAAACGCCGTCCCAGACAATATTGCTGACACTTAAGATTCCAACCCGATTTGTCGCGATTTGTGTAATGTTCAAGTCATTTGAAACTATCTTCGTTTAATAACTAGTTGTGAGTCAAACTCCAGTTCATCAGTCCTGTCATGGGATCTGATGGGAGTGTTTAATTAGGTAGCCAGTCTGTTTTCGCCGGGGCTGTCATTAATCAATCAGCCCGACGCAAAGCTATTATTCGACACCTCGACACCTCCGGCTAAAGTGCAAGTCACAGGAGACCTCTTAAAATATAATAATCGTGTTAAACACCGCCATAAAAGCGATATTCGATTAGAGGAATTTTAAATAGGTTCCAGTCTTGTTATCTTCGAGCCATTGTGGATCGGTAACTACATATCGATGGTGTGAGTTTTTGTTCTCACTCGTTATAATTGCTGGGCCTCGTCTGCCGGTATTGACTGATGAACTTATTATTCCCAGGTATTCTTAGTGTGCTCTTGATGAAATGGAAACGATGGGTTTTATTGACCGCATTCATGTATTGTTGTGCGACGTTGAATAGTCGATGATAACTCGTTACACAATTTCAAAACTGTATATCTATTCGAAATTTTCAAGATGTATTTATAGGAATAATACGTAATGACACAAATCTGAATTAAAATATTGAAAATTAAGAATGCCTAAATAATTGTTTTTCAGCATTCAGAAATAATAAAATTAACTTCAAACAAATATGGTGCGCTCTAGTCTTTTTGAATTTGCGTTAGCGCTTTATTTAATAAATGTGACATTTCGTTTATTTGGTTACCAATGAGAAAAAAATGAATATAATTTTTATGCTTTAACTTGGGCCTTTCTCAGGTCTCTAGATTCTCTGTAGGCAGTCTACTATCAAATCACAGTCGGTTGCTATCGATCAAATTATGGTTAAATAACCTGGGCTTGTATATGAGCGTCATACAAAAGATATCTTGCTTGTGAAGTTCTAAAGACCAAATTGATAGGATTCGTCCATCAATCGGACTTATAATTATTGCTCATAGTGGTTATTATCACTTCTGACAGAGCGGTGGCTTATTGACTCTGTCAAAATTAATTCAACTTTGAACACAAATCAATTTCAATATAATATTAGCTGTCAGGCGTGTCAAATTATCCTCCCTAATGAACCGGCCGGTGCATCTTTCTCACGTCCAATAAACGTATAACACTTTTGATGTGCTTTTGTTTTTATTTGAACATCTCTAGTGTTTCGTAATACCGACTTCAGTAGTATCAGTGTATAGATAACGGAAAAACAGTGATAACTATATTTAAAATATATAAGCAAGAAGATGATGTTTTGATTGCGCCAAATGATAATATAATTAAGGTATAAATCGTTGCATTAGTAATTCTTATATTAATTTGGCATTAAAAACCATACTCCCCGTCCTTACAATTTTGTTACAAACCACACCAGCTTTGAAATATGTACGAGGATATTTCTTGAAGCAAAATGTAATTTAACGGAAGGAATTCAGGGATTTCAGAAGGATACGCATAAGTACAAGCGGAAGGCATATATTAAACAGTTAAAATTAAACCGATACGCAACAACCATATACCAAATTGAATGCAAGTTCATTCCCAAACGTTTCGCTAAACGACCTGTCGGTCGGAAACAATTAGCAAGGTGAGATGTAAATACTAAATGGCAGGGATTTCTCCCTCCATATTGGAAGGTAAAGTGGGCAGTTGGCCACCTTGTTTTCGCAGGTGTTTGAGGCACAATGCCGGTAAATACTCAAATTAAACGTTTGAGTTGCCGTGTCGCAGGACTTTGCCGCTTGCATAATAATGCCTATTGAATTATGATTTGTATTCATCACAACGCTTCGAAGATCTGTTGTGTAATCAAGGAAATTTGAACTTAGAACTTAAGAATTGTAATTTTACAATATAACAATGTTATGTTTCATTCTAGTGTTATATTTTTGATAATAATAATAAAAAATGAAAGGATATGATCCTAACAATCGCAAAAGTGTATATTCTTGTCGGCAAAGATACTGGTCTTTGCATCATAGGTTGTTCAACTTTTACCTTCTTCTACCAACATGAAAGTACAAATAATTGTGATGACACTAAAAGTAAAATTAAACCGGCTTTTTGTTTGTTAACTATCAAGGTTTCTCTACAAAAATGTTTTCTTTTTTATGTAAACATTAATATAGGTCTCTAAACGGTTTGAGATTTTTTGCAGGTGAATATTTAGGTATCCAATATAGGCTACACAGGTAGGTATTAAAAAGATTCCAAAGTTAAATCCGCTACTAGTTAACTAGTCTGACTCACGCGATTATTCGATTCCTCGAATGGTTAGGTAATCCAGCAGATGAATTGACTATTGGGTAGTTAGAATAACAATTCTTATGAGTTTTTCGTTTAAGGTATGCAACATTTTTCATTTATCAAACTTCATAGCAAAGAATTATAAGTACATTTTTTTATCGTGACATCAAAAAACCTTTTTCGAACCACTATTTATTGACTCGATTCACTCAAAATTGAGGAGCAGGGCAGTTTGAACCAATCTGACATTTCTTTACCCATCATAATGGTAGTAAAAAATGAAATAGGCCAAAACCGTTCGTCTAAAGTTCTAAACTCTAAAACAAAGGCAGATAAATCCCAAGTGTTGAGGGCGAGCGGTCGTCACGAAAGGTCAAGATTGTTATTTATTGAGGTTGGGATCACGATTCGCGCCCAAATCTGCCAACTCCATTATCCGTAATATGATAGTTGGAGGAGAACATGCAGCTTATCTGCAGCTAAATGTTGTTTTGTTCTTTCAACGTTGAAATGCGGTTAGTTGTTGCTGTAGGAGTAAGTAGTATACTGTTATTCAATAAAATCTGAATCAAACAAGGATCTTTGCAAGTGAATATTTAGGGTATTAAATGCTAGTTTTAATTGTTTTAAAAATTAATAGCAACACTGAAACTCGACTGTCGTATTTTTATCACGGCATGTAAGTTTTGAACTAAACGGATATTAATCAAAATTAATCACATTTTTATCCTTTAATGATAGCAATTGCAATACTTAATTTACGAAAAATAATATCCGGATTAGATTAGATTAACAATCTACATGTAGCTCATAAATCTTAATATACTTCTGTTCCTCTCAGATAATCATAATCTATTAACGAATCACCATTAGCAGTGAGAGCATCAAATTGAAACGAGCAACCGTCCCCGATTTCCAAGTTGGAGCGGAATTATCGAAACATTATTAACAAGGCCCACCTAAGGCGAACGACCATCAATCTCAGCCAGTTACAAAGGACCCAACAAAGAATTACGGCTTTATGTGTGCTCGCTACTATGTAAGAGAATTATTACTTCAATTTAATGACCAGCCTCGTGATTAGACATTGCCTTTCCTCAGCTACTCTGCTAAAACTTTATGGCGTAAATCATGCCCAGGACTGAAGCGTGATAACGAGTTGTTTTTAGTGTGGGAGCACAACAGGCTAAAATTACGCGTCCGAAGCTCAGCGGCAATGCACTTTCTATACAAAATTTCGCGACGGATTAGGGCATAGTGTGGTTATCTTCCATTTACAAAAGTCACAGGCTTAGTCTCATGCCGAACTTCGGTCGCGTATTTTCCGCCTAGTGTGCTTCTATACTTAAGAGCATAATGAGGGATGTTCCATAAAATAGGCAACCGATATGAGAATCCGATACCAGACACATTTAACTTTGGTTGGCTACTCGTATCTCGCTAGCTGCTATCCTAAATATCTTAGTAATGTAACTGTAATAATCTCTGCCTTAGATGTCTTAACCCTACTTGCTTGATTAAGCTGTACTTAGAATATTGCTGTGATCATTTACTTTAATCTATAATATATGAAGCTCGATAATCTATATAAATAACCCAAATCCTTGAAATCTTTGCCGATTATGCAAAAAGTACCTACATTAAAAAGTACTTACATTTTATTATGTACGAGTAGCGCGAATTACTATTTAATTAAAATGTCTAATATCAATACAAAAATCTCGCCGCTAGTAGGTAACTAATTAAGCTAGTCTAAGAGGGAACAACAACTTTATTTATACATTTTATAGAACAAAGATGTTAAAGTTTTGATGCGAGCCGAACCCTCCGAGATAAAGTTTGATGGCCAACGATGTTATTTATTTGTTTAGTAATTTATATAAGGTTAGTTACTGTTTTATTGGCCGTATTAAATCAAGCCCCAATAAGGCAGCCATTCATGTTTATTTTTACGAAGTTTCTGCTTGGTATGCCCAATAAATTATTAACTTGGTCACTTTTATCACGGGCACATGGTAACATTTATCAGACGAGAGAAATGTGGATATACTTTGATAGCAGTGTTTATCAACAGTTAACATAATTCACCTAAGGAAACTGTTGATTCTTTTGAATAGCATTGTCATTGATCGTCATAAAAAATATTGCTTGTTTTATTTTGTGGACGGTAGTGATAGCATTTACCATTAGGATAACTGATTTTTGTTGTCCAACTAAACGGCCTGTAAAATACTTAATACGCTTAATGCTGAAACATCAATAAATACTTAAAATCCAAGTAAAAGGTTGTAACAATCTAGTCAATAAAAGTCAAGACAACCAATTTCCATGCAGCCTTGCTTTTGCTTGAAACTCGTGGTCCTAGAAAATACGATTTGTAAATTTATATGATCTTGCAGTCGATTGCGTGACCAAATATCTTAAGACTTTTGCTGCTTTACGTTGTTTAGTCTCATGATAGTTCATTATGTGTAATGGTAGGTAAATGACTTCATTTGAATGTAAGCGTTTTCATTCTGACAAATTTGAGATATTTTGAAAAACCATGCGTAAACTGAATAACTTATGAATTAAGGTCGATATTATTATGAGTGACCAAACAATCACATAAATACTCATACATAATATAATTTTCAGTTCGGAACTGCGAATAAATCTGTCGCATATGCATATGATGCAAACATATCTAAGTGCTCTCGAAACAAGTTACGAATCAAATAGAAAAAAGTCAAAATTGTTAAATAAGAATTACTGTAAGATAATTAGATAATGTACACGTACAACCTATTTTGACCGATATTTTTACCTCATTTTAATTCTTAATATAACTATGGTGGCACTGTGGTATAAAAATGAGCCGTGTCTTATCCACATCGTGCTAACGCTTGCCACAAAGTGCCCATACTCGTTCGAGTTTATTGATTGACAAGCGAACAGTTCGATTTAATTCTCGCGACTCGCTCCAAACACCAACTGTAACGATACTTGTATCTACTTCCAATTGCGTCCATAGCATTTTACTCGGGAATTAATTAATGTTGCATATAAATTTTCTTCTTCACACTTAATGACCTTTAGTATTAACCTATATGAACGTATCATATGTTGTAAATAAGATAAAGGAACGAATTATGAGTTTGCATATTATAAATTAGCCGTCAACATTTTGTTTTCAAGTTGTAATAGCCAAGTTGATAAGATGTATGTATTCGCAAGAAAACGTAAAGGGCGTGTAAATTAATAGATGTACACTAGTAAACACGAATATAATACACATTGAACGTTGGATGTTGATAGTAATCTTTCGCCGAAGTTGAATTGGTATTTCCAAGTTAATTAGTAATTTATAAGTAAGCTATAATACTTACTAATAAGACGAATTAAGTTCTCTTGGTCGCCTAGCGAGGATATAAATCACGGTGCGCTTTTATTGGCCCCAAAAACCTCTGATCATGACGAACCATTCATGTGTAATTGGGCTCAGCGGTTGCCCATAAAATATGAGTTCTTGCCGCAGAATGTTTTATAGAGAACATAAACACTTTATTGTGTTTTTGTCCGGGCGTTTCATACACTGTTTGTATCTCGAAAGATTGAGAGGAGAACTTAACGTTAAACTAAGACGGGATTCCATAATCGTAAAAGTTCAGGGAAATATTGTTTTTTACACAAGTAGGTATTTTAAGTATTTATTCCCGTCTAATTCTATCATCACATTATGATTTTAATAATGCAATAGCCTTTTAAGCGACTGCGCAAAACATTTTAGGCAAATGTGGTAGGCACGGCGAATCCTAGACTAACTACCAGAAATACTTAATTTAACACATGGATGAGAAGAAATACTTTTTCATCAAACATTTTTACTCGCTCTTGGCTTTCATAGTAAGCAAGGCGGGATAGCATGTTTACCCGTATGGTCCATGAGTGCGAACTTGCTGTGATGCTTAGGAATATAACAAAATAAATTTAAAAAAATGTTAGGATTTAGATTACGAAGGTACTCACCTAGTGCTGCGTACTGGACTCTGAAGACGGTGCACGAAGGTCCTCGATTCCTCCTCCTGTAGCACTGATTCACTCACTCATAAACTTTTCTAAACTAGAGATAATGACCGACACAGCACTCGCGATAAGTATTTCAAATAATTGTGCAGAAAATATTAGCTCAGATTAAATTCGAGACGCGTTTCAAGTGATTTTACCTAATTGAGTACTTGTAAAAACTCACAGATTTGAACACTGATTTACGGATCAAAACACTTGCCAAAAGCCCTGGTTTATGTTTTCTAAACTACACGGTCACGAAATTATTATAAACACACTGCACTCGCGACGATTTCATACGATGAGATCAAAAATCATAGCTCAGAATAACATCCGACGGGACCATCGCGCGTTCTGAGCGGCAAACCCGGCGAGACTGCAATTATGTCTACGAAAAATCAAACTACCCACGCAAATGAAAATCAAGAAAATATCGTAAAAATCCGGTATGGCTCAATATTATGTTTTTAATTAATTAATTTGCTTAATTTATCGGAACATAATAATATGTATGTTGTTGAATGTTTATTTGTCCTTCATTTTAAAACTAATGTCTGTTTTTGTACGAGTATATCGTAGTATACACATATGTAGGTATATAGTCCATTGACTATAGACAACTGTAAATGAGCTCATTTTCACAAGCGCCGCCTAGGCGCTACGTGACATTTGACTAAACAAAAATCCTCAATACAATACATCCAAAAGAATTCGATGGTTTGTAAAGGCTTTTGAAAGTTCAGGATTCGCAAGTTATTACAAAACGTGTTCAAGACGGTATCTTTTTTCATTCAAATAAGCAGATGATGGAAAGTTGTTACGCTCCTGTTGTTATATAAAGCATAACTGCAATTCGAGCCAAAAACAAAGGCCCGAGACAGAACCACACCAAAATTGCCATTCAAAATTTTCCGAGCGAGTTCCACTTCAGGTGAGGTTCATTTAAGCATAAAATTACATTGTCTCACCGACATTGTCGGGTGGCAATGAACTGCACTTTGACATAAAATCGCTTCGAACGATAAATCCATTTCATTACCTTAATAAAGAAAGAGTAAGGAATTCGATAGGCGAGCCATCATTTTCTCCGGCCATCATTCATAGGTCATAGTCGTTAATTAGGTACCGCGGCGGTCGTAACGACACCATAATACTTCACGTAAGAAGTTTGATAAGCTAATTTGTTGCCTTTGTATTGGTTGGAGTAAGTGCAGAGGAGTAATGGGGCATAATACGCCCGTTTAAGGAACAAAACGACTTCACATCGGCGTTAATTTTTCAAATTATTCCTTCAAGTCATTCAAGCAGGTTAGGTAATTGGGAAAAAATTATATGCTAACAATCGCTAAACAAGGTGAAAATACTACGCGGACGTCTTGAGAAACTTGCTTTACATAATCTTTTTATATTCCGTTGTGCCTTTGTCAATCACAAGCAGTTAAATCCACATTTTGTGGTCGAAGTAATAAGCCTCAATTAGCTTCAACAAAGAGTTGAGAGATATGTAAATTCGTGAAAGGTACGAACACAAAAAATCTACGTTGAACCCTGTAACAGGTGTGCTCCTGATTTCTAATAGTGGTATTTGTATCGTAATTACCGTGTTGAATCTCGTATTAAATTTACTTTTAAAATGATTTTTGCTGTCGGTTGACCGGGTGCAGACTTTCGATTTTCGGTTTTCTCGAGCAGATACTATTATTATGTCAAGTTTTATCCGATCAATGTCACGCACATCCGGGTGATTTTGTGTTGTTTATTTTTTAAATATTTTTTGGATCGACTTGATGTTACGATTTCAATTTAATAACATTAAAAGTATACGAGGCGCAAAGACTTAGTAAATAATCTACCTAGATGTACAAAAAAAAAGATATGGCTGCGGTCCGTGTAATAGTTTCAATTGTGAAAGTACAAAGTTCGTGACAAAAAGGTTAAGAAACCCTGCTCTAAAGACTAATTAACACTTTTTCACCCAGAACCTAGTCTCAGGAGAAAAGGTAATTGATTCAATTTAACCTTCTAATATTGCATTCTCACTCATGCAAGTCAACAGCGTAAAATTAGTATCTCCTGTGTGAGTTATTGCGGCCTACCATTCATAATAAAGAAATGCAATATCTATTGAGTCCGCAGCGGCTTCTGAAATGCGCGGCGTAGGCGCTATCTGCCTGTATTTACGAGCTCCTACTTCGCGCCTGCGCAGTAGATCCTGCGCAGGAGTCGACAACAGGGCCAGTGGTTTTTATCAGCTGATGGTGTTGTTATTATTAACTTGCTTTTGACTATTTGACGAAATTATAACAAAACTATTTTATTTTTGGTATCTTTGGTTTCGTTGCACATAAAGTTTTTTAAATTTTATTGAATAATGTTTTTCTTGAATAAGTATTTAATTTTGGTTTTGTGTGTTGGAGGAGTATTTGGTTATGATAGCTTAAAGCCTTCCTCGAGAAATGGACAAACCAATACAAAAAAAAACATAATTTGAACCCGAAATTCCTGAGATTGGCGCGTATAAAAAAATACAAAAATAAACTCTTCAGCCTTATTTCACTGAGTAGTATGGAATATGGATTACGGTCAATATTTTAAACGACTACGAATATTGTAAAGGTTGTGAACCCCTTACATGGAGTTATGCATTATTACACTTTTATTGCAGTATAACTTCCTCCAATGTACCAGATTACCGAGATATTGTGGTGCAGAAGTAGGTACATAATGGACGTTATTTGATCATTTCATTACATTCATTTATGACGTAGATAATTTGTTTATCTGTGATAGACTGTTACTACCGCCTTGGATTAGTGCGTCGCGAAAACATTTATGCTAAAGGATAATAAAATGGCTGTTTTCTTACTTTGCATTTTATAACGTAGATCTAATATTATTTTTGGAACACTTTATTCCTTTGTATGAGAAAAATTCAAAGTGAAAGTCAATCACGATTGCGTTTAATCCAATAACAAGTAATTGCTGGTCCTTGCAAATCAATTCAGTGAATTAAAATACAAATTAAAAGAAAATCATACGTTGCTGCTAAAAAGTTTTAATTTTCATTGGAGTTTTTTGTTCTACATAGCTACAAAACATACAATATCTTGTTTATCAACCCTACCATAAGCGGTTTACGGTTACGGTTTACTAGAATGTAATCATTTGTGGCTCGATGCCAAATAAAATTGATTTTTTAGCATTAAATTGAGATATTAATGATTAGGAAAGTTCCAAAACTTGAGGAGGTAACTGACTAAATATCATCAAATGCAATATAAGTTTACACTGTACCAGGTCTCCGTGTGTGTCAATTACTCTATAGATTTTCATCTCCAAACAACAGCTCAATATTTGTTGTTACCACTATGTACTAAGTCTGTTTATTATTAGTTAGCACCACTATGCACTTATATACAACCCAGTTGATATCAACCGCTCTTCGTTGCCGTTTATCATACAGAAAATTTTGCCCTTTACAAGTTGTAGGCTTGCATGATCCGTGTAATAAGCTGCGTAAGCTGTGTTGCCAACTTATTCATATGTTACCCGTAGGTACTTGGGATTAATTAAACTAACACAGTGAGGTTCTAGCCAGGTTAAATTTTTGATGATTATACTAAGTCACTGGTTAAGATCCTAGTTACATGTGCACGCTTACTGTTTTTTTTTAATCCAATTGTTTTAAAGTAACTGAGGGTTTCTATAAGTTCGTAAACTGCCAGCACTTCCATCTAGTTAGATGGAAGTTCTGACAGTATTATATTATTATGTTCTACTGATTTTTGTAATTGTAGTCTGCTGCATCCTCATGGTCAATATAGGTCAACTGTTTGCAAAGTTGCAGTCAGTCATATATGTAATGATAACTAAGCAAATCTCCCTGAAAATTGGCAAAATATTTCTATCTTGCAACACCCTTGTAAGTAACTACATATCTATAAAAAGTTTAGAAATTCTGCAGACCTCCTTTACGTTCGTGAACTTACTGCACTTCGTTAGACAGCCATAATCTAGTCATTTTCGACGGGCACGTTGGTCTAGTGGTTAGATACCCTGGTTACAAAACCAATGGTCGCTGGTTCGATCCCGCTAGGGGCAAATGTTTATGTGATGAACATCGGCATTTGTACTCGTGTCATTGATGTTTATAAAAGTATTTAAGTATGTCTATCCGTTTCCTAGCTTCCATAGTACAAGCTTCGAGCTTCGAGCTAGGTAATTGGTGTGTTAGTCCAAAGAATGTATTTAATTTAAAATAAATTTATTGTTAATTTACTTGCTATGCATATTTTAATCACATCCTGAAAATACGGTAAATATTTCTACCTTGCAACACCACTTGTAAGCCTTTACAAGTCTTGGCTGCGCAGGAGTCGGAAGCACCTCGTATTTTACTCCCCAGAGCGACTGATGATTTACGCGCGCCGCCGTCGCTGCAATGTTCAATGTGATATTAATTATAATAGAATCGTGTTCGGAATTGATCATGAATCGACTGGATTTAGTTCACTAACCGCAATTTAATTAAGGTCTACCTACAGATGTAAATCAACTGATTTACTTAGTTGCGCGGTAGGTTTCGCAGATTTCTATAACAGCAATTTTAATCTTGCTGTTTTCCTGCAAAATTTTACTATGGCATGCCTGAATTTACGTATTTCTACTATAAGACAATAAAGAATTAAATTTTACGTAGCTACATATTAATTATAAAATCTGTGTTAAACTATATTACTATGAAAGAAATCGTTTTCAGCCCCAAAACTTTGATTAGTTCACTGGTCTGAGTGAAACGGGACGCAAAGAAGAAAAATATTGCGTTCAAGTTGTGTCACTGTGGAAGAGCCAAAGATATCCAATATTTTACCACGCGTAGATTTTTGTTTATATTTGCAACATATTATTATTAAATCTTTTCTTTCCTGGACTGGCACCCCAATTGTTAGCCCCAAACTTATTTGTACCCAAACTAGGCACGTAGCTTATATTCCACGACTTGGTCTACTCAACGACTCCAATAAGCGAGTCGTCAAAAGACTAACGCAATAAAATTGCATCAAATGATTGACCTAAACGAAAAACAATTTCAACCCGCCTTGATTAACTGACTCGGCGTTAGCGGCAGGATTTAGCCTACATTATGTACTCAAATGTGTATGGGAGTCAGCATAACCTTTCCTCAGGGAACCCGTACGGTGTGCGGTCGAAGCGACTCAATGACGAGCAACGATTGATCGATGATTATGTCTTTATTTCGAGCTGGGAACTATGCGCGGGCGCTGCGGGTCCCGCTCCCGTGTAAGCCGACGGAAATGTATTGATATTTGATAGTATACATAGTACATGTATTAAATATTAAAAAAAACATTGTCGTCATCCTAGCCATTATCCCGGCCGCTTCCTCAGAGTCCAGGTTCCGCTTTCCTTCTCTTCGCATGATATTTGGCATCCAATGCAGTCAGACAATCGGCAGACATGTCATCCCTAACGACGTCAAGCCTGCCTTAATATTTAAAAATTGTAGAGCGAGCGTTATTAAAACATAGTAAATGTTCCCGTTTGTGGCGTTAATTACTAAATTCCAATATAGTAAATAATTATGTTGACCTACCTATCTGCTGAAAAAAGATGAAATAAAAATAAGTAATTAAATTATTATATAGGAATCGGTAGGTAGGTCGGTAGGTTTTGTGCAAGTTTGTTACAAACCCTAACTCAAGGCACATTCATTTGTACCAGACAGATAAATATAATAATTAAATAATTGTCAACCAGGATAACAGTTTAAAAATAAAACAGTTTCTAAATTTAAAAGTTGCCAAATCTTGAGGATCAAATAGTGCCGCTCCAATCATAACGTATATTTTAGTTCTACCTGTGTCATTCACCGTGTCGTTACAGGTTGTGCTCCGAAAAAAAAACCTCTTTTCAAATGTAAATCAGCAGAAACCGACAAAGCAAATTGTCACAAATAAACACTGATACATTTACTTTTTTAGAATAGTCCATAAAAACCCTGTCGCATCAGTGAAGGGTCAGACTGAACCAATCAATCTAAGATAAAGGGAACATTTTTTATCCAGTTTTTGCTCTCGCCCATTTTAAATTATCCCAGCTTTTAACTTTGAACTTGATTGTTATCCGTGAGAGTTTTTGATCAAATACAAATGTTTCCTTTTTACAACTCAGATAACTTCGGATCTGTGACATTTCTATCTTAATATTGTTCACCTTTGAGAAGATTAATTTTGAATTCATTTAGGTAAATTGTAACGGTTTATTAGCAAAGGAAACATAAAAAAATAGTTGAATTTAGATATAAATTGCTGATCAGCAGATATAAGGTACGCTTAAATTCTTCTACAATACATTTCTATGATTAGAGCAGTCACAGTTGAGTGTTTAATACTATTAATAATAATAACGCATCATAATTGCAATATTTTCAAATTGGTAAAGAATACGCAGCCGAACTAATTACGATGAAAAGGACTATTTCGATTAAACAACTGGCTTTAATAAGCAGTTCCCATCGATGTATGTGAGTTAGCCAAATATGTACATTAGTAACGAACCCAGAGACGATTATTCAAATTGACTAGCGATTTACATTAATGGAGGCACTCTCCCGATCCTTGATCAAAGGCAAAAAGACGAAAGATTTGAATACGTTAGTCCAAATATTGATTTAACCCTATCAACGACGGAAGCAGGTGCACTCCGCACGAGCCTCACAATCAATAAGCCTTGCCTAACTATGAAATTAAATGATAATCACAACTTTTTATAATGTGCGTACCGGCTTTAATAAGTACATTTCGACTGGAGAGCCAGGGGTGGAGAACTGTGACGGTCTCAACGTGATTTAAGAGTAAATTAATAGTTCAGATTTAAATATGTAAAAAACTAAAACACTGTAAAACAATATATTTACGAATGTTTTAGATTTCTCAGTCAACAGTTTGAATTTATGATGAAGAACTTACACTTGGAAAGCAAGATTGAAACATAGCTTTATTGCTACGTGAAGTGTATTTAAATAATGCAAGCCAATTTACCCTGCAGTGGAATACAAATAATACTTACTGCATAAATTGCCTGTTTTATTCGCTTGTAAAAAGCTTGATTCACTCAATAACTGTAATTATAGTGAATAGCTAAATATCAATTAGATTTCAGTCATCAATGGATTTATGGCGCCATCAGTTTTAACAGCTAATTATATTAACGTCAAAGTGTCATTGTTGTCTTATTTACGCATCAATCTACTGTGGTTAAGACGATGATGACAACAAAAACTTTACCATCTTTGAAACATAAAATACAGCTTTTATTTAGACTAGCCTAAATCTAAGTACCTATACAAGTAACTTAATAAATATATGTACATACATATTTGTAGACCGCAAAAATCAAAAGCATACGTCGCGTCGTAAGGCCAAGTGGGACCAAAGGTTGTCGAACCCTGATTTTGCCCCCCATTATTCATTTTAACGGTTGACCGGCACCCAAGGGTTGGGCGTCATGGTTGCCGATGATACGGATAGATACTGTGTGACGTAGGTAAGCCTTTTTGAAGCGAGGCAGATGTGTCGGCCTTATAATTGGAGCGTATCAAAACATTAGCGAGACGATGATGACCATTTTAAGGTGAAAGGGGAAAGGTGGTATCTCTGATCATTTGTTTTGATTAGACATTAAAGTTTTTTGTAAAAGTTGGTATGTTTTTTCTACGCACTATTTGAATTATAATGTCATAAGATTACTAATTGAAAGAAAAGTATCTAGAAGGCAATCATGAAAATTTTCTTTACTGAATAAGTTGTCTTTTGCAGCAACACCAATCTGCTTACACAGTTAAATGTTCAGTCTATTTGTAAAAGAGTACCTAATTGCTAAGTGAGTCTTATTGCGTTTACTCACCCGTTACCCATTTTTTTTAATACATGTACATACCTTTTTTTTTACATATACAGTATAAAGTAGTTTAGCTTTCGTAAAATATTAGGAATAACACCATACACTGCCACAAATTTATTCAAATCCATGCTCATATTATCATCTCATACGATTAAGGAGACATGTTTTCTACTCGTCCGATAAGTAAGAAATCCCTATCATTGGCGTCAAGTCTCAAATAATAGGCCAATTTGTCAGGAGGAGCATTTTGCATATGAAATCGTGTGAGGGACCGGTGTTTGCTAAGCACACCCCGGTATGTCTCGATAGACGTGAGTTGGGCCCTTATGAGAAGAATTGACGTTTGATACATCACTCATGATAATGACATGAGGGTGAGTTTAGAACCGATTTGTTGATATTTTGTAAAGATTACTCTAGTACCTATAAAATTAACAAATGCCACATGCAGTACCATCTAATTGGGTAAGGCCAATTTAAACGTCTAGCTAGACCAAAGAAGTTACCTCTACCGGCCTACGAGGAGGCAATGATGTTCGTAAATAAATAAAAAATACAGAATAATTTATTTATCACTCCCAATTTCTTTGTTATTATTTTTACATTCCCTAGCTAGATAACACACTTTGATTATACCTACACATATTTTCTTGCTAATCGAAGGAGTCTGCCATCACTACAATAATTAAATCAAAGTTAATTATTATTTATATTTTATACCTATTGACTTTGATTTCAATTCATAGGTTGTTGAAAAATACAAATTATTCCTATGTCTCAAAAAGTACAGGAACTCAATTATTTCGTAGCTTGCACTATTTAATAATAATATATAACAACACAGTTCTTGTAAGTACATAAAAAATTCAGAAATTTTCCTTTTACTGACATCTAGCGTTTATTTGCGAAATCTTAAGAAGCAACTGATGGCACTGCTTCACAGGTTGTTACTTAGTTGCAACCACATGCAATAGATGTCGCTACGAAGCAAGCATCATGAGTACTGCCATCTAGCGACGACTAACATAACCACGTGTTAGATAAAAGTTCCGTTTGTAGCCGCGATAATAGTTCTTTATCACGCGAATAGATGGCGCTGATTTACAATTTATCTTAACCTCTTACAAATGGATACATTACAATTTTGTTAGTTCTGTTAACCTCGCTATATTTAAAAAGCATTGTCTTGCCTTTACCACATTACTGCTAAAACTAAAAACAAGGTAATAAAATATGTAACTTTCTTCATTAATTTTCGATTCTTTTATTTTAGCAAATTATGGCAAACAATAGATATTTTTGGTTTCCCTCGGGTACCTGTATCATTATTTTCGGGATAAAGAGTGCCCTATTATTTAATCCGGACGTCTAATTTTACGTCTGCGTCTGCAAAATTTCAAAGCAATCGGTTCACTACTTGTAAGGACTAAAGATAATAAAATAACTAATTATGTAAGTAGCAGCCGCCCGCGACAGCGTCCGCGTGAATTTTGGTGTCCGCAGTATTTAATTCGGAAAACTAGCAAACAAACAAACTCTTAAGCTTTATTATATTCGTATTAGATTATGGATTTAAAAGGACATGGCCAACATTCTACGGAACGTTTGCCTAGATACCAAATTCATTTCCCACAAACATGTCGTATTGCATTTGACTCGTTACTATCAGAACATTAAATAAGTATCATTAACAACTAAAGTCCAAGAACTTGAGGTTAAAATTATACAGACACACAAAGATTGCAAAAAACATTTCAATCCCTTACTGTAGCATTGTTTTGATTGATGACATGATACATTGGGGGCGTTTGGGCGAAAAAAGCGTTTGCAAGCGTTTGTAAACAAAATGGCGATTGTTAGCGCAAAATGGCGATTGTTTAGCGGTAACACAGTAAACTGACAGTTAGCAAACACGTCCTGGGCGAAAACTGTACAGTTTGCACTAACAATCGCCATTTTGTTTACAAACGCTTGCAAACGCTTTTTTCGCCCAAACGCCCCCATTGGTTGCTAAGGTTACTCATCGGTGTACCGTGAAAAAAGTGTTGTCTCTTTTTCTCTTATCGTAGTCTTGATAAAGCTTACTCTGTCACGCATTGTATATTATTTCCATGGCAACGGATTTTTTTTTTTTTTTAATTGGCTTCGCACGCAACGGATTTAAATATTTGACAATGGGGGCGTTTGGCAGAAAAAAGCGTTTGCAAGCGTTTGTAACAAAATGGCGATTGTTAGCGCAAAATGGCGATTGTTAAGCGGTAACACAGGAAACTGACAGTTAGCAAACATGTCCTGGCCGAAAACTGACAGTTTGCGCTAAAAATCGCCATTTTGTTTACAAACGCTTGCAAACGCTTTTTTTCTGCCAAGCGCCCCCAATAACTGTGAAAATAATGACAATAATATTCATTTCTTTCTGCTTAAAGTAATATTCATTTTGGGAAAAATAATAAAATGCTATGTTAAAAATAAGTTGTTTGTGATAAATAATACGTTAAAGATACAATTTCAAATTTTTTTTATAGTTAAACCTATATTTTATATTATGTCACTGTTTTTCATACAATATTATATTGTGTCTATGGAGGACAAGAGCAGACTATCCGTATTTACGTTGAAAGGAACGCATTTTTTCAAAAGCAGTGTTTAGCGGAAGTTAAATTACTAATTAATTCTTTTAAATACTGACAAGTTCTACAAAATTGTAAAATATATGAAAATTCATATTTTAATTTAATATATTTTGTGCTTTTGTGCCATTCGTGGCCATCACTAGGCAGGAATGGGCCGTGTCATTTATAATGTTAACTTTATTTTTTACTAGCGGCCGCCCGCGACTTCGTCCGCGTGGATTTCTTTTTTTCGAAATAAAAAGTAGCCTATGTTCTGTCTCAGGGTCTAAAGATTGTCTGTACCAAATTTCATCAAAATCGGTTGCGAGGTTTAAGCGGGAAAGCGTAACAGACAGACAGACAGACAGACAGACAGACAGACAGACAGACAGACAGACAGACAGACAGAGTTACTTTCGCATTTATAATATTAGTTGGGATACTTCAAAAAGTTTATAGGCACTTTTACCAAATAACACAATACGCACTCCTCATCATGTTTTCCTTTTTATTTACGTATTTTTCAAGTGGAGGTTTTATTACCAATGCCTTTTATTATCTTCCTTTTTAAATTTGCCGCAACTGTATAATCCAACTTTCATTCATGTATCTTAAAAGAAATACTCAGACTTAAAACTTTTATTTTCAATTCTAATTCACTGCGCTCGACCCCTCGGGGTCGGATCCAATCAGATTCTGCGGGGCGATTGCCAGTGCTTTCAAATTCTGTTTAAATCGTTGATCTCGGATCTAGCGGTGCAGGTCGATTAAACGGTGTCTTGAATACCTAATAGGATCGGAGAACGAGTAGAGAGCTCTCAATTCACTTGGTGGCGCATAAATTAGCGGTGCGGGCACACACCGGAGAATTTCCGCAAAAACTCCAATCGTAGGGGAAAGTTTGGCGATTAAGCCGTGAGGCGTGGCGTGGCCAGGTCTGGTCGTGACAGTTAGTGCCGCCACTTGTTATAATCCGTTAAACTTTCGACCCTCGTCAAGGTACGCCGAGAATTAATGGAAATGCTTTCTTTTCCAGATTTATGATATTCTTTTTTCGAACGGCCCACCTCGCTAGCTTTGACAGCGCACCGCGACGAGGCTGGGCTATGTAATTACGTGAGCGCATACAGCGCTCATCTTAATAGAATTAATTTGCATCCTCTTCTATGTGAAACCCTCTTAACAAGTTTGCATAAATTTTCGCTCTAAATTTTTAATCACCCGAACTTTGAAATGTACACTCTCTTTAATATTCACGAGAAGCTTGTAAGGTTTTCGATTTTTTTTCTATAGTATTGTTTCAGTTATGGTTTGTTTTGTTTGATTGATTACTGGTTTCATACTAAAACATTTCATACTAGAAATTTATCAATGCTTGTTCAAATTATAATCTCAATTGCAACGTCTCATAAAGCATTTTCATTTATTTTTTTACTACGTTTTCAGGTAAACTTTAGTCTGAACATAATACACTTACATCATAGACTGAAAAGTCGAAAGAGTCTGGAAAGTAACAATACAAAATAACAGTTTCATCGCGTACTGCTGTTACTGAAAATCCAAATTTGAAATATCGTTACCTCTTGCTAAATGCCGTTCAAACAATATAATCAAGCGAATTTCTCACGGCATTTTTGTTCCAGACATTTCCAGAATTAACTTTCGAGATACTGTAATTGAATTAATAAATAAGGGACCACTTCTTAGTTTAAATATCAGGAATTCCTGTCTAATTCTGTTTTAAATATCTACATAATTGGAAAATCTGAGAGCTACTTAATAATCGGAATTTAAAGGATAATCTTATTTATGTACGTAAACAATGAAAATGTTATTTAAATTGTTAGGTGGCGCGAATATTTTTATACAAATTTTGGTTGTTTCCTCTAAAGATCGTCAAGGAAGACTCACATAATTTTTACACTAAGTATTTAATTACTATAATTACTCACATTTTTATAAAAGATTTAAACAAGATGGCCACTGAATTTTGTAGTCAATATCTAATGTATAAGGTATATCAATTTTATACCTACTAATATTATAAAGAGAAAAACTTTTTTATTTGGTTGAAATGAATTGGCCTAAAAAGGGCCAAATAACATGGGCTAGGCTTGTAGGATTCAGTTTTTTTTAAATGTGTGTAAATGTCATGTTTAGTGTCTGTGCGTAACCGGGACGAGCCGCCTGTCACTAAGTAAAGTATAAAACAAAGTCGCTTTTTCTGTCATGTTGTATGTTGTATGTCCCTATGAACGCTTAAATCTTTAAAACTACGCAACGGATTTTGATGCGGTTTTTTTAATAGATAGAGTAACTCATGAGGAAGGTTTTTATGTATAATATCATCCATTAAATAGTGGACAAGTACCACGGGCGAAGCCGGGGCGGGCCGCTAGTGTATTATAAAATTGTCGATGAAGCGCTCGATTAGCGGAACGGGTATTCATGTACGGCGGCAATGTTACATGACTGATATTGCGTGAGAGCTTTAAGCGGATAAACTAATAATCCGATACGCATTTAGTCAATGTGTACGACACAATTTAGCCTGTTGGAAATAATAGGTGGCACTTATGGCGGGTATTGTAAGCAATATCGGCTTTAAAGTAGCGAGCAAAATGCATAGGTACCCACTCTTGAATCTAGGACGCGGCGAATGGCTCCGCTTATAGGTAATATATTTTTCAACACTTGATCAAGGTTTTATGATGCTATTCTATAACTGATTAAGATTTAATGAAATTGTGCCGTAGCTAATCAAGTTTTAATGGAATCGTTCAGTAGCAGATCGATATTTGGTAGAATTGCTCCGTTGTTGACTAAGAGTTAACGGTCGGGATGGGAATTATTCTGTAGTAGATTGAGATTTGATTAACATTTTTTCCTTAACCAATTACTGACCGGTTAGCTAATCAAGATGTTTGTCTTTAGTGCTTGCATAAAGGTACCTAAGTAATTTTTAAAAAGTTCATCAAGTAATACAATGAATGGACTTCAATTATTTTTGTAACAATGATTCCCTTTTCTTTGGTTTTTTTACCGTTTTCCCTCTTATAAGACCAATCGAAACCAGAGGAATAAAAAAACAAAAATAATCAACGAAATACTTTTAAAATACAAAAAACTAATACACATTCCTACAACGATGAAAATTCAATGAAGACTAACAATCGCAAAGGTAATCAACGGAATCATACAATCAACCGTGCCTCACGAATACGCATTATGATAATCGCAGGTAGGAATAGAATCACAATAGAAATGCGATGTGTAAGAAAAGAGAATTCCCAAAGACGATAACAGGGCGGGAAAAACGCTGCCGTATAGCGGGAGCAATAAAGACTGCCAACAATTTATTTATATGACGCTACTGGGAGAAGTTACCCTCGGAACCGGGAGAGGTAAAATCAAGTTGGTACGGCCAGAACGGGAATGGGGAATGTTTCTCCATACATCGTAATCACTGCTAATCTCCTTACCGAGCCGATTGGGCGGCGAAATTTATTGATGACGCAGCGATATATCTGTACTTTCGCTTGTATCTGTTACTTATAGCATTTTTGTGCGGATTACCTAATAAAGATAGGAAGGTTTTCTCGTTGCTTTATACAGTTTATTGGGCGGACATTATGAGAGTTGAAGTAGGGTGCAAATACAAGTTTTTAGTAGGTGGGAGATATATTTTTTAATCAAAAAAGCAATTTAATAATATCTATTTCTGCCAATCATACGAGACTCTTAAAATATTTTATAATGTTTAGTTTTAATAATTTTTTAGATAAATATTTTCTATTCAGCGTTGCGTTGACTATTACTTTCACGTGTTGTGTGTGAAAGGTACATTGAAAGTTAATTATAATGTAGATAGACAAAAATAAAGAGCTTACGATGTTGCGAACCGGCGGCGCCGTCGGATTTCGGTGGCTTTATTCTCGCGTGGTCTCGGCGTCAGCGCCTGTCAGCGCTCTGTACTGCACCGACTGGGCATTACTCGTGTAAAAGCGCCGTGATCCAATAATTATCAATTAAGGTTAAAAAATATAATACATATATAATTATTTTATAAAATAAAATAATATAAAATAATTATACAACATTCAACAAAAGCGTATCGCTGACCAGCGGATCTATCAACGCATTTCGGGGTTAGTCCAACTAGTTATACAATTTAGTCATAAAGTATGACTACTTGGACATAAAAAATCCAAGTAGTTATACAATCCAAATAGTCATACAATTAGTCATACAGTATGACTACTTGGACATAAAAAATCCAAGTAGTTATACAATCCAAATAGTCATACAATTAGTCATACAGTATGACTACTTGGACATAAAAAATCCAAGTAGTTATACAATCCAAATAGTCATACAATTAGTCATACTGTATGACTTCTTCTTATTATTCCCCATTTTATTAGGGCTCTGTAGCTAAATGACAATAAACGGAACCCTTATAGATTCGCCCTATCTGTCTGTCTGTGTCCGCCAGTCTGTCACAGCCACTTTTTTCGAAACTATAAGTACTATACTGTTGAAACTTGGTGAGTTGATGTATTCTGTGAACCGCATTAAGGTTTTCACACGAAAATATAATAAAAATAAAAAAAATTGGGTTTCCCCATATTAAGAACTGCAAAACGAAATATTTTTTTTCATTGAACATATACGTGTGGGGTATCTATGGATAGGTCTTGTTCGGGTAATTTACAAAATAGCATGGGAACGCTTGCTGCCGAATTTCTCGCGTTATATAATGTATATAATAGGGTTGTCCAAAATATTGACATAACATTAAGTAATAAAAAGTGTATGAAAAATAAATTAAGAGAGAGAGAAACCCATGCAAAGTAGTAAAATGTTTGTGCCCCCCTCTAACTTCTAAAATAAGAGGATAATAAAACTAAAAAAATATATGATGTACATTACCATAAAAACTACAAACGAAAATTGGTTTGAACGAAATCGGGTTAGTAGTTTTTTTAATACGTCATAAATATAATTTGTACAGAAACCTCAGTGCGCTAGTCCGACTTTTAATTTTTTTGTTTATCTTGTACCTACTGTCTTCAAAGGATTGAATCTATATTAATATGTATATGACAGCTGAAGAATTTGACTTTTTTTTTTTTACAATCTAATAATTTTATTATGTCATTTTATATTAACAGCCAGGAATATCCTTATCTGTCACATTAGTTAAATTGTTGTTTCTATGGAGGTATAATTACAAAAAGCTCTTTATTTTTTTTTAATCCAATTTGTTATACAGGGCTGTATGACTTCTCCGTTCTTTTTTGTCCATTTTGTCGTTCTGTATAACTAATTGTATAACTAGTTGGATTGTGTAACTACTAAGTTATTCTTGACCAATAAGTAATACTGTAAACTAATTGTATGACTACTTGGATTGTATGACTACTTGTATTTTTTGGCCAAGTAGTCATACAGTATGACTAATTGTATGACTATTTGGATTGTATAACTACTTGGATTTTTTTTGTCCAATTAGTCATACATGTATGACTAATTGTATGACTATTTGGATTGTATAACTACTTGGATTTTTTTTGTCCAATTAGTCATACATGTATGACTAATTGTATGACTAGTTGGACTAACCCGCATTCGGCGGCTTTATTCTCGCGTAGTTTCGTCGTCAGCGGCCTATCAGCGGTGTGTTCTAGACCGGGTTGGTATTATACAAACCCTACTAATAAAAATGCAATCAATAGCTTCATGCATTAATTTTAATGTCATCAAAATAGTGTTGTTTATTTGATAAAATTATAAGTTACTAAGTGTTTGGTAAACATTTTGCGTAGCGTAGGTACCGGCGCCGGCCGGCGGATAAAACAACGCATTCCGGCGGCTTTATTCTCGCGTGGTATCGGCGTCAGCGGCCGTCAGCGCTCCGCTCTGTACCGGCTGGATATTACTCGTGCACAAGCGCTGTGATCCGATAGGCATGCCACCGACCGTTCGACAAAGAAAAAGCGATACGTAAGTTTAAAATTCGAGTTGCGGATTCGATAGCCATGTTTTTCTATTTTCAGTTTAGGTACTAGTATTTCTCATGATTACTTACGTATTTCTAGTGGGATTGCAACTTGACTAGATAAAGAGTGTACACAAAACCATTAATCCCGATTAGATAGCTGCATTTCAATCTAAACGCTAGTAGGCCGTATTCAGTCGGATCACGTGGGGAATGAACAAACGGGCCATGAAATTAAGAATCCGTTTACAAAGCGGTGCAGCGCGCGGTAAGCCGTGTCACGGCAGACAGCAAGCAAATAGGAACTATTTGTCCCGGGCGGTATCGGTTAGCGCGGGTCGCGCTCGCGATCACAACACCTCACTCGCGCGTGTTGCACTGGCATTTTCTCGATGATCTGTCAGTTTTGTATTTTTATTAAGAATCAATTTACAAAACGGTACAGCGGTAACCCGTGATACGGCAGACAGCAAGCAAATGGGAACTATTTGTCCCGGGCGGTATCGGTTAGCGCGGGTCACGCTCGCGATCACAACACCTCACTCCCGGTATTGCACTGGCATTATCTCTTTCATATGTCTGCTTTGTGTTTTATTAAGAATCAATTTACAAAACGGTCCAGCGGTAAGCCGTGACACGGCAGGCAGCAAGCATATAGGAACTATTTGTCCCGGGCGGTATCGGTTAGCGCGGGTCACGCTCGCGATCACAACACCTAAATCGCGCGTGTTGCGCTCGCAGTATCGCTTTCATCTGTCTGTTTATGACATTATTAAGATTCTGTTTACAAAACGGTGCACCGGCAAGCCGTGACACGGCGAACACCAAGCAAATAAGATTTATTTGTCCTGAACGGTATCGGTTAGCGCGGGTCACGCTCGCGATCACAACACTTCACTTGGGGCGTGTTGCACTATTATCTGATTGTTTGATGATATACGAGATTTTAATACAATAATTTTGTGAAAGTAACCGAGTCTGCTTTTAAATGAAAACCTGTATGTAACTGATATTCATTGCATTAATTTTATGCCATCAAAATAATATAATCATAATCATAAATAATTTTAATATGTACGTGCAAATTCTCTTGTTTCATTATAACCACAGAACACTAATGTTTCCTCTTGTTTTTCCTTTTCATACATCAGTCTATAATTTTCCGCCAAACCTGGCTAAATTAATCATGCAAATCGCGATTAGAATGGCTGCTGTGATCCGGCGCGATGCGAGCCGCGTACAAACCGATACCCGGACAAATAGGTCCATTCGCTTGTTGTGCGTGACACCGAGTTAATAACGATGGCTTACCTAATAATACTCTAGGTTAACTTTATTAAGTGTGTGCTTATGGATATTAAAAGCGATCCTGAATCTATACTAACATAATAAAGCTAAAGAGTTTGTTTGTTTGAACGCGCTAATCTCAGCAACTACTGGTCCGATTTGAAAAAATATTTTTGCGTTGGAGTCCATTCGACGAGGAAGGCTTTAGTCTTTGTTCTTTAGTATTTACCTATGTGTGCGGAAACCAAAAACCACGCGGACGGAGTCGCGGGTGACCGCTAGTCCTTGCAGATTTTTTTTTTGACGTTATCAATGACTCAGTGCAGTGCAGTAGCAAAGAATTTAATTTAGTAGTTATGGGGGATAAGCATCAATATTAATGAAACAACAGAAGAAAAGTATATACACAGTGTATTATGTTTTCATTATGTGGTGTTGCGTACATTGAAAAGATAATGTTTTCAATATACACCGTGCCAAACACACTATCGCAGCAATGGATAATATTTAGCTGTAAGTAAGTACTCTTAACTAGCTCTGAAAACATCAGTCGATCAACCAGAGTCAGTGTTCGTATTATTTGAAGATTTTATAGTACCTAAATACTTATCACGGACGGTGTCAAGGTGATAAAAAAATATTGATTTTGTTGAAAACTCCTTGTAAGAAGATTACTCCGTCTATATGAATATGAATTGGTGATAAATAATAATTTTTGTTACGATAATTTTTGTTACTAGCATTTTTGGATTCAATTACAATACGATTTACTTGGGCAAAAGGTTACAACAACTGTTGGAAGCATTTGGAACAAGAATCTAATTACTTAAATAAAAACAAAAGCAGCGCAGTTGAGCAGTGTGTAGTGGTAAGTCGTGACGCGTCAAGCTGGACAGAATGCAAATAGCAACTATTTGTTTAGCCGGTATCGGTTAGCTTGCGCTTAGCAACACTGGTACTCTACTCATACAACAACTCACTGAAAGTCGCCATCCCTACTATGTAATATTATAAATGCGTCTCTGTCAGTCTGTTACGCTTTTTCGCTTAAATATGTAATCCGGTTTTGAAGAAATTTGGCACAGACAACCTGTAGACCCTGAGAAAGAACATAGGCTACCCTTATTACGATAAAAAGGGTATCTGAAATCCACGAAGATGAAATAAGAAGCTGTTGGTCCTGCGTCTGATCTCTCTACGGTCGTGTCAGATTGCTGTCCCACCGAATTATGAGAGTGAGGGAGTAGGGAGTGTACCTGTGCCTGCGCACTCACTTGTGCACTATAATATATCCTGCGTGCCTGGCTGATTGTAAGATAGGCCGCCATGACCGAATACGGCCGAAGGGTATTATATTGCAATTACTTGAACGCTATTCTTAAAATTCTTGGTCCTATGTGGCACACAATATGCATAGGACAAATTTTCCCAAACCCTGTTTTTTCATACATTTTACAATACACGAAACAAATAAATGTTAATCATAACCATATAAATATGTAATTAACCCAACTAATAATAAAACGACTACCTACTCGTTTTATTATGATACACTTCTAAATAATGTTTATTATGAAATGCGTATTAGTTATAACGCCTACTAATAATGTTGTTCCATTCGTTACTCTACTGACGTTTGGTTATTGGTTCCATTACCCCAGTGACTTTCTATATGGGCAGACGATATCCATTTGTCAGCTACGAGGGAACTTCATTAACGCCTCGGTTCTGGGCTAATATCATTTCTGAAGGCCCGCTATGAAATGTTACACCGAGTAGGCAGACGTTTATCGATACGGTAATATTCTTTGGTTATAATAGAATTACCTACATCATTCATTCCCAAAAAATGAAGTTGAAATCAAGTAGGAATATTATGATTCTACTAGTAGTTATTGACATTTATTCCGCATTAAATATTTCAAGCGTATTACCTACAGAAATTAAAAAAATAACAACCATGATACCTTAATTCAATTCAGTCAACTCCATTTGAGTGGATTTTGCAGGAGACACTAAAATCTTCAAGCCGCGTAAAGGTTGCGTGCGTAGGATCTGCGCCAAAAAAATATTTACGACAATAAATGGAGTTGGCTTGTTTGAAAATTAAGGAATTGTAAAATCAAATTAATTTCTGAGTACATAATTCCCAATTACAAAGGTTTTCTAAATTCAAATTTGGCTTTAAATTCTTTTTTGAACATCCTAATCAACTCAAATTCCGAGCAGCACACATTAGTAGTAGTACACGACATAGTTGTAGTATACGACAATTGGCCACACAACGCTTGTCCGCCACATAAACAGACATTAAAAGTTGCCAGTTTAAAAACTGTCCGAGTCAGTCTGTGGACTCGACTCTGCCGGGCACGCGAGGTAAAGTCCCTTGGGAAGAGCGACTCGGTTCGCGGTCTCGAGGTTATCCACTTGTTATCACCCGTAACTTGAGCACTTGGCCTGGTGCACTTTGAGCACCGATTGGTGATTTTAGCAGGTATATTTGAGGTTTTTGAGACCAATAATATAAACAGGTCCTCAAAATTGACAAGGCCAGGTGCTAAGTAGCGAGTGCTTGAAAATGGGTCCTCAAAGTGGAATGCCTCGAGCCCCTCGGGACAGGCGACTCGGCTCGCGGTCACGTATAAATTACTCTGAGGGCATCCCCCCTTTGTTTGTCGGCAAAACTTACTTTCTTCTAAGGTTTAAATCCTTACTTGAATTACGACAGCGCTAAAGAACTCTTCGGAGGCCGTAACGCTGAGACGGAGTCAATAAAGTTTCCAGCTATGCGGTAAATTCGGCTTCAAGCTTGTCTTACTGCGACAAAGAAGTTTTTTAATCCGAGATTAAACGGTAGGCGGTTGCTAAGGGATGAAAAAGAAACTAGTCAACAAGCAAATATACTATGCTAACGACTTTTTGAAGTTTATCATAAAACAATCTGAACATTCAATTTATTTTCAATTAATACCTAAAGAAAGCAGATTGTTTCAAAATGCCTCAAATGTTACAAAAGTGGTCTTGAGTTCATTTAACACATTGTATTTAAGATCTTGACAAAGTATTTACTTATAATATGCAGTTTGTCTATCATTTTTGGCATTTGTTACGGGATATTTTGTTGTTTATACCTCATAGCATTGTAACTTAATAAAGGTAGCATCATAATATGATTATAAAAACAAAAGCCATCTCTCAATCCGGAGCCAGCCGGCAGTCCCGAAAAAAACATTAGCGTTGTAATTTGACACTAATTAACCGTGGACGTTATGAAAGTGATACATCAACCGAACCACGCCGCGCCTACCTATTGCCAACCAGCTTGGCGAGACCTGCCCCTCTCCCCTCATCAAAAGAAGTGTCAGTTGTTCCAAGGGAATGGAAGGTAGTGGTTGCGGGTCTGAGTAAGCTGGTCGTGTGTCGCGACGCATTCATCAGGGCTGTTAATTTGCGAGCAGATGAGTCACGACACCATCGCTCATCTTGTAAGTAGCGCCGGTAGCCGTCGTCGACACTTGTGAATGGGGGTTACGATATTTTGTTGCGATACACAATATTACGCCTTGTCTAAAAGACTGTACCTACTCGTATATCAAAAAGAGTTTATTTGTTCATTGTTTTTTTTAAACTTGACATATTTTAAAGTAAATTAATTTGAACTCACTAGAAAAAGGACCCTTCATAAATATTCAACTATTAAACCTTAAATTCAAAATGACTAAGCATACTTCGCTCTTATTACAAAATAAAATCATCAAATATAAATATAATCATTTCATCAAATATATTATACATGTTCACAAAAAAATGAGTTAGGTATAGTCTAGTATCTGATACTGAGTTGTCGTAAAATTTTCATAGTGTTTTTACGGAATTTATTATCGCAGCCACAGGGCTGGCTACCCACTGTCCAAGCTTTTAGCTTATGTAATCTGGTGCCATTAAAATATTTTATGGATCTACCATTCATTACTATTGACTCCAAAGTTATAAATGAAGATTCAAATATTTTAAACCCTTATATCTAAAGTGATACAACTTACAATGCCTTAACTATTGTTATCAATATATCGGTTTTTCACAGGCTTACTTGTAAATAAAATTTGAACATACATATAAATAGATTATTTCTTAATATGTTACTATATGACTGTAGATTATTCAAATACAACTGATAGTACAATAACAACAATGTTCCGGTTGAAAAGACTGGGCAATTACCTACTTATAGATCGATACGCAAATGTCCATTCAAAATGAATTCATGTACTAATTAAAATTATCATTGTGATAATCACGCTCCCGTTAACTTTAACGGGCCCATGACTGTCCTAATTAAGTTAATTATTCGTTAACATACCCGATATCCGTAACCAAATGTTTGTTGTGATTTATCAGATTTGATAAAAACATAAATGTCATTTCGATAATAAATATAAGTTTTATTTATTACTAGCGGCCCGTCTTGCTTTGCACATGCACTAAACATGACATGTATACACATATATTTTTGAAAACTAATTATATTGCTTATGGTACTTGGGTAACAATTATGCTGTATTTAGATAAAGTAAGTGCTAATGTAGCTAGCTTAATTTGGATGGTGAAAGAATTTGTAAAATCAGTCCAGTTGTTATTGAACCTCATTATTATAAGTTAAAACCAAATGTTATGCATGCATGTACAAATATTATAAACATAAACCTTCTTCTTGAATCACTTTATCTTATTTAAAAAAATAAAACTAATGCGTTGTTTTAAAACTTTAAGCATCCACGGGGACAGACAGAAGTAATCAACTATTTTAAAACTTCGTAGTGATGTATACGAGTATAGATTTTATAACTGGCATAGGACGCCCTTTCTTTTCTTTAGTAACGATTAAGTAGCTCTCTTCCTTGTTGATGAATGGAATTAAAGGAAGCATTACCCATACCTTAGCCCGAAATTTATGCGTTACTTGGCGGTCTACAAAGTGCTACGAAAAAGCACCGTTTTAGCGAAACTAGAGTAAGCTATGCTATTGACCTTAAAAGCCATACTTCATATCTCTATTTTATTTCGAGATATTTTGAGTTAAACCCTAACAGTGGAATAGCAATGCCAAAATAATCCAGGTAGGTTCTAAGTACGACGCAAATGCCAAATTAATGAACTATTATAAAATTAATGTACACCCACAAAATTTCGAACGGTATTGTTGATAGGTACGCACAACTGACGGAGCAAAGCTAACAAATAGAGCCTACACAATGTTTATTGAAGGAAAACAACTGAGAAAGTTAACAAGCAACAATCTGAAGAGGGATTTGTAATAGCTTCGAGTTTCGAGCGGTCAGGTCGATAGTGGGACGAAAGTGTAGGCAGTCATAAAGGTTGATTAGACGGTTCAAGAACTGCACTGTAGGCTGAAATAGGTTATTTTGCGAGGACCAATTAACATTTACTTGGTTATAAGTTTATCTCATGATAGGTCCTCCAAAATCGAAATCAAGTCGTTGTATTATTGGCTGGGGCATGTGCTTGTTTTTGCTTCCTGAGGAGCTTTAGGATGGGACTCCATCGAAGCAGAGATGTGCGATACGAACTTGCATATACGCACATACATCTCAGCTTTAGTAGAGCCCTTAGCCATTCTGACATCACTGCGTTGAAAAGTTACTATAAATATTGATTATGAACAGTCATTTTTTCATTATAGATTTGACGCACCTCGCGGGCCTTTGAGTTGCAGTTATAATTGTACCTAAAAAATATATAATAATCATAGCTCTTATATAAACAATCTCTAGACTATTCAAATTCTCAAAGGCATGTATCGAAGTGAACTTGCGGCTCATTAATTTTCACTAGTTCCTCCCGCGGCGCGACCTTCGTGCGGCCCCAACATAAATTTCAAGATAACTTGGACAAACAAGTGGAAGTCCAAATAAGTATAGCCCTTTACAATGTGTCCCTAGCGGCAGTCTCGTTTGTAAACTCCGATAAATAATTAAGTCACTTGTATGTGTTTCGTAGCAAGTATTTTATCGGTGCTTGTACTGTTTACGTTGTGTTGTTGCGTTGTTCTGACAATAAGTCCTACTAAGTAGATGATAACAAGTCGACTAAAATGGAAAATTGTATTTCTTATAGTGCAGTTATTTAAATCATTAATATTGTTTAACGGGACTAAACGCGATATTAATTATGTAGTATGCAACGCGAAAGTCTAAAATCAATTATTTAAATACCCGAAATAACTACATATTCTTGTTTTTAATCTCATTTCGCAACGGAGTCTTTAACGAAGACTTGATAAAATGTTTGGTTGTGTTGTTGGGGTTTTCCTTCTTTCTCGCTCTTTCTGTACGACTGAGTCAATTTCTTTTAAAAATTGAATGCCATCGATAACTAATTTGGCAACACAAATAACATAAAAGTTTGTAACTTATGCTCTCACAAATCTAAACCGACCGCACACAAATAACTCTTCATTATAATTACAAGGGCAAAAACAGAACTAATAACACTCAAAAAATAACTCATTTCGCTTCATTAATTTTCAATATCGCTCCAAATAAATACCTTTACGCGCCGTAGCATTTCATCTGAGTATAATTAAACGAAGCACCTCCATCCCTCGAGCAAACACATATACAAATCAAACAAGCAACTTTCGAGATTTAAAATGACTCGGCACCCATGAGCTGAAACACTATTTACGTAAATAAACTCATTCCGTTAAGGCGGTCTACGCTGGCGCAGCTTCGTTTAAACTTTTAATCGCTTTCAAGCCGTGATAAACAAATTTTAATTAAGTTTTAATATCACCGCGTAATTGCCGACGCGAACGGCTATCACGATATCCTTGTTTATGAATATTTTAACTTTACGATTTGACGAAAATTCCATCCCCGTTCGCTATTAGGGACTCTTCATAATTCATCTAGACTTTCGAAATCTCCATTGAGTGTAATAAGGTCGACCGCAATGAGAGTATTTCGTATTAAAATGACCAAAAGTTTTCTCAATCCGGAGTTTTCAGCTCTCTCCTCCATTTGTCCCTTGGCATATTTTTTATTTATCAACTTAGGTACTTCCTTTGTTTCCACCAGACTTATTGTTAATTTCATTGTGTAACGGTCTCGCTGAAGAAGAGTTTTTGCGTAGCATCGGCTTCCCTGCAAACTGTTTACGGCTCGTAAAAAACCCGCCGCGTTTTATTTGTGTGGTTCAATTAGCACGATGGTTTTATATTTTACAAATTTCTTGCGTTACTGTGTAAATATGTACTGAGAAACTTTGACAGCAGGCAGATAGAAGTGAGTAAAAATGTTCTTTCCCTTGTTCTTACTTTTCTCCTTAACAAATCATTACTTAGAGACGTGCGAGTAAGTAAAACACTTAAATTCGGTAGTCAGTCATTTATTACTTTAATGACATTTTTTCGTTTTAATTTATATAAAAAATACAAACTGATGTACGCTACAAAAACTTTAGTCGACGTTGTTTTAAATAGGTTCTGTAAAATTCTTTGTGTTCGACTTGACAAGTGAAATCGAGATAATACTCCCATTTTTCATCTCGGGAGGAGTGTGGACGATGCGACGCTATTCTGAACGAATTGTACCTCGGGGCATGAATTTAATCTTGGGATTTGGTGTGTCAGAATCATGAGAAGCGTCACTTGGAGATATTTGCTTAGCTCCGCTTGTTTATATCAGCTCTTGTTTGTTGCAAACGTTTATTACATTACTGAAATAAATCTTGATTAGGTACACTAGCTGAACTTATGAAAGTGCTCGTACGTATGAAAGTTTATAATCAGTTTTATGGTTCTTTGTTTTCTTGTATTCCCAGATTTATATAATAATAATGTACACATTTCATTTAGATCAAATGGTACAAAAAAGCCTCTGCGCTGTTGGCTTCGGCCCCACGCATGCTTCAAAGGACCGGGTCCCTTTGGACCCGTGATCTCGAAAGGGTACCTACATAATAATAATAATAAAAATCTTTATTGATCAAAACATAAGCGGCAGTTTACAATCTTTGTTCACTTAGGTACCTAAACTGGGTCTAGCCCGTTCTTATAGGTACTTATGCTCTTCAACCTGATGCTTAGGAGTAGGTATGTCTAATCTATTATATATATATTAAAAAGGAAAAATATATTAACATTTAAAATTTTACATAATTTCTGTCCTCTTATCACTTCTACTGATGTTTATATAATTTACAAAATACATTAGTCAGTTAACCACATTCAACAATTCTTCAGTTTCATTATAATTCTTTGTGAGTAACATATGTAAAGAACATTGGAATTTCTTTGATAGTATTCGCTAGATGGCTCATATGAATATTTTTTGTTAATTATAAATACGTGGAATTAACTGCTATTTTTATATTGCTCCGAAAGTAAACCAGCAATATGAGTAGGAATCTATAAATTTTCTTGATAAGGAATATTTTTTGTCGTATACATCTTTAATTAGTGCAATGTTCAACACTATGTATACTGCAACGCTGTAGCACATTAATAATTCATATTTTCCAGTGACGTCATTGATTCAAACCCTGTGGCTAGCAGTCAGTTAGTATTAAGTAACTTATTGCCTGTTATAAAATCATAATCTTATCAAATGATCTTCTACAGAGTTTTAATTTTAATGAATTTAGAATTATAAATACAAGTCATGTTCGATTCAAAAATATTTTGTCAACCATTTGTATCGTGTAATTGGTATGCGGTAACTTTTAGTACCGTTAATAATGTAATCACTTATTACATTAACAGCTGTATTTTATTCATGTCCGTCACGAGGGAGTAACAGAGGCGAAAGAAAAGTTGCAGACATAACCAAGGGTCGGAAGGTCGGAATTATAAATACACCACAGGGGATCTCAACTTATAAACGGTATACGTATATTTCCAAGAAAACGAGTACTTGGTGGTATAACATGATACACATGTTAGACAACTTACATCAAAGACAATCAAAATAATATTCGCATAGCATGGCATATACGAGTATTAGGATAATACTGTAAGGATGATAAGGCTGTTTATCTGACATAATTGAACGAGCATGTTCAGGTATGATTCCATTCAAACCTAGAACCTCATTTCATGAAACTTTGACAAGACAAAGTCCTCATAATAAAAATAAATTTGTCCAAAACATCGTCTGAAAACGACGTTAAGACCAATGATGATCCAAAGCATATTTGAACATATTATTCAGCCATTGTAACTGAACGGCAAAAGCTTAGGATGATATATTGAAGCTTCATCCTTTAATTACATCCCTGAATATTTAGATGCACAAGACGTTTTAATAAATCCATCCAAATATTATACAGTGTCGGCAGGTAAGTAAGAGGCATTAAAAATCGCTGCACCGAGCATGCCCTCCGATGCAATAAATCATAAGTGCATTATTAAAGCAGCTCGGGGCCGCTTTGTTAAGAAAAACAAACCTAGCAGAGCCTCTGAATTAATTTTGTATGAAGCTGCTGACATAAAAGGTTATTCAAGAGGTAAGCTTTTTAGTTTAAGCTTTATCTCGGATAAGCCCGTTGTGAAATTATACAATGATAATATCACTTTTTTGACGAGTTTGAATGTCGTTAATAATGAAACATTCTGTTGAATAAAGAAATGAGATTTCTCATCATTTGGTAAGTTATTTTAGTACATTTATTATTTAAATGAAGAATTACATATTGCTATCTTG
Source organism: Nomophila noctuella (assembly GCA_958496325.1). Classification (NCBI taxonomy): domain Eukaryota; kingdom Metazoa; phylum Arthropoda; class Insecta; order Lepidoptera; family Crambidae; genus Nomophila; species Nomophila noctuella. The sequence continues at coordinate 10,021,680 of OY292486.1, read as the reverse complement.
TCAAAAGGCATTGGATGATCTATTGTAGTATATGACAAGTTAAAAACCAAAAACGCCGGCAATATCAATAAAACCTCGACAATAAACTATGAACTCGCCAACTCAAATTAGACTTTTGGAAATACGATGCCCGGTTTTGCTTATGGAGGTAGCCCAACTCCGAACTTTTATTCATACAATAAATGCAGCCCTGATCAAACGGGATGTTGCAGACAGGGGATTATAAGTTGCAGTTGTTCGCTAATGAATGTGCCGGGATTACGGGCCAATTGCACAAAAGTTGTATGACACCGCGAATCCTACGCCGTACATTGCCGCTCTCGTGGAAGTAGATGTTACAGAAACAATTGCAACAGTGCATTATACTAATCACTGTTTTCTGTACGCTAATAACCACGCCTATTACTATTTTGACGGGCCCGTTGGTCGAGTGGTCAGAGACCCTGGCTACGAAACCAAGGGCCGTGGGTTCGAATCCCGCTAGGGGCAAATGTTTGTGTGATGAACATCGGCATTTGTACTCGAGTCATGGATGTTTATAAAAGTATTTAAGTATTTCTATCCGTTTCCTAACATCCATAGTACAAGCTTCGAGCTTAGTTTGGGGCTAGGCAATTGGTGTGTCAGTCCAAGGCATTTATTTATTTTATTTATTTATCAATTCATCATAATTGTGGATCATAGCCGTAGCGTACCCTGGGCTCAGAGGTAATCGCCGTACAACCGGGATAGACGCGAGGATGATGACAATGACGATGAGGATTGTTTTCTGCACATTATTCTCATAACGGTCACTTTGAGTCATATGACATGCAGACTCAGGTGACATGTTATAACGGTGTGTCATCAACATCATCCTAGCGCTTCACCCGGTTTCATCCTTGGCCATTTCTTTCGAGCCTTGGGTGCGCTCAGATTATGATCCTGAATTGATAAGCCTGAAAATTACATTGGAGCGACTGTCGTCTGACCTCCGCCACCCACACAAGGGTAACCATACCATTTGGATCGCAGTCGAGACAAATGACTTAACGTGCCTTCCGAAGTACGGAATCATCATTCTTATCGGACAATCAAAGGATTCAAGCCTGCAATTTCCTAACCCAACTGCGCTCTAACAATTAAACCACGGATGCATCGCAGTGGTGTATAAGGCATCATTATCATTTATTTATAAAATCTTATAACTATCATCTGTAGTAGAATACCTCGAGATGAGGGGAAGGACTGTAATTGTCAACTTGTTGGACAGGCGGCTGGAAGACCGTAAAATGGCAAACAATAACATCACACAAGATCCTAAAGTCACCATGCTGGGCAAGGTTTTTGACCTCATGTTAAACGATAAAACATAGGATACCTCGCTGGACACCCCCTTGGAATGTCTTATAGTCGTCTTATGGCACCCATGGGAAGAGATGGGGTGGCGCTATTACACACTACGTACTCGAAGATCTAATAAAAGTACGGCACGGTTAACATTTTTTTTAACTTTATATGAAATCGATTGAGTGGACCCCAAGTCTGAGAAGTATCGAAGATGATGATAAAATAACGCGTATTGTTTTATATAAATAATTATAAAATACTGGACATCGGTCCTATTTAAGTGATCTTAATTAAAATGGTAGGTAGGTATTTTCCGCATTTTACCCATTAACTAACATCGGTAAAACTTGTCAAAGCGTGTGATTTCAACAAATAGACCACAATAGTATTTCAAATTATTGTTTTGTAATTTGAATGTAGGTATAGTGTTTTAACGCCTCGATGTACTAGCGGTTTAAGTACCGGGCTGTGGTCTCGAGGTAATGGGTACGATTTCCGGGCGGGACAACTTTTTTGTTGATTTTTCTTAACACAGCCCAGGTTTGCGATCGCCAACCCGCATTTGGCAAGCTTGGTATTTAAACCAAAACCCATCTTTGTAACAAAACAGGATTTCAAATGATGGAGGCGTTTGCCCCGCAGTGGGATATTCATAGGAATGAACATGAATATACTTTAGTTTTATATATTTTTTTTTATTGTAATAAGCAATAAAATAAAATAAAATCTGCGTACAGCTGCGTGAGATAGGCACTTACAAATGCTATTTCATAAAATCTTAGTTAGTAAACGCGGGAATGAGATGAGCACGCTTCTTTTATCCGCTTGATTATACGAAGGCACGTAGATAGGATTTGTCACAGATAATGTGAAACTTAGTATTGAATTTTTGCTCAAGCATTAGACAGTTTGCTTTTGTTCTATACATAATTTCAAAGCTTGAACGGAATACGTTTGGATCTTAGGTTGAAGATACCTATTGTTAACAATTGCTTACTTATTCGTACTTTTTATTTGAATAAGAATGTATAATAATGTGATTAATTTTATTGTTTCATAAATATGAATGTATGTCTATCGAAATCACATATATTTTTTTGATACATATTCATGCATTTTAATTTTTATCAACATCCCATACATTGATCTGACTTTGTGTCTGCACTTGTGTTACAGACATAAGAATCAACAGTGGTATTACAAACAAACTTTAATAGAAACACATTACACCCAGGTCAGCACAAAGAGACATGTTAATGCACACAAATGTTTGTCCTGTGCGGGAATCGAACCCGCGACCTCTTGGTCCGATAGGCAACTTCTGACCATTACATCAAGCGGGTCGTCTTTATAGGGAAAACGTCCCAGTGGTTTAGAGATGACCTTCTCAACTGAAATACCAATCAGGAGTTAATTAACTTAGTCACTTCACCAGTTAAAAAAAAAATATTTCCAACAGTTAAAAAAGTTCTCAACAATATTGGTAGTATGGATCACCAACGTCAAACAACGCTGCAATCGGGACATGGGTTCTCTTTGTTAGAGCAAACCCCGCTATTTCATCGCACACGGTTTTTATTACATTAAAATTCAAAGCATTATACGTGTACGCTACTTGTACTCACTACGTGTGGAGCTACGGATGCGTGCAATATAAAAATGTCGACGGAAAAAGCTTTTACGGCCGCTTATTTCTACTGGGAACTATAAGCGAGCGTACAATAGTATTCTACTCGTTATACAGTTCAGAATTAATGTTTACTGCTGAATAAAATTACTTGTTAGGTTTAGTCAGGATGTGGTAGCGGTTTATTATTTACGTTGTGCATTTTTTGTTTTCAGTCGAGCAGCTATTTTGCGATTGCTTACAAGGTGAGTAAGCAAAACTTTTGACGTGGATATCTGATATCGGTTGGCGAGTTTTATGAGTGGTTTTGAAATTTCTATTTTATCGATTGTGGATTATGGGAACACGTAATAATTTATTTTGTTTGCCTTATTGGAACGCGAATACTAATAAATGCAGACAATTAACGACTTTTAGTCTTGAGTGTGGAAATTCTATGACGACAAATTCGTAAAACACACGCTTTGACTTCCTCTTGAAATTCTTAATTATAAAGGTTCAGACGTGAGATTGTGACTTTACGCGTTATTATGACAAAAAAATACGCTTTTTATTTCTCAAAATGGACTGTAGTAAAAATATTAATGATATTATTTGATAATTATAATTATGCCTAAAAAATAAATTGTTTTAGTTGGGTTTAGTAGAAACGTATATAGATTATAAAATTCCACTATTTCGTCAGTGCAACACAAGCATAACATATCGTAATGATTCTTAATAAACCAATCATCCCTTTAAACTTATCTCAGAGCGTAAAAAACAGCGATAGTATCCTATTTGAAGTATTTTTGCATAAAACACAAACCCAATGGAAGGGCATAAAGCTTAACGTGCCTTTAGGAGGTGGCGTGACGTCAGGCGCATCCCTAGCGAGCGGCGAACGGACCACTACGGACCGTGGACCGCATAAATAGTTAAATCTACTACTCTAATACAATTTGTAGTAAACCATGATCCCGACGCTAAGGTCGCATTATCGGATTGGAAAAAACTGTTACTAAACAATTGCGGACACGAGAAAATGAAGCTTATAGCCGACGGAGTTGAGTCTAAATTTGTTTGGGTGCTTCGACGTGAGTGCGAGGCGAGTTTTACAATGTTCATGTGACGGCAGGACCTTTTTGTTGGGCCTTTTGTGCGGAGAATCCGCGATGCCCCCGGGGTCGTGGGGCACGATTTCCATTACACGAGAGAGTTTTTCAAGTAGTCTTTCTCTTTTCAAAATAAAAAAACAGCATTCAATTAGATTTGAGCGCTAATCTGTCTTAATTCAGTCTAGTATATTCTTTCACAACCTTTATTTTTGCAGTTCTGATGCAAAGTAGCTTGAAGTATTTGCTTTTTGAATTATAGTTGGATTGGAAGCGGCTTGCTTTATCTTTCTCTTTCGTTGCTCCGAGTACTGTTTTCATTATTATCCTTTAAAACAATTATTACATCCTCTGATTCTGTGGATTGTGTTGCTGAATCTTCTAAATTATCATGATTAATACAGTATTTTAATTAAAATCATCGTTAGGCTGTATTTAAATAGCACTTACATAGCGATTTTTTATCGTAGTAAACGACTGACAATATATTCAGAGTCATGATGTGAGATTTCATGAGACATCATAAAAAAGTTGACTATTTTCTGTAGTATTACGAGCAGAAAAGGAAAGTGCAACGTCACTCACTTGTTCAATCAAAACACAAAGACTAGACACATTCTGCATATTAGGAAACATAATCTGCAGGCCATGCTAGTGGCGCGCCGGATCGCTGTGTCCAGATGTGGTGCAGATGATGCAATATCGGCGGGTCACGTCGGCCCAGTATGTCGGCTTGAAGAGATGCAGATGCATACTGTTTGTAGGGGATCCGTGACTCGCTTTTGATCCGTGTTAATCACGTTCGAAGCGAAAACTAGGCCACAGGGTTATTATTTCTATTGGGTCTTTGTACCTAGAAAGTTTATATTCTAAACAGACTCTACGTTATTAAAATTGTTTTACTCCAAAATCGTGTTCATCGTCGAAAATGCTGAAAAACTGCAAGTGAATAAATGTTATGTTTAATTTGATTTAAGGTGACATATTTTTCTCCACCTGCCGTTTTACACTTTAATAAAAAAAATATAAAAGAATCGCATCAACTAAGACCAAAAACAACAAAGGAATCGATTTACAAACGATGATAAATTACCCTTACACTGGGCAAAAAGGAAAATCACACGGCCAAGAATGTTCGAATGTAACAAGGATACATGACTTACCCGGGGACAAAAGTCACGCAGAACATCTGTTAACCAACTTCTTAAACTTTTGTGTAAGAACAAAGTGGTATGTGTCCTCAGGGCGGGGGCACGGCGTCAGCACACGAAACTTTCAATATAAACCTCACTCAATATAGGGATAGACTTTGTTTTGTTTCAGCGAGCCAACCACAGTCAATTTGAATTGAAAACATACGGGTTTTTCAGTGAATCGGTACACAGAATGTTTTCATACCATTTTATTGACTGTCCGTGGTGAAATTGTTCGGTTTGTTGGCTTGTAAATAATTTTATTGCAATTGTTCTTTTTCGGATTAAATTGGATTGGTTCAAATAAGGCATTGTAATAAACATGATCATAGCGGTGCTACCAAAAAGACGTCCTATTTCGGAATAACAGCTGGATTTAGAAGCTTGGACTGTCATCGAAATGTAAAAAGTTTAATTTATGTCACCTAAGTAGTTCATTGAATGGGTTCATACCAAAACTATAAAAACACACCAGCATAGACCCAACACGCCGACACCGGTACACCGAGCACACGCAATTCACGTTAATAATATAATAATAATAATAATAAACGTTTATTGCATGTCACAGTTTTTACATAGATGTTCTCTTAAAATTAAGTACAATGTGACGCCCTGTAAGGGCATAGCAAAAACAAAAATAGAGGCTAACTAACTTATTTGTTATTAACTAAGTTAAGTAATATTAATTGCACATTATAATTATATTATTCTCTATGGCTTGTAGAGAGAGATCAAAATTAAATTTATAATTTTATTAGAATTTGGTATGTACCTATGATATAATTTGCAAAAATTTATTATATTAATTTGTGTATTTTTTTACCTAATTATTTTAATGTTTATCATTGAAAAATTCTGAGATGTTATAATAAGCTTTATTTAAAAGAAATATTTTAAGATGTCGCGTAAATAAGTTGGTGTTTTCTATATTTTTAATGCTATTTGGGATGTGGTTGTATATCCTGATTAACATCATGTGGGAGCTACTCGATACTAGTTTTAATTTGGTAAAAGGAGTTTTTAGTTTATTTTCATATCTGTTGTTTCTTCTTTTACATTTTATTGGAGAGTAAAAAGCTGGATATCTTCTGACAAACTTGCAACTCTCAAGAATGTAAATAGAGGTAATAGTAAGTATTTTTTTTTGGATAAAATGTGGTTTGCAAGATTCTGTTTGATCTATATTAATTAAAATTCTTAAACATTTTTTTTGAAGTTTAAATATGTTATCTATGTCGGTAGCATTTCCCCAGATGATTATGCCATAAGAGAATCTAGAATATGCATACGCATAGTAAGCTGTGAGTGCAGTTTTGTAGTCTGTTACTTTTTTAAGATACGTAAGAGCGTATATAAATGAGGATATTTTGTTAGACAGTTTTTGGATATGATTTTTCCAATTTAGATGTGAGTCCAGTTCCAGTCCCAACAGGTTGGCAGAGCTTGCTATTTCTAGTTTTGTATTTTTATAATAATATGTTAGTTGAAGTGAAGATTTTTGGTATGGTTTAAATTGTATTAATTTTGTTTTATTTAGGTTTAATTGTAGATTATGTAATTCAAGCCAATTTATAATTTTATCCAAAATAGTGCTTACTTTAATTTGAAGTTCATGATTATTTGTACATGGTATTAATACTGACACATCATCTGCAAAAAGTGTACAGTGTTCTTCCAAAATGCTAGGTAGATTATTGATGTAAATGAGAAAAAGAAGACATCCTAATACACTGCCTTGTGGAATGGAACTAGCCACAGGAATTTGGTTAGATTTTGTTTTTGTGATGTAGCCCGTTTCGTAGTCTATGTGCTCTATTTCTACGTATTGAAAGCGATTTTGTAGATATGATATAAACCAATTTAAAGCTATACCTCTGACTCCAGATAGATATAGTTTATGTAGCAGAGTCTTATGACAAACTCTGTCATAGGCTTTACTCATATCGAGCAAGAGACCTACTGCAATATTACTGTTATTTAATTCATCTGTGATATTTTTAATGAGGTTGTAAATTGCTAAGGTGGTCGAATGATTTTTCCTAAAGCCATACTGGTTTTTATTTAATATTTTGTACTTTTCGTAAAAGGGGTAAAGGCGGTTTATCATAGCTGTCTCAAATATTTTCGTTGACGTTGTGGGAAAAGCTATTGGCCGGTAATTTTGTATATCTTTAGTGTCACCCTTTTTGTGTACAGGTTTAATAGATGATATTTTTAGAGCATCCGGAACTACACCTTCTGTAAAGGATTGGTTAATGAGTCTAGTATATGGAAAAGTCAGCAAATCTGCACATTTCTTAATTAATTTAGGGGGGATTTCATCATTACCAAACGAAGATTTACTTTTTATATTCATTATTATTTTGTTTATTTCTATCTGATCTACAGGAGTCAGAAAAAATGAATTTCTAGTAGAGTTTGTTTCAGACATTTTGCATACATGAGTTGGAGTTAGATTAGAACTTCCCACAGATTCAAAATAATTGTTAAATTCATCTGCCACCGTCTTTGGGTCACTTAAGGTTCTATTACATATATTAATGCATATATTTTTACGTCCTAGGGTATTTTTGTTTGTTTCAGTTTTAATGATTCGCCACATAGATCGAGTTTTATTTGTAGCATTTTCGAATTGTCGTTTATTGTGTATTTTTTTAGATATCGCAATAGATTTTTTTAATATTTTACAGTAGTTTTTATAATAGCTTTTTAAATTATGATTTTTGGATATACATACCAATGTTTTTAGTAGTCTTTTATTACGACATGAAGTTTTTAATCCAACAGTTAAATAATTATTTTTATTTTTTATTCTATTTTTAATTAGTATTTTGGGAATGCATTTGTTTAATGATTTTTGTAATGTTTCATGAAATATGTTATAATTTGTGTTGACATTATTATCAATTTTTAATATTTTATCCCAATCTATTTTTGCAATTTCGTTTTTAAATTTATTAATATTGATATCATTAAAAACTCTTTTGTGAAATGAGTATTGTCTAAGTTGTTTTGTTGTAAGAGGTGCTGTCAACAAAATTCCTCGATGGTCTGAGAGACCATAGTCTACCACAGTTATATTTAAGTGTGTACTTGAAAAGTTTACAAATATCAAGTCAATACATGTGGAACTATTTGAGGTAATCCTAGTCGGTGATTTTACTTTCTGATGAAAATTGTATGTTAACATTAAGTTTATAAGTCTTTTTTTATTTTTACTATTTTTAAGTATGTCTACATTGAAATCGCCTCCTAAAATTACATTTTTGGAATTATCTTTTATGGATATTAGTTTAAGCAGTTTTTCTAAGTTATCATAAAATATCTCAACTTCTCTCGTGCTATTGGGCCAATAGAGATTAACTAACAACAAGTTGTCGTTTGGAAATTCAATAGCACATAATTCAATAATCATCTCCAAGGACATAGAAGATATATCGCAACGTTCAATGCAGTGGAGATTATTTTTCACTAACATACAGACGCCACCACCCTCATGTTTTTCCCGGCAGAAGAATGAACTCACAGTATAATTACTGAACTTTATAATTTCTTTCTTTTCCTTGTTTAGCCAGGACTCAGATACACACATTATATGTAATTCAGAGTGCTCTTCCAATAGTTCTTCTAGAAGGTGTACCTTATTATACATAGACTGCATATTCTGGAAAATTATATTTATATTAGTTGCGAAAAGTATGCTTCTTATGTGTATTTATCTTCGGCACTTTATTTGGTATGTTGTAATTATCTATGCTGGTATTCGTATGTTCGCTACAGGACGAAGAAGTTTGTGAAAGCTGAGTCTTGTCAGTTTTTGTTTCTGGAGATGTAATAGTGTCAATATCTATGTAATTCTGCAATTTATTGGTTGCTTCTTTCCCATTAATGATAAGTTTGTTGTTCTTTAGTACTGCGTGTTGTCCTTCTCGCCTCGCTGCCTTTAAAGCATTTATTAATATTCTTCTCTCATGTAAGGCTTGTGGGCTTAAAAATTCAGAAACACTACAACCTGCTTCTTTAAGGTAGATTGAGTTTTGCAATACATATTTTTTTACTCGCTTGCTAATGAGATCAATCTTCAGTGGCTGTTTTTGGCTTCTTTTACCTATGAATTTGATTTCTTCAATGTAAAGAGATAAATCAATGTGTAATAAATCATAAAACATGTTAATGATTCGCTGTATGACTATTTCCTCAGATTCCCAGGAGTTTACTAAAAGTCCATGTAAAACAATTGTTTTTTCATATGTTTCAGTTTGATGGGGCTTTACTGGGGGAAGGTCAAGTCCTTGCATGTTTTGTATTTCTAATTGCAGTTTTTCGTTTTCTGCCTGCAGAATAGAGCATTTATTTGTGAGTACACTGATTTTAGAGTTGAATGATATTATATCTTGCCTAAGGGCATTTTGTTCCGTTTGGAATTTTTCCATTTTATTTTGGAATTCCAGATCTCTTTGTTGAAGAGCATTTTCTATTTCGCTTCGAAAAGATGTTTGAATTTCTGACAGTATGTATGTGTTATTTTCTTTAAGTAATGATTTGATTTGTTGTAAAGTAATCTGTTCGTTTTCTTTTGATTTTTCAATCTGTAGGGTGTTACCATCATGCGACTTCATTGATTCATCATCACTTAGAGAACAATTTATAGTTTTGTTTTGTTGTGATTGTTTTTTCCTGAGAGTTATGTTCGAATCTGGCAGGGTTTGAGAGATATCGTGTGTTTCATTTTGGGTATTCAGCGAAATAGTTTCTAGATCTAGATGCGACTGTGGTCTTATTGGAGTATTACTATTATTAGTTTTCGGTTGCTTTGAGCGACAAAATTGGCATTTCCACATTAATTTATGTTCCTTGGTCATGGTGTTATAAAAACGTTTTTCAGGTATGTTTGCACACTCTAGATCATAATTTTGATCACAAAGTGAACATGTTATAAATCTTCTATCAGGTATCGCTTGACGACATCCTGCGCACAATGCTGCCATCTTTCTGTTAGCCGACATCACTATATCAATATGTGATTGCTTTACTTTGTAGTAGTTTTGCTATTTTTCAAGAGATGGCGCTATGCGCTAACAAAAATATAAGGAGTTTCAAGTAATGATTCACACTTAATCAATTTTAGGTTATAATGTTTTCAAAAATCTCATACCTGCAATGTATTTTACTATTCCTTATGTGTTAGTAACCATCATCACTTTTTCTGTTCTCTTTTGTGTTCAGATCAGCGTATTTCACGGTTTTCATGTTATAAATTGGTGAATGTTTACTACTCAGTATTATGTTGATAATTCCTATTATACGCTTATTCAAGTTTAGATAACACTGTCACTAAGATATTTTATATACTTTCACACGGTGTAATAGGTATTTTGTTAATACGTTAAGGTTTTATATTTTTAAAGCAAATTATTTACAGAGCCATTGTTTACTAGGCAGTTAGCGCCATCTCATCATACTAACCTTTACAATTGGACAACCGTTGCATTTTCATTATCATTGCTTTTAATTTATCTCGATGATCAATTACTGACTGTATCGGCCGCATTGCGCCGACGCCAGCCTGTCGAGGACGACATTACGAGTATTCTGACAATCGTAATTGCAGAAGTTATTATGTCTGGTGGCAGTACAAATGGGCCCATCTGGTGGAAATATTTTCGGCGGGTAATGCCAGGTGATTCCGCCGGCCCCGCCGACAATGCAGTAAAAACGCCCCACCGTAATTACTATCATTTTACTTCCATTTCATTTACATGGATGCTGATCGGCGATCCGGTTTTAATGGTCCGCGATGAAACTTGTCATTTAATACACATTAGATTTGTATCCGCGTTTAACAGAATGCTTTTGGAGCGGTTGTGTTTTGAATCCGAATGCTTCGGAAGCCGCATAGATTAATATAGTTACTTGCTTGTTTCTAGCCACCCGTGTGTGAATGATAACCTGAATAAATTTTGGAACAATCTAAATGTGTGAGTGGTGTAGGGGATTCTTTTCGAACTTTTTACATTTATAATTTAAATAATACTTGTTTGTGGTGTAATAAAAACTCCAACCTAAGACTGAACTTGACTTTTCAGGTACTTTACAGTATTTTGGTAATGAAGAAACCCTATAATTCCTCTAATATTTATTGAAAAGTCACTACTGCATAAGTTTGTGAGTTTTAGTTTCTCCTGTAATAACTGCAATTAAAACAGCATCGTTACAATTCAATATTTTAAATCTATCTCGTGTTCGATTCATTTTTAAATGTTAAAAAAGACGTTTAGTCTAAAGCAAATATTAATCAGGTTAGTAAAAGGATTAGCGGAGGGGCGGGCGCGGGCAGCCACGTGTGGAACGAGGGTAGGAGTAAATTTTCCGCTCCGCCGCCCCGCGAGATGAAGACAGTCTGGAAAACTAACGCGCACTAAAAGGTTCCATGGGATGTCCACTAAAATGTCCGCCGGGTTTAGGGACTTGATGCAGCGTTGCAATATAAATACTGATGGAAAAATATTTGTAAGCGAAGCTTGTAAGGTAATATACACGTAAGCATCAGGAAAATTTTTGTCATACTCGTAATAACAAAAAAAAATTGCTGACATAAAAATCCTTTGTTTTGTAAAATCTAATAATATTTTAATGTGAAGAAGCTCTTTGCATGATATTCACTACGAAATGTACTTACTTAACACAATACCTGGCAAAGATTTTTGATGTGAATTTTTGTTGATTTTCCCATTCATTTTGAATGTTAGGGTCCCAGAAATTTGAAAATGTGGCACGCGTTTTTAAATGCACATTGCCAGACCATCATTTCATTACATTTCGTCAAGTAAAGGGTTAATTCAGATTTCTATCTGCATTCAGTAAGTAATAATAAGCCAATTAGAATAATGTATTAAACAATCAAAAATTCTCAATCAAAATATTGCTGAATATCCTTTATAGTTTTCCTTTCAAACCACCGTGATAGACAATTTCGAAAAATGACGTTTGCTTTTGAAATTTCCGCATTGCAGGCACAAAGAATGTCACTTTGGGTTTGGAGTTGCCGTAACGAAGTAAGTGTATGCCACAGTGGGGAAGAAGCTAAATAGAAATTTACGGCAAATAATTAAAACTTGAATATATTTAAAATAAGCTTCCATAGTGAAGTCTATTGGTAATCGCGCTCTGTGTGTTATCTTAAATTAAATAGTGACTATTTAAGCCAATATTTTCATAAAGAATATGCTAGATTGTTGAAGTTCTACCTTTCTGTTGTACAACCAACGAATACAAAAAACGTTCCCACATCGTCTTAAGTGTAATTCATAAGTATTTCATGTGGGAAAATCCTTTAAGTGTGCGAGTATACAATTGGATATTACGACATCCATCTTACGGGATGATACCTTCCTCAAACGCACGTTTCAAATTCTCAACGCGCTTTCACCGACGCACGGCGAATTTCGCAGCCATAGTTTATTACCTATTCAGCGGACTGGCACAAATAAAATTGTATAATGCATAAGCGAATGGCGAGTTTGATTTACGAGGCAGCGGCGGCTCCGGCGGCCGGTCACGCGTTGAATAACTAACATAGGGCTATTCAAATGCCGTGTTGCGTTGCGTTTCAGCTACAGTCGGCTAAACGATGTTACTGCGACTGCCTAAGGTGAATTTAAACAGGATTTTGATACGTTTTCGTGGTGCATTTTGTTTGTTGTTAGGTGTGACGTGGGTGTCATATATCTTTATATTGTGTAATTGTTTGTTTTCTGCTTAAATAGAGATTTAAGCAGAATTAGAACTATACACGTTCGAGTATGTTGCATAAACAAGTCTACTATCAGCTTTTTGAAAATGTTTTATAATCAGGTACCGGATTCTTATAAAATTTTGTACAAATTATACTCCACCTTGTTTATTATTAATACGAAGGGGGTCACATAGTCATTGTCAAGCCCATATAAATAAAATAATTGTGTTCAAATAGTGGTCAATCTAAGACCTGGTACCAGCTCAGGGGAGGGTCATGGGGATCGGTCATGACCCTATGAACCCCCCCTGGATCCACCCTTGATTAATAGTTCATAGTTATATTTCAAAATGCGTATCATAAGAGATATTTAATGACTTTACACAAAAGTACCCCTCTAATCACGCTTAATTTTAACGGAGTCAATAGGTAACCAGCTTCAATAGTAACTGGTTACCGCTACGAGCAATAAAAAGTTATCCAACAATTATCTTTTGTTTTAAATATTTATAGTAAACAATAACATATCACGCAGTTCTACGAATTAAATGATTCAAAAAAGATGCAAACACGATACCGGATACACTCTTCTATGACGATACTACCGGATCAGATGGCTTAACTATTGCAAATATGTTTAATGCTTTTTTCCAGTCCGTATTTGAGGGTGACGTCAGCGTGACTACATTAAATGAATCGAGTCGTGAATCGAACAGTTGTTTAATTGAATCTATTTCAATTTCTGCTGAGATTGTGGAGAAATATTTGTCTCGTGTTGACCCAAATAAGGGGGCAGGTCCGGATGGCATACATCCCTTCTTTTTGAAAATGTGCGCTAAGGAACTAGCGGGCCCTATCTCTTTTCTATTTCACCTCTCAATGAAACATGGAGAAATGCCAACTACATGGAAACAGTCGCTTGTTGTTCCAATATTTAAAAGTGGGAACAAACATAATGTTCGTAATTATAGGGGCATATCTAAACTATCAGTGATTCCCAAACTTTTTGAAAAAATTATATTTGACTCACTGTTTCCAGCAGTAAGACCATATTTAATAAATGAACAACACGGTTTTATCAACAAACGGTCCACTGAAACTAATCTGTGTGAATTTTTGGATCAAGTACTTTATAGCATGGATGAAGGTTTTCAGATTGACGCTATTTACACGGACTACTCAAAGTGTTTTGATAAAATACCGCATCAAATTCTGCTTCGTAAATTAGAGTACATCGGCATACATGGTGACCTTCTGAGATGGCTAAAATCTTACGTTATGAACAGGACCCAAGCTGTATCACTTAAAGGCTTTTTGTCTAGTTTTATACCAGTGCCATCTGGGGTGCCCCAAGGCTCCCACCTCGGGCCTTTACTATTTAACATATTTATTAACGACGTCATTAATTGTTTCCGTCGTTCTAAATTTCTTTTATTTGCTGATGATACAAAAATTTTTACTGTCGTAAAATCAGTTGATGATTGTATTGGTTTACAAGAAGACTTAAATCGACTTCATAAGTATTGCAATGAAAATAAATTGTATCTAAACATTAATAAATGTTGTGTTATCTCGTATAGTAGGAAAAAACATCCATTAGAATTTAATTATACTATTTTTGGTCAAAATCTCAAACGTTCAACCGAGGTGAGAGACTTGGGAGTAATACTGGATAGTGAATTGTTATTTTCATCACATATTAATAAAATAACAAATAAGGCCTATAAGATGTTGGGATTTATATTTAGGCAAAGTATTGAATTTAAAAGTGTCACCACTTTAATGTTATTGTATAATAGCCTTGTAAGATCTCAACTTGAATATGCTTCTACTGTCTGGAATCCTCAATATTTGACATACGTTAACACTTTAGAAAAAATTCAAAGGAAATTTATTAAGAGAATGACTTATAAATTTCGAAACGACTTTAATTCAAACAGTATTTCCTCCCTCAAACTCAGAAGGGAACTTTTCGATCAAATCTTATTGTACAAAATTATTAATAACTACGTTGATTCGCCTTATCTTTTGAGTAAGATTATGTTACGATGTCCGAGAAATAACATGAGATCTAGTAAGACATTTTCTATTTCAAGTTGCCGTACTAACTATGCTTGCAACCGTTTTGTTCTTCGAGCTATGAATCTATATCGATGCCTAACGGCCAAAAAGGCCTAACCGCCATTTACCAAACTTTACAGGAGAGAGGATTAAAGATGAAAAATTTCGAAAAAAAAATCATAAGTTGCCGGGTTTTGCTTCCTAAGATTCCAAATTTTAGGTGTAAATGTAAAATATATTTCTCTACAAGATGTATTCATTAAAGTATTAAAAATCATTCATTTAAGAGTGTTTTTTGTCGCTTGAGCCCAAATGTACGAGGGCGGTTCAATAATTACTTAGCCTAAATATGAAAAAAACAAATTTTTAAGAAAGTTTAGATTTATTTTACAACACTGTCTCCTTATAAATCGATACACTTGGCACCGCGATGCTGCAAGCATTTTAACCCTTCCAAAAAATACTATTTCCCGAGGCCTTCAAAATTGGTCTCTGGGGCGGCGATGACCGCATCATTCGACCCAAATCTTTTTCTGGCGAGTGATTTTTTCGAAACTGGGAACAGGAAGAAGTCACAAGAAGCCAAAATTAGGGATTACGATGGATGGAGCAACAATTTGTAGCTCAATTCTACCAATTTGGCCATGACACCTACGAAGGTGTTAGCCGCCGCGTTGTCGTGGTGGAGCAGCACTTTTTGCTTTTCCTAATGCGGGCCTTTTTTTTCAATTTGTCATCGAATTGGTCTGGTAAGTCAGAATAGTGGAGCCCCATAGTTGTTTTACCCTTCTCGATGTAATCGATGTACATCTTACCCCGTGAATATAAAAAAACAGCGGCCATTGCCTTTCCGGCCGATTTAACAGTCTTCGCCTTCCTTGGAGCACATTTGCCGGGAAAAGTCCTCTGTTTCGACTGTTCCCTGGGTTTGGTGTGTACCAGCAAACCCACGCTTTGTTGACGGTTATAAAACGCTGAAAGAACTGCACTGGATAGCGTTGCAACAGGGTCAAACATGTTGCCGATGTTGTCTTACGGTTGCGCTTGTTGTCTGGTGGGAGCAAACGCGGCAGCCTCCGCGCCAACAACTTTTACACACCCAATTCATAGTGCAGAATATGATGCAGTGTTCTTTTTGCAATGCCCACAGTCTCAGCTATCTCGTGAATCTTCAATCGCCGGGCTGCCAACACGATAACTTGGATTTTTTTTACCTTTTCCTCCGTAGAAGCCGTTTTTAGCTTGGGTTGGCTTCGTTCATCAAAAACCGACGTGCGGCTTCGATCAAATTCATTAAACCAATTTTTGTCGGTCAACATGGAAGGAGAGGAGACATATTTCACAGCATTCAAGCGCTCTTTGAAATCCATGCGCATTTTCCCTTCCAAAAACAAGAATCTAATCACTGAACGATTTTGTTCCTTTCCATTTTTGTAAAAACCGACCGACAAGCTCACTTCCATAGGCTGTCAAAATAAAACAAATGAAGGGAATAGACTGAAAAGCCCTCAGTATACTTCAAAACGTATTTACTGCACGATAGTAAAACATTTTTGAAATAATAGCGGCATCTGGCAGCGAGGCTAAGTACTTATTGAACGGCCTAGGTATTTATTTTTTTACAGCAAAAATGTCGTAACCGCCTTTACCAAAAAATTTCATGTTAGCCAGAAGCGACTTAAGTGCATCTGTATTTTTATTAAAATTGCTTAACCGACATTAAGCCAACATAAGAAGTGATTGACGAAAAAGTATTAGTGTTAGCGAAATACTAAAAACACAGGGTGTCGCAGATAACCTGTACCAGTGAAAGTCTGCGACCAGACACACCAATACCCATAAATTGGATCATGTATTTTGGGAGAAAAATGGGATAAGCGCCACAATTAATAGAAATATGTGATAGGGCAAATAATCCTAAGCGCCATATCTTATATTTGTAATTCGCGGCCCGAAAGTACTAAGCGACATTTTTGTTATTTATTGTTTTTAAGGCAAATTGTCTAAGTAACTATTTTAAAATATTATATTTTCTAACCACCAGAATGAAAAAAACCCTAAAATATTGGGCGCTTAGGACGTAAAATTAAGGCTTGGAGCCTTAATTTACCAACCGCATAACCGACAAAAACTACGAGCTAGAGTGACGAAACCTAGATAGAACGACGGAGAAAAAAAAGGCGATTCCAATGATATATATAAGTCGATTTCGCAAAAAATGTCGCTTAGGCCATTTTGGCCGTTAGGCATCGATATAATTCCAAGTACTGTCACATCGACATTTTCAGCCATAAACCTAAGAAATTTAAGTGTTTGTTAAAGACCTACACCATTTGTTCTGATGTTTAAACCGTGTTTCTTCGCTGGTAGATTTGTGTTCTAGCCTGTGTTTTTATTAACATTATAATGGGTCACTTTCACATTTGGGGTACTGCTCTATTGTAAAGACTATTGAACAATTCTCTAATGTGCTGTCCTCTGGATCGCTCCCTGGATGAGATAGTGGCCCAAACGATACAATTAATGTATAACCTACTTGTGGAAACTTATTTGGCTAATGTGTTATTAATTTGGGTTGTTTAAATGTGTTGTAAACTGCTGTTTGTTTTCCTAATAAATAAAATAATAAAAAATAATAAAATAATAAAAACTTAATCTTGTACGAATGAGTTTTCCCTTTAGATAAGTTCGTTCAAAACTCAGGCTTATAAATATTTGTTTCGTCTTATCATATCAATACTGTTACGTAAGTTAAAAAACAATGTTAAAAGTATTACAAATTGATAGTTTTATTATACAATTAAGGATAAGGTATAAAAGCTAATTTTTTAATAATAACTACGTTTTATTAATAGGTACGTGAAATTAAATAAGCACAACAGTGACTGCACGCAATGATTATGTACATTTAAATAAATATTTTTAATGTGAGAAGTCAAGTCAACGAAAATGCTCTTGCACTATTTAATTTTTATTAATTTAGCGAAAAAAATAAAAGTTCATCAAATGGAGATGACAATCGGATTCAGTCTGCACATGTTACCAGTGTTAAATTTGAAATGCTTGTACATGGACAAACCTTTCACTTGACCCTTAGAATGTGGTCAGGGAAAATCCCCAAAGGATCGCGCAACATGGTTTCGCTTTCAACAAAATGTGTATTAGAAAATTTTAGTTCGGAACTTAACTCGTCTAAGCTATACTTGTTTTGTCTCGTGTTGAAAACACATAAAAAGTATCAAAAATAATTCAAAAGCTTTTCAACACAAAGGTATGTAATACTTTCTAGGAATTTATTTGATAATTCTTATTACTTTTCAGCACATTCATTGATTTTTAGTACGTTCTAACTGTATAATCTTATACATAAAATCGATCGCAAAATGTGTTGGTAAGCGCATAACTCAATAACGCCTGGACCAATTTGGTCAATTATATTTTTAATTGTTCTGTTATTTCTAGGGTTTTTAGGCAAGAAAAAAATCTAAACTAAGGGACGGGACGACGCGGGAAGGGACGTTACGCGGACGAAGTCGCGGGCGGAAGGCTAGTAACAAATGAACAATGAGTTACAAAATAAAAAAAAATAGAAACGGGCCAAACACGAACGTCCATTACAATGTTGATCCTGCACGGGAGTCGTTCCTACACCTTTTGAAACAAGAGACAGCACCACTGCTATTATAACTGGGTTGTTACTAAAATAATAAATATGTAATACTCACAATAAGTATTTTAAGTTTGACGATAAAAGATAAGAACACCTATTTAGCTTATAGCATTGAGCAGAAATACTCGCAATAAAAACATATTTATACGGGAATATCTAGTTGGCGCAAGCTATGAACCGATTGGCATATTAGTCTGATCGAAAAGAAACCTAATCTGCTAATGGATTCGACTCAGCGTTGTTGTGTTAGCAGACTCACAATCAAGATTACGAGAATCCACATATTAGATGCGATTTAAAAATCAGAAGAACGTGTTATCATTCGCATTATGTAAATGAAATCGTGGAATAACACCACGTACTCGTACCTAAGATTTGAAATAATAAACTTAAAAATAATAAGACAAGAATTTAGGATATTATAATACAATCTTTATAAACTAAACTGTAATATATCTTATGAATGCTAATAGTATTATATTTCTATTATTAATTTTGAGTTTGGCTCCTAAGAACTAGTTAGAATATTTTTCTTTAATGCAAATAGTATCTTAGGATATCAAGACCTGAAGCATAATTAAGGTACATTATGAATACTAATTTCCTTTTAAGCACTTATTGTTTTTAGTTTGGCAGATAAGAAATCTTTAATATATTTATCCTTAATGCAAAAAGTATTTAGAGAAAATAACGAAACATTCAAACGGAAACTTCGATTCGCACCCAACTTCCTAAGCTATCAACTAGAAAACACTCTTCCGAGCTTCCAGGTTAATCTACTCGCCCCTGGATTTAAATATAAAATACGATAAAGCAATAAATGCGGCTCTTACTGATTGCATTATTTAGATGCCAGGTATATTTTCCTCTGAAGCGGCGTCAAGTTCCTAAGTGCGCATAAAAACGTAAGCAATCAAGGAGCCAGATGTTTTTGCCGAGCACATAAACCGAGCGGCGTAAATTGACAATTAAGCTCCAGTTTCGATACCTTCAAAATATATGCAGTAAAATTTATACGGCGCGCTGGAAACAATAACGTGAAAGTGTATAAACCGAATCAGCAGCGTTTTCATGACCTCGGAAGTGCTTTGTTTTGACGTGGACGCGACGACATTTTTGTGGCAGACTCAAAAAACAGATGCATAGAATAAATGAAAAAAATATTTTTGCAGATAACCCCTTTACCTACTGACTAAAGTATAGATTCATATGGACTAACTGAGACTGATAATTTTCACAATTTAGATTTTTTTATTTACCAAACTAAATATGCTGTCAAAAACTTTTTAAAGGTACTTTCCGGCTTAAAATTTACAAAACTTTTATCTATTTCAATACTTTTCAATATTATTAGCACACATTAATTTATCTTATTATAATAATAATAATAATAAGATAAATTGGGGCTTTGGCCCCACGCATGCTTCAAAGGACCGGGTCCCTTTGGACCCGTGATCTCGAAAGAGTACCTACATAATAATAATAATATTGTGCGCAAATTCTTAACTCTAAACTAACAACATTGTCCGTTTTGGCCACAAGCCTGCGGTAATGTAAAAAACCCTAGAAATAGGAGATGAAACTCTTCATAAGAAATAAATAATAATAATAATAATACCCTCCGGCCGTATTCGGCCATGGCGGCCGATCTTACGATCAGCCAGGTACGCAGGATATATTATAGTGCACAAGTGAGTGCGCAAGCACAGGTGCACTCCCTATTCCTTCACTCTCATAATTCGGTGGGACAGCAGTCTGACACGACCGTAGAGAGACCAGGCGCAGGACCAACGGCTTAACGTGCCTTCCGAAGCACGGAGGAGTTCGAGATAAAAATTTTCGGTCACCCATCCGATGACTGGCAGCTGCGAACGTTGCTTAACTTTAGCAACCGCAGGCCGAGTGCGCTTACCACTGCGCCATCGAGCTTAATAGTCAAGTAAGTAAAGGTAATCGTATAGAGCAGACCTTAAGTGGATCCCCTTTTAATAGTCTCTTAGACATCAAGACAATTTAATAAGTGGCTGCATTTGTGGAGCCGAATACCAAGCCTGACTGAACAGAAGAGTGAGGACATCCCGTACCCGCTTGTTACCCGATTGATGCAACTCAACCGAAACGGGGTAGAAAATGGTGGTATGCGATTCAGGGAATGTACTCGTACGTCGATTTACTAACATATTATACTCACATCGGACACAATAGATTTATAAAGAGACTAATATTTTTTGCAATTTAATGGGTACTGTAGTATTCACCACATTACAGTATCAAAGATTTTTTGGCAGAAATATGCAAGATGGATGTGGTGCAGGGTTCTCTTTTCAAATCCTGTCCAATTCTAAAAATTGTATTTTATAACTCCTTTTATCACAATTTTAACGTAATATTGTTTTAACCAATTTTGACAAACATAATATTTGTTTGAAGCACAATACATTGGTACCTACTCGTCATTACTACCGACTTTAATTGATGCTTTATAATAATGTTAAACTTTATTCCTTCAACCATCAATGTAACTAAAGCAGTTAAAATGTAGTCACAAATTCACAATGTCAAAACTTTTAACCGAGGTTCACTTTCAGTCTTCTGTAATTTCGCCAGTATAATGTTTTTCTGTTTTAGGGTTCCGTAGTCTACTAGGAACCCTTATAGTTTCGTCATGTCTGTCTGTCTGTCCTGGCTCGTTCTCCGCCGTTTCTGCACCGATTGCCACGAAAATTGGTGGAGAGATGTATACTGATAATTCAAGAATTGGTTTTTAAAATAATCGAAAAATAATTATTTTTTACCCCCCCTCCCATACAGCGAAAAGTAAATTAGGAAAAAAAAATCGAATAACCCCATCGTGTGGGATATCGTTAAAAAGGTATTTTAATATACTACAAAAAATGCCTTGGAACCATGTGGATCTAATAGTTCGGTCTCGAGATATATTAATACAAAGTTAAAATTAGAGCGTCCCCGCCCCTAAATACTATTACAATAATTCTGAAAAAAATGTGCTGTATACCTCCAAGTAAGTACTTTCAACGAAAACTATAGCAAACTCTGTATCATTCATAGTTATATTTATACAACTCGACCAACTTATCACGTGCAGTTGCCATTACTAAATGGTGTGTCAAGCGGTCGGCCCATCTTATGGCTACGGAACCCTTTCATGGGCGTGTCCGACACGCTCTTGGCCGGTTTTTTTTATATAATAATATCAAAGTATATATTGCATTACCAAGGATTAGCTTATATGTTATCTGTGTCAATTTATTCTTTATTTCATTGTCTATGTAGGTATCTCTGATTGTCTATCTTTAATATACCATAAAAGATAGTTTGGCCGCCACAACAACTACCGTGTTTTATTATTTGTAAATTGAGTTTTTCCGTAACGCACTAAATGTTGAGTGCACTTCCAAATCATTTAGCTTGTTCAGCTGTCACGCAGAATTTTCAACATTCTGTTTGACCCCTGCAAATATTTGTCAATTCATTGGACAGCATTTATATAACGGGCCTCGGGAATTACAACCGATGTAACATTATTGTCGACGGAGCTGTTAAACTTTATTGCCGATTTATTTTTCTTTGACATCAGAGATTTCGCAATGTTTGTCTTTTTATGAGCTTGTGAACAGTTTGTGTAATCGCTCTTTGATAGCGGCTATTTATTTCGCCGCCACATAGGGATGTCAAAAGTCGATTGCTATTACGTTAGGAGGAAAGTGTGAATCGAAAATATTTTTAGCAATGTTTTTGTACACTCACTTTTTCATTGGGATACTTTAATATTTTCATTACTAGAGGGAACATCTATAGGTGTTCACTAAGTTAGTTCTGCGCATTCTTCTAAGCTTAATTACTGAGATTATTGTACTACGTGTGCTTATAAGCCTATTAAGTACAAGTTGCCAACTAAGTCCAAATACATTTATTTTGTATTGCATAATTATATGCACTAGTAAGTTCTTGTTGGTCTTCCTTACACATATATCGTACTAGATTAGTACTTTATCAAGCATCCTTATCGATAACTTATCTCAGAGTTTCTGTAGCTAAGTTTAGCAACAGGCAACCCTACTCCCAGGCTGTAACAGCGATAAAGCGTAATGACGGCGCCAAAGCAAATGTATTAAAGTGCTTTTGTTTGTCACTAACGTGTCCTAGCCTATTTTCATCTAAATGAAACTTTGCAGATTCATCTAGTTGTGAAATTTGGATTGCAGGGGGCACCGTGCGTAGCGATGACTCTGCCATCTCGTGACTCATATTCAAAACTTTTACTCTCAATGTCGGTAATTCTACTGTCAAACCACGGAAAAACACGGTGCCCTATTCTGCCATCTAGTGACTCATATTCGAAACTTTTACGCTTAATGTCAAATTTTACTGTCAAACCACAGACAAAGAATCGGGATTTTGCCGCCCTCTATAGTTTCTGCACGGTGCCTATTTCCTACGAGTTTACTGGAGTTAAAGGTCATATTATAAGGTGGTAATGGGAGAAATCATACTGTTCCACTTGTCATTAACTTTAAGTAATTTTAAATAAAAACTTAGTTTAATGACACAAAATTATTTTTTTGGTAGATTCATATTTTTTATTGCGAGCTGCAACCCTGTCACTATAAAGTCTTTGAACCTTACCTTGTTAAGTAAAGTCACAATATAATTGACGGGCCGGTTGGTCTAGTGGCTAGAGACCCTGGCTACAAAACCTAGGGTCGCGGGTTCGAATCCCGCTAGGGGCAAATGTTTGTGTGGTGAACATCGGCATTTGTACTCGAGTCATGGATGTTTATAAAAGTATTTAAGTATGTCTATCCGTTTCCCAGCATCCATAGTACAAGCTTCGAGCTTAGTTTGGGGCTAGGCAATTGGTGTGTTGGTCCAAATAATTTATTATTTATTACTTTTTTTATAATGATAGATTATACTACTAAACTAAACTAAAATAAAATAAAAAATAATTGTGTTTCAAAAAGTTAAAATTATTTAATGTAGTACATAATCAGTAAAATGAGAAACTCCGTACTACCGTCCGTATATGAGTCGTGTCGTAATTCTACCCCTCGACTTTAACTTTATAATTAACAACAAATTAAAAAGATCTCAACGTTAATTAAATGAATAAAGTTGAACAAACGTAATCGTACCTGTTGAAACGTGTATCTACGTATCTGTTTATGGAATTGTTCTCAATTTTACTCGTATGATATAAATTATATTTGAAATTAGCCTCGCAATTAGACAGATCCTCTTAAGCTAATTATATTGCGATTGTTAAATAAATACTGATGTGGGTGCCTGAGAATTCGAGACTGGCTTTATTATTTCTAGTTCAAACGGAAAATTATACCTAATGTCGCTCCCAGATGTAAGGCAAACACCTGGTAGGCTAGCCAAGATGCCACTTTAACGAATTCGCCAGACGCTTTCGTAGCGACTTATATCTTCATCCCGCTCATATCAATAGTACTTACGTGTGCGAGAGGGCAATATAAGTCGCGACGAAAACGTATGGCGAATTCGACAAAGTGGCATCTTGGCTAGGGCCCCTTGTCCTATTGAGTTCAATGATAACTTAACTAGAAAAATCACCAAGTGTGCTTGCTGTCTCACATATTCATAGGGTATAAGTAATATAATATGTCATGAACATTGGACTTTTGAGTATCCTTCTAGCGATTAACGAGAGGAGTGCAAACTTTGTTCAAACATTTTGTATTCGATATCATGATTGTACTGTACAGAACTCGTATCTTATCTAAATAATTTTAAGAAAGTATATACAGAATTCAACCAAACAGTAGCCGTTTATATCATGCAAGGATACACAAAAACATACTTTCTATATTCACAAACGTTCTCAAAACCTGAATATAAAATTCCGCTGTAAATGTAGGTACCTATATACGGTCCGAGGGAGCAGATGCTAACTCGCTTCCAAAGAAAAAAGGGTAACATTGTGCTAACGATACTCCAAGGAAGATACAAATACTGTAAGAAATATTTATGGAGGTTTTTTGGAATGGAATCCCCCGGGATAGCGGGACGAGACGCTTGGCCTCTGGAAATACGGGAAAACACGTCTTAAATCCCCCGCCACGCATAACTCTTAATACTCGGATTATAGAATAGCTTCTTAAGTCTTGGGTGCCAAAAGAAAGATAACAAGCAATTAGGGTGTAGCTATAAAATCTCCGACGTGTTTTCAAGGAAAGCTTTGTGGTTTTAGATTTTTCGGAGTGTAATTTATACATATTAACATTTTCTCATCGGTACGGATTGGTTAAATCGTTATATTATTTTGACTTACACACATAATCAATCATATAAGATTAATAACATGCAATTTTAGTCTCTGGTTTAAAAATGTCAAGTTTACATTCAAAACAGATATGCGTGTTTCATGCTATTTTACTGTTCTAATAAACATAATATTTCGATGAAGTATACCTAAAGAAAAAATGCCTAATGAGCTTTTCGCCGCCTATTTTCTTTCACCTGATCCTCGTAAATATTGCGTGCGACCATAAAATGCATTAGTACAGTCTGCCTTTGAATAATGCCACCCTCAATTTCGGAAGGTGAAAATTATTATACTAAATTCCGGAGTAGCAGCAGTTACGAATATACGAGGAAAACACCACCAAACAATATTTTATATAGTTTGTTGGTGTGAAGGTTAAATACTTTCACCTCAGTAGAGGGTATGGACTTTTTAATTGCAAACAAGCAAACATTATGCTGCGTAAAAATTTTAAATAATTTGTAGGGATCCGTAGCTTCAGATATTTTTTTTTGCTCACACTGTCTTTCCGTACCGTAAAAGTTGGTTTATTACAAGTTGCATTCTATAAACAGCGTTATGTTTTAAAGTTCGTGCATTCAGCTGCGTTCTAGGAAAGATACAAAACGGGCCCGACTGTGTAGTGGTCAGGGACCCGAGCTACAAAACCAAGAGTCACGCGTTCAAATTCCGCTAGGGGCTAATGTTTGTGTGATGAACATCGGCATTCGTGTTCGAGCCATGGATGTTCATAAAATTATTTGAGTATTTCCTTTCGTTCCCTGGCTTCCATAGTACAAGCTTCGAGCTTAGTTTGGGGCTATGCAATTGGTGTGTTAGTCCAAGGAATTTAATAATTTAGGTACATATTAAATAATGTAAGTAACGTCAAGGTAGCTAACTAAGTCTAGACTTCACAAACAGACGGCTAGCTCACGTCGCACCCCGATCATGAGTTTGCAACCAAATGAATACACCTGGTGCTAATTAAGTAATGGAGCCCGCGGGACGTCGCGAAGGGTTTCACTAATTAATTAATGACCATTCATCCCTCCGATAACTTGGAAACGTCGAGTTTTAAACCCGCTTTGAATACTATCTCGATTGGCCGATATGCGTGAGGTTAATTAAATTGAACTTAGTACGTTAATCAGCGGGTAGTGGGTTACAAAATATGACTACTTATAGATAATCGATAAGCGGTCACTATACGAAAAGTCTCACAACACACGCTATTTTTTAACAAAAAAATAAGGGTAATTATAAAAGTTATCCCTTTGTAGCTGATCTTCAGCTTTAGTGGCTAATCCTAACGGTCCACCTGCACGCTAAATATGTAGATACATAGTACGTTCTTCTAAAAAGGATCTACGTCCATTAAAAATCAGAAAAACCACTGTCGAGCGCTCCAAGGATAATAAAACGAACTTATTGTCTTAAATCTGAACCTTCAATTGTTTCAAACCTTAAGGAATGGTAATGAATTAATTCCCAGTACCGCTGGTTTCGGAATAAAGCGGTGATTGTGTTACGATGAGAGTAATTACATGGCTCGTAAAGTGACTAGTAAACACGGCGGGGCCGGGACGACGGAATCGCAAGAAATTAATCCGACGACGTGACGCCCCGACTTACTCTAGGCCGATTAAAATTTCAATAATGTACAGGTTATTCAATTATTACACCTTCAAAGAAATGATTTGGATTAAATGTTGTATTAATGACGAGGCATAGTTAAAAAAACCGGCCAAGAGCGTGTCGGACACGCCCATGAAAGGGTTCCGTAGCTAAAAGATGGCCCGACCGCTTAAGACACTATTTAGTAAGGGCAACTGCGCGTCATAAGTTGGTCGAGTTGTATAAAAATAACTATGTATATGTATGATACAGAGTTCGCTATAGTTTTCGTTGAAAGTACTAACTTGGAGGTATACAGGACATTTTTTCAGAATTATTGTAATAGTATTTCAAAAGTTAAGGGGGGGGGGGACGCTCTAATTTTAACTTTGTATTAATATATCTCGAGACTGGGGTGTTTGATCCACATGGCTTCAAGGTAAGTTTTATTGTATTTAAAAATACCTTTTTAACGATACCCCACACGATGGGGTAAGTCGATTTTTTTTTCCGAATTTACTTTTCGCTGTATGGGAGGGGGGGTAACTACTAACTATAATTATTTTTCGATTATTTTAAAAAACAATTCTTAAATTATCAGTATACATCTCTCCACCAATTTTCGTGGCAATCGGTTCAGAAACGGCGGAGAACGAGCCAGGACAGACAGACAGACATGACGAAACTATAAGGGTTCCGTTTTTTGCCATTTGGCTACGGAACCCTAATAAAAATTGTATTTAACCGAAGGTTGAGCACTCATCTCTCAACTGATATTAAATGTTTATTTTTAAGCTGTACAGCCAGCATCATAAAATAAAAATCATAAAATTAACATAAAAGTCTAGCGCGGCAGCATACGCGCAGTGGTGAAGTAACTTCTAATGGAACAAAATGGACACTAACGTTAGGTATAAGCTTAGGTAACGATCTTTTCGGCAAAATTTCATAATCTATACAAATATTATAAAGAGGAAAGGTTTGATTTTTTGTTTGTTTGTATGAATTGAATAGGCTCCGAAACTACTTGGCAGATTTGAAAAATTCTTTCACTGTTGGAAAGCTACATTCACCCAGAGTAACATAGGCTATATTTTATCTCGGTACAGGAAGTAGTTCCCCCGGGACGCGGGTGAAACCGCGTGACGGGCCGCTAGTGTGAGATAATGGTGATTGAGAAAAAAGAAGGTACTTAGCTAGTACCCAAAAAATGTGACTGACAATCAAACTTGCTGTGTTAAAGTCAAAGCTATTTTATAGATTGTAACTATCCTTAGTAGTACAAGTAACCTGTTACCTATACAAATATGTATAATAAAGCTGAAGATTTGTTTTGTTGGCTTGGACGCGCTTATCTCAGAAACTACTGTTTCAAATAATTTTGCGTTGGATAGTCCATTATAGGAAGGCTAGACAGCTACAGTATAACACTATGTGTGCGGAAACCGAAATCCAGGCGGACGGGGTCTCTGGCGGCAGCTAGTTAAATAATATTATGTTACAGGAGCCGGTAAAAATAAAACAACTTGTACTCCGCGTGGAACTCCCGCTGAAATGGATGTGCACACGTCATGACTCGTCACTTTCTAGAACATCGACTATCAATCAAGATGATATCTGTATACCGTATGTCATTCTTCGAAAACGCTTTTAAAATATATGTGAAATGAAATGTGATGTTCAATCTATCGAACGTGAAAGACCTCTTACATTTTATTCACAATCTAGTTTGTAACTCTAGTTTGGATATGTTTTTAATTTAAAGATTTCACTCTAAAATAATACTAAGACATGCTATGTTCGACACGATAACATTGTTATAATGATTAATATTAAAACGTCTATCCCGATTATTTACGATAATGGAAGTAAAAATACTTCATCATTATTTCAGGCTATTCTTAGGGTCATTTTTTTTCTGCATGAAACTCATTGGGATGTATCACCAAATCACAAAGTATCTCAAACTAATAATATAATCAAATAAGAATAATCTGTACAAACACAGGCGCTAAACTAGTACTGTAAAAATTACTTTCTCTCTATAAATGCCGTATCTATATCTATAAAACTCAAAGGTGACTGACTGACATAGTGATCTATCAACGCACAGCCCAAACCACTGGACGGATCGGGCTGAAATTTGGTATGCAGGTAGATGTTATGACGTAGGCATCCGCTAAGAAAGGATTTTGATTAATTCAACCCCCAAGGGGGTAAAATAGGGGATGAACGGTAGTATGAAACTTTGTCAATTTTAAACCTATCGGGCTGATATTTTGCATACATAAAGCTGCTATGACGTAGGCATCGCCCAAGCAATCACATTTATAAATTCTAACCCCCAAGGGGGTAAAACAGGGGATGAACGTTAGTATGAAACTTTGTCATTTTTTCACCGATCGGCTTGAGATTTTGCATTCATAAAACTACTATAACGTAGGCATCGCCGAATTAATGACATTGATAAATTCCAACCCCCAAGGGGGTAAAATAGGTAGGGGATGAACGTAAGTATGAAACTTTGTAATTTTTTAACCGATCGGGCTGAGACTTTGCATTCATAAAGATAATATGACGTAGGCATCCCCTTTTAAAGATTATTTGAAAAATCCACCCCTAACGGGAAAAATAGGTGATAAAGAAACCGTAATCCACGCGGACGAAGTCGCGGGCGCCCGCTAGTTGAATAATAAATCTTAAAAATGCAAGCTTCTTCACAATAAACCGGCGCGGACGATCGGTCCGCATTAACATTTGATCGACGAAGCATTATCAATGATCCCGCATTACCATGATTCAATATCCCTTAGGTTAGCCCCTGAATTTTTGTTACTCATCCACTAACCTGCCGGCTGTCCACTTAACTTGAATAATGATGTGAGAGGCAAAGGGCGGGCGCGGGGCTAGGTGAACCGGCAAAATGCCAGCCGGCCCGTCTCGGCCGCCCGGCCGGACCGATGGGAATGGAGACTTTATCAACGGAAAAACTGAGGTTCGATATATCATTCAGTTGAATGTATGCAGTATTATATTGTTGTCTCAAAAAAATAAGTATTTTAATATGCAGAACTATAGATAAAACAAAACAAAAAAAAATATAAAGAGAGCTACCTTCACTATAATTGCAGAGAAATAGCGTGCAGACATAATTATATATGGGTGTCGAATAAAAATTAAACCACTGTACGTTTTAGTCGGTTAAACGTAGAACGTAATAATTGTTTGGAGATTTTTTGTTTAATATCGAGATAGGCAAAGTAGTAGAACGTGAATGTTCTTCAATGTAGTTTTTATTATCGTTGAAATAAATTACAACCTCATTCGGTAAGATTAAAAAATATCTTCATATATATCTATGTATATATACTGACTGACTGACTGACTGATTACATAGTGATCTACCAACGCACAGCCCAAACAACTGGATGGATCGGGGTGCAATTTGGTATGCAGGTAGATGTTATGACGTAGGCATCCTCTAAGAAAGGATTTTGATAAATTTCACCCCAAAGGGGATAAAATAGGGGATGAAATTTTGTATGAAACAGAAATACATGCGGATGAAGTCGCGGGCGCCCGCTCGTTAAGTCATAAAGTAAGAGTGAGGAGCGAAGGAACATTTTCGGCAAAACCCGAGACTTCAAGATTCGTGTCTGTCTAAAGCCAAGTGCTACATAATTAGATAAAATAACACATGCCATAAAACGTGAATGGGACTAATAATAAATGTGGCGGATAAGGCTGTAGTTGCGGTGCGTAACCCCGTGGTAGGGAAACGGCTTTCTTTACGAGCTATTCCGCTGAGCCAATATTTCTCCGCGACAGTGCGCGCCATCATAAAATAAAACGAAAAATTCCAACGTACTGCTTCGAGCCGCCATGAAAATCATAAGAGGCGAGATTTTACGGCCATCTAGCTCCACGTCAGGTGATTAATAACATAAACAATAAATACGATGAGAGAGGTACGGTGAAGGGTAGAAAAAATGGCTTGCATAAAAAACGTGACAACCTTTTTTGAATTTATTCAGACTCTTAATTTAGAGAAATACTTAAATGTTCAACAGAACAATATCTACGAAAGATTTTTATTAGTTTTCGTATTTCGTTTACAGGTTCTTTAAATCTTTCATCAATTTTCGGGAAATCGGATCTTTTTGGATTCAAATATAGGAATAATGGCATTTGAAAAAGTAATATCCATGAAACGAGGGATTTCTATTGAGTAATACAAAATAGATAAGGCTTATTCAGAAGTATTCTTAAATGAGATTAAACGAGAAAAGCACAATACTTAGACGTGACCTCGTTCGAGTGAAGTATAATAAAAAGATCGAATCGGTAAAAACGTAAACATTTGTTTGCGTAGATGCAAAGAACCCTCTTACCGAGGAGTGTATGGAGTGCACTTATTATATCGTGCGCTCGAGGCTGTACGACAAATGCTTGACAAAATACTCTGCCAATTGTGTCGGAGTACCGCCCTCAATTGTTCGAGATGAAAAATGGCCTATTTGGATTGTTCACGAACAAATGCGTGCCGTCCGGGTCATTACGCTTTGTTTTAGGAATAAGTACGACAAAAAATACCCTGTGAAAAGCCGAATTTCTCTTTTTCCGCCCTCTTGAGTTGTGAGTAAGCAGTGTTTAAACTACGGCCAATTGTTTAGCCATGGAAAAATATCTGACGCCTTAACTCCGAGCGGAATTCATGTCATGTTCGTATTCTAATGTTTATGAATGCCCAGTTGAGTTTATTTATTGTAACTGGATAAAAGCTTATGTTTTTGATTTATTGAAAATAAATATTTTTTATTTGTCAAATATTCAGAATACCTACCTATACAGTTTCTTTTTTACACAAGAATACTAAACATGTAGTATGCGAGATAGAAAAAAATTTTTCCTACAAAGCAAGCGCCCTAAGATCGTCAAAAGTTATCTATGGAGATGAAAATCGGTCGGAAATCATAACAGCTGGGATTTTACTGGCCGGCATCCGATTGGAACGCGAATGCCAGAGATTTTTTCAGAGGCGGCGGATTGAGGCGATAATAACAATGTCGTCACTTCCTCAATCTAACTTCTTCAATATTCCCTCACGGACCGATACGCAATAATATTTTATTCGTCTAAAGAAAAATGGGGGAGTATTTTATTAGGGTGACACTGCTAGACTTCATCTTAAGTGATTGACGTCTTAAAAAAATATTAATTTGTGAGATATTTAGACTGCTTGTGGAGTTGGAATTTTATTACGTTATTATATATTTAAAAAAATATCTTTACATCAAGACAAGTAGTGTTCTAATATGTTTGTAAAAATAAACTAACTGACAACTAACTTACTATCCCTTTATTTTTTACTAACAAACGAAACCGCCATAATCCTAACTACAGTTATTAGCCCGCAATATACATTCCCTCGGTCATTTACGTAATGTTCTCCCCCTGAAAGATGACCCGACAAACGAAAAGTGATCACATAATTAGCACTAATGAGTGTATAAATGACCTGCGTTATTATTACCTGCGTACGAAACCGCAGGGGCCGGCAATATTGGGAAAATAGTTTCTTATAAAACATGTCTAGCTAGATCTTACTTACTATTATAAAGGCGAAAGTTTGTATGTGTGGATGTGTGGATGTATGGATGTATGGATGTATGGATGTATGGATGTTTGTTACTCTTTCACGTAAAAACTACTGAATGGATTTGAATGAAACTTTACCACAATATAGCTTATACATCAGAATAACACATAGGATATTGGAAATCGAAATCCACGCGGACGGAGTCGCGGGCGGCCGCTAGTAAGTAATATTTATCTGTTATCTTACTAAGGTATTAGTAAAAAAACCTACGTAGTTTTATTTAACCAATGATATTTATTTTGATTGAATGACACTAATACAATTATTTGTAATAAATAAAGTAAATTGTTCTTAAAGCATGATGAATAGTCATATGTAATTAATCATACTAATTATATTTATGCAACTTTGTTTGTTTGGATGTAAGTCTGTCAATCATGTTGAAACTTCTGAACGGATTTTGATGAAAGGGGGACGCCGGCTGGCCGTAGAAGTTTCGGCCCACAGTGCACACATATGAAAGTACTATGGAAATATAGAGTAAATAGTCATTAGTTAACTGGGGAAAGAAAGGGTTTAAAAAAAGTCAGTGTTTTTGGGTAAATACATATTTATTATTTTCCATCAGTAATACAATATACGATTTCCACCATATTAGCTGTTGAAGGTTGTAAAAAGTATTTGTTTACCTGCTACGGCTGAACCCGGATCGTCGGAGTCAGTATTCATAATGAAGTTGTTTAGTTAAACGCACGAAATAAAACCGATCACTTTGTTGATGCAAGAAAAACACAATTACTTTATATATTTTGAACTTTGACAGTTGAATTGGCAGTTAATTTAGTGTTTCCATTGCGTAAAAAAATATCGATATTCGATTTTAGATTTATTCGATTCTAATATAGTTTTATAAAATAATGCAGCCTAAAATATACGTTTGATTGATTCATGAAAATATCTTACTAAGATTATAAAATATTTAAAAGATAAATAGGATAATGACACTGAAATATATTTATTTTTTTATTTTAGGCATGCTACCTCTCATGTTACGATCGTACGGGATCGTACGGGTATCTTAAAAATTGCAACCAATTATTCACCTCATTTCTGTAGATAAATTGTAAGTGGTATTTTTATTTCTATTTTAGCTAAGATCCACCAACCTAATAATATTCGATATTCTCTTATAATCGATTTTCTGAAATTATATTTCTGTAGTGGCAACTCTTAACACATACGAGCCCGCCGCGGGTCGGCTCGATACACACGAATTTGAGCTTTACTTCAATGCTGATAGGGCGTAGATAGATAGGTTTACACATATTTGTCAAAAGGACGCAATTCCGGTGGGGTTAATAAATAGTTGAATTTCTTTTAATTTTTGTTTTATTAACCCCAACTTTTAGCGACATACGAATAGTGCGAATAATTAAGAACGAATATTTTAGCTATTTTTATAAAATGGAACATCGTGTGCACTTCTGGGCCGTATTCCGGCATCCCTCTATTATACAGACAGGTATGGACTGACTCAGGTGATACGATACTTTTAAACCCAATTAAATGTTCCCATTTGACATAAATGATATCTACGCGGAATAAGCGTGATAAAAAAAGCCGCGGGTAAAACTTGTCCAACATAAAAACACAAATTGTAGTTTAAGTAATGTTTTTTTTAGTTTGAAAGTCATTTATTTATTTTTATTACAACTATATGCATTTCTGTTTAAATTAAAGTATCCCCGTAAGTTCTTAACCTGTGCACTGAAATTTAAAGTGGTACGTGTACAGAAAATTAACCGAAAGTGCACTCATAGCCGTAAACGTTGCTATTAATTTTTGTTTGGTAGTAATTTGTTCCACAACATCGTGACGTTTATTTCGGTCCTAGTTTTGCTACAACTATATTTACGTTAAAAACGCTAAAGCTACTGGTGAAAGCACTGAATAGCTCTGACTTCAATTCTTGAAAGGAATCGATTATTTGCGTTTTGCATTACGTATTCCAAGCTCCTCAGGATATCACATTGTCCATAAATGTTAACCCTGAATAAAGCAAAGCTTGATTGAGCCCTGAGAACCAGACAGCGAATATATCTACGTATACAATTACCAAATGTTCGAATCGTGTAGGGATTAAGCACAATCTCAGATACTTCAGTTTGTTCAATCTGTAATTTAAATAACGTAAGTATAATGATCGGACGAGTTTGTTCGACAGTTGCTCTGCTTAGCTCCGGGCGCTCTTCAACTATCTCGTTTCGGCAACTTTTAATTCAGTCACCAACTTATAACTGCCTGAACTCGACTCCGAATCGGTGCAACCTGATGTATAGTTTGAATTGATACCGATAAATTCGGTTCCACTGCGAAGGTTTATTCGTTTACGTAAACTTTGAGATTGGCTCTAACAAGGCTGAGAAGCGGAGAGCGCGCCGGTGATTTCTACTCTTAAAATCCAATTTAAATGCATTCCTCTGTGCCACAGGAGGGCCCGCCGATACGCTCTGGGGGCCAATTAACTTATTCATCCTTAACATTTCATTGCTCAACTTTGTTACTACTTCCGCAGTTTATCTTGCACGTTTGAATTTTTTTTGCTATAAAACTTAAGTCAGTTTTGACAATACAATTCGTTGCTTTTCTTTTAAAAAATTGTTCAGGAATATCAAACAAATAACGGTTCACATTCCTCACGTTAAATTACAATTTTGTTTAATAAATTGTAATTAAACGGGAGGAATGTGAACCCTGTATTGGTAAAAATTTAACGCGAAAATCTATAATACGAAAATTTTCTTGTTTTATTATTTATTCAGTGCGTTCCTTTTAAAATTAATTAAATTCTTCCCTATCGAAATTTTATTGTTTACTCAAAAACTTACCACATAGCCTGTTAAATATTTTTCATTACGATAACTTCATAAGCTCATGACTGCTACTTGAAATTGAAAAAAGATATTGTTCTGAAGTAACACCTAAAATGCAATTTGAACACCCTAATAGAAACGTTCTTACTAAGAATTGTTGCAAAGTGTAATGGGTTCAGGTGAAATTAACGCAGAAAAATAGGAAAAGTTAGAACGAGTTTCCGCGGGGGTTTTTTTGCCGTCGCCAAGTAGCGCTGTGATTGTAAACTGCTGAATTTATAATGCCATTTTCGAACTCCACTTCATCGGGAAGTTTTAAACCGGTTCGTAATTTAACTCAAGTAGGACCCACCCGCCATTCATTGGAGGTAAATTCAATAATATCAAAGTTGTGTCGCCTCAATGAATTCTTAAGATGAATATTTCAATTCTCTTTTGCTTACTTCGTCGTCGTTAAGTACGTAGTGAAAAATCAAAATGGTTATAATCTGTTCAGTATGTTTTCTTACTTTATGTTTCTTAAAAAATATAAAATTTTATTTCATAAACATTTGTGATATTCCTTTTATTATTTATCACGTCTTACTTTCTATGTGAATAAATAAAAACATCGGTATCGTTAATAAAAAGGCATATCTTGATATTCTGTTATCTGGGATTCTCGTGGATCGTATTATGAAAAAATAAACGATCTTTTTTCGGACCCTATTTATTTAAAAAGGATGCGATGACTCAAGCAGATTCGCAAGATATCTGTACGCCTTCTGTGGATTACCTTGCAAGTCTTTTATACGAGAGGCGGGGACCAGTATCATCACTACTTAAGGATATTAAAATCCCTTCTATTTGTGTAAGAAGCTTGTTTTCTCGCTGACGGCGGGGCGTTTATCGAATAATCCACATAAAGCAGAGTGAATTGAGCTTGTATAAGCGACTCATCTTCTGGTGTTGAGAGCGAAAGATTTACTAGCGTAGTGCGGTTATGAAATCATGTCAAGTTAATTTTAGCGTTGTTACCTATGATCCTTTTTTGAACTTAGTTATGAAGCAATAGCTTTTGTCGCTTTCAATGTAGAATATGATTGTTGTTCACAATCTTAACCTCAATTACTTAAATATCTAAAAGGTTTTTACTGTTGCAGCTGACGTTTTTGTTAGGATTGTTTGTTTGAAATCGAGATTTATTGATAAACTAATAATTTAGAAAACAACCTTGATCTAAGGGCATGTCAAAAGTTATATAAATTGGCCTGATTTTGTTATCTCTGAGCGCTTAAAACATTGTTCAGTCAGTGCAAATATTTGAGCACGTCTGATCGCCACAGGAGAAATAACTGTTCAAGAAATACTTTTATTGTGATTAAGGTAAATACTATTTCAATTATTATAATAAAGCATAAAGTTGAATCCATGAAATAAATATAGTTACATCAAGCGAGAATATTGTCAGTTAAAAATACAAACAAACATAAAATCTTTTTTAGGATTAAATGGAATCTATTTTGTAATAATGGCATATAAAGTTCATTAATTTATAATTTATTAATTCATGTTATTTTGAAAAACGTGTGTTTTTTTCGACTAGTCGTATTTTCTTTATCATTTGCAATTGAATGCTACAATCTTATTTTTACACACTTTTTTGTGCTATCAACTATCACCAATTTCCCTCAGAAGCTCATGTAGAATTTACGTCTTTGGGTCTTGACATTTTGGGGTGATTTAATTAATCATCTATTTTTTTAGCTTAAATAAGTTTTGAAGTGTTTACATTTGCATTCATTCTGATTGTTCATTTAATTTGACAGATCCAAATATTGGGAAAATGAACAAACTGATTCTCCTACTACTCGCCATGACGGTTATACTAGCAATTGCGGACGCGAGATACACTTGTCGGTCAAGGTAAGATCATTTTAGTTTAGTACACAATTAGATTAAGAATATAAGAACGGCTTCTTAACTATATATTTCCTGTTTATTCGTACAAATAGTGCGCTAATTAACTGCAAGTCTTCTTACGTTAATATTCACAGATTTTTTATAATAAATATTTTTTAGTGAAGCACCAATTTGCTTGTATATTTTTTTTAGTATTATATTTATTTTCGCAAATGAGCAATAACAACAAAAATTCTAATAATATGTAGCAAGTATATGTTTGAATTTATTCATTTCCCTGTACAATAATTGGTCAGTTTTACTCCAATCATATCAATTATTTATCAGAGGACTAAAATTAGATTAGATAGATTCTCTAATTAAACACATAATACATCATATGTATTTGAACAACATTTAAAATCAAATTATTAAACCTTTGTTTATAGGAAATGCTGCAACAGTAGAAGAAACGACATAGACAGTAATGAGGTTAGTGACATATATCAAATTAAATTCATATTATGAACCGCATTATATTGCGTAAAAGGTTTTTTTTGACCATTCATCGTTGATTCCAAGCATTAAAACTAAATTTGATAAAGTCGAAAACTAATACAGAACATAATTAACTTCAGTTTAATTAGACACGTATATTAGGATCGTACATCACTCAATTAGAAATGACTATCAAAGTTTAAATTTGTAATAGATAAACCTACAGATAAGTACCTCGCAAGGATCTTAGAACAACAACAGTAAACAAATTTAGAACATAGATCAGAGGTTAAACACTATTATCATAGTTATTTAACCCGAAACTACGCACTAAATTGTGTGTAATACACAATAATATTATTACTAAATTAGTATGCTCTTGTTCAACTTGAGAACAACATAGCGCTTTTCGTCTAAAGCTAGTCATAAACTTGTATTCTGTCTTTTATTGCGGCAATATGTCATGGAAATTATAGCTCGTCTTTTGCTTATTATAAGACAGAGCGGAACCAATATCCCGTGTTATTATAAAACTAGCGTGGATTTTGTTATACTTTAGCCTAAAACCTTCCTCGTCAAATGGACTATGGAACACAAAAATATTTTTCTGATTCAAACCAGTAAGTAGTTCCTGCGATTAACTCTTCAGCTTTATTATATTAGTATATAAAATACCGTTATTTGTTTTATAGAGCCGCGAATGCGACCGTCAAAATTCAGATTCATCATCGTCGTCGTCATCGTCATCGTCATCGTCTTCTTCATCGTCTGAGGAAGATTCTTGCAGAGGCAGAAGATGTGGAGTAAGTTTCTTCTTATTTAATAAATACATAATGTTCTCAGGAATGTATGTATATCGGAGTCTATTTGCGGGTGCAGACAAGTGCTCAGGATATATTGTGAAAACGAAGACATCATAAATAGCCCGAAGCGAGAAAACTTTTTTTAGAGTAAGAGGTAGTGATCACCACCGCCCATAGATGTCAATACCACCACACTGGTTGCGGATGCATTGACTGCCTTTAAAACCCTCTACTCCCTCCAGCTATTCTATCCTGTGAGCCAGTATGACGATGTTAAGGTTATATAATGCCATGTTAGTGACGCATCCGTTGTCTTAGCAATTGGGGCTCCCCTAATGCTAATCATAACATAATGCGCAGTATTAGGAGTATTTGATATGCATACTGTTGAAATTGTCAAACAAGACAAATCATTGGCGATAGTTTCGATATGCCTTACTTTCCAGACCGCGACGAAATGACCAGAAAATTCCTATTTGAGTTAAGTGCTATTTAATCAGCTCAGTATATTTATGTTAAGCTCTTTGACAAATAGTATTATGCAGTCATTAAAAACTTTTAAGCCATAGCATGTTGAACGCAGCAAAGCACTCCAATTTGTTTGCAAATGTTAGCGGGTTCCTTCAAGCGAGTCTCGATTGCGGCTCTAATGAGCAATAATGATGAAACAGTTCCCTCAACTTTACTTCTCAATGTTATATTTTCACAATTTTTACCAATTTTATGTTCCGTTATGAATTTGTATGGATAATTAAAAGTTTGACACAAAACGTTGCACTTCAGAATTACAATAATTGATTCTTGAAGATTAGATTGACCAGAATAAACTGAGAATGTTAAAAATCTTAGTAAATACAGCAACTTTCAAATCAACCATTAACTTTCTATGTTGTCGGCTGTTACATACTTAATTCTGTCGTGAAATGGATATAACCTATATCACCATTTAAAATTAGAAGATCTCACTAGGAATAAAACAATTAACTACATATTAAAATTTACCTGGTTTCACGGACGAGTTTCTTTTACTTGCCCGTGGTTGATCCGCGAAACTCGTCCGTGATCAGCTCCGGTGTTGAATATTGTTTTTTTTTCTCTTAATATTTGTTTAACTTTTGTCAATTTCAGAGGCAACGTGATTCCTCTTCTTCGTCATCATCATCATCATCATCATCTTCATCATCGTCTGAAGAGGATGACAATTGCGTACGTAACCCTTGCTACAAACACAGAATACCGACAACAAAGAAATATGTGCACTACATCCCCTTGTTCAAGGTAACCGACACCGAGAGATCCACAACCACCACCACTGAACAAGAAATCTTCAATAACGAAATATCACAGACAATAACTTATTGACCAATGTATTCATTTCTAAACCCATGCGTACTAAAAACACTTCATCATACTTTGCAATGACATTTGAAATTGTTACACATGTGTTTATGTCAACAACGTTACAATACAATCACAGTAAAAAATAATAGTACAATAAAATCAATACTCAACCTGTGTAATGTAAGAATGACCCTTATACCTACCATAGCTTAAAGGGAAGGATTTAAGCTATGGTAGGTATAAGATTTTATACATTGAATGTTGCTATTTGCAATAATAATAAATTAAAATGAATTGCAATACCTTTGATTAATTTGCTTGTGACTGAAGATGAAATTGACCTTGATTAAATGATTGTTATTTTAAAATATATTTATCACAAAAACATTGGCTTGTTTCTTTACTACCGACTTCTTTTTAACCTACCAGTAGACAAATAATACACGATACAACTGAATAATTTGATATCCAACCTATCCACACCAAAAACATGCACTAATTAATATTTTGAAGACATTCCTCATGTCTTCTAAATATTAAATAACTTATGCCTGTTTGTTCTCTTATATAATAACACAAAATAGTATTAAGATTACTGACGCTTGTAGTCAATGGGTCAACGATTACTAATTTCAAGTCCGATAGCATAAAAACCTTGCAGGATGTACTAGGTACATCCTCCGAATTATGTTCGAGTATAATCCAACCAATCTAATAAAAAGATATAAGGTTTTTTTAATACAAAAAAGTTGGGAAACTGTAAACTTTTATAAATTTAAAGTTTTTATGGAATTCGACTGCACAATTTTTAAAACTTTGAAGATCTCTAACACTTATAAGTTGATAATACAATCTCTACTAATATATTATAAATTCTCAAAGAATTTAAAATCATAAGTTTTGTACTTCTATTTTGTACTGCTATTCATAATATTTGGATTTGCTTTATTCATTCAATCTATTTGTATAAACTCAATATTTTCATAATTCATTTAATGTTAGAAGATTTATTGGTTTACTGTCCAGAAGTCATGACATGTTTAATTTTTAATTTCAGGGAAATACGCCCCGATGTGATTAAGTCATTTACCGCTGTTTCAGCCACAGATACATAATTCTCTTTTAAATTTTTGATATAGGTACCTAATATATTGATGAAATAAAATATTTGTTTTCATCTAACATTTTGTTCATTTTTTAATCATCTTTGTAATTTAACGTTTGGAAGTCTATGTGCCTTCCAAAGTCGTTTATTTTGAAAAGTAAAATAAATAATTTTGATATAAATAGCTCTTTTATTTTTTATCACTTATCTGTAATTTCCCCATTTCCCTGTCATTTCTTTTAGACACAAATTATGAACCAAATTACATAAGGAACGCAGCATACTTGTCGGCACATAAATTATTTAGTACCTTAAAGTAAAATTATGACATAAAACAGCTGACTTTATTTACACATACATATGACATACATTTTCCTAAGACAAATATGAAAATACTCTATTTTGAAAATGTATTCAAAATGAAAATGGTTCAATTTCCGATTATTTTTACTTGCAGTTTACTAAAAAATGTGGAGAACGCAGTTTAGGTATAAATGAAACTATGATAGCCCCGTCGTGTCTACACTTTGATCGCACCGTGGCACACACGAAAAATGACCAAAACAGAGCGAGTGCCAGCAAGGTATTTTGTGATTAAAATACCTCTACCAGTACCTACAATATTTTAATAAACACGACCTACGTCAACAACTGTTTCATAATAGCATGCCGAAGCGGATTAGTTACAAATATGTGGAGATGTTATAACAATAGTTAGGCGGTGTTCTTATATTAAACTAGCGGCCGCCCGCGACTTCGTTCCCGTGGATTTCAGTTTCCACACACACTGTGTTATATAATATGTATGTAGCTCAAAGCCTTGCTCGACAAATGGACTATCCACTAATATCCTGAGATTTGCGCGTTAAAACAAATAAACTCTTCAGCTTTATAATGTTGGTGTATAGATATTATTTATTATTCAAAGTTTCTGAGCATGAAATAAGAAAATTAATATCGATAAATTTCATTTTAGCAGTCCCTTACCCTTCATTGCTTCAAAACCCAAAAATTTGTAAGCAATAGCGTTATGTCTACTTCCTCTTTTATATAATTATTTTTATCTAAATGTCCACCAATCAGTACAGTTATTTTGCGAAAATTAAGTATGCCTTTCCTAACCGAATGAAATCACTGAAGCGGCGTTGTATTGCGAAGCCAACTAACGAGAAATTCACAACGATGAACTTTAAGAGTCCTTTATCATAATAACAACAGAAATGTTTTTCTACAAAGTTAGAATCCAACTGCACACATAGAAAATGCTTTTTTTAAGCGTGAGGAATCTTAATTAATGAGTGCATACTTACCTACACGGCCAACAGTTTATTTACTTCTAAAAAGCAAATAACGTATTGTTGTTACACTTCTAATTCGAGTATGTACCTTAATATTCAATAGTAAACGTTGTTGTTAGGCACGTATCAAATTCACATAATTTTAAACACGTGATGATGACAGTAGAAGTCATTTTGAATAACGACTTTGTATTTAACCCTAAAGGACCGAAATATCACAAGCTGCTATTATTAATCTAAACGGAGAACAGACAAATGTATAACAAAAGTATCTTATTAAATGTGTAAGTACCTACGTATGTAGTTACATACTCCTTCAAAAATATACTAGTGGGTACTTTGATACGCGTGATTTTCTGAGTGTTGGGATTTGGTAACATATCCTATGATATATGTAGCTAAATATTAAAACACTGATGCACCTTGAGACATGTGAAAAGTACATGTACAAACATTCATCTACCAATGATAATAGACAGAACGATAGAAGTCAATTGATACAATAAGTTCAACTATTGTCAATTTAACAAGAGGCATTTAGGTTCGCAACGGCGCCGTTTACTGTTATTCTCGTCGCTGCAACCGTATCAAACAAGACTCTCTGTTTTTCAATACCATGTTTACAATACAATTTCTATTTTTAACATACTGTTCTTGTAAAGTAGCAAGTCAGGTGCTTATGCCCAAAAGTTTCAACGATTATTACCTCTCATTAAAAGAACTCAGTACGGAACCAGTGATCAATTACGTCGACAAGAGTGATTACAATCAAGCATCCGACAAATATGTGTACAAAGTTATTTCTCCGAAGAAAAAAGATTATGACATAGCCATGGCAAAAAGTGATCATTACGTAGTAAAGTCAAAACCTCATCTTTTTGACTTAGGTCCGTATGACTTGATTCAAAGATTAGACGAAATCAAGTACATGGTTTTGTGGCTAAATCTATACTGTAGTTTACGAAAAGATTGTGATAAGATTAAGCTGAATGACGAACTTAAGAAAGTGAGTATGAAAAACATATGTATATCATTCACGACATTTAAAATAAATGTAGTATACATACAATAAGTTTTTTTCAATGTAATATGGCAAATATTATTCAAATTACATAGTTGTGCGATGTACCCGTAAACATTCCACTTTTGTACTTACTCGATAACAAAAAATAGACTGTGTTCCTATTGGACATTGGCGTTATGACGATAAGCTAACCACACAGCGATAGTGCGAGCATAACTTGAAGAATGACGCCTCTGTACATACAAATAGTCGCAATCAGTGTTGTGTGTTATTTCTTGGTTTCTACCAGCCCGGCACCACATGGTTCCGCGTTCGACATATTCCGAGATCCTGTGAAAGATTTCCTCGATTCACTTCACCGTGGATCAAATTCATCGACTTCGAAACATCCTAACAGATCCAAACCACGTATAATCCCAATAAAAGATTCTTCGATGATTATTGCCCCCTTGAATGTCGAGGACGGTGAAGTTTGCAAGAAAAACAACACGGAAATGGACGCCAACGGACTGTGTAGACAAATTTGGAATTAAAGTTGTCACCGCAAGTGTCTGTTTAGTGCTGTGGCTTAGTTCGTGCTGTTTATTACGCTAAAATGGACGCGAAGCTTGTGATTTTTATAACAGCTGTGTTATGTGTGTGTTCAGTACAATGCGACTTAATTATATTTAATT
Organism: Nomophila noctuella; assembly: GCA_958496325.1. NCBI lineage: Eukaryota > Metazoa > Arthropoda > Insecta > Lepidoptera > Crambidae > Nomophila > Nomophila noctuella. Next base: position 9,977,963 of record OY292486.1, on the reverse strand, counting down.
ATCGTGATAAAGTTCGTTTGGCTCACACCTCAACATCAACTTCACCACGTACTGAATCAACGTATACTAGTCAGGTTATTGCTGTACCAGATTTAGCCTGTCCAGATGGGTACAAGCGAGACAGTTTAGGATATTGTAGACTATCATTTTAATGGTACGTAAAAGTAGAATCACAGAGTGTAAAAAGTAGTGAAGTGCGAATTCAAATGATTAAAAGCAATTTTTGTGTAGGTATTAGTAGTTATTATTAAATCGTAAATATATACAACTATATTGTGTTAAATCATTCTTAGACAAATCCGCTAAAATTTAAGAAGTGCGATCTCTATTAGCTCTTTTTTGTTTTATTATGTCGTTTTTTACGTTACAGCGGATTATCAAAAATATACGTACAAAATTAACAAAATAAAATATGATGTAACGATATGGGTCAATTATATATTAATTTGATTTAATTCTCATTCCAGATGGTGTCCGCAGTCGTCTTACAGAACTAAGATCATGTATGAGTATAGCCGTAATATACATTTTGATAAAATAAATACGAAACTCACTTATCTTCAATGATTGACATGATGACTAAAGGTCACAAGGCCAAAGTTATCAGCGAGATGGATAGCTCTTGCATATATGTAGCTTGAGTATTTATTCAGTATAAGAAATATATCAGAGGAAGTAAGAAAAATACAGTTCAAAATGAAGCGAATTTCAATTTTATTGTGCAGTGTCATCTTAACATTTGAGTTTAGTTTGGGACAGAATCAAAACTTACTTCAAGGATTTTTCTCAAAACTGCACAATGAAGGAGAGAAAGTGAAAGCGGATGTTCACAATTTATCGGAAAAAATTAAATCGGACGTTCAGAAAATATTCCGACCTAACGCGGAGAAGAGGATTAATACCGACAATAGGGAAAATTATGAAGAAGGCCTCATTTTTGTAACGAGTAGCACTGGAACTCCCACAACAGCTGAGAATATATATGTAGATCGGATGTTTTTCCCTACAGACGAACCAGTAGCCACACCGGTTACCCCTGAAGTTACACCAAAGACCCCTGAAGTTACACCAACGACCCCTGAAGTTACACCAAAGACCCCTGAAGTTACACCAACGACCCCTGAAGTTACACCAAAGACCCCTGAAGTTACACCCAAGCCGACTGCAGGAAAAGCAGCGGATGGCGAAGGGAAAGAAAACTTTGTAGGTGGCTGTCTTCCGGGATACAAACGCACCGCAGATGGGAGGTGCATGGAAGAATATAAATAATAATAATAACTTTGAAAGTGGCAAGAGGATGATGATGAAAGTGACGGATATGGTTTAATTGCTCATGTATACAACACCAAATATATTTGTCATTTCGTAACATAGCTGTATCTAGTGTAACTGACTACATTGAGAAGAATATTATAAATATTAGCTTTATTATTTAATTTACAAAATTTATACTGATTTGTATTGTTTAATTAAATCTATTCAGTAAACGTTTAAATACATTTCTATAAATTAGCTTTATTAGTGACAAATTGTAATTAAAATTTAAACTCTGCTGCTGTTTGTTTCAATGATACCTTTTTTTGCATATGAGGTATCACATTATATAATTTAACAATAGTTCTTACATATTATGAAACGTTTTCTAGAATGAGGGATTACTTTTGGCTATAGTGAAACTGAAAAAGAATCTTGCGGATTTTTAACCTCTTTAAAGTTTGGCCTCACAGACTTAGTTTTAAAATAACTTCATTTGATTTTAAATCACAGTTCACATAATCTATCTTGTATTTAAAAAAATAGTGATTCTGAAATTTAAAAGTTGTAAGTAGATGTTTTTCATACTAATTAGCTACCGAGGAGCTAGTGACACGTAATCATCCCATATAAGTTGTTATAAGAAGAAGATAATTTTCGTTAATGAAAATAATTTAAATGTTATATTATGGAACAACTTAGACAAATTTTACAATGAAGTCAAAGTATGTAATAATCATCATCAACATCTTTAGCCTATCGCAGTCCACTGCAGGACAAACGCCTTCCCTAGGGCTCGCCTCAGCACTTTACCATGAGTAAAAAATGGCCAGGTTTATTTATTCGAAACTCCGGGTTTAATTTCTAAGAGAGGTCCTGATATCAGGAACATCAAACCTTTGGCAAAGTGAAAGGTAAAAGCCGCTAATACAGAAAGCGGCGACAATCTCATTCAGCGCGACAAATTGAGAACACCTTCCGGCGCGGGGCGGCGCCGCAGCGGTCGCACTCCGGCAAATAGCTATTTATTGTGGCCCACGGAGAGACACCTGTCCCAGGTCCCTGCGTGTAGGGGAGCGACGGGGTATTTGGTAATATTACTGTAAATTGTAAACTAAATACACGTCATGTTAAAAAAAGTTTTTATTCACGCCACCTTATCTTTCTACGCGTTAAATAACAATTAAATATAAAGTGTTTCTTGACTAAATCTATGTTATAGACTTGATTTTCTAGTGGTTAGAGACCTTGACTGGAGTTATTCACTAATTACACTAAAAATACCAACAACATAGTATACTAATCGTCTTCTACAGGTCTCGTGCTTCGAGATCCATTAAATAAAGAAACTAACACATTGTAAGTATGCCTTGGCTGCGTAGGTTGTAGCAGGGGTTTTTCTAATTCGTATCGAGATCTAATGTACATATTTTATAACCACATATAAAATTATTACTACTAAAATAAAATCACTGCAATGTAGGCTAAATTACAAGGTAATGGTGCATCTGAACAAATACTGCGAACCAGTTTTTTCTTATTTGAAATGCGAATCCTTGCATCGCAATCAAGCCCTAAGGCAGGGAAATGATGAGCAATAAAAGTAGTTTAATCAGAGAGGAATTCACTGAGAATAAAATGTTACTTTGATTCATATTTATCCTCATTTAATTTAGCTTTTGTACTAAATAGTACAAAATATTGCAGTTGAAATTTGGTCTGATAGGACATAAATTCTCTCCAGTCAACGTTATTTATGTCCGGTATTTACTCAGTAATTTACGCTCATAAAAGTACAAACATACAAAGAAAGTTCCAATATTAAAAAAGAAAGGGTATTTATTAAAGGGTACAGATAAATATTTTGTAGTCCAATTTAAAAAAAAACAAAACAAGTTAAATTGATCTGTAAGTCTTAATCCTAAAGTAAATAATATAATAATATGTATAATCAAATATTGTATTATTTTTTTAAGTTGCCACTATAGATACATCTAAGTCAATGTAAATTATACCTAGTTAGAAGAAGCCATACTTTCCCGCACTTACTCAAATGTTTCCAACTTGAACACGTTCTAAACCGGCCATGTCGCCTAGACACCCCTATGTCCTCTTCTCATTTCATACTGAACATCGTTATCATTATACTGGAAAATAACTTGCATTACTACTTAATTATGGTATGCAGTTTCAGTGAATTAGATAAAACAGCACACTCAATTAAGTATATTATGAATAGAAGTAATGAGTTACTAATATATTATTGAACAAAAAAAAATTATTGATTATTTTTTTATTTTAGAGGTATGGTCAAACACGTGAAAATGTTTGGAAAATATGCATGTTATTACTATGTAATAACGTCAATAGTCCGACTCAACAAGTTTATGAGTTAGTTATGTATGTATCTCCAACTTACCATTATTTCATGTAAATATTATATTAAATAGTTATAAAAAGTAACCAAAGCTTGTTTAATTACGTACTAATAAAATGTTTTGTCCACAAATAATAATTTAAGAAGTAATCTTTAATATTGCCACGAACACTGAACAAAAGCTTCTCAACTTCTTATAGACTATTGTTAATAAATCAAGAAGACCAAATACGAATCTCGTTCCATTCTCAACTAATGTTTGATTTAGCGCCTTAGAGATCACGACAGCTCTTTGACTGCTCGCTAAATTCGCAACAATCCGAAACTCAGGCGGAAAACTATCGCAGTTTGGACAAAATGAACGTGAAGTTCTGACAGGAGCCAAAGATCGGCTTGAGACGCTGCTGTTACCAATTCCACTATTTCCTCTAGTCTGAACCTGGGACTTTGAATTTAGAACACTGATTAAGTTAAACTGAGTTGTTATTTCGGTAGAGCTAAAATTCTGATTTATAAATACCGGCTGATTTAAAAAACTTCGAATACATAATTTAAAAAGCCACATGAGTTTCAATAAATTAAAAGCATTTTTGTTTATTCAATTTTTTAAGCATTTGTACATGCTAACTATACATACGTATTTTACTAATTATAAACACAGGTAAAATCATCTGGTCTCAAGTGGCTCAGGCGGGGATCGAATCCAGCACCTCTTGCACTCCGGGCAAAATTAAAGCAGCGCACAAAATACTATTATGCGCAATTTTTTACACATGAATAATTAAATATAAAAATTATAAGATTCGCTTACACTACAATTACTTCACATTTCCACATTTTGTTTCTTGTAATAACATACTCGATGACCCAAGAAGACTCAATACTTTAACGAAAAAAAAACAATAATTAAGTATGCTGACTAATTACGTACCTATCGAATAGAAAAACATTCAAGCATTTTGCAGGTGCTGTTAAGTACAATTTCTTTCTTTTCTTTTTCACATTATGCTTTCGTATACAGCGGTACCTATTTCGCTGTTCGCATGAAAGGTGAAGATATTCTCCTGAACCCATGTGTTATCCCGGTCGTTTGTTAAGCTCTCAAATTATGTGGCGCCCCGGGGAGCTCTGTGGCGGGAAACACAAAACAACGTTCGCTTTTTTGTTCTGAAAATGTTGGTTTTGTCTACCTGACCAGTGATGGAAACTATAGTGGGAAACGAGATAGGGGCCGGCTCGTAAATTTTCTCCTTGGAAATAAAATCCATTTTGTTAGAAAACAGATTCGACAGCCAATCAGACAATACCAACAGACATCGGTAGGTGTTTCTTAAATTGTTCTACAATGGTATGACTGAAGTTAATTAATAAAGGCAACTCGTTAGTTTTTCTAATAAAATTGTAAAATCCAACTGCAGTAAAGTTATGTAATAAAAATCAAACGACGGGAGTCATGCGCGACAGCGCAAAATTACCTCTATGATCGTTTTGGGATTTTTCAGCGGCGTACAAAAAGAATTGCAAGGTACGCAACCAATTTAGAACGTGACGGTGTACGGATACGCGTACAGATGACTCGTCCATTTGTCGCCGGGCGGACACATCGGCCCGGTTTAATTGAGCTATTTGTGTTAGTCCGCCGTGACACCGCCGCAACGTAACTTTATATCGGCTGTTGTTTATGTATGTTTGATAAACGGACGCGCGTCCGCCCTTTCCCGCCGTCACGCAGTGGATGACTGACAAAATAACCCTAATCATAATCAGCCTGTTGCAGTTCGGTGATGGAAGTAGGTCTTTCTCAGATGGGGGGTTGTGTACATAGTCACCACGCTGGACAGGCGAGTTGGTGACTGCAGTTCGTGGGCTAATAAAACTCAGGAGTTAAACGCGACGTACGGCCGCACTCGGCCGCCGTCACGCAGTGCATGAATGACAAAAGAACCGTAATCATTATTCGTCAGTTTTATAGAATATATGGTTATGCCCATAGTCGCCACGCCGGGAAGGCGGATTGATGACTACAGAATGTTGGAATATAACACAATTGGGAACGCTGCTGCACAATTCCCCGGAAAAGCGCTTAGTCGCTCGTTACGACGCCCACCATGCCGTGTAGGGACGGTCTAGATAGTTATACTGCTCGTAGTACCAATTAAGGTTAAGTAGTAGACATTTCCACGTAACATCATAACCCAACTAAAATTTCGCAGGAAATATATTTTGTAGTTACGTAATTTGCATTTGCAATAAAATAAAATAAGCAAAGATGCAGATCGCGGACTTAAACCATTTCGTTTAAGAAAACGAGTATCGTTTAGTTGTTTGTACTCCGGAAACTGGCTTTTATAAATCAAAAAGCCAATAAGCTCTCTCAATTCTATTCGCAAACTGGAGCTGGAAAAGTTCACTCGGAATACTAGAGCCGCCTAATTGGCTAGAGTTTTCACTTAATATTTACCAGTTAAAGCAAATGCCTTTGAAATGTATTCGAGGGTTGCTAGTAATGCATAGAGTTTAGATTTCTTAGCGACTTACAGTCCAACTGTCACAGTGGAATTTCCTGCAATAAAATGTTTAATTTTGGATTGCTGAAGTTACGGAGCATACTGCATGACATCAGACTGAGTTAATGTCATCAAAAAGAAAAACTGCGTCTCAAATTAGGAAAAAATATTCTAACAACAGTTTTTAGATATATTTTTTAAAACAGGATTTTGTTGGAAAGAGTTTGATGGAAGCTTGAAGGGGCTATTACTGTTTATTTATTGAGCTCCACTTCTAAAGTATAAAATTAATTAAAAAAAATCATTTATCCTTACTAGATATAAATTGAAATGAAATTTATCACAATAAGAAATTAAATTAAAATAAAATATTAATTTAAACGAAATACCAAAATATTGTTAATATAATTAATCACACAAATTTCATACTACGAAAAACATACTTGCTCCATATAGGTAGTACATTTACTTTGAAATTGTGTGGCAACACTGTCAGCGTTTTATGTTAAGTAATTTAATCACACAGCCAGCCGTCTGGCGCGACGTGTCTTAACATAATTTAATAAAATAATGCTCGCACCCCACATCCCACTCGAAGGAAGGATATTTATTGTTTCATATCCATAGAAGAGTAGCTCGGTGTAACAGACGCGCTCATAGAATTTTCAGGGCGATATAAAAACACAGTTCACATCGAAGGGCTTACGAAATGGTGCGTTACATTCGAAAAACAATATCGTCTTCGATGTCTCAGTCTATCAGTTGAGTCAATGCTGGGCTTCGCAAAACTGTCACGTAATATGTAAATCGTCCAGGTCGCGTTGTGCCCCGAATGTCAAACGCATCCGCCGGTATCGGAGATCTTCGAACGATTTTTTCTCAATGATGACTTCACTTTCGGTGGGATGAGGGGCGAATGTTTTCCTACAATGGAGAGAGTTTTCCTATTGTGGAGTTTGAATAGAATTTTGCGACTTTTTTACTGTGTTGAGAATGTTGAATGCTCAGCTTTGCGTGCATATACGAGTATGTAGGATTGTAGGTGGATTTGGGTGCTTAATGTTTAAACTTGGAACTGATGATAGGATTTCACTGAGTTTATTACGTGAAATAAAAGTAACATGATAATATTGTTAACATTTAGTGGAAATGTTGTCAAAACAAATCTCCGGAGTGTTAATTGACATCGAAATACATGTACGGTTAAGTACGTTAGTAGGTTATAATAGCACTTTTGTGATTGTTTTATAATGCTTCTTAAGGTCTGGATCATGCATGTACTCGTATTTGGCCCAATATTGACACACCTTCTAGTACAATAATATCTTGAATAAATTAAAAAAAAAGAATCTAGAGCGCCCGTCGCAGTTTCATAAGGACTAACGTTTTTAAAGAGACAACAATTTGACTCGGATCTCGCGTCGCGACGCCTTTGTTTAAATATGCATCATGTCACCACCGACCGGTGACGTACTCAAAATATTACAACGCCCGCCCGTTAGCATAATAAAACGAGCATCGCTCCAGGCGGCGCATTAAACTGCACTAACGAGGTGTGCTGGGAAATCAAATGTCATTCTCGTTATTTGTTTTCTAGTCCGTACCGGGAGCGAGACACTGCTAAATATTGCTTTTACGTGCTTTTAAGCGTAATTAAATGGCGTAAACACGTGAGCCGGGGCGGGTGTCAACACAACAATTTGTAATGTGCTAATGCCAAACTTAACAGCTATGTTTTATGTCTAATTTCCGAGCTTTAATTCGGAATACAGGCAACACTTTATTTTGACATTTATATAAAATTTACTTTGCATTATTAAATAACCACCATACATTAATCTCGGAGTATCTTTCAGGCAAGTAGCCTGATGGGTACAGTTGTGCCCATCAGCCTATTTGTTTCGTTGATGTGTCTAATAGTTTGTACCCTAATTGTTTACGAGTGCTATGTACGCCGTTGTTTTGATGCATATCAGAACTGTTTCTATTTGTACCTTTTTACTGATATTAATATGTATCATGTGGCTGTACTTAATAATTAATAAGTAAATAAATAAACCACCATAATCCTATAGTAACAAAAACCTCATTTGGATTAAATTAAAAGTAATATCATCCTCGTATTTTAGAATGATTTCTGCATTGAATATTGTCAAGGAGTTATTTCGATACTAAAAAATACTTTCTATGAAACTAACTCAAAACGGGACCTGCAAACTCATTTAAACTAATCAATCTTTGATAGGTAAAAATGCCCCTAATTCCAATAATAAAAAAGAATAAAAGTTACACTGCGCTATAATAAATATTAAAAAGAAGTTGCAATCGGATATTCGCAAGATGAACTTCCTAAGACTGCGAGGTGCAGAGTTAAGGCAATTCCATTTGGCTGCAGGGCGCTGCTCTCTCTTACTGAGAACTTAATTCTGAATGAACTTTGAATTGGAAAATAAATTCAGAGCATGTTGCTTTACTTTCATTATTATTGCAGCCGGTGCCCTTAATGTATTGATGCGATGTGGCGCGTGCCGCGTCGTAAAAAGTCAGCCTTTTATTATTCTCGATAAAACAATGAAAAAATTTGGATTACACGGATTCAATTAAAAGTAACATTTATTCGGACAAAGTAATTCAAAAGGTAACTTTGTAGAAAAATGTCAATACAGATTGTATCTTTGATGAACTCCACAGAGGAAAATGGAAACTTATTTTGTCAAACGCTTTTTTATGAGTAATTTTTTCCGTTTCAGATGAAGAATTTCCTCGTGTACATATTGAATGCCCACTTCCCTTTTTATGCCTTGTAGTTAAATGTTTTGGTAGCTCACTTGAAATTAAGAATTCGGAGGATAAATTTTACAGTTTTATTAACATATCCTTTTTAACCTTCCAGTTTCTACGTTCTTTTTTATTCGTAATGAGAAATACACGGATCGTCTTGTCAGTCGAATTCCTAAGTCTCCGCAGCACGCAAATTCCGCCGTGTCTTCCTGAGAAGATACCCAATCAATTATGTAATTTTCATATTATTCATTGTCATGAATGACTCGATGGTCTAGTGGTTTAAGTATCGGGCTGTGGTCTCGAGGTCCTGGATTCGATTCCCGGGTCGGGTAATATTTATGTTAAGTGTTCTGTAAACAGCCCGGGTTTGTTATCGCCAACCCGCATATTAATAGGCTGATACTACTATGCCGTTTATTTTTTTTCAATTGTTATCAATCACTCGTCAAAGAAATCAAGCTAAGTTGCTAGCATTGCGCATTCAGTCAGATCAGTTATGAGTAATCCAGACATTTTCGCTATCCATGGCTCGAAATAATGCTTACGCTATCCGAATCGGCTTACTGAGCAGTATTGGCTCCTCTCAGGGCGTTTAGCAGTACATTCTGATATAGTTAAACAATATTGAGCAGGAGTGAGACGGCGGAACCAAACAGCCCACCCTATTTCCCTGAATTGTCATCTAACTCACGTCGAAAAACATAAGCAAAGCGACCGGCATCGCTAAGCCAATCAGATCAGTTACGAGTAATCCAGCCGTCTTCGCTAACCATGGCTCCAACTAATGTTTACGCTGTCCGAATCAGCTTGCTGAGCATCGTTGCTCCCTCACGGCGCTTAGCAGTATATTCTCATAGAGTTGAACAAGATTGAGCAGGAGCAAGGCGGCGATAACTCACGGTTACGCGGGCCGGCGTAATCTCGCCTGGACGCGTTGTAATCCGCAGTCCGTTGTCTGTGTACCTTGGAAAATTTTATTACATTTACCCTTGTTACGTTTACTTATATTTTCTTCAATATGTTCTTTTGGCGGGCTGCGATGACGGAGGAATCTGACGAGCAAGACTATCTGTGAAGGTATATTCTCAAAAACCCGTTTAAAAAGTGTTCAGGTCATGACACGGTTCCACATTATTTTTTAGCTATATATTTAGTTAAAATTTTAATATCGTATTGGAAAATAACGAAATTGCAAAATGTAAATAAACATGAATAAATTTATCCTCAGTGACGATATTAATAAGCTGTGGAATAATAGCGACATCAAGGAAATTCTGAATAGCCCGATTCATTTATTGACTAAAAGGGAGCAAAAGGTCTTTGGTAGGCATTCTTTATTATTCTCATTTCTATAGATAAAAATCTTCACAAGCTGAGATCTGCGAAAATGATTTCAATATTTAGCAACATTGTAGGTAGTTTATTGAAAATATAGGTACCTTCTTATTTTACTTTATGATCAAAGGTCAGTAGTTTGATAAAATGAGGTGTAAGTTTCATTTTCAATCGTCTTTAAAGAGGTTCAATAATTCAATATAATATATTTTCCTTTCTCTATTTATATATAGCAGCTAAGAAGCTAAGCACATATTTGAATATTTTAAATTCTGACCGCAGCTTTGTTTAAATCTGTGCTGTGACTACATTTTAAAATACTAACTGTAACAAACTTCAAATCACAAAGCGTAAGCTATTCGTTGTTTTTGCACCGACAAAAATAATTTTAAAATCAGTTTTGTGAAGTGTCAATCACGTGTGTAAAGGTTTCCAAATAATTATTTTACTAAATGGTACAGTATTTATTCGTTTTCAATACACAATGTAGTTTTTGGTTCCCAGTTATTTAATTGGGACATTTGATTTCGTTTTTCTGTTGAACACATTTCGAGAAATTCATACATTTCATCATTTTTATATTGCCAAAGGTGTAAGTAAGCTTAGAAAGACATGTGCATTTAATTTTTACAGTTGATTTTTATGTGGCCAAATCTATCCTTTACTAATATATAAAGCTGGAGTTTGTTTGTTTGAATGCGCTAATCTCAGGAAGTAGAATATATAGAAGAATCTTATTGTGTTGGATAGTCCATCTGACGAGGAAGGCTTTAGGCTATTGGAAATCGAAATCCACGCGGACGGAGTCACTGGCGGCCACTAGTATAAACATAAAAATGGGGCGAATGGCAATATTTTCGATTTAAACCTTCTGGTTAAATTACTGGAATTCACTGTTTCAATATTAAAAACTAAACCGATACGATGTTATATGTATGTTCAAAAATTAAAGAGGCAGTCATATTGTGACATTAGCTTATACTTACTCGTAAGTCAACTCGACAGCATGGAGATTCAAAACGCGTTTAAAATTAATTAGTGTGTCGAAAATGCCCCAAGATTCAGTAACTTTACGAAGCTCACGACGGGATTTCATAGCACTTTTATCTTTATTCAAGTTGTTTTTATATGAATTAGTTCAAGTAGACAAAGTTGTGTTTCTTAGTTCAATTATAAATATTAACTTGTTGTTTTTATACTTCGAATATAATTATTAATAACTTTGTTACAAATTAAACAATTATACTGATGCTATTAATCTTTTCATCTATTAATATTGCCTCTACTAGTATTTTGTCGTATTTTTCTTTTCAAAATAGCAATACGTATCGTATAAAAAGAAATCAACAATTTAATCCGTACTAGCCATTTACCAAAACTAAAACAACGTCTTTCGTCTTTGCTTTTGCAAGCGAATTTCATAATACGCTCTCTTTTATGACCCAGTATCTCCTTCGTCACATCAATTGATCAGTCTTCCTTTAAAAAGTTTCCGTTCAGACACAGGGAACGGAAATTTACATTTTATTGAATTTTTATACCCTTGTTAAAACGACTTTATATAGGCAGCTTTATTTATGCTTAAGTTGTGACAAAATGTGAGGAGCTCATGGAAGCGTTCCGTATAAAGGTTCAATCAACTTCAAACGTTAATTGGTTAGTGAAAAAAGATTATTTTATTATCAGCAAATTATTTAATTTTGTCGGAAATTAATGAAAATACCTTTCATACCTGCAAATAGAAGATATCAACTAGCACGACTGTTCGCGGCGGTTCTTAAAATACTGGCAGCATTTTAGTGCCAATGTTATTGTGTTGTTTTTGAATTATTAGTTCTTTCTATGAAAAATATTATACCGATCTTGATGAGTATATTAAGTCGAGCAAAACCGGATTTCTTTATGCCTTGGTTTAGAAATGTCTGTCAATGACACGTCCCCATTATCGAAATTATCATCCGTACATCCCACGGCATAGCTCACGCAACTAACTGCACATTCAATTTAGATCCGTGCATAATGCATGGCGGGCGAGCATGAGACCCTCGGAGCATTCGTATCTAATTACGTATTATGCTTTGCTGTAGACGTCTGCCGATGAATATTAGATCACGGGCCGGCCTACAATGGGCGATATTGCAACCGATGCGTTGCCCTAATTGCTTCGATCGACCATCGGCTGTCTCGTTACGGTCTTTTTGTCAGCCTCTAGTGACGGTATATTGGGTACCCGCTGTTTCACACACTTGATCCGGGAGAGTTCAACAGATATTATAACGTTTTGGGAGTTATGAGATTTAAAGGGACCATTGTATGTAATTTAATGTTTGTATACATGTAAATGTTTCCCTTCTTCTACTCGTAACAGATAGATGATTGGCTTTCTCTCCTGATTTATTCCAAAGTCATTATAATTAATCGTTCTGAATCCCACAATAACCTAAACTATGCTAGTATAAACAATACTCTGCGATATTTACGTATTTCCACTTCAAGAAATAAAGCTATTGTATAAAATCTTGGCATGTACCTCGTACCCGTTTTGTAGACGTGTTTATTTTCCTCGCGTTTTAATTTCATACGCTAAAAGTATCTCTGATGGTGCTGCTGTTAAGCAGAGACGACGCACGACGCATAATGAGCGGCTGAGCGTGTTAGGATCCAGACACATTGGGATTGTCTACGATTCTTACATTCTGGATATATTTTATAACAAGAAACGTATTGTGAAGCGCTTCAATAAAACTTTTTTTCTTTAGAATGTTATTTTTTAATATGTACTATGAGTTTGAGTTGAGCTAAAGGAAGACCCACGATTTTGAAAAGTAACAATGGTTGTACTAGTAATAATATCTTAATAATTGATATTTCTTTAATTATATGAAGTATGAAGGGAACTTGTACAAGTGCATACTTAACGTTTTACCGACGTTGGCGCAAGCAAGAAATAGTGTCATAAAACATTCTGAGTTATTTCTATATAATAAAAAAACGTTGTGTTATATGTAGTAGAAAACATGATAAAAAATGTATACCTAATTTTCTACAGTCTGGCACTAATTACAAGGCACCAATTGTTTTCTATCTTTGTCAACCAAACAAAATTAAATAAGCCCTGGTGCAGAAATGCTGACTCAACATCGTCTGCCGCGCGCTGCCACGCTAGGTAGAATTAACAATTATTTTATTTGTCTCTTCTTACTCATCCACAAACAGAGCACCGGTGTGCCGCCTCGATTTATTAAATAACAGCTGAAAACTCGTATATGTACGCTGAATTAAGTATTTGGTGCACCTGGTCTATTTTTTTTTAGTAAATCATCAATACAACATTTAAGATTTTTTTTTGCGAATTCTTAACGAACATCATAAACGCGTGTACCTTGATTCAATAAAAGTTATTTAAAAGAAGAAGAAGACACAATATTAACATAATTCATATCATTAGAGCTTCAAATGATGCGCGTCCAGAGGTAAACGCTGATGTTTCTCTTTCCTCCTCATCGGTGGCTTAAGCTGGGCTACAGAGCGGGATTGAGCTTAGTCTGGTTAAGTCCATCTAGTCGGCAGTAAGGCAGAAACACGGGAGTGCAGCTTACATAGAGTCTCGTCACATTTCCAACAAAATAATCTGATGTTTTAATGAATTATTAAACAAAAACGATATAGACGAAACGCAAAATAAGAAATCGTTTTGAGAGTTTTCTGTAAGGTTAGTGTTTGACTTTGTGAATGGGTACGATCGATCAAACAGCTTGAGGGTGATTTTATTTATATATTTATTATTATCTTAAGCACACTCAGAAATGCTAAAATGTCAAATACTTACCTACCGGAATTACAGAAATAGCCGTTATTATGCCAAGAGGAAAGGAAGATAACAAAAAGTAATATAGCCATTAATTATTATCTTAGTCACAATGAAATTCGTGTAAACACAGTACAAAGCTTTTACGTTTATTTTTACATCCCTTTCAAATCATCGTAATTTAAAACGTGACTAGAGTGGCCAGTACATTTTCTCTAATGAAAGTTTTATAGGTCATGGTTGCAGGCTTAACTTTGGGCAATCATAGTGTCGACCCTCCACAATCTCTGTGCTGAAACTGTCGTATTTCCTCATAAGGGTGGAGAAAATGCCGTCATAACTCACGGTTAGCCAGCTCCCGAGCGTACTGTAAAGATGCCCTTAACACTAGTCTTCATTTTCTAGTGGGAACGGTGCATTTGGTCCCGCTTTAGATTTTTACAATCGTGATAAAAGCTTAGTGTTTTTGTTTAAGAAGTCTTGTTTTAATAGTTAAAGGAGTTTAAAACACAAAACGCAATAATCAAATGGGGTAATAAACCAAAAGTAAAAATGTGTTCAGAGGGGAGTGCTACATTTACGGTATCAATATACTACGACTTTCAATAGACTTTAAAAAAGTCATTTATGTTATAATAATATGTATAACATCAATACTTTTTCATAAACATTTTTTCAGTGTTGTTTGCCTTTTTTGCATTGTCATTATTTTTTGTATTTTCATTTACCTTTATCTGGCAGCAAAGCATTCACTCCTACCGTCTAATCGTCTTGTCGCATTTCAAGGTTTATTTTTTCCACCACGACGGATGTATCGGACGGAATCTTTTCACACCGGGAAACGAGAGCTTCTATTGCTGCTCTTTAAAAAAATGCTGCTAATGGAGCATCCGAAACGGCATGGGTCGTTACAACTCACGTGGCGCCGGGGCCTAATCGCTTCCACTATTCCTCCACTCCTCACTATTTAGCAGGTGCCAGCTTTCCCACGTTCCAACCCCTAAAGGTTATTGGGCCTGCTTTCACGCTTTTTATTGCTCCAACGCAGTTTGAACTCAATTATTTTTATGGTCGAGCAAATTGCTATTTTGTTGCTTTATCACGATTATCAAGACGGAATTAGTTCCGCGATTGATACTGGTTTTATCGGTCGGCCATTTTAAGTTTCTCGCAGGTAGTGATTTTCAACTTGTATTTAACATATTAATTGTTTTCCATATATTTTTATTCACCATGCCTGAAAGTATTGTGTAACAAATCTTTGTCTTGGAGTTATGTAACATAAGAGCAGTATATGTTTCTTTATATATAATGTAAAATGGGCATTGCTATAAATTAACGACTTTTTTTTCGCTTAATACTTAGCCCGAACATAGCGAAAAAAAAGGGTGAAGCTTTGCTAACGAAAATAGTTCAATATTCTGCCTTAGAAAATGTCGTTTGTGATGCCCTCGAAAATATATTTTTATTACCAGGTTTGGCAGATAGACGCGAGAAAAAAAAAGACGCTAATTCCCCTACAAAAATCGGCATTTTCTTTTATTAGGAACACCTTAAAGTTAAGTTGAACACAATATCAATAACCTGCCCTTTGGATTGCATGAGGTTAGTGCTCCTAATGACAAATAATATGGATTTGGATAATATCAATTTTCTATCAACAATCAACTCACCGAATGCTATGTAATAATGACGGATCGTGTTCCTAATTACAGTAAAGGCATATAAGTTGTCTAATTATACTATGTAGTAAACTGTAACGATGGTGGTAAGGGATTATTATGTTCGTTCAATACAAGTTAATCGATGAATAAACCTCAAACTTTATTTAAAACTAGCGGCCGATTCAGATCGTGTTTTTCGCAATAAAAGGTAGCCTATTTTCTTTCTCAGAGTTTAAAGATTGTCTAT
The DNA here is from genome assembly GCA_958496325.1 of Nomophila noctuella. Classification (NCBI taxonomy): domain Eukaryota; kingdom Metazoa; phylum Arthropoda; class Insecta; order Lepidoptera; family Crambidae; genus Nomophila; species Nomophila noctuella. Next base: position 9,961,987 of record OY292486.1, on the reverse strand, counting down.
GCCGAATTTCAGCAAAATCGGTAGAGAGATTTAAGCAGGAAAGCGTAACAGACAGACAGACAAACAATCAGACAGAGTTACTTTCGCATTTATAATATACTAGCTTTTGCCCGCGGCTTCACTCGCGTGAAATTCGGGGTAGCACAATTTTCCTTTTCTGGACACAGAGGAGAACTGGGAACAGTCTTTTAGACGTTATACGCATACTCCCGTTCCTGTCGGAAATTTGCAATATTTTTTTGCAACTAAGCTTAACGCTTACTAAGCTATCTGCATGCCGAATTTGAAGCGTCCAACTTGAACGGTTTCGACTTTTCATACAAAAGTTTTTTCCTGCTAACTCCCGGTCCCGAGAGAATTTCGGGAATTCCTTTCTTAGTGCACCTCTACGGTACCTAAGCTACGTCCATTCTAAAATTCAAGAGCCTACGTTAAGCCGTTTAGGCTGTGCGATAATATGACAATCAGTCGGTTTCTCTTTTTATATATTTAAGAAGTATGTAGAATAGAAGTAGACATCAATAATAATTAAAGTGATTTTAACATACAATATTCCAAATTCAATCTTGCTATCAGGATCCAAGTACTACAAAAGTTTTAATGCAATGCAAACCGTTTATATTTCAAGATAAAAATCCTGTCACTAATGTTTTATACAAAGAAACATGAATACAGCGTTTGCTTCAGAAAGGCTGCCTTTCGGCGGCCATGTAAAAGGGGAGCACGGTTGGAGTTTTAAAATCGTTTGCAGCGCGCTTTGATACCGCGCTCGTTGGGTGTCACGGCACAATCAAGCGCACACGTTGCTCCGAACACGCCTTTGTATTTGTTGGTTTGAAGGCGCGACGGATGATTTTGATGCTTTAGGCAAATTGTTGAATGGTACGCAATATTTACCGTACTAACTGTAAAGCGGATTATTAAATATCAGACTCCTATTTGGATGGCTAAAATTGATGTGGTGATATTTAATATCTTTTAATTGGGCGAACGGTTATAGTTTTAAAATAGTTTGCAGCGCGCTTTGAAACCACACTCGTTTATTTATTTTGTCTTTATTGCACAAAATAAAAATTGTGCAAAAGGCGGACTTAATGCCTCATGACATTCAAACAGAAACTGATTAGTAAAATAAAGTTAATTGACGCATATTATCCAGGTAACATTGTACTACATAAAAAAACACAAATACCACGCTCGTTGGGTATCACAATCAAGCATACACTTTGCTCCGAACACACCTTTGTATTTGTTGGTTTTGAAGGCGCGACGGATGATTTTGATGCCCTAGGCAAATTGTTGAACGGTACGCAACCTTCACCGTATTAACTTCAAAGCGGATTATTAAATATCAGACTGGTTTTTAACTGCACGGGATTATTAGAAATATGTTTACCGGAGGAAGTAAACAATCCTATTTATGATTTGAGATGTTAAAAGTTATGTGGTGGGTGGTTTTACTTACTTTAATTCTAGATTTATTTGGATAACACACGTTTTATTTTTCCAATGCCTGTTTAAATATTTGTAGGTCAGTAATATAATATTAATCAGTAAACATAAAGATCATTTTATTCGGAAAATCGTGAAATCAGAAACTAGGCCCAACATAAAAGAAATTCATCCCTTTAAAATTGGTTGGAATCAAACCCATGAATCCATATGAACGGATTGAAAGCCAGTCACGAGAACAATGGTTTTCAAAATCCGAATTTCCAATTACAAGAAACAATTTTTTATTTTAATATTACTCGATCATAAAATATGTTTGCCGTACAGACATGGTAATGACGGCGGGTATTAAGCGCCGAGATACAAGTTAATCCTGTATCCGAGAGTTTGCAAATGAAGCTTAATAATCTCACACCATCCTTCTTGGATTACAACGGATAAGCGCATTCGTTTTCACAAAGTACGTACAGGGGGAAAACCTAAAACGACTTTTAATTTGGTTAGAAAATATTTCATTTTGGCCGTCAATTTTCTGTAGCTACTGCAAAAATTGTTTTAGTCAGGTGCAACATTTTCGATTTCTTGATTTTTTTAAATATTTTTGTATTCCGATCATGACAACATATTTTACTAAGTTACTTCATGATTTGAACACTGCGATTTCTGTGAAAGGAAATCATTAAAAATAGTCTTGCAAGGTGCAATAAAATTACAGACAAAACACAGACAATTCAATAAAATCGAGCATTCAAAGAAATCGGTCACGCAAAAATTCAAATCGAATTAAATCACTGTTTTCACCTGCGCTTAGAAACCGTTACCTGAAAATACCCGTACAATGAGTAAAGTAAACGTCACTAAACGTATTTCGAGGAGCGGCGAGAATTGAATTTTCAGAGACAGAGGGAAAAAACGAAACAGTTTTATTTAAACGACTGATTTGAGAGCAAACACCTACCGGGAGGGAGGCTCCCGCATCTCAATACATGGGGAACCTTGCTGAATGCACTCGGAGGAAATTCAAGACTTCACTCGCATTTAGTGCAGACTAAAACGCTTACTTAATAGAACAGGTTATGAACGGTAGGTAGGTACTGCAATGAATCACGTAGGTACAGTTACTGTTGATTTATCAAAGAATGCAATAAGGGTGCAGTTGACGAAGAATTTGTTTTTTTTCGTTTTATACGATAAAGTGTGGCGAGTAGGAAAGCCTCTTTGTGCAGTGAGGGAATAGTCTTAATATAAACATTACTAAGTGCGCTACCCAAGACTCATTTTAGGTCGCTGTGCCATCATAGTAAGTAAGTAAGCGCGCTAGCGCCAGTCAAGCCAAAAAACAATATCGCGCAATAACAACACAAACGACAACATTTAAAATAAAACTTAAACGAACAAAGCTGTCCTCAAAAAGTTGATGGCACGATTTACGTGCATGAGTAACTAAGCCGCGTTACTTTTATTACCGCCTTGGCTGGAACGGCGCAATTTAGTCACGGCCCGAGTCACCTGAGACGCGCACTTGCCGCCAGCCGGTGCACTGATGGCGGTAATCAGAGAAAACACGCTAATTAACTGCCCCTGCCTCCCGAATATTTCTTGGATGTCGAGTTGTGCACGCTACGAGTTCGCCTTCATTCACCCATGGGGCGCCAAATCCATTGGAGACGTAGGAACGTTCTATATCCGACATATTCTTACATTATGGGATTTAGCAATGTCCTAGGCTTCAACGGACAAAACTACTGGATTATAGGTAAGATATAAAACTACGCTGTATTTCCCAAAGATCGATAACAAATGGGCTGCCAGACATAATGTACCGATGCCGAAAATGCGATTTGCATACTTTGAACCGTCAGATTTAGGAAAATACTACATTTCACGTAGATTGGAAAGTTCAACCGTTAGATATAATGAAAGAAACATTAATCGCGGCATTCACCTGTCATCAGGAAAACGACATGCTACATTTCTTAAACCGACAAGTCCCTAGACCGACAGAAAAAAAAGTCCTACAATATCACATACATTTATCTGATTTCGAGGTGAGTAACTCAAGCACTTGTGTTACGGATGCGAGAACCAACAATAGTATTCGACCTAGAGCAAAAATATAAATAACAGAGTGAAGGTTATGCATAAACGTTTTATTGTCAAGACATGTAAAAGGCCAAAGTTATTATGAAGCCAATAAGATTCAAATTGGCCTCGTGCTATGGCTTTCAAACTGGAATTTTTTTATGTTTTCCTCTTCAAAGTATCATGAGTCAAAGAAAAAAGGGCTTACGTTTATTGATCTCATTTGAATATAAGCAGCTTGACTTTTGTTATTCACGATTGAAATCGATCAAGGTTCCAAATATAATTCAAGAAGTTTAACATAAGCCTATACACACTATTTATACTAAGACTTCAATTTTGTTTAGTACCTCACCATAATCCAAATATGTAAGCTCGATTATCTACATATAATTTAATTTCCATGATTAGCTGAAGAGTTTCTTTGTTTGTTTGAACCCGCGTATCTCGGAAATTAGTGGTTACTCTAAAAAAGTAGTTTTGATTTGGCTAGTCCAATTGTGATACAATAACACTTTGCGTATGTAAACCGAAATCCATAGTTTTGACTTGATTTCGTCTTTTTTTTTAAGCAACATACAGACATTCCAATATATTATATACGAGTAATATTGAAATGTTCGCAGATCACCATAGATTTCCCGAAGGACGTCAAGTCGCTTAGTCACGTAAATCAATTTCCGTAATTCATTTGATGGTTGATGTAATAAAATCAGCGATTATCTAATTTCCACCTGTCCTCAGTCCTTGCTTTACATCACGGAGCGAAGCGAATAATAAGCGAAACAACATTTATACCGGAGCAAAATCAAATCATTCGGAGCTGAGGCTGATTCAAAAATTCAGCAAGTTTGCAATTGCAGTTAAGTAAACATAATTCTTAGGAAGTCTGGTGGATGGTAGAGTGAACTAAAAAGAACACGATGAAAAGTGTGTTTTTGCTACTTGAGAACGGTCTTTGCATTACTGTAGTATAAAGACGCTATGTAGGTAGGTATATAGCTTATTGTACCTAAGAACGAGCTACTTATACCTATAAATCTACATATGTAACGGGACTCAGACTCGTCAAAATTCACTCTGAAAGAGGAAGTGAATAGTTTTAAAATTAAATTTAACGAAATGAAGTACCTTTTAAGGTAAAATTTGGAGTTACTTTTTCTAGTGAATAAAACATTATACACAATTTTACGGACCAATTAATATTGTTTAACGGGCCTAAACGCGATATGAATTATGTAGTTTGAAGGGCCAAACCCACATTGACTCATCTAGTTTAGATCATCCTTCCTTAGAAAAGAATAATTACGACAATATCTTCATCATGATTTACTTCACTCACTCATTACATTAAGTAAATAGCACTGTCCTCTAAAAAGACTTCACTTACGTGAAATGTGTTGTACCCCACCTAAATGAAAGACATAAAATGCCCTAGAGAACCTAACTGGAAAGCTGTATTCTGAAATTGTCAAAGGTAGGTAGCATTTTGTATTGTGTCACACCTTATTAACTTAATAAACTTTCTGTTAAATAATGGTTTTCATCTCCTCTTGTCGACAAAACAAATTGCTTCATTTTTGGCTCGGAAGCATTAAACATGAAATTTATCACCTGTGTATGGGGTGTCTCTTGTTTAGAGGGTACTTTAAACACCTTTTATAAAATACAAGTTCATTTTGGCAATCATTATAAGTATTGTAAAATTTTTTTTTTTAAATAGCAAATATTTTTATTCTACCATAATGTTGTCAAGCAATACTGTGATTTGACAAAGTGAAAACTAAATTACACCTTGAAAATTTGAAATTTTAATTTGGTAGACGGTCACGTAGCGTTTCTGACAACCATAATTCAATGGACCGTAAAAATCGTCATAAATTGATTGCGTTAGTTACAAAATGTACCTTTCAAGTCCATTAATCCATAATCGATATTCGGGCTACTTAAAATCGAGATAATATCCACAATCACCAAATCGCTGCACCAAAAACACTGTAGAACTTCACGTCAAACACTTTATAATTGCTATACTTTCCCAATCTTCTCGGCCAGATCCATTTAAGTTAGTTAGCCCCGGTGTAACACAGCAACCTATACTAGTTAGTTAGACTCGAAGTAACACAGCCACCAATACTAGTTAACAAGAAATCCGAAGGTACGAACATTAGGTCCATTACTGGGCACCGGCCCCCGGCGTCACGTGACAGATGGCCAGGCCGGACTCGGATAATTAACACGTTTCTTTTCCTCAGTCGCGGCTCCGTAACAAAACTTTATTAATACCGGTGGGGCTTAAGCTTTGAGAGTAGCGAACTTTTCTAATGAAGTCGCCCTGCGGAATAACTATGGTGTACTTTTAATTTGTTTATTTTGCAAAGAAGGAATTAAAAGTTTACGTTATTTTGGTGCAATGTTTTCTCGTGTTGTGCGGTTGGTGTTTAAACTCTGAGTGAGACTCCTCTCCCTCCAAGGAGGAGAAGGAATTGAGGATTTTATGTTAAAACATTATTTGTTTCACTTTCTAGTCATAATGTCTTCGTTATAAAAATGTATACTTTATTTAAGTTTTCAACAATTTACAAATTCGTAATCAAACCCTAAATAGTCAGTACACATGCAAATTAATATTTTAGCTCGAAGAACAAAACAGTCGTTACATATCAAGACGAGACAGTAATTCCGCAGCGCACCGTAATATTCATGTCAGACATTTCAAATGTCAGGCATAGTGGGGTGTCAAAATCTAAGCAAACGTGTTTATGTAAATTATCATCTCCATTAACAGCGAGTTCGCTGCGATTCCGGCGTGTTTGCACGCGTTGTATAAATATATTATGACGTTTACGACGCAAATATGTCACGCTCGGCCTTTTAGCTATTCCTAATTTGATGTTGAAGACGGAAAGGTGGATCTGGAAGGAATTCATAATAATAATCTTGTTTAGAAGTGCTGGTAAAGAAATATATTAATGAAAGGATTAGCTTACTTGACTATGAAATACAGGTGAACGCAGTAGCTTTTATGTGCACATGACCCGGAAAAAATAATACTATATAAATAAATAAATGCCTTGGACTAACAGACCAATTATCTAGCCCCAAATTAAGTTCAAAGCTTTTACTATGGATGCTAGGGAACGGATAGACAAACTTAAATACTTTTTCATAAACATCCATGACCTGAGTACAAATGTCGATGTTCATCAAACAAACATTTGAACATAACGGGATTCGTACCCGCGTCACTTGGTTTGGAGCCAGCGTGTCTGAACACTAGACCAACGGGCCCGTAAAAAGTCTTTAAGTCTCTTCTTACAACCAATGAGGTTCCTAGGCCGGCACTTAGCGTACATGAGTCACACCATCCGCCCTTTATAAACGTGTATCCAGGCACGACAACAGTCTGTCTGAGATGTCCAGCATAACCCGAGCGGTCAGCACAGGCGACCGCAAGGCACGAGCGCGATGCAGACTTGACACCTGCGAGCTATGCCGACTATCTCACCCAGACGATTCTGCGAATTTTCCACGGACTGACAGTTTCGTCGCTGCAGTCTCTCTTATGACATTTTGTTTATTTAAACAAAGAGTACGACAAAGCGACTATTGTTAATTATGAACGAATAACAAGAAAGGAGGGCGAACGAAACATACGCTTTGGGAAGAGTAGAAGAGTTGGTGACCGCAGTAATAATAATATGTATATGTATAATACCCTCCGGCCGTATTCGACCATGGCGGCCGACCTTACGATCAGCCAGATACGCAGGATATATTATAGTGCACAAGTGAGTGCGCAAGCACAGGTGCACTCCCTATTCCTTCACTCTCATAACTCGGTGGGACAGCAGTCTGACAAGCGGTTGGTCCTGCGCCTGATCTCTCTACGGTGACCGCAGTATGGCTAACGTCAAAACACATAGGAATGCTGCTCGTCCCTATTCCGAAGTCGCTTCTTACAACGGGAAGAAATGGGGTAGTACTTAGCCTGTAAGTAAAGTGCGCATAATAAACATTACACCATCTTCCCTTCATAGCCAAGTAAATACCTGAAGATGTCCAGCATAGCCCGAGCGGCCAGCGAAGGCGACCGCAAGGCACGCGGGCGATGCGGACTCGACGCGCCTGCGAGCTATGCCGACAATCTCAAGGCAATGATTCCTAGGATTGTATACGGAATAACAACAGAGTAACACCTTAGTCATACTTTCCTAACCTGCGGGTAATTACTCTTGCAGGGGTAAAACTGAAAAGGCGATTACCCCCACGGGATAACAAAAACAATATTAAAATAATTTCTATTCTACTTATTATTCAGTCCAAGCTGTTGATGTTTCTGTTGATGTGATGTGAATGTTCATACAACTAAGTCAACAATAACTAAATATTAAAAGGAAAAAATCATGTTTGAAAATAACGTTGTTCAACATTCAACTACCGTGATAGACTTACTGCACCTTTTAAATAAACTAAATTCCCATACTTCTTCACAGGGATAGTGACATTGAAAAGGTTAGGAACCACTGCTTTAGCATCTCTTACGTCGTACATTATTGAATTCTATTTGTTTATGAAAACTACATCAAACAAACATATTATTATATACACAGACATTATTTTATGTACTCTTTAATTACAAATCAGGGACTCATCTAGCGAAGCACAACAAACAGCGGTACTGAAAAGAAAACTCATTCAGTACTTAATGAATTTATTGTCCTAGTACGAGCAATTCATTTTAATGGAACCAGTTTAGAAATAGGTATGCCCAGTTTGTGGAGGGAATGGCTAGAGTTGGACAGTTTTCCCCGCATTAGGAAGCTTTATGTCCTCGCAAAATGGGTTACGTGACTTCTATGGCTCACTTGCGTACGTCTTGTGTCGCCTTAGTGATTTGTTGATTCGAAGATAATCTTCGGAACGTCCAGCTGTGACAACAGGCGGACATATTATCGCACGGTTGGGGGAAAGAAGGTATTCTTAGCGATGTTTTTGTGTACTTGAAGACCTTTTTGAAGCAAGATGGGAATTCGTATAATTATTATGACATCTTGACTCAGTCCATTTATTATGAAATAATATTTATACATACTTATTTTGTTGCTTTGCAAATGATTCTTATTTAATTTAAAGGCAAAGTATGTTGTATATATCACCCCACGCGTCTGAAGATAAACTTCTTGATGGATAAATAAGAATAAACTGAAAAGTCTAATCAACATTATTTAATGAAGGTGTGTACCTACGGACAGGGCAATACGATTCTCCCTATTAAATTGACGCATGCTGACCATCACAAAAAATACGATCTTCGCAAACGCACAATTAAATTTCAACCTAAGCTTTATAAATTCAATGTTCCTCAAAAGACAATTCGAACCGTGTTCCAGGGCTTGCTCCGGCGTCCCGCGGGCCGGGGAAACACGGGGGCGTGTGACCAAGCGCCGTTTCGCAGGGACGTGACGCTTTTGCTAACACACCAATTGACTCCGCCTGCACCTGGGAGAGCTACTCCACGATGTCATTATCTTCTGCTGTGATTAAGTTTTTAACCCACTTCATAGAAGGTATTCTTAGAGATGTTTCTGCGTCCTTAAAGTATTTTTTTAATTATGTAGAATAGGAGCGGATATCTATTCATAACTATCTCACAAAAATAAACAGCCTTAAATAAACAACGCAAATGCTCAATTAAATTTCAACCTAAGCTTTATAAATTCAATGTTCCTCAAAAGACATTTCGAACCGTGTTCCAGGGCTTGCTCCGGCGTCCCGCGGGCCGGGGAAACACGGGGGCGTGTGACCAAGCGCCGTTTCGCAGGGACGTGACGCTTTTGCTAACACACCAATTGACTCCGCCTGCACCTGGGAGAGCTACACCACGATGTCATTATCTTGTGCTGTGATTAAGTTTTTAACCCACTTCATAGAAGGTATTCTTAGAGATGTTTCTGCGTACTTAAAGTATTTTTTTAATTATGTAGAATAGGAGCGGATGTCTATTCATAACTATCTCACAAAAATAAACAGCCTTAAATAAACAACGCAAATGCTCAATTAAATTTCAACCTAAGCTTTATAAATTCAATGTTCCTCAAAAGACAATTCGAACCGTGTTCCAGGGCTTGCTCCGGCGTCCCGCGGGCCGGGGAAACACGGGGGCGTGTGACCAAGCGCCGTTTCGCAGGGACGTGACGCTTTTGCTAACACACCAATTGACTCCGCCTGCACCTGGGAGAGCTACTCCACGATGTCATTATCTTCTGCTGTGATTAAGTTTTTAACCCACTTCATAGAAGGTATTCTTAGAGATGTTTCTGCGTACTTAAAGTATTTTTTTAATTATGTAGAATAGGAGCGGATGTCTATTCATAACTATCTCACAAAAATAAACAGCCTTAAATAAACAACGCAAATGCTCAATTAAATTTCAACCTAAGCTTTATAAATTCAATATTCCTCAAAAGACAATTCGAACCGTGTTCCAGGGCTTGCTCCGGTGTCCCGCGGGCCGGGGAAACACGGGGGCGTGTGACCAAGCGCCGTTTCGCAGGGACGTGACGCTTTTGCTAACACACCAATTGACTCCGCCTGCACCTGGGAGAGTTACTCCACAATGTCATTATCTTTTGCTGTGATTAAGTTTTTGAATCACTGCTTTAAAAAAATTAAGATTGGCTGAGGAGTGTGGCCCATAGAAAATATCCGCCTTACCCCACCCACAATAATATAATTTCATATTTTTTGTGCTACGTCTGTTTTGAGGAGTAAGGTCTCCAGGGCTTTATCAGAAAATTCACAATGTATTCTAAAATATAAAGAATAAATAAATATCTTTAAATAAAATAAAATAAATTAAATTCACGTGTTTTTCTAAATTATAATAAAATCTGATTTTTAAAGCTTTCATAATTAATACAGTCAACCTGACTATAAAGTGAATTTGCTTTACACTAGGCCTGGACTCAAACTGCATATCAAAGTTCGATTAATCGATGACTCTCACCGTATGAAGTACCCAGCTTGCTGAAGCTGCAAGTCATATTGTATTCACTGGCAGCTTCTAGGATTAAAGTCTACACATTCTGTTGGAGTTTTTAGACGGCAACACAGGTTGCTAGGTTACTGTTGTTGATTGTCGTGAAAAACTCTGTAAGTTAAACAATAAAAGTGTTCATCTGCAAACTCCATCATCGTATCAATTCCACTGCACCCACCATACTTCTAGAGGTTATGGGTTCCCACACAAAATTCTCCATACCAAAATTGAACGGAATCGAAGATTATTCAACATGGAAATTCGCCATCAAAATGCTGTTAATACGTGACAAACTTTTCTCTTTTACATCGTCTTCACCAGATCCTCATGACTCTTCCGCTATCCAAAAAGACGAAGAAGCCATGGCTACCATTTGTCTTCACATCGAGCCGCACCTATACCCATACGTGCAAGAGGCGAAAACTGCGAAGCAAGCTTGGGATGCATTCGCTGCTGTCTTCGAGGACAAAGGATTCAATAGGAAGATAAGTCTTTTAAACTCGCTACTTGATGAGAGATTAGATAGACATGCTAGTATGCATGAGTATATTGCCGCAATAATGAGTCATACTCAAAAGCTAAGAGAGATTGACCATAGTATTGATGATGAGTTAGTAGCTGTTATTCTTCTGAGAGGTCTACCAGATGAGTATAAGCCTATGCGAATGGCCTTGGAACACTCAGGTATGACGCTGACATCTCAAAATGTACGACAGAAGTTGCTGCAAGAAGACTCCACAAAGGGCACTACATCTACTTCATTAGCGACGAAGACGACAGAGAAAAAGAAGAAGCAGTCCAAACCAATCAAATGTTTTAAATGCGGAGAAAAAGGACATAAGAAACCGAAATGCCCACTCCTTGCAGGACAGAAGAATGTCGACGTCGGGCTAGCAACATCGTTAAGCGTACGTGAAACATTCGATTCTGGACATTGATAGTGGTGCATCGGCTCATATGTCATTTCAAAAACATTGGTTTAGAGACATTAAGGTTTGTGTTGGCAATAGGAATTTTGTTACATGTGCAAATAATGATAAGGTATCAAGCGAGGGAACAGGTAACATTATGGTTAGACTGAAAGGTGTTTTGCTACCCATAAGGGATGTTACGTATGTGCCTGACTTGAAGGTTAACCTTTTATCAGTTTCCAAATTGGTTGAGAGAGGATGGAATGTAGTTTTTAACGCAGATGGATGTAACTTGTTTCACAAATCGGTAGGTCACATTTCGAGTAAGCCTGTAGCTACTGCAAGTAAGGTCTCTGGCATCTACAAACTTGATGATTGTTATCCTGTTTTAGATGAGGCTTGTGCAGCTGTAATGAAGGCTGGCAACTCGATGGCGTTGTGGCATCGGCGGCTTGGTCACGTCAATGAGCGCGACTTACGTAAGCTACCTGGTCTCGATCTTGGTAAGAGCGTAATGGAACCTTGTGTTGACTGCATTAAGGGGAAGTCACACAGATTACCTTTTCCAGTAGGTGAAGCAGACAGAGCAACTGAAAAGTTAGGATTGGTACACATGGATATCTGTGGTCCAATGTCAGAACCTTCTTATGCTGGATCTCGTTACATGTTTATTTTGATAGATGATTTTACACGCAAGATTTTTGCATATTTTCTAAAATCTAAATCAGAATGTTTTAATTGTTTTAAGGACTTTGTAACGCATGTGGAGAACGAGACAACATTAAGAGTTAAGGTGATAAGATCTGACAATGGAACAGAATTTGTCAATCAACAGTTCAAACAATATCTGAGAAGTAAGGGAATCAGACACCAATTGACAGTTCCTTACTCACCGGAACAGAATGGCGTTGCAGAGCGAGCTAATAGGACAATTGTAGAGATGGCTCGGACAATGCTGGGGGACAGTCTAAGTAAACGGTATTGGGCAGAAGCTTGTAATACTGCGGTTTACATTAAAAATAGACTACCACATTCTGCTAACCAGGGGAAGATTCCGGAGGAGCTATGGACGAACAAAGCTCAAACTTTCAGTCACTTTAGAGTATTTGGATCTATCGCGTACGTGCATATACCAAAGGAAACTCGAAAAAAGTGGGACAAGAAAGCGAAAGAATATCGGTTCGTGGGATATTGCACGGAAACAAAAGGTTACCGCTTGGCTGATATTAATAATCCACGAAATATTGTCAAGGCTAGAGACGTTGTTTTTATAGAGGATACAGGGGGACTCAGAGACAGCTTGAAGAATACCAACCAGACAGGGCTGCCTGAACAGCAGGACTCTGATGTTGTGTGGGAATTCTACAAGGAACTGCCAGCTGAACCTGCGCCTGTCTCTCTCTCAGAAGAACCATCTTCTACTACAGAGCCGACTGAGGAGTCAGAACACGACCAAGACCCAGAGCCGCAGCCAAGATATCCTTTGCGGAATCGGATGAGAAATCAAGAAGATTTTGTTGGCCTCGTCTCTGAAGATGAACCTGGTAGTGTCAAGGAAGCTCTTGGAAGCAAAGATGAGATTAAGTGGAGAGAAGCCATGCAGAAGGAAATGGACTCTATGTACGAAAACAAAGTCTGGAAGCTTGTAGAGAAACCACCCGATGCGAAAGTAATAGGATGTAAGTGGATTTTCAAGTACAAGTTTGACGCGGATGGGAACAAGACCTATAAAGCTCGACTTGTGGCGAAGGGGTTCACGCAGTCTTATGGCATCGACTACTTCGAAACGTATTCACCAGTTGTCCGAAGGTCAACCATAAGATTACTTTTTTCAATAGCTGTTCACAAAAATTTAGATATTGTACACTTTGATGTGAACACAGCTTTTTTAAATGGAGATTTGCATGAAAAAGTTTACATGCAACAACCAGAAGGGTGTGTAGAAGACAGGAAAAAGGTTTGTTTATTGCTGAAGGCAATTTATGGCCTTAAACAGGCGTCACGTTCGTGGAACGAAAAAGTTAATGAAGTCTTGCTGTCACTGTCATTCAAACGTTCCAAATATGACAACTGTCTTTACTACAAAGATAACATTTATATAGCCTTATATGTTGATGATTTTCTCGTATTTTTTGATAATGCTTTAGAGAAAAATATACTTTTAGAAAATCTTAGGAAGAAGTTTAAAATCAAGGACTTAGGCACGGCGAGGCAAGTTCTTGGAATGGAACTCACTAGAGAGGGAGGTGCATTGCGGATTTCACAACGTAAGTTTACTGAGAAACTGTTGATGAATTTCGGCTTGGCGGATTGCAAACCAGCGAAGACTCCTATGGAGGTAAATCTTCACACGGTGTTGGCTGAAGGGGAAGGAAGTGATGTACTGGATCAACCAAACCGCATAAGATATCAGTCACTGATAGGAGCTCTTAACTATCTGTCATGCAATACGCGGCCAGACATTTCTGCAGCTGTGAGTTTCTTATCGCAATATAACTCTTGTTGTCACCAGGTCCACATGAATGCAGCTAAAAGAGTGCTGCGATACCTGAAGGGGACATTGGATTATGGCCTCGTCTATAAAGCAAGTGGTTCATTGAGTGTAAATGGATACGTGGACGCCGATTGGGGAGGCAACGTGAAGGACAGGAAATCCTTTTCCGGTCACTGCTTTCAGGTTGGTGGAAACCCGGTGGCATGGGAGTGCAAAAAGCAAAGCTGCGTTGCGCTCTCTTCCACAGAAGCCGAATATATTGCGCTGTCGGAGGCATGCAAAGAGGCTACTTATTTGCAAAGCTTCCTCGCATCACTGTTGAAGGTTTCAGCCCTTCCCGTACATATTCTGGTAGACAACCAGAGTACAATAAAGCTCGCGCAAAACCCTGTCGCACATAGGCGGACGAAGCATATTGACATAAGGTTCCATTATGTTCGTCAATGTATCGAGGACTTGACTGTTACGTTGCAGTATGTGTCTACTGAGGACAATGTAGCAGACGTCCTGACCAAGCCGCTGGGGCGTGTGAAGTTTGATAAGTGTGTTTCAGGTTTAGGTTTTGTATGAGCGAGTGTGTGTGAGTTGTGTGATGGATGATTCGTTTGAGGGGAAGTGTTGGAGTTTTTAGACGGCAACACAGGTTGCTAGGTTACTGTTGTTGATTGTCGTGAAAAACTCTGTAAGTTAAACAATAAAAGTGTTCATCTGCAAACTCCATCATCGTATCAATTCCACTGCACCCACCATACTTCTAGACATTCTGATACCTAACATGAAATATCATATTATAAATCAACATGGCCAAGGATTTTCTTTGGAATAAGATAAAAACACAGACTACAAAAGCTATAAAATAAGTAATAACTTATTTTATAGCTTTTGTAGTCTGTGTGTCAGTCATTTGATCAAAATATTGTATTACAAATATTACAATAGGGATAACTTCCAATTTTTAGAAACTTTTATTGTAAAAAAACATCTTCATATCACTAAAACACTGTTTTAAGCGTCGTTTCGGTAACTACCAGCCCCGTAAATATCAGAAAACAATATGGTATGGTAACAAATTCTGTATTTATTTGATTAGATCCGTTCGATACGATAGCTCTGAACGGTAATTCCGTAAAAAGGAATATAATACAAGGTGCAGGTTACATTGGCGGAGTGCAATCCCGAAGCCGGAACGATTGTGGGGATTTATCAATATGTGCGGGGGATTCGCCATTGCAACGGAATAGTGTAGCGGTCGGCCAGACGTTTGTGGGAGCTTTATCTCTTCGAAAAACACGGCAGTAGTGGCGAAGGCAAGGAAGAATCATGTTTACATAACAAGGTACGTAATTTTCTGGAATTCCACAATTTAAAATAATTATGTAAAATTAAATAATATAACTTATGTAAATAAAATATTTTTTCTAGAAATAACGTTTCCCTTGGATGCTGTGTTTTCAGTGTGCCATAATAATACTAAAAATTATTATTCATTTTAGCTCAAGGAACATTTTAATTAACTTAACAACAAAACAATTCTACTATGACTATGTAAAAAAAACACAATTCTTTTTTTTTAGAACTTACTTAGTTATGTACCTACCAATAAAACAAAACATTTCCATAAAGTTGAAAATAAAAATACGGATATGTTATAGTAGGGACTGGTGGATTTTTACGATACGCTGAATTTACAATCGCCTACGAAAGCACAGTCTTGAGCAATCCCTTTGTTTGTTCTATTCAAATCCGATGCTAATACGTTCGCGGAATCAAAGTGAACGGATGTTCTTCTGTGCCCGTGGAATACGGAAATTTGAATTGAATCGAATCGTGTATTACATTGCCCGGTAAATCTTATCACATAGTTGTATGAAGATGGGAAAATAATAGTGCATGTTATTGTGGCAAGACATGCACTTCTGTTAGATTGAGATATTCACAACAACAAATACTCCACTAGGAATTTGATAGATCTCTTTTTTAATATTCGACCACGAAGTTCTGTATACTGAACACCGGTAAGCTCTATTGTTACAAAGTTAGTACGACTATATTTAACGTAAACTATTTAGTACCAATGAAGTGTGTACTGTCTTGTCGTCTAGTCAGCAACCCCAAGAGTAACGGTATCTACATACCGTGCATTAATGACGGAGTGTCCAGCCCATTACCGAGCTCTCGCACGCGTAGGAACCACATCGATAATGTCTGCGGCAATCGGAGGACACCGCATTACTGCCCCACTAATGACGGTGCGCACCCGAAAAGTTACCAACTTGTGGAATCTATCGACGACCGCACCACATCTTTATGAGCCGCCATTATCATCACTTCTGCGTTTTCCGATAAAACGTGTTCCCCTCACTTTTAACAGCCACTTTCGGAAACTTCGGAGGGCCTATAAAATCTATTATAATCAATTTTTGTTCTTCGAAATATACTCACGAACACGTCAAGTACAATTTGCGGTGGAAAGTGTTAAAGTGAACATTATTTACACCACTAAACTGTTCATAAATAAAAGTAAAACTGAGACCGCTAACTTTCCACTTAACTTCTCTGAAGTGTTGGCTTCCTGTTTTTAAAAGTGCTGCCTTTTTTTGCTCGAGCGAAAGAAGGCGCTTAGGATTGTAAGTTCAAAACAGCTTTTAACGCTCTAACACAAAGTTTGTGCATTCTTGCCCCGCGAGCAGTTTCCATTCAGGTGCATCTTCCCTTCTGACAAATGTGTTACATTATGTCTTTTAAAGTAAAACTAAGAAGTACTACCAGAAACTAAAAGTCCTTCAATTCGGTATTCAAATATCGAATTTTTGTTTTAATTGTTATTTACAGATTAAAAGGAGTCAATCGTTTTTGTATGGAGAGTTAGGCCCACATAAAATTTTTGCGTTGATTTACGAAATGGGTATCAATTTATTCCTTATAATCTTCAGATTATAGTGGTTACATTACTTTTTCATATTTTAACCGGAATCGTTAGAAATAAGATGTGAAAATATATATTAACCTCATAAACTAATCTGTCTATTTGCTTTCCTGACTTTCAACGCCTGAACCGTAAAGACTTACACATAAGGGCGATTTTCCATTATGTTTTTCCTATGTATCTGAAGTAAAAGCAATTTATTATGACTAGTGGCCACCTGTGGCTCTGTCCGCGTGGAATAAGGTTTTTGCACAAATAGCCTTTACTTAAGCTTAACATTTTTTAAGTTTAAGCCTGGCTCGACTAATGGATAATCCAACGCAAAAATATTTTTTCAATTCAAACCAGCTGTTCCAGATAGTAGCGTGTTCAAACAAACAAACAAACTACAGCTTTTTTAAATTATATAGTCATCATCATCATCCTAGCGTTTGTCCCGGTCGCATCCTCGGCTGTTGCCTCGGAGTCCAGGGTCCGCTTTCCTGCTGCACCTACTCCACTTCGCACGGTCTTGGGCAATTTTTTTTTTTAAATTATATAGTAAAACCATTAATGACAGTTGACAGACGGAAGGTTTCTGACATTGGTATTCAGTTTTTAAATAAAATCAAAATCCGGCTATAGACTAGCACTTGCGTTCCGTTATACGGATTTTTTTGTATTGTTTATTCGAATTATTTTATTTCATTAAATAAATGATTAAAAGTCACTACCAATCACCGCCTTAGATAAAAATTGGCATGAAAACCGTTCCAAAAGTAAACTGCGTCTCCTTTATGTTCGATTTCAGGTGTTTTAATTTAATTCTATTGATAAAAACTTTTTTTCCTTCAGTTATCTGTATGTCAGCCATTGTTTACCAATCTGTGGACAGATATTTTACGGATATAATCAAAATAAGGCTTTTTATTTTCGTTTTATGCCTCCGGTTTCGTTTGGAATTCACTTCAATTGCAAAATTCATAAAAAAAAATATAAATTTTTAGCATAGTTCTCTTTCTCTTAAACGTTACCGATTGTTGGTGGGCCCAAAAATAATTGTCTCCTTTAAGAAAATATTTTCGTAAAGTCAATAACTGAGATTCTACACTGATGTCGGTGCTTATAAACCCATGTGTGGTAAAGATGTATGCTTTAATCATTACAAAATTCGTGTTGACGTAGTAATTAAATGGTTTACCTCCTTGTACCTCATTAATAATAATAATTGTGATACGTTCTCACCTAAGCTCGTTTAAATAAAGTCAAGGCGGTTTGTATACGGTTGGTTACTATTTGTATTAGGTATGTTCTACTTTTATGTTTTATTCGTTGATGGAAAAAGACTAAATAAATCACCTTATTGCTAGTAAATCGCTTAAGATGATGTGAGTAGTTATCTTCTTATAGCATAAGAACTTATGATTGAGAATATATCGTTTCTAAGAACATCATCAAAAGCTGTAACAGGCAAAACAAAAGGGATGTACTCGAATTTGACTCCGCACCGTTTAAAAGGACATAACAATATTAAGTTAATTACATAATGGGTATTAGGGTAGCGGTATGGGTTTATCGCCGTTTCCTACGATAGTAATCATGATGTGATAATCTCGCTTAAACCACGTGAGCCGCCCTCTCATAAACCGCCTATTTCGTAAAATGGCCGCAAATTTTGCACTGCATCTCTTACATTATGCGTTTTAACATAATTTACATTGTCATTTGTTTCTCAGTATCATTATGCATAATGCAGCCATTCAGTCGAACTGCGAAGGGCGTAGTTTTTTCTTCATCCATTGACATTTATTATTGGCACTGTCTAGAGAAATGACTGGGTTTCAAATAACCAATAAACAGAGTCAAGACGTAGCCTGCTTTAAAAAATATCAATATTTTAAAATGATGTCACTATCTGATATTTTATAATATTGATATAATCAGTACATTATTATAATAAATCGAAATATTTTTTCAAAATGATAAAATATATAATTATCAACCAAAAATTACATTTATGTTCTGTAAATTACAAAGAAGCACCATCATTGCGGTCCAGTACAAGATTGTGGAGGCGATAATGATTATGATAATGTTGTCCTAAGCCGGGTTAAACTCGGCACCCTGCGGGCGGTTTGTAAACAGATCACGTGCTCACCGCGCCACACACACGATCCTTATTATTTAATTACCTGAATATTAGACGCCACTTATCAGCTAACTAAATGTAATTAAGGAGTGATGCTGTCCTTTTTATGGACTAAAGTTTTCGTTTTGAGTAAAGTGTTTTTTTTATGTTGTTGTCAAACTTTTCTGTTTGTGTTTTTTGTGTTTCAGCGACTTCGACTGTAGTGAGAGTAGTTTATAATAATTATTATATAATTACAAAATTCATTTAAAAATAATCTGTGACTCGTACTTCAATGACATTCATGAAGAAATGAATTCACAATGGCAAACGACAAAAGTTTAAGGAACCTTTTTATTAGAATAAGCATCGCGATATTAAAAATACATTTTTTAACTAGCGACATTACTTCATTCATTAGTATGATTTCAGTACAAAAACCTTGCAACAAAGCAAACTTTTACAAAAGTTTCAATGAATCACAAAATTATCAACCAACTTCCTACTCGAGAGCTGTGAAAAAGACTTATTGAAATGAATTTCTATTTCGATTAGAAAAACTAAAGAATCTCCGTTTCCTCGGCGTTCAATAAAAAACTTTGTAAAATGCATAAACGTGTTCGAGCTCGATTGGCCGCTGCCAGCAGGAAATCGTTCTCTCGATGTTCTTTTAACTTTTATTACCTTGAATTTTTTCTATTAACCTTGAAGAATGGATCCTTCTCTTAATAATGTTTATTCATTTGATGCACTTTGTCTGCGTCTTTTAAGATTTAACAAAAGTACAGTGAATACAAATCATTCTTATACTTAGCTTTAAATATATCAAAATCATTTGTCATTGTGGTGAACATAATATGCACTGTAATATTTATTGCGATCCCAAAATTAGTTTTCGCTTCCGTACACTAATTTACTCGCAAGTCTCGCTACCGTCCATGCCATAAGTTATCATAGATGAAAGCAATAACAGCAATTTAACAGCACAATTAGTCGGGAATGCAGTTCTCCGCTGCAGTATATAATCCGACGTCAATTACTCGCACTTACACGGCAGACAATGCGCGGAGCCTATCGCATGAATCTGTTGGGTACACCTGCCGCCAGTGACATGCGGATTCTCTTTGTACGTCCATCGCCATTGCCAGCCTCTAAAGACCATTATACTCTAGGACAGCCAATCTACCCCCGAACCCGTGATTCTTGATACGCAAACAAATCGAAAACGCGATTTCAAAGAGCTAATATCTCCAAAACACACGTTTTCAAACGCGTTTCCATCGTTAACAATTAGATATCATAATGCAAATATTTAGGTACAATCAGTTTCTCTCTCTTTGTTCTGGCTTTCTTAAGGTGGCAGCTATTACTTAGCTGGTAGTTTTGTTTTCTCCAAACGTATATTTCAAAAACAAAGAACTCAAACTATATCTTTACAAGTTGCATTAAGTTTGAACAAGACTTGTATCAAAACTTACAAATAATAATCTTTCGTACAAGATTTCGAAATCAACAACTCGATTTCAAAGCGCCGATTAACTCCAGAACAACCGTTTTCAAACGCGTTTTGATCGTAAACAATTCTATAATGCAAATATTTAGGCGCAATCAGTTTTCCTGTCTTACTCTGCTCTAAATAGAGTAACGTTGTGTAAAAGACAGTACAAACAGTACGAACGAAAGGCAAATGTATTACTGTCAGCGGCGCGAATAAGTTTACACTTAGTTAATTAAAAGATTACACACCAAATGGGTAATTAACAGGGGATTTGTTCTCTCATCTGTTACGCAGTCTCATCGGGTGGGATAAACCTCGTAGAAGGTAATTTTACATGTGCGTGGGTTTAGCTCGTCTCGAACACACGTAGGAGTTAATTCTTGTTTGCTTTAAGACTTTACTATTTGCTTTGTTGGCGCAGCTTCCATTTTTGTAGTAAGAGTAATTAATAGTTGAGTAGTAAGAGGGGAATATTATTAATGTTTGTTTGTATTAGTAATAAGTTCGGATCCGATCAATTCATTATCCTGATCATTCATTGTTTTTACTTTATAAGTGTGTACTCGTACATATTGTGAAAACCAGACATTTGATATAATTATAATTAAATTAAATTAATTCACTTTGTAAATCATAGGCAACTAATTGTGTAATTAACCGTAGGACACTAATAAACGCCGCAGCTAGTTTTTATTTTCAATTTGTTTTTAAATCTACGAATTTTGTGGTTAATGTTTTTTTTAATTTACCTAATCCTGAAACCTAACATAAAGATTTCACAGGCGGAGTTGAAGTTACAAAACATACAAATGAATGAAAAATGCGCGTATCAATACATCGTAAGTAAATAAAACTCTCAAAGAATCACTCACAATGCTGACTTAAAATTTAACGTCGAAAATGTTGGCAAAAAATCAACAAATGAAACTCCGGATAAATTTCTTTTAAAGGAGTCACACGGCTGTGATGGAATTAATGTTTTGATAATAAATACAGCGCGGTGTGTGAGCGCCCTTGCTCTCCGAGAAATTAGAATAGATCAAAGGATGCGAAAAATCGATAGCGTAAAGAGCCGTAAACATTCAATTGATCGCTTGCAAAAAGGGATTGAGGGTTTTGTTGGATTTTAATTTAAACTTGCTTCACGTTTGAACATTGTAGCTTTTTCAAATCAATATAATCATCATTTATTTACGTAATGTTTGGCGTGCTAAATATAAACGATGAGAGGGATTTTTATATTGTTTTATTTTCAAAGGCGGTTTCAGATTCCCCTCAAGGGGTCGACTGAACGAATATAAATGAATGTTATATTTATGATACTTTTTTCGTAGCCTCTGTTCTTGGTAGCATTTTATTGCTCGTGAAAGGGTACGAATTGTTTTGCTGACAGATTTACGAGGAAAGATTCGGCGTTTATTTTATCTGTGACTTTTCTTCTGAGTTTGAGAAAGGCAACTTTGGATCTGCCGGCTTTGATTTTATTTAAGTTGGTTACTATTGCTTAGTTAGTATTTTGTTTTCTGCAAGCATTGCTAAATTTCAGACAAAGCTCAGTCTCAATTACTATACCCAGTTTATTATAAGTATAAATCGCAATTCGAACTTAAATAAATGGTGATTAATTTATAAGATGTAATTTTATTTCCCTTAAAGTTTTCTGATAATAAAACTATGTATAATAGCACTTCAAACAATTTAAACACATTTAAAATTTAAATACAAACAACACAAAGTACTCCAATGCTATTATCCTAAGGATATACATTCATAAGTAGTGATTCGCTAATAATTCGTCCCAGCACAACACGGAGTGCCCCTAGAGCGGGCTCGAAGGCTGCTAACTCGATAACAAGACACAACAGCTTTCCTAATTGCAATTTATTGCAGGTACTACAAACAAGACTGTTTCACTCAACGCGCACGTATTTTAAATTAATTTGCGAATTTCGACAAGCAATTAGATCTTGCACAGTGAATGCCTTTAGCAAACTCCGACGAATGGAACATTTCTGTTAGATTTAAGAATTCCAGTTCTGCTGTGTGTTATTTTGGCTGGGTATTTTTATTATTTTAGCATTGTTTGTGTTTTGTAGAAATACTTTATAACCACTACATTTGTTTTTAGTCAATAGTCTAGTTAAAAATTAAATCGATATGTAACCATTTATACAAGTAATAATGAAGATCACAGATTTTTTTTTAACGAAACTTTCAACTTAGCAGCCTCCCCGAAGGCTCAATGGCAGCCATATTTTCTGACTCCGATATATTCCAGAAACCACAGCGCGGCAAATATTCAATGAAATGACCTGTTTGTACTGCGATAAAGCAATTAATTTAAATTCAACAATAGAAAAGTTCCCCGTTTTGAAGCATTGTGTTCCGCTTAGCCGTTTGCTTTCTTGAACCGGCTTATTCAATGATTTCCTTTATTAGCTGTTTGAAAACGACTGCCCTACCCCTGTTTGCTGGATTTTGTTCAGAAAATGTACTGAAGTTTACTTTAAACAGCGCCCGAAGTTTGCTCGTATCTCTAGGATATCTTACATCTGATTTAACTATTGAAAGTATAATTATCTTGAGGAAGTTCATAAACTAAGTTGTTTTGAGAGAGTTCCAATGGTTTTGAGATATTTAAGGAGTATAGTATTTGATCAGGTTTCATATTTAATTTCTTCTGAAGAGTTTTAAGGTGTTTAAGCAGTTTTTTAATACAAATCAAAAACTATCACATATCTGTGTAATAATTGTAACTGTTTTCTGTTTTAAACAGTTTAACTATGTACATTTAAATAACAGCTGATAATCTTAGTAGGGAAACAACTCCTTTAAAATCTTCAAACTAAAACAAATCCGGATCGAATTCAAAGTAAACAGATTGCCAGCACTAGTTAATTGATTAAACTTATTACTAGCAAAAGGCTGTTAAAGACCGGGGCACAGCACAATAGGGAAGGGGATTAATTTGTTGACAGTAAATTGGATCCTAATGAAGCAAAGGCTCTTTAGGTAAACAAGGCGATCGTCTTGCCCCTGTTTACATGATCCGTCGGTTCGTTAGCTTTGTTTCAAATCCAATCGGCCGCTCTAGTCGGCGTCTAGTTCGGTGAGCCGGCCAGGTGAACAATAATGCCAGTGAGGAATGTTTAAAGTGAAATCAATCTGACAACCGCTTAGTGTAGTGGTTAAGAAGTTGACTTTTAGATAAGGTCGCGGGTTCGATCCCTGTCTAGGACGAACATTTGTGTGCATGAACATGTCTATTTGTACTGGTCTGGGTTTTATATTATTTAGATAGTAAGGTGTAATTGTATAAAAATACTTAGAACATGTTTCTATCCGTTCCCTAGCATCCATAGTACAAGCCTTGAGCTTAGTTTGGGGTTAGGGAATTGGTGAGAAAGTAGGTACACGAAGAATGAAAGTTTATTGTAGTACAAATACGATCACATAATATGTATCACGTTTAGTTCCGTTTAGTCTCTGTAACTGTTCTATATGAATATGACAAAATTGTAAATTAAGTCGTTAGGCTGTTGTTGTTGACTGTTAAAAGAATATAATCTGGACTTCTATGGGAGAAGTTTTCAGTAGATCTTAACTGTTGTACGGTAATTTCATATACTGTGCCTAAGGTCTTATTGTCTTGTGCATGATTGGTATCGCAGTCTCGTGGTCTTCGATAACGTTAGTCTAATGATAATGGTATTGAATTCGGTAATATTCTGTCATTTATTTTTCCCAAAATGCGCCAATACTATTTATTTATATAATATCTATTTCCGTTTCAACAAATACATTATTTAATATTTATTAAAGCCTTCTGCTATATTACTGACGGCCCCGTTGGTCTAGTGATCAGAGACCCTGGCTACAACACCGAGGGTCACGGGTTCGAACCCCACTAGGGGCAAATGTTTGTGTGATGAACACCGGCATTTGTACTCGAGTCTTGGATGTTTATAAAAGTATTTAGGTATACTTTTATAAACATCCTGGTCCCCAGTTTCCATAGTAAAAGCTTCGAGTTTAGTTTGGGTCCTAGGCAATTGGTGTGTTAGTCTAATAAACTGAATTATTGAATTATTTGTTTGAAGAAAAGACCTTGAAGATATTATGACATGCATTTTTTTCTTCGTTGAAACGTGGCCTGTACTTGAGCGACACAAGCAGATGCTGCGTGTCAAGGATATGAAGATGCTGCGCTGGATGTGTGGAGTGACGCGGAAAGACCGCATTAAGAACTCACGCATCCGGGGTAGCCTTCATGTCCGTGATATTGCAGATAAACTGCAGGAGTGTCGCCTATGTTGGTACGGCCATGTTTTACGGAAACCGGCCAGCTACGTGGGAAACAAATGTCTCACCATGCCACCACCGCCGGGTCCCGGAAGAAGGGGCAGGCCCAAGAAGTGCTGGCTTGGCGTCGTTGAAGATGACATGCGTGCCAATGGTTTTTCCACCCTGGATGCCCAAGACCGTGCGAAGTGGAGTAGGTACAGCAGGAAAGCGGACCCTGGACTCCGAGGCAACAGCCGAGGATGCGACCGGGACAAACGCAAGGCTGATGATGCATTTTTTTTCTTCATATTTTCAGTATGTTAAAATTTAGGGCAGGAGAACTTTATTGATTTTATAATTACTTTCATTTTAGTAAAATCAATATAATTTAAATAATTAATCACATAACAGGACAACTTAATAGCATATGTATATATATATTACATTATCTTCACGATTAGGCAAATGAGTTCACTGACCTGTCAAGTAGCAATGACATAACGCCGTCAGTCTTACCTACATCACGTATATGACGTGAGCATTAATGTGCACATAATTATATCGTCCTAATTAACAGAAATTTGATTGCACTACGCAAATTAGACTTCTATTGACGCTGCCAGCCACTCCAATTGGCGTCGCTTGTCGCATAAACACATTTGCATATAAATCAGTACCTGTAAATTACACCTACCTGATTTCAGAATACGGTGATTAGACATAATTTACACTTGGATTACGCACGCTCCGATAATGACGCTCTCTGATCTTGTATAGATAAACTAGATATTTGAACTGTTCAAGAGGAAAAGTGAAGCTTTTTGCACCATGGAGTCAATGTGTGTGTGTCTGATTATTTAAAAATCAACCTCAACATTTCACAAAGAACAATTGTGCTACTAACATAACAGTTTTAGTTTAACTTATGAGTAATCATTTTGTCCAATTTTTGTGAATTGAATTGTTCCCCTTATAACCATTTTAAATTAAAAATATAATTGTATTTAAAAATGTAAATGTGAAACATAGAAACTTTCAATGCCACATCCATTAGCCTAACTTCTTCGGCCGTAGTCTCACACAATAAGCTAACATGAAGTCATGCTAACTTTAAAACTAGTTCAGACATTATAGCACTTAATACAAAATTCAACACGTTTCCGTGATAAAGAAGGTTTTCCGTGGAATTAGAACCGAACGTTGTACAAGATTGTGTTGTGTATTTGCACAACGTTAGTTGGAACTAACTTTTCAACTCGGCGCCGACTGTACGGGTAAACGCGATCCGACACTGTTTGTTGTACAGTCAGCCAACATAAACGGCGAGTACAACTCTCTATTATACTTGTTTGCTTTCTTATTTTGCTTTGTTAATTTGTTAGTAACAAAAGCATGCGAAGTTCCAAGTTGATGTTTCAAGGAAGGTCGGGATATTTATAACAGTCAGCGTTGTTAATTGGAAGACGTTTCGCTCAGTTTTCACTACACTGACTTCTAGACGCTAGCTCTTTTGATACACGCTTCTATCGCCTGCTTCCGGGCTATGCTAATTGAAATAGTTTATAAATTAATTGACACAAATGTGCTCCACCTTAAATGATATTTAATGAAATGTAGCATGTTCTTCCCTGTTCTTAGAAAATAAGTATTTCAACTGAAAACTTAGTGTATTAATCATTTTTTGTAGTATCATTCGATGTCCGTTATGATGTTTTATCAATAAAAATATTGGAAACCGATGCAGAACTATTTTTTATTACTGATTTTGTCGCTTTTATTAAATGTTTTATTACTTTTATCCAGATAAGTTCGCAAGACTTCTTAACTAGAAAAGTATTTTTTTTACGAATTACGAACTTGGAAATAATGCTAATGAAGACATCTTCAGATCTAGCAGAGAGGTCCTTGGCATTAATGATTATATTTCCTCCTCTTCCTCTCAGTTTTATTATTTAAGTAAAAAAATAGAAAATATTAGTTTATTGAATACCTTGATTTGAACCGACTTTACTGTAAAGATGATCCTTTCTTGTGCACCAGAAGATACACTACTCCAATAACAAATGAATAATTAATGTAATTGTTTTTTGTAACATCCTTAGTGCACGTCTTAATTCCCTTACTTATATTACGAGTATTTACGAGTATTCGTTATTTATGATGAAATCAGTTTAATTAGCTAATGCTGCTTCAGATAACTATGATAAGTTTAAATTTGTAGTTAAAACTTGTATTAAAGCTCCCTTTAAAAAAGTTAAACAACAATAAATAACCGTATCGTTATAGCCATCTTCTTTTAGATAGTTTCCAAAATCGTCTTAAATCCAGCGAAGTTATTGCGTTGCGGGGCTTACAAATGTCGGTTTTAAAATCATGTCCCCGTTAAAACTTTCCTCATGAATAATTTACGAAATTTCTTCTGAGATATGGTCTTGCCGGAGAAGATAAGAATTAAATTACGCGAAATTAAATTTTTATTATAACATCTGAGTAAAAATATAAAGGGAGCAATTTGAATAATTATCGGGGGATACCCCACTGTTTTACTTGGTTTTGGCTGACTTCCCACAATTTTTCTTCAGTTTTTCTAAATTATATTCATGGTTGGACAAAGGAAGATTAGGGAAAATAAAACTGTTCTTGATGCAAGTTTATAAAGCTTAGTTGATATTTTTGAACAATTATTAAAAATATAAGATTAAATTCATGTTCAGTTACTAAATCATATTTAAATTTCTCTTTTGAAACGTAAGCGGATAGGAGTGGATTATTAAGCGTCATAATAGAAACATGCAGATAATAATTTGCGTTCAAACCTTTGGGAGTGGCAGGTGGAGAGGTCTTTCCGTAATTTTCTCGAGTGCACCCTCTAAAACGAGTGAGAGCACTTATATTCTGAATTTATAACATTACTGCTCCAAATACACCAAGAATTATTCCGTTCGAATGTGAGTGTCGAGTTGCTTTAAGAGATAATTTTATGATCGATATTATTGTAGCTTGGATTTTAGTATAAACTTATAATTTAGTATAATACAACTCGTACCCGATATTGTATTGTTAGAATTTTTCGAAGATATTTTTACTTTGCAAGAATATTGAAGGTACTTTAAAATACTCCCAAATAAACCATTGGCTAATTATAAATAAAAATGGAACACTTAAACTTAAATAATTATTATCTTAAGTGTGTACCAGAGCGACAACAAATTAGGCATTGAAATCAGACAATAGCAATAATCTGCGAAGAAACCACTAAATTAGTATTCAAAACCAAAATTGTGTTATTCAAAACATCGCGAAGTTAGATCTGAATTTAATTAAATTCCTCTTATAGCGGCATTCATCAGGTCGGTCAACGAAGCACCCAAATGAACTAGACATACAGCAGTACGAGCGTTGTTAATTAAAGACAAGGTGTACTAATGAGCGCTGCATAAGACAGGAATGTTGATTAGCTACTAAAAATACGCGGCATGTCGGCAAAATGCAAACCGCAGACGTCGGCCGACTCGCGGCACTTCGTTAGTATTTATTGTGCATTCTCGCAGTTCACAGATTACCTTTTGTCTGGAGGCTTATGAGGGGCGTCAAAGATCACATGATTTAAAGTCGAAATGGACGCGTTGATACTTTATCCACGAAAAAATCGTCATTTTTTCATGTTCTTTGAGGGAATTTTCAGTATACACATCATATGTTATTAGATATGAAGTGTAGGTTAAAGTAATATAGCATAGTGTGTAGTAATATTGATAATTAGAATATATATATATATAATGTGTCTATTTCAACACAAAATTATTTGCAGTAGGCAGAGCTTATCATTGTTACTCGGCGGAATACTCGGCTGCTAACATTTTGTAAAGCGGTGTACTAAAGCAACTATTTAACATTTTCAATATTCCGGTCAAAATCGTAACTCGAAGGTTATGATAATATAAACCGACATACTCGTAACTCAATATTGTTTGTAAAAAAAAAACACACGTCATTGTTGCTTTAAAAAAATGCAATCTTCAAAAATAAAAACAACAGTTAATCTCAATATCCAATGGTGTTTTGAAATAACTCCCGCTATCGCGACTAAATCAATTTAACTATGTAGCTCATAAAGCGAGTTAAACATGGCGATGTGCCCAGCCAAAATTGGTAATGAACGAGAGACGTGCGGTCGCGCACGGATCGAGCCAAAAACCAATTTGCTACATGCATCTTCATAATTACGTCGATTTTATACCGCGTAGTACGCAATCGATTCCCTTATACTCATTATTATGCAATGGTAGGTTTAGATTTGAAGGGTCAGAGTGAATATTCGCTTTTTGAAAGCAGCAGCTGGGTTGTCTTGTCACCTTTTTAAATGAACGAGGTTTGAAAGATTAGAGCTTACAAGTTACATTCAAAACAACGTTTTTACCCAATTAGACTTTATACTTTAACTCAATATTTTTTCTCCTCATTAATTTAACATAATCAAAAAGACAAAACCCCGCTAATTTGCGGAAAATCGCATTGACAATTGACATTCACAGCCAAATTTCAATAAATTCTAATTAAACAGTTTTTAGTTACAGATGATCAGAGCAAAAACTTTACTGGCTTAGAGAACAACGATAGAAATACACCTGGGCTTTTGAACGCATATAAAAGTTTTCCAATTTACAGGGGCTGATTGGAAAATTTTCGGCAGTTTGGGTGTTAATCGAACCCTGACTTACCCCAGTCTTCGGGATCAAATTAAAGCTAGCCTGCACGTACTGTTGAATGTGTTGGTGGAATAATACAATCGAGAGTGTACGTACAAGCGTGACTTTGTATTCATTAATGGATTCCTTCGAGCGAAGCGCGAAGAAATTCCTTTCAGGCCGGTATGGCGATTCCAACTGATATAATACCACAAAGTTACCGCACCTGTTGTCATGTCAATCAGGGCTCGACTTTTCCTTACCATTAGACAGAGTGGTTCTAATACACGAGACCAATATAAAAGATTAAACACGCAGAAAACCCTTTATATCAATGGCTCGAGGATCTTAGCAGATAGGTTTGTGATAACACATTGTACCCACGATGCTTTCTGTTGAAGTCACCCTCCGTGCGATATAAACCCGTAGCTACATACATATTTACCATCGGACGAACAACCCATATTAGTATACTAGCGGCCGCCCGCGACTCCGTCCGCGTGGATTATGATTTCCAATAGCCTATAAAGCCTTCCTCGTCAAATGGACTATCCAACACAAAAATATTTTTTTAAATCGGACCAGTAATTCCTGAGATTAGCGCCTTTAAACAAACAAACAAACAAACAAACATACAAACAAACTCTTCAGCTTTATATATTAGTATAGATTCTACAAGCAACGGCCACTAAATTCAATCAAATACAGTTTTGATAAAGTTTCTTGCTAATAAATGTCATAAAATGCATTTTTCTTTACCAAACTTGTTGGATATACACATTTTGAAGATCTTCGGACGATGAAAATTAAGAAAAAAAAAATACAATATTACATTTTAATTCTTATTAAAATGTAATATATCTTCTTAGATTCATCGAAAAATATGCGACACATTCAATGATACTCGTAAAATCTAAAAATCTTTTTAAATACGATACATTAACTAACAATTAGTCTGTATCCATTACATTTGATTTGTCTACACACAGCGCATAGACTGGTTTCATTATCTTCAACGGTATTAATATTGAACACATCTTAATTAAAAGCATCTTATTTAGACAGATGATAGTTTAATACTCAATTAAACACTAATCTCCATATTGTGTGGCAGCCTAATTGTGTACCCGTAATGTCAATTATCAAATATAAGCTTTCCATACAACGAGACAAATTAATGCGTTGAACAAATATAATAGACAATCTAATTGAAGTTGGAAACAACAACATGTAAACACATACATACTTTAAGTCATACCTAATACGAGTAGAAGATTGATCCTCGCTTAACCTAAGTTATTATTGTTAGTTATTCGTAGTATTTTATATAGCATTGCGCCATATTTTGGAGTATTGGCCCCCAAAATTCAAGCGTTTACGAGTATTAAGAGTCTACAATTTCCGCAACATATTTTCTACTTAAGAAATCCATAGTCAGTCACCTGAAATAAAAATCAACACGATACCCAACGCTTACGAAATCAGTGTTACAGAATCTCACACTATTCAAATAGTGTTATTGAATAGTGCGAGGCCCTACAGGACCGACGGCTTTGCCGCTTGATAAAACCTGACAAATCCGAGGGCCTTATTTATTTAAAAAATTGCACGCACCGGAGGGCCAAGTGAGGCGTAAAATAATATTAACGAGGGCTTCCCCGGAAGGCGACGGAGGAAGCGCCGCGTCATTGTCGGGAAACTTGTCTGTATCTCGCGTACGAATCTTCAACTTTTCGCGATAAATCGCCCTTGTACGGGCTCCAATGATGCAAAGCAAATTACCGACTCGAGTATCTAACTCGAAACCCACATTATTATTATTCAAATAGGCTTTACCGGCGCTTGTGACGTTCATAAAGGGCCAGTAGGTCTTTGAGCTCTCGTTTGTCTTTATTGAAATAGATCCTTAGTATACATCAGTTACTCTCAATTATACTTTTAATATTATTGGCAAACTTTAATAAAAACAATACTTTTAAAGTGTTTAAACCAATCATGAAATAATATTTTAATGGTTTCTTAGCCTTCAGGAATCTTTAAGCTTTATGCGAAATGCCTACCTGCTTATACCAGCCATCAAGAGTTTTTTAAGGTTTCTACTTTCTTTGTCTTCTTTTAATATTTTTTTCAAAAGTATTATAATTGTATTGAGAATAATCACTACACAGGACTTTGACCGGCTATTTCCCCAGGGAGGCCGCGCGGCGCGAAATCACTGTCGTATAATCGTCTTGAAGAAAATGGCTTCGGTGCATTTCATCGGTCGCTCTAAAGAATTTCTCTTTTTAATATGAGCATCGATTCCAATTACAAAAGATCAAAGAATCGCCGCTCGGCCCACTTCGTCTTTGTTCAAACGAAAGATGAATTATTCAGAGAGCTGGAAACGTTTCAATTGGCCAGCTATAAAAAAGGAGACGCTTCGTTGCTTTTTCACTGAATTAAAATTTCACTTTATTTTTATTTTACGGAATGATTTTGGACGTTTTTGATTTGTGAATAATATCTAATGAACTAGTTATTTCATTTCGTTGTTTTCAGTGATTGATTAGCTACTAATTAATCAAGCAACAAATATATTTGTCTACATTCCTATATGAATGTAGATTGAGGCATAAATCCGAAATATCCAGTGAAATACCTAGAATGACTAACCCTATCAACACACCGTACAACAAAATAAAGGAAGTAAATATGAAACGAAATAAAATAAGTCCACAAAAACTTATAATTTATTTAATTAATCCACCAACACAACGCAAATCAAATCAATAGTTCTTTTCATAAATATTAACTCTGAAGGGCAACAAAAATAACTTTTACAACAAAGTAAAACTTCCCTCACAACGTTGCGAAAGCAATCAAAATTAACTATGCAAGTAACAGGAATCCTTGTAATTTTTAACAAGGGCGAATTTATGGTGGCGACACCTGCCGGCTGGAGTCAGTGATTGAGAGAGCAGGCCGTACGCGAAAATATTAAAGCGTAATTTATGCTCGCAATTTGTACGTAACTTGAATTCGTTTCTTGTGTCATTCATCACCGCGCCGGGGGAGCGATTAATTTCAACATTTTCAACAATCATCAGCTGTAAAAACCCGCGTAACGAGAACCGTGACGGCCGGAATGTAATGCAGCCGCAAAACGTACGAGTACGTGTCATATCCATAAAAGTTGACAACTTTTTTAACAGGATTTAGAATCAATTTCATTTGATTAATTGCCCGCCCTTATCCTTATTTCTAAATCGTTTACTCTCAAGGTTTGTTTTTTTAAAACATTTGCGTTAACTTTCATCATACTAGGTTATTAACTAATCTTTTATAAGAAACTAAATTAAAGTTTGTTTCTTGGAATGTTTTTCCGTCAATCACGTTGAAAGAACAGAACAGATTTTGATGCAGGATATGGGCTGACTTAGGTGGTAGGATTCTCTCAATCCCGATTAAATTCTCCCTTCTTGACAACACGAGCAAAGCCGCGGTGAAAAACTAGTTTCATTAGATTATGAAATAATTACTTTGCATAAAATCATGCATTATCAGCAAACAAGTCTGGTAAAGAACACATTCGGGACGAGCTTCAATATGGCCTACTTTAAAAATCTAATAAACACAAACTTCGAGCTTCGAGTTCATAAATAAGTGATATACAGTATGAATTGTGTTTCAAAAGACTTAATTCCTAATTTTAGTTAGTAAAACAAAATATTGTTAGCCGAGCGCACGTATACCTGAAGTTTGGCTAGAATTTTTCACGAGGTAGACCGCTAAGCTTATCCCCCTTGTGGGAAGGTGTAATGGCCACGGAACATTAACTATTATGTTTGCACGAAGTTTACGGCTTGTCCAGCGAGAAAATCCTAAGCAAAGGATGTTTTGAAAAGATATTGCGTATACCTTCGTACTCGTATGTGTAATAAATTTCGGGGA
Source organism: Nomophila noctuella (assembly GCA_958496325.1). Taxonomy (NCBI): domain Eukaryota; kingdom Metazoa; phylum Arthropoda; class Insecta; order Lepidoptera; family Crambidae; genus Nomophila; species Nomophila noctuella. The sequence goes on along the minus strand of OY292486.1, from coordinate 9,928,570 downwards.
AAATCTCTAAAGAAAACTTTTATGATAAACAAATGATACCAGTAATGTGTCTTACACTAGGGCACCTTGTACCTATTAGAGGCCCTGGGCACATGCCCATTGTGCCCAATGAAGCAGCGTGTGCGTACACACACTGTGTAACATGTTTTAATACTTGAAATTCGGTTCAATATAGAAAGTATATAGATACTAATATATAAAGCTGAAGAGTTTGTTTGTTTGTTTGTTTGTTTGAACGCGCTAATCTCAGGAACTACTGGTCCGATTTGAAAAATTCTTTTTGTGTTGGATAGTGTATTTGGCGAGGAAGGTTATAGGCTATAGTATATATCTATTATTTTATCCCAAGGGGATGCAAAAGGGGATTAATGTTTGTATGAAACTTTGTCAATTTTAAACCGATTGGGCTGGGACTTGGCATGCATAAAGCTACTATGACATAAAGATCCCCTTAGAAAGGATTTTTATGTGTTCCACCCCAAGGGGATGAAAAAGGGGATTAATGTTTGTATGAAACTTTGTCAATTTTAAACCGATTGGGCTGGGACTTGGCATGCATAAAGCTACTATGACATAAAGATCCCCTTAGAAAGGATTTTTATATGTTCCACCCCAAGGGGATGAAAAAGGGGATTAATGTTTGTATGGAACTTTATAGGTATAGTATATAACTACGTTTGCGGAAACCGGAAACCACGCGGACGGAGTCGCGGGCGGCCGCTAGTTAGATATAAATATGGATTTGACCCCATATGTCGACGTGTTTAACATTCTTATTAAAATGACATAATTTAAGAATATGAATTTGGTAATCCGTCTAAAACCGAAATAAAGGTTTCTTTGTATAAACTTCAAGAAACTATTTAAATTGTCCAACACGGTATCCTTAATGAGAACACAACAGTGAAATCAGAAAGAGGTATAAAATTCCACTTGTTCAGTAATATCTGAGCAGTGTTTAGGTACTAGAATTTCTTGGGCAACTGTATCAATAAAGGCAGAAACTTGTGCAATATCATCAGCAATCGATTATATAATAGAAGGGAGATTCTGCTTCTGAGAGTTGTTTCGGTGTGTTTGTGCTGAGAAACGGCTTCTAACTTGCCGGTGGATTGCTTAAGTCGTTATAATAAGCGTGACCGACTTTTTCATTTGTAACTTTTTTCATGAGATCCAAATGAAAACACCATAATTGAGCAATACGATGCTATTAATGCTACTTTGTTTAAACGACAGCGAACTCAAAATATTCACAAGATTGAGAATGTAATGCTCCTTATATTGTGACATAATATCAAAATCCTAGACAGTATTGCAGCAGTGACTTTTGAGAATATTTCATACCGGTATCTTGCTACTTTACTGATTACTTTACAAGTCACACTAGTCACATACGAAACAGAATAACTTCAACAAAACGACGAAACATAAATAACTACAGCTTGTTTCACCTGTAGTTAAATAATTTTCTCACCAACAAGTTCAAACTTAAATTCGCAAGTCCACTGTATAAATTCAACTCATTTCAACTTCATGAGACTAGCCCGTAAAAGTTTAAAATTTAATCCCGGCATGGGTAAGAGACCAGAAAAGTTAACCATCCAAAACTTCGACTTCTGTACAAATATCTATCGTTCCCTCCACAGTTGAAATGAAAACTTCATACGTATATTCTATTCCGCCGCATGTTTAGCTCATGCTAGTTAATCTAAAACAAAAAACATGAACTTAAAAAAAATGTGACTTGTTAATGCAAAAATAAAAATACGTTGGGGTTATAATTCACTAAATGAATTCAGCCATGATAGTCGGAGTACCATCAATGTATCTCTTTAGGTACAATTAAATTAAATCAATTGTTTGTTCTTCGTTTTAACTTTTTTTTAAGACTGGCGTGTTAATAAAGCAAGTGGCGTATAAATAACACATTATTTGTTAAATGTATTTTGGAACAGGAATCTATCATAGCGGCGATCACAATATATCAAATAGGGAGCAGTAAAACTGAGCTGAAAATGACCTGCAGCCACTCATACACTCAAAATAATGAACATAATACTAAGGTTACTGCTTCTAGTTTCAATTATGTAGCAACTATCGTGACCGCAAGCCCAGTGATCCCTCAAAACTAGCTGTAACGAAATAGGGGGTAGAAGAACTGGAAGAACATTGAGGTAGGTTTTACTACTACGAGTAGACACCTCGAGGAGATATGTTTCCGATACGCACTGTTGTCCATGGACAACATTTTAAGTCTATTGTACTTTTTTTAATAATCGAAAAATTGGCGTCTTGTTATTTTAAAATATGTCATTTCATATTTTTAAAGACTAAAAAAAACAAGTTTTTTTCTCGACGACCACTCTATGTAGTAGTAATACCTAATTGTAAAAGAGTAACGTTTCATTTTATAAACCACTACACTTGTAGGTAAAATCCAATTCTATTAGCATTCATGTCCGTTTATCTGACCACCCAGCGGCTGCCTGACTGTTATGAATATTAAACTGACTTATAGTGATTAATTATTTCTATCCCCTCTGGAAAATCTAACCTCAAAGGCGTAGATACTTCCATCTCGTACCTCGAGCAAGACTATCAGTTAGGTATCTGGCTAGGAATCCGTAACAAATAAGAACCCTTGATTTTGTTAAATCGCTAATGAATTTAATGGTTCATAATGCGGTAAATAAATTAATTAATTGAGGGTATTAAAATTTCTGACAGACACTCTAAATAATGTCGTGAGCACGTTTCTAAATCCTTCATTTCATATTGCAGTAATTAGATTTATATGGAGTAGTCAAGAACATCATATTGTGTATTGTGTGTAACAGAAGAAAAGTAATGGCGAACGATTGCATTAAAATTTCCCGAGAGTCGTTGTGTTTCAACCCACGAACTTCGATACGGCTAAAAAGTATTTCCAATAACTTTTAAACTCGCCTCGTTTCTGGAATCTCCTCACGTTTTTATCATTCTCACATAACAAATGAAAAACGTTTGCAACAAGAAGTTAAAGAACTCTCCATGTAGACGTGTTGGATGGGCCCGAAGTCGAGCGCTCGGACCAGACCGGCGGGTCGGGGATTAACAAACGTATTCGTCGATTTCGACTTGGCCGATACATTTGAAATTCGGGCTACTGAATTTGTGAAACCTATTTCAACTTGCTTTTGATAAATATAAAAGTTACTAAGAAATTCTTTAAAAACATTCTATTTGAAAGAGGTCTACTGATTAATAGATAAAGGAAAGGGTCTTCTCCTTAGATATGTTTGATAAAATAAATGTCCTTGGGATTTAACATCTTAATAATGTTTAAAAATTAAGCTAAGAGTAGGATAAAAGAAAGGGGTATCTTGCAGATACCAATGAATTAATCATTATAAATACAAATGGTGATTTTATAAGAAAACCATACTGAACGTTACGTTAGCCGTAAATAAACTGTTTAAAAATTTAGTGATAATTAACTTACAAGGAAGTAAGTTATTAGTTCCTTCAACGTTTTCACGCCATAAACTATGCGCTTCAAAAGTACACAATAATAATACAGTCATCATCCTAGCGCCTCTCCCGGTTGCATCCTCGGCCATTGCCTTGGACCCAGGGTACGCTGCGTCTAGGTTCTTGAATTGACATGCCTGGTTATTACATAATATAATAATACAGTAGTCAAAATATTTTGTTTCATAAGTTCATGTTAGTGGCAATAATAAACAGTCCTCTAACACTCAAACTATGTACATACAACAGCTTCAAGGTAAAGTTAATGTTATCACATACAATGTTGCTCCACATAGGTAAAATACATTCCTTTGAATATCTAGTTGCTACGAGTACCTATTCTAATCATAAAGATAAGATGTTTAGGTCGGGACAAGAAAATCCCTCTGGGGATTATAAATTCGCAACATTATCTCGGTCTTTAGGGTACCAGAACTTGACAAGTTGAAATTATTGAAATAAGCTCTGCAATGTGACTGGCTTATTGTGCCTATACTATAAACTGAAAAGCCAGTACAAAAATTATAGAAAATTATTATATTTTTGGAGAAAACGACAGTAAACTCGTCATATCATCCCTCAATTAATGCGAAATGAGATTTACCATAACCGCAAAAATCGTAAGCGCCTAACATTTTTAAGTGACATTCTAGACTCTTAAATAATATATGTAGTTTCCAAATTGGGCGGTCTAGTTGTAGAGAATTTTAATCTTTTTTTGTTTTGTGTGCCTCTTAAATAGGTAGGTAAGTGGAAAATTAATTAAGTTTAACAAAATATACCTACGTACATATTATGTCTGCATGGTAACAGATAAATGTATCATACTAACGATCCGGTGATCCCATTACGTGGCATCCACATCATCTAATTTCCAATTCTGTTGGATATCAGGAGCTGTCAAGAGGCATGCCGATGTTAGGCAATATCACTTAGTAACTAATAGGTAAATAATAGGTAGCGCCTCGAACTATGGCACTGCAGGTAGATCCTGAATGTTAGATTAGCTCAATGTATGCGGGCGTGACAAAGACATAGCCGTGTTCATGTAGGTACACGATAGTCATAATAAATATTTAGTGCATTCTACAAATACTAAGTAGTGTAATGAATTTCACGCGTACTTTCTGGTCAGATGAAGTATTTCATAGGAAGTAGAAAAGAAAACAACAACAGTGGGTGCTCTTTTATGAATTGATGTTACACCTTTAAAAATAAAGTTACCATTAAAATAATAACCATTCATATAAATAAAATAAAAACCGCTTCAATGAGCTGCTCGTTTGAGGAAGTACTTCTACCTTACAGAAGACCACAGTAGTAACTATTGTGCTACGTTTCTGTTGGCGAGTAAGATCGGCAGAGCTCAGTCATGGAGGGCATGGGGTTTTTAAAGGCAGGCAATCCATCTGAAATCCTTGTACTATGTAATGTAAATGTTTAATTGACATCCATGGGCAGCGGTGATCACTTACCATCAGGTGACTTGGTCGTTTGCCTCCCTATTACAAAAAAAAAATTGACCCAGATAGGATTAAAAATGCTAAAAAAAAATCGTTTCTTCGTGTACAATTTATTCAATTAAGTTTCATTATGTAAATCAGAAATAAGTTTGATAAAAAAATATTGGGAAATTAAAGGAAATGATGCGGAAAACTAACGTAACGGACTGCCTCCGTGGTGTAGTGGTTAGAGCGCTGTGCTCAAAAACTACGATCTCGGAGGTCGTGGGTTCGAATCCCGCGGGGAACACTTTCACTTTGTGTTGGTTTTCTCAGTATGGTTAGGACATTGCAGGCTTGAATCACCTGATTGTCTGATAAGAATGATGATTCCGTGCTTCGGAAGGCACGTTAAGCCGTTGGTCCCGACTATGATCCAACTGGTCTGGTTTCCCTTGTGGTTACGGAGGTCAGACGACAGTCGCTCCATTGTAATAACCAGGCATGTCAATTCAGGATCATAGTCGCAGCGTACCCTGGGCTCCAAGGCAATGGCCGAGGATGCAACCGGGAGAGGTGCTAGGATGATGATGATGCGGAAAACTAACGTTCAGGTACATCTATGAGCTACCTTCATATATTAGCTAAGTGTATTCGGCAAACGAAATCGACCGCAACCGCGATATCCGTATCATAACCGAAGGCAACTAAGGGTGCGCCTATCAATTATCTAATGAAAACACTTTTGCGTGATAGCGTTTAGTTATCCCGCGTCCGGTAGGTGTTAATAGCGCGGCACTATCTGTGTATTGAACACAAGATTTCATTACGCGTAGTGGCCGGTATCGTCTTTATAGTGTCATAAAGGGGGAAATAACATTAAGGGGGGACGTAAAAACGACGACCTGTGGCACAGCATTCCTGCCTTAAAGCTCGTATAGCGACGCTGTTTCTACCTTGATGCTACAAAGATGACAGTAACCTTAAAACTATTGCAGTTTTAATATTTTATTCTTCGACTATGGAAGCTGCTTTAGTTATAAAAGAATCTATACTTACGTTATAAAGCTGAAGAGTTTGTTTGTTTCAACACGCTAGTCTCATAAACTACTGGTACGAATCGAAAATTATTTTTGTGTTGGATAGTCCGTTTATCGAGATAGGCTTTACGCTATAGAACACTGTGTAGTACGAAAACTAAAATCCACGCGACGAAGTCGCGGACGGCCGCTAGTAGAAAGATAGTCGAAGTGTACCATTAATTTTTAAGAACTACTTATCTATATTTGTTGCCTAAGTTGTGCTCACGCTTTTTCACCGTTGTCATAAAGGAGTACACAAGTAACTATCTGAGCTTGTTATATTACCCGAAGTTTGCAAGTAACACACGGGCCAGATACGTTGTGTCGAGCGAACGCCGCACAAAGCGGTCCGCGTAGGAGCATTAAAATTAACTCGCCAGTTAATTGATGTAAACAACACTGGGTAGCTACTAATGGAAGAGGTATCACTCCATTTAATTGCCCATACATGTGTTGAGGTTACCTCGTTAATTGGAACTAATAACGTTGCCAGCGCATTCGAACAGCGAGCCTAAATTGCTTTATGGCAGTTAATTCAATCCAGTCTTTGTTAAAACAAAGCGAGGCATTTTGATTTCCTAACGTTTGTTATTGCGTGTTTAGTTTGTGCTTTTGTACATATCAGAATAACGGTTAATGCTCCTAGTAGATTTTACAGTGTTCAGTAATTTGTAATCAGGGTTTCTGTTCGAAATACCAGGGTCTAGAAGTTGATGAGAAAATAATACCTTCGGGTAGCTACAAAATCTATAGCGTTTGGTATTGCGCATCGACTTATGAAAACGAGAAAACCTGTTAAAGTGTCCTTCTGTAGCTTTGAAAGTGCGCACTGACCATCAGGCATCAGGCCGGCTACAATGCTACCAACAAAACATAGTAAAACGAACGGCCGTCCGTAACTTCGTCCTCATGGATTTCGATCCGTTCCGTTCTTCACATTCCGAACACAAAGTGTTATATTATGGCTTAAAGCCTACCTCGACAAATGGTATCTCCAAGACAAAAAATAATGATCTCAATCTGAACCCGTAGTTTCGGAGATTATAGCTTTAAAATATAAGCTAAGATAATTTGCATGCATTACACACAAAATTAGAAGCAGTACATGTAGAGGGATTTAAACACAAATCTCGTTTCCACCGCACTCCGAATACATACAAGAATGGTTACAACAACAGAGACTTAAAACTTGCTCTTTGCAGTAAACTGGGCATATAATTGTGACGCGAAGTAGCGTAAAGCACAAGTGGGTACGTTAGTAAGGTAGCTAATATGTTACTCAGCGGAACAAAGTGCCTCGTTTGCACCAAGACCAATAGTCGGACAGTGCATTAGTTAAATGGATACGCCTAGCTCCACAGTTCTGTCTAAGTTACTCCACAATCCGACCAGTAACTTAGATTACCACTGTTTGGAATCGAATCGCAAACATTGTCTGATGTTACCAAATGAAATGTCGGGGATTGCATTGAATCCCGACAATAACGTAAAATGTAATTTAAGAATGGTTACACTGCAAAGTTGTATACAGTACAAGGGCGATAATACAAAACAACAGAATTTGATTTGATATGAGTAATTTTGTAACAAAACAACTCAAAGTAGAAAGAATTTGTTCGCATCGAGATAGGCACCTGGATTAGTTTGTCATGTCCAATTATCCATTGTAACGAATTACACAACAACAACTCAGCCAACTTAAAACTACTAATAAAGTTCAAGACATAAAAACTCAATCTATCTTCAAGTAATAATAAACTTTTACATCACATACTCGTATAATGGTGTCCCTCTATATAACTGGCCGTAAAATGTCCCGTAACTCCAAAGTAGATGAAATTCCCGCAATGTTTTTTCAAAATCCGTAAAAAAGACGATGGTAAGTCTTATTTATTTATTTATTTAAAACCACCTTAATGTTATCATTACAAGCTAAAACTTAATGCGATAACATGGCTAAATACTAACTATACATCATATGCTTAAAAAATAAATTGGTAATACTACTTAACTTAACTTAATCTATATTTCTTATGATATATTTACAAACTTAATCAGTACATACTACGTATAACAAATTATAAATAACAAAGTCCTTGCGAGTTCACTCATATTAAGCGATGAAAAAACATCTAACCTCTCATGGAGAACGTTCACAATAGCGGTTGTGCGGCTTAAGGGCGTTTTCGCGAGTAGGTTGGTTCGAGTCGGCGGCACGAGCAGCAGCGGCGGGCTGTGGCGCCGCCACACGTAGCGGTCGGGCGCGCACAGGCGCAGGTGCCGCAGCACGCCGGGGTTGTGCGCCACGCCGCGCAGCAGCTTCACCACGTACAGCGCCAGAGCGAACTCTCGCCGCACCCTGAGCTCGTTGTACCCAACCATACCGAGGACAAACAGCGTGGGGTACATAAGCGGGTACCTACAATGGATACACCCCGTACAACTTGAAGTACAAGTGTCTCAGGAACTTGTTTTGAACTCGCTCCAACATGACACTGTACTTCGCCTCGTGCGGGGCCCATATCACCGCATTATGCTCCAGGTTACTCCTAACCAACGCATCGTAAAACACTTTTACCGTGGTAATATTTGTAAAGCCCTGAGTTTGTCTCAATACGAAGCCTAAGTTCCTGTACGCCTTTTTACATATTTTGACGATATGCTCCCGAAAGGTTAAATCCGGACTGAGTGTAACCCCCAGATCTCGTACTCCCGAGACACGTTCCATTGGGATGCCGTCTAACTTGTACTCAAAGCGCACAGGAGATCTCCCTCGAGTAAACGTTATCACGGAGCATTTTGACACGTTAAAGTAGAGCTTGTTGTCATGGCTCCACTTCACCACACGGTCCACATCCTCTTGCAAGCGCCTACAGTTCGCCTCATTGTCGCCTTATATTCAAAGATACTCCAGTATGGTCCAAGTACATAAATAAATAAGAATGTACATATGTATGTGTTTACATTGTTTTGTTAGTAGTAATCTATCATCTAGACATGTAAGCAACACATTTGTATAATGGCGTTAATCAATTATAACTGGCCGCAAAACGTACGTATCTGCAAATTCGACAAAATTCTCGTTTACTTTTTTCTCCAATTAACACAAAAAAATGCAATGTTAAATCCCGCTTAAGGGGAGGGAGTGTCTAAATGCAATATTCAAAGCGACTCCAGCATGGCCCACGAGGGACGCCGCAGACACAAGTATGTGTTGCTGATTGCTTTGAGAATAGTACCCCGGGCATGAATCTGCGATGCTAGCTCTACTCGTAGCTTGCAAGATAAAAACCATTATTTACGTACGAATGTTTATTTTTACTGTGCAACGTTGGGACAGAGATTCGTTTATGCAGATGGGTTTAATAAAATTGCTTTGAGTTTGTCTTTGTAATGTGTGGACACTTGGTTTTAGCGCACCTAATTTGCCAGCCCCTAATGGCTTTGAATGCAAAATTCTTGGACATTTGACAAACATAACTTCGTTGGTAAATACTAAATTTTTAATGATCGATTAAATAAATGGTATCTACAAAATTACATTGAAACTAACTTTAGAGTATGCCGTAAAATACAGTTTGATTTCTCAATCCTTTTTTAATCATAATATTTCCCGTTATCCTAATTTCTAATGCACTTTGTGAGAAATTTAATGGATGGTTTGATTTTATTCCGCATACCCGCAAGGTAAAATAACATCGTCGCTGTTGGAAAAAGAAATAAGAAAATGTGATTTTTTCTTCAGTCAGATGGTTATTGGTAAAGGTCGCGTGTCGTCAACCGTACATATTTGTTCACACAGGGCAAGGCATGCATGAAATCCTATTTTACGGCTCGTATCCTTCCGTTTAGAGCACCTTTTGAATGGGCCGTGTGTCAGCTCAGGCGAATATCTTAACCCATATGCCTTCAGACAGTCACTGCAGAATTCGGACCGGCTTTTAAAGCAGTTTGAATTCTTAAATGTTTAATTTTGCAGGATAATTTAAGGATTTTAGGATAAGTATAATAGAACGATAGTGGAAATAAAGTTTTTACAGAACGGTCACAGGTGCTTTGCATGTCTTATCAACATAATTATTTTCATGTTTAACGACATAAATATTATAAAATTTGATAATATTTTCACAAAATTTTATTCCAAAATTCCCCTGCAACGGTCGCATTATCTTTCCGCACAATAGCGGATAATAAGGACTTGCTTTAAAATTCCACTTTTCCGTATTAATTTCAGTGAAACGTCGGAAGTTTTATCACGTATGGTAATGATTGGGCGGGCCTCGGAGTCGTAGATATACGGGACACGGCCTGGGCGTCGCGCGTGTTAGATTTTTAAAGGGCATTTAATTAATTAATTATATTTATATTTCTATAAAAACTCAATTATAGCAATGGATGTTAATAAGCATCAAAGAAAAGCATCAAATATAAGAACAAATTCATTTATTGTTAAGCATTTTATTAATTTAGCCATATTATCATTGAAGGTCTATCAAGGAACTATTATTTTTCCTTTATTCATAAAATAACAATGATGAGTCTACCACCGATTCGGAAGGCACTACTGTCGAGAAGAATCGGCAAGAAACTCGACAGCTGCTTTTTCAAATATTGATATTATTTGTTACAATAGTAACGGCATTCTTTACATCATTAATTACGAATAATTAATATTATTTAACATCAATATTTACACCAATAAATTATAATTCCCAGTACATAACTGGCCTTAACACATGACTCACTACATATAAGTATTACACAATAGTGAAGTAGTAAAGTAAAGATATTACCCTGTTTGTCCGATGTTTACACTGTGACGGCCCAGAGGCAACTGAACCTGAAGACTACCCAGAGGCAACAGAACCTCAAGACTGACTGAGCCCGCTCGGCTCGGTCGGGTCGCTTTTATAAGCCGTCCCCCACCAGCCGCGCTGGCCAGTCGGACTGCTTTCACAAACCGCCCCCCCACCCAACCATGTGGCGCGGCGCTTGTGAAACCGGACGCCCCGTAGTAATGTCGTAGAATACAATACAATATTCATCCGCTTAATTAATATTTTACATGTGATTGATCTTAAATTATTAATACAATTATTATTTTATAATTACATTATCGTAATATCATGAAATACAATCTTAGGCTTAATTCATTATTTTCACTTTTTATTATATTATAACACGCGCGTGCACCGAGCTCGCTGCAACGTATTATAAATTAACCCATTAACTCCCGACCAAGGTCTTATTAAACACCTTGGTGTCGATGTGCTTGGAATTCTATGTGAATTTATACAATAAGGGTATGTATAACTCTTTACAATCCATTGCTTACGAACATAAACAAAACCACAAGATTTGCAAATGCCTGCTTTCGTAAGCAGATTGTAGAACCGTTCGCCGCCAAATATATGTATATATACCTACAATATATATATAATAAAACGACCGAAAATATTAGTTTGTTTAAATGTTCAAAAAACCCTAGAAGCGCTTAGAATTTATCACCATTTTTTTTACGTTAACATAAAAGCTGTAAACTACAGGTATCAAATGAACAACATACATCAACACCGCAACATCCAATTCATTCTACCATCATTCCTATAAACAATGAATAGCGAACAACAGATTGAAACGCGGTTAGAGTCGCGTCACAATAGGTCCCGCGGGCCGTCGTTTATTGTCCGACGCATTTTAATGATCCCGACGTCGCGGATGAATGCCAATGAAGGGCTGCTTGACCCGACCGGTCATGTGTTTCATAAATGTAAATGACACGGCTTGATTCTTGTTGGTACATCGGTAAAACAGATTCTGTACCATTTGTATTAGAAACTTTTTACAAACCAGTAAATAAAATTAAAACAATCTGTAGATTTTGTGTTTCGCGTTTGTAAAAATACATAATTACTTGTACGTAGTTATGTATTTTTACAAACCAGTCAGTCTACATACCTTTTGCTATTTGTCACATGCAAATATCTTTGCAGAAAGGACTTTCAATCGTAGTGATAATAAAAAAAATATATGTATAAAAGCACAGCAAAAGTTGCGTCTTAAAATTATACTAAACAATCAAAAAATTGAGAATAATCCATCCATTCGAAATATTTATTTTTTCAGTATAAGTTTGTAAATGTCAATAGGCTATCCTATTCGAATTAAATATTTTGGTAAACGAAAAAAGTTTATAATACCTATTCAATGTGTATAATAAGTGGTCTTTGTCCATTTTCCATCTTTACGCACTCAACAATCCGCTCAGTGATGTTTCGAATTGGAGTAATGTTTGCTATGAATGAAGAATAAGTAAATCAGTAATAGGGTTGGGACCCGTTATCAGGAGTTGACCTGGCATGGCAGGATAAACTTGACCAGACTTCTTGATGGAAACTATTTTTTTTGTTTAAATGTGTATTTACATTTCAATTTTTACATTTTACATTTCAATTTTCATATTTACATTTCAATCGACAAAAAAAATGTAGATTCCATTCAACTGAGCATTTGTGTACTGACTGAAAACAGCTCTGATCTTTATCTAATTCCCTGCCTTTTTTTCTATTGTTTCTATACCTAAGCCTAAATATTTATTTTACAGCAAAGTATCTACGTGCGAAAAAATAATTCACAGTGAAACGATATTGCTACACGGTGCGGTCCGTGTCCAAAAAGCTTTTAATTTAGCCCCAGCTAATCTGCATAAAAAGAACAAAAAACCAGATCGAAGTTCGTCAGTGAAACAGCTCGTTGAACCGTTTATGGGCCTTTTGCATTTTAACAAAGGACTGATCGTGAGCGATGGCGATAAAAACGCTCCCAATCTCAAATCTACGCCTTCTCGTGAGAAAATTAGATCTCCTCGACAAAAGGTGAACAGTTTTTCTCTCACTATGCTGTAAATTACGTGACGTTCGGCGGTAAATCACTTCCCTGTGAGCATAATAATTTCAACGCGATGCTGTAAGACGAATAACGGGGGGCGGACAATGAAAAATAATTAAAAGTAATAAATCTCTCGGCAGGTAACAAAAAGGTGAAGAGCTTAATAAACGTCGCATGTCTGCGGCGGGCCGTGGGAAAGCGCGCACGTGGCGCCCTCTGTTGCAACCCTATTCGGCAATGCTCGCCTTCAATATTCGATGCACAAGTCCCACCTATGTACCTACTTGATTAAGATTGAACCGTGCGAAATATGTGCAGGTGAACTCAACCTACTTTTCAGTGCACTTGAAGCATTGCATCTGAACTGGAAATGCGAGACAATTGGAGATTCGAAATTCGCAGTGTCAATTAGACAAATGTTTGCTTGTGAAATATTGTTCATAAAATTAAAGAAAAAAAGACTAAAAAGCACCTGGGAATAAATTGTATCGGACCCACAAAATACGGAATTTTTATAGCATCACCTTACGTTCGGACCTCAACGACAGTAATTAAAATTCGCCCGTTTTAAAACGAACAACAGCCCCTTACCCTAATGACCTATTCAAATTCAGTGGCCAATTTCCACCGGTGCCGGTAGCCTTTCATTTCTCACAACGCTTGTAAAATGACATGGGCAACTTCCCGTCAATGTCAACCGTGAAAGTGATTCGACGTGTGCGAATCACGTGAACAGTCTCTGGAGACCGCGGCGGGACATCGCGAGATTTATCTAGTCGAGCGTTTAGAATACAGACAGAACGGTCCCTAAGAAAAAAACAATCTATACTAATATAATTAAGCTTTAGGGTTAGTTTATTTGTTTGTTTGAACGCGCTTATCTCTAAATTACTGGTTCGAGTTGAAAAATACTTTTGTGTTAGATAGTCCATTTCTCGAGGAAGACTAAGCTATAGTACCTATGTATAGAACTTTATGTGCGGAAACCTAAATCGACGCGGACAGAGTCGCGGGCGGCCGTTAGTTAAGAATAAACGGTTTTGTCCATATTGGTATCAAAAGATTAATCCATATTCGTACTCGAAGATATACAATATTTTCGTTTAAGTAACCAAAGGTCAATAATATATTTAAAAAACTCACTAAATTGGACATAATAAAACCGTGTTAAATAAAAAACCTATATGATGATGATGATGATGATGATCACATCTAGAGATGCGGAATCTTTTTTCTTCAGTGGCCGATAAAACGATTACCACCAGATTATCATAACATAAATTATCCTTAAGATTTCCTCAACTCATTGAATCTTGCTTTAACGACAGCAAATCACAATTATGTAAGGTTTGCTCAACTAAACTTAAAGTAAGTTTGTAAAACGATAAAGACAAGTAAGTAAATGGCCGTCAATGTCACCTGTGAAAGTGATTCGACGCGTGCCCGCGACGTGATCCGTCTCCAGAGGCCGCGGCCGGAGACCGCGAGATTTATCGAGACGAGTGGGCCCGGGACCGCTTAGAATACGGCTCTGGGCCGTTTTACAGAATTAGATTAGTCCGGGTCCCTCGATCTGGCCCTGGGGTTGGATACCTTTTAATTGTTGGTTACGCATTTGGCTACTCACGGATTTTTAACTCGAAATAATTAACTACAAGCGCCTATACGTCCTTGATGACTCATTCTGTCATAAATGTTCTGTGTATAACCAAGGTCATGTTATCAAATCGTCGCGACGTGTTTGCGACGGAGTAGGCTAAGGTTTTAAGAGGATCTCGGGCTTCATAGCGCTCCGTAGCAATATAAGTAGTAGGTAATTAATTTAGAATGTAGGACTTAATGGTAGGACTGCCAAAAACCGAGCTTATTGGTAAATTTAGAAATTTTGCATTTTGAAATGTCTTTTTTTGCGGACAGTGCGCTTCTTGATTAGCCATTTTTCAGCCATGATGGAGGTCTGGAACGGCACATGTTTAATTTATTATGCCTTGTTTTGCCATTTTCATTATGGTAGGCTAAATGAAAAGAAAAAATCTGTACTGAAACTAAAATTGTAATCCTAAATTCGGCTTCAAAAAGTTAAATTTATTGTTTGCCGACAGGCGAAGGCGTTACCGCGCAGTGCCGTGCCTGTACCACTTTCTTGCAATAATAATGGGGTAAGGTGTTATATTTATGGCCGAGACTGGATAAAATTATGTAGCATCAAGCTAATATTGCCGAGACGATACAGGGCGTGTGGCTCGGTTCCCACGACCGAACCCAAGCTTCGTAGCACCGTAGCGGGTACGTACTCGTAGTTGTTCGTAGCGGGTACGTTGTTCGTAGCGGTTCGTAGCTCGCAACGTTATTAGCCATTGCATAATGCACCTTGCTGTTATACTCTTTGAGTCATTACGCCGTAAAGACTGTTTATGGTGTTGATTTTATGAAGTTCAGTAAAATAGCCTATTGCCGTTGTGGTTCTAAAGGGGAGCCTTTTAGAGTCTTAACGAGAAGTGTTTGCGTCTGGTGCCGAGCTCTTTGATGGGATATTCCTTTTTAATTGACTGTCTATTTTAACTGGCAGATTACTGAGCATTTAATTTTGGTTATGCATTTATTAGTAATAATTATCTGTTAATGTCACGTCACATATTGTTTTGCAATGTCTTGTAGTATAATGTTGATTGAATACTTTGAAAAAATAAAAAAATAACACATTTGACAGTATTTTTCCTAACTGAGGAATTACCTCAATCTTTTAAAGTAACTTTGAAGAATAACGTTACGAATTGTTTCAATTTAGACCTGCTATTGGATACAAATAGGATTTCAACTGTTACTTAATACGGTCTTCTTAACCTCAATGTTTCGACACCTAACCGTCACAAATATTTTCGGTCAAAACAAAGTCATGCTACTTACCTGCGTTCTCCGACATGGTCTCGTTTGCTAATCGGCTGCAGCTCTGAAGATGAAGCTCGAAGGGTCTCAGGGATTCCACCAGATTGTATAAATCGCCGTTTCACACTTTCACTTATGCTATCCAAATCTTTGATTTCTGATTTTTCTACAATAATGTCAACAGATCATCATCACAGCGCACTCACGACATTAATCAATTTACAAAACATAGCTCACGATAAATTATACGCGACCACATCGCATTCTAAGCTGCGGAACGAGCGAGACTATTATTATGTCAAAGGAAAACAGTCTACCCGCAATAAAAAAAAATACATATTTTTTCTCCATTTTTTAAAAATCTTATTGCTCATTTTTAATGTGTTTTCAAACATATATATATATTTTATTTTACATATTTATCTAAATTGTTTGATGTTAAAAACAAAAATATTTCAGTACGAAATAAGTACAAGGTAAACTCTAAAGTACCTAGTACACATGAATAGAAATAAATAATCACTTTCAGGTTCTAGTACTTTGGTTTTTGTTTATAAAAAATCCCTGTTGCTTTTTTGATAAACGTGCAATAATAATGCTTTAAAAAAACGAAATATTCACTTCGGCAATTTTACTGAAATCTGATTACTCGACTTTTTTTAGCAGTCACTTCTTCTTCCATACTAGTAATTTAAATGAAAACACTACAGTAATCTTTCATGGTCTTTCACGTCCCAATATCGCAAATAGTATTCCCCGTAGTAAGTTGCGGGAAACTTGTTCAAATATCATCGAACGACTTGAAGTTGTATTCCAGCCATCGACTATCACCGGGGTGAAGAATATTCCAACAGGTAACTTTTGAGATTGCCACGAACTGTATCCTTGTTGGTAGAAGTCAACTGTGTGTTTATAAGATCTGCGAGTGTAGATTTACTTGTGATTGAACTTCTAAAAAAATAAGTGGTATAAGTTTTGATTACTGGTAGATATTTTAATAGCCAATTTATAAAAATAGGCAACGCAATCTGCGACAGTTAGGCGTCGTGGATTTCCATGAGTGGCGTTCGCTTGTTAGCTAAATTATGTCTTAAAAATACTGTTTATATTTTCATATTTTACTGCTGATCTACGAAAGAATAAACCTTCATATATATTTATTTATTCACTTAGAACGACACCAGCTTTTACTGTTGTTATATCGTCAATGGTGATTTTTATTTATGTTATAGGAGTACAATAAAGTTATCACAAGGACGTAGTTCAGCATAGGAATATTTTGTCTTGGGTTGTATTCGATTACACGTCCTTTAGACTGCCACCTCTCCATCGAACACGTCGAACTACACACAAACTCCAAACAGTGTTCAGAATTCAAACCAGGACGTCTGGGACATAGCACTTTACTCGTATAATCAACACCACTGCGTGCCAACATTTAGCACAACTTCAAACTTTCTAGTTCCAACTTATAGAAAGAAATCGCCTTTCATGCGTCGGCGAACTCTTTATTTGTGCGGGCGTCCCCTGAGACGAAAGTTAAAAACAGCTTTCACCGCCTGACGCGTTTGAATAAGTTCCGTCCAAGTTTTATTGAAGTTGTAACCTTCGGCCGTTTGATATATGTACCCGGGCTGCGGGTACCCGGCAGCGGGAACAAGCCCGCGGCCCAAGTTACTGCACTCGTAAATTATTCACCCCATATATACCGCGGCCCAGTCTGTTCCGCTAACAATGTCATATGTGCGATATTTCACCGCCCGAGCAACACGTGCTAGCAACTTTCGAACAAAGATTGAAATCCTTAATAACTCCCCCGTAGGCGGTTTTAGGGAAACTAGATTACCTTGTTTAATCAATTTAGCCAATAAACTAGCTCTAACTGTTTTCGCTTTTGCGATGTTAATAATTCACGACTTTCATCTAAGTTGGCAGACATAATAAACGTAGTAAGAATACAAATTTTTCGTTGAAGACTCTGAAAGGAGTTCATCGTTGGAGATGGTGATGAATCGTTGAGCTCTGGCGACCTTACTCAGCAGCAGATATATAGCACAACACAACAGTTACGAAGTGCTACTTCCCTGTGGTCTTCTGTAAGGTGGAGACACTTTCTCAGACGAGCACCTAATTGGAGTGGAAGTTCCACTAAGCCATACCTCTCTTAAAATTATCTGTGCGTCTGTTTGAAGAAAGAACATGTTAAAGAAAATTTTCTTATACATGATATGCATATAAATGTATCACAAATAACGCAATATCGTTGCGAAGATGAATAACAAGGCGAAACAGGATAGACCTCTGCTCCGAGCTAATTCGGATAAAGTTCCATGCGACATTCGGCGTTCCCTCCGACCCGACTTTTATGCAAATGTGCGTGCATTCTGCAACCAGCGCGCACCTCGGGGGCTGTTAGCGGAATACGGATTTACTGCTTACTCAGCACTGACAAATACAAATACGGGGTTATATTGACGAATTATACGACCATAGAACAAGGAAATATCTTATTGCTATAATTACTTTATTTTTTACTAAAGGTAGATATTAATATAGAAAACAATATTTTTTCTAATTACGTCAAGTGTTTACCTTTCACCGATTTAAATACATATTATTATGTAAATACCTTATGTAGGTCGAGGATTTAACTCCAAATTGTTCCTGAAGATCATTATCGAAACTAAACGTACAAAACTATTTTCTATTAACCCTTTCATTAATTAGCAAATGATATCCGCAACAAAGATTAGCATTCCGTTTGTTATCACAAGAACAAATTTGCGTGTTAAGAATACACGTTCTAACTAAAGGAATCGTGTTTCTTGTTAACAAGAGTCTAAATAATCTCATTCTTAAAATCTCACCAAGCCGGCTTCCTTGTTTGCGTGCTGATAGCTTCTGTGATACCTGGAAATAATGGCTAATTTGCAACCATTTTAGAATTACAAATGTAAAATCAACCATAGTTTAGCTTCTCTCTATTTTCTGGACGGAGTTACGTAGAAGTTACAGGTAAAGCTTCAATTATTGTCCATTAAAATAAAAATTGTGTTGCTGATATTATTTACTCAACCTGGTGCAGTGACTATCAGGTCACCTTTAAAATTTAATTTACCTTATAATACAGGGCTTTTGACTAAAACTACATATATATCAGCGGTGATCACTTACCATCAGGTAACCCTCTTGCTGGTTTAGTTGTATTTTGTTAATCACATACTTTAATACTCACCTCTAATACTACAAGTACGAGTGTCAGAAAGTCGCAAAATATAAGGAGATTTTATGATACTCGTACTCCCAGTTCCAGAGGCGTCTTTTCAACATAAGCCATAAAACAAAAACATTCATGATTGATTCCACTCCGCACCCCTAAAGGACATACGGGGTTATAAAAGGGGCTCCTAAGAAACACTACGTCAAATCTCTGTCACCCTTTGAATACGAAGCAAATATACTCGAGTCGAGAGCTCACACTCGAACTCGAGGACACGCTCGGCTCCACTCGTTAAGTGTTTAGCAGGCTGAGTAAACACCCCCGCATTCATAACACGGAAATTGATTTGACGAAAAATATTTTCATTCGAAACGAAGACTGTGTGGGAAGTAATAGAAAGTTTATCTAAACAGACAGTTAACAAGTAGGCTTCAAGATTGTTGATGTAAATCTATAAATGTTTGGATCCGCAGGATTTATGGATTTTTATTTTTTTTGTGTTAAAAATGTGTAACCATGATCCAATCTGTCTGGTTCCCCTCTATGGGTTACAAAGGTCTGATAGCAGTCGCTTCACTGTAATAACCAGACTCGCCAAATGTTGGATCGTGGACATAGCGGACCCCGCACAGAAACGGGATAAACGCGCGGATGATGAAGTTACTTTTTTATCACATAAAATCTTATAATTAAAGTTCAAGGTCCGAGCTCTAACAGTAAAGGTAGATTTTTAGACACTCAACAAAGCTCTCGTTTAACAAAAACATTGTATTTTCGTGTTCAAGAAAGCAGAAAAGAACGTACAAAAAGGCCCGACTATTATATAAATAACTTTTGAAGTTCTCTTCAATAAAATGAGCGTGGCAACAATCACCTCGCTGTTATAAGAGCTCCTATGCAGAATTCCCTGTGTAGCGCTAAACGGCGGAACGTAGCAAAAACGAATAAACAACTTTTCTAACGCTCAACTTGATTTTCTTCGCTCCCCAATGCTCGGGGGACCGCCCGACCGAATAGTGGGTAGTCTTGGTATATTTTCCATTTGTTTTACCGTCTTATATTCTACGTGTTGTCTGGGTCAAGTTGCAGTCACCTTGGCTACAAAAGTAATCTTACGTTTAGAACCTAATAATAAATATTGATTTTGTAGCCAATTATGATTGTTAGCTAACGTTGTATTAACGTTCTTGTTATGAAAAAGGACATCATATGTTTATTTAAATACTCATTCTAATAGGTTAATTATAACTTATACACTGATTATAAAATATGTTTCTAATTTTCTTCACATAATTTTTATATGCATATTGTGAGTAGACATCTTAAAAATGCTAGTGGTTTATGGTAACGCCGTGTATTTATTTGTATACGTTGTAATTATTAATTATGCAAATAACAACAATATTATTAATAATGCCACTGACCACGATCCACTAGTACGTACAAATTACTTTTTACCATTTGATTCAAACCTGTGTTATGACATTTATGTCGCTTTATCTAGATAAAAACCATTGAGCTATTAAAAACCTATCAAACTATATGTTCAACTTTCACTGAAAACTAATGTTCACGGCAATTTTCGCGTTTCATTTATTTTATTTTCCGTAATGAACTCAATTTGTGTAAGTCTATTAACGTAGCCCGAGTCAAACTTTTCCAATAACGTCGAGTCTAGTTCCTGCGCGGGAAATCAAGCGATTTATTTCACGATATCTTTATCTGTACCTATAGTTTATTCATTGGAAACATTCAGTGGTATTTTCAATTTGTAATGTTTAAGCAAAGTTAATGGATAATTACGTGTATTCAATGAAGCAAGTTACTCATTTATTAAATAAAATCAATTCGTTTAACTAACAACCCAATTGCTAAACTATACTTAAATAGATACAGTTTACACTCAGTGCAGGACATTGAGACCTGCGCGGGGAATTGAACATGCGACCCCTTGGTTCGATAGTCTTCGTTTGCCCACTACACTGGTCATCATTTACAGTAAAATATATTTTTGAAATGTTGTTTGCATGCCTATTATGACAGCATTTGCACGATATGTTGCCATGCAAAAAATATCAATCCAACTGACATGATGCAGCACTGCCGTCACGTGTTCCAGCTTTGTATAATGAGACGTATGCATGCATGCACATACGGTTTAGTCCAACTGAGTGACAGATTAACAGTAAAACATTAAAATAAAACCAGTCGATTATTTGTGCGTGTTACTAATAAAACTACTTTTAAAGTGGAATCTACTTTATTGATTTGACTTAACCGACATAAAATAGTCCGTGTACTCCAAGTTAAGTATTCTAGGTTTCTTTTGGAGACTGCAGTCACATACCATAAAATTAATACTATCTGATCACCCGTCCCTATTTTGATAAAATGTTAAGCTTAAAGGAATAAATAATTATTAAATTCATTCGTATAATAAAGGGAAAGAAACACATTTTGAAAACTGATTAAAATAATGTCTCGAGCAAAAATTGATTTTGTTATTCATCCCACCTTCATTGAGTATTTCGCGACCTAATCTAAAGGTAAAAGACATTGTGATGGAACTCGATTAAATTAAGCTACTACAGCGAAAAAGAGGGCACTTTCGATTCTCATAGAATTCAAATGAGCTTTTTATTCAAACGGGATGGAGTAAATACTAAAACAGACGGTTCCACCCCATTGCGTCAGATAAACGCAAACGCATGGTTATGTTTTAACTTCCTTCGAAATGGATAAGATCTTGGTACTCGTAAAGGGTAGCACACACTGAATCACGCACCTAGTACGGTAACTCAATTGATAAAATAGAGCTAGCAAAAATACGTATTACACGTAGGAAGATAATATTTTTATCATTCAATTGGATCCTGTGTGTTCCCGGTTTAGATAGGAATCAATCCTATCTAAACCGGGAACACACAGGATTTACGATGAAACGAGCTTACTTAGAAGATGCCCATTCTGAGTGATGAGAATGCACAAAGGGAAATGTAGACGCACTGAGGGCCTTCCTTTCCTGGGTGCAAGCATAGATTAAAATCGTTAGATTTGTCCTTACCATACTTTGAAATTGGTACTAAATTAAGAAAGACTGTCGCTTTTTAGAGCCGGAGCACTTCGACAGTCACCAGTTTAAATCAATGGTCAACGTGCTGTCTCACTCTTCCTTTAGTGCTAATTTATAAGTAGGCAAGGTCAAATCTAACAATTTAAATCTATGGGAGCATGCATTTATCGGTAAACTTTGAGCATACAATCAAAACCTACACAAGTGACCACGAACCTTTGTAAGACGCTGTCTTTGATATTGCATGTTGATTTTGTACGAGTATAATGAATCCGTGCATTTCACACATTTCTCATTTGAAAAATGTCTTCAAAGTTTTTAGATGTGCTGTCGCTTTCAAAAATCGCCATTTGCAAAAAAGTTGCCAACATTGAAGAATACGTATTGAAAAATGTTGCTAGTGATTAGTAACCTATTGTTAAAGATAATCTTTAACATGTAATGGAATAGAATATAATAAGGCTCATAATAGTGAGCCTCGTGACTCCCAAGAAATGTTATTATTAGTAATATTGTTTTCCGCGCGCATTCCTCATGATCGGATGCTTTTGCATGACTGGCGCGAGATCTCACTGCAATGCTAGGAATGCCTTTGCCTCGCGTCGTCGTGTTAATTAGAAGCGCGTATAATTTCTCCTACTTCGCCGAGTACTTGGATCTTTATGAAGTATAAAAAGTATTGTTTATTTCTACGCCCTTTTTTTCCTTTTAAATTCACTTACATACATTCAATCTCGTGTTTTAAAACTACGTATCAAACAATCTTATGACTGAACGGGTCCTTCTTTGTTTATTTCAAGATTTCGGTTTCTGCACACATAGTGTTAAACTGTAGCTTAAAGCCTTCCTCGTCAAATGGACTATCTATTCAACACAATCATTTTTTTTAATTCGAACTAATAGTTCCTGAAATAAGCGCGTTCTAACAAACTCTCTATCTGTATTACGAGTGTATTAGTATAGATTTGGTCACTTTCGCGTATCTTTACTGTTACATAGATATAATATCTTACATTATACATAAATCATCACCGTAACCTCCTACTAATATAATTATTTTGTATTTTTTTACGCATTCAAATGCAATAAAATGCCATGATTCATTTAATCAAATTATAATTTATTTCTAATAGATCTTACATGAAGCTGGGCGATATACACATTTCATGTAGATGAAATATAATCTTACATAGTTAGCAAGGAAGTTTTACACGCCTAATCGCTAAGGTAGTCGTTATTAAAGCCATAGATGCCTTAGAGCAGTTCGTGTACATTAAGAAATACATTCACAAACAAATAATTCATCCTAAACTATGAAGTAACAATAGATTGATATGACATTTTTTCCTAAAATTGTAGCAAAACGCTTTCCGTATTTTGAATTTTATATTACAATTTCACGATATGAATCATAGGATATGTCTATATTTGAATAAATAATCTTCTACATCAGCGTATTTTTTTTTGGGTCAATGTAGGAAGAAACGATTCGTTACATATATGGAGCCTAAGCGATAGAAGGTATTACCGTGATACTCTAATATTAACATGTAGTTACTCCTTATTTAAGGATACAAAACACTTTACACTAGAAACATTGTACACATTATATCTACTTATTTTTTTTTATCGATATATTTTACTACATCCTTATTTATAATTTGACCGATGTTTTTTAACAATCTGTCCGAAAATATTTATGTATGTCCTACCTGTAGGCCGTTATAAAATATCAAATTCAACGGTTAACATTACAACAGAAAATGACTTAACTATCACATTATCTACCAAAAGCTACGCGTATCACCTAAGGTATAAGTTAGATAGTACTCAAGATAGTTG
Organism: Nomophila noctuella; assembly: GCA_958496325.1. Classification (NCBI taxonomy): domain Eukaryota; kingdom Metazoa; phylum Arthropoda; class Insecta; order Lepidoptera; family Crambidae; genus Nomophila; species Nomophila noctuella. Next base: position 9,904,627 of record OY292486.1, on the reverse strand, counting down.
TACTTGTCTATTTAAAGTACTTTAGTACCGTTAGTAAGCAAATTTTTATGTAAATATAACTGTACAAAAGATATATACAATTGACTTACGTTCATTATGCATTTAATAGTACACAATATTAATTTCCTATATTTACTACGTTATAAATATATAGTGTATACGAATGCCTACCGTCTTAGTCGTACTTTTAATATTGTGTCCAGGTTTTGGCTGTAACAAAAAAAAGGTATTACGAAAATGCAAGCGAGTGAGAATATGTATAAGTATAATAAATAGTCTTAGATTGAAATCGTTAATTTGATAAAAAAATACAATATCTAGTAACCGTTCAAGAATCACAATTAACAAAAAGTAACTCATACTCAATTAAACGAATTAATTTCCAGGGCCGCAATTAGTAATTGATAGTCAATAGATTTTCAATGTCAAGTTAGTAAACTGTATTCCTCATGACTCATGCTCGTACTTCATTAGAAAGTAATAGGTACCGCTTTTAAAAACAATTAAATTAAAATTAAAAACAAAGATAATGAAACATGCCAGTCACTCTAAAGAAACATACCTTTGTAATGCATGTCCCGGTGCATGCTGGGGCAAGTCTTCCCGGGATACTGAAATTTCAATATTAATGAGTAATGAAATACGCCGAGGTGTTTTGAGGGAATTTATGCTTTGTCTGGTTGTTGTAGGGGTGGTATTACCTTGCTGAGGTCGAAGTCGATGTTGGTCCGCACGGCTCGGTGGTGCAGCGGCTGCGGCGGCCTAAAGTTGTTCCCGAGGGGCGCCTTGGGGTGCCGCGAGTCGCCCTGCATCAGCCGCCGGAGACCGTGCAACTACAACAAAGAATTTGCGTAAGCGATATTATATCCTGCGTACGTACCTGACCGCTTCCGAATATATTGGACTCATTTGAGATTTTAGACTTTCGCGTTGAATTACCATAATGATATTTGTTAACGGGACTAAACGCGATTTTAATTATGTAGTATTATTGGACTCATTTATTTAATTAATTAGCGCATGACATACAATCATCGTTGGTCTGTTTTTTTATTGTAATTTTCATTTGTATTTTTGTACCAATTAAACTTCAAACTCTATTCACTAAAGAGGTTACCAGGATATTCACTGGTTTGGTACAAGTAAAGAGAAATGCTTTTGATATTGCAGGCGTCTATAGGACTAGCCTATATGTATGAGTATAGAAAATCGTACATTTTTGACTTTTAAAATAATATCATAAATGAGGTATTTATCATGAGAACATATGTATTTATTTTGTAACTGGAAAATTTAGTCAACTTTGCAATATTCATGGTTTTATCGATAACAGAACAAACTTAGCATGGTTGAAATTTTCACTAGCTCTGCCTATCTCTAAAACTATCTCATAAAAACACTTCTTGTACATTCAAATATTTAAATTGTCTACAAAGTGTGCTATTACGCCATAAGAAATTAAAATACCACAATAAAACTACCGTTGAGAATGTGCTCGTATTTTTACGGAGCTGTAAACTCACAATATGAGAGGTATTTTGGGTACATTTACATTATTTTGTTTTACTTCACCCGGTACCTACAAAGTATCTACGGATTTATACAGAGTTATCCTAAATAAACCAATGACAACTGGTTCTTTGATAATATGTATTTGTATTTCACCTTGACCTTATCTCTTACGCAATTTTAAATACATAAAACAAGAACAGATCTTGCGTAAATCTAATCTATTAGTACCCCAAGATTCTGTTACAGGAATTAAAACATATTTGGAACAATTAGCCTATACATTTTGGATTAGCAAACCTTTATTTTCTCGCGGTGAAACGCAGTTTTCGCGCCATACCTGCATACCAAATTAGTTTTTTTCTTGAGTGAAAGAAAACGATATTATTCATCACTTTGGATTTTCTTTATTATTCTGTTAAAATTATCATTTTTAATTAAAAGTAACGTAATACCGACTGGTCGTACACTTTAGTAGGTCAGGGTCAAATGTTAACGTTGTAGATGAAGTTAAAGGATCAGATTACAGTTTCCAAAAGTTACAGAACTGTTCAGACAGATAATTATAAATAATAACCTTGGATAATTAACTGAGTTTGTACGAACGACGGGAATCCTCTCAATTACAATTTTCTCGAATCATTTTGTATGTTTTATTTTGTGTACGCAACGATCACAACATTACGGTACTAGATCACGACGCCCATGGTAGATGGAACATACCTTGAACCCTTAATCGATATCAAAATTTTTGATATTACCGCAATATAAGCCATTGTGGGTTCTCTAAATTTTTTTTTATATTAGGTATAGACCTAATAAAAAAGGTCATGTTTTTTAAATTTCATATATACCTACTTACACTTTGGAGGTAAAGATAATCACATACAATACGCCCAAGCACTAATCTGAACACGGATAGTATTTCTTTTGCACTTTCGAAAAATGAAGTTGTCGTATGAAAAAAAACTACTAACTCCAACTGACTACAGAGGAGTAAAGTTCATTGTCAAACCAAAATAACCCGCACGGATAATTTTGGCCCCCTATAAACATACGTTTAGAAGATATTCCGAGTAAATTGAAATTTTTCCTTCTACACGTTAGTGTTGACTGGTGTAGGACGGCGCGGTGCCCGTCGGATTAACGGCCGGCCCGCACGCGAACGCTATCTCATTCCATCGCTGTTTACGCTGTATTAAACAATTTGATTCTGATTATAGACCCCGCCTTAACTTTGATTTACCCTCAACGTAACGGTAATTTACTCTTTTTACGGTCACCATTCCTACCAAATGTGTTTACGGTTGTAATATACGGAACCAACGTTAATGTATAAAACTAGCATGCAAGTTGGTTACGCCTAAATTAGGAAATTTTCCGAGACATGCTTAAATTATGTATGAGTTGTCAGGCTATTATTACGTGTATTTTGATGCTTTTAAAATTAGGCCGAAATTGAGGCATCCAATTATTCTTGATATATTATTTTGAAATTGATAAAGGCCATGGTTTACGTTTAGTTGGTCTAATGGTTTAAGCGGGCCGTGATCTTTATCTCGAGATAGTGGGTTCGGAAAAACTTATGAAGGTTAATCCGAACACACTCTGGGTTTGTTATCACCAGTCCGCATTTACGTAAGCAAAGTGATTGAGTTAAAAGTCATTTTTGTAACGATAACAAAATTTAAAATTATGAATACCTTTGCCCTTTCTAATTAATAATTAGAATTCCTAGCCCGTTACAACCAGTCAACAACTAAAAGGCACCCCGTAATTGTCCCAGGTAAAGTTGTAAACTAACTGACCTGACACACGCGCCGCATTAGATTGCGTTTCAGGCGACGACCACACGGCGCTCACTCAAGTCCCCGCGAGATTGCAACCAGTTCCCACTAGCACTTAATTTTCCCACCAACAAACGGAAAACATAAACAATGATTTATAATAACAGCCACACAACGCGCCACTTTCAGTTTACTTTTAACACGTACATAATTCACGGCGGAGTCTTTGTCTAAAGGCGAGGGACGTGAGTTGTTTATTTACGTGAGCACAAATGAAAATGTTATTACGCCGGCCTCCGACGCGACTACTCGTTGAAATAGACAACTAGATATGACAAGTTCAATGACAAACAATCTTTATACTTTCAGATAACTTCGAGGACCTAGCTTCAGAACAAATAAAATAAAGACGCTCGTTTTAAAGTTTAATGGTGGTTTATAAAGTAAAGAAACCCAAGTCCGACTGGGCAAGGAAAAAAGTGTGTTGACGATATAGAGAGAGTGGACTGTATAAATGAAACGAAATGAGGTGAATAGGATAAAATAATAAAAACACACCACAATGAACTTACTGCTACGAAGGCGATAGAAAAAGAGGAAATTGATAGAACAACTTATTTTCATAAAAGGTTTCCTACTACCTCGGTATTTGATACGGCTGAAGTAGCAATACAGGTCGCCCTTTATAAGTCTTTTCGACTTTATTTATGTTTCATACGAGTAGTTCTCTCATAACAAGGTTTTGTATGTGTTTTCTTTGCGCGTTCTTGGTAATCTTGATGAGGTAGGGCAAGAATTATGAAAGCTTATCCGCCAGATAACGGGAACATAGAACTTAAGTTGAGCAACAACAACGTTTTAATTGTAGAAACTTTGTACCGCTAGAGCTAATAGAAGCATTTGCTTTGTTTTCGCAAACAATTTATGGAGAGCATAATATTACAGCAAAAAAAATTATGTAAATTTTAAATTATTTGTATTTTAATATTATTTGTTAACATTCAAATGAATACCTACGTCCTATTATTTCAATCAATAAAATAATTTAATATTTTCTCACATATCCTTCGCTTTATTGCGTAAACAAACTTGTCCATAAGTGTTTGAAAAAGTGTGAGAACTGTTTACTTCGTACCTACTAGCGGCGGCCCGCGACTCCGTCCTCGTGGATTTCGGTTTCAGCACACCTAGTGCCTTATTTAAGTTTAAAGCCTTCCTCGACAAATGCACTATCACATACAAAAATAATTTAACAATTCGAACCAGAAGTTCCTGAGATTAACGCGTTCAAGCAAACAAACAAATTCCTCAGCTTTATTATATTGGTATTGATAAATATATAGGTAGTATCTGTAGGTATAGAGTATAGATTACCGCCCTAATGTATTGTTACAGCATACTTCAATGGTACAAGCATCAATCAAAGCGCATTGTCTGATAATCACCAGCATGTCTGCAGTAGAACAGTAAACAGTTAGGCAAACAACTTGGCTATGCAAATAGGGTGAACTTGATACTTGGACGGATGCTCCGACCGCTCATATCGATTACAGCTAACTTGGAAATACTTGACTTTGACTAAGAGTTGTAGAACAATTCGTTTGGAAATCGTGCTGTGTGTAATAACGCTTAAACGGTTATACGATTTACACGTGTGGGTTTGTTATGTTCTTCTTAGAAATAATAACAGGAAACAAATGAAAGTAAAAATATTGAAAGTTCGACATAACACTATGATTTTTTAAATCCTTACTTGTGTGAGTATGGCTAAGGTTGGATAAAATATTAAAAAAACAGATATCTTCATCATATTATGATCCTGGCTATTATGAACATCCCAACTTGTAAAAATTTGTTTGTAAATTGTAAACATGATTTTAAGTTGCCTTTTTTATTTTATAACTGCGTGCACTCTGATCTAACAGTTGTATGTTATCTACTTAGCGAAATGAATATGGACATTGGCCTACTGTAAATACCTAGGAATAAATGGTGAGACCATTGTTGAACCATATTTGTAGTATTATTCCTGATTTGTATTCCTGATTTTCATTCCGGATTTATATTAAATGCAAATTATTTTTCAAATTTAATAATAAAAAATATTCGGTATTCGTATTACCTGTTGCTTGGTGATGTAAATCGGCTTGTTGATGATGACCCAGGTGACGGTCTCGAAGCAGGCGGGCGCCGTGGTCGACCCATCGTAGGTCATGTAGTAATCAGTGTCGGGCAGAAGCCCGCGCACTGACAACTTGTTCACTGGCATCTCTGCTCCTAGATAAGAAAAAAGAAGTAAAAGTATCAGCATATTAATGTCCCACTGCAGGGCAAAGGCTTCCATCATTTGAAATCATGATGCAGGCTTTGGCCCTGCAATCATCATTTTCGTTTCAAAAGTGGGTTTTGGCTTAATCACCACGCTTGAAAATGCGGCTTGATGATCACAACCCTAGGCTGTGTAGAGAAAATCGACACAAATGCCTTACCCAGGAATCGAACCCAGAACCTCGAGACCAATGCCCAATTTTAAAACCACTTGACCATATAGGCGTTAAAAGCAAAATTTAATAAAGTTTTGGTAATAACACACCCATAACCTGGCTCCAGACTTAGCTTGAAGCCTGTATTATGTTAGGGATGCTAGGGAACTCGTGGAGATATTTAAATGCTTTTGTGAACATCCATGACTCCAGTACAAATGCTATCTGCAATGTTTATTACACTTACATTTGTCCGTAACGGATTTGAAACCGAGGGTTTGAATCGGCTCCGAATCTGTTTTGTAGTCCAAGTCACTAACTACATGGTCTAGGAGATAGTAACGAGCGAGTCAGTCATTTTAATGAAATATCATTAATTTATGTAATTTTTAAATACTGCTGTATTTTAAATAAACCTGTAGAAAAAGGTAACATATTATTTTTAAATCATCTTACCTCCATACTTAATATTTTCCAGTTCTTCGGTTAAAATCCTTAGTTCTGGGTTTGATAAGTCACCGAGCTGTAAAACATCCGAATACATTAAACATTGTTTACAGAATGAACTGTTTGCGATCCTTAAGAACTTATTACATCGCTAAATTCTTACGCAAAGTTATGAAATCCACAACATTGCATTATGTTGACCCGAAAATGACTGCGCGCTATAGTTTACGACATTCATTTAGTCAGTTCTTAATTTGAACTAATAGCTTTAGCGGCTAATCCAATGGCGAGCAGAAAATTCCAATTTCCTTAATTAACCGCTCAGTTCGGGGGAATAAGGTTAGTCTGAAAGGCGCGGTCTTGTTGATAACGCGTCTATAACCAATTACTTGAAAGCGCTCCTTCAATATTTCAAAAAATGCAAATCACGCTAGTGCAATGTACGCCGTACTTATTCAGATTACTGTTTATCTATGTTTTGTTACATTATTGCACTTTTAAAGTCAACAATTTGTCTTGTTGCAAAAACAAAGACTTTTAGAAACTAAAAAGTACTTCAAAATGTTTAACAAATATTTATTATTCAATATTGTAGCGAAATTTTTTGCCCTAATTGACAAACAACTGTCAATTTTCTATTTATCTATCAGTGACCCGGTTTATAAATCACAAACGTTTCATAGACGTTCAAAAGCAATTCCCTAGAATGTACGATATTTAAACATTCAAAAGCAAAGGCATGTTGTTTCTATTTATATCGCTTCTGGCATCTAGTACATTATACAAAATTATTAAAACTTAAAAATATGTTATTTAATGTAAGGGAGTTTCTATTTAGACTTTGTGTTTTACATAATTTAACTCTGTTAGCTCCTCTTCCTTGAGTCGTATTCCTCATTACTGAGGGGTCGTGATCATTGTATAAAAATGAAACACACAACAACTCTCTTGGCAATTTGAACATGGAATGTTTTGCCATTGCCATCTCCATTACACTCTTACTTGTGGTGTGTACGTTTCCTTACGATGTTTTCCTACATGGTACAGTTCTTTTTTTTTTTGGAGGGCAATGCTTTGACGCACCATGTCGCCGCGGGCTAGCTAAGCCCGCGACCATGTGTGGGGCTCGGGCGCACATAGATTTTTGATAATCAAGAGGTGACCGGATTTGAACCGCCGACCTCACGCATTTGAAGCGGTGCTTTTACCACTAGGTTACCGAGCTCTGTTAGCTATTAATATTTATATTATGTAATTTAAATGTAATTTTTTATTCGATCTATATTGCTCGTTTTTTGGAATCACATTGGCCAACACAAAAAGTTTATCTAGTGCCACCGTGTTGCCTCAGCGCAAACACGTTGTTACTAATGAACTGAGCGAGTTAGCCCAAACTAAGCGTGTTGACTAGTAGTTGGTTTTACCTGCAGCAGGAGCGATATCGACACGATGCCCTGCGCTTTGTGCAGCGCTTCGGAGAAATTTGAATAAAGCTGGGAATTGAAACCGAATATTTGTATCTGAAACAAAACAAAACATGTTTGTTAACTTTGCTTTCTTATCCCTACTAATATTATAAATGCGAAAGTAACTCTGTCTGTCTGTTTCGCTTTCCCGCCTAAACCTCTCGACCGATTTTGATGCAATTTGGCAAGGACAATCTTTAGACCCTGAGATAGAACATATGCTAAAAAAAGGATCTGAAATCCACGCGGCCGAAGTCGCGGGCGGCCGCTAGTATAGCTTAAAATCAAACTTTAAGCACACGACTTTACTCGTAGTGAATTTCACACAATCATGTTTTGATACTACACAATCATGTTCTGAGACTGTAACTTTTGTACCATTCAGCCGAACCAATGTTACAAACTAACAATTTTCGTGCTTCAGTATAGGATAAGCTTTTCATAGCGTCAGTTCGATCTGGATCAGCACTCATAGTATTACTGGATATACATAAGTACTTACAACATTTCACTTCCCCTTTAAACTTCTATAAAACTTGATAAAGACAGAATCACACTATAATATTGTAAATGTAAAAGTTAGTTTGTTTGGATCCATTAAACGATTTTTGATGAAATTAGGTATACAGGCCTATCGCCGCAGTCTACTGCTGGGCATAGGCCTCTCCAAGGTCTCTCCACTTAGTCCGTACCTTGGTGATACGCTGATGATGATGATGACGATGATGAGGTATACAAGCAGGGCAAGAGCTGACTTAGGTGATAGGTTACCTTTTATCCCGATGAAATGCTCCCATAGGAAAATAAACAAATCTTGATAATTCCACACGGACAAAACCGCGTCTAAACTCTAGTAAGCCATAAGATTCCGCGTAACGCGAATGCGTGTGAATTTGTCACATAAATAAACAGAAGGATGCTTGAGTTGTTCGGAGTCGTTCGTCGGGATTACATCTGGGATTTGAGCGTCTCGACGCGGGGCGGTGCGTGAAAACATCTGTTACGCCTCCTTTACACACCCTTACCAGAATCACTGATAACATTTTGATGTATCCATTTACGCAATTGTTGTATTATTTTTTTCGCGCTCGACTTTTTTGTGTCTCAATTTTCTTTATATTAGGTTGTTTGGCGGTGATTTCGCTGTGATTTGAGCTAGCAATTTGAAGATCAGCTTTCTTTATTGTTTGTTTATTTTGACTTTAAATGTAACAGTTTAAAAAAAGTTTTGACTGCCGACAAAATTCATTACCATTTTCTTAATTATACATAACACGGTAACGATAACTATAATAAAACATCTGAATGTTATTAAAATGTCATGAATTCAAAGCAATGAATTTAAATATTATATAAATCTTAATTCACACACATTTCTTCTAAATTCACAAGTCACTGATCGTTTTTATATACCAATCACTAAATAATGAAATCTAATTCAATTAGCCCACTTACTTAACATACCGGTGCGGTAAATATTTTATCAATAAGTGATTGGTATTGGTATTTACTATTCATGAGTGCGTCTGCAAGCAATTAACAGTACACGTGGGGGTGTGTTTACACAGCACCGGAACTATACCTAATACCATACTGAACAGCTTAACTAATTAGACGCTGCGAGCGGTGACACCGCAGTCATGAGGTTAATTAAATTCTTTGAATGAACGTCAATAGGAATGACGTGACTACTCGTATAAATAGCTATTTCTCCATTTACGTCACTCAGTTAAATATTGCAAATGTGTTAAACGTAGTTTTTTTTGCTGCTGTTATAAGTTATATAAAATTTAAATACACTACTTCATAATTTTTGATACGTTATTGAACTAATTTACTCAATAATTCACGTTAAACTATATGATGGTTGAATCCTCTCCCTTTATTATGTCACAATTTCCGATAAATGTTCATTTTACACAAATAACATTACCTATTGTCTGAGTTCTATAGAATACTTGTTTATTTAATATTTATTATCTGAGTGGTACATAATGAATATTCTGTATTCATTAACACCTGTCAGTTACGAATATTTTGTACAAAACCACAACAATACGCGTTTCCACCAGCATCTCATTTCAAAAGTTCTCATATTTAGAAATATAACATTTAATATTAATTAATTCATTGGACTAACGAACCTATTGCATAGCTCTTAACTAAGCTGGAAGCTGGTAATATAGATTTTTTTCTTATTGTCAGAGGCGGCAAACGAGCTAGCGGGTCGCCTGATGATAAGCAATCACCGCCGCCCATGGACATCCGCGACACCAGAGGTATCGTTGATGTGTTGCCGGCCTTAACCCCATACCCTCCCCAACTGAGCTCTGGCAACCTTACTCACCAGCAGAAATATAGCATTAAAAAAACTCACCTCCGCGGGAAAGGAGTATCCATTGATCGCGTGCTCGGAGCCGAACTGGTCGTGCAGTCCGTAGTGTATGTGTATCTCGTGGAACTGGTACTTGTAGGAGAGCGGCCCGCCCGTGATGTTGATGTGGTGCCGCGTCTCGTTCTCAACGGTGAAGATGACTGAGTGGCCCGTGTTGCTTATTAGGCCGTTTATCTAGTGAAAAAATACAGGGATAAAAAAGACCATACCCGCTGTCCTCATCAATGAGAAAAAAACGAATAAAAAAATGTCTTTAAAATTAAAAATAATGTACAACGTGAAGTTTCACCTTCACTGGAAAGTTCTGATAGGATATGAGCTGATTGCATAGTCGTATAATGAAGCCACAGTTTCAAATACAAACCTTGATATACGAGTATGTAAGTCATCATTGTAATAAAAATCCAATAAAATTGACAATTTACCTTACCCGATTGAGAATAAATTTAGTTAAACAATAATTGCTTAATTTTGAATATACAAGAAAATGTGTGGGTTTTCCGCCCAATCTTTCAACACAATACCAATTAACTTACAAAAGTTTTATCAAAGGTATATTTACAATTATTGAAATAAATGAAAATTGAAATAACAAGTTTATATCAGCATTTGAAACAAGTTAATGCCAATTCTATTTTTTAATTATTTTGACTGATACTTTGTTATAAATTATATTTCAGTGCTAAGACACTAAACTTGTACTCATGTTTTTTGCGCCAAAGTAGGCTTTAACAGCAATTGTTGTAAGTTGTTATGTTGAGCTCGAGATTATAAGTATTTTTCCCTATGTCGTCTTGTTCAAATCACATTTTATTTTGTGTTGAACATTCCTGAACAGTTCTCATTTTTCATTACAAGTTACACATACGTGGTTCAACGATTTTTTATGGATTATGGATTTGTAAACTAGTCCTACTACTATCCTACTACTATTATAAAGGCGAAAGTTTGTATGTGTGGATGTATGGATGTATGGATGTATGGATGTTTGTTACTCTTTCACGTAAAAACTACTGAATGGATTTGAATGAAACTTTACCACAATATAGCTTATACATCAGAATAACACATAGGATATTGGAAATCGAAATCCACGCGGACGGAGTCGCGGGCGGCCGCTAGTGTTTCCATAATTCATTTCAAACATATATGCTTAGTAATATATAAATGTATACACTTACCCTATGTTTATCTATGTGCAAAAAGCGTAAGTTTGGGTCGAAGAGCAGTTTCTCCGGTTCGAGATTGACTGGAGACTGCCTCCGGCCCTTGTTGCACAGCGACCATTCTGGGTTGATGAGGCCCCAGAACGCAGGACCTGGACACAAATCATTTTTATTTTGATATATAGGGTGTAACAAAATATACTGCAAATAATTTAAAGTCGAATCATTCAGTGGAAATTAAAAAAAAACAGGAAGAAAAAAGTCAATGTTAATACGCTAGTTTTCGAGAAAATCAACAAAATCGATCGAGTCAATAATTGAAAGAAGTACACTTTGTGTCTTATGCGAGACAGCTGGTCGTGTCTTATCAGTGTCAAACAGTTACAATGTTCGTCCTGCCCCACAAGCAACGTGGTGGAAGGGTTGTGAAGTCGACTGGACGAACATAGCAAGTTGGCCAACGCAGGAATGCCGAATTTTTACTGTCTGATATTTATTATTACATTGCCACTGAACAATTCACCCTTAAAATATTTGCGGTATATTTTGTAACACCCTATAGATTGACAGATAAACCTCTTCTTTTTCGACGAGAAGCAAAGTTATACATGTTAGTAACTCACAAATGCACAGGAAGATTTTATGCTAGCCCCGGTCATAAAAGTGAGACAAGAATAATCTCTAATGTATGTATAAAACAAATGTCAGACAACACGACTCATTCTATTGCTTAGAAAAATAAACAACTTCTGTATGTTTTTGCTGCAGGATGCAATTTAGTGATAGTCATAAACATAACGATATTTCGTTAAAAATGAAAATTCACAAATATTCAATAAAAATCAAACTAAAATCGTTTAAAGTACACTAGAATAAGGCCACGTGTTTTAACAACGTGAATGTAACAATTTTCGATTTTCCTTATTATAATTTATACAAAACTAATGAACATGCATCCGAATGAACATTAAATCGATCATATTCAAACACAATATTGCAAACGCGACATTAATTTGTATTAACATTAAACAGCTTAGTTACACGGTGCATTCAAAATATATACGGGATTACGTGTTACCGACGCCAGTGCACACGTTCATTATATCAGATGGAACAGAAATTCCTGTTAATTATCGTTCTGACAATGGCCTTATTGTGCCGTACTCGGCGAATGTTTCACATAATAAAGTACGCGTTTTCGGTCAAGGATTAATTTCATTCAACACTTCGTAAAGTTAACCGGTTTTTTGTGTACATCGGTGGGCATTGTTAACGTAAATTCCTCGTATTATGAACTTTTTTGTGGCAATTTGCTTGTAAATTGCAAAGTTTGTTCATACACAGATGTAATAGTTATACCCATAACTATACCCTATGGCAAATAGCATTGTAAACCGTAATATGAATCTTTATGAAGGAATTTAAGGATTCAGGTATTGGATTTACTATTTAAGGTACTACGATAAAAAATATAAATGTATATTTGAAAACAAACAAATCAATGGGATACTTTTATCCAATGTCTCACTCACTCACTTAACATAGTCACATAGCAAACAAAAAATACAAAAATACAACATAAACTGAAAAATGAAAATGTTCCAGAAAATATCAAAACCTTTTTCGCGAGGTAAAATTTGTTTTCACGTAAGCTTAACGTCAGCGAACACAATGCCCTGAATCATAGATCGGGAGCTAGCCATCGCTATCATAACAGTTTGTACCGACGCGAGTTCGCCCGCAACGCTCGCTTTCCCGAGGTATTTCAATATAGGAGCGCCGTGTGAAAGTAGCCAAAGTGCTTTGGATCGCGCTCATGGTTTTATTATTTATGACCTTGAAAATTGCATGAGTAAGCCAGCGCAGCGGTTGCGGTCACGCCCACTTTATGGGCACGCGTTAAGCGAACTTTCCATTAATGCAAAGCACCTTTTTTGCTTTTGGCACTACAGCTCTTGGACTTTAGTAGCGCGAATAAGGTGAAATTGTCGCTCCTTTAGTTTTTATTTGTGGTAATAAGAAATAAATTGTGGCTGTAAACGAGTTTCCTTTACTAAGTGTAGAGGCTTAAAATGATCATTTGGCTTGAAAGTGCATTTCGTGAATGTGGATACCTATCTACTGATACCAAATACCTACATGATATCTATCATGTAATATTGTTATACCTACCATGTTGCTAATAAATTACCGACGATTAGGTATGTTTCATTAAGATATTAGAAAAATATTTTAGCTTGTTTAAGTATATTTGTGTATTCCAAACACTGTAGATTCTGATGTCTGTAACTCAAGTGCTTAAGCTACTTAACACGGAGTCAGATCAAATATGTGGTGTTGTGAAATATTTATTTACTTTTTTTAAATTGATTTACTTTATTTATTTATTTACTATTTTAATGCAATTTTTCTACCTACTGAAACGTACTGAAAATAATTAAACGTACTTATAATAAAATATACAGGGAACATTGTTCACCTCTACACGAAATAGCGTATGTAAGTAAGCAGTATTCTCCCTTTGCTAATGAGATCACTAATACCCTTGAATATTGCAAGGCAGTCGGCCTCACGCAAGCCTTACTGCGGCTATAACTTTGCCAGGCCAAGCTAGACTGGTACATTTTTAACGAACGCTCCTATGAAATACGTTGATTAGAAAAACACTGAGGTCGAAACGAAAATTCAATAAGGTCTATAACTTAGAACTTAATATTTACTAACAGAAAATATGTTTTGTAGAAGGAGTTGTACATAAATAAACAAGATTTAGATCAGTATAACACTTTACTCATTTTGGAAAGAGGGATGCCGGAATTAGGCCCAGAAGTGCACACGATATTCCATTTTATAAAAATAGCTAAAATATTCGTTCTTAATTATTCGCGCTATTCGTATGTCGCTAAAAGTTGGGGTTAATATAACAAAAATTAAAAGAAATTCAACTATTTATTAACCCCACCGGAATTGCGTATTTTTGACAGATATGTGTAAACAAATCTATCTACGCCCTATCAGCATTGTACAACACTTTGTATGTATCTAGCCGACCCGCGGCGGGCTCGTATTTGTTAAGAGTTGCCACTTCAGAAATATAATTTCAGGTAATCGATTATAAGAGAATATCGAATATTATTACGTTGGTGGATCTTAGCTAAAATAGAAATAAAAATACCACTTACAATTTATCTACAGAAATGAGGTGAATAATTGGTTGCAATTTTTAAGATACCCGTACGATCCCGTACGATCGTGACATGAGGGGTAGCATGCCTAAAATAAAAAATAAATATATTTCAGTGTCATTATCCTATTTATCTTTTAAATATTTTATAATCTTAGTAAAATATTTTCATGAATCAATCAAACGTATATTTTAGGCTGCATTATTTTATAAAACTATATTAGAATCGAATAGATCTAAAATCGAATATCAATATTTTTTAACGCAATGGAAACACTAAATTAACTGCCAATTCAACTGTCAAAGTTCAAAATATCAAAAAGTAATTGTGTTTTTCTTGCATCAACAAAGTGATCGGTTTTATTTCGTGCGTTTATTAACTAAACAACTTCATTATGAATACTGACTCCGACGATCCGGGTTCAGCCGTAGCAGGTAAACAAATACCTACTTTTTACAACCTTCAACAGCTAATATGGTGGAAATCGTAGATTGTATTACTGATGGAAAATAATAAATATGCATTTACCCAAAAACACTGACATTTTTTAACCCTTTCTTTCGCCAGTTAACTAATGACTATTTACTCTATATTTCCATAGTACTTTCATATGTGTGCACTGTGGGCCGAAACTTCTATGGCCAGCCGGCATCCCCCTTTACAACAATACACATTTCTAGCAAAGAAAAAAGTTGACAATCGTAACAGTGATTGGCTGTCGCGACTCGCACCCCACTGCGATTAGTCCACGTGTCACGTGAGTGAAACATAAGGGGAATGGTGTGATAACGCACTGCCAATTTGCTGGTAAAGGTAACATGAATATGTGATAAATCGCTCATATAAATTCGCCGTCACGTCAACCGGCGTTATCGAGAGCAGCTGATAGCAAACGAACCATTTGCGGGTCGATGCATCGGCTTTTTATACGCATTCTTGAGCCTTTGTGATCGGCGTCACCGGCATGTTTGAAACTGCACTATGGAATATTTGCTTGATGGGAACGGAAAATTGATAGATTTTTCATTATCAAATTATAGAATAAATATTAAACCACTAAAAATATAAAGTTAAAATATAACTGGAAAAGCTCACGAATTTGAGAATTTTTTTCTTAAAAGACAATAAATGTATTAATTTTGTAAGTATCACGTTGTCTATAACGCAGGATATTATTTTTTCCACATTTGAATGCTAAGTTGTCTGACATTTCTTGATACACTTTGAACCCAATCTGAAGCAAGTCAATAGGGCACCACATCAAGCTCCTTTACTGTAATACATACATCACGATATTGACCCTAGCACCAATAGCAATCACTTAGACCATCCCCGTATTATACAGTCAGCGAGGTCAACCACAAATTGGTGCTGAGCTGAGCAATTACGCTCAAACTGCATTATTGCAACATAAACTGTATAGCCTGCTCACCTGAAATCCCGTCGTAGGTCCACCATTCCTCCCAGCTGACGGCACTCACGGCTGCAATCAAACCGAATCTAATTAAGTCTGCACAGTTCTCATTATGAACATTTAGTACTCGTCAAGTCTACCTAGGTAGGGTTCACTGATTTGTACAGAAGCACCGGGGGTTAAATTTAGAAATAACACTTACAAAAAAGGAGTAAAGTCATGTTTCCGTGCAGTAGCACAAACTTTGGATAATTATATTTGCATGCACACAGTCAATTCAAGAACTTTTAAGGTCATTAGATGGTTATTTCTCTGAGTTATATAGGTACAGTATTTTTTTTTCTAAATGATGCTACGTTTGATTTGCAAAGTTAAAAAAACTGCCGAACTCCTTAAAGTAACTTCCAATATCTTAGTATTTTAAACTCACTCTTTTATGTATTAACAAACTGGCATCAAGATGCAAGCAAAGAGCATTAAGTATCCGTTAACTTTTCAGGCAACGCGAAAATCCTTTGTAACAGTTTACGCTCGTAACGATGTTGGAACTTCGAAGTAATGTAATTATATGCACCTATCATATTTACAGTGCAGAATGCTCTCCCGCATAATGGTACGGGTCACAGGTGGGAATGTCATTCGAAATTAAACTTTATTCAGAGGCAATAAGTCTCATGAGCATTATGTTGACTGTTTTTTTTTTACTGGGAAACTGTATTTTCATTACTTGGAATGTTGATTTCCTGTTACACATGCACACTTCATATCATTAACTATAATAGTTACTTCGAACTGTATAAGCCAGTTGGTTTTCAATCTAATTAAGTTGTTTAGATCCTTTGTTCCAAGGGATATATTTTGTTAAAAATATAGCCAGATTGAATATTATAATTATGTGAGTAACTCAAGTGCTTCATCTACTGCAAAGGGTCAAGTGGAGTGTATACAAATAGGACTGGAGAAAAAAAACAAGGCCCAATTAATTGCAAAACATTTAAAGGCAATAATGAAAAGCTCCTCTTAAATAAAAGATAATTACAGAAAATTGTCGCCTCTTAACATTTATCTTCTTACACTTGTCAAGTCAATGAAATAGAATGAGTGAACCATTGACTCCGAACATCGTTATTCTTTGAAAACAAAATATTTTACAATAGCTTTGACAAGGCCATTTGGAGAATTCTCCTTTTGTTTATATTTGAAAGAATTTGTACCGTATCGTATTATCATTTCTTTCTTTGGTCACTACCAATCGAAGCATTATTTGCACGGTTCAATAATTAACATTTTATAAATCAGACAGATAACGTCATTTCAGGTTAATTTCGACTTTCATATTAAATCTGTATTCATAACGATCCGACGATTACCTACACAAGAATTTATATAAAATGGAATATAATATTAAGTGTAAATAAATCCAAGAACTATTCAAAATTCGAATGAAACACAAAACTACTACGAAATCGTTGAATGGGTACACAATAATTACTAAGTATACAATTCCATTCCGTAAGATTGACTTATTAATATAACTATTTTAAGTTTGTTAACATTAGCTATTTGCTTGAGATTAACTTAGTTACTTTACTCGACAAATAGAAAATCTTCGAAGTTAACATTGTATTAGTAGTTAAGAACTCTAGCAAGAAAGGTGCCAAAAACAGATTATGAAGATAACGCAATCAAATTGTACGGATCAAGTAAATTTGATCTTCGTTAACCTCCCCTCCACCAATTAAATTACAGGATAATGGTTCTTTTAATATTGCAAGTAATTAATTCAAAAATACTTAGGAGGGATTGTAACGGCATAATTATTATTCGTAGCGTAATCACCGATTTTGCAGTATAAATGAGCGGAGCGAGGTTTTCTACAAAATGAAACCGATTTAATTTGTAGATGTGATAATAAGTTAATAAATGGGATAAGTATTTAATCGTTGTTAGGTAACAAACCATTTTTAACCACGAGTATAAAATATGAGTTTCCAGCTCATTTAATATTGAATATCATCAGATTATAATTCTATGCTACTATGATCCAAAACTAAATCTAATCAATACCACGAAGACTTTTGGATATGAAAACGGAATACTCAAACAGAACTCAAGTACATAAGTTTTCTAGGCAACACGGTGCATCCGACAACCATTTTATTATTATTAACTCATCAAAACAATGTCCAACCAATTCATTTGCACCGAAATTCTAACCTAACCAAATCATTGGAACCAAAACAAACTACAATCATGATGCGGTCTCGCAAACAAACCAATATCAAACAAATCCAACTAGAACAATAGAGGGGACGGAAAACTCGCAAACTGCAGCGACACCGACATTAACCGAAGTGCAGTTGAAACACAGCTACGGCACAACTACACGCCGATCTGAAACTTACTCGATACACGTCTGATTTATGTTTTTAATTTAAATTTTTGCATTCGCCAGGCGAAGTTCCCCGCGAACGCGCCGCCTGCATCACAAATATTCGTTAGGGCTGCTTTACACATATTCGGCACGCGGAGCTCAAGTTTATTCCCATTGTCAATAAAGCCGTGTTTGAAATATGCGTAAAAGTTTTCGCAGTTATCGACTGGTGCATAAATAAAATGTCCACTGTATTATTCCGATTTGTAAAACTGATACTGTTTTCATTAATTCAGAGCTAACCTTCTTTATACTTTAGTAAAAAAATGGGCTTTGAAAGTTTTTTTTTATATTACCTAAGTACATATATTCAGTTTTAATGGTTTGTGTATAGATAACAAATAAAAAAAATATCGAGTACTTTCTATAGCGAGCACCGAGTAATAGAAACCTATACCTTCTTTCTCTGCGGGTAAAATAAATTTGTTACTTCTCCAGACTATAAACTATAATTAGTTATGTCAGTACGGGCAAAATAGCCCTTCCAGTATATTGGGCTATAATATGAGACTTAGCGCACTTGGAACGGAATGCTCAGATGTCAAAGGCACCCACAGTTTGTGTTGCTGCAAATTGACCGCCGCTTCTGAGTAACGCATCCTTCAATGGATACGATCCGATCATAAGGACGACAGGTCACCATATACAAGTATGTATATTACATAGGTTCCTTCGTAAGTAAATTAAGGCGATAACGTTCTATTCCAAGAATCGATAGCACAAGCTTTAAGCTTAGTTTGGAATTAGGCAAACGCAATAACAATTCAAGGGAACTGTTTTTATTTATATCTAATGAATTTACATTAGAGAGGCAAAATAAATAAATGCCTTGGACTAACACACCAATTGCCTAGCCCCAAACTAAACTGGAAGCTTGTACTATGTATGCGAGGAAACGGATAGACATACTTAAATACTTTTATAAAAATCCATGACTCGAGTACAAATGCCGATTTTCATCACACAAACATTTGCCCCTAGCGCGATTCGAACCCGCGACCCTTGGTTTTGTAGCCAGGATCTCTAGCCACTAGACCAACGGGCCCGTCGAAAAGCTAATACAGATATGTATAGAGCGGCCCTTACATAGCGTGGCAAGTTCGGCAACGGCACGATTCGATACGGCTTGAGCGAACTGTCGACTTTTAATCTTTTAATGCTACTCAACGAAGTTTGACGGAGTGCGCTTCGGCTTATTTAAAATATCAATGGCAAAACAGAGATAATATTGAATCGGAGTGTGTTATGTTGAATGGAATGGTCCAAGCATTTGATATTGTTTTTAAAAAATTGTTGGCCATCGCCATCGTATCCAGTAAACATCTTAATTAAGTCTATGCTAAAATGGATAATTAAGACATTTGAACTGGTAAAAAATAAACATATGTTTATTAGTTTGCCCAATATTAACAACAAAACAATTAAGGATCTCATAATAAATCAAAATAAATGTGAAACCTTTAAGTGTGAATAATACTCTTACATTAATTTCGTGAAGAAACAGTAAAGGCAGATTACCAATACAGCCAAAGTCGTTTCCAAACATGGACTTAACGAGTATTGCAGAAACATTTAACAACAAGCACATTATGACCGTAGCAGGACAGTTAGCAGTATGTACAGCTCAGGGCGGCTTAAGGCAACTTTACGGGCGCACACAGCACCTGAGGTGCCAAGAGACCCAACTATGAATTACCTGAACTTAGCAATCCTAGCGCCCTTGTGTCATGATTTACCTAATATAGGATATTTTAGGAAAATGATGATAACACCGTGACCTAGAAGCTGAGTTAGGTAATTGGCTCCGAGTTGCGATTCCCGAGTTGAAATAAAATGGTGCTGTAGCTGATCTGTCATTAGTTAGTTCATATTTTTTTTTATATTCCCCCTAATATAGAATATGTTCACTTCAATGTTCATCTACGAGTACATCAGAAATTATATTATGTACTTAAATGAAATAGAGAGTTATTTTAATGTTTTCTTAGGTTTACCCGACTAATATATTAAGATGGTTATTAACTAAAAATGTTACTTCGAATTGAACACAAATTTAATTCGTTTTTAGTATTGCACTCTGTCTACACTGTTATAGGGAAAATAATTAAATTTGTTTCCGCAGATAGTCGAATCTCGTCAGCCTCCGTGGACAGTAAGCATGGCTCAGTGCGGCTTAGGACAACTTCACCGGTGCACATCACAGCTGAGCCACTTCCAGTCTATTACATAATTACTAAACTTTAGCATTTTGCGAAACATACACTGTTATGTTTCATATGCCATTAATAAAAGTAAGGTCCGAGTTTAATTTACTAAAATGAAATCGTATTTTCGCCACAAACCCATAGTTTAAGTCATATTTTTAATTTTGACCGTTAAGGCAAAAAATAATCTTCGACTACTTCTAATGTTGTGTGAACTTCCAACGTTTCTAATAAAGAACTTTGTAATAACCCAAAATATTGCTCATACTTTAAAAATATGTATAAATGTGCAAATACTGAATCAATGCAATGTACTGAAACTTTTCCGTCTTTCACAGTTATATTTTTGGATTGTAAGACAGTTCGCCGACAGTCATTTCTCCTTTGCACTATTCACCGACAGGACGTTTCGTTTTTGTCTGATTCACCGACAGCACGATTCACCTTTGGCCGTTTCGTCGACAGGACGGTTCGCATTTTTCTGTTTCACCGACAGGACGTTTCGCCTTAGGACGTTTCGTCGACAGGACGGTTCGCATTTTTCTGTTTCACCGACAGGACGTTTCGCCTTAGGACGTTTCGTTGACAGGAAGGTTCGCATTTATATGTTACGACGACACTTTTCAACTAGGTAGGTATCTTGAGAGCGATCTTGAGATGCTTTTTTAGATGAAAATAACATTTCAAGTTCGCAAAGGACTGCTTTAAAATACTTAACATAATTTTATCCTTTAAAACGTTTTTCGCTTCGAAATTGTTTTAATTTTTGAGAAGTCTAATTTATATAGAAAGAATAGAAACGCTATTCGTATTTTATTTATTGTATATATTGCTTTAAAATATTGCCACAGAGTTTTGGAAATAGAGTTTTAAAATAGTAAAATACCACATAGCAGATAGGGGTAATTATACCACTATCGGTAGTCACGGCTAAAATACATTTTGAGATTTTCTTGGTATTACAATATAAAACAAAGTAATTAAAACTTCTTACATCTTGTTGAATCTTTAAATGCAGAACAAAAATAAAAAATAAAGTTTTTTGAGTTACACTTCCTCATTGTATAAAAATAAATTAACATATTAACACAAGCATTAAATTTAATGTCAATTAATGATGCAATACAGCCTCAAATGAAAAAAAATATATTTAGCTAATCTTTGCGTTATTAATAATAATACCCTCCGGCCGTATTCGGCCATGGCGGCCGATCTTGCGTTATTATTCCATAGTTGAAAAGTGTCGTCGTAACATATAAATGCGAACCTTCCTGTCAACGAAACGTCCTAAGGCGAAACGTCCTGTCGGTGAAACAGAAAAATGCGAACCGTCCTGTCGACGAAACGTCCTAAGGCGAAACGTCCTGTCGGTGAAACAGAAAAATGCGAACCGTCCTGTCGACGAAACGGCCAAAGGTGAATCGTGCTGTCGGTGAATCAGACAAAAACGAAACGTCCTGTCGGTGAATAGTGCAAAGGAGAAATGACTGTCGGCGAACTGTCTTACAATCATATTTTTGATGTAACAACATGGCACCGGCAATTTTATAGAAACCATCAGACATATAAAGTACTTCATGTAAAAATCAGAATGCAAAACTTTACCGAATAAAGCCAGAATAGCATTTCTTAACTTACGTGGAAGTCTAGCAACATGACGGTGCATAAAACGTGTATATGGAAACAAACGTAAGATTGAATTTTTATGCATTGTTGCATTCTGCAGACGCGATTCCGGGGAGAAGGGAAGTGCTCGCTCGAGATGAGCTCGTCAGCGTCTGTTCCATACATTTAACCCCAGACTATTCCACCATTACCAAACATTTAACTTTCACTGCAAACGATCAAATGTCTGGCCCGACAACCATTAATAATCGCAAATGAATACATCAAGATATCTAAATTAAATCGACGTTTAGCTTAACACAATCGACAACACTTCAAAGGTATTGATGTCGCAATCAAAATGTTGAAAACGTGAGCAATTCGATGCCGGCGAACTCCACAAAGAGCTTCAACCATGCATCGGAAATGAATCAGTTTCCGTTTTGAGTAAGGCAAATGATATATCTGTCTAGTCGCGTGCGGGGAAAACAGGACCATGGGACTAATAGGACAACGTCGAGAACGGGACGAGTGAAAATATTTAAACAGGCCGTACCTAGTTTCACTTATTCAACTAAGCATTAAATGTTACTGCGAATACATGTGGCTGAAAAAAATGCATTGCATAGATCGAAATACGTTTAGTAGTTAAACGGCGATTTTCCATTAGACTTGGTTTGCAGCAAATGGATGTGTCATCGGTATTTGAAATAAATAAATAAAATCACGTGGAAAATAGGCAATTTCACGGTGCATTGAGCGTTCTTTGCGTGGCGTGTGCAAGTGCAGCGCCCGCATCACAAAAGCTTCGTTGGCGCGAATAATTTTAATCGCGAGTACTCCAGCTTTTTCAGAACTCAGATATGTCGCTCGTATCGGCCATCGCCGTCAGCACTGCGACTATATTTCACGCTCCAATTGTTTCATTACAACAACTTTAAAAGAGCTTTGCTAAAGATGGTCGCATATTTTACTCTTTTGTAGCCTTAATAAATACTTACTGGTATAGTTAAAACTGAGAAATTTTGCATCATTTAATTTACACAAAATTATTTATGACAAGACTTTAAGAAACAAAACAGGGTCATTTTGAATGACTTTCACACATATGTCATGGACTTGACAATACCATAGATTATTGTCAAGTTCATTTCATGACCTTGACGGATATCAAAATAGCTAGTCATCACTCTGCCATCCCCAATTATCATTATTCAATTACATACTTACTATAATTAAATTACCTTCAAGCGTAGTTCCCATGAACTTTATAAAAATTAATGAGGGTTCAATTGTTCCCATACTTGACTTTTCTAGACAAATTTAATTGCTTCTTTGTATAACACATTACTGTAAGTAAAAAGCCTTATTTCAACTTTGTAGAGCAGTATAATTAAATATCCCACATATTACAATATCATGACAATGTAAACAAATCATGTGTTTTATTGTACGATGCTATATAATTTAAAGCATTGCACGACCAGACAACCTGATAAGCTTATTACCCATTACATGCGTTAACTACAATCATGTTTTGATTTGCCCAGAGCAACGAATGGTACTCGAAAATATTTAACACAATAAAGCCTATCAGGTATCACGGAAATGATAAATAAATTGTACGATAAAACACGGATAACAGTAAATGTAATGAATGCAAATGTAACGTGTCACAAATATAATTTCTATAATACTCGTCGAGTGCGCTATCAATGGGCAACTCGATTAATATGATGCACAAACAAATATCGCAGGCACGAACGAAGTGTTCTTACCAATATTGAGAAAAGCAGTAGGGTTTGCAATTTGGATTTTATTTTTGGAATCTAAAGTTCAATACCTATTCAATGTGAATAAACAATTTGCATAATAAATGTAAGTAAGTATTAAATCTTGCTTGAGTACCAAAATATGAGCATGATGGGATCAATCTGACGGGTCAAGTTACAATTTTACTTGCTTCTATTGGTGTCTACAGATCTAAAGGTCAGTTTCAATATTTCTAGTCAATAAATAGGACTTGCCCAATCTTAAACCGTAGTGCCATCATACCGCAAATCTCTCGATAAACAATAGTAATCGTTAACCAATGTTTGCTTACCATCACTTATGCATACCCCACCTGTCAAGCGGTGGAATACAAAAAAATATTTATTACAATTATATTTAGAGTTGCCATCCTTCGAGCTAGCTAACCTTCGAGATAACAGTAGGACAAAGAAATATGGCTTGTAGCTTATGAAACAGCGTTTTACTATGATACGGTCAGTCACGACAGTCCCGTTCGATTTTGAACTTTACGTTTGAGCAAATAAGGATTTGCGATGTAAATGTGAATGTTGCCGCATGTAAGCTGATGCAGTCACGTTACGTATTCCACTCGTTCGCCATACGGGCGCAAGCGAACCCCTACCTATGCAAATTCCAAGCTATTGCATTTGAGCTCCCGGGTATCTTTAACGGCGGATGTCGGATCGGATATTATTTTATTTATTATTTTAAACAAGTTCAATTAAATATGTTTTCCAATAGGGCTTCATGTTCCCAGAATGCAGAAATGCATAACATAATATATGTACTTCTTTCTCGTTTCACGAGATGAAAATATAATTCGTTATTTCTGTAGTAGGTAATGAAATTTCTAAGAACCTTTCATATAACGAAGAGTTGTAAATACAAATGGATAACCAGACTGTGCTCGTGTGGTTTTCCAATAACACCAATATTTTTTTATGAACATCAATAAGCTGCTGTTTGAAATTCAAAATAATTTTGTTTAATACTACCTTCTCAGTATTTTTACCATATCGCTGTATTATAATATAACGTACAATCTTGGTACAAAATCAAAGGCGAACACAACCTTTACATTCTATTTCAATACAAGGAAAACTTCGCGGAATAAAAGCGAAGGAATATTAATAAACTCCGTCTCGTGAATTTACGGGAAACTAGAGCGAGAGTATATTACTTTAATGAAGTGCATAGGTTAGTACAAAATCATAATTCAAATTTTAGTGCAGCTAAGGACAATATTCAGTGGAGCAAAGTTAAATTAAAGTCGGCCGCGGATTTGGCGGAGCTTCGGGCTTAGGCTAGCCGGCACCTGCGCCGGCCCGCCACCGAAAACACAATTTGCGGCGCGCCTTTTGTGCCCCTGTTTACATTTGTGCAATTTATGTTTATGTCTAACCTACGTAATTTCATAAAAACACTCAGAAGTGCCCCTTTAGTTTGTTTCAGCTTGAATGCTTCTGCTGACGCAGTTGTGCATTCTACACGGAAACGCTGACACAATAGAAGTTCCTTGCAACATTTTGTTGGATAATTTATCGAATGACAAATACCCAGAGAATCAAAAAAATATTACATATCATAACCGGTCAAAATCACTTTTGACTGCTAAATTCAGACAAAAGTGGTTTTGACCGACACCCTTAGTTAAAAACAGTTTTGGCTGATTGTCGCAGTCTAAAGTCTTAGCAAAACGTTTTTCTGTACTTTACATAGATACTTTGTGTCTTAGTCACATTGTATTTAGATTTCATTTTTAAAAAGTGTCTGTTCTGTTTTCACTTACGCTACTATAAAGTTTTACGCTCTGTGATATTTGAAGATACAAGTACGGCTTTCTAGACGTAAATACTGAAAAGCTTCAACAATTACTTATTATTTCATTAATGTGGTATGTTATACTAAAACTCCATTGAGGAATCATTATGTTAAATTGAATAAATTAAATTACTTATAAGCCACACACAGTTTTATGATATTTTCGGTAGAGTCAATTTCACGTATAATGATATAGCTGTGATTTTATACGAAATTAATCTTTATTTCATGGCAATAAATTCCACGACCTGTTTTAATAATTTTCCGCACGGTTCATATTATAATCCAGTCTGTAGGTATTTTTGCCCTACAAAAGGTGGAGTAAAAGCGTTTATGATGTTATGTTGTTAAGGTATGAAGGCCTAATAAAAATCCAAATTTTCGACCTTGAGAAGAAAAGGCGCGAGCCGCCATCTTGAATTGAATGTGCCAAAATTAGGTTTTTTTTAAATAATGTCTCAACAGTTGACTTTGTGGCAAAAGTGTCTATGGGAAGTAGAAAGAAGATAAAATTTTTAACATTCTTCTCATACATGCTTATTCTGTAAGTCTTATAGGTAAAAAGTTACAAGCGCCGGAATAAAATATTTCCAAAAAAAAACGTGGCTCTATTGACAAATGGAATAAAATATGCGAAGCGATATCTCATGCTGTAATTTCAGCAGCAAGACCTAGATCTTTTTTGTCGCCACTTTTGATCGGTATCAGTACATATTTGTACAAGAAGTTTGGATCAAAGAAACTTATCGACTTACTGTCTTCGTTGGGCTTCGCGGCGTCGTACTTTGAAACTACACTCTTCGAAAAATCTGCCGTTATTCGTCCTGATGCAGCTGGCACCTTGGTTGACCCAGATTCATTCTCTCAAGTTATTTGTGATAATGCGGATCACAATGTCAATACAATAGATGGTTTGCATACTGTTCATATTATGGGAGCTATCCAGTGCGTAACCCCTTATGATGCCGTATCACCCGATCAAAACATCCCAAGATTGTCTAATTTGCCTAAAGTAAATTGATGATTTTTGTAATTTTGTTTTTCTTCTACCAGATGTAACTTTTTACCTATAAGACTTACAGAATAAACATGTATAAGAAAAATGTTAGTAATTTTGTCTTCTTTCTACTTCCCATAGACACTTTTGCCACAAAGTCAACTGTTGAGACATTATTTAAAAAAAAAACTAATTTTGGCACATTCAATTCAAGATGGTGGCTCGCGCCTTTTCCTCCCAAGGTCGAAAACTTGGATTT
Source organism: Nomophila noctuella (assembly GCA_958496325.1). Lineage (NCBI taxonomy): Eukaryota > Metazoa > Arthropoda > Insecta > Lepidoptera > Crambidae > Nomophila > Nomophila noctuella. The sequence continues at coordinate 9,877,661 of OY292486.1, read as the reverse complement.
TTATTAGGTCCCCATACCTAAACAAAATAAGGTCAAAACCGCTTTTACTCCACCTTTTGTAGAGCAAAGGCTTTTATAAGTCCCCACAGACTGGATTATTACTTAAGAATAGTGTATATTTTCCCTTGAAAGCAAACTGTCACCGGCATCTTAGCTGAAAGGAACTATCATTACTTTGAAACAGGGTGTGATTTGATATATACTAACATTACATTATAAAGAGAAAAACTTTGTTTGGTTGTAATAGGCTAAAAAATACTCGACTAAATTTAAAAATTGTTTCACCTTTTGAAAGCTTCATTACCCTCAAGTATACATAGGTAATGATACAAATTTACATAAACATGTGTAGGACATAAGATGTTTAAAAAACTTCAAAAGTATCTACATGTTTTGCCAAGATTAGCTTGTAAAATGTATTGATTAAATTAGCTAAATTACAAAAAGTTATGTCCATGCTAAATAATTTTAAAAAAATACAAAACTTTTAAATTACCAAAATTAAAAAATATATTATGTCATCAATCATTAGTCATTATTACATAATAGGTTATTTTTATATTTAAAAAAAAACATGTGTTTAGATGCCATGTTTAGTGCCCTTGTGAAACTGGGACGAGCCGCTAATGACTAATATACTCGTATATTCCTAGTATAAATGTATCTAGTACATTTATATTTCCTGGCTGTCAGTGCGCAGGTGTGAGGACTTAGCCTAGACGAAATTATAGCGAGCCGACAAGCACCCGTCCACATATTTAATCCTAATTTATCATTACACGCCAGTGTTCAAGGTACTAAATTTCGTGCCTGTACTAAGCTAATTAGTTTGCCAAATTTTTCATTAGCATCTCTAAACGGTTTGAAAATCTGCAGAATAAAAAAGTCGGTGAATTCCACTTTGACTGGTCAGGTAGGTAACATTTATAATAAACTTAACCAAAAATTGGTCTGAAATATTGTTTTTTAAACTTCCATAACCATACCATACCTTTTAATGTTTATTTATTGTATGTAGGTAGACTAGGTATTTGCTGGTTAAGATAAATAATTTAGTGCCAGAAACGAGAGGAGGCGTAGACCCTTAAATTTAAAAACACGTTCTAACTTAATAAGTAACATATATAATACACTTTTTTATAATCTACTCAAATTATTCAAATACTGTATAAGAAGACCACACTACTTTAAGAACTTTCAAAGCTTACCCCAATTTTCTAACTCATTAAAAAACGGTATTACGAAACCAAACCTTAAGACATTACAACCGACTAAGTATTATAGTGTCTTCGGTTTAAGGTGTATAAATAAGGGAGTGTGAAACAATAGGAGAGCAAACAAGGTCATAAAACACGTCACAGACGGGCCTATATATAATCAGCTTAGTGATAAATTGGCAAACAGCACGCGAACGACACAGCTGCTTCCTGAGTCTGAAGCCTGTCTTACTCACCAGCGCCATTTTGTTTGGACACGGTAAACAATGTAACCAGTTTACGGTAATTGATTGTCACCTTCGCTCAACTTTTGTGTGAGAAAGATAGTGTTTTACCACTTTTGGATAAGGTCAAAAGTAATGAAAAATCTGCTAGATGGCAGTAGGTAGACGTGGGAACCAAATCGGATCTTACTGGTATGTGATTGGTGAATTTGGACACGACAATGACAGATATGTCAAAATTCACCAATGACATAGCAGTTAGACCTCACGCCTACGTATTGCCATCTAGCGTATTATTCAATCGCAAAAACCCTCATTTGACAGAACATATTGTAACTAAAGATTTGTCAAGCATCTGCACAGTGACATAGATTTAAATCGTTTGATTTGCTCTCGCCTTCCTCTGAAAGTGGCACTAAAAATAAGAGCGAGAGTCGCTACTTAGAGCAATAACAGCACGTTGACAGTCGCCAGTTTCAAAGTTCAAATGTTCTAAAACACATAAATGAAACGAAGGTGGAATGCTTAGATTTTCTTAATTATTTTATTCACAATTCAATTTTATTCCGTTGCCATGGAAATAATTTCGTGTAGTTTTATTGTAAATTGGCTCGCTAAATGGCGTACGTCAAAAAAAATTGGCACAGTTTTTAAATGTAATGGCAAATCTGACGATTTCAATATAACTATGCCAAGTAAGCCAACAGAAACTCGAAAGGCAGTGAAACTATGAGTAAGGTTATTATACCACAAATTACTCTTATCAGCTAACTAGCGATATTTATTTTTTTAAACATCACTTATGTTATAAAATAATTGTTTTAAACAGGTAGCTGTATAAAATGATATTGTTGCCAATACCGAATATACTGTACCACTACTTTAGTATCGAATTATGTTTAACTGTTTTTAAAATTTAAAACGAGTTCAAACATTTCATGAAAGCAGATGCTTGCGGATTGTTCAACTTTGTAGGCACGAGGATTACACTGATACACAATGTCACAATGTGACGCGACTTTTACGCACTGAATGAAATAATAAATGGCTTCCGTCCGACTTTCCAAGCAGAGGCGGCCTTAGGGGGGGGCGAACCGGGCAACCGCCCGGGGCCTCGCGCTTGGAGGGGCCTCGCGCCCGGAGGGTCCGATCCCACTCCAAGCGCGAGGCCCTTCCAAGCGTGGGGTCCCACCAATTGCAAGGCCCCTCAAAGCGCGGGGCCCCACCAAGTGCGAGGCCCCACGGGATCAGTACGTTATATTATAACGGTTGCGTTTCGATTTTCCGTTCATATAAGGTCTTTCATGGTTGCGATCATACATTTAGCCCAGTCATTTTACGTTTTCACCTCGGAATTTGAGATAATAAGCTGAAAACTCGTATACAGCTTCATTTTGGCGTTCTTAAAGTTGTCCCAAAAGTCACATATTATCTCGTGTCCGCGTCGTAAGTTATTCAAGGTCAAAGATCACGAAAATCGTTTTTATGCGATTATCTCCGTTTCTATTGCTCCAATGAGGTTGGCACCTATGGTCAAATTGTAGAGCATAAAATTTGCAACAAATTATGTGCTAAACATTTTTATATAAAGTCAACCGGTTTTGAGATAGAGTGTAGTGAGTACGCAGCGCTCAGGCATACTGTACTACTGTATCTAGCGGCCGCCCACGACTTCGTCCGCGTGGATCTCACGTTCCGCACACAATATCTTTAAAAATAGTAGCCTGTGTGTTTTAATGATGTATAAGCTACATTATTATGAAGTTTCATCAAAATCTATTCAGTCCTTTTCATTTAATTTCAGTTCTATCAGTTGAAAATCTAAGAGATATATATGTAGGTACTAACTTTCATCCCAATTTTTATCCCCCTAGGGTGGAATTTATTAAAATCGTTTTTTAGGGGATGCCTACGTCATAGTAGCACTATGCACGCAAAGTCCCAGCCCGATCGGTTTGAAATTGACAAAGTTCCATACAAACTTTCATCCCCTATTTTATCCCTTTGGGATTAGAATTGATCAAAATCCTTTCTTAGTGTATGGTTTGGGCTGTGCGTTTATAGATCACTATGCCAGTCAGTTATCTGATGCCTGAGCGCTCGGTACTCTTCGCTCTCCATCTCAAAAACGGTTGACTTTATAAAAAATGTTTAGCACATAATTTGTTGCAAATTTTATGCTCTACAATTTGACTATAGGTGCCAACCTCATTGGAGCAATAGAAACGGAGATAATCGCAAAAAAACGATTTTCGTGACCTTTGACCTTGAATAACTTACGACGCGGACACGAGATAATATGTGACTTTTGGGACAACTTTAAGAACGCCAAAATGAAGCTGTATACGAGTTTTCAGCTTATTATCTCAAATTCCGAGGTTGACCCCTTTTTTGCCTAAAATGACTGGGCTAATTGAAAAATCAATGCTTTAAACTGGAGTCTTATTGCAAGTGTCCACCATGGTAACATATTCTTGAGGGAATTACAAACAATATTTGCAAAGACAGTATAGCTCTCGTCTCACTCGTAAACTAAGTGACACAGGCTCGAACTTTTATGAATCCAAGGTCTGCACGAAAATCCGGCTTGTAAGTAGGGAATTAATGCAAACTTGCATCACAATCACAATTTTGACTATTTTTACTGGACTAACATTTCTGTATTTGTTCATTTTGTAAAACTTTGTATGTATGTATATTAATATCACCATATCAATGTATAATAATATCACGCGTTGGTGGAAGTTAGAGCTCCTCCTTGAGGAATTACAACTTCCATCAATGCAATCAGTCAAGGGCAGCTTGGGGCGAGTTGTTGGTGTGTGGCGGCACCAACCACCCGAGACCTCCCGGTGGAACTTTACCATCTCCTCCCCCTCCTCTGGCTTGCCTTAATTGGCCCTCCAGAGTGGAGCGCAAGAGCTTTATGGTTGATGGGTGGAAGTGCTCAATCTGCGTAGGTAATAGCGGGGAACGCGATCCAAAAACAGGTGCAGGTAGCTTTTTTTTGGCAAGGAGTAAAACATTGAGACATTTTGCATTGCATAGGTCCGTTGTCTCAACCCGTAGCCCAGTTAACCAAACCATCAAACTGTTCACGATAGCCCTAGATTTTGTTTCCTTTTATTTTGTATTTGTAATAGTCCTTACATTTTCCAGTTTCTGTCTTTGACTTGATCTGTATTTGGTCAGAGATAGACCCTGGCAGACCCACCAATCGCATTAGATCAAATGGTACAAAAAAAGCACGCATGCTTCAAAGGACCGGGTCCCTGTGGACCCGTGATCTCAAAAGAGTACCTATAAATAATAATAATAACATTATGAATACCTATCAAAAAAACAGACCAACTTTCACATCACATAGGTAGATTTTCCGTAGGGCAAAGGGCCTCGCAAAGACCTGTTGCCCGGGGCCTCGCAATGGGTAAGGCCGCCTCTGTTTCCAAGTATATGAAAGCTCTTTAGGAGCGTCGTCTCTACTGGTTTGTATATTCTACAGTAAAGAGGAATACATAATATGATGTTACGTGTGGATACCATTCTTTAATAATAGAGAAAAAAGCAAAATTTAATGGGTTGACTGTCTTGAAACTTTAGGTGCGCTTAAGAAGGCCTTAGTTCTTAGGCTTATTTACTGCCCCGAGACCATTTCTTACGCGGAGCTGTTGGAGAAATGCCGCGACAGCCCGATCGACCGTCAGATCAAACGCCGCAAGTGGGGATGGATTGGCCACACGCTCCGTAGGGATACCCATCATATCCACAAGCAAGCTTTAGACTGGAATCCCCAGGGGAAAAGGAAGCGTGGCCATCCTCGTCAAGCATGGCGTCGTCATGCACTGTGATGGCAGAAGCGGCGAACATCAAGACCGATCGAGATGGAAGACTACTGTGGACGCCCTCTGCCCCATATAGGGGCAGATGATTTTAAAGAACAAACAAACAAGAAGGCCTCGAGTTAACATCCGAAGCGAATCCTATAGAAGTGTATGTCGAAGTTTGTTACAAGACTTAGTTCCAATGAGACAAGAATATAATCATGCAATGCCCACTTAGTGCCTACTTAGTACGATGATTGACTCTAATTTAATATAGTTAACGTGAGAGACAACACATGGTTTGTAAATGGGAGAAAACCCAGCTTTAAAGAGAACCTTAGTTAAAGTACCGTAATATTTTTTTAAGCACTTGTAGGTAATGTGTTTCATTGCATATTGGAGAAGACATTGCACATCTTCTATCGACGGCAGATACAGTTTACAAATGTAAGATCATTCACACGAAATAAGCTGTATGAAATTTTGCGACATGCACTAAAGAAGCAAATTCAATGGATAGATTCCTTTGATTCTTACCTGTGAAGGAGAATAATATCTGCAATAATGCTGACGCTATAGCCGCTCCGAGGAGGCTGTGCATTGTCTATGACACGCTCTCTCGCCCCGACATTGGATATTTGTCTATGATACCTTAGTGCTCACAGTAACTTCTTTCTTTAGCTTTTTCATTGTTGAACTTGTAAGCTTATAATGAGCACTGGCTTCTTCTAGACAGTTCTTTAGTTCTCCTCATTGTCGGTTACCTGAAAATAAAACAATAACCGTTAAGAAATATCCAATTTGATAGTGAGGGAGACAAACCTCATTTGTGGTAGCTATTTACACACAGCATAAATTATAAGCATATGCATATACAGTATTAAGTATACTAAGATAAATCAGTACGGTTATTTACGTTAAAAACTTTAGTTATTTGATATTTTTTTAACTTAAAACTACAATGTGAATCTTCCTAGCGGGACCTTCCGAGCTAGACTTATAAAACTAATGGCAACGCTTAAGTAGTCCAATGTACCTTTCGAGTTTAATAATAATTTTCAATGTACCTCAATAGTTTTGGCAGAAATCACGATTTAGTGGCTGATCTTCCTAGCGGGGCCCTCTGCCGTTTTACGTTCAAAATACATAAATGATATACCGATCGAATGCATTTCCAATGTACCTCGCGAATTATGTATAAAATTCAAAAAATATATAATAGAACCAAAGAAATTCCGCTTCAAAGGTATTGTCTTCCTAGCGGGGCCCTCTGTAATTAAAGTGAATAAGAATAAAAAAAGTATACAGTTTTAATGTATTTCCAATGTACCTCCTAGTTCTTCATCCATTTGCCCAATTTAGATGCAAAATTATGAGATATTTACAAAAATGGTTAAAAGTATGGTCAGCAAAAAAGTTAGCGTCAACCAAACATAACCTCCTTTATAGTAGGTAAATGTTGGCATTCAGTGAGAGATATTTGAAGGACTTTTTCATTTATATCAAATGATAAACACGTGATAAACAGCAATAAAATCTGATAATGTTTGTGTAACAATCTACAAACTCCATTGTAGTTATGTTTTTGATATTATAATATGTGTCATCGAAGCATTAATAGTTTTCAATATTAATATATTTGAGAAATGTCAAATCTTTGGCGCGAAGCGAAAAGCGCGTTAGAAAAAAAACTTTCAAAATTATTTTTTTATAGTGCTCAATCACTGGTGTTGGCATATTATTTATTAGCGCGAAGCCAAAAAAAAACAATATCAACAGTGGATTTCCAAATATAAACAATAAAATTATTTATTTCATTTTGCAAACACATACATCTAATTATTATTCATAGAAACAGTTTTTAAAATTATTTTTCAATATTCTTAGCGCGGCGGGAAAAACGCGCGCTATAAAAACATAATTAAAAATTATCTATGAAACGAATTATGAGCGCGAAGCCAAGTAAAAAAAAAATATCGTAGGTGGAATTACAAATATAAATAATTATAAGTTTCCTTTTGTAAATACATACCGGTAATTCATAGTAATATTTTTTAATTTTAATATCTTTCAGGATAAATGTAACCTCCTTGGCGCGGCGGCAAAGCGCGCGAGAACTAAAAAAAACAATGAATTAAAAATGTCTGTTGATTTTAACCTCAATATTTTAGTTAACTAGGAAACTAATAATTATTTATATTTGTAATTCTACTGTTGTAATTTTTTTTTACTTGGCTTCGCGCTCATAATTTGTTTCAATAGATAATTTTTAATTATTTTTTATAGCGCGCGTTGTGTCATCAGAATAACACATAGGATATTGGAAATCGAAATCCACGCGGACGGAGTCGCGGGCGGCCGCTAGTATATTAATATTGAAAACTATTAATGCTTCGATGACACATATTATTATATCAAAAACATAACTACAATGGATTTTGTAGATTGTTACACAAACATTATCAGATTTTATTGCTGTTTATCACGTGTTTATCATTTGATATAAATAAAAAAGTCCTTCAAATATATCTCACTGAATGCCAACATTTACCTACTATAAAGGAGGTTATGTTTAGTTAACGCTAACTTTTTTGCTGACCATACTTTTAACCATTTTTGTAAATATCTCATAATTTTGCATCTAAATTGGGCAAATGGATGAAGAACTAGGAGGTACATTGGAAATACATTAAAACTGTATACTTTTTTTATTCTTATTCACTTTAATTACAGAGGGCCCCGCTAGGAAGACAATACCTTTGAAGCGGAATTTCTTTGGTTCTATTATATATTTTTTGAATTTTATAGATAATTCGCGAGGTACATTGAAAATGCATTCGATCGGTATATCATTTATGTATTTTGAACGTAAAACGGCGGAGGGCCCCGCTAGGAAGATCAGTCACTAAATCGTGATTTCTGCCAAAACTATTGAGGTACATTGAAAATTATTATTAAACTCGAAAGGTACATTGAACTACTGAAGCGTTGCCATTAGTTTTATAATTCTAGCTCGGGGGGTCCCGCTAGGAAGATTCACATAAAACTACATAGGTACATTTGATTATGTGATCATTGGAAATAGAGATGGAATTATGTAATGAACTAAGTAATATGACCATTTCATCAGAATTATAGTAGTTATCTATACTTATAATAAATCTGTAGAGAGGTCAATTCTGTACATTAAATATATTTTCAAAATAACTATCAGGGGGTGATTAGTGATCGATACTGATGCCAAAAATGCAATCAGCAAAATTTTTGTCTGTCTGTCTGTCTGTCTGTCTGTCTGTCTGTCTGTCTGTATGTTCCTTATAGAAACAAAAACTACTGGACGGATTTTGACGAAACTTGGTACAATTATTCTTCATACTCCTGGGCATATTATAGGATACTTTTCATCACGCTACAATCAACAGGAACAGCGTAGTGAAGGGAAATGTGGGAAAAACGGGAGAATTTTCTCCATTTCTTAAGCTTCAGTCGCGTGTGCAGCCTTAATGGTTAAAGTCACATAGAAATCATGTATGACGGAAATATTTTACATAAAATTGCCTAAAAAATATCCCCCAACAGCATATGTCTATCTTTTATGGTTGGCTCACAATAACACGTGTAACTCATGATTCAAATTGGTTTGCGCGCCAACGCGTTAATCTCAGGAACTACTGGTTCGAATTTCGAATTCGACAAAATCTTTTGTGTTGGATAGTTCACTTACCATTTGTCGAGGTAGGCTTTAAGCTATCTATAGTAACACTGTGTGCGGAAACCGTAACCCACGCGGACGGAGTCGCTGGCGGCCGCTAGTTTATAATATGACGGGTAAAGAGCCAGTAACTGAACTGTAATATTTCATCAGCATAAGTTCATTAAATATTAACACAAACAGTGCATTACCTATAAATTTTATATTTAGAAGTTTATTAAACATTTTAATACTGTAATATCTTTTCTCACGAGAAAATAATATAACGGTATTTTGCAAACACCTATAAACTTAAGTAACAAACTTGAACTTTCTCTGAAGAGAAAACTAAAAAATCAAGTGAGAAGATAAGGCACGATAGCTTGCGCATGAAACAATTGAAAAGTTTTCCCTACCATTAAGGGCATTGTTTGCGCTACTAACTTACTGATAATGGAAATTTGATATGTCGCGGGCGATGTTACATTCGAATGACGGTCTGGTTTGTTCGCCTCATCGTATAAATAAGCGTAAAGTGGTGTGGTATCACGCGAACCGGTCGTTAACCCTGCTCCATGGGGTACTAATGGAGGAGGAGGGTGTCATTGCGTCCGCCAGAAACACTTCAGCCCAACCGAATGTCAGCTCAGAAAGTATAATTAGCGTTGACTAACTTTTTCTTTTGTGCGGTGCCCTGCTTCGAAAATTTGATAATTGTAGAATTTTAAATCACCCACGCAAAACCTAATACACTAAATTACGCTGTATTTATGCTCTAACGACGTTAAATTAGAATTATTTGACGAGTTCATTCCGTTTGAGCGCCTATTCCTTCTACTCCATTACCACGCGTACTATTCTGACTCATATGATCAAACAATTGCCGACCCGCAAAACATTTGGCAACCCTTCCCGTGCCACATCATTACCTAGACGTAGGACGGTCTTCTAGCTCATGGACTTTCTTGTCCTTTGATGCTGGGTCCTATTAGCATTGTGCAATAGTAAACACATGCAAACAATGTTAAAAGCAAACGCAGTTTCTACTTTGAGCATTCTTTATATAAATTGGTGCCGATGATAATAATTCCCATGACTTAAGCAGCCCTCATTTTTGGTATGTTTTTGGGAATCGCACTGTACTTTGTTTTGTTGTGTTTTTACTTTTATGAAAGTTAATTCCTTCCCCGTTTAAATATTCAGAATCCGAAAGTTAAAGCAGGCAAAGTTTATTTGAATTTTAAGTTTACAAATAATTTATGATATTACTAGCTCTTTGCTGGCGGCATCGTTTACGCCTGTTTAACATTTTGCTATATAAACTGTATTCCAGTATATTATTAAAGATCATGGTAAAGAAATATTTTTTAACTTTGATAATGTCCTCCTAGTATAGGTTTGGTTTTGGAAGTCAGTTCTTACGATTCATTAACCACTCAGTATTCACGGTTTTCTAGCATTGCAATGAATAGTTATAGATATATTAGCTATATGTACAATGTTAATTTGTTCTATTAACAGACAATAATCTTAATTCCCTAATCACTATTGCAAAATGTGCGTTAAACACAACATTTTCGGCAGATTTTTTTTGAATGTTTATTATTATAACTAAGCAGGAAACAACGAAAATAGTATATTTGTGCAAATAAATGCGCAAGATCCTTCGTGCTTACACAATTTACGCAATCTAGCATCTCATCAAACGGCTATACGTCTTTTCTGATTATAAAGCCAAGGAAAATCAAGGATATTTAATTTTAACTATTTTCAGACTCCTTATTGTAATCAGTCACAATTTAGAACAATATCTCTACTGACATCTTAACAGTAAAGGACAGTTACAGATTTTCATTTTAAATTATCTCCCCACATAGTAACATGTGAATCTTCCTAGCGGGACCCCCCGAGATAGAATTATAAAACTAATGGCAACGCTTCAGTAGTTCAATGTACCTTTCGAGTTTAATAATAATTTTCAATGTACCTCAATAGTTTTGGCAGAAATCACGATTTAGTGACTGATCTTCCTAGCGGGGCCCTCCGCCGTTTTACGTTCAAAATACATAAATGATATACCGATCGAATGCATTTTCAATGTACCTCGCGAATTATGTATAAAATTCAAAAAATATATAATAGAACCAAAGAAATTCCGCTTCAAAGGTATTGTCTTCCTAGCGGGGCCCTCTGTAATTAAAGTGAATAAGAATAAAAAAAGTATACAGTTTTAATGTATTTCCAATGTACCTCCTAGTTCTTCATCCATTTGCCCAATTTAGATGCAAAATTATGAGATATTTACAAAAATGTTTAAAAGTATGGTCAGCAAAAAAGTTAGCGTTAACTAAACGTAACCTCCTTTATAGTAGGTAAATGTTGGCATTCAATGAGAGATATTTGAAGGACTTTTTTATTTTTATCAAATGATAAACACGTGATAAACAGCAATAAAATCTGATAATGTTTGTGTAACAATCTACAAACTCCATTGTAGTTATGTTTTTGATATATGTGTCATCGAAGCATTTATAGTTTTCAATATTAATATATTTGAGAAATGTCAAATCTTTGGCGCGAAGCGAAAAGCGCGTTTGAAAAAAAAACTTTCAAAATTATTTTTTTATAATACTCAATCACTGGTGTTGGCATATCATTTATTAGCGCAAAGCCAAATAAAAAAAAAATATCAACAAATACTAATATAAACAATAAAATTATTTATTTCCTTTTGCAAACACATACATCCAATTATTATTCATAGAAACAGTTTTTAAAATTATCTTTCAATAATCTTCAACGCGGCGGAAAAAACGCGCGCTATAAAAAAAATAATTAAAAATTATGTATTGAAACTAATTATGACCGCAAAGCCAAGTAAAAAAAATGACAACAGTAGGATTACAAATATAAACAATTATTAATTTCCTAGTTAATTAAAACATTGAGGTTAAAATCAACAGATATTTTTAATTCATTGTTTTTTTTTAGATCTCGCGCGCTTTTCCGCCGCGCCAAGGAGGTTACATTTATACTGAAAGATATTAAAATTAAAAAATATTACAATGAATTACCGGTACATAAATGTATTTACAAAAGGAAACTAATAATTATTTATATTTGTAATTCCACTGTTGATATTTTTTTTACTTGGCTTCGCGCTAATAATTAGTTTCAATAGATTTTTTTTAATAGCTCGCGTTTTTCCCGCTGCGTTGAAAATTATTGCAAGATAATTTTAAAAACTGTTTCTATGAATAATAATTAGATGTATGTATTTGCAAAAGGAAATAAATAATTTTATTGTTTATATTTGGAAATCCACTGTTGATATTTTTTTTATTTGGCTTTGCGCTAATAAGTGATATGCCAACACCAGTGATTGAGCATTATAAAAAAATAATTTTGAAAGTTGTTTTTTTCAAACGCGCTTTTCGCTTCGCGCCAAAGATTTGACATTTCTCAAATATATTAATATTGAAAACTATAAATGCTTCGATGACACATATATCAAAAACATAACTACAATGGAGTTTGTAGATTGTTACACAAACATTATCAGATTTTATTGCTGTTTATCACGTGTTTATCATTTGATATAAATAAAAAAGTCCTTTAAATATCTCTCATTAAATGCCAACATTTACCTACTTTATAGGAGGTTACGTTTAGTTAACGCTAACTTTTTTGCTAACCATACTTTTAACCATTTTTGTAAATATCTCATAATTTTGTATCTAAATTGGGCAAATGGATGAAGAACTAGGAGGTACATTGGAAATACATTAAAACTGTATACTTTTTTTATTCTTATTCACTTTAATTACAGAGGGCCCCGCTAGGAAGACAATACCTTTGAAGCGGAATTTCTTTGGTTCTATTATATATTTTTTGAATTTTATACATAATTCGCGAGGTACATTGAAAATGCATTCGATCGGTATATCATTTATGTATTTTGAACGTAAAACGGCGGAGGGCCCCGCTAGGAAGATCAGTCACTAAATCGTGATTTCTGCCAAAACTATTGAGGTACATTGAAAATTATTATTAAACTCGAAAGGTACATTGAACTACTGAAGCGTTGCCATTAGTTTTATAATTCTATCTCGGGGGGTCCCGCTAGGAAGATTCACATCATAGTAACTACGGCCGAAAGAGCTAGAAATAAATAACAAAATGAACATTTTGTAAAAGCAAAGTCAGATTTTATCTGATCCAAGGGTTGTGGACGCATGTTTTATGCGTGCGTACCAACGATGCGACCACAAAACCAAGACAAATAAGATGTTACATGAACACATATTTGTCTGCGGTGAATTGAAACGGGACCTTTCCTTATCAAGCCATTAACAATGTAGTAGAATACGCTACGGAAGTAACCTTCAGTGTTTTATTTATGAGCATATTTATTTAATTTTGCATACAAAATACAAAAGCTTGTTCTTTTGAGGTAAAAAATAGACATAATTTTGTAGATTTTTCCAAATTAGCGTATTCCCTACCTATCTCACAAAGTTTGAAAGATTTTGCAAATATAATATATCGAGGTTTACTCGATATTACTTGTTTAATGGGTATTTTATGGTTTAACAGTGTTGTCATAAAACTTTCAGAGTATATTTCGAAGCACGTTTTTCAGGTATAAATTAAACGATTACTTTAATAAAGTTTTAATCTTATTTATTAAAGCCGTACAAGTGTTTATTCGAATGCGTACAAAAACAGAATAATTATTGCATTTTGTAAAGGCATTTTAGTCTGTTGTACAAACTGTTAAGCTGGTTTAATTAATGCAACCGCGTAAAAATATGTTTTGTTTTAAATCCACGGGTGTTGCAATAAAGGTTAACAGATTTATACAGTACGAACAGTTTTTAACATTCACAATATGGTAATGTGAGTTTTTTCCATAGAGTCTGGCCTCGGATCCGCTTTTATGGGGCAAAATAGAAGCCGACACGACGATAGCAAAAGGTAATAAGCGTTTCTATCGTTTTCTGATATTTACTCCTATGACTTTAATAGAATAAATGGCAAAGAATTAGAAAAAAATCTATTTGCTTAGAAAAATACATATAAACGAATAAATTAGCCTACTTATAGTCTAATAAAATTTTAGTACTCAACTAAATATGTATGTACAAGATGGCTTGGCTCTGATTCAGTCGGTATGACATTTATAAAATTACGTTAACTTAAGATTTTTGATCTGTAAAATTACCGTTTTGTGAAGAAGCTTACTTAAGCATAGACTTTGAAAATCAAATTGAATCATAATGCGCAACGTAGATTTGGATCACACAAAGTTTTCCGTTAAACTAAATGATAGTAACTTTAATGTACGGAGTCTAAAATTACTTCCATTATCTTTGAAAGTTATTGTTTTGAAGTTGTTTTAGTGTTTTTCGGAAGACTTTAGTATAGCCTTTTATTTCTATTTTTCTTTTGGTTAGGCGTAATATTAGTTGTTACGAATTCATTAAAGATTCGCTTTGAAAACAGAGTTAAAAGTTTGAAAGAAAACTATACCTAAGTTTTTTAAATTATTAAAGTAAAGCATAATGTTCTTCCAACTTTCAAGGTTAATTTATGATGATCAGGATTTAAAAAATAATCTTCTTATTTTTGGCCTTAGTATCTAGTATGCGTTCTTGTCTAAGTATTTAACAAAACAACCACAAAAATTAGACAGCAACCCTAATGAAGATGATTTTTATAAAATAATGCCAGCGCTGGTGTCAATTATGGTGACATTAAATGCGCCGATTTTTAAAACTATACAAAAAGATGAATGCAGCGTACCCGGCATTGCGGAGTGGAATGTTAGGGAAATATTTTTTGAAAAGGTCCGCTTTTTCAAAGCTACGTCGTCGTCGTATTGAATGCGTTTTAATGAAAAAACATGCGCCGATTCGCAACAGTCAAGGGAATTAAAACCTACCCGCTACCCGTGCCTCGCTACCAAATGCATCGGTCGGAATTTTCATTTGTCCAAATATTATTTTCGGCAAAGATTTCACTGGAATTTGTTTACTCTGATGTAAGCGTTCTCGTATGGATTGGAGATGAGTGGGTTTTATATCGAAATCGTGAAACGGGGAATTTAGTTAAGAGGCTTGTTTTTGTGTTGATTATATTGAAATTTAAGCTTACAAAAATTTAAGGTGCAAAAATAAAGCAATGTAAGTAGCAATGTTATAATATTTTGGAAGTACATTATAGTATGCAATGGCATTTGGATTTTATTAGAACCTAACCTGGGGGCCTGTTGATTTAAGGAAAATTAGTAAACGTACCCAACAACTGTACATTATTTTTTCATTTGGTATTTCTTTTATTCAATACTTATTTTATTTTATTTTCAATTATCATCGTTTATTTGGAGAATGATGGAAAAAATAGAATGTATATGTAATTCGAAATACGTGTATTTAATTATTCGTATTAATCGATAGCGCTAAGGCACGAGGCTCCTAAGTTTCTAATTGCGTACAAGGTCTATTTTTAACTTTTAATGGATCAAATAGAACAACAATACTTTAATTTGATAAGGCGTCCTTGCCTATATAATTATAAATTATTATTAAATATTTGTTAAAGGTTAAACGTACAAACACATTTTAAGATTTATAATCTATGGAACCTACATTTTATATATATTGCAAAAAAATACATAAAATAATATTAAAAAAACACGTAAGATAGTAATCCGTAGCATAAATTGCTCGAGACTTTAAAAAATATTATCTACAAATTAATAATAAATATATTATACCACATTGTTTCCAGCCATCTACATTCCATTTTAATAAAATACATAATAATATTATAGTAATAGTCAAGATAGTGTCACGATCAGAGCTTGTTAAAATAACAGGATTGCATTTAAGTAATGCCACAATGCGTCCTTTCCTTGGATATAATTTTAAGATTTATTAATTCTGATTTTTAAATTTTTAATAAGAGATAAAACAACAATGGCTTAGTTGCTCTATCTGCATATAATATCAATCAGGTATTTATAATAATAAATGTTTTCTTGGAAATCAGTAAGGGACACGATTTCGAAAATAAACATTAAAGCTCTCTTTTATCACTGTAATACTTTAAAATCATAATGTGATAAAATGTATGTTTATTCAATTAGTGTTTTTTTATAATAATTAATTCAATTAAATCTAAAACCTTATTTAAAACTTTATTAAAAAGTAGGGTACATACTTGAAAATATCGCTGATGGTTCGAAATTTGAGAGTCTTGTCACTGCCTAAAACATAGTTTCATCCGGAACGGTATTTATTCATGCGGTATTTTATCAGAAAACTACTTATAAATGATGTGAACCGGCGTTTCAATGTTACGTGGTGGGTTACGAAAGTTGTCGGAAAGTTCCCGCCAAGCCGCGTAAGCCGGTGCTTCGGAGGACCTCACGCCAGCCTCAGCGCTGCGCGACTGACGCGCCACACTCCGAGCCACACGCTCTTGCTTGCCTACCTTTCAAGTTTTCCACCGCCGCCCCCGACCAAAACAACCCAACCCCCGACCCACTGTAAACGACCTTGCACTCTTATACCCCTGCATAAGGCTCAAATTGTATCACCAAATAAACAACATATCTTCAACATCCGTTACAGGCCCAAAAACCAGCTTTCATATAATTTCACAAGGCAACAAGTTCACAACTTCCTGCTAAACGATTTTCAACTTTCCGACGATGTTTTCTAGATTTATTATTTATAACGTAGACGGAGGTTGAGCAGTATCAAAACGCGAAAATTTTTCCATGTGAGACAGGGACGGCTACAGTTTTTCGTGACAAAGGGTACGGCCTACGTGATCTGTATGGTGGGGATGATCTTAAAATGTTCTTAGAATCTGCGAGGATAGAAAAGTGTTTTATCCAAAAGCATTCATAGTGCGGCTGTACAAACAAGTTCGCTTATCGATACGTAACTTTACGTTAGCGTCTGCTAAATGATAACACAATTCAAACGGCAGCTGTATGAAATTACATCTCGTATTAGACTTAACTGCATAGTCTCATTCATAATACATTAGTACTGGGAGCATCCTCTCAAAGGACCTAACTCGAGGCAAATGTTGTTTATTTTGTTAGGGAAGAAAGCTTGTACACAACGGAGGGAACGCCACATGTCAGAACATGAATAAAAGACGAGCTATGCTTCAGACTTTCAAAAGTTCCAGCTAGAATTTTTCAAAGCGATATCAACATTTTTCATGATGCAAGTTGGTCGTTAACACAAAGTTGACTCAAGACTCGATAACATTTTATTCTGCTTCCGTAGTATTGAACTACGAACTACGCTTTTTAAATACCATGACGTGATTTACATTATTATAAGATATTGTAAGATTAAGTAAATTGGCCCTCATCAAATTGGTTGCTTGTAATAAATCAAGATAAACAAGCTAATTTTATTGTTTATTTATTTGAAAATTAATTACACGGGGTACCCCAATTACATAATTAACTTAATCTAAATTATAAATATTTATATAAAGACAAATACAAACTTAACAAACTTAGAAACCTGAAGAGAAAAAATTTTTTTTTTTTTTGAATAAAAATTAACTTAATTTTTTAGTAAATAACTATAACTATACATATAATATAATAACTTAACTTGTTAGTAAATAAATATGGTCGTTGCCCATCGTCACCCAATGGATACCGACCGATGGGCAACGGACCAGGGGAAGGCCAAAGAAAAGATGGTGTGATGATCTTGTTCACTTCCCCCGCGATTGGAAAATTTTGGCCGCAGACTGATACAGGTGGAGAAATTTAGGCGAGACCATTGCCCAGCAGTGGGAAAATAACGGTTAATAAAAAAAAATAGTTTGGTAGAAAGGCACACAACAGAATAATACATGTATAATAATTATACCAGTAAAATGTCGTCTGAAGTATTCCCGGACCGATACGACCGCCTCACCTTCGAGAAAAGAGCGTACTTCCCTCTAAAAGGCCGGCAACGCACTCGTAATTCCTCCGGTGTTACCATCAGGCAATCCGTATGCTCGTTTGCTGCCCACTTCTAACACGTTAAAAAAATAACAAATATTTTAAAAACCTTGAAATATTCAATTGTAACTTTTTCATCTGTTGCAAATCGCTGTAAATATGATTCAGTCAAATGACTTTAAATTCTGAAACAATTGAAATTATAATTTATCTATGAATGTTCAGTCAGATGACAAAAAATTGTTCAATTTACCTTATATTACAGTATCCAATTAAATATCTGAAATCAACAGTAAAATTCATTTGAAACAACGCTGACCAAATTAAAATTAAATTAGCATTCATGATTTGATGAAAATAATAATTTATCTATTGATTACTGATACATAAATAACGTGAAATTTGATATCAAAAGAACACTATTTTGTGTATTTAAGCTATTTGTATAAAATGCTCCAATAAATTAGCAGTACATATGTAATATGTACTACCTTTATTGAAAAAAAATTATACCTTTATTAAAAGCTGCAGAGTTTGTTTGTTTGCACGTTTTTTGTTTGTTTAAACGCGATAAACTCGGGAACGACATGTTCGAATTAATATATCAATTTTGCATTGGATAGTCCATTCGTCGAGGAAAGCTTTAAGCTATAGTAATTCGTTGTTGTTGTGGTAGATTGACGCAAAATTAATAGTGCAATTATTAAAAATTCCTATTATTTGCATACCTGCTTTTCATATCATTTGAAAAGCAGGTATTCCACGTAGGTACATAATGCAAAACAAATGAGACTGTATCCATAATGGCATAATAAACCAAACTTGACCACGCTCCAAGTTAGAAACTGACACTAAACATATGAAAATAATTTATTGACTGCAAATAAATATCAACTTAGCCACTAAAGGTTAGTTCAAATAATTTAGTAAAGCAATTTATGACTCTTGTGTTTGACCCTAAATTTGTGCAATAAATTATGGTTTACTTTGTCGTTTATGAGGGCGGGCGCAGACATAACCCTGCAGGAACATGTGTAACAGATTGCGGCAATAAGGGAAATTGTCTTTTTTATGAACGCCCGGCGACAACGTAAAGTATTCACGTGGCGAACAAGATGGCGCCACTTACGACCAAGTTTTAATTTTTGTAGGCGCTAAGAGATTAGGTGGAAGCTTGAGGATTTCCGTAAGTTAGAACAATTGGTATATGAATTTACAAAACCCTTTTATTTAAGTGTACGGTTTAGAATTTATGAAAAACAACCATGAAAGATGATATGGATCACGCACAGGTTACATAAAAGGCAACTGCAATCTCTTAACCATCATACTCGTAGAAGCAGAGTGGTCATTCCATATTCGAAACTTTGGAATTAAATAATTTCGGATTTAACTCACCATTTACATTAAGTAAATAAGAAGCAGGTATGCCAATATCGTAGGATCTTAATATGTATGCTTACAATTTTCATGAACCGTGTTCCCAAGTGGGTTCAATCCCGGGAGTTGCGGCATCTATTCCCGCCAAGGTTCTGGTAATATTAATTAATTAGTTTCAGAGACCGGCCAGTTATCAGATTAAGTATACTGTTTAGGTTAGCTGCGGTTATGTTATGATAATATTAATAATTAATAACATACCGGCTGCCCGTACACTTGATACGAATATTTTGAATACCTTTTACGAAAACGCAATCACGTTTTGAACCTTGTTATGCTGCTGATTTTGTGTTTTATCATTAGGTTTCTGACACGACTTTTTTGTGCATGAACAAATTCAAAAACGGATGAGAGTAGAGACTCTAAATAAATAGCGATTTATTAGACCACGACTGTTGAGGGTATAAGTCTAGTTCTAATTTCAAAAAACTAGCCTGTATTTAAATGATGTTCGAGAGTCGCTATTTATTTGCCAAATGGTCCCTCTACACTTAGACAGATTCGCCTGCAGACGTAAGGCAGACGCATCCGCAGAAGAATCACTGCGAGCCGTCCAAACGTCTGTATGTCAATCAGTCTGTATTGGCTCTTGTCAGACGTAACACATACGCACGCAAAATGGATAAGAAGACCGTACCTGCCGCAGTTTTTTATTTATTTAGTACCTACGAGTATTATTTAAGCGTCCGCCATCACAGAGTAATTAAAATAATTGAGAAGAAGGTGGTGGTTTTTACTACTTGGTTAATTATACATACTTGTAGGATTCTACAGACTCTTTTCTGCTTGATGCAGCTCTAGAAATGTGAACATTATTTAATACAATTTAAGTACTGATGAATACTCATGTTTGCTATTACAACGAGCAAGAGGTAAGAAAGAACGCAAAAATAAACTGAAAAATCCACGTGCACTTTCATTCGCTTCCCGATGAACACTGATGCGTCGTCAACTCGTCAGATGTGTGGACAGACCGCTCGCTCGCGCAAAGCAAGCCCTTTGATCTGTGCTAAAAAAATGATAATTGACGAATATGTGCCGGTCGCGTCAGCCGACATCAAATACCTACCCCAGACGAGCAAACTACACGTCGCCGGACGCGTCCGCCGATGCCATCTGCAGATGAATCTGCGTGTAGAAGGACCTTAAGATATATACCTACTAAGTATACTCAATTGTTGCAAAGAATAGACGACGCGGGCGACGCAACCGGAATTTCCTCAAATTCGTAGTTTACGACGGTCAAGTCTAGTTCTAATTTCAAAAAACTAGCCATTGTTCTTTTGTTGCGGCGTCGTGTAAGTAAGTCTCGCTCAGTACAGGCGGGCCATTTGTCTCCGGTACCTGCGCGGTGTCCGGCGCCCCGGATCCAAGAGTTAATTTCACGGGGTATTTCTCCGACTGGAAGAAAGCTTTTACTGCACTCTTGTGTGAAATTCTCGTAAAATTAATTCTTTTTGTTCTCCGAAAGCGCGGGTTGCTTGGTGTACCCCAACAAACAACGGAATAGATTACACGCAGGAAGATTGTTTAAGAAAATGTAATTAGTTTGGATAACTATAGGAAGGTAGTTGATACTGCGGATCTTCCGTCGCTAACCTTTAAATTGAATAACCTTATGATGGTATGATCTCAAAAATTTGGAATAGTTTTCTATTAGTATAAATACGTTCACTTTTAGACAACATTGCACAACCAGAAAGGATGTTTAAAAAAAAGAGCCGATTATTGTACCGATAACATTTTCATTCAAATTTTCAATCGTTTAAACGAATAATGCAATATGTTTTCGTACAATGCAATTCGGTAATACAGCAAATGTCCATCACAGGAACAATTTCAGCGTTTATCTTAGACAATAAAGGAGGCAGCTACGCGAACCAAGCGCCATTATTTTCTTGACATATTTCACAATACTCGTAGCAAAACAAGACAAGGCCGTTCTACGTTTCATGCGCTTAAATTCGCTTTTCTAGACGACATCTTAAACATTGTAGTTTAAACTCTTCAATTGCATTTCGATAAAATGTTAATAATGTGTCACGTAAATATTTTGACATACCAGTGCAAACATAATTGCTTTGCTTATATTTTTTCTCATAACATTTGATAGTGTCGAATCTATTTTATAAGGTTTTAACCCAAGATTTTTACAAAGTCTTTTTATTAACTTAAACATTCTGCATCTTTCATTCACCAAAAATTGTATTAGTTAAGCAATTTCCTCGAGTCAATCATCTCCAAACAACTCGAATGTCACAACATTTCCAAATAAAATTTAATTAAACTTCATGATATCTGAACAAAGGTGTCGTCATTTCTCGAGTTAAGGACGATTTCGACCTATGTGTCCAATATTAATGAGCTGCGTTCCCCTCTTATCGTGGCGGGGGATGAATGAAGCTTCTTTTGGGTCTCAAGAAAAGTTGCCATTTAGAGTATTTTCGAACGTCGTTTTCGTTTCGACTAACATTTCTCTCTTGTTCGTGCAGATATTCCGTGCGCGGGATTATAGTCGAATATCGATAACTATTCAAAAATATAGCGATTTATGAAATTGGTTAGCGTGGGAGGGATAGACGGAACAGGCTAATTTACTTACTTGGTTACTCCGCTGGCGCAGCAACACGCAGCGGATCTTGGCCTCCAACAAGAGATTTCACCACTGTTCCCTGTCTTGAGCAACCTCTTGCACATTGACAGGCCCCAACAACCTAAACAGGTCCCTCATAACCATGTCTTTCCAGCTATAGTTTGAAATTGGTTAAAGTATCAACTTTTTTACGAAACCTGGGAAGGGTCTCCGTTGGCTGGTGACAGCATGGATACTACAAACGTAGGTGGCGCCCGAGCAACAAAGTGAAAACAAATCGACGATACGGCACAGGCCGGGACGTTTTTATTTTGTCTGCCACGTAATTGAATTTTGTGGTCCGTCCGATCATACAGCTTCGGTTCGCGAACTAGATTTGTTTACGGTATATGTATGCAAATGTTTGAAATTAGATTTTGTTTCTGCATCGGTTGTACTCCATATTAGTGTATACGAGCATGTGTATGTATTTGTATTACGATCTTTTCCATCGTTGCCTCGGGCTATTTACTTGTAATATTAAAATGGAACCAAGCCTCAATGTCTCAGTCTTTACCTTCCTACTTTACATCTAAAATTGATCAAGTTTTTTACTAGTTGAAGTTTTGTTAATATTATTGTCTTGGTATTCAGAGTGACTTTAGGAAACCTATGCCTTTTACTGTTGATGTTTATTGTGAGGACCAAAGTAATCCTTTAATACAAACGCTTAAAAAACAAGGAGAAGGTTTGTTGGAATGTAAAATCACTTACGTGAGGTCCATTCATAAATATTGAAACGGATGTTTAACATGTCACATAACAACACATTGACATTTAGATAATTACAATAATACATCTGTCTGTGCTTAAAAAATATATTATAATGACAAAAAAATCTTGAAATAAGCTAATCGTTAAATTCCTTTATGATAAATGACTGCAAATCAAATCAATAACGTTACGTTCCAAGTATAACCATCGAAGAATATGCCAGAATCGCTAGGTTCATTTATAAAGAGCAACAAAGGGTGAACACAAAGGGGCCATCAGTCAGAAGTCGCAAGTGGCCGATGGCAGTGTCAAAACACTCCGTTACCATTCATCGCGGCTGTTTATAAAGAATTCAGTATCGGCGAACCAACACCGCAGAACTCGCATTTTTCACGATATCTCACGTTGATTTGACTTCTGCTTTTCAATACTTTCTTATTCACTCGACTTTAATGCTTGTAAATCATATTATTTGCTGGTTGTGTGTATAGAGAAATGATACTGTTGACACCTTTCTGGCATTTTTAAAGTAAATGATGATTGGTAAAACAATAAAAGGTAATGAAGAAATCAAGCGAAAAGTAATTTAATATACAATGCGCAAATTAACTCATAAGATTTCAAATCAAACCATCTCAGGTAACAGACATTAATAATGGACTTAAAGTAATTACAAGTGCCATCCCGCGATATAAAATAGCTCCGCTTCGCCTGGAATGCACTGAGGGGTACGTATCGCTTAGGCACTACAGACCCTTCCTTTCGACGAAAGGAACGCTGAATGCTCCTTCCAGGGGATTGATACAGCTTTCATTCAATAGGCCATGCACAGTCGATCGGTCCAGATAGAAATAGTCGTTTATGCCAATGCTGCAATACAATGAGTGAAGTTAAATTAATACTTATTTACTAAAACTGAGGAAAGGGGGACGCCGGCTGGCCATAGAAGTTTAGGCCCACAGTGCACACATATGAAAGTACTATGGAAATATAGAGTAAATAGTCATTAGTTAACTGGCGAAAGAAAGGGTTTAAAAAAAGTCAGTGTTTTTGGGTAAATGCATATTGATTATTTTCCATCAGTAATACAATCTACGATTTTCACCATATTAGCTGTTGAAGGTTGTAAAAAGTATTTGTTTACCTGCTACGGCTGAACCCGGATCGTCGGAGTCAGTATTCATGATGAAGTTGTTTAGTTAAACGCACGAAATAAAACCGATCACTTTGTTGATGCAAGAAAAACACAATGACTTTTTGATATTTTGAACTTTGACAGTTGAATTGGCAGTTAATTTAGTGTTTCCATTGCGTAAAAAAATTGCGATTTTAGATCTATTCGATTCTAATATAGTTTTATAAAATAATGCAGCCTTAAATATACGTTTGATTGATTCATGAAAATATTTTACTAAGATTATAAAATATTTAAAAGGATAATGACACTGAAATATATTTATTTTAGGCATGCTACCCCTTATGTCACGATCGTACGGGATCGTACGGGTATCTTAAAAATTGCAACCAATTATTCACCTCATTTCTGTAGATAAATTGTAAGTGGTATTTTTATTTCTATTTTAGCTAAGATCCACCAACGTAATAATATTCGATATTCTCTTATAATCGATTATCTGAAATTATATTTCTGTAGTGGCAACTCTTAACACACACGAGCCCGCCGCGGGTCGGGTCGATACACACGTATTTGAGCTTTACTTCAATGCTGATATGGCGTAGATAGATTTGTTTACACATATCTGTCAAAAGGACGCAATTCCGGTGGGGTTAATAAATAGTTGAATTTCTTTTAATTTTTGTTATATTAACCCCAACTTTTAGCGACATACGAATAGCGCGAATAATTAAGAACGAATATTTTAGCAATTTTTATAAAATGGAACATCGTGTGCACTTCTGGGCCTGATTTCGGCATCCCTCTTTCTTAATCAATTCCACTCGACTCGATAACGAATGATAGGCCCTAGATAGACTGGTAACAGGGCAGGCAAATGATGAATACAAAGAAACCTTTATTATGTGTACCTAAGTAAACCAATGTCCATCACAAATCGCTAGGTAGGACAATGCAATATCATTGACTATTTCATTGTACAAATGGGGCGTGATATATGTATTTTCAGTTATCTTATTATGATACTAACGAACGACCACGTGTGCGTCCCCGAGGATGTCGGTTTCCGCACACATAGTGTTATATTATAGCTTAAAGCCTTCCTCGACAAATAGACTGTCCAACACAAAAATATTTTTTCTATTCAAACCAGTAGTACCTACCTGAGATTAGCGCTTTCAAGTCACCAAACAAACTCTTCCGCTTTATCTTATTAGTATAGATAAATAAAGGCTACGTCCTACTCAACACTTATAAATAACTATTGAATATATAAAAATAGCTTGAATAACACAGATTTCTACACGTTTCTTAAACACAATCCGGCTTGTTTGACAAAAAGTAAGAGCAGCCCGTTTATCTTACCCGAGAGTTGGAGAGGTAGAGGGTGGACTTTGACCTCTCGACCCTAAGAAGCACCCTTCACTTTAGAAGCGTGCTCAGCAGATCTTGGTCATATCATTAAAATTAATAAGCAAATACTCCACAATTTCCTGTTGACGTCACAGGTATCTTTCGAAGGTGCGTGAGGACACGAACATGAGGCTATCTTCAATAACTTTATCGGGACAGTACTTCGTATGCAAAATTATTTTAAGGGTGAATAATTTTTCACTACGTCTTTTATCCTACTCTAAATAACTCAGACAAGTCAGGAATGAATCCTACGGGTTTCAATAATCCCTGTGTCCGCGCAAACTTTGGAACAAAAAACTGTTTGTTTTCCACTGAGATTTACAACGGAGGGACGCGACGAAAAACCTTTCAAGTCAAAAAAACTTGGAACGTTGCCAATTTTAAGAAATACAACGATACGGAAAGGGGTTTTCGTCGAAAAATAACGTTAATATGGCAATAATGTACGAGTGGAGAATGTAAAACCAAAATGGTGTACATGTTCGTTCGACGTAACACCATTTTGTTTGTGTATATTTTTAGTGAACATACGAGTACATGTATTCACGAGTTCTGAAGTGCTAACTGCAGAACAGTGCTAAATCCGCCATACGGATTACAACATCACGTTATATGCATATAATTTCCTGTTAAACGTACCCTATACTTTACCTTAACTTTTCTTATCCCTTGCTTGAATATGAATGAATAGTGTTACGGGAAAAAATATCACGTGCCTAATGTCACAAAATATTCGCGCGCATGTGGACACGACATCATAAAGGCATCAAGAAGCCATCAGCCAGTAACAGGTTGTTCCCACACGTCCTCCTTTGTGTTTTGGGCCATTTGCCTACACCGGATTATGTTGAATACTATATATTTAAGAAAGAAATAAATGTTAAAATATATTGAATAATGTAAAGTGAATTCGAGGTAGAACTCGACGTCGTAGATCTGTTACATGCAAAAAAAATTACATATACACAAAACACGTTCTTAAAATATTTTTGTAGGCTTATTTTGAACTGAACATTCGACAGCAAAATAATTACACTTTTATCATCATCGGCACCCTAGCGCCTCTCCCGGTTGCATCCTCGGCCATTGCCTTGGAGCCCAGGGTACGCTGCGACTATGATCCTGAATTGACACAATCACACTTTTATAAAGCAATAAATTGCACAACCCCTTGTGTAAGTTACACATGATAAGACGATTAAGGGTAAAACCAGAAAAAATAATTCTGTAGTAAATGTGTTCATTACCACCCAGTATAACCGTCGCAAAAATTTGCAATTACAAAAAAACTAAATAAAAACACAATGTGACACTTAAACAACAACACCGTTGCAATTACATTAAATTGCTACGAATTCTCAAACATCTGTTGATAAAGTGGACTGAAATGCAGTCTGTCTCGCGTCGAGGACGGAAGCGCCGCGTGAAGGCGCGGCCCTCGGGACCTCGATGTTTATATCAGTTTAGAGACGACTTCACCGATCGCGCCGCTTCCTTCCAGCAAAAAGGAATTTACTAGAAATAACGGCTGCATTTGAATACTGGATGTTTATTTAAAACGATCGGAGCGCGCGGTGCGAACGAATCGCGTATCTTTGACGCTGTGTAACTGAAATCGTATGTAGTTACGAGTTGTATCTCATATCTATTCTCATTTATTACATAGGTATGTAGTTCTTATTTTAACTAATTTTCTGTCTACACTGTCTGTAGCATGGCAAAAATTTAATAGTATCTTAATTAGCAATGGTCCACTATGTTTAACAAATTTTAAGTCAATAACATTTAAGCACTGTCTGGATGTCTCCAATACTTACTCAATTTAGTAATCCATCCAACTCAAGCCTTCTTCTAATATTTATGGACAACCTTGATTCTGACCTCGGACAACGCCTTGAACTTTATTCTGAAAAAACATTTTCGTAAAATCCCCACTTATCTTTGTTGTTTTAGTACTTACAGCGAAATCACAAGTACAGCACAATAGCCCGGCGCGGACAGTAAGAAGTATTAGCGAGATTTATAATTGTTATCTAGGGGCGAACTAGGCGAGGCAAACTTATTGCCGGGTCGCGTGCTAGCACCTAATATATTAGAATGCCTTTACCAAAACGTCTCTGTTTGCCGCTAACGCTTTGTTTACTAACAAATATTTTTTAGGTCTTCTTAATTTGTTTTTAATACGCAGAATCTAGCTTCGGTTTTAAAATCTAGTAGACATTCTGAGCATAAAAAATTTGATCACCCGGATCTTGAACACATGTTTTCCAACCCGAAAATTAGAATAGGAGAAAATAAAGTTATTAAAAACACGTTGGCGAAGTTTAAATCCATACCGTCAGAGCAACTTGTTTAATTAAAATCCACATACGCACGGTTACACGTGCTCATAAAATTTGACCGGCCTTGTTAAAGCAATTGTTATTGGAACATCACGATATTTTTTTACCTTTGCATTGTATGTACATTATAATTTTACAACATCGATTAGTAAAATTATAATGTAACTATGTTACGGGCAACGTGATTAATCGGGAATTATGAATAAGGGCCGGCCTTTATTAATAATTCCCAAGAGCGTTGGGCAAAGTGATTAATTTATCACTTTGACCGGCCCGTATTAATAATTCCCGACGCCTCTTGGTCCATGTAATAAATCAGTGTTTGAGATGGCTTGTATTTATCACTTGGACCGGGCATTATGATAAGAAAAGTTTAAGGGTCACAAAAAAAATAACCCTAACCTATTTTAGACCACCTAAGAAGCGGAAGACTAATGGATGGATATAGGTTAGGGTTATTTTTTTTATGACCTTTTAAAATTCCCCTAGTCACGAACATAACACATGGTAACGACTTTTCATCTTATGTAATATTTTTATCTAAATAAAAGTAGGAAGTTAATTATATCAATAATTGCTTTTTTTAGGGTTCCGTAGCCAAATGGCAAAAAACGGAACCCTTATAGTTTCGTCATGTCTGTCTGTCTGTCTGTCTGTCTGTCTGTCTGTCTGTCCTGGTTCGTTCTCCGCCGTTTCTGAACCGATTGCCACGAAAATTGGTGGAGAGATGTATAGTGATAATTCAAGAATTGGTTTTTAAAATAATCGAAAAATAATCATTTTTTACCCCCCCTCCCATACAGCGAAAAGTAAATTATAAAAAAAAAATCGACTTAACCCATCGTGTAGGGTATCGTTAAACAGGTATTTTTAAATACAATAAAACTCGCCTTGAAACCATGTGGATCAAACACCCCAGTCTCGAGATATATTAATACAAAGTTAAAATTAGAGCGTCCCCCCCCCCTTAACTTTTGAAATACTATTACAATAATTCTGAAAAAAATGTCCTGTATACCTCCAAGTAAGTACTTTCAACGAAAACTATAGCGAACTCTGTATCATACATAGTTATTTTTATACAACTCGACCAACTTATGACGTGCAGTTGCCCTTACTAAATGTTGTCTTAATCGATCGGGCCATCTTTTAGCTACGGAACCCTTTCATGGGCGTGTCCGACACGCTCTTGGCCGGTTTTAGTGTTTATTTTTAAATGTTCAATTTATGTGTCCTTTAACTTTTCATGTTAATATTGTAAGTTTAATAAGATTTAATTAGCAAAAACACTTCAAATAACCTATTTTATCACTTTGCCCAATATGGGTTGGAAATTATTCATAATGGCCGGGAAAAGTGATTAATTTCGCAATTTTTATCACATTGCCCAATTGAGTAGGGAATTATTAATACAGACCGGGAATTATTAATACAGACCGGGAATTATTAATACGGCCCGGGCTTATCACATGGCCCGTAACAACTACATAAAATTCATTTGTTAAAACTAGGTTAAATGATAATGTTGAACAAGCATAGATGGTCGAATTGAAACAAATCATCCCTGGAAGCCCGGAATATTTTTTTTTTGTATAAAAGCGAAAGTTCAGTTAAAGGGTAAGAAACTATCTTATTAAATTGTGTTAGTCTAATACTATAAAAATATTCTGTACTCATGAATCCTGCAGATGACTAAATAGGAATACTTTTCAAGCCTACTCGAGACCATAATAATTCTTGTGACAAAAATGATGCGATTATTTATTCAAGCGTAGGAAATTTACTCTTCCTGTCACGGTGATACATGCAAGTCGACCCATGTCAAATGGGGCGGGCAGGTGCAATATTACCAACATTTTTATGATGACCCCTCATATTTTTCGTTGCTTATTAAAATACTATCAGATTTACGCGAAATTTCTTCTGTTTGCCATATTTTGCCATTGGTAGTCTTAATATCTGTTTTGTCAACGTGTCAAGAATACACTAAATTCATAATCTAATTATCGTAATAATCTTTCTTTGTACTGCTTGTCTTCACTTGACAATCCATTAATTACACGCATTGTGTTTATTTAGAATTTGTAGGCTAATAGAATAAAATTATAAATACAAATTCTAAATAAAAATCCATTTGGTATCGAATTCTAATTCAAATTACGTTTACATTGTACAATTTGAAGGACCGAAAATAAACATTTGTATCCAACAGAAATGGTTTTGACAGCTTAGAACTTTGTTAAAAATGCAGGTACAGACACATGTAGCTGAAAGCTTATGATTTGTTTGTTTTTGGATTTTCATTTTGTAAAGGTTACATATTTTGTTTTTTGCTCGGAATACAGACGGTCGACTTTTTTAAAAAACTGGCATAGTAAGCGAGTCCGACTCGCGCACCTAGGAATATTTATGACGTTTAAAAAAACTACTAACCAGATCTCGAATTGTCTCTCGCGCAAACCATTCACTTTAGAAAAAATATACATTAGAATACTCAATATCATTTTAAAGAACTATTCATTATCTATGAATAGTACCCACCCACAAGTATAGATTTAATGAAAATGGAATTCTGAAAACAAAATTTTAGTTTTTACTATGGGGTACAACACCAGCGTGAGTAAATGTTAATGCGGTTCACAAAATACATCTACTTACCTAGTTCACTATAGTGCTTATATTTTCAAAAAAAAAGTGGCTGTGATATATTGGCGGACAAACAGACACCACATGACAAATATATTGGGGTTCCGCTTTTTGCCATTTGGCTACGGAAGCCCAAACTCGAACATTAATTTAATTTCATCTTGGAAACCTTAATGTGTGTACCACGTCTAGAAAGTGTATTCTGTATTTCTACATGGCCAAGGCTTACGTTTAAGCTGATTACATTTAAACAACCAAACTAACGCTACTTACTTTGGCTAAGTCATAAAGTTGGCCTGTCCAACAGAACTGGACTCAGATTCAGGCTAACTTTATACGTGCTCGCAAAACTTACTTGACCTTAGTTCTTATTTGAGAATTCCTGGTTGAAAAGTTAATTAAAGCAGTGGACGGGTCAGTCCGGGGAGGTTTAATTTATTGCATCGGCCATTTCTCGCGCGATGACTCCGCCGCGCGCTTAAAATATATCGGGAAAAACCGGACAAGCGCTAGTCGGACTCGCCCATGGAGGGTTCCGTAGCAGCAAGCAAGGTTAGAATTACGGTGTACATTATATGACGATGAATATATATTACGTATTTTTTTATTATATTTTTTTTATATTTAAGAAGAGATATGTGATAAGAAAAAGAAATTCAAGATATCCCAAGACCATTTTCGGGGACCATAGATACGCCACACGTATGGATAAGAAGAAGTTTTCTTTGCGCTTCGGTTTTAGGTAGGGGCATATTAATTATATACTGCAAATTTTATTGTAGTTTGCAGAAAACATTTTCTCAAAAAGTTTCAGTAGTATACGCGTAGTTCTTATTGTTTTAAAAAAGGGTAGATGTGATATACGGACGGAGAGTCTACATGACGAATCTACGTATAAGGGTTCCGTTGTTGCTCTTTGATTACGGAACCCTTAAAATGAACGTGTGCAATTCTGGAAATATGAATTAACTGGAACGAGGCCACTGATCCCGCGGGACGTTATATCCTGAACAAATGATTTTATTTCACGTGTGTTATTCAAAACCCAATATTTTAATTATTAAACACGAAATATACGCAGGATTTACGCTTATAATAAATTGTTGAAGCAGATTTTAGCTGTCAATATTTCGTTTTAAAATTTAATGTGAAACTAAAAAGCAAAATACCCATTTTATTAATGTCAATTTAATAATAAGAATTAACTAAAAACGGGACCTTACTTTTGTTTTTATCATCACATGGGACGGCAAATCCGATCGATTTTGTAAAACTTTTAAGTTTCATAGAATTTGTTAAAGGAAATAACGGAGGCAGCTAGGTACACGACAAGAGCGTAGCTATTTAGTTTAAGAAGAAGTATTTGTTAACATAGTTTGATTAATTTAGTTCTCCAGCATTAGGTATTCAGAATAACACTGTCTTTAGTGGCGATGCTCCTAGATTTCACTGATTATTCCAGACGTGCTCCGAGACCCCAGCAATAGAATTAACATCTTTATTCACAATAAGATTAGCGTAACAAATGTAGACTGCGCAGTATTGCTAACAAGAGTCGGTAACGTGTTAACAACTATCCACCGTCCAGTGAAGCCCTGTTTCCTTTGTTCCTTCCGACTAGTTATTCTCATACCTATGTGCTGAAGTACTACTGCCGTCTTCGTATACATTATTCCCCGAAACTGCAACGTGGAGGCAACATTATTGGAAGTGTCAACAATGTACAGATGACGAGCATTCAACAGTATTATTTATTTGATTGTGACTTGGTCTGCGTGGTTTAGGTAACATTATATTTTTTTTGTGTAAAAAAAAATATAATGTTACCTAATATGTATAAATAAATCAATTAGTACCTATGCGCATACTTCGAAAACATGTCGTTACGCGTGAAGACTGTAATCAAAGTCAAAAATGAGCCATCTATTTTTTACCCAGCTCAATAAAATCCTAAATGGATCCTCACCTCTACCATTCATTAGTATAGAAGCAGACTAGGATTAAATTATTCTTACACACTTCGATCGCGTTATTTCAGACTAGTGCGTTCCCACACTTACACTATGGCATCCCCACTTATCTCAACTAAACACCGCTCTTTCCATTGAACGAACCATCTTCGCCAAATGAAAGCGAAGCGTCCGAAATGGCCCCGGTCTAAGCGCAGTTAATTTAACGGAGTATTTGTTTGGGGTGCAAAACACCACTTACCAGCGCCCTCACTATGTATTAAGGAGCAAGCCGTTAAGTAATACTTAGCCATTCTAAGTGCCTACAAAAGATATGGCACAAGGTCGGCCGCGCGGAAAAGCCTTAAAACACGATTAAACATTTACAAGACAGACGAAACCACTGGCTATTTTTTTAGGAATATCTTTTGGATATGTAGTTGTTATTTACGTTCTAAGATTTTTTATTCTTGTTGAACCGTTTTACGAAATAACATTTCAAATACACTTACTTAATTAAAAGATTCTGAATTGCCAACGTTTCAATAGTTTTTACAATAAAGTGTTAAGAAATATTTTATTGAAAAAAAATGCATCTGCAACTTTCAGAGATACGTACACTGACCATTTCATTAGGGTTCTCTTATACACTCCCTGGGTTAAAGTGTGACTAAAAGGAAATGAAAGCTTCAGGGAAATTCTAGTTTTAGGGTTCCGTAGTCTACTAGAAACCCTTATTGTTTCGAGTTTCGTCATGTCTGTCTGTGTGTCCTGGCTCGTTCTTCGCGGTTTCTGCACCGATTGCCAAGAAAATTGGTGGAGAGATGTATAAGTATTAATAATAAAAATTGGTTTATAAATAATTATTTTTTTAAAGGCCTCTTAAAAAATTCGGCTTACCCCCTCGTGTGGGGCTACGTCAAAGAGGTTTTTTTACAAAAATTGCCATAAAACCATGTGGATCAAACCCCCCAGTCTCGAGATATATTAATACAAAGTTGAAAATAGAGCGCCGCCCCCCCCCCCCCCTTAACTTTTGAGATACTATCACAATAATTCTGAAAAAATTTTGGTTTATACCTCCGAGTAAGTCCTTCAACGAAAACTATACCGAACTCTGTATCATACTAAATGGTGTGTCAAGCGGTCGGCCGGCCGACCGGCGATCTTGGCCGATTTTTTTTTTCATATTAGCACGGTGCATTGGCTCCTTTCAGCCTGCTAGTAAGCAGGAAAGGAGCCCTAACTGCCATGGCAACGGATTTGGTACCAAAATGGTATCCTATACGTTGTAAAGCCGTATTTGACGTTTTGCATACTCCAGTTGAATTATAAGAGCCTTTATTTATTTCTCAAGTTCCTAATTACTAGAAAACATTAGCACTCGCAATAAATTGCAAGCAAGACCGACGCTTTATTAGGTTCCCGTGGTGGAGCAAATCCTCTTAAAACACTGAAGTGCGTTCAAAGGTTGCAGGAAAACATCCTCGCAAAGTACGGAGGTACCCAGTTTGAAGCCAATAATGCAGAGAGGGGGCTCAATAGTATATTACGACCCGTAGGAAAATATAGAAGATTTAAGACTTTCTCGTTGCATTTTAACTCTAATTTCATTGAACGTGACTAAACGCGATATTAAATATGTAGTAGTTACTATGTATACCACTTCCTGTTTGACGTTTCTGTAGCGTTACGACAACCGTGGTCGCAAGCAGACGAAGAGACTGGTGATGCGGGGCGTCGTCTGCTCGGGCGCGGTAGATAACGGTCTTCCTCTAGAATTGTCATTTAAATAACAATTTGGGGGTCATTTGCTTGGTCGCTGCGACCACAGTAGTTTACATAGTACTTCATAATGAATATTGCGTATAGTCCCGTAAAACAATATTAGCGTAGGTAAACATGTTCAAACTTCCCAGGACCCTAAACCGAAACTTTACGTAACAGCACACAAAAACATTTAGTGTTGTGCTAAGAAAACCCGAGACCGGATATCGCCTTTAGCTTACGGCATTAAATCAAACCCAGGCAACAGCAGCCTATTACTATCGCAGTTTAAATTTATGTGTTACCTATCGGCGAACACCTTTGAAAATTATATTTGCTGTAGCTGCACTGCGGTTCGGTATAAAGGAAATAGCGTCATTAGCTTTTCTCGTATTTCTTGTTTCAACAGACATTTACGCTCACCTTGTAAGAGTTTGTGCAATCCACAACTTAGCTATTCTAGCAATCTGTGGGGTCGCGGCGGGCTGTTTTTGAGAATATACATTTCAATCTGTTAAATGAAACAGTGGTTGTGATTACAACTAATGAGCTAATTTTATAACCTCAGCATAGTGGGAGTGTAATGAATCTTTACATGTCGGTTTATTAGTATTACACAATTTCAGTCCTAATATTATCTTGCCATTTATTTGGACATTCATATTTGGACACTGCTGACTAAAAATACAATTTGAATGTATTGTTTAAAATAGTTTTTTTTTTACATTAATAAGTGTTGAGCTGAAGCATTTCCTTTAATGCTATATAGCTCTTGATAAAGAATTTCCCACTTAATTATACGTAGCGTGACTACTTAGACCTCCATTGAACAGTATTAATATCAAATAATGTGTTAACATACCCCAGCAAAAAAAAGTCAAGAAACATTTTCATTACGTAGCTCGTACTATTGCTAATGCTAACTTATTACACTGTATCATTTAAATTGAGTCTAACACTGCGAAATCCACTAAAGTTCACGGAACCTCGTGAACAGTTTCGCTACACATTCAGCTATACTACGCTGAAATATTTCAAGACTTCTCTTATTCTTGAAATTTTTCACTAGTAGCTTGTACGACGATGGGTGTTACTACGAGTCGAGTATGTTACATTTTAAAAATGTATGTTGTTTTCTTTGAATTCAAGCCTCTTTGCTACAAAAGTTTCGTCTAAAAGTTTTTTCCTTTTTTCTTATTTGATTTTGTAATACATTATTTAATAAGAAAAATCAAAAAGGCTTGTTGGTCTAGTGGTCAGAGACACTGGCTACAAAACCAATGGTCGCGCCATCGAATCCCGCTAGGGGCAATCCCGCTGTTTGTGTGATGAACATTGACATTTGTACTCGAGTCATGGATGTTTATAAAAGTATTTAAATATGCCTATCCTTTCCTAGCATCCACAGTACAAGCTTCAAGCTAGTATTGGGCTAGGCCATTGGTGTGTTAATCCAAGACATTTATTTTATTTTATTTTATCATGAGTTGAAAACTATTTTCCAGGACAAGTTGTTCCAGGAAACATCTTCGGACAGCAAATCATCCAGTTAACCAGAAGCCATTTAGTTATTTAAAGCGACCGCGTCACTACTTAACAACAGTTAGGTCAAATGCCAGCTAACAACCAATTTTTCATGTTTAAGAACTCTCATGTCAACAATGGGCTTGACATGTCATCTAAAACTACACAATTTTAACCAGTTTAACTCGTCTGATTATCCATTAGTCTAAATTCCTTTTTATTTATATGAAAGTAAGACCTGTTACACTGTCGCTTCAAGCATAAATCATATGGCCTTCCATCGGAAACATGTACTAAAACACCCAGGCACTTAGCTCGCCATATTATTCCGGAGCCACGGGAAATCACGAGATGAAACGACAGACGACGACCGCAAGCCAGACACAGTTGTCCCTCCGTACCACATGTAATTAGTAGCTAGTTCGGATTCTGCCTCGAAATGCCTATGGAGCGAAAATAAATGTATTTTTGTATCGTGAAGTAAATAATTTGTGTATTATGTTGTATAAGGTAAACAACATTGTTTTCAAATTCCTTCCCTTTTTTTCCTTTGATACCTACTGAGACCCTTCTGAATATTCATGTCGTCAAAATAAGGTGAAAAACTTAGTAGTTCACAAAATTATGTAAATTGCTAAATTTGGTCTTAAGCTGGCAATGATTTTGCAATAAAATTAAAAGTTTTCGTGGCTTGTGACAAACAGGACCAGGCACTGAAACCAAAAAGAAAATAATATCGATTTCTCCAACAAGGATCAGACAACTTTTACAAAGTTTCTTTGTTTATTTTATTGATGGTGTGAAATATACAAAAGCCATTCGCTGAGTAAAAATGTAGTCAAAATCCACCAGCTCTAACCCACTATTCCATATGAATCGCAATAATTCCTCAGGTAGGTAAAGCACAATTGTAATTTGGTACGAATGCGAAGCCTAAAGGAATTCTGCCCTCGCCAGAGCCGGAGCGGGCGTACGTCTTCCTGAGTTCCGGAGCACAGATAAACCGCTTCCCCTTCCTGCCCCTTTGCCTAACATCGTGTAACGGACACACTACAAAAGACAAAGTATATGCACACATCTATTTAAGTAGACATTTTTCACTTCGCGCCAACGGCAAATACCTCACGGCTCACGCGGTGAAGTGACATCGTTATTTTATTCACATTTATGCGTATAAATCGTGCTAGTAAAGAAACTAACTTCCTCAGGCAACATAAAAAAATTAAGAGAAGTAGAGCTTTGTGGAACTTTCACTTGAATGAGGCGCTCGTCTGGAGAAGTACCTCCACCTTACAGAAGACCACAGTGAAGTAGCACTTCGTAAATGTTATGTTATGTTTCTGCTGGTGAGTAACGTCGACAGAGCTCAGTTGGGGAATTGGGGTTTGGGGTGTTTAAAGGCTAGCAACGCATCTGCGACCCTCGTACGGTTTTTGATGTCCATGAGCAGCGGGGATCTTTTACCATCAGGTGATCTGCTTGATCGTTTGCTTCCCTATCACATAAAAAAATGTGGAATGACAATTTCATTAAGTTTGTGTCAAGACTCATCACTTGATTTAATTTTCACACAACTTAACAAGTTGAAAAAATACATAAAAATCAAACAACAGTTTCATTGATCAAATGTTCAAGCTCACACCGTGAATGCTTCGAGCCTACCTCTCACCTAAGCAGGAGGCTGTATGTATAGCCTGCACAGCTCAAAACCGTTTGTCGAAACATTTATTTGTAGCCCGCGCTCCTGTAAATCACAACGCGAATACCGTTCCCCGGATATAAATTCCAATCCACACAAATTTCCCAATTTGGATTCGGTTTACAGATCTGTTTGACATGAGCTAAACGAATGTTCTACAAAAAAGAAAAAAAAACATTAGGCCCGTGCGCCGTCCACGCGACCCGGCGTAATTTAATCTTGTATCACTTTGATGCAGACTTCGAAATGTGATGTTCTCGGTCCAACTTCGGAATACCATTGCAATATCTTAAAATTACCTAAGTTTTACTTGTAAATAAAAACAAAGAAGTGCAGATATCCATTGCCATTTTCAAGACAGTGGAATTGTTTAATAAACGTATTATTCCTGTAAAGTTGACACGGTATGCTATCAGTTTCAAACTGTCTAACTAAAACAAAATACTGTTTCTAAAATTACTTATGCTGCCTTCTGTCAATTATAAACGCATAATAGCCGGATTATTGTATCAAGTAATAATTAAATGAGGAGGATCATAAACCCGCACTTCAGTGCTCAATCCTTCGTTCCATAAGTTGGCCGTTATTATTGGTTGCCGGATAGTACAAAACCGAGCTTAATTACAGCTCTGCCTCTACCCACTTCATTATTAGAGCAATGAGTTAAAGCGTCGAACTCGGAGCAATAACTAAAACTAAACACGTTTGTAACAAGTTGTTTGTTGTGTTATCAGTGCGCCGCCAAACACTCGGCTAGCACTCGCCGCAAACTTACGCGGCCCCTAATGAAAACTTTGTCTGAGGTGAACTCGCCCTCCGCCCAATTTTATACCAACACACGCAATTACATACATGTATCATGTGACATGCTGCTAATAATGGAAGTGTTTCTTGCGCATTCTGGTGTCCCACTTGTTTTTGTGTTGTGTCGGTCTAAAGTTTTCACATTGACCGCGAAAATTTCTCGTGCGGCCCGCGCATTAATCTACAGCAACGTAATGCGATTGAAAGTGCGATTAGAGCAACTTAATAAATACAAGGGATCGATAAATCGCTGGGGTCGGCCGGGCTGGATGTGTGCGAATGCGGGAAGTAAATCAGTTGAAACAAATGCGAGACATCAGTCAGCGGCGGCGTCGTTAGCGGTCGCGGCCCGCGCCTATAAATCTTGCCGCCACCTTGAGAACAGACTACTAAAACAGTTCCCGATCTCTGTCTGGACTAAGCTTGAGGCCCGGAAATTCGGTTTTGGGGTAATGTTAGAGAATTTCCCACAATTCAGGTGCTAAAAGAACGTTTTCGATTGCGCTAGGACTTTTTAGATCCACCTTGTCACGCACTTTTATATTTCCACTACATTCATTTTCACGGGAGCCATGCAATGGATCCAAGTGGACGGAGGGTGTGTTTTTGTGTTTTTAATATGTAAGAGTAATCTTTACTAATATTACGGCGGAGAACGAGCCAAGACAGACAGACGGACAGACAGACAGACATGACGAAACTATTAGGGTTCCGTAGTCTACTAGGTTAGGTTAAAGAGTAGGTAAAGTTAAAAAGCTCGTTTGATGGAACGCGCTAATTTCAGAGACTATTGGTTCGGTTTGAAAAAGTATTTTGGTGTTGAATTTTCCATTTGTCGAGAAGTAAAGCTCTTCTCGACTAAGCTATGATAATATAACAATATGTGTGCAAACCGAAATGCACGAGCACAAAGTTGCGGGCGGCCGCTTTTGATTTGATATTGTAACTATGGACATCATATCTAATATTAAATAAATTAACTTTGAAATTATATCAATTCAATAAACCACGAATACATTTAGACACATATAACGTTTCACTCCAAAGAGCCACTGATATGTGGCTCAATAAAATAATTGTTTTCGTTCCGCCATTCTATTTCCAATTTACCATTTCATTTTTTCGCGAATCAACACGTTTCCACCTCGTCAAAGGTACATTCATACTCTGCTATTATAACAAAATAATTCCAGTTCAATAAAAGACCTGACGCCACGTCAAAGCCTTTGAGGGCTTTGATCTCGCGTAAAGCGGACAAATGAATGTAAAACTTGAAATTACTGTGCAATATATCCCGTCGGAAGCAACGTTTATTTGCAGGGGAGCGGTTGATATTAATCATCGCGAACAGTGGGCGCCGTCAGTGCAGCGAGTGCATGTGCATTCAGCGCGGCCGCAAACAACTGCGCCGGACTTTTAATCTCACCTGGCCACGGCCTTGTGGTCTCGCCGTGATCACATGCTCGGGCCGGACATATTGTTAGCCATCGAGTGTCTGAGCTTGCCGCGGGAGGATTACTTTGTTCCGTGTACGCTGTCTGATAGTCTGAGGTATCATAAAGCCTTTTGTTGTTTGGGTAAGCTGATGTTAGTGCAAGGGCGGATCTAGCTTTGGCGGCCACGGCGGTCACGTAGTCGAGGTCAAGTCAGTATAAATAAAATAATTATGTTTGTGAATTAGTTAGAGGTCCACGTAAGTCCTGATTTTCTTGTTCATCAATAAACACATTTTCTTTAAAGATACGGTCTAAGGGCGGTAGAATTTATAAATTGTTATTGTTGAGTCTCACCCCTGCAAAAGAATCACCGTTGTAATTATACAATGTATAACGGATGAATATTCAGAAGCGAATTTTGAAATAACAAAGCGAGTTTATTAAAATAATTTCATAAACTTTTTAAAGCTTTGAATCAATTAGCTTTATAATTATAAACAGTTAATGTTTCTAATTACGGATTAGAGATTTAATTTACTTGGCGCAATAAGTATTCAACCAGTAAAACATTATACAACTTATTACTATTAATAACTATAAACAGACAAATCGTTAATACGACAACTTTTTCATCAAAGTGAAAATAGGAGAGTACAAAAAACCAACAAAAAGTTGAAAACTTTAAAAATAGTGCGAGTGCAAAAACACAAAAATCCAGTTTTTAACGGGTTGAAATGTGAAGTTTACAAGAAAATATCACTCCAACGAATGTTTAAATATCTATATTCTGTATTGAAATGGATATTGCAGATGCGAGCGGCAGTAAAGTGTGACAATGGGACATATGGCACTCACTAATCATACTTTGCTTTCTGTTTTATTTCGCATTTCCATTACCGTATTTCAAAAGGTATTGACATATGAGGCACTTTTACGAGTTTTGCGCTACGCTCACTCTACCGTAAATTTAACGCTACTTTGTTCTGCGCCTTAGTATGAGCTTTGTTTTAAAATAAAATATAAACCAGACGTCACGGCGGTGAGTTAGAATGATGGCGAGCTCTAACACATTTAGTGTGGCATTATTAATGATTGCTACTACGATGAGATATTCTATTCTAAAGTAGTGTTAAGGAAATGTAATGTACTCAATGCAGGTGCAATTGCACGGCGGAAACCATATCAGCATTGAAATAATGCCATTAAGATGAATGCCAAAATATTATCCGTTCCGTTAATTGAACCCTGGACCCTGGAGTCAGTCGAGGGTCATTTATTCTTTATAAAAATAAATGTCTATCCGTAAATAAAGCAAATAATAGATTAAGTCCCAACTCGCAACTCACGAATAGGTAGAAGTTGTAATTCACAAGGACGGTTGGTGACCGATAACAGCATTATAATTCTCCCGAACACGGTCAACGGTCTAGGAAATGTTACTTTAATCACTTTATACGACCCGCAGTTTGTTTGTGCCGCTCTATTACGCTATCAAAATGCATAATACTATTTGATTTACAGCCTAAACTTCCTGTTGCCAGATTTACGGTTAAACTCACGGCTGCTAACAAATTCCAAATAAATTATTCAGATGTAATCCAGCTGCATGCAAATGCAACTTTCTACTATTGGTACAGCTGAAACTGAATAAAAAGTATACGCGTTATTTCAATGCGATTGGTTCGAATTAATAAAATATATTGGTAACATAAAATATGTATTCTGTTCTTTATTAAAATGTACTGTGCAGTGGATGACTTTAATAAGTTTTTAGTAGAGTAATAACTTTCGGGACCATAATAAAAATGTAAAATTATTGATATTCATTGGAATATAAAACAGTGTTCATATAAATGGATAATATGGTACTTGAATTGATTTTTTCGTCAAATTAAGTGTCATATAGGTTACTGATTAAATACTTTTTATTTATTTTCATTTCATTTGTCTTAAAATACACACGTCTGGACATTAATATTGCTGGCACACAGCCGAATTTAGAAAAAAACTAAAGTGTATGCTGAAAGCCAAAAGCTAGAGTTAAACTAATCAGCTGCGCCGCCACCGTACAGAACGTTTTAAATAAAGTAATTTATTTAAAACTAAGTTTTAGTTCTAAGGTATCGGAAAACAATATTGTAAGAAGCAAGCGGGCGTGAGTATAATCGGCCCGCGCGGTGGCCATAAAGACGCAGACGTTCTTTTCAAAGAACGTAGCGTTTCCCGTTTCCCGCCCTTAGCCGACACCTCACACGGAGCTTGAGTGCACTTGTGTAAAAAACCGGCCAAGTGCGAGTCGGACTCGCGCACCGAGGGTTCCGTACAAACCTGCAAGGCGAGTTTCAAAATATGCAGCTTAAATTGCTGTTTCTTTTGATTGCGTTGACATTGAAGTTTGATTTTGTTACAGCTTAAAGGTATTATAGACCTGAGTATTTGGTTTGAATTTCAGTTTAATGCCTCTACGCGTTTATGAGGAAATGGGTAGTAAGTTTAAA
The DNA here is from genome assembly GCA_958496325.1 of Nomophila noctuella. Lineage (NCBI taxonomy): Eukaryota > Metazoa > Arthropoda > Insecta > Lepidoptera > Crambidae > Nomophila > Nomophila noctuella. Next base: position 9,835,717 of record OY292486.1, on the reverse strand, counting down.
ATTATTAAAAAAATATATATTATGTGATGTAACTAAAATGTTATGGCTTTCGTAATTTTTCCTTTATTTATGCTATAAGACGTTGCTTCGAACCAAATTTCAAGATTCTGAGTTCACGGGAAGCACCCTGTAGGTTTTGATTCCCTTGCAAGTGTCGAAAATTTGCGGCATAAACGGCTGTATCTTTTGATTGCGTTGGCTTAGAAGTTTGATTTTTTCACAGCTTCAAGGGACAGTAGACCTGAGTAATTGATATAAATTTCAGCTTCATAACTCCACGCGTTCCTGAGAAAAAGGGTCTTGACAGACGGACGGACGGACGGACGGACGGACAGACGGACAACAAAGTGATCCTATAAGGGTTCCGTTTTTTCCTTTTGAGGTACGGAACCCTAAAAATAGCAGTTTTAGTAGCTATGCTTCAGTTTTGTTTATGTGGCAGGCAAACTGGCAAGGTAAAGTTAATCGCAGGACATCTCTAATACGTAGCCTAGTTTAGTATTGTCACAGATTACATAAAAGAGTATTGTAGTATCTGGGCCAATGAGATAGTATTCTATGTATATAGAGTTAGCAACATTAGAAGTGAGAAAAATATTTTGAAACGATGTCTAATTATTATTTACAGTCCACCCTCAAGGAACGGGTCGTAAGCAGACACTTGTCATTCATTTAAGAGACGAAACCTTGAAATAAAACAATGGCATGCTTTAAATGAACTGGCTACGCTCTAAATTATTTACCGGCACCCATTGAAAGGTTGAGAGTTAAATTAGTACCAAACTATAAAAGGTAATTAAGTATTGTTATACTTCTAAGATATATTATTTATTAACTCAACTTGGCCTCGATATAGGGACAAAATACTGTTATAAGTTAAATCAAATCGGTATTACCATTTCACGAACCCAATGGAAAATAGTAATAAAGTTGGAATAATTTGAAGGCATGCGAAGCACTCCACCATTTATCCATAGCAACTTACATGCTATGCAATCATTTCTTCATCGTCACTGTTGCACTATCTACAGGATACGCGAACAAAATTATCAAAATTGTTCACTTGAACCGCATCGATACGTGAACGCTAAATTTAAATTAATTTGGCCATAATAGGTGCGGTGGAGTTCGACGAAGCATCCAACGTAAACAGGTAACTAGCTAACCCAATAAATAATATATGGAGGCCAAACATGGAAGTTATCCTTGCCATGCGGAGAGGGATCGGGTACATTTTCACGATCTTGCGGTTTTGCTATACGTGCTTGTTAATATTAGTTTATCTACCCTCTCCCCCAACCGCATTGTGTGCAAGATTTACAAATACCTGTTAACTCGTGATAGGACGCCGCAGAACACGTGATTAGCTTAAGCTACAAGAGTCTAATATACGTACAATGTACATACTGTGTTTATCAAACTTAACAACTGTGGTTACATAACAAATATGGGACAGTGCCCGATTGTAATTTTTTTTCTAACAGTTTGTTCCAACCATGAGGGTGAGACTTTACTTTTCAAAGCTAAGATGTGTGCTCTGTAATGTGTCATAAGTAGCCAATAGAATTTCAAGCTGTGATTGTTCACGTGAATAAGCCAAAATCCTATTGAATGCTTTACGACACATCTCCGCTCCAAAGCACTCATCTTAGCTTTGGTGGAGTCTCACCCTCATGAACAGACGTGACACTTATCATTAGGCGAAAAATCTGCCTGTCACAACATAATCACATGAAAAAGCTTATCTTGAATTAACACAGAACATCTTAGCAATTCAACCTATGATTACAAAATCATAAACCTTAAACATTACAAACACATTTGTGTCCTGACTGACGAAAGTTGAATCCACAAATAGACCAGGGTCAAAACCAAAAGTTAACCAGAACAATAATATTCTAAAACATTCTAAAATTTTGAATTTTCCATATTTCGCAAAGTATAGTTTGAACAAAGTTTGCATTCTAAAGCTATCACATAATACCAAGTCACTGAGCAGAACACAAAAATAGCTAAAAGAGAGAACAGCGCCATTTCTAAAGCAAAAACTGCGGTTGCATCCCGCCGAGACGCACAAACCCGCAAAACAACTTGTTCTCATCCAGTGTTGCCGCACGCGAAACAACTATCTCCAGAAACCACTAAAACAACATTATAATGAATTTAAAACCAACAGGTGCACTGGGAATAGAGAATAGTGAACATCACATCCTCATGTTCAGATTAAGCTAGAAAACATAATCAAGTAGCAGCGAAATGTAACTGAAATAGACAATTAACAAATATACCAAATTTTTGGACTCATAGAAAGATTTGAAACAGGGACGGTTGCATGAAAAAAAAATGCAATTTTCACTACAAAATTTCTACTACTCGATCCTCAAAAGGTCCCATAGAGTTTTTCGGCGATTTTTTTTTTTTTGCTGGCTGTAAACTTATTTTTAAAATCCGTGCATGCAGTTCAAAATATATCAAAAATTTATGGATGGTTGCCGGAAAACGTTTTCCTGTAACATTAACGGTTAATGTACCTGCCTTCAAAACCCATTTCAAAATTCGACCCTGTATATAGATTTTGCAAATTGTACTTTGTCTTTTGCAACACTAACATAAAACAAAACTTTCTCTACACCTGTCTTTCAATAATGGATCACTTAACTATATTTTTTCTTGTAATAAAGTTATTTTACTAAAGATGTGGCTAACACATTGTCACCAAAGTTGCAACACTGTCCCCATCTGCTGCTCGGCTTGTGCAAACTTGCCCTAAGAAATAATAATCATTGGAGCATACACACGTGTTACTTGCGAATATTTTGAATTGCGCGGCCTCCCTCGCTACCCTATATTGTTGCGAAACAATATTGAAAGTAGAACTGGAATATTTATTCAAAAGAGATAATATGAAACCAGATTGGATCGTACAAGTCGACGCGAATAAAAATGCACCGTAGCTGCGGTCCTATCAGTGTTTCCCATTTTAAAACTGTAAACACAGGCTCCTTCGAATGGTACTCATTATAGCCTACTGTATAATAATAACAAACTAATGAAGAATGAATCACCTTTGATAAGGATATTTGAGGACATTTTAATGCAGGTAAAATAGCGACAAGAAGATCTTCCGGTGCTCATTATTTCGTACTTTATAATATTAACAAGTATCGTTTACTTTACCCCCAAAAAATACAAATCCCTTGTAATCTTAAAAGTTTTTTTAAATACCGAGAAAAAGTATCGATTACCATAAAGTCATTATAATCGAACGTATCGACGATATCAGGGAGTCCTAGTAATTAAAAAGTTGGCAAGAAGCCTATAATATTTCATCTCAACGTAAACTTGCAAACTGGGGTGGAACGGCATGGTATGAGCCTAGCGCTATATGTATTTACATAGTTAGTTATTATTATTGTGAAGAGCTCGATGGCGCAGTGGTTAGCGCACTCGGCCTGCGGTTGCTAAAGTTAAGCAACGTTCGCAGATGCCAGTCATCGGATGGGTGACCGAAAAATTTCATCTCGAGCTCCTCCGTGCTTCGGAAGGCACGTTAAGCCGTTGGTCCTGCGCCTGATCTCTCTACGGTCGTGTCAGACTGCTGTCCCACCGAATTATGAGAGTGAAGGAATAGGGAGTGCACCTGTGCTTGCGCACTCACTTGTGCACTATAATATATCCTGCGTACCTGGCTGATCGTAAGATCGGCCGCCATGGCCGAATACGGCCGGAGGGTATTATTATTATTATTGTAAATAAAACGTAGCTACTAAAGTCTTGCTAGCACGCTCTGCGGACCCACTGTTCCGATTTATCTTATCTTGGATCTGGTCTTGAATTATTCGTGGAGGTCTAGGGAATATGTACACTATGAATGGATGCTAGGGAACGGATGACATACTTAAATACTTTTATAAACATACATGAATCGAGTACAAATGTCGACGTTCATCACACAAACATTTGCCCCTAGCAGATTTCGAACATACGACCCTCAGCTTTTTAGCCAGGTTCTCTGACCACAAGACTAACGGGCCTGTAGTTCCGTATGTACCTACATATTTGTGTTTTAATTCTATCCTTTTCATACCTCAAATTCAATTAAGTTTTTATAGAGAGTGTTTATTCTGAACCATTCTACGCTAATAAGTACTGGATTTGACAAATCCAACTAGACCCAATTAAACAGACTTAGCACTACAATGAACACAAATTCCGGTGTACAGTGTCCAAATATGATATTTATCGAACACGTAGATCATAGGCTAAACCAATAAAGCAAGGAGCGTGAGACGCAATATTGCTTCTACAATGTGGACGGATATTTCCGCTTGATGCATTTTTGATGTTTTTCTGATGTGGGTCTATCGGCCTGTACTATCTAAACGTGATGAATATTCAACACGTTAGTTTTAGAGAGATGCGTACACATTTTAGCAGAAAAAATATACGAGTGCCGGCGTAATGCTATATTGAATTTCGATATGGCGAACGTAGGAACACATTTTTACATGGTAATACGAATGTTTTAGCAGCATAATTTAATAAAAGCATTTTTAATGATTATACGGTTCAAAATAATAATTAGGAAATTAGTAATAAAAAGTTTTCACATTCCACCCTAGCTTAAAAGTAGCTCCAGATTAATATATTCTATGTTCAACTCCAAATAAATATATAGCAAACAACATAAACCACCAATCAAGATTCCTTAACTTTTTTCTAAGAAGCACCTTAATACAACACTATAATAAATAAAAAATCTTATCCATATTTAGCTTTATTTCAGTCCCGCATCAATGAGACAACAGCTTTCCGAGAGCCCATCAAATAAAAGGGTCTTCTGTGCATAGATAAAGAACGTTCGACTGTCGTTGCCCAAATGGAATTTTGTGACAGCAGGTCCGGCGTACTGGCAACGAATAAGTTGTACTTTTAGAATACAATTTTAGCCACTTTAGGTATGAATTTGAAACATATTATGATTGTGTTTGTTTATAATTTTGAAGGCAACATTCCTTTTCATCACGTTTTTCTTTAACTGATAGTAAGGTATTCATCAACAATGAAAAAGGGGCCATTCAGGTCGCATGCTTTTGTGGTTTTTTGAATTGTGACAAACAGCCAGAAACACTAAATCATTATATTTATCATCATCATCAGCCTTTTGCAATCCACTGCAGGAAAAGGCCTCTCCGAGGGCTCTGCACACAGCTCAATCGTCGGCGGCACACCGCACCGCGCTTTTTGGGACAGTTGTTAAACTTTCATTTGTCATAGAACCGTCAATATTTACATAACAATAAATAGATGAAATGAAACTATGTATGTAATGGCAACATACAAAAGTTTGTATATTATTACAAATATTAATTTTCGTACATAGAAACGTCCACTCGTTTTCCTAAAGCACATACAGCAGACCCTAGCCGGTGCACAGTGGGACAACACCGCGCATTCACAACACGCCGCGTCAAGAGCTGAGTCAACCCGCGCTGCTATTTGCACGGTACGAGTCTGAAAGGTCAACCCGCCGCTGCAGCGCAAATAAAGCGCCCATTCAATCGGAACAGACCAAGTTTTGATTTAATTACGACCGATTTATTCATTATTTGAATTTTTGGTGACTCTAGACGAATATGCATAAAAGTCGCTAAATAACAGTGTTTAGATAGTTTTGATTACTTGTCCAATCCTTATTAAACTGTTTGTGACTAGGGAAATATCATATTTGATAAATACAATTTATGAAATGCAGCTTATATATATTAAAATTATCTAAAAAAACTAGTAACTAATATAATATAAGCAACAAAGAACTTGGCCGGTGCACAGTGGGAGAACACCGCGCATTCACAACACGCCGCGTCAAGAGCTGAGTCAACCCGCGCTGCTATTTGCACGGTACGGATCTGAAAGGTCAACCCGCGCTGCAGCGTCAATAAAGCAGCCACTCAATCGGAACAGACCAAGTTTTGATTTAATTACGACCGTTTCGTTTCTCAATTTGGGTTTCAGATTACCTACTTCGGATGAATGGGCTAGGCCGTCGTGCATTTTTAAACTGCGAATTAGATTGACGCAGACAATTTGAATAAATCAATACATAAAATATAAACCATATAATGATATCTGGCATGGAATCACTGAAAAATAACATCTATTCTATTTTCTAATATAATAAAGCTGAAGAGTTTGTTTAAGTATTAGTTGTTTGAACGCGCTTATATCAGGAACTACTCTAGTTAGAATTGAAACAATATTTTTGTTTTGGATATTCCATGTGACAAAGGAGGTTTAAAGCTATAGAAGAACACTATGTGTGCGGAAACCGAAACCTCGCAGACGAAGTCCCAGGCGGCCGCTAGTAATCTTATAACGTTTCATAGCGTTTGTAGCTCGTAGTATAGATACTACGAGCTACGACCCATGACTACGAATTGCTACGTAGGCAGGTAGGTACTCATTGCAGAGACACATTTAGCAGGCATTTATGAGTGATGCAGTCAAAAAAGTAACGTGTTGCAGCAGGAAGTCTCTTTCTCCTGATCTTAGACACGAATTACATGAAATTCCAAATCTATATTTAAAAAAGTTATTGTTTGATATTATTTTTGATCGGTCAGTCGACGTGCGGGACATATGGCCGCACGCCTACGTGCGTCAGGCAGGCCTGACGCGGTCTCCGTACATACATCGCGGCGAGTGCCCTCTGCGGTGTTCACCTAACTACTATATTAACGGAATTGTCAATTTACTAAGACGTTCTAAATCCAAATCTCCAGTAAAAGTAAGTGCTTGATATTGTCATTTTGATCGGTCAGTCGACGTACGGGACATATGGCCGCTCGCCTACGTGCGTCGGGCCTGACGCGGTCTCCGTATATAAATCGCGGCGAGTGCCCTCTTCGGTGTTCACCTAACTACTATATTAACGGAATTGTCAATTTACTAAGACGTTCTAAATCCAAATCTCCAGTAAAAGTATTTGCTTGATATTGTCACTTTGATCGGTCAGTCGACGTACGGGACATATGGGACGGTCGCCGGAGCGTGCGTGGCTGACGCGCTCTCCGTACATAAATCGCGGCGAGTGCCCTCTGCGGTGCTCGCCTAACTGCCGCCATTTGTTTGCTGCGTCTCTGATTACAGCGCCACAAATATACAGGAGCACGGGAGACGTTTGGTTTTTGTATATCCACATATAAATAACAATGCTAGTAATATTAGTTGTAGTAGAAGTTTGAGGTAAGCGAAACGTTAGTTTTGAACCTAATACAACAAAAAAGTATTGATCAAAATTTGGAAAAAAAATGGGAATTTAGTTGTTTGTGCTAATGGAGTGGTGTATGTTGATTAAGTCAACTCCCGAAAACAAGATCTTCTCAAATAGGCTAAAGATTTTGGTGTGATGTTCCAGACCGACACTGGACGGCGTAGGTTCCACTAGTAGTGCCATTTTATTCATCTTAAATTATTACTCAGCCATTCTATTCGCCTTAAAACTTGAATCACCAGAAAACATTCATTTAAAATGGTATCATAAATTACCCTAATAAAGAGAACGAGAAATTGAAGATTAAAATAACTTGATATCCAATAATATACAAATAAGAAACAATCAAACACCCCAATAAATAAAGCAGTATGTGTTACACATCACCAAAGCATCAAATTATAAAGCAAAAGCTCGCCAGAATAGGCGGGAAATACTAGTTATTATTTGACCAGAACCAAAAGAGCGGCATTCGGGCTCATAGCGCACTATTGTATTTGCCGAGGGCTCCGCGCGGCTCGTCGATTGCCAATCAGACGGATTGCGATACGCTCGTTGCCATAGAAAAAACACATCATCATCGTAAACTCTCCTTTGAGAGTTTTTGCAAAGATTTAGTAGTTTGAATGTTAGTGCTATCGCGTGTATGTTGGTAGTTTCGTTATTGCACTAGGTTTGAGGGACTTGATTGATTGGGATTTATGACTTTGAACTGATACCTGTAAGCTTTGTATAGAGACTTTGAATGCGTACGAGTAATAATGCGTATGCATGCATCCCTCGCTCCCTTTTAAATCTCACCGCGCTATTGTATTTGCGAAGGGCTCCGCGCTGCTTGTCGGTTGCCTTAAAACAAAACCAACCTTCCTATCAAGAGTTGCCGATACGAAACCATACGTTCATTGTCATAAAATAAGCAAAGATAATCAAAAAGTCGGCAAAGTGCGAGTCAGACTCGCGCACTGAGGGTTCCGTACAAATTCTATTTATGACGTATTTAAAAAACTCTTACTTAGATTTCGTTCAAACCAATTTTCCGACGGCGACAAAAACCACTGGTAATTAATGCTCTTTTTAGGGTTCCGTAGCCAAAATGGCAAAAAAACGGAACCCTTATAGATTCGTCATGTCTGTCTGTCTGTCTGTCTGTCTGTCTGTCCGCCAGTCTGTCACAGCCACTTTTTTCCGAAACTATAAGTACTATACTGTTGAAACTTGGTGAGTAGATGTATTCTGTGAACCGCAACAAGGTTTTCACACGAAAATAGAAAAAAAATAAAAAAAGCGGGCCCCCATAGTCAGAACTGAAACTCGAAATATTTTTTTTCATTAAATATATACGTGTGGGGTATTTATGAATAGGTCTTTAAAAAACATGTTAAGGTTTCTAATATCACTTTTTTCTAAAGTGAATACTTTGCGTGTCAGACTCTTCCAAAGTGGAAAAAAGTGTGTCCCCCCCCCCTCTAACTTCTAAAATAAGAGGATGATAAAACTGAAATAAATATATAATGTACATTACCATAAAAACTACCAACGAAAATTGGTTCGAACGAAATCTATTCAGTAGTTTTTTTAATACGTCAAAAATAGAATTTGTACGGAACCCTCAGTGCGGGAGTCCGACTCGCACTTGGCCAATTTTTTTCTCATACGTGGCACTCGGGCCTCATCGCGCTATTATTGTACATATTTATAAAAGGCTTCGCGCTGCTTGTCGGCTGCCAATCGATCAATCACATCAAACACATTCATTTTTTAAAACATACTAAGATATCAAAAACCTCCACGACAGCAGTAATAACTGCATATGCAAGGGTTATTACTGCTCACACGCGGCACTCGGGCCTCACAACGCTATTGTATGTATTTGCGAAGAGCTCCGCGCTGCTTGTCGATTGCCTTAAAACAAAACCAAACTTTATATCACGACTTACTGTTATGAAACCATACATACATAATCATAAGATAAGCCAAGATATTAAAAACCACCACGACTTCAACAATAACTGCAGAGTGCAGGGGTTATTACCGCTCATACGCGGCACTCGGGCCTCATCGCGCGCCATTGTATTTGCGAAGGGCTCCGCTCTGCTTGTCGATTGCCTATCGGACGGATTGCATTGCCTGTTTGCCGTGAACAAAACCTGCCTTTATATGACGAGATAATAGTTAGGGTAGGGCTATCAACTGAGGTATAATTTGGTGTCGTTTTTTTTTTCATTAATTGCTACGCTAAGCCAATATCCCAAACCTTTGGTGTGTACTACATAGAATATAAAATGCTCATTTTACTATTCAATTAGTTTGGAAAATAAGACATGATATTACTTAAGAAGAACTCGTAGCGCACCAGTTATTGCACTAGTGTGTTTGTAAAGGACTATAGCTACTCAGTAGGTATTTCCTACCGGAACGAAAGCGGCCGGCCGATTTCTGTTAAAATTGTAGAAACCGTTCAATTCCCATTAAGGGCATGATTATTGTTTTCCTATTTATTAACAATATCATCACTTCAATTATAGAACTAGAAAACATTTCACAAGTTTCTTTTTTAAATTACGATAAATAAATAACACGATAATATTTAACCTTTTATTTGTAAAGGTACTTAAAACAAATATGTAGGTTGTTAAAAGTTTAAAACGAATGTTAGATCAATCAACTCAGACGTTACACTTCATGGACGCTTGAGCCACATGATATTTCATTTTCATAATGAAAAAAAGCATATTGTATTAGTTACAAGTGCATTCAGTTGTTCCGTCTTAGCATCACTTAATGAAATGATACTGCACTAACCAAGAATGAAGTGTCCGCTGCCAGAAAAGTTTAAGATCACCCAAATTGTATCAAAATTGCATTTAGATGTACATATTTGTCTAGGTATAGTATAATGGGGCAGTTACCCGCTAACCTACCATTCTAACCCACTGGTGGGTGGAGGGGTAACTCGAAAATTTTAGTAGTTCCCACCCACCCACCGCGTCAAGGCTGGAATTCTTTATCGATGTATTTTGTCGATAATGAAAACCAATATGTACGATTAAATGAATTGTTTATTCAATTAAATTTTAATATTATAAATAGGAAACCAACCTGGACGAACAAAAGGGGTTCTTAACTTATAAACTTTTCGCATAATATTAAAGCTGAGAGTTGGTTTGTTTGGTTGTTTGTTTGTTTGTTTGTCTTAAGTCGCTAATATTAAGAACTACTGGTTTCAATTGAAAAAATATTTTGTGTTGGATAGCTATTCGTCGAGGAAGGCTTTATAGTATAACACTATGTGTGAGGCAATCGAAATACACGCGGACGATTTCTTAATAGTCAATTATAAATTTGATTTTCTGTTTTCTTGTTCAGTTCCAAATTGACGATTTGATAGCATATTTTTTTGTCTCACATACTGATGCCCTTTATATAATAAAATATTGCCGCGATTGCGGCGTATAAATTTTATTTCCGTGCTCATGTTAAATGTGCAAAATACGAAATAATAATTATATTTGTTATCACATGCAGCGATATTTGAAGGATAGATGACATAGAATTTTATCGTAGGTACTTTTGTTTTATGAAAGTGGCAAATGAGATATTTTGAGAAAAGGTTATATACATAGGCGGTTTGATAAGTTCGTGCAAAGTCCGAGAGCTTATGCTATTGCTTCGTTTTGAGTTTATGTTTGATTACTATCATCTTTTAGAGGACCATACGCAAAGTTTCAGCTTGATCGGCCCACATCTACGTGTTTGGCATTGATTCGCGTAAAGGAAGTCGAGTGATTTTCAGAACATTTTGTGAAACAGAATTTCGTGTGGTGATTTCACATTACTGTCTGAAAAGCAAAACTCCTCAGGAGACAAAAGTGATGATTGACAAACATTATGAAGACTATGCAGCTTACATTATCAAGTGTTTTAAAAAAAATGCAGTGATCTTATGGGTCCAAGTGATGCTAAGCCATCTGGACGTCCTGTAGAGGATACTACTGCAGTAATGTTGGTTGAAATCCATGACATAGTGATAGATGACAGAAAAGTGAAGATGCATGAGATTACTAGTGCTATGGACATCTCGAATCAACGAGTACATAATATTATTCACCAACATTCAGAGACGAGAAAGCTGTCTGAAAAAGTAATTTTTCATTATGGAAATGTACCAGCCCACACCCCAGAAGTTGTGGTCCCAAAATTAGTAGAAATGGGCTCCCAATTTGTTTTATATCCCTGTTATTCTACAGAATTGACTTCCTTTGACTATAATCTGACGCTTTATTTAAAAAAAATATTTGCATGAATAAGATTTTGTTTAAACAAGGAGGTGATGGCTGAAAAATTTGGCTATTTTTTAGAACTTTACAAATCCTATTATTTGGAAAGGATTAACTAATTCGAAAAGCGTTAAATTACGTGTATAAGCCTCTAAGGAGTCTATGTCGAAGAATAAAAAAGGTTTACCTCTAAAAGTAACATACTTTTTATTTTTGCACGAACTTATCAAACTGCCCTCGTACACATGTTAAGAAACTCCTTTTGTTATAATATTAAAATTTAATTTAATAAACAATTCATTTAATCGTACATATTGTTTTTCATTATCGACAAAACACATCGATAAAGAATTCCAGCCTTGACGCGGTGGGTGGGTGGGAACTACTAAAATTATCGAGTTACCCCTCCACCCACCAGTGGGTTAGAATGGTGGGTTAGCGGGTAACTGCCCGTGCACTTGAAAGTCGAAACGTCCGAATGAATATATCTCAAAGGGAAGAATTGCACAATCGGATTAAACAACGTTATACCTAAGCAGCTCCATGAAAATTTAATAAAGCATATTTGCTCATTAAAGAACCCTAAACAAGTACGTACACTGCCCCCGGAGAATAGAGCGTGACTGCGAGTCGAGTAATTGCCTTCACGTCGTAGCGGGATATCTGGCTCGGATTAATTAGCCGCTCGCGAGCTGAAAGTTTTAATCTTTATAATGTACCGAAGGGCCCGCCGCGCCGGTATAAATACAACTGCATTTTTCAATCCACCGGCCTGCAAGCGAAACCAAATCGATTCGGGTATTTGGTCATCGGTCGGACATTCCGCGGACGCCGTGTGTAATCGAATACGCTATACGATCCACCGATATCGATATATTGTATTGATGACAGTTCGACTCGTTTGTAGACATGAAATTGAATAACTAAATTATTCGTATCGCCCCTTTGCGGTTGTATGTTTCTGCAAAAATCAACGGAGGGCGAGCGTGATTGGTGTACTTAACTCATTAAAGATTCTTTGTATTTCTGGAAAATCGTACAACGCGAACTGCACAGTGTAAAGTTAGACGTCGTTATTGCGATGTGGTTAATAATATGGAATTACCATTAAGAATGTCGGAATACTACAGAAGGTGCGCAAATTATAGTTAAAAGGTATGTTTTTGAGAGCTGCAAGTTCAAACACATTCAGTACCTAATACAAACATGAATCAAGACGTCTTTATTTCAAATTAAAGGTTGGGACAATGCATTCGAAATCAAAATCATATCTAGATTTGGAACAGATTTGGTTACCTTTACAAATACCTGCACAGTACAAAGATCAAACCTGTAAACTCCCCTAAGCCTAACTCCCATTACACCAAAATCGCTGTCAAATAGATACAGGATATACAATATCCCGCATTTTATGGCGACATACTTCCACTCCCTCACGTTTCACCTGGAGGAATTCCCACATATTCTTAAAACAGCTTTATCCGAGGGTTCGGGCGATATGTGTTTTTAAAATCCTTTCCGTAATAAATTATTCGGAACGTATCTAACGGCTGAGAGCGCAAGTAACAATTTCTTTTACTATTCTTTATTTTTGTAGGTGTTAAATTTTCCTTTTCTCTTAAAATAGTCGAGCTTAAGTGTGGATTCCGACCGTGTACTTAAAGTAATCCCCGCAAGTGAAGGCATTTTTTATCAGCAATACTCACCCGAAGTACTAGTGAAACAAAAGCAAAAGAAGAATGTGGAAGAGACATTTCAAGCTGCACGAAACATTTAAGTTTAACTAGTTTTTAACCGCGGCTTTGCCCACGTTATCAAGAATCCTACGGAAGCGTATAATCGGAATAAAAGTATCCTATCACCTTAATCAGGCCTAACTCTGTATACTAAATTTAATCAAAATTTGTTCAGAAGTTTCAGAGTGATTGACGGACAAACATCCAAACAAACAAGCTTTCACATTTACAATTTTAGAATGTTTTATTTACAAATCTAGGTGACATATAATATGATATTACCAAAAAAAATAATTGTTCTTGAACGTATTATGAAATCTAGGAAAACTATGTTTATCCAAGATAATAAGGAATAAACATATGTACTATCTAACACTAATCTAAAACTATCTAACATATGTACTACCTAACTTTGTCTCAGACGGAGTAAGAGCCAAAAATATCTCAACAAAATTACACTTTGATAGTGTAATTTTGAAAACCATTCCATATCGTGTCAAGGCTTTCCCCCTTACATAAATAGACAGAAAAGTTTGTTATAAAAAATAAAATTGTTATAAGTTCGGGCAGCTTTCAGCCAAATGACGCCTTTGGGCGTCTTTGTCGCCCAACAAACGCCCCGTGAAATTGAAACAGACTGGGCCATGCATCCCTGAAAATTTTACCTCCTCTTTGGATACTTTTAATCCGGTAACATTCTACTGTAAGTAGACATCTTGTGAACTAGTTTAGAGAAAATACCGTTTATTTTCTTATATAAATATTTTAAGCTAGCATTTTAATGACATAATGTCTTGTGTATTAATAGCACAAGACATTATGTCCGTAGAGTTCCCATTCTGTTCCACTAGTAAGAATAAAGAGAGAAAATAATCCATTTATTCCTACTGGATCCTGTAGGCATTAAAATAATGAATCTACGAAAAAAAAAACTTGGCAATCAAGTAACATAAAGACACAATTTGTCATTTAATATTATCATCAAGTCACTTAAACACTTCACAACTGCCAATAAGACTAACACTCATAACTCTTAACCACTTCACCATTCACGCGAAACGTCTAGCAAAGTGTATCGTAGTTCACAAGTTCACATCGAAATAAATTACGTGGTCGCGTGTAATGAATATGTCTGCGATCTATCAGAATTAGAAGACCCTTCTCCTGTCGCTGGTATGATCGATGTGCGGAAATGAAGACGGTCTTTTTCTAAGAGCGTGCAGTGTACTGTGCAATCGGTATTACGTCACGTGATGGTATTATGATCACAGAGATTTTAAATAACTGTAATGGATTTTAAGTTAGTGTTAAAAAATTAATGATATGTCGTAATTTCAATTCATATTAAAATCACGAAATATTATTCAAATAAGAAGTCATATTCATAAAATATTGAGCGTTTTTGATAATTCTAGTATTTTATTGAGTTTAGTAAATAATACCTAGATAAAACATAGTGCTAGTCAGAAACCCACAAAGGTCTTTAAAGTTCACAGAAAATAAATCACAAAATACGCTACCACCATCCACACTGCGAAAACACTTCTTAATTTAAAACTCGAAATAAACTGGAACACCTGCAATGCTCTGTAAACACTAAGAGGCCTGTCCGGGCAATAGCCTTGCCCGCGTCTTAAACGCTGAACGTGTAAAAATATTGGCGCGAAAAGTCGGCAGGATACACAATTCCACTTCATCCAACGGCAGTGTCTGAGTGCAAAGGCGTGTCGGGCCGCGGCCTCCGTGAAAATTCAGCCTCGCCCGGAAAATATGGACGCTGATGGAACCTTAATGTTTCCGACTTGGCCGCCACTTGCGGTCAGCGGTCTTCGATGTGTTGCCTATAAAACTTCGCCCACAATGAAGTTACGACGACAAACTGTGACACGGGCCATTATGGCGTTTTCGAGGTACGGAACGTTTACTTTGTGTAACGCGGCTTTCCGAGACGCTATTGTGTGCAGAGAAAGGCGTATCGTATAAGCCGCTTCGCTGCCTTGAAACTAAATCCGACAAATTAAATTTTTTGGTACATATAAAGTTAAGACGAAAGTAGGTAGGTACTTAAACTATCTCAATGTAGGTATATTTTGACTCCTAAAAATAGGTACTTTCTACACAAAAATATTTTTTCAACTCGAACCAGTACTATTTGAGATTAACGCGTTGAAGCACACAAGCTTTATAATTTAAGTATTGATTAAATTAACAGAATAACAGCTATGCACCTTTTTTGAGCATATGCATTCTGAAATTTCGCAAAGACATGAAAGTATGAAAATACTGCGCTGTCTTTGATCTGGATATTTTGACAGTTATTAAAAATACAAACCTGAAAGCTGTTGTAGATCAGACATAGACTGTATCATTCGCTTTTGCGCTGGGAAAAATAAATTTCCTGTCGACGTTGCAACTACGGGTTTTGTGACAACGATTTCCATTGGGTCGAACTTGGCGCATTGCTATTAAGTGTTTAGTGAATGATAGTTTAAGGTTTGGATAATGTCAGATACAATCATACTAATATATTTTTATGTGAAAGTTTGTTTGTTTGGATGTTTGTCCGTCAATCACGCTGAAACTACTAAAAGGATTTGAATGTATACCAATTAAATGCTCCCATGGGATAAATTAGGACTTTTGCTAACGCGGGCAAAGCCGCAAGTAAAAACAAGATAGCTATTTTTATAGCTCCTAAGAAATAAAACAAACATAAGTTTATTGCGAAGGGGCATTCGAAAACTAAAAAAGTAAATATATTTTGTGTCGTTTGACAGTTGTTGTACGAGTAAGTGAAAATGAGTAGAATCATAACGTTTCAATAAGCAAATTATCAACAAACTACTAAATGTTTAACTCACATCCATCATTCCCGTACTCGGGCCCTCAACCCACAATGTTCTTAGTTGATAAAAAAAATAATTAACCGGCATTCGGGTCGTGTGAATTTAGATTCGTTTGGAGTTTGCGAACTCATTAGTGGACGCGTGTATGTGTACAGTCGGCAGGACGTGTGATTGACACAACGGAAATGATTTCGCCGCCCGCCGCCGCCGTTATCTCTTAAAAGGTACAGTCCGACATAAAAGGCCGGCAAAGCGAAATTTCATTGTGCTTGCCGTACTCTTTAAAGTGGTAAGAAATAACATTTCGAAGATTTAAGAAACTATTACAGTATAGTAATTTTTTTCTTATTGTCGGATCTTAACTTTGCTTTTGAGTTTAACTTGTGACATTATAGTTAAAAGGTATAATAATACCTAGCATTCTAAAATGCTTAAGTAAAACATACAAAAAAAAATTACATGTGTTTAAGTAGGTAGGTTACCATTTTCATTTGCTTTTATGAATAAAATATAAATAAAGCCCATAATACCAAAAAAAAATTTGTCAAAAATTTAATTTTCGTTATATAATTTACTATTCAGCCAGCTCGATACAAATCTCCCAGGAACTTTTCAATTTAAACGCAAACTGCAACTACAAAGTAAAGTATTATGAGAAACGTAGGAGTGCCATTTAAAGGAGACCGGGACTTGTGGGCTTGAAATGTAACAAGTTGAGCTATGGCTTAAAAAATTGCTCTTTAATTTCCATTCATAAATTACAAAAAACTATCTCAATTTTCTTTCTTAAAGCGAAGAAATATGAAAAATAAGATAATAAACATATTTCAGTATCGATTACATTCAAAATCGATTAAAGCGAATGAGTTTACACATGTACAATTATTAGCGGGTAGTTCAAAAAATGTAATTGTGTTTATTATTTTTAAATATAATGAGCTATAATAACAAATAAAATATCGACTAGCTGTAAAAAATCTAAATAATAATTTCCAAAATAATTATTATCGATTCATATCGATATTAATTGAAAAAGCTACTTTTTTTAGTCTATGCACTGTTGACATGACAACGAAAATAACGACATTGACAGCTGCTGTTTCAAATCAATCGTTTCGTATCTCTCGTCTTGTACTTTTACGTTTCGTGAGCTTTTCCGACTGATTTTTATTTTCAAAACAACCACGGCTTTGTTTTTACGGATTCTGATTGACCCTGCGGAACTTTACCTCCATACTGGATACGGAAGATCTTGCTTACACTTCTGACTTGGACCTGTTATTTTGGATTACACTGCCGGCTTTTGGATTGGAAAGTGACGCTACGGATCGCTGTGTGAATCATTGGATAGCAACTAAGTAGCCGCTGTAATACCCTAGGCCGTATTGTAGGCAGACGAACTGTAGGCTGCTGGGCGCATGTCATGTGCATAATACGGTACATGAGCTGGGCTCGGTACCAAGACTATATTTACCACCTGCTCAACTCTTGGATGATATTATTCAATTGTATTATAAGAAGGATAAAATAATACAAAATATTAATCTTTTTATTTTTAAACAAACTCCCCTTAACTCCTTACCTTTTTACCTACCTATGACTTTCCTAATTCTTCTACAAAATAAATGAATTCAATATATAATAATATAATAAACTAGCGACCCACCCTTGCTTCGCTGATTCCCCAAGAAACTTGTATTTTTCGGGATAAATGTAGCCAGTATCAGTTTACCTCTAACAATAACAGTTTTTTTTATAATGCAATTTATCTTTACAATACAATAGTAGTTTATATTATGTTACTGTACTGTAGGCATCAGCTGTTAGGTATAGGTTATTTCATAACCTCACTTTTTTAAATTCCTCAATATCTTTGCTCTCCGATTGACAAAACTCACAGAATTTCCAGTAATGGTCAGATAAGTCTTACTCTATCAATTGACACTATTTTTATCTTTTTACATTCAGGCCCAAGATTGTATGTAACGGTTTCGGTCTTCTTTGTATGCAATTTTATTACGTGAACTGTACTTTTGTTGCCAGCAGTATATGCGCTCGTTTGTTGATTGCACACTATATTTGATTTTGTTACTGATAATGCGAACAAATAGTTTTAATAGGATGATCTTATCTTTATGGAATTTATAAATACCAGTTATTTACTTGGCTTTAATTCTCAAACCATATCACATACCTATGTATTTCTTCCTTAGAATTTGTCACATCACCTTAAAACATTGGTTCCGCCAAAATAAGGAAATGTACACTTTATTATAGACAACTTATCACATAAACAAGTCTGATTAATGACAGCTTCATTCGGCATCCAAACAGTGCGTTCCCGGTCTCTAAATTTAGTCGTGAACAGTACTCATCTCGTAGTTTGTAGTTATTATTACAGAATATGTAGTAGCTTCTTTTTGTTTTGACGTGCAAAAAATTTACTAAGTGAATCAAATTGCTTAATAATTAAATTCATCTCGTTTTTCAATAATGTTTATGTTAATGTCTGAGGTTAATGTTTAAAAATTACAAAATTTGTTAGAGCAGAGTATGGACTGTATTATAATCAGAAGAGAAATATGTAATTCAGAAAAATAAGGGAACCATGGTTTTGATATCAATCCACTAGAATACAAATTTCCGTCACAACAGAAAGCAAGTACGACTCACCTTTCCTCTGCAACAGCCGGGCTTCTGCAGCGAATACCATCCACCACGTCGACCACAATATGTTTAAACTTAAATATCAAGGATATTTAATAAGCAAGCGGATTAATGATTAATTATTAGTTGAAAACTAGGCACTCACGGTGATATCCAATTGTTAGTTTTATGTGAGAAAAAATTTGACGTTTATTTTCTTCTTTTTCTTGTTACATTTTTTTTTCTCAACGGCCAGTATCTTTAATGTAGGCGTGCTTGTTCGGCCTCTGTGGTTGAGGATCGTGAAAGACCTGGACTATTGGCAAAGATTACGCGCACGCCTCTAGCGGCGAAATTTAGAAGCTGTCTGAGAACAACACTTTGACAGTTTTCCATACTGGAAAACTGTCAAAGTGTCGTTCTGTCTCCTTTTGCCACTAGGGGCGCTGTACTTCCAAAATCTTTGGGCGCTAGTTAGAATCTTTGCATCGCCAATGGGAAAGTAAATATTCAAAAAAAGTATAATAACAGAACTTCCAATAGGACCTCGGAAATAATAAACCAAAGAGAACATTTATATAGGAAAAACTTATAGTCATTGAAGCCTTATTTTTTTAAAGTGTAGCGATTTGTGATTTTCCTTTAAATATTGTTAATCCACTGCTTTTGTAAAATAAAATATACCCGTAAAAAAATACCTAGAAAGTGTATCCAGATCTATCCCCCATCAAGAAACTTGTAAAACCTGCACAGTCGACTGTTGCGTACATAACAATTTCTTTTTTCATACAATGGGAAAGGATTCCCGGAAACAATTTCCTAGAGATGATACCGTAGGGTGAAATAAACCGTAGCAACGACTGAGGAAACCCATAAAAACGATTTCGTGAAAATTAACTCAATCGACAACACGCCAAATTTCGCTGGTGCTTTTTTCTACACATTTTAGTAACTGCTTGTGTGTGTTAAGATTTTGTGTCGTGGCGCATAGCAGTGATTTCATTGAACGCGGCTCAAAGGATTTAGCCTTCTTTAAAACTAACATTTAGATTCATCAAAACCTCCATTGAGTGTAAATGTAGTGATGAGTATTCGGAGAGGCCACGAGAGGATAATGATAATATAATAAATGGATGATAATGATGATTCTTGGTTATTATGAAGGTTTGATAGTGTCAGTGAAATAATCTGTTTTAGAATATTTCAAGTGTAATCACCGAGGGTGTCTTAAGAGATGACTATTTGAGAATATTATTAAAAATGATTTACCTAATTGGCGAAATGAAACTCGAAGCCGTCAATGTAGGCGGGCCTAAATAACTGGAAGACACTCAAAGTCACGATGAGAGTATCCACTTCATGAAGCACTTTCAACGCTTCTTCACTTATGTATTTAAAATACACTTAAACTTCATCATACTAAAAAATATTATTTAAACATCAATAATTTTATGCACTCGATCACACACTGGAGCAAGTGTGGTTTTACTAATAAAACATTGTTCGAGGGTATTCGTCAACTTTAATAAATTAATGTCATCGAAGGTTGCCAGCATTGGACCACAGACAAAGTCAAACATATTTGTATTATTAATCTTATTCATTTCTTTTTAAGAGTATAATCACTGCTGTATTTTATTTAGCTATGGATAGCTGTAGTTTCAGTGATTGTGTACATTTTCCTGTTAACTCCCCAAACTCTAACCGTCCAAGCGCGGCATTTATTCATCAAAATCTCTTACAGTTCACTGATAGAAAATTTGATTACGTTTATTAAGCCGTCCGCATAAATTCCTATAAAAATCAAGCCAAATATTTCAGCGAGTTAACAGCGAAATGAGATCGTCGGCAACCGCAGAGCGGGCGAGCATCAACACTTATTAAAAGGGGATTAACTCGTTTAAAGTCCGATTGAACTTCCTCCTTACTCTTTACAACCAGGGTGGCCTGTGCTCGGGGAACTTCGTGCCGTTTGCGTTATTATTTGATGATCGCTGCTTATTCATTGTTGTGTTGCGATGCCATTTCTTAGCCAACTTAATTATGTAACTTTAAACTTGACTCTGCATCTACAACTGTTTGCGATTTTGTTTGGGGTTTTCGTATTAATTAAGAAAGTCCAAGTATGTAAACATTTCCTGTTATACAATTGTTAACCTTAATTGTTTAAGTAAATATTTAATCATATTATTGTTTATGTACCTTACCCTGACGGTATTTCTTCTTCCAATCTGATCAAAATCATTTAAAATAAATACTGTCATATTTAACCATGAAATGCGAAGGTTAATAAAAATATTTTTTGAAAGTTATCATTTCATCACAGACCACAACATTACTTGAACTATTAGCATTAACTAGCTTTTGGTTATAGGGTAAGTATAATTTACTAAAAGCTCATACAACAACAAATAAATCAAAAGACGCTTTATTTATTTGAATATCATTTTACTAAGGGCTGGACTCCTGTCGCTTGCACCATATCCGACCATTTGACTTCATCCGAGTTTCTTTGTTTAATGTTTAGCAGAGCTGTAATGTTCACCACATATGTACGCAGCTAGCTCCACTAAGGAACACAATATTTCTTTGGCCAAGACAAATAACGGTCGGGCGTTAGTTTGATTGGATGTTATTTGTTGCCTTTACAATGAACATTAGTGCGGGAACGAGCATTTTCATCGTCACTGCGGAGGTTTTGTCTCTATTTTTTTAGATTAGTGGCCGCTCGTTATTTAGTAAGAGGTTTTTTCTGATTAATGAAGTAGTTAATCCAAGTGACCTTTCTATTTTTTGTTTTTAAAATAAAATTTTGTGTGTCTTTTCTTCATAGCTATTGCAAAATATACATGTGTCTATAAGACAACCAGGGCAGGACCGTTCCGTTTATTTTATGCCCACGTTTATCAGCCGAAGTGATTTATCAAAATAGACAAAATATCTTTTTCATTTGACATTTATTAATACTATTGTACTTCTGTTTCATTCACCGTAAAGCTAGAACTGAATAGCGAAAATATTAATATCCCTTTGAAAAGTGGCACAACTCATCAACCTTTAGTCGCGGGTGTATTGCGTTAATATCGCATAGTTACGAAGAACAAACGAGCAAAACTGTGGAATGTTTTTATGAGAATAGTTTCATTTTAGCATTGCTAAATGATTTGACAAGGGTGAGGGCGAAAACCTTCGTCCTAACGTATGTACGTTAATGAATGGATTACTCCACAACTTACAATAAGAGTGGAATGTAAAATATTTTGGACAAAATAGTTCATATTTACACATTTTCTATTCAGTTACGTTTTAAATACAACTGAAATGCTAATATTATGTCATATTCCATAAAAGCCCATATATGTAAGTAGGTAATACGCAAAAGAAATAAGCATATTAGGAAAATCAAATCGACAAACCAATTTTTAAATATAGACGGTAAAAAACGGAATTATTAATTGTTGCCCTTTTTTCGAATACCTACGAGTATAATAACAGTACCTATCATAAAAATACGTATATTGACTAAGTATATCATCGTTTACCAAACCAATATCGTATAGGAAAGCATGTAATCGATATACGAGCAACAGTTGATGGCGGCGCCTGATCCCATTGAGACATAACGCGGCAATTTCCTTCCAAACGATACGCTGTGATCGCGATGTAATGCATTGGGGGAAATGAATGGGAACTTATATGTTTACTTATCTACCCACTCTTGTGAGGATTTAATGTGCGAAAATAAAGCTACAAACATTTGGTAATGTTATTTCATTGCGCGGTTTATTTTTTTAGATACATATGTCTGGCCGTAACTTCGTTGCCATACTCTTCTTAGATCTGAAAAAAATGGATATTATTACCTTAATGATTTTGTGAAAACCAATTCCTGTTTAGAGATACTTCTTCACGCTTCGCTTGAATGAATCCAGGATATGGGATGGAGGAAACACGTATGCTACTAACGCAATCCATTGCTTATCACTTCGGTTTTTGGCTTGCTTACTTTGGCGAAAAGAGGGAACGCTTGAATTTATTTAAAAAATATTCTACGTTAACACATACGACTGCACAGTAGACGGTACAATATCATACACATACCGGCATTGTGGGTTAATAGATAGCAAACACGTACGCGAATAGGACGCGTAGCTCGGATCGCGTCGAGTGCACCTCACGATCCGGGGCTTTTGCCTCAGGAATCGATTATCTCTAGACGTCTCGAATTCCAGCGTCTTGATCTCCATCTTCACTTAGACGACCTGCATTAATACCTATCCGGCTCATGTTTGTTTAATGGTGCCGGCACAAAACTAAGTTTGCTCGTGCATTTGTATTAATATTTGGAGCGGATAAGAACTACATGTTTGTTGCATTTTGATGCAGAAGTTACGTCATACAATTTTACTACGAATAAGTTTTCTACTGTCAATTTTATCAAAATGTGGGATATGTTTTCAACAAAGGTTAATGGTAAGGTTAGACTATTTTAATAAATCTCAAACAATGGTTTCTAATTTACCCAATTGGTATTCATTACAAATCGATGAATATATACAAATAATAGGATGCGATGAAATCTAGTCTCATTTTTCAATATGAATAATCATTGAGTTAATGTAAAAACTGATAATTTATTTACGTCAACACTCAACATCCACGCAATGCTTATTAGAGATCGCTCGTTGACATAACAAAACATCAGATTGTACGGGCCATGGTTATTATCTCAGCGAAATCCTTGTATCAAGTCTTGAAATCGCTTCGCATTGTTGTCTTTTGTGTTCGGGTTCGTATTCGTTTTCCATCGCACACCATTATTCACATTAAGTGGACAGATCTCGGGTCAGATCCAGGCACAAGAAAAGCACAAAAAGTGCCCGCTTTATCCAAGCATGATAAATCTACTTCAAATCCGAGAATAGCGTCTTTTATGAAGGAAATTGAAATAAACCGACCGTGCGGATAACGGCTAAGTAAGAAGATCGGGATCCCTTTAGAATATATTGGTGAATCATTTTCATTCATCAACGTAGCCCTTCAGCGGAAGAATTATAACTAACATGTCATTTAGTGAATATGCAGTATCTCAGCACGGATTCTCTTTTATTTGCTTAGGTAAAACGTCATCATGATCTTTTAGAAAGGAACTTAAGCAATTGGTTAGGTAATTTTTTTTTATTACACTAAGTTTAACAAACAGGAAAGTCGCATTAAATAAAATCTTGAATTCGTACAATAAAACAATAAAATGAAATCAATGTTTAAATCTGCAAAGTAATGTTACACACTTAGGTAACAGATTAAGTAGTTACCAGTAAGTTACTTAAGAACTTTTAATGGAAGTAGTATTTTCATTCCCGTAAATAGTGTAATAATGAACTAAAACACATGAATGAACTGAAACTGTTCCATTCTCCCCTAGCAAACTCATATAGAGACGGTCAAAGCACCAAAGCTCCCGCAACCGAATAGATTGCCAATACAAGATTTTCTTTTTCTAATTTTCCCCTATTCCTTATAACAGATTGTTCAGGAGATACGTCCCTATTTTTAGTGGTGGAGCAGAAATCGAGCGTGAAATGGTTACCACACCGAGCGGTTGTCTCGCGAACAAACGAAATGGCGGATCGCCGTCCCCGCCGGGGCGTTTGGCGGAAAATTGGCTGGCGCGCAATGGCGCAACGTCCGCTCTTAGCTGTGCGAACCGGTTAATAAGTAATACGCCTCCACAAACGCAAAAACAACTCAATTATTTTGTTGAACAAACTCAATGTTTGATACTTTGAGAAACAAACATTGATATGCAGATGATGCCATGATGCATTATTTTTGTTGTTAAGAGTAACCTAGGGTCAGTCACTATTACCATATAAGTATTCGGGTGCATATATCAAATACCTTAACTCATTTACCGATGTTTTCTTTTAGAATCCAGTAACGTAACCAAAAACGTGTTTGACTTAGGATTTCCGTACGAGCCTCGCTTGTTTTGATGTTAGCAAACACACATTCGCGCTATCCTTGTCCTAAACAAGAAGTCGTTATCCCCGGGGTACCACTGACAACCACGTTACACTCTCAGATCCAAACAATACTCATTGGCATCAGTGACGAGCCGATGTGCCGT
Organism: Nomophila noctuella; assembly: GCA_958496325.1. Lineage (NCBI taxonomy): Eukaryota > Metazoa > Arthropoda > Insecta > Lepidoptera > Crambidae > Nomophila > Nomophila noctuella. Next base: position 9,810,809 of record OY292486.1, on the reverse strand, counting down.
AAAACGTCGACCGTTATGATTTTCATCACAGACGAGGCCGGCGGGAAATTTCGTTTTCATTTTATGAACAGCGCACAGTGTGGGATTTGGCCTGACTTTCGGACATACTCTTTTTACAGTCGTATTCAGTGTATAGAACCATGATGCATTATATTATGAAACCCTCGTTTAAATATCTATCTTAATTTTGGATCTACAATTTTATTTTACTTTAAAATTAATTAATACCAAATACGTTTTATATCAATAATTTCTCAATTATCCAAAACATGACTTTCGTAAAGTTATATATCAATAGAAGTTTATTAATCGAAATTAATGTAGAAATTACAAGCTTTTAATTACCCTTGGAAGCGAAAAAATAAATATTTTGTAAATATCAGTTTTTTTTTAATATAAAATATTCTATTTAATATTAGCATCTACTCTTACCAGCAATATATATTACGATAATGCACCTACCTGCTGTCAAAATTTGAGATAGATATCTTACAGGACTTGCGAGTTAGAACGTTTCTAAGTTTCCATAGAATTTCTATGGAAATAGGGTTGTCAAAATTCATTCATAGTTTCGGAAGCTGGTAATCGTGCTGTAGCTGATAGTTCTTGTGACTTACTTTTTGATGTTGGGATTTCAACGAGAAAAGGATTTGCAAGCCAATCCTTGTTCTTTTTGCAAAACAATAGGAAATTTATGTTACAAGCTGTGTACCGTTTCTCGCAATTATTTGTAAATAGTATAATAAGTATAAGTTTTTGTTTTATCCAAATGAATTTTCCGTTTACTGTATGACGTCGTATTCCAGTAATTTTTTTTTGAACATATTGTATTGAAATGATTGTACTAAATTGGCGATTGAAAAGAGCAACTGCACGAGTTTCTTGCTGGTATCTTCTCGGCAGAAACATTTTATATACAACATAGTATATATGTATAAGAATGTATTTAATCATATTATTTTAATTTGCTTAGTTTGACAATTCAAAACTGTTTGTTTGTATGCCTATTTGAATAAAGATATTTTTGATTTTGATATGTTGCAATGGGAACTTGTATGAAACGCTGGTCGTATCAACATCTTTTGAATTGTCATTAGGATATAATGCACTCAAAATTACAATATTTTGTCCGCTCATTAATTTCGAGGTCTAAAGGTCTTTTGTGTGTCCCATATGTATAGGCCTTTTCTACCAACATTTTATACACATCTAATTTCGTTAATGAAGTAATCATATCCTGGATCCTGCTATATTCTTCTCCTGTCATCAAGCCTGATACCCCAGGAGAAGGAGAGGTATCGACACATGTCAAAGTCAAAGTCAAAATCAAAGTAGTTTATTTTGCAATTTGATTTACATAGAAATTCTTTTGCACGTCATATCTTTTTTTACCTACTAGCACTTCGACGTGAATGGCCTGCTGAGAAGAAGTGCCGCAAGAAACTCAACAGTTTGCCTTTTTTTAAAATAAATACAATTTGTATAAATAATTATTTACATGTCATCAAAATAAAAAATAAAAAGATCATGTCATTTAAAAACAAAATAAAAAAACATATAACTACAAATGTAATAAATTAATGAATTAGACAACCACATGCGCAGAGTGGTAAGAAATTGTCAGGCCCACAAACTCTTGTCGATATCATTTAATTAATCTTCAATCTTATAGTAACCTTTTCTCATTAAACAATTCTTAATATTAATTTTAAATTTATGTAAAGGTAATTCAACAAGATTTTGTGGTACTTTGTTGAACATTTTTATGCTTAATCCTACAAAAGACCTTCCCGTTTATTGAAGTCTGACACTTGGATAGGCAAGTCTGTGCTTATTTCTTGTATTGAATTTGTGAGTATCCGATTTTTTAAGAAAATGTTCATTATACTTTCGAATATATAAAATACAATCAAATATGTACTGAGAAGGTACTGTCAAAATATTAATTTCTTTGAATACATCCCTAAATGAGTCACTGCCAGCCACTCACCTGCCAGCATGAGGGTTGGCGCCCCCCTTGCAGTAAGTCCCCCGGTCGAGGTCCGGAAGGACTTTCCCCTGCAGGGCAGGTCAGTTCCTGTAGAGGCAAGTCAGCGCCATGGGTCTATGACGGCTCCATGACGCCTCACCCCCGATCCTCCAGACATCATGTAAAGGTATTGGGTTTAAGCATTGTCCTTAACGAAGGCGGATCCCTTTCCAATACCAAATTTTAACTAGGTATAATGTAGTTAAGGAAAATCACATGTGTCTGATATTTAAATATCAATGCAGAGATTTGGATACAGGAATTGATATAAAACAAGATATTAAAGACCACTAAACGCATGTGGAAGTTGACTTTTAGCCGCTAAGACGGTTTTATTTTCATCTGATTCAGATACATCACTAAGTACAATGGTAACCCATAAGTTTTAAAGATTTCTTTATATTTTTAATTATTACATCATCAGACTTTGATTTTCTGACAAAATAATATAACATAAAAATTCAAACAGCAAGGCACCTAAAGTGATGGACAACCCTAATCAAAAACTTTAAAAAATTATATCTCCGAGGTCCTGCGCAATTACTCTTTGTAACTTTTAATTATATTTAAGACTGCTTTATAGTATCTTATGAGCCCAAAATTAGATGCTAATAATAAATAGTTTTGAAGAAAAAAAATATTTTAGTTTTTACAGTAAAATTAATATTTCTTTGTTGCGGTAAATCAGAATGAACTTTTTAGCAGTTGATGACATACTTGTCGGATACCCCTACAATATAATAAAGCAAAAGACTTTGAAAATGTTTTAAAATCAGAAATAATGCGTTTCTATGGTTTCTATGGGAATTTCTCGATTTTTTTTATTACATAAAAACTATTCAGAATTTCGCGGTAGGAGTTTTACCGAGAACGTTGTTTATATCTTACCTATCCAAAACGATTATAAAATAGGATGTCCGAAAGTCAGTCCAAATCCCACACTGTGCAGCGTTTTACTCATGCTTTACTACCGAATAATATTGGACGCGCGAAGATATTGTATTGCCGCCACTATGCTTTCTAGAACACCCGATGGGTGTATAAAACTGACGGGTTTGATTTCTCGTGTCGTATTTCTCATTGAGGGCCGAAAACATTATTTTAAAGAAAGTACTTATATGTAGACAGTAACGTTCATAGCACCAATATTATTCGTATTTTAGTTTACAGTTATTGTTATTAGTTTTCCTTCACCTGTAGAAATAAATCCATAGATAAGTCTCTAGTCTACATTTATAAAGAAAACATTATTTTGCCGGACGAAACTTATGACTGCCGCTTTAATTTGTATTTTTTCTGGTTTAAATTAGTTTTTCTTCTAAAATTTAAATTTAAACGAAGTACCTACTTTGGCCAAAAAAGTAGGATGATATTATCCTCAGAATAATAATAATTCCTTTTCTACGATGCTAGAAAAAGAAAAAAGGAAAAAAAATTAACACGGCACCAGTCAGATTTTGAAATATCAAAATTTAATTGTACTTATATATTTTACAATATTTTTTATAACTTTATTTCTACATTGTTTTTTTTATTATTTAAAATATTATTGACAATTTCGACGATCCCAATTAAATATGAGTGATACCGATCAACAAAAATCTCTGGTTCCAACATTGAATAATGAGATCAATGCCACCAAAATGCTACATGCATTGTCAGCTATAGCCCTTGAAATGCAAAAGTAGGGCTGAAGAGTATAATAATAAAATCTTCTCCATTAACTATCAGTTACGACTGCCAATCTTCTTCGATTAGCAGAATATCTAATGTTATAAATAGTTCTGATGCCAGATCAGACATACCTGTGGCCGTTCAGGGTTAAGGAGGCATTTTCCGATTGAAAAAAAAGCTATAATTATTATTTTACAATCGCTGACTACTTTTTACTAGCCCATGTTTACAGTCCGGCATTCTGCAAAGCAACGCCTAGAGTAGGTACATATGTATAATTGCCACATGTTAAATGTTATTCACTTTTTTAGGTTTCATGCAACTACGCCGATTCCATACAATTTTGGAGGAAGTCAAGAACTATGTGATAAATTAAGCTTGTGCAAGTCTAGCATAAGGCTTAAAAGAAAGCAAATTAAGGTGTTGAAGCAACATTTACGGAACGCATGCGGTAAGTGGTTGAATCCTTGCTGACCCGTTGGACTACAACGTGTGAATATCTACATTTTATTTTATTTTTATATATATATTTATTTCACCAAAGCAAAGCATAATGAACCTGGACGACAAAGCCTTCATACCACAATCAACACTTTGTATAGTTACTTTGCTTGATGTCTCAGATATAAAAAATATTTTATTTGTAGTACCTAAATCAATAGTTATCAAAATTTTCAGTTGTTGCGAAGACAGTAATGTCAGCAAAGGACAAAGAAACAAAGTTTTTACATGATAACATGAAAAATGCAAGAACTGAATGTATAGATCTGTATCAGAAAAATATTACCAATACAGAAGTCATCCACAATTTGTCTGTGAGTAATCAAGCACTAATAGAGAAAATCAAAAACATAGAAGAATTTATTGAACTTGGATATATCCAACTTCAAAAAATACGAAATGACCGAGTGGAAAATATTCCAACCGTAATGAAACTCAAAGATATCCTGTTAGCTTGTGGAGAGTACTACGCCGATTACTGCAATGAATGCAACGCCAGCAAGCAATATGAACAGAAAAACCGCTTTCTCAACAGCAAAATTAAAATAATAGCTAATAATTTAGAAGCAGTAACGGAAGAATTGAGAGCACTACGATATCAAAATACAAAACTTATCAAAGAAAACGTATCATTAAAAAACAAGTTCATTAAACAAATAGAGAATGGTTCCGTGAAAGTAGATTGTACAAACAAATGCTTTCAGGATAACAATGTTGATCTGAATAATCTAGAAAGTGGTACAATTACAGCCGACCACCCTTTTAATTTTAGCAATCATCTATCAATAGTTAACAATTTATTGAACGATCAAGATAATATGCTAAAACATTTAAAAAAGCTATCTGATAAACTCAGTTTAGAATCACAAACAACGTCAGATTTATCTTCAATAAGTTAAACATCAGGAATTGAAAATTTTAATGTAAATAAAAAAAAATATCCTTAATGTCATCATGCTTTTTATTGTGAGTTCCCGCCTTGCCAACAACTTAACGTATTAAAAAGCAGATGGGGCAGATTTGAACAAAATTCGGCATTCAAAAGACACGTTTTTCTCCTTAATGCTTTTCGAGAAATTCAAACACATAATTTTTAATGTAACTAATGACCACTTAAAAACAAACCAGCACCAGAACGTACGATTTTAAGAAAAAATATGAAACAAAAAGTCAAGGAGACATAATTTTTTTAAAATGAGATGATAGCCAATGTAGTTAAGATAGTAGTTAATGCTAATAAATAGCAAGGTAATAAAAATTATATGACGTGTAAAAGAACTTCTATGTTAAATCAAATTGCAAAATAAACTTACTTTGACTTTGAATGAGACTAGATAACTTATAAGTTGCGGTAATTACATACCTATATTAGGCGTGGCCATTCAAAACTATTTCCATAGTAATAGTAGGTACCTTACCTAGTCATGATACCTATTTTTAATAATGTGCAAAATATTATTAAAACTGATAATTTCATAATATTACCGGTAATGATACCTGGATAAAAATATGATATTTTATGGTAAAATTTAATAATAAAAAACATTAAATTAATAAAAAGTTAAACAATACTGTGGATTTACAGTTTTTCAATCAATAGTTTCAGTTTTCTACAGTTTTTTTGTGGTATATCTACAGTTTTAGCTCTCTAATGTGGTTGGCAACACTAATGCCAAAAAATACAAGTCAGTCAGACAGACTCAGTGTTTATCCTTATCTTATCCACAGAGTACTTTTTATTTGATCTTATCATCGTAGACCGCAAGTTTTTGTGGTTATATTATAATTTATACTTAATTATATTATCTGTCTACCCTACCACCTACCACATGTCCACGTTATGTAGATAAGAGCTTGTATATATTAAAGAAACAAAACTTCACAGTTCTAATAATAACGCCGATGCATGTATATTCTTAAAGACGCAGTCAATATCATCCTCAAGTGCGGCAGAAGTGTTTATATTCGAAGAACTTGTGTAAGTGCGGATTTTAAAACAACTATGTCTCTGGAGCAAGCTAAGCAAGTGGCCGCATACCGGGCCGTAGACGAGTTTGTAACAAACAACTGTGTATTTGGTGTGGGCAGCGGTTCTACTGTGGTGTACGCCGTACAGCGCCTGGCCGAACGCGTGGAAACACAAAATTTGAAGGTGACCTGCATACCTACATCGTTTCAAGCAAAACAACTAATCATCAAACATAACCTCACTTTGGGAGAACTAGAAACCAACCCGGCGATTGATGTCACAATAGATGGTGCTGATGAAGTAGACTCCAATTTGACCCTAATTAAAGGTGGCGGTGGTTGCTTACTACAAGAGAAAATTGTGGCGTCATGTTCTAAAAAATTAATAGTTATAGCAGACTATACTAAGGATTCTTCTAAATTGGGAGACAGATACAAAAAAGGAATACCAATTGAAGTCATCCCCATGGCTTATGTTCCTATTAGGAATAAGATCATGGCTTTATATGGTGGAGAACTCAAGCTTCGGAGTGCAGTAGCCAAAGCTGGACCTGTAGTAACTGATAATGGTAATTTCATTCTTGATTGGATATTTTCAAACCAAGATCTTGATTGGAAGAATGTTGACACCACTATAAAGATGATTCCTGGTGTTGTTGAAACTGGCTTATTTGTGGATATGTGTAAAAAAGCATATTTTGGGCAGCCAGAAGGAACAGTAGTAGAGAGATCAACTCAAAAATAGAAAATAAATTAATAAAAAATACAGATCCTGACTGTCTCAAAAATAAGTGCTTATTTTAGCTTTACAAATCTGAAAATACTTTTGAGGCCATTGCTGGCAAAGAAATGCTTTCTTTTGTAAACAACCACTTACTTGACATAACTTGGATCATAAGGGTGAGACTCCTACCAAAGCTAAGATGTGTGCTGTGGAGCGGAGATGTGTCTTAGCAGCCAATAGGATTTTGGCCTCAAAATGTGCTCAATCACAGCTTGAAATCTTATTGGCTACTTACGACACAGCACACAGCACACATCTTAGCTTTGGTGGAGTCTCACCCTCATAGCATGAGGAGGGCATGTAAAACCAGTGGTTATCCTCCTTTCTTGGGCAGTCAGGTAAATTATAAGTGATCAGGGTTTTTGTATCTGTTACTATAACATTGCACACAATGTGATATTAATATTGCAAAATGAATTTTATCCATGTTGTGTGCCAAGGCTTAGTCATTATCGTTATATCTTGCAGAGAGCTCTCTTAAATCAAATCATAATATTTTTTGTATTAAATATATACATATTTTAAAGGGAATATACAAATAAGTATATATGCAGTATCATTATAATCCCATTTTGTAATAGCTGTGTATCATATCTTATGAATATGAAAGAATTTCAAAGATTAAGTATTTTGAGGTTGAATTTCCAACATAACATTTATTTTATTTGTGAAATGCAAAAACAAAAAAAAAATTCTATAAACATCTGTATTTTTATGACTTCCTTGTTTAAAGTTTAAGTTAATTAGCCGAATTTCTCAATTAAATTTGTTACATATCAAAGTAGGTACCTATGTAGGTGTATGTTTTTTTTGTACCAATTAAAAGTTTATCAGTTCAGTTATTTTGTTTATTTTATTCCCTATCTTGTGTTAAAATGTTAATATGTAAGCATTGGTTGTTGAAAGTCATCATATTTAGTTAAAATAAAGTTTACTATTTAGTGCCAATAAACTTTATTCATAAAATAGTTCCATCTTGAATATATACATCTGGACTAAAATAAAACATTCCTGCACCAAGAAAGCTTAAATTGTCGAGTAGAAATACATCGTCAAATATTAAATAGATATGATTTGTTTATTTTAAATTTTAGTGATATTTGACACAATTTTAGATTCTTCATGTAATATTAGAGCCTGTATGTGTGATGACATGTACAACTCCATTACTAGATATAACATAAACATAGACACAAGAAACAGTACATACATACTATATAATATTATTTTAATTGAAATGGTTATTATTCAGTCTTATAACAAAATACAAAATGGTCTAGCAACCAAAACAGATCAGCAGTTAATAGTTTATTATGAAATGCCTCATTTCGTTGGCTGTCTTTTTCTCTCTTATATCTTTAGTAAGCTTAACAGAAAAGATTTGTGAAAAAGTATGGACCAATCATAATAAACTTTTATATATTGTTTTTAACTTAAAATTCAAGTTGTAAATCACTATTAACTATTCAGATATTGTGCTTACAGTATTTATAATTAAAGAAAAAAAAATATTATTCTCATAACTAGCATTAATTCATAACAGTGACATTTTAAATCCCTGACATCTTTAGGTCATGTATGAGTGACGTAAATTGGTGATTAATAACTTTTACATTACCACACACAAAAACTTCCTTTCATCTAATGTAAACCTTAACTAAGAGAGACTCTTTGAAACAAAAATCTACAAACATGGTTGTTGATACCAGCAATGAATTTCCTAGTAGAACAGTTAAATATTAGTAATAAGTACATAATAGTCAAGTGAAGTTTGAATACAAAAAAATTACAGTTCAGTATTAATAACAGTATTAATGTTTAAAAACTTGTCACTTTCAATAGTTAACCCAGCCAAAATGAGATTCATATTATCAATGAAGGTAAGGCACAAACAAATCTTATCACAATGTCATGTAATGGCACATAGACATGAAATAAATTATCTTTGTGATAAATATTTTGCCGGATCTGTTAAAAAAACCATACTTAGCATTTATTATGAACTTGGTTTCACAGCATTGAACTATAGAAAAATTCTAACAATCTGATAAAGTAAAATCTTTTGGAAACCAAGCAAAACAAATTATTTTGTCATCTAGTTATATTCATTGCTGGTAAAGTGCAACAAAAACTATATAACCAACTTTGTAACAGTGAACGCATTATTAGAAATTACTAATAGAGACTTGTCTTTTTCATAATACGTAGGAACTCCTCCTGGTTTATTTCACCATCACCATCCCGATCTGCCTCATCAATCATCTCATGAAGTTCTTCATCTGTTAAGTTTTCACCAAGTTCTTTTGCAACCCTCTTGAGATTCTTGAAGGATATCTTTCCTGAAAATGGAGTAGAGTCAGCTTTAGTCAATTATTATTAGTTTTTACTCACAGCTTTGCCCGCATTATCAAGATCCCTGTTTATACCATGGGAGCATTTAATCGGGATTAAAAGTATCCTATCGCCTAAGACAGCCCATAACCTGCCTGTATACCAAGAATATAAGGGCACCCTGATTCACTGCCCATGTACATTAGCAACTTCACAAAGGGTGATAGATGCATTGCTAGCCTTGTAAGCCATGCTCTTCCGATTGAGCACTGCAGGAAACATTGTACATTCAATTACAGAAGTATGTAGATAGTGTTAGGTTTATAACAGAGAAATGCACAATGCTTACCAGTTTCATCATCATCAAACAGTTTGAACGCTTTCATGATTTCTTCTTTTGTATCTTTCTCAGCCATTTTAACTGTCATTAATTCCAGAAAATCCTGAAATGATACTTTTCCATCACCTTTATCTATTTCTGCAATCATTTTCTTTATTTCTTCTTTCTTTGGCTCAAATCCTAGAGCCCTGATAGCCACTTTTAATTCCTTGGTGTCGATTTTACCAGTGCTTTCGGTATCGAAAAGATCAAAAGCTTCTTTTATGTCTCGTCTTTGTTCCTCGGAAAGTTCAAATTTAGGTCCCGACTTTTTTCGAACGCCGCCAGTTGGAGCATTAGTAGACGTTACCGCCTTTTTGGGATTGTTAGCTACAGCAGCAGCCTGTAATATGGTAAAATTGCAGAAAATAATGATATCTATGATAAACCTCCATTTCTTTCGATAGGCGAAAGTATTTTTTCAGAAATAATGATATCCTTACCATTTTTATAAATATTAATTAAATGTCTCTTCGTTACTGGATTGTAAAATATGCCATTTAATTTACTTAAAGAAGCGCAAGTATAAATCCTGATTCCTGATTTCTGTGGTTTCAATTCAAATTTTACTTCTATCTCGTGGTATCGTATCGACCCAAACAAACTCCCACTCGTCATGACATGACATGACATGAATGTCATAGTGACATTTCTTGCGTTCCGATTTATGTAGTTTAGATTTTTGTTTATGTGATACTTTTATCTTGAGTATAGCATAAACAATAAAAAAAATATTTATTGGCAAGTCCAGCTTAACAATCTGTTGCCAACAGACAAGACTTGTATTTGACCAATTTGACCGACCAGATTTATAAACCGGCCAAGAGCGTGTCGGACATGCCCATGAAAGGGTTCCGTAGCTAAAAGATGGCCCGACCGCTAAGACACCATTTAGTAAGGGCAACTGCACGTCATAAGTTGGTCGAGTTGTATAAAAATAACTATGTATGATACAGAGTTCGCTATAGTTTTCGTTGAAAGTACTTACTTGGAGGTATACAGGACATTTTTTTTCAGAATTATTGTAATAGTATTTCAAAAGTTAAGGGGGGGACGCTCTTACTTTAACTTTGTATTAATATATCTCGTGACTGGGGTGTTTGATCCACATGGTTTCAAGGCAAGTTTTATTGTATTTAAAATACCTTTTTAACGATACCCCACACGATGGGGTTAGTCGATTATTTTTTTCGAATTTACTTTTCGATGTATGGGAGGGGGGGTAAAAAATAATTATTTTTAGATTATTTGAAAAACCAATTCTTGAATTATCACTATGCATCTCTCCACCAATTTTCGTGGCAATCGGTTCAGAAACGGCGGAGAACAAGCCAGGACAGACAGACAGACATGACGAAACTATAAGGGTTCCGTTTTTGTCATTTGGCTACGGAACCCTAAAAATGCTCCCATTTTAGTTTCCGAATTTCCGGATCCGTAGTTCAACTGGTTGAGGCCCGAGTCTATGTGCCTCGCCGTCTGCTGCAATGGCGCTTTTGGTACTATGCGAAAGGCGCCAAGACTTGGCCAAAAGACCCTCGAAGAAATTCACTCAATGTGTGAAAGTTACATACCTATGAAACAAACGAACTGGAGTCATAATATAATTTAAAGCCAAAAATTGCAAAAAAAACTAAACATGTAACGAGCGTGCTGAGTTGAATAGGTGTAAGAGCTGATCTGCTCTAAGGTGGTTGAAAGGTATCCAAAGAAATAGTCGTCTTCAGTTAAGTACCTGAGGTCAACTCAGTCAACAAAATCAGAAGAAATGGAGAATTTTTATACGGAAAGATAAAATGTAGGTCAGGCGAAATAAAAAATATTTGATTGTAAAGATTTTATTTCAAAACGGAAAATTTTGTGTTTGTTGAACAAACTTAGTTATTAATAAATAATAAAAGTATACAGGTGTGTTTAAAATTCTAGTTAGTAACTTGAAATAACAAAAGTATTTACACACTATCATAGATATTTTGTAGTACATCTTACTACAATTAATATAAAGTTTGTAATTATAGATAGGCGCACAGCTTATTCAGGTCTGCTGCATATTATAGGCGGCTAAGCGGCAGAAGAACTATTCCAAAAGCAATATAATTTATCACTATAGTAACAGGTCAATGGGGGCGTTTGGAAGAAAAAGCGCTTTTCTGCCAAACGCCCCCATTGTTTATAAGCTAAAAAACATTTATTAACATCTATAGCAACACAGTCCAATTGATTACAGCAAGACATAAAATACAAATCCATAGATAACTATATTTTTCGTTTTAAGATTCTGTAAGTTACAACCTGAACAATGTTTATGACACTGCTCTACAAGTCGTGGCTTCCAGTATCACGATGTATGTACCTTGAAATGTTCGTTTCGGAAACTACCTTTAGTCTGCCTTGTCACAGATCTGTTTTCACCCCATAGGCGTCCAAAACAATATTATCTATGTCGGATCCTACAAGTGCACTACTAGAAGGATAATGTTGAAAATTGCATAAAAACATAAAAAGGTTAATTTGACACAGAACTAAGTTGAATATGCGTCTAAAGGGAAGGAAGTTGCACTAGTTCAACGAGGGACTGTTTAGTAAAACCACAGATAACATAAAAAAAGTAGAACTAATGAAGCAAGAGCTCAGGGGGCGGTGGGGAGCGTGCCGAATGACTCATGAGGTGGTAGCAGCTAGGCAGGCGGCATCACTACACCGGCCATAAATGTGGTCGGGCAGTCTTTAATATGCGACTAAAGAGAAAGAAGTTGTTCAACGAGGGACTGATATAAAAAAGAAAGAGCTTAGGGAGCGCTTGGGAGGGTGCCGAAAGACTTCATAAGGTGGTAGCAGCTAGGCAGGCGGCTGCGGTGTCCGATCTTGAGCAGAGTGGCGGCGGCCTGGGCTAGCATGCCGGCCCGTTCGCCCGGCGCGGCCAGTACGGCGGCGGGCAGGTGCTTGCACGCCATGTAGAGAGCCACCGCGCGCTCTCCCTCGCCCCCGCCGCCTTCTAGTGCGCGCTCTGAGAACAAAATACACCATGAGTCAATCCAGTATTTGATTGACAGGTCTAATCAGTTACTTTTATTAAATGTCAAAAACGTCAGCTGCAGTAGGAGAAACTGCATGAAGTACCTACTGAGATATGACGTCACATGTGAGTATTATGAATCAATACTTTTTTAGTTTCAATTTACTGCAATTATTTGTTCTAAGCGAAATAGCAACTAAATAAATAAATTATTAATAAATATTTGAGATTAAATGCCAGAAAATGAAAAGAGGTAAGGCAGGCATTACTCAGTGAACAAACTAGATCATGACAAGGAATAGATTGAGCTTAATAGTAAGAGCGCTTGCCCGGATTACACGTTGTGCTGGGTAAGATCCTATCTACATGCACAAAAAAAAAACAAAGTAATAAATACCTTTTCCGCAGATGATAGAAGACCGGTTCAGCCTCGGGCGCAGACTGCCGTCCAGCAGCTGCTGCGTGCGCCGCGGCGCCGCGCCCGCCATCATGCGGCACACCGCCGACTGAAGGAACACGCGCGACGTCACCCACTGCCCAACGAATACATTTTACATGACACCGATAGTATAAACGTCACAAAAAACAAGTAGTGTACTGACTCCGTGGTAAGTCCCGTTTTTCCGACTGGGCACTCTCTCATCTCAGATCTCAGATCGATTCTGGGGACCAGGTTCTGGGGGTTATATTTAACAAGCGGTTAAACGGCCATCTAGGCTCTAATAGATGAAAGACGGCCCTGTACGTAGTGTAGACTGCCTCAGTAGTGTAGTGGTTAGAGGGCTGTGCTCAAAAAACCCTCGGAGGTCGTGAGTTCGAATCCCGCGGGGAACAGTCTCACTTTGTGTTGGGTTCCCAGTTTTGGAAGTTGCAGTTATCTCGTACCGGCCGTTTTTCAACCATGGCGGCCGATCATACGATCAGCCAGGTACGTAGGATAATAAAAATAAATAATAACACACCAATTGCCTATCCCCAAACTAAGCTCGAAGCCTTATCATATTATCAAAGCTTTTTTTAATACACACATATATATATATATATATATATATATATATATGTTATAGCTTGACTATAAGCAGATTCTTTGTGTGTGTAAAAGCTAGGGTCGAGTGTGTCCTCCAGTGAGAACATCTACTACAGTGCAGTTCTCTTTCCATTTATTGGATTATATCCTTTCTTTTAAGTCGCTTTTTTTTGTAGCACATTTATTAATTTAATATAAGCACATTAATGTATCATATAATGTTCCTTACCGGCAGGTTCTGCGACAGCCGCCTGAGGGAATGCAGGTCCCGCTGGAAGGCGCGCAGCTGCGCGGCGCTGGCGGGCGCGCGGTCGCGCAGCGCCTCCCACACGCCCGCGCGCACCTCCAGCACCCAGTCACAGCACAGCACCTGCATCAGCTGCGCGCGACAGACAGAATGAGGTGTTATAAACATCGTTCAAGTTGCTATTTTGCTATTTGAACTACGTACGACTAACCTATACTAATACTGTGTTGGATATTCCATTAGACAGCACAGCACCTGTAGCAGCTGCACGCGACAGACAGAATGAGGTGCTATAATCATCGTTCAAGTTGCTGTTCGAACTACGTACGACAAATCTATACAATACTGTGTTGGATATTCCATTAGACAGCACAGCACCTGCATCAGCTGCACGCGACAGAATAAGGTGCTATAATCATCGTTAAACTTGATATTTTGCTGTTTGAACTACGTACGACAATCTATTTTTTTTTTTTTATTGTTAGGAAGACTAACAGCAAATATAACAATATTTAAAGTATATAAAAACAACTATGCTAATAACAAGTCTTCACCTACGTACGTAGGGTAGGTACGACAATAAATCCTAGGCTCGTGGCTCATACACATGTTTAGTAAATAGTATCTTTATTACAAACAAAATTTCAGTAATTTAACTAATGATGAAAGTGTCAGATATTAATATTTAATTTTTAAAATAATTAGCAGCTAATCGCCGTCTGAGTGATGTAGTGCTGGTACAAAACAGCAAACCACCAACCACTACCAATACTGTGTTGAATATTCCATTTGTTGTGGATGGTTGAAGCCATAGTATAACACTAAGTTTGCAGAATCCGATATCCATGCCGACAGAGTCGCCGACTATCACTAGTCAATGTTTTTATTTGAATTTGCTATTCGAATTAAGCAGAACATAATTTACAAAAGGTACAAAAGTCTTAGGAGAAATGGACTATAGAAGCACCCTGCTAGAGCATTGCACGTTAAATGTATCAATGTACATTTACCATAATAGACATGGGTTATAAATAATTATGAACATTCCATACGAAAAGTTCTAGCTAAGCATACACCACGTCGAATAATTAGGTACTAAACAATTTTTAGCAAACATCATACATACCACATTTATGCAAATAAATATTCTTATTCTTATTCTAGCAATACGGGAAGCTATTTTGTTTCATTCTATGTAAAGATTTTTATATTGATTACACCTCAAAGTTATTTGTGTCATAGATTATATGGTTTTAAAACTAGAACAACTAACCTACGGTGTTACCAAAATAACAACCAAAGACAACATAATAGCAAAATTACTCAACACAACTACTTAACAAAAATTCTACAAATAACATAAAAAAATACAAACATTCACAAAACGCACACAAGGCTTCATGATGGTTGAATGCGACTAATGCGAGATTTGCTTTGTAGTGATATTGCACAGACTTAACGAACAAGTGCAATGCAACTACAATGCACTCCCGAAATAGTCTAAGTCTTCGTGTTTCTTACAAATGGATGCGAGCTGCTCATGCACTTTTAAATAATTCTGCTAAAGAAATCAAATAAAAAGGAGTAATTAAAAAAATTTAACAATAATAAATCATGTGGAATATTGGCTTACCATCATCAGCTGTGTTGGTTGTTTGCAGCAATAGTATGCCAAAGAGTCCGCTAACTTGGCTCCAGCAATATCGCACACCTGATAAACACAAATAAATTAGGGTGCATAAATGACAAATTATCGAAACATCCATAGGCTTCATAACATGACGAATTGCTGTCTGTATAAAAAATTCACCTCTTACAGAGAGTGATGATAAGATTTCGTGGATAAATACATAGATGTATAATAAAATAAAAACAAAGTGAACGTAATAATAAAGTATGAATAACTGGCCTACGTCCAGCAATGGACTGCATCAATATGATGATGATGATTAGTTTGACAAAATTAAGATTGGATTTTTTTTAAATTCTCGTAATGCATAGCTTCATGATAACCATTATTATTTCACGATATCGCAAATGATTATGAGTACTGAACATACCTTGAGGATGGTCTCCGAAGTCTTCTCGATGGCGCGTTCATCTCGACACTGAGCGAGGCTTAACAGGCCGCGCCTGCTTTTGTACGCCATGTGCAGAGCCCTGCATAATAGCACAATAGCTATATACTCATCAGCTGATGTTTATGCCGCGAAGACAATAGTTATTAATTAAACAACTATAAACTACACACGCGTGTTTTATAAACACCGACTAGAATTTCTAAGCGGACGCCGGTATGCGAATCTGTTAAAATTAATGTGTTAGTCGATTGAGTAATCTTAAGATTTGTGGTTTGATGTTATTTATCTAAAATCCGTTCGATAATTTGGTAAAGTATAAAAAACTTAATCAAATGTGCGCGGGTAAGACTAATTAATATTTGAGAATACTAAGGTGTTAGATTTGATAGTAACAATTTAACTTACTTGTTTTACATTTCTATTAAATCAAATTCTAAGTTATGGGACTACCCAAATTAAGTTAATTAAGTCCTAAGTTATAGGAGTACCCAATTTATGTAAATTAAAATTTATTAATATAGTAATTTTCTAAATGACTTAAAAAATAATATTGTTAAAACAAATTTTAAGTTGATATTCATTACAATTTCAAATGTTGTAATTGTTCAATCAAAATATGATTTTGCCTCGCACCGGAAAACAGATTTAGGTACGTGAAACGAAATCAACAAATTCTTGTTTAGATCGTTGTTTACCTTATAATAGGTATAACAATACCATGATCTTAATTGTCCATCCAATAATACATATATATAATACTACAATAACATTATCCCAAATCCTTACCCAGGCAGCGGATCTTCGGAGGTGGCCAGCGGTTCGGGGAGCATGTACAATCGGTCACCAATCTCCGCGGCCGTAGCGGTGTCGGCCAGCAGCCAGGCAGCAGCCACGCCAACGATGTTCGCCCACCACTCCATCACGGGGTCCCAACAACCTAAGTATGTTATAGAGTGAATATTCATGATGGAAGGGACCATAGTAAAACTTCGATTGAATTGAGCCTCTCATCTAAGGAGATCATAGTGAAGCCACGCCTAAGATGTTCGCCCACCACTCCATCACGGGGTCCCAACAACCTACGTATGTTATAGAGTGAATATTCATGATGCAAGGGGCCATAGTACAACTTTGATTGGAATGAGCCTGTCATCTAAGGAGATCATAGTGAAGCCACGCCTTCGATGTTCGCCCACCACTCCATCACGGGGTCCCAACAACCTAAGTATGTTATAGAGTGAATATTCATGATGCAATGCAAGGGACCATAGCACAAATTCGATTGGAATGAGCCTCTCATCTAGGGAGATTATCATTAATATTAGTCGGTCAAGTTGTTTTTTTCATATGTCAGTGAGTTAAGTCACCAAAGAGTTAATTTTGTTTTCGGCTTTAGATTCCGCAGCCCTGAGATCCATTGCTAGGTTAAGGTAAATTTTATTATTTTTCTTCCTTTGACCACAGCTGATTGTTGTCACCAAACGCCAATCGGTTACAATAATCTTGCCTATGAATAAAATTAAAATGAAGTTATCCAAGCCTTTGTTTGGACATAAAAGACTAATAAATAATTATTAGTACCAGTATGATGAGGAGCATCCGTGGAAACGTCGTCAGTGATCAGCTTGACTAGTTCCAAGACATCGCGGGTGTTGCTGCGTTCATCTGCGCACAGGAGCATTTGAAGACTCTTCTGGAGCAGATCCAGGTGATAAGCCTGAAAAAGAGAACATGATTTATTTAAGACAGATGCCGGCAGTATAGAGCCCGGCAAACAACCAACAACCGGACGCCATGGGCGTACCCAGGTTCTGGGCTAGGGGGGGCAAATCAGGTTTTAATAAGCCAGGGGGGGGGGGAATAATCTCTTCAGAAGCTAAGTGCTTATAAAGAGTAAATAAAATCAAACTATTTGTAATTTTAATTATCTAAGTGGTAAAAAAATATTGAAAACTAACGAAAAACTCGTTTTCTTAATTTTAATCGCTATATAACATACTTAGTAGGGATGTCGACATTATCGCGGGGGGAGGGGGGGGGTGCAGCTGCGTTGCTCTACCCGGGGTACGCCCATGCCTGACGCGGTGACCATGAGTCCAGTGTGTCAGTACTCACTCTCATAGCATAGGCAAGCGGGTCGAGCGGATCAGGCAGGCGGCAGAAGAGCGCGGAGGGCGGGTGCGCGGTGTCGTAGCTCCAGCGGCGCGCGCGCAGGTGCCGCACGCCGCGCGCGCGCACCACCCAGCGCAGCCGCACCGGCGGCAGCGCGTACGAGTCCGCGCACACCGCCCGGCACAGCCGCAGGTAGTACCTGCAGAGGTGATTCAAGTATTATTCGCAAAATGGTCGGAAATTTACGAAAGTACAGGAAGGAAATAGTGTCTCAAGAGAGAGACACTATTTCCATTCCACATATACACACACATCGCTCGCAACGCTTGCGCGAAGTCCAAAACTTCTTCCCCAAAAAAACTCAATCCAGCGAGACAAGCGACCGCGAGACGTCCGTGTGTTTTTAAGTCTACCTACATTATACTTCAATTTTATCAATAAAATAATGACCAGTTTCCACCACTCCCACTGTTAATCTATTCAAACCTATACTTTTAATGTTACAGAGAGGGAAAAATATTCTACATTAGCAATATGTTTTTCATGCCCGTCAATCAAAAGAACTAGATGGATAAACCTTTTGATACATGTTAGTGCTTTACTCACCCACAGAGCCAGTTGCCAATCTTAGGCATGTAGTCTTTAAAAACCAGGGCAGCCGTGACGTATGTATCTGCCAGCAGTTGCCTGTTCCCAGACGCTTCAGCTAGATTCACTGCTTGCAGCGCTAAGAGGACGCGCTCGCTTCGACCGCTGTGGTTCGACAGTAATTCCAGTTGAGCTAGACGATGTGAGACGTTAGACACTTCTGCTGCCCATTTTTGTGTCGCTCTTCGTGCAGGGCTGAAAATAAAAATGAAGTCACTCATAAAATGTTTGAGTAGGTATCTAATTAACAATGTCTCTTTTTAATACAATCACTATCAGTAATCTATCAACCAAATAGCTGACACGACACTTGTACATCCTGTTAATCCCCCGAATACAAACTTCAGTGATCAAACCACAAATAAAACCTTACCTATCGCTCCACAAATCGCCAGCACGACGAGCAAGATAACCCCCGAACGGAAATCTCTGGAGAATCTGCCTTAGCACTGCAGCTGCCAGAGCTGAGTACTTAGCATTGCCCTGGCCACCGGCCTGCACGCTCTTCCCACATACTGCTAGCGAACGATGCAACTCCAATTGAGCATTGCTTACATCACCCTACAACAAAAAAGTTAAACTAATACTATAAGGCAAACTTACCTTTACAGTACAAAATTTAGCAACAAAAACCATTTTAATTATCATACCTTTTTCAAATACTCTTCCGCTTGTTGTTTATGTTTGTAAAAAAGACCAGCTTCCTTAGATTGTGATTTTGGTACAGAGTCACCATAAACCAATAGCTTAACAAGACACCCACCCAAAATAATAAAATTTATCAAATATATGAAAAATGTGTTGAACATCCAAGCTGCCCATGCATTTCCAGTATTACCTAAAAAGTAATAAAATGATTTGACAAAGTATTTATAACAACAATAACATAAAGTCAAGATAAATGTAACTAAGAAAATTAACTTATTTACAAATTATAAAATAGTGTGTACTTACTGCTGTCATCAGATAATATTTTCCTCTGGTCAACCCTTGCTGAGAAATCATTTGATGAAGATTCAGATACAAAGCTTCCCAAGAAAGAACTAAATGGATTGAACGCAATCAACCCAACCATGAAAGCACATAACGCCAGACGAGAGTGATCCCCCATTCCCATGACAATTTTTGAGTATTTCTCATCCATCTAAAATCAATTTCATAACAAATATAAGTATGAACAGAATGATTCTCATTTATTTCAAATTGAATAAATAATATCTGTTTCAAATAATATATTTATGACATTACACACACTCTTGAATCAATGAAATCTGATACATAATAAAAGGTTGATAAATGCTAATATGTATTAAAAAAACTGACCTTATATTCAGGTGAACCAGGAGAATCGCTGTCAATTCCACTGGTATGCGGTGAGTGGTACGGTGACGAGATGTCGCTGTGTGGAGGAGTGTATGCTCCTTCAAATGATGTTTCTTTTGAACCACCTTTCTGGTATTTCATCTTTAGAGCCATATTCTCCTGTTTTAATCTAGCATTCTGATTTTGCAAGTACTTAATGTAGTCTATTGTTTTTCTTAATATAGCTGATTTATTTAACTGAAAAGAAATATTGGTTATGATTAGAGGCTTTTTATTAAGAATGTCAATATATATAAATTAAATAATTAAACTCAACTTGATAATAATTCTAAGAATGAAAAGTATTTTCTGTGGTAGGCAACATGTTAAATGAATCATACAAGATATATTCAAATAAAAAAGCTTTATATTTACCTTAGCTTCTTCTCCAACAAGCATATTCTTAAGTTCCACTATTCTATCATTAATACTAGTCCTGTACCTTCGCTCTATTGCATTGTGGGCACTTCGTTTGACCTCTTTCACCTTTGGTACCCCAATGCCTGGGGCCTGACTGAGGGCAATTTTATCACCATCTAAGACCACTGGAATTCCTGTTGTCAAGAGGGCAGGCCCACTGCTGCTTGTAAAAATAGTGTGAACGGGAAGGTTTTCTGAGTTTTGTTTGGCATTCATCATATTATTCTGAGTAGTACCTTAAAATTTTAAGTGTACCATTATCATGATGTCTAGTGGTTATATAAACTTAAAAAAACTGTCAGTAAATGCAAAGAAATATGGACACACATAAGTTTTATTTTTTTCTTTAACCTTAACATATTTTTGAAAATACAGTTTGAAATACCTTAAAAGTCTAACTAATTGTGGGGAAAATTTATTGCACAATACAATTGATAGTTTAAGCAATCTGCTCATGTTCTTGTTTAAAAAAATACTAAACTTCACTTACCTTGAACTGGTGCACTAGTATACATTAATGTCTGAGGTTCAGTGGAAATCAATTTGTCTCCAGTACAAGTAAAGGGCTGCAATATGACTGGAGAAAAATTTGAATCTGTGCTTTTTAATATAAGTGGTGTCATCCCTTTAGGATTGTTCTGTAACAAAAGTGGTTGTGCAGGTTG
This sequence comes from Nomophila noctuella, assembly GCA_958496325.1. Classification (NCBI taxonomy): domain Eukaryota; kingdom Metazoa; phylum Arthropoda; class Insecta; order Lepidoptera; family Crambidae; genus Nomophila; species Nomophila noctuella. The sequence continues at coordinate 9,789,565 of OY292486.1, read as the reverse complement.
CTGCGGCTTGCTGGGTTGCTTCATTTGTTGGACATTATCTAGCTGGACAAGAGACCCTCGGCCATCTAGTTGATGTAAGCTACCGGGTGCTAGGTTCACATATACAGGGCTTTGTACCACCTGTTGAACAATCATGGGACCCTGTGATGGGACCCTGGCTTGATTATGCGGCACCTCAATAGGATGACCGTCTTTTGTTTTACGTCGTTTGTATCCATTTTCGTAATTATTGGGCACAACTTGCACTGGACTTCTGGTCACGTTCGGCGAAGACTGTGGTGACAAGGTCTGAGGAGGCGAAGTCTGCGGAGGCGCCCTCACAGTATGCGTATACTGAGACACGAGGGGATTTCCAGCAGCATTGTAGTGCGGCGACTGCTGAGGTTGCTGTGAGTTCTCCACTTTAACCTTCGTGTCAACACTGAGCAATCCCGAATCATCTGTCGTCGCCAGCTCCTCTTCCAATTTCCGCATGAAAGCGTCATCGCAATTATTCAGGAAATCTACAAAAAATAAAAATAAATTAAGTAATTAAAAGCTGATGAAATTACAATCTGAATTATTCTAGCGAGAATATAATCTTACCTTCTATTTCCGTGATATCATGAACATTAAAGATATCGTTGTTGAGGAATGGTTCATCTGGATCCATTTTGAGGCATTAGATGGAGTCACTGATTGAAATAATAATATTTTCTGGCGAAAACAAACTCTCACCAAATCTTGTTTATATTTTTGGTATTTGACATCTGATGATTTTCAACAACCAATCAGAGCCCAGAAAAACGGTGGCATGATTTTACGTCACATTTGGCAGTGATCATTAATTTGTTATTTTTGAAAAATTTATGACAAAGAAGAGCACAAATAAAATTAATGTTGTAATTTACGGTAAATTTACGGTTTAAAAGAATAATGTCATAATATAAGAATATTTATTTCATATAAATATTTTGTTTACTTCAACAGCGCCATCTAGTTACGTATACCTACATGAATTTCTCAGATAAATTTCAAAGTTTCATTAATTTTCCCATAGATGGCGCGGCTAGTTCCATTCTTCAAAAATGAAATCTTCAGATCGTTCACGTAAATGTGATACAAAGTTATAATGAGATTATCTAATTAATTTGATTGCAAATGAAATAATTATTTCATTCCATACTCCCAGGTTACGAATTATGTATTTGATAATGTACCTTAAGAATTAAATAATAGTTATTAATAGCATAGCTGGGCACCGTTAATAAAATAGTTAACTTCGTTAATCGTTAATCCGCTACAAAAAAAGTTAGCTTCGTTAAACGTTAAAGCGTTACATTTCTGAAGAATTAACGCAAGTTAAAGTTAATCGTTAATCCGTTAACTATGTATAAAAATGCACTTTTATATCGTTGCGTTAGTGATCTTATAAAACCTGGTGGTTAGTTTAGGTTCTGGAAGTTAACAGGTTAAGAACCATTGAGGTATTAACTACTACTACGTATAGAGTGGACATCGCGAACAAAAGATTTGTTTCAAATTGGACGGAAGGGGGCGGATAATTCATTGATATTTTTGTCTTTTTATCTATATTATAATTGGCCACCATCTTTATTTTTCGTCTTATAATGATTGTACATGTTTTTAAAACATGACACGACATTTTTTGATTTAAAAATGGTCAAAAAATGAAAATTTGACTGCAACTTTGTGGTCCATGGACCACAATGCGGGTAAGAACATTTTTGTTCGTGAAGTCATCTCTATACGCAGTAGTAATACCTCAATGAATTCAAATAGTTAAATGTGTAATTTAATCGTTGGACATAAGGTGCATATTCCTGAAAACGAGGCTAGTTTTGGTGTTAAAATGTCTGTATCCGTGGAAAACAGACGTTCTACTGCAGCGCTTGAGGGTATAGCAGTATTGTATTTAATAAATAGACTAATAAATATCAATTCCCCGAGGAATGCAGCATCGTTGAACGAGTCTTTCGATTTCATGTCCAGCCAGATTTAAACGAGACTGTGCGCTTTACTCTTTAAAGAGTTGGAGCTTTTTGGTTTTTCTATAGACTGAGTAACAGATTTAAAAAAGTCTTCCACGTCATCATCGTTGTTACTTGTATTTCTCCATTGACTCCCTTCGCCATTTAAACTGCCACGCGCCGCGCTCGCCGCGCCCGATACTGTCTAACTAAACCTGTTTTTCGCGCCTCGTCCCGCAAAGCCGTGCGGTTAATAGTAGGCATTGGATTAACGATTAACGGACTTCTGCATAATTAACGGAAGTTAACATGTCCGTTAACAGTTTTTAAAGTTAACTTAAAAGTTAATCCGTTAATCAAAATGTTAACTTCGTTAATTAACGATTAACGGATTAACGAGTTAATGCCCAGCTATGATTAATAGGCACCTATCCAAAACCAAAACGTTTGCAGTCTACCTACCCACAATCATAAGTCCCTAGTCCCTACCGATGGACAGTGGTTTTAAGTTATACAATACTTTTTTTTTCTGTATGTAAGACAGACTTACTAGTTTAATTATTATAACAGGATATGTTATTACTAGTGTCCGACCGAAGCTTCGGCTTCGGCTTCGGCTTCGGCCACCTTCGGCCAAAAAATCCACCTTCGGCGAAACCTTCGGCTTCGGCCAAAAATCCGGCCGAAGCCGAATGTTTCGCCGAAGGTCCGAGCGACCGACGAGTTTGAACAAACTGTGACGAAAGTCATGAAGCGGCGGGTAGTCACTGTCAAAATATCACATTGCATGCATCAAAACAAGTTCGTACGTGTATTTTAACGAGAGTTTTGTTTGGAATTTGTGCTTATCAATAAAATTGTGATACATTATACAAGACGTTGCCTATTACGCAAGAGGTCGCGGGTTCGATCCCCGCACAGGACAAACATTTGTGTGCATGAACATGTCTGTTTGGGTCTGGGTGTTATATGTATCTATTAAAGTATATATTTATATATATGTTATATTTAAGTATTTGTAATACCACTGTTGATTCTGATGTCTGTAACACAAGTGCTTAAGCTACTTAACACGGGGTCAGATCAATGTATGTGATGTTGTGAAATATTTATTTATTTATTATTTATTTATTTATAAGATCCCGCTATACAAGGACCTTCATCATAAATATTTTATACATAATTTGACATGTCAATATGTAATTATATTGCATATGGGTTGCTTATCAAATTTCAGTTTGTTTTCAAAGCAGTCATTACCTCATTAGTTCTATTGTAATTGTTACATTTATTTTGAATATTCTAATAGTTTCTAAACTGTGCATTTAATTGACCAACCTTTAATTATTTACTGAGAAGTTTTTGTTTTTTTTTTATTTATTAGTTTAGTTTTGGCCCAGTCTAGGAAAACAAAGACAAAGAAATGATTATTTTTTACCAGTAGGCAAATCACAAAATATATCATCAACTTCTTTATCCACTCAACCGTCCGTGGATACCATAGTATCCAAAAAAAATATGTAAACTTACGTCCGTGGATACTATAGTATCCAACAGAGAAAAAAAAATCTTGGTGTATAAAACTGCTTTAAAACGCCATCTGTTGGCCTGTGACGATAGTCCGAGCTTTTAGAACGATACTCTATTAACTAATACACTTAAAAAATCATAGATGGCACTATAGTATGCTTTCTGGACTGAATAATATTTTTTTTTGTTTAGTGATTAGTGTTACCTGTGTTTTGAGGGACTTGTGCATGCGCGTGGAATTACTGCTGATTATGTCGTTAGAACTTGTTTTATTATGTAATTCAGTTGGTTTTTATTAATCTCTATGATTGGAGAACCACATATTTCCTGTGGTGTTTCTTTCACGGCGATGAATATCGAGTAAACCCATTATTACGAGAGGCTGTAACTTTCGTGTACAAACAATAGCCGCCGATAAGGTTTTTTGTAACTATTCCATAAAATTTGTTTTATTGAAGATTCATTAGTTTGTTATTAACATACTTTTATAATTATTTGATAAAAATACATTCAGTCTGCTGAAGATTTCTTAAAATAACATGAAAGTTACCTACTCATGACGCGACCAGCGATGACCAATGTGAGGGAGAAGGTAATCTTTATGAATTTATTATACCTCAACAACTGTATAACACAAAATTATTTTGGTATCATTTGAAAGGTAATTCAGCCCAGATTAATAATATATTTTTTAATTGTCACAATCAAATTTAATTATGCCAAAAAAGTTAAGGTGAAATAATTAAATAAACATTTATTCAAGGTTTTGTATGTTTTTGGCCCAAATACAGAAAAAATTATGAAATTTTATACAATAAAATATATGTTGTGTGGTAGTGTATATAATCAGCTTCAGCACAATATTTTTTTTGTAGCTGTAGGTCGTTTAGGTAATGAGTTATGAAGCATTTTTCGAGAGTTCACAAGCCGCAATTTTACGCTGTGACGGGCCGCGCGGACCTGGACGTATGCTTACATAGTCATAAAACGCGCCGGACGGTTGAGTGGTTATGAGACAGTCAATATTGTAAACCTTCAATATTGAGATTTTGAAATAATTTTTAATATTAATTGTAGCTTGTAGACCATATTAAAGCAAAATTAATTACTCAGTCCTGAGAAAATATAAACCTTCGGCTTCGGCTTCGGCTTCGGCCGAAGGTCGTGGCAATAGCCGATTATTCGGCTTCGGCTTCGGCTTCGGCCAAAAATAGACCTTCGGTCGGACACTAGTTATTACCATTACCTTTATCTGCTTTTAGCTCAGAGAGTTTTATGAACATTTGCAGCGGCTCTACTATAGTCGTAGGGTGATTCATAAACACGGAAATCGTTTAAAAAATTTTGAACTGACTTTTTTTAATGGTAAGTCGATTGGCATCTGTTTTTTGATAAATTAGTAATTAAATCTGTCACAACAAGGTTTACTTTCAAAGTTTTGACAAAAGACTAACCCTGCCTCAGGCCATTCAGAGTACCTAGTTTTCGATTCCTCATTTAGGGGAGACCGGGGCTGGATGTGACACGGGTAGGTTGTTACAGAGACATTGGCCGCGAAACAGAGAGCGCAATTTTAACGTCAAAAAGAGCCAAATACTCTCCCCAGCACCGGCTACCATAGTGCGAGAGCCGGGGTCGCCAGCGTTTTTGTAAGAGGAGCCTGCGCATGCCGCCCTTAAAATTGCAGTTTAGTAAAATTTTACTCTTTTAGTAATATTGGTTTACAAGCTATGTTTTATAATGACAGAGGTGCCCTTCTTCTACTATGTTTTCCCTAATGGTTTCGCTTTGCAATGAGTATTCGGTTTTACAGATAAAGTTATTAATGTTTTCACTACATAACCTTGTATGCTTAGATTTGGGGTTGGGGCAAAAAGTTACATTTGCTCGGGGCAGGTTGTGACAGTTGTTTTAACAGATACGCATGATAAAAATGCTTAAGCACTGAGACAGAACAAGAAAAAGGTAAATAAATCCAAGAAAGGAAAGTCTGCCAAAGGGGGAAAATCTAATGGAAAGAGGGCAGATCAGGAAAATGAGTCTTATGCCAATAAGGAAAAGAGAAAAAATAACAAAAAAGCTTGCGGTAACAGGTAGATCCTACATTACATTAAAATACATACTATAAGTATATAACATACTAATAGAATAGTTTTGTTTAATGCAGAGCTATACGTATAATCTATCTATCTTACATATATATAAAACTCAAAGGTGACTGACTGACTGACTGACATAGTGATCTATCAACGCACAGCCCAAACCACTACTGGACGGATCGGGCTGAAATTTGGCATGCAGGTGGATGTTATGACGTAGCATCCGCTAAGAAAGGATTTTGATCAATTCAACCCCCAAGGGGGTAAAATAGGGGATGAACGGTTTTATGAAACTTTGTCAATTTTAAACCGATCGGGTTGATACTTTGCATTAAAAAAGCTACTATGACGTAGACAGCGCTTAAGAAATTATTTTGAGAAATTCCACCCCTAACGGGATAAAATAGGGGCTGAAATTTGAATGAAACTTTGTCAATTTAAAACCGATCGGGTTGAAAATTTGAATGCATAAAGGTACTATGACGTAGACATCCTTTAAAAAGGGATTTTGATGAATTCCACCCCAAAGGGGATAAAATAGCGAATGAAATTTTGTATGAAACCGAAATCCACGCGGACGGAGTCGCGGGCGCCCGCTAGTCTATTTATAAATTGAGAAATTATCTAGATTTTGTTTTTGCGCAGTAGAAGTCCTAATATTAAATTTGTAATTTCGTTTCATTTTGATGCATTATTATGTTTTCCTTGGTATGAGGCAGGCAGGACTGATTTTATATGTTATGTTATTTTAATGTTTTTTAAATAAAGAAAAGTAACAATTTTTGATAAATTATTTCTAGTAAAAGATTATACAATACGTTTGTTTTCAATTGTAACAACTTGCCCCATGTAGTGTAACAATTTGCCCCGAGCACGGGGTTGAATGTTACACAGGTTTTTTTCCACAAATCATACATTTATGTCTTAACTATTAGTCTACAACATAACATTTATTTTGAATAAAGATCCTAGATAGTTTCTTTATCAAACAAGCCTAGACTCAGGTAAATCAATCAAACCTACGAAAAGATATGACAGTTTGAAAAAAAAATGTCACTACCGGCCCCGGTCTCCCCTACCTACTAATTATACTCGTAGGTAGGTAGGTTTTCCAGTAGTCTAATGTGTGATGTGAATGTATCTCCAGCAATTTGATTCCACAGTATTCGGTTTATTATTTGGGTTTTCTATGTTAAGGGGGTATGTTTGTATGTTGATGAAGTTTGCATGTAGTCGAGATGGAAGGGCCAAATGAAAAAAGTAGGATTCAGTTATTAAACGTTTAATTTATATTTATAACATTATATTATTTGTAAATATAGTTCTTATTTTAATATGTATGTCCGAGATTTAATAAACTACTTGTTCTAATATAACTTAGACATGTAGATACATAGCATTTATCCAACTACGAACATAAGAAATTTGCAATCACAACTTAAAAATGAACTCTAAGTGCACAACGTCATACATAATAAAAATATATAGGTATCTATAGGCACAAAAGTGGGTATAATATATAATTACATAACATCTGATTCAACAAAACTGAGTTACAGTCACGACCATAGCAGGCACTACAGGGATATGATTCTAGCACACTATATCAAACATATTCCATTTCAGAGCTTCCAATAAGAAAATGCCCCAAGGCGAGGCTGAACACAAAGCACGGAAGTGCACTACTGGAATGTCCTAACACATACGATTTAATTAAACAAAGGCACAACACAGTGAGACCTCAGAAGTGTAGCTCCTACACACACTTATGTGATTTAACTTACATTAACTTTACGTATGTGAATACTAAAGTAGATAATATACTTGTATCTATGGCATTTTCAAACTAGACTAAAGTAACAAATCAGTCTTCCAATGAATTATGAAATAATAAGTATTGGTACAGTTAACTTAAACGATATAAGAGTAATAAGTAATTAACATTATTAGAAGTTAACGCTGCGTAGCTCTAATAGCAATGATCAAAGGTGTAACAGTATAAAATAATAGTAATCTATTTTATAATAATAATTGTACTGTGAAAATCAACCACAAAGACAGTGCCACATATATTTTACACTGAATTAATCTACCTACATTATTTTACAACAATATTTATAGTGATCCATATCATATGAAAACATTAACTTATTTTGACGACAAACTTATAATTACGTATAATAACAGCGAATTGCGACGGTTTTCTGTACTTTACTTTTAACTTACAAGAACATTGAGCATTTTTCTAAGTGATTATTAATCTTATAAGAATGACCGTGCTTGTGCTGTGTTATAAAATTAATTTATGTACACGTACCTACCAATATTAATGACAATGAGCACAACTAGATATAACAAAGAATATATGGCAAATCGACAAACAGTAGTTAACCCGTAACGTATAGGAATTAAAAGGTAGGAATTAGGTACGTAGTAGGTCGCTATTCGCAGAGACGTGAGCGTCACGCGCCGCACAGTCCATCCCGACTATTTCACATTGTACGTGCAGTGATGAGAGTCAAGACCAGCCGAGACTCTCGTGTCACGAGACAAGATTCGCGGGTGAGGTCTGTCGCTGGTACTGTGGCGAGTGCGGCGCGGAGGACTAGAGTGAGCTGTAGCGAGCGTGAGGTAGTAGCGGCGTTTCAGTCTATATAAACATCACAGTCGCGGACAACAAATTGCACAAAAACTCGTCAAGGCGGGCCCGCTCGAGGCGCGGCCCTTCGGTCCTACAGTTACCGCTCGAACACAACATTACTATCTAATTAAAGCTAACCTATTTCAGTTATTCTATCAACAAGGAGGTAAATGTTATAAAACAAAAAAAGTCAAAGAAGAAATTAAACAAAAATAAAATCACAAAGATACCGCACGCCCTTCGACGGAAATTTTATTTCGTCGGCGGGTCGCGATAGCTCAAGAAAATAAATAAGAAGAGAGGTAGAATATAAGTGGCCGCGGGGCCCATTGCAATCGCCCGGCCGGGGCGCCAGGTCATGTGGCGAGCGCGCGCGGCGCGTCCTACCAGTAGCCTACTGTAAGTGCCTTATGTCTAACTTTGTACGCCTAAGTCAGTCTTTTTCAATATTCGCTCCAAACGATTCCATTTCATTCAATCTCTTTCGCTACTGCAGTCCAGGGCGAAATTTCGAGGCGGAACGATGACTCCTGACGGTGGATCAATGTCATGACGACGAGATATGGAAAGATCTTCTACATGGTCATCGTCTGGGAGCGGCGACCTAGGCGATTGCGGGGCAGATCGGGGAGGAGTTCTAGGGGCGAGCGCGGCGTGCGCCGCCGCCGCCAGTGCCATAGCGTGGAGAGCTTCTCGGCCTCCGTCTCTAGTGGCTCCTTCCAACGCTTGTTGTAGGAAAGACGGGTCAATCAGCGGCGTGGGAGTGTTTCCATCTTCATTACCGCCGGTGCCACTCAAGCCGTAGGGGAACGCTGCACCGTTTGTTTCTCTTTTGACCCCGCGACTCATCGGTCGACTTGTCGTAATACCCAGTTTTTTAACTTTATCATACAACGTACGTGATGGAACGCCATATTTCCGAGACGCTTGTAGGGCACTCATTCCATTTCTTACACATTCAATCGCAGACATGATATCTGACCGTGTGTATTGTTTGTACCGTTTCCATTCAGGTTTTTGTTGAGGCGGCACATACGGCGCTAGTCCGGCTCGGACGTCTTGTTGGAAATTGGCCGGCGGCGGTGAAGGGTGGAAAGTGCGGGAGTTTTCCTCTTCAAAGGAGCGCTCAGTGTAGGGTGAATGAGCATCTTCCGAGCGATCGGATCTATTGTAGTGAGGAGACGACGCTCTTGATGACAATCTGCGCGGGCGATAATCAAATGGACGTTGCGGGCTGGGTGGCCTCTCGGACTCGTGCGCGGAGCCATTGGAGTGTAGGCGTGGAGGGACGTTGTTGTTGACGGGATGGCATACGAGAGACATCGGCTGTGATGAGTCGACTGCAGGGTTTGACTGGGCGAGAACGTTACGTAGAATCGGCGTATCACGGGTGGCTAGCATGCTCGAGAGCTTTTTGCGTTTCAGAGGGTTCATGTCGGCGGAGTCGTAGGCGGCGGAGAGGACGGGCGCGGCGGGCGGCGGCGGCCAGCGGGCCGGCGGCGCGGGCGCGGGCGGCGACACGCTGGACGGCGCGGCGGGCACCACACGCGGCGGCGACGCGCCCGGCGTGCGCTCGTTGCCCGGCCGGCGGCGCAGCTCCGTCATGTCGAACAAACCTTTGACTTCTAGCTGCTCCGCGACCTTCATTATTCGCGGGATCTGGGCCTGCGTGACGTTCACCTCACCCGTGTACATGTACTCGAGGAGGGCGCGCATCTCGAAGTCCTTGACTCCGGGGAATAGGATGCTGCAGTGGTCCATGGGCACGTCCGCCAGTATTGACTGGAAGTAGGGCGAGTTGGCTGCGAGCACCACGCGGTGCGCCTTGAATGTCACCTGGTCGTCGACCACCAGAGTGCAGTCGACGTAGGTCTCTACTTTTATCAGCGCCTCCAGGATCTCCACCAGGTTGGTCTTGTGGTGGTTCCATTTTAAGCAGAACGTCTGCTGACCTTCACTGCTCCCCATCTTTTTAAATTGTGACTCTGTGAACAAAATGCTAATATTAAAATCTATGTAAGTTAATTTGATTTACCTATTTACTTATTCACGTATCCTACGTATGTACGCATATACGTCATACCTAAATATGCAATTGAAGTGCTCAGTTACAAAACAAACACAGTTGTCGTATCACAATAAAAAATTAAAATACTGTGAATAGTTATTTCATAGTTTAGATTGCATCGATAATAATAAATTAAATAAAAATTAAAACTATCAAAACAAAGAAAAAATTAAAATACCTAACATCATTAGACCTGTCTCTACAATATTCACTATGACGGGAAACACTATCAGTAGCTAGGTAAACATAGCTTTTGAAGACAATATTTTAAACACAAACTTAATTTATTAACTTAACGGTATCCTAATTAGCTGTTTTTGCAATTTCGTACTTATCGCATGAGATAAGTTTTATTAATGAAACACTTCGAAAATGACCTTTAACCGTTTGAAAATAAGTTCGACACTTTTATCACAACTTTCAGGAAAATAAACAAAACATGCAACAATAACGTACCCGGCAAAATGCCTTCGAAAGTAGACGCGGGATACATGTTAAGCCAGCCGCGTCACGGGCCACGTATGGAGCACTGATAATACAATCCGCCAGCAGATTAGGCGAGGCGGCGCGAGTGGATAGTTGGATAGTGCGTGCAGTCAGCGCAACGACTGGTCGCCGATGCGAGAGCGACTGAAGCGTTCGACGACCGACACCGCCACTGCCCCACTGCACCGCCCTTCCCCATTTACATATTTCGCTCTATAGCCCTTCCTCACTGCCAAATTGACTTTTTACCTTTTATTCGGCAGGTAAATCGAACTTGGGGGAATCATGAAAGCACCGGCAACCCTCTTGTCATGTTACCTACGAATTGGCATCGCGGAAACACGACTCTTATGTTCTGCTGATAAAGTGCATAATACACCAGCAAAAAATTGCAAAACTAGATAAAATACAAACCTGAGTTCTCGTAGGTAGAGTCCAAAAAACTAAACAAAAGTTCAATATTGTAAAAGAAAATAGGGAAAACTCACCCTTTGCAAAGAAAATCCGGTAGGAACACGTCAGCAAAACAGGGAAATGTCCAAAAAATTCATGAAAATATTTTTACACAACACTTGTTAAAGTTCGTCAACACGTCGGGGTTGTTTCGCGGTCGCGGGCGGGAGTGGTGGTTCGCCCTGTGGGGGCGGCGTGCTCTCGCGAGCGTCTGGCTGTGACTGTCGGGTCGCGGTGTGCGTTGCAGGCGCGTCCGCGGTCTCAGCGCCCGCCCCGCGCCTCCTGCGTGCGCTTTTTACGCACGCTCGACTCCGCGCCGGAGTGCAGTGCAATTGCGCGCGGGCGGGAGGGCGCGGGACGCGGCGCGCCGACGAATTGCAGCGCGCTGAGGAGGGCGCGCGCCGCTGTGTGCGTGAGTGCGCGAGCGCACGTCGTCGCCGCGATGCCCGCGTGTGCGTGAGTCCCGCGTCGCGCCGAGACGATAAAGCCGATTTCGGCTTATAAAAAATAGCTGCCTTGCCTCGCCGTCCCTTTGTATGCTAACATTCAACTTCTCGCATCGAAATTTTGTTAGGTCGCTTCGCTAATTATCATAAATACCGTATTAATATGCTCCGTTGCATTTACATTAAAGTAATAAATCTACATTTTACTATATCTATGATTTCTTTAGATAATTAAGTATGTCAATAACTGTTAGATCATAATGGAAAATTCAAATTGATTAGTTTCTCTAAATCATACAGGTTAAATAAGACATGCCTAATTCTGTGACAGTTACAGAAATAACCGATCGAGCCAGAAATCAGCTCTACCGTCACGTAGAAACCGTCACAGTGGGTAGCCCAATTAGGTATTTTCATCAGATTGTCTTTATTAAAAACAAACATTTCTGAAATAAACTTTAAGAAAAACTAGAAAGGGTTTCAAACAGACTTAATTTAAAGCTTAACTCCATGGGTAAACACAACGCCAGCGAAATGCATTCAATAAACAAAAGTGGGCGCGCCTGAAACGTCGTTCAACTCCGCACGAATCGCCCCAAAAATTCCGAAAAGTGCGTGAACAACGCCGGCAAACGGGGTCATTGACACATTGCCTGTGGAGGGAACGCCAAAATAGCGCGAAATGCACTCAAAAATAGAACAAGCTGTGTGCAATATTTTTTGTTACTGTTGCATCGAGCTCGGCATCCGTCGTGTTGGGGAATGTGGATTCGTTTATCTTACGCCGGTAATTTGAATCAAGTTTCTAGCTCCTCCTCTAAAAAGTTTCACTAACAAAGTGCACGCTGCCTAAGCCATCCTGATATTCGTATCTTTATTAGTTTAAACTTTAAATAATAAGATATCCTTTTGAATTAAAGTTACAACTGACGTAAATTTTAACAGTTAAGGAGCTCCGATTTCACTGCAAAATGTTCAACTAGCCTTGTTTTGCTACGTATGTAGTAAGTTAAATCTTATGAACATTAATTATTAATTATTGTAACAAAAATGTACTAACAATTTTACAGAACTAAAGTATTTTGCTTGATGTATGTAGATTTATGAATTTCAAAACATATTTCAAGTCAACTTAGTACCATCACATCGTACATCGTGTGAATATTTTTATAGGTAGGTTACCTACTGTAAATCTTAAATTTGTATGCCACCAAATTAAGGGTATTTAAGAATAATAAACAATATTAACTTTATAAAAGGCTTATATTCCAAATGGCATGGTGCCAATCTTCATTATCTATTATAACATCAGTTTTATACGGGACACGTGTATTGTCATCAATTTATTGGATACAAACAAAGTAAAGGGGAAATCGTCTACCAATATTCGAATTATTACATCGATGACGAGATTATAAGAACATTAAAGAGATAGAGTTAATGTAGAGAAATATTTCGGCACAAGCAATTTGTTTTTAACAAGTCGATATTAAGTTGTTCGAGTATTTAGATGCTTTAAAAAAGTATTTTTAAACTATCTCCTATGTATTATTATATATATTTTCTAATTTTACCTTGTTCTAGAGCCTATCCTATAACTGATTATAGGATAGGCTCTGAAACCAGGTGTCCTCTGAACCCATAACCTGCGCCTTCGACATTGAGTCTAATGACTGAGCTATTCCACTGAGACGGCAAAATAGCGTCCCAAATACATTTTCTCACGGTTTTTGTTTTGTCTATAAATTCCGACGCAGAAACAATGGCGGAAAATATCACTGGTCCACTCTCGGGGAACGAGAGCACTTGACTCGAGAGTGCAATCATTTGCATATCGATGACGCGTGAGTGAGCCATTACACTCGTACTTGGCCTATGCGAATTGTGGGAACCATCGAAAAGGGTTATGGAGTGATTTAACACTGTTTTGCTGATTTAATATGAAGAAGAATAAAGTACATACTTGGATTTAGATTCGGGTGCATCTAAATGCAGATCTACAAAAAGGCATCACAATTAAAATGTCGTGGCGTACCCTGGTCTCCGAGGCAATGGCCAAGGATGCAACTGGGAGAGGCGCTAGGATGTTGATGATGAATGTTTACTATTAAAACTTGTTTTAGAATTACAGTGACAGAACCACGTGTTTTCGTTTCTACGTTTGTTAATGACAAAAGATAGTCTAGTTGATACCGGAAAAATGGTAATTGATTGGAACATTTAAACAATACGCAAACAGGTTTAGGAGTACAGTTACTTGTAACTGCAGATAAGAAACGCGTAATTTGCAATATCAACGCCACAGCCGCGTCGTATCAGTAAACCGCACGACCGTTACCCGATGATACATTTGACAACACAGCGCCGGAAACCGAAATGCAAATGCTCCATTGTTCCTACTCTAAACACTCCTGACCTTTGATTTGGGCATTAACTTAATTACTTTAATTAGTATTGAAATTCGCGCGGAAGCGGTAATCGAGGAAACGTCGAGTGCAATCAACTTTATTGAGGAAGCGTTCGCAGTTCGCAATTCTCACTGATATAAATTTCGGCGACAATTGAGGAACAATGCGATATCAGAATATGTGAAAGCATTATGCTAATACCAGCATAAACAGACGCGACCTATCCCACGGCACGCGTATTGCAACTGCAACTCGAGGGTTACATAAAAAAACTAATAAAAAAGCAATAATCAGATCCCGCATGGCGGCTTGTTGAGTCCGAAATTGACGAGACTGATCAACCGTAAGGGATAAATGATCGACAATGAACGTTATTGCACGGATGATGCCCCCTAATACTAGGCAGGGTGTATACAAAATACAAATGCATTGTTGAACCTTATTTTATTGAACACTTTTTTAATAATTTACGAATTCAATCAATGAGTGCAATACAGTCAGTTTTTGAAGCTTTTCGTATCGATAGTAAATTCTATGTATTTTTTCTAATACTTCAATATTTTTTGTTAGCCAATGTGATGTGTATAACTACCAGTTACACCTACACAAGCGTATTGGCAGCAAAATAATGAACCTATCAATGATTTAATCTCTTTGACCACAAAACAGATAAATAATCTGTGTCTGTGACGATATCACTAATTGTTTTATATTTCCCATAAGCTAGTAAATGAAAACAAATAATGTCTAATGACAGCAAAGTATCCGATGTTCATTCCTAAACAACGTAGGTAAATCACGATAAAATTACCAGACGAATGTAACGTCGCTACATCTCGTTTTAACAATATCATCAGCAATGTAGAGTGGGCCCTTGTCATTCTTTGCTGTTTTAATTGTCCGAACCTAATGTACAAACGCATTGCGTATTCATTAACGGCAAATAAAGCGGTGGCTTTGCATAATGAGAAAGGGTAGCAACATAAAGAGATAATTGTAATTTCACGCGACCGGCCTCGTCATTTGTCACCAGCATCCTGCCACGCGCTGAACAAAATTATTATTTTATATTATCTGGGGTGCTCTAACCCTCTTATCTCCCGTATTAACTGCTAAGAGACAATTAAATAATTGACCATAGAGAAATGCTGGTGTTCTATTATTCGGCTGGAGGATTATTTTGACCAAAATTCGGTAGACATTTTCGTTTACTTTTTTTGAAGTTTAGGTATTAAACCTAATTGAATTTCCTTTTTACTGTGTGCTTTTGTCATGTTTTTATGAGCAATTATAAAATATCGTCTTCATATCTAAATGTGAACATGTCAGCTTATTCAAACATAGTAGGTGAGTAGTCTGAGAGTCTATACATGATTGTCAAGTTTTATCAAATGTAGAGTCCTGTAACGTGATTTATTGGCAGTCATTATTTTTCGTCTTCAATACAGGGAATTAAAGATCAACAACTTAATATGGATACAACAACGTTTAGCACAAATCAACATTGAAATCTTGATAAGAAATCCTTTCTGTGTAAAGCACTAAATATGAAGGAACTAGCGGCCGCCCGCGACTCCATCCGCGTGGATTTCGGTCCATGCACACATAGCGTTTTACTATAAAAATGGACTATCCAACACAAATGTTTTCAAATCGAACCAGTAGTTCCTGAGTTTAGCGAGTTTAAACATACAAACTCTTCAGCTTTATTATATATATTAGTATATATATTCAACGCAAATCAACACTGCTTTCTTGACTTCGAATCCTTTGCCGGAGCAATTCCAGTCCTATTCCCGCTTCGTGTATCGTCCACGCCCGCGCCCGCCGGATGCGGCTCATTGTAGCGAAACTCCCCTAGCCGAGACAATGCACTCTTCCTCCTATTGTCTAGAGTGCAGTAATTTATGCCTATCGGGTAAATAGTAAACTCGCGAATGTATTGGCTCTGCGCCGGCGGCGGCGCCTGTCATAATTATGCAATTGTTTATGGAGTTGAAGAATTATTGTTCTACGGCACATTGTATGTACTACTTAGGGAACTACTCCATCACTATATGTCAAGCTGGTAAATAAAGGCTCTTATTCCAATCTATTATATTAATAAGTTCTACCAGTAGGTGCAGACTGAAACAGGAGTAGTTATATAGCTTTGGAGGGTTCCCATTTCGAACGAAGTCGATGATGAGAATTTACTCATCATTTGTTTAAAAAAAAGTATTAGAATACAAATTAGGCAATGTAAACGTATTTTTTAAAAACTTTATCTGTGCGCCTAGCAAGAGCATTTTTGGTTCAATAAATATTATTTGATAATTGCATTAACGCTCCCCTATTCAAAAACTGCGATAAGTCATTTTTACCTCAAAGAAATTATAATGCAAATGTCAATTTGGTTGAGATAACATCGCCTCGGAAATGGGTCAAGAGGCTACAAAAAAACTATTATAATTTAAAAAAAAATGGGCGGTTCTGCTAAGTATCCATGTCAAAATATTGCTGAGCACCTGCTTTGCAGACAGGGTGGCGCGTAACGAACTTTTGGTCTCCAACGTTTATATTATTTTTTCTAAGTAATAGCAGCGCCGCCGCTGCTGCTTAGATTTTCTTGAGGAATTTTAATTCAAAATAATTTTTCATTGTATTTGATAATTTTCTTTAACAATGTGTTAGTATTCCGTAAGCATGTAAATCATAAATTATCCGATACCTACAGTGTTGCATCTGCATCAAACGTGATAAGAATCTTAATATAAAGTATATCCAGAGATAATTCGCCGCTCGCATCGCGGCCATGTTGCCGCCCGAAGCTTTACAAAATAAAACAACAGCGAGCGCTTAACTTTTTTACTTTTTTGTACAGGATCATTTTTCTTACCGAGGGATTATCTTTTTAATGGGTTGAACGATTTTTAAACTTATGGTTATCTGTATAAGGTCGGGATAGGAGGCGGAGGCTGCGGCGAAGTGGACGTCCTTGGGCGGACCCGATCTGCTAGCCACGAGAGATCGTCCCATCGCCGCATGCTGGTCGTTGCACCGACGCGATACTTTTAAAATGCATTGGAAAGTAGAAATCGTATTCGATGTTTGAGACACTTACTTGCTCTGTGCCTGTTAAATATCTAATAGTAACGTGGGCCGGTAATTGGCTTCTAACAACTGCCTACCGCAATCAATATTTTCGCATAAGTACATACGTAAGCAGACATAAATATCTTACAAAGTGTTGTTACTCTGTGGCCCTATTAGACATTGCCTACGCAATTGTTTTCGGTATCGACCGACGCTAGGGAGGTAGCTTCATACATAAACAATTAAAGAGATCCATTATATGCTATTTTCGAGTTTTGTGAAATACCTACTCTCAACATTTCGGCGCGCCCATCACTAATGAGACAAAATGTTTTGCCCTCCAATTTACGACTTCGTTAAGATCGCCTAATGTTGGAAAAACTGTTTGCTTGCGTAATTACCTGACGATACTAATGTTAATGTTTTAAAACTTTTGCAACACGGAGACTTGTTATGCAAACATTTTCCTTCTTTGAGAAAAATATATTTGTAAAATAAAATACTTATTATTTTTAAATGGATAAGACAAAATACTTTTAAAATCGACGGTCGATATTACGTACTGCTAGTCATTTTGTTCCACCAAACGTGAAGTTAAAATGACCGGTTTCGTTTTTTTTAGCAAAATCAATAGTAAAAGTATGGGACGTTATTTCCCGCGCGTGCATAATGGGCAGCCCGGTAGATGGACACCGCGATACGCCTAATTACAGGTATCATTCGCAATAAACTCGTCCGATGGAAGCCGCCGAACCCACATGCAAAACATCGATATTCAACGCAACGTAGGATCCAATTTCAACCCATTGGAAACAAGTTTGCTTCGAATTTACCGAACGGTGTGGGGTTTCGTTGCACACCAAACAGGATCTACTGCGGTAATGAATTTAAATAAAAAGGGGAATAATGATCAAACAGTACTTCAACCCGTTTAAAATGGCGGTTCTGTTGACATGTTTTAACGTGGCCTTAGAAAAAGGGTTTTACTTTCAAGAATTACATTATTTAAGTGTACATTCCTTTATTACAAGTATGGAAAACAAATAATTACGTAAGACAAAGCCCATTTTGTATCTATAAATTCACACTAGATGAATCAAACGTCTAATTTCAAATATGTATTACACATTTCTAATACCATAAATTCAGTCAGCTTGCAACCCAATTAAATAAGCAGGATTTTCCTCAACGTAAAAGGATAACGTTTCTCTTAATCACTCTGCATGTGCGGAATCGAGTCTGAAAACAATAGAAACTATTTAAAAATAGAACGTTTGCGAATCAATACCTGTTATTAGATATGGCATGAATCATCATAATGCTTCACCGACGGACAACATATGCGATGCAAGTCCGATTACGGGTGTTACGGTTGCTTTATTCGCGAACCCTCGCTGGGGTTACGGACAAAATTGTATTTTTATTATAATTGTCCCATTTTATTGAGAGCCTGTCCGCAAGGGTAAACATTGCAGGGTTGTGTTTCACTGCAAAACAGGCGAAGCGGGAGGGGTGGTTGTATTAATAAATAAATAATTACGTTATGACCACAGTGTTGTTTTTTGTTTAATTACGTGTTGTTTTATTTTATAATGTGACTAAATTAACTTTACTGAAGCGGGTAACCGAAAGTTTTACTAATTAACTGCATACGATTCAGCTTAAAAATATCATTAACAACTAAAACAATAGCGATGCTAACTTTTCCAAATATTCCATAACACAAAGAATTTTATGCAGCATTACACAACCCTCACCGAATATGGAAAAAATAAATATCACTTAAGGATAAAATAAGCTGACAGTTTTATTATTCAAATAATAGCAAAAAACAAGCGAATGTGTCCTCCTGTCCATACTCAATTGAACCCGCATCAAAGGGCTTAGCATAAACCCCTTCTCACATTTTTATATCACGAAAAGCTCGCCCATGGCTATTTTGTTGGCAAATATGACTTGATCCTTTTGTACGCGTGTAAATTGTACGTCATTCGAGATAAAAGAATACATGACGTTTCCCTCAATGTCTTTTTTATTCAGCGAATATTCTTAAAAGAGGTTTTTTTCATATCTCAATATTTTTAGACCAGCATTTTTGCTGCTCACTTTTGAATGTACCTAATCATTGTTTTATCTTTAATCGACAGTCATATCCCTTTGCAAGATAATATTTGCAACGTGTCTATTACAATCAAACGTGTCTAGTCCGAAGTTACTGATAACTATTAGGAAAAATTATGCACAACATTCATAGCAATTGCAATCTGTCATCTGTTATCTATAGCTGTCACTGCACATTCGTTTCTCGGTATCGATAGGGTTATCAATAGTTATAACTTACTGAACGAACACCATACATTGATAGTACTGACAAGACCCAATATCAAATTTACGAAAGTAACATGATAAATATCGGGAAGTTGACAGTCTGATAATTATATACAATCATAGAATGTACATGTACCTACAAGACGATTCTACGGTTTTACTGGTATTAAAAAAATACAAGTCTTGGTAATAATGTTTCCAATGTACAATGTTCTAATATTTTGCATCACCATTAAAAAATGAACGGTTTAAATGTTTACACTTGTAAACATTTGAACGGTTTAAATGTTTACACTTGTAAACATTTGAACCGTTTGACCACTTGGTCAAAGTAACTTGCTAGGTACTACTGCATCAATTAATTAATCGCCAGTCCGAGTGTTCTCTATCACTGTATGCGTAACGCACATTTCCCAACGGTTCTCACGTCGTGAGAATTGAATTAAAACGATTGTTTGCGAAAGTGGTTCCTTTTACGAAATGGTTGCAGCGTGCGTGCGCGAAACGCACACGCCCGGTGCGTACGCGCAGATAGCGCGCGTTCGTCCGATAAGCCGATAGCGCCGCGCATAAGTCGTGCGTGCCGATACTTCACGTCAAATTTGCCCACATTTAATATTTCCGACGGACTTTTGTCTTTATTTAAAGCAATTAGTTCAAACACGTGGAGTATAAAAAAATCATATGTTACTTCACTCATTAACATCTAACTGCTTTCCCATGCAACTCAAATTGCGCCAAATACAAGCGCACATATTTGCATTACATCAGTAATTTTATTAGGTCTCAGTCAGAAATTAACAAAACTCATTTTTATATGAACAAAACAACTTTATTTTCAAGTACAAAATTTTGCATTTTCTAGACGAAAAAGTATCTGTGAGGAGATAAAAATCATACGCCCAACGATGTTGGAAATACTCGAGTAGTTTAGTAGAACATTGTAACTTTCGGCTACACTACACACACAGACATCTGAGATTTGAAATCTACGAACACGTCAAGGACAAAGACCTGTTTGCGAATACGCATTCGCGTAACTAATCCGCTCTATGAATGGACGGGCATCCCCGACCTACAAAGAAATGCAAGCTCGCACAAATAGTGCAGCGTCCACTTTTGTTGTGCAACCGGCGTAATGATGACATAACAATGCGCATTGGCGAGATGGCTCGTGCGGTGCAAAACACCTGTATTGAGTTGTATTGTTACAATGAAGAGGGCGTGAATTACGTCAGTTTCGCACATTTGTACTAGGGCAGCATGAGCAAGTGGGAGGTGTTTTTAATCCTTAGGTCTGTTTTGGTTCAGATAATTTGTTCGGATGTAATGAATTGGTTATTAATTATTCGTTAGCTTAATTTTCGCACTCTCGTTAACGTACAGAACGTTGAAACTTTTTGTCATAACTAATTAATATTTTAATGATTTTTTGTCAAAGAATGTACGGACTAAAAATGGTACATTCAGTTCAAACCATTTTTTATCAATAGCAAACCACCTAAGAATCATTTATTTCAATAGCTGTGTGTAAATTAAAACGTTTTATTAATAAAACTATTTGTTATGAGATATTTCATTGTTGATCTCACAACGAACGAACAAAAGTGTACCAGGATAACATAAGTTGACTAAAGGCTTCTGAATCATTCCACAAAGATGACTCATTATATACTTACCTACATTAACACATTTTAGGGTTCAATCGATACACACGATAAACGTTTACCGTGAAATATTTCGCGCATGATTCGCGATGATTCAGTCTTTACCCACCATGGCATGACCATAATAAAAAGGATATACGCATTTGTCATGCGATCCTTTATTTTTGCCATCAACACTATAAATATTACAACAACAAAAAACAGTTAAAATTATTATAAAACAAAACAATAAAAGACAAAATAAACATATTACCATACGTACTTCATTAATATTCGAAGTTGCGTTATTCCTTCTCTGCAGATTCCGTTGTCGGCCTTCATGGATGTAACCGGCCACATAACTACTGACTTGTTAACGTTTCACACGACGATTTTGAAAAATTTGTTGGTGGGAAACATCGCTCACATGCAAATTAATTAGTATTCATTTGCAACCTTGAAAACGCAGGTAGATTCATTTTGTAGCGTACCTAGTGGGTATTTGTGTTGTGGTGTTTGATATGAGTACAGCTTCATACTAAATTATGACTATTTATTTCACCACCCTTTTGAAATATTGAGAAAAATCAAAATAATTATATTATTCGCTGCTTGGCATGAAAAAAAGAAAATATGGAAAAAATATTAAACCCATTTGGTGACAACCCAACAAAGATACACTATGTAACACATTTGTAACAAGAAGGAAACATTAGCGTGTTTCAGTTTTTAACATTTATATAAATACTTGTCCTTGGAATGTGAAATATTTTAGCCGTGATAATACGGAACCCGCCTGATTATAATTCTGTTAATGTTTCATTGTAATCGGTCGCGGGTGAGTCATTTTGGCAACCCGTTCGCGAGAGGCGGTGCCAAACTGTACATAGGCGGAGTACTTAAGCACATTCGCGAATCGCGATATCCGCACACAGTGACGCAATCTGAGATAAAGCCACTGCTGGCGCCCTGGTACCGAATATACCTACTCTTCGATAGATGTTACAAATGTTACGCTTGGAATCTGTTCTTTTTTTTAATGTGCCATTTATTGACTTTTTTACAATTTTTCACCAATGTCTTCTTTTGACGCATAGAACAACACTGGCCCACTTTGCTTGGTGCAAAAAACAACCAAATAAATTCAAGTAAAAATGCAAAATAACTACAAAAGTGGCAGCAAACGAAACGTTTATCTATTCAGTCGCGATATTTTTAACATAAACAGATTGAACAACACGGGTTTCGAGGTTGCGCGGGAATTTGAGGCCAAGGTTCTCTTCTAATGCTAATATGTAGACATTTTGTGTGAGATAAACACAAATCAGTGAGTACCGATGTTTGTAGATTGAAAATCGGTCAGCCTTTTATTAAGACAAGTAGCCGACAGATTTACCTTTCAAATATTATACTAATTAATTGGTATCATTTCCGCTACCGCAACCGCAATTTGGCAAGATTGAATTTTCTCAAAGTAACTGCCTCAATTGGATAGAGTAAATTGATATTAGATCATGTTTAATATTAATGTATGAAATGTAAATGGTCATTAATTACAGCATAAGTATCCGGCCGTGGCATAGACCCAGGTTTGCAGCAACACGCGACAAGATTTTAATCTACGTTTTTCATTTCCACAAAATTATATATTCTAGATCCCGCAAAATATTTCCTTTGTCACACCACGCAAGCAAACTGTCTGTCAAATTGAGTATTTAATTGTTATTCAAAGAGCAATGCATTAAAACCTCGCCAAATTAGGTAATTTAATTATTTATTTGCAAGCCGATTGTATATGTATATAATATAAACTACGGTCGTATTTTTGTCGTCCTAGTGTGTTTCTACACTAACAGATAATATTACTTAAGTGTAGAAACACACTAGGCTGAAAAACGCGACGGAAGATTATATTATATACAATATTACACGACGTAATTTTACACGGTGTGTCATCCTCCATTTAAATACTTACATTTCGGGCCTAATCCCGCCGAACATCGGCCGCGTTTTTTCGGCCTTGTGTTTTTCTATACTACAATACTAGTTAACAATTCATCCACTGATTACATGATCTATTTTTCGATGTGAACACCAATACCACTCATAACGTTAAAATCGTAGGTAATCACAATAATTGCTGTAAAGTAATCAAACTTTTAGGTTTCCATATTGCTTCGAAAGAAAATTATGTGATACGGGCAAGTTTGTTTGTGTTAAGGATGTTTATGTTTTGAATAATGTAATGTGTTTAATTGTAATTATGTCACTGACGATGTATATGAATATATCGGTACTATACTATATTTCTTTAAAAATTACTTTAGTGTATAGTTAGTAGAAATACACTAAGCCGAAAAACCGCGATCCCGAAGTTCGACGGCAGCGCATTTTCGGCATGGTGTGTTATCTTCCATTTAAAATACATTGCAGGCGTAGTCACGCTGGAATTTCGATCGAGTTTTTTTCCACCTTGTGTGGTTTTTTATACTTAACACGTATAATTTACCTACAAGTTTGTGTTGCTTTGACGAGCTATGTTTTGAATATGTATATTATTGTAAATATGTAAGTATATTACTGTATTAACCCTCTATGTGGGTGTGTTGCCTGTGAACTCACAACCTGGTGTTGGCCGTCCTCGTGACCAAAATACGCGGGCTGAATAATAGAACAGCGGTGGTGGTGAAGTCATGCCACCCCGGACCTCAGCTTTATCAGTTGATTATAATATGCCTCCCGCGAATTATTGATGAACTAGAAACGGCGATTCTTTGAAACCTCTTTGAATAACTGATGCGGTTGGACAACTAACAACCTGTTATTAATGTTGATTTGTTTTATTGCTGACATTGTTCAAGTATTTTTTGCCATATGGATAAGCTTAGAGGAGAGTAAAATACCAATTTTGAGTAAACATTGTAGCTGAGGGAAGGTCGAAGAGTAGGTATAACTAAAAATTTTCAGTGCCGTAGATTGGTAACTCAAACGAAGCCACCAGTTAAGCATCGCATCATCATCATCATCCTAGCTATTATCCCGGTCGCTACCTCGGCCATTGCCTTGGAGTCCAGGGTCCGCAGTATACCATCCCACTTCAATAACCATTTTTATTGTCACTGGATACATTTTTACTCCTTTATCGTCTTTGGTTTTTGTTTTCTACTTAAAAAATAATATTTCTTTACGTGTATGCTCTGCCTATAATGTTTATCCACCTTTCATGTATTTTGGAAGGCACCGGACTAGCGCATAAAAATGATATACTTTTTCTGATAGGCTAATATATAAGTGTTCGTTCTTAAAAAATAGTATCATTTGAAAAACAGACAGAACATAAATTAACAAAGGGAATTCACAATGGGCATCCAATGATTTAACGAGGGCTTTGCTAAGTATTCATAATTATAGAGAGATGTTTCGGCCGTGCGTTTGGACGGCGACTATTTGTCTTCCACACGCAAATGTGCTGGGGAAATTACTGTGAATAATTGATACGTGTCATTTGGCAACCCCCTACACCCACTGTCGCCCTATAGGTTTTTGGCCACGGGTCGGGTCAACAAAGTCAATACATGTCTCCTGACAGCCTGCCTTCCGATAAAACTAATAGACACGTGTAAGATACACTGACAAGGTTAACACAAATTTTATGATATTAAACTACATTATATTTTGCTGCGTAGGCATATATGTATCTTAAAATGTTTGACACCAATATGTCGTCCAGGCAGGTTCTTAATGTTAGAAAAGGAGTAATTTTATATTGTGATACAAGCTATTAAGGTTTATAGAATTAAGAAAGAAACTCCTTTTCTTTATTATTTCACACATCTATGTGTAAAAATTAAGACATAAATATAAAAAGCTAATATAAATTTACAAGAACTACAAGTTATCATAAACATTCGTGATTGTAATAATGAAGCTTCTCGCAAAACGGCTGAATTGATTTCTGAGTTAATTTTGCGAAATGAACCCTGTCATTGAATGGCTCGTGTACAGGTGGTACATTATAATTTGATGTTTAAAATGCCATGTGGTATCTACGCACGGGGTGGCGGCCGGCGAGGTGGTGATGCCCCACATCGATATTTCGTGCATTATTGAGTAGTCGCGTGCTACCTCCCGAATTTCCAATGTTTGGCGATTGATGTGTAGATTGACTTTTGTCATTTGCCTTCGGCCATGTTAAACAGTAAAATGTTTTTCTATGCCCTCTCCTCAAATTGTTGTTGGCTCGTATCGTAATGGACGAAGGCGATTTATATAGGTACATCTGATTGCCACGTTGATGGATGGACATCGTCCGTTGTTTTCTCTGGGTCCCATTTTACCACAATCGATTTTCATTTAAGCGATATTTTATCAACTATTATGGATTGTTTGCGATGTTCCGCTGATAAAGGAACGAACGATCACTAATTATGTCTAAAAGTTACCGGTACCATCAGTACATGTAATATTGCAATTAAAAGTTATTTTTGTGCTTTTTAACGTTTTGTGCTCCAAAGATAATATTTTCGCATGTGGATAGACAATGCACGCATTGTTTCACGTGTGGTTTTTGTTTTAATATTTACCTTTGTGCTATCCTGCATGCAACCCTGTTCAAACCCTAATGCTTTGTGTTATCAACATTTTAAAAAATGTTTCCTTTGTATAAGAGTGTTAACAACCGTTAGGCTTTGTTAGTGATAAGGCAGAAAGTGTTGTGCAAATCCTCAGGGTGGTCGGCGTAATGTGGAGAAAGGTGTGGCCATAAAGTCGGCTCATTTGAAAGCAATGATATAAAATGTCGGTCTCTTTGTGCGTAAGCGCCGTTCCGGCGTTATTCATTTAGAAAGTTTTATCTCGCAGAAACAGTTAGGGTTTCTTTGTTAGCTATTCTATTAGCCAAAATATTGCGTTTTTAATTTTTTTACGCATTGTAAAATCCTTTTAAAATATTTTCACACGCAAAGTTTAAACCATCAAACATTTTTAAAAAGTGTTTGGTTTTTTTACTGAACCGGACCTCATTCAATTGCTTTCATCAATATGTTTATCATGTTAAGAAAACATAAGCAACAATTAGGTAGTAGGTATAATGTGATGGCATTTAGGATTGTAATAGAGTTAAAATTTTTCTTTCTATTCACGTTCTTTACTAAAAAAAACGCCTAAGAAAATTATCCCTACCGGAAGCGATAAAAGAAAATAAAAATCCAAGTTTTCCTACCAATCATGCTGGTTTGGATAGATGGAAATATTTTTTCAAAGTATTTCTACCGGTAGGGATATTCGGATTTTTTTCCATCTATCCCTACCAGAATTTTATCCATCAAGAATCCATCTATCCCACGCAGGATAGCGTGGTAGGGATAGGTGGAACAAGCGAAATAAAACAGCAATATTGGTTAATAGCATGTTTAAAACTACTCAACTACTCTCGAAAATGACTTGAAAACTTCTTAACAGGCCTTGATGTATGGACATTGGAAACATTAGAGGCAATATCTACAACAAACATAAATCATTTCAAATCCATAAAGAAGCAACAACATTTCACTTATCGCTGCGCCGTACTTTCCATAAGGAAAGGGTTAGATAATTCAAAATGTCCCGTTACGGTCCTAAACGCTTTCTTCAACATTTTGAAAAAGTAAATAAAAGAGAAACCTCGGCCGCAACATTAAACCCTTTAGCACGTTTTCTGCGGAGAATAGCGCAATTTTTATTACTTTACAGCGGGCCTCAAATGTTGCAGATCTCCGCAAAGACGCCGACGCAAAGGGGTATCATAAAAACAAACGGAAAGGGTTTACACAATGCAGAAAATTACGCAATGACTAGTTTTACGAGTTTGTCAAAAGCGCATTTGAAAAAAAATTACTTCGCAGGTACGAAATGGATCCTTTGTTGCGGCGAGGGTGCCCAACCCTCGGATCAAAAAAAACTCACACTGCGAATACAAGTGCCATTGACAATATAATGCAGTGTATGCAAATAGATGCAAATCTGTTTACGATGGTTTCTCGGTGCTACAATAAATGCTTTGTTGAGGTGCGACAATGATGCTACCGAATCTGATTATGATGGTTGTAAACAAATTGTCGTTTCCCAGAATTTCTTCTTGCTAATAATTGTGAGATGGGTTCATTAATGTAGGACACCTTATAGTTGCACAACTAAATGTATTTGTGTAGTTTGGGTAATTAGTGTTCTCCATGGTGATACGGTAATCATTTTATTGAAGAGTTTTTATGTAGGTAATACAAATCTTTACACATTCACTTTACAACTTCAAACAAAATTATGTACATATGTTAAAGATTGGATCCCGGTTGAACTACGCTAGCGCTTTTTAATTGGCCCGGGTTCATGTGCTCTATTCATAGCAATTAAAATTTCATAGTACGAGGGAAAAAAAGTTCTTCATTTATGTGAACTTAAAGTCAGACAACTTTGAGAAAACATTATTTACAGAGTTCTCATACCTATTTTGCTTTAAAAATATTTTAAAACTCAAACCTTGCTTTCCGTCTTTTAGATATCTTAACTGCAAGTATACTACCGAACCACTTAAAGTGCATTTACACGCATATACCCTTAGCAATTAGTCTAAAGCAGTTCGTTGTGCATTACTCTAGTACAAAGTTCAGCATCAAATTTTCCTGCGATATCATTCACATAGAGATATTGCCCCTTGAACTTGATCTCTTTATCAACGAGGGACCGAAAATTGTTTCAACGCGTCGCATTCCGCGCTCAGGGAGCATACGCTCACATTCACATCACAATGCTGCTGCACTACTGATTATGATGTGAATTTTATTAGTCAGAAAATCAGTGGCTTATGTAGAGTGTAAGCCACCGACACTGACTGTGACTCTACATAATACGTCTACAAGAAATTCTTAGTCTTGATCGTATTATTGGAATTACGTCTTCATAAGTAGAAACAGAGATTGCAAAATGGTTAGCTACTAAATAATTCTGCACTCATGCTTATACTCGTCTATTGTGAGTGCTTTCACTGCAATTTGCATTGTCATATTTTTTATTTTATCAACTTAAACCTACGTATCCGATACCTACAAGACTATTATCACTAGTAATTAATTGCTTGAAATGGTCACAGTAAGAACATGCATATATGAAAAATGTTGCAAATTAAATTAAATACTTCATTTTCATTCTTCATTCCTTCATAAATGCGGATCGTGCGCAAGCGCATGGGATATCGGTCGGTCTCGGTATGCTAATGCGTAGATTGGACAGGTCGTTGGCCGGACGGAGAACCAAAGCCAGAACCAGCTACCCTCCCACCCTTGCGTGGATATTTTTACGGCCATACCAATAACCTTAAACATTTTTAAAAATAAAAAACACAAATACAAATGGTACATCGTTAAATCTTTCTAGTATGCATGGTATGATAATAATCAGAAATCTGAGCCTTGGAAGTGGAAATCTTTAACTTATCGTAATTATGGTAGCAATAATTTCTTCTATTTTACTCAATCTATGATAGTTTTTTAATGAAAATTCCCTATTTTTAATCATTTTCCTTCAGCGTGGCTATTTTTCTTGTTATGTTAAGTTTGTACGAAATATGGACACAAGATTCACATAACTGGTAAACAGCTTTGACATTGCCAGATTTAGAAGTAGGTATAGTACAATTTATCAATGGTACAATTGATACTTGGACCTATTTTTTGAATTTTAAATTCTTCTGGCATAATATATAGCAACTAAATATGCCAAATTACACCAACATGAATGATACAAAAGCTACATCATATGAATGATGCAGGCGAGCAATGCAACCAAATGCAACTGAATGCATCTAAGCGACCCACGCCCGCGACAGTGTTAAAATCGGCCGATGGGCCGCGACGCTCGCTGGCCAGTGACCTTGAGCAGCGAGACTGCGCCCGCGCACACGATTATGTCATCGAGTGCACAAACATTTGGATCTGGGTCGGACAACTTAGAGAGCTTAATAGAAATTAAGCATGAGGAAACTTAGCATCGGTTAGACACTAACAGCGTTCATTAATTCCCAAGGTACCCTACTATTTGTCCACCAGTGGCGATTCGAGCATTGGGAAAAATAACTTTACATAATCTTTGTAGTCAGTAAAAGTTAATTAATAATAATTGATGGAATGCTAGTTGGTATATGATATTTTTATATAAAATATACATATTAATGTTTAACCATTGTAAATGCAGAACTAAATCATTTGCCCGGTATACTAACAGCGTTGAAATCGATCAATAGTAATGTGACACATTTACAAAGATAGACAAAAACATATAAAAGCATCATAAATCATGCTCGGGGAGCACCTTTAATAACGACGGACTCAGATAGTTACTATATGGACTAATGTAATGCTAGTTAGGTATGTGACTAAGGTGTACCTAAATCGTTGACATTTTTCCGTATTCTTCCGCGCTTATTCATTCTATTGCATGGTCATCCTAAACGACGTGCATTCTGCCGTTGCAGTGTTTGTCTATGAGTTTGAGCATAGGAAGGGGGCTGATTATTGCACCTATTATGACAATGTAGACTCTCTGGCTTATATAAAAAAAATATGAAGTTGGTATATCTCAACTTTTAAAAATAGCGTTTTTTGTAGGTGCTATTCTTTTCTTCCCTGATAATTTTAAGTTCATCAGTGCCATCTGATAAAGTTACTCACTTAATTTTTATTTGACTTATCAAGTTAAATTTATAAGACTGTTGACATAGAAAGTTACGAACATTGTGCTTGAATAACGTTTCCTCGGGAGATGAGAGGAAGTTTTGAATGCGTGGGCGTCTGGATGCAAGCTGAGCGCAAGCCTAACTATAGGGCTGTTCACAACTTTCATCATAGCTGTTTGCATTAATATAATTAGCTGTAAACCTACAAAACTCAAACATTAATATTACCAATCCATGCTTAAATAGACTGTTGTTTTTTTATTAAATTATTATTGAGCTAAAATTGTCTGATATCGGGTAACCTAGTACTGCCTTAAATTGTTTACAAGTTCAGGAAAAAAAAATAAGGGATGTTTATGGGGTTTTAAAGGCAGGCAGCGAATCTGCGTAACTTGTGCGGTTGTTGATATCCATGGGCAGGGGTGATCACTTACCATCAGGTGACCCTCTTTTTCGTATGCCTGCCTATAACATAAAAACATAATAATGTTATTATCATAACATTTAATAGTAAGTACCTAGTGTATTTTTTCCCAATATCCTGCACAAAATTAACAATCACTTCGGTAATTCTGTTTATAACAGATCATTATACTATTCCATGTTGCATAATATATCTATTGGATTGTGTCTAGCAGCTCTAATGTATTGGTCAGATAACCGGGACGCGCACCAGCCACAGATAAACTCGAGAGCTGGCAACCCTTGTATGCCGACGCATATAATGGATGCATAATGGCGGTGTGCCACTTCTCGAGAAAGTGCAGCGGCTGCAGCCTTGAGCGGCCCTTTCCCTCGTCCATCAAACTGAGGCGGCGCTCTCACCATTTTACCAAACCTCACATTATACTATCGAGCGGACATTTATCGCAGTTACACCATTAAAGTGTTCACCCAGAGGCGTAACAAACTTGATTCATATTATTCCATGATATTATTTAATGGACAGCCAATTCTATAAATCGCTTTCTCTGAGTATTTTAATCGAAAATGCGTCTACATACGAATAGGTGGTGATTACGCAATGTATTGCAAACTAATTGCAATTCATAGTATGGAGAAGCTGTAAAGTTTCCAAAATTGCTTTATACTTATACATGACCATAAAACATTCAATTGCAAACCGAAAATGTTTTAATTTTACTGTATGATAGTAAAAAGTAAAATATGTGATGGATCTCTAAAATTAGACTTCGATTGTAAAGAATTTTAATCTTGACGAGAATACCGACGCTGGAATTGATGAATAGTCATTTGATTGATCATGTCACAGATACATTTCTAGTACGTTCCAAATAATCCCTGATGAAAGGATTAAACCGAAGCACAAGGAGTCGTGTCGTCGTGTGCGTGATAGGCGTGCCATGCATGGCTATAAGGCTACATCCTGCGGGG
This sequence comes from Nomophila noctuella, assembly GCA_958496325.1. Taxonomy (NCBI): domain Eukaryota; kingdom Metazoa; phylum Arthropoda; class Insecta; order Lepidoptera; family Crambidae; genus Nomophila; species Nomophila noctuella. Next base: position 9,758,316 of record OY292486.1, on the reverse strand, counting down.
CGTGCGCGCGGGCGGGGCGGCAGGCGGTTATTTCGGTATGCACATTGCATGCAGCGGCATCGACGCACTTGCCACTCGAAATAGTCAGGTCAGGGACCGCGACACTCGCTCGATCCTGCCCCAAGGTCAAGACTCAGCTCCGCTCCCCCGCGCCACAACACATTGCACTCCCGACGACCAACCGAATCTCGCCCGTCCGCCATTTTGCTTTTTCGGGCTCAATTCGTTTTATATCAACAGCGTAGAAAGATGTTGGATGAAGTCACCCGCTATCCATTTGAATTTTACATAATAAGGGGCGATGGGGGCTACTTAATCTATCAAAAATTTTACAATGACAACACAAAAAGGTATCTTTTACTATATAGGCTTAGCACACAGAATTGATTTCTAGTTCGATATGTCTAAATAAATACGAGTATAACAGAATAGGTAATTTGGTCGTATCTACGTTGTCCACAACCATACCGTTTTTGGCATTGCTATTGGTAGTAGGTAACTACAATTAGATACCTCATTAAAGTAATCAAATAAAGCGCAAAACTGATGCAATATGCGTTTAGTAATAGATAAACAATCGATAGAGTTGTCTGTTATCAGCACAAATGTTAGCAAACGTGACTGTTGGACATTTTAATCGATTCTTAATTGCGAATAGTCAATTAAACGTCGCGAGATAAAACAGCGAAGTGCGTAGAACTCGTTAGTCAAAACTGCGATAAGGACTTTTCTTCGTTCACCAATATTTATATTGTCTAGACTTGAGTCAGTGGAATTTGCCATTCGGTTTTTAATTTATCAATATCCTGTTTCGCTGTTAGGTACTCTTATTGATTATAATGCCCATACAAATCTGAAAATATTCTCATGCGTTGCTTTTCTTTGTATGTATGAAAGTTTTACCATCTTCGATTAGGTGGTTGCTGTCGTTCAAATATGCACGCATGTCGATTTCCAACACTAACATACAGTGATTTTCTGTTGCATGTCATCAAAAATATTTAATCACTTCTGAAAGCAACAAGTTGTTATTTAATAACGGACATTAGCAATAGATAATAGGGAACAGAAACTTTGTTTTATAAAAAAAAGAAAAAAAAATTACGTGTAATAATAAATAAGCAATTTGATATGAGTACCGATTTTGTATGTATTTTGTACAAATGCCTGTCATGAAATTGCATAAAAAATCAACCTGATATGCGGCAAAAACCCACATTACATACCTATTAAATAAGAGTAGGCGATTAACTTATCGGATAGGTACGAAAATAAAAACATCACCTATTGATGTGCAGCGGACCAGTTACCTAACCAAGATAATATTCCATTAAAATATATATATCGACGTTGCGTAGTACCTATTAAACATCGGCCAGTCAAAGGAGGCGGTTTTGTAAAATAATAACAGGATTCACCCTCCCGTCCGTGGTTACTTTTATGGTTTCAGCTTCCCTTAAGTTTGGTCATCGACACCGGCAGGGGGAGATATGTTACAAATTAATTGCCATTATATTATATATTCATTTATACCGATTTTAAGGTAAATACAATTCAACCCCATAGCCGCTTTATCAGTCTGCCTATTATCTAATCTAGAAATTCGGTCGCCCCGTTTATTTTTGACACGGTTTCATAGTTCATAGATTAATAATAATACCGATTAGAGTTTAGGTAGGTATGTTCAGTAAAAACCCCGATCAATGTCTGGTATCGCGGCTCAACATTCCTCATCTCGAATGTTTCAATTTTCCATAAAAACTTCGACACGTCTGTAGATAGGGAGGAGCGGACAAGGCATCCACGATGTTGGCGAGGACATTGCACTTCTGAGCCCCCCTCTCCCGCGCCCCTGTGGTCCTTCCCCGCGTTGCCCTGCCGAAACTCGCTAACCAACTTCGCTCGGCGTTCGGAGCTCCACCGACCGGATTTAACTATTTAGTCACCCAGTCGGGGTATTTGCTTTGTGGATGATAGTTTTAACCTCTTCTGTTACAGTAATCTATTACTAGCATGACACACTCACTGTTAGCACAGTCGGTCATACGAGTAGAATATGGGATACGCAATGGTGAGTTTGTGGGTTAGTTGCACAAAATGCGCGTCAATTTTTATTACTTTGACTCTACATCTTGTTGCATGTACATATATATGTAGTTCTGCAAAATATAGTGTTACTTTTCTGCTACAACTTTCGAATAACGTTATTTTTATTGCCTTTATATTTGAATTATTTGTAAAAAGACTATGATAAGTTTCAATACCTATTTGTTTTTTTTTGTAAAGCTTCATACTGATTGACATAAATTGAGAATCCTAATATAAAGTTGCATTAAACAAATTTATAGCGAATTTAATAAAATATAATTTTCCTAAGCTTAATAAAAAGCTGTCATAACAACCTCGGTTTTGTTCCATTTCGATCAATCATTGAGTGTTTCAGATTGAGCTTGTCACGATAGAACATAATCATGTCATAATTAAGACAAATTAGTAGCAGTTACGGGCTTTCATTGAAGTGTTCATTGAGCGACCGAGGTGGGCGAACGTCGAGAACATTCCAGAATTCATTTCTTACAAAGTTTCTCTTATCCAGATTTTGGTATGTGATGTCAAAGTATGTCCAACGATAACATAACATTCACTGAAAAATTAAACAATACTTAATCTAGTATATAAAGGAACTATGTTTTTTGGACACTTAAACACAAGTCATGAGAAAGTGAAAGGAAAGTATTGAGGCCTTTGCCCTACAATAGGACATGACAGGCTCGTAATAATAAATAATAAAAATAAAGAACTTTGCACTTTTTACATTAAAATAGAATTTTCAACCTTCGATTTTGAAATTGTTTTGGTTTGGAGATAATTTAACTCCATCAGTTAACTCCCCGTCCTTATTTTTCGGAACGCGCTCTAAATTACACATAACTTCCACAAAATCGTACCGAAATCATTACTGTATCAATTTCGATCACGATTTCTACATGTCTGATTCTGATAGAGCTAAGCTGCGTACCGTCTCGCCGGCGTGTTTGTTGTTGAACGTCGTTGCGTCAACAGTGCAGCGGTTGCGTCAACAAGCGATGCAGCCAGCGTGCAGCGCATCCGCGGCTGCTTCCCGTTACTTGCTATGTACTCGTGACGTACATAGAGTAGCCATTTACTGATGTAGCGACTGCATAACAAATCTTCTCATTGCACGAAAATAATATTTTTAGTGGTATTTTTCATTAACTCTGAAACAACACATTATGATGCCTTTTAGTATTAATGATTCACTACTTAATTTGTAATTAGATTTTACATCATTGCAATATTGAAAATTATTTAATATTAAATTAAATTGCTAGAGCGTTCTGCAACTGCAAAACAGAATGCGAGGGTCGTGTTCTTCGTGCCAAATGCACAACAACCACTCTCTTGGCACTGATAGTACCTACGTAGTGTGCAGGTTTTCTAACGATATTTTTTGGCACTGCAGAGCTGGTATAAAAAATCCACATTTAAGAGGTCCCTTTCCGTTTTTAAACCATGGTCTTCACGCATGTGAAGCGGCGTTCTTGAGCACCAGAATAGCTTTTACAGGCAAAAACCTATCGCGTTTAAGGCTTAGTGCTAGTCACTGTGATTCCTCCCCACTATAGATGATGATTGATCAATACACTCTTGATCGAATACAATTAGATCGACGGCATATCCTCTGCGTCAAAAAAGGCCTTCAGAAAAAGTAATTGATCATGGGATCTAAAATTACTGCTCTCCGAATTTGGCGATAGAATCTTTACCTAAAATCCTGATAAAGCCTTGCTTCACAATTACATCTCTCAAGAGTACATGATAGAAGAATAATTTTGTTCTTGATTTTTAATAAATATGACATATTTAAATATGTTAGTATCTGCCGACGCTACGTCTCGGCGTCTGTCCCGCGCCTGCCTCAACAGGCGGCCCGTTACGTTGCGCCCGCGCACCGACACGTCACGTTCGTGCTTCCTTTGCTACATCCAACATTATTTTTAATTTTACACCGCGCCCAAACTCAGAACGTCCTGCTCTATGACTCTGAAGACGTTGATTGTTTAATTAGCTTTCCGCCCGCGGCTTCGCCCGCGTTGAACTTGCAAAATTTTGTTATTATCATTTTTTCCAGATTAAAAAGTACCCTAATATTTAATCCGGACTTCTAACTTTAACTGCAAAATTTCAAAGCAATCAGCTCAGTAGTTACGGCGTGAAAGCCGAACAAACACGAAACAACAAAGATACTCACTTTCCTCTTTATAAAATTAGTATTTTACACCGCACCTAAACTCAGATCGTCCTGCTCTGTGACTATGACGTTTATTGCTTAATTAACGTGTTCCTGCTGTGAAATCATGCACCATGCAAATGCTTTGGAAAGCTTTTATGTCGAAAACCCTTAATTTAATGTATGTAGATATTAATCTGTTCTGTTACTGAGTTTGAGTAGGTAGTTTTCTTAATTGGGGGTGGACAGGCTAAAGACAGCAGTGAAACTGCGAAATAATTTAAATTAAAATACAATCAGACTGAGTATTTTTTTTTGTATTTATTTCAATAAACAGTATCTGCCTACCTAAAAAATAAAGGAAGTTCAATTTTGTTTTCTTTTGGAAAATTGGAACAAGCCTGTTACTTCTAGGAAGTTAAAGATACCTTTTGAATATGATAGTCACTTTAAATATTTTACTTCTAAACTTTTAGTTAAATTTCCTTTGATCATAATGAAAACGATAATGCAGTACAGCTCAATAACAATTTACCTACATACTCTAATACGAACCTTTGTCCAAAGATGTTGTAATTGTGATAGACGTACATATTCCGACCTACACCAACATTCAATTGTGTTTGTGGAACAAAGATAATGCTATCTGTCTATGCAAATTGCCCTTTAAATGGCCACATGCTAATTGCATTCATATCAATGCAAGAGGAGAGTAAACATTGATAAGCCGTTTCCGTAAATTAAAATAAATATACTATGTTATAACAATATGTACAAAACTGTCTAGGTTTGATCTTAACAATTTGGTTAAATAAAATTGACTTTTCATATTGTTTTATTAAACATATTATGATTTTTTCTAAATAAGTGTGCTAATGTTGTTTTTGCAATGATCTCTTACTCCTTCAATAACTAAAAACCATTAGTCATCACCATAATCTTCATTAATAATAGCCAATCAGTCTTTTTCAGGTGTGTTTAATTAGGCTAAAGCGACTGACATTTTTACAAGTTAAATAATTATGGAAATTAGAACATCAAACTAAAAATTTAACCCTGATTAAAAATAAGGAGACAGTGAAATTATTTTCATCCGTTCTTTTAACTGTCTTCAATAAAATCAGTCGTATGTAATTTACATAGTAGATTACGGTCCTAAATTATCCTTCCCCTAAGACAACACCTGAAACTCTACACTATCAAAAAGGAAAGAGTTCAATTATATTTAGCGATCGCCCCTGTAATTACAGCGGAGGTTTCCTTAATTACGCGTCCAAATAAAAAGGTAGAGCTTCCTACTTCCCACCGCCTTCTGCGGTGCATGTGGCGATGCGGCTTATTACTGCGCACACCGGTAAATACTATCAAAATATTACAATAAACTTATGAAAGGTCTAGAGGAGACATCAAGTTGGTGATGAAAGGTACTGGAATACTTTATAATAGTTGAACACAACTCTACCTGCCAATTCTTACACTTGAAAAATAGGACCAATGCATATTCTCATAGAAGACATTTTGTTCTCGAGTATCTCCTGATTTTATTATGACCTTAACCTGAGTTTATTATACATCCATTAGTTTTCCTGCCTTGCGGCTTATTTGTCTTAGTAGATAATTATTTCTTTAAAAGTCATATATGTATAAATATTATAAATATAAAGTAAAAAGAGAGGTAGAGGTTTGTGGAAATTCCACTCGAATGAGCCGCTCGTCTGGGGAAGTACCTCCACCTTACAGAAGACCGCAGTGAAGTAGCACTTCGTAACTGTTGTGCTATGTTTCTGCTGGTGAGTAAGGTTGCCAGAGCTCAGTTGGGGAGGGTATGGGGTTAAGGCCGGCAACACATCAACGATACCTCTGGTGTCGCGGATGTCCATGGGCGGCGGAGATTGCTTACCATCAGGCGACCCGCTGGCTCGTTTGCCGCCTATAACATAAAAAAAATAAAAAAAAATTTGAAGATACCCTGAAGCTCATCTAAAGGTTTTTGTTATTTTCACCTCAATTAATGCAGCAAAAACATTTGTTTTTTTTACACAGCTTTTACAATGTGAGAATATGGTTGTCCTATTCTAAATCTTCTTACCTCTATGTGTACTAGGTTCAATAAAATAATGCGCGTGACATCAGTTCCGGCGGTACAGACCTGGGACAAGCCGGTCTATTTCAGGCAGCTTAATTGATCGCGTCTTACGTTACATCAATTACGACCCGTCCAGCTATTCATGGATCTTTGATCCGAATAGTCTAGAACAACCTAAGATTGTTTCCACCGAAAATAAGCTAAAGCGGTTCGTAGTAGTAGGTACTAGTAAATCACAATTTTCATCCTTCATTTTTGTAGGGACAATATTAGCGCAACCGCCGTTCAAGTTTCGTCTTATCATTTACGAAATGGTTATGAGATTTTTGGTTATGAGTGGGTTGACGAGATCATATACATATTGTTTTTAGTAGTAGTAGCCCAAAATACGAAATGCATTCGCAAAATGAAAAAATACTGGCTAAAATACAACACGCAAACGCTATAAAAAGTACATAACTAATTATCCGTTCCGATGCTAGCATTCATAGAACAAGCTTCGGGCTTAGTATGGGGCTAGCAATTGGTGTGTTTGTCCAAGGAATCTATCTATCTATTTTTATCCACCTACGCCGCTCAAGCGTTTGAATTTGAAATACAATGAAAAACATATAGTTTTGTACTAATTAACAGGCAAATGGGAACATTGACATTTCAGCAGGCCCCGATCTGTGGTCGAGCGTTGAACCTCATTGTTGGTTGCGAAACAAGCCATTTGCATCTGACCCGAGCGACACAGTAGAAATCGCAACATTAATTATTCAAATCACAATGTTTATATGTTAATGCAGTGACTTCTGAACTGCATTAATTCTTGTATTTTTATTAAAAAACGCTGAAACTGATTTTTTTTTATTTTGTCGTGTTCCTTATTTGCATGTTTAAGCACTTATAATCTATTTATATCCCTGCCGGCTGTTGTTTTGATTTCTGGGTTAATTACTGATAGAGTTTGATGGGTTGATTTAGTTAAGAACTTGCGTGAGTTCAAAATTAAGATATAAGCATCCAATGTAGATAATACACAGAACATTCATTCCAAATGTTGCCAACAGTAGAGTTATTGTAAAATACCACATACAATTTACTTGTCTTTTTTCACCAAAAATCAAAATAATCTGGTCGTGAGTGAATAAACATGTTCCAAATCACTTCACACGCAAACGTCGAAAACTCGCAATACCACTTTTTAAAAACGCATTAGGTTAGGGCAAATCGAACGTTTTTATGCGTAATATAAAGATGATTCCCTCTTTCTTAGCGATGTCCGGTGCAATCGGGGATCGTTGGCGGGTCAGAGGTGACCAACGGCTGGTGCACCCTTTCGCGACTTGCACTCGGACACCGATGGACATTAGGTCGGATTAATGCGTCTGCGTCGAATCGACCATTGTTGTCGCAACAATAAAGCAAAGCAATTTTGTGCGGTGTGTACGAATTTTAGCTTTTCGTAGGGTTTAACTGAGAGATGGTGGTGAGAGAATAATTTAGTCTTCTAGAGACTTGAAAACATTTGAGCTGTTTCCGCATAGCTATTCAGGCTTTCTAATTTCAAAATACAATACAAGTATAAATCCTCACCACTGAAGAGTAAATTCAAACGATTACTTAGAATTTGGAGACAAACTTATACTAGGAGTGTAATATTTCTTAGATCAGCAGAGATTTTCTAAAAATAAAACAGGATGCTGATAAAATAATGAATTAATTCCAAACTATCAGATGAGTATTATTTGGTGTACATAACAACTTCAAATCTTTTTATAAGCAAAATAAGACAAGACTAGCAAAAGACTACCTACTCTACCATTTTTTTTACCTTTTCTTATAAAAAGTAGCGGTCAATGTCAGATAACAAGTTAGCAATGATTACGTGAGGTACAAGTTGTGTATCCCATGAGGTCACCTCGGTCAAGGGTGACCAACGGCCCTTGGGGTTGCGAATAAATACCATCGGCCATGAGACTCGGACCGCTCTCGGACAAAAGGGGATTTTTGATAATTTGGATGAAAGTTAATCCGTCATATTATAAAATTTAAATCAAAATTTCTTACCATTAATTTCAGAAAGAAAATAACATTATAATTAATATATATTTATTACATAAGCAAAATATAAATATTCGTACAGTATATTGTTGAAACGATTCGTGTTCTTTTCTCATTTTATTTATATGATTACGTTGAAGAATGTCTTTCTAAATACGCGAATAATAAGGTTTAATTAGTAGCCTCTTTCGTCATTTCTATAAAAACTTTACTTTGTTATAGGGTAGGTACTTTAACCTCAGATTCGAATCGGTAAACTATGTATAAAGTCCTTCGTGCTAATCTAGACATTTTTGTAGGTACGAGTAAACCTTACATTGAATCATGCATATCGCGAAATAATTTGTTGGCAATGCCATAAACCCTTTACGAGCATAGTTCAATGTCACGGCAAGGATAAGTTCAAGTTCTCAGTCCCATGAGGTCAGCGGTCAGAGGTGACCAACGGCTAGCGAATGTCCGAACTTGCAAAAATCACCGACTCGACCCTCACCTGTTAATGTTACATTGTACACACACAATAGGCGCAAACTTTTTACATTCATAACAAAACATCGCCCATTTTTTACCAAACACAATGTACGGCATAGCGAAATTCTGAGATTAGATAGCACTAATGAATGTTGCAAAGATAACAATGTAACAACATTACGCATTACTACAAATTGAACAATGGATTTCCATACACGCAAAAATGCAAAAACACATATAGAAACTTCTTATCTTCCTACACCTTTTCCCTTTGACCTGACCTGGAAATGTGGATACGTTATATGTGGTCCATTCAGCCATTTCTGCTAAAGTTATTGTTCGTCAATTTTAGGTTTTTTAAAGCATCTTTTTATTTCTTTTACGCTTCATTCGGATATGGTATTTATCTTACGCGCTATTGTGTGAGGAGAATGAAAGGTAATGCACGTTAAATGTATGCAAATCGAAATGGGGAACAATGTGAAGAAGGAATAAGCTGGAAGACCGGACGCGGCGGCCGTTCGCCACCTCTGACCCGGCCGGCCAGTGGACGCCAATCTTTGGATTAGCAAGTTCACACACTAGCCTTGATGGTGAAGGTCGCGGGCTTTGTACTCACGGAACGCTGGTGTTCTTGCTTGGGCAACTTGTGTTTTTTGGCGATGAGAGGACTTCTGTATTAACCGAAATGTCTATGTAGGTAACGCATAAAATCTACATTATGTAACTAATCCTTTTGTAAACTCAAACATTTATCAATTAGATGTTTTTAGATGATCAACTATACGCAACATCTATTCTTAGGTATAATACAGCTGAAAAATTACTTTGATAAAAATATGTTTGTTTAGGAAAGTCTATTTGTCGAGGAAGACTTTCAGTTATACATATAAGTAAACACTGCATGTGCGAAAACCGAAATCCTCGCGGACGAAGGCGGTTGCTACGACTAGGTATATCGTATAAAAGCAAATACATATTTTTGAATGATTGAAGGAATAAATGTTCTTGGCATGATTTAAATCCACGATACCTTCTTCCTAAATTCATAGGACAGGGCCGACACTACCCTGATTTAAAATTAATAATCCGTTAAAGCGTAATACGTATTGAAATGTGTAGGTGACTTTGTTAGAAATAAAACTTTGTACTTCATTAGGAAAAAATACTTAGTGAAAAAAAGAAAAAACTTTTTAAAACGGCCGAAGTTGAAGGAAATTGTTACTTAAAAAGACATTTCCACAACTTATAGCAGGTTCGTTAAATTTAAATCAAATCACAAATTCGCATCGCGTACATATCACACATTTTTATTTTAATAATAAACGTCACATCAAATTTCACGGTCGCGAGTTACGCGCAGTGGTCAGTCGCCAGTTCCTTCGATTTACGGTTCTTTTATTTACTCTAAGCTTATTAAACCCTTTCCATTGTTGGTATTCTTCGGGGTAATTAATATGCTCGGCTTTGTGCAAAAACGGAACTATTGTTCTGTGTTGTTTCGCCGCTTTGTACCGGGTTTAGGGTCGTTTTGACCGCTTTGTTTAGCCGATCATTAGACCAGTGGGCAGTTTCGGACTGACCACGCTGGCCAGTTTTTTCTCACAAGTATAGTACTACGACCGTTACGATGCAGTTTGATGCAAATAATAAGGAATGATTAATGATTGACTGTGATCGCGTGTGATGTGAATTTTGCTCAACTCAATTTTACTGGGCATTTGAATGGAATACTTTTTTTTATTCTTAAATACTTTACTATCAATAAAGATTGTGCGAGAAATATACATTTCGCTTGAAGTAAAACATGTTTTATTTGGCTAATTATTTATTCGGCCAAAATTCAACTATTTCCCATTGGGCTAACTCTAGAAAATTAGGCGCAAGCTCAATCGTTTCCAAACCGATTTCAAATTTTATTTTCAATATCCTTAATAACACGATTTTTCAAAAAAACTGATCAGCGATTCGATTGGTCAATGATACATAAGCAGTACATAATTGATAAAAAACCTCCTTCAGATTTCCTGCGCGCCTAGTATACCTACCTACTCGTTAACTTGACGGCACACTAAGACAGATCTGTGTAAAGGATCGTCCGAACAAACCGCGCATGTGTGTTTATTTACTCCACGCGAATGTTCGCGAATCGCATCACGCGAGAGGAAGGAGGATCGCCCTCTCGCGAACCGACCAATCAGACGAGCCCTCCGTATATGACGGCGGGAGTCGCGAATTTATTAACCTGTCTTGCGTAGGTACATTTCTTTACATTACTGCGATACATAGGAAGCAACGAAGCCTTTTCATTGGTTAGGTATTACATTATGTATAGTATTGGCGTACAGATGTATGTATTAGTATATTGATAAATATGTTAACAGCTATGTATTTTTCGTTGAAAGATAATAACATACAATATATCCGCTGAGTTGTTTTGCTCTCGCGCGAACTCCACGAGGTCATGCGGCCTTGGTACCGCGAAGGTATTATAAAGTTCTTCTCGTGTCAAGCTGTTTTTCTGAGCAAGAAACAATAGCGCATGTCAAATATGTCTATTACTCCGGAAATAAAAAAAAACCTAAGGGGTGAATTCTATTAAGCGGGCTTATTTGAAGCCAGTGTTCGGAATTAGTAGGGCCTATGTTTAGCAAAGGTGTGCAACCCTTCCGCGTAATATATCGGGCCGGGCGTTCAGCAACACGTGTTTGCTCTAACGCTGATCCCGGGAGGTTACGGGATAACGCATCGCTTGCAACTGCACTTAATTAACCAGTAGCAAGCCGGGGACACATTTATCTTTTTTGTAAGATATGGAAGTATGGATTCGTACCGCAACAATGTACGAACCTAAATACGTGTAGTTCGACCACTATCGACTATTCAGAACATTGTAGGTACAAGTCGTATATTTACTCAAACATAATTTAGATAGTGTTTGCTTGTCATAATGGCTATGTACCTACCTGACTACTAAAAATATGAAGTGTCAAATGGTATTTGTCTTGTTGCTTTTTAAAACTTTCCTTCAATTCAAAAAGTTAATTTTATTATAATAATTAAAAATGCAACCTTTTTTAAATCCCTCGAGAGAAAATAGCAGCACATTCGAACGCATCTCGCTGACGACAATAAATCTACGTCGCAATCAACATAGCTTCCGAACATTAAAACATGTAGGAATGCGAACAAGCGATCCTCCTGTAACCCTTTCATGACGAGTGGCAAAAAATAAGTGTCGAGGGGATCGCGAGATTAGCCCTCCTAGAGAGCAAAAACACCGCACATGGGCGTATTTCAATTAGCTGTCAGTTTGTCAACTCTTTCACTATTATTTTGAGTCCCACTAGGCGCCAATAACCCTCTTAATGAGCTTTTAAAAATAACCAAAACGATCGGCCTTTCACAAAACGTCTGTACTCTGAAATAATTTATAGCAGAATTTGTTTTTTATGTCCGACTAAATCACTTTGGGCGTATTTGTCCAAGCTATTAGATTTCTCATTTCAAATCAAGTGAGGTATTAAAGTAATTTATATTCTTTTGTAATTGACACCTAATCTCTGTTTTGGTACTCACAATGGGAGCTGGTAGCGTTTATTTAAGCTAAGTAACACGATCAAAAGTGCTGATATGAATAAAAAAAATAGGTTACTATACAAAACTATAAGTGAACAAAAAAAAATCAACACTGATTGACTACCAATTAGAAATAGACCATTTCTTTCAGATTGTGAACGTCATGGTAATGGTGATTTTACACACAATATTTATAATTTATCAGCACGCGTTTCTTTTTTGATGCAAATACTCTGAAACCGGTAGCGAATGCCCAAGGTGGAATTAATTTGTTCAAATGTAATTAATATGCTTGTTGGTACATAATCGAGTTATTTAAATGCAAATAAAATAGGAAAACATTATGGTTCGTTATGTGAGCGCAGTCAAATGCATAATGAGATTTAGAAGAACAAAAAGGTAAATCTGAGGAGAGTTTTTGCTGGTGAAATACGCGGATATTCCATTTAACCCTTCATCGCAGAGGAAGTGTAGGTAAGTAGGTCAGACAGTCGATTGTGCATTGCACATGTTGTGAAAGCTAAGCAAAAAATACCCCTCTTATTGCGCTTTGTTTCGGAGCGTGAAAAAAATTTGATTATTGCCTGCAATTTGTACCCTTAAGATGCCTTGTGATGCCGCTTTGAATTGGTCCCTGCTCTTGAGTTTTCTATGATATGTATGAAATGCTGTTGTGAACGTAGTGTTCACAAATACTGAAGTTTTGATGATCATTTTAAAAGGGCCTGACTCGAATAAAAATATTTCTGTTTTGTAATGACTCAGAATTCAAACCTAGTTTAAAGAATTAAGTCAATTGGATTATTTTTACTCAAGTCATTGTACGTAATCGTAAATCGTACTGCTTATAAACAATACATCAACATGGCGTTAAAAAAAATGAAGTACGAAATTTTATTAGAAACTCGTTATCAAAACTTCACCAGAAGTGGCCAAGTTCCAACAGGATTAGTATAATACTAAAAAACAGCATTTTATCTTAGTTTTTGCCGTGTCTCGCATTCGTTTTACTCTTAACCCTTCCCGCGGTCTCGGCAGCTTTTCTTTGCTTACCAACCGCTTTTTTGTTAACCTCTTTTGAATGGCACATGCAGAGAGCCTTTTTTGTTGCCACATCAAACTATTCGATAAAACGCAATATCATCAACCTACCTGGACAATATTCAGTCTTTTCTTTTAATAGATCGTCTCTAATCGATTAGAGTCTGGAACACATTCACGTTCTTTACGACTGTAAGAACCTAAACGTTTATTACGCCTACGATTGGTTCTCGACGCGAAATTGGTGAAACTAATTAGGTTCTTCCAATTCTCTCTGCTTAGAATGGATAGGCTTTAATCACTATTGAATCTCGGTTGTAGTTCGGCTTAGTTTATGATATAAGTTTTTTAGATTAAGCTGAATTATTCCAATGTGCAACAAGATAGTAACATAGAATAGGAGCATAAGGCATCTTTCACTCCATTGCACAGTTTTTTACTTTTCGCTTGGAAATATAATCTTCTTCCCTGTTGTATCTTTTTTGTCCAAAACTAACAGTAAATCCTTATCCATTCCTCACGAAAACAAACGACCGGTCGTGCAAAATGTCAGATTCGATGGAATCTAACATTAAGAACAAAAAATCGCAGGTAAAAAGTCATATACCGGTATAATTGTCACAAATTAAAGCAAAAAACAGTTCACAAAAGATATCAAAATTCTGCAAGCCACACGAGCAGGTAGAGGGATCTTATAAAATGTAGTTTTTTTTCCTATAAATTGTGCAAAAGCGTGGGACGGTCGTGGGATAACTGTATATCGAGAGACAAGGCTTTAGAAATGCGAATCAATATATTAAAGTCGGATACAATATGGCGTTGTTGCAGGCGAGAACCTTATAAGTGCTTATGTAGAATGACAACACAGATTTCTTAATATTAAGTTTTAGTTATGTAACGCAATATAAAAGTTTTATAACAGTATTGCAAAAAAAATCTTTTCATATTTTCTAAAATGTACAAATCTTATGTATGTTTTCAGTGAAAATGGAAAGAATATAAGTAACTTACTAACTCTTTTGAGCGATTTTAAAATTTATACTTATTTAAACTGCAAGGCTAAATGCCAATTCTTATCCAATATTCTAAATTAATTATACAGAATATAATGAATTTGCAATATGCGGCCCTAATTTTACCTTTAATACCAATATTTAAAGTCCAGACTGTCGCGCCATGCAAAGAAAAGATTACAAAAAAAATTGGCCAAGTGCGAGTCGGACTCCCGCACTGAGGGTTCCGTACAAATTCTATTTTTGACGTATTAAAAAAACTACTGTATAGATTTCGTTCGAACCAATTTTCGTTGATAGTTTTTATGGTAATGTACATTATATATTTATTTCAGATTTATCATCCTCTTACTTTAGAAGTTAGAGGGGGGGGGACACACTTTTTTCCACTTTGGAAGAGTCTGTCACGCAAAGTATTCACTTAAGAAAAAAATTAGCTTAGAAACCTCAATATAATTTTTAAAGACCTATCCATAGATACCCCACACGTATATGTTCAATGAAAAAAAATATTTTCAGTTTCAGTTCTAACTATGGGGACCCCCCATTTTTTTATTTTTTTTTCTATTTTCGTGTGCAAACCTTGTTGCGGTTCACAGAATACATCTACTCACCAAGTTTCAATAGTATAGTACTTATAGTTTCGGAAAAAAGTGGCTGTGACAGACTGGCGGACAGACAGACAGACAGACAGACAGACAGACAGACAGACAGACATGACGAATCTATAAGGGTTCCGTTTTTTTGCCATTTTGGCTACGGAACCCTAAAAATGAACCCATAAATTTAATTCAGAGGTCTAAATGACTTTACTGACTCAAAATCACGAATCACGATCCTTAAAAAACTTAGGAAGGCAACTTTACTTTTGTCACAAAATAAACAATCCGATCGCAGCGAAAAGCAACTTAAACATCATCCTTTTTTGTGAAAGAGAATTTTGTGCAAAAACTCAGCACAAAAACTTTAAATCTGCTCTAAGTTTGGTTGCGACGTGATAAGTTTATTTTGAAATGGAGATGGTTTCTTTATCGGATTACCATCCAGAATTCCACACGCTTCGGTATAAAAACAGCATTCGTAAATGGTTCAATTATTCTTTCCTCAATAATGTATTCCTCAACCAACAAAACTGATTTTACAGGCGCCGATATGGCCAATTGTTTGAGATAAAAAAAGGCAGTAAGAATAATTTTACTTCAGGCAACCAACTGTCTTTTATGAACTAAGTATTTTGTATTCGAGTATTTTACTTTTCTTTAAGCTATAAAGATTGCCGTATAACTTTTTCATTTGAATAAAACATAATTATTAGGAATTTAAAAAATGTTAGATACTTCTAAAAAACATATTTAAATACACCCCAAAAATAATAAAGAAAACCATTAAAACGCAATTAAGACCAGTTTCGAGATGCTACAGCATGATCACTGGTCAAAACTTTAGTCATAACTAAATGTTCAAAGTAAATATTTGGTGTACAGCAAACAACGTTACTTTTGAAACTACCCGCCAGAAAAACCAGATGAAGCAAACATTTGCGCTGTCGTTGAACTCTGCTGAACAAAAACTCCCCCGCGTTTCAGCTCTGCCCTGCGTTCTCACGCCAGATATGAACTTTGACACCGACAGCGCGCACTCTTGTGGCAAAAGGAACATATTACACTCTTGCAATGGTGCACATGCAAATCGAACTCTGACACCGACTTGTGAGGAGTAATATGCTGCAATGGAGCACATGCGAAAAGTTCCTTTTAAATGCTCGCCAACTCGCGGCTGCGCATTGCGAATTGGAACGCGGTTTTTTTCAACGAGATTAAATTAGTAAACTGCCGGTGTAGTATCGTTAAAATTCGAACACTTTTGTGGCAAAAGGAACATATTTTATTATTATACTTTGCATTGGCACACAAGCGAATTTGACTCTGACGTCGACTACGCACAATCTCTTGTGATAAGGGATATACTGTTACATACAATCAATAGACATGTGAATCTTAGTTTTAACTATCCATATAATGTTTGTATTCATATATTTTTTCAGACAATGTAAAAAGCATTAAAATATTTACTGTAGTTAATAGAACTACTTTTTTTTATTCATAACTGCGATTATTCCCCGGAAATGATGCTTGCTGGTTCTCTCGCAGAAACTCACGCCATACATGGTAAGACATACATATTTTAGATAGGAATGAAAAAACAAATCGACGTCCTTCTAATAAATGTTTTTTTCATCATCATTCTCTCCACTGTAGATATTCGTGATATTAAATTTTATTGGCGGAAATCGACATACGCAATACCTTTCATAACCCGTTCATCGGAATCTAATCCTTTCACGTCAATAGTGCAATATATCCCTCACGTGGTCTCAACTGTAAAGCCGTACAACGTACTAATTATAAAGGAAGTGACAGCAGCGGAAGTTCCTTCTCACTGCGAATGTCGCATCCGGGCTCCCCTCGGCGATATCCCATTATTCTTTCAGCAAATAATGTTATGACTCAACCCATTACCCACCTTTTGCCGACCGTCGCCATATTCCAGTCATTAAATTGTGATTATCAATCATCAGGGCGAATCACCATATGCCTTAAGGCTTTGAACAGGTAAATTAATCTTTTATATTATATTTTTAGGTGATATCTTATTGGAAATGTAATCAAAGAGTTACAACTTTGTTTTAGATTGAATCGTTCTTATAGAAAACATAATCATAAATGCAATAGGTAGTTGTTATAAAATCTAATTGGATTCTAGTTCAAGTTCTACTAGTAGTGTTGATTAATTTATGATTTGGAGTAGTTTATTTCGGTTCATAAAATATTGATAATTGCTTTTAATATTTGATTATATCCTTACATAATAAAGCCGATGAGTTTGTTTGTTTGTTTCAACGCGACAATATCAGGAACAACTGGTTCGAATGGAAAAAATATTTTTGCTTTGGATAGCCCATCAGTCTAGGAAGGCTTTAAGCTGTAGTACCTATAACACTATGTGTACGGACAGCGAATTACACGCGGACGGAGTTGCAGGCGGTCGCTAGTCTTTTATTAAGAGTAATAAAAAATGTAACGAGCATTTAAAATGTCCTTATATTGCTTCATTTACTGCCGATTTTTTTATGAAATATAGCTGGTACCATTACCAGCTATATTATGTCATACTAATACCATTATTATGACAGCACGCACTTGTACAAACATACGGCTTTTATTGTGTCACTTTCACTTGTTCCAAGAGATATACATTTTATTAAATCAGCTGTTTCATTTGAGTATCTACAGAATTAACTTGAATTTTCTTCAATTCGATAAGGCTGGGTTGGCTCCACGTTTCTCACATAAAAATCGTCTCACGTAAACTTAAAAAATACAAAAGTCCATGACAATAGTTCGCATCATACGGTACATTTACGTACGTACCTAAACCCTTCTTTATTTTTTTGCAAAAAGTTAACGGTTGTAAATCTATTGACCATATCTAGCTGTCATCACTTCCCGATTGCACTTAGAAATGTGGGAACAAATTATCGCAAACACTTCTCAGTTGCGCAAAAAACCTGCGCACAAAACCCCGTGGCGTCGAAAAAATTCACTCCCACGCTACGAAAGGGTTAGTATGCACCTGACCTATATTAAAATGGTATAAAAAGTGTGTTTTCTTTTGCATTTTTTGCTCGCTGTTCTCATTGTAGTATGTACGAATGCATTAGATAGGTATGTGTAGGGCAACCACACGTTCTGAATTAGGGAGACAATTTTTCATATTTTGGGATTTGTTAAGTAAACTATAAATTAAATTATACTTTACGTGACATCTTCAGTTACTTTCTTTACTTCCTCTCCTGTTATTATAGGACTTACAGAACTAGTTCATATGCTTCAAAGCGTTCTCAAAAATATGCCTTGGGATAATATTCATTCATACATATTCTAACTAGATAACTTGTTATACCAGATAACATCTCACAAACACCTTGCTATTAGTAAACAAACAATCACAGTACTTGTCTCTCCATCGATCGTATGCACCCTTGCACAACCGGGTTGCACAAAGCGCGCATTGTGCACGCAGGTAGCGCAAGGGTTATCCGCTTATGCAAAAAAATGCATCACTATCCGATTAACACTCGCACAAAACACAGGTTACCTTTTTAAATTGCTGACGATTGCGATAAGAGCTTTATGGGTTCATCCGCGGCGTGTGACTTACATTAAAATATTTCATATTTAAAAAAAGTAATTATTTATGCAGTAACGTTAATGTGGTTTTGCTTTCAACTTTCAAATAAGGAAGGATGATGCTCAAACACAGAGTAACAAATTGAAATGTGAAGAACACCTTTCAGAAAAAAATTGTGAGTATATGACACTCATTTTATCAACTTTATTTCAAGCTTTAACATTTATCAGAATAGAAGCGGAGCTATTATGGCGCGAAACACCTAAACTCGCTAATTTAGCCTTGCGTCAAACTCAAGGCCGGAATAGTAGAGAAATTACTCCAGAATTTTATATTTTACTTTTAGGAAATAAGAAAGCTCAAGTAGGTAACAAGAAATAATACTATAGTTACTCGTGGATAAGGCACAGAATTAAGTAATCATGTCCCAATTTCATCAAACACGAAAACTTGAGGTAGAAATGTGCGTGTCGCTGTTTTGGTTAGCGCCTTAACAACGAGGGGAATTTGGCGGCCTTTAACGAACGAAACTCATTAACAATTCATTGACGAGAACGCGCCGCTCGTCAGGGGTGGGTGAAAAGGCCGACAGGCGATGTGTTGCAAAATGAATAAATTGTGCCCAGAAATTAGGGGCACTTCGCTAAGGTAACGGCCACTACCATTCAATAATGCAGCGCTGTACCTGTTACCAGTCTATTCTGATCTGGACATCGGGTCGATCACCGCTACTCTGCAGGTCTACGGTCAATGGTTGTTACAACTACTACGCGAAACACAGCATTGGTAATGAGTATTCCGCCGACACGATAATGCCATAGCAAACAGTTGCAATCGACAGTTCGCAACCGCCCCTTTATACGTATGACATTCATTAAACAATTACGTTTTCATCGAACAGACATTGATAATACCATTGCCATTATGTCTCATGGTCTGTTTGTCCAAGTCACATTTACACGTCTTGTTCTTAATTAATATTTCATGGATAACGAGGCCGGCTTGTCCATCACAACGATAGCTTCGCAATTCAAACTGTGAAGGATAATAATTACCTATAATTATTACTCATATATACGTTTGAATATAAATCAAATAAAAAAACAACACATTACCATATGCACGCATGAGAGATGAATAAAAAACTGCATTAAACCGATCTGTGCGCGCAAATGTACAAAAAACACAGTGGGCGAACAGCATGTGCAGGCGCAGGTGCCCCCCGTTCCCACACAACCCTTTGAGCGTCCCTCCCGCGCCTCCCACCGAACCCCCAAAACTGCATAAGACAGACCACAAAACCATCCATCCGAAAATAACCTCTAACCTTTCGAGAATAGACGACACTTCTCCACATCACAAAATACTACCTTTTGCCCTTTAGCCTCTTAAGCCATCATTAGCCCCAAATCTACCTGTTCCGATTATATTTATAGACGCTGTCGTGTCATTAGATTTATTATGGATATAATGCAATCCTCTCCATTTTTTGTTAAAAAATCTGGACAATCCTGAGAATGAAAGCGCTCTTGAAAAATCGTAAAATAAATAAGCTTACGATGTGTTTGTCACTTTCTTATGCAAGAGTATATACAAAAAGTTCACGGTTTTAATTTGCGTTAATTCAGAAATTAATTGTTGCAAAGTTTTAGTAACTTGAAGTTCTAAAATATTGCTCAATCCTTTGGATACCTACTTGAAAACAATTTCCACACCAACTTATTCGCAGTCGAGCCTGTTCGTTTTTGTAGACATCAGGAAAATAACACAGATGACGACTCTGTATTTTTTCTCATAGTATTAATTAACGATTTCATTATGGACAAGTTAAGCGTTAACAAAAAAGGAAAGTAGAGTTGCTTTCCGCGATAAATATACAGTGTCTTAAACATTTTTTGTGCATTTGCTAACCGCGAATAAGTATGGTCAAAATCAGAAGTCTCGTTATCACTGTCCTTTTCTGTGGATGGGGTGAGTTTTGTAGCCAATTAAAGAAAAAGGGACACCGGCTGTCGGCGGGCGCGGGCGTCCGCAATAAATCGCAACCCTCCGAATGGCTTCCGGACGCGGCCGCACCGTCGTCATTTACATTACAACGTTTATATTTTAATTTTTTTGCCTTTGTCACCACCGGACACTTTCGCTGTGGCCTTTCTTTTGTTTTATTCCGACCTTAATCCAGAGTTTTACATGAGAAAACATAATTCGTGGCCCAGAACAATTTTAATTTTTGGAAAACAGTTGAAAAGCATGGTTGCAAATTTAAATGGAGAGTAAAGAACCTACATTACTTTTAAAGCTTACCATATCTACGCTTAATGTATTCACAAAATTAAATATTCTTTTCAGATAATTAGCGGTCCATTCTTAACAATAGACAGAAAATACATGGTATGTATTAGAAAAAAAAGATTTAAGCCGACACTCTACATTTATATTTACTGTATTTCAATTCAACACGTTTTGATATTAGAATACCACCACAATATAATTCCATTTATCAGCGCCAGCTAATATAAATGTAAGCACACCTTGCGAATAATAATAATATATTACAGGTTTATTTCCAAACTCGCCTCCCCTCAATCTTACAAAATGGCCCGCCGCGCCGTCGCCATTGGCCGGCGCACTCAAGCTGCAAGCCACTGCAGTTGCAGATCATGCCGATATCATGCTTATTTTACGTTAACTTGACTACATCTGCCTCCTTCCCGCTCTATTTTGACTTCCGACGGTACGTAATTGCCCATTAGACGCGCATCGAATTAACAAAATATGTAGGTACGTATTCTTACAACAGCGGACAACATTATGCAGTAAACGATGCTATTCGCAGAGTTCCGATTATAAAACTGTTCCTTTTTGTCCTTAACATAGAAAGAAGAGGAACATTTGCGTAATCATTATTAAATTATTAAACAACTATTGGCCGCCTGCGACTTCGTCCACAAGTATTACAGATCCGTTTTTTCGCAATAAAAGGTAGCCTATGTGTGTCTCAGGGTCTAAAGATTGTCGGTGCCAAATTTTATCAAAATCGGTTGAGAAGCTTAAGCGGGAAAGCCTTACAGGCAGACAAACAGAGTAACTATTTCGCATTAATAATTTATGTAGTGATAATTCTCAAAGTGGAGATTTAGCAGTCAGCTCTTAGGATTCGAAGCCCCGGTATTAACGTTTTCTTTTCGATACATACAGGATTACTTTTTCGCAACCAAAAAAACGAACGATGTTTTGAGTGGATTAACATGTTTTTGAGTTAACATAAACATGTTTATTTATTTTAACGGAAAGACCGGAGCTGAAGATAGTCGCGGTTCCCGAAATAAGCTGAGACTATAAAATGTCATCATTACAGATGTATACATATTCCTTGTTGATTGATAATAAATTCATCTTCGAATGTCTCTTGTGAAACTAAAGGGAAATCAAATATTAGTCAATCCGATATGTGCGGTAGAGTGTTTCCGTAACCGATATTTCTCATTAAGACCGTTGTTTGCCATCTGATAAAAAGCTATGTCCGAGGGTGGCCGGTGGGCAAGGGTTGCCTATCACCCCCTAGGCCTGGGAGCAAATGGGCAGATGGTCACGGTTACTATTACACTATCAACAGGCATATTCAAATTAAAGTGCATCGGTTAGACGCAAATGAGTGCCATGCGGTTTTTAATGGCGTTTGCTTTCAATGGTATTTGCTCTGGTCATTATTGAAACCTTAGTCTAAAAGTCCTGTCAAATGTGACTGAATGCTGTTATTCAAACATTGATAAAATCGATTATGAACAGAAGCATTTGGAGAAAAATTACATGCATATTTTATTCTAAATTCCACTCAATATGTCTAATGCATATAGAGGTTATTATTGTTATTAAGTAAACACATATCTACCGCCCACTAAAACTAGAACACCATTTATTAAAAACTCTTTTTTTAAATGTTAACTCTACCATCTCAGATTTTGTTCTTCTTATGTATTGATAACACAATCACAGACTACCTCAACGAAGGTCGATTACAATCAAAGATGCATAACAAAAATCGAAAACGAAAGTAGTATAGAACAGATCCATATTGTAAAGTCACTAGAGCACCGGGTAACTACACAATTGTTCCGCCGATGTGGCAACTAGCCAGTCATTTCTTTTGGACCCCGTACTACGTCGACACTACTTGAGACGAATCGCTCGCTTGAATGTTGTAGAAAGCTGTGTTAGTTAGAGAAGTTGCTTTAGTGGGTCGTGTTAGAACGGCAATGGATTTTGTTATGGTGTTTTAGTAAGCGTTCGAGTGAGGTGTAGTGATAATAGTGAAGATCACGACGCGTTGCGCTATGTACGTAACGGTGCATTAGTGACTGAGTCACAGGGAACTGACCTAGGGGCATGCAGCGGAGTGCATTGACGCCGGCCGACGCACTTATCACCGCATGCCTCTTCGGAGATAATGCACAGAGCATGCCCTCACCGGCTGATGAATAACACATCTGTTTTCATGTCTGACAGCTCAGATTAAATTTACTGGTCAAAAACACGGATATAAACACATCATTTACATATAAAGGAATGAGAGTAATGTGGATGTTATAATACTTGCATCTCACTAATGTGGTAAAAATCTTATATGAATATATTTAAGATTTACCCGTACGTAGTTTTAAATTATAGTAATTTCAAAGACGTACATACGTATGGTTTAGGTAAGTACGTCGAGTGTAGTACGTGAAGTGCAATATTTAATCAAAGAAGTAAAAAAAAGAGCTAAAACATGTAGGTGTGCATTCAAAACAGGAGTGTTATAAATGTCTGAAAAATTAAAAGAGCAATAATTCATCCTTTTCTCACTATTTTTTCCATTTATAGATTAATTTGTGATCAACACCTCAAATTAAAATACTCTATTGGACGGAATAAAGTTGTATAATTTGTATGGACTGCCCGAGCGAGTTTCAGGATAAATGGATTTTCAAACTAGTTCTATTGCGAAAACTAGCTAATAAATACGAAATATCAACACTTTCAAACCAAGGAAAAGCAAGATAATACAAATAATATTAATATTTTCTCAAGTTACGGTCAAAAACCAAGAGAAATTCTCACAAGACTGTTATTAAAACGATAGCAAACAACGGAAATTTTATTATCACAAAGTATTATATCGTGAAATCGTCAACTTGACCGTAATTCGTGTGATCCGCCCAAGGCCCGGTGATAAGGCGGGTGTTTCACAATAGCAGAATTATTTGCGGCCGCGCAGGGCGCCGCTCGCCTTGAGATGAGCCACAAACAACACGAGCTCCTCGCTGAAATGAAACAACCGTACACGAAAGTGTTACAGGCTTTTTACAAGATGTTTTATTGCGGATTTCGTGTTTGGTCAATTTAAGATACAACTCGTTGATAATTGATTTCCATAATCGGTGATAAGGCGTACACATCATTTTTACAACCTTTTTGGAACACGCTGTTCTGTTTGGAATGTTTTGTCATCCTCGATAGTGTTACAGACTTTTTAGAAGAAGCTGTTTCTATAAATGCTGAAGTATTATCATTATTATCATTGCTTGCCGATTTCCATAATCCACCACGCTATTTGAGATGCCCAAAAGGCACCGAGAAGAAATGTCAAGCAAGGCTTCAGTCACAGTAATTTAGTGTAAAAGTACGAGTAAGCGTGCAGTTATTTTAATTAAGTATAACCTCAACTGCAGTACTTTATTTTAATTGCATAAAACATGACTGGACGTTTAATTCTATAGATATAAGTTTGCATATCATTTAAATACAAAACAAAGTTTTATTCATACAATTCTTTCCTAATACAAATAAAAACAAACATTAGTATCCAATGCTAACCAAAGGACCTCGAAATCCGAATAATTACAAAGTTGAATGTTGAGTCCATATTTACCATGTACGTTGCACTTCCGTTTATGGTGAAATAACGTTTATAACAGCAAGCCTTGACCCATGGCCATCGGATATTTATTTATTGTCGACGAAGTCTTTAAAAATCACATAGTGTACAGTTTCTAGAATAATATGGACCAGAAATTTTAGCATTATATTTTTCCTGTTATAATAATTTGAGAGTTTTGTTGTATTATATTGTTTTCGTAAAAAATAAAATACTGCTTAATGTATGTTTGAAGTACCACTGCGTAACCGTTTTGCTATTTTTCTGCTGGTGAGTAAGGTTTCCATAGTTAGGGAGTGTATGGCAGGCAAGGCCACAGCGACCCTTGCGAGGCTGATCACTTACCATCAGGTAAGTGGACTCCCTTGCTTGTTTGCCTACCACTTATATTTTAATATAAGAGCTATGCTATTCAGCTGAGAGCCCTACAGCGAGATGAATCAGACGATTAAAACAAAGTAGCAAAGTTGACTACCAAAATTTTCTCTCGTTATAGTTTGCAGTCCATGCTAGTGAACGTGATACGATCTAATCTAGCCCTTTACGTGGCTACGTGACATCGGCGCTGCCCTAAAGGGCTCTGAGCGCGAGTGTAGTTGCTACAGTTACAGTCCGTTCACAGTTATTTTACCTCTGGACTAATCTTAGTTAAATCGGATTTTTTGGTTTGCACTTAATACGAGTAACTCGTAAATAATATTTTTAAATATGATAATTGTTTCTTCTTGCATATGTATAACGAATTGTGTTTGCGGTTTGGGTGTCACGTGTATATAATGTACTGCACTATATTGTGAGGAGCTCGATTGCGCAGTGGTTAGCGCACTCGGCCTGCGGTTGCTAAAGTTAAGCAAGGTGACCGAAAAATTTCATCTCGAGCTCCTCCGTGTTTCGGAAGGCACGTTAAGCCGTTGGTCCTGCGCCTGATCTCTCTACGGTCGTGTCAGGAGATTGCTGTCCCACCGAATTATGAGAGTGAAGGAATAGGGCGTGCACCTGTGCTTGCGCACTCACTTGTGCACTATAATATATCCTGCGTACCTGGCTGATCGTAAGATCGGCAACTCGGAAGATGGAAACTCGCGAGATGGCGCTGCTGCCGTTCACTTCAGCTCCGTGTAGTAAAATTGTTTAAAAATAAATAGATCATCAGAAATGAACTAAATGCTACAAAAACAGTTTCTTACAAAGTGTAGTTCAAGTGTAAATATTAGCAAGATAATTGAATAACAGTGACCTAAGTAAAATAGTTTCAAAAAAAAAAAAGACAAGTGGTGTGTAATCAGTGAAAAACTAATCATAACAAGTGAATAGTGCCATAAAAAAGACAAACTGTATCAGTGATCATCGCAATAATAAAAATAAACGCAACAGGTGCCTTGTTATAAAAAATGTGAATGGACAAACAGTGCAAAATTCCTCTTACATGAGTCATAATAACCGACTTTGATGAATTCAAATAGGTCACACGAACAATATGACTCTTAACTTCGTCAATTACATTTAAGTTAACTTGGCGCAGTGCCGCTATATGCGATATTCGTACGCCCGCCGGCGTACTTACCTCAAGTTCAAGTCCCGCTGAGCGTCTGGTCTTTTTGCTTATTTTCCGACATTGGATATTAACGATGTCATCTAGTAAAGCAAGTCAAAAAGGTGTAACTACTGATACCAATGGAGGCCGTAAGATGGCGACACTAGTTAAGTGTTTCAAATGCAAGTTGCAAGTGGAGATAAAAACTACAACGCTGTGTTCTATATGCGGACAGAGATATGAATTTAACTGCGCGGGTCTGTCAGAAAAACTATACAACCAAATGGACCTAAACAACAAAAAGAAATGGAAATGTCTAGACTGTGTGCTTAAGCAAAGAGACAATCAAATAAATAAACAAAAAAACGCATCATCTTCAAACGTTACTACAAGAAAACAAGTAGCTATGCAAAATAAGGTACTTGATGTCATTGCAGTCACTCCCACGCCAATTTTGCATAAATCAAAATCGACTGAGGAAATAAACAATACTTGTCAAGTTTTCACCGAAACAAAATCACGAAGTACGGAATCGATAAACGACCTAGAAATAGTAAATGAATTGAAATGTGAGATTAATAGCCTCAAACAAAACCTTGCAAGTGCCGAACATGAGATAGAAAATAACATCTCTGAAAACTATGAACTCAAGCGCCAAATAAAAAATCTCACCCAAACAATAAACTCTCTCCAAAAAATATGTATGACTCCTACACCATCAAATAAATCAAAGAATCGGCAATCAACCTGTCACAGTCTTAGCCTTACGAGCAGCCCAGCGAATCAGACTGAACATAATATCAAAGAAATAAAAGTTTTACAAGGAAATATCATCAATTTACAGAATAATTTATTAGAAGCCAAAGAAGAGATAAGAAAACTTAATGAAATCATAGAGAAACTATCGAATAATTTAAAATTACATCAAATAAATGACACCAAACAGAAAGAAATTAACGTTTCAAAAACTAAACAATTTAAATTAAACGCAAACAAAAAGAGAAAACTTTGTATAATATCAAACAATAATAGATTCAAAATAGCTCAAATAATGCAAGTTGATGACTTTTACAGTCAATTTGAATTATGTCACTACATTTATACTGGGTGCGGAATTGAAGTTTTAATTGGAGATATCGAGAAGAAAACAAAATATTTCACGAGGGCAGATTATTGCGTGATAATGATAGGCGAAACGGACTTCTACTATTCTCAAAAGGTTGAAATATTGGTCGAAACTATAAGAAAGAAACTCTCACAAATAAAAAATACCAATATAATAATAGCTGTACCAACATATGTATGTGGAAAAATAATATATAATTACAGAGTCGAAGCATTCAATAATGAGATTCATGGAAAATGTAGTGACTTATGTAACGTATATGTATTCGACTCAAATAAGGAACTTGACTTTGATATGTTTTCTACGATAACTGGAAAGATAAATAAAAAAGGAATAAAATGTAATCTTAATAGTCTCGCAGAGTTAATTATTAATATTCAAGAGGATTGTCAGGACAATCAGTCGATTATAAGCAATGAAAATCAGAATTTTTCAGTAGAGGATATAGATGGGAACATTGCGGAAGGATCGCAGTTTTTTCTTACACAGTGAGATAAATATACTACATCAAAATGTATGTGGTATAAATAATAAGAGACGCGAACTAGAACTGTATTTATCTACTCTTATGGATAAAGTTGATTATGTATGTATTAGTGAACATTTTCTCAATAGACAGTTAGCAGCTTTGTTTAATTTGACTAACTATAGGGTAGTATCTTTTAATACTAGGGTAAACAAAAAGAGGGGAGGGACACTGATATTAGGCAGTAGTGATATAAATTGTTTGGAATTGCCTGTATCAAAAACCCTTTACGAAAGGGATAGTTTTGAAATTTGTTGTGTGAGAGACTTACAAACCGATGTGTGCATTTGTAGTTGTTACCGTACCCCCGATGACAAAAATTTTGACAATTTCATGGAAAGACTAGAAAAGATGTTAGAGTATTTTTTCAACAAAAAGTGTATCATTTGTGGCGATTTTAATATTGACTTGTTAACTGACAGTAGGAAGAAAACTGAATTTACCAACTTGTTGACTTGTTTTAATTTTAGACCACTTATTCATGATGTAACCTTTATCAGAAACGATTCACGCTCCTGTATAGATAACATTTTAACTAATATACCGAATGATAATATAGTACATTGTCACACTGATCACAACGGATTGTCAGACGGGCATGCAGGATTACTATGTAAAACTGTTGTGCCTCGATACGGAAGGAAAAACATGAATTCCCGAATTAGTGTCACAAGAAGAGCACTTACTATACATAATAAAAATAAATTTAGACAGTATTTGCTAAGTCAGCAGTGGAATTCTATGGGTCTAAACACGTTTATAAGAGAGTTTTGTTTAGCATTTCGAAATACTATTCCATTGAAAAAGAAAAGCATAGATTTAAACAGAAAATGTGGTTTACGTTGGATAACTAAGGGTGTAAAAATATCGAGTCAAATGAAGCGTTTCTTATGTGTAGGAAAAGGACGTTGCAATAACGTTTCGATTGCTAATTATAGAAACAAATATATTACAGTTTACAGGAGAGTGATAAAACATGCAAAGAAAATCACTGTACAAAATGACATAGCTAGTTCCAAAAACTTATCTAAAAGTGTTTGGAAGTTAGTTAATAGGCACAGGAATTTAGATGTTAAAAAACAGTTACAATTGACGCTAAAAGTAAATAATAAAATAATTACTGACCCTGAGGATATTGCATCTATATTTGCTAAGCAATTTGACCACAGCTTAAACAAGGTTCATGTTGATGTTAATACTGCTACAGAATTTTTACATAAAAATGCTAACCGTATACCAGATGATATGAGTTTGACACCCACAAATGACGAGGAAATAAAAAAGATAGTTCAAAAAATGGAATCCAAAAAATCTTGCGGGTACGATGAAATCCCCGTCACTGTTTTAAAAGATAACATAGACATTCTTGCTGAACCACTCAGTTGTTTTTTCAATAAATGTATGGAAAAAGGTGTCTTCCCAGACCAGTTCAAGATTGCTAAGGTAGTGCCGGTATATAAGAAGGGTTCTAAGTCGGATCCCAAAATGTACAGACCCATCTCTTTACTACCCACTTTATCAAAAGTGCTTGAAAAGGTCCTAAAATCCAGACTTGTCTCCCATCTTAGCTTAAATAAAGTTATCGATAAAAATCAATTTGGCTATCGCACCTTGATAGGAACGCAAGATGCTATCTGCACACTAATTAATGACGTGGTCTCAAAAATGAACGAAAAATTAAAGGTGGCTGCACTCTTTCTTGATTTAAGCTCTGCTTTTGACAATATCAGCCACAGGTTGCTTTTAGAAAAATTAGAACATTACGGCATCCGAGGAAATGTTTTAAAACTCTTTAGATCCTATTTGCAAAACCGTAAATTCTTTGTTGAAATTAAGTCGATCAATAATGATAGTTTGTCGGAAACTGCAGCCAGATCCAAAATGGTAGATATAAAAGTGGGTGTACCACAAGGCTCCATTTTGGGTCCAATACTGTTTAACACCTATATAAACGATTTTATAAAACATGTTACAAACACAAACCAATCAATAAAGGTGATTCTATTTGCTGACGACACAAACGCGGTTATTTCTGGTGATAATCTTGTAAATTTAACTAGTAGTGTAAACCAAGCATTGGAAACGATGGAAGACTGGTTAACCATAAATGGTCTTCTTATTAATACCAGTAAAACAAACGCTATGCTATTTCGAAACAATGTAAGGAATAGGGATAGCCTGGATGTTAAGTTCAACGGTACGGTTGTGCCAACGGTACCGATTGCAAAATTTTTAGGTGTTCATATTGACGAAACTCTAAAGTGGAAACATGAAATAGACGACATTGTAAATAGAATGGGTTCTGCTTGCTATGTTTTAAGAAGTCTACGCGATGAAGCAGATGAAAAGCATCTAAAGTTAGTATATTACGCCTTGATTGAATCTAGACTGCGATACAGTATATTGTTCTGGGGAAAAAGCTACCAATATAATATACATAGAGTTTTTGTTCAGCAGAAACGAGCTATAAGAACTATGGTTCGTATTAGACAGCAAGATTCGTGTCGCGAACATTTCAAAAGACTCGGTATCCTGACAGTGCCAAGCCTCTACATCCTAGTCCTTCTGACTAATTTTTCAAAACACATCAGTGATTATGAGACACCAGAGGAAAGACGAATCCGTGAAAGTACTAGGCGGAAAGATTTTAATAGCAAATGTATACCCCATCTAAACATTGTAAAGCAGAGTTCTTACTATCAGTCAGTTGCAATATTTAACAGATTATCTATGGAATTAAAAAATATTTTGTACAAGAGTAGCTTCAAGTCGCATCTAAAACATCTGTTGTTGGAAGAATGCTATTATTCAGTTGATGAATTTACAGATAGAATGACAGGTAATATAGGACAAATGTAATATGTAAAAAAAAAAAATAATTGACATTTTTATTTTTAAACATTGACATTATGTAGATTATAATATAACTTTGAAGACATAATTTATTTGTTTATAATTTTTAATGATTGATACGGATTTTATGTAATTTAATTAATTGATGATCTTTGTTATGTTCTTATGTAATTATTGAACTGTTTTTTTTTTCTCTTGTATTTATATTTATAATAATGTTCCACACAATGTAAATTGTTATGAATAAACGAAATTGAATCGGCCGCCATGGCCGAATACGGCCGGAGGGTATTATTATTATTATTATATTGTAAGACCTTTTTAAACCACGTGACAAAAAAAATAACAAAAATAAATATGTCAATATGTACCTACACAATAAAACCCTCGAGTGTTTTTATTTTGCTAGTGACAATTTAAATTGCATTCCTTTATTTTTTGCATTGTATATTTTTTATTTTATAATGACATAGATAACGACAATCTTGCTAAAAAAATATTTGCACATTATATTGGCTCCACTCTGCCTGATAGTAAATTAAGCAGTAGTGGAGCCCTGGTAGGCATGAAAGAAGAGTTGTCAGAGGTAAAACAACTCTGAACGGCTAGTAAAGGGCTCTGCGCGCGAGTGTACTGCGCGGGCGCGGGTGCGCACACGCAGCCGTAAGTGGGTCAATGGCGTCGCGTGACGCGGCCCTTTGCAGGGCTCGCCTTGAACCGCCCTACTATGCCGGCTTGACTCTATTAATTTGCGCTCGTTTCTCCGCTAAAAATAAAATACG
Source organism: Nomophila noctuella (assembly GCA_958496325.1). Lineage (NCBI taxonomy): Eukaryota > Metazoa > Arthropoda > Insecta > Lepidoptera > Crambidae > Nomophila > Nomophila noctuella. The sequence continues at coordinate 9,726,896 of OY292486.1, read as the reverse complement.
TCTCGGAGATGTTTTTGTAAACATCGCGACCTTAGCTAAACGTTTACTGATGCTTGATTTTGCTGGTTCATAATCATTTGTGACAACCGCATTGCTATTATTATTTTAAACCATGGTAACATTATAACTTATAATTTTACTAAGGCATGATTATTGAGTTCGTTTGAGTTGATGTGGCGTATGCTAATTCTGTTATCAAACTGTAATTACTCATAAAACCTTTTTAAGTGCATCCTTCTGTTAAACTAAGTGATGAAGATGACATGTCACATCAACGTTACTAAGTAAACACTAGTAAACATAATTAAAACAGAAAAAATATGAGCATTGCTTAAAACTTTCTTTTCAAAGAGATTAATTTGATAGAGTTTTACTAGTTAAAATATATTTTTTTACACTTGTCCACATTCCAGTTTCGCAACGCTCTGGTGTAGCACATTGTTTGTCGACGCGTCATCAACGAATTGATCAGGTCAATGAGACGTAATGGACTAGACCAGTGTATACCAGCACAAAGTGGTATTTTATTTAAGACATCTTATAGGTTACAGTATTTACTTTCATGTAGTTTTCACTTGTACGCTTAATCAATGTATTTTAAGGTAAGCCAAACGTTTTGCTTATCTGTTATTAATTTATAATATTTATTTGCCATAATGTATTTACTCGAATGAAATCAGCCTTGTAAAAGAATAACAACAATTAGAATATTAAAGAATTTATACAAACATGACCCTCGAATATTTCCCTTATGTGGTTACAGTTGAACTTAAAAAAATCAATATTTTATTGTAGGTATATTAGGTACAACACGCCTATACACTTGAACAAAGTACATTTGTGTATGCAAAACCTACCACCAACCAGGTAACGTTTAAACAGCTGAATACACAGGATCGCGCGAATTGAAGGTCCGCCGTTCACGATAGCATCGGGCCGGTAGTAGCGCAAGCACGCGCAAAGACTATTTGCATAAGGCCCTTAAGGGCCGCTGTCAATGCTAGCAGTACTACCGTGGGCTCCGGGCGGAAGGTCTCGGCCTCCGCTGTCGACAGCAAGGCCCTATGATCTACCGCTGACAAAATTACGCTACAAATTACAAAAGCAAACGGCCAAATAACAGTTCATAATTTGCATACGTTGGTTAATAGCTGAATTATTTTGTAGTACCTACTCGATATCTTATGTGATACGGGTTATTTTTTAGCCCATAGTATTACTACTCAGTAATACAGTTATACATAAAGTAATAATCAAAGCATAATACTCAACCTTGCATCTGACAGAGGAATTAAGAATTAGAAAAAAATGCTGTACCTACCTACCTAAACATTACCTCGCAAATTGTGTGACACGCTTCAGCTAAGTATATTATTATTTCCGAAACAATTAACTTTTCTTAACAGAAAAACTTGCTTTCTTCGAGGAATTGCGCTATTCCAGCAAGCGCAATAAATAAGCAACGAGTGCGAAGTATCCATTTAAACCCCTCCCATACCCTGGTCTTTAACCCTTAAACTGGCCATTTCTTAGAAGACTACCATTTAAACTGCCAAGTCTTCCCATCAAGCTTTCCTGATAGTAACACAATTCAGTCTAAGACATAAACATTTATTATTTTTACACAACTGCTTGTTGATCTTAAACAATAGTGAAATTGATTCAAGTCTTAAAAGTTAGTTTAATTAATGTAAATATTTTAAAAAGAAGTGTGTGTATTCTGGAAGATATTGTCAGTGTTAGCGTGATATATGACAGTGGTAATAAATTGCATAACAGCCATAAAGTAGGCTCTGCACAATATACGTAACACATTCGAGAAAGTTTATAAAAATTCTGTTATCTTTAATGTTAGCAAACTGCATTTTTTTTATAGCGTGTAAATTTCCACAAGAGGAAAAAACTTTGCCATTAATTTAGTCATAAATTATTCCTCAAATCCTTTTTAACATAATCTACCACACTTAACATACAGGCATTAACTTTCATCAAAATAATAATGATTTACTTATACCTAATAGAAAAGCGTGATGTCTACGTTGTATACAAATCTGACCTACATCGTCATAGTTTTGTTTTTCTCTTCCCTCATAATACCTACGTGACTAATGTCTAGTCCGATCCGCCCTCACTCATTTTAGCACCGGATGCTAATCTAACGAAGGCCAATTCGCACTTGACCGATTTTTCATTTTACCTACTTACAGATATTTTATCGTATTTTCGCCATTGGGCGATATCCATTGCTACTGCAATGAGGTCACGAAAAATCCTTACGTTCAAGTATGTCCCTCCAACAATCAGAATTTATGAACTTATCTATACCGGTATATAAACGAAATAATATGTAATATTTACATTGTACCTAAACCAATACAAAATACAGTAATCAATTGTATCTTTACACTGCGAAATTGCTCAAATTCCGTGAAAACAATGTGAACAGACAAAACAATAAATAATGGATATATTTAATCTTAAGAAGAGATAACTCACAAAGTTTTAAATCAAATCAAAATATGGTTACAGAATAAAAAATTAAGATTGCTATTTTTTTTTGTTATTTTCGTCGCTGCATAATTTACACTCATCTCAAAACATCAATTTTATTTAAAGCGCACACACACTAGCGAGTCATAAAGTCGTCTCAACAATTAACTTACATATTTACTTTTTAAAACGACATAAAGCTGATACCATTCCACATAAAGCCGTTCGTCCATCGGTTGCCACACCTCATGGGATCGATGGCGGTCCACATTATTCGCGAGCGCAAGGTTGCATTGCGCAAGAGTTACACGTGTCGCGGCGCGCGCGCAGCCCGGCCACTTCCGATTCGCAGGCCCTCAGCCCTAGTGAAACAACATACAATGTACAGAGGCGACGTGCTCTATACATGCAATGCTTAAGCATCTCTCGAACGGTTGTTCTTCGAAAATGTTAATACAATTTGTCAGAATATGTAGGTATTTTAAAACAAACCTCTAGAAACCACAACAATTATTGCACGTCTGGTACTGGCATTGTGCCATATATTATCATGAATTGTTTATTCCATCGTAATAATAAAATCTTCTGATTGTTAAAAAATATATATTTAGCCGATCAAACCAGCGACTCTTCTTTTTTATGTAACTCTTACGATTTTTATACGTTTTGGATTAACACCACATAGATTGTCAAAGGGTAAATTAGTATCTAATCGATTTAAAACATCACAACCTTTTAGTGTACCTTTCCAAAAAAAACAAACAAATATATCATATATTCAATATCAGGCAGGCAGAAAAACTGTTCAAACATATTTGATGCATAAGAAAGAACTAAATTATAACACTGCTAGGTACCAGTTAAATATTGACACCGTAATTCACAAACATTTTCATTTCAAAGAAATGAAGATTGCTACTTAACTTTTATTTTACTATCAACTTGCTTATTCGTACGTCAATAAATTGAAGTAACTTTATAATGAATAAGCTATGGTTTAACTGCTATTCTTTGCCATACCCAAGGGTTTTGAAAGGCGAACGTGACGACCGCACGCGGAAACAAACTTCAATAAAAACTACTAAGCACCTTGACTCGCGGTTCAATCTGGAAGAAGAATAGTTAATTAATTTGCTTAATTGCTATGCATTTTGAGATCGTTCGATTGCTGAACATAACACATTTCCATCCACGGCCTTGTTTATTATTGCTACACACGGCAAAGAATATATTTTTCCTTAAAAATTTTACTTTGTTGGGAGATTTAGCATTCTGCAAATCAATGGACGCATTGATAATTTGCTATAAGGATATTTAGCCAAGTACAAGTCTGTTTGTCTTTTGTATTTATATTTCACTACGAAACTACGAGTTTATTGCGAATTTCGTAGCCGCCCTATATTCTACGACTGACAATAATCCGCCAAGCGCAGATTTGCCAACACTCGTAGCACTCGTAGCGCTCGTAGCAAAGTAAGTAATATTATGTACAAATTGTACTTCTAAGTAAGATGTTGCTATTACTATTACCGTGCATATTTTTCCAGTATAATAATATTTTAGTTTACAATGTTTATTGTTCAATGCCAACCACGCATGTTATTTGTTCGTATTCCCAAGTTATCTCTCAATGCCGTAGCCCTGTTATTGGCTTACGCGTCGCTCTTCAAAGGTAAGGTGCTGGTTATTATTGAATAAACACACATCTGCGTATGTTCAACCTTCGTTGTAATGTATAGTATCGTGTTTTGAAAAAAATTGTTAACTTGCAACTTAAGTACGCGTATTGGTAAATCGGTTAAGCATGACGGACGGTATTTGGTATTTGCAACCATGAACCAGTGTACAGAAATTATCCTATTAATAAGGATTATAAAAATATAATCAAATTCAAACCGTGAATCATTGAGAAAAACTTTGTAAGATTTTTTTAAGTAGAGTTTATACGTCATCGAGCTAATACCTCCATAAACCAGCACTATTTTCTTCTTTTGTTTTTGAAAGCTACCAGCAGTGATTCCACTTATTTTGACCCATAACATTCGCAAACATTTAGAGTCGAATCATGACGTACACCTACATCGTTTTTAACTTGCAATTGTTTCGCCGATCACTCTCGTGTGACGGTCAAACAAGTACGCCGACAAAAATAGAGCACATAATATGTATCTGTCCAAGTCGGACGCTTGATAACTATCAACGAGCAGTTAACGGGACCCGTTTGACGTCTTTACTGATTCATGCAGTGATCTGCGTTGACCCATTTGCGGCCCACACATTTGATTGGGCGAAATTCATCGCATTAAAACTGTTAGCAGAAGCGTCGGATCGTCGTGTGCTGTGCGACTGCATTAAATAACAACTCGCTATTTAACAAGATCGAATATCTATATTTCACATTTTTTCCTTGTTGAAATAGAACTACTTGCACTATTTCTTTATAAAATACCATCAATATATTATTTTTTATCAAAACAACGTTTCCTACAGTGTCATGGTTACCTACAAAAACGTCAACATTATAAGAGTCTCATTATAGAAATCTTGAATTTTTTTGGAAAATTCATAGGTCAAAACTAGGAGTTTGTTGTCCAGTAAATGTCCTGTAAAAAGAGTATGTTAATTAATGCTAGTGGAAATCAAATTATATCATAGTATTTATTTTATCAATTGAAATAAAGGTCACAAATGTATGACCTAATGGATCTATTATTATTATCCATAAACTTTATTCTTATCATAGATAAGTGGGTTAGAAATAAGTGGTAAATACGTCTTGATATAAAACACAGTCAAAATATACCTACCTACTAACCTTGCCACAGAACTACCTATTTCATTGATTGCCTACAGAGTGTAATGGACAAAAATTCACTTCATTTATTTGTATTCCTATCTACCGACGCATACAAAATCCTTCAACGCTTTAATTGAGGAAAATTCATGGCGGCTATTTAAGTTTAAATTATAATCAGCATTGCCGACCGCTTCTAAACTAGGTACCCTTCACGCACACTAACATAACTGGCTATCTGCACACACTGATGGAACGGTGCTAAAACGTAACATACTTTCCGTTCACACTTTAATTTACCTCTGTCCTAATCTACAACTAATTATTTATTTAGATTTTCATGCTCAGCTCGTCGGTTAAAAGAATGCATAGCGTAGCTCTCATTTCTTCTATATTGTGAGTGATAATATACTTGCAATATGCCAAAAATGGCCGGATATTAGCTGGAAGAAATCAAGCTGTCAGAGGTAAAATAACTGCGAACGCATAATAGCAGTTTGTGTGCGTGTTGAGTTGTGTGCGACCACGCATGCATGCCACACACTCACAGGCGCGTTGAAGACTTTGTTTTGCTGTTGAGATTCGCGCGTGTAGTTGCGCAAGCGCAGCGTGGAGGCCATTGACTCGGCCGCGGTCATGCCGCGGTTATAGTAAACACATGAATAATACACTAAATTACAAATGGACATGATTGAATCTTGCTTATTAATTGTATTTGTAGCTAACTATGTATATTGAAATTTATTCATATACCTACCAAGTACAGAATCTGATATGGCTAATTTTGTACTTTTAATCTTATTTGATTAAAAACACACTAATCACTGTTACACATTAGGATACTTTGGAAGATCCTAAACTTTTCGATAAGTTTTTCGTTTATGATCTGATATAATTAGAAATTGTGTGTGTGAAAGAGTGTAACTTTCAGAATATGCTCATATCTGTTGTTAAATGTCTTGATAACTTTCGTACTATTTAAACAAACACATTTTAAATTTTAATACCATTATCTTGTCCACTGCTGAAAGAAACTAACCAAATAACAGAGAAGATAAGTTTCTTTTTAATGTGATAGGTTTGAAAACGAACCTGATGGTAAGTGATCACCGCTGTCCATTGATATCAACAACCGTACAAGGGTCGGAAATGCGTTGCTTGCCTATAAAACCACATACCCTCCCAAACTGAGCTGTGGCGACTTTACTCACCAGCAGAAACTAAGCACAACAGCTACGAAGTGCTCCTTAACTGTGGTCTTCTGTAAGGTTAAAGCTCTCTATGACTAACCGGCCCTTGTGGTCAAACCTCTTACTAGCCCACTTGTACTATGCGCAATGCGCGGCGGCCATGTTGCGGCGCTGCGCGGGCGCCGTACTGGAGCGCAAATTCGACGACTCCTGTTCCGCGGTCTTTCGTAACCGCTGTTTACGCCTCGACGTGACTGGACTGCGATTTTATGTCAGCTGATATCGGACGGAGGCATGGCCCGTTTGCTTGTTCAAATTCCGTAGATTATCAGCTGGTGAAACTGTCGGAGAGAATGGTTTAAGTAGGGAAATAAAACTACTTATTTTACCTCAATTCAGTCTTGTCATTCATATTTGACAGTAAGACAAAACAACTAAACGGTTTTAATTATGTTGTCAGTGATTTTGAAGTACTTACTAACAACGAACCTAAGGTTCTTGAAGAGTCGTGTTCTCTTAACTCAATAGCTTGTTGTATGTTATGAAGTATTTGTTAGTTGTATTTTTTGTAGTCTTAAAAAATTACAATATGCTTCAAAAAATCCAAACTTTACAAATGCGATTTCTCCATAGACGTATACAGACAGGGTCATATTCGTGTAGTTTGCTTGCTCTCTGAATCAAATCGCTGATTCATGAAATATGTAGGTTTAAAAATTAAATTCCATAGCGAAAATGCGAAATTAAGATGGCGCAGACCAACATGCCAACCGTATCGTAGGTATAAAATAAATATAATAAACAACACTCACGAGGCATCAATTCGTAAACAACAGACGTCTTGTCACGTCTCAAGGTACTCGCGCTCATTTTCCTTCACCTACCGCCATGAAGACCTCCGAAATTTATAAATTTCTTCCGCCGCGTACAGCCCACCTAACGCGCAATTTAATAATTTAATGCTTATCGATTGAGCCGGTTTCGAAGGCTGTTATGTTGCTGACCGCGAGGTAATGTGGAGCGCCTCAAAAATGAATGGAAATCGTCGAAAAATTCATACCGTTTTTATCGTTAAATAGCAAAAACAAAACGTAATTTTCCTACCGCCGAGTCGAAACCTATTTTGACGGGTGTACGTTGCGCAAGTATATTCGCGAACAGATAACGGAATAGGTACCTAAACCGCGGCCCCTACGGTCGTCTCGCAGAATCCAATCGGAGCACTCTTTCCCTCCCACTGTATGTACGTGCCCTCTCGCTCTGCCGCGTTGACATAGATACCAAGTGAGTTGCGAAACAGCGCGGATTATATAGCAGGTGGATTGTGCGGTAAACAAGTTTAAATAACTGCTTTCACATACCTCTGAATACATAAGCGATTCAGAATCGTTACACATGGAAACAGTTATTATGAATTTTGTGACATGCGAATGTTGACAGACTAGTTTGGCGCATATGGGCGGTGGCTCTCTGATCGCAATAAAGTTGATCTCAACTCTGTTGGTATTGTAGATTACAGAATGATTTATAGAGCGACTGACCGTTTGGAAAAAACAATTTGGTGCTCTCCGGATTAAGAGTGATGATTAATAAACTTAATAAACAACTATTATCGTTTTATTACAACGTGCAATCGATACAGAGTAATCATCCGATTCGATTGTTGAAATAAGGAAAATGTTATTTTGTATGACGTTGTAGTGATGATGTTTACAGAAAAATTGAACAGTTCGAATACACGTGGAAACAACATATGGGTCAAGAACATGTCTCAACAGCAATTTACGTCATGAATGAATGAATCGTTCATTTTGAATGAGACATTTGAAAGGAGAAATCCGTTTCTCATACAAACGGGGGCCTGGATGTGCACGGCTACAAATTGGTTACCAATTAGAACACTTCAAAAGATTACATTTGCCCAATTTTAATAGCTGAATACAACGGCCAAATATGTTAAAATCATGCATGAATATTCATAATTATTGCCGTATCTATATGGTGTGACATCAAGTGACAGGACTGACATTGACGTAAGACGTAAAACCATAATGCATTGATCTATATATAGACAAGATATAGGTCAGTGCCAAAATGGCTCCATTTCAATTGATACTGATCGTTTAATCGATCAATTGTTTGATTTTATTATTATCTTTATTATGAAGACGTAAAAAGTAAATCATTATTAAGATATAACGAATATTACAAATAATAAATGATTGTAGTTTTTCAAAACTTAGCAAAAAGACACTGAAACAAGATGCATTTAATTTAATCTCCGCTTATCGATTTTCTCTAATCGATTATTTAATCTGTTATGTTATTAGGTGCGTTTTCGAAGACAGTTAAAAATTAAAAAATATAGTGCTATGTCGTTTATAAAGTGTGTTTGATAATGAACAAAATATAATTATGCAATTAACTTAAGTTGGCAAAAGCCTATTCCGTTGTTATTTATAGAGGTTAATTAACAAAAATTTACAGTATTTTTGGTATATAATTTATCCATGCACAATCAAGCCCAAAATGGATCGTCTCCTTTGATAACAATAACGGTTTTCATTATTTTGCCAGCAATGGAGTAGTAAAGAAGTCTATGTAGTATTTATTTAAGCAACCATTTTAATTAATCAGAAGTAATTCTTGCTATTCGCTAATAATGCAATTACTCCAAATTATTTACTTATTCTCATTAATAGCTTAGGTCTAAACATACATTTACGTTTTAGTAATTGAGCATGTTATCAGTACAAATCTGACCTCTATACCTAAGTCCTAACCCTATCATCCAAGCCATGCGTAAACAATAAAAGGGTACCCACTCTCGTAACATTAGCATATCTGCTTGCGAATTGCGAATAATCCGCCAGGAGGCGGGGCCACAGCGCGTCGGTTACACCAATACACTCGGCTAGCGGTCGCATGCGCGGTAAATAGCTAGGTACGCGCTTAGGTACTAACTAGTGCTTGAGTGAGCGATGCGTGTAGGGGGTAGGGTTGCCTGAGTTCATACGATGACTAATAAGTTTAAGTTAAATTATAATGTAAGCCATTGGGATGTGAAAGATTCATTCGAAAAAATAATAATCAACATAAATCTTATTTTGGAAGTAGAAAAAATTCACAGATTCTACAAGTATGAAATGTATGAAAAAAAACTCCTCCTCCTCCTAACCTAACCTAAATGAATTCGTAGTCACATAAAAAAATAAAAAATGTGAATAAATACCATTTATTTCGATCTAAAATATTTTTAACAGGATGGAGAGAACGAAAATGAACCATTTTTTTCTGTTCTGTGCTTTCAACCATATTTCTCATATCTCACTCCTCATACAAAAAAACCGAGTATGTGTACAATTTATACAATTATGCATGAAATAGGAACAGCCGAGCTCAGGCAGCCCTGGCGTTGATTCTTTCATTCGTGTGGCGCGCGACATGCCAGCGATAGCCGGCGATAAGATAAAAATAATCGATATATTCGCGCGATTCGCCGCGGCCCGCACGAAAGGTCACTTTCGTTGCGAAATAATGTACGAGCCGCAGCACGAAACACTGCCCGATATTGATCTGTGAAGCTAATTTATATTTCAGATTGCAGAAAATGTGCTACTTCCAGACCTGTGAATGAGGTAGATATGAAAATTGTTTATACGCTATGCTTTTTACGAAATGTGACGTTCGGTTTTTGAACGTTGATTTCGGTTGAAGTAGGAATTGGACAAAACGGTGACATTACGTAGTAGTAAAATCATAGTAAATTAAAAGCATGTAAATATTTATACGCAGGGCAAAGGCATCCATATTTTTTTTATAATATTGAAAAGCAAATTATCTTTAAATAATTTCACATTTACCCTCAGAGAGGGTGACTTTACAATTTTCTCCATTACTTTCTTCCTATCAACAATGGAACAGACCTTGAAAACATGCCAGTATCGAACTTCAGGATTTTCAATTTTAATTGAAGCGTGAACATTACAATATTAACATTAATTGAAACATTCTTACGTATACGTAAAAACGTATAAAAAAACGGAACCCTTATAGATTCGTCACGTCTGTCTGTCTGTCCGCCAGTCTGTCACAGCCACTTTTTTCCGAAACTGTAAGTACTATACTGTTGAAACTTGGTAAGTAGGTATATTCTGTGAACCGCAAAAAAATAATAAAAAAAATTGGGGGTCCCTATAGTTGGAACTGAAACTTGAAATATGTTTTTTCATTGAACATATACGTATAGGGTATCTATGGATAGGTTTTTTTTACTTTGGAAGGGTCTCTCACGCAAAGAATTGACTTTAGAAAAAAATGATATTAGAAACCTCAATATCATTTTTGAAGACCTATCCATAGATACCCTATACGTATATGTTCAATGAAAAAAAATATTTCAAGTTTCAGTTCCAACTATAGGGACCCCCAATTTTTTTTATTATTTTTTTGCGGTTCACAGAATATACCTACTTACCAAGTTTCAACAGTATAGTACTTACAGTTTCGGAAAAAAGTGGCTGTGACAGACTGGCGGACAGACAGACAGACGTGACGAATCTATAAGGGTTCCGTTTTTTGCCATTTGGCTACAGAACCCTAAAAAGATGTACAAATTCACTCCGTTTTGTCTTAACGCCATCTTCTTTCAATATTAATAAACTATTATTAAAAGGCCTAAACAGTTCCGTTTCGAGAATATTAAACTTGCCTTCGTCTACTGCTTTCTATAAAGTGTTTTGGTTTTACATTTGATTATTTTACATTCGGGTTTTGTTTTTTTGTTTCTATTATATTTAAAAAATATATTATGTCTAATTGAACGAGGTTAAATACGTTAAAATGAAATAAAATGTTATTAAAATTGCAAGTTTTCATACAAAACTGGGTAAACTACTGAACTTATCCAAGCGCTACTTAGGAAGCCTCTTGCGACGCGGTGTATATTATTTCATGTAACTCCTAAACTATCAAAGATCCCATTCTACATTTTTTGGTGCACTTTTGATATACTTGGAGCTATATATTGAAAGAAAAAAAAAAGAAAAAAAAACGGTCCAAGTTACTATAATTCGCGCTCAAAAAGTTTACTTCCGGGTTTGAATGTGAAAAAAAAATATTATGTTCAATTTAATTTTATTGCCAATAATAACAGTTTATTTTAAATATAATTCGCTATGGAAATTATTTTTAAATAAATTTTTCATAACCGAAAAATGACTTTGAAAAAAATGTCATTAAAATTTCAACAATTCTTTAGACACCTATAACTCAGTAAATATACATTATACAAAAAAAATATTTTGTACACCCATTTATACTCACTAGAAGTACAACTGGGCCGAATATAGTCAATTTACAAAACCTCACTTTTTTTTCGCTGCCCGCTTCACGTGAAATGCCCCGTATGTCAAGTGCCAAGTTAACATTCTACGTCTTAATAACTAAACAACAATAGTGCCATGAAATGTATTTCTCACGCCATTATCTTCTTCCTAGCGTTTATCCCGTTTCTATGCGGGGTCCGCTTTGACCATGATCCAGGATTTGGCAAGTCTGGTTATTACAGTGAAGCGACTGCCATCAGACCTTCGTAACCCATAGAGGGGAACCAGGCAGATTAGATCATGGTTACACATTCAGATCTAACTAAACTAAAGTGCAGTCACTGAATGTGCAGGTTTCCTCACGGTGTTTTCCCTCACCGCCGAGCTAATGGCACAAATCCACACATAGATTTCGAAAAATCCAGAGGTGTAGGCCCGGATTCGAACCGCGGACCTCACGTATGTGAGCCGCCGTCCGTACCAATAGGCCACCATCGCTCTTTCTTTCTCACGCCATTATATCACAATATATTCGTTAATTCATTACGAGTATTCGTTGACAACTCAATACGAAGATAAAAGATTTAGCTTAAGATTTTTGGCATAAAATATTGTGTACGATATCAGGTCAAGAAATCTGAAAAGTATGCGCCATTTTAATTAAACAAACGTGTTGTGGGAAGTAGGTTCACATAACGGAAAACTTACAAAATAGGAATACCTACGCTTTTGTTTATGTCAATACTTTAAATTTAAATAGTGGTGGAGAATGGTGATAGTGATTAGTGAGTGCGCTAATATCGGTAAAAACTTAACAACTGGACAGATATGTCTACTTGTGATGAGCAATTGGATTGGGTTCTGTCTGCGGGTTTGTATCTTTATATTCTAACTCTTAATTTTTATTGCTTTCATACCAACCTACCTGTTAAAAAGTTGTTGGCCTCAAAACAATTAAAATTGAACAAGTATTTCTTGTTTAGGCACAAACATCTAGCGTGCGGACATCCTATCTGATATCTCAATCACAATCACTGAAACAATAATATACAATACTCAACACACGTACATTATTCAAAATATTTATTATTATTTGCATCTGAATTTTTGCGTCTTGTAGCTTAACACGTATTTGAAGCCTGTTATCATTAGAATGCAATTTTAAGTGTCACTTTTATTTTACGTCGCAAGTATACATTGTTTTTCAGAGGCGGTACTTTACTCAAACACTTGAATACACCAAGCAACATTACTAAATCATGCGAAGGACATTACTCCTCAGACAATGGCTATAAACAGCCTATTTCCAAGTCTTTGCGATGTTATGGCATTGACAACGCCGTTAATTTTCTATGAGCTGATCGTGTGTATTACAGTTCCTTGAATTTGTCAAATGCGCATTCATTGTATATTAATACCTCTGAGTGTCGTTTTCGCTATTTGTAAAAATAAAATTTTAATTAGGTAATAAACTTTTTGCATCTTTTTTATACGTAAATCTAAACTAGTTTTGAAACACATAAAGTACCTATTAAACATGTGTCAATATTTGCTAGTCGCATTTGCTATGTTGGTAAAATATGCTTTTAAACTCAAAAGAGGAAAAATATGCGATAATTTTTGCACAAAGCAATTTGGAAATAAAAACAATACAAATATTTAATCAGTATTTTATAGTAGCATTATAAGTTAAGTAAGTAGGTACTTCCAAAAGTTGCTACTGATACTCGGGCTCGGCCTTTCACCATTAAAACATTTATTAAAATATCTGCACGCCATCTGTCTGACAGTTAATGAATAATTAATGACTGATCCGATGCAGTGTTCGACTGGATTTGCGATGGTCCTCACTCTCACAAACGTATTATTGAGTGATTTATGGACCAGCCATTAAATTTGACACGGCTTGTTGGCGAGGTGTCGAAAGATTCCCGGCCCAAGTCAAACTTACATATGCACCGGTTTTACATCATTAACCTTTCTTTACTAAAACAACATTGCCAGACAAATGTATCAATCAGGGAAATGCATTAATGGATGTGTCGCCATTTTTTGCATCCACGTGCATTTCCGAGTTCTTTGTGGTTATCAAGCAAAATAGCTAATTTTAAAATGTAAAACTAAAATTGACTCTGCCTATACAACATATCAATACTGCATTATTAAGAATGCTATCGTATTTTAAGATTAACAAATAAATATTCACAATTCACCAACTCGTAGGCGATTCCAAACTTGATGTCATCAAGATTCCATCTTAGACCATGAAACCAAATTTGGCAAGTCCATTAAATATATTCCAGCGATTGCCGACTTCCATATTAGATAACTAGACCAATTTTATCATGGATACACAGCTAACGTTGCGTAAATACGCAGAATTCAGCACTGACCTTCTATCATTAAGAAGAAAGTTAGTATAAAATAAAAATAAATATGCGCATAAAATATTCCTAGTTTCTTTTGATTCCAACTAGCTACAAAAAGTACCCAATGCATCGTTTACACCTCCGTAATGGAGGGATAAAAATAATAGTAAAATCGGATGTACAAAAAATAAAAAGTGCGGATAGTCATAACTTTGAACAGCACCCGTAAGCGGTAACCGTATTCAGAATCAGCTTTGAACACCATAAACTTGAATAGAATGAATCCAAACAAATAAATATTACTTCGAAGCAATAACCAGAAGCCTAATTTATGATTAATAAACTTTCTAATCTCCAATGAGGTTGCGCGGTTCCAAAGCCCCTTTGGTTTAGTTTGTTGACTAACTCATCACATCAGTCATCTCTTAGTATTATGACAAAAAACAATATGTATCTCTCGTTGTTTGTTAATAGCAATAACCTACCTACTTGTAAGAAAAGCTTGTGGTTGAATACTGGGTAGCTCTTATTAGCCCTAATGTGCAATGTTTATTACTATCTGTTCATTTTGACCACTTGGGATTTGGCAGTAATCTGTATAGTTTTAAATACTTCCTTTTTAATACTGGACTGTTAACCGATACTACTTTTCAGAGTAGTATAGGCTGCAATGGAAACATACTCGCCTAAGTTGAGCATAAACAAATATTATGAGCAGATGATCGTCAAACACTTAAGTCGGCCCGGACCTACCAGAAGGTAAAACCAATAGAGCTAACATTACTGAAAGAGAATACTGTGCGTTTAAAATATAGCCACACTTAAAAGGCTGCAAGGATTTTCTGAGCTTGAAACTTTTGGGGGATTAAAGAATTTTCTCTTTAATTTCAGGTGTAAATATGATGTGACCGGCTTGATGGTGCATTTCATACTAACCTTCTACTACTATTCTACACTAAACGGTAAGTCAGAATACCTACGAATCCAATTGAAAAAAAAGAAAGCAAAATAAAGTCGGGTTTCACGACAGCTGTCATGCAAAATGTCTCAGTTTTTTCGTCTCGTAGGTACGGCGGAGAAATATTATATTTTTGATTTCGCCTTTATAATAGTAGTAGAATTAAGTCGTAAGATAAATGCAATTTCTAACAAGGCGGAAAGATATTAGTATTTCATACATAATATGTAAAATCAAAGCAGCGATAGAAAAAGTTACATAATAAGTACTTTAAAAAATCTATAACAATATAAAAGTAAGCCCGCTCGGCATTGAACATCGTGTACAAACATCGTAAAACGAAATTAATGTCAGAATTAGTTTTTAACCGCGAAGGAGCTAAGCTCTCACCACGTGCTATCGATAAAACCTAGCTTTATTTACGACAATAACTACTGGAAATTATTCTAACAAACAATGAGACAAGAGTTATTATAAAACTTCGAGCAACACTTCAAGATTAGCTTGCTCTGGCAACTAAAATAATGGTTGCTTTTAAGCAAGAAATTGTTGTGATTTTACAAGAAAATACTATTGCAATAAAATTCGCAGTATTTAACTTCAAGAGTGTTTCGTTATTCATTCTAAAAAGTAAAAAGTTGTTTCAAGTATGAAACTATGACTAACTCGTTTATTTAAATCTGCCAAAAATTGGGACAGAATCAACTCTTTTTTTGCTTTAATTATCAAAAAACTTCGGGATGACAGGTTGGCACTGGGTGACTGGTTTTGGGTCACTATTTTGTTTACTTTGAATCCTGTTTGAAAAAGTAGGTAAATCGCAGACGAGTTGGCGGGAAATCTCGCCTATAATGTGTAGTATGTTTTTTATCCCGTTTTTTCATCGTCTGAGCGCAAGCAGGTTGGGGCAGTGTCGAACTAAGGGGCTGCTAGATGAGATCTACGGTTAACTAAATTCAACAAATAAAATCAAAAGTTATTTTTGTGGATTTAAATAAATGTTTGCTAGTACAAATGTGGTGATTACGTCGCAGCATTTATTAAATTCGTACAGCGAGCAATAAAACGAATACAACACAAAACGCGAAATGTTTTAAAGCCACGTCAACAAACCCGCTTTAAAAACGAAATAAAAGAAGCTAGCCAGTGGTTAATCGCTCCACATCATCGTGAGCAAAATAAACATCGCACGTAGCAAACACTTAAGCTTTATACTTTTGTCGCTGACGTTAATTAAACCGTATTATAAGTCGCGTATCACGATCACGAATCCGCCCCGCGGTTTGGTTGAGTTATTTAATAGTGTTTTTTGTGCGGTGGAAGGCGATTGCGCTCCGCCACCCTCGGGCTCGCGCAAAAAACCCTCCGCTCACGAATACTCTGAATGTTGATACGCCGCCGCGGCTACACACTCGCGGGTAACTCGGAGCGCACGGACGCGTGAACGCCGCGAAACAATGTGTATTTAATAAATGTTATAAGATTTTATTGTCATAGGTGATTCATCTATTATACCCATTATTAGCGGCCACACGCGACTATGTCCGCTTGGATTTAGGTTTCCGCGCTTATAGCGTTATAAAAGAGGGTAAAGCTTAAAGCCTTCCTCGATTAATGAACAAAACTATTTTTTTTTTCAATAAAATTCCAATTGAAAAAATCGAAAAATTTAAAAATTGGTTGCGTTTTCAAAAAGCGTACACATAAAGGAAGATATGTGATATTCTAGGCCGGCATCACACAACACTGCTCACTCAATTGTCTGCTTGAATTATACCATATCGAAGTATACTGAAAATAACTAAATGGAACTAAACGCGATATTTATTATGTATTTCATTAATGCATGCCGTTTTGCGGCCTATAGCCAAAACTTAGTATACATTATGTTGTTTGTACAATAAAACGCGAGTCCAATATCTTCCACACAGCGAATGTTCGGCGGTGTGTAGAGTCGGCGCGGGGAGGGCGCGGGCGCGAGATCGCTATCGCACGCACCCGTTGCACGCACTATCCTGCCGGCCACTTAATTGTACGGCCACGTAACTTCGCCAGCCACGAAAATTAAAGCATGCATTTTATATGTTAAATCTATTTTCTATAAGACATTGTTTTAACATTTGTTAATTTTATACTTACCATCAGTGGGCAAACGAGCTAGAGGGCCCCTGATGGCTCATGATCACTGTCAGAGAGACAAAGTCAATGGAATTTCTTATGAACATAAATATTTAGAAACTTTTAACTTATTTTACTTTCAGTGTCTCGTGGGATGTGCCTAATTACAATAATCGAGTTCACTTCATCATAATTATCTTACTAGTCACAAATATTCAATAATAAATCAAGGTGTATACAAGAACATAGATGAAATATTCAAGGTAGACAAAAGACAATACAATAATTTGGTTACAATTTTATACAACCTCGAAGAATCGTAGTACATATTTTCGTAGCACGTTTCGCACGTGCAAATCTGCTACGAACTGACTACAGGTAGTTTTTCGTAACGCTTACTAACAAAATGGCAAAAAGAGGTTACAAAAGTTTCTAATGCTAATCTTTGTTCTAAAATGTGACCAACAATAATAAATTGATAACCATACGTTATTAATGATTATCAAAATGCATTAAGCTACGCATTTAACCTTCTGGCAGAATCGCTACAACAAAGAGTTTTTCAATATTTCAATTTATATTCATATCTAAATGGCCAACTGACGATACAACAGGTGTAGCCAACCTGTTCTCTCACTAAAATGACAGCAAAAACTCTCACTAACCCTTCTTTTCCCATCGGAGAAGGGTTTCTTAATTTTGTCCTATGGAGTTTCATCTTACCAGCAGCGTATAATTTCTTTGCGTATTTTTTGTTCAAACATATTTCCTACATTAAACAGCTTCTATATTGAGTGTTTTAGTTATGAGTAATATTATTGATCATATAAATCATTATTTGCATAGAATATAGACAACATGTAGGCATAGTTCTACAGCGAAGTTTAAAATGTTTTTTTATCAGAAGAGGTCAGCAAGATGTCATAATTTGTACATAATCATGACAATATTTGAAATGGACAAATTATTTATTGTATTTTCAGAATATCATATTCGAAACCATAGCCATACGCGTATCTAACATTAGCTTGAACATCGAAATCCTATTATAAAGTATTCAAACCAAACATAACGCGGTTTCTAAATGGCTTTTAAGAAATGCCGGTATTTAAATGAGCGCTGTAAATTCGTTCCCCAGCCTTCCTTTGTTATTGTTTAACTGCACAAAAATGCGTATTGGTGGCGTGTGCGTGCGATGGGGGAGCCTCATTAAGGTAAAAAGCCGAGTGCAAACGGCAACTAATGGCGAATTACACGTGGGGGAGCGATGCCGATACTGCGCCCGCCAGCGCTGCCAACGTGGCCCTAAATTAACACGATAGTTATGGCGATTCAACCGGTTATGCGGTAGAAGGACTTTTGGAAAGTAAGACTACCTCCGCTTAGTCCAAATGTAAAATGTACTGAATATTTTGATTCACTTGGTAAACTTTTTGCAAGACGAAACTTTTTTCGCTCTACCTACACCGGAAGAGACCCAGTAGTTGCGCCTTTTTAGAAATAAAGGAGACGATCCATTTTGGGCCTGATTGTGCATGGGTAAATTATATACCAAAAAAACTGTATATTTTTGTTAATTAACCTCTATAAATAATAACGGAATAGCCTTTGGCCAACTTAAGTTAATTGCATAATTAAATATTTTTCATTATCAAACACACTTTATAAACGACATTGCATTATATTTTTTATTTTTTAACTGTCTTCAAAAACGCACCTAATAACATAACAGATTAAATAATCGATTAGAGAAAAGCGGAGATTAAACGAAATGCATCATGTTTCAGTGTCTTTTTGCAAAGTTTTGAAAAACTACAATCATTTATTATTTGTAATATTCGTTACATCTTAATAATGATGAATTGTATGTCTTCATAATAAAGATAATAATAAAATCAAAAAATTGATCGATTAAACGATCAGTACAATTGAAATGGAGCCAGTTTGGCACTGACCTATATCTTGTCTATATTTATGTCAGTGCATTTTGGTTTTACGTCATACGTCAATGGCAGTCCTGTCACTTGATGTCATTCGCTTTTCATTTTACTTAAATGTTTTTCTGGATTTTGTTTTCACGACTTGTGCTCGAATACCTGACTCCGACTTCGATTCCTTTCTGGCTGACCGTTGGCTTGAATACTCATATTAACATTTGGCGCTAATACCGGCACACACCATATAGATACGGCAACAATCATGAATATTCATGCATGATTTTAACATATTTGGCCGTTGTATTCAGCTATAAAAATTGGGCAAATGTAATCTTTTGAAGTGTTCTAATTGGTGACCAATTTCTAGCCGTGCACATCCAGGCCCCAGTTTGTATGAAAAACGGATTTCTCCTTTAAATGTAACATTTATGTCAAATCGTATTACAAATGAAGTGCGGCTGTGCGGATTGAAATAAACGCCAATGCAAAATAAAAGTATCGAACACCAGAAAAGCCAGCTACAATACCCCCTAGTAAAAAAAACAGCAATAATAATCATGAAAATCAATATTCCTAACAAATTTATTCAATCCATGATCAATATCACTGGTACGTAATTTGATCTGAAGATATTGGCAAGTGCAGCCATTTGTAGTCGAAGTCCAGAAATGCCTGTTATGTGCTCATATTTATTTAACTACTACCTACCTAGTTACTAACTATACTACTTAAATATATTACTGACAACATTTCCTCAAAACCGTAAGTTCAAACTTACTCAACCTAAAAATGGCAAGCGTTAATTCGAATACGATTCCAATTTGAATCGCACCGAGTCCAAATCCGTACAAAATGTAACTGAAAAGTTTTCAAACTACAAAGAGAAATGCATCTGCAAGAATGCG
This sequence comes from Nomophila noctuella, assembly GCA_958496325.1. Taxonomy (NCBI): domain Eukaryota; kingdom Metazoa; phylum Arthropoda; class Insecta; order Lepidoptera; family Crambidae; genus Nomophila; species Nomophila noctuella. Next base: position 9,706,808 of record OY292486.1, on the reverse strand, counting down.
AAGTGCGTGTCAGAAAGCGGGCGGGGTGCAGCGCGGCGCGCGGGGGCGGGAAGCTATCAGCATTTCGGCGCGTCCGCGGTCCCCCCCCTCTCCCCCCGACCCTCCGACCCGCACCGATTTCGCCCTGCACCTCAACCCGCGACGCTCCCCTCCAAAGCCCATTCTAACCTTGAAAATAGTTTTTACCGGCGCGAGGGTATTCACCCCGAACCCGAATTCCGGGCCTGTTGCACACTGCCGCTTTCCATGCAGCACTCACTAAATTCTTATAGGAACGTTCTAGTAGTCGACGAGCGCAGCACGGTTGCACCTAGTGAGTAAGCACAGTATGCATCGAGCTAAGGATATTTGACTACGTAGTTTTTTAGTCAAGTCGTGGCTCGCTGGCCGCTGGCGGGATTTGTTTGTGAATTGTGCCCTCTACCGCGGCAAGGAATTTTGATGCGATACGAATTATGACAGATTTAGTCGCGATGACTCGTTTGTTTTCTTTCAAGGAGCTCCCTGCATAGATACCCTTATATCCTTGGTTTACGTGATTTTTTATCTTCATGGCAATGCTAATCAGTATTCGCTTACTTACAACACATTAGATAATATATCTTTTATACTTTTATCTTTTAAACCTATAGCCTAGGTATATTATAGATCTTTAAATCCTTTTTACGTTATTGTTAGAAGCGCCGTTTTCGCGTAAACGCATTTCCAGCTAAAACAAAATAGCATAGGTAGTGAATATAATAGATTGTATAAGTTATGTATCTGATATGAAAATTAATCCGATCGTCTGTAATCATTACATAGTTAACTCAATGCTAGATTCTGTAACCAATGTCGTATCCGCAGGCTTCATTACCAATGACTCTCAAATCTTATAGGACGAGCTAAAAAAACAAATGGCAGGGAGAGGATTACAAAATTCCTCCCGTGGCGAAACAAATAAGAAAAAGGAGGGTCATTTCATTTACCTGCCCGCAAGTCGTGCGCAGGAGATGGGGGAAAATAAAAGACGATCGCTCGCGTCTCGGCGAAGACACCGCGAGCCAAGGGTACGCGGCAAAAAAGATTAAAAAACACGCGCATCTCATGCGCCTACGCGAACGCCCGCCGGGCCCGCCTCCATAAAACTTTGCCTACGTAAAACTTTATGACATTCGATGAAATCTTATCCCGTCGCTGTTTATCCTTTGGTCACGTCAATTAGACGTATGGGGAATTTTTTGATAGGAATGTAATTATTAACAAGTTCTTGTCAAGTCCTTCGAACTGTTTTGAGAAAACGTGACAATTATTAATTTGTTTTAGGTCCTTTACCGTTAGTTCTCCTTTTTATACCACATTTCATAAAAATATAATCGTATTCGTAATTACAAGAAAAAAATCGGCTACACTTAAAAGCCGTCTCATTTGTTACACTAATAGAAAAATATGCTTGCTCTACATATGCATAATGAAATGCAGTTTCGCTCCCAGCGATCGCACGTGCGATCTGTACGAAGCTCTATAATAGCGCGTAACGATGTTGATGTCTGATGATGCGGGCGCGATCTCTCCCGTTATCTAATAACCAGTATGCGACTCTGCTGTGGCTGTGACTCTACCCACTCGGGTCAAACGAAACCACGATAACTTACGTTTCTCCTTAACTTTATCTTCGGAGCCTTACGTCAACCATAATTTAAACACTAACGAGTTAAGAGAGTCGGCTCTACAACTGAGCAATTATTACAAAAATCTTTAGCGTGTAATGCCATAACTTTTGGATTTAACACGTCTTTTCCCTCCTCTTAACTACTAATAAACTTGTTTTGTTAAAATTTATTTTTACGTGTAACAAGTTTTAAGTGTCGCTATAAGAGGCTATACCAAGTAAGGGAACATACCCAAACTACGTGACCGATTTAGGAGGGGGAGGGGGGTCTCCAAAGTACCACTCATGGTCACCGGGGGGAGGGGGGGGGGTTTGGTTTCTTGTCACGTAGTCAATAATACTGGTATTAACCATCGCCCCCATTATCCATAACGTTTCCCAGTCGATTGATAGTGGTAACGTCTTCATTGAATAAATAAATAAATAAATAAATGCCTTGGACTAACACACCAATTGCCTAGCCCCAAACTAAGCTCGAAGCTTGTACTATGGAAGCTAGGGAACGGATAGACATACTTAAATACTTTTATAAACATCCATGACTCAAGTACAAATGCCGATGTTCATCACACAAACATTTGCCCCTAGCGGGATTCGAACCCGCGACCCTTGGTTTTGTAGCCAGGGTCTCTAGCCACTCGACCAACGGGCCTGTCAATTTGAAGATTGAATTGATTGATTGAATTGAAGATATTTGATTTAATAAATAGTTTCTTGTTTTTCTGATTTTATTTCTTTCCCCGCAAATGTGATGAAAATCATTATGAAGAGAAACGGGATGGCAGACTCGAGCCAATGAACTTAACAAAATTACATTTGTAAGTACTCGATCGTAATTCTTTTTTAACGGCCCGTACATATACATTGTGCAATGTACTATTTTTTCTTGATATATTTTTTACTAAACACAATTACAACCGTATGCAATTATAGGTACGCATTCTCAAAGTACGCACTTTTAGGGGCCGTATAAGAAAATACAAACAAAAGCCATTATTTTGTAACTTTACGCAAAAAATATTGATAAAATATACTACGTGAAAACTAGGGGGGGGGGGGAGGGGGTCTGGGCATATACTACGCTTGGTCACCGAGGGGGGGGAGGGGGTCAAAAAACACGAAAAAAAGGGTCACGTAGTTTGGGTATGTTCCCTAATTGGTATTGTGCTAGTTCGAGTATTATACCAAGACATGAGAAATATATTTTTTTATTTTAAGATAGGCTTGCATTTGACTTCACCCACTCCTGATGCATTGTCTAGATTTTTGTATTCCTAGAGATCCAGTTAGAAAATGTTTTTTAAATGTGTACCTACCTAATTTCATTTTCATCATCTGTGCATCTTCATTTTCATCTGCCATCAAGAATAAAAACATAATACGTATTATTATAATAGTTAACTACAAATTAAGCATAGCTTTACGAGTATAAACCATAACACTTTCGCATTACATTAAATGTTCTCGTATTATACCTACCTACTTACTCGTAATTAGCATTGACGGAATGCAACGTTAATTATGAGTTTTTAATTGTACGAGTATAGTACCTATACTTATACCTATACCTACAGTACCTATCTCTTATTAATACATTTCTTAAGTATTACATGATAAAGGTTTAAGGTTCCTAAAAAACTAAATACAACATATTTTGGAAGGAGTTACTATACAATACACAGAAGAGTTTTCAGTGAGTTCGTCTTTTTATGTTCGCCCAATCCTTTGAAGACGGACCGTGTCTGGTTTTTAGTGAAGTCGGTCATGACTTGTCGGTTGCAGCCAACCCCTGCACAATGCACATTTTGATTGGTGGCCAGCTGCCCGTGGCGGCAAAAACTGCTTTCTAAATTACTGCCTAGCGCCGTGCATCTACGCACGAAACGACATCTACGCACCTAGATGGCAAGTTAGGTATTTATGGGCATAAAAAATAACATTAACGTTATAAAGATAATCTTATTCAAACTTATAAGATAGGTACTTGTTTTTACCCGCGTTATCCAGATTCCTGTTTTATCCCATGAAAGCCTTTAATCTTGATCAAAAGTATCATTATCATCTTATAGCCCATACCCTGCCTGGTATTAATACTAAAACATAAACAAACGCATGCAAGTATTGCCAAATCATTTCTAGAACTGGTTGCCATCGCCTTTGTCAGTGCCCCAATCGTACCCATCAAAAATCAATTTCGCTTAGCGACCAAATAGATCATGCTTGTCTATTTCATGCATAGATACGTATAGTAACATTTTCGTTCACAAAAAACAATTTGGTCCCAGATAAAAGCTGCAAGCGTCGTCGAGTCGGCGGCGGCGCAGCGAAGCTCGAGATAAGGAACTGTTTACACTGTTTGAGTCAATGTCCTCCTTCTGCACGCACAGGGAAAACCTTGGAGCGGCCATGGCGCATCTTCCTCCTACGGCCTAATGAGGCATTGGGCGGTGCGTTGAACTCAGTGACAATAAGCAATAGCGATATCATTAACCGTATTACCTGTCCCTGAAACATAATATATCTACTAACTACACAATATTGGTACCAACTCATAGATGAAAATCATTGAAGAACTAATTAATACCTAGGATACAATATTTTTTCAACTCAGTATTAAAGTCAAGTACCTATTTTGTTTAATTTGATCGACCACAACCATGATTCGCATACAAAAGAGTTATCGGCAGTTTTACTTTTTCAAGACCGACTTCCGATTGGAAATAGTCTTTATTTCCGATCCCACCGTTGTTGTTCCTTATCAATAAAGTGTAATAAGCAAAAGGCAAGATTAATTCCCATCTCTTTTCACTTTGCATACATCATAATGTACTATTTAATAAAATCATAGGAATCTTACGCTGTTACTGCTCCATGGTAGGCATTAGGCTGTCTGCGCGCCCCTAGCGACTGCCTCGTAAATAAATTGAGCCTGCATTAGTGGCAATTGTTCGCTATTGCCGCTGCCAATGCACCTTCCTTGCCTTGTAAACGTCGCTTTAAATATTCCTAGTACATTCGGACACGCCTTTGCTGTACCTACACACGCAGTGTTAAAATTAACACATGTAAATTGTACTGAAGGAAATTGGTGGTGCTATTATCGTTAGTTTTTCGCAGCGAAGGTATAACTTACTAGGTAGGTAGGTACTTACTCAAATTTCTTCATACTCCACGTAATAGAATCAATCCACAGGTGGTTAAGAAATACAGTGCATGTTTTAGAAATGAAATATCAAAATAATTCGTCCACCACCATAGCTGAATAACCTTAGAGAAGAAGGAAAGGCGCAGACTGACATAATGATTCCTGAAATGATAATGAAGTAACAAACTATCCACGCGTTGGAATAATTACTCTATAAGTGCTCAACATTGTTTTACAGGCTGATTCAGAGAAGATCAGAAAACTGATCAGGTCAGATGATTACCTTAATCAGTTTCAAAAAGCATTTTTTTTTCTTTCTGTTTATATGAACGAACAACACTCTTATGTGCAACATTCTGTGGTTTACTTGAATGTATTAAACAAAGCAGTCCTACGTAGACGTAGACTTAATAAAAAATAACAACGAAACCGAATTGTAACTAGACATGTTTTCAACAAAGTTACAGCGTAACGCCTTAATTAAAATCCAGATGAATAGATTGGTGTGTTTAACACATGAAATTGAGTGACTGGTCTGGTAGCTAGCTAGTACATGGCATGACGATAACGCCTGTTAGTCCAACTGTAGCAATAAGGTTGCAGACTATGTTATCTCACGAATAGAATCACATCATGCATGGGTCATTGTTCATTTTAGTACAACTTTAAAAAAATCTTTGATCTCGTCTGAAATGCAAAAATATCTTGTATGGAAAATAAAAAAGTGTTTTTTTTGTGATACCTATATAATATAATGAAACAACAAAATCTTTTCACTAATTCACCCCTACTGGGCCTACCGAACTTTGATAACGAATTGCAAGAAAAAAAGGATCGGAATAAAAAAGAAATCGCAGATACGCAAGCCATTAAGTTTTTTTTTACAAAATACAACCTTCTTTTTTCGATATAACGGGACCGGCCAAATTATTGCGTGTAATCTTTTAAGTTTTTTAATCATATTTCTTTTGTTCACCAAAGAGGATTCCCACACATTATCTAAACCTACTAATGTTGTCTCGGGAGCTTAGTAATTAGGAATCGGTAAGATTTATTGCTTTATTTATAGCAATAAATTCTTAGTAAGGAGGTCCCGAATACAACTTACGTTATGCATATTATCATTACAAATAAAATAAAAACTGAAATAATACGATACCACATGAATGGTGTCGTCTTCATTATGATTACTAAGTGCTTAGTTACATAATATGTAGTTACATTGTGGTAAACACGGTGTAACTACATAATATTATATTGAAGGTAGGTAACCTACCTATCAATTAAAAGAGACGCGTTAACTTTAAGAAAATGCATATTTTAGACCCAGGACCATTACCTACTCTGCCAAAGAGCTTGAGCTTTGGATAAAATTGCGATAACATTTGAGTTTTTACATAAGTAGGTACCTATAATCTTCATCGAAAATTGTCACCTATTAGATAAGTTCTTTATAAAAACACGGCTCCCACGGCCGTGGAGTCGCACAAAGAATGCACAAGTCAGCCCGGCACCTGACCCTTCTTTATTCTCCTTCGAAATTGCACAGGACCTGCATAGAATAACATTGTAACTTTATTAAGTGCATCGATTTTGTACAGTGAGTAGGTATTAATTGATTTGCCTAATCAGATCAACAATTGGCCATATTTCATAATTAAGTAGGTATAGGTAGGTACACAATAATATCGCATACTCAGGTGTGAACCATTCGAGGGAGGGATGATTGATGGGTAATGATCATGTAGGTAGGTACTTAGGTATACCAGAAAAACTTTTTAAAAGATCATTAAGTACAAGAGAGATCTTTGCGTATTTAAGAGCAATCAAGAAACATAATGATATAAATTATTGTGCAGAATGATGATATTCTTACGTCCTAAAATTGAAACCCCCATCAAACAGAGTTACAACACTAGTCAACTAAACCGAATAAACTTTATTAGGAAAGTAGTATACGGGTTTCATAAAAACTGTATTGTAAAAGGTCGTTGTGTGTCGCTTGCATTCTTACAAAAAAACTCGTGAACCCCTCTCATTTGTATTTTTTTTAAGTTTTGATAGAAGTGCATGGCAGGTAGATGGAACCTCGCCTCGCGAACTCTTATGTTTATCCTCTTACATATTCCAATATTTTGTTTTCATTAGATTAACTTCTAAAGAATAAAAATATGTTTCTTGAACCTTTTTTTATACTCATTCTATCCGCTTGTAGAAATAGAAATAGATTATGATAAAATAACTTTTTGCATACCTATTAGTTAAAGCTTGAATGATGATTTATGGATAATGAAAACTGTATTTATTGCTAATTTCTTAGCATCATCCAACAGATTTTTTAAGTACGGAATTGAATTTAGGTATGTACATATTCCCGTATTACCGTTTATGTCACCTTTCCAAACTACGTAAAACACGACAATACTTTTTGTATCATTTTAATATCAAAGGTTTAAATATGGTGACTGTGATGTATAGCTAATAAATATAGTGGACACGCTTGCTGGCGCGGCGTGCGGTGGTGGGGGCGCGGAGAGCGGGAGCTCGCCGCGCACTCTTGTACCGGCCGCCGGGCGAGCCGGAGCGTCTACCGTTGCATACATACCTTGTGTTTTATTACCACACTACAACTGTACAAGTGGCGACCCTGCCAGGATCTAAATAACCAAGGTATGAAATTAATAAAGGAGAACGGCAAACTGAGTACCACTCGTAAAACTAAGCGTTCCCAGAACTAACTATATAGGATTTAAAGGTAATCATGAGACGAACATTTTTCAATTTGAAGTAGATTTTTAGAAGCTGGGAATAGCCGGAAATCCTTGATTGTATTATCTTATAAAATCCCTGAAACAAAACGCCGGTCATCGAACATGGAAAAACAGAACGCATTTGACGTTATCTGAACAGCGACTCTTTAGTTTATGTTTGATAATGTGTCAAAATTGATCGGAAAGACATCGGTCAATTAATATTCATTTTCATAATCTTTATTGCATTCTTGTTCACAATATTTGCCGTGTTATGATTTGTTAAATGATTTGCCTTCAGTTGAGCACGCAGATACATACAATAATAAATATGTTGTATACAATAATAAAAATGTAAAATAATAATATTACAATAGATGTGTGTAGGTTGAGCACCTTTGCTCCTGCGCTGTCAGCTATTCTGCGAAAAGGGACTCTTCGAGTGTGATTTGTGTGATTATTTGTGAGGACTTTCTAATATATACCAGAATGTTTTAGTATTTAGTGTAGGAACTTGCTAATGCGGTGATTATTGAAATATGCGCGCCTATCACGCATACATCGTCATGTCCAATAAGACTCGAATGAAAATCTTCTCAATATTGTTCAGCGCTGGATATCTTACAAAGAAGAGAAGCATAATATTATTTTAAAGAAATAAATAATAATTATTACATAATGATGTTGGTCTTTATTTTCCTCCTTGTTTTATTTGTTTTGAAAAAGCAGTGACTGTACGTTGATCTATCATAAAAATGCTTAACCACCAGTAAGGTGTTCCTCCACCCTACAGGTTTATATTAGTTTGCGCAATGTTATACAAAATAATAAGCAATAACAATGGAGGGTCATCAATGATATTTAAAAAAATATCATTGGGGCTCATATTTAGTACACTTCAATTTGACAGGTTTAAGAACTGTTTATAACGCCATCTGGAGAACGAATTTGACGTTGGCATTATTTGGGACAGAACTATTGACATTTTAGACCAATAGATGTCGGTGCTCGTATATTTAATATACTCCATGGCAATAAGGTCAATTTTTGCTTACATTTCAAAGTGACAGTCAGATAGTAACATTTGGGGAAATGGCAATTCTGTGGATAAGGTAAAAGTTGCATTGGAGGTTATGTTTGAAATCATCTTTTTATCCCCAGCTTTAAAAAATATGTTACCATTACATTTTTTGATAAGCATCATTAGAAGATTGATTTTCTAGTATTCACTTCTTGGAACGCTAAGTCTTTATGTGGTACTGGAAATACATGGGATTCTGCCGTTGTCCTTTTGTTGTGCTAAATAAAACACAAAGTGCTACTAGAGGTAAATCAGTGACTGATACCTGTTTTCTATTTCATGTTACCGTAAAACAGTTACAGTAATAATGAATTAAATAGTAAGGCAGGTTACAGACACTGGTTGTTACCTATACCGTAATAAAGTAGAATTACTTACAAGTTATCTCAGTCTGTTGTCAAAATAATTTTAAAATTAATACTTTTATTAAATGTGCATTTTGGTTGGGTACCTACAAGCTTGCTTATCGGATGGAATGCTGTTTCTATTGTTCGCGCGGACCGGAATCGCGCACAGGTGTTCGTTATACTCCCGCCCGATATTAAACGTTATACACTAAGTAAAGTAACTAAAAGTTAAGATTCCTCGCAAGTATAGAACAAAAAATTAATTATTGTCGTAAAATGTTTAATGAATATTTTATCACGTGAATGATAGTTATTTTATTCGAATACATTTATACATGAATGCGTGTGTAACTATGTGTACAATGTGAAAGTAAGACCTTCATAGATATATGTACTGTTACCTTATTGAAATAACAGATACACCCTTGGCCAAAAGTATTAGGCACCCTAAAAAATGCACAAAACATGTTTACCAATTGAACAATGGCTCACCTGAGATGTTATGTCGGTGTCTCAAATAATTTCGAATCTTTTACGAGTAAACAAGCTTTCATTTCTGTTTAAGTTATTAGATTGACGAAAAATTTATTTAAAAAAAATGCCAAAAAGAAGTGAAATTTGTTTAGAGAATTGTGTGAAAATACAACTTCTCCATGAACAAGGCAAGTCGCAGAAAGAAATTGCAAAGTTGGTGAGGTGTTCGCGCTGCGCCATGCAAACCACCATCAAACGGTTCGCTAATTTCACTGTCTAATCAACGAACGTAAAGTAAGATTAAAGATACTATCCAAACTTAAAATATATTTAAGTTTCGTGTAATTAATGATAAAGTTTAATATTACTTTTGACAACAACTGAGAGTAACACTTAAGAAGTAGTCTAAATAACCAAATGGTACCTAAACCATGTACCTACAATATTCAAAGAGGTAGTTCGATGAAAATCGGAACTGTACCGACAATGTTCAAAGAGGTAGTTCGATGAAAATCGGAACTGTACCGACAATATTTAAAGAGGTAGTTCGATGAAAATCGGAACTGTACCGACAATATCAAAGAGGTAGTTCGATGAAAATCGGAACTGTACCGACAATATTCAAAGAGGTAGTTCGATGAAAATCGGAACTGTACCGCCAATATTCAAAGAGGTAGTTCGATGAAAATCGGAACTGTACCGACAATATTCAAAGAGGTAGTTCGATGAAAATCGGAACTGTACCGACAATATCAAAGAGGTAGTTCGATGAAAATCGGAACTGTACCGACAATATTCAAAGAGGTAGTTCGATGAAAATCGGAACTGTACCGCCAATATTCAAAGAGGTAGTTCGATGAAAATCGGAACTGTACCGCCAATATTCAAAGAGGTAGTTCGATGAAAATCGGAACTGTACCGACAATATCAAAGAGGTAGTTCGATGAAAATCGGAACTGTACCGACAATATTCAAAGAGGTAGTTCGATAAAAATCGGAACTGTACCTACAATGTTCAAAGAGGTAGTTCTATGAAAATAGGACGGTACCTACAATGTCCAAAGAGGTAGTTCTATTAATTAGAACGGTACCCATAAAAGCGGACAATCTCCTTGATTAAAAGTATAGTCCCACAGTCATGTCACAATTAATACCACTATTAGCCACCACAATTGAAAATGGTCGCGACGAGGCCTAAAGTTATACCGCACGGCGACAAATGTCACCATGCCGGAGGCCAAAAAGGTAACGTTTTGCACATAGGTCGGGCTTGATGTGTTTATGCTAAGTTGTACTACCAAAATGTCCATGGTCTTGAGGCCAAAACGAAATTAGTGTTTGATAGCATTTTGCTTTGTAATTACCATGCCATTGCACTCACTGAAACGTGGTTAACATCTCAACAGACGAAATCGTGGACAATAGTCTATCGTAGGGATCGTGTGTGTGTTGGCTCTGGTGGTGTTTTCTAAAATGGATGGTGGGAGTGTTCTTTAAGCTCTGTCCCAAAATATTCTGTCTACTCGCTAACAAGACTTAAAATACGACGATATTAAAAGCGTTTGGGTCAGACTACAGTTTCAAACTGGGAATACTATAAATAAAATATTATTATTTGCGTTGTGTACCTAGTACCTTCGTACCTCCACCAGTAAAATTGGAACCTTTAAAGCGTTTTCTTAACATAGTGGAACTTGCTCAATACCGATCGGAAAATATTGTAATAGGTATGTAGTTTGTGACTGCAACCTTGGTGGTATCCACTGGGAGCCTAGTGATGATACGTAATGACGCCACTTAATTACAAGTACAACTTGGGTTACACTTAATCGGCTTTTTATCTTCTAATGGCCTTCATCAACTCAATAACATCAGTAATAGTGATGAACAGTATCTAGACTAGTTATCAGTCCCATACATTATGCGTTGTACGAATCCGCAGCATCAGGTATGCTATCAATAAGTGCTACGGGATTAATCCGAGCCTCTTGTTTATCATGCCTTACCCTAAATCAAATTTTCTCCGTTCCAACGACAGTGTATCTTTATCCAATTATTTTAAAGCCGACTATTGTAACATAGTGGCTGCGTTACAGTATGTAATTTGGCCGGTCTAGTTTTTGGCTTGTGGAGATTTTGATCAAATGATTTCTTTATTTTATGTTGAGTCAGGAAAACAACGACGTCGTAGTAGACGAAGTCATCCTAAATGATTCAACAAATGAGTTATCAACCCCCTTTCGGAAAAAGATAAAGTACAGAAACGGTTCCTTAAATACCTTAATCATACCTAGAGACGACATCGCATACCACTGGCTCTTAAGTAGATGTCACAATTCAAATGGGCTTAATATAAGCACTTATGAATCGTCATCAAAAATAAACTGTTATTTTAATGACTTTTATTAGTAATGACTGTTATTCTGCCGAGAAGAATCGGCAAGAAACTCGACAGTTGCTCTTTTTAAATGCCAAAATTATTACAATAATATAAAAATAAACTTGCAACAATAATGCATCAGCAATTGCTTTCACTGAGTCATACATAGTCTACTGTGTGTACCTAATAAATTAAAAAATGAAAATTAAATTCTTAATTTATTCTGGACTGGAGGCGCCCTGGTCGACCAGTCCCCAAAGGTGGCACCTGTTCACAAGTATGACGTATGTGGCGGCAGCCATCACCTCACTCAACCATCTTAGAGAGAGAATGAAATGTCCCGCCACATGTGTATAAATAACTACCGCCTTATATCAACGCTTTCTTGTTTAGTAAAGGCCTTCAAGTCTTTAATCTGTTCTTTATATCTATGCACATTAGAGATTTGATATCGATCTCTCTTTCAAAATATAAAAAACTGCATAACATTTTTATTTGCCGGTGACCTCAAAATTTACAGAAATCTGTTAATTTTGAGGAAAGTAACCTCATTCAAAAAGACCTTGGGAGAAAGGTAGATTGGTGCGATGCAATCTGTATATGCCTTATCGCTGGAAAATGACTCCACGTCAAGTAATAAAAAAAATAAAAAAAATATAAAATTAATATAATATACTCAATAACGCTTTAGTGCGCAGGCATCTCGAATTTGCTTCCTGAATCTGGAGTCCATTTTATAGCGTACACTCGCAGAGTGGAGAGCATTCAGCGTGCTTTTACCAAGCATTTGGCATTTCTGTGTAGCAGAAATTCCCATCGTCAACCTTATAATGAGCGTCTTAATTAATATAGAAAAGCCTATCCTTTTTATTAAAAAATAAATAAATAAATAAATAAAAAAAAAAACTTAAAACATCTTAATAAATAAATGCTAATGACATTTCAGAATTCTTTAATGACAGATTTATCAATAATTGATAACTCTGCTGACTGAATAATAATACATAGGTACATAATGCAATATAATATAATATTAATATAATATAATATAATATTAATTTATATAAAAAAAGAAGGCAATAGTTGCCCCACACGTTTGTTGTGCCCTTGCAGGGCGTCACCTTTACTTTCTTTCTACATATAATTGTAATAGGTTGTTTATTTAATGAAACAATAGTTCCGTATGTTGCTCTGTGAAGAGAAATTTATTGTGAGCATGACAATCATACCTAATTACACTTACGCTAAGAATAATAACTTATTTACATACCTGTAAAGAGAAACAACAATATAAGCTATTGCTTCTTACATTATTTCCTCTACAGTCACAAATACAATTATTAACATTTAAACATCTTTAATAACTTGTGACTTGCAATTAACGAATCTGAATCTGAGTAAAATAAATTCAAAACTCGGTCTTCAACCCCCTTTGGCAAGGATTGTGGCTGAGTATAATATCAGGTTAGTAATATTATTGTAGATCTTGATATTTATTGTCAAAACTTTTCTAAATTTAAATGTATTTGTCGGATAAATAGCCCGATGGGTGCTTCCGACTCAGTTGTCCCATTGTATATATTTACTGTACCTACTAGTAAGTTTTATGTACGCAGTTATTGTAATGCATATCAGAACGGTTCCTTCATATGTATTTTGTTATTATTAGCAACAATATATATTTTTTGGCTGTACTTATTAAATAAATTAACTTATATAAATAAATAGATTTGGAAAATGACAATAACAGAGTGCATATAAAGAGGAAAAACGTACATTTAAAACAAGTTGAAGGAAAGTGGAAGGTAATTATTATTTTCTAATGGAAATTATAGAACTATGAGAGATTCTAGTGAATGCTCTGACAATCGTGATGTAGACGATTAGTTATGCTATCTTTATCATAGATATGTTTATGTCAATCTATATTGTTGATTTATATAGTTATAGTATATATAGTTGATCTGTGTAAATTATTTAAGGAAACTTGGTTGTGTCAGATACAATGATGTACTTGGGAAATAACTAATAGAGTTTTGTTTTATTTCATTGTAAAAGGTAGATGTGATGTATAGCTAATAAATATAGTGGACACGCTTGCTGGCGCGGCGTGCGGTGGTGGGGGCGCGGAGAGCGGGAGCTCGCCGCGCACTCTTGTACCGGCCGCCGGGCGAGCCGGAGCGTCTACCGTTGCATACATACCTTGTGTTTTATTACCACACTACAACTGTACAGTGACCCCACCCCATCCAATACATATTTACTTAAAATAATTGAAATTTAAATGTTGGACATTTTCTATCTTTTAATTTGTTCCCGGCTGTACGAGTCTTTTATCTTGTCTTGTTCACCCGCATTGGAGTAAAACTGTCAATGTCACTGTCAATATTGTCAATTTGCCATTCCATCAGCTGATAAGAGCAAGGCAGCCCGTATTTGCGATTTCACTTTGGATTTCACCAATTCAATAGTTTTACAGTTGTTAAATATCACTTATAAAATTATTATTTTTTAGGAAGTAAGAATATCTCCGAGGCATTAAAACGGCACTACGTGTATATTTGATAATTGTAACATTGATCAATATGAGCTACTCCAATAAGGTATTTATGTTTTAAATCATGTAAACATACATAACTATGTGCATAATAATGATGAACTATGTGAAACGAACTGGTGATTTAATTACAGAACTTCCCGGAATTGCAAAATGATCGGCTATTGAGGGCGGCTCTTGGCAAAGAGGTCGATAAAGTCCCGGTATGGGTGATGCGTCAAGCCGGTCGATACTTACCAGAGTTTCAAGAAGTACGGGCGAAACACGATTTCTTTACAGTATGTAGGACGCCGGAACTGGCGTGCGAAGTCACGCTACAGCCACTAAGGAGATTCGATCATTTGGATGCTTCCATAATTTTCAGTGATATTCTTGTTATTCCTCAAGCCCTTGGCATGACAGTGGAAATGTGCCCTGGCAAAGTAAGCAATTTTTCCTTTTCCTAATAAATGTATTAGTTCACATTACATATTATTATATCCTATATAAATACATAACTATTAGCACTATTCTAGCAAATGCCAAAAATCATAATGTGTATCTTATTGTTCTTTAAATATACTAAATGTTTCTATTTCCTCTCATATGATCATATATGAACAGTCAACATGTTTCTGTACTACATAGGGCCCAGTCTTTCCAAAGCCACTCAGCGGACCATCAGAAATAGATGAGCTTCAAGAAGAAGGTGCAGTTTCAAGATTGTCGTATGTTGGAGATGCTATTACTTTGACAAGACACAAAATAGAAGGAAAAGTACCTCTCATTGGGTTTACTGGAGCTCCTGTAAGTTGTAAAATATTTTTTATTTAATAATTTAACAATGAAAAATTTAACCACTACAAATGTTATAGGTAATAACAGTTTTCTTATTTTGTATGTTTCAGTTCACTTTAATGGGATATATGATTGAAGGAGGAGGCAGTCCGACAATGTCAAAAACTAAGGAGTGGATTGAAAAATACCCAAAAGATGTCCACAAACTCCTCAGTCTATTAACAAGAGTTATTATTGATTATTTAGTCATGCAAGTAAGTTCCCTCTTGATGCCCCTTTTTATTTCCTTTTAAGCATTTTATACTTTTCAGTGAAGTAAATTAACAGCATCAAAATTATTACAGGTTGATAGTGGTGCACAACTGCTCCAAGTATTTGAATCAAGTGCAGATCATCTCACTAAAGAACAATTTGCAGAATTCTCAGCACCTTACTTGAAAGAAATAAGAATTGGTGTAAAAACAAAGCTTGATGAAAAAAATCTTCAGCAAGTACCAATGGTATGAAACTACAAAGATTTTAATATATTTTATGACTCATAAATATATAAAAAAACTTAGTATTTGTTGTCTATTATATAATTAGTATATTATGAGAAATACCAATATACTTAGAGTGTACCATATTCTTTACAGACTGTTTTTGCAAAAGGCGGGGGACATAGCTTAGACTTACAAGCAACATTAGGTTATGAAACTATTGGGCTGGATTGGACCGTAGACCCAATAGAAGCAAGGCAAATCGTTGGAAAAAATATAACTCTGCAAGGAAATCTAGATCCTCAAGACTTATACAAAACAAAGGTCAGACCCTTTTTTTTTATTTACATACTTACCAAAAAAGCTAAGCTGTTTCTTTTTTAATAAGTGCTTTGCTTAGAAATTACTCTTTACAGTGTATGTTGCAAACCCTTGAGTTTTATTTAATTACAATTGTTTCCCCTCATGTTTTTCAGGAAGAAGTGCGCAATCTCACAATTGATATGGTGCAAAAATTTGGCAAGCACAGATACATTGCCAACTTAGGCCATGGCATCACTCCGGCGACACCCATTGAAAGTATGACTGCTTTCACTGAAGCTGTACATGAGGCTATTTAATTTCATTTGTTTTTGTCGTACATTTCAATCATTAGATATACCAAAGCATTACTTCGACCCGCTTAAAATGGCACTCAACTTTGAAGTGGCGGTCGCTGCTTATTGCAGTGACAGCATGTTGAAACATACATCATGGCAAACAAAACATATTCAGTTATCTGGAGTATGAGCATGTCCAACAATTAAAATAAATGGTTATTGTTATATGATTATGATTATTATATAAAGGGGTAATAGGTTTTGTTAATAAAAATCATAAATCTGAATGATAGCTCAATTATTTTAGTATTATTAATAAAAACTTAGCAATAAGATTAAGACCAATAAGACATTTCATTAAATTACATGGTATAAGTCGTTTTTGAGTTCTGGCTTGTGGCTGGCATATCTTCATCATGGCTCCCCACAGACTTCTTCACATACTGAAATGATATTCTTGTATTACTATACATATTTCCTTATTACTAAAAATTTACTCTGTATATATAATATTTAATTACAATATTGTACAATTTAGGGTAATTTTTTTATTCACAATTTGGTATAAAAACGACGTATATGAATAATATAGTGGAGAAACACTGTAATTATAATTGACAACATTTAAATTTTTTCATGAGACGAACTTCTTAGCTATCCATGGATTCTCCGTGCGGGTGCCGGGTCCATCGCGTGGAACAGAGAGGAATGTCAGTCGGCGCCTGGGACTTGCGACCCAGCGTGTAGGTTTAAGGGGCCCCTTTATAGTATACTAACGATCACCTCCACCGATGAGATTCCTCTCCCTTCCCAACCATATTTGGTATGAGCCGAGTAAAGCGGCTTTAGTTGCTCTTTCCAGTAACGAGCTAATATTAGATCTTGGTAATCCTAAGTCCTTCAGTAGGTTGTAGAGAGATTTCGCTGGTATACCTCTCGCACCCACTTCCACAGCATACAACCTGTTTTTATTTTATATTCCGAAAGATTTTCAAAAACTAAAACTTACGTTTTTTTTCCTTTTCGTTTATTTTCTTTCCTTTTTGCAAAATAAATTATTTAAAAACGACTTATTCTAAAAGAGCGTAAGTCAATGTCATGGGATGAACGAACATTTTATCTTTGCTATTTTAAAAAATAAACTTGAATGACGGAATTTCACACAAATGTTGCCAGGAGACTCTAGGGTAAATTCATGAAAAATGTTGTCCATGTACCTAAAGTGCCACTTAAGTACCCAGTTCGTACTTTAAACTAACGTTAATAATGTTTTAGTAAGATTTCATAAAGCTATAAAATTAAATCTGGTACATCAACTGAGTTATAATTTTTTCGCAATATTTAAAATCATGGGTTTTCCCCTTTTGGCCAGGAGTTTTGCCAATCCGGCAACACCTTACGATAAATGTACACACACATGCACAGTTTTCTGTCAGTTTGACAAGAAACAGTGTCAAACTTACGTTTCTTTTTTTACGATGGCCAAAGCGAGGCCAAGATTGAATGTGTGTGGATCCGACGAGCATTGAATTTGGAAACTTTTCAAAATATATTTTTAGTTACTGAATGAAAAAAATTAAAAACATTTTTTCTGTGTCAATTTAGCGAAAATCTCGAAATGGTTTTTGAATTATAGTACCTTATAAAAAATTAAATGTTGTCAATTGTACTCGTGCAAAGCCGTTCACGGACTCCAGTAAATATAATAAAACTTTGTGCTGAATGATGACATACCTGGGGATTAACTTGAATTTGTTCATCCATTTCCTGGATGTACTGATGAAGTTTTGTGCACGCAGCCATTTGTTGCTCCAGAACGCACAATGTCTCTGGTGATGCATATTTTTCAGGGCTATCAAGGAAAACAACCATACCATCTTTCTGATTTATCATTGCATATATTTCGCCTTCTTCAATCTGAAAATCGAATAGATTATTAAAAATTTCACATAGAACCACCAAATAAATTGTCTGAAAGTTTTTTTTTCTCGATGGAAAGTGTCAACTGTAGGTAAATTGAGCAGCCTCCTAATTTAGGCAAACCACGTAACTCTGGCATTGCCTGTGGTGTACAGAGCCATAGAAGAATGTAGAGGACTGGAGCAATGCTGCCAGAGCTCCATGCATGCACCCACAGGTGCTGCCTGAGTTCGGAGGTTTGCCTATTAAAACTTCTACGAATTTTCTCTTGAGATTCTAAAGAGTGGGCCATATAACAAGTAAATACATATAATGCATTTATTAATATATAAAAACAATAAAACAGGTCTTTGATCACTCACCATGTTTAGAATATATGTTTCAGCTTGTGCAGGCCCAGATAATTGGACTCTTGATGCCACATCACTCAGTGACAGAGTCAAAAATGTTTTTGTAAGACGTTGAATATTTTTCTTGTACATTGAACTTAAAACCTGCAAAAGAAGTTAATTTTGTAGTTTGCAACTTTACATAAAGTATCCTATGAGAATACAATCAAAGGCTTCTAGACATTATCTTAAAAGTCTAGATGTTATATGTAGATAACAAATATGTACATCTAATCTCAAATTGTAGCTTTCATGTAAACCATGAAGAACACATGAATATGCCATGATTAAGGATTCACAGGGTAATAAATTTAAATATTGGTTATATAAATATTGGTGCATTTTTACTAAATAAAGTGGAAAACTTACTTGATTGACCAATCCCATATTTTTGTCCCTAATAAATGTCTCGCGGTGTTTGATGGCGGCATGTTGTGAAGTACCAAGTTCATGGTATGCTACTGATAATGGCTTTAGAAAGCGACATACAACTTGGGGTACATATTTAGGCATTGGCTGAAACTGAAATATAATACAATTTTATTGAATTGCTGTTAATAAATTAATATTATTAATAAGAATATGAGCCAAACTGCAATACATACCTTGCCATGTAAGATGAATGATACCAATATGTATTTCTTGTAGGCCTCCAGCATTATATGAGATACAACCATGGCTGGCACGGTAACAACTACTTCAAAGAAATATAATGCTCTGTCATAGTTCTTCATGGCTGTGTATATCATTCCTCCGTAATAGTAATACAGGAGGAAATGTTTTGAATCATTATTACCTCCCAACTAAAAACATAATAGATTTTCTTAATGGCACATTCAGCACAACAGTTATTTTGGGACTACAAATAGTGAAGTTTAAGTCCACTATAAATATCTTGTTCTGCATTTTTCAATAAACAGACAACTATAATAACAGACAATGGTGGGCTAGTGGAAAGGACGGCGCCTCACATACGTGAGGTCCGCGGTTCGAATCCGGGCCCACACCTATGGATTTTTCGAAATCTATGTGTGGATTTGTGCCATTAGCTCGGCGGTGAGGGAAAACACCGTGAGGAAACCTGCACATTCAGTGATTTCTGACTTTAGTTCAGTTAGATCTGAATGTGTAACCATGATCCAATCTGTCTGGTTCCTCTATGGGTTACGAAGGTCTGATGGCAGTCGCTTCACTGTAATAACCAGACTTGCCAAATCCTGGATCATGGTCAAAGCGGACCCCGCATAGAAATGGGATAAACGCTAGGAAGATGAGACAATTAATAAAATTGAAACATACTAAAACATACCAAGTATGGGGAGCATTCAGATGAACTGTTTTTTAAAAGGCCCGCTAAGAATCAGCGATACCTCTGGTGTCACAGATGACCATGGGCGGCAGTGATTGCTTACCAGTCAGCCAGCTGTTAGTTGTTAGCCGCCTAAGTCATAAATAAAACTTGTAGGGTTAATGTTATTTTACATTGCATTATTACCTCAGAACTAATTCCTGTGACGTCTGTTTCTAAAAATTCAATTGCAGGCTTCATACATTTAGAGAGCAAGCAGAGTTGGCACAAATCTGCATGAATAGAAGTTAACTGCGAATCAAAGAGTTGAATTTTTCTAATAGCTTTTTTGAGTATTTCAATACCACGGATGGGTTGTTTCAACTCAACTAAATGGTCTGTAAGAAGGTGGCACAGGTCCGCATCTGTAATTTATAAAAATCAATTTTTTTAATAAATTTTACAAGGGAGAAACCGGATCTTGAATTTCAAAATATGATTCAAACATGTCAAGATTCAAATGCAATCGATTTTCCTCATCCATTGATATTTCATCTTATAACTGCTCAATAAAATCTGCTACACCAGTAAGGGTAGATTTTTTGCATAAGATAACAAAAGACAACATCTGTTGAATTTTACAAAGGAAAAACATGAGTAAAGTGATACTCACATAAATCAGGAGAGAACCGCACCTGTTCACCATTGCAATTGTTAATAAAGTCATGAATTTGTTGAAACATGGTTGTCCTGTCAACATCATTGGAACCCTGGAAAAAAACATCAATAAAATGTTATAATAGTAATAGTACTAATATAAGCAATATTCTACAATAAATTCCATGAAATTTTATATAAAGGATCGTCATTAATCTTTTTCTAAAAAAAAAACAAGCACAAGCATACTTTTTAAGTTAAATTCTTTAACATAAAATATGCCTATTAGGCATTTATACTCATAGTTAAGATAATAAAGCTGAAAGATTTGTTTGCTTGCATGCACTAATCTCAGGAACTACTGGTTTGATTTAATATTTTTTTTTGTATTGTATAGTCCATTTGAAGAGGAAGGCTTTAGGCTATTGGAAACAGAAATCTACGCGGCCGGAGTCGCATAGATAAACACTTTTCACCTTGCACACCGTTTTAATTTGCTGTCGGAGAATTTTGTTAAATAAATGTAATTGTGTGCTGTGGCCAATTACTATATAGCAATAAACCCACCTGTGGTAAAGAAAACTTCGCAACTAATACTGCCAAAACACCGAGTGAATGTTGTTGGATGTCAAGTGTTTCCAAAACAGTGTTGAGGTGTGCGCTGTTTCGCTGAAGTACCTCATCTGACTTTCCAATGATCTCGCATAGCTCACGAAAGCTACCTGCAATAATTTTGATGTATGGGTTGGTGGTAAAAATTATCGAATAACAGTAAGCTATATTTGCGAACAATTTTTACTAACCTGATGCCGACATTGTGCGAACATTATTTACGAACTGCTCTAAGGGGGAAGCCATCTCGCAATGTAATATCAAGGTAAGTAGAATATGATAATTAAGAAATATCCTTATATTATACTACTCTTCCAATAAAATTTAAAACTGAAGGAAAGAAATTTTAATTTCATACGTTTTGGCAATCTATTTTTTTCGTACAATCTGACTTTTACTTTTTTTCAAGCATCTGTCATTTTTTTTGACACTGATTTGATTTTATTCATCCACACGAACAATGTGTGGAAGAATAATAAACTTTGTCTTTTAATTTTTTATTTGCTTTAAAAAGTTGACTGTTCCAGGGGCGAATCTTCAAAATGTATTTTAACTATTTAATTTGAAGAGGTTTTATTATCACTTTTTGACTGTGTGATAATAATTTAATTTACCATACAGCATCCATACAGTCACACATTGAGTATGAGACCCCCGTGACCCCCAGAAGGTGACAATTTTTATTTACTAAGACTAAGAACAATTTTTATCACTTTGAACAATATATTTTTTAAAGTTTTAGGTAGATTAAGATTATTTGAGCATATTGAAAATAATTAATATTTTATGAAAACTTTTGAGAATAGCAAAGAAATGGAATCAAAGGAGATGTCCCATCCCAGGCCCGCACCATGTACGTGGTACCAAAAAATCGGTAAAATATTGCTATTTCCATTAAAAATACAATAAAAAATTTTTGGACCGTAATTTAGTGGCATAAAAATAAAATCAAATTCATAATTGTTCACTTTACTTCGTAAAGATGGCAACTGTAATTTTTTTCTTTACTGGGATTTACAGCTTTGGCCCCAGCCCATAGAGGATAATAATACTACGGGAATAGAGTGACCTCTCGCGGTAGTTTTTGGCCGACCGATTTGAAACAGCGCCTCTGGTTTATATTCGCCGGAACTAATTGTATATACGCATATACCTATAGCTATACACGTGTATGCGTGTGTGGGTGTATATTTATAGTTACACACACACGTATGTATTAGGCAAGCTTGGTATTGTAAGAGCTATCTACCTCTAAGGTTCTAGACTAGAACCTTAGAGGTAGATAGCTCTTACAATACGAAGCTAGTAGATTATTTTATCGTGACATCGTTAGTTTTAATGAATATTCAATAAAAATTATTGTAAATGACGATGTTTGCGGTAAGTTATCTACTAGAACATAAAGGTGGGATAGCTTTTACAATACATAAGCCTACAAGTAGGTGAAAAATTAACATATAATAGCAGGAAGGTATCTTCTTAATAAAACAACATATTCTATAACGAAGTCGAATTTATTTTACACTTAGAAATAAAACTATGATTCAATTTACAATGATGAAGGTAATGGTAAAGCATACGAACAAAAGTTGTGAAAACTTCACAAATTACTAGGAACAACATAAAAATAAAAAGCAAATCTTAATTAGATTAGAATACAATTAAAAATACATACAAACATTTCTAGCTTTAAAACGAACTTGCATTAACCTTTTTTAAACGTAAGTGATACTATTTAGACTTACATATTATAACTGTAAAACTAAAGTAAATTAAAATAAAACAACCACATTATTTATTTTATGCTCATCTCACAGATCTCGTATTAAAATGAAGGGTAATGTTTTGATACAAGTTTCACATTGCAAAATCAATTAGCGTCCGCATTGCAATCAGTCAAATCCGTATTCAATCAAATCCGTTTAAAACTCAATTCAACGATCTTTCTTTAGTCAACGTTTATAGTAATAAAACACATTATTAAACACAAAATTGACAGAATATAAAAATTTAGCATGCGCAAACGCAGATTATCATTTTGGTGACTGACTCCATTTTTTGTTTTCAGTGTGGCGATTACATTGCTACATTGCCCTATAAAAATAATAATTTAATTTTGATAAAAGCAATTAAATTCTTTATGATTAATAAATCGTCTCTACTTAAAAGAAACCAAATTAAAGTGTTTTTTTTATTTTCAAAAAGTACAAAAATTTGCTTATTACACACCGGTAGCGACATCTAGGGCCATATTGAGCAAACTCTCTTACTTTGTTTAACCCTTTTATAATCTAGATGGCGTTGTCTTCTTACTAATTTTTATCTGTGTAGGGACTGTCACCCCCCTGCCCCAGCCTTTTTAGGTTCTTTGTAACCTAAAAATATAAATACTTTGTGAAATAAACTGCATACTGTCAAAACAAAAATAAACTGACGGATAAACGACATAAACGTCATTCAAGTTTCAAAGATGCGTCTTGGTATATTTACTTTACTCTATGGATGTCCGCGATTCGCGCGGGAACTGCGAAAATTGGTGGCGGTCTTTTTGTTTGTCCAGCGAGTTTTTGTAAATTTTACCTGTATATTGTGCATATTTAGGGTTTGTTTGTACATAATTGTTTATTTTAGGATTAGTCTTGTATATTTTTGTATAAAAGCCGTAGCAGTTGGTAAGTTTTTTTGAGTTTTTCAATTGTTGCGAGGATGGGGAAGAAGCGCAAAAAAGCGCTCCTCGACTCCTCAAATCCTAATACAATTATCGAGTCGTTGTCTAGCGACTCTGAATACTCGGATGGACCTGGGCTTGAGGAAAATGAAGAGAAGTACTCGCCCTATCGAGTCTCAGACTACTGTCGGAGGTACCCCGAAGACAGTATCGGCGGTCATGAATTTATTGTCTTTGTTGAGAGTACTAACGAAAAACTTCTAGGAACTAGGGACATGATGTTTTTAAGTGGTTGTTTTTCGAGATTTGTGAAAGGTATTAAATACCTTAAAAAAATCAACAAATTTAAAATTGGGGTCGTATTTACCAGTCCCAATTTCGCCAATACTTTTCTAGATAATACAACGTTTTTGAGAGAGCAAAATTTAAAAGCTTCAATACCTGCAGGCATGACTGAGATTACTGGGGTAATCCACTCAGTCCCCACAGACATGAGTAACAAAAAAATATTTAAGTCCATCACGTGTACGAAAAAAATTATTTGTGTCCGCCGTCTAATGAAAAAGGAGAGAGTTGATGACAGGTTCAGCCTTGTTCCGACTCAATCCGTTGCTATTACCTTCTCAGCGTCGACGTGTCTTCCGGACCACGTGTACATAAAAATGTGGCGACTGCCTGTCATGCAGTATATCCCTCCAATCAAACAATGTTTTAAATGTCTTAGATTTGGTCACCTGGCAAAGTTTTGTCATAATTCCCAGCGTTGTTCAATATGTACTGGACCCCACAGTTTTAAGGAATGCACTTCGTCTCCAGATAAAGCTACATGTGTTCACTGTAATGGTAACCATCTTTCGGTGTCAGGACAATGCCCAATTAAAAAGCAAAAAATCCTTGAAAACAAGACAAAGGCTACAGCTACTCCATTCTCAGATTTATTTAATAACAAAAATAAAAATTTCCCATCCCTGAATAAAACTGAAAACAGCCAAGAATTAACCAATTTAATTTTAAACAATGAAAAAGCGTTAAGCCTAATTACAGAATCTTTAGTCAAAGTTCTGACTTTAAATAAGACTAACAATACAAGTATTAGTACCAAAATAATTACAGACTCAATCAAAGAGACACTCCAGCATAAAAATTCAAAATCCCCCCCACCATGTATAAGTCCCTTAACATAGCCCAGTGGAATGCACAAAGTTTATTAAGCAATCGACTAGAATTCCAGAAGTTTCTCCATGGCAATGGGGAAACTTCTGGAATAATTCATTTAGCTTTAATTTGTGAAACGTGGTTAAAGCCACACATTACTTTTAATATAAATGGATACTCCATTGTGAGAAATGACTGTGGTAATGATCATCCCACCAAAAACATTAAATGTAAAATGAAGCCAAGTCTCTCTACGCAATTCTTCAATCGTCAAAAGTTTTGAGATCGCATAGAAGCCAAGTCGTGTTCAACTTAATTTGTAATAATAAACCAATATTGTGTGACTTTATCAATAGTTTTGTTTACATTACAATAACAGTGACTTGGCCATGAGCACAAGTTCAGAGTCGTTTGCTCCTTGTCATCATATTCAAATACCGTTGAATTAATGTTATTATTGTATCGATCTCATTTATTGTTATATAATCTTGTTTTTTTTTAATTTAATGTTTTCGAATCATCATCATCACCATCTGCCTGCCCTGTTCACAGTATATAATATGGGGTCGGCGCAATACGCAATAATTTTTGATAAATTTTGTTTTACAAGCATCAAAGCCCAGGAGACGACAATATTTTTTATACGTAAAGAATAGATATACATTCAATTCCTCTCAATATGCCATATTATATTACTATTTAATTGTGCTCATGGCCAAGTCACTGTTATTGTAATGTAAACAAAACTATTGATAAAGTCACACAATATTGGTTTATTATTACAAATTAAGTTGAACACGACTTGGCTTCTATGCGATCTCAAAACTTTTGACGATTGAAGAATTGCGTAGAGAGACTTGGCTTCATTTTACATTTAATGTTTTTGGTGGGATCTCATTTATTTTTTGTAGGTCTCTTTATTCAAAGGTGAAAAAATCTCGTCACCGCGGCTTAGGATATCACACTCCGTTATGATTGATAGGTTTTCAACGCATTACTATGAGAAAATAGCTGTCTCTTTTTGTCTTGCTGTAATTTTGACAATGCTTTCTCCTTCCATTATTTCCATGACAACGGAATGGGTATTTGCTAATCATAATTCTAACCTAGCTTTTAATTATTTTAAGTACATAATTACCCATATCTTAGCTATCCCATGAAACTGATGCATAATCTATACTAATATATAAAGCTGAAGAGTTTGTTTGTATGTTTGTTTGTTTGTTTGTTTGAACGCGCTAATCTCAGGAACTACTGGACCGATTTGAAAAATTATTTTTGTGTTGGATAGTCCATTTGACGAGGAAGGCTTTAGGCTATTGAAAATCGAAATCCACGCGGACGGAGTCGCGGGGGGCCGCTAGTTTTCATATATATGGAAACTCCTTATTTTTATCTACGAAACCATTCATAAACAATCAGTGTAACGGTCAGGCGACGATATAATTTTTTGTACATAAAGAAAGACAAAGTTAACAATGCAGTCGAAATTCATACACAATGTTCTTGTAAAACCGCAAATATAAATTTGTTTCCTATCATATGTAATTTATTGAAGTTTTCATAATTTTTCCTTCGTTTGTAGCTAATTACCTATATTGGTGCCAAATTTCAATGTTCTATGTTTGCTAGAAGTACCTTAGAGTTTTGATGACGAAAAATACAAAGTTAACAATGCAGTCGAAATTCATACACAATGTTCTTGTAAAACCGCAAATATAAATTTGTTTCCTATCATATGTAATTTATTGAAGTTTTCATAATTTTTCCTTCGTTTGTAGCTAATTACCTATATTGGTGCCAAATTTCAATGTTCTATGTTTGCTAGAAGTACCTTAGAGTTTTGATGACGAAAAATACAAAGTTAACAATGCAGTCGAAATTCAAACACAATGTTCTTGTAAAACCGCAAATATAAATTTGTTTCCTATCATATGTAATTTATTGAAGTTTTCATAATTTTTCCTTCGTTTGTAGCTAATTTCCTATATTGGTGCCAAATTTCAATGTTCTATGTTTGCTAGAAGTACCTTAGAGTTTTGATGACGAAAAATACAAAGTTAACAATGCAGTCGAAATTCAAACACAATGTTCTTGTAAAACCGCAAATATAAATTTGTTTCCTATCATATGTAATTTATTGAAGTTTTCATAATTTTTCCTTCGTTTGTAGCTAATTTCCTATATTGGTGCCAAATTTCAATGTTCTATGTTTGCTAGAAGTACCTTAGAGTTTTGATGACGAAAAATACAAAGTTAACAATGCAGTCGAAATTCAAACACAATGTTCTTGTAAAACCGCAAATATAAATTTGTTTCCTATCATATGTAATTTATTGAAGTTTTCATAATTTTTCCTTCGTTTGTAGCTAATTTCCTATATTGGTGCCAAATTTCAATGTTCTATGTTTGCTAGAAGTACCTTAGAGTTTTGATGATCGGTCAGTGAGTCAGTGAGTGACAAAATGGTGTAACTTTGATCGCTCATAACTCGTAAACTATTAGTTCTAATGTCATGATATTTTGAGACTGAGCTTCTTCTGATACTAACTCGCGGTCATCGAAAACTTAAACCCCTAGCTTTGACCACATCGACACTACAAGGGGGGTGAAATAGCCGCGAAACGCTTCGAGAAAAGATGGTTACGGCCGTGCCCGCTTTTGCTCGAGACTTGGCTGGGGCACTGCCGTGCCCCCAGATAATGGAGTAGCCATATTAGTGCATAATAGTATAAAATATCGTAAAATAAATACTTTTTTTGATGATTGTCTACAAAATATCGCAATTCAAATTGAAATTGGTAAAAAATATTTAACATTTGTTTCTATTTACATTCCAGGAAATTCTACGCCTAGATTTGATAAAATTAGTCTTGACCGCTTAATGCGCAGTGTTCCTAAACCTTTCATAGTTGCTGGCGATTTTAACGCCCATCACACGACGTGGGGTTGTGCACACGTTGATTCACGAGGTCGTGACATTATGGATGTTATGGATGACAATAACTTGGTGCTTCTGAATAATGGTCAGCCTACTACAGTGGGCTCTCATAATTGGAGACCTAATGGTCTCGATTTAACATTCGTTTGCTCGTCAATAGCTCTTTCATGTGATTGGAAAGTTTATTCTGAATCTTTAGGCAGCTATCATCTCCCCACACTCATTGAATATTCAATTTCTTCTGTCCCGCATCCATCTTCAGACTCTTCGAATATTCCTCCCCATGCTAACCTGAAATTAGTAGATTGGAATGAATATACAAAGGTTGTAAATAATATGTTATCTCTTTTTTGTATAGATAAATTAAACTTAATTGAAAGTTATAATATGTTTTGTTCAACTCTTGTTGCTGCAGTTGATCAATGTGTACCATCATTAGCTAACAAAAACTCTGAGCAGGTTCACAATAAACACCATAATAGAGTCCCCTTACCTTGGTGGAACGATACATGTGCAAAGGCCGTGGCATCTTGCAAACAAGCTTTTGTTACTTTTAAAACAAACCCAAGTCTTGATAATTATATTGCTTTCAAGCGCGCTCAGGCGTCCAAAAAAAGAACTCTGAAACAGGAACGTAAGTTTAGTTGGGAGAAGTTCTGTCTCTCCATTTGTAGGCTAACACCAATGAGTCAAATATGGACTAAAATGAAAAAATTTAATAAAAAGTTTTCTCCACAGAGCGAATTTTGTAATTGCGACTGGATATCTACTTTTTTAAGGAAATTCACTCCAGACACTGTCAGAAATCTGCATAAAAATCAAAATTGTATACAAAATAACTCTTTTTCAGTTGATTCTTTTTCTGTTGTTGAGTTAAGGTCGGCTTTAAGATCTCGAAAGGATACAGCAACTGGTCTTGATTTGATTTCATACAAAATGATAAAACTTTTGAACCCATCTAATCTTTTAAAATTTTTAGATTTGTTAAACTGTCTATGGTTAGAAAACCTTATCCCAGATCAATGGAAAGTTGATTGTCTGATCCCGGTTTTAAAGCCAGACAAAATTCCCCACCAAGCAGAATCTTACCGTCCCATCACATTAAGTTCTTGTATAGGCAAATTGTTTGAACAGCTTATAAAACAGCGCATTGAATTTTTTATTGAAAGTAATAGCATTTTACCTTACAATCAGTTTGGTTTTCGACGTGGCCGTTCGGCTAGAGAGAGTTTAGCTAGTTTTTCTATAGATGTCGGCAAAACAATGTCTCAAAACGGTCTCACAGTAGGGGTCTTCTTTGATGTAGCAGGCGCTTTTAATTCTATTAATTTAAACATACTTGCTAAAATCTTGTGTGATCTGAAACTCCCAGATAAATTAGTAAATTGGCTGTTCCACTTTTTATATGAACGTAAACTAGTTGTTAAACATGGAAATCGGATTTTTGGACCAAGATTTTCTTATAAAGGTGTATCCCAGGGAGGAATATTAAGTCCATTGCTCTTTATTTTGTACATTCAGAATTTGAACAATGTTTTAGGTCCTCAAGTTAGTAATTTGCAGTTTGCTGATGACTTAGTTGTTTATTGTTCTGGTAATAATTTGTCTTTGATTACAAATACTCTTAACACTGCCCTACAAAGACTCCAGGCATATTACGATAGTCTGGAATTAACAATCAGCGCTGAAAAAAGCAAGGTTGTTGTATTCTCCCAAAAGCCAATTCGAACCTCAAATATCACCGTGTTTTATAGTGGAATTCCGTTGCCAATTGAAGGAAGCATTCGGTTCTTGGGTGTTTTATTTCAGAGTAATTTTAAGTTCAATAAGTATGTTGATTGCTTAATAAATCGTGCTACAAAAGCTTGTAACATATTAAAATCTTTAGCTGGTACCTACTGGGGTGCTGACCCAAAAATGTTGTTAATATTGTATAAATCGCTTGTGCGAAGTCATTTTGAATACGCTTTTTTCTGTTTTGCAGGTGTTTCTAATTTAGTTGATAAGCTTGACAAAATACAAAATAGATGCTTACATATTGTATTAGGTGCAATGCGCTCTACTCCCATAATATCATTGCAAGTGGAATGTAATGTTCCCCCTCTAATGCTTCGCTTTAAATATCTTTTATTCAGATTTATTTTGAAAGTTTCCTCAATAACAGATAACCCTCTATTTAAAAAACTCCAGCTGTCTTTTGTAAATATGTTTTCCTCTTTTTTGGTTGATCAGTCACCTGAAATATTAAGGTTAAGAAATAACTACAATATTTATGAAAGTTTGCTTTTACCTTGTTATCAAGGCTGTTATTCTTCTAAATTTTTTCATTTGAAAATTGTTATTGATAAGTCTTTAAAACAAAAAAGTGATGTTTACTGTTTGTTAAATAAATTTGCAGGATTTTATCAAATTTATACTGATGGGGCAAAAAATTCTTATAATGTCTCCTCAGCTATTTATGACATACAAAACAGAGGTGGTTGTGGATACAGACTCCCTGATGCAGCAAGTATCTTCACTGCTGAGGGTTATGGTATCCTCAGGGCTTTAGATTACATTGGATCTCAGAGTGGTGTGGATAAATGGATTATAATTTCAGATAGTATGAGTGTTTTGCAGGCATTAGATAATCCGAATTTCAATTCTTCAACTAGCTACATTGTACATGAAATTAGACAAAAATATTATGAATTAACAACTTTAAACAATAGAGATATTATATTAATGTGGACACCAGCACATATCGGGGTCGTTGGAAATGAACAAGTTGATTACCTTGCTAGGACCATAACAACCAGTCCATTTAGAATTCCTGTCACTGATGTTGCTATCCCTGACGCAGACATCTTGGTGTTTGTTAAAAAGAAACTGCGTCAAGAGTTTCTGGACTCCTGGAAAAACATAACAAAAACTAAAGGAAAGTGGTACATCGAAATAAATCAAAATATTACACGTCCTTGGTTCACAAAAGGGTCTTTCTTTAGTGGTAGGAAATTTTACACCATTATCTCGCGTTTGAGGTTGGGACATTGTCGGTTTAATGCACATTTACACAAGATCAATATCGTTTCTTCGCCCACCTGCGACTATTGCAGCTCTAATAGCATTCAAACTTTGGATCATTTGTTCTTCGAATGTAGTAGTTTCGCTCTACCTAGAATCCTTTTCATAGACCGCCTGCTGGAGATATTTACTACTTCAGAGAGTATCCCGCGCTCTCTTCCGAAATTACTTAGTAACGAACTTTGTTTTAAACCCATTTATGACTTTGTTGTATCAACTATGGGAGATATTTAATCAAATTGTAAATAATCTTGTACAAAAATGTATCCATTTGAATTGTAACTGACCAACTGACTTTGACTTATTGAGTTGAGATTGACATTAATTGTCAAAATCTTCTGACTTTCTGACAAAAGTACTTTGTTTTTTTATTTATTGTCGACAAAACTATGTAATGATTTGACGAAAGACTTGGCTTTGTTAGCCTTTCCACCAACCAAATTCCAGACGAAGAAATATATTACAGACAATGGCTGTATGGGCTCAGCTCCCTTTGCCTGTCCAGACAAGGACAAAACAACCAAAAAAAAAAACTCTATGGATGCGTCCTCCGCCATATTGTACTGAGTTGCAATATTGTGGTTTAATTTATTGTTTCAGCCAAAAAATTAAGGTTTTCCATAAGAATTGGAGTAATTAAAACTGTAGTACACTTATTCGCCTATATTTAGGTATAGCGTACATGGTCCAGGCCGAGGCTTCATACATTTCTGGGACATCTCTTTTAATATTTTTTTAAAGATATATTTCCAAAATCTTTGTATTTTTTGAAGATTCTCCCTACTGTCACTGTCAGTCAGTAATTTGACACTTTGACGGTCGACAATTCACTGGACTGGACCACCTTTTGCTTTCTTTCTTTGCCTATTTTGTAACTTGAACAAATGTTGCAATTTGTTTGTACAATGCAATAATAGTACTTGATTGAATTTCTTGTTTCTTCATTTAAAGTCAACAAAAACAGTAAAGTTACACCAGTTCGTGGAATCAAAGTTAAAATTTATGATAACACTAGCGGCCGCCCGCGACTCCGTCCGCGTGGATTTCGATTTCCAATAGCCTAAAGCCTTCCTCGCCAAATGGACTATCCAACACAAAAATAATTTTTCAAATCGGACCTGAAGTTCCTGAGATTAGCGCGTTCAAACAAACAAACATACAAACAAACAAACAAACATACAAACAAACTCTTCAGCTTTATATATTAGTATAGATTAAAGAGCCTGCAGATTCAGCACAAAATGTGTACAAATGCAGAAGATATACGAGCCTTGTATGTGGATTGTTTAACACAACAACTGAATGAGTTAGAAATTCTTCAGTCAATATATCCTAATAAAGATGACATAGTTTTGACTGACAATAAAATATTGAAAAGGATACAAAATTTTCTTGACAATGCTTCTGAATATACACCTAGCCACCTGGATTATACCGTAACATTGCTTATGGACAACTTAAAGTTGGAAATATGTATTAATTTGCCCACTACATATCCTAAAGAAATACCAAATGTTTATCTGCGATGTAACCAGTTGAACCGACCACAAGAAACTCAACTGAACTCTGACTTGTCACATTACATCAAAGACAGTCATTCAGGGGATGTATCATTATACAATGCAATATCTTGGATACAAGAAAATATTCACAATTATGCAAATAATATTAATAATTCATTAAATCAGTGTAAAGAAGAAGATAAACCATGTAAAGACCAATATGTAAGACTATGGATATATTCCCATCATATTTATAATAAAAAGAAAAGAGAAGAGATTGTTAAAAAAGCCAGAGACTTGAACCTTACTGGATTTTGCTTGTCCGGCAAACCTGGAATAGTTTGCATTGAAGGCACGGATGAAAACTGTGGCGAATGGTGGAAGGATATCAAGTCAATGACATGGAAGAAAATAGGCATAAGGAAAACTGAAGAACTTGAATCAGCTGAACAATTTAAGTTTACCAACTTTGAAGAGATCCAAGTAGATATGAGTACATTCTCCAAGTATATGGATAAACATGGACTCAGTCAAGCATTTAATGAAGTTTTTAGATTAAATAATGAATGAATGAAAAGCATTGATTTACGTTGTAAAATCAAATATTTTGTGAATAAATATATTTTTGTTATGAAAATTGGCTATTTATGAGAAAAGTAGTTTGATCTACATAAAAAATGACATGTCCTACTACTAATTTTGTTTGGTTTCAAAAGCTTATGAATGAATTTAAGGGCAATAACCCGCTCACCCACCAATTTAACCCACTGGTAGGTGAAGGGGTAACTATTTTGAGTAGTGCCCGTCCACACACCACGTCAAGGCTGGAACTATTTATCGATTTATTTTGTCGATTTTGAAAAACTTTAATTTTATCTTTGGTACTATTGTTTATTAAATTAAATTTTAATATTACTAACAAGCTAGCTAGGGTGTAAAGTTTTACCGAAGACCGAATTTAAAACGGAACGGTCTCAAAGAATTTGACAGTTGGATCGGAATAGTGATGTACACAAATGATATCGATAGATTCCATGGCTAATCATAGTGTTTTAAACGGGGGTACATAATAGGCTTGTATGCACTATGAAAAAATCTGATGCATTAGGTTTTTAAAACTATTATGATGATCATTTAATAGTTTAGATTTTTCATATTTTACAAAATAAAATTGCACAAAATAAGCCTTAAGTCACGGGTTAGTAAACACCACACCACGAGAAGCGAGAGGCGCCACGTCACGCCATGTGAAACGTCTAAGTCAAACTTTACTATTCCGATACTAAAACAGCTGTTTTTTAACAACGTGACGTCATTCAAGACAATACAAGACACCATCCATGACAGTCGTGAGTCGTGAGCGTTTTTGATGGCTAAAGGCATGATGTCGATAAACCAGGGAAGAAAGCCATATGAAAAGAAATATATATTTTTATTTTTTATCTATACTAATATATAAAGCTGAAGAGTTTGTTTGTATGTTTGTTTGTTTGTTTGTATGTTTGTTTGTTTGAACGCGGTAATCTCAGGAACTACTGGTCCGATTTGAAAAATTCTTTTGTGTTGGATAGTCCATTTGACGAGGAAGGCTTTAGGCTATTGGAAATCGAAATCCACGCGGACGGAGTCGCGGGCGGCTGCTAGTTAAATATAATTTTCTTTCATTCAATTTTTACACCATGGAACATTACGACAAACAGTACATTTACATTGACTACACCGCATAAGTTTAATTTTATCTTTGATAAGCGATATACATTTGTTCGTGTATAAATTATATTTCACGATAGTGTCAAATTGACAACATTTAAATTTTTTCATGTACTGTTTTTATTTACTAATACGAAAGATTTTCAAAAACTAAAACATACTTATTTTTTCTTTTTTGCTAATTTTCTTTCCTATTCGTAAAATAAATTAATTAAAAACTACTTATTCTAAAAGGGTGTAAGTCAATGTCGTCGGATGAACGAACATTTAATCTTTGCTAGTTTAAAAAATAAAGTTGAATGACGGAAGTTCAAATCAATGTTGCCAGGAGAATCTAGGGAAAATTCATGAAAAAAAGTTGTCCAAGTAGCTTTAGTGCATCTTAGGTACCATTTTTGTGCTTTAAACTATCGTAAAAAATGTGTTAGTAATACTTCATGGCAGTGTAGCTATAAAAAAGCAGTTTGGTACATTAAGTGATTTTAATTTTTTTCTCAATATTCAAAAACCCGACGAAAATGAGTTTTTCCCCGATTGGCCAGGAGTTTTGCAAATCCGGCAACACTGTACTCACACATGCACAGTTTTCTGTCAGTTTGACAAGAAACAGTGTCAAACGTACGTTTCTTTTTTTTAATTCACGATGGCCAAAGCGAGACCAAGATTGAACGTGTGTGGATCCGACGAGCATTGAATTTGGAAACTTTTCAAAATATCTTTTTAGTTACTGAATGAAAAAAATTAGTATACTATAAAGGGGCCCCTTAAACCTACACGCTGGGTCGCAAGTCCCAGGCGCCGACTGACATTCCTCTCTGTTCCACGCGATGGACCCGGCACCCGCACGGAGAATCCATGGATAGCTAAGAAGTTCGTCTTCCTTATAAAAAAAATAAATGTTGTCAATTGGGTGCTTTTATCTTTTTTCAATAATCTGTTATCATTAATCAATATTTCTTGTAAGTTGTATAAAGCAGTGTGGTCCAATTTCTAATCCAGATAAACGATTTTTGTTTCGTTCTTCCTTTAAACTGGGTTATCGATAGTTCTCTTGGTATTTCTATTATCGATGTCGATAAATGGCATATTCCATAGAACAGCACTTTTAGAAGTTGACAACTTGACATGACATGACAGTGACAGATAGCCGGCAACCGACAACAAGCAAGCTAAACCAATATTAAAATAAAACAAACGAATTAAATTCTTATTTTTAATGCTTGAATATAAATTATTTAAGCTTACAATTTAATAAGTCAAAATGTATCACTGCGGGATGCGGCAGATGGAAGAAAGACATGTAGCAAACCAGGTTGATCTTATGGTTTGGAGTAACAGACTGGACCTGCTAGCTTTGAGTAATTTCAAAGGTATGAAAATCATAACTCTCCATATTATTCTAATCAAATCTAAGAAAGCAAATTTTTTTCGTGAATCTGTACTCTTATATGAAAATAATCTTCATTTACACACAAAATTACAGTATTCCAAGGTGTACCTTTCGATTTAACTAGCCTTCCGCCCGCGACTTCGTCCGCGTCCAGTCTCGTCCCGTCCCTTAGTTCAGAGTTTTTTCTTGCCTAAAAACCATCCCTGGACATAAAAGAAAAATTTTAAAAAAGTATTGGCCAAATTGCCCCAGGCATTATTGAGTTATGCGCTTACCAACACATTTTCCGATCAATTTTTATATATAAGATTATTACTTTGGAAGTTGGGCTTCTTTATGTATAAAAAATTGTACTTTGTTATATCTTTAATCAGGTGAAATACAAGTGCACAGACTTCACTGGCAGAAAGTATGGAATCTTCCACCACCAAAGGAAAATGTTACAGTGAGCTGTATGGTTTGGAGACCCGATGGAAAGGTAAATTTATTTATCATATCTGGCACGATAATACAATATTTGTGTCTTCCTCCACCATTACAAAGATTCCTTATAAAGACGAGTTGCCAAATGCCTGTTAGTGGGTTGGTGACACAAGTTTTGCCTGACCCAGGAACTCGAGACCATGTCTGGGTACCTTAACAACTAGACCATCAAGGACAAGAAAAATCACTAAAAATTACTTGATTTTCTGTTTTTTCCAGGCCTTAGCTGTTGGATATAGTTCTGGCAGCGTCTACATTGTTGATATTGAAGATAAAGAAACACTAAATAAGTATGAATTAGAGCCAGAAGTCTCAGATGAGTTTGAGGATACTAAAAGCTATGGAATAAGCTGCATTACATGGGCTGTTAAATCTGGCACACTGGAGAGTGCTACTGAATACAATTTATATGTAAGTTATTATACCTAATTGCATCTCAATTTAATGATTATGTTGTTGGTACTGCTAGTGTAGAAACCCAAAATGATATTAACACTACTGCATGAGCTTAAATAATTAATGAAATATGTGATTTAAGTTAAATGGTTTTGATGTTTCATTTTTATAATCTTTGTCCATATACTTTGCAGAATGATACATCTCTGTTTCTACAAAAGCCATCAGCACTGACTAGTGGATATAAAAGTCAAGGAAGTGGTGACAATACAAAAATCAAAGAGATACAAGAACCAACTCAACTTAGCATGCTTTTAGTTGGCTATGGATCTGGAAGCATATTTATGAGTGTATTTGGAAGATATCCGTACGGCACCATCCAACTAGCGCAGGTAGCCAAAGATGAATGTGGTGAATACAAAGTCCTAGATATCAATTTATCTGATGACTTTAGTGTAATGCAAGTGGTTTATCAGGACCGACTTTCCAACAACATTATGCTTTCAATTATTAATACAAGTATTTTATCTGCTTATGCAGAAGAGATTTTTGTTGTGGCTAAGGGACATGGTCAAGTTGTTCAGCTCATGTCATGTATAGATCAGACAATGACGTCTATCGCTGAAGCTTGGGAGCATATTCTGTTGGAAATGGACACAAAGATGGCATACTATGCAGCATCAGTTCCTGAAGGTGGAGTGTCTGCTGACCTTTTGGAATTGCTCATGTTGGGTAAGTTTTACATTCCTAATTAATAAACAAGTAACAAAATATTTTCAACGATAAATAATTTGTTTAAATGGAACACTCCCACCATCTTTCACTTTTCGTGTGGTGTAAACCTAATTTTTTTTATTTCAGGTGTTCCTTCAGACGAATTAGAATTGTTTTTACTACAAGAACTAACAGCGAAAGGATTGAAAAAATTTGGTAACTCAGTTGAATTGAGTTATTCAACCATACAAAAGCTTGTTTTGAGACAACTGAACATTGTTGGACAACATCTAACATATTATTTATCAGAACTAAGAGGACTCACAAGGATACCTGATAGGTACAAAGTAAGTGTTGCTACAAAATATTTTTCATACTCTCCCTAAATTAACTGTCACTGTGACTGAAAAGTTCCATAAGTATATTCTTGTGTTTTCTTTTTGTATAAATTTCCTAATGCTAAAATGGTATTGAAATGATTTTTTAATTTTTCCCTTCTTTTGTTTAACAGTATACTGGACAATTTATATTTTTCAGAACCCCTTAAGAATTACTAAATCTTTTTTGTTATTTCAGATCTTGGGTCTTGAAGAAAGTACAGTAACAGAAGCAATTCGTGCTTGTTGTGCATTTTTAAACAAATGTTTGGAATTGCAGCAAGTTATTGATGTATCTATGCGCAATTACAAATCATTCTTCAGATGGCTATTTGTTGTAATTGTCAGATTATTAGATGAGCAAACACCAAGTGAAATAGTCAAAATAAATCAACAAGAACTTAGTCACATTGCAGAGTTCTTGTATAATTTTGATAATGTACAAGTAGAGAGTAATGAGAATGTTTCAGATAAGCCTGTAAAATTCAACCTAGAAAGACTGGGCCAATATTTGCAAGACCAAGAATTGTCTATAATGCCTGATGATGATGATAACCCTTGGCATAAATTTCTCAGGGATAATTCATGTCTTTTGAAGGACAATGAGACAATATTTTCAATGGCAGAGTTCAAAAAGTTTTCATTGGTACAACAACAAACATTCTTAAAGAGTGCTGTTTCCAAAGTTTTTGATGTAACTCAAAAAGATGTTGGTAAACATTTTTCTGTTCTATATAATGTCAAATGCTCAGAGACTCAGTCTGACACATCCAGCAAACACTTAAGAATCTCTCAGATCTTTGATGCAAATCAGCAGAGGTTTATAATGGCATTTGCGAATGCATACCAGAATGAAATATGTTTTATGTCAACAAACATTATTGACAAAACTTTCAATGCTACTGCAACTAAATATCATTTTACAGCAAATATACTTAAAGACATTAACAAGGAACAAATGGATTATACACAGAACATAACAGTTTTGGATTTACAATATTACTCTCCAGAATATTTGTCTGTATTATTGGACCATCCAAATAATGAAGAAAGCACCTTATTTGTACAAGTACCATTAAAAATCATCTTGGATAACTCTGTAGAATTTAATATAAAATCTAAATCTTTTGTATTCAACGAAAAAATGCAAAATAGGGATTTGTCCATTCAGTTACAAGATTATTGTAAAGTTTTACACAAAATGGATGGTTTTAGAATAGCTGTATCAGGAGGACGCAAGGTTGCGGTAGTTTTGTCAAAGAGCTTCAGGAAAGTTCGGGTATTTGAAATGGAAGCAGATGGAGAAGACGACGAAGACGAGACTCTTGATGCGACCCCTCAGTCACATAACAGAAGTAATACTAGTCATTGCACATCGGAACAACAGAATGTTTCTACTGATGATATAACATTTTAAAATAAAATCACTTTGGTGCATGTTGCATAATGTTGTATTTTCATTTTATGTATAAAGCTTTATCAAAATATTAAACAGAGGTACATATTGCTTACATTACAAGGTAGGCTGACTTCACAGCTGATTGACTATTTCTCAATTGAACTTGATAGAGAGAACACACAAGAACAATTTTAATCAATAGGCAAAACTAACATGTGACTAATATCAGTTTGGAATTAAGCAGAAAGTAGTGGCCACAACACATAAAAGAATTTAAAAAAAGGATATTTCAAATATTGGTAATATTACAGAAGTGTATCTATTATATACAATTTACAAAAGCTTATTACTAGACTATCTACATCATATTATGTACATTTTTCCAATTACTCTACAACTATTTATCATATAAACAAAAGCATATAATTTTCCTACATATCACTGAATTTCAAATTAAACTTGTAGATGGATGTTTTATTTGAATGTTTTCAAATACTGAATTAAAATCAGTATCCAGGCCTTGATTATCTATTCCATACAAAAGTTGATCTGAGGATTGGTTTCGGCTGGGGCCTGGTACCGCTACCGCTTGATTAACAACAGTGGTTGTGCGGTTGTAGATTTCATCACCGTCCCCATCTTCATCATCAGCTTCATCCACTGAAAAATCACAATAGTTAGTAGGAGTAAGATAACACAAAATATAATTGAGTAAATTAGGAAAAGTATTAAAATTTTAAAACTGACCTGGCACAACCATTCTGCCATCATACCTATTCCATTCTTTCCTTAGACGATAATATATTACTGCACAGGCAATCAACACAATAACTGATAGCACAATAGCTGTAAGTTTCACTCCATCAATAGCTGAGAATGATGATCCTTTCACAATCATTTCAATATTTGCCACATTGAATCCAGAGCCAGTAATCTTCTTTGATACACAAGAATAAAAACCTGATTCCGTAGGAGACACACTCTGTAACAAAAGACAATGCCACTTAATTGCCAGCGTCTTCTTTTTTTCTCAACATCAAAATCTACCAACCAGAACAATGTATGATAAAAGATGATCTAGGCTGTCTAACTCGGTTTGGACTGAGTTAACAGATAAACTGCCTTAGCAAATATTGTTTGTGATGAGCTCAAGAATATACATAACCTACCAAGTTTGGTTGGTGGAAAAAAAAACGCCAATTTTAGGCAATGCCCTTCAATTGCATAGTCTTAGCTTAACATTTCTTACAAATTATAATTAATATTGACAACTTTCAACAGTACTCACATTTATTTGGAGTTTGCCTGATAAAACTTCATACTTATACTTTCTTTCGTCATAGTCATTGCCAGGGCCAATCACTTGTGTCTTGTTATTCAACAGCCAAAACATAAAGTTGTGATTGTAGTCATTGCTGGTACAGTTCAATACTGCAGTGGTTCCAGCTTTCACCTCCTGTATTTCTAAATTTTTAACCATAGTATCACCAACTGACGCCATTATCAATAAAATTCACTGGAATTCTTTAAAGGAACCACTTCATCACTTGCTCTGTTTGACAAGCTTATGCAAACATATAGTGACACTGAATTTGTGCCAAGTTTAAAATTATCTCAGTGAGGTCACATGTTTATCTTACCAATACAAATTCATGAGATTTTAAGGTTATTGGCTGGTGTATTAAAAGGCACTTTCTAGTATCGACTACTCCCACTGGAGTGCTTAATTAAATGCATAAAAACTTCTACACAGAGAACTGGCAGTAGCATCCAAATAGGAGTCATCACAACATATATTGGAAGATTTACTTTGGTATATTCTAGTTTGATACAAATAATAATTTGTGCAGCCATTTTCAAGCCTATTGCTGCTATATACCACACATTTTTATTGATTGTGCCACGAAATCTTTCTATTCCATTCCTACAGTGGGATATCATATGAAACAACACATATATTAGTAATATACTATCATAGACCCACATAGGTATAAATACAATGAACCAATTCCAATGTGTTCTCGATTCTAATCTTAGGCACAATAAAATAAGAAATACCAGGAATATGAACCAAGTGAACAGTGCCCTGTGCAATATAGCCATTGTTCAAGTGTTAAATATCTTATTATTAGAAAAACCAGTGCAGGCTTTTTATTAAAATTCTTCAATTAATGTATTTCTGAAGCTTTTCAAAGTTTTTATCGTAGTAACTATTATTTATTATTTAATTTAATAATAAATAAAAATAAGGTTAGCTGGCGACAACGACGTCAAACAGAACCTGTCAAACAACTGTCAAATCAAATGTCAAACTTGTGTCAAACAAACGATCTCGCGCGAACGAACGTCTGCCACATTATTTTAACGTAACATGACTAAACATCGTATGTTGTTATGTCGTTGCCTAACTAAAAAACTAAGATCTTGGATTAAAAAGTAGCGTTGCAGAACTATCGATAGTTTGACTATCGATAGTTAACCTCGAAAAATAGTCACAATATCGATAGGACTATCGATAGTATCGATAGTATCGATACTATCGATAGTATCGATAGCCAATAGTATGCAATACTATTGATGGGCAGCAATATTTTCGATACTATCGATACTATCGAATTTAGATACTATCGATAGTATCGATAATATCGATAGTTTTTAATCAATACTATCGATAGTATCGATAGTATCGATACTATTAGTACTATTTTTTATGAAGAACTATCGATAGCTAAAAACTATCGATAGTATTGTTACATCGATATTAGGCGAATAAGCAATAGTATTAATTTCTGAATGAATTTGATTAGTTAAATACTTGTGTACTAAAACGTCAGATGTTAACGTAACCTTGTTCTTCCATGATCCCTAAGAGCCTTGCACTTGCAACTGAACACAAAAAACGCTATTATCCGTATTTTTAAATGGCGCTAATGCATGACCAACCTAAAGTGGCGGCTCACGGTCGTGGCCTACTTGAATTCGTTCCCATACCATTTTTTTTTATTCGTTCTATGTCATACGCAGACCTACTGCAAAAATCAAATAGACGTTGTTGTTAAATATTTTAAATAAATATCTTCATTGAACAAGACAATTAAAAACTATCAATCTTATCGATACTATCGATAGTATCTAAATTCGATAGTATCGATAGTATCGAAAATATTGCTGCCCATCAATAGTATTGCATACTATTGGCTATCGATACTATCGATAGTATCGATACTATCGATACTATCGATAGTCCTATCGATAGTATTACTTTTTATCAAGGTCACAATAGTATCGATAGACTATCGATATTTTATACTATTGGTTGCAACGCTATTAAAAAGTAATAATGTGACATTGACAGTTTGACTTTGATGTAAAATGAAATGTTGTCGTAATTTAGCGATGCCGGTTTCTTCAGTTTTTATAGGAGAATATAATTAAAATGATTCTTCAGATAACTTTGATTGTGACTACGATAAAAGTATTTTTCATCCCCTTTTAGTGAGTTCTAAAGACTAGTTTTAAGTTGATATTGTTTACAAAGTGGTTACAGTTTCTAATGATCATTTATTTTCAGTTACTCAACAGACTTTGAAGTGCACAGAAACTGGCTAGCCCTTACCCATAACCTCAGTATCGATAAGTGGTATTATGATAATACTTCCGAATGGACCTTAGACTATCCACCATTCTTTGCCTGGCTAGAGTATGCCATGTCACATTGTGCCAAGTGGTTTGATCCCAAAATGTTGTATGTGACGAATTTGAATTACAACTCTGATATGACGGTGCTCTTCCAAAGGTTATCTGTAATTGCATTGGATATTGTTTATATTTTATCTGCAAGAAGGTTGGTATTTTCTGCGTGAATACTTGGTGTATATAGTGGTGTTTTTTAATTGTTTGTAATGCTAGAGTATGATGTTTTCAGTTGTTCAAGGCTCATAAGTAATGGGAAGCTCTTGGTGTTCATATTGTTAGTTACCAATGCAGGATTACTGATGGTGGACCACATACATTTCCAATATAATGGATTTATGTATGGCATTCTGTTGTTTTCAATATCAAATATAATAAAGGTAAATTATTAAGATATTTGAGAATTTATTTAAGTAAGTTTGTTCAAAGTCACTATACATTTAATGCAAATGATGTGTTGTGATATTTAAACTTGGTGATTGATTTGTAATATTTCCTTTTTCAGAGTAACTACATACAAGCAGCTTTATGGTTTGCTGTATTATTAAACTTGAAACATATTTTCTTATACATTGCACCAGTCTACATTATTTATTTATTGAGGGCTTACTGTTTCACAATTTCTTCGGATGATGGCGTTCACACTCCTTGGTATTCATTCTCTATAACAAATTTGATGAAACTAGGCGTTACCGTTGTAGGTGTGTTTGGGCTATCATTTGGCCCCTTTTTTGAACATATACCACAGGTTAGTAAGTCATTACCACCAAATTTGAATTCTCATTACTGTAGTAACATTTAAAATCAATTATTTTCTACAACTGCTAGTATTTTTGTACTTGCAAAATTTTTACAGATAATATCAAGATTATTTCCATTCAAAAGAGGACTATGTCATGCATATTGGGCACCAAATTTCTGGGCTTTATACAATTTTGTTGACAAAGTTCTACAACATGGATGTAAGTATACTATTTATGAATATTACCAGGCAGCATCAAAATCTATTCTAATATAATAAAGCTAAAGAATTTGTCTGTTTGACTAGCTTATCTCAGGAACTGCTGGTTTGAAATTAAAAAATATTTTGCTTTGGATAGTCCATTAGTCCTGGAAGGCCCTAAGCTATAGTACAGCACTATGTGTGTTGAAATCGAATTCCCCGCGGAAGGAGTCGCGGACGGCCGCTACTATAGTATAACATCTAATGTAAAACAAAATAATCAGAAAAAGCTTGGTTCTGATAATGGACTGATAATTATCTACTCATATATAAAATTTTTTTCAGTACCCAAAGCTGGCATTGATGTTCCTAAAGTGGAGGCCACTATGACTGGTGGTCTGGTGCAAGAGTTTGAACATGTTGTACTGCCATCCGTAAAGCCATCTGTGACTTTTGCACTAACATTCTTAACAATGATACCAGCTTTAATTAAGCTATGGAAATTGTGTGCTGATGGACGATATAGAGGTCTTAGTTTTATAAGGTATTCTTGTCACCAAATAATTCATCAAATACCTATATTGAATATTATTTCTAATGGGGATGAAATTGAAACTCAGTTTTTGTTTCAGGTGCCTCATAATATGTGCGTCTTGTTCTTTTATTTTCGGTTGGCATGTGCATGAAAAAGCTATTTTAATGATGATTATACCATTAAGGTGAGTGATAGTCTGTGTGAACAAAATATCGTCTATTTTTAACTTTGTGGTAAGTCTTGATATATATGTTTATTTTTTCCAGTTTCATGTCAGTACTAGGAGATGTGGATGGAAGAATGTTCCTAATACTAGCAACAGTCGGACATTATTCGTTATTCCCGTTACTGTATCCAAAGAACCTTTTATCAGTTAAGTTATTTATTCTTTTCACACATTGTGCTATAAGTTTTAGTACTATTCCTTTCCTATACATTCCAGCAAAGATGAAAAGTCATAAAAGGCGTCGCTATCTACGATTGCCGCTTCTCAGTCAACTCGAGACCTTGTATTTGTATGGGCTTTTAGCTTTATGCATCTTCGAGAATGTCATTCACCCATCTATGGGATTGAATAAAACATTGCCATTTTTACCACTCATGATAACTTCTGTTTATTGTGCTGTAGGTGTTTTGTATTTTTGGTTATCGTATTATTATTATTTTCTTAGATTTAATCTAAGTGGTGTCCCTAAAGTGGGCATTGTAAATTTGAATAGATATGTTAAAAAAGTAAACTAGTCTTTACCAATTTGTGTCTTATTGGATTCCCATAATTTTCCCAATGTAAATATAAAAATATCGGTTGTTGTATGTAGTGCTTCGTCAATGTCTTCTACTGAATGTCGTACGTACAACA
Source organism: Nomophila noctuella (assembly GCA_958496325.1). Classification (NCBI taxonomy): domain Eukaryota; kingdom Metazoa; phylum Arthropoda; class Insecta; order Lepidoptera; family Crambidae; genus Nomophila; species Nomophila noctuella. The sequence goes on along the minus strand of OY292486.1, from coordinate 9,661,874 downwards.
TTTAGTATTTGATACAGAGAAGAAATGTTGTATTGTTTATTTTAGAGCAAAAATAGATGGAGTTTATACGTAATACAAGACGGGCGTGAAAGGACACGTACGCGTGTTTACAGTGAATAAAGAGAAGCAGCGTCGATCGCGGCATGAATATTCATCGGTAAGAGTCGGGCGGGTGATTACACGTAGATTTGCCGCAGTGTCGCTCGCGTGGTGTTACTCTACTTCATTTCCTTTATTAACACTAATGTAAGGAACCATACGTTGTCTTGCTTCTTCCTTTCAGACTGTGTCGAGTGTGTTCTATCCGGCATTTTGGGCCTGTTGGAAATATAAAACTTAGTTTGAAGTATTAAGATACTGAGATTTGCGTCGTTGAAGTTATCATTATCATTAGCTAATATTCCATATAAAAAATTATATTATCGTAACAATTTCATTGATTCGGCCTTGTAAATGGTACCATTGATAGAATAGTACGTACCTACGTCGTAAGTCGTAACCGATAAACCTATCGTTTATCTGTATAAACCAAAATTGTTTAACATCGGCATTCGCAATCTGTAGCTGTATGGATTATAATAATTACCTTGGATTCGCATTAACTGCGAGATTATCATAAATAATGACGACTAACTGAAGGTTCATTATATAAATTTCATTAATCTACTAGCAAGCAAAGACACTCATACATTAAGGTACCTATTATTTAAACAAGAACTGTTACATAAAGGAACATAGCACCGAAACTAATTAAGAAAAACAAACGTGAGTGAAAGGTATGAAAGTGAAACAAACATTCATACCTCACCCTCAGGTGCTCATAGGAAAAGGCATAAAAAGTCGTTTTTATTGCAGTTTCTTTCAGAGTAATGTGAACCGTAGCAGCATGTTGGGAGTGCTGAAGCGTGTATCTGTAATAAAGGCCTAAGTTCATAGACGTGTTAAAGAGTAAAATGCCGCGCAAATATTAGTTAAATGACACTTTTTATTACTGCTGCATACTCGTTCATTAAACTCGCACATCTAGATATAATTTTAAGGGGGAAGAATTAGTTCGTTTTGCTATAAAATGTATTTCGTTCTTGTTTAGAAATAATAAATAATTCATTGACTTCCACTTGTTAGTATGTTATGAGATTTGAAACGACAACTTCAGGTTCAGTGAATAGTAGGTGCCTGCAGCAGTTACGGCGCGTTCTTCAGTTAAACGAGTAATCACTTCTATTGAGAAGAGGTAAAAATGAAGTCAAGCTCATGAACATAAATGTCACTTATAGCAGTTCATTCAAGAGTATATTAAATAGATACGTAATTAATTAGATAATGTTGAAAATCTAGCCTTAACCTTGAGTCGTGATCCTCATTACTGAAAGTGTCGGGATCATTGTTTGAAGTGAAATATACAACAGCTCCCTTGGAGATTTGAATGGATTTTTTGCCATTGCCTTCTCCATTAATTTCACACACTTAATCGTAGTGTGTAGGTTTTCTCACGATGTTTTCCTTCACATACTTACATACAGCTGGTATGAAATTACGCGAATAGATTTTTGGTAATCCAGAGGTGCGTGCCCAACTGGAGGTACTAACCGTGATTTGTTTAGGCATCGTGACTGCGTCAATTAGCTCCATCCACATTGAGCCAGTTACCAAAGCGCCTCTATGCCATTAGGCGAATTCTCCCTGCACCAGTTCATTAGGTAAATATATTTAATGTGAGGAAGGATATCATTTCTATTTTCTGCTTTATAACTAAAACTAAAAAGTCTGGTTTTGTTATTAAAAAAAAATCATTATTCAATAAGTAGTTCGTTTCCCCCGGATTGTTTATACTTACTAACCATACGAGTAGGTAGTTCGTTACCTATCCGGCAGATACGATTGTAGGTAAATGCAAATTATAAAATATATTTATAAATATGATAAATAAATATTTTATTTCACTTAAAACCAGAAACTTTAACAATATTGTCGATGTAAAAATATGCAAGCAAAGAAATCTGCTTCAATTTGTTTATACAGAAACGAAGTAGCACCATTCGTTGGAAAGCACGTAGCGCACAGCATAATCCTTGGCAGCGTTCAATCTACTCCTCAAGTCATAAACCGGTGTACTGAGGACGTAAACTCGGCTACGTGCCCTTGAGATGTAGCTCTGCTACATCTTACGTACATATTGAGAAAATGTTTGCAATATAATGTGGCCAAATTAGCAACATTTTATAGTTTGGTCGGAGTTTAACTTATAAAACCAATAATTTAATTGTTACAATAAAATTTTAAGTTAGGTAACCTTTTTCTACTTTTCAAAGTGTCCAATTACTTAAACTAGTGAATAAAACTGTTTTTGCTACTTGCAGCTAAAATTATTTTAACTCTTAGCTCACTAAGTCAGCTTATAAGTTAAATACTTATATTTAACTCTTTAAAATAAAATTCGGTGAGACCAATTGATCATCCATGTCGTGTTTGACTTAGCATTGTCTATTGACGCTTACTCTGCCGCTTGTATAAATTATATTTTCCATATTCGGTGCATGGGCCTGTGGGCGTACAGGGTTGGAAAGAATGCTCAGCGAGTTAGAAACAAGTCCATTGATGCGTCTACTTTGTTATTTGTGCAAAACGTTTACCCATTCAATGGTGGTCTCGGTTACTCTGTAAAATATTTTCAATTCTCACATGTATAGGCATCGATATAGGTTGGTTGCTTAATATGTTCCTACATATGTTATTCAAACAGACAGAAAAATATAAAAATGGACAGCGCATGTAACTGTAAAGTTAGTGTTGTTTTTGTGACGGTTATTGGTAACTTTCAGTAACAAAATTAATAGGATAGATACTACAATAAATTATTATAAGGTACTTGGAGTAGGTACGTACTCCATGTTGAACTTCAAGTTGGTAACGTACCAACTCTTTGTAATTATTAAAACACCGTCCCGTCGTTCGTCCGCCATATCGAGATGGGACTTGTTAGTTCTCGCATACCTATCCAGTAATTCCGTAAGCACGAGTGAGTCCATCCAAGAAAACAGATATTTTAATAAGTAAACAAATAGGGGGGTCGACAGGCAAGTGAGCACGTAGGTATGTACTAGTTATAGATGCTCATTTGATCACATGGCAGAGCGGGCACGATCAAAGGCCCCGTGGCCCGCCTGTGCTGTGCGATCGCCTGTGAACTCGAATTCAATGAATTAACACGTATGACATACTTGTTCAAATTTCTTTCCAGTTTATTCACCTCGGAAAACAATCAACGTTTTTAGTCGAACCGCATTCAATTGAAAACGGCCGTTTTAATTGATTTGTTGTGTAACACGTAGGTATAGGTAAGCACAGCTTGTTTGATAGTCGCGATGAGATCTACATTATAGAATATAATAATGAAGACAGCAATCAATTTAGCAGTTCAAAGGGTGATATAGTAATGTGGACATCAATATTCCGATAACGTCCATATCGAATTGAGAGTAACTTGCAACATTTTTCAAGTTTTAAGGTTTGGAGTTGGTGCAGTGGCATTAACATAACTTTATATTCAGTGGCGGGACCGAGTCACTGGTGACATCGTAAATTCTACTGAACTTACAAACGCACTAGATGGAGATTTTGATTCGTAACTTATAGCTGTCTATGAATTATTACGTATTAGGTATGAATAAATTTTAAAAGTTGAACAACGGTATGGGTTCGGTATTGAGATTTTTCTCTGAACTGTTTACTGTCAGAACTTAATGGATGTAAGAACAAAGCGATTCCTTTCAAATTATTCTATGTGGTTATTCCGCATGTAAGTTATTTGTTTTAAAATTACTACCGGCTTTAACCAGTACAGTAAACAAGGCAAATGAATTCTAAACTGATACGCCCACGGAACAGAAAAAGATACGCCGGCCGGCTCCATCAATTAACATGCAAACTTTTTATCAACTGTGACATCTATGGAATTCGTTGCTAAATCTATCAATTTCCGTGACATTCACACTCGGTCATTTTGACATTTCAACACTGTGAATTGAAGTCACCAAACATTCTATGATAAAATATTCTAAATATTATATTTGAAAATAATATATTAAGACCATGGCTGATGATGACGATGAAGGTGGCTTTGGGGGAATGTACGAAGATGGACATTGGGTATGGGACGACTCTTCTAACGGACTGATTTTCGTGAGGTTGGTAACTTAAGATTTCTGTTTTGAAATTCATGCATTTAGCATTTTTTTGTGTAACGGTTATACTAATAAGTATTAATGAGAACTTTTGTCAAGTGATCTTCCTCCGAAACCTGTGGAAACTATACAAATTCTTGCGAAGGCCCCTACCGGAACAGTTGAGTTTAGAGACGATGTAGATCTCATTGAACAGGCAAGTTGGTGTTTTATGTATACATATGTATAATGAAAAAAAGTGTAACTTTCTCTATCTTGAATAAAAGATATACTCAAGCTGGTTTATTCCTGAATATAGATCAGATTTCGGAGACGCTATCAAAGAAAGCTAAAGGCGGGTCAGGCAGATGTCATCACGTGTCAGGTAGGATATAACATACTTATTAATAATTTAAAAGTATCTTACGCTACGAGTACGATCTAGCAATGGAGTGCAAAATGTTTAATTATAACTCTTGAAATTGTTTAACAGTTGCGGTAAAATTAAGGTGGGTAGGTACCTTTACGACAAATTTAAAAGAAGTAGGTTACGTTTAAATAATATTTAAGACATTTGAAAATAGTCATGAGTTTTCTGTTTACGTTTTCAGGATGTGAAAGACATTGCGTTGTTCACAGCTCCCGTGCATATAATGAGTCCCGCGCTTATAAATATACTTCACCTGCCTACGACTGAGCGATTCATAAGGGCATTGATATTATATTCGGTGTACTATTTGCAGGTAGAAATAGTACAATGAATTTTATGTGTTTTTGTACTGTGAGTTCTCAATACTATCAATAGTTTCGTATTGTAGATTGCGGATGAAATGGCAACCCGTATGATGGAATTAGACACAAAAGTGAGAACTCCTGACTGTGATATCCTCGAAACGGAATATCGCGATAACTTAGCAGACTTGAGACTTCTGATAGCTAAGGAATATTGCACAATGCTTATTGGTAGGTTCTAGTACGGTATCAATTTGTTTTTCTAACAATATAGCACCGTATTTATGAGGTTCTTTACCTTGTTTTATTTTTGATGAGAAGGATTGTTTATGTTTGTGTTATTTATTATTGATCCTGTGTGATTTTTGTTATTGTATTCTTAATAGTACCAAACACACATTTTTCTATTTATATTTCTATATTAATCACTGAATTCTGTTGGCAATAATAGGTGGTGCGGATACTAAAAAATTTCATCACATGGGACCGCAGAAAAAGCGACAATCTTTATCGGATAAGGACGCTCGACAGTTTGAAACTTTGCTTCGAATGTGTGTTCAGATTGTTTGGCTTGCAATTGGGCGGAAATCTTTCAATCAAATAGGTATTTCATTTGCTCTTTTTCTTCGAAACCTTTTCACTTTCTCAGTGTTAGTGTGTGCGTGAAGTGAGTTTGTCTATATGTCAAATCTAAACTAATGTAATAAAGCTGAAGAGTTTGTTTGTATGTTTATTTGAACGCGCTAATCTCAGGAACTACTACTGGTCCGAATTGAAAAGTATTTTTGTGTTGGATAGTCCATTTTATTTTGTCCAGGAAGGTTTTAAGCTGTATTTATTACACTAAGTATGTATGCAGACACCGAAATTCACAGGGACGAAGACGCGGGCGGCCGCTAGTTCTTGATATTATTGTTCAAGTAATAATAATAAGACCCTCCGGCCGTATTCGGCCATGGTGGCCGATCTTACGATCAGCCAGGTACGCAGGATATATTATAGTGCACAAGTGAGTGCGCAATCACAGGTGCACTCCCTATTCCTTCACTCTCATAATTCGGTGGGACAGCAGTCTGACACGACCGTAGAGAGATCAGGCGCAGGACCAACGGCTTAAAGTGCCTTCCGAAGCACGGAGGAGCTCGAGATGAAATTTTTCGGTCACCCATCCGATGACTGGCATCTGTTCAAGTAACAGTGCATCAAAATAACTACTAGTAGAATCTCGAGTAATTCTTAAATCGAAAATGTGTGAATTTGAAAATGTAATGTTCTCAGCAACGATAAACTTGTGTCGTTAGAATTGGAAATGAACCGCATCTTCAAGTCGGAGATATTCAACGCGGTGGAGCACAACCTGAAGACGGGGTACATAAGTAAGATGTGTAAGGAGGAGAAGGCGGTGCTGCTGGGCCACTGCCTCCGGTACGACAAGAAGTTGAACACCAGGTCGCCGCTCATGAACGAGGTTTTCTGCCACCGGCAAATTGACTACCGAATGATGGGCCTCGGAGTGATAAAGACACAACAGTAAGCGAATACATACTTTCTTATTTAATCCCAAAACTATACGTTGTTTGTATTTGTGATTTAAGTACCGGGGCATGATCTTGATAATTGCGAATTTTAAGTGATGGCCTTTGCCATGCAGTGGTACATTATTAAGCTGATACTTAACTTTTTTTAGTAGTCTGTTTCAAATCAAGTTGAGTGTAAGTAGTTCCAATAATCCAGACTCGTCTATTCTTATATGATCTCTTTTAAACACTTTGAAAAAACATAGTTTGTTTCATTAGAATGTCTCCAAGGCTTCACTACATGCTCCAGGCTGTCGCCGGCCCCGAAGAAAATTTGAGAGAATTGGGCGTAGTAGTAGGAATACTTGGATTGCCACGGTCTGGTTTTGATACTATGTTGAGGCCACTGCCCTCTGGTGGCGAAGGTGGAAAATCTAAAGCGTCTATGTAAGTTCTTATAACTAAATATTTAAATAGGTTCTTGTGAGTAAATACAGAAGAGGTGATTTTGTTACAAGTTCAATATTTTAATAGATAGATTGTTTGGCTTGCAATGAGGTAGATAGTTAAAACAGTAGATGAGATTCGTGTGGTTATAATTAGTTTCTAAGTGCAGTTTATAAGTAGGTAGTTGGTTAATTTTTTTTATAAATTTACTAGATAAAGCATTTGCCAAGTATGAAATTAATTAAAAGTATTAGTGTTTCCAAATGACTTCGGTTTTAGGTCATCAGCGAGTGGCTATAGCTCTAAAAGCGGCGGAACAAAGAGTCAACTTGTTGCACTAAAACTTTACCCTGATGTTTCGTTACCAAGAAAGGACACTAAAGAGTGAGTAAGATTTTGCTTAAATAGTTATTTCATACAAACTTATTAAAACAGACACAATATTATGTACATGTTCATAAATATTTTTCTCCTGTTTTTAATTTAAAACAATTTTATTGAAACAAACACTCGTGAAACATTTGACGAGCGTTAATGTTACGAAAAGAAAAACCGATTTGAACCATACCTCACCGACACTTAGATGTTGAATGATGATTGTTCTTCGGATTGTAGCGTAATTAATTCACGCTACTGTAGTTGTATCCACTCTCTAATTTTAGGGTGGCATTCCCTTCCTCGTTTCCGGACGAGCCCGAGGCGATAAGACCTTGCAGTGAAACGCAGCGAAGAAGATGGCAAAATAGACTTTTAAAACTTCTTCACCCACATGGGCGTTGAAAACAGAATCTTAATATTTACGGATAGTCTCTGGTTACTATTTGTATTTAGATGTTAATGCTGTAGGAATAGATGTTTGGGTAAAGTGCCCAATATTCGTTTACAAGCGTAATATATTTGGTAATTCGATTTTTTTAAAGGCAGCTTAAAATATTTATTTGATTCTTTTCAATAGGATTTGAGAAGCTCGTTTAGTGTTTATTAATGTGCCGCTCGTCTAATATCTTAGATCTGTTAACGTTTTACTGACCCGAATGAAACATTTAAGTCGTTTAATTAATTTAGTTTTGTAGTTATGTTTTGTTTTGGCATATTATTACCCTTTTTATTTGAATGTATGTATTATAGCGTTTTAAATAAAGCTTGATCATATAATATAATCTTCATTCATTATTAGCTGCTTTCGATAAATAAGAGAAGGTACATAAAACTGAAATCGAACATGAATCTACTTGACCTAATAGGTAATAATGTATTATTTTCCTAGTTCTGAAATCCCAGTTAACAAGTACCAGAATACAGTATTTCGATCCCTTTCTACTTTTGACAGGGTAATTGTGCTAGCCGCCAATCATTGAAATATGTCTGGATTTATTAATGAACAACATGTCTGGCATTTAGAAACTTCTTCAGAAACGATCAGAATAACCGTATTCGGCTCGGCTGATGATAACTCAAATATACCTACTAAGTGTAGGTACGTCATATACGTAATTTCCTATCCTTGTGATAAATTAGGGGAAGTTTAAGTTGTTACCTATACAATGTCAATGTGTGTTCTGTTGTGTGTCCTGTTTGCATGAGCGGAGCCACACTGTGTAAGCTTATTAGGAGCCTATAGTGCCCATTCTGACTGATTGGTATAAATTAAGTTAAAGGCCAGTATAAGATTGACGATTTATTCCAAGCTTGAAGTCAGTGTGTCCGTAAGTTGTGGAAATGTCGCATAACCGAATAGTGCTTGCCAGTGAGGCGGGCGGCGCGCGCCATCCACTTCAGCCTCTGCATGGAGTTACAGCGCCGAACCTTCACCGTGAACCTGGGGAACTCATCTGGGAGTTTGTCCCTGCAAGCACATTACTGAGTAGAACATGTCCTTATCATACAGATTAATAGATCTCTAATCAGACACCAATTGGCTTGTCAATTCAGTGTTAGTCGCAATACCCTGGGCTCCTAGGCAATGGCCGAGGATGGAACCAGGTGAAGCCTTAGGATGATGGTGATTGTAATTTGATCATATCTATGACTATTGTATGGGTAACAGTGTAACTCAAAAAACTCAAAATGGTGTGACTCAACGGGAACAAAGTTTTTGATCTTACTCCAAAACAGCCAGTATTTTCAACGTGTACAATATATTCCTAATTTACATTATTTCAATTTGAAAGAGGCAGTGGGTGTGGTGTGTGACTTACTCTTCATATTCCTTACTGGGTAATCGAATGTCCTCGTAAAGATTTTTCATGACCATCGCACTTTTCCTTACGCTAGAACGTGAAGTCCTTGATACAGATCTACAAAAAATAACTAACTTTTATATAATTTAATGTAAGTTTCTTATTGTACACTTACATTGGCTTTTCAGAAATACTTTACGGTTCGCTCTGCAGTTCTGTAGTACCTACTTAACGTTACTTTTATAAGTAATAAAAATAATATTTACCTGGCTCTAAAACTTGCCGTTGAGGTAGATTTTGATGATAAAATTTGTATTTCTCTCAGCATAATGTCGAAACCAGAGCGTGGAAGCCCAAGAATACCAAGAATCACTCCATGTTCTTTAAATAATTGTTCGCTTAACGACAGTGAATTTTCCAAATATCTCAAACGTGGTGATAGTCTAAAAGCAATCATAATACATTACATATGTACTTATATGTAGATGTTTTAAAATTTTGTGATACTTTTATAATGGTTTGAATAAAAAAAGGCTTATGTGCCTGAAAGCAATAATTAATGAATAAGTATTTTTCTTACGTTTTAAATAAAATTCAGTTTTTGTAACTTACGATGGGAACTTCATCGTTGCAAGTCCGAATAATCTATAGTCTATCGATCGATGGCAAGTAATTTCATTTACCAAAGGTGATCTTGTGTTTAGCTTCCGTCCTTGTTGCAAACAATGACCAAGAAGCACTTGACGTTCATATGGCATCATTTTAGCAACGTAATCGGTATTTAATTTGTGCTCCACCATATTAAATATTTGAGATTTGAATATTCTGTTAATCTCTATCTCTGAAATTTGGAATTTATTTTAGACTCCTATGGTATTTTAGGAAGAGACATCAATAATTATCGTTTAGTAGGTACCTAACGAACTTCAGTTCTTTCAAGTAGTAGGTATTTATAAAACAAGTTTCTCTTACCTATTTGATTGAAAGATTTTCGTCCAAGTGCTATCCAAACCATTTGAATACTAATACGCAGAATAGATTCGAAGATCCCAATATCCTTTTTTGACAAAGATCGTGATTTCTTATTAGGACCCATGTGATGAAATTTTCTGTAGTCACTCCCACCTATGAAACGTCCCACCAAAAAATGCTTAAAACACAATTGTGAAGATAAATTGGGGTGAGATGTGTATCACTATGCTCATAGGAAAAAAGAAAGAGTAATGAAAGACCGAAGAAGAGAACCTCTCGTTTGCTTAACGGGGCCCCCACAACCTGGTCCTGGGGCCCCAATCGATCGCGGGGCTCTGGCACGTGCCCGATCGTGCCAAGTGGTAACGACGTATTATTACGTAAACTTATTATTTAATTTTAATTTATTTACCACTATATTGCATTTGTGAAAAGATTTAATTGAGAGTTGATGGATGGCAGGTGTGAGTGTGTTGAGCATAATATGGCGACCCTGCCTAGTGCGGGATAAGGGCAGAAGAATGATGATGGGAGGATAACCTAAGAGCATTGTGGTGTATTCTTTAGCGACGAGTAGTCTCAAGTCCTCCAGGTCGTCCTTCAATTCCTGCTCAATCTCCGCGCTTCTTTGCGTTCGTATTTTTGTTTCTAGTTCCAGCATCCGCCTACTCATTTCGTCTGACGTCTGTCAAATGCAAAATATAACACATCTTCAACAGTTCTCGCAGAGGTTGAGACAGTACAACGTCAAAATCAACTCGCGGGACTAGAGTTACACATTGAAAAAAAAGTGGTCGCTTTTTACAGTTATTCCCATAGGTCAGATTGTCCGTCAGACTAATCTGACCAATAGGAATTTTTATTCCCGATGGTCAGATCGGCTCAGTTTTTACACCTAAGCCAGGAATATAAATCCACTGGTTGGTTTACTCAATCAGCCAGGTGGTAAGGCTCAGATGCTTAAGTGAAATAAACTTAATTGATTGTTATCGTTTTTATCGATTGATTTAGGTTCAAAGGTTTTACCTTAAGCTAATTGTCCCATGCCTATTCTTTTTGCAACAGGAAAAATAGAGATATTTTACAACAAATAAAATATAACTCCTTTTTAGGGTTCCGTAGCCAAATGGCAAAAAACGGAACCCTTATAGTTTCGTCATGTCTGTCTGTCTGTCTGTCTGTCTGTCCTGGCTCGTTCTCCGCCGTTTCTGAACCGATTGCCACGAAAATTGGTGGAGAGATGTATAGTGATAATTCAAGAATTGGTTTTTAAAATAATCGAAAAATAATTATTTTTACCCCCCCTCCCATACAACGAAAAGTAAATTCGAAAAAAAAACTTCGACTTACCCCATCGTGTGGGGTATCGTTAAAAAGGTATTTTTAAATACAATAAAACTTGCCTTGAAATAGAGCGTCCCCCCCCCCCTTAACTTTTGAAATACTATTACAATAATTTTGAAAAAAATGTCCTGTATACTTCCAAGTAAGTACTTTCAACGAAAACTATAGCGAACTCTGTATCATACATAGTTATTTTTATACAACTTGACCAACTTATGACGTACAGTTGCCCTTACTAAATGGTGTCTTAAGCGGTCGGGCCATCTTTTAGCTACGGAACCCTTTCATGGGCGTGTCCGACACGCTCTTGGCCGGTTTTGATTTAAAGACTGATTTCATTTCAAAACAGTTAACATTGTCGTGTGCACAATGCACAAGTCCTGTATAATCATAACTACAAAATTATGTACCAATTTTATGTGGAACTGTTATTTTAGGCAAATTAAATATAAAATACTGTTGTTATAAATCCCTCAGTTAAATGCATTTATAAAAAAATCTATGCATTATGCATAATTCTAGGTAACTCTGAACCAACTACAGCGCGATCGACTAACGAGCGTATTATCATGTCATTACTACGAATAGTTGAACAGTACTGTTTGCCTGCGAATGTACCTACCTACCTACTTACCTGTAGGTAGTATTGACAATAGAGAATCAAAGCTCTTATAAACCTCTCCGTTGAAGGTGCATGTAAGATGTTAATCACCGTTGGGGTTATAAGAGACGATGGAGAAGTGTACAGCACAACGTCTTTTATATCCTAAAAAATCGCATTACGGATATCAGTATTATGCATATTTTTCTAAATGAGTTTATAAAGGAAAATAGTTTTTGAGATGGAAGTTGAGATGTACCTGCAGAAAAACAACATCATCTTCTCCCTCAGATTTCCTTTGAAAACGTTTACGAAATCTATGCTGAAATAAAAAAAGGAAAAATGACTTTACATTGTTGGTTGGTAGCGTTATCCCATACATTTTAATAGTGTACATTTACAATGTAAGTAATGTAACAGTACTCGAATGATGATTGGTGGGACTCCACCAAAATTGAGATGTGCGAGCGGTGCGGAGATGTGTCCTAAACAGCCAATAGAGCAGACTCTATTGGCTCGAATGGATTTGGATATTGAATCAAGAACGTGACCATCTCAGAAATGACATCCTTTGGGCTACTCGTTAGTACACAACTCGTTAGCACATCTCCGCTCCGCTCGCCATCTCAGCTTTGGTGGGGTATCAGGCTCATTCACTGTTAAAATAACTTACCTGTTCAATGATATCAATATCGTCTTTAAATTCTATATTGCCAAATGCTGCAGCTGTAGGTCCCGGTGAAGCGCATTCATCCTCTGGGACAGATAAATAGCTGTAATTAATTTGCACATTTAGCGATGCATTTATTAAAGCGGTAGGGCTTATATTATAGCTATTGTTACAGTGAATTGTTTAAATCACCATGATTGCTCAATGTGCGTTACGGATAATAAAAATCGTTTTGGCGATTGGTTAGGAGATCACAGTAGTATGAGCAGAGAATAAAAGGGTTGTTTTAAAGTAAAAAACAGGAATTCTATCACAATGAAAATACATTCATTATATTCCTTACAGATGTTTACGTTGGAAAATTGAATTAAAAAGCTTAAAATAACCATTCAAACACTAGTCCATTGGTTGCCTCGCTCCATTCCCAACGTCCATTTTCGTAAAGCGCTTCATCTTCATCATCATCGTCAAAGGGGTCAAACATATTTGCATTTGCAAAATAAAAAATATGTATAATAAAATAAATAAATAAACAAAATGGTAAAAAAGCTTGTAAAAATATTATAAAAAACGTAAAATATAAAATAATAAGTGTAAACCTTAATAAAAAATCATTATAAATGTCAAAAATCTTTTGACGTTTACTTTTAAAAAAAAAAAGGTTTTTTGCCCAAAGATATTTCCGCTTTTTTATTTAATGACCATAGATTAATATATTAAATCTGCACTTAATTTTTATTAATCCCGTAGTTACTATTGAAAATGTTTGATTAAAACTGTCGTAGGGTCCGAGGGCAAAATTAATATATTATTTCATGCATCTAAAATATCTTGTGATCACGGCTGAGCGGGCCGCTTTGAAAACGCCTGGCGGACCGTGTGCGCGCGCTCACCCATCAGTGAGCGGCCCATGGGTTCATATCGGGTTCATGCCTTCATCCAATGTTCTGGAAACTCGGGCAAGGGCGACACCATAACTTTATATTTTACCGTTAGTCGTAAACATAATATACGTGTACCTACATATTAAGTACAGATGGTCAATTTTATAGGACAGTATTCCATGCGACCATAGATCGAATAATATTTTTATAACGAAAAATTCACATTTTTTACTAATAAATTTTGATAAGTCCGTTATTTTAAAGTTTTAGTTAGGTTTGTCTGTGTAAAATAAGCCCTATTAAAACGTGGGTGCGTGTGCACCAATAACCCATTTTTAGGGTTCCGTAGCCAAAATGGCAAAAAAACGGAACCCTTATAGATTCGTCATGTCTGTCTGTCTGTCTGTCTGTCTGTCTGTCTGTCTGTCCGCCAGTCTGTCACAGCCACTTTTTTCCGAAACTATAAGTACTATACTGTTGAAACTTAGTGAGTGGATGTATTCTGTGAACCGCAACAAGGTTTTCACACGAAAATAGAAAAAAAAAAAAAATAGTGGGGGGTCCCCATAGTCAGAACTGAAACTGAAAATATTTTTTTTCATGGAACATATACGTGTGGGGTATCTATAGATAGGTCTTTAAAAAATATATTAAGGTTTCTAATATCACTTTTTTCTAAAGTGAATACTTTGCGTGACAGACCCTCCCAAAAGTGGAAAAAAGTGTCCCCCCCCCCTCTAACTTCTAAAATAAGAGGATGATAAAACTGAAATAATTATATAATGTACATTACCACAAAAACTACCAACGAAAATTAGTTCGAACGAAATCTATTCAGTAGTTTTTTTAATACGTCAAAAATAGAATTTGTACGGAACCCTCAGTGCGGGAGTCCGACTAGCACTTGGCCAATTTTTAATGTTGGTTATTCCTGTTTGTCCCACCCACCAAGGCGCTACGGTGGCTGATTCCACAGGTATTTCAATATTTTCATCATAGACTTTGACCACATAAAATTAATACGATGTTTGTTAACTAAAAAATAAAATACATTAAATTGATAAATTGTTTATATTAAATTAAAATAATTATAAAAATACTAATACATAGTTATTGCAAAAATAAATAATTAAGGTTATTGGAGACCGACCATGTGTGATTGCATTGCGAAAATACCTATGCACTTATTCAAAAAGTTCTTCTAGTCTGCACTTCCCTGTAACTCCATTATCCTCCTTATTTGAACATTGTTATTTCTTCAACGTAGGACCATTCGACGCAATCGTCATAAATGATCTCAGTTAACTTGAAAATTAGTGCGTCCATGTATTTTACGTCATTTCGTCTAAACCTGCAAGACCATCAAACTTAGCATATCCGAAAATTGTTAGTAACTTGCTTGATAAAACGCAATTACGAGTTCGTTATAAATGATCTCAATTAATTCGAAAATAATGCGTGCATGGATTCTTCGTCATTTTCTCCCAGTGTTTGATCTTTTATCGATTGTCTGCTGGCCAAATAGGCAGCGTCTAACCCTGAAGGCCATGAAACTAAGCATATCTGAAAATTGTTATAAACGAAGGCTCAGGTAACTTGGTTGATCAAACGCAATCACGAGTTCATCATAAATCATCTTAGTTGACTTGCAAATAAATGCGTTCATTGATTCTTCGTCAATTCCTCCCGGTGTTTGATCTGCACTTTACGGATTTTCTGCTGGCCAAATGGGCAGCGTCTAACCCTGAAGTCCATGAAATTTAAGCATATCTGAAAATTGTTATAAACGAAGGCTCAGGTAACTTGATTAATAAAACGCAATCACGAATTCATCATAAATGATCTTAGTTTTAGTTGACTTGCAAATAAATGCGTTCATTGATTCTTCGTCATTTCCTCCCGGTGTTCTGCAAGTCCATGAAACTAAGCATATCTGGAAATTGTTATAAACGAAGGTCTAGGTAAATTATTGATAAAACGCAATCACGGCATCGTCATCATCAATGAACTCGGTTAACTTGCAAATGAAGGCGTGCATGGATTCTTCGTCATTTTCTCCCGGTGGTTGATCTGCACTTTATGGATTGTTTATTGGCCAAGTGGGCGGCGCGCGCGAGCCACTTGAGTCGCTGTCGCGCGTCGCACTTGTTGCTCGCCATTGCTTCCTCGGGAAAGTCTTTTGGCATCCATTCTCTGCAACGTATAGTTAGTGTAGATTATTTTTTATTGTGTGCAGAAGTGATATTTGAGTATAGTCCGTTTTTTTAATATTAGCTTTAGAAGTTACGTTAACAGAGAAGCAGGAGCAATAAACTTTTTCTACGTACGTTCATTTGAACGGAAATTAATAAAACTATACATAAATGGCATTTCATGATATATTTTCCCTTGTCTCAACAAGTCCCTATAATAAAATACTAAAATTATGTGTTTTCTTATGCTAAACATGGACTATATATAGTTATCAATAAAAAATATGGTAAGTCCATATTTTTAGTGTTGTAAGTACATTCAAAAGTTTTGAACAAAGTTTGCATTTCAACCAGTTGCAGGTGTAAGCAATTCATGTAAAGAGATTTTAGGATTGCGAAATAGATTGGATTCATTATTTAATTGCAAACAGGTTAAGATAGGACATAGTATAGGGTGTCACTTACTTCTCATATTTTCTACTAGGTAATTCAATAAGTGCATACAGCCTATTATCGATTTTACTCTTCCGTGTGCTACTTCGTGAAACCCTTACGGCTGACCTGAAACCCAAAATGAAATAGGAAATTATTGCTATAAGTAGAGTTCAGCTTACTCGCGCTTGGTTGCTTGTGACAGTGACAGTTGTACGAAGCTAAATTTTATTTCAACGACTAGTTATTTGTATGATTTTCTAAGGATCCCTTGTTGTATTCGAATAGGATCGATTTTTCAATAAAACTAATGCATCACGGAACTAATCGCATCTGAAAAATATTATATCAGTGTACCAACCGCCCAGAAGAACCTGACGCGGTAGACGCGGTAGTCGGGGGCGCCGCCAATTTCCTCAACATGGTGTCAAAGTCCGATCTCAATAGTCCAATTATACCCAAAGACATGCCTTTCTCATGTAACAACTTTTCATTCAACGCTAGGACACATTCCATGTATCGAAGTCTAGGTGTCAACCTAAAATCATTTCACAAAATCTTTATTAAATTTCTTTCCCGACCTACATTGAGTTTAAAGTCAGTATTGTTGAACAAGATGTTTGTTAAATTTGATGATACTGACGTCGGTAACTTAAGTACTCCAAGCCCAAGCAATCTGAAGTCAATATTCCGATCACAAAGGAGCCCGTTCATCAATGGCGACTTAACAGTTAGCTTGCCCCCAGCTCTCAAACAATCGCCGATCAACACAAACCGTTCTTGCGGAGACATGTTTCCCAAATAGTTCGTTTTCAGTTTGTGCTCTATAATATTAAACAAGTCAGATTTGAAAATTCTATTCACTTCCACTTCTGAAACCAAAAAAGAAAATAAAATAATAATGAAGCAACGAAGCAACCGACGGAAAAAGACTATAATTGATCAAACGTCCATTACAAACCTTTAAAATGGTTCTCACGATTTGTCGGTATAAGTTGATATAATAAATTGTTTCTTACCAATAAGATTGAAAGACTTGCGACCGAGAGCCAGCCATACTATTTGTATGCTAATACGTAAAACGGACTCAAAAATTAATGCATCTTTCTTAGATAATGACTTTGATTTCTTGTGTGGGCCCATGTGATGAAATTTCTTACAGTCAGCTCCACCTAACAATATTAGTAAATTAAGAAAGATAATCATTATCAAGTGAAATATACATTGCAATTTTCATACTGATAAAATTACTTTAATAACTATTCAGATTCAGAGTCAGAACTGAGCTAAAGGTGATCAGATAAAAAGTTAAATTAAATGTGTATTATACCTATGATCATAGTGATGTATTCTTTAGCAACAAGCAAGCGCAAATCTTCTACGTTTTCTCTTAATTCTAACTCCACTTTATTGCTTCTTTCTGTTCGTATTTTAGTTTCTAATTCCAACATTCGAATGCTCATTTCATCAGCTGCCTGTTAATATTGTTACTTATAAAAAGTACTGCTACATATTATTTAAAAACATAAAATTCTTTAAAACTAAGTGAGAAGAACCTGGACAAAATATTGGCAGTAAAATATCAAAGCTCGCAAAAATCTGTCCGTTGTTGAAAGATGCAATATTTTTACCACCGTTGGGCTCATAATCGAAGATGGAGTTGTGTACAGCACAATATCTTTTACGTCCTGTAAATCGAAATGACATTTATTGTGTGTGTTTAATCAGTAATAAATGGCAGTAAAAACTACAATTGGTACCTGAAGAAAAATAACATCATCCTCTCCCTGTGTTTTTCTTTGATAACGCTTGCGAAACCTTTGCTGAAAACGTTTACATTTTTTGTATAAATAGTTAGTTTGTTGAATTTTAAAGTAGTACTAACTACTAAATTTGATAACTTAAGCGTATGATAATGGTTAGGCCTAGGCAAGCGTACGTCTATAATAGATTTAAAGAATTGTTTGATATGAAATAAATGCTGATAAATTATACCTGTTCCATTATATCTATATCATCTCTGAATTCCACGGGACTAAAAACTGCTGGGGTATTTGCATCGAAATCGTCTTCTGCAATAGTGAATTGTCTGAAATATCATAATTTCTGAATAAAATTTGGTTTAAATTACCTACATTGTACATGAACGAAAAGTGATGTTGGTAGGTATACTAAGATGTTCAAGATCAATAAGATGTCTTAAAACGTTTAGATTAGTACATAGACTTACTTTTCATAAACAAGCTCTTTTGCCGAATCACTCCACACCCAATGACCATTTTCATATAGAGCTTCCTCCTCATCTTCTTCATCATCGTTTTCGAACATGTCCTAAACTTGTATAGTGACTAATATTATTAGCAACAACTTTTATATAAAAATACAAATAAATTCTGAGTCTAAAACCTTAAAAAACGTATCATAGAAAGTAAATAAAACTAAAAACTGGCATTAGGGTAAGCCATGTATTTCAAATTGTACGTCAATCAGTATGGCAATACAATCAATAATTTTTCTTCTTTAAACTAAAGAGAATGTTTTCACTTAAAATTAATTTCATGCGTAAATATCGTGGCACTGCACTTTTTAAACTAAATTATAGTATTTTAAACGGATATAATCGTTCTAAAAACGAATAGCCAAATAACTGTAAACAATGGACAGATGGCAAAAACAGTATTTTATAATTTTGTATAAGCTTGCCCATATTGGGTGGACAATTTACGATTCGAATATAGCCGGCGTTTGCGCGCAGCCAAACTGTTAGTAGCCGAATAGACGTGGTCGTTTAGGCTGTCAATACCAGGCCGCGATCAATCGAGTGCCTGCCATCAGAGCCGGTTATTCCGACGACCTTGCACTAATTTAAAGCCGCACACAAAGATGCGCATCGTAACCAAATTGCCGCCGAATGGAAACACCAGTAGGCAGCCACGCGCGAGCGCAAGCAGTGTGTATTTATTTTTTAGGCAGTATGTCAATTGTGGAGTTTCCAGCTGACAAAGAATATGAGAAACAACCAAAGCTTAAAGTTGAGGACGTTCAGGAAATTCGAGAATGGCTGAAGACGCAACCTCATTTACCGCATATGTACATCACAGGTGAGTTAACTAAAACTTTACGACCATAACGCTGATATTCGTAAAAAGTTGAGGCCATAATCCCATCCAATTCTCGAGGGATCTGGTACTATGTCATGTGTTTCGGATTTTGCAGAGGTACCTATCTCGGAACTGTGATCGCTCTGGCAGTTGTCATTTGTAAACACGGCTATTGTGGTCTCGATAATGTAATGATGACTTGATTCCCATGGAGGCCACTTGATTTTGCTGATTGTTGTCAGTCATTTACCCTGCTATTGAAATCAAAGACACAACTGTAATTTACATATTTTGAAACAAATACAATCCAGTTACTTTCACAAAGATGATAGTGACATCGTGTTTTTTCATTTAATTTTAATAAAATTGACATTAAAATGTATGGTCGTAATTTATATCTACGAGTGTTTTATGCATGCAAATAAAAGTTAGTTAGGTACGAAAACTTTAAGAAGGAAGTATGAGAAAAAGCAAATAAATGTCAAGCCTTCTTTCGTAACAGTTAAATTGTCCTAATAATGTTGCGTTTTCATAATCATAAGTTAGTAGGTGTTACCACGAGTATTCGCATAAAATTAAACAATTTGTTTCAGACCTAGACATTATTCTGGCACACCACCGCTGCGAGCATGACAGGGAGCTGACGAAGCGAGTCATCGACCTCAACTTCACTCTGAGGACGATGTTTACTTTTTATTCAAACCGAGTAGTAGACAAATCTTTACAAGTGGCTTGTCACACTTGGTTAGTATTTTAAAGCGCCTTTACTGACATTATTTATGTTAATTATCATGGTAATGTTGTATTTCAAAATATAACCATCTTTGAAATACAGCATTTATTTATTTAAGCGCTTTGTTTAAGGTTGATGACCCCTTTAAGTGCACAGACTTTCCAAGGATATCGGGCAGTTTATTGTCATTTATTGGATCCAGATACCGAGAAATTCGTATACAGTGATGTAATACGGTAAATACCTATATTACGTGTTATCGATTTTATTTTAATGTTATTTAAACATTGGTTTCCATTTGCCGTGTGAGCATTATTCCTCATTATATTTTTTTGCGGTTTTGGTTAACGTCCCGCATGGTGTAATGGTGAAGAAGTTGTCTATTAGACCAAGAGGTCGCGGGTTCGATCTCCGCACAGGACAATATTTTTTTGTGCTTGTTGCACGAACATGTCTGTCTTAGTCTGGGTATTATATATAGCTATTTAGGTATATTTATTATACCACTGTTGATCCTGACATAGGAAACACAAGTGCTTAAGCTATGTAGGTTAACACGAAGTCAGAATGTACTTATGTGATGTTGAGAGGTATTTTTTTATTTTTTTTATTTTAGAGCTTTTGTAATGATTCTTGATCTGTGGCAGTATGAAGAAGGAACCTTACCAGGCTTAGCGTTAATAGTGAATATGGATAATGTGACACTGGGGCACATATCTGGGATTGATTTAACGGTGGCCCAGCAATTCTTCTTCTTCTTACAGGTGTGTTTTTTTGTTTGTATTTAATGACTGTAAACGCATATAAAGTCGGACGTGGTATATTGTAGCCAACTACACACTACACTGTTCACTATATTTTTTCTCTATATATATGTATGTTGTAGTTTATAGACTTATAGATTTTCCGCAGAGAGGAAATGCGTTACGAACCATTATCACTGTTACGTTATTTGATAATAATCCTTTTTCTCTCTGAAACTCTGTCGTATTTCATTTGTTTTATCCTCCCAAACGAGACCGTTCATCATGCTCTCCAGTTTTGATAGGTACTTTGGTCTGACCCTTTTAATGTGGTCTTGGTGAATCTTTATTATTTCGGGGATTTTCCATAACATCACTATGTTGTGTGATTTATTAAATTTACACAGTTAACCAGTTTAATTAATCATGTATATTTTCCAGGAAGCCATGTTCATCGATATTAAGGAATTTCATTTCATTAATGCACCAAACTTTGTGGACAAAATGGTTACAATGATAAAACCGTTTCTGAAAGAAACCTTAATAAATAGCTTCAAGATTCATCCAGTGGGGAGGAGTACATTGGACGAGTATATGCCTCGATATGCATTACCTAAAGAAGCTGGAGGGAAATATAAAGATTGTAGAGTATTAAGAGGTAAGAAAATTATTTTTTAAAATTAATTAACAAATGTTGCCCCGTTGGCCTTAAATTATTGACATTTAAAAAAGTCTGCAAAGTGGGCTTGGTTAAGACTAAATGTCGATTATATTTCACAGATGAAGTCTACGAAAAATTAAGAAAAAATGCACATTACTTCAACAATGAAGCTAACAAAAGGGTCGACGAATCAAACCGGTTGGGAGGCGCGAAGACAATAAGTTCGTTTTTTCCAGGCATCGACGGAACATTTAAAAAGCTCGCCATTGACTGACCTAAATGATATTCTAAATTTTTTTAGCAAAAAAGAAGTATTATGAATTATTGTTATCATAATTTTGTTGTGAATATGTGAGTATTTTTTTTACCAGAGGCATGCAACAAAGATTTTGACCCGTGTCGCCATTTTAAGATTTTTGTCACTATAATTTTGTTGCAACAAATATCTATACCAATTCCTGATTTCGTCCCAACTGGAAAATATCAAGCGTTCTGCAATTACTCGCCTAATTATCTTACTTAAGACTTAGTGACCAAAGAGTACGTAAATGTGTACATATAATTTGAAGTTTAGCAAATTGTGATCTTTTTAGTATAAGTATTATAAACATGCAATTTTTGATAAAGATAACATTTACATATTTTTATTGATGGACATTTTATCTTTGTACCATATACCTACAATATCATATATACACTATATACTACAGAAAAATTGAACAAAATTTTATTACCAATAAATAGCGATACCGGGAGATAGATAACGAATGTTAGCTTGTTTCCTTTGCCCAGAGCGCGGCAGAAGCGACCCGGACCGGCCGGGATAACGTCGTTCCACTCAATCAACAGACAGTCCGGCTATTCTTGTACAAATTAGATAACGTCCCCGGGAAAGTATAAAATGTTACGGTGCGTGCAATTTTTGATTAGCCGACAAAACGGCTCGAGTCGAGATTAATTTGACATTACAAAGGTCATTTGTTACGGATGACGGAATTGGATGAATGGCGAGCCGTTGTTATTTAAGTGTTCTTGATTTTACCGTCATTTCAACACAATAAATACTCTGTATTTTTTTAAAACGTGTCTTATTCAAACTCTTTAAATTCAACACATTAGGTCGTAAGCGTCCGCGTCGTAAGCGTTAACATCTATCAAGCTTTATAGCTATCTAGGCTTCTTTCTCCCGGGTTAATCATAGCTTATTCTACGGTACACGGGCTAAGTAAGTAAGTTAGTATTCGGCGGCTGGCAAGTGACAGTGCGCCGGCATGCAGCGTCGATGCGCCGACATAGAGGAAATTGCTTCTTTGCGTCTACCGCGCGCTGACAGCCAAGAAATATTCAGCACAAGTCGGAAAATAACTAACTATGTATAATGCAGGACGGGAAGAACAACTTGACCTGCTTGAAGTTTTAAGTTTCAATGAAGATGTAGAGAATAGCGAAAGAGAAGTTAGAATGCGGTCATAGTTATTTTTCAAATGCCTAAGTTATTAAGATGGAACTTTAATCTTCAATTATGGTAAAGTTGTCCAGCGCAGACAACTAACATTTTTAAAGAATATACATAGGCGGTTTGATAAGTTCGTGCAAAGTCCGAGAGCTTATGCTTTTGCTTCGTTTATCTTTGATTACTAGCATCTTTTAGAGGACTATACGCAAAGTTTCAGCTTGATCGGCCTACTTCTTTGTGTTTGGCATTGATTCGCGTAAAGGAAGTCGAGTGATTTTCAGAACATTTTGTGAAACAGAATTTCGTGTGGTGATTTCACATTACTGTCTGAAAAGCAAAACTCTTCAGGAGACAAAAGTGATGATTGACAAACATTATGGAGACTCTGCACCTTACATTATCAAGTGTTTTAAAAAAATTGCAGTGATCTTATGGGTCCAAGTGATGCTAAGCCATCTGGACGTCCTGTAGAGGGTACTACTACAGTAATGTTGGTTGAAATCCATGACATAGTGATAGATGACAGAAAATTGAAGATGCATGAGATTACTAGTGCTATGGACATCTCGAATCAACGAGTACATAATGTTATTCACCAACATTCAGAGCCGAGAAAGCTGTCTTGAAAAGTCATTTTTTATTATGGAAATGTACCAGCCCACACCCCAGAAGTTGTGGTCCCAAAATTAGTAGAAATAGGCTCCCAATTTGTTTTATATCCCTGTTATTCTACAGAATTGACCCCCTTTGACTATAATCTGTCGCTTTATTTAAAAAATATATTTGCATGAATAAGATTTTGTTCAAACAAGGAGGTGATGGCTGAAAAATTTGGCTATTTTTTAGACCTTTACAAATCCTATTATTTGGAAAGGATTAACTAATTCGAAAAGCGTTAAATTACGTGTATAAGCCTCTAAGGAGTCTATGTCGAAGAATAAAAAAGGTTTACCTCAAAAAGTAACATACTTTTTATTTTTGCACGAACTTATCAAACTGCCCTCGTAGACGTCTTGTTTGATCATTGTCGACCTGTAACTTGTTGGCAAATAATGTGGAGCAAAATTATGTATGTAATAGGTACCTTTGCATAACATACCAAATATGTTAAAGGTCACTTTTATTATGGGCTCCTATGGGAGCCATGGCGATAATATTTACAATCCACCTTAGTAATAACGTACAAAAGCTGTTACCTTTTGCTTTTCATATTAATGGCTAAACCTATACTTTTGGCGATATGGCCTGACCAATCGTAAAATTTTATTACGAGCTTTAACTTTTTTCCATGCCCTTGCTTTTTCTTTCCAATTTATACCTTATGGCTGTAATTTTAAACCGCAATAAAAATACATCCAATAAAAACATGCGTTATAGTATCTTTTTATTTTCAAGTAGGTACTTTGCAGACTTAGTGTAAGAAAATGAAATATTTGTTATGATCAGTCGTCGTTATTTTAATTAAAAAATGTGTCTTGCAACATTAAGCGTAGGAGCAATCGAATACGTCGTTGCTTTGGTCTAGTCTAGAGAATGAAGTATCACTGATCCGCACATGGTAAACGTTTTTATCTTTCTAACATTAAGTAGAACCACTGAAGACGTCTAAGTCTGAATAAATCTATAAAATAACATAAACATTCCCAAACGCAAACTGTTATTTGTCCCATTCTCAAGTAATTTATTTTTATCTACTTGACATAAATGTGTCGAGTCCGTGGAGCGGTCCCAGAATGCCTCACACAGCATTGTATTGATACAATGATTTCGTCGACAATGGCGTAATGGTTCAAAATAAAATACTAAGCCAGTACTGCAATCGGGAAACCATTGTCCCTAAATACGGCACAAAAGAAATTCGAATTTAGCGAAAAGCGCGCATTCAGTTGCAGATAAGAGGACAGTAATTCAGACTAATCTGTTGAGGATTCAAGTGACAGTCTAGGTGTTGCGTTACAATGTTGTTTCGAAAGCTCTTACAACCTTACAAACTAACCAATTTAAATTAAAACCTATTTTTGAACGGTTCCTCAATGGTAGAGAATTAATTCTTAAAATGTTGTCTTTCTAGATATAACAAAAAACTGTGATACTGTGGTTCCACTTGAAATAATTCAAAATATTTTGGGTCAACAAAGTTCAGAAAACTCATCTTAAAATAATTTGACAAACACTTGTTTTACTAATTTTAATGCGTACGTATGGTGAAAGTTTCTTCAGCGCTGTATTCTTCGTGGGCTTTTATTTTAATTACACGGCGGTAATGAGAGATATCATTAGAAAGTCAGTGTGGTCAGCTTTACTCATTAATGCGGTCCGTAGACTCCGCCTTCATGCATAGGCAGCATTGCCCCAGCCACGGACTTACGAATACATAGCAGTCCGCGTACCTACATAGGTGTGGACATGTGAAAATTACCTATCCTAGACAAGTCTTACGGTTAATATCTATAAATAGAAAATGTAGCTAATCATTTATGCGCAATGACCTATTTCACAATTTCATTGCTCTAAATTATCCCAAATATCTGATTGTCAAACTGTTCAGGGAAATATTCATTATTTTATTCGTTAAATTCGTAGTACTTTCGTAATACCGTAGCCAGATAATTTGTATGTAATACTGATAGTGCATTTCATTTGATTTTGTGTCATAATATAACGTTTCTTTTTGTGTGGCATTTGAAATTTTTAATAAGAATGTTAAATTTTATTTATGGGAATACTCTTTTAATACATTCTGTTCATGAATTTCACGTAAATGTTCATAAATTCGGCACTTTTAACCCTCTGCACAAAGCGAAGCGTTTAGGGCGGCAATAAAAGTAAGTTCGGAGCGTATAAAACAAAAGGTTTCAATACTAAAAATCGGCTGCAGAATAAAGTGCATGTGCTGTTACATAGTAAATAATTCTGGCGGGCGCTCCGCCATCCACACTTGCAATAAAACGAACAATGCAATTTAGCTAGTGCGGCATTGGAGCGATGGCTTCTCTGTAAAAGTTGCTTGTTTGGGGCGCTCGACGATTACCCACGCAGTCCATAAAACAAAACTAACGGGAATCACGGACCGCAACATATTATAAGGGGTCAGGTTCCTCTATGCCGATATGCTGTACAAAAAATAATACCCGAAACACATGTGCCACTCTGCATACCTATGTGGGTGTTTTTGTGCCAATTTGAAAATATCTCGTCGTTTTTGCCATTAGTTTTATTCGTTGTGGTCGTAAGTTATTGGGAATAACGCCGGAGATTTATTCATAGCCCCAGATTGACGTAAAGGCGTTCCGAGAATGATTGTGATGAGGAGGCCATTTTTACTAAGGTTCTTTTTTCTCTGGTTTTGTGATACTTACATATATGTATCGGATGTGTCATCTTGTCACTAAGCTACCACAATTTTCACAAGGCTAATGAAACCTTCATATAGATTCAGGCTTAGATTACAATTGAGAGACTCTATGAACAAACATATTTGGATAGATTTGTCTAAAGGTAAACCAACATTGCATGTCACGTTTCGTGTGCATCAATTTTTATTGAGATCGAGTGCCCCAGTTCACCGAAGAACCTAATTTTGTGTGGCACTGCAGTAACCGAGTAATAAAATGGCACATTGGACAACAGACGGCACAAATCCTCATAAAATGCAGCTCGGTCCGATTTGTGGGAATAGCGTATAAAAATTTCAAAGGGCGTGCGAGCGACGCGCGCGCCGTCCGCGGCCGCATCACTCGCCGCTGCATAAAACATGCAAATTGCACCACTTCGCTGCTGCCCTGCGCCTAACTTCACTCGCTTTTACACTTTTATGTTAAATTGTACCCCATTACTCATGTAAATATTGTTAAACGTACCTTTTGACTCACCTCAAAACTTTAGTCCGGTTATTTATGCATGTACTGTGGCTGCATCCATCGGTGGAACGACGCGTGGTGGAGGTTTTGGGTTTGACTCTTGCTTTGGGACAGCCTGCGTGGTGGCTGGATGAGGTTTTGATCAGAGGAGCTAACAACAATTTTAAGTAAGGAATTTTAATAGGACATAGATATGAAGGAGTAGGTAGATGAACCGGTGCTTTCCGGTAAAGTTCGTATATTTGATAAGATGATCAAGTAAACTTAGTGACAGTAAGCTCTACTGTAGGTGCCATGTATAGATCTATATAAAATACAGTTTTTTTAAAGTAGGTGTACTTAGTAATGAATGTCGTCTAAGGACAAACCTAGGTCTTCTATCTCTTCTAATTATGAAAATTATGTGTTGAAATATGTGGAATTTCTTTTACGGTTTTAATTAGAGCTACAGACTAGACTTTTCATTATTAATTAGGAATGCCTCAAATGAAAATTAAATGATGACGGGGATTGTTTAGCGCATGCGACTGAATGGGCAGGCATAAAGCGCTTTAATGAGCTTCTGTATTTAATGAGTGCGTTCACATTCCAGCTCTTTTCATTTCTAAACCAATCGTATAAACTGTTGTGCTTAACAGTCAACTACTTATGTTTGTTAGCTTTGCTATTTCAGTTTAATTTATTGAGATAATCTAGTACGCTGTTGTATACCAGTAGTTGATTCATAAATCTAACGATATATGTACATTCTGTTTACTTAGAAGTTAAGGAGAGTAGCGTAAACGCTTACTACAGTCTCAAAACACAATGTTGCCATAAGTAATTACTCGATTTAGCGAACGTATAAGGAGAATAAAGTTGAACTATTCAAGTTAAGTTTGGTACAGGAAAAGCTTTCCACTTATAACGTTTTTCTGGTATAAAACAATGTTCCAGGATAGAACTGTTCAGTCTAACAGTGAAATTAAAACTTGCCGGTACCTTCGTGATTGGACGAAGACCATTTTTCTTACGATGATGTAACCTTGTAAAAATCCTAGCCAATACGGGTTGTCTCTACAAAATGTAAGCTAAGGTCATCAAACTAATAGAGTATTGTTTTCTTAAGTTTACGCGACTGTTACTCAAGAAATAAAACTATTTTTAAACGGATATAATCGCGGTATAATCTTCAAACTACATCTTTACAGGAAAATTAGAGAGAGATTTACTAGAGTATTGTTGTTTAAGCGTTAAAACTAAAACGTTGGCCCATTTTTGTCGTTTGGTTACCTCTGGAGCGTCTTGGAAGCAGATAATGTTTGTTGTCCTGTCGTAGTTGGCTGCGGAGATTTACAGCAGGCCCACGTCAACTTCATATGAACCCCTAAAAAATCGGACATAAAAAGATTCTGTCAAAGCTGGCTTTTTTGTGTATGGATTTTGAGCCATCTCCTTTAATGTTGCAAACTGCAAGTCCAACTCATCGTTTAAATGATTCAATAAGA
This sequence comes from Nomophila noctuella, assembly GCA_958496325.1. Lineage (NCBI taxonomy): Eukaryota > Metazoa > Arthropoda > Insecta > Lepidoptera > Crambidae > Nomophila > Nomophila noctuella. The sequence goes on along the minus strand of OY292486.1, from coordinate 9,633,699 downwards.
ACCTTGGCCCATTTTTGCCGGTTCAAATTAAGCGGTGACCTCTGGAGCGTCTTGGGAGCAGATAAAGTTTGTCCTGTCGAAGGTGGCTGCGGAGATTAACAGCAGGGTCTCACGTCGACTTCATCAATTATCCCGCCCGCGCCGCTGGGACCCATACGTGGGAAACTCCTGCTTGTACTACACATATTTGACTGATATAATACATACACATACTATAGTAATTTCATTTTCATTATTGTGGGAGTGAAAAGCCGTAGAAGTAGGTCTTTACGTACCGACGTTATTGAGCCAAATACAGAATTGAAACCTATATTTCCGCTGTTAATTAATATTCACTTGAAGAACTATGAAAGACTAAATATCACAGAAACATTCATGTAAATTGCTTCTCTAATATTATCAAAATAATTATGTTAGCACGTGGTTTAAAAAATGCCTGTAACTTAACCGCTTTCAAGAATTGACCATTCTAACTTGGTAATCAATTTTGTACGCAGATCGTTAAGTGGGTACGACATCTCACCAAGTTCGGTGTGAATTAGTGAAGATCACTGCTCGCAATCAAGTTAACGTTGGGATAATGAGTATTTTGCATAATCACCGCCCGGTTAATGAGGACTGATGATACTCGCTTTAGTTGTGTAGTGTTGCAGATTGCGTTGGGTTGTATTTATTTTACCTTGCAAATAGCAGGCGGTTGTAGGGATGCCAACTTTTTATACAAGACAAAAGTACATTTACAGATCGGAATGGAAAAACGTATTTGAGAAAATTAACAGTAATTTTATGGCTTAAATACATGGTCATTATGAGATTTGCGGACATCTTTAAGTGTCACTAATTCATTCTGATGTTGAAAACAGTATAATGTAAGAGTAAAAAAAAGGACACATTAGTTGAAAAACAGTACATATAATATAGCGTTCTTAAGTATAAGTGGCAACCCGCTTGCGTGTGGCATACGGCTGTACGGCATCGGTGATCATTGTCCCGTTGTTTATAGTTGCACAATACGCCGGGATCGCTCGCGCCGCTCAAAACAAATTGAATGCATTAACCGCACCGCAACTTTATACTCACTTTGTTGAGCACTTTATGATGCATTGCGCGTGTTATTCTGATTTGCGAATGATTTATTTTGTTTGCATTACCTACTTTGGTTTCATTTATTATTTAAAGGTTAGTATTAGTAATATTTCCTCACAGTTAAGAAATAATAGCAGTATGTTGAACAACAGTGTTGGTTACCAGGTAAAACATTGTCTTACGCTTCGGTCAATGGTGGTCGAGTTAATATTTAAATGAATGGCAAAATTTCCTGTTCTGCTTTTTTAGAACTGCCTTGCCATGTCAACTGTCAACCACGAATACTACGATATTCCATAAATGCAACTAAAGAATCCTATTTAAGTACCGAAAACAGGTGCTCTGAGTTCAAACATTTACCAACGTTTATGAATATTTCTGACGGGCTTGTTCTCTTCTGGGATTTGCGCCTCGAATAACTTATGCCAGTGGTTTCATTTCATAAAATGTTTTAGCCTTCTTTCTGAGAACTTAGGCACTCTCGACCGTGCCCGAGTTCAAAATGACATTTCAAATATTATAATTAGAGTGTCCGATAGACCCATATCGGCTAAAGCGAGCGCAGCGACACTCAAGTGCGACCTTTCTTCTTTAATGGATACCGAAAACCTTCTACGCTTTTACGTGGAAAATCTTCTGGAAAATAAATGAATCCATACCGTATGTAAATCGGACTCCGTCGAAAGTTTTTATTGAAAAACTTGAAGAACTGATGAAAATGGGCCCGCGACGTTAAAGATCTCTTCGTTCGTCTTATGAATGTGATACTAAGTTCCAAACGTTTCTAACTTTGAGAACTCCCAGACAGACCGAGTGGGTATGACTTCGTCTCTTTATAAAAATAATATCCGTTATGGAATAATTTATCGAGTTTACGTCACCGTTATGAGATGCACGCTAGTTTAGAAGTGTGTTGAATAATTCATTTGATTGCACGTTGTGGGCACGTCATAATGAAGTTATATAAGATTAATTAAGGGCGAGTCGAGTGGACGCAGGACGCTAGGCGGCGAGGCTCCGGCCGCAGAGGCTGAGTAATTGATAAAGCCAACCCTGCCCGTAATCAGGACAGTCGAAGGTTTAATTTGATAAGAGGTAGTTATTAAGTTGTGAGAAGTTATCAATAAGTTGTGAGTTGATGGTGTTTGCGGAGCGAGCGATGCAGTCGCACGATCCCGCACGCGACAACTTGGCGATGACATAGCTCGTCCACTTTATAATGAACTACTACCACTATCGCTGTGATTCTGGCTAGTGGCTGCTCGAACATTGAATATTCGATGAGAAAACGAAAGAACTACTTCCAAAGCCTTATCGACTCCTTTATTAGATTTAATTAGAATAGTCTGGTTTTGTACTGAGATAGAGTCGACATTTTATTACTGATCCATTTAAAATAATAGCAATTGAAATGTTATAGTTTAATCATTCCTATACTAAGATATATTTTATTTAAATACCCTGATAAAATACATAAGAAATAAGGCACACTCTGAGACAATTTTAGGTTCCGTTTTAATAAAAATACCTAACTAAGCGTTGATTATTTTTATATTTTGTAAAGTAAATCGCCCTTCTGTTTTTTTTCAAATGATAGCAACTGCTAACTTAATTTCACACGATTAAATTATCATACAAACGAGCCGACAGGAGCTTATTCTATTGAGGACTATGCGATGACTTGTTTAGAACTCCGCGGTAATTTACGACACACACACCGCGATGACTCATGCATACCTACCAAGCCACTTATCAATAAACATATACAAAGAAAGTAAACTACTAACTTCCTTTTGCGTGCGTAGAGTCATAAAACTTGCTCGTGCGTATCCTAACGAAAACATAAATTAGGTAAATTTACTACTTTTTATAGAGACCATCCCCTTCGCTACAATATGTTCGTAATGACAACGGGGGTCAATGCGAGCAGATCTCCCCTGCACATTCGGTCGGATCGTCGAAATTATCAAAAGTTTTCAACTTATAACTTTTCCTCCAACGAGTGGAGCGAGGCTTTACGTTTGTTTTGCGCGGAGAGCTCGCTTCGTCCCTGTCGAGCGCTAGAGACACAGGCGAGCTGAAGCTCAGGCGGATAGAGCCGGCGCTCGCGATCGGCTCTCGGCCGGCTGTGCGAGTGCCGCCTGTGCCGGTTCAGCCGCGCTCAGGCTCCGCGATCGCTTCAGTTCTCGACGCTGCGATGCCGGAGGCGCACGTCTCGCCGGCGCCCGCCGACAACTCCGCGTAGCGACGATCGCGCCGATACTTTTACAACTAATAAATCAGCCGCGCCGAACGAAGTAACCTCACCGACAGATTATAAGACGATATGAGATAACGAGCCCGCGTTCCCACCGCGGTGATTAATCGCCGAAGTCCGTTCAACTCGAATGATTCGAGCGGCGTAATCTTGGAGTTTCGTAGGGAGCGCGTAACGTAAACAGATAAACATTGTTGAAGTTCACCGGAATCGTTTGTTGACTTTAGTTTCAGTCGGCCGGGTGCATCGGATGGATTGTTATGCGATAATGCGTGTCCGGTGCGAGGATTCGAGGTAGTCTTCGAGTGTGCGAGGTGGATGTGCGCGGGTGCGGGCAGCTAGAGTCGCTCGGCAGAGGATGGGCGGGCAGTGGACCGCGGGGCTGGTGCTGGCGGCGCTGGCGGCGGCGCTGGCCGACTCCTGGACGGCCTACCAGGAGCAGCCCTGCTGCCGCCCGGTCTCGCACCACCGCGTGAGGCACCACAGAGGTGAGTCATCTTCGACATTCGCTAATATTTAACTGCGGTTCTTTGTACTCGCTACATTTACCGCTATTAGGTATCTCTTACTCATAATTTCCAGAAACTTAACATGTTAAACGTTTGTCATGTACCTACTTAAAATAATTACTTTTTAAAACTTAAAAGGAATAACGCGGACATGACAGCATACCTATTATCGAGGTATCAATTACCGGAACACAGTAAACACTACATCAAGATGTCAATTATGTGTCATTTTGTAATCAGCCCAGTGGTTACTTATTTTCGGCTTCATACCTACCTACGATACATTAACACGGATGGAAACAACTAGCACTTATTTGCATATTTTGAGTCATTAACTTTTTTACTATTGTTACCACATGCTAAGACTGTTTCACAGCTAACAAGCTAACAATTAGTTTATACCTATGCGGATCTCATACCGTTATTTAAATTAATGTATTACCTACATATCCTTTTACTCAAAATCATGTTCTTAATTGTCGGATGTTTTTAGGGGCATTTTGTATTTTCTCAGTGTTGTTAATAACCAAAATACCTCGGGAATTTCATGAAAACAATTAATTTATAAAATGAGATCAGTAGTTCCAATAGAACATCAAAGCACCCAAAAAAATAATAAAAAAGTATTAATTTAAATTACGTAGAACCAATTAAGGTTCGACGTACAACAACGTTTTTCAACAAATCAATTTTATCATCACGCTATATTGATTTGTTGAAAAAATAAAGGTCATAAAACACTATATTATATCTATCTAATAGCTAATGTAGTAAAGAAGTTATAATGAAAACAAATATACCTAAGTAATAAGCACTTAAAACTTCACAGAGATGCCATAGCAACAACAGAGTCATTTCGTGATCACAATACCTATAAAGTTATACTCGTACGTAGAAAGAAACGTAAAATGTAGAGTTTCATAAATCAAGAGTCCGCGTTTAATATAGTTTTATTACAGAATGACAACGCTTTGGATTATTCCTGCTAAGGCACAACCAAGAAAAGAAATTAGTTTATTACAAACGTAGGATCTGTAATAAAAGTGAAGGAGATTATACACGATCCACGGCACAATGAATAAATAAATTGAATGAAGTTATTACTTTTTCCAATGATCGTTTCTTTTTATCTTTATTCAACCGAGACATGTGGACAATGCTAATAAAAAACGAAGAATGTTTCATTAAAAGTCTTGGGGTGTTGAAAACTATCAACAATGACATAACTAATCGAGGGTTGCGTTAAGCTGGTACTAAAAGCTAAAGACGTAACAAAAAACGTTGGCAGCCCCAAATTATTTTTTGATGTAGCAGGGACCGATGAATGGTAATCGACTATTAAAAATATGACTTGATCTAAAACTCAAAAATTATAACTAGTTGTTCGTTTTTTAATTATTTAAGATGACATTTTTTAAATAAATTATGCTACTCACTTCCACTTCCATTTCCATGAAAAAGTAATCTACTACACCTAACACTAAATTTTATTCCTATACTAAAACCAAATTCAGTTATTGTGCATAAACATAAGTAAATTAGTTAAGAATGGCTTCATAATTTTATTACGGACACGGTTGTTATGCAGCTCAAAACAAACAGTACTGCGTTATGCGGCAAGTCCGGTCTGCGATGTAGTCACAGGAGTTTAAAGACCAGTGAGAGACCACGTGCAAAATACATATAATGAAAATAAACTAAGCTTTGTGCTTCTACATATTGCGGAAACATAAAGACTCTCTGCCATCGACTGCTCGACTTCACACTGTTGGCCAACCAATTCAACTAACGATTTTTATAGCCCTAAATCTGGCAACTGGCAATGAATCCTAAACGAAAACGTAAAAAAAAATCTTTGATTCCACATTTATCTGAGAGCAAGTACGCAATTAACCAGCTTTAATGATAGGTAGCTCCTAAAAATCTAAAACATTGATGACAATTTGATGTGATGGTATTGCTTTACCATTATCGTATCCGCACTGTGCAAGGCTCGACCGCACGCGATCTGTGTTCCTCCCCGATATGAACCGTCAAACGGGGCCTACGCACGAAATGTGAGTAACAGCCTATTAGTAGTCGTATAGCTCATGTTACCCTCTCGAACAACTATTAATAAGCTATAACACTGATATAAAACAACAAAGTGCATGTTTCAGCCTAATTCAACTTTTTATGGAACAAGTAATACATAATATTCAAAGTTCCTTTCCGCATACTTATTGCATACTTATTCATAATAATAATCAGAACTCCGTCGCTCAAGAAATTTAATAGAATCAATAAATGATTCCGAGAAAATATCTGTTTCTGCTAGCTTCGGTATATAGATGATAATAGATTGCGAATTGAATTGTATACTTAGTAAAATTTAACTAGATTTAAGAACTTTTTAGTAATATAAGATCTTATATATAGGTCCGGATATTATAAATGCCTCGTTAAAAAACTACACCGACTCGTAAAAGTAACTTTACAACTACGAGTAGGTAGAGATAGCATTGCCGTAATAAGCTGAGCTAGGTCATTTGAATAAAGATGACTTTTTAAACCGAATTGCCTGACCTAATTTGTTGTTTAGGTGTCATACACCTTCCATCATACTTACACTGGACTAAACACTCAGATATACACTCGTACGTGTGACATATGGCAAAGGCATGTCCGTTAACTAAATGTAGAGTTTGACCACTGACAAGAGAACTGTTCAAAGAAAGCTAATAGATAGCTGTTTATCGCTCTAGATCTGTCATAATTATGCAAGCAAAGTATGAATATCTCATTTCGAACGTCATCATGTTAGCTTAAACAAAAATAGGTTTTGAATTCATGCACATTTCTCATTCCGTTAAGCACGTTCTCGTGTCTGGATAAATATTTAATTTTAGGCACGAAATAGCCGCCGCGAATTCTTTTCGGACATCTATAGGCGGCCGAGGATAATTTGACGTCATTAGCAAGTAACATGAATTCCCTGCCGGCGCCATGACAAAAAATGCACCATATTAAATCGCCTTAAGTATTATCACTCCCGTGACTGGAATATAAGAGTCACATTTACCATATAAAATATTTTAATCATAAAATATGCTATCATTTGACTCTAACAGTAGTAATTATCTCTGTCTGTCTATTGAGTTATTCATACCAATTATCCACTTAGAAATCGTTATCATAAATATATGTACCTATACAGTCGGGAATTATTTATTGTCTTAGATCTGGCTGATATAACTGGAGCCGGTTTGAGATCGCGTATATTCGTTATAGATAACGAGAATCGGTTAAAGGTTCTACTTATAAGGAGCTAGAGCAAAAAACACATTATGCACGATGGTCCCAGGCCAGGTCGTTTGTGGCGCACGTTGGACGCTCGCGGTACGGGCGAGGGGAGGTGAGGAGGGGCGAGGGGGGTGGGTATAAGGATCGCTGCAAACCGGCCACGCGGCCCCGCGTGCGTTCGCGCAGGTAATTGACTCTCCGCGCGAGCTCTGGCTAAATTAAGTTATAAACGAGCTAGTATAATCGGTTCGTAAGCGATGCCCGACAGTTTTATTATTATGGCGCTGGTACTACATCATTCCACTGGAATACTGTTAATGGCCACAATGATTAGGCCTACGGCTACAGATATCGATGTTATTAACTTTAATCTATCCGTCCCCATCAGTAATAAATAGTTCCTTTACGCCTTGGTCGCTATTATAGCCATAATGAAAGGCGATGATGACATTCAAAAGAAACGTTATTCATCCAAAGGTATGTCTTATATTATCCGCGTTGTAAAAAGGTTGGAAAACAATGGCTACCGCTGTAAAAATAAAGAGAATGCTGAAAAGTTAAAGATGTCATGAACCAAGTTTGCCTAAAATATTATGCCAGAGATGAGATATCCCCATCAAAGCGTGTATAAATATTATTTCTTCTTTTATACAAAAAAAGTTAGACTCTACATTAAAAAATAAGTATATTAATGTGAAAGTATTGCCATTGTCTAGAAACTATTTTTTGATTTTGTGAAAGGTCTTTCGATCCAGGGGGTCTCAATCTTTGATGTCGCAATCTTATCGCATCATCAAACTTGTAGTCCCATTTAAAGTATTCAAACACACCTACACCGTACCGTTAACGAATTTTATAATGCACTGTTCTATTGGAAAGTTATAGCATTCTTATCGATACACGGGCTAGAACCGAGAATACCTATCTAAGTAAAAGAGCAAACAAGGAATGCTCGCCTTTACTTGTGTGGTCCCGAAGTCGATAAGCCTTGTTTTAGCTAAACAGATTAACATCTGTTCCTTTGATAACTGTTTCTGTATAACATGCTGTTGTTACTTTTTTAGTAATAATTTGACCAAAACATCGTAAAGTCCTAATGCAGACCTTTCCGAGTCAGGAAGAAGAGAGCAGGGAGGAAATTGAAGTGATCGCACGGGTGCGATAAGGCCTACTAAATTGTACTGCTATAATACATTTTCTTTGAACAGATATTTTTCTGTCAGCGTAAATAATGTGTCAGAAGCTTTATTGACGTGCCTGTTATTAAATTGGTCTTTGTAATTGAAAATTAGAAATAAACGTGAATGTGACAGTTCAAATTGGGATTATTGGATACATTCGGAAATAATTTAGGTAAATAAAATCAATTCGAAAATTGCACTTTCCGTACCGTTTCCGACCCAATTGTAGGTATTCACGATTTGTCTGTGTAAATTTCTCCATTGACGTGCTATGCCAAATTCGCGCTGGTCATACAAGAGGCATTTCCAATTGAAAATTAATAGCGTTCCCGAAGTTATTCCATGAGGAAGGTACGAGGAATGTTAGGGCGCTTGGCGTGTGGTCCGGCGCAGTGTCAGTTAGCTGGAAGGAGCGAGCGATCTTATCGCACAGCTGCTAGGCCTATTTACGCAGACAATGTACTCCACTTTGAGCACCCGCAACTTGGTCTGGTCTAGTCTAGTTTGCGCACCTTTTGACACTTTTGGCACTCCAATATCATGAATAGAGCAAAAAGTGTACCAAAAAAAAAGGTGGGCTAGTCAAGACGCTATTTTACGAGAGCGAAAATAACTCTATCGTCGCAAATTATATCTTTATCCCGCACACGCAATATTTTTGTGAGTGGGGTGGAGATATTAGTCGCGACGAAAGCGATATTTTCGCTCTCACGAAATGACCAAACCTGACCTCTTGGCTTGCCCACCAGTTCAGGTGTTCAAGTTGCGAGTGCTCAATAATTGGGTGCTCATAGTGGATTACCTCATGCATTTGTGCAACTTCGCTGTAGGATTAAGATACCACTATTTATGAAGACAAACACCCATTGTAAATTATTTTAAAATCTGTTGTCTAACACAAAAGTAGGGCGTTAAACTGTTAATTTTGTAGAGGTAATCGTCCATTCAAACAGTTTCAATGAGATATGATTTTTGGTTCGTAAGTATCGATTGATTATCAATTGATTGGATACTCACGACTCACGAGTCAGCGAGCTTAAAGTTAGTTGAACTTCTCACAAGACTTCATTTTTGGAAGTTTATAAGTTTATGATAGAGTGCGATTTAACAACTAAAGGTGATAAAGTGACAGTCGTGTTTAGGATTAAAAATCTGAGTCGATATAAGGGGGCCTTTCATTTTGTTATAAGGCGAACAAAACCATTATTGTTTTCAAATTGTATACCCTCCAATATTCTATCCCCATATTCATATTCCCAAGAATATGTTTTATCAATATCAAACAAAGCTATGCCACGATTTTTTCTTTCCTGTTCACCTTAGATTTAATTTTCAGTATAATAGCGAATAGTACTTCTATATCGAGATTTCTTAATTCGTTGAAGAGATTGAGTCCCCAAGGTCTTATAAAGTCGACTCATTTCAAGTTGATTTAGTTTATAAAATGTATATTGAAAATGTTTGACCTTTCCTTCACGCCATTAAAACCGTAAGAAAGACACTCGGTAAAAAACCTGAACGACTTTTTACCACCAACTGTTTTACAAATGATCCAGTCCATTGTATTTTATGCGGCCAGACGGATATTTAGAATGATTTGAACAAGTTTATCTTTAAAATTCAAATGAAGACTCTGCCGCTGCATCCCGAATATATTAAAGTATTTTATGTCGGTTTTCGTAACTTCGTGGGAGCTGTAAAATGAAATCTTTGATTTCAGTCGCAGCAGTAATCGCCGCGCAGCGCGGCACCAGTTGACGCGCCGATAAATTGCACATTTTAACGACTTTGTTTAAACCGTGTTTAGAAAGTCGTACGGCGCGGTACATTATTGCTTGTTTCGCGTATCACACGTTCTCGTGGGTCGTAAGCAGAGTTGTTAGGGAGCTCCGTATCCGTGACCGAAACTATCCCGACGTAAAAAATATTCGAACCGAATCCGATTTGAAATAAAAGTTTCGGATAATAGCGGATAGGGGAAAAGCCTAATTGAGACACGTTATTATAAGTTTTATGGTCAGACGGCCGCTGTTAAAACACAAGGCGCTAACAAACTTATAAATAAATCTTTTATGAGGACTTTCATTTTGAAATTTCTTAAAAAATAATATTTGAAACCGAAATTATCCGAAAGTACCGGATTATCCGAAAAAAAAACATATCCGTATGCGGTATAATGAGCAATCCTTATCCGTTTCAAATCTGTATCCGAAATGACATATCCATAACATCCCTGGTAGAGTCGAGCGTTCTCGCGGCGTGCAGGGATTGCCTTGTGTTGAACCAGCTTTATTGGTCGTGTAGCATTGCAAGAACCCGGCTTGTGTTAATCGAACTGACAGACATGCACTGGATTGACTGACGCGCTTGAACCCACTCCCCGATCTTAATCACTCTAGCTCTAGGTGAGCCAACCTGTAATTGGAGGATGCACCCTCTGTATGCATAATACGCACTTATTAACTTGGAGGTTTCCGACGTACAAAGCTTATTTTCTTTCTGTCAATCTGAATGTAAAATTACTTACTACATCCCTGGCCGCTGTCCAGTGCGTGTGTTTAGTAGAGAAGTCCAATAAATGAGGGGAACTTCTGTAAACTGCTTGCCTTTTATGAAAAAGAAACTTTTATTTATTTCTAGCATTACTTCAAAAACCGGGCACGAAACGTGTAGGTACTACACCGTTTTATTTACTTTAAAAGATCTATAGAAACAGTACATGAACTCAAACGTTTGATTAACATACGTATCCTACACGATATGGATTGTAATATTACTAATTTTATTTATTATTACTATCGTTATTATATCATTTACTTTGTTTGCAAAGATTTACAAAGATTCATTTACAAGTTTTCCTTCGTAAACTATTTGTTCGGTTAAGTTTTTTGTTGATAATTTTACCTCAGTGAACAGCTGACATGCGATAAAATAATGCAAACAGCAGTATAAAAATAAATTAAAGTCTTTCCTTTTTTGTGCCCACCTGTCCGTGGGTATACTCGAACTTTGTAGTGGAAATACAAAGTTATCGGCCATTGTAATTTGAGTCGTATACCTTTTTGAAGCGTAATCGTGTATAGCGTCAGAATATTCCAACGGCGTAATTGATACTGAAAAGCAAGGTTAGTTCAACGATTTATGTTGAAGTTAAAAAATTTAAAATGTTAGCCAGCTAAGCTAACTATATAAAATATCATTCTCAAAGATGTCTCCATTAAAATGTTTAACCAAGCTTGTATGAATAAAAGTAATGTACCTACATGGATTGTAGACAAAATTAGCCCCTATGTTTACTTGGACATTACCACTAATCCTGATGTGAATCATTAAGTTCGTTACAAGGCCGTTGCTTGTTAACTATTGAATTCGATATTCAAATATTGGGTCTGCTATCCAACCGATAAGCGCGGTAACATGACACTTTACTAGTGTACAAGGGAGTTGTCTGCCGACTGACGCCCGGATACCGCCAGAATGTTCTTACGGGTATTCAAGAGACGTCCATTGTCAATGTGGACACTTTAGCCGTGCAGGTAAGCAAACGAAGTCGATTTATGTGTTCTAGCGCGCACTGCGACTGTTGGACAGCTATAAATTTATCTGACGGCCGGCCAGTGTAAAGCTGGTGAATACTTCGTTAGCCTCGGAGAGCACTCGCGCGGCCCGGCTTACCTCGACGTTGACAGGCTGTAAAAGTGGTGAAATACGGGATGTTTTGTTTTACGGTTCGACATAAAGACCAAAACATTAATTTTCTAAGCGCAGAGAGTTACTGTTCGGAGCTGTAATTAGCCCGCGGTAGTTATGAACGTTAAATATGTATTTGCTCCGTCAGATGCGCGCAAACGCTTAGTTTAATGTTTGGTTTGAACTTGTTTCATACTAGTTTCGTATATTCTTGTTTTACTCATAAAGATAGGCAATTATTTTACGAAATTGCCAACCAAATAAGAAAAAAAGCGCGACTATAGTTTAGCAACACTAGTTGGGTAAAAACGAGACGAAATAGTCGATAAAAGAGCGCTTGCCCGCCCAGTATATTAATTTCTGTTTGTGCGAGAGCATGTATACAAACAATAAATTGGCAATTATTTCAATTTTTTGCGCAATTCATACCCGCCGGGTTGTGTTTATGGCAACGCTTAGTTGAGTGGAATGATTGTGTAAAGCGTTGGACGGGGTCCAACGGGTGCGCGCTGCGAGAAACAAACGCCACAAATAAAGTCAAATAAGTGAAGCTAGCACTAGCAGAGTACGGCCGAGCCCGCTCCCGCTGCGGCGATGCACCCGCGCTCCGCACAATGCACCCTGCGCCCTGCACCGTCGCCCCGGGGCACTCGCACGAACCAATGAGGGAAATCAACCGGAATATTGGCTTGGAAAAACTTTCGCGTAATAAGCTCATAAAATTCGGAATACCGAATATGTTTGTGCGTTATTCTCTTTCAGCTGGGAGGTTTTAATAACATACCTATGCCAGTTGCAATCACAGTTCGGGTTTTACGAGAAAAGTATTGGATTAACGCAGACGATTACGTAAATGAATCCATTGAATATAACATAAAAGAAAGTACTTGGCCATAGTTTAAACGATATTGAGAAAGGAATATAAACAAAATGATTTTATGGAACTACTTTAATTTGGGCCGTGGAGTCGAAACGTACCTAATTGGAAGATCTGAGATGTCAGGTTCATAAAGTTGAAACAAAACCGCCACCGAGCTGCGGACAAACAATTAATTTAACGTGACCTCTCTTTTTCGGTCAGCCGCTTTTGATGAAGTAACATTTTAACTACATGAATTTTTATTTCGCTGCAGATATATCCAGCTCGAATTCGCGGAATGTTGTCGTGGGTTATTTCTGTGAAGCGTCGCTCGTTTCTTCCGAGAAATGTCTGTGTAAGTAACGTGAATGTACCATTCTGTGGAGGGGTTGATCGCGATGTGTTGTGTGTATTGTTGGCGCGATCGCGGTAATCTGACGGAAGCGATAAACAGCCGGCTGCGGCGTACGTCTTGCCGCGTACGCCGGCTCCTGTGTGATTTTGTGAAAACACATAAACAACTTGTTCTTGCTCAATGTTGCTATCTCTAGACTATTTTTTGTTCAGGGTAATATCTTGTAGGGCTTTATTTCGAACGCTGTCCTGTTTGAATGAAAAATAAGCTAGTGCTAGGTTATTTACGAATTCAGAACAAAAGGCAACATTATGGTTTGTTTGTGTTCCTGGCAATATGCAAAATATATAATATATTAAGCTTTTAAATATTATCATGGTAATATCTCTTGACAAAAGACTGTTTAAAAGTTGCTGCTGCGAGAGGCAATAAAATATAAAGCAATGGCAGTCCGTTTTTGATCTCAACAGCTGTTACAACACAGCTTTAATTAGTAACATCGTTATTATGACACATGTAACATCACAAATCATAACGATGAGCTGGTGATGTGAACTTAGCGAAAATAAATCACGACAAAATGAAAAATCTTATTCTATATCAGGAAGAGAGAATTGAAACTTATTGCAATTGTATGAGTTATGTAATACAAGTACAGATTGCGTGTTGCTCGGCTGGCATCGCTCCAGTCGTTTCAATTTTATCCCGCGGGACGCTGTCTGTAAACATCCCTAAATGATAAACGCATAATTTAACGCCCCAACGAAACACGAAAAATTGTGCATCCATTTATTTTCTCGATCATAGGAGCGTGAAGATGTTCCTTCGAAATTTATGGGTTCATATTTGAGTTCAATAGTCGCAGTGAATCTATTTTTCCGGTATGAAATGAAAGGACAATATTCGTAATTAACTTACACTCGGCCGCTATACATGTAGCTAGAGTGTATTATTAAACTTTGGAACGTGATGGCTTGATTACGGGTGCAATAAAACGAGATACCAGCAGTTATATTGCCTGCGTTTATGAAGTTTTTTATACGCCATTAAGGGGGATATTAATCCAAAAAGGGATTTAAACCGTTTTAACATCATTAAAACAGTGTTAAGAGAGAAATTTTCCATTTGGGTCTCGCCGTCTTGAAAGCTCATCAAGACGGACTTTTCTGAATGATCTTTATTTAGTTAGTTAGTGTCCTGTCTAAATATAGTGTTGCTGAATTAGTGTACTTTACTGAAACTAGATTGAATATTTCTCTCTCGCAAATGCTTCTGGGCGAATTCGCAAGTTTACCCGATATAGTTAATGGGAAGAAACGTGAGCAGCGCGTTGTAAAGTTCGCGGAGCGCATTTATTGTTCATTCTTCTATCGCTTGACGGAGCAAGTTCGGCGCGGGAGACTATTAAATTTCCCGCGACTGTGTCGCCCTGATGCTTTGACAAGGTATATTGTGCAAAATCCAATTCCCACGGACAACAATGGGCGGCTCGGGCGACGACGCCGCGGCAGAGAGCGCGCCGATACCATCGCAGCCTTCCTCGCCGAGTCACATAAATCTAGCTATGATACATTTTGGTGAGAAGCCAACTACGGTGCATATACCTACCGCCCTCCCAGCCGGCAAATAACAACACTTGCCCGTATTTGCCACACACGGCACGACCGAAAAGGCACGCTTTGTTCTAAAAACACCTACGTGGTCATTAGTGTAACAATGGAAAATTAATGTATTGTAACATTGTAATCAGCCGCTGAGCACACTACAGTTCGCGAGCTGAGTCACTACACGTTGTGAATTCGATATTCATATTAAACAAATCCGATTGTGAAGATTTATCTTGTGCAATAAACGTATTGTGGATGAAGCTCGGCCATGGGCGCTCATTGATATCGGAATAAAGACGTATTATAATGTGGTGAATGGCTGGAGCTGGCACAATAATGAATCACGGACTCGGACTGATAGCATCTGGTCCGAGCCGCGGAGTCGAGCTGGTTCCGTGGACGACGCACTCACCGTAAATGACGCCGTAATAGTTTTATGTTTGAAAACTCCATAATGGAAACTTTATTTTAAATGTTAATAGGTAAATTAGATCAATCTGGTTGAAACGGGAAATAAAACAATCAAGCAAAATTAGGGAGTTAAATCAGAAAGTCCGATGAAATCAATTCAAAAAAATAATAATATAAAAAGAAACGAATTGTAAAGGAAAGACAATTTTCTATACTATAAAAGCCCTAAGTAAGCTAAAAAAAACATTCGTAGTGACAATTAAGTTTCGACACTTTTTATTTCATAAACATACAAACGGGAAATGTATTTTGAATCTTGTACAATGTTCGGCTGAATAGGGGCTAATAAGGCTCTAAACGCCGTCCCGCGGGCTAAAGTCAGCAATTAGTGAGTTCTTTCCTAAGGCGATAAGTTCGTTAAGTAATAGGGTTCATTTTCAAGTCGGAGAGGCATGGTCGTTAATCACGCACTGTGGGCACGCTTCCGCCGGTCGCCGGTCGCTTATTTTTGATTGTTTTTGATAAAACAAACAAAGACGAATGATTAAAGCAAATCGTTAATCATGTGTGCGGATTAAAATGTGCTTCCGACTGCGTTGTCGTTTATTTCTCGGCGAATAGAGGCTATTTTTTATCTGCCGCAATAAAATTGCAACAAATTCGTACGTAGAACGTTTCGCAGAATTAATTGTTTGTGAAACCGATTTATGCGTTAAGAGTTGTAGTTAAAAGTATTTTTCAGTGAAGAAATTAAACTAGTATTTTTCAGCCAATGTCTCAATAAATACAACTAATAATATTTTATTCTCAACGTCGAACCTTTTTTAACAGATCAAATCAATCAAAGCTCAGCGGGACATTTGTTCTTATGAAGAACATTAACAACTACATGTAACGATGTGTTGTGTAGTGTCAACAAAAATAATGGTTTTAAATTATTATCAGTACGTGATCACATCAAATCATTTTGTGAAAACTACAGAGACATGTCCAGTCAAGTTAAGGCAATTTAAAATTTATTGATTCTATTAAACTTAAAGAACGACTCAATGGAATACAAGTATACTTACACAACAAATTTTTGGGATGAAAGCAACCGAAAATGCGTTCAGTCTGATAAGTTTCTACCACCATTTAGATATCTTCAGCACCAAGATGTCATAAATGATATCTTACTCCAAGGCTCATTTGAGTACATGGCTAACAACGAGTACTTTTCATCAGTATCCTTTCGATTTGCGTTAAAAGGAGTGTCAAAGTTGTTCAAACAATGAAAAACTTTTACATAAGTACATATGTATTGTATTATATGTATTATAAATGTAATACGCTTATATTATAATGTAGGTAAAATAATAGTCTTATGTGTTGCTCTGAAAATTGAGCAAAATTACACTTTGAAAATTTTAATCTAAATCCTTCTTTTGAAATTGCTTCTAATAATAAAGATAAATGTTTAATATGTTCCGTAAATGTTTTAGAAAAAATCAAAATGTCATCAATATAATTCACAGCAAAATCCGATAACTTGTGCTTCCTGATTATGCTGCTAAGTACTCTTTGAAATATCGCAGGTGATGTCTTCAAACCAAATGGTAAACAAGTCCATTGAAAGTGCCCTTCTTGAGTAACAAATCCAGTTTTGTGTCTATCTTCAACTTTCAATGGAATAGCCCAAAATGATGAGTTGATGTCCAGTGTGGAGAAGATTTTACATTTTCGAGTTTTTACCATTAAATCCTCAATCAGAGGGAAAGGTTGTGTTTGCGGAACTACAATTTTATTCAAATCACGAAAATCTATACAAAGCCTGGATTTTCGTCCGTCTTCTTTCTTGAACGCCAATGTCACAGGCGCTGCAAAAGGACTGTATGATTCCTCAATTAAATTCTCTTCCAACAATTTGGAAATCTGTTGTTCTATTTCCTTTTTATCTTCGATAGTGCATCGATATGGTCTTTTACTACAGTATTTGTCTATCAATAAATCTATATGTGCTTCATAGCCTTTAACAGTACCTATATCGTATTTGTCTTTAGCAAATAAAGATTTATATTTCGATATCAATTCTTCTATCTGTAATTGTTCCTTTTTTTCTAAATTATTAATCGATATATCAAAGTTTTCCTCTGCAATGTGTTCATTAAAGTTTATTATATATTTATGTTTATTGCTTGAAAAAGTATATTTCTTTGAACCTGTAATTTCCTCTTTAACAATTTCAATATTTGAATTTTGAGTGATTTCTAAATTATCATTTTGAATCAGATGAAACTTTTCAATACAATCTAATCCAATCAAAAAGTCATTATCAAAATTTTCCTGTTAAGTCTATTCCCATTTTCAACATATACCAAATCACCTACTTTTATATTGCATGCTCTTCTATTTTTGTCAAAGTATTTTTTAATAAATGATTATTATTATTATTATGTAGGTACTCTTTCGAGATCTCGGGTCCACAGGGACCCGGTCCTTTGAAGCATGCGTGGGGCCAAAGCCAACAGCGCAGAGGCTTTTTTGTACCATTTGATCTAAATGAGATGAGTACATCTGCCAGGTTCTATCTCTGACTAAATACAGATCTAGTCAAAGACAGCACCTGGCAAATGTAAGAACTATTGTAAAATTAAAAGCAAATCTAATCCGGGTCTATTGAGTGTAGGTTGATGGATTGGTTTACTGGGCTGTTGATTGAGACATCGGACGTCTGCCATGCAAATTGTCTCAAATACTTGTCTCCTAGCAGACGGTGACTTGCCTTCCACTGGATGGGCCCCCGAAAATAGCCACCGCTCTAAGCGGCCTTAGCGGTCGCGGGTGGCACGAGGGCAACATTGTCGTGGTCGGCTCAGGGTGTCGAGAGGTGTACACCGCTTTCTGCTCGGTGGTTGCCCACCTCACCAACTCGCGTCTTACGCATATTTCACTTCCACCCTGCGAGCATATAGCTCTTGCGCTCCACTCTGGACGGCCAATTAAGGCAAGCCAGAGGTGGGGGAGGAGATGGTAAAGTTCCCCCGGGAGGTCTCGGGTCCGTGGTGTCGCCACACACCAACAGCTCGCCACAAGCTGCCCTGCGGTGACTGATTGCATTGATGGAAGTTGTAATTCCTCAAGGAGGAACTCCAACTTCCACCAACGGGCGATTATTATTATTATTATTATATGTTTTACAACTTTTACACAGGTAACTACTACTAAGGAAGTGAAACAATTTATTAATGGTGATTGAGAAGGAAAACTTTGCCACGCATTGTTCCTTCTACTTAATGTGGCATTAAGGAATATACCTAGTAATAGTTCCGTGGCCCAATTCAGGCAGTTATGAAAAAGCGATCAGGCGTGCTTCGCACCGGTTGCCAAATTAATGTGTCATGAGCTTCGGCGCGTTGATGTTGAAAAATGACGCGCTTTGACGTTTCATTGCAATCGTAAATCTCGTGTAAACTGTAAAGCGCTGTAATTGCATACACTATGCATACACTCACTCTTGCTGCCCACGGGTGTAGACTCACTAGGCCGGCCGAATATACGACCCGATCGTTTTGGACTATAAACTCATGTTTTACGGTACAGGTCTAGGTTTCTGAGGTGACTTAATACTAAGTACTAGATTATTTTTAAGAACAAATATTACTTCGAAATAAGAATTGGTGTCATACGAATGACTTTACGCATTTTAACATGTCGGTTAGGTAGGTAGGTCGGTGAGGAGCTCGATGGCGCAGTGGTTAGCGCACTCGGCCTGCGGTTGCTAAGGTTAAGCAACGTTCGCAGATGCCAGTCATCAGATGGGTGACCGAAAAATTTCATCTCGAGCTCCTCCGTGCTTCGGAAGGCACGTTAAGCCGTTGGTCCTGCGCCTGCTCTCTCTACGGTCGTGTCAGATTGCTGTCCCACCGAATTATGAGAGTGAAGGAATAGGGAGTGCACCTGTGCTTGCGCACTCACTTGTGCACTATAATATATCCTGCGTACCTGGCTGATCGTAAGATCGGCCGCCATGGCCGAATACGGCCGGAGGGTATTATAGGTAGGTATGTAGTTAGGTTCTTTTAGACGCATAGTGTACGAATGTACGTTATACTTTGATAAATATTTGTAACAAAAAATGTAACAGGATTTGTAAGTAGGCTCGCATATGTTCATTAATCTCTAAAGTTAGACCAAACATGACACATTCATAGCTCTTTCTCGCCTACAACATCCCGTAGAGAGATAAAATAAAAAATGAGAACAAGCAAGAACCATTTAAAACTATGTAAAGCAGAACCATCATTTATTTTTCATCCCACACTTCATGTGTAGTAGATTAATTTTTAAGATGATTAGTATTATTGAGTCTCATAAGTTTCATAGCTTTATTATGTATTCGTATTAAACGACCAAAGACCGTAAAAACACATGTTTGTCCGATTTGGGCTCTAATCCCACAATGTCATTATCGTAAAAGACATGTATAATTTGTGCCCTTAAAAATATATTCATAAATTATACCGTCAAGGCGAGAAGATTATAGGGAGTTGAAATTATTTATTTTCAGAATTATATGACTACTACTACAGACTAGGTGTTGTATTACTTGAGTAATGGTCCCATTAATACCTGCACTTTGATATCCAACATCTCGTAAATCACATGTGTAGCTCCCCCCTAATAGCCCCTTACCGCTCTACTCAAACCCTACTAATACTATACCCTACAAACCTACTAAACCTGATGCTAATTTATGCTAATTGAAGACCTAAATGAGACCTAATTGACCTAACCTGTCTAACCCTAAGTAGACTACCTAAGTTGATTAAATAATAATGATAATAATAATTGGCTCGTGATGTAATCCTATTTTGGCACATGATCGTCTAGTTACCCTTCGCTGTTCCTATAGTAACTCAGTTTCTTTTAGGAATTGGAATAAAGTTATGGTATATTGGAGTAAGTATTTGAATAATGATAATATTACATACAACCTTTCATACATCAAACTTAATCTAGATAATGAAAAGTACCTAAATCATACACTGAAGAACCTGAAACATAACACATGGAGAAAGGTAGGATAGATATTTATATATAGGTATGTTTACTTTATGAGAGAGGACATAATGGAATTGCGGCCCTCCTTAAAGGAGGGGGATGAGCCTCCGGCGCTCCGAACTCATCCTGTGGCCTCGTCCATTGACTTGGTCGGCTTCCCACCGCTTGACACAATGCAAATGTCATATATACAGCAAGAGGATGCAACCCGTGACTCTATGTGTGTCCAGCTCACACTCAAATCAATAGAGTACAATCTTGTGCACAAGAGTTGATCACTCTAGCTTAGATGAGTTTAATGGGAAACAACATTATAAATAATAGCTGGTAATAAAGTTATTGCAATCATAAACAATATAATATGTATAGTTGTAAAGATTCGTCAACTGAACCACATTCTATAGATAACTTATTCTGATCTAGAATAAGACTAAGTTTATATTACAATAAACTGGTATGCTGAATAAGTTAGTATGGCCAATGAATCCTCCTGCTCCGTCAGGCAGACAGAAGAGACTCGTGCCGCATCGCATTACACAAGCCAACCAACAGACCAACAAACCTATTCCCTCTAGGAATAACTCTTTAAAGCAAATTCACATAAAATGGTTCAAATCAACCAAACCAATACAAGTATGTCTTCTAGTAAATAAACATAGGTTAGAACATTCAACCAACATCAAACTTTACATATAAAACAGACTAGGCTCTCTAGCTCGTTAACCACTTAGCTTTAACGCCATTCTCGTTCATCAGCACAGCGAACCAGCTTACTTCTCGAAGGTTCAGCTATGCTCCAAACACCTTCAGCCACAACACTGACTCTAACTTAGCTTCTACAAACTTTACAAGTGAACACTGATTTTAGATTAACTTTCGGCAAGAGCACGGATTCTAAACTCTACATCAGCAAGACTGCTCTCGAACACTCCCGACGCGCAGCAAGCAAGACTGCTCCCGAACTCCGATTGAAACTGACTCTCTGGGCGAGCATGACTGCTCCCGATCCCTCTATGAAAATGACTGTCTGGGCGAGCATGACTGCTCCCGAGCTCCATTCGATACTGACTGTCTCGACTGAGACCCCTCTCCCTTATATATGGTTCCTTCCTTTACGAGATTGTAGCTGATATCACGACATTGCAGCAGATATCACGAGATTGTAGCAGATATCACGACTTTTCAGCAGATATCACGACTTTTCAGCAGATATCACGACTTTTCAGCAGATATCACGACTTTGCAGCAGATATCACGACTTTGCAGCAGATATCACGACTTTTGACACGAAAGGGACGCCTTTATGCTTCTGACAGAGATAGCTGTCCTATCGTCCACGCCCATTTCTCCTCCGGCCGCGCCCTCGGATCAACAGTCCGAACTCTAGTATAAGTAACTTGAGCATAAAAAATATAATTTCGTCTTCTTAGTTTATTATGTTATTGAGACATAATTATTTAATTTAAACAATATTTATTCTATTTCAGTCATAATACACAGTTTCATGTATTTTCCTTACTTTTAGTACTCTATAACAATCATAAGAGTAACCTGTCAAATAACGCATTATCTGCTTACTTCATTTCGGACCAGTCTCATTTTCCCACGAACTGTCATCTGTCAAAGGAATGTCATCCGTTTGTTTACATATTAATTATTTACTTTAAACAGTAAATTTAGGTAATGAAACCTATTAAACTGGAGTTCTCACTTTGTAAATCACTTAACCAAAGAGGATAATCTAAGGTAAGCTACTCATTGTGTAAATACTCTGTTCAATACTTCGATATTTCAATACATCATTTCATTGATTTCGACACTGATTTGTTGTTATTTATTTTACAGAAATCTACTGGTTGGACTTATAAATACTGAAGATAAGTAATTGGAACCCATCACCTCAACTTGTGAAGGATAATAACCTAATGTAATTAATAAGATTCTGCTTCAAACTCAACCTTTCATCTTCATGAACAACGAAGAAGTCTCCTGCTTCATATGCATCCAGCATTCCCATATATAAGGATTCAGCAGTGTAATACACTAACGTGATAGTGTTTCTTCTTTCCTAGAGAGACTGATTTAGTGTTTTGATTCTAACGTTGAGCATGTAAGTTTGATAAATAAATATTTACCCCAAAGTACTTCTTCAGTGTGAAATTATTTAACCTTCATAATTATTAATTTAGTTATCACAAAATATC
Source organism: Nomophila noctuella (assembly GCA_958496325.1). Lineage (NCBI taxonomy): Eukaryota > Metazoa > Arthropoda > Insecta > Lepidoptera > Crambidae > Nomophila > Nomophila noctuella. The sequence goes on along the minus strand of OY292486.1, from coordinate 9,611,218 downwards.
AACTAGAATTATAGATTTTATATTATTAACGCCAACTTAATCATGATTAATTAAACCTCCCAAGTTTTGTGGTTGATGATGATCATTCCACTTACCGGTGAATTTGCCTTATGATACTAAATAGTACTAAAACAACTTTAAATGAAATACTATTTTATAGCATTAGCTATCTAGGCTAGCTTTGTATCAAATTATTGATATTTAAGTACTTTCAGCATACTTGTTTGTTTATTTGGGACGTTAGCCTTGCGTACCGTCACATATCATCCCCATGATTTTCATACAGATAAAAAAAACATTTTTGTTTTATCGAAATGTAAATCAGAATATCCTAGAAGTCAATTGAATAAACAAACCTCATAAAGCAAATACATTAACATTTCACATTGTTACAGCTTAAACTAACTTAATTATTAATATTTTAATCCATTATTGCTATCCCACCGTCTTATAGATTAGGGATAAACTAATTATCTCATGCATATCTAAATATTGAACAAAATTCATGCCTTTTAATCTTCAGCAGACAGTTTTGTCTGATGATGATAATGATGATTCCAAACTGATGTTTAAATTAACCAGAACTTCTTAATTATTATAAGATTTATAAACATAATTTCATCTAACAAATTATTTAACTAACATCTTTTTTTTTTTCAGCGATGCTAGAAAAATAATTGACAACGCACAAAATTAAAACTACTATCCAGTTTTTTTTTTCTTACTCAACAAATTATTTAACTATCATCTTTTTTTTTTTTCAGCGATGCTAGAAAAATAATCAATTACGTACAAAAAATAAAATTTCCATCCCCAAATCTTTAATAAACTTTATAAAGGAAATCTGCCGCAAACAAAATAAAATGTGAACATTTTATAAAAAAAATGGTAATTTGTTATTTTCAACCTCCAGAAAACCGATTTGTGTAAACAAGTGTCTCATTTGGATATCAACCCACGAACGTCCCCATTACTGAGGCAAGGGCTGGCCCTACGTGCATGAAGAAAAATGTGGTGTGTGTTTAAACCAAATATAAATCACCCATCATAGATTTACTTAATGTAAGACCTCAGCATATTGAATGCAATAAATAACTTAACTTCCCCTATGACATCTCTCCTTACTGAAGATAACCAGGTTGTGAGGCTGATCAAATCCTAATGAAACTTAGCAAGTGACTCACAGCCGCATTCCTTCCGTCCGGATGGTGCTGTGTCCACTTGCATACCCTTCGCAAACAAAGATGCCAGTCTTTGGTTCGCATTAAAATCATAAATTGCGGTTCTCAGTGCCCATCTCACATGCAGTGTCATACTAGAGCGATCAATATTTGGAAAATGCGCAGTGTAAATAGTCATGGTCCTAGCTTCTTGTGTAGATAGGTATTAATTTATGGTGTTTAACACAGGACAGTGCCCTCTGGCTTAACCTAACACCAACGTCCCCATAAATCAATTCCTTTGTGTTAGTTTGAGTTTCTTTTGGTTTCCAATAACAAATAAATTCCCGCCCCAACTACATCCTTGAAACATGATTGTACCTACTCTATAAAATAAACATATATCACTAATATAGTTTGATGATTCAATCATCGGTTTTTTTTTTTCAATCAGATAGTGTGTTGTGTTGATATTAAAATATAATACTTGGTTTTATGATATGATATCATAAATCAAGGAATAGTTCTTTCTGTATGTTCACAGTAGTTTAACGTATTCATGATATTGTTCGCGCCAAACCTGCTTTACATTTCGTATAGTAATGTTAAAAGAAACCCAACAAATTCATACTTTCTTGGATCTAACTTAAGTCTTTTACAAAAGAAACTCTGGAAATTACAAAATAGAGATTTAGTAAAAGTGAAATCAAGATACATACAACTACCAACCACCAAACGAATTTCTTTGTCGAGGAATTGCCGACCGAGTCATGCAGTGACTGTATGTTATCTTACAATTCATACATCATGCATAATATCATCAAAACCGAATCAACAAGCCGCTAATATCCAAAACATATTAATAAGTTCATGATTATAAAACTGTCAAGGTCCATTTCTTTCTATATCATTGTTTTTATTCTTTCACCTACGATAAATTGAACACAATGATAATCTTACAACTAAACTAAGCTTTTAAACTCAAATCACCTGCATAATACTAATATTCTGTTTGAAATTATTATTCTGGAATGCTAACTAATGATGTTCTGACAAAAACAATAAACGGGGATTGAACCCGTCAACTTCTCAAAACATAAAAACCATTCCTGTACTCGCGAATCGAACCTGCTTCTGCTAATACTTAAATTTCTAAACTGCTCAGGGCTCGAACCTGATACTCTCCAAAACACTAATTAACCTTTATTCCCTTTATAAATCAAATCGGTTCTGTTGTCATTAACTAAAACTTTACAAATTATCTTAATTTTATATTTATATTTACTGCTCCTTAACTTTCACTATTTAATAAAAACATCCGACTTAATTATAACCTTACATAAATAACAACATATTTCTTCACAATTCGATAAAACAGTTTTTTTTTTCTTTTTAACCGATACCAATATTGTTGCATGTTGGTATCGCAAATATTTTCATAATTCCACAATTATCCGCTAGATGACTCTAATCACTAAAATCAGGTAGGCTATCGCAAACGTCTTCGTAATTCCATGACTCTCCGCTAGATGTCACTAAAATAAAATAGCCTCTTCGTAATAGCAACTGTCTTCTTAATTCCAGACTTCTCCGCTAGATGTCTCTAATCTTTAAATATTATCCTCATGATTTCTTAAGACTATTATAAAAGTTATTTCTAAGTAAAATTGACTATTGTTACCAAGCGTACTTAATTAACTATACCATCAATTTACTCATTTCTAGATAAACTATACCCCATCCCCACTTTCAAAAAACCCCTTGACTTAAGAGTTAACTTACTTTATAACAGGAATCGAACCTAGTACACTATTACATTATCTGTGCTAGTTCAAAATATTTCAACAATCCTAGGAAATAACAACATAAATCACTTACCCCCCACTTAAATAGATCCATGAACAGAATTAACAACATTACATAATTTGAAAACCACCTTACACAAACCCCTTTTTGTATTTAACCTTGGCGTCGAACCAAGGCCATTAAACATTTATACTTTTTCCATTATGTCACTTAACAATACCTTAAAACTAATCCAAATATCATATTATCTAAGTACGAGTATGCATCTACCTAAGTAATGTTTACCTACAAAGGTAGTAGTAAACTTCATCCCCATCTTTGTTGGACTCCTCTTTTTTTTTGTGTATTTACCCTTGGTCTCGAACCAAGGCCATATATGAACATACTTTATGCTTCCTCCACTAAGTCACTTTATCACACATTAAAACTCACTTACCTAAATAATAACATAATATTACATAAGTACTCAAATATCTAAGTAAAGTACACTTTACTCACAGATGTAGTACACTACATCCCCATGTTTGAAGAACTCTCTTACTTTTTTATATCTTTTCCATTGTATTCTTCCCAGGATTTGAACCCAGATCTTTAGAATCTGTTAACCTAAACATTTCCATCACAATATCACATAAGAAATAAATACTTAATATCTTAATTAGTCATCAAGCCGGTTACTAAACAAAGATTCCTACATTCCCAAATCTTAAGAACCTTTGTCAAATGTAATCTCTCACATTACAATTCAACAGTATTTATTCAGGAGTCGAACCCAGAACTTCCAAATATGTAGGTATGTATAAACATAAACATTAATATTCCTATCACAAAGTCACAACAAATTAAAACTACTTATTAATAATTACAGCTATTACGAACGTCACTCATAATAGTGTTCTATCTCAGAGAGTACTACTTTTACATAACATTTAGGTACTTTGTATATAGTTGAACTTTCTCTCAATTCAGGAGACGAACCCCGTTTGTATTATAATGTAGTCAACTTCATCCCCAATTATGAAGGACCCGTTTACTAATTTCCAGTGTATTTTATATTATCCAGGATTTTAACCCAGAACTTTCTCAACCACCACATTTCCATCAGAAAACAACATAATGAACACATCAACTCTATTAAATACTTAACCTAACTACGTAACACACTTAATTAAAGTTGACTACGTCTACATCCCCCATTCCCCACGACTTCCAAATTTACGCAAAATGAAATATTTTAAAACAAAGTATCAGTATTTGATCCAGGGTTTGAACCCGGAACTTTTAAATATGTTTCTGAAAAACATTCAAGTTCTTTTCGCACAAAGTTTTCGCACTTTCGCAGTCACAGATACATCAACCAATAGTTGTCATTTTTGGTATATTTACTTTACTCTATGGTTGTCACCTTTGGTTGTCACAATAAAGTTATTTCATATCTGGCAATACCTTCAACATTTTGATACTTTGTATTTGAACTAACAAATAATCCAGAATTCGAATTATTTATTATTAAACCACAATCAATAACTACCTATAAATGCATTCGAAATAAACTAATTATGTGAGTAATAAAATAAAATTTATCAATTTATTACAAAACTTAAATGTACTCCATCCCCATATTAAATAAATAGTTTTATGAATTATTTTCTATAGTTTTAGCCTGAGATCGAACCTATATTTTCCAACCATCATACAAAATGAATTATTTTAACATAATATTGTCGAACTATTTACCATACAAACATTAAAATTTAACCTAAAAGCGTGCGTCATTTCAGCCATCTTTATGTTACAAACTTATTAAAATAACAAATAATAAGACTCTAAAATGCAAATTATAAAATAAAACTATAGTAGAATATTTGAACTTTTAAACCAGAATCGAACTGGCAACACCTATGACACTGACCCGACTCAATTACTGAATTCCGATGCCATTTTTTATTTTATAACCTTTCCTTTAAATACTATTTTCATAAATACTTCATTACTCAAGAATTAATTAAATAACTGCTTCACACATTATTTCAAAACTAAAACACCTTTTTTTATTGTAAATTATTTACATAAATAAAAGATACGAATTTTCTGTGAACACAAAATTGATGTTTTCGAACGCACCTTAGATAAATGTCCGTGCATTGCAATGGCTGTATGGGCTCAGTTCCCTTTGCCTGTCCTGACAAGGACAAAAGAAAGAACCATAAAATGTCTGACAACTGACAAGTGTCATGTCAATGTCAAACGTCAACAAACAAAATGTCGTTGTCGATTTACGCGTATGCGCAAAGTGAATGAATTTCTTCTAAAATTTTAACAGAAAACGCAAAGAAATGTAAGAAATCTATTCTTCAAACAAGAAAGTACATGTCGAAGATTGTCAATCATAAAATTAAACTGGTGGCTGCAATGAAAACCGGGTGTGTTTGCAGGTTTGTATTGATAACATTTTTCATTTGTTTTGTTTAATTAACTAGAACTATTTAATAGAACTAACTCATTCTTACATTGTTTCAGATGCTAACACTACCAATGTTGTAGTAAAGTGTCATCCGTGATCGAGAAATGATCTTAACCTATTTCAATAACCTGATGTATGATGAATGAATAGAAGAGTTCAATAACATAACCTCCAGCTGCTATTCCACAACAAGTTGAAATAACAGAGGAAGGGGAAGATATTATGGGTGTTGAAAATGAAGATGTAAATGGGGAAGAAAGTTTAAAGTTATTCTAGTGCGTGATTGATCGTTAATACACTAATTATGATGTTTGTTTACTTATTGAAAATCCTAAACCGTTACCTTCCCTTAGGTTATTATTTTTCAACAAGTACACTAGTAGCAGTAAGTACTAGGATACTTTATCAAGTTTCTACATAATAGTAGATTTAAATACGTAGTGAAATTTTGATACTTTCTTTAGAGAATACATAACAATGGAGCGATACTTATTTTCTTTTCTTTTTTGAACTATGAATAGCTAATAATATGGATTTGAAAACTTTATTTATTTCCTGTAAATTGTTTTCTTTTATTATGTTGAACGTATAATAAGCTAGGAATTGAACCCAGAACATTGGAATGGTATATTGCTTTCTAAAAGTATGTTTGTTGTATAACAATTTATTCAGTTTGTGTTTTAACTAGGAATTGAACCCAGAACATTGTAATGGTATATTGCTTTCTAAAAGTATGTTTGTTGTATAACAATTTATTCAGTTTGTGTTTTAACTAGGAATTGAACCCAGAACATTGTAATGTAAATTTTCATAATAACACCTTTGATTCTAACTTATGAAATACATTTAACCATCCCCCCAACTAAAGAACCTTACAGTAAGTATACTTTTATGATATTACCGAAGATTGAATCCGGAGAAATTAAAATTAAATATTGGTGATAACAACTGAGAACCAAAGTAAATTTTAAATTAACCTAGTACTAAGAGTTGCTTGCCTTACTTATTTTACCTAACTTAACCAAATCATTATATTAATTTTAACATTTTATTAAAAACAAAAGTAACTTTTTTTTTGTAATTATAAAATACTTTATCTAACTTATCTTACAGTCTTACACCCATAACTACAAATTCCAACTCCTTTCCATTTCACTAGACAACAAATTGTGGTTATACTTTCGTATAACCACGACATAAATAAATGATAATATACCTTAAATATAGTCCTATGTTATAAATCACCTACTTATCTTATTTATTTACCTATCTATACTATCCTGAGTCATCGGCTTCACCAAATTGTAGCTCCCCCCTAATAGCCCCTTACCGCTCTACTCAAACCCTACTAATACTATACCCTACAAACCTACTAAACCTGATGCTAATTTATGCTAATTGAAGACCTAAATGAGACCTAATTGACCTAACCTGTCTAACCCTAAGTAGACTACCTAAGTTGATTAAATAATAATGATAATAATAATTGGCTCGTGATGTAATCCTATTTTGGCACATGATCGTCTAGTTACCCTTCGCTGTTCCTATAGTAACTCAGTTTCTTTTAGGAATTGGAATAAAGTTATGGTATATTGGAGTAAGTATTTGAATAATGATAATATTACATACAACCTTTCATACATCAAACTTAATCTAGATAATGAAAAGTACCTAAATCATACACTGAAGAACCTGAAACATAACACATGGAGAAAGGTAGGATAGATATTTATATATAGGTATGTTTACTTTATGAGAGAGGACATAATGGAATTGCGGCCCTCCTTAAAGGAGGGGGATGAGCCTCCGGCGCTCCGAACTCATCCTGTGGCCTCGTCCATTGACTTGGTCGGCTTCCCACCGCTTGACACAATGCAAATGTCATATATACAGCAAGAGGATGCAACCCGTGACTCTATGTGTGTCCAGCTCACACTCAAATCAATAGAGTACAATCTTGTGCACAAGAGTTGATCACTCTAGCTTAGATGAGTTTAATGGGAAACAACATTATAAATAATAGCTGGTAATAAAGTTATTGCAATCATAAACAATATAATATGTATAGTTGTAAAGATTCGTCAACTGAACCACATTCTATAGATAACTTATTCTGATCTAGAATAAGACTAAGTTTATATTACAATAAACTGGTATGCTGAATAAGTTAGTATGGCCAATGAATCCTCCTGCTCCGTCAGGCAGACAGAAGAGACTCGTGCCGCATCGCATTACACAAGCCAACCAACAGACCAACAAACCTATTCCCTCTAGGAATAACTCTTTAAAGCAAATTCACATAAAATGGTTCAAATCAACCAAACCAATACAAGTATGTCTTCTAGTAAATAAACATAGGTTAGAACATTCAACCAACATCAAACTTTACATATAAAACAGACTAGGCTCTCTAGCTCGTTAACCACTTAGCTTTAACGCCATTCTCGTTCATCAGCACAGCGAACCAGCTTACTTCTCGAAGGTTCAGCTATGCTCCAAACACCTTCAGCCACAACACTGACTCTAACTTAGCTTCTACAAACTTTACAAGTGAACACTGATTTTAGATTAACTTTCGGCAAGAGCACGGATTCTAAACTCTACATCAGCAAGACTGCTCTCGAACACTCCCGACGCGCAGCAAGCAAGACTGCTCCCGAACTCCGATTGAAACTGACTCTCTGGGCGAGCATGACTGCTCCCGATCCCTCTATGAAAATGACTGTCTGGGCGAGCATGACTGCTCCCGAGCTCCATTCGATACTGACTGTCTCGACTGAGACCCCTCTCCCTTATATATGGTTCCTTCCTTTACGAGATTGTAGCTGATATCACGACATTGCAGCAGATATCACGAGATTGTAGCAGATATCACGACTTTTCAGCAGATATCACGACTTTTCAGCAGATATCACGACTTTTCAGCAGATATCACGACTTTGCAGCAGATATCACGACTTTGCAGCAGATATCACGACTTTTGACACGAAAGGGACGCCTTTATGCTTCTGACAGAGATAGCTGTCCTATCGTCCACGCCCATTTCTCCTCCGGCCGCGCCCTCGGATCAACAGTCCGAACTCTAGTATAAGTAACTTGAGCATAAAAAATATAATTTCGTCTTCTTAGTTTATTATGTTATTGAGACATAATTATTTAATTTAAACAATATTTATTCTATTTCAGTCATAATACACAGTTTCATGTATTTTCCTTACTTTTAGTACTCTATAACAATCATAAGAGTAACCTGTCAAATAACGCATTATCTGCTTACTTCATTTCGGACCAGTCTCATTTTCCCACGAACTGTCATCTGTCAAAGGAATGTCATCCGTTTGTTTACATATTAATTATTTACTTTAAACAGTAAATTTAGGTAATGAAACCTATTAAACTGGAGTTCTCACTTTGTAAATCACTTAACCAAAGAGGATAATCTAAGGTAAGCTACTCATTGTGTAAATACTCTGTTCAATACTTCGATATTTCAATACATCATTTCATTGATTTCGACACTGATTTGTTGTTATTTATTTTACAGAAATCTACTGGTTGGACTTATAAATACTGAAGATAAGTAATTGGAACCCATCACCTCAACTTGTGAAGGATAATAACCTAATGTAATTAATAAGATTCTGCTTCAAACTCAACCTTTCATCTTCATGAACAACGAAGAAGTCTCCTGCTTCATATGCATCCAGCATTCCCATATATAAGGATTCAGCAGTGTAATACACTAACGTGATAGTGTTTCTTCTTTCCTAGAGAGACTGATTTAGTGTTTTGATTCTAACGTTGAGCATGTAAGTTTGATAAATAAATATTTACCCCAAAGTACTTCTTCAGTGTGAAATTATTTAACCTTCATAATTATTAATTTAGTTATCACAAAATATCAACTAGAATTATAGATTTTATATTATTAACGCCAACTTAATCATGATTAATTAAACCTCCCAAGTTTTGTGGTTGATGATGATCATTCCACTTACCGGTGAATTTGCCTTATGATACTAAATAGTACTAAAACAACTTTAAATGAAATACTATTTTATAGCATTAGCTATCTAGGCTAGCTTTGTATCAAATTATTGATATTTAAGTACTTTCAGCATACTTGTTTGTTTATTTGGGACGTTAGCCTTGCGTACCGTCACACATGACAACTATCAATCATAATAATAGCGTACGAGTTATATATTAGGGATCATTGTCATATGTTAGCTTAGTCAAATATATGTAGATACGTATATGGATAGTCTTTATCAACATGTCACTTGGAAATTCAAGCACAATGCTTATTGTTAAACCAACCTCCTTTTAAGTATACAAGGCCATTTACTCGTATAATTTTACTTTAGTTAGAATATGTAACTGTACTTTAATAAGAAATACCTAGATAGATTGTAATGATATAATATAACGTAATTAAAATAGATTCAAATCTAAAATATTGTTTGCCCTGGTTTTGGGCAGGTCATAGTGAACATTGTTATAAAGCTTATTCATCTGCTATGAATTAGACCTTATAACAAATGACAGTAAATGATATTGATTTGATTTGATTTGAAAACTCAATGAATATAATATCTGTGTAAAAGCATGTAGTTGAGCAATTAATAATACGTATTCCATTGTTAACACCTGGGTCAATCAAAGAGGTCAGTATATAATGCGCGTTATTCATAAATTCGTCTGTATTATTCAGCAAATAATGCTCCTTACGTTACTTAACGTGAATCTCGCGGTTGGCTGGCTAATTTTATAGTACATAAGAGTCAGCCGCACCGTATCTTGTGATTAATAGTGGTATTCACCGAATGTGGATGCAAAGCTCAGATCGGAATGATTATCGCGGACTCACGCTCCACTGGTTACGACACAAAATTAATTTTAGGTATAAGCCGGGTACTCACCGCGCGAGATGAAGATAGGTTTCTTGAATCTACTATGCATTCCGAGCTATAGTTTGCTTTAGTAGATAGAGCTAGAGTTACACAGCACTACTCTCTACTATTATTGATTATTTATGACATAAGTTCTACGACCATATAAACAACGGAATCGTTTTAATATTGTCTTTTTCCGATAGAAGTAGAAGCTATAGAAGTTAGGTATGCTCTTTTCTTTATTGTGTATCCTGAATAGACATAAAGCACCCAACCAATAGATAACACTAGTACATAATAATAATATTAGAACAAACACAAAATGGAACTGAAGCTATATTTATGCGCCTCATAGCAGCGACGACGGCATCTCATCTAAAATAACAACCTATTCTTGACTTACTGTAGAGCAAATGTCTCCGTTTGCAACTGCATGCGAGTGTGTACACAGCATGATGACGGTGCTCTTTAAAATACTCACTTCTTGTAGTTTCCTTGACTAAAATAGCAAAGGTATATAAAATTACGAGTTCAATAATCGAAAAGTAAACAGAATTAAACCTACCTACTATGTAATAAAGCTGAAGATTTTGTTTGTTAGTTTGAACGTGCTAATCTCGGGCACTACTGGTTACAATAAAAAAAATATTTTTGTTTTGGATGGTCCATTTTTCAAGGAAGGCTCTAACTAAGCTATAGTACAACAATCTGTATGCGGAAACCGAAAACCACAGATACGGTGGCGGCCGCCAGTTACATTTTTTTTAAACATTAGCATTATGTTATCTTAATATCATACCTTAATTAAATATTACTAATTAATTACCTAGTTAAAAATTAACCGCGCCAGTAAACCTCTCATATACACGACTAGGGAAAAGCACTTGGGAACTTACGACACGGTTCTCAACCACTAGACCAGAAAGGAATTGTTTCTGTTTTATTCGGTTAATTATTTACGATTGTATCTCTGAAAAACAGCGACGCCAGACACGAGGACAATTTATGCGGGATCCGATACAATCTTATAACGGATGGTGTTAATTAATTCATTTATTTTTAATCAAACGGTATTACTCAGACGCGTCGACAGCGTCCGACGATTCGATACATCGATGCAGATATTCAATTAGCTTGACGTTTTGCGATTTATATCCCCAATACGTGTTTCGACGACTGAGCCGCTGTTTACTGAAATTTTATTCGATGACAAATGAAATTTAAATGGCATTTTATTCTGCGCATCAGTAGGATATATGCATGCTCCTGTAAATTGGATTAAATATTTCCAGTGAATTGTTCCGCTGTCTTGTTATCTGTTGCTCGGTAAGGTAGATAGATATATATTATATTCTTTATAAGCCGGATAGAAAAAATAAAATTTGTGTCCTCTTGATTAATCTTTATCTGGCAATGGGACGAAAGATAGAAGTTTACTCCCATTTGTTATGAAATAATTTGGACATCTTACGATATTAGAATTACTTTTACACTTTAGTACCCTTTATTTTAACTAGTAAAAATAAATACAACAGTTGACAAGTATTACCTACTGGTATTTTTCATCTAAACTAATAAACTTAAAGAGTTTGTTTGTTTCTTTGTTTGAACTCGCTAATCTCAGGAACTACTGATTCGAATTGAAAAATCATTTTTGCGTTAAAAAGTCCATTTGAAGGCTAGGCTATACAATAACACTACGAGTGCGGAAACCGAAATGCACGGGGACGAAGTCGCGGGCGGCCGCTAGTATATGTATATTGACAATATGGGATCCGAATGGTCCGCGTCCATTGGATGGAGTGCAACGCAATTTTAGAACAATGAGGTGGGAAATTGCTTCCCGAGTACGTACCAGTGTCGTGTACTCGTTTGCTAGGGTTGCCATACTTAAATCTGGGATAGAACAGTTTATCCTAAATTAAATATATGTCATGTCAATAATATTCAGTACAAAGAGGTCAAATAGGCTAGTTGCCACTATTTTTATTATTTGATAGAACGGTTCATTACGATTATATTACAACATAAAAAAAATATGAAATTTTTTTGAAGCACCTATCCAACTTTATTTTGAATTTTAAATTATTAATTTCACTATACTACCGTAAACGCCGTCCGCCATGATGGTCTGTGCCGTGGCGTCACTGTTCTTGTCAACAATACGCGTGACATAACCAAATAGTGTTTATCGGAATTAAAACCATGTCTTCGTAGGATTTACATGATACATTTTTGAATTACCACTATTGTATCGTGTGTGAATGTAAGAAAACATCAATAAGAAGTTGTGGATTAAAGTACCCAGTGATGAGAATTTGCGAATCAGAATTCGAAGCAAAACATTTTGCAACCATCAAAGTATCTATTTTGGGCAGGTTTGTTTTCAATAAATGTGAAGTGTATAATATTTTAATAGTGAAATAAACAACAATCAAGGCGTTTAAATGAAAGACCACGAATAACCTGTCGAAACTGTCGTTTGAATTCGTGTTGTTTACAATATTGGTGACGTAGAATCATGGCGGACGGTGTTTTCAATCAAGAGAAAAAAAAGTGAAAAAGTATCGGGTTTAAGTTGAATTTTTGCAGCAATCCCTTATTTATATTTAATGAAGTTTACATATTTTGGACCCTGGTACGGAATAATATTCGAATTGAAAGTGATTTTATAAATGGTGATATGAGGCAACTAGCCTATTACTAGGCGAAGGGAGGCTATTCCTATTTTTATGGAGACTTGCTTGTCTTGAATGAGCCTGCGTAATCTAATTTGTTCAGTTGGCCATTTATATAAAAAAATTCAAACTCCTCCTTACTATATGTGTACATTGTACTGACCATACTGGATTTGTTTTGCAATTTATCTTAAAAAGTAATTTAAATAACCATTTGTTCGATGTCATCTGTACGCCGACGGAGTCGCGAGTGGCCACTACTTATAAATGTACCTACCTAAAAAATAAGTGGGGCATAATAAAAAATTGGCCAAGTGCGAGTCGGACTCCCGCACTGAGGGTTCCGTACAAATTCTATTTTTGACGTATTAAAAAAACTACTGAATAGATTTCGTTCGAACCAATTTTCGTTGGTAGTTTTTATGGTAATGTACATTATATTTTCATTTCAGTTTTATCAACCTCTTATTTTAGAAGTTAGAGGGGGGGGGGGGGGGACACACTTTTTTCCACTTTGGGAGGGTCTGTCACGCAAAGTATTCACTTTAGAAAAAAGTGATATTAGAAACCTGAATATAATTTTTAAAGACCTATCCATAGATACCCCACACGTATATGTTCAATGAAAAAAAATATTTCGAGTTTCAGTTCTGACTATGGGGACCCCCCACTTTTTTTATTTTTTTTCTATTTTTGTGTGAAAACCTTGTTGCGGTTCACAGAATACATCCACTTACTAAGTTTCAACAGTATAGTACTTATAGTTTCGGAAAAAAGTGGCTGTGACAGACTGGCGGACAGACAGACAGACAGACAGACAGACAGACATGACGAATCTATAAGGGTTCCGTTTTTTTGCCATTTTGGCTACGGAACCCTAATAAATTAGCTTTGACATCTTCAAAATAGGATTGCTTCGCAAATAAATTGCTTTAAAATTATTCATACAAAGTTATGTTACGTATTCATGAAACCATTAATACAATTTTGTAGGTTATACCTACGTCGAGTAATATTTTGATTTGGATTTCAAATACTACTGTACAAGTGAACACTGTAAAGTTTCATAAGAATTGTGGAATTAGTGTAAAACTCTGAACGACTCCTAATTTTTGGGTTCATTATTTTGAATATTTCCAATTCTTTTTGGTCGTCTTTGGTTGTTGTTATTACACACAAAAACATATTACCTGTCATTTAAGAGAAAAAGACGCAAATAGCTGAATAAGCTGTAAGATATTTTTCCATTTCGCTTTGAAGGACTCTCAACATTATTGGTTTTGACATTTTGATGATGCTAAGATTGGATCTTCAATTACTTCTCTTTGAGAGGCCAAACAGGTGAAATAATTAACTAGTAATTTAGTAATTCTTAATAAAGTTACGGAAAAAAATGGTTCCATATTTCTTCAGACAATTCGAGAATAAAGAAAACAATAAAATCCAAAGTTGTTTATTTGACCATTAACAATTAACTATGTTAGCTACAATTAGTGTATGAGATGTGTATTAAATAGTATGCACATAGTATAACTACCCTCCGCACTAGTTAAAAACTGTGTTGCGGCAGAGTAGGATCATCGCATCATCTAGTAGCACTGAATGAAAAAATTACTTCAGTCGAGCCTCGATGAATTCGATTTGTCATCTTTGACTTCAGGAGGGCTAGCCAAGATGCCATTTCGCGATCACGTTCTATCGCTATCATCTTGACTTGCCCACCAGTAGAGCTTCGCGTAAGTTCTTGGCTACTCTAGTAGCAGGCAGTGCGATCGGACGACAGCTGTAGCCCACCATCCTGCATTTGCTTTCCTAGACTTAGATGCCAATCACAGGAGAGCACAATTAAGGAAAAAAATCTTAACAGCGTTTTCAAACTTTCGGAAAATGGAGGTAGGTATTTTTAACAACCTATATCGATTGCTCATCCATGTTCTGAGAGTTACTTCAGTGGAGCCTTGCGTAAGTTTTGGCAACCCTATTAGCAGGTAGTGCTCGCGGTGTGATAGGACGACCGCTGTCGCCCGCCAGGCTGCATTTGCTTTCCTACACTTAGGTGCCATGCCAATCACCGGAGAGCACATTTAAGGAAAATACGTCGGTTTAGCGGTTTCTCTATCTCATATAAGGATGCACTTGGACCACCCGTATTGCGTATTTATACAGTAATTAATGGTAGTTACTTAGGGCAAATATGTTGCTGTCGAGTTTTAAAACGATTTGGTAAATTAATGAGTCGCCGTGAATGGGGTTTATTCTCGTCTCTCCTGCAAGAATTCCTCCCACCAGTAGAACGAACGCGAATCAAAAGAAATAAGATGTACTGACATATTTAATTTGTCCAACTAAGTAATTCTCATAGTGCTTTCTGAACTTCGAAAGTTAAAACAGCGCTTGTTCCATGTGAACAGATCGATCAGCTAGAAAGCACACGAAAATAAGTCCATTGCATTATATCTCGGGCCTCAGGCTCTCAGATATTACGGGGTAATTATGCGCGAGAAGTGTGGGTGTGAATTATCGCCGTAATTCGTAACACTCTACGTACACTGTATCATAATAAATCCCGTAACAGCCATTATAATTCTCAATATACACTGTGCTATTTGAAGACTTTTAATCGGAACCATCAATTTTGCTTTAAGGTAATAATTTCATTACCTGACGAGTTAATTTAAATTTAATGTCCGATATGTCGTTGGCTCCGGCCATTATGGATTCTACGAATATAAATTAACTATCAGATTCCCACATAGTCTACTTTGGTTTCGTTTTCCGTTTCCCATGGGAATTATTTAATTTATATAATGTTACCATGGTGTTTTGAAATCTTTTCAATTATACGCAATGCGTGTATTTCTTGCAAACGAACTTGCAAAACGATTTAGCTTTTGCACCAGTCAAGAGGTTTCGCATAGAAACACTCTAGGCCGAAAAAAGGGAATACGCCCGCAATGGCTTTTAAATGGAGGATGACATACTGAGCCGAAAAAACGTCGCGTAATGTTGTGTAGAAAATGAGCTTCGGCCGTGCTTCAGTCGCGTTTTTTCTGCTTAGTGTGTTTCAACACTTAAAGTATACTATTATGGCTGATTGCTGTTATGCGGACCTCAGGCGCCGAAGCGACGGCTAAGGGATACGACCGGGAATGTTCCGCGGAGTTGATGATTTTAATGACAAAGCTGTTTTCAAACAGTCTTAGTAAATGGATTTAAGAATTGAATAAGCCATTGTGATGTTGTTTACCGTTTGAAGTGTGTTTTAACTTATAATGTTCATGTTAAGAAAATTACGTTTTGTTCAGAGTTGTATGTGAATTATTTTTAATGATCTACATATTTAAAAAGCCGGATCGGCAAATCATGGACACCAATTTTTTTCAATAAATGGTCTTCTTCTTTTTATGTATAGATGACTTTATTATTTATTATTATTTATTTCTCCAAATTGCTGTGAACATGAAGTTGAATTTACTGCTCCATCAGATTGCTTTCAAAGTACCTAATACGGATAAGCATTCACAATATTTACAAGTGGTCGTGCTTTATAACATGTGACGGACGCGATCGCGCGATAGTCGTATGCGTGAGGGACCCATCGTAAATCTGCTACACCGGAATGGGTTACAGCATCGCCTCCATAAATTGGCCATCCATAGTTTACGATGCACTGTGAAAGGAAGCCGCTAGACCCGCCTTGCTTAGCACGGAACACTAGCTTTGCTAGCTAAAATATTACACGATTTATGTACGCGCTATAAATATTTTTAATGTCATGAGTAATAAAGCCTTGGATTTACGAAGTTTCGTTCAATAATAATCTTGAAAAGACATATTTAGAGTGACCCTGAACGGGATTAGGAATGTATTTTCTTATGGAGTAAACGGTTATTTTGTATAATCGGTTTATAGGATAATGACATTTTCGTGATTGAGGAATATTAAAGATGGCCTAAATGTTCCGATTTTCTCCTCTCTTAAGCAATAAGCAAATGATGTTATAATTAAGTCTCATGAAGAAATTACCAAAGCAAATGCGAATGATTTAAAAGCAATTTTGTGTTATGTTTATTTGTGGCGCTTAATAATCTGGCCATCATGACCGAAAACAAATAATTTATATTTCTGTTTTTAGGTGTATTTATATTTCTGTTTTTAGGTGTAAGAAATAGGAAAACAATAAAAATTCTTAGTAATCTTTATGACGATTAATTTGTGCTATGCCTCTGTGTTTCTTTGCTCATCGTGGTCAATTAGTCTTGTTTAGATAAACCGACATTTAAGTAAGACATTGTAGCCGCTCTAATGAATACGGAGATGGCAGCGTTATAACGATTCCACGATGTTTTATCTCAATTTTCTCTTTGAATGCTGTATTTGCGAGCGGCATTAAATGTATATCTCTGTTTTGCTGACAAGGAGATGGACGAATAAAGATTATAAGCTTTTGTTTTATGGAAAACCGGCTGTATACATCAATCAGTTCGGCATTCAGCATGAAAATTCCCGAACAAGATCTCATTTAAATTGGATTTGTTCCGCTTATTTTAATAAATGTGAAATAAAAAGTCATCAGATTATAATTATTGATTGTGTACAATATACTACTATTTATACTATTTTTCCAATTAAATACAATGATGATTTTTAATAATTAAATTGTTATTGGTTGTGAAATGTTGTTATTTATGTTTAGCACGATATACAAACTTTGTCACTACAAACATAATGAAGAAAAGAGACCCTCTGTCGCTACTTTCTAAAAGAAATAATGAGTTCCAAACCTAATTAAAATTTAAAACGAGCAATTCCCTCGTAAGTAGTTTATTACAGAAACCTCGTTTAGGCAATATCCCCTCGGCGTACGAACTGCACGCGCTAAACGGGCCCGCGGGCAGCCTCTAAGACGCGCCATTAACTATACATTCCCTCATTACAGACCTGCTAAACGAACCTCACGAGAAATAACCAAGCTAAAATGTGCTCAGGTACAGGCAGCTGAATAATAAATATTGGAGGTAAATAATGCAGGCTCAATGGCATTGTTTTGTACGTAAGGGATGAATTTAGGAAAACTTTTTGTTGCCTATGCTTGGATCTAGAAAAAGGGCAATAAACCACTTTGAGCACTTGGCTTAGTCCACTTTTAGAAACTTAAAAAGTTTTTTCTATCAGTATGTTGATAACAGATATTTAAAGTAAAAATAGATAAAAAACAGTTCAACTTCCTGTTTTGTGTTTTAACAAGTTACTGAAGTTAGTCGTCAGCTTTCTCTATGTCATCGCCAACCGAATCAAACGGATGAGAATCTAAATCCTTGACGTTTTAAACCAGCGATTCTAATCTTTTCCCTCAATGTTTTGTAACCTCGCCCTTCTTGTCTACAACTGGTAGTATAGGCTCTTAATTTTCCAATTGAATTGAATTTAATTAGCATAAAACATGTTCGTACTTCTGGTTGTATTAAAATTTAAGAGTACTCCCTAATACAAAAATGAAAATACCCTAAATATTCAAATTTAATGAAGTTCAGGGCCGCTCGACAAAGGGCGACATTCCTTTGCATGTGTTGACCGCCCTAAACGACGTCCATTACGTCGTTTTACAGGTTTTATGAGACGCGATGTTTATAATTTAGCGTGTTTCATGTTAACGTGCACCAGGAATGCTGTGGAATAGTGACCTTCATATCTAAAACATTTTTGTGGGGTGTGCGCATATTTTTAGGACCTTATTGACCTACTTGTGGTGGCCAATTTTGCGAGACTTATTATGTTCACATAGGAGAAATACGCTTATTTTAAAAAACAGAATTGAACTGAAAATGGTGTAAAATATCACCAATTATATTCTTATAAACTATCAAAAATTACAACACTTATCAGAAGTTTATTTGTGGCTGAAATAAACATAATATGTTGTGTCTGTCATTGTATCGAGACTTTTTACAAAGTGAAAATTCAGCAACACACATTGTTGTAAATAAGATCTGTCTGACGGGCCCGTTGGTCTAGTGGTCAGAGACCCTGGCTACAAAACCGCGGGTCGCGGGTTCGAATCCCGTTAGGGGCAAATGTTTGTGTGATGAACATCGGCATTTGTACTCGAGTCATGGATGTTTATAAAAGTATTTAAGCATTTCTATCCGTTCCCTACCTTCCATAGTACAAGCCTTGGGGCTAGGCAATTCGTGTGTTAGTTCAAGGAATTGATTTATAATTATTATTATTTTATCTACCATATCTCCATAAATATTAAAAGAAAACTTTTATATACCAAAAATGACACCAATTTTAAAAACTCGCCGAGGGAATTCCGCGACATTAAGTGGATTTATTTGAACGCCTCGGCTTCTAAGTCAGTCCCGCTGGGCGGGCGTTCTGTTACAATTCAAAGTTAATAGCATTAAAACCTATAATTTCAAGCCATTATACTCATAGTTCCCTGGAGGGCTCGTTTATCCTGAGCCCAGATAAAACCAGTTCACCTGCCTGAGATTAAACATGCCATACGGTCTGACAGTTGAATAAAGAATTCATCGCGAGTTCACCTGGGCCGCATGGGTAGAAACGTCCGTTCGAATAAACTATGTTGGAATCCATTTGGGCGATCTCGATCAAGATTTAATTAAGAACAGTAAGAACGGACGCCCATGCGGAAGAGTAAATGGCAGGAGTGAGATCTATCGTGAATCCCAAACAGGGCCGAAATTATTTCCGTGAGGCTGAATCAATCAGAGCTAGGTGCTTGTGCCATGGAGCCTCATTGAGATGCAAGGGATCCATTTATTACTTCGCATTCAATTTACGAATCCTCTGTTTTCTGAAGAAATGTTAATGAAAGGGCCTATTAAACTTCTATTGTTGTTTTTATATTCAATTTCATTAATTTTCATAAATTCATGGTGAATTTTATTGAGTCGGTCTTTATTGTTGATTATTCTGGTTTTTGGGGTGATGAAGGTGGGAGGAAAGTTATTATATAATTATATTGCGTTCGATTATAGTAATTTATAATCATACTTTGTAATATATGTTATCTCTGCTAATATTATAAATGTGAAAGTTTGTTTGTTTGGATGTTTGTCTGTCAACCAGGCTGAAACCACTAAACGGATTTTGATGAAATTTTGTTTACAGGCTGTATTTAAAAATACTTTTTATCCCGATTAAACCTTCCATGAGATAAAATAGGAATCTAATAACGCGGGCAAAGCCGCGGGTCAAAACTAAAATAAAATAAGAAGCGCTGAATTAGTAAAAATATGTAGATTACGTCTAGACAATACTTACTACCTAAGCGCTTAATTTTAAAGTGTACGCTTTTCTTCAAAATGTTTCATATTTTGTGTAAATAGTAATATAATTTTATAGGCAAGGAAGAAGCATGAAAATCCGTGTCATCCCAAATGGTGTACAGCTATGCACTGTGATGCGCGCATAAAACTCCTTTAGAAGCCATTAAAAGCTTTTGCAAGCAACATACATACCGCATCTAGCATTTGCTTTCAGAATTTGAAGTGATACGTGGAGCGGTCGTTGTTTATTTATTCGGCGGGATTAAACATGAAACGGTCCGAACAGTAGCGCGCACACCTACTTAAACTTTGCTAAACGGCTGGCTTCACTGAAAGCCTCTAACTCCGACTGCGTTCCGCGCCTCGCATTTTGTGGGTTGAAATAATATTGGCTGAGATTATCACGGAGCTCTAGACTACATAAGTTCTAAAGTATTTGGCAGGCAGAATTCAGTTTAATGTTTTCAACTGCGTGCGGGAAAATAGTACGGTAATGATTGTACGGTTTTAACAACACGAAGCCTATAATCGTTTATGGAAACAAATGTATGATTAATGGCTATGTGCTGTGCCAATTATAATATACAATGTCAATAACTTTTAGAACTACGTAACTAGACTCTATTATTTTTTTTTTCAGGTTAATTATGTGAGACAGATATTTGTAGATCTGGCAGGCAACATTGCAATCTTCTTTAGATATCAGACTACTACTAATTGCTTTAGTTTTAACAACTTGAGATAGTCTGTAAAACTTTCAAAACATTGTCTGAAGCTCAACAATATGCACAACTATCGAGTAAATATACATTCTTACCGTTGTATCTGGAATGAAATGAAGGTACCGAAAATAGCCACAGATAGTTGTTTGTGAGCGGCGGACGGCTGTCAGAAGTTGCTCGGTGCGCCGCGCCCGTCAGTGTCACGGGATTATACCAGTACTCGGTCTTTAAATTAAATGCTACTATAAATTCTTATAAAACTATCAACTTTGAAGTGCCTGAACACTGGGCGGTACGAGAAATCTGTTGTCTGTGAAGCTTTGCTCATTTAAGTTCGGTTAAGCGTTAATAATAATGTGCTCTTAAATGTTGTTGTGGGTATAGCAAGTTTAATATGTATATAGCAGCTGATTAACTAAATGACTTTGAGCAGACATACGACATTAATAACTTGAAATTACTTCTCTGACATGTTTTCAAATGACACTTCGACTCACATGTGATGCATTATTTTAGTAAATTATTGTTAACGAAACACATGTTGTTGTAGAAGCCAGTAGCCAGAACACATAATAATACGGAATATTTGTAGAAGCTTACAGTTAACATCAACAATTACAATTAAATTGACGTTTTAAACTAGCTATTTCTGAAAAGCGATGGTGTCAAAGAAACCAACTTTTGGCTACGACTAAGTTGCTTATCGATTTTGGAGATAGTATAGTATATAGATATAATAAAAGGTTTGTAGAAGCGAGAAATATCATGAAAGAACCTTTTAGATTTTACAGTCACCTTCAACTTTACTGAACCGATAATTTACCTAGATATCAATATTTTCTCGTTAACTTAAGTTAACGGTAAATTTGACGTAAATACAACTAGTCAGAGCTTACAGCCATTGTGTATAGGTGTGAGTGATTCCAGTAGCGTTTAAGCTGCTTGCTTGTATTAGAGTAACATCAAACAACTTAAGACTAATCTGTATCATCGATATATTGGATGGTCTTATCTATGTATTAAAAGCGCTTGCTTTTATGACACGGTAGCGAAGCATAACGCCGCCTAATTAAGGGCATCTCGAAACCTTCCAGGCGGTGATTCATTTTATTACTAACAAGCCGAAGGATAAGCCTGCATGTAAAAACAGAGTGAGGGTGTCGATAAAAATGTGTATGGTTAATAGATTGCTCATAATAACAGGCTGGCCATATTTCTACAGCCATAACAAGACGTGTAAGTACCGCTTTCAGACAGATTATAATTATATTATCTACTGTGGTGTGGTCCTGTTGCTAAGTATAATATTGATCGTGAACTGTATACAAATGGCTCAATTAGGTTTTGAACAAACCATTTTTTTGCTATGGGAACTAGACATTTGGTAAAGCCTTTAACCTAATCGTGCTGTAGTTATTTAAAAACTTTTTATTTTTGTAAGGCAATACGTGGAAACCGGACACTCTCATCATTTGAGGCGAGCTAGACCAATTTGACGTTGTTTTATTGTAGTATTGTCAGGACAAGGTTTTACGATTTATTTGGAAAATCCGCAGAGATTTGGCTTCTGTTTTTGGTGGAAAACCTTTCACTATCGTTTTTTCTACTCCGAATTTTACCAATGCGGAGCTTGGTCAGTACACCTACTACGGGTAGTCGTGTAGGTATTACTAGAAAACTTACATCGAGGCTCAAAAAGGTTCTCATTTCTGCGTGTTTACCTTAATTTAACGCGTCTTCTATAATGTTAAATTATACATATTTTACGAACATTATTAAATCAAATCTCCATCCATACAGAATGTGTTAAAAAATGTAAGCCCATGTTCCCATCCGCCTTCTTTTTATCCGTGTACTCATTCAATCGACAGGAATTAAACTTCCTTTCAAAACTTCTGCATAACATATTCGCGGAGTTGAACAGCATTATCAGAATTTGCATTAATAAATCAGAAAACATCGCTACTTAGTACATCTGCGTGGCGTGGTCGGAAACTCTGTTAGACTTTAAAAGCTTTCTGTCGTTTTTTCTCCGCTGTATTATCTTCGGTCGGATCGAGTGCGATGTATCGAGTTACAGTGAATACTAAACCGACGTCCACGTCTTGTCGTATCGATGCCGTGGCTAATGCATCGGGGCCATTTCTAGTTTACATTAAAACTGGGTAAGTGATATTATCAGACGATTTATAAGGTTTTGAATTGCTTCGGTTTCGTATTGAAATGGGAATTCTAGTTCAGTTCCATTTGTAATGTAAGAATTATTTATTTATAAGCTAGTCCAAATGTAACATTACATTTATACGTGTCACTAAGGGCACTACCAAGCCAGTGGCGCAACCGACGATGAAGTTAAGGCACAGACCATGTACAATAATTGATAAACAAAACTCTTTCTTAGGTTTATCTAATTAGCGGCAGCCTTCGACTCCGTCCACGTGGAATTCGGTTTTCGAACACGTAGTGTTATTTTTTTATTTTCATTTAAAAATACTATAGCTGAAAACTTTCCTCGACTATTCAACACAAAAATAATTTTATCTTTTCATACCAGTCAGTGGTTTCTGAAAGTAGCGCGTTCAAAGAAACAACAAACTCTTCAGCTTGATTCTATTCAAGAATAGAGTAAAACATGTATGTTAATAGAAAAAATCTTTATTTCGCAGATAAATTGGTTAATCCTTTAAAAAAAGCGTTATACTCTTAAGGGTCATCCGGGCTAAGCTTTGTCGGGCGCGTTCACGCGGTGCGGGCAATTGGTCATTGCATCGAGGCGCCGGCGCCCGCCGTCCCTCCGCCGTTTTCATTAAAGATACATTACTCCTTTTATTCTTGTTTAGATTGCAATTCTCTCACAGTCCTTTGTCTCATTTAGCATTTATTTACGGCGTATTCAATTTAAATACCACTCCTTTCGCGTTTTATCATTGTAGGAATTGCTCGAGTTGTTCCGCTACCTACGTACTCCGTTTTATTTATATCACATTTTTTTTACCTATGTACTGCTGGTGGATTGTTTGTTGGTATTTGAAAACTGTACATTTGCACCGGTTCAGCTTTGTTGAACTAACACAGTTGTGAATTGTGATGCTCAAAGCGTGGTTCAGCATAATATGTCACCTACTGCCGAAACAAACACGGTGTTACCTGAATAATTCGTATTTATGATTTTCAGGCTTTTTTTCATTTTTGCTCCCTAACTAGGTTACAATATAAAAGGCAACTTTAAAGTCACGTTATTCAAAAGCAAAAAACATAGTTTTATTGTAAAAAAAAAGGTGGTGGACAAAATAATTTTACTGGGTTGATTAAAATTGCTTTGGATACTGTTTTTCCAAGTGCATTTTAAGCGTGTTTTCTAAATGTCAATGGTTTCGCAGTCGTGAAAAGTTCATAAAAATTCCATATTTGATGAATGAAATTAAAATTGTAGTACGAGAGCGTAGTTACGCTACGTCGTACTACGCCCGTAAGTTTGTAGTAGTGTAATTAAAACTTAACCCATGTCGGATATTACAAATAATACTTCTCTTAATTAATGCAAATTCGTCGGCTGCAGTCTCATTCCTTTTGTGGGTAACGAGTATTCACACTCAAGGATTTTATTTTTAATTAGGAGTCTTTATCCTGCTGTAAAAATGTAAGGCTCCACTCTATTAAGAGACACATGAAGTTTATGGATTTATAAACGAAATTGTAAGACTCATTCTATGTGGTTCTTATATGATGGTCCTGTTAGACAAGTAGTGGTAAATTAGGTTTTGATTTATGATAATTGTATTTTTAAAGACCGGTTCATCTCACCACTAATAAAAGAGAATAAAAGCTATAACTTATGATCAGTTAAATTTAAAGACCAAGTTGGCGTTGACAATGGCGAAAACTAAGGTCTGTTTTAAGAGTTGTCAAACAGCAACCCAAGCTTGAATCTGGGAACCAATAATTAAGTTTTTTCATTGAAAGGAATATAAACGATTTCTGTCGATTTCGACGCGTAAACCGCGGACTTAGTTTGCAGAGGTGTAATTAAAACTTAAAACTCTCACGGGGCGCAGTCGCGAACTGTGCCAAGTGTCGGATTTCGGACGTGCGCGGCCTCCGCAATGAGTGCATTCACTCCCGAGCCCAGGATTTACCCACTTCCGCTAATCCACGGCATATTTTTTCGGGAACGTAGGCATGCGTAAATAACTCCGTGTTAGCTTACCCGCGTTGCATGCGAATGTATTAAATGTATTCTGTTTTTGCGCTCTACTACTAACCACGAGTGTTCATCTTACAATCACATAAATATTGTATGCTCGAATTAGTTTTTTTACTACACTACCCTTATCATGTCATTGCAACTAAAAACTGTTTTCTTAGTATAGAAATACACTAGGCTAGAAAAAACGCGACCAAAGTTCGGCGTGCCTGTAATGTTTTTTTGAATAGAAGATGACAAACTACAAAGAAAATAAGGCCCGTAATTTGGTATAGAAGGTATAGTGTTCCACTAAAAGTTAAAATTATTTATTAACAAACGAGTATGTTTCAGAAATTATATCATAATATATAACCAGTAGATTAAATGTTATGTCTACAACTAATGTTTTAAAGGCTTCAATTAGCTTTAACAGTGTATTTCCACTACTCAAATATCAAAATTGTAATACGCAAATTACGTATTAAAACTAGTTACTAGCGTTTCTATTCACGTGAAAACAAGGATTAATACCACTAATCCATTACGTACTTCATTAATTACTCTAATCTACAGGCCCTTTACATGCCTTGATCAATTAAAGCTTACGTTTGGCTTTGGGATTATCCTTTTACAGCCTATGCAAATTTTATGCTAACAACTTCTGGCGTTTTTAGTTTAACTTACAAAAGATACGAGTACGTATGGTAGTTGGCACAATAATATGAAATGTAGGTAAACTAAAAGCAACATGACATCAAAGAGATTAAAATTTTGTTTACAGTCTGGATTGAACAAAAACATTTTTTGTTAAAACGCTTGTTTGGGCGTTACTATTTTTATACAGTTTATTCTACTGGCAAAAACCATTTACATTAAAAAAAACTAACTGGTGGTATGCGTTTTATCAACGTTGATATAATATTAAATAAATCAAATGTTATTTTAATTAAAACATTGTATGCGCTACATATTTGTTTTATTGACAGAACAAAAAAGCATTCGCAGCAGTTTTTTTTTAGTAGATAATTATTTATTTACTGGTATTTACCCGCGTCTTTTCCCGCCTTATCAAGATTCCTGTTTTATGGGAACATTTAAACGTGAAAAATGTATACTATACTATCACTTAAGTCAGCCTGTACCAGGCCTGTACCTATATCAAGTTTCTCTAAAATCCGTTCAGAAGTTTCAACGTGATTGACGGACAAATGTCCAAATAAACAAACTTTCACATTTATAACATAAAATACGATATTGGCATATTCCTACTAACAACATAAATATTATTCGGCTACAAAAAAAATATAGTATCCAATATCAAGGTAGGTATCACTAATTTCCACAAGAAGCCTACTACGTATCTCTTGTTCGGCCTGATGTATGAAGATGTTTTACGGAAATATTGGGAGCAGTTACAGCGAAACGAGGCAGTAGTAATGGAGGCTAATTAAAACGTTGGCACGCGCAGGCGGCCAGCTCGCCAGCTAGGGCAGATTCCCTTTCTGCCGGGCCGTTTCCAGTCCATTCCCGAATGGATTTATACACGCGAATTCGATGGAACAAAAGTTTAAATAACAATAAAGTTTTAATAGGGAGTAGTTGTGTTACCCAGAACGGATGAACCAGTAACTAATTCTGATTGATTTTGATTATTTTTTGGTTTTATTATATATTTTTGGTACCAGTTTCACCTAATATTTTAATCGCAGGCAACCAGCTAGTTACAACTTGTTTTGAATGTGGTATATCTTGAGGCTGATATTAATATTGCGAGCATGTACTTACAGCAGGTCTATAGATTTAAGACGTCAATTATTGTACCTTCAATCAGGATATTATTAATTTTAGAGCCAACCACAACATATACATGAGTAAAAGTAAGTATAGTGTTTCCGGTTGATTTGTTTCAGATAAATTCAAATGTTTGGCTTATCGGAATTACGTCTTGAATTAATTTATAACAATAGCTTTGAGCATTAAGTACATCGTAAAATTTATTACTAAGCAAACCTCAAGTACCTACCTATAGTTTTCTTTCGTCCTTTCGTGAGAACTTTACTGGCGTTAATTGAAAGGTTGGCATAGTTGAATATCAAGTGACTCATTTGTAATACAGTATTTTCTATTTGAATTTTTCTACTCTGTTATTATAGATCAATCTTTATAGACATTTAAAATTCGATAAAACCACATTGTTTCTCAAGACAGTAAAGGACGATCACAGGTTATATTATTTTTAAAATCTTGAAGTTTGGAGTAATTATAATCTGAATTATCGTCTATTACGACTACGTATTAATCTAACAGTTAACCATTAGGAAACATATCATTACGAAATCTACACGTAACTTTTAAGTTTTTCTTGGTTTTAACTAGGACTTCTAGTTTCACAGTAGTTTAAGTTCCCACAGTAATATTTATTTTGTTGCCTAGCATTGCTTCGTTGTAACAATTCACTGTGTGATAGTTAACAATTTAAACAGTGAAAAGGTTTGGCCAAAGACCGATGTTGTACAAAGATAGCCGTCCAAGCTGTACCACGTCTAAGCACTACCATTTCTCCTCGGCCGTTTTCAGCCCATTAGTGAACAGATTTACAAGCGTTTTCCTCCGCTAAAAATCTGCCGGTTACATTATTGCCTGAAGATTTTAAGGTTTCTTGGCTGTCCAGTATTTAAAATACGTACGTTTCTTTAATACGATGTTTAGAATTTTTTGAATTTTATGTAAGTACATTGACGCACAATAATTCAATAGAGAGG
Source organism: Nomophila noctuella (assembly GCA_958496325.1). Taxonomy (NCBI): domain Eukaryota; kingdom Metazoa; phylum Arthropoda; class Insecta; order Lepidoptera; family Crambidae; genus Nomophila; species Nomophila noctuella. The sequence continues at coordinate 9,583,247 of OY292486.1, read as the reverse complement.
TGAGTGACACAAAATATATCTTCTGTCCCTTTAAAAAATATTTTAACTCAAAAAAAGCTCTTCCAAAGAAACAAAATTTAATAAAAGTCAATCAATGCTAAACGACACGCCTAAGAAACCGAATATTTGAGTAGACTCCTGCCTGAACTAAAATATTCCTGAATGTTAGGACTTTAGGCTTCTAGCCCGGGGGAATTGTCGAAACTTTTAAAACAGATGGTTTTCAGGTGGAGAGAAATATCAATATAAAATACTTTTGTCGAATCATACACTGCACTAAACATAACTGTTAGCGTTTACTCAGACATTCAACTTTTTAAACCCATTCATGAAGATTTATTTTTCTTCAAGTGAGTTAACAGCAGCAAAAATTAATTATATCCTCGAGAAAATACATTGTGTGGTTGCTGAAATTCCGCTAACTCGCATAAAGTATTGTGGGTTCAAAAGTTGTGACGTTTTAATTAAAATTACAACTCGTTTTTGTGTGCCCATCGTACGTGTCTCATGCACGTGACATCCATTGTAATAAACTTTGTGTGAAGCGTGCTCGCCAACAACAAGAGAAATATTTTGTTAATACTAACACGAGGGTTGCGACTTTCGGCTTAGACCTTTATTTAGAAGTTAACGCTTACGTAATTGCGCCTATATCAATCTCGCCGATTCAACCTTTTCATGTGAACCCGTGTATGAACATTTCTAAAAATAGGCACCACACCAAAATCGTTCGATTTGACCAAAGAGGATTACTATTGGTCTGATATTGAATGTCTGATTTACGGGGCCTTAAATGTGCAAAGGCTTTTATTTCTTGCCTGCAGTAAGATAATTGGGTAATGATTAGTTTTAGTAACAATTCGTGTTCACCTATACCAAATAAATAAAGCTGAGGAATTTGTTTCTTTGTATGTTTGTTTGTTTATTTGTACGCGTTAATCTCCGGAACTACTGGTTCGAAATAAAACATTTTTGTGTTGGAGAGTCCATTCGTAGAGGAGGGCTTTTGAGGTAGGTATAATATAACATTATGTGGGCGGAAACCAAAATCCAGTCGACGAAATCGCGGGCGGCCACTGGTAAACAATAATCTTGAACGTATATTTCGGGATTAAACATTTTATATCGCAGTGTAAATCCTCTTTATAATATAATTGATGTGTTACTTGGGAAGTTATTGCAAGCAATCCGAATCGTGCAGTGCATTGATTGCGATAGCTTTCAGCGGGGCGTGGAATCGGTCGGAACGCGAGATACCGTCGGTAATTAATTGCGCTCGACTAAAGCTGTAAAAATACAATCGAGATTAACGCCAATATTACCTCCACTCCAGGTATTTTGGTAACAAAGAGCTTTTGAATCTGTCTGATTAAATACCTTTTACATTTTCATTAACTTTTTTCGACTTAAAGTTGTCGTTATTTTACTCTCGGTCTCCAAAAAGTTGTAATTTTTTTCTAGATCGAGTGGACCTATCTATCTGGGCAATTTCATTAGAAGACAAAACCGGTCTCCTGAAACTTAGCTGGCTACGTGTATTGTTTCAAATACCTGAAAACTCGGTCATCTGTTTCAGTCGAGTGTATGAAATCCTATTGGCATTCTTTGGATTACGTTTTGGAAGGAAATTTATTTGACAAATTGTAATAGGGCGGATATTTTCTTCACGGCTTATCCAGGATTATCTCGAAAATTTCGTAGGTATTTTAATGCTAGACAGTAAAACGGTCTTCCTGGTTTTATACACACGTATTTTATGCGAAGGGAAGATTTTAAATATATAAAGTTGAACTATTTAGGGCGCTTCGTGGTCACCGGCCGGCGTGCTGTCCGACTCATCTAGAAAAGGAAAGCCACGAACTCATCGCGGGACCATTCCGACGCCGAACAAATAAATATATTTTGCTGATTCGAGACGAAATTTGCAAGTCTGCCAAGAATATTCGTACCAAATCGTTTTCCTATAATTGGAGTACATGTGAATTTGTATTCAGTAGCGCATCCACGGCGGATGGAATTTCGCCATTTCGCGGGAACCCCGTCCTACATCATGCGTGCTTATTGAAGTAATTTGTGTAACCCCCGCGTGTGTGAGTACTACATGTTTCCACGAATCACATATTTTATTCATCTCATAAATCTTAAATGGGCGGAATGAATAAATTTTACTTTTGTCAAATGGTTAAGTTCCTTTGAGGTGACGAATACATTAATATTCAATTTAATACCTTTAATACTTAAACCTATTTTTTTTTTACATAAGGCAAAGTAATGCTAAAGCATGTTCGTCAGTAATACGGGTAATCGTTTGTTAATTTCACTTATCGGAAGTATATTGTTTCAGCGACATTTATCCATTCGAATAAAAAATATTACACGGTTGGGCGCAGAGTTTGTCAAGATCTTTATTTGCATAATTTAATAAACAGAATTCTCCTGTAAGGTATTTTAGTCCTACTCATGATAATATAATTTAATAAATATATCAAGTTTAGTTCCTTAGATCAGTATACGCAATCTTTGTAATCTCTACGCTCCATTGGTGGATGTTTATTTACAAAGTAAAGTAGGGTATTTTCTCTAAGGTCGTAAATTATTAAGCCTGCCCCCTGGAGAGTTTGCCAGAATGCTGTCTTTTAAAGACAGGATGGCCTATAAAACAAATTGATCCGCTGGGGCCTGACGAACGTAGATAGTATTTTACGAATAAAACAAACAAGTAAGATGAACCAATTTTATGTATAATCATTAAGGGAACCCAATTAAAATACGAAAGGCATCATATGCATATTAATGACAGGATACTCATAGATTATATTTCATTTGAATTACAAAACTCGTTTTGATTTCTTACTTCGTAGGCCGTTCTTTCAACCGTTTAATTTAAGACTGAATACATTGAAAGACATACTGGTAGAAAACAACAACACAATATTTACATTGTAGGGTTTAAACATACGAACCTCACGACCTATTTATTTAATTTAAATAGTCCAGATTAAAAAAAAGGTTCTTAATTAACATACATTCATTATAACTTTTCACTTGACATTTACACATGTGATATCACATTATCAAAATTTTTACGATTTGCTTCTTTTAACTTATCGAAAGTATGTAAAAATGAACAGTGGTTAACATTTATTTTTAAATAGCAGAAGCTATCGGTCAGCCGTTTATGTCAGGTACCTATCTAATTGATGGAGTAAATTAACTTCCGTTCAAAAAACTAAAAAAAAATTAAACCGGCTTCAAAAAAATCGTGAACACAAAAATAAACTAAAAATTCGGTGCTTTTTCTCTTCTGCTTTTTTGGGCAGGCACCGACTTCAGTTAGTTTGTTTAAGATTACTTTGACATAGTTTAGGAAAATTATAGTATTAGGTAATAGATATTAGGAATTATTTTTTTAATTTTTAGTTTATTTTTGTGTTCACGATTTTTTTGAAGCCGGTTTAACTTTTTTTTAAAAAGTCAGTTTATTTCATGATTTTTAGTTGTGTTAAAGCGTTGTGAACTTAATTAATAATAGGAACTTAGTTGTTGTTAAAAGTAAATGAGAGTGTGGATAAATTACTTGTTCTCGCGAGAAGGCCCAGCGAGACTTCTCGGCGAGATTTCTCGCCGTGGGTCTGGATGTAATATACACAAGTATCACGTTAGCCCTACATACATTCGATCGACCAATTGCAGTTCTGCCTTCCAACTCCTAACCGTTAAGGAGTACTGTAGCTTCATCATCAGCACAGTAGCATCAGATGTTGATTCAAGCATTCCTCACAAGCAATATTTAAGCCCTACATACTACTAAATAGTTTCCATCGACCAATTGCAGTTCTGCCTTCCAACTCCTAACCGCTAAGGAGTACTGTAGCATCATCATCAGGACAGCAGCATCAAATGTTGACACCCTGAAGCATATACCTGAGTAAATCATGATTACGTAACAAAAACACCATATGAGCATACAATTTTCGGTGGTTGCCCTCGATTTCTCCTGGATTCCATCATCAGATCCTGGGACTGGTGAAAATGGGACCACCTCAGAACTGAACTCTATCCAACAAAAAAAAAAAATTTTGAAATCCGTCCATATTTGACGAAATTATCGATGAACATACATAAAAAAAATATATATTATCCTCCTCCTTTTTTGAAGTCGGTTAATAAATAACCTGTTACTAGGTGTTTATGAAGTGCATAATAAGTATTATGACTGCGTTATGCGGCTATAAAAATGGTGTTTTACAATTTATATTTCGAGTGCAAGATGTCCTCTAGAGACCAGCTGTGACGTGCGAGAGTGTTGATCAACGCCGAGTATCAAAAATCTAAATTTAGAAAAGTGCAACGCTATGCCGAGTGACAGGAAGCCCGAAGCTCATTTCACGGCGGCCGCACTCATATTTTACACTATCCAAAATACCCCAGGAGTTGGGAAAAACCTAGTTTATTCACACATATAAATACTCCTTATCACGACCGCTTCAGAGTGCAGTTTCCCTTGTACAAGCTGTGTTCGCTTTTATCTTCCTCTACAAACTAGTTTCGCCATAATGTATGCCGCATGTAAGCTAGGACAAAGAATGAAAGTCGTTACTCCAAATTATGTTAGTTTTACTCCGTCGTATACACATAACATTTCAATGTTAGAAGTAAAACTGTCAATGAGGAGCAACGTGCCCGCGGTATTAAAGATATAATAGGTAAAGAGCACATTGCAGTATATTTCAATGTAAGTTTGTAGTCTACTGTGTCCCGAATATTATAATAGGGCAACCACTCTATACCGAGAGTGCCTTTCGATATAAAGGCGGATTAAAACGTTGAAAACCGTGCATGCGGGGGTCACGGCGTATTAGAGAGTGCACTAAACCGCCTTATCTTCCCTACTTATTTAGACAAATGGTGACTTCTTCCGTGGATGCATCTATAAGAGCATACAGATAAGATTTTATGTTCCAGTAATGTTTGTTTGCTGCTTAAATGTGAAGGGTCCAAACGTTGTCTATGCTGGTATTAGTGTTTGAGATATATTTTAGTATTCCTGATTTCATATTGTGTAGTTGGAATAAAGTTTTATGTGTATTTACTTATTTCTATTTTGTGCAGTGTATCAATGTCTCCAACAATTGAATTGTGTTATCGCTACCAAAATGTCTACATCACCTCGCTAATAGTGTGTTAAAAATCGGACACATATTTTGCACCTGGGTGTTTAGGCAAGAAGGTGATGATGTGGATTTTGAGTAAAACAGTATTTCTTTACTATTTTTAGTAATTTTTAATGATGCGATTTGGTTCCACGTCTTTTACAAGCAGTTGATATTATAACAATTTTAATTTTACGAGTAGGTACCGACAAAAAACAAAAATATAAGTTGGTCCATGAGCAATATGTTTTTATGTAACAGATTGCTAGTGTAAAACTGTAGGCTTTATATGGCGAAGACACTGGGTTTTAAACCCATGATAATAAGACAGTAATCATGTGCTTTAATTATCCGTTTAAACATACATAGTATAAGTATATGTAGGGAGGACTGTGATCCTATCTTATAGGCAATTTTCCAGGAAATGACAAAACATGCTAGTAGCGGTATTGAAATGCAGAGATTTATGAAAGAGTAAACGTGCAAAGTAATTAAGATTAAAGAGAAGTAGTGGAGCCGCTGGCAGCGGGACCCGGGCAGTCGGTGGCGGGCGGCGAGCGGGCGGAGACACAATCGGTGCCGAATCTGCCGTCACCTCACGGTGCTGGTCCACTCCGCACTCACTGACCTACATCCGCTTTGGCACCGCTCACAATCGCCGCTTCAACTTAATTGTCCCGACACTTCGTGCTCTCCTAACGACTGTGCTGCAATCGGCCGATTTAAGGGGGCGTTCTGACCTGCGGCTGTGACCGTATCGGTCACGCTCCGCGCAGATATCACACCCGGCGCCGGGTCAAACGGCAGCCGCAGTGAAGATGACGTTATGCAAATCGCGGCTTTGCTGCGATTCCAACATTTGTTAGTCAAACATTCGGCGCTCCTTTTACGAAAATAAAATTCAACCGGAGCTCACGATGCCAGGTCGCGCTGGATAGTACGGTGAAAATACGACACATTGTCTGGTGCCATGTTACGGACGGACATATACATATAATGATAGAGGGGATTACAATTTGCCTTTGTGACTGCGTCGTCCAATTACATTAATCTGGCGTACCCGTGCCGTGCCGCCGCGGCGCCGCCGCAAGCAACTTGATTAAAAATTCTATTAGTTGAAAAGCACAGACATCGTCTTAATAGATAAAGTGCACTTTGCTATTTGTGGTGACTTACGCTTCTAATATCGTTAAGATTTATGCTAGCAAATTATGACATACCTACCTACCCACTGGCCTCGGTATTCATGTAAATTATTCATACATACTTTTTTTAAGTAAGCTTTTGGGATATTAAATTACATTTAATTATTCGGCTTAGGTATCAGGAGATCATGTCCCTCCAATATAATTTAAGATATACAAATAAAAGGCAATTAGATAGTCTAGCATCAATACCTTCGTGCTCAAGTTGTACCTACGTTGAATCGGCTATTGATTACGACTTTAATTAATAATTTGCTTGACAAAGAAAAGTCTGGTGTTCGTAAGGTTAGGTACTTACACATGATAGTAGGTAATTAAGATCCATTTACCAATTTATTGTTATAATTTATTTATTCTCACCGACTATAAATTATAATAAAATGAAAAATGTAAGATGCGTGCCGCCATAGTATGTAGATTACCGCCGTGTAGGTACATAAATGTAAAATTCACGATCCTACTACTATTATAAAGGCGAAAGTTTGTATGTGTGGATGTATGGATGTATGGATGTATGGATGTATGGATGTATGGATGTATGGATGTATGGATGTATGGATGTATGGATGTTTGTTACTCTTTCACGTAAAAACTACTGAATGGATTTGAATGAAACTTTACCACAATATAGCTTATACATCAGAATAACACGTAGGATATTGGAAATCGAAATCCACGCGGACGGAGTCGCGGGCAGCCGCTAGTTCATAATAAAAATACTAAGAATAGTACTTTAAGCGATCATATAACGTTCCGCGATAACTTCCTGTATTGTTACTCTTTTCACCTTAAGATAGAATTATCGAAAGTAACAGCCGTAATTAAAGAGCGGAAGGATAAAATGTATGATTATAAAGTTGCGCTGCAACGGTTATACATTCGTAGGTAGGTGTATTTTTTTGGGTTTGTATTATAAAATAATTTATTCCTTCTTTATGTAATTTAAATTATGGAAATATATAATAAATACTGTGTCAGACAAGTAATCCATTACTAGAATAACTAGCGACTTCGTCCCCATGGATTTCGGTTACCTCACTCATTGTGTTACAGCTTAAGGACTTCCTCGACATATGGACTATCCAAAACAAAACAATATTTCGATTTAAACCATAAGTCCATGAGATAAGCGCGTTCAAACAAACAAACTAACTCTTCAGCTTAATTAGATTAGTATAGATGAGCGCAGTCGTTGTTTCCTTAGAGAACACCAGCGCCACCAAATAAAAACAAAACAGGGCTGTTTACGCGCCACTGTTCAACCTCTGTGGTTGAAATAGTACCGCCATTAAAAAAAAAGTTGAAAGAAAAAACATGACGTTCCAACACTCATTGCGCAGTGTATGTCAAATTAATTTAGAAAATAATAATTTTTCGTTGTTGATAATCTTGTGATATTTCTATAAACTGATCAAAATTATGGTGCTCGTTGGTGAATCGAATTTATTACCCACGAACCCGGCCGTTCCAGAGAAATGGTGAGTCTTCATTGTGATCTTACTTAATTTTATTTCTTCTTCCTTTGAAGGGCTTTCTTAATTTGATTTCTAGTCTTTCTAATAAAATTATCATACTATATTCTACCTTTTTAAGGCAATCCACACTGACTGCTCTAAAATCAGTTCGTCACGAAAACCAAACAGTGAGAAATTCTTCAGATATTTCGTCATCCACAAATTTTTGGCGATTTTATAAAGTTCTGGATGAAGTTTAATATTTCCCGCCCGCAAGTTGAGCCGCATCATTTTATCCTGGAATGAGTAACAGCGCGGCATAATGTCGGCAATTGAATTAAGCGAGGCGTCGCTCGTCACCTTACCGCGTAATTGTTACTGCCGAAATCCGTGTAAAAACAACAGCGGCGCTGTAACGAGCGCCTCGAGCCTGGCAAAACTCACGTCCCAGGATAAAGCATAATTTTCCTTTTATCGTGAGGCAGAAAATAAATAAAGTAATGATAGGTATTTAGTTTTGTGTTAGTAAATTAATTACTTCAAAAGTAAAAGCATTCTATTTAGTCTGATCTTTCTTTACTCAATCACCTCACATTTCATAGTTTATATTATTTTGTTTGCATAATTGATGAAAATATATTTTAAAACAAGCCATACATCGTTAATCATTCTGTCAGATTCAATAACAAGCGGCCCAGGATCAGGACTCAGTTTATATGTATTGTCTATGATAAGGACTTCTCTCCTGATCTTAGCCCGCGACTTTGTCCGCGTGTAAATCAGATCCCTTTTTCCGCAATAAAAGGTTGCCAAATTTAATCAAAATTGGTTGAAAGGATTAAGCGGGTCAGCGTAACAGAGAGACAGAGTTACTTTCGCATTTATAATATAAGTAGGGATAACCCAGGTAGCAAGTCAAATTAGAAAAAAGTCAAACTTTTAATACTTACCGTGAAATAATGTCAAGCAAATGCCTTATCCGCGGTAATAAATCAATGTGTGAATTCGAACAGGGAAAAAGAACTATCCCAGTGTGGTTCCGGCGACGATACGTATCTGCTGGGCAGTAGGAGGCGCCCGGGCAGATTTACGCGACCCGCGTATCGCCGCCGCTACATCTCCCGGCTGACAAAAAACACTGTAAAATTCTTCCTACTACTTAGGGTTGTTGGCAGAACGAGATTTTAAAAGCTTCTTAGTTGTACCTTGCTTGAGCTCTGAGTATTGTGGAATTTGTACTCGAATAAGCGGTTCGGCTGGAAAGTGCTTCTTCTTATATAAGATCAGGAGAGGCAATTGTTTATCTTTTGATGTATTATTTTGTCAAAAGTGAAGATCGCTTTTTATGGGCATATCATGTTTTTTTTTATCATTTATAATAATCATAGGTTTAGTCACTTCGTTTGTGTCTGTCTGAAAAAAACATGAATTTCGGAAAACTGTTAAAAAATCTCTATCTGTTACAAGTTGGCAGCCCTACAGTGATTGCTGAACAAGCGTTCCTTTTTCATCGAATCATAGCGTAAACTTCTACTGAAGTAGTGTTAAGGACACTGGACATCGTCTCCCAGTGGTAGGGGTTACTGTTGCACAAACGTTAGGGAAACGTTTTCCAGAGATTGTTCTTTTAAAGTACACATAGAACTCTCTCTGTAGTCGCCGACACTCGTGTGAGCTCTCAGTAAATACACCATTATTTGAACAAACGACTCAGCAGCGTCAGATTTACTTAATTTTGGTTAGAACGGTAAAAGGAGTATCTGATTAAACATAACAAAGGCCGGGTGGGGCTCTTTCTGTAACTTTTAGATTATGTCTTCTCAATGAAGCTGTGCAAATTCTGATATCTTTGAATGGGGAATGATTAATCTAACTGAATATAAATGATGAATTTATTTTCTGTTGGTCTTCATGTTAATGTGTTTTATAATATTATTAACTTTGGCTCGTTTGGACAATTGAATAGATAAAATGCACTTATGTAATACACCATCGATCCAGTCGAAATATATCCAGTCGAAATATTAGACACTTTTATAATTACACGTTACACGTGCTAAAAAGGCAAAACTGAATGAACCCTAGTACCTACACATGCAGTGGCACAAAAAGAAGTGTCATGGCAGCACATCTGGTGTGTATGCTCACCCAGTGGCAAGTGTGCTCGGCTAACACGCACTCGTTGTTTTTGAACGGTTGTTCGCGGGAGCCGTCCACGTAGGTATTGCGACGAATATCCAAATATCCTGTTGAGAGCAGCAATGAATTTTATAGGTGACCGACTAATCGACCTATTTTTATTTCTACTAACTGCTTGTCGTTTTGAAAGTAGTCCGTCCAACCCTTTGTACCTAATTACAGAAAACTCTAATTCCGAATGAAATCGAAATGTAGCTGTGGCCTATTGCATACGGGGAAGGTTAATAATATTTAATAACAGTACATGTTGAGCCTGTTTGTAGGTACCGCACAATATTCGTACAACGAAGAATTTTACCGAAACTTTTTTAACAAGAGTGAAGTTCATCTACGCGTTGGAAATAATGTACATGCATTACTGTGTGCCAAAGGCTTTGCTATCGGCTTTTACCACGCAGCTTTAGTAATGGATGCTAGCTAGAGTTTTACTCTCTTTATTTAGTGGCTACGTTCCGTTCATTTTAGTTTGAACGCCGGGAGCGAACTGCGGGCTGGCCACGTCGTGTATAATATGCAACGGTCATTAAAGTTGCGTGTACATTTTATAAAACAATGCGTGTAAATAAGGCATATTAAATTGTACACAATAGGCGATCGCGGGCACTTGACTCGTTCGCAAACATCACAATCGGCTTCAGCAGTTTACTTGTTGCGGTATTTAACCGGCCGATGCTATCTGCATAATGCGGTCGTCAGTGCTGGCGTCGCGCGATACTTCACCTCGTTATTATGTATTGGATTTACATTTTAACCGCATTCGCCTGTATTGCCTATTTTGTATAAATTAATTTATTATCTTCACGTCCATTTAAAGGATTAATAAATCAGGAGCTTAATAGAAAATTCCTCCGTGCCCTTCTTATTTAAAACAATTTATTAAATTTGCTGGAAAACTGGGTTAACTGAATAAGATACTTTCCCTTTCAATTATTTATGCTGTTTAAGGACATAGTCACAGATTATGAACTAGTTACTTAGGAAGTATTGCTTCATTTATACTTCACCTTTTATGAGCATTCGGCTTTAAGAGTACCCAGCGAATGAATGAATATCGCCGGAGAACTTGAGTAGGTTTTAGGAAAATACTGATTTTTACCCATGAGCGTGTTTAAATTTTGAATAATGTAGTGTGTGTCAGCTTTTAAGCGCAATCAGTTGTCCGTATAGTTAATTCCCAATTGGCGTATTTACCAGAATCGCCAGACTTTTGTAGGTTTTAGAAAAATACTGATTTTTACGTTAGAGCGTGTTTAAATTTTGAATAATGTAGTGTGTGTCAGCTTTTAAGCGCAATTCGTTGTTCGTATGGTTAATTCCCAATTAGCGTATTTACCAGAATCGCCAGACTGTTGTAGGTTTTAGAAAAATACAGATTTTTACGTATGAGCATGTTTATATTTTGAATAATGTAGACTGTGTCAGCTTTTAAGCGCAATTCGTTGTTCGTATGGTTAATTCCCAATTGGCGTATTTACCAGAATCAGAGGCCATTAATGTAACGACGCGACTTGATTTCAGTGATGGAATCATTTACTCTGCCACGGGACATTAATAGGCTGATACTTTACTTAATTCTATTGTGCTGATGAACTCGTTATGGCCAGTAGCCGGTATCGGCTGGTTTCGGTTTTAAATACACTTTAAATATAGGCCGCTTCAATCGGGCAATTAACTTTTAATATTTCTTGTCATTCAAAACAGTTTGTCAACGTTTTAATTAAATTTACGAGTTTCCATACTCAAAAACACCCGTAGCTTAGTTATAATGATGATATTGGATATTTTTTCTATGTAAAACTGTTTCCTATCGACCTTTTTGTATGTAGGTATTATGAATAAAAACTTACTCAGGCAAGAAAATCGACCTATTGATGAATAGCACGACCCGCGCGATTCGAGTGTTTTGTTACTTTATTAATTAGAGGGACGTGACGTGCGGCGTCTGTTAGGTATAAATCGCTGCACACAGTTCGTTAGATATTCAAACAATGAGTTCATTAGCGCTGTAATCGCTGCGGTATTCAGCACGGCCCGCCCGCTGCAAAACACACACGCCTGGTCAAGTATGGATGCCAAATTATTTGTCTATTATTCGCCAAATTACCTCTTTTTATGCAAATGACAAGAACAAATTCACCATAAATAATGTAGTTTAACTAAATGAGGTGAGTAGTAAGCACCACAATGGTGCAAATTAATGGGTTTATTTAATTTCCTTTTCATTATGACTGCTAGTTAAATGGTGTGCTTAAAAGGTTTACAAATCGATTCGATAATGAACGAGTCTAAATGATTTTAACTAAACATTTTAATTGGGCTGTCGCATTGCTGCTTTTGAATGCAGTTGGGCATTAAGTACGAGGTTTTTGATTAAATCATGCATTTAAATAATACAAGCTCAATGCTTTACCCAATAAAAAATCTCAACTACGCTTATGATATTGCAGACCGTATCTTACGTAACATAAGTTATAAGGAAGTACTCAATGCTAGAGCTTAAGTGGTATCATGGTGGGATAAGTTTACAATGTTAAATTCTAAAACGAAAACTGTATGAAATATCATGAAAGATGTGAGTGCTAAACAGATTCCATACTTATAAATTTCATCTTGATTAAAGATTACCAAGATATTGATAATTGATTTCAATGTTAAAATTCTGAATAATTGAATAAATAAATAAATAAATAAATAATAAATAAATATTTCACAACATCACATACATTGATCTGACCCCGGGGTAAGTAGCTTAAGCACTTGTGTTACAGACATCAGAATCAACAGTGGTATTACAAATATACTTAAATACGAGTAGATACATATAACACCCAGAACAGGACAAACAGACATGTTCATGCACACAAATGTTAGTCCTGTGCGGGGATCGAACCCGCGACCTCTTGCATAATAGGCAACTTCTTGACCATTACACCAAGCGGGTCGTCAAAAATATAGAAAAAAAAATAGTGAATATATAATATAGAAAAAAAAATAGTAATACACCACTGTATTTTAAATAATTAAAAACAATATTATAAATAAAAGGTTTTTCGGATTATTTTCGTAAATACATGTAAACAGATATGTTCGAGTAATATACAGGGGGATCCACAACTTTTGAAACCAAAGCATAGTTTTTAACTTGTACACCAAATCGTTTGTAGAGCAAACTTTACATAATGTTCCAAGCTTAAACAAGACACATTATCCCTAACCTTTAGCTCGAGACCGCAACTGCTGGTTACAGCTGTATAATTTGTTTTAAAACGGTCTACCTATATTTTCGGGCTGTGGCTACATGCTACAGGCTATTTAAGATACATGGCTATCATGTTTTATGTTTAAGCGGCGCATACTGAAGCCTAAATTAAACTGCCTCCGTGGTGTAGTGGTTAGAGCGCTGCGCTCAAAAACTACGAACTCGGAGGTCGTGGGTTCGAATCCCGCGGGGAACACTTTCACTTTGTGTTGGTTTTCCCAGTTTGGTTAGGACATTGCAGGCTTGAATCACCTGATTGTCCGATAAGAATGATGATTCCGTGCTTCGGAAGGCACGTTAAGCCGTTGGTCCCGACTATGATCCAATTGGTCTGGTTTCCCTTGTGGTTACGGAGGTCAGACGACAGTCGCTCCATTATAATAACCAGGCTTGTCAATTCAGGATCATAGTCGCAGCGTACCCTGGGCTCCAAGGCAATGGCCGAGGATACAACCGGGAGAGGCGCTAGGATGATGATGATGACTGAAGCCTAATGTAGAGGAAATAATATTACTACTCCATTTTAAAATTTCTTAATATTGGTTTATCTCAAATCCATTCAAAATGGTCTAAAAACGTATTATTCCATTTCTGACAATCTGTAGATTTTTAACATGGGTAGACCTAGTAGGGGTAAAAAGCAAAAATAATACTAAATAAAAAAAAAGCTTCGATTAATAAATAAACTTTTATGGGTTCTGTGTATTTAATGAGATTGGTCTGACACAAAACGATCAGTCATTGATGCAGATGGTCAAAACTTGTGTGAAGGTAGCTTATAAGAGCACACTGTGGCTGTATATGTGACTGTTAGAACTCCTCGTGTTTTGAACAAATAAATATATTCTTATTCTTATTCCTACATAGACAGCCCCAGTGTGCGGGGCGGTCGGTTGTAACTGCGGCATCGGCGCGTCACGTGACGTTGCGTGCGCGCCGGCCCGGGACCACCTGCCAATAGCCGTCGCTAACGTTCTGTTATTATTAGCCCGCTCAAACAAATTGCCCGCATTTGGTTGTAGAGAAATAACACGCTGCTGCCTCCGTGGTGAAGTGGTTAGAGCGCTGTGCTCAAAAACCTCGGACGTGGTGGGTTCAAATCCGCGGAGAACACTTCCACTTTGTGTTATTTTTCCAGTTTGGTTATGACATTTCAGGCTTATGGTTATGACGTTTTCACTGTATCTTACGTGACTATTTTGAGTTTTTAAAGTCGTTGATACTCGGATTTTCGTGAAAAATCGCTGTTATACTATTGTATGACAGTGAATTACAGAGAGGAACTCTGTTCTGTAATCAATATCATATTTGTGGCTAAGAACGGTTACTCAAATCATCTCAAAGTGACAACTTCAAAATTGTAGCATGGTGATTCTTAATTTAATGGTAATAAGATTTTTCCCTTGTTTCAGATAATATACGAGAGTTTTCATGCGGAAACCTTTTTTACCGCACGATGTACATGAACGAGGATAGAAATATATTGTATGTTGGTGCTATGTGAGTATTACTTCGATAACTCAATAATAAATAGTACTATTTAAGTCATAATATCTATCGGGAATAAGAGGCTGCCAATTTTTTTCTTGGATCAAATAAAATGTGAAAACCATACAAAGCGATATAAAATTCTTATTGATTAGGCGTATTTTTATTTACCACCTGATTTGTCTGAAATAGTATTTCAATGATTTTGTGTTCGCATAATATTTATATTTCGTTTTGTAATAATGTATAAAAAAATAAGATAAAAGTATCGGTGTGATGCATGCGGATAAATAATTAAAAGATGCCGAAGAGCATTGGCTATTTCGCTTTTAAAAGTATTAAAAAACTATAGTTCCCTACTTAAGCCAATGCTATTGCCAATTCCGCACAAGAGACCCGTTAAAAGCAATTTGGAAAAAAGCTGAAGTAGCAAAAGAAATTATTTCACTAAGTGGCATAATGTGGACGGCCGACTATTCTGCGTAATTTATACGGCTCGTTGAGCGGAGACTTCAGCAAATAAAATAAATAGAATGGTCGCATTCAGCGCATATGCTCCTCCGGCCACAAAAAGTGGCGTCGGTTCCATTCCGCTGCGGATTGTCTAGTTACTCTTGTAGCGCTCTTCTTTTATTTCCTACGATTTAAATGCAGCTGCAAAGAACTTTTCCATCCAGCACGCGCTATTGCTTAGTAAAACTATTTGGCTTCCGCACTTTAAACAATCTTCTTGTTGCAGGGATCGAGTTTTCAAATTAAATATGACTGATATAAGTCAATCACATTGTGAGGTAAGTTTCAATCAATTTGAAATGGTAAAAGTGTAACCTGATTTAGATCCAGAGGCAAAGACATTTTTATAAAGAAAATAAATGTTTTCACGTGGTCGTTGAGAAGAAAAGTTCAGAAAAGCCACTTTTCCGGTACTACACTGGATTTTTAATGCGTCTTCACATAAGGCTTCCCTGCATTTCCACACCTAAGTGTCATAACCTTTTGAAAGGCAAAACTCTTGTGTAAGCGCTGCACTTTATACTTTCAAATGTTACTTCACTTTTGTGCTAAAGAAAAATAAGGAAATTATAAATGTGCTTGTACGTGACACGTACTTTAAGTGTTTGTTAAAGAGGGTAATTAGCTTTGAACAAACCGTATTTTCAAGAAAACTAGGGATATTATAGGTTGGGGTTGCGCCCCAATTTTTTGATATAACGTGTATCAGGTACACCCCACTCAATGCGACGATTTAAGTGGGAGTCCTGCTTGTCGCCCCACCGCATCTCATAAATGGATTTCCTAACCCAAAAATGGGATATTACGTATGATATATTTACTTTAAAGCGTTGTATTGCTTTGTAGAGGGACGCCTTACTATTAGAGGCGAGCAACGTGGCTCGGTGTGTGAGCAAGGGCAAGTCGGAGCCGTTCGAGTGCCGCAACCACATCCGCGTGCTGCAGCCGCTGGGCGACGGCGAGCGCCTCTACATCTGCGGCACGAACGCGCACAGCCCTAAGGACTGGGTCGTTTATGTGAGTTCATTATTTGTGATCTTTATAATTTTATAATTTATATATAAAGTGCACCCTGGACTCCAAGGCAATGGCCGAGGGTGCGACCGGGACAAGCGCTAGGACGATGATGATGAATAATTTATTATCTTTATTTATGAATAATTATCTCCAGGGGGAGAAAGGATAAAAGTAGTTGTCTGAACTAAAAAATGTTTGCTGCTGTTGCGGCTTCTGCGGAGACGACTTATCTTTTATCTTATTGCTTACAGACCAAACTTGTGAGATAGACATGAACACTTAATTTCAAAAGAATTTAGTTGACCTCAAATAGAGTGGCAGTTAAAAAACGTAAGGCAAACGACATTTTCAACTTTAGTGTTGAGTTGTGATTATCCACCTATTAATACTTATGCACACTATGACAGATATAAATGACGTAAATCCATTGAAAATCAAATCAAAAGTTGGTCGATAAAAAAATTGGCGCATCTAACCATTTACGAGTGTAACTGAATTCTCAGACAAGATAAATATATTCCGGCTCAATACTTTTAAGTGTTTCAAACTTTTTCACTGCCGAATTTACAACTTTATCTTTCATACTTTTGGAGTAGATTGAGGAATTCGTTCGGGGTCAATATTTTTTCATCCGATTTATGATATTTGATTAATTTCTTTTTTATTTCCTTAGATGACAATCTTAAGTCTACTCGACTATTGTGTTGTAAATTACATAGCTTAGGTTTTAAAATCCTTTATTATTCTATAGCTAAATTTGACCCACCTGCCTCGGCACGAGTACATACCAGGCGTTGGACTCGGAGTGGCGAAGTGTCCGTACGACCCGGCAGACAACAGCACTGCGGTGTGGGTGACGCAGGGCAACCCCGGCGGCCTGCCCGCCATCTACGCCGGCACCAACGCCGAGTTCACCAAGGCCGACCCCGTCATCTTCAGAAACGATCTCTTCGACTTCAGAACGGGACAGAAGAAATTCAATTTCAAGAGAACATTGAAGTACGACTCCAAGTGGCTGGATAGTACGTATTCTCAAAGGCTCTCCTGACCTTAATTACTTTATAAATTATATGACAGCTATTCTCATTCTCTCTCAAAGCTCGTTTAACATTGTACGATACTTTTAATTTAAAAATGGTAAAATGGCGTTCTTTGTTGCAGAAACCAACTTTGTCGGGTCATTTGATGTCGGAGAATACGTTTTGTTCTTCTTCCGTGAAACGGCGGTCGAATTTATGAATTGCGGTAAAGCGGTGTATTCGCGGGTGGCCCGGGTTTGCAAGCACGACACCGGCGGCAAACATATACTTAGTCAAAATTGGGCTACGTATTTAAAAGCCAGATTAAATTGCAGTATACCGGGAGAGTTCCCATTTTACTTTGATGAAATTCGTGAGTATTTACGAGATTCTTGAATACTGTTTGTTTTTAATCTTTTCAAAAATGAATGACAAGGAATAGAATATTATGCCAAAAACTTTGTTACTAAATTTTTTACTCTTTGTACAGAGAGTGTGTACCAAATGCCTGGCGACCCATCCAAGTTCTACGCCGCGTTCACGACTGGTGCAAGCGACGGGCTGGTCGGCTCTGCCATCTGCACCTACACCATGGAAGACATTCAGGAGGCATTCAGTGGACGCTTCAAAGAGCAGGTGAATATTATATTTTGGTTTTCATTTTTATATCGCTCTAGTCCCTCATGTCTGAGGATCGTGGCCAGTATCACAGTAACATCTGGAGCGGATGGTCTGCTTCCACCGGTTCCGATCAAGCGCGTCTTTCACTAAATCGGTCCATCTGGTTGTTACTATCTGATGGGTCATTTTTATATCTGGCAACAAATAACCTCTTTTTCGTAAACACGCACACTTGTAGAACTTGTTGTGCTAGGTAGATATTAAAACCCACAATATTACAAGGACACATTCGACAGAAACGCTTAAGAACTTATTTATTTTATTTATTTATTTTGTATTACCATTAAATATCTTGTAGGTCAATTGAACTCCGCCTATTTTTCTGTTGTTACAACTTCATTGGTACACTAAAAATGGTAAACATCTCGTCAACTCCGCCATTAAAGCCCGGCTGTATCCGATGATACTCTCGTAACACTGGTATATTGTGAAAATCGTATATTCTTGTGTTATTCTCGCAATAAAACATTTGAAGATCGAAGCAGCTTCCAAACAAATATCAAATTAATAATGGTTCCTGTTTTTGTGGTTACATCAAATAAAATAGATGCTACATTTTTTTCGAAATCGATACCTTTCTCGGAGAGAAAATTTTGTTCGTTTTAGACTTAACTTTTTTATGGGTACTAACAAGAATCAAAAAATTCACAAACATTAACATCAACAGTACTTTAACTTTAAGAAACTTTTCATATATAGTTTAAAGTTACGAATCAGATCATCTATTGCCTATTATTACCTCCTACACAAGCACTCCGTTTAAAAATACACACATATTTGAGACTGTTTATTCTTTAAACGGAAGAAATTCTTCGGTGGAACAATTTCAGAGCATTTTCCAAGAAATTGGGTCAGTTGCGGTGCATTAAATAATTATATTGCTTCATTACCCGAGTAATGGATTCATGAACGCAACAACGTAGGACGTGCCTACGCGGGTACGGTGTAACTTAGGACATTATTTACTTGATGAGGAGTAAGAAAATGGTTTGAGCGTCTTACTAATTGTAATTTGAACTATGTACAACTTAATGAGGGGAAGATAATTATTATATGTACATACCGCCTACTATGAATAATTATAATAATGTTGATAAATTAAAAATAGTACTTTAAGGCATTAATCCAATGCTAACAAATAAAATGAAACATAATTTTATTTTACTAATATTTTAAGATTGAAAATGTACAAATCACTATTAAAAATAAGCTGCTCACTTGAGCTTTACAACAGGTAAAGCCAAGAGACTGTAGGGCAGCTCTTTGAAAAGTTTTTTTGCGGCGACAATTCAGATCCCTAGCCTCTGGATTAGCCCTGATACCTGGCGGATAGTTAAAATAACTTTACTTTTTTGTGTTGCCTGTAAAGCTGACAGTTAAGCTTCCCGTTCCAGGTAACAGGCTTCAGAAGACTGGGAAGTCTTTTATTGGCATAGGTATCAAACTATTTAATAAACTACCTGAAAGTGCTATTGAATTTCATAAACAAAAATTTAAGTTGTTTATTAAATCAGCCTTGATTGAGAAATATTACCTATATATAATAAATGATTACAAATAAATATGCATGGTCATGTTAATTTGCTCATCCGCACTTAATTTGTAATACATATTACATTTGACATAAACGAAATATTGAAATTTATCTATACTTATAATAAATCTGTAGAGAGGTCAATTCTGTACATTAAATATTTTTCCAAAATAACTATCAGGGGGTGTTTAGTGATCGATACTGATACCGAAAATGCAATCAGTAAAATTTTTGTCTGTCTGTCTGTCTGTCTGTCTGTCTGTCTGTCTGTCTGTCTGTCTGTCTGTCTGTATGTTCCTTATAGAAACAAAAACTACTGGACGAATTTTGACGAAACTTGGTACCATTATTCATCATACCCCTGGGCATATTATAGGATACTTTTCATCACGCTACAGTCAACAGGAGTAGCGTAGTGAAGGGAAATGTGGGGAAAACGGGAGACTTTACTCCATTTCTTAAGCTTCAGTCGCGTGTGCAGCCTTAATGGTTAAAGTCACATAGAAATCATGTATGGCGGAAATATTCGACATAAAATTGCCTAAAAAATATCCCCCAACAGCATATGTCTATCTTTTATGGTTGACTCACAATAACACGTGCAACTCAAGATCCAAATTGGTTTGAACGCGCTAAGCTCAGGAACTACTGGTTCGAATTGACAAAACATTTTGTGTTGGATAGTCCACTTACCACTTACCATTTGTCGAGGTAGGCTTTAATTAAGCTATTGTATATTCCTTTATGTTATCATTGTAAATTGTGCTAGCGAACTATTTAGTTCTAAAATGTGCCGATAGATGGCGCACCTCGCTAGAGGCGCGGCCGCGGATCTGAATCTCGGTGAACAGATGATTTCTCAAATGTATAAGGTCTCCAGATTATTGTCACCGAATGTGCCCATAGAGTAAAGTAATTATATGTGCCTAATTATTCTATCCTGAGTAATTAGTCCCTTAAAAGAGTTTAAGTTGCCTGCATGCATATAGACTGTTGTTATATTCAGCTATTTTAGTAAGACTGTGTGCGGGAATCGTAACCCACGCGGACGGAGTCGCTGGCGGCCGCTAGTTTTTAAATAAAGGCGTAATTGCGTTTCTTCCAGTGTTTCTTCTCAGCAGGCCAACATTGAGGTATTATTACTACGTACAGGCCAATCAAGTCGAGGGGTTGGTAGGGTGAATAAAGTATTGACATGCAAGAGAATTTGAGAAAGTGAATCATATTGCTGAATAAATTCATTTCAGTACATACGGGAGTAAATCTTATTAATCTTTTTATCTTATTACCTATTATAGTGGAGTCAATGAATACATAAAACAGGCAATATTCGAAAGTCCTCAAGAACAGCACCGATTTCGATGATTTTTTTTTTGTTAATTTTGTTTTTTTATATTATTCAAAATCAGAAACCTCCTAGAGCGGGGACGGAACTATTTATATTGTATAAACAATATCTACGATATATTTTATACACAAAAAAAAAATCTCCTATACAATATCCATTAAAAACTTGTAAATATATTAATGAATGTTATAAACAATCTATATATATAAAACTCAAATCTATATATATAAAATAAAGCCCGATCTTATATATACAAAACTCAAAGGTGACTGACTGACATAGTGATCTATCAACGCACAGCCCAAACCACTGGACGGATCGGGCTGAAATTTGGTATGCAGGTAGATGTTATGACGTAGGCATCCATTAAGAAAGGATTGTGATCAATTCAACCCCCAAGGGGATGAAATAGGGAATGAACGTTTGTATGAAACTTTGTCAATTTTAAGCCGATCGAGCTGAAACTTTGCATACATATTAGTTATTATGATGTGAGCATCGCCTGAGAAATCATTTTGATAAATTGAACCTCTAAGGGTATAAAATAGGGGATGAAAGTTTGTATGAAACTTTGTCAATTTTGAGCCGATCGGGCTGAAACTTTGTATGCATCAAGTTATTATGACGTAGGCATTCCCCATGAACGATTTTGGTAAATTTCACTCATAGAGGGATTAAACGGGGGATGAAAGTTTGTATGAAACCCAAATATACGCGTCAAAATAATATTAAATTATTGTTAAAATCTTTTTTGTAACAACTATTTGTAACCATAAGATTATTTTATGGAGATTTTTCTACAAAAAAATAGAGACCAAACTTAATTTTTTTATCCATATCGTTGATGCTGTTAAAACAATATAAATAGTTCCGTCCCCGCTCTAAGAGGTTTCTGATTTTAAATAATATAAAAAAACAAAATTAACAAAAAAAAATCATCGAAATCGGAGCTGTTCTTGAGGACTTTCGAGTCAAATGCTTCATTGACTCCACTATTAAGTATAAATGCGAAAGTTTGTTTGTTTGATGTTTGTCCGTCAATCTCGCTGAAACTACCGGACGGATTTTGACGTAATTGATGAAATTTGGTATACAGGCAGGGTATAAACTTTATACGCCGATTAAAATGTTCCCACGGGATAAACCAAAATCCGGGCGGCCGCTAGTATTTTTTTTCTCGCGTTGATTGATTCGTGTGTTCCAAGGCGACGTCGAGCTCGGCGTGGCTGCCGGTGCTGCGCGCGCGCGTGCCCGAGCCGCGGCCCGGCACGTGCGTCAACAACACAGAAGCGCTGCCCGACAACGTGCTCAACTTCATCAGGTAACAACACACTTTGTCCGTAGGCGACGTCGAGCTCGGCGTGGCTGCCGGTGCTGCGCGCGCGCGTGCCCGAGCCGCGGCCCGGCACGTGCGTCAACAACACAGAAGCGCTGCCCGACAACGTGCTCAACTTCATCAGGTAACAACACACTTTGTCCGTAGGCGACGTCGAGCTCGGCGTGGCTGCCGGTGCTGCGCGCGCGCGTGCCCGAGCCGCGGCCCGGCACGTGCGTCAACAACACAGAAGCGCTGCCCGACAACGTACTCAACTTCATCAGGTAACACGCTTTTTCATCGCATTTTATCTGATAATCAGTGTCTGATCGTGCGTTCGGGTCGAACATCAGCCGCCCACTTGGCGGCTGGCAGCGACTCGTCCTGATGCGAGCAAAAGGGGAAACTGGAGGGGTTTAGTGGGTAGTGGGCGCTTATTTTGTGCGCCCGAGCCCCACACACGGTCGCGGGCTTAGCTAGCCCGTGGCGACATGGTGCGTCAATGCATTCCCCTCCATTAAAAAAAGGTCTGATCGTGCGTTACGTGTAGACTGCGCGAGTCCCCCTGAAGACAATACGAGATTTTTTTTAACTAAAATTAATGTTTTGTTGGAAGCGCAACACAGCCAAAAAAATTAGTTTTTTTCTAAGTCTAAAAGAGTAATAATAGTGATAATTACATAGGTGCTTTCTAGTTTTTGCTTAAAACTTAGTACGAGCCTGTAGTAAAACACTACCTAAATAAATTAAATATTTCAGTAATTGAACTAATTTTATTAGAATGAATTGCCTAAAAATAATAGCCTTTTACAGTCTACTGCTTGATTGAAGTCTTCTCCAGGTAGGGATTCAAAACAAAAAAGTTATCTATTCCTTAAACTACATTTATCTGTGGCAGTGACAAATAAGGCTACATCAAACATAATTAAGGCAATACAAATCGAATGACGCGTGTTTACTCAAGTAGATTACCCAAGCCTACCTGTAACACTAGTCTGAATTGAGGTTATTGAAAAGCCGAAACGTTCGTCTTGTGTTCCCCTGAGTAATCTCAATAAGACCTCACATTAGTTTGGAACGCATGTGCTCCTTAATTGGGTCACACTCGCGCCTTAATTGATGACGCGGTGGAATCCCGGAGCTACTGAATCCACCGGTTAAACCCGGAACACTTTCCTTGTTCTAAGAAAATAGCTTTGATTTTAGCTTTGTGTGATTTGTTCGAACAGATTTGGTGTCATTCACCAAGTGGTACTGTGAAATTTAATAGGTGTAAAAATAATTAAAATGATATTCGTTTGAAGGTAAATCCCTTAGGTAACAAAAAAACATGTATTGCTATGCTTCATGTTCTTTAAAGATAACTGCACCAGACTTGCACACAAAAAAAATATGAGTGTCATTCATAGGTATTTTGTAGACGGAGAAAAGTTTTCAACGATTGCTATCCAAAAAGAAACAAAATAAAAAAGTTGATTCGCGTGTACATGAATTTGAAATGAAGATAAGTTTGACTCATACATCATGAGTCAAAGGCAGAATTCTTGTTTAAAGCCCAAGCGAGGTGAATGAAATAGCTGAATAATATTTCAAGCCTTTATTGAGGTGTCAAGCAATGTTTGCTAGTACCTGGTGGGTCATGCATTTACAAAGGTATATATAGAATCAGAAAATCGAAACGACACCGCGACGTAAGTACGCATAGCGCCATCTATTCACATATGTATAAATTAACTGGTACTTACATTTAACTCTGCTTTACCGAATGATGAGTTTGACATAAAGATATTTGACACATCGTTTCCCATGAAAATAGTCCTAGTAAAATATGATACTTAAACAATTCTTGTCACTTAGTTGTAGTCTGCACAAATCTTCGAAACATTCGACTAAGCTGACAGTGGCGATTTGATATCAGCTTTATGATTTGGCAGTCATCCATAATCCGCATGAATACAAAGTTTTGTTCAGAGTTAGTTTATGAGTAGATACAAGTAGGTCAATTCTTCCAGAGAGATAAACAAAGAAAAATGTTTGTAAAATAAATTAAATTTCTCACATTATCACGAACATTAATCTGACTCTGTGATGAGTAGCCATGCTTATGCATGTTTGTGTTGCGTATGTCAGAATCATCTGAGGTATTACAAATAACTATACTTAAATAGATATGTACATAATATGTGGGTATATTTAAGCACCCGGACCAGTAAAAACACACCGTGCGAAGTTTAGAATATATTGTAGGAAAGCGGACCCTGGACTCCAAGGCAATTGTCGAGGTTGCGACCGGCACAAGCGCTAGGATGATGATAACTAGTATAAACAGACCATGTTCATTCATGCACACAACATTTTGTCCTGTACGTGGATCGAGCCTTAGTCACTTTGTCTACTTTTAAACCTCGGAGCTCGATAGCGCAGTGGTTAGCGCACTCGGCCTGCGGTTGCTAAAGTTAAGCAGCGTTCGCAGATGCCAGTCATCGGATGGGTGACAGAAAAAAATCATCTCGAGTTCTTCGGTGCTTCGGAAGGCACGTTAAGCCGTTGGACCTGCGCCTCATCTCTCTACGGCCGTGTCAGATTGCTGTCCCACCGAATTATGAGAGTGAGGGAATACGGAGTGCACCTGTGCCTGCGCACTTACTTGGGCACTATAATATACCTGGCTGATCGTAAGATCGGCCGCCATGGTTGAATACGGCCGGAGGGTATTATTATTATTTATTACTTTTAAACCATCACACCAAAAGTGATTTTAAAAAGATCAAGACAAATTTAAGGCGTTTTGTTATCAGGTCTCACCCGCTCATGGACTCAGCGGTTCGTCACGAAGGAGACGCGCCTGCCTTCTACAAGCGAGACCTGGTCCTCACCACCCTAGTGGTGGACCGCCAATTCGTGGACATGCTGGGAGATGACATCACCTACACTGTGTTCTACGCTGGGACCAGTAAGTTACTTTTCTGTCAATATTACCTATTATATCTGACTAAAATACATAGTACTTACAATTATTATTACGTAAAAGTAATGTACAACTGACATCTTTTACCAAATACTGCGAATAAAATAAACTAAAGGGCTTGGTTAATTGTTAATTACGGGTTTACTAAATGCGGACACGTGGTTGAAAATCATAATCATAATAATCATAATCATAATAATCTTTATTGTGAATCACAGGTTATTACATCACAGGTATTAAAATCTAAGCTTTATGTTAGAAAAATCCGAAGAAAATATTACCTGACCACAGAATGAAACCAAGGGCTTCAAGACCACGGTTATTAATCCACTAGACCTGGAATTACCGTCCATAACATCTAATTTAGTCTGATTTAATTAACTTAATAATTGCGAATGCAACAGCTGAGATTTCACCTGTCTCCCCGCGTTTTATGGTGCAACCGGTAAGTAGAGTAGCTTGTAAGTTTAATTAAAAGAGATTTAAATGCCAGATTCATCAGTTCCACTGCAGATAAACTAGTACGCAGAGGCGAGCCGGCAAAACGGGTTTTACAGGAAGTGTTACGAAGGCTAGGCTTCATTTTAATATTTTAATATCTTGGGAGCCAGCTTACTGGTTTATAATTATTTACAATGTTACCAGAATGTAATTACATACTTGTCGCAAAATGTATAAATAATTCTGTCAACAAAATTAACCATCCTTTCTGTTATTTCGGCTTGGTATATTGACAACTTGTTGGTGGTCTCAGTATTTCTGAGCCATGCGGATTGCTGATCACAATCATATTCATGCTACTGAACCCTTCATAATTATAAAAAGACATGCCCACAATTCCTGATCGAAACCCTAATTTAAGTGAGTTATTTGTCAGCATCTCACTATTGAACAATCTAGCCGCACCGTAAGGATTAGGTACCCTGCAAACAACTTGAACTGGAGCAGATGACATTTATAGTCATCGGGTATCGGGCGCGGGGGACGAGGGCGTCCGTTCCGATCGCGACATTCGTTGACAAGGCGGCTCTCCTCCCCGAGTATCAACAGAATGGATCTAGTCCAGTTTGTAGTTGTGGCTGGTGGACCTTAAGGACACATACTAAAATACGCTCGCATGTTTATTAATTAAATAGTATGAATAAACGAAGCAGGCGCCGTTTTCGTTTTTTTTTCATTGACGACTATACCGGTACCAAATTATGAAAATAGCAAATATTTTGAAATGTGATCTACTGGACACAAATGTGGACGCTCGTGATCAAAATTATACTAGCAGCACTACGAGACGGGCGCGTGGACTCGTGGCCAGCAGCGTACTTCAGACGCGTGCCATGTGTGCTTGCGTGGGCAAACGTCACCCGATGCTCAAGTTTGCCGGGATCTATTCATTTGAGGTGTTTAAACTGGGTACATTATGTTGTCCTGGAAATATTTACCAGGTTTACACATGGCTATATTTAGTTGTCGTCCACAGGTGCAGGCGAGGTGTACAAGATCGTGCAGTGGGCGGGCGGCGGGTCGCGCGTGGCGGACGTGTGGCGCGCGGCGGGCGCGGAGCCGGTGCGCGCGCTCGCGCTGTCCCGCCGCGCGCACGCGCTCTACCTCGCGACAGACTACCGCCTGCGCCAGCTGCCGCTGCGCGTCTGCGCGCATAGGTGAGTGCTGGTTTGATACTGCCGAGGGCGGGACCTCGTACCGACTACCGCCTGCGATAGCTGCTACTCAGGGTCTGTACACATAGGTCAGTCATCATCGTCGTTATACGGCTGTCGCAGTCCCCTGCTGGTTGCAGGCCTCCTCCAGTGCGAGAGATATGCCGTCACCATGCTGGGGTTGGTGATGGCACTATGGTGCACGATAAAACTCAGATGAGCGCTGTTGCCAATCTCCTCGGAATATCCGTTAAAGCAGCTTCGTGTGACCCGCACAGGGAACTACTATTCTAGACTGGCAGAGAATAGTCCGGCCCCGTAATTAAACGGGCTCCACTGTGCACTTGTGCGTTTGTGCTAGTTTCTAATATTGGCTATGTTCAAACACGAGTCATAGATATTTCTGCTTCGTTTGCTCTGATTCATACGCGTTGAATGCTGCGTATTTCCGACACTATTTACTAATAGTAAACAACCTAATTGAGACCTTTATATTGGGAAAGGAAATTACATAATTGAACCCATTTAATGTTGTGTATAAGTGAGTTTTAAATGGCCCTTAATACAGATTTTAATCATATTACATATAATTAGAAATTACATTACAACAGACAGTTCTCTACACAGGTACGACAGCTGCGTGCGCTGCGTCCTCGACCCGTACTGCGGCTGGGACAAAGAAGCGGGGGCGTGCCGCGCGTACGCACCCGGCCTGCTCCACGACGCCACAAACTCCACCCCCTCCATATGCGAGGCGAGCGCCCCTCTGCGGACAGTGCGCGCGGGGTACGGGCAGAGCGTGCATCTCGCCGCCTTCGCGAAGACGCCCGAGGCCCTAAGAGACCAGTTTGTGGTCTGGTACCACCACTCGAGGGAGAAGGGAAGATACAGGATTAATTTTAAGTAAGTGTAGTATTTTCATACTTTATGCTTTATAATGTGCCGCGCATAAGCAAAGCACCCGATCTAATGCACGACGCCACAAACTCCACCTCCTCCAAATGCGAGGCGATCAACCGTTTGCCGACGATACGGGCGGGTTACGGGCAGAGCGTGCACGCCTAGCCGCCTTTGCGAGGACGTCCCACGCTCGAATAGTCCAGTTCGTGATGTGGTACCACCACTCGAGGGAGAATGGGAGATATATGATTAATTTCAAGAACATACATAAGTCATTTTCTGTTTATTTTCTATACATAGATCGTAAGCTAATTTTGTAACTTATGTCTGTATTCCTGTGATGACGATCCTTGGATGTTACTTATTATAAAGTTAAATATATCACTAGATTAAGCACCATAGTGCGTGAAAATCTAATGAAAAAGGTTTTTATTCATTATTGGAAAAAAACGAAAGGAGTGGATTTACGATATTTTTTATCCAGTATAACCTAATGAATAAAAAATATTGGACAGCTAATTTATTTAGTCAGCAGTTTTTGCTTACTAAGTACATTTAATTAATTAATGATATATTTTAAATTGCCTCAAATTAACTTAAAATCCCAGTTTTAATTTTAAATCTTAATAAATATTAATGTGAACGTGGCTTCGATTATGAATTTTCAATTTAAAGCCGTAATTAGCGCATAGCTAATGCTGCACGTTGAATGTAATCTAATCAAGGTGCTGAATTGAATAGCCATTAACAGATAGCTTATACCTGCCATTTATCCAGCCCGCATGGGTACGGCTGATTACATATTAATTATGTTTATGTTACTTAGATGTAGGTTAACCAGAATTCGCTGGATAGATGATGATTTAACTATGTCCTTGTTCTATCCACTTGCAATGCAATTTAAAAAATCATTTTAATATATTTTTGTTTTGTTTCTTATTAAATTACACATTACGCTTCATTAACATCGTGTAAAGAAGTTTAGGTTTTTCATTTATTTCTTCCGATTATTTGAAATCTTTGGCTCAATCGTAGTAATCCTTTTGCACATCACTGAGTAGGCGGTACCGGCCATGAAGTACAATATTCTTTGTTCGATATCTTTACGATAACTGAGCTGTCACGAGACTGTTAATAAAATGGACAGTGACATACAATTAATGGAACGTTCATAAAAGAACATACATACATGCTTTTAAAAAGATATTGATTAATAATCAGGGCATATTTATTTAGAAAGTAGACAGAGCGATTATATATTAAAAAAAAATGGTTCTTCCTTTCTTCTTAAAGTGCCGCTTCATCACTGAAGGTCTTCAGCTCCTCCAATCTAGCCTTGTCCATCATGGCAAGTCTGAACAACTGTTCGACTGTTTTAATGCCGGTCCACTTGCGGATGTTTTTAAGCCATGACATTTTGCGTCCTTCTGACTTTTGAACAGGATCGTAGAAGCGCAGAGTAACTACTACGCTTTACTCCAATCTTCCCCATCATGATGGTCTGGAGAAGTTGATGCTGTGGGGTTTCTGGATTTCTCAGGATGTGACCAAGATATGCGACTTTTCTTATTTTAATAGTCTTAACTAGTTCCACCTTTTTGCGCTTCAGTACCTCAACTTTGTTTGTTGGCTTGCTTAGGACGATGTGTTTATAGTAATTTAATTAAGGTTACGTACGAGTAATTAAACTCTTACACATAAAGTTTAAATAGTCATGCAAGCTTTTATTTTCATGGACGGTTAAGGTAAATCCACAAGAGAATAGCAACCCAAAAGAGGGTTGGCGGCAGGTGGGCCTCTCGGCTTTACAATCAGAAGCCATACTTCAAAATAGGTACGCAATACCTTAGATGATTAGGACGGTGAAAGAGAAAGGTCTTACAAGGAAATCATTCTGAAAGGTCACTTACATAATATAACTACAACAGAAGGAACTGTTTATATTTGTATGAGCGGGATTGATGAGTGGGAATTTATTCTTGGAACTTTCGTATGGTCAAAATACTGAAGTAGGCGAAATAGGGACTTTGACACCTATCACTACTCATTTGACAGCACTTTTCTACTTAAAAAATATGCTTTGTAATACATATCTCATGCATTGGCTTATTTTCGGTTATTTGTAAGATTTATATTTTTATCAAATTAATTGTATAGTTAATTATTCAGGTAACTTCAAAAAGAATGACGTCATAGTGTACCTTTCCCATACAAACTTCATAGTTTAGAATCGTTTTGACAGTTAATAAAAGAAAGTTAAATGACTGGTGATGTCAACATTCCCAGTGCAATCATATCTCTGTGCGTTCTGAACAGGATCGTAGAAGCATGATAGTAACCAGTCTCTTCCATCCTCACAGAAGCGAAGGAAACCGTAAACGAGTGGGTAGAGAGATGATAGTCCTGAGCCCTAGACATTGCTGCAGGTCTGGCTAGCCGCTAGCTTTAACAAGTAAATGTGTTCCCCTGCATTAAACATAAAGGAGTGTGTATAGTTACCAAAGTAATAGTATTTCTTTACATAACTGTTATGCTATATTTCAACTGGTAAGTAAGGTTGCCAGAACTCGGTTGGGGAGGGTTTGGAGTTTTAAAGACAGACAACGCCTTAGCGACCCTTCTGCGGTTGTTGATATCTATGGACAGCGA
The DNA here is from genome assembly GCA_958496325.1 of Nomophila noctuella. Taxonomy (NCBI): domain Eukaryota; kingdom Metazoa; phylum Arthropoda; class Insecta; order Lepidoptera; family Crambidae; genus Nomophila; species Nomophila noctuella. Next base: position 9,552,890 of record OY292486.1, on the reverse strand, counting down.
TGATCACTTACCATTAGGTAAATAAATAAATAAATATAAATAAATATCTCTGGACATTATTCACACAGCGCAACCTAGCCCCATACTAAGCATTAGCTTGTGCTATGGGTGCCAGACAACAGATTTAATAAACATTACTTTTTTACTTTTTTTTGTTGTAAATACATATATATTATACATAGAAACACCCAGACCACAAATGTTTGTAACGTGCGGGGATCGAACCCGCGACCTTTGGTGTAGTAGCCGACTTCTCGACCATTACACCAAACGGCTCGTCCAGGTGACGCTATAGTTCGTTTGCCTCCCTTTAACATATAAAACAATTCTTCATCTATTTGATTGACAACTGTATTTTTCCGCACGTGAATTAGCTGGGAGAGAGTTCTGCAGACGTCTGAGCGCGGGCTGGTGTTGCTGTCGGTGACGGACGCGGACCGCGGCCGCTACGAGTGCTACTACGGGCCCACGCTCATCGCCTCCTACAACTTGGACATCGATGTGCATAGGTAGGCATCTGTTTTATTTATTCACTAGCGGGCGCCCGCGACTTCGTAAGCGTGGATTTTGATTTCCAATAGCCTAAAACCTTCCTCGCCAAATGGACTATCCAACGCGAAAATAATTTTTCAAATCGGATCAGTAGTTCCTGAGATTAGAGCGTTCAAACAAACAAACAAACAAGCTTAATATATTAGTAATAAAGATTTATTAGGTTCTCCAACAGTTATACCACTGACACATTTACAGCTAGATATGTAAGTATAAACAAAAAAAAAATGTGCAAAACCATTTATAGGAAAACACAACATCCAAAATAAAATAAAAAACTACCTACGTAGTTTTTAAATTGGATGAGCCTGACTTCGTGTTCCTCCGCCGTGGACTGACGGGGCATGGGGGACTCCCGCAAACCAAGCGGACTGCCCACTTCGGAGAGAGACACGCAATGAATTTGGGTGTGGTTTGCCGTCTGTCCCACAAAAGTGCCACAAAAGCGCCACAAAAGTGGCAGTTGACAGAGACGTCTGGATAAAGTCTGATATACTTCTGTCTCTTCAATTAGGGACTTGTTTTTAATTACCAATAATGGTACTGCCTGTTCAATTCCCACATTTATTTATTTATAGAGGGCGCCCGCGTATCCGTCCGCGTGGAATTCCATTTCCGCACACAAAGTGTTATATTATAGCTTAACGCCTTCCTCGACAAATGGTATATCTAACACAAAGATAATGTTTATATTCGAACCAGTAGTTCCTGAGATTAACATGTTCAAACAAAAAAACATACTGCTTAGATTTATTATTACATTAGTATAGATGCGTACTCATAACAATATAATAGGTACACATACGATTAGCAAACACAACCAATATGTATGAAGTAGTTAACAAGAATGTACCGGGCTTAAATTGTAGCTACTGCCGTAAATTCTCCGCACTGGACCCTTGACATCCAGTGTAATCTGACTGCCTTTGTCATTTAGCCCCTGTTAGGCTATGTGCAAATACCGAAACGTAGAACCATTGACTTGTGCATGTCAAGACTGCGCGGGTGTACCATTCGGTCACGATTCTCGTCCGGAATCCGGGCAGGTCACAAGTGTGTTTGTTTGTGACGAGTGTGTGTACAAGGCTGAAGGGATCGCGCGCGTCGCCTTGATGTGTTGACTGAGCTGTTGGTGACGCAGTCCGTCTACTACAACAACAAGATTTCAGGTCTACGTTTGGTATCTTGCTCAGTTTTATTTCATTTACTTGCAACAAATTATACCATTATTTTAGATAGCTTAAGTATGGTATCACTTCTTGAATCATCGAATATTCTCGTACAATTCATCGTCATCATCATCAGCCTATCGCAGGCCTTTCCTAGGGCTCTCTATTTAGCCTGATCCTCAGCGACTCTCATCCAGTAAAATTCCGGAAATCAATTTCAGTTTCTCTGTATTTGCAAATACATAGTTGACAGTAGGTAATGCAACGTAAAAAAGTAATAGGTACTTAAATAATGCTTGTGTTTTTTGTCTGCACAGATGTACCCAACCAAGCAAAACGCAGGAATATAAGCAAGTGTATTCGGACTGGTGTCACGAATTTGAAAAATACAAAAGTGCTATGAAGGCCTGGGAGTCGAAACAAATGGTAAGTGAATTTATTTGTTAAACTTTTGCCATTAAATGCTGATTAATTGTATGATTATAGAAAATAACGTTAGAATGAATGCATCGTCATCTGATACGTCGGTTATCTTAACTAAATATCTGTAAAATTACGTCGTTGCCCATTAATTTTGAATTAATTAAAAATAACTGATCACATATTTTTTCTACAACGATCCGGCGCCAACTAATGAATTGTGCAATTCCAGCAATGTTCCAAAAACCTTAACGCATCGAGCCAGCAAAACAGCATGGCCAACGAGATCGTCGCGTCGCTGCGGTGATACCACCGTGATTAATGGACGATTACGCACACACACACACACACACTCGCCGCGTCAACTGTCCGATATTACCCCAACTTCCGACCGATCGCACACCGGGAATCACTCTTTTAACGCTAAATAACTCACTACGTTTTCGTTTCCCATTGTTACGTCAAAAACATGGCAGGCATCGTAAAATAGTACGGGGTATTTAGTTTCTGATTTTATGTGCAAGTTATGCTTTTGAGGTCTGCTGGTAAGTTTGAGACATTTGAAGTAATGATTGTATCATAATCATTATCTTCTGCATTGGTTTTAAATTGAACACCAATTCATAATACAAACATAATGCATTTTATTACCTAAGTGCTAACATTCATTCCATTTAATTATGAATTTACTGTACAGCAAAAAAAGTACTAATTCAATTAAGTCAAAAGCACCAATACCCCGATAATTGCGGTAGACGTTATAAATCAGTGCGCCTGGTCGCCATTATTGAAACATCAAAAGCCGCTACTCGGCATCGGCTATCGAGAGCGTGTAGTTGGGCAACAGTTGAAAGGGGAACGATAATGTAGTGAAGGGATGATCTGTTAAAATGGATTTGTTGCTCGTTCCGGAGACTGCGCGCTTGATGGATCACTGACTTCTGCTCAACTTCGGCTACAAGTTTCTCTTTGTTTGCTCGGCACAATCGAGCGGAATAATATCGAATGGTTCATGTCGGCAATCGACGGAATTAATATTAAAGTATTGTTGAAGAAAGCGACTGAGTAATATTATTGTAAAGCTGTGAATTTTCTGTCGAAACTTTTCTGAACGTTGATTAATGAGCCAATTTAGGCTTTTCGTCTGGCCGCTGTTTTTCCAATGTAAATATTTCATTGAATGTGTTGTTTCAAAATTATGAGGGTAAGATTCCACCAATACAAAATGCTGTGATATCAGTTCCCGTTGGAATATTGCCATTGTAAAGATATAAAAATTATGTAGTATTTCTGTTTGATAATGAAAAAGGCATGTGCAAGTAGGTGTCAAAGCATTTATGAAGAATTAAATTAACATGATATATCCCTATTGATCAAAATGCAACACGAATTGAAAATTTGTATAGTTTCTTTTATACAATGGATAAATTATATGTATTAAAAGCTAGTCTCGTTCGGAGAGTTATAGGTGAATATAATGAGCAATATGAACGCCAATTTAGATCTAAGCGTAAATGTATTATGGAAGCTTAAATGTACGAAAAGAAGCGTTGACGCATAGACTTTATAGCATTTATTTAGGTAGGTTTTGTTGACTCCGCGACGACTGCGCCGCCTGTTAGGCCACGGTTCTATGTGTAAATCCCTCCATTGTGTTGTTTTACTTTTCACAAGTTATTGTTATTGATTTGATGCCATGAAATGTAATTTTAGGCCCGACTTCGGACAATGAAACCGAATTTAAATAGTAGTTATGTTGTTCTCGTATTGAGTTTATTAAATCTCGCTAGAATAGTGCCTTGAGAAGCATGCTTACGGTATGATAGAAACCTATTCAAATAATTCATAGGCTACTAGCTATTAAGGAATATTTTGTGTACAATGTAAAAAAGTTTAGGATTTATGAATTAATTCATATTAGGGAAATAAACATGCGTAAAGTAAAGCAATAATGTTCCACTGAATTAAAAGTTGCCAGTATTAAAATTTGCAGAGCGTAGATATTTATTTATAATACGTAAGGTTTCATAGCGATTGATTGATTGATTGTGGAAGTGGGTGCGAGAGGTATACCAGCGAAATCTCTCTACAACCTACTGAAGGACTTAGGATTACCAAGATCTAATATTAGCTCGTTACTGGAAAGAGCAACTAAAGCCGCTTTACTCGGCTCATACCAAATATGGTTGGGAAGGGAGAGGAATGTCATCGGTGGAGGTGATCGTTAGTATACTATAAAGGGGCCCCTTAAACCTACACGCTGGGTCGCAAGTCCCAGGCGCCGACTGACATTCCTCTCTGTTCCACGCGATGGACCCGGCACCCGCACGGAGAATCCATGGATAGCTAAGAAGTTCGTCTCTATAGACATACATTAAATGGTCAACGTTGATACAATCAGATTTTTTAGCACAGTAAAAGTAATAAATATAATTAGAGATTCATTACATTTTGACGATGAAATTAGTACCTACAAAATGTCATGGACTTATTGTTTGCTTATTTTTGCATGATTACTACGAATATTAAACTTTTCATTGTACTACCTACAAATAAAATGGAATATTCATGTATTAGTTTAAATTTTATTGTATAAAGTATTGTAAATAATGGTTTTTGGTAGAAAGATCGCTATTATATGTTTACTGTAAAAATAAATGATTAAGCTATTATTATTATAAGCCATTGTTTTATAAAATGAAAACAAAATAAATTATTTTAGAACTACATGCATTTTTTTTTCTAATCTTCGTACGCATGAGGCATTTCACAAATATGTGTTGAACAGCTTAGTTCCTTCAAGGTATAAAAGCAATTCACATGATCCGATTTGGCTTGGAAGTTGAGCCCAAAATTAATTCAATAATAAACTAAGTCAATTCGATGCCACACTTGCCTTCGAAAACGATTAACGTAACCACAACTTTTATAAAAGCAGACGCAAAATGGATTAACCACAAGTTAAGTGCACGCAGACCCATGAATCGCTAGAACTGCATAGCCGTATAAGATTTAACGATTTCTTTATGAGAGCACTTAAAACATCAATGCTCATTTTCACCACTACATAGAAAAAAGTTTATTATCCACAGTTAAAAATAACGACTTGATAATCCGAACTCCAATTTCACTTCATTACATGCAGTTTTCAACGTCTCGCAGTAATAAGCTCTCAAATCTCTTTTTACGTTCAATGAAACCGTAATTCGAGTATCGTAAACGTCGTCTGTCTTAGATTGGCGAACATCATAGAATTTAATTACCGAGGGCGGTATAATTGGCGAGTCGTGGTGGCTAGCACGCTTTACGGCCAAATTAATAGATCCGCCGCATGCCCCGCTAAACCTAACTCAACTCAATTTGATATTAATTGCTGACCTAATGCCGGCACTCTTTAATTATTACGATAGTTGACCGCGGATAAACGCGCACTGAACAATCGAGGCTAGCGTCTGACGGGCAATGTTTGGATATGGTTTGATGTTTAATGTCTGGGGTAAGATGTAATTGATCTGGGATAGCGGCTGTCGTGTTTATCAATATTTCCATCTATCAAGTTGAATTAGATAATGTAGACGCAGAGACAATAGGAACTACACGTCTCACATTACGTAGTCAACCTATTTAACAGTTGTACCAAAGAGCGTTTCGTACAACTGGTTAAATGCATAATATGAAGAGTAGATCACAAATACTATCTATTCGTGATAAGCTTCCGTTCAAACAAATAGGACAATATAGGACGTATTATTTGTGGTCCTAATTGGGAATGGGAAAAGCGTTATTTAATACAACTTATACCTACATCTTGATCAATGAATTTGTCTGATGGCTTGTAACAGACTATGAAAAAATATATTCCAGTAGCTCCTATTCCATACTTTCGGCACCACTTGACCCCTTTGAAGAAAAATGCAAAAAGGCAAGGGTAGATACTGTAGTATAGTAGGCTCTTCAAACTCATTTCAGGTATAATCTCTGTACGAAAATCATATTTAAGCGCTGAGTAAACATCTATAACATTTTATTGAATAATTTAAGGGTGTGGTACCTTGGTTACTTTTGTATCCCATTACACAAATATCGAGTTCGGTATTTATTACCCAGTGGAAGTAAATCTGCTAACATCGCTTCCACTTTATTTTTCCATTATTAACCAATAGAGCGTAATAGAGTAATAAGATTGTACATGTGAGAGATTGATTGCCCTCGCTCTATTTAACTCGCCAGTTGCCCTGGACACGCGCAGTCATACCAAACAACTAGCTGAGCCTACGGTTTTGTCTGCGTAGGTTAGACTTGTCAATAAAATTAATGATATTTATTTTATATACAAATAAGTGAGCAATTCAATCTTTATTGCAACCTTTGTTGCATATGATATTCTGATAATGTCAGTTAATATATATTTTTTAAATATTGTTATTGATACAGCGTGACTGTATCAATACCTATCAATATTCATTTCATGCATTCATGCATGAACAATACACGTGTTTTGAAAAAGTGAATAGGTAAATAAAATGCATAACATATTCCACAGATCTTTTATAAGAAATACTGAATATGTTCCTACTAACGTGGTAAATCGTTTTTATTGGGCACACAGTGTTATCGAACTAAGAACCCCAATTACAATTTTTTAAGTGTGATCTAAAATAAAACTTTTTTTTCTCTTAGGGAACCACATTTAAGTGCCTTAGCGGGCTAGCTGTCGAGTCGTGTGTACTTCCTCCAACTACCTACTGAAACCCTTCGGTTTTCGTATCATCCGTTTGGTGAGAAAGACTGGTTCTCGTACCTGACGGATGCCTGCCGAATGCCAAGACCGGTAGAATAAAACCCTAGCTCGGATAGCCATTTTGAAAATTATTGCGAATATAAAGATAAGCAAGCAATTATCTTTACATTACAGACGGACACGACTATTTTATTTACTGATACAAACAATTCGTCTTGTTAGCCGGCGCCAGATTGTCGGTCAGAACGCGACCTATGCCCTGTCTCGTACGTAGATATTTGCCGTAAAAGAACAATGTACGCCGTCCTAAATATCCAGGCAAATATTTTACAAACTACTTTACGTTACAAAATGTAGGGCAACGTTACACATGTGCTAGACCAAGCACGAGTGGAATGTGAAAGCTTTCCGTTGGAACGTCCATTTTGATAACAATAAGCAAGAAAAAAATACGCAGATTTTATTTTTATTTTGTAGCATTTCAGTTGGCTAACTGGCAGGTAGCCTGTGTGCGTTATGACAGCCACGGTGTAGGTATTCGTAACTCTCCAATTTCCTCATCACTTCACTATTATGCGTTGTGTTATACTTTATTTATTTGACGTACGAGACATGACGTAGCAAGCAAATTAACTTAAATACAATAGGACGATAAAATTCTCGGCATGCTAAACTATATACTATTACATATATATTAAATAACGGAATAACTATCGGAAAGAAGACAAATATGAATTCGTAGCTGTAAATTTTGGTGGTTACATACAATAAATCAATATGAGTCGTAGCACATTCGTAGTATCACCTAACAGTATCAGCACTGACTAGAGAGAAAACTATACGCGTATATGTAGAATATACGTTGTTCTACGAACAGTTTATTCGATCCTGTAGGATCTAGTGCATTATTCAGAGACCTAGTTTAAAACAAAGCTATTGAAATCTATTGATAAAGTTTTAGATAACAATTTTAATATTTAAGAAAGTGGTAATCAAAATGTGAAACGTTTTTATAACATTGTTTTCGTAAACTCGAATTAATGATGTCATTATAAGTAGGTACGGACACATAGCAACTCGGAAAAACTCCTAAGTAATTTAAAACATTCATTTTTCTAAATTTACGCTTTCGCAGTCTTTTTAACTTTTCCACTTTCGGCTTTTTTATGTTAACCTACTTTTGCTTATACATGCGACAACACTCTTTATTGTGGTGTTTATTTATAAAACGTTCCACTTTTAGGTTTCGCAATCTAGAAATTCATAAACGAAACGTACGGATGTCAAGATTTCTTCCAACTCTTGATTCTAATGTATTGTAATTAATTCGCAAAGCCAAAACATCTCCCTGAATGCAATGCAGCCAAATGCATACAACTTGCACTACCCACTAAGTTTTGCTGCAAGCAAGCATACTGCACAAAATCATTAAAATGCAGAACCGACGTTATTAAAACTTCACTGAAGTCTGTATTAGGCATGCAATGTTTCATTCTATCCATAGGTCATATGAATAATCGAAACAGGACTGGCTTTCGTATTCGTTTACTTGTTGTTAGAGACAAAACTATTATGGATTAGTTTTTTTAAAATCGGTGTTAGTTGGAAGCGTTTTTCAGGGTGTACAAGTGCGTCTTACATACAGAAAATTTTTTTTCAAGCTAGTCAGTATAGTTGTCACGTTGCTATAATCTAAAGGGTTAATGTAAAAAAATATTTACCTTCACATGAGTACAATTTTCTACTGCTCAATATTATAAATAACATAGGCAATAAAGTCCCAAAAATGGAAACTTTATTAGTACACCTTGTCTAAAGTTTTCTCAGTACTTTCCATAGATACCTATTCTTAGTCTTAGAACCACATTATATTTATTTATTCTAAGCGTCACAACCATTTTCTAAGCATAACAAGATTTCGAATGCCGAGCTCACCCAAATTACATCACACATAGAACGGGTTTCATCTCAAAACAAAGGAAACAGGTACTCCATACTAAAACCTATTCAGTGAAGCGTAAGTACATTAATATTCGTTTACCTGTTTCGTCTCAAGTGAAACATGCTTAGGCGGGTATTTCTTCTTGAGCCAATAACGTGAAAACATGATTTCATTTAACTCGGCCTTGGAGACGTTATTTCGATTATCCTTTGATCTTCCGAGCTCGTGCCTAGTGCTCGAGTGAGCCGCGAGTCTCGATTCGTCGAGAGTAATCGAATTAAGGGGTGGGCTCATAGAGCACGGGTTAGCTGAGCGATGGGCCGAGTGATGGGTCGTTTAACCAGGGCTGTCCGTCAAACATTTTATCAGATAAAATCTGTGATTTAATACGATAAGGCGGGAAAGAGGTAAATCTTTTTTCCTCATTTTTGTATAAGGGATTACCTTAATTGGAAAATTCATGTTTAAATGTAGTCGATTTCAGTTTATTTTTACAACATTGTGTCCATTCGTAAATATAGCCGCAAATCATAAAATAAAATTATATAGCCCTACAATCACAATCTTGCAATATTTATTAACGCTAAGGGTATTTCAGCGAGAATAAGGGTAATGAGGTTTTACACAAATTCTTTACATAGCTTTTTATAAAGGCGTCACTAACTATCTGGAAAAGCTTGACATCAGAGACGACTTTAAAACTTTTGCCTTGGAATAAAATAATCATTCAACGTTTTTGTTCTGATAAGAATACTCTCGTAAATATTTATCTATTTTGGTGTATTGACAGTACAGCATGACACACATGGGGCGGACAACCCTGTTTTAAAACGCTGCAGAAAGCGCCGCATGATCGATCACCGCCTCAAGTGAACGCATGTTGCGCCCAACTTTGCAACAATCATCCGCAGAGGACCGACAAACAGAATTATTGATTTGCTCCCAATGCTTCCTTGTGGAACCCTAGACTTGATCGCCTCTGATAGATACAAGGAGGGACACGCTTGACAGGCTGATACGGCCGGTAATCCAGGTCCGGAAACTTTAATAAAAAATAAGTCTTATTTTAGATAATCCTTAGATAAGTAGCTTAAACTTTTTGTGTTGTGGAAGAAATAAGGTACCTACTACATATTTCAATAAATATAGTTGCACGTCCACCCAAAAACAAATCATTTTATTGGCACGTGTACTCACAATATATGTAGGTATTGATAACTAACGAGTGCACGGGTAAAGGCAATCTCTTTTCACCATGTCTTCCATTGAATTGTTCACCCTTAATTCTAAATATAAAAAAGTTTGGTAGATATTTTACACTTTCACGTGTAGTTTTACATTAATTTAAAGAAAATATAGAATAAGTATTAGAATATCCAGAAGAACTTTCAGGTAAACATTTTACGCTTTAACGCGAGGTATTGGAGCTTCGTGTTAGCATTTACCGCAGCTTAGTATTGGTGCTCAAACGTATTATATTAAAGTTTTCAGGTATTCAAGATGCATGAACTGTTAAAGTGTAAAATGACATTCAAGTTCGTGCAGAAATTGCATTAATGATAAACCTACTCGTGTTATGTGGTGTGGGTGTTGAAAATGAAAATTGATATCAATAAAGCATATCTACATATGTGAGTAGAACGTAGGTGGCACTCACTTTTAGAACTAAAGTATGTAATTATCGATTATAACAATAAGGTCACTTTAAAACCGCTTGAAAAAATAATGTCTGACAATCAGAGCAAGAGTTTGCATATTTCTGATGTGTTGCTAATGGGGATTCCACTAGATTCAACACGCTTTAAAAAACTTGGAATTCACTCGTAATTACTATAATTTAGTGACCTTTCACAATAAACATGAGTCGCAAGTTCACAACTCAAGTCTAGTTTAATTATACGCTAGTAGTGCATTTGAAGAAAGAAAAAACTTGATTAATAAATGCGTGTTGACGCACGTTATCGCCTCGCCGAGCGACGTTTCAATTCAAATCACCATGTACATGTAAGTGCGTCGGCAAATGTGTCGATTTCTTATTTCGCTCTGCCCAACGAACCGCATAAATTACCGCTTTCCTGCGACTCGTTGAACGTTTCTTTTATTTTTACTCTTTGCGCTAAGACCGCAGCTTAATTTATGGCGGGCCAGAATGTAAAACTACAAGGATTCCTTTCGCGTTGTTTCACAGTTGACGTAAGGGGTCGTCACCGACCCGAAATTGGAATAAGCCTATAAAGCCGTATTAATAGTTAAAGCTCAAGGGCTGTGTCATCATAATAAAATGCAAATTGACACAGATTTAATCCGGACTTATACCGCTGAGCCCAATAACTGTTAATAATCCGGGCGGCCTGCGCCCGGGCTCCGCAACTCCGGCCCGCCCGCTCACATAATGACAACATTTAGCTTTGCTAATTTTCTATTGTAGTTTGTATTTTCCCGTGCAGTTGCTGTTAAAATTATACGATATTACTATCACTAACAGGAAAAGAACGTTAAAACTACATTGTTGTACTTTTCTAACGATACTACTATTTGATTAGGTGCTCATTAGAATACCTTTTATAGATTTAATTGTTTCAAAATCGCAATTTGCCTTAAATATGTTTTGATTGTATTTACTAAATTGGTAGTGAGCTGAAAATAACTGATCTGATACTATATATTTCATCTAACTAAATAAGCTTCGGTTTTTATATTTTACAACACATTAAGTAACGTAACAAATAACGTAATTCACATTTAAATATATGTAGACAGCGGCACAGACAGTGAGAACGCACATTTTGATCAGTTCCAACCATTCAGGGGCTTGGCTAAACATGAACTGGGTTAGAAATAATTAAATGTAAATGAATACGTTATCTTAGGAGCGGGATTACGCTCTTTAATCCTATTACCCCGCCCGTTAATAAGCCCCCTATAACATCTCTCTCATACAGTAATTATTCAAATCGCTGCTTATAGTAACGTATTAACTTCTATAAATGGGTTCAGAGTTGAGGTGCCGACAAGTGTGTACGTTTGGTTGACGCTTAACTTACAAAGTTGGAAAGTGGGTCTCCGTATCGGGCACATAAGTCTACTAATTAAACTTTTTTAATCTGAGCAGTGCGAGCAAGGTGTCGACGGCTCGAGGCCACTCGGTCTCATCGAGATAGCTCTTTCTCAATTTAAGGATCTCGGGCAAGCCCTCTGATAAGCCCCAGATTTAGCGTTGAGCGAATTTGTTCGGGTAATTTACTTTCCGAGTTGTGAAGACAATAAAACTTGGCGAAGGCTTTACTTTTGAGTAGCTTTATTTTGTTTCTTGTAATGAAGACGTATTATACTGGCGAGAAGGTTCCTGTTGTTGGAAGAAACATAAACAACTCAAATGTACGCTTGTACTTAGTAGTTAGCGCTTAGGCAGCTCGTTACAAGCCACATGGCTGCACACGGCCGCGATGCCGCGTGGCCTTGCTTGATTTATGAACCTAATTAAACACCTGAACGTGAGACGTGTATGATTACGAATCCCAAGAATCTCACTAAACTGAATTGTGACAGTTGATGAAAATTAATGTACTTATATCACTCACATTTAACGCCTCACGTGTTGTGATTGTGACAACGCTAATTTGCTTTGCATAAGGTTTATTGAACTACGAGCAAATTAATAATTAATCATAAGTTTTGACATTTGATTCATTCAGTTTATGTTTAGCAAATTGAAACATGGTTGCATGTACAATACGTATGTCAGGTTTGCGCAGTGTTGTCACTAAAATGTTACCTACATATAGCGTGAAATTCTGACGGGAACAGTTAAGAGAATATTAGTGATGTTTAATTGTATAATAAGTTAAATTCAATTCAACGTCACTAGTCGGAGAGAAAGCGACAGATTTCCGTCGAAGAGACGATATAGTTTACCAACTATATGTCTCCGTCAACATTAGAGATGCTTGTCACGACGAGTTTGGGGTTGTCATCTAACCTCATCCATCAACCCTTCACGACCGATCCGCCACATATAAAAACCTACTAAGTATACTATTTCTACACACTTTTGCAGACTAACTGCAATTTATTAAATCTTGTTATTGGGGATAGATGCCTCTCAGGCATCAAAGAGATTGACGTTGAAACCTAATGAGTTCCTGAGAGCGATCTTCTGCCGCGGGCTTACCAATCCCTTACAATAAACATTTTGCTGGTAAAATATATTCTATAATTTAAAATATTTATTTAATTCGAATACCAAATGAAAGTCTCTGAATGATTTATCACAAAATCTTATAAACTTTTCGGAAACTTCTAGAATAAGCATTATGATATTATTTGGCAAAAAGACAGATTTTGCCAAGTCCGATGCCAAACGTCAAGTATTTCTCAACTTCAAGTAAAGTTCATATCTTTCGATAGTGAGAACAAGGCTGATTACTCCGATTTTATTGTAAGCAAAATCCGGAGCGAACGCCTACCTAGCCAGTGTGTAGGTATAAAATAATTTGAACCATTTTTGTTTTATGTCTAGGTAGAGCAACCTACCAACTTTTTTCACAACATGTTCTCTTCACACTAATTGCCTTAATTATTTATTTGAATCTTGATTGTTCGCCTAGCGCAGTTTTCTTAGAGTTTTTACAAACAGAATCTATTACCTCCGCCAATACAACAGTAACCTCTGTCTGAGTCCAATTCGTTTCCCAACATCGAGTCCGCTCGAAGTTATCTTGGCCTATCTTGTATCAATGTTTACGGCCATGTGCCCGCTTTAAGACTTTGTTACCCATAAAACTATTTACATAGTGAGCTTTTTCACGCCACACTTACCTGGGTTGCAGATACGTTAAATAATGGAATAGGTAAATAGTAGCACGAAGGCGCTTTCCTAGAATGGCTGGGTGTAATTAAATGTATGAAACTCCTACCGCGCGGGTTAGTCTTTTATTACTTAAGCACACACTAAAAACAAGTTTTGTAAATGGCAACTCGTACCTAACTCTGTCGAACCATGAAAAAGTGGAACTCGTTGCTAACCTTTGTGTTTGACCCTTTTTACAGCAAGTAGTTACTTTATAGAAGCATCAAAAGCAGACAGAAGATCTTGCAAAACCTTCTGATGTACATATGTATTGTATGATGTAGGAATCATTTAATTTTATTTAGTCACTAGCGGCTTCCCGCGGCTTCGTTCCGAGGATAACGGTTTCCGCACATATAGTGTTACATTATAGCTCTCCTCCAACTCCAACCCCCCAATTTGGGATGACCCCCAAACTCTTTAGCTATATTGTATATTTTATAGATTAGTTTATATTGACAACAGAACATTTTCTATTTCGTGTTTAAGTTACAGCACTTAACGTGTACTCGTACTCGTTTATGTGTTTTAGTTTTATTTTTTTAAAGTCTTTGAAACTGTATTAATATATCGTGAAATGATTTTGTTAATAATAATAATATATTTTTTGTCATTACTAAACGGTAGTTAAACTGTGGATAACGAATTCCAATGAAGTTTCTTATCATACTTTGTATTTATTATATTTTCTGAAAGATTCAAACAGAAGAATGAGCATTAATCTTCGGACATACTGCGTAGAGTGCAGCAGTAGCAAAGAGAATAACGGCCGGTCAAAGTCAAACCATTACAATTAGCAATCAGCTTCCAACTCCCACGCTTCTAAGGAAACATCGACGTTTTACCATTTCCAAGCGCCAGCGTAGTTTTTAAGCTTTGGTCAGCTGGAAAACTTTAGGGGGAATATACGAGTGCGAGGGAGTGGGGCGTCACAGTCACGTGATGTGCCGTGCGCTCACTCATGGATAACTGCCAATAACAGTGTGTTTCACCCTGCCATTAATGTATATTCTACTCTAACTTTGCATCAACTGCAACCGCATTTATTTAAAACAACCCCTTTTACTGTAATTACTGGTACATTTGGCTCACGAAGCACACGACATTCATACATGGTCTAATCTGATTTTGCAATGCATATTACGTCCTTTAACTGCTTTCAATCCTGGTATCAGCTGGATTGTTAAACACAGTTATTTACGAGCAATTCCAAAAGCTGAATGTTCAACATATGAACACTGCGGCCTGCGTCGTTGTACCAATGTATGAACATGCTTAAACATTAATGAGGATTATAGAAATGACAACATGCTATTAATATTTGTGCGATGGTGCTGTAAATTTTAGGCTGCATTACATTTTAGGCTTAATTTAGCTTTAATTAAACGCATTCTTGCTTCAAGCGTTTATGTCAAATGTTACTCTCGTAAAATCAAATAGATATTCGATCATAAATGTACAAATTCCTTTTTTAGTTGAAAACTCGTCGTCTGCAAGCTTTACTCAAGCTATTTGCAAAAGTAATAAAAGTCAAAGAGAAATGTATTGAAAAAAAGCTGGCCGTAAAAATTACGCGAGTATCTGACGAAGTTTAAAAGTTAACGGTATCGATCGGTAATAAAATATAGGGTTGATCGTAAAGGAGCCAGTATTTTGACTAGCGAGGCGAATGTTTGTATGTAGCAGTACAGTTTCCTGCAATAAATCAGTCCCGAGTGTGGGAAAATAGTCGGAGCGGAAGATGCGGTCCGCAAGTGGGCATCGCCGATACGCGCCGGCCGCGTCTCGCGCGCGCTTACATTTACATAAGTAATGCCCACACGCCGCAAATGGCTTGTTACATTTAATTTTGCAAAATAGAAACAGCGAAATAAGAAATTCACCACGCCGCCGGCTGGCATTACTTGAATTTTAACTAATACGTACGCGCCCTCAACTTTTTATTCTTACTAGAAACTTTTCGAGAGCTCTCCGAGCCGAGGGTACCGAAATGAATTATTATTCTGTCGCATGAAAAAAATCACTTCCCCAAGTAATGAAAACTCGAGCTGATGCGCTCGAGAGGTACAACTCCGGTCCGGCGGATATTACGGCAATATATTTCAATTACACATAAGAAAAAGAACAAGTCGTTTGAAGTAGCTGAAAGGCCAGATTACAGTCGTGGAGGAAATAATAAGGAAGACCCCGCTAACGAGTCAGGGACGACAACTTTTAGAAAGAAACGTGTGGGGAGCAGGATGATTCTCAAGGGTGATTAAATATTATTTTCCAAGGTAAGAGACAAGGTTCGTTAATTTTTTAGGGAAATAGAAGCGCCCCCTCTTGAAGTACGTTTCCTGTATCGTTATTTACATATTCTATACTTGTTAACAACCCCCGTTTTTCAAGAGAGGAATGATTATAAATTTTATTCATTTGATTTTTGATTTTTGATTTAAGCACGTGAAATTAAAATTAAATTAATTATTTCGTCCTAGCGCTTTCCCAGCCTTGATATTTAAAATATAATTAAGAAATACCCAGATGGACATGATTTATAACTATAAACAACAATTAAATTGTTTTAACAATTAAATTAAATTTAAAGATTAGACGTTACCATTATGCGTTGGCTTTGGGACTAATAAAATCGAGTAAGCGACTACTGTAGCCTACTCCAAAGAGGGACACTTCAAAACAGATGAATGTGCTTTTAAGAGATCGTCTGATCTTCGCCCCTTTTATCAAAAGTTTTTGGCATAACATTTTATTGAGCCGATTTCGCTTGTCGGCTTGTTCCATTTATAAAGTTAGATACCGAAAAAGATACCAAAAACAATTGATGCTCTTAAAAAATATTCAATGTACCGTCATTCATATCTAATGCATGTATGTTTAGGATGATGACACATAGGTGTAGAGGGGACCGTGCGGACGCACAGCGAAGATTTGTGCGATTCGCCGGAATTTAATTACTCGCCGAGCGGCCGGTATAACGACGCAAAAATATTTATGTTTATGTTGCAGATAATGCCCCGATGAGACCGCACGCGACCGCGGTCGCGCCGACACGAATATCTCGTTCATACTTAGTTTACGCAACGCTGTTACCCACTAATAGTATTCTCTGATAATTACGCACCATTACTTGTAGTTGGGTTGATGACTTATTTGACTAATTGTTTCTCGGGCCAATTGTTTTAGAGTCTAGTCTGAAGGTAGATAACTATTCCATCGCAAACCCATAAGTTAGGCAATTCATTTCTTTGCCGAACTATTGACCGTTGGAATGCGTTACCAGCATGCATTTTTCCACCATCCTACAAAATACGTTCTTTCATATGGCGATGCCAACGGATTGGATACCACTTTGGTACTGCATCCATGTTGTCATGGCAATAAGGGCTTATCATCACGCAAACTGGAGACGATATAAAAAAACCTAGCACTAACCGCGATCGTGTAAACTTACTTCTCTCGTATTTATGATCACGAGCAGCCTAAATTACTAGGTCTGCTAAAATCAGTTTGCAAAACTTCCAGAAGGCATCATAAAATGTCTGAAATGTTATATTATGATACTACACATTTTTAATTACAGACTTTTTGGAATTCGATCTCTATGAGATATGATAAAATATACTTCTCCCGAGGGAAGGGCACAAGTACGAGTTAAGAAATTATCAAAAAAATATTTTTGGTAGCGAAATTAAGTTTCAAAACCCTGAATACAAGCGCTAAAAGTAAGTGGATCTGCCATAATATCCGAACCATGACGAAGAGGCTTCAAAATAAATTATGCATTGCAAGCAACCCGTGTGACCTACGAGTACATACTACATAGACGAAATATCCACCAGGGATATATCAACGATTAAATAAACTGTACGAAACCGCGTCGGTGTCCACTTTCAACGAACTGACCCAATTTTACTATTCCCAAAGTTATAATTTTTGTTGGTGCTCTCGGTTTAGGAGTGAACCAAATCAAATTTGTATCGGCGCTCTCGCATGGGCCGAGTTTCTCGATGCAGCACCATGTTAAATGCAGTCGGTTCGGCTCGGCCGTATTTTATTTGTAAACATAACTTCTAACGATATTATTTTTGGATTCGGAGTATAGTGACTGAGGTTTTGCTCTAGCAATCAATACGTTCAAAACACATATATATATATATATTAGGCACTACTTGAAACGAAGGGCACAATCAGACGCTTCTTGTGGACAGATAACTGCTTTGAAAAGTCCGGGGTATATAATATGATTCATAGGACCAAAAAACAAACAATGATTGTTTGTTTTTTTTATGAAATTAATGAGACAAATCGCTATAAAAGCATCATTTGAATCGTAATATTAGGTTCCCAAATATAAAATAGATAAGAACGATTCGTCTTCTTCTGAGGAGTCATAGTAAGCACGACGAACTACTTCGAATATCAAACAAATTCCGTCGTCTCATATTTATTTCGAGCGTCGACAATTACGGTCATTCGAAGTCGAGCGTGATGTTTCCAGTCCATTTGTCGTAATAGCGCTGCTTTTATAACCGAAGCGTAATGAAACTCGTTTAAATATCACAAAAGTGGTTGGATTACGGCGGCCAAGCACTTTATACTCCTTAATTACTGCCCTCGACAGAAATAATTGGGAACTTTGGGGATTACAGCCGGACTTTACTGGCGTATGACGTTTGCGAAACGCGTCCAAGAATGAAATCAGCTAATGCACTTTCCGACTGGAAAATGCTCGCCTTATAGTAAAAATGTGAGAGTTATTTTAATTCAGACTATGTGGTATTTATAATATCTTGAATAACGCTTTTATGTTTACCCAACTTGTATCTGGTGAAGCGATGATTAATTGGTTGAAATCATCTTCACATCAGATATGTAGAAATTAAAAATATTCCCTTTAGCGCCGTTATATAAACAAATAGATTAATGATGATTGAAGCCTAATCTCTGTTCACTTCAATGGTTTTGAGAAGATAAGCTTATATTATATTCCATTCAATCTCAAATATTTCAATAATAATTTTACAGTGTTAGTAAACTTGTTAGTAAAAATAAAATAAAAAATCTTATTCAGCCTGATTACATGAATATGCTTAATTACTTCTCTATATTTTACCGAATATTCCAATTCATTTGAAGTTTACAGAATGACGGCACTATCTGAATCTGTTAGATTTGCAATGAATACAAACAATGGGTTAGCCGAACTAAAATCCCAGTAAGCTTCGGATCCGACAAGCGACTGGAACGGAACTCATTGGGCATTGTTCGTTAACTGAATGGGAACAAATCAGAGCTCATGATTTAGGATTCGATGTGTATAGCATCTGAATTTGGAACGCGCTTCGTTTTCGTTATGAATCACTAACTGCGTTGATGCTATTTGCTCTGATGGCGATTCTGATTTAGATTAAGCGATGCGATTCCACTGGTTTTGAGAGATATGTCCGCTTTATGTTATTTGTCGCTAAATAGCTCATTCAGATTGGCTGATCGTTAAATAAGATGTCATTTACGTCAGGAATACTGGCTATAACTAGCAGACGCGGGTTTTAAACCACCTTTAGCGATATTTAGATAAACTTTTGGTTATTAAAGCATTGCTTTAGACCGTTGCCAGAATTGGAAAGGAGATAGTCCATTATACATAATGGCATTAAATGCTTCTTATAATTTAAATCAATATCATCAAGATTTGAATGAAAGTTATAAAATTTACAGTAGAAATTAAAATCTTCCTAGACTTGCAGCAATACGAGTGTCGAATGAGGCGCACTAATCGAATGAGCTTCGTGATTAGCAGCTAAGAGCGATTCGCCGCTGCCTCTTTAATAATTATGCCTTCCTCCCCCCTATTTAATTTTCATTAACTTACATTACCCAAGACATTAACAGCTGAATTAGGAATTCCTTCCAACACTCGAAATCAGGTTGAACAACAAAGTTTCACAGAAAATAAGATAGAAACAATTTGTTACGAAAGTTTTCTGGTGTATCACTTTTTACTTTTGCGAGTTCAGTTAATCAGAATGATTTATAGTGATGGTAGGTACCGCAAATATACGATAAAGTATAAAATTTGTTTTGAATTTAGATGAAGTGACTATAAAATCAATATAGCTCAATTTATGTATATAATAACCTCTTTATTTGATATACAAACTTTCACCCCAGGCGCGGCTGTTTTTTTTTGGCATAAATAACTAAAGTGCCATAGACAAATTCAGTTAATAATTTAATTGGAAACGCTCCGAAACGCAGTATCAACTGTCGCATCTGCATAACAATGGCAAACGTTGGCTCCAGCTATAAAACATAGGGCAAGAATGAATGGGTGAAGTTGCCGGCGGCCGGCGTTAACTGATTAATCCTCGCTGGATCACCACCAGAAATATGTATTAGCTGCGCGGATATGAGATTGCTAATCCCACTAATGCACTAGACAAATATCGCCGTCCGTCCCGGCTCACTTGCATTCAAACGATTTTACAAGGTTATTTAGTAAATAGATAGCCCATATTAAGTTGTCAAGTGTTTTTATTTATTATTATGGATAAAAAAATAATACCCTATACCCACTTAGGAAATTTTTGAACAGGTAAATTAATAAGTTTTGGCGGGTCGCTAAACTTATTTATTTTCCAGTAGGTATTCAATATTGAATATTATTGTTTTTTTTTTAGTTTTTTGTCGAAGACTTCTGTTGTAATTGTTGCCTTTTTTATACCTGCATATTTTTTTTATTATTATCTTGCGAATACGTATTACAATTTTGTAGAGCGTATATTTTATTTGAAATACGAACGACGAACTAAAAATATGATATTTGAGTAAGAACAATGTCAAACTAATTACGTAGCACTCACGTTTCGAAGCAAGGGCAAGGTTAACTAATATTTGATCGATAAAATACAAACACATTGACAAGCATTGTCAAGACGTCATGTCATTACCACCACTTAATTGGTCTCATAGTCATAGCAAAATGATTTTAACTAAGGGCAATAACTTTGCGAGACGGCTTTCACTATCCAATGACCTCTGTAAAAGTCACGTTTGAGTAATTACAAACGACTACTCATTACGTGAAAGTTATTAATTAGCGATTTTATTGAAACAAAATTTATTCATTGTCACGGTCGTAAATAAAACTCAACTCATTTTCATTTGGAATTGGGGCTAAAGAACGTTTGTCCATTACATACTAAACTCTGGTTATCCTTTACTCTCGACCTGTGTTTATATCTGCATAATGGTGGCTCAAAAGATACACCTTGTCTACTAAAACAATCAGTTATCTGTGGATAGCATTATGCTTGGTAGGCTTTATTGATAACTACGAATCCCACAATAATCGCTTCAATTATAAAAACACATCTGATTAACTATCTGTACAGTACAGACCTAACTAACAGCGTGTTGAAACGCATGTCTGTTAACATATTTAAAATAAAAGTCATCAGTCATAGGTAGGTGGCGCCCTCACGCACAAGTGCAGTCCATTCATTTGCCGGATGGATTAATTTCCGCCGTGAGATCGTTCCAAAGGGAAATGCGATTGGAACAAAATACGCGACTGGGACCGAGGGCCGGTCCGTCCTGATATTTCATTTTATGTCCATTTATGTCTGAAAGGGTTAAAAGCTATTCTATGTCAACTAAACGGTTTTGATTGAACGCTCTGTTATATTGCCGTTGGGAATTGATTTAAAATCGTGCTGTGGGTGCGAATTTTTTAGTTAAACTTTTATGGGATAAAATAAAGAGCTATAGTTGAATTGCCATTGGTATGTCGTATGAGGCGTGTTAACATTTATACACAAGAATATGTCAAGTATTTAATGTGAGAGAATTCATTGCACGTGTATGAAATAAAGCCACAAAAAATACTTAAAAAACTTCGACTGGTTTTGTATACCAGATCATGAGTTGTTTGTGAATCAGATTCGGAAAACGTAAAAGGGACGAAAAATGTAAGCTTTTTGTAATCTTTTCGTCTGGTTTCCGCAGGGTGGAAATCCATTGGCTTCAAAAAGGAAATGTCTGACTTAACCTAGTACTCCTGCCAAACTAAAGTAGCTGCACCGGCCACCTCTATCTGATGCCAAGAGATAATAAGAATGGCTAGTCGGAACGTCAATATATGAACTTAAGTGCAAACTCCGGGAATACGTTATTCGCCTAACTTCTTAGGTAAGTCTTTTACTTAGTCATTGAAAGCTTTATGCATTTTAAGATATATCTTTACAATCGTCAGTATAAAGTAAATACTAGTCAACTTCTAAAGGCCACTGCTTTACCAAGTGTATGAATTGAAATACTATACTAATACATTTTAAGTTTGGACTAATTTTTTTTTAATTTATTTAGTTATATTTTGAGAATTATTTTACATTCGCCAGGACTAATATTTTGGTTGACTGCATTAGAAAATCTAGACAAATAATGCCTTCCTCGACAAATGGTCTATCCAACACAAAAAGATTTCTCCAATTCGAACCAGTAGTTCCTGAGTTTAGCGCGTTCAACCAAACAAACGCTTCAGCTTTAATACATTGGTATGATTTAAAAGTCATAAATTAAATTAACGCACAAAGAAAGCGATTGATGCAATAGGAATAATTCGGTATTGTTTTGCGGCGCGGCGCCAGCATCGTAACAGGCGCGTGCTCGGCCCCGGCCTATGCCCGGATTTAACTTTATTAGCCTCCGCGGCACACGGCCAACGCAGCCATGATTACTAAGAGAATTTTCTTATTGTTTTCGTCCCTCCGTCCAAACATGCTTTAAGGAGCTGTAAAAGGTTATTTTACTACAACTTGGTCGGTTCTAACTTTTAAACTGATACTATCGGGAAAGGGGTTATTCGTCTATCACGCGTACAAAAATTCAATTCAATTTCCCGAGTCATGTCGATTCTGTAAATTTATGTGCACGAGTTTATGATGCATTTTACGATGGCCTCTCGGTCAAACACGCGACTCTAAGGCATATGGTACTCACGCAGGGTTTATAACGCGAACTAAAATAAAGGTTATTACACAAAAAAAGTTTAACATGGTAGGTACCTATCCTCGAAAAAAATAACGTAGGTATATAGCAAGGAAGTCGTCAGAGAGCTTATTTATTTATTTATTTATTTATTTATTTATTTATTTATTGCACTCATGTTGTATAGTAGGTCTTAAAGCTAATTATACATATCAGTCCAAACATGAACCCTGCTAGGGTACCGCAATATTGTAAATTAAATAAGTAAACTATGTAAGTAAGTGAAACAGAACATAAGAAACACCATAAAATACACAACAAATAAACACTAATGAATACAACACTAAAACAAATAAACACTAATAAAACTGAACAAAAGGCATACAAATACTCAACAATAATAAAATCTTATTTCCAGCTAACTTATTTTTAAACTTAGGAATTCTGACAGAGAATAGAAACACTTTTCTAATAAATAATTTTTGACTGCATTTTTGAATTTAATGATGTTGCCTTCGTTCTTCAGTTCTGTTGGTAGGTTGTTATACACTTTTACACACATTGCAAAGGGGCTTTGCCTAACCATTTCCAGTTTGGTGTCTGGTAAGGCCAATTTCTTACGGGGGCGCAAATTCTGGGGACGGGAATATTCGAGGAACATGTGTGGGTTACTTTTTACAAATATGCTAATTTCTAAAATGTAAATGCTAGTAAGGGTTAGAATTTGCTCTTGCCTGAAGTAAGGTCTACAACTTGTCATTTGATCTTTGTTCAAAATGATCCTAACACATTTTTTTTGAAGAATAAATATTTTCTCTGCCTCTGTACTATTTCCCCTTATTCTTTTCAGTATCGTATTTGTATAAAATTATCATTTATTTAGCATTTATTGAAGACGAGTATTAAACAAACCACTCTGTGTTATGGTAATTACTTGTGTAAAGTTTCTTTAATGGACTAAGTTACAAAAGTATTTACGCAGGGAAAGTCTATTTGAATGGTGTAAACGAAATTTGTGGACAAAATTGTACATGTAATGTTTCGCGCGTAGCCGTAACAACCGCCTGGATTTAATTAAATTGTCGCTTAGAGTCAACTCAGTAATGTCACAATCAAATTTGCTTTTTCTGTTATGAGAATGGCTTCAATAAAGATACAGTAATTTGAAACAGCTAAGTATGTCACAAATCTTATAACAATAAATCAAAAAAGTTTTCTCGTGAAATTATTACAATAACGTTGCAATATTAAATAAATGCGCTAAACGATGATGATATAATGTGTAATTTGTTGTTTAAGTTCTGTGTACGAGTTTGGATTTTAACATTCAAACAGCATCAGGTGTGCGAAGGTAAGGGGAATTTGTACTAACTCGAGCGGGCGAGTGATGATGACATTTACTGGCGATGTAGCAGGCCCCAGCGACCTCTTCGCTCCACGCCGTTAAACAAACGCCAATGACGATCTCAGAGCAAAATTTAAAACATAATGAAGAGTTTAAAAGTAATATTAAACATGTTATTCGTTTTAAGCAATAAGTTTTCAAAAATTGCTTGGGTATTCTGGTGCCAGTTTTTCGATGTAGGTCCATTTCCATAGTGAAAATACGAGAGAACTTTGTGTCTATTTCACTTTGACAACTTAAGTATTGGCGTAAAGGACCAAATTATTGTTATAGCTTATATAAAAAGAACAGCCTATAAACCTACGTAATTCATACTGCTGAATTTGCATAAAACGAACAAAATTCTTTCGTCTTACGAGGGTAAAGAAAAGTAAATCCTGCAACACGATTTAAAACGAATCTTACAATACGAATTCAATTCCGAAGAACGTGTTTAAAGAATTCATCGATGCTATTGCATCAGACATGCATTGCAAGTAGATACATCAATAAAACAACTTTAAACAGGTACAGAGGTGTAAATATTTCCGATTCGATTGTCTTTCGCGAGATAAAGAATTTAGAAGCTTTAACTTTTATTCTGAATAGCACTCGGTGTTTTTTTAATAATACCACTTATTCCAG
Organism: Nomophila noctuella; assembly: GCA_958496325.1. Classification (NCBI taxonomy): domain Eukaryota; kingdom Metazoa; phylum Arthropoda; class Insecta; order Lepidoptera; family Crambidae; genus Nomophila; species Nomophila noctuella. Next base: position 9,528,197 of record OY292486.1, on the reverse strand, counting down.
GAATTTAAAACCGTAAGACATCTACAATTATGTACTTTTATAAGAAACAGTAGTAGTAGTAGTAGTAGTACAGTAGTTTTATAACAACAGTATCTATGAACTTTGGGGCCCAATATGGTGTTTCCTTTTAGTAAGGCTAGTTTACAAAACATCGATAATATTGTTTAAAAGGAGTGCTATACCTAGAGCCACGAGGTGATTGTGCTATGCACTAGATTCCTAAAACACAATAACCTCAGCGAAACGTTTGCCTTCCTCCACCTGAAATGAAATTGTTTCATTTGAAAATTTTGCAGATTCATACAGTGAGGTATTTAGAAGAAAGTATTATGCTTACCGTTAAATCTGGTGTGATTTCTTTCATTATCCTGTGTTGTCCTTGTTGTCTTACTAGGTTTAAATCGCCTTTGACTATTTCTGGCTTATTCTTAGGCATTCGCATCGCACCACCAGAAAACGTATCACGTATGTCATGCGACAGTCTGTACCTTCTATTTTCACCATCATCAGAAATTCTATATTTGTTTTGAATATTACTGGATATTCCATATTTATTACCATTTTCTGATATTCTGTAATTGTCTTCGTTATTCATATAATTGGTAACTCTATTATATTGCCCTGAGACAGCGTATTTCAATTTATTTTCATTGCGATGGTCTTCAGTATTTTCTTTACTTTCATCATTAGTAATCCTGTGATTGTTTGCAGTAATTCTATAATTATCTCTATTATTATAGATCATATTAACATTTTCATTATTGTCATGAGTGTTTTTGTAATTGGAATCAAAAAGCGGAATATCGGCAGCTAAAGGGTCACGGAAATATTTAGTTTTTTGTTCAGCGGCTTTTGAAATTCTATTTTTTTCTTCGTCGTGACTAGTACAAAATTTGCCATCTACATGACTGGACAGTTTTAATTTATCTTCATTATTATTATTATCAAGCTTATATTTTTCTTCATAATATGAAACTAGTTTCATCATAAGAACGTCTCTTAAGGCATCTTTTTGAGTACTTATTTTATCCTAAAACAAACATTAAATCTCATAAAGTATCATTAAGATGTAACAATCAGTGACTTGACACAATAAATAATCTGAATATAGAAATCGTGTCTCGGTGGTCGGATCAGATGTAAATGATACTTACTTACATTATATCTTTTGTCTTGTCTATTTAGTGGAGTTGTAAATCGCTTCGGTTTCACATTGAAACGGTTAGGTACATCGTGGAACATGTTTTCTTCTTTACGAGTATAAACAATGTTACTCATATCATTGACAAAGTTCTTGAAGTCACCCGACAGCTCATTTCGATAATCGTTCCGTGGCTGACGAAAATATTGGATAGTATTAATATTAAGGAAAAATTGGTATATAATTATTTGTACATCAAAATAAAGCACTTACCTTTGCAGTTGCGAAGTCATTATTTAATATAATAACTGATAAAACCAGTAACAAAAAGCGACTCAAAATTAGTCGCATGAGAACACTACCACACGACATTTGCCATTGGAAGAAATCGCTCACTAAACAAAGTGCTGATAAGGATTTTTGTAAGCGTCGTTTTACGACGATAGCGTGCGTGTATTTCCGTTTTCTATTTATTTGTATCGTAGGTATAATGTCAATACTATGGAAATGTAGACTTGAGGGGAAAAATTTGTTAAGAGTATGCTAAACTTTTAGATGCAGTAATAAATATAACATTATATTGATTACATAACTGCATATCAAATTATGTATATTATATACCATATTTATTGTCACTGTAAACTATTAAAATAAATTAAACCATAATCACAACACACAATTTGACTTCCTTATTACGGATCTAAATGTAATTTAAGTGCAAATTTTCGAATACAACTTTCGAATCCCATTGAGTCGATATCCTTTAGAAAGAGCGAATAAAAGTGACATGGCGTTGCAAGAATCCGCGACTCGGAGAGCTTATCGTGACATCGGTGTCCTGTGACTAAATGCAGCGACTCGGGACGGAACCTGAGCGTAGGTTTAATGGTTTCGCGTTGATCCTGCAAGGCGGGCGCAGTTACACGGCTAGATTTATTAGTTCAATTACCCTGCCCTGTTCCCGCTCCGCTTGCTTGAGCGCAGACGCCAACAAGTAAATTTTGCTCAGCTTGTAAACGTTCCACTGTTTTTTCTACTTTTTTGACACCTTAACGTGTTCCCCGGATTAAAAATATGTTAATTCCCGGGTAATACATATTTATTACGGAATATGTTGCACAAGGGAGTATGCTTTGGGCTTTAAGACGGAAAGTTACTTAAAAAAGACAAACGACCCTTTCGGTCCTTTCTGCTTTGCGAATGTTTATAAATAAAATATTTTCGAACATATTCTGAGTCTGATTAAGAAGTGTTATATTTATACTAAAGACTACCAGCTTTAAAAGTCCATAAAGAGTTTTGGTAACAAACAAGCGGCCGCCCGTGTTTCCGTCCGCTTAGAGATCGGTCTTTGCGCACAAAGTGTTGTACATACTATAGCTTAACGCATTTCTCGACTAATGTACAATAATGTATAATAGTGTAAATATTAAAAAATGTGAAGTATTGGTCCTAAAGCAAAGTCATACCTTAAACTGAAAGAAGCAAAGCTACAAAATCGTAGCAGGACTACAAAATGCCAGTATCTCTAGCTTGTGCTCCACACCTCTCCACCTGTATGGTTTGTGTAGCCACAATCACAGGCAAGTAGCTCCATTAAGGTGTATGTAGTAAGTACACTTAAACCAACAACAGTAATGCATTTTGCTATGCAACTTTCATGTACATATTATGTAATAAATATATAAAAAATAATAAACATTATATAAAAACTATATATACTTATATAATCAAGCCGGCGAGTTTGTCTGTTTGTTTGTTTGTTTGAACGCGCTAATCTCCAGATCTACTCATTAGAATTGAAAAAATATTGTTGTGTTGGATAGTCCAATTGTGCAGGAAGGCTTAAGCTTCAATATAACACTATGTGTGCCGAACTCGATCGTATTGGAGGAGCTCGATGGCGCAGTGGTTAGCGCACTCGGCCTGAGGCAGCTAAATTAGGCAACGATCGCAGATGCCAGTCATCGGATGGGTGAACGAAAAATATCATCTCGAGCTCCTCGAATGGCTCAAGAGCCTTTTACATACTACTTGGGTATGAAGTATGAAGAACGTAAACGGCACCGATTTAGCCGTACATGAGTTTAAATCTTGTTATTTAAAGAAGATATTATCATCTGATGTTCTTTAAACTGTTTTGCTTTTATTTTTCAACAAAGGCGCTGCGCTCGTAACTCTTCATTTAAGTTTGCTTAACTACGGGTGTTTCTGAGGAAATACCCTTAGGCTCTTTTTGCTGTAGGTAATTTTAGAGTTAGTTTGCAGACGTTATTCTGTTTCGGAAAATCAGAAGCAATAAAATGTTGCAGTTTTTGTTTCGACTAGTAAAGGATAAATCTTGTTACAATCTTGTGCTAGATCTAAAGCTACGTATACTGTGATAGTAGCGTAGCTGGCGGAATGCTCTACTGCACAATGGTAGGTGTGACAAAACCACAATGGCGGGCGGAGCGTCGAGCGGAGCGACCGAGCGAGCGGGCGCGACCGCAGACACCCCCTGTCGATACAACTTGGCCAACTTTCAAATTTGTGGGTTGGCGCTTTCAGAGCTTATCCCTACTTAGTTCTACATACAAATTGGGAAATCCACGTATGCATTTGTTCCGAACTAGCAGTAATCTGATTTTAGCAGCGCAATTTCGGACGCCGTGTTTTGGAATCGATGTGTTCTAGTTCGCATATAGAATGTTTAGCGAGCGGTATTGTAAATTAGAAAGTTGCAGACCAAACAATCCGTTGTGAGGTTAATGTGGTAAACTATACTGCATTACGTTGCATTTTGTCAAATAAACTATTTAACATGCATTATTTAAAAAATTGAGATTTTGAAATAATACTACACTTGAATGTAAAAAACATATTCAAGTGTAGTCTTATTTCAAAATTACAGAAAGACGTGCCTCTTATCTATAACAACCTTATGATTTGAGTTTTTATAACATCCCAGAAATGTATTGAATCTTTTATTATTTGCTATTAAAATGTAAATGTTATAATCCATCTTGAAAACTATATATAATATGTAATCAAATTATTTAAAGAAACTGACGACTTTAAGTCTATTTAGTAGGCCCACTCTAAGAAATTTATATCGCCCAGTCCCGTATTATTGGCGCAGTAAACACAACACAACGTGAAATCCAAGTCGTACATCTACCTGAGAAAATAATATATAAAGGTGGTCGCTAAACAATTCAGGTCAGCAACTCGTTATATTGATAGAACGGTCCGAATGTGCGATAGTGTTCGCGGGCGAGCGGTCGCCTCAGTCGATAGCGGCCGGCCGCGTTCATGAATATTGGAGAAGCACGCGCGCTCCGTGGATCCTCCAGATTCCGTGCTTGTATCCGTAGCTTTACGTCTACCTTTTATATTCCTTTGTATGCATGCTGTAAATACACCTCGTACTTTTTTTAGCGCCAAAAAACGCATAAATACATATTCGGACCGTGCCGGAGCGCGTTCCGCGAATCGGGTTTAGCGTGAGTGATCTCCAATTAGCAAGTAACTTTTTTACAACACCATGGCGTGTTCCAATGTAGTTAATATTTCGCGTTTACGGCTTAATTTTTTGCATTGCATAAAGCTAATGGAAATAATTGTTTCATATTTAAGATAAGATACCAATCTTAATTTGCCTTATTGACCTCATATTCAGTGTTACAAGCTGAAATTAGTAATTTGTAGTTTATGGCCATGACTTAATTATCTTGTTTTTTCTGTTCTTCTTTCTTTCTTATAAAGAGTCCATTGGAAAATCCAAATAAAACATAGCTTCGTCATTTTTGATGAACTATGAAATGTTTTATGCTCCTCAGGTTCCACCAAGCTTGTGGCAGAGACGTGAAGCAATATTTGTACCACACGGCTACCACAGCTCTAAAGAGCGGCTATAAAAGTTTATGAACTATAATTTTGATACGTTAAATAAAAAATATGCAAACATCAAGATTTAAATCATATCGTATCTCATATTTTTTTCCTTAGTTAGCTAGTTATCGGTTCTTGAAACAAGCAAAATGGGGTAATAGATTTAAATATAAATTGCACGTAACTCTTATATTCAGGTGGGCCATTCCTTATTCGTGTCGTAAAAACGTAATAGATGGAAATTCACGATTTTGAAGAATTAGGGGCGTCGGGTCTGCTCACCGAGGAGCCGTGGAATTTATTATTCAGACAGAAGCGATCGGTGCGGACGCGTCGGGCGCGCCCCTCGCGTCAGCCGGCCGCGCTAGAGATTGACTTATGCGATCAACTAGCGCTATCTGTGATGATTCCGAGACCCTCAGCCGAGGCTTGTATGGAAAATATCGTCATTTATTAAAACAAAACAGTTTGACATGTCCATATGTTTCGGCGTCCGGCTCAGAAGCGATTGATGCGGACGCAAAGAGAGTGGCGTCAGCGTTTGACTTATGCGATTAATTAGCGCTGCAGCTTACTATGCTGACTACGAGGCCTTTTATAAGACTAACTAAATAGGCTATTTTATATTGCCTCATAAAAATTACAGAATGAAATTAGCTAAGTATTTTAGTTCATCGCGACTAGTTATACCGAATTTGTTGGCACTACAAATTAAATTCAATTAGCGTATAATTTCTAAAGTGCTACCACGTTTACAAACATCATAAACTTCCACACGTCTAAAACGACTCTACAAAAAGGTGACAACTGCTCTCGTAAAACACTTTTTGGCTTGAAAGGCGACGAGTGTAGCACTGCCCGTCCGTCCACTAAAATTTAATTGCAGTATATCAATTACGCAGTCCTCCGTTGTAGCCACAGTGTCGTGTCAAATTGCTGGCCGGCGCGTTCTGCGCCTCTTGTCAAGACTACGAGAACACGAGTGCGGAGTCAAGTTTATATTACTGTGAATAAATTACGGTCGGTGTCATTCGTGTATTCATAGCTCCGATTGATGAAGGCCATAGATGCTCCATATGTCACAATTGAGTGTCTCCACCAAAACATAAAAAATCACTTAACTTTTCACTTGAGTCCGTTTTTCTCTCAGTATTTCTCAACAAAAGATGAGGGACACGCGATAATGACGTCATTCCACTTGGCAGTTCAGGCAGCAGAGGTACGTGTGTCTGCTATTTTGCTCTATCACACGTGATTTATAACAAGGAGAAATAGAATAGAATAAATGTTAAATTATTCATTATCTATTGATATTCATTAATCCGAGATTTAGAGCCAGTTTCAACGCTGTCAGATAAATTACTGATAGCCTAACTGACAGATTATTGAGAAGAAAGGTATCAGGAACTTATAAGAAGTCCTAATATGACATTCAATCGATAAAAGGAGGAAAAAGGAAGACGTCGAATATGACGAAGATATTAAATCATTAATTAGTCCAGCTGGGGAACTGAATATTCGTTAATTGATAAGCAATGATCAATGTTTGTCTTTGTTACCCTGATTATTAATTAAAGCAAATATTTGTGATACAACGTTGCTTCCGATGCGTCATAACAAAGTTGTTTACACGACTATTTGCGTTGGGAGTTTAGGGTCAGATCAATATAGAATGTGTATTCCCTGTGATCAGATTGATGTGTAAATTTATTTAATTGCTAAAAATAATGTTTTGTTTATCACGTCATCATATCCAGGTTATTTTTTTTATTAAACATTAAATGTTTTGAAAGTTAAACATAACGCATTTGAAATTATTTTTTCCAGGGGTTTTTCTTGCGTTATCAAGATTCCCGTTTTATCATGTTCTATTTAAAGATCATGTTTTATTTTTGAATAACATTATTTATATGTAAAATCCTGTAAAAGTCAAAAGAATCTTATAAAATGAAGAATGTGTGAAAAGGTAACTAGTGATTTGAATTTTGAAAATAAACAAAGAATATTCCTCGAAATTCAAACTCAAAATTATTATCAAAAAGATCTAAACAAACAAAGCCTTTGCAAAGGCACACCTTTATTAGTACTAGCGGCCGCCCGCGACTCCGTCCGCGTGCCGGTTTCTGCACACATAGGTGTATACTATTGCCTCTAGCCTTCCTCGTCAAATGTACTTACTATCTAACACAAATCGAACCAGTTCCTGAGATTAGGGCATTCAAACAAACGAACAAACTCTTCAGCTTTGTAGATTACTACAGTAGTTTTATTTGAAAATACACATTTGTGCAAATAAATACATGTCAGTAAGATCAAATCCAAAGAAGCGTTATATCGCCGAGCCTCCATCACGCGTTGTCTTAAATCAATTGAGCTTGACTGCCGGCCGCAGCCCGGCCAGCGCGTCCGCTGAAAGATGCTCTGTCAGAGGTTGACAGCCGCCATTTGTCGCGGTGCATCGCCCATCCGTCTGAGCCACAGCTTTATGAATATCAATAGATGCAACGAATAATTTAACAGTTCTGCTATCCTCTCTCTCCTTATTACGAATCACGTGTGATAGACATTGATGTATTACTACTACGTATAGAGGTGACATCTCGAGCAAATGTTTGCTGTTCCTAAATAAATTTAATTTAAATAAAACAAATATTTTCTTACCCAGAACTCTTCAGCTTTACTATACATATAAGTATAGACTAGCGGCCGCGCGCGACTTCGCCCACGTGGCTTTCATTTTATCCCCTTGATAGAATTTATCAACATCCTTTCTGAGCGGATGCCTACGTCATAACATCTACCAGCATGTCAAATTTCAGCCCAATTACTGCGTCAGTCAGTCTCCTTTGAGTTAGGTATATATATTAAGATTGGTTTATTCATTTTAATATAAATTCATTTTCATTGATCATCTTATGCTAGTATGGTGATGTCAATGAATAGGATACCTTGACGGTGCCGTATCTATTGCTATGGCGATAAGGTATCGTCTTTTGTTTCCCATCAAGCCGAGCAGAGCAAATATAATGTGATTACATGAGAAAAATATATAATATGCTTGCATTTATATCACCATCCATAATAAGAATAGTGGAATGTATTCTTATACAAAAAACCGGCCAAGAGCGTGTCGGACACGCCCATGAAAGGGTTCCGTAGCTAAAAGATGGCCCGACCGCTTAAGACACCATTTAGTAAGGGCAACTGCACGTCAGAAGTTGGTCAAGTTGTATAAAAATAACTATGTATGATACAGAGTTCGCTATAGTTTTCGTTGAAAGTACTTACTTGGAGGTATACACGACATTTTTTTCAAAATTATTGTAATTGTATTTCAAAAGTTAAGGGGGGGGGGACGCTCTAATTTTTACTTTGTATTAATATATCTCGAGACTGGGGTGTTTGATCCACATGGTTTCAAGGCAAGTTTTATTGTATTTAAAAATACCTTTTTAACGATACCCCACACGATGGGGTAAGTCGAAGTTTTTTTTTCGAATTTACTTTTCGTTGTATGGGACGGGGGGTAAAAATAATTATTTTTCGATTATTTTAAAAACCAATTCTTGAATTATCACTATACATCTCTCCACCAATTTTCGTGGCAATCGGTTCAGAAACGGCGGAGAACGAGCCAGGACAGACAGACAGACAGACAGACAGACAGACAGACAGACAGACAGACAGACATGACGAAACTATAAGGGTTCCGTTTTTTGCCATTTGGCTACGGAACCCTAAAAACGTGCAGGTAAAAGATATTTACATTACATTTAGCTCAGCTAAAGTATGCTCTTAAACTGAATTCATTTTTAGTCAACAGCGGGCCTCGTAATTACATCACTTTCAAATAAAATATGTAATCGTAAATTATTTTCAACTACGCTCTGAAGTAAAATAGAAAAAAGACTTTTGATTGATATGCGCTAATTATGTAATTTTTATTTTAGTTAGTGGTGATTTAGACTGAGTTGTTTTTCTGCAAGTTATGTATACTAACTCATAAGCAACGTTTTATGTTATTTGTAAAAATCATGTTTCAGATAAAAATATTTTTAGTGACACTTATTCAGATTTTACTTTGTAACATAATTTGCTAACCGTAAAGAGGTAAATTGACGATGCAGTATACCGAAAAACTCTTTGAAAATGTTTTTTGAAATAATTAATTGCAAAATTAACCGTAAAACGATGGCAAAAGCTTTAATTTGTATACGTACCGTCTTATTGCGGTCGAAAGAATTTCAACCGATCCCAATTTGTTCCTTAAAGCTCGTAGGGATTAATCTACCAAAGTCCCTTGGGTTGTGAGTAATTAACGAAATCCCTTTTACCTTGACCACAACTGCTTAAAACAATTTAATGCTGTATCATTATATTTTGTTTTTATCCTTTTCCTTTTGCGTTAATTGTTTATTTATAAGAACTAAAAAACTTGGTTTAATTTAAAAATAATATGAAAGACCAACTAGTTACTATCATACCAATAGAAAATTTTATTTCGATAACTAATGATAAAGCCACATATTCCCATTTCAACGTATGATGTCATGAAAATTCATATGTGACGGCATCTACAACCCCAATACGAATAGACGAGGCAATGAGAATGGTTGAGAGCGCAATTACCAATATGGGAGGGGGACTGGTAGAAGGAGAATTGATAAAATAAGGAATACCTGAACGGAAAGTAGCAATAAGCTTCTTATCTTCAACGTTTTTTGTGTGCAGTCGTTGAGTAAAATGTTATGATCAAACAAAGCGCACCGGCAAATACGCCAGCGGTGAGAAAATATGGTGTAGGTAATATTTGTAGAATAAAATCTTCAAATCAACTTATACAATTGTTATGACTTATTAAATAAAGTCACATTAGTGTCAGCCACCAATATGACTTATATCGTACACTTCTTCACCTACTTACTTATTTATTTTATTTGTTACTTACTTATTGTACGCATATTGGTAGAAGCGAGTGAAAATATATACAATTAAAAAACAATCGAGGCGCGGTTTACGAAATGGAATATACTTCTTTTAAAATTAAATTATATTCGGCCTGTCCGCGGTAGTTTACTCCTCAACGTAAAGACACGTGACATCCTCGAGCATGTCGTGTCCTATACATAAAGTTGTGTAAGGGAACAAGGCGGCATGCGTCACACATGTCATCCATTGTTGGGTGATTGTCTCAGATATTAGCGTTACAATCAATCACTGGTGTGGCCGTGACATATACGTAATTAGTAGGGAACCTGCCAGCTGCCGTATTCCGGAGCCCAGGACCTAGTTGTGTGTAAACTGTAATCATTTATTGTTTCACAAGTTATTTAGGCGGAATAATTGCTGGTTGTCTGAGTAATATAAATGCTGTGAAAATGTCTACTTAGTGTATAATTGACGGTTAAAATAGCCTAAAACATTACAGTGAGTATATTATTATACATTCTTTGGATTGGTATTTATAGACTATATAATATGTTATGACAGCATTTAAAAATATGGAATTGACCATGTAATAAGACTGTGACAAAATTATTATTTGTTAATGTTGTAGTAACAATTATAAAAAAAAAATACTTCAAGCAGAATATTTTTTTACACGCGTCTGAAGTTTTATTGTAATTACATTTCGCTTATTAAAGAGCTATTATAAAAGTTCTATTACATAAAAATCCTAAATTTGATTAATCTTAGAGAAAGTTAAGTTTCAGTTTCGTAAATACAACAATGTTTGTTTATAGAAGTGGTTCAGCGATAGTTATTTCCCATATTAAAACAAATATCCTCTATAAACGTTATCCTATTCGTAATAATTGCTAATAATAATGGGGGTTAACGGAATAATCCGCGAGACATCAGAGACGAAGGGCCGCTGACGGCAACGCGACGCGACGTCGGTATAACGCGACGTAGGGAACACGACGTCGAAGGAACGCGACGTCTACGCAACAAGATGTCGAGGGAACAAGACGAGGGAACACGTCGGGCTGTCTTTACGTGCTGTCTCAATTAAGTAAACCTAATGAAATAGCTGAGATATTACGTAAGTGCGCCATATTTGACGTGGTTTAAATTATTAATGAGGCAACAGATGCGAGTTTATTTATGATGATATTTTAGGGCATGTGAATTTAGATAACGAAAAAATTAGAATTTTTATTTGTGTACCTACTTTCTCGTAGCATGTCGAGGCGATTTGCGAGATTTTAAGAATTTACAATTTGTTATAAGTGGGTAACTTAATTACAAGATATGAGAAATTAATTCATCTGTTTCGGTAAATACAACTTTATTAATCTTGTTGTTAACCTATAATTTTATTTTATTAAATTTCATGTCAATTTTTTCACAAAAAAAACCAATTCAAGCATCTGGAACATTCCAATTTACTTAAATCTACACTGCATCCGGCTAAACTATTAGTGGAGTCAATGAAGCATTTGACTCGAAAGTCCTCAAGAACAGCTCCGATTTCGATGATTTTTTTTTTGTTAATTTTGTTTTTTTATATTATTTAAAATCAGAAACCTCTTAGAGCGGGGACGGAACTATTTATATTGTTTTAACAGTATCAACGATATGGATAAAAAAATTAAGTTTGCTCTCTATTTTTTTGTAGAAAAATCTCCATAAAATAATCTTATGGTTACAAATAGTTGTTACAAAAAAGATTTTAACAATAATTTAATATTATTTTGACGCGTATATTTGGGTTTCATACAAACTTTCATCCCCCGTTTAATCCCTCTATGAGTGAAATTTACCAAAATCGTTCATAGGGAATGCCTACGTCATAATAACTTGATGCATACAAAGTTTTAGCCCGATCGGCTCAAAATTGACAAAGTTTCATACAAACTTTCATCCCCTATTTTATCCCCTTAGAGGTTCAATTTATCAAAATGATTTCTCAGGCGATGCTCACATCATAATAGCTAATATGTATGCAAAGTTTCAGCTCGATCGGCTTAAAATTGACAAAGTTTCATACGAACGTTCATTCCCTATTTCACCCCCTTGGGGGTTGAATTGATCACAATCCTTTCTTACTGGATGCCTACGTCATAACATCTACCTGCATACCAAATTTCAGCCCGATCCGTCCAGTAGTTTGGGCTGTGCGTTGATAGATCACTATGTCAGTCAGTCACCTTTGAGTTTTGTATATATAAGATCGGGCTTTATTTTATATATATAGATTTGAGTTTTATATATATAGATTGTTTATAACATTCATTAATATATTTACAAGTTTTTAATGGATATTGTATAGGAGAATTTTTTTTGTGTATGAAATATATCGTAGATATTTTTTATACAATATAGATAGTTCCGTCCCCGCTCTAGGAGGTTTCTGATTTTGAATAATATAAAAAAACAAAATTAACAAAAAAAAATCATCGAAATCGGAGCTGTTCTTGAGGACTTTCGAATATTGCCTGTTTTATGTAAGTATTCATTGACTCCACTGTATGTAGTTGTCATTTAAACGCTCCCACTTTTTTGAGCACGTGCCAAATACTTGTATTTTTTGCTGAAAAAACTTTGCCTATTGTCCATTGATTTGAATTGTATCAGTAGAACAATAGAAGCGGACGTCAGGCAGGGCTTTCGCGCCATTAGTGCAGCCGACAACGAGATAATCTAACGTATTAATTACAGAATAAGTGCCGCAATGGAGCCGAGCAATTTCGCAAAGCCATTTTAATATTGCTGCTTTCTATCTTAATAATTCGTAAAAGTACTTCGCCAAGATAATAGGGTTCGCAGATCGTGAATCTTCTTAATTACCAACAATGTTGAAATTAAGCTTTTAATGAGTTTTAATTAACAAGTTTTGGAACGTTGCGTGAAAATACATAACGATTGTTGCGAGATACCGCCCCCGCTAATATTTACGCCGTAAATTGCGGACAAACTGGCAATTTCGGCAATATCTGCAACAGAACAAGTTTATTGGTGTGCTCTGTATATATTTGATTATATCGTATTATTACAGTTGTGCTTGATTTCGTCGGGCTCAGTTTGCCAATTTAATACTTTACAACTTCAGTTACCAATTCTTTTTTTTATTAGAATTAGCTTCTGAGGAGTTTACTTAATCAAATTAATGTAATATTTTGGCTTCATTCTTCTTTTCGTTATTTAACGATTTTATTATCTTATTCATCACCAAAGATTGTAAACAGAAACAAAATACGTTTGGACTGTATTGTATCCTCCCAAATGGCAATATTGCATGAACGGACTAATCTGCTTAAAACCGAATTTACCACTATCTAGATACTGGAGCAGTATTGGCACTAACAATATTTTATATCACAAACCGATAGCATATATTAATTAATAAAAGCAATAAATAAAGACAATAACAGTAGATAGGGCTGTCGGCACGGGGAGCGGAGCCAACAAACCGAGGTAATCCGCTTTAAGCACCCAATTTTTGGGCACCCGCAAGGTGAGCTTTGGGCCTAGTCTACTTTGAGCGCCGTTTGATATTTTTGGCAAGTCAATAATATGAATTGGTTGGTCAAAGTGGACTGCACCAGCCGTCTGTAGGTAAGTCATTAGTCCGGGGCCAAACGCGCTGCAGGTGCATCCCGCAAACAACACAACACTTTTGAAGACCTCATCTGATTCGATACTAATTCGATATATTAGATTTACTTCGATATTAACGGGGCCATTTAATATTTATGGTAAGACAAATAAAAAGAATAGGTGCTTAACGTGGACATGGCCAGGTGCTTCAGTTGCGGGTGCTCAAAATTGGGTGTTCAACGTGGATTTCCTTTATAAACCGAATATAGGTCACAGGCGCCGAGGCCAAACGCGCTGCAGGTGCATCCCGCAAACAACACGACACTTTTGTGAGACCCTCATCGGGATCAATGAACCCACTCGGATGGATCTACTCATAACTATATTTGGCTCGCCTCCAAATAAGATAACAGATAAAAGAAAAAGAAGATTTACGTTTAACTTTTAAAAAGAAAATTTAAACAAGTAACTAATCTTGTTTTTACTTCCTACTAACAGGATGGTTAGTGTTATTTAGGCAAGCTTCAACACCTTACCCATCGGTAAGGATTAATTCTATAATGACTACTCCGTGTTTTTATTTCTTATGTAACTTGTTTGCGAAGAGACCAAAATAATATTATAACTTTGTCAAGACATATTGTTTACTTGCTGCACGATCTATAATAATATTAACCACAGCTAGCAACTACCTACTGATTTCACCGATAAACTATGCAGGATGCAATATAGTGCACAAGGGAGCGCCATAACAACGGGACATTGTCTATTCTCTTACTAGCCGGTGAGAAAGCAATCTGACGCGAGAGGGCGGTTGTAAGACCAACGGCTTAACCTGCTTTCTGATCCGGAGGTGTTAACATCGCTGCCTTCCCACCTGTAACTGAGAATTTCCTAGCAAGTAAATCCAAGTACAAGTCGGCGGGGTACACCCGACACCGAGGTTTAAGACTTTGAAACGTGCTATAATAGGAAAGAATTGTCAGAAGGTCGGAAAAGACCTATCTATAGCAAATATGCTTCTTCCTATTCTTTTGATATCTTTCATGTCTTTCTCGGTTATTACATCGATCGTAATTGGATGATTGCTTTTTCAAACAATTTTATTTCAAATCGTTAATAATTTAGCTCGTCCGTACCTATTATTTAGTATTATGGTTTGGTTTATAGTTTAAGACATTTATTTATCTCAAAAGATTACAATAATCACTTGAAGAGACAATAACAATTTTATCTTTAAAAACAATAATTTTGCGTGAGCTTACGCACGCGCGAAACAAAGTAGGGTATTTTTATAAAAACAAGCATGAACCAATGCGTCGCGTCGTCGCGATATCCAAACGGGCAGCCCGAGTAAGGCCGCGGACACATTAACTCATTCAAGAATATCTGCTTAATAGTGATTGATCCTTTAAAATGTGGTCTTTGAGTAACTTTTTAAATAAGCTATATGATTTAACGTCTTTGATGAATTTAGGCAATTTATTGTAAAACTGAGCACCCTGAAACATAATATTATTTTTTCCGTAGTTTGTTCTCGGTATTCGTAAGCAAATATTGTTAGACTGGCGAGTTCTATTTTTTTGATGTTGTGATTTGATAATAAAAGTTGTGTCTGTGTGAATAGTTTTGTTTAAAATTTTTCTTATTAGGAGGCAGGTGTTAAATTTATAAGTTTGTGCGACATTCATTAATTTGGTTTTCAGATAAATGTTTTTTGTAGGTGTAAAGTAATCGTATTGGAATAGCGTTTTTATAATTCTATTTTGCAGTGTTTGTAGCTTAGCTAGATTGGTTCTCGCTGCTGATCCCCACACCTCGATAAGGTAGTCTATATGTGACTTCACCAATGAATTATAAATAGTGTATCGCACCCGATCCGGGAGGCTACGCACTATACCACGCATTGCGCCTCTCAGTGATATTAGCTTCGATCGCACTCTCTCGATTTGTGGTTTCCAAGTTAGATGAGTGTCAAGCATAAGCCCAAGATATTTCTCCTCTTTCACCCTATTTATACTTTCGCCATTAATTGTGAGTGATTTATGGTTGTCAATTTTTTTATTTTTGGCACAAAATATTATGTAATTGGTCTTGCTTGTATTAATCGTTAGTAAATTTGACTGAAACCAGCGGTGAAGGATTTGTAGATCCTGCTGAGCTTCACTTATCACCGCATCAATTGCATGGCCACTATAAAGTAGTGATAAAAGTAAAAAGTTTGAATAGTTTGAATTGAAAATGATGTAAAAAAAAAACCGGCCAAGAGCGTGTCGGACACGCCCATGAAAGGGTTCCGTAGCTATAAGATGGGCCGACCGCTTGACACACCTTTAGTAAGGGCAACTGCACGTCATAAGTTGGTCGAGTTGTATAAAAATAACTATGTGTGATACAGAGTTCGCTATTGTTTTCATTGAAGGTACTTACTTGGAGGTATACACCAAATTTTTTTCTGAAATGTTGTAATAGTATTTCAAAAGTTAAGGGGGGGGGGGCGCTCTAATTTTAACTTTGTATTAATATATCTCGAGACTGGGGGGTTTGGTCCACATGGTTCCAAGGCATTTTTTGTTGTTTTTAAAAATACCTTTTTAACGATATCCCACACGATGGAGTAACTAGATTTTTTTTGCTTTTCGCTGTATGGGACGGGGGGGGGGGTTAAAAATAATTATTTTTCCATTAATTTAAAAACCAATTCTTGAATTATTTGTATACATCTCTCCACCAATATTCGTGGCAACCGGTGCAGCAACGGCGGAGAACAAGCCAGGACAGACAGACAGACAGACATGATGAAACTGTAAGGGTTCCTAGTAGACTACGGAACCCTAAAAATTAAAGTAAAATCGACAATAATAGCAAAACTTTTTATACAAACAAGAACAGGATCAATATCAATTATGTTGATCATCATAAAATATAATATTGAACAAAGACAAAGTATACATTGAGCTTAGTGAAATTTTAAGCAGTAAACAATCTCGTTTTTGGAGCATAAATTGTATTGATCGATTACCCCAACATCCCTAGAATGCGATGAATATGGACAAATTAGTAGCAATTTGCGTCGGAACGTACCGGTCGTTTCGGACCAAATGTGAATATCAAATGAGTATTTAAGCTACCCATTTGGATCACTCTCAGCCAATACCAATCATTTCAAAATTGATGCTCGCGGTTTGGCTTGATGATTGTTAATTACTCCTGCTGTTTAAAAATTATACGGCTTTCAATATTTCCTTTGTATGAAATAGCTTTGTACTGAAATAATAATGAAGTGCTTATTTTGTTGGTTAAAAGCCACTTAGATGTGGTAAGCCGATTTCAGTATGAATTTTATCAAACTAATTTAATTCTGCTTAATCCAAAATCATACTACCGCATAACTCACTAGACTATCAGAATGTACGCACAGTATATGAATAAACAAAAACATCGTGTGCTCCAGTTTTATTATCGTGCAACTCGTGCAGACAATGGCGCCGCCGCAATAAGCGTGTGTTTGCCGTAATTTATTCTTGCGCCTCCAGAAAACTAACGAACGAAGCAAGGGTGGTGATGGAGATGCCGTACAACGTCTTGATTATGTCTCCGGCAGATTGAATACATCCGAAGGCGCTACAAAGGGTCTTATTGTTATTCACCCCACTGTCGCTCGGTGACAAACTATTTAGGCAAGTGTCGCCGCCCTTAAGCGGTCCGCTTGATTGTTTCTGCCCGGGGAATTCCTGCCAAACGTTGACCTTTTCGCCGCAGCTATTTCAGCCAGTCGGGTGCTGTTACAGACTCCACAAATTATACCAGTATCCAAACATCACTTAACTGCTATTCTTCTAAACCTAAATCAAACGTAACGGCTATAAATATAAATGACGCCACAAACAGACGACACGAAAACAAAGAGGAAAATATTTTTCTAGCGACGAATTCTGCGAGATATCGAAGATGCTTATAAGAAATATACGTCATCTGAGATTTGTTGCCGAGAAATTGTTTCTGTCTTCGGAGCTACTGCCATACATTTTCACCGTATTATTAAATTTCTCATAAGATAACTCAAAACCTTGGAAATTTCTTACCTACCATCTTATAGCCCTGAAATGAAATTTCAATAATGCCTGATGGCTTTTATTTTTAGATATTATGACTAGGTTACCGCCGAGATTGTTCGCAGTCGACAAGTTATTTTGGCTGTACAAGTAATCCATTAGTCATTTCATATTGTATCAATGCCAGTTTAAATAACACTTGTAGCTTTTAATTGTAAATTAGACCTTACTTAATAAAAATATTCTTAATCGGCGAAGCTGGAGAAGATAGGATACACAAACGAATGCAAACCAGATAACGAAAGAAAGAAACGACAAACAAAGGAAAAAATCAGGAAAGAAAGAAGCTATTTACAGTTTTCCGCACCTAAATCCACGGAAAGAAAAGTATAAGGGACGGGTGCAATAAAATTTAATTATGACAAATATTTATGTGGACATAATATTCTTGGCAAAAAATACCTTGATTTTTGACTTTAGGAGCTGCAGATTTCCCTACGTATGTTTTTGTATATTGCAAAGAATTTGTCACATGGGCCTGGCAACATGTTTATAGTACACACACAATTTTTTGGGTAGTAAATATTGCATCAATTTTAATACAATCCTACATACTCGATCTGAAAAATACCTAAGCACAAGCTGTTGTTTGAACTGTATAACTCAAAAGCTGAAGTTTTCCTTACATTTATTCGGAAGATAGACTCGAAATCCTGAAAGCACGTTTATGTTAGTGGATTGATAGAGATCGATCCGGACGGATCTCGGGTCTATGCAGCGCTCCGTAAACAACCGCAGTGATTGTAACCGCGATTGTACTTGTACACCTTACGATGCGGCGAATACACAATCCACTGATTTACTGTACTGAGATCTACTATCTTATGGCTGGGGTTTGTGAATTCTGCAAAAGCAATCGTTGTGTTTTATCGGTTTCTTTCTTTTTCATGTTACGGCGCAAATTAATGAAGCTATTTAAAGATCGTACCAGCACAAGTTAAATTGATTAAATGCAATAACATGTTAAAATACGTTGATAGATCGCAAATTGGCTTAGGGCATATAAAAATGATCGTTGTAAAATATAACACCTATTTGCTTGATTGTACATATTTATGTACATTTTTTTTGCATTTGCATTAATGCCAACCAAATTGCTGTGGAGCCTATAAATGCATCAGATAACGGCACATAAACACGGTGCTTTATTGCAGCCGTGGCCTATGTGCCCGCAATAACCAATCTTTCTCGACTCGCGCGCCATTTTTTAAACCTGACACCTTATTTCACGCCCGCAAATTCCACCGCACACGTACCGAATGATACGCCCGCTTGTGTAATAATGTCAACTCAAATAAATACGCGAAAGTCATCATCTTTAACTCTCATATTCAAAATTCTGCGATTCAACGGGACTTTCTCAAATGAACGTATTTCGATGCGTGACTTATTTAAATTGGGACTGTGAAATCGGAAAAAAGATTCCATCCAACTCAAATGCGTACTCAGCTTGATGCAGAGTAGCTCGGTCATAGAGAAATCATGCGTATTTAGTAATAAATTAAACTTTAAATAAAAGTGATATAAATGAAAAAAAAAACATAATTATTCCTGCGTCCATTTACTTGCGAATAATGTTTTGGTATAACCAATCGTGAAATAATTATTGTCAAAACGCATTCTTACAACAAATCACGATGACAGATCATCGCCCGCAATGGAACCGGTGAACAAAAGAGGATCTCCACCGCATATTCATGGCATGGGTACCGTTATTGTTGGGCATCGAGCGCGTTCTTTTTTCAAAAGACGCCAAAATAAGAAAAAAATACACATGTAAAATAGTCTGTGGAGCCAAGGAGATACCACGAAAAAAAAATGTCTGTGGAGTCGGCGGACGCTGCCGGCTCCGCGCGACTCGCAGTCACCCCGCGCTCTCCAAGTTTGACAGCTTATATGACCCGTGTAATGGCGCCTTAAACTAAATAAAGCTTTGCATTTGGCTCGTGTGTCGCGAGTCGCGAGCTGCGTTCCCTCAGCGTTGTCTCGGCGAGATTAGAACTTCTCCCGCTGTAGCTACTGTACGTAAGTATATGGTATCCGATAGTTTGCTTTCACGCACATTTGAACTTTGTAACTATTCCAAATTGCTATTGTTTATTGTTATTTCGAAAAATGTGTTGGTAGTAGTAAGTACAGACTGTGTAATGACTTCCAAATATTATGGATTTCCGAAGTGAATATTTTAATTATTGTAAACGTTTTTAATGTTTTCTCAGAGCAGTTGTTTTAATTTATGTATTGGTTGTTGTCAAAACTCTAATGGTTCACTTAAAAAGTAATCCACATTTATTAAGATGAATCTGACGTCATTTATAAGCTGTATCAAAATATACTGCAACTATTTTACGGGCGAATTATTCAGTGAAAACGTAATAAATGTCTGTCATTGATACGAAATATGATAGTACTAGCCGCCGCCCGCGACTTCGTTCGCGTGGATTTCGATTTCCAATAACCTAAAGCCTTCCTCGTTAAATGGACTATCCAACACAAAAATAATTTTACAAATCAGACCAGTAGTTCCTGAAATTAGCGTGTTCAAACAAACGAACAAACTTTTCAAATTTATTATTATTATAGATATAGAAACTGTTATTATACATAAATGAAAATGCAGCTATGGTAATTGTCCGTGTCGCCGTGTTTAGCGCATGCGGTGCATAGTGACTGATGCACCTGTCGGCGCCGCGGGCACCGGCCTAAGGCCACTCACGATGCAAATTCATATGAGGAATTGCACTGCTATTTCCACTGAACTTGCTAATAATGCTAATTTCCTAACTTCATTCTCTATGCAAACTCGTGTAGTATGAGTGACTAGATAGTGGACCTCTAACGTACTTGTAGGTAAAACAGTTGACGTGTCGTGGTGTTTTGTACACATCAAAAACAGGGTTGGACAAGAAGAACCTTAGAGAGAAAAAAGCATATAAATAAAACACATCAGTTTTTTTTGGCTTCCTCATTACCTACCATTAAAGAAGTAGTGAATCATTTTGCTAAGAAAACCACTAAAAATATTGTTTAAATAATATTTATAAATCAGGAATACACACAATCTTAACGTTTTATGAGAGCGATATTTTAATTGCCTACCTTTTTAAAATAACTCAAAACAAAATTATTTCAAGATTTTATTCACCCTTGTATGGATATTCATTCAAATGATTTGAGTATAGTTAATCGAATATCAAAGGTTCAATTTATTTTTCTGAGGCTATCGCTTTCAAAGGACATCTTAACCTTTGCCCGGGCACTGGCACGTTTGTGCTATGTAGAAAATATTGGAAAGTATTTGATCTTTGAATATAACATGGAAAATTTGCTCGTGAGTAAATAACCGCTACTCAGTGAAGCAAAATCATAACCTTTGTTAGGGCTAAACTTTTGGAATAACTCGACGGAGAATTTTATACTGACCCCGTTCGGAAAAAGCCAAGTAGGTACTAAATCCCAAAATACTTTGTCATTTTCTGGATGCCTTTTTATAGTTTAATAACTAGTTTCATGATTTTTTTTTAAACTTAGAAGAATGTGCTAAACATTTTATTTTAATAAGTTGGTTAACCAAAATCTATTTCCTATGACGCATCATTGTTTTATTATGTGTTTTATTATTACAACTTTAATTTTGATATTGCTTCCCTAGTAGATATCAGTTCAATGCGATGAAGCTGTACATATAGCTTGTACATATATAAAAAATACCTCCGAGGAACATTATGAATGCCTAACGTATTACGTATGCGGTCATTCGTCTGGTACGAAGGTCTGATGGCAGAGGCTACACTGTAAAAATCAGACTCGCCAAATCCTGGATCATGGTCAAAACCGACCCCGCACAGAAACGGGATAGGTATACGCTAGGAGGAAGAACGTACGAATGCGATCAATAATTTCTCTTGCCAAATCACTAACATCAGATGAGCCAATGCTCGGGTAGCCATAACACTTTTCCATGTTGACATTGTAGTTCAAGCAAAACAGAGCAATTTACGATCCCTATTCGATCCCCACCACCGGAAGCTTACAGGCAAACACGGGATTATGATGTGTAAGAAAACAACAATGTTTATCATAAATATGTTTGCTCCGCTTCCTTCATTTGTACAGCAAGACAAACACATAAGTAATGATAATGAAATTGGTATAGCCTGGAAGGGAACCAACAAAAGTTCGAGGATTTCATGTAACTAATAATTACTTTTTTAATAAGTAAAATTTTAACTCTCTGAAAGGTTATTGCGTATTTTAGAACCGATACCTTAAAGTTCGCGTTAAATATTGAAACAAGGATTTTAATGAGCTTAAGCTTAACCTTACATATACGCATAAGCAACAAGAATACAATATATTTGCGATGTTTTTAAGGAATGCAAACGTACCTATTGAGTAGTACTCAGTCTGAGCCTGATTACGAGGCGAAGAGACGACATACAAAATTATATTTGTTAACAAAATATATTATGTACTACTTACTGCTTGTCGTTTCGGCTGCGTTACAACAACCGTGGTCGCAAGCGGACTCAATCGCGTTTAGTCCCGTTAGCAAATATCATTATAGTAATGCAACGCGAAAGTCTTAAATCTCAAAGAGATACAAAGTATCTGTACCTACATCGTTTCAAAGTTTAGACTGAATTAGATATGAATTCGACACTTATGGTAGCACCAATACCAAATGCGATTGAAAGAGACAGTTTCCTTTCTACACACATATTGAGACTACACACTGAATGTGAAAAACATGGTAATTATGCCCTTACCTAGAGAACTGCGGTTATTTGAATCAAGATTTAAAGAAAGCATTCCTTTTTTAAATTTCGAATCCCCTTAGGAGTTAACCTCGAGGTTGGATATCTTTTCAGTTAAAAGTTGGTGTATAAAGCTGGCTATTCATCTCACCTCCGCAGCTCCACAGCGCCTGTGCGTCGCCGTGCCTTGGTTAAATGGCGCGTGAATGGCCCGCTGACTCCGCATGCATGCCCGCCCTGACACGGGGTTCCTTGAAATACTGTTTGTGGACGCCAAGGCAAGGACAAGATATCTAGTACAATATATCTTTAAGGCACTAAGTCAAAGGGCTAGCACAAGAAAATCTTGACTTCTGCTACTAATGTTCGTTTAACTAGGTATTTACTAGGTTGTCTAAGCAAACAAAGTTTACTCTGTGTTGCCGCTGGCAACACTTCGCGCCACAAAACCCGGCTGACCTCGCATCTCGAGGAGTCGACCCTAAGCAGTTGCAACTCTCATCCCTCTGGTGGGAGGGTCCTTCTTTCCTCAAGAAGGAAAGGAGTGAATGGCATCAAGAAAAAATCTCGTCTATTTCATTTGCCGATTTACCTGAAGTAAAGGAAAACGTAAGGTGTAATGTACAAACAATAACAAATGATGTAATTAAATTTCAAAATTATTCTAATTATCAAAAACTGCTAAGAGTATATGCATATGTATTGCGCTTTATAACAAATTCTAAATTAAATTCTACTAAACTTACAGGACCTCTCAGTTCTGATGAAGTCCATAATGCCTTATGTCTATTAGTAAAGTGTAGTCAAGCTCAATCCTTTCAACAAGAAATATATAATATTAAAAATAATAAAAACTTACATAAATCATCGAAATTGTTACCACTTAATCCATTTATCGATGAGAAAGGATTGTTAAGAGTAGGAGGTCGGCTCAATAATTCTGATTATAATTACGATAAAAAACACCCTATGATTTTAGATTCTAAACATCATTTTTGTAAATTGATTATGAGACACGAGCATATTCGATTATTTCATGCCGGCCCACAGTTACTTCTAGCGTCTATTCGTGAAAGATTTTGGCCAATATTAGGTCAAAATTTAGCCCGCAGCACAACAAAGATGTGTGTTGTCTGCACAAGACTACGAAGTGAGAATATTCAACCTATCATGGGTAATTTACCTTCTGAAAGAAATTCTCCTACATTTCCATTTTATTACTGTGGTCTAGATTATGGTGGACCATTTTTAATATCTAGCCGTAAGGGGAGGGGTAGTCGAACTACTAAGTGCTATTTATGTTTATTTGTGTGTCTCACTTCAAAGGCGGTTCACCTAGAGTTGGTGAGTGACTTGAGCACTCAAGCGTTTCTTCAATGTTTACGTAGATTCATATCACGCAGAGGTAAACCAGCCACTGTATTTTGTGATAACGGCACTAATTTTAGAGGAGCTGACAATGAATTACGTAGGATGGTAACACGATCCAGCCGACAGCCGCTGACTGATTTCGGCTCTAATGAGGGAATTAAATTTTCCTTTAATCCACCCTACTCTCCACATTTTGGTGGAATTTTTGAGGCTGGTATAAAGTCAGCTAAATTTCATATGAAAAGAGTTATGGGTAACGCTAGTTTACCTTTGGAAGAGCTAACCACATTATTCACGCAGATAGAGGCCATTTTAAACTCACGTCCCCTCACTCCTCTCTCTTCCGACCCTACTGATCCTTTACCTCTCACCCCTGGGCATTTTCTAATTGGGAGACCACTTACTGCGGTCCCTACTTCACCACTAACTATGAGACTCAGCAGATACGAGCACATAGAGCAGCTACGACAGCACTTCTGGACGAGATGGCGCAAAGAGTTCGTCGCTGAACTACAACAGCGGACGAAGTGGCGCACCCAGCAGCGGACGGCCAGCGTCGGGGACTTGGTCGTCCTAATAGAAGACAATCTGCCACCCCTACAGTGGCGTCTGGGACGAATCACCCGTCTCTATGCTGGTACAGATGGAGTAAATCGCGTCGCCGACGTCTTCACTGTCAAGGGCGTCGTGCGGAGAGCCCTAAGAAGACTGTGCGCGCTCCCCACTACGTTTACTTAATGTTGGGAGTCTCCAACGGGGCGGAGGATGTTGCCGCTGGCAACACTTCGCGGATCGCCACACCGCGGAGCGACGCACGGACCAATGGGCGCGGAGCGCATCCGCGCCACCTAGCGGAGGCGTGGGGTCAGCGCTCGAGCAGCAGCGTCGCGCGCTACAACACACGCTCTCTGCCGCCGGCCACCGCGGCCATCGGACCTGTACTTAATTAACTCCTAATATTGTACTTAGTTTTCGTTATTTGTTTGTACAAGTCAACCTATAATAATTATATGCAGTATCGAAGATCAAGTATTTTCATTCAACAATCCACACCGTTGGCGTCGCAACTGCGCAGCGCCGACACTCTGTTTAGATTTTAAGTTGCAGCTGAAAATCTCAACGATTTAATTAATGATTGTGTGTGAACCATAACATAAATAAAATGATAAGAAGATTAGCTGAGGGTGTCATTTGTTTCAAATAGTTATATTACCGTTAGAATTAATGAAAAAATATATTTTATTCTGATGAACAATGTCAGTGACAATTATATACATAACTTGCTTCAATGTCTCTTAATTAAGTAATTTGTTTTGTATTCATTTAATTTGTTGTGATTATAGAGAAATTCGTTTTAAAAATACAAAGAACGTATAATGTTTGTTGTAGTACTTTGCTTTATAACTATTTAATAATTTTCGAGCAGGGCTTCTAAGAAAATGAAGGTTATTCTACTAAATTTTTCATGTAAAGTGTAAATAACACAGAAAACTTATTCCATGTTCTTAAATAAACAACTTAGCACGGCTGTAGCTACGCACAAATAAATTGAACCTGTAAACCTCAAAGAAAGTTATTTTAGCGAGATCTCTATTTGGGTGGATGTTACAAATCTGTTGGAGAATGTCTGAATTTCTCTCGGTAAATTTAAATTAAGTACGAAGTGTAAATGTATAAATGTTTTACATAGTTTCTTTCACGCCGAATATTTCTGGCACTGGACCGAAAAAAAACAATTATGAGAAACTTAACTTTGACGAAGTATCATGCACCATACTTGAACTATAGTAAGCTATCCTGCAAATATCTCTAGGGCTTTAGGAACGAAGTTCGAAGTTAGTTAAACTTACTTCGGGTCAAATAAATCGCCCGCATCTCTGTCTCAGAGCTTGACCGTGTTTAGAGTAAACATAACATTCTTTAAAAAAAGTTTAGATCCTCATGAAGCTGATTAACAGCTTGGGTACAAAGATACATCGTATAAAAATTAAGAATGTTGATTATCGAACTTCATCAAAACTTGTAAAATCTAATATAGTTTCCGGTAATACCTAAGCATTAAGAGTATATTTATGACGAAAGGGGGTATTCGAGTATGCGTTTCTTGCACCGTATGATTTATCGCCATTACTACCCTTTGCTTCATTGCAACGCTTAGGCCAATACGTGGCATTAGGTGCTAATTCGCGCCAGTTCCTTTGAGGCTGAATTACCTCATTGGTCGAAGCAGCGGCCCATTTTAACTGTAACACATCATTATCATAATTAACATTTTACACTAATGTGAGAAATGTTAAATATGATCACAACCAAACCTCAAATCCATTTCAGACAGCTCAAATAGTTGCT
This sequence comes from Nomophila noctuella, assembly GCA_958496325.1. Classification (NCBI taxonomy): domain Eukaryota; kingdom Metazoa; phylum Arthropoda; class Insecta; order Lepidoptera; family Crambidae; genus Nomophila; species Nomophila noctuella. The sequence continues at coordinate 9,502,047 of OY292486.1, read as the reverse complement.
TAGTTCTTACAATCACTGATTATAGAGAATACGCGACCAAAGTGCAAATAGCCTATAAACATATATAATTAAATGCCTCCTCTCTATTAGCACTAACATATGAAAGGCTCGAAAATGTAAAGCAACTATAGGATTTGCATAGTGGGCATAAAAGTAAAATTCTACTCGAGTCACCTTCTATAACAAGAAAATTCGCGATAACACTGACACTTTAGGGAAATGAAACGGAGAAAAATATCCACTCAATTGGAATTTTCTGAGACACTCCGCCAACAGCCTTATTCGAAACCGCGTGGTTGCAATTGGTGATAGCCGTTGTTGAAAAAAGTATGTTCAGATAATTTTACCCTGCCAATTTTACTTATTGTGATATTACAAACGGAAATGTAGGTTAATGTTTATACATTTTTCACGCCACCATGACAAATGGATGTGTAGGAAAATGCATAGTAGGTTAAAAAAAAAATTGGCCACGTGCGAGTCGGACTCCCGCACTGAGGGTTCCGTACAAATTCTATTTTTGACGTATTAAAAAAACTGCTGAATAGATTTCGTTCGAACCAATTTTCGTTGGTAGTTTTTATGGTAATGTACATTATATATTTATATCAGCTTTATCATCCTCTTATTTTAGAAGTTAGAGGGGGGGGGGGGGGGACAGACTTTTTTCCACTTTGGAAGGGTGTGTCACGCAAAGTATTCACTTTAAAAAAAAGTAATATTAGAAACCTTAATATAACTTTTAAAGACCTATCCATAGATACCCCACACGTATATGTTCAATGAAAAAAAATATTTCGAGTTTCAGTTCTGACTATGGAGACCCCCCTCTTTTTTTATTTTTTTTTTCTATTTTCGTGTGCAAAACCTTGTTGCGGATCACAGAATACATCCACTCACTAAGTATAGTACTTATAGTTTCGGAAAAAAGTGGCTGTGACAGACTGGCGGACAGACAGACAGACAAACATGACGAATCTATAAGGGTTCCTTTTTTTTGCCATTTTGGCTACGGAACCCTAATAAAAAAGTAATATTCACCAATTATGTTTTACATACTATTCAAGTTGTTAGTTATGATTACCATAACATATATATATATATATATATATATATATATATCGGCCAGAAATATTGTTGTGAAAATATATTCAATAAAGGCATTACTCGCACATAGTAGGTAATATAGAAAATATCTATCATGACACCTTATTACGAGAAATAAAATACACTCAGTAGCTTCCCTTTCGATAAATCCAAGGATATCATCTAAGGTCTGAGGCCGGGAAAACGGATTCTGATTATGTCGTGAGATAGATTCATCAGCGGTTTTTCCGATAATTAACTCCATACATCGGCCCGCGGACGTAGTTACTCCGCCGCAAAGTTCCCGCAGTCATTATCAGCCCGTAAGCTCGCGCGAATCCGATACTCAGACGCCAATTACGACAACCTATTGCTGTAATCAAGGAGTCGCGAAAGGGTTTAGACGAAGCTCAATCAAACTTTGGCAATCATCACGCCTATCTAATCTCCAGGGCAACAATGTAACCGGATTGGATTCTCCGCGGACCGCACTAACTACACCTTATTTATGGGTAATGATAACAGCGCGGGCCCGCCCCATGTTTGCTGCCCTTTTATTGAGGTCACATTATTATTCTGCTACGGTCATGTTTATCACGAATGTCGACATCTGAGGTATGAAAGCGGAATGGACGGAGGTAAAATTAAATGGAACCCGTATGAATAGGCCTCATCTTTGCGAGGGTTGTCTTGCGTCTTGAGGTTTATTTGTCAGATAACTGTATCGTAAAATTTGTTATTAACATTTCATGCAGCAAAACGGCATCGAAGACGTTTTTATTTCTGAACAGAATGTAAATGAAGCATTTCATTAGCACTAAATCCTTATTTTTTATTTTGTTGTTGTGCCTACAAGCATTAACCGAATACAACTACTGGTGAATAAATCTTTGCTACCTCATTTGTCGCAAACCACATTAGCTTGTTAATTAACAAAGATCAAATGCTATGCACCTCACTGCACCTGAGAATGTTAGTTTATCATATTTTCCAGTACCGATACCGGCTAATTCTTTTCAAACAAACTTCTGCCAGTATTAAAACTTTAATTAAATTGAGTGAAATACTGCCGAAGTTATAACTACGAAGTTTCGATCGCTCAGCCAATACAAGTTGCTATGAATTCCGTCGGTGATATTTGACGCAGAAAAGTGTAAATAAAAAGTGCAAATGTTGACGGCGCGCGATAGTGCCCGCTCGAATAGATGTCGCGGCCATATCGTTGAATTAAACATTTCATGAAATGGCCAAGTCCTAACTTACTACTTTTCTTTGACCAGATCGTTAAATCATCTACATTTTAGAATAATATTGATTGCATCCACCCATAATGTCAAATTGGAACATTATAATGGATTGACAAAAAAAAACCTTAACCTAAATCAATCGTACAAGTTTTCCGTCCGAAAAAAATGTGGAGCACTTAGCGATGTGATCAAACTGATTGGGCCATTTCATGAAATGTTCAACTCAACGATATGGCCGTGACATAGGCAACGCGTAACATAGTAGACAGTTTTTAATTTCCGGCGGCTTCGGCCCCACCGCGAAAAAGTGTTAATTGCTTGTGCATCGGTGTTGCCGGAGATATGAACGGATCTAAAAACTATTACCGCTTCTGAAACAATGGATCAATTTTTCAATATTGTTTTAACTGTCCGCACTCGTTGACTCGCCGAAATACTCGAAATTGGTTTTAGTGAACTTTGTCAAACATCGAATATTGTTTTTGTTTGCTTGTGAATATAATACGCACTAGTTGGCAAATATTGAAATGTTCATGCTACTGAGGGTCTATTAGTTTCATGCACGATTTACCTTCACGAATCAAAGTTTCCGAATCTCTGGCCTATGGAAATGTAACAAGTAAGTATTCATTTTCCGTGACAGTAAAATATTAATGTAATTTCTGAACATGCACGTACCTGCATACGAATTATATTCCATTCTGCCGAGAAGCCATACCAGCAAAAGGATGAAACAGTGATCGCTCTGTCATTTGCATAGCCGCTAGCGTTCATTTACATCAGATATTCCATCAATTAACGGCCGATTCATTGCCGAGGCAGAATTCACCTGCCGGCCAGCCGAGAATTCATGTCAGTGGTATTAAACGAGGGAATAATGGTATTATTATAGGACCGACAGTTTGGTGTTTGAAAAGCTTTAGACTGTTTAGTTTCTGGTAGGTTTTTTCTCGTTAGAAAAGAGCATTAATACCAAATTTAGCAATTGCTATAATGTTTTCTACACTAATACTAAAAAGAGGAAAGTTTTGTATATAACGAAAAAACTCAAAAACTACTAAACCGATTCCAAAAATTCTTTCACTATTGGCCCATGCTACATCATTATATTATCGAGACGCGGGTGAAACCGCGTGATGGGCCCCTTGTTTCTATTTTTTTAATAGTACTATACGATACAAATAACTCAAACGCATTTTCAGATGTAAACAATAATATAGAATTACTTTTCGGAGCAAATAAAAATACGCATTTCCAATATGTCCCACATTCTTACATAATATTACGTACCTATTTCAATATAGCTCTACTGCAGCTCGCTAGAGTGATCCCATAAGCAGACCTTGCAGGTAACATAAACACATAGAAGGTCAAAAACATTTTTTATCAATAGTTTTCCTAGCACACCTAGCTTTTCTCATTTGAAATTCTTCAATATTAACTTATCAAAATCAAGATGTTCTCGTCTAAAACGTTATACCTACCCAGTATTATAATATTCAAGTGTGTCCCTAATCGATACTTGAAATCAATGTTTTGTAATGAATATTTTATTTTGTATACAGTTTTGTAAATCACGAAACAGATACGTAACAGGAGTAAAGAAAAGCATTCCTGAAATAAACATGTAGGTACTATGTCATGTTAATTGATCAGATAAAGTAAGTAACAGATAGACCTAATATTATTTCCAATAGAACATGGCCAACTTGCTGACCACATACTGTGAAACTAAGTTTCGTAAACCGCCGTTTATTTATACTGTTAAATACGCCAGTTGCATATTTAACTATGGTAACTGCAGTTAACAGTAACTGACGCAGAACAAGTCAGTGGAAGTCTGCGAAAACAAGGAGATCCTTATTGAATTATTCATGGGCTGGATAAATAAGTCGAGCCCACAATCAAACCAGTTGGCGGACGTTTAATTGAATTGTGATGTACAAAGAAGGGTTGTGTGAAAAGTTGCCGGCCGTCGAACTACCCACACAGCATTAGCTAGCCGTTGGTAAAAGAAAAACTTACTTCATTACTGATGGACTTAATTGCCGATTAACGTACATTACAATTCCTCGTGAAATGAGATGATAATCCGGCTCGGGCGCTCTACTTTCATTTGTAATCTACCAGTGAACTTTTTGATTGTATATTCCCTACGGTAATGGTTTGGGACATTGATTATCTGTTTTAGTGAGTGAGTAACGGGTGACCTAATTTCCTATCCCACTATTTGATTACTTCTCTGGGCAATGTAGGTACTTGCAATATACCGACGAAAAGTAAACACGAATTATAATCAGTCTTTGTTACGCTGTAAGTTTTATAATTGTATCGATATTAAGAGATAAAATTAAAATGTGTTAACTATCTTCTGTGTAGTTTACAGGAATATAATAAATAATTCTGCTTACTGCACTGGGTAACTGCAATTAGACAAAGCTAGGGTTTTAAATGGTTTAGCAATGAGAGGTTACAGCATCCGACTTGGAACTAATTTAACAGAAACGAGTTTACAAAGGCAATTGCAAAGTATATTTCGAAAAATAAATAAATTAAGGAAGTGCGTATGTCTAAACATTCTGTTAAAGAAATATGATAAACATGTTTTTCTCAAATATTTTCCAGGCCTCGAGCAGCTTTTAATGCGTAGGTTAGACATATACTTACATAAATTAAGTTAAAAAGGAAACTTCCTAAAACATATTAACCGGCTTTTGTTTTGTAATTACTGTGTAAACTTGTAATGAATGTCAAAGTACTGGTAGGTCAACATTATATAACAAGAGAAATACTTTGTATCTCTGTAAATCAAATTGATATTTGACTTTGATAGGCCAATATTTTATAGTTGTTTTCAAATAATCAGTCTTCTGATATTTGTCTTTAGTTGTTAATTATTGTTTTACCCTTACTTACTACGTACCTTACTAAGTACCTTGTTATGATAATATTTCGAACTGATTTGATTGAACTTGAAAGGTTTATTCTGAATGGGCTTTGAAACAGTTTTAAGTTTCATAATTAATGAATGATTTATATTAACGATATGACTAAGACATATAAACCAAAACTATATCTTCAGTACAGGATTTTTCAGCTTTAATTATAAACTCATCATTCAAGATTAAATTAAATTAATTACTCTAATAACTCTGTGATAACAATGCGTTGAGATACAAATCAGCCGATAGAAACATTACCTAAGCGAATTGACGTAGTAATCTTGAGAATTAAACGGAATTGGAGCCCCATCTTCGATCTGCATGCAAATATCACGCATCTGATTTATCTGTGTTTGCGACATTTATTGCAAATACCATTGCGCAAGGAAATACATGAAACAACCAAACCACTCAAACAAAAATAATGTTTGATTCTCAAAAGATCGAGCCCGCAATTTTTTGTATAGGTGTGTATACTCAACTTCCTGATAAAACAAATGAGTCGTTGAATTAAAAGCGAACGCCGATATTTTTAAAGAAATAAAAACAATTAAAAAGTTGTTTCATGAATAGAATAGTGGCTCGGCAGACGATATAAAATTTGTAAGTAATGGAGACTGTCCACTAGACGACGGCAGCGAGATGACACAACAGGTCCCCGGGGCGACCAGGATAACACTCACAGTAAAAAAGGGCAACATTAATATTCCCCCTCAAGCTCGTGCTAGAGTTGCTCTCAACTAAAGTGGACCGTCACTGGAATTGAACGAGTCAGACGAAGGAATTAGCTTTTGTAATCTAACCTTTCTTTTGTATTTGCGTAGGTATTGGGAGACTGATACGTACCTACACACAGGTAGTGTTGTCAAAAATACAAATATTTTAGAGGAACAGACAATGGGCTTAACCCTAAAATGTGTTTATTTTTATAACAACATTCCGTTGCATGATCAAAACACGTGTACTAAACTTATATTTTATATCTTTTTAACTAAAAAAAACTAGAAATTAAATTAGTCTACTTTTTTTTACCAGAACTGTCACAAATACCTTTTGCATGCTGACATCCATCTATGTTTTTTCGTTACCATAATTTCCACTCGGTTAAAATTTATTTTCTATCAGAGAACTAAAGGTTATTTTCAAACACAACAAAAAAAGCCTTTCTCAGGGAATCCGAACGGAATACAAAGTAAAAAAAAAGATATCTTATCCCCCGGAGTATCAAGTCTTGAGACTCGGACTAGAATAATTCATTTTACTCCACTATTCTTTTCATATACCAACTAGGTACAACAGTTATTACAAAACACAAAACAGGTCAAACATTTAAAAACTCGTTACGCGTAAGTTGACTCGTTAAATCACGGCCATGTCATTGCCATAGCGATCTACTTTTCATTTACATTTATTGCTTAACAATAAAGGAGACTATAGGATTTTCAGCTGGCTCGTTTGCGCAGTCAATATTAAACAGTGCCGTGACTTCACTGCACCGTCGCAGCGTTGGCGCGGCGTCTTAAAAATGTTTACGAAACTGCACGAAAAAAGACGCCCTAAACTGTAGCTCCTAATAAAGGAAAACATAAAGAGCGGAAAGCCCAAATATTTCTCGGCAATTGATAGGTACAGCAGTAAAGTGGGAGCGCCAACAGCAGATTTATAGGGCGCCGCCGAGTGCGTGCTTTAATAAAAAAATCACAAAGGTAATTCGCGCGACAAGTTATTACTGGGCTAGAAATATATATGGCTCTCATATTCTCATATGAATAAACGGGCGCCACTTTAGTGCTGTACTGTTCTATAATTTATCGTCTTTTTATTTTAACTTACGGATGTTAGGTGCGGGCGGTGCTTGGTTTTATGGTGAGTGGTCTCAACTTTGCAAATAATCTTGGGAAGTGGAGGAGTAAAGTAGTTGGTAGACAATTCTTCTCAATTCCATCTTCAAATAAAACTTACAAAAATATGTTAAATTCATAGATATGCTACTCTGTAGTATAAATACGTGGACTCTTGGAGAAAAAATACGTCTCATTATTTTCTTAAACAAATCACTCGTGAAGCTTCTTGCCACATATAGCCATGTGATCTTTATGCAACGTTTCTATATAAACAAACCTCAATATTAAATAAAAGAGACGCCGGAAAATCGTGACGCGGCAAACGGCGGACCCGAAAACACAACGTAATTAGTAAGAAAGAGCATTAGCAGCAATCAGGATTGCCGGTAATATATTCCGCAATGCGAACGCTCGGTCAGCGGCAAAGTTGTGATAAAACATGTGTAGTGGGCAGTCTGAGCGCCACATATCTTCATTAGAGGCGCGTAATGCGACACGGGGGAAATACCGCCGCCGGCGCCGATCGCGCGACAATCCGTCATCGCTGGTGCTATCAAATACACCGGAAAATTGGACTTTTTTTATACACCACATTACGTAACTCTGTTACGCCAGAGTACTCTTATTACTCTTGATTTACCCTCAAATTATAAAAAGTAATCATGAATTTTTACTACATGTATTGCTTTTGCTCTAGTAGGTAAATAATAAAATTAAGTAAGGTTATAAAATAGTAGCGAATTTCTCCTGCAAGAATCCTTTTAATACTAATGGAAACATGCTTGTAACTTGGAAAAGTAAAAATGCAAAACTTGAATTATATGACGTTACTTATTATGCTCGTAGTTACAAAACTAAATTAACCTAATACAAATAAACACAAGGAAACCTCTCCTAAAATATTATAAGATCATCTTACATATAAAATGAAGAACGGTCCAGCGAATTTCTAGGCAAGTAAAATACAATATGTTAACTTTTGGCCAGACTCGCTGTTGGCAGAAGATCGCGGAGATCCAGATAATGTCACCATAACAGATTATATCTTGGCACACAATCCCTCGTACCATTCAAGACATCACACGCATTTATACGACTCCATTGTTTCAATGGATCATTAAAATATTCAAGTCTGTTCCCGTTCTGAGCTCGTTCGAGAGCTAGAATTCAGATGCAACTATTCTATCCTACAAACAATAGAATAAAATAATGCCCGGAACATAAATTGTTGGCAAGAGAGGTAGTAAGCAAGTTTACAACGTGAACACACAGACAGTGTACGGTGTATACGGTGGACTTGAGTGGTGTTTGTTTCAATATTCAGAATTGTTTAATATTATTTGTATCAAATTTAATTTTGTTATAGAACTGTGGAACCACTGTGGAATAATTCCGACTCTGTAAAGAAATAAACAGAATGACTTAATAAGACTCGAATTTCAATAGCATCAGCCAAACTTGAATAGATTTACTTTCAAGTAATTCAATTCAATGTTTCATAAATATTATCAATTGGTTTTTCAAAGTTTTTTTTTAATCTAAAAATATCTGTAAACTGAAATAATTATGTCAGGCTTATTAATTTAACACTACCAACACGCATACAATACCAAATCCTATATCCTTTAAATTTAATTTCGAGAATTTTGATTGCTCAGTAAGACTTCGCTTGTTTAATCTTCGTTCAGACTGCTATTTGGCTTTAAAATAAACGTGTCCCGGGATCTAGATATTTGACCATTGATTCTAAATCCACATATTCCTCTCTAGTTACTGCTAAGAATATTTATTATTCAGTTTACGCTCCGGATAAAGCTTAACATTATTTATTTATTTCTAGTATCAAGTGCCAGATATGTCTATTCAACATGCAAAACTCACAAAAGCACTTAGTATTAATAAGCCATTCAATTATAGATTTACTAAGATGTGCAACATTCTGTTACTAAGATCGTCCAATTTGACTGGATTTTCACAGAATAACAAATTAAGTTTGTCATAAAATCTTGGAAAAGATATGACCCCAAAAGGCCAGGGCAGAAATAAACGCGCTACCAGATTCATTAATGAAAATAGTTTGTATTTTTATTTAAATTGTTGACTTTATTGTCTAACCTCTTGACCGCTATTAATTTCTCCGTGTTTTGTACTCTCAGTTGAAACATCTTAGTACTAATAGTACGACACGTTAATAACATATTACTAGTAGGTTGAAACACATCTCAAGCCACACAATGCCTCCACCTGCACAATCTGTTCATCCAAAGGGTAATTGAAGTAATAAATCCAGGCGAGCGGCAACTACGACTTACAGCCACCATAGTTCCTACGATACGACAATTAAACCCATTCTCAATGTCGCATAAGTTATATAAGACTTTAGTTTCGGGACTATTCTAACTTGAAAGTTTATAAAGGCTTTTAGTTTGTCTTTTTACTACGATTTAACTTCGTCTTAAAAATATATATTTTTTCTTTTTATATAACTTCGTCCCCATAGATTTCGGTTTTCGGGAACAAAGTGTTATTATTACTCAAACACATTGTGTTGGTATTCGACGAATGGACTAACCAACACAATTATTTCAATTCGAAGTACCTAGTACGAGTAGATTCTGAGATTATCGCGTTCAAACAAACAAACACTACAGCTTTATTTAACTAGTGAAGAGTTTATGTATTCAGGTTCAAGGAATATCCGAAAACCAAAGTTCTGATCCAATTTTGATAATTCTTCGGCACGGTAAGTAAATGGATCGACTTAGACGTACAAGTAAGTCTAGACTTTCACATCTCATTTTATTAAGCTAATAAATAACAAAAAAGCTTTGTTTAACTTACACATTATCTCGAAAATGGAGGTCGGATGATTTGGGATCGGGAATGTTTTTCTAATCAATACACTTAATTAGCTGTACAAAATCAACATTAAGTCTCGACAAATATGGTGGTGCTTAAGAGTGTTGGTTTTGATAATCCAGTCGGAAGGAATACTAGCAATATACACAAGCAGTTTTCCCCTACAGACCTATCCGGTCCGTTGACTAGGTAGGAACCTAATTGGCATAATAAATACAAACGACAGAGATTATAGGAAGGAAACCCGACAGGAAACCTCCATTCTACCTTTCAGCCTTTGAAAAAGCACAAACGTAATGTTGAGAGCAGAAGTTATCGCTGTATTTTGTTTTAATTTCAGTCTTTCTTGTATTAATTGTATTAAGGGCGTCTTCATTACAAGCTAGAAATTACAGTCTCGAATAGGAAAAATATTTATCAAACCGTGTTTTGAGAAGTCCCGAGGGCTATGATATAAAAACATAGATACGTGTACAATCCACTAGCCTTGATTTCGATTGTCTTACAATATTCCAAAGTTATGTAAATATTATAATATCAAATACATTCACACAGTAAAGCCCCGTCCTAGTGATCTTTTTATTTACCTGGTGAAATCCGTTTTCGCATAAACTCGCAGCCCGGGGGAGGGAATTTGGGATTTTACCTTTACCGATACTTGCTAGTATCATGGCGACAGAATCAACTTTATAAGCCAGCGACAGAGCCCTGTTTATTTATCTTTATTCTCTGATATCTTTCAACAACTTTGATATTCGATATGTACTATTATATTATAGTTGGATATACGATCCAAAGGTTGCTTGATATACGTGAAGAAGGTAGTTATTCTACACTGCAATGAATTGACGGGAACTTTTTGAAGGGATTACACTTACTGACAACAAAGGCTGATTAACCATGGTCTGTGGCCGGTGACTTTCTGGTTGTAAAAGAACATGTATATTAACAAAATACTAAATAAGTATCGTGCCTACTAGATATACTCCACTAAAATATCGTCACAGCGCATCACGCCACATGACTAAAAGCATTTTCTAAACGCAAACACCTTAATTTTTCAGCTTATATTTGTACAAAATATAAATAAGAGAGTTTAATTTCGATTAGCTTGATTCGATTTAATTTAATAAAGCCGGGAATATATTCTTAATCCCCTATCCCCGAGGAACGACACAAGATCGGGTCACGTCATTATTCTGCCACAACAATCACGTCATAACCTTTCCCGTCTATGAAATATCAACCTCGAAAATATTTTAGGGTACATTTAAAGTTCACCGGTCCCCTTGTCCACTACTTGCATATGTAGTGACAAAAGAGAGTTACAATACCCGTTTTCGCATGTTTTCATTGGTATTTGCCCTTTAAGATATCATTATTGATTTAAGATATCATGATGATGGTCTCTAAAGATCGTTATTATTATTGGTCTCCAAAGATTTATATTGACTCCAAAAATGATTTAGACCTGCAGCAGTTTTAATCAGCTATTGACGGTGACAAATGTATTTATTTGTACACAATGTGTTTCCAATTCTTAGATTTCTATCCATTGATCCGAGTCAATCAATCAATCAAAGACAATCGTTGGCAATCGGTTCAGTTATGAGAATCGATTGCAACGTTTATTGAAAAGTTTTGCTTTCATAAAGTTTTCTCCAATAATGTCTGATGTATAGTGACCTTAAGGGTAAGACTACACGGCGGAGAGGCACATCTCCGCTTTGGTGGAGTCTCGCACTTAAGTATCATAAACTGATTTGGTGTAATACATCAAAAGTTTAGATTACCATCAGCTCATGACCGCTGGCGCTACAATATTAATTAGCGTCCCAGCGGGCCGGTGACATCGACAGCGGAACCGGGTCACACCTGACCGGCCATTGTTCAGTGTCCATTATGTTCAACATTAAATAGTACCGCGTCCCGAAACTTGCCCGTTAGTTAGTTCGCCGTAATCTTTTAAGGCGAAGTGATTTTCTGTCCTATACGATAAAGGGTATAAGACGTCGAGTCAGCAAATCATATTATTTTATACTTTTACTGGAACTTCGTATAATAGCTTACTCGTACCGATTACGTTATATCAGAAATATTTTTAAAGAGTTTATTGGCATGTATTTGAGAAAGACCCCTGTTAAGGCAAGGCTCCACTTTATCAAATGAGTATATATATCAGGTCCCTTTTTATGAATATGGCTCATATGAATACTTTTATTCCTATCTGACCCTATGCCCACTTTCAAGCCTCCACCGCCATAGATTCAACCAAATTAAAACTAAACTTAATACCTCAATTAATTATTATTTGATTTTTCTTAGATTTAGGTATCACTCTTATATCTAGTTTTCGCTTATTTTACTGTCCGTACTTATTAATCAAACAAATACTTAACAGATGAAAATTTGTATTCAATGTCGTAGACGTATTTCACGTAAAGAATAAATAGGAACATAGGAATATATTTAATTAGCGAAATATCTTCATCAAGCTCGACGGTAGTCGTAATGGCCGTAATGTATGTAGTTCCAGCCATGAAGCTTTCACTATGTCGTGGATTAACTAATGTTTCAGGCATTAAGTCGTAAAAAGTTATTTACTACGGGCGCACATTTGCCCCATTCCTTATTCATTTCGACGTAACCTGGTAATATCCTAAAATTCATGACTAACTTATTTGTGGATTTACCCAACACTTGATGTCTTATGCTTTAATCATGCAGCCATAACCTCCAAAATTACGTATTTTTTTCATAATACAATAAACAATCTGTTCAAGTTTTTATACAAGAATAATTTATATAATAATTATTCCCTACGTTTGCAAATGGAAGAAAAGGTTAAGAAACATAATCCCACTGAACATTATGTTATTCTAGGACAAAAGCAGCTTATGGTTTTACCCGTATAAGAATGAATATAACCCGTACCGAGTTTCATTAAAATCGGGGTGATAGTGTAGACGTGGGAGCTTAGCAGACCGACAAGCGAAAAGCTGTGTTTCTTTCGCATTTTATAACATTATTAAGGTTAATGTGAAACATGTGTTGTAATCTCTTTAGGGAAACAAGTATTCATATTTTACCCGAAAATAATGTTAAATTTCAATAACACTAACTTTCTCCATGGCCCGTAGGTGGTACAGAGAGTCTTGACATGCTGCATTAAGTGCGGCATTATGTATTATTTTTATATATTGCAATTAAATTAAAAAAAAAAACTTGAAATAAATGCACGTCACATTACATTGTATGTACGATTGCTTATGAAAATTAAGATGTACTCGTATATGTATGTCTCATCATCATCATCAACAACAGCCTATCGCAGTCCACTGCTGGACATAGGCCTCTCCTAGGGCTCTCCACTCAGCCCGGTCCTTGGCGACTACGTCCTCAGCGTATTTGTATCCGTTTATAATAATAAATCAAGTTTGTTATTCTCGTGTGTGTCGTCGCCTTAAGTGTAAAGACGCTAGTTCCAGGTGTACTCGGCGGGCAGACCGCGTATAATTGAGGCAATAAATCGCGCGGACGACTCCTGCGCTACGTAGAGACGCGACAATTAAATCACGCTGAATCATGGAACCACACTAATTACTATAGGGACACGATCGTCGTTTGTTACCACGCAGGGCTGCGTTGATACGTTTATTGTTCGTAATGGGAACAAATACGACCACGTATGCGTATTACGAGTAGGTCTAGTGTTCCTAGTGTTTATTAGGTGGTAACGTTGCTACGGTTAAAGCCCCGATCACGGTCCCGATATTGAAAATTAAGGTTTATTAATGGTACAAACTGCAAATTATCATAAACATTTTCACAAAAAATTAGACATTCCAAATGAGTTAGTAACAATTGACAACATTTCATTTTTTTAAAGGTACTATAATTCAAAAACCATTTCGATGTTTTCGCTAAATTGAAACAGAAAAAAATATTTAATTTTTTTTTATTCCGTAACTAAAAAGATATTTTGAAAAGTATCCAAATTCAATGCTCGTCTGATCCACACACAGTCAATCTTGGTCTCGCTTTGGCTATGGTGAATTTAAAAAAAAGAAACGTAAGTTTGACACTGTTTTTTGTCAAACTGACAGAAAACTGTGCATATGTATGTACATTTATCATACAATGTTGCTGGATTGGCAAAACTCCTGGCCAATCGGGGGAAAACTCATGTTTTTGAATGTTGCGAAAAAAATTAAAATCACTTAATGTATCAAACTGTTTTTTATAGCTTCATGAAGTATTACTAACACATTTTTTACGTTAATTTAAAGCACAAAAAGGGTACCTAAGTTGCACTAAAGCTACTTCGACAATTTTTTTCCATGAATTTGCCCTGGAGTCTCCTGGCATCATTGATTTGAACTTCCGTCATTCAAGTTTATTTTTTAAACTAGTAAAGATAAAATGTTCGTTCATCCGACGACATTGACTTACACCCTTTTAGAATAAGTAGTTTTTAATTAATTTATTTTACGAAAAGGAAAGAAAATTAACAAAAAAGATAAAATACGTATGTTTTAGTTTTTGAAAATCTTTCGTTTTAGTAAATAAAAACAGTACATGAAAAAAAAATGTTGTCAATTACCGACTAGCGTATTAAAAAATTGGTCAAGTGCGAGTCGGACTCCCGCACTGAGGGTTCCGTACAAATTCTATTTTTGACGTAATAAAAAAACTACTGAATAGATTTCGTTCGAACCAATTTTCGTTGGTAGTTTTTATGGTAATGTACATCATATAATTATTTCAGTTTTATCATCCTCTTATTTCAGAAGTTAGAGGGGGGAGGACACACTTTTTTCCACTTTGGAAGGGTCGGTCACGCAAAGTATTCACTTTAGAAAAAAGTGATATTAGAAACCTTAATATAATTTTTAAGGACCTATCCATAAATACCCCACACATATATGTTCAATGAAAAAACATTTTTCGAGTTTCAGTTCTGACTATGGGGACACCCCACTTTTTTTAATTTTTTTTCTATTTTTGTGTGAAAACCTTGTTGCGGTTCACATAATACATCCACTCACTAAGTTTCAACAGTATAGTACTTATAGTGTCGGAAAAAAGTGGCTGTGACAGACTGGCGGACAGACAGACAGACAGACAGACATGACGAATCTATAAGGGTTCCGTTTTTTTGCCATTTTGGCTACGGAACCCTAAAAACCATGAGCTTAGTTGACATCGGACTTCCATTGAAACTAACTAGAAGTCGTTAGATTTTAATTTTGTATTCATAAACGAAGGGAAGGAATAAATTCGAAATAAATAGTTACCCGTGCCTATGTTATGGTCTCATTTGGAAATAAATGAAAAGATCGCATATATAAAGGCATGCGAGCGCTATAAACTCACTTTATTTTCGGGTGCTGCCGTCATTAAGGCTATGAGAAGTCGTAACCCCTTGATGCCGCTCGTAACTTGTTTATAGTAACGCCTTAAATTAGAGATACCTACGTATGCATAAATTACGTCCACCCTCTAACCGCTGACGAACTGAGATTAAACCATCGTATAGTGGCGCTGTTTGGAATCTTTTAATGTTAGAGTGCCCGCAAAAGATTAAACCACCTTTATACTACAGTCACGAGCACTAAGCATGCAATCACATTTGAATAGCAACTTTATTGCTTTGACATAAGAGTTGAGGTGTTCACATTTGATGCACTCTACCTAATCTCTAAGCTTATTTATCTAAGCGTGGCTAATATGTGAATCACCCTTTCGTCTTAGATCGTTCTTTGTGTGCGGAAAAACAAAGATTTATTAGACTTGCGTACCTTCGTCAGTTACAATTACCAGAAGGAAACCCTGATTGAGGGTAGGAAGCCGATCAAATTAAAAATTATGAATTGATAGGTGGAGTCATTTTGTTGACATTAGCCTTTTAGTTTGTTGGAGAGTACCTTATGCAGTTAAAATAGTCATTTTGTTTTAATTTAAGCATAATTTCTGTTTTGTTCGTTTTTTTAATGGCACTAGCAGGCAGATAGCACGCAGATCACTCAGTGATATTATGCAGCTACAGCGGCCTGTATCATTGAGAGGCACTCCAACATAATAAATAAAATAAATACTCATTTTTTATTTTAAGGCCTGTATGAATATCTCGTGACCTAATTAACAGTGACATGGTTATATGATGTGTACTCAGGCGCTCCTCATCTTAACTGCAAGTAGAATTAATAATGTAGAACAGCAATATCTATTGTACTTTCCGGTGAAGGTACTTGTAAAAATGAAACGAAGTTTCACATGAAGTTTTGACTCTTTTGTCGTTTAAAGAACAACTGCAAATCCTCATTATTTGTTATTTGATCGATGAAATGAGTTTGATAATTCATATAACTAATTAACTTTGCCGTGGGACTGTACACATCAAATATATTTTTTGCGTTTGAATTATTTTCAAAGACGTTTTTGGTTTAATATATCCTCCGATCCTCCTGTATACTGATGTATTTGCTTACTTGATGAAAATTTAAAAGACGGGGAATATTATTACCTTCTCAGAATATCAGCAAAGCCCTTGTATAAAGTCACACTTTAATGTGTTTAATTATAAGTATAACTTATATGTCATAGGGCAGCAAACGAGCAGACGTATTGCCTGATGGTAAGCAATCAACGCCGCCCATGGACACTCGCAACACCAGAGGAGTCACAAATGCGTTGCCGGCCTTTTAGAAGGGAGTACGCTCTTTTCTTGAAGCTGAAGAGGTCGTATCGGTCCGGAAATACCTCAGGCGACAGTTGATTCCACAGTTTGGTTGTGCGTGGCAAGAAGTTTCTGGAGAAACGCACAGTGGTGGATTGCCATTCATCTAAACGATGTCGATGGAACTGTTGTCGCGTTGAACGATGACGAAAGGATGTGGGAGGTATAAGTTCGAACAATTCCTCAGAGCACTCCCCATAGTATAGGCGATATAGGATGCAGAGCGAGGCTACATCCCTACGCAGCGCCAGAGGATCAAGCCGTTTTGAAATATCTTGGCAGTCGACAATGCGCATAGCTCTACGCTGGATGCGGTCCAAAGGGAAAAGCTGGTACTGGGGTGCCCCTGCCCATAGATGAGAACAGTATTCCATATGCGGCCTTATTAACCTTTATCTTGCGATGGAACAGTAGATTCACAGTCAATTTATTACAATAAGCAGGTAGATTTACGCTTCAGAAAATGGTTGATTTAAAACCAATACCCATAATCTATTCCCCCCGATCGAACTTCATATAACTTCCAGATCAGCGTAAAAAAATCAATCATCAATCTCGTCAGATCGTAACTCATTGATTACCCCGTGTGTAAAAGTCAGCAACCTGAGATAGCCTGAACGCCTGCTGGCTCCGAGCAAGGGCTCCCTTCGCAACGAATTCGACGAGTAATAAAGAAGCACTTTATCTCGCAATGGCCTCTTTGAATCCTATTTTTTATTTTATTTTCACACGACGTGATTTTTATTTAAGTGCCGAAGGGACTCGAGAGACTAATAAAACTGTTTAGGGACGCTTCTTTTGATTAGGTATCAATTACAACGTCTACTGTACTTCTAACGAAGCGTCATTATATTTACAAAAGAAAAATATGATGAAGGAAAATAGTTATAAAATAATTCTAAGCAGATTCTTAGAAGCTGCTACTTTAATAAAACATTTAATTATTTCAAATGCAAGAGTGCGTTATTAATGTGTAATTTAGTATGATCTCACAATCAACTTATTATCTACTAGCGGCCGCCAGCGACTCCGTCCGCGTGGGCTACGATTTCCGCACACAGTCTTACTATAAATAGCTGAATAAAACAACGGTCTATATGCATGCAGTCAACTTGCACACTTTTATGGGACTGATTACTCAGGATAGAAATAATTGTCATATTAGGTGACGGAAAACACTTTTCATTTTTTATTTTTTCGGTCGGACGTCGCTAGTGGTTGCAGAAGGCTACCGTAACAGCTTAACCGGACAACTGTGGGAGGGAGACCTTATAACTTTGAGAAATCATCTGTTCACCGCGATTCAGATCCGCGGCCGCTCCTCTAGCGAGGTGCGCCATCTATCGGCACATTTGAGAACTAAATAGTTCGCTAGCACAAATTTACAATGATAAAATAAAGGAATATACAATAGCTCAAAGCCTACCTCGACAAATGGTAAGTGGTAAGTGGACTATCTGACACAAAATTTTTTGTCAATTCGAACCAGTAGTTCCTGAGCTTAGCGCGTTCAAACCAATTTGGATCTTGAGTTGCACGTGTTATTGTGAGTCAACCATAAAAGATAGACATATGCTGTTGGGGGATATTTTTTAGGAAATTTTATGTAGAATATTTCCTTCATACATGATTTCTATGTGACTTTAACCATTAAGACTGCACACGCGACTGAAGCTTAAGAAATGGAGTAAATTCTCCCGTTTTCCCCACATTTCCCTTCACTACGCTACTCCTGTTGATTGTAGCGTGATGAAAAGTATCCTATAATATGCCCAGGAGTATGAAAAATAATGGTACCAAGTTTCGTCAAAATCCGTCCAGTAGTTTTTGTTTCTATAAGGAACATACAGACAGACAGACAGACAGACAGACAGACAGACAGACAGACAGACAGACAGACAAAAATTTTACTGATTGCATTTTTGGTATCAGTATCGATCACTTAACACCCCCTGATAGTTATTTTGGAAAAATATTTAATGTACAGAATTGACCTCTCTACAGATTTATTATAAGTATAGATAGAAAATGAAGCGTTCATTGTTAGTAGAAGAAGTTATTAAAAGCAGGCAAGTAAATAATATAGTTTAAGTACAATGTAACTTTTGACGACCCGCTTGGTGTAATGGTCAAATTGTTGCCTATTACGCAAGAGGTCGCGGGTTCCATCCCCGCACAGGACAAACATTTGTGTGCATGAACATGTCTTTTTGTCCTGGTCTGGACAAACAGACATGTATCTATTTTTTTTAAGTATATTTGTAATACACCACTGTTAATAAATAAATAAATAAATAAATATTTCACAACATCACATACATTGATCTGACCCCGCGTTAAGTAGCTTAAGCACTTGTGTTATTACAAATATACTTAAATAGATACATATAACACTGTTGATGTCTGTAACACAAGTGCATAAGCTACTTAACACGGGGTCAGATCAATGTATGTGATGTTGTGGGTAAAATAGGGGATGAACGTTAGTATGAAACTTTGTCAATTTCAAACCGATCGGGCTGAGACTTTGCATGCATAAAGCTACTATGACGTAGGCATCGCTTAAGAAATGATATTGATGAATTCCAATCCCCAAGGGGGTAATATAGGGGATGATTCTTTGTATGGAACTTTGTCATTTTTTAACCGATCGAGCTCAGACTTTGCATTCATAAAGCTACTATGACGTTGGCATCGCCTAAGAAATGGTATTGATAAATTCCAACCCCAAAGGAGGTCAAATAGGGGAGGAACGTAAGTATGAAACTTTGTAATTTTTTAACCAATCGGGCTGAGACTTTGCATTCATAAAGATAACATGACGTAAGCATCCCTTTTAAAGAATATTCGAAAATTCCACTTCTAAGGTGATGAAATAAATGTAGAAACCGAAATCCACGCGGACGAAGTCGCGGGCGCCCGCTAGTAGAATATAAAACGCATTCTCTAATGAAAAAGGTTTTTTGAAATAAGGATATATTCTTCTTCCTAGCGTTTATCCCGTTTCTATACGGGGTCCGCTTTGACCATGATCCAGGATTTGGCGAGTCTGGCATTACAGTAAAGCGACTGCCATCAGACCTTCGTAACCCATAGAGGGGAACCAGACAGATTGGACCATGTTGAAATAAGCATATATTATCAAATGTAATTGAATACTTAACCATTTCTACTCTACCTGAATGTTCCAGATGGATAAAAATAAAAGACAATAAAGTTGTATAAGGTTTTCCCTTAGGGCCTTTAGGGTACTTAAACATTTACAATTCTAATGTATCCTCTGGGCAGGACCTCCAATCAAAGTATCCAAATAACGAAAACAGGTTGTAATACGTAATCATCACAAAGTATAAAACAAAGTCGCTTTCTCCTGTCCGTCCCTATGTATTCGATGGTGCAGTGGTTAGAGCACTCGGCCTGCGACTACTAAAGTAAAGCAACGTTTCCAAATGCCAGTCATAGAAATAAATAAATCTTGAAATCTACGCAACCGATTTTCATGCGGTTTTGTATCAGGAAGAGTGATTTATGAGGAATCTATAATACTTACATACACATATCTCGATTTATCCTGATAATATGATAGAAAAATACTGATAATTTTATTAACTCATGTGCAAAACCGGGGAGGGTCGCTAGTACGTAATATACATTGATAATTTTCCTTCATGATCGTTCCTGTGTTAAAGTTATCAAACAGGATACACGAGGGAGTATCCAACAAGGGCTGACCTTACTTTAGCATTTAGAAACCACTTTGATAGTGAAATGCTTGTTAAAACATGAAAGTAAATTATATTAACTTATTTTATTTTACACGATGCCACGTGAAAGCTCGGCTGTTTGTTGTGGCTAAGGGCCGTTTGAGGTTTCTTTAAAAGCCTGCTTAAAATGTAAGAAACTCGTAGCATAATTTAATATAAGGTATATTTAGCTTAATTACGGACTATAGTAAAAGTTCAAACATGAAATAATAACTTAATGTTCATGTGTTATAAAATATATATATATATTATTATGTTTAAACCTTATTCCTTGCCTTTGCTAACTTCTTTGCTAATTTTATCCTGATAATCGGCGAAGATCATAAACCATTGCTTATGATTGCTATCTACAACTTTCAATGCCGAATATATATAGGCACACAACGAGTAGTTCCTTATTAGTGCGTTCAAACAAACAAAGAAACTTTTCAGCATTATTATATTAGTTAAGATACATAGCTGGGCATTAACTCGTTAATCCGTTAATCGTTAATTAACGAAGTTAACATTTTGATTAACGGATTAACTTTTAAGTTAACTTTAAAAACTGTTAACGGACATGTTAACTTCCGTTAATTATGCAGAAGTCCGTTAATCGTTAATCCAATGCTTACTACCGCACGGCTTCGCGGGACGAGGCGGGAAAAACTGGTTTAGACAGTGCCGGGCGCGGCGAGCGCGGCGCGTGGCAGTTTCAATGGCTAAGAGAGTCAAGGGAGCAATACGAGTTACAACGAAGATGAGGTAAAAGACTATTTAATTCTGTCACTCAGTCTATAGAAAAACCAAAGAGCTCCAACTCTTTAAAGAGTAAAGCGCACAGTCTCGTTAAAATCTAGCTGGACATGAAATCGAAATACTCGTTCAACGAATCTGCATTCCTCGGGGAATTGATATTTATAAGTCTATTTATTATATACAATACTGCTATACCCTCAAGCGCTGCAGTAGATCGTCTGTTTCCACGGATAAAGACATTTTAACACCAAAACGAGCCTTGCTTTCAGACGAGAACTTCAACATGTTAATGTTTATGAATGGGAATATGCACCTTACCTTACCTTATGTCCGACGAATTATTCAAGTATTTTGTTTTGTTCCTAACATTGAGGTATTACTACTACGTATAGAGTGGACATCGCGTACAAAAGTTTTGCGTCAAATTGGAGGGAAGGGGGCGGATCATTCAGTGATATTTTTGTCTTTTTACATATTTTATAATTGGCCACCATCTTTATTTTTCGCCTTATAATGATTAAACATGTTTTTAAAACACAACACGACATTTTTTTATTTTAAAAATGGTAAAAAAATGAAAATTAGACTGCAACTTTGTGATCCATGGACCACAATGCGGGTAAGAAATTTTTTGTTCGTGATATCATCTTTATACGTAGTAGTAATACCTCAATGGTTCCTAACCTGTTAACTTCCTGAACCTAAACCAACCAACAGGTTTTATAAGATCACTAAGGCAACGATATAAAAGTGCATTTTTACACATAGTTAACGGATTAACGATTAACTTTAACTTGCGTTAATTCTTCCGAAATGTAACGCTTTAACGTTTAACGAAGCTAACTTTTTTTGTGGCGGATTAACGATTAACGAAGTTAACTATTTTATTAACGGTGCCCAGCTATGTTAAGATATATATAATTACATTTGGCGTTGTTTGCGAATCATCCGTGAAAAAAGGAGCATATTCACTAACCTTGTCGTGGGTAAACAAGCCCGTCGTAAAACAACACGTGTAACCCTAGGCCTGAGACGTCCCGGTTCCGGTTTCCGGCGCGTGCCGGTCGCGACAAACTCCATTGATTGTTTCGATATTCCGCTCACAAACGACCACCTCGCCTCGTCTACAGGTAATCCACTTTGAGCACCTAATTTTTTAGCACTCGCAATTCGAGCATCTCGCCTAGCTCACTTTAAAATAAATAATAGCATAATAATCTATGAACTAGCACGTCAATTGCCTAGCCCCAAACTAAGCTCGAAGCTTGTACCATGGATACAAGGGAACGGATACATAAATAAAATAAATAAATTCTTTGGACTCACACACCAATTGCCTAGCCTCAAACTCAGCTCGAAGCTTGTACTATGGAAGCTAGGGAACGGATAGCCATACTTAAATACTTTTACAAACATCCATGTTTTGAGTATGAATTCCGATGTTCATCTACATACACTACACTACAAGTATACTTTATACAATATTCAGGCCTCCTGGTTAAGTATTGTTTCACCAAGATCAGATTTTGTTGCTCGTGAAAATATAATTCGGAGATGCTTTTTTGATAGTTAAAGTCGAAACCTCTCGGAATAAGGCATAGACATTTAGTACCGGCAAAGATATTGGAATACGGAGTTCTGAATTAATAAAATAAAACATAAAAAAAAGATAACATATTTAAAAAGTTTTTTCCAAATAAGAACATGACGACACCTCGGTTGCAGTTCAAAATAAAACGTTCCAAACACAGGTCGCGAGTATTTTTAGTCGAACAGCGTCCTTTTCACTTTGGTTACGGTGATGTAATGTCATCTGCACCATGACAAAAATAGTCTTACAAAACGGCCAAATCATAATTATTTTCAGTACAGCTACATTGAAAACATTACCATGTGGTTAACCTTAATTGACCTTTTAACCACTACAATATTCGCTACATTATGAAACTGTTACAAAAACATTTGCTCTGTGAAAATGTTAATTACTCGCATAAATACTGTTGCTCCCGATACCAGATTTTCCAACCCTATAGTAACAGTTACATTTCTAAAAGCGTCGCCCGTATTTTGGTTCGAATTGACTTTCATATGTTAGACAGATCGAGCACAGTCCCGTTAACTTAGTTCCAGGCACAATAGGAAAGTTTGACACTGCCTCATCCACTATCAGGAATCAGTTATTTAGTTTGTTTCCTGGAAACGAACTTTTCCTCTAAATATTTACAAAGTGCAAACTTTGTAGGTACGTTAGAGCAGACGTGCAAAGTTTATTAAACATGTAAAGTTCACTATGAAATAGTTGAGCGCGTCTTCTGCTTACCAATGCGACTCCATAACTTGGTATTATATAGTTTATTTTATTTCCGCTGAGGAACAAGTTGTCCCCCACATATGCTTGCCTTCCGCCGGCGCCGAAGAGGCACAATAGACAGAGTCTCAGTGATTTAGTTTTATTGTCATGCACCCTCCCTTAGCTCTGGACCATATTATTCAAGAATACGTGAAATATTCGCTTTAATGCCTACTTAGATGTAATTAAGAACGCTACGTCGTAGTTTTTACGTGATACATTTATTCATGTCACAATCACTTAATTTTTGTTGTGGAAGCACTACGGAGTTTCCAGTTTCCAAGACAAAATGGTAATAAGGAAAATATTCACGTGAGTACAAGTGATTTTCTTCGCTTTGTAATGTGCTTTTCGAGCTTGTGAGCTCTTTTCGTTGGAAATTTCATAGTCGCCGCCCTGTCATTATGGGCACTATAAACCTTCAGTTTAGTGGGCTAAACAGACGATGAAATCCCTCAAATTACGTTCTTGCTATACTATTTGTTCCACGAGTTATTTCGTTCTATTTTTGTCTCATTACAAGTTTCAAGTTAAAAGTTAGTAATTTAGTCGTTAATCTAAGAATAGCAATGCATTTTAACGTCTTAAGTAGGCTTGATACGTAAAAAGGCGGTCATGATCGAACTGCTATAAAAAGTGTTCCGCTAAAATCATAAAACGATCTATTCCGGCAATGAATCGTCGCAGGCCCATATCGCGTGAACCGCCACTCCGCCCGAGAGACGATCTTTTGCGGAGACGTGACCGAAGTGAGCCAATAAAATCTTTCCGAATCTGTCGGACGCTGTAAAAATCGAGGGACGTGACAAGGAGGCGACAGATCTAAACTGCGCGGCAAACCGTGCCCGATACAGCGATCCCGCCAAACTTGCGATCACTCCGGGACATGATCAAAACAACTTACAACGAAGAATCATTTAAGCATGGGTACTGATAACAGTACCAGTAGTAAGCTATAAAGCTTGAGACACATTTAATTATTTTCAGAAGTAGCCTCGCCATTAGTAAAGAAATACGTTATCTTTTTAAATAGAACAAAATTTCCAAGTTTGCCAAAAAAAATTATGATTCATTAAACGACTCCCTTCAATATTCGTCTCTACATTTACATTTACATTTACATTAAGAGCCTGTAGTGTCCCACTGCAGGGCAAAGGCCTCCCTACCTATTCGTCTCTAATTTATACAAAATATTTTCAAGTTTTTTTCTCTGCAAACCTCCCCATTATACTAATTTAAACAATAAATATAAATTTCAAGATTATTAAACTATTTGTTATTGTAGCAAATAGCAGATGAACCACAATGTTGCAGTTACCAACATTCCAGAGGACGGAGATTATGGAAGTTAGTACAATAATAACTAGGATGTAAATCAGAGCGAACATCGGAATGCGGGGCGACAGTTCGATAGGGGAAAACAATAAAACTAAATCATCGGGAAGTTATCTATCTCCGAAGCGACCCCGGAAAGCTGCCATGTGCACCCGAATGTATATTTCACCGGGCGAAATGCTCAATGACGCATCGCCAATCTAGTAAGCTTCCACCTTTTATGACTTTGTTTGTTCAAAATATTTACTCTTTTAGTTAATTGATTTGACATATGACCTTAATACTACCCTTTTACTACTTAATATTATTTAATATAGAGATATCATACACTGTATAGATTGTGATTATCTTTAAGATTTCGTTTGAAGTAGGTATAGACTTTCTAGAAGTTTTGAAATTGTTCAAGTTCTAAAATCCTTTTTGTCAAGCTGTTACCACTGTTATTAAAGTTCATTGAAGAGCCTACTTGTTTATTGATCAAGGAATAAGGTTATCGTTGAAAGTTTCTATCGAGACGACAAAAATAAAACTTTGTGAATGCATCAGTGACCGGGTTATATTGTAGGTACACACATATTTTTTCTCTAAATTGAAAAGTATTTTGCGCTGAAAAAACTTCAACCAACCCGCAGCCAACGACCTACATAAACCAAAACTTATAGGTTAGTAAAGTAAAGTAAATCCAAAAGTAATGAAGTTAAAGAGCGATAAAAATTATCTAAAATGTCGCAAATCGTGAGCTTGATATTTATCGGGGGTGACATTCTCCAAATTACCCATCCCATTAATTTTCCATTAGCGATAATTGGGGTGGGATTTTATGCGAAAAGTGACTTGGGGGTCTATATCTAAATTATCCGGAAATATTGTATTAGTAAACAGGTGTTTGGAGATTGTCAAACATAGTTGTTAGAAAACCAACTTGGATTTATATCATGCAAAGCATTAATAATAAACAAATGAGAATTAGGAATTGGGTTCCTACAAAAAAATAGTGTATCACCTGGTAACGAAAATCATTTTGTAGTAACACAAGACCGCATGACCCATTCGTCAACGCGCTCGCTTGTAGCTCCCTCGATCGAGCGACATTCCTTTGAAAATTCCATGACAAATGCAGCAGCTTCGATAGACGGAAGAAGAAGAAGAAGAATTTAATAAACTACTAGTGGAACGTCTTTCAATCATTGAAATAATAATTTTTAACAACATCTGTAGGTATTTACTAGCCTCAGATATAAAACATAACATGTAAAAAAATACATCTATCAATCGGATGTTTCTTCGTCATCCAATTAGCTTATGAATTGCTCCCAAACAGAATACATCTTCTTGTGAATGGGCAAAACAAAAAGTGGGGTGAAGGGACAACGATGCGTATCGTAAGAGGGAGCAGTCCACTCTCTAGCGCCGCTATTTGTTTTTCTTTAATTGTAAAACATAATATATGTATTTACGATATGAGATAAAAAAACACAAAAATAAAAAAAATAACTTATATACCATGTTTGGTATTTTAAAGTGATTAGGCATTCATAATTAAGTAGAAGTCTTTAATATATTGATAATCTTGCTTAAAATGTAAATTTCAAAATAATAAACTTTATTCTTAAGCGCACTCTTGAAATATCTTAAAAATATCCCAATTAAAGAAAAACGAATGGTGGCGCTAGTGTGCGTACTAAACTCGTAAGATGCGGAAGAAAAATAAAAATACCGTTACGCTTGCATAAAAGTCACGTCTCATCATCCGCCGATTCGAACACGACGAGAGATGACGGAGGGCGAAGATTGAATTAAGCCACGTCGAAAACCGACCCGTTACTCGTTATTTATGGCAGAAAGAAATGGAACTTGCGCTATCTGTAACTATTCATTTCGGTTATAATTAAGACCGTTTCTTTTGGGCTTATCGGCGTGGATTAACGATGTTTTATCTCTGCGTGTTGATCTAGCGAAATATGCTATGGTCGATAAGTCTGATATATTTTTCTGGTGATTTAACTTTCTGTTAATTACATAGATATTTCTTCACGATGCAATCAATAAAGGTGATGTCCAAAAAATGACCCAGATTCGACAGGAATGAAATGTATACCAGTGGATTGACATTGGAATAAAATATAATGTTACCAAGAGGGCAACCCTGAAATCGTTATAGTATAGGAGCTAGGAGCAAAATAAAATAAGGAAAAAAATCGTTCTAAACAAAGTTTACGTCATGTTGTAGCTTATATATGACGTTGTTTTTATGTTGTTTTACTTGTGATGATTATTAGCAACACATTTCACAAGCAACAGCAACATAATAACAACGATATTCTCACCCACAACATGGCTCTTTGCTCCTATACTATACCAACTATTTTTATGTTTGCAATCTTTATCCACAGAATTAACAATAATACACACAGTACTGTAACGATTGAAGTATCTATGGGCCAGAAGAAAAAAATATTCAAAAAACAGAGTGTTGGTTTGATGTGATTTAATATGATGTTGATATTAGGTTGCTGTTGCTTGTGAAAGATGATGATGATAATTATCACAAGTGATACAACATTAAAACAACGTCATATTAAGTCACAACATGACGTAAACTTATTTTATTATTGTTTTGAACGAATTTTTCCATATTTTATTTTGCTTCTAGCTCCTATACTATAACGATTTCAGGGTTGCCCCCTTGGTAACATTACATTACATTTCAATGCCAATCCACTGGTATACATTTCATTCCTGTCGATTCTGGGTGTTTTGTCCATACATTTATGGACATGTCCTTTAAATTGTTCTATTGTGTTGTTTTAAAAGTTCTTTATTAGATTCTGAAGTAATGCAATAATAATGTAATCCTGCATACCTTTTTCCAGTTGATCTGACCTATATCGCCTTAATGACGGCAATCTTATTTCCCAATCCTATCGTAAAAGACCCAAATCGATAAACTTGAGTAAACTTCCCCCAGTGCATCTGTACGTCTAATCAGAGGTAATGGATACAAGCACAAATAGTTGTTTACCTGATTATTCCGTGTAGCTTTTTTATGCAAACACGAGTCGTAACCGCAAGAAAATTACACGACCCGATGACATGCTATGTAGTTACGGATCAACTTTGCAATTGGATTATATTGTGACTATAATTGGATTTTTACTGCTGGTTTTTCCCACAAAGGCTAACATGCGAAACTACACACGAACTAAACTTGAACATGGAGACTGGAAAATTTACGTACTGGCCTTGTACGATGGAAGCGTTATTGTGGCTAATTAGTAAACATAAAAAATAATTATACAAATAAAGCGGCGTTAGTAGCTTTAACCCATGTGAGGGTTCAGATAATCTTAAATGTATTTACTAACCATAGGTAAAAAGTCAAGATTTTATCATCATCAGCCTATCGCAGTCCACAGCTGGACAAAGGCTTCTCCGAAACGCCTCGCTTCCTCCACCTCCTGCCTTTACACATTGAAAAACTCATAGTTCATGTACTAATTTTGCCGCAATTTTTTTTTTATGTAGGTGCCTTACTTAGCTATTTATTTTCAACGTTTTATTTGATTTTATCAAATTTTGTAATAGAAAATCCATTACCGAGGACGCCGCCGCTGGTTGTTGGTTTTAATAAAATATTCGTACAATGCGCACCTATGACTCGTCAATTTCAATTCCTCCTAGTCATGTCCTTAATTGTCAATCGTCCGGCATGTCGCGGCATGCTCGGGCGAGCTCCCGTCAACCTCGACCACCGCACATCAATGAACAACGTACATATTATTGCCCCAGTCATCTCCAAAACCTACCTAAACGTGATTCCCGAAATTAATCTTTACCATGACCGCAAACAATGCCCCACAAAATTACAATTTTAAATGACATCTTCAACATCGTACAAAACATTTATCAGTCGCCGGCAAAAATAAATTAAGGAACATAAATAAACTACTCACGCTTGGGAGATCTCCTTTCATAGCAATTAATGAACACTTTGGTACCAATTAATCTTCAAACGGGGACTTCCATAGTATTTAAGCGGAATCTAATTGAATTATCTCTACGGAAACAGACAATCGCATCCGATCGGGGCGAGACCTAAAATAAAACGGCCACGGCGGGAAGCCTTTGCGTTTCTAATTCAATCCGCGCAAGACGGCGAGGCGAGGGCAACCTGTCTCCCCACTAGGCCGAAACAAGTCTCGATGTAATCCCTCAAATCCAAATTAGATTTTCTTTCAGTGCCTCCCACTATTCACGGGTTTCCGGGATCCAGCGCGGCGCGATCCTAGCTCAACTCGCGCACACCTAATTGGAAAAATGTAAAAGCGACACCCATCTCTAGTCTCAACTTACAAATACAAATAGATACGACTACTGCCGCCGCCGTACCGCTAATATCACTTCGGAAGCTGAGGGAGCTTTCCAAGTTTGCAAATTGACACGTAATGTTAATTCACCACGCGCTGGGAGATTTCATAAATGGGATGGAATATTAAGCCTTTGAGCACAAGTAGATAATATTATTATTAAATTATTAATTTCTAATACAGTTATTCAAAAATACGTTGATGGTGATACGGAGCTTAGCTTTCGGTTAGGCAGTATTTAAACAATTATTGTTATGTTTTAAATAATTATTTTCACGAAACGAGTATTTACCTTACGTGGCAGTAGTTACGATTTTTTTAAAATACCTCAAACATTTCTAACCAAACAAGGACAAGGACACACTACAAATACGAGTTAATCAGGTAACCAATTACAGGCACATTATCATAAGAAAACCCTTTAATTTTGCCTTTCCACACTAATAAAATTACAATGCACAGTGCAATAAATAATAACGCAGTAAACACGATCACGAATTCACGCGAGTGCACAACAGGCAATAAATACACATTGAACAAATTTTAATAGGCGCACGGAAAATAAAAGGCTGGCGTCGTAACAAGAAGAAACAATAAAATAAAGCGGCGCGATGGTAATGAATAGGGTGTACAAATATTGGGCCAGATTTAACAGGGTGTAAGTCGATAGGCGGCGGGGCAGGCGATGTCGCGTGCCCGCCCGCGCACGCACGCGCCGATTTAGACATCACTTACATTACTCTACACGGCTCTACACCGAATATTTCATTAACGAATGTACGCTACTCATTAATTGGGTTATCGTTATCGTCGCACCCATTTGTGTAAGCAATCATAAAGGCACTGTAAACGAAATCGCGCACAGTAAACATATTATATTTTTAAAATTAAGTACGTACAGGACAACGCTTTAAGTAAGTTAATTTTCCTCTTTTTTAACTTTGCGTAACACGGCAAAAGGTCGTGATTGTTAAGTTGATTGAAACATGCGATGTCAAGCACTTTTCGGCATGTTTTCCATCATCATACCTATGTACATAATTACAGTTCCTATGAAAGCTACAGCCGATAAATATTTCTAGGTAACTACTCAACTAAGGAACCTAAGTAACGATTAAATCAGAAAAGGTAAATAAAAAATACATTAAACAACCGATATACATTTCAATTTTTTTTTAACGTAACAGACAAAAAAGATATTCAATCCGGCCTGTAACATGTTATTTTTCTATTTCAATACGAGTAAATTGGCACAGAACAAGTCAATTTGAAAGGTACAAAATATTCACAGTCGAACGGAATGAAATAGTTTTCGAATGGAACAATTGGCATTTCTCTGTTAAATTTAAATTAGAAATCTAATTCAGCGAGCATTGTTCACAAATGAATATCCCTTTTTACGATTCACCATAACGAGTTCTCTTGTCATAAAGCGCGAGGTCGTGTGACGTGCATCCCTCAAAGAATTAAATTGAATATCAAAAGGAAATTACATAGCTTCATATCGAATCCCGTCTCTTGTTCCAATCGAATTTCCTCTGAAAACAATGCCGAAACGGAAATTAAACCGACATGTGAAAATAACTGAGATTTGCGAATGGACCAGATGTATGACAGCTTCGACGAACAAAAAATATATGATCTAAGCTTATTGCTAGAGATAAATGAAATGAACAGCTGTGATGTCGATTTTCCGACATTATTAAAGTGCAAACTGATACCCTTATTCATAAAATAATAATGATGTTTAAATGACAATGAAAAAATGCACATAATACCTTTTATGAAAACGAGCTTGTAATGAATTCTATGCATGCTCATGTTCAAGTCTTCAAGGTTTCTGAGAAAAGATGTTTGTTAAAAATATATACGAGAGATTTCATTTGCGAAGGATTTCCAAACAAACAAATAAACCTACAGGAAAATATCCAGGATTTACACGACGCCATCTATCTCCAAAACTAAGCATGTAAAACTAAATATGTAGATGTCTCAGTTACTACCTCGACGGGATAAAAGGCTGCTGAGGGCGATAGCTGCGAAGCAACGCGATCCGCGTCACTTCCGGCGTCCGTCACGCGGGAACGACTTCCGGCGCGGCGCCAGCGCTCCGCCACTTACAATCACTTAGCTCTTTTAGCTCTTCAACAAGGAATCTCAAGTAAACACTGAAACCCGAGGTTACTACCTAATCGGTGTTGGAAGACGCCTTGTTTTATTACGTAACAATAATCCTAATAGATTTTCACTTTTTTCCTAAAGTTGACTTGTAGATAATGTGCCATAAGGCGTTAAGTTCACCACAATGAAGATTAATTATATAAATAAACTGCACAAACAGGAGCCTAGCTCACACAGGCAAAGCACTTACCAATCAAATTGGAGTTGCACATTTTCGAAAGAAAAAACGTGTACTTTCGGAAAGGAAATTATACTTACAAATATATATATAAACTATACTCAAAGTTATACATATCATAATCTCGCTTGATCACTTAGCTCTTCTACAATTTTATTAATCTCAACTTGTAACAATAATAGCTGAGATCTTTAGTAAGTAAAGCTTACAAGGACTAGAAGTAAGATAACTTTGGCCAAATTGCGACTCCTGAACGCAGCATTAGACTTCATGTTCCTCGATTTCCAAATATTCAGACAGCAACCACTAGACTTGTGAGGTGTTCTTTGTAATATAAAAGTACCGAGTAAAAATACTTATACAAGAAGCATATAAGCGAAAACATTCTTTAAAAATGCGAGCAAAAAGTTTTTACAACAAACTTACTCTTCTTTACTCTCAGTTTATAAAACTAGGGCAGTATATTACAACTTAGAATTTTCATCTATGAGTTTTTTTAGAGCAACTTCACGAGCCTCATTAGAATTGTACACAAAACATTACCACACTATAAATAAAAGTTATGTTTGAACCAGCGGCCGCCTGCGACTCCGTCCGCGTTGTTTTCGGTTTCCGCATATATAGGTATATAATAAATATCATAAAATATAGCCTAAAACTTTCCTCGTCAAATGGACTATTCAACAACAAAAGATTTTTTCAAAACGTAGTAGTTCCCGCGAATAGCTCTTTCAAACAAACAAACAAACTCTTCAGCTTATTATATTTCAAAGTAATTGATTAAAACGAAAATATGAAACATACCTTGGTATTAACACCCACAAATCTAGTATCCAGCTACAAAATTATGCACCTACTAATAAGATTATTTAAATAACTGAGACGTCTATGTTACCATTATTTCAAAAACTAGAGGCCGCTCGCGACTTTGTTTGCTTGTATTTAATTTTCCGCTCTACATTATAGCATAAAACCGTCCTCAAAAAATGGACTATGCAACAAAAAAAATATTTCGGTTTATTTAAACAAACAAACAAACTCTTCAACTAAATAATATTAGCATAGATTAATAAAAGCCTTAGGTAACCTACTTATATTACATGAATAATTGAAATGCATCAAACTAATTTTTCAAAGTGATTTCAATCAGAAAATGTAAAGTTTATCTACTTTTATAATATTTTTAGACAAGCCCTTTGCAAGACGCTGTCTGAAAGTCTTTGATTGTTATAAGCTCAATGAAGACTGTATTAAGTAGTTGGCACTGACAAAATGTTGAGTAATATGGGTTGGAGTGCGTCGTTGTTTTTGTAATGCCTTTTCTTATGGCTGGCCCTAACGATTATGTCCCCCATTGTGAAATCCACCGCTCTGCCAAGACCGCGGAGAAAGAGCTAAACTTACAAAAGTTTCCGACTTGTTCAAATGGCCGGCTTTTGTTGGAGAGCGACTTATTGTTCGGGACAGATTGCCAGGGATCAGCACCGCGCTCTCCGTCCAAATTTTAGTATACCCATACGTGTCAAGGTTTACTATGATAAAGTAAAAACAAGTATCTTACGGCCCGGTATGGCGATGCCAACTGAAAGGATACCATTTTGATACCACATCCGTTGTCATGGGAGTTATTCTCTGTCCACTTTACAAGACGACTTTTGACAGCTCACGCCCAAGAAAGTTGGAATTGTTTTCGTTTAATTTTCAAAAAAGAATATTGATCTTCATGGACGGTTACTGCCAACTCAGTGATGTGCTACGAAAAACGATTAAAACGATTGTGCCCCCGATTACAAATAATCGATAGAAATAAATGCTATGAATACATCTAAACTTCTTCATAACATCTCAATTAGGTATAATGTATATTTTACATAGAAGGGAAACAACATTTGGATTTAAATTTCTTTTACTAACATGACTTACTTGTCAGAATCTTCATTTTTAAGGTTTATAACCTCAAATATATGGATTTATATTTGTTTACAATAAATCTAAGAGAATGTTAAATCAAAACGCATGTTTATCGAAATCGGTTAGTTTTTACATACCTAAGTCGAATAATAATAATAGTACAATCGGATTGTTGATACATTTGAGATACTTTAGGACATCACCAATCTTGTCATTCGGCGACCTGTCGAAAGACGCCTATTATAGTGGACAGAGTATAGGGATCCTCTTATGCTTACCATCAGGCAGAGAGGAGCCAATATACCGTTCTATTAAAAAAAGAAAAATAGACAGACAACATATCACGTACTCGTCATACCAAAAAAAGGTTAAGATTTTACTTAATCTCTCGTGTAACATTTCTATGACAGATATTTTCTCAAAAATATTTAATTCAAAAAGCAGAAAATGTGATATAGAATCTAAACGCGTCTTGAATTCGAATAAGCATTTTCATTTAGTTTTGATAGTTTTACGAAGATTTTTAGACTGTTGCAGTTCAATGATGGCTGGTACACCTCCACCAAAGAATAGTGGCTATTCAAAAGTTTTGTATTTTTAAGTACATAATGTTATTGTCCTTTGTGGCATTAGGTAAGCTTAGATCCTTCCACCAAAAGCTTACAATTTTATCCAGATGTAAGATATTTATGAATCTATATACTAAAACATAAAATAAAGCTGAAGAGTTTGTTTGTTTGATTGTCCATTGAATGGCAAGTGCCCAGAGGGCTGGAGGTCGCGGCGTCGCGGCGACGCGCCGTCACGCTCGGCTGACAGACCAAACAGACTCACCGAGTTCAACTTATTGTTTGCAGAACTGGATTGTATCACATACAAGTGCCTACTTGTACCTCCAAACAGCTTCATGGGGTCATTTCCTATTTTAACATTTTGCTTTTAATTTTGTTCGCGTTGATGATAATTATAGAGCCAATAACTTTTCTCTACATTAACAAACAGCACAATAATGTCTCTTAAAATTTTTACTATAATTTTAAGGTAATAGAAAACGTAATTATGCTTCGTTGTTTTTAAGAAAATCTTTTTCTAGACGACAACAACGCTAGGTAATGTATTCAACATTCAGATTTAGAGTGCCAAGTCGTAATTTCTTGAGGCAAAAAAATTAAAACCCCTCTAAATATTAAAGAGCGCGGCGTTACGAGCGAACCAAAAGGCTTTTATTTTTGCTTATAAAGAAAGTCATGTCCCGTATAACTCGAAACGTGTAGCAATATATTTAGTAATAACGAAATAATATGTTTTGTGAGATAGAATTCATATTTCATAAGCACTCATACGCATAAGATATTGCAAGGAAAGTGGTACTTTTCCCTTTATTTCGTAGTAAAGATAAGGGGCCGCCGATAGAAGGAGGGTAGCTGACATCCAGTCAGCTTCTTCAGATTCATTCCCGAGCATTTGCGCCACATAATATTTCACGGCGGCGCGAGTGAATTTTATATGCATGAAGACAACGAGATTTTGTTCGGACATATGGAAGCAGTTTATCCGGGGGCTATATTTTGCAAATGTAATTTGACGGCGTCAAAAATTATACTGAGATACGCAAGAATGTAAACAAAATGTTTTCTCATGTGTGTTTTGACTGAATGTGAATATTTTATCACATGGTTGTAGGCAGATTTTTATATCTTTGTTAAATCCATAAAAGTCCTGTGTTCAAGCCGAGCATAGCTGTAATTTCCCTTAGAGACTCCAATGAGGGTATTATATTTAAAGAGACTGGACTCTTCACTACAGCTGTTTTTTGTAGTTGTAGAAACTTGTTTAACCTGTAATAGCGAATTCTACCTTGATAAATAAAGCAAAACTTTATATATTTCAACAACCATTTATCTATTTTTTAAATCTTGTGTAAATAAAATTCATAAAATCAATTACCTTCAAACCTATCTGCGAGTGTCAGAAACCATGTAAAGACCTTCTCCAGGAAATTTAAATGGCTACATTAGCGACACGTCGTGAAGCCGCAACACAAGAGACTTCCAGATTATTAAGGACTAAGATTAAACATCATATTTCACCTTAATGACGTAATTTGCTACACGCCTGTTATAACAAAAACATTCTTCTAAATCTGGGAAGATCGTATTAACATAACCGCTTTGTTAAATGGAGTCAAGATAATTTGTGGACGAAGTTCGGCCTGTAATACCTCGCAAATTGCCGGATAAGACTGTGTGAGACAACTGTTAGTTTTAATTAAACTGCTGGTGCGCTTGTGGGGAGCCCTGGGAATGAGAAAATTATTCTAATCTTATAAGCCTGTCGGTGTCCCAGAACTCGACTTCAAATTAATATAACGCGGGTCGGCCCGTTCCGCGTACGGCGTGTTAGAACACCGTTTGATACAGCTTTGATCTGCGCACGCAATAAACATGCAACTCGAAACTAGATCATACTGATGTACTAAAACTATTTATTTCATAAGTAGAGATAGTCGTGCAGCGATGCTTTATGATGAAGAACACCGATATTGATTAACTTAGTAAGTATTTCCTTTGTGGATTATCAACTTATTGATAGACACAACGTGGTGGCCGACGAGCCCAACGAATTTGTTTTCATGTTTTGTAACAAAATCATGTAATATAACGACTCAATACTCAACTCTCATCATAATTGCCATATCTGTTATTGGTGGACATAACTAACTATTAAACTAGACGTGATTTTAACTGACTTTAACCGGAGATGTCGAGAATACGGCTGAATATTTAATCCGATTTTTCTTGTTCGTCTTGTATGTTGGGAGAAAGCCTTCGGCATAAAGTGCAGTAAATAAAATCCTTACTCATATTATTAATCGAAAAGTGAGTTTGTTTGTTTTTCCGCTTTCACGCCGTAACTACTGAACCGATTGCTTTGAAATTTTGCAGCCCTAAAGTTAGAAGTCGGGTTTAATAATAGGGTACTCCTATGCCGGAAAAAAAAATCCCGCGCGAAAACATAAATGTTGTTTACAATGTAACCGAATTACACGCGAGCAGTATATAATATATTAAAATATCTTTATATAATGCTTATTTTACTCAGCAAGTAAAACAAATTTTATTATATTTTGATCCCCAGAAAGCACAACA
The DNA here is from genome assembly GCA_958496325.1 of Nomophila noctuella. Classification (NCBI taxonomy): domain Eukaryota; kingdom Metazoa; phylum Arthropoda; class Insecta; order Lepidoptera; family Crambidae; genus Nomophila; species Nomophila noctuella. The sequence continues at coordinate 9,465,357 of OY292486.1, read as the reverse complement.
AAAGTTAAGCTGAAGTCTTTCTATTAACTCGGACTAGAAAGTATACTTATCAGTCTAAGCCTTATACATTTATTACGCTTCCGTTCAGCTAAGGCGATTTGTGGGACATTAGCGACATCTCGTGTCTGTTCAATTTAAAAGTTTAAGGTACGAGATGGCCAGCTGGAGATAATCTGGAGAATCAATTTGGAGGAAAGTATCAGAGTGCCATGGGAGCAGTATTTCATTAAACGCGCAAAGCCGGTATGGCAGGTGCGCTTCTCGGGCAGACGCCTTAACGAGTGCAATTGTTACTCCATTGAGCACATGACTCTGGGAATACGAGTTGTATTGACATAGATTACTCCATGTAAAGTTGTAACTAATTATATTTCAATTGAAATGTCAGGGATTGTAGTAATGTTGTTATTTACTCAATTGTATTATGTGTCTAACATGTATTTGAAACCGAATTGATTTTAAGGAAAAGACATTAACTGTCATACAATTAATGTACCTATACTCTGTCCACTTTATGAAGCGTCTTTTGACAGCTCACGCCCATGAAAGTTCGAATTGTTTTCGTTTAATTTTCGAAAAAAGAATATTGTTCTTCATAGACGGTTACTGCCAACTTAGTGATGTGCTACGAAAAACGATTAGAACGATTGTGCCCCCGATTACAAATAATCGATAGAAATAAATGCTATGAATAAAACTAAACTTCTTCATAACATGTTCATTTTGTTCATAAGGTATAATGTATATTTTACATAGAAAGGTAACAACATTTGGATTTAATTTTCTTTTACTAATATGACTTAGGTACTTGTTTTATATTTAATTTATAAACTCAAATATATGGATTTATATTTGTTTACAATAAATCTAAGAGAATGTTATATCAAAACGCATGTTTATCGAAATCGGTTATTTTTTACGTACCTAAGTCGAATAATGATAATAGAACAATCGGATTGTTGACACATTTGAGATACTTTAGGACATCACCAATGTTGTCAATCGGCGACCTGTCAAAAGACGCTTCATATAGTGGACAGAGTATAATTAATATATAGCTTAATAGGTATTAGAGACAGACGCTATTAAACTACTAAAATATTCTATGACAATTTTAGTTTAGGTTAGTTTCAAAGCAGTTGTAAAACTAGTTGCCATCTTTTTTTATCCGGAAAACTTAACCAAAAACCAACGTAAAAATACCCAAATCAGACGTCAGAAAAAGTGGTAACTTTCACCGCGAAATATCAGATTTCCCGTGCAATAAAGTTGATATTGTAGTTAGATATGCAACCATTGTTTCGTGTTGCATTAATTTAAGTATCGGGCGATTGTCTACCAGCCACGCTATGCAGAATTATTGCTAGCGTAGTTTAGTGAGTCGGACCGCTTGTCAAACTTTAGTAATTTAACTTCAAAACCGGTTCCTGTCGGTACACCAACCAGGCCGAACATTTGTTCTACCACATTCGGGCTGAACATTGCGACAATAACGTCAAAAATGTTTCATTCTAAACATTGTTGCCAATCGAGTATGTGTACATGTGACGATTGAAAAGTCAAATCAATTTTGAAGGGCCCATTGGTCTAGTTGTCAGAGACCCTAGCAACAAAACCAAGGGTTGAGGGTACGAATCCCGATAGAGGCAATTTTTTTTCCAAAAATTATTTGTTTACTCATAAATAAAATATATTATTATATTTCTATAGCAAACAACGAAACCACAGCTTTAATTTGTCTTTTCGTATTTTTATTATCAAACGATGAATTGAACTTACATTAATAAAATATCACAACTTAGCTCATTCAAACAACTGAAAGTGGCGGTTCATGTTGTAAAGTACATATGAAGTTTCCTACAGTGTACCCTAACGACAACCAGTGATTCATAGATATTTCTGTATTTTTTTTTTAAGTCTAAGAAAATTTAGTATTTTTACAGACAATCATTTAGTATGCTAACTATTTGAGGGCAAATAGACGAACATCTTCTAATTTTGTAAACCTAACTGACAACAATTCGGACATTATTTAAAACACGGAGAGTTTTCTCAGGTACCTAATGAAACATGAAAAACTGTAAAGAACGGGATGTAACCAACAACATTTCAGAAGTGTGTAAAGATAACTCTAGCTTTTTGTTGTTGGCCGTGCGAGTGTATTCAGCTAACTGTTTCAGTTTAGCACAGAAAGGCTTTGTGTAACGCTCGAAGAGAAGAGTAAAAACGGCTACATGGCCGAACCTTTTGTTATAAGCCACCGAGTGTGAATTGATAATGGTTGTACCAGCGTATCTGTTATGTTTTGTGACGGTTCCTAGGCCAACACAAAGAGTATTGTGGTTTTCACGAGTGTCATACGCAAGGAAATATTTAAAACTGGACTCTTTTCAGTTTACAATTCATTCACATACAACTGTTAAACTAACAAAAACAAACAACCTAACAAAAAAGGATGGTGTTCATGCAGGATGCCGTAACAAAGGGCTTTAGCTTGACATAATATTATCTCTTTAATATTATGTCAAGCTCAAAATAACTAAAACTAAATTAAGGTGCAATTGGTGCATACTACCGACATACAATGCGGATAAAATTATCGTGTCACTGTTATGTGCTAAACAGGAACAGCAAATAGAATCTCATTATGCAGGTAGTCATCAACATGTAAACAATATGATTAAATATGATTAACGATACAATTGTGTTAATATCGCAAATATCAATCGGGCCGGAGTCCGTCGGCTGTTTAAATCATGCGAAACAATCCGAACAAACAAGGGGCGGTCGCATAAATTCGTTTTACGCAGCTCTCCACGGCAGCGTTCGCACTGAGACTAATTACAACATAAATCTTTATACTAATCCGTTCTTTTTAACATGGAACTCGTGTCTCGTATTGTCTTAAATTTTCATCAGTTCCGTCATTTGACGTAGGTTTGCGGTAACACTGTTATTAGTGGGTACCTTCTTTCGTATCGCAACAGGTAACATAAAATCTGAATTATACGCAATGGAATGAAATGTTTTCGTAAAATTCATCTAAAACATGTTTTAAAAGCTGGGAATAAAATTATGGAACGCATTTTTTCAGTTTAATTTAAGAATATGTCGTTAAATGCACATGCTTCTCTACATAGTATAAAACAATGTATTATAATTCATACGTGCACCGTATAATTCCAAGTTATGAGTAGACATGACACCTACTTTTTATTACAAGCGCGTATGTACAACGTCGTAAATTCTTATTTGTTTTAGAAGGCAGTTAAAATAGAAATAATTGCAATTTTCTTTTATTTATGAATTAGACACAAAACACAGGTTTGATATAAAATAAAAAGAACGCGTGTTCCATACAATTACAAAAATCAAATATGTACAAAATGAGAGTTGCTCACAAAAAGTGAGTTTTTTTTACAGAACAAGTATCGTTATTTCCAATTCCGCTATGGATGATGATGACATGTGATGAATAACGGTTCATTATTATTATGTACTCGAGGCATAGAAGTTTATATTTTTATAACATGTATTAACAGTTCCCAAGCTTCCATAACAGAAGGTTTGGGTTTCAGTTTTCCATAATTGTACAAACTATGCACAGTCACGAGCAATAGCATGTATATAGCTCGACTCTTATGTCAACGCAGTAAAGTTCATATTTCAATATGTTTGTGTACATGTTAGTGCTCATGACTGTACTTAGTATGGAAAACTGCGTCAGATACGCGAGCTAAGATAAACTAACATAGCTTAGCTCCTGCTCTGTGATCCACGTAGCTAAGATTGGAGCTAAGCAATTAATGCAAGTGTGATAGTTCAAGCAATTAATTTTTTTACTAGCGGCCGCCCGCGTCTCCGTCCACGTGGATTTCGGTGTCCACACATAAAGTATAGTAGTACATGTAGTATAGATTTATTTTAAAACAACGTAACAAGCAGGTAGCTTCACGATACAAACATCCGTACAGGTGGGAGCGTGTCAGTGCGTAGGTAATATTTTATTGTGAATATGTAAGCAGCGGTAAGTGGATGCGATGCGATGTGCTCTTTATATTCAGCGCACACCCGGCTGCGTTATTGCACCCGGCCGTCGATTTACGGCGCTCCTCATTTCTGAAATAAAGCTATTCTTTCTAAAATATTGTCATCTGCTTTAAATATTTCACTCCATGCGTCCCGTGGGCGCTCTTGGAAATTCGGTAGGATAATCCGAATGGATGGTCCGATGGATTCTTGATGTTATATCACCCTTTGGGGCTGTTTTGCTTTTTTATAGTTTAGGGGAGCATTGTATTTTTTAATTCACGGATGCCATAAAAATGACATTTAATTAACAATCCTTAATGAACTTTAATTACATTTTTAAATATGGAATATTACTTTTCTATTTTTTTGTGTTATTGTCACAAAGTACCTAAATTAGAATAATAAGATGAAATGACATCATCAATAGCTTATAAACTAAATCGTTGTTGTTATTAAAAAGAAACACAAATCTCAAAAGGTATCCGGTAAAATAATTTGCTTCCCTCTTAACCTAAATTCTACCGAAAATGTACCTACCAAACGTTTTAGCAGAAACAAATAGAAAACGTGACCTTAAGTAAGTATGACAAATAAGTTGTGTCTTTTATGTTTTCCGCGAAGTTGTGTCAAAAGCAAACTTATCCGTCTATGTAGACCGGAGGTATTTACCTTACCCGTTTTTCGCTGAACAAAACAAATATCAAACAGCGTGAGGTATTTATAACTGTCCTCGTGTAATATTATGGACGTTTTTTACGTCATGGCCAATTTTGTAATTCACTTTGGCTGCCCTAGTAACGATGTTGGATAGACATGCATTTTTTAATAATTTTCGGGATGTTTTAATCTCTGCTGGATGCGGAAAATTCCCTCAACTTCATAGTTCATAACATTATAACAGTTAAAATCGGATAACATTTTGACCAAAATGAAATCGACCTGGAACTTGACAACGACTAAGTATATGTGTTACTAGAACTCATCGTCAATTTATTGAGTATTTTACAAACTAAAATACACCTTTAAAATGTGAAAGTAAATCTATTTAATTTCAAAGTTTGCAGTTTTAATTTAAAAGCTTGTTTCCTGAGTTGGTATGAAAACACGATTTGTCACGTAACGTTTAATATTTTAATTGTGTTTACTTGTTTTGTTCATTGGCGGATAGTGAGCGGGCCAGGTGGTTGTTCCCACGGAGCAATTAACGTCCGGCCTAGTCGAAGGGGTTGCTCTTGAACCTCAAAAAGGAGCGAAGGAAAAACATTGATGTGTTCAGAGCCATTATTTTGTTCTTGCCGGCATTTCACGACTCCCGTGGAATATTTTGGAGGTTCGTAACTGGCTACGCATTTGTCTGGGCGAAAATTCAAGAACATGTTTATTTAATTACAACGTAACAAATATAATTGTATTCTCATTTAATGGAACTCATGAGGATTCTTCTCTTTTGTAAAATATATCAAACGTCGAAACTACTCGTATTCTTACGCTTCTAGAGATTTTATTCAACTGTACGATATTGGTCTGAGATAGCAATCTATGATATGTCTTTATTTTATTGTTTGCGTGTGCTCTGACCTTATAGGTATTGCTGTCTGGATATGAGAAGGCATTGAATTAAGGTTCTTAGCTTTATTTACGATAAAATGACCCGCCTTCTTAAGACTTAAAAATGACCTTTCCTTGATGAAATTAATACATTTTTTTAGAATGTTATAGCCGTTTTTTTGTGTCTGAGAGACTTCCCACTAGTCTACTCCATTAATCTTGAAACTCAACAAGGGGCTACAAATGTCAAGAAGACAAAGGGGTTACCCCTCAGTTTTTTATTATTTACAAAACAATTGGACCCATTCTCTATTTCCATATTGCGATAAACATTTCTTATTCTGCCCTACCCTTGATGATAGGACAAGATATTTCCCGTGTTTTTAATATTACGAATAAAGCATTATTTTGTACAAGTAAAATATAGTCACGATATACCTCCTAGTTCTTGGATTCTATTAAACCAATAGAACGACACAGTTTACGATTATGATAATGATACTGTGGAGTTACATTTAATAGTATCTACAGAGACTTAAGTTCCTTGAATGCGATCCTCCAACCGCTAAGCGATTACCGCGCATTAGCTTCATTAATTTTATTTTATTAATCTCCAGAGTGTAATACACAAAAACAAAGTCGGAGTCAAGTATGCGTGTCATTTCCATAGCTGCGCCCATGCAGGAGCTAGCGCATGCAGTCGTGGAACTGGGCCATAACTTTACACGCAACATTAACTTGGGACACAGTCGCGACAGAGGTTATCATGTGCATAGAGACTATGGAACAGGCACTGGACCATCTTAGAATTGAGATATAGTTTCTTTTAATACTCATCATCATCATCCTAGCGCTTCTCCCGAATGCATCCTCGGCCATTGCCTCAGAGCCCAGACTACGACTATGATCCTGAATAGACCAGCCTGGTTATTACAATGAAGCGACTGTCGTCTGACCTCCGTAATCCTTACAAGAGATCAACGGCTTGACGTGCCTTCTGAAGCACAAAAATCATTCTTATCAGACAATCAGGTGATTCACGCCAGCAATGTCCTAACCAAACTGGGAAAACCAACATAAAGTCGTTCAGTCGATTGGAAGTAAATAAATAAATAAATTCATTTGACTAAAACACCACTTTCCTAGCCCCTATGCTCGAAGGTAGGGAAGGGATAGACATAATTAAATACTTTAATAATTTCCATTACTCGAGAACAAATGACGATGTTCATCACACAAACATTTGCCCCTAGCGCAATTCCAACCCTCAACCCTCACTTTTGTAGCCAGGGTCTCTGACCACTAGACCAACGGACCCGTCAAGATTTTAATATATACATATATATTTTTTATAGTTTCACTATATTTAAGTCTGATAGGTATTTGTTTTTGACATCAAAATATCGCAACGATAGTAAGTGCTGGGTGAATGACTACACTTGCCCCATGCGGGCTAACAAACGTGCTGGTTAAAATCTAATTTTACGCGAAATAGTACATGCAAGATTTTATTCACAATGCGGCAGAGGATGCCACATATTCACCTGAATATACTAACTATGTAAAACTTTGCCCGGGCCTGCTCCTTAACCGTTTGCATTATAAAAGAGTTCGGGAAGTGTTCCGCACCTAAATATGGCATTCGAATGTAAGAATAGTATGACAATCTTACTCAGTCTAGATATTCTATTTGTTTCCTTTCCAGGTTAATCCCACTACAGCTTTAAAATTTCATATAAAAATATCATTCTAAATGTGATCGTTATTACAACATCCTCTATAGACTAGATATAATGTTGCCTTGGATATTTTATATTTTAAGTATCTTTATCTTTCAACAAAGTTAGGATTCCTGTCCGTCGTGTTCCTAGTCATTGAAGCACCAAAAGAGAGTGGTAAATTGTTACCCGGCCTATTTATGACTTAGCCAAAGCAAAGCGCCACCAAGTTTTATTTATTATTCAATGGAAATTAGGTATGCACCAAAAAATATCTTGTTCAGACCACATGTTGAAATCTATACTAAAATAGTAAAGCGGGAGAGTTTCTTAGTTTATTTGAACGCGCCTATCTCAGGAACTACTAGGCCGATTTGAAAAAAAATACTTATGTTTTGGATAGTCCATTTGACGAGGAAGGCTTTAGCCATATAAACAAACCTATGTGAGCGGAAACCGAAAATCACGCGGACGGAGTGCGGGCGACCGGTTGTATGTTATAAAACCAATTCTTTCTGATTCATAGACATTCCTGACCATCACCGGGACCGCAAACAGCTATGAGTATTGACGCACCAAGTCTCAGGGGAAATCTGTCTAGGATACCACTAGAAATTAAATCAGTTAAAATATTGGAAAAACAACGGCCAGTTGTCACGTCGGTCGGTGTGACTCGTATTTGTTAGATTACTTCGGTGAAAATTGTGCGATCAATTGCACTTGTAATAACAGGTTGACCTAGTGGAATAATAGGTATTTCCTATTCCAAGGTATCTCATATTTTTAATGAGGTTGATTTTTTTAATTGTTATGAAAAAAAAGTCAATATAACCGAAAATCTAACCTACTTCTTGAAATTAAGACTTATACAATGCCCTTTGAAAAAAGAGCCTTTAAAGATTTTTCACGTTAAAGATAGGTACATTGATAATGACCCTATTTTAATATAATATTAATTTAGCAATAACTTGATCAAACAATTAAAGTTAATAAGAGGCGATATGAAAGATTGTAATTTCATCGTAAAACAAAGGTTATTAATTATTTATCTGAATAAGTAAATTATTTTAATTGCATTATGTTTTAAAATCAATCATTAAAAATCAAAAACACAATTATTACACAAATAAAAGTCAATTATTTCATACTTTACTTTACTTAGACAGGCCCGTTGGTCGAGTGGCTAGAGACCCTGGCTACAAAACCAAGGGTCGTGGGTTCGAATCCCGCTAGGGGCAAATGTTTGCGTGATGAACATCGACATTTGTACTCGAGTCATGGATGTTTATAAAAGTATTTAAGTATGTCTATCCGTTCCCTAGCTTCCATAGTACAAGCTTCGAGCTTAGTTTGGGGCTAGGCAATTGGTGTGTTAGTCCAAGGCATTTTTATTTATTTACTCGATAATGAAAAAGTCAATGTCAGATTATCAGATATATAATGATAAAAACTACTTAATAATTGACCCAGAAATAAAAATGTACTTTTATTATTCGGCCATGTGTAGATCTCATCTATTCCTGTATATCTGTGTGTATGCGACGCAGTGCATGCTCCCGAAAACTGTTTAGTGACTTTAGGGACAATCTCACAAATTGCTCCTTCACACAATTTCTCGCAAAATGCGACCATCCACATTTTTCCATAGTACAAACATTTCAACACACGAGTACCTACATAACTTCCACCCCGCTTATCGTAATTAACTTTAAAATAAGCCGGCGGAAATCCATTCGTTTCATCTGTAAGCTCAATACTAAATTATAATTAATGAAATACATACATATGTATAAAGTTGTAATTTGATTTGTATGTAAGTTCATTAAAGGCAGGTATGAGAGCAATCGCGACTTTGCAGTTAATGTTGTCTTAATTTATTCAGAAGCTGAACGGGATCCCGCCCGAACCTTAACAAGATACATTAAGAAAATTAACGCTTGACTCACTTCTCCTTTGAGACAAAATTCCTTGATTGGCCTGCTTACGTAACTGAAATTTAATTATCACGCGTGATGGAGGTAAATAATGGGATAAGGTATCGGGGATTAGCAAAGATTTAAATCCGGTAATTTCTAGAGAGCAGTGAGTGTAACGAAACAGTGGGGATCCCGACGGGCTATCGTTTAAACTAAGTGCCTATAATTCGCAAGAGTTTACCCTCTGCAGCCCACGGGAATCGGGCTTCGATGCTCTGAAATATTTCTTACGCACACGTTCACTAACATATGTACGTATAGATTAAATCGTTGGATATGCCCGCGCCATGCTTCGACCATCTCTAAAATTGTCACTTAAATTTGATGCGACTGTCGCTCCTTATCCTAGTGATAGCATTTTAGAATGTCAAACAGAGTAATGCCACATTTTTCTGATGTCGGGGCGTATTGAAACTATTAAAAGGTATGTTTGTACCTAATATATTTACGCCGAACTCTAGCCACGAGTATCATTATTATCTGCTAAGTCTTGATATTATGATTACTTTGAACTTGTTCGAGTCTAAAGAATATATGTTTTTTATTATTCAATATTTTTTGTTGTGTTGTACCGAAACACTTATTAGGAATCTGATAAGGGATTTTCCACGAATTTCGCCTAGCTGTCTAGCGTATGGCTTCAGAAGTAAGGTAGAAAAAATAATAATGTCTCATTCATATTTATTTATAATGATTTACAGTACTGTAAATGTATGCCTTCAGTAAGCAATTAGGCATACTCTACTTCTACTTAGTAACCAAGAGAACCTATTTGTGGCTGGGAAAGTAGATGGCAAAAGGCCGTGTGGACGCAGCCCGAAACGTTGGTCCGGTCAGATCTACACCGCACCAGACTCCACTCTTTACAAAGCCCTACATTCAGCCGAAGACAGGAGTGGATGGAGGAAGATGGTGGAGAGTGGTCAAGACCCTCATAGCTGAGGAATACGACGCAAGGAGGAAAAATACCCGTTAAAAATACCACTTGTGGCTAGCTCGTAGTGAATATCCAACTATTATTAACTAGCGGCCGCCCGCGACTTCGTCCGCGTGGATATCGGTTTTCATGATACAAAAGTTTATTCCCGCTAACTCCCGTTCCCGTGTGAATTTTGCAATATCCTTCTGCAACTAAGCATCAAGTTTACTAAGGGACCTACATGCCAAATTTCAAGCGTCTAACTTAAGTGGTTTAGGTTTTCCATACAAACTTCCACCCCCATTTTAGGGAAGTGGGGGTTGAAATGGGTCAAAAAGTAGCCTATGTTTCTCTCCATCTCTTCAACTATCTACACTTAAAAAATGAAATCAATTCGTCGCTCTGTTTTGCCGTGAAAGAAATACAGACAGACAGACAGACAAACTTTCCCATTAGTATGGATTCGCTGTAATACGATGAGACCAAAATTGTACCGAAAAAAGTTGGAGCTCCCTCATAACATTCCAAGTCAATTCCAATCAGCCTAGAAACAACATCAGAAACTAAATAGACTTAGAAACTTTTGCACATCACTGGCTATGTCATTGGAACTTCGAACTTTGGAAATATCAGACCCGTCTTCAGATAGTCTGTATTCGTTTAGTTAGATTAAGAACTTTACCTAATAAGACTAATAGAGCATCATTTCACGTGTTGTTTTGTTAGAAAAACCCCTTCAACTAATATAAGTTGAGCTAATGTTTGTGGATAAGGTTTCTTATACTCGATTGTTTATGATGAAAACTGACTTTTTGAAGATGAACTGAAGCTTGAATTTAAAGTATCATCCCTCTAAAGAAACATATCAGAGGAAAAGAAAAAGTATTGACTTATCTCTTTTTTTAACTACTGCCCATCGCGCCGGAGTCTATGTACATAATAATATAGTGCACTTGTTTTATTGAAAACTGACTTGTTGACGTAGTGTTTTGCACGGCCTGACGTCATTCAAGACAGTTAAAGTCGCCGTGACAGTCATGAGAGTTTTTGCTGACTCATGTATTGCAAAATATTAATGAAATGCAAAATTATTCTTATAAAAAGCTTTTTTTTTAAATAATGTCGGTGGTCGAGTCTACTACTGTATTTTTTATGACGATTCATAAGTGCTTATATTAAGGCCAATTGAATAAAGAACATTTTTATTTTGATTTTGGTTTTAATAATCATTTTGTGTATAGGCATCAAGGTATATAAGTATCTAACTATTGAAATGTAGGCAACAAGCCTATTCAGGCACGAATATAACGTTAGCCCGTCCGTATGTGTAGTGCAGTCTGTACGCGTCGCGCCGGTGCGTATGTGTAGTCGCGCCGGACAAGGGCGGGCTGGTTTTATTGGCGTCACTAATGAGTTGCTAATTCAATTTCACGGGCGCAGGGCGGCGGCGGCACCGCAGCCACCAGTCACTGGACGTACACAGTGCAGGGAGGGAGAGAGAGGAAACTCAGAACTCTGCATGTTTATTCCATCTAGTCTCACCAAACAGTCTTTATAAGGATTTTTAGGTTAATAATCTACACTACTATGGTATTAAACTACGAGCCTTCTACAATAAAGCTGTAGAGTTTGTTTGCTTGAACGCTGTAACCTCAGGACCTACTAGTTCGATAAAAAAAAATCTGGCGTTAAATGGTCGATTTTTCGAAGTAGACTTAAGGATATTATGCGGAAACCGAAGTCTTTGCGGACGAGGATGCGGGCGGCCGCTAGTTTTTGAAATAAGGGTGTCGCTGACGGATATATCCTACTACTATTATAAAGGCGAAAGTTTGTATGTGGGGATGTATGGATGTGTGGATGTATGGATGTATGGATGTTTGTTACTCTTTCACGTAAAAACTACTGAATGGATTTGAATGAAACTGTACCACAATATAGCTTATACATCAGAATAACACATAGGATATTGGAAATCGAAATCCACGCGGACGGAGTCGCGGGCGGCCGCTAGTTATCTATGTTTTGACATCGCATTTCCTTTTTTTTAGATGCCAAAGGTGGGTATTATTAAATGTGTGCCATATACTATTTAGACAATTAATGAAAGTTGATATTTCATTTTATTTTTTAAACATAAAGTCTTTTTCTATATCCATTGCCCGAAGTTAAATTCAACGTTTATTTTGCCTACACATAATTAGTAAGTGGCCAGTGATAAAACCGTATTCCATGGATTTAATGTGAACCAGATTAAGTTTAGTTCTTTCGAAACCTAATAAACACATCGAATAAACTAGAACATTGTATTCCTCTCGTCGTAAACATTAGTGCTAACCTTATAAAGTCTTATTTGAACCGTTGCACTGTAACTAGTACTTTGCTGGAGTTACACTTTCTATACTAGTACCGTTAGCAGTCATGTCACGAGAATAGTTACTGGAAACGAACTAATACTAAGTAACAAAACCAACGTTTACCCTGTAACACAGAAAAATAGTTAGTATTCGAATACCACGCGGTCTAAATGTTACCTACATGAATATTACTGAATACGTGACGCTCACGCTACAAACCCAGACATTTAGTGTTCAAATAAAAAAATAGTGTGTTCATAAAAATATGAATATAAACTAAATTCTGGCTTAATTTTGTTTTTGTATGAACTGAAGATAGAATCTGAATTTTATTTTCAAATAACTTAATGCACTAAAAATTCAAATCATCACGATTACAAATAACCTCATTTCGAATCTACGAGCAAACTCACGACAAATAAAAACTGATTGAGCAGTAAAACAACCGAAAACCAATGGCCAGTAATAATTTAAGGGCACTAAAGTGAAAACCTTTACACTCAAGAACTCATTGAATGTTAGAACTAACAAACAAAATGCCGTGCTAAAATAAATAAAAAAAGTCATAATCGTAACCTGTGAGTGCGCCCGTAGTCGTAACGCTTCCGTAGCAAGAACAACGCTACGTGCTACGGAGCTCATCAATATGCAATAGCATCAATGACTACGAACGTAAGGCATCCTCCAGACTTTATTCTCTTGTTATAGGTACTCGGTGCATGGCTGCAGGTGGGCAAGGCAACAAACGACTGCCCTCTATATTATTCATAGCCTTCTGTACTAATAACGCTTAGTCAAACACCGCTGCCATATATCTGATCGCTTCCATTAACTTAATGTAGCACATAAAACCTTTGTGTCTTCAGTTTATGACGATGCGGTCGCCGCTCGCTCCGAGAAACTTCCCCTGAGCCAACAAATGAAGGAAAAGTTTGATTCCCCTAAACGTACCCAATCTTTGTTCCGAAAAATAACATCCCCTTTTTGTCTAATCAAATTATGACAAAGCTTTGTTCGGTAAGTTTGCGATAGTCGGCACAATTGTATGTACGAAGTGTAGGTAATATGAAGTGGCACGCAATGTAAAGTCAATGTAGCGACTTAACTGGCAGCTTCTATACAACAAAGTTACGTATCGTGGAAGAAATAACACACTTTGAAGTTAGCGAATTCAATCGCTGGAAGACGCGAACTTTGTACAATTGTTTTCTTTTTCAAAGTGTAGCACTTGTTCGAATTCGCTCAGGTAGGTGAGTGGCCTGCGACGGTTCTGCCTTGATTTGATTTAAGAATTTGAAGAACTCCCGACAGGAATTGCTCAAATAAAGAACTTTACAAAGTCTATTTCTTCAAAAAAAAAATGATTTCCTACTTTTGGAATCGGCTTACAGAAAACTACAACTTTAGGAAGCTTCTTTAAGAAAATAATATAAGATATAGTTAGTGGAAAGACTTAATACTATAAAAGTAATTAAGAGAAATATAAATAAAATTGTGAAGGAAATATTTTTGAGTAAACTCGTTGCACCAACTTAATTTAAAATGTTATTTGGAGCTTAAATCAATTAAATGAAGTGATCGTCGTAATTAAGTGAACTGAATTGATTGCTAGGTTGGTGTGATACAAAGTTGAGTGGCGCGCGATAAAAATGAATATTTTGCTCAGCGCTGGAATTAAATGCTGGATTCCGCGATCGCATCGAGGTAATAAATAAAAATACTATCGACATAAACGTATTGTACGTTCAATTTTTATTCAGTAAAAGATTTTTTGCCTTTAAAATTAAATGTTTTTGACAGATGGCTGATTTTGATTGGTTGATTGATTATTATATACAAGAAGAACGTATATAGAAGATAATAAATTCATTTAATACCCCTCCAGCCTCCAGCTGGCCATGGTGGCTGCCAACCGACGATCTGCCAGGTACGCCGGATATATAGGGTGTAACAAAATATACTGCAAATATTTTAAGGGCTAATTCTTTAGTGGCAATGTAATCAATATCAGATATTAAAAAGTCAAAATTAATGCCTACCAAATTTAGCATTTTCTACATAGGCCAATTTGCTCTTTTCGTCCTGTAAGCTTTGCCCCCTCTCCACCACTTTGCTTTTGGGGCAGGACAAGTGTAGTAATTGTATTTGTTTAAAGTTAATGTTTTGTTTACTTAATTTAATTTCACATATTTTTATTCACATGTTTTTAGTTCCGTAAACAATCGGTGGCGCTAGTTACGCACACCCTTAGTCACTCCATACAAATACAATAATGTAAATATTAGTTCCTAATTACACCAATAGATGGCACTGTACTAAGATAGATACCGATGTCGTTTCGATTTTCCAATTACACTTAACAAGTTGATAAGGTCGAAATTATATACACTCTTACTTAGCTGGAAACTTGAGTTTTATTTAACAACCCGAGTCTTCCTGGCTATTTTTGGGTCACTGGACATTGTGGTTCTTCGGTGCGCCGGATAAGGACACCTAGAAGAAGTTGTGCAGCTGGCTGTTCCCCCCTGTCAATACGTCGACGCGTCGGATTGGTGCTGATGTGGAGCTGGTACCAAAGGGTGCCAAAGCAGCGGAGTTTGCAGTCACCACCAGAGGGCGCTAAAAGCAGCGGAGTTTGCGGACGCCTACCACCAGAGGGCGGTAAAAGCAGCAGTGTTGTGCAGTTGCAGTATTTGGCGCCAGGTGGCGTTAAAAGCAGAGGTTTGAAGTGGAACAGAGGTTGTGAGTAGACTTTGTGTTAATAAATCAGTGATTCGGACTTAGAAAAGAAGCAGTTTGGACTTAGAATAGTTTTCAAAAAAGTGAACTGACGGGGAACCTATGCCCGATTTTTGCTAAGTGCCAAACGTTTCCAAACACTTAGAAAAATTTGCGAAAATTTTCTACGGACTTAGCGTTTTCGTCGTGTTTTTTCAACATTTTCGTGACCGGCAGTGAATAATTTTTGGACATTAAATTTTTATTAGTTGTTATTTGTGTGGAACTTTATTTTAAGCTATGATGAATTGCGAACGTTTATAAATCATTTTTATTGTTTTTTTATTTTTACAACTTATACAATTTATTTGAGTCTGTGTCTTTACGGTTTTTTGTTATTGTATTTTTGTAGTTCTTTTGTCTAGTTTTCCATGTCTTTCAAATCGTTAGGTGATTCCTCTGAATTCAGTATGGAGGCTTTAGCTAATTTGCAGAGTGATGTAACAAGCACTATTACTAGAGGTAGTCTTAATTTTAAAAAGACACCTAAGGAGAGAATCACTCAGGCATACATTGAGACTAGATTGGAAACTTTAGAGGATCAGTGGAAATCGTTTGTTGATACTCACAGAACAATTTTAACTGACGTAGATGACAAGGAGTATAGGAGCTCAAACTATTATCGCGAGTTAGTTTTTGAAACTACACAAGAATTGTTCTTTGATTATAAAACAGAGTTAAAGGAGTGTTTAAAAAAGTTATCAGGCGTATCCACTAGTTCTAGTTTATGTAGTAAAGACTCAGACTCACCACCTTCTATCGTAGCTAAGGTTCCACAGGTAAAATTGCCAAAAATTACTATTCCCACTTTCAGTGGTCAGTACACTGAATGGACGACATTTAAAGACTTATTTGAATCGTTGGTTCACCGAAATAGTAATTTAGAAAATGTTCATAAGTTACACTACCTAAAGGCTCATTTAACTGGCGAAGCTGAGCAGTTGTTGCGTCATGTGCCTGTTACGGACGCGAATTATGATGAATCGTGGGCTTTGTTGAACAGAAGGTTTAGTAATAAAAAATATTTATCCAACTGTTTATTTAAAAGATTAATTGGTCAGAGTACGATTTCAGGTGAGTCATCAAAGGCTCTTAAAGATTTATTGGACACCACCTGTGATTGTCTCAATGGGTTGAAGAATTTAGGCCTTCCTACGGATTCATGGGACTCAATTGTTATTTTTATTATTAGCTCAAAGTTGGATCCGGAGTCTCGCAAGTTATGGGAAGCTGAAATAGGTACCTCTGATGACCACCCCACGATGACTCACTTCAAAACTTTCTTAGAACATAGATTCCGCTCTTTAGAATTTTTATCGCCTAAATCAACTAAGCCTGTTCATGTCCGTAACGTAACTACTCATCATGTCGCTACAGTCTCGTGTCCATTCTGCTCTGAAACTCATAGGTTGTGTAACTGTAAAAGTTTTTCCAACGAAAATGTAGATGCACGACGTAACTTTGTCCAAACTAATAACTTGTGCTATAATTGTATGTGTCCGGGTCATTCTGTGTTTACGTGCCGCCAACCTTCTAGGTGCCGAATATGTAAGAGGAAGCATCATTCTCTTTTACATCCAAGTGTACCCAAGTCAACTGATAGTAATGTTGTCAGTCCCTCAGTTGACAAGAGTGTAGTCGCATCAGCCAGTACTTCGTCTTCTATTGATAAGGTAGATAATGTTGTAGCTCTTCACTCGCAGAATCAAAGCGAAGTACTTTTGGCTACCGCTATAGTTAAGGTCGAATCAAAGTCTGGGAACCAATCCACTTTTAGATCGTTAATAGACCAGGGTTCTCAGGCTTCATTTATCACTGAGGCCGCAGTACAGTCTCTCGGCTTGCAGCGTGAGCCCAGTAAGGCTGTGATTTCTGGAATTGGTGATGGAGTTGATCCCGTCGTGTCTAAAGGTACGGTCAGTTTTAGTCTTCGATCAATTCACGATCCCAATTTTGTCATCGCAGTCAACGCATTCATATTGAATAAACTGACATCAGTCATCCCACAGCGGAAGGTTAGTACTCAGACTTGTCAGCATTTATTACATTTAAAGTTAGCTGACCCCAATTTCCATACTCCTAATAGGATCGACGTGTTACTGGGAGCTGATATTTTCAGCCAGATTTTAGTTGAAGGTTTACTCAAGGGTCCACCAGGCTCACCCATAGCTCAAAACACAAGGCTTGGGTGGATCCTATCTGGCCAGGTTCCGTCGGAATCTGTAGACAGCTCTCAGGTATGCTTTAGCAATACTGTTATAAGTATGCACACTCGCTCAGATGATGATAGTTTGCTTAAAAGGTTTTGGGAATTGGAGTCAGATCCACCAGTTGTAGGAAGTAAGAAGATTCTTACAGAGGAGGAACAGGAGTGTGAGCGGATTTATGATAAAACCACGACCCGGGATGAGGAGGGTCGTTATGTAGTAAGGCTTCCATTCCGCTCGCCTGATCCTCAATGCAAGTACGGGCAGTCTCAGGGCATCGCTGCCAAACGACTCGAATCTTTAATGAAAAGATTGAATAAGAACCCTGAATTTAAGGTACAGTACGCTCAGGTAATGGCAGAATACCTGACGTTAGGTCACATGGAGCAAGTACCAACAGGCAAGCACCAGGATCCTGAAGCAGTATTTTTGCCTCACCATGCTGTGGTGCGGGATGACAAAACCACTTCAAAGGTTCGTGTCGTTTTTAATGCATCGAGTCCGGGCACCAACGGTGTGTCATTAAATGATGACCTAATGGTAGGCCCCACGTTGCAGCAGGACTTGAGGCACATTGTGATGCGATGGAGACGGCACCCTGTGGCAATCGTTGCAGACATTATTAAAATGTATCGGCAAATTAAGGTGGCGCCAGAAGATACTGACTACCAAAGGATTTTATGGTTAGACGAGTCAGGCCTTCAGCAGTATAGGATGTTGCGGGTTACCTTTGGTACAGCTAGCGCGCCTTACCTTGCAGTGAAGACTCTGCATCAGATTGCACAGGATGAGGGTAAGTCTTTTCCGTTAGCGGCTGAAAAGATAGTAACGGATTTCTATATGGACGACCTGATGAGTGGCTGCCAAACTGTGGAAGAAGGTATCCAGTTATTTAAGGAAATGAAGGCAATTATGAGGAAGGGCTGCTTCGAGCTGAAGAAGTGGGAATCTAATAGGAAGGAGTTCATGAAGGAAATAAATGAGGAAAGGACAGATATCAAGGTGAAAATGGAAATAGGCACAGAGAAGGATGGGATGGAGGTGGAAAAGATTCTAGGGTTGAATTGGAACAAGACAACGGACGAGTTTGAATACACGGTGCAACTTCCACAGTTAAGTTTACCTGTAACAAAGAGGAAGGTGTTGTCTGACATTTCCAGGCTGTTCGATCCGCTAGGTTGGATAGCGCCATCCATAATTGAAGGTAAGATTTTTATACAGAAGTTGTGGATGGCCGGGTTGAGTTGGGATCAGGAGTTGCCAGATCATTTGTTACAGGAATGGATTGCTTACCGGGACAAACTTGCAACGCTCACTAAATTCACCATTCCGAGATGGATACAAACCAGCTGTGACGACATTAGCGTGGAGTTGCACGGGTTCTGTGATGCGTCCAAAGATGCTTATGCTGCTGTGGTTTACCTTCGAGTTGTAGACAGCAAGGGTGAGATACATGTTAATCTTATAACATCCAAGACGAAGGTTTCCCCAATTAAGGTCGTGTCCATTCCTCGCCTTGAACTGTGTGGCGCAGTATTACTTACCAAACTGTTGATCGAGGTAGCAGAGGTATTGAAGATACCCAAAGAGTGCGTGCACGCTTGGACTGATTCCCAGGTGGTGCTGGCATGGCTTAGCAGTCATCCCAGCAGATGGAAGACGTTCATAGCGAACAGAGTATCGGACATACTTACCTCGTTTGATAGGAAACAGTGGGCTCACGTTCGTTCCTCTGACAATCCTGCTGACTGCGCTTCGCGTGGAGTCCAGCCTACTAAAGCCGCAGAAATCGAGTTGTGGAAATATGGTCCGTCTTGGCTGTCTCATGAGCATATCGTATACAGTCCACATAGCTGCAGTCAAGACACCAATTTAGAAGAGAGAGCAGTAAAAGAAGTTGTATGCACTGCCACTAGTGCAGACGATGTCGGGATAGTGAGTAGGTTCTCTTCTTTTAGACGGCTTATTAGAGTTTTATCGTATTGTCGTAGGTTTTTTATTGTCACTTGTTGTAAAGTCAAACGTCAAAGTCTTCCTGCGTTTCCCAAATGGCTTACCAGCAAAGAACTGCAGGAAACTAGTTCCATTTTGATTAGACAAACTCAACGGGAACATTTCAAGACCGAGATGCAGTGTTGTTTGGCGAAGCATCCAGTAAGTAAAAATAGTTCTATTCGCAGCCTCAATCCTTTTATCGATGATGGTGGGATCCTCAGGGTGGGCGGTCGACTTCAAGGGTCACAATTGACACCACACCAGAAGTTCCCGAATGTGATACCTTATAAGTCTCATCTCACCGATTTGCTGGTTGCTGATGCTCGCGAACGCACGCGGCATGGCGGTCCTCAGCTGTTGTTGAAATGGCATCGTTTTAGTCGTGCTCGTAAAAAGGATGATTTTCCTCCAGCCCGGTGGTTGTACGGCGTGATCACGGAGAAACACCCGGGCCCAGACAAGGTTACACGATTTGTTAGTTTGAGGTGCAAGAGAACTATTATTAAAAGACCGGTTTCCAAATTGTGCGTTTTACCTGTGGGAACCTAATTGTATTATTTATGGCACTATATTTTCTTACGTATTTTTTTACGTGTAAGTTTATTGTTTGTTTATGTTATACGTAAGGAAAATGTATTTTGTCTGTTGAGAATATTAGTGTTATGTTGTTAGGTAAGTTTAAAGATTTTTTTTAAAGGGCTCTGAGCACCAATATCATCATCATCATCATCAACAGCCTATCGCAGTCCACTGCTGGACATAGGCCTCTCCTAGGGCACCAATATGAATTTTAACAACTTGTATGAATTTGTTTTAAGGTCATGATGTAATTTGTTGTTAGCTTTAAAGTTGTTCATGAAATATCAAAGTTGTTTTTTTAGTAAAAGATTTTATTTCAAAGTTTTGTGTGTGAAGTAACTTAAATTGTAACTAACTACTCAGATGAATTTGTTTTATGTTTTTCAATATGTTAACGTTTGCTGCATTTTGATTATTGTTGCCTGTTGTTAAATTTAAAATTTTTGTAAGTTAATTTAAAGGAGTTGTTAAGTTAAGGAAAATGTTTATTGTTTTTAAATTTTGTTATGACGGTGTCTATTTTATGGAGTTTAACTAAGTGTTGATACAAAAAGTCATTGTTTAGGTTTAAGTAACAAATTAATATGCTTGTTTTGATGGACATGCTGTCCATGGTGGGCGGTATGTTTAAAGTTAATGTTTTGTTTACTTAATTTAATTTCACATATTTTTATTCACATGTTTTTAGTTCCGTAAACAATCGGTGGCGCTAGTTACGCACACCCTTAGTCACTCCATACAAATACAATAATGTAAATATTAGTTCCTAATTACACCAATAGATGGCACTGTACTAAGATAGATACCGATGTCGTTTCGATTTTCCAATTACACTTAACAAGTTGATAAGGTCGAAATTATATACACTCTTACTTAGCTGGAAACTTGAGTTTTATTTAACAACCCGAGTCTTCCTGGCTATTTTTGGGTCACTGGACAGTATTACACTGATAAAACACGACTAGCTGTCTTGCATATGTCAAAATTTTTACTTTTCCCAATTATTCACTCAATTTATTTTGTTGATTTTCTCGGAAACTAGCGTATTAACAAAAAAAATTTACTAGACAAATTTATAACATGTCCACTAAACGATTCGCCCTTAAAATATTTGCAGTATATTTTGTTACACCTTATATTATAGTATACAAGTGCACTCCCTATTCCCTCACTCTCATAGTTCGGTGGGTAAGCAATCTGACACGACCGTAGAGAGATCAGACGCAGGACCAACGGCTTAACGTGCCATCCGAAGCACCGAGGAGCTCGAGATGAAAATTTTCGGTCACCCAACCGATGAATGTCCTGTGCGAACGTTGCTTAACTTTAGAAATCGCAGACCAAGCGCGCTAACGTCTGCACCATCGAACGCCTCTAAAAAACATAAAACAAAGTAAATTAGCATCTCAATGTAAATCTTTATTCTACAATTCAGCGAACGTGAAAAACAAACCTTTAAACTCAAACGTACAATAGTTCCACAATGTTGCAAATAGGCAATAGATTTGCGTTTCCCAATAGCTGTTTCTGCTCGACTGTAAGTGTCGACTCACTAGTATCCGCCTATAAAAGTTTTATAGTTATTGCTGTCAGTTTGTAATGCATACGAGATTCAGTCAGATGCAAAATAGCTAAGCAAACAATTGTATGAGCGGGCGCAGTGTCTCAGTGCCAAGAAATAATCTCTTACGTGACATTAACATACATCATGCACAGAACAGCTGCCAAAACTGTCTGCTTGGGCCGTGCGCGCTACTTACCAACTAAAACAATATTACTTAGCCGAGTTATCCCGGCGCATTGCTAAACTTTCCAAGGCATTTATTTGTGACGATTTACATCATACTGTTTGCTGGCGAGAATCTTAGGCGAGATGCCGAAAAGGTTTGATTCATTGGAAGGTTCAGTTTGATTAGTGCAGAGGCCATCATTGAAACCAATATGAGGAGAGGAACAGAGGTTTAATATGTATTACTTTGTTTTCTTAGTTTGATACAGGGAAAGAAAAATAAGGGATATTGGAAAACTTGCCGAAAAAATCTATTCTAATAATAAAGCTGAAGAGTTTGTTAGTTTGTATCTCAGGAACAAGTCGAGGAAGTCCATTTGACGAGGAAGGCTTTAGGCTATTGGAAACCGAAATCCACGCGGACGAAGTCGCGGGCGGCAGCTAGTTAACAATAATTTGTGTAAATTATCATTCTTATTTCAAATATTTTGTTAGAATATTTTATATTAAATTAGACAAATGAGGACTTTAATAGCAACTCAACGCATTTTCTGTGAAACTGGTGGCAGCGTATGCAAGCCGTGTATATTGAAGCGGGGTCCTATTTGTTCTGTGGAAATAGCGGGGGAACTGAGCCATCCCCGGCCGTCAGATAGATAATTCACCAGTCAGGGGCAACAAAAAGTTGAGTTCGTGTCAATCACCATCAGCGTCAGTTAAGCGGTGGTTGGTGGTATTAATCCGCGGGCTAACAAGCGAATTACTAGGAATGGGCTACACGCATGCCTTGCCAGTACAGTACAGAACAGTGTTACCAACAGTGTTGTAGATATTTTACTGTTTTTACGCTTGTCTGCATGATTTCTGTACTATTCCTATGTTAACTGTTTCTTAACTACCCTTCAGCGCCACCTATTATACTCGTACTAGGTAAAAATATTAAAAAAATAACATGTTATTATGTTGTGAAAATACGGAAGATAAGGCTGTTGAGAATCACACTGAAACCTAACTTAACTTTGATTTAAATATTTTGTTGATGCAATTTTTCACATAACAACGTATGTTATTTCTGGTAAATGAGAAATTTGCTTATTGTTTAATTATGTGAAGTGGTTTGAAATCTGCCTTTTATAATTGACCTTTTAGGGTTCCGTAGCCAAATGGCAAAAAACGGAAAAATTATAGATTCGTCATGTCTGTCTGTCTGTCTGTCCGCCAGTCTGTCACAGCCATTTTTTCCGAAACTATAAGTATGTACTATACTGTTAGAACTTGGTGAGTTGATGTCTTCTGTGAACCGCAACAAGGCTTTCACACGAAAATAGAAAAAAATTGGGGTCCCCATAGTTAGAACTGAAACTCGAAATATTTTTTTTTCAATGCACATATACGTGTGAGGTATTTATGAATAGGTCTTTAAAAATGATATTGAGGTTTCTAATATCATTTTTTTCTACAGAGAATACTTTGCGTGAAAGCCCCTTCCAAAGTGGAACATATCTAGTGAGTAGTTTTTTTTAATACGTCAAAAATAGAATTGTACGGAACCCTCAGTGCGTCACTTGGCCCATTTTTTTATGTTATAGAGAAACAAAATAACGAGATGGTCACCTGATGGTAAGTGATCATCGCTGCCCAGGGACATCAAATCTCGCACAAGAGTCGCAGATGCGTTGCCTGCCTTTAAGACCCCGTACCCTCCCCAACAGAGCTCCGGCGACCTTACTCACCATCAGAATCATAGCACAACATTTCCGAAGAGTTCATTCACAGTAGTCCTTGATAAGGTGGAACGACCGGTTCATTTGAGTGGAAGTTCCACTAATTTTCTTACTATCTGTTAACTCTGTTATTTTACCGATTTGTAATTTTCTAGTCTTTTGGGGTTGGCAACACTGGTACAGTGGCGCGTAGTGGTGAGATTAGCGCCTTAAACTGTAATTGGCCCAGTTCGGGCTGGCACGGACCGCCCGGCTGAAATAGACGGTGTTAGGCACTAATCAACATTGATGCGGAACGAGCTCGTTTGATTGCATTCTGTGTCTAATATTTGAATTACAGTTCAGACAGAACCGAGTTTTCATCGAATAATTATAGTCTACTAGCGGCCGCCCGCGACTCCGTCCGCGTGGATTTCTTTTTTTCGAAATTCAAAAAATTCATTCAAAATTCAAAAATACTTTATTTATGTAGGCCTCAGTGAGGCACTTATAAATCGTCAATGATATCACAATGTAATGAATCTACCACCGACTTCGGAACGCAGTCATCTACCGAGAAGAAGCGGCAAGAAACTCGATAGTTGCTCTTTTAAATCGCCAATAAGTACAATATTTTTTAAATACATTAATTTCATTACGTTCTCTAACTAAGCCATACAGTTCCTTATCCTCAGTATATAAATTACAAAATTGTATAGATAGACTGAGTCCCAGCTGACCAGTCGCTAAAGGTGACACCTGATCAATCACGTATGGTAAGGTTTGACGTATGTGTCTGCCATCATCTCACTCAACCATTTCGGAGAGAACATTCCTGCCACATAGCGCCACCACCTCAGCGACATTTTAGAGAGCATGACTTCTAAGACACAGTCTATCCAATTGTCATTTTAAAAAATAAAATTAAAATAGAACATGTAACTGAACTGTAGGACAAAGTGCACAAAAGAAAAATGATTGTAACAATGATAAAAATATACAATTCACATAATTTAAATCGAAATTAACACTTCCATACTAACTTATCGTTCACATAATCAGCAGTAGAATAATATCCTTTTTCCATTAATACCTTTTTAATGTGATTCTTAAATTTAATATAAGGTAAATTTAAAAGTTCATTAGGAATCTTGTTATAATAGTGAATACTTTGCCCCACGAACGAACGAGACACTTTCTGTAGCCTAAAACGTGGAAATGAAATTTTATGTTTATTTCTAGTGTTCCTGCTGTGCATGTCAGATTTTTTTGAAAAAAGATGTATATTTTTATGCACATAAATTATACAATTATAAATATACTGCGACGCTACCGTGAGAATGTTTATTTCTTTGATTTTTTCCCTTAACGATGTTCTAGCCCTGAGTTCATAAATATATCTAATCGCTCGTTTCTGTAAGACGAATATATTTTGGATTTCAGCTGCCTTTCCCCAAAGTAAGATACCGTATGACATTATGCTGTGAAAGTAGCTGAAATATACTAAACGCGCCGTTTCAACATCGGTTAACCGCCTAACCCTTTTAATAGCAAAAGCAGCTGAACTAAGCCTATTTGATAAACTACTTATATGCGGATACCATTGCAATTTTGAATCTAACGTTAATCCGAGAAAAACTGTCGAGTTCACAACTTCTAAATGAGTATCATTTAATTTTCTTGTAGATGATAATACTCTGTTTACGTTTGGCAAATTGAAACTTACACATTTAGTTTTTTTAGCATTCAGTTGCAGATTATTAATATTAAACCAGTTTGAAACCTTATCGAGTGCAATATTTACATCATCAACACAGTTTTTAGTCTTATCCATGTTAAATATTAAGGAAGTGTCATCTGCAAATAACACAATCTTACATAGGTTCTCGACAATAAAAGGTAAGTCATTTATGTAAATTAAAAACAATAAAGGTCCTAGAATAGACCCTTGAGGCACTCCTATTCTTACAAGAGACCCAGAGGAAAAGACTCCATTAACATTAACTTTCTGTATTCTTGAGTCCAAATATGATTTGATTAATTCTAAAGATTTATCCTTAATACCATAGTGATGTAGTTTGAGAATTAGTGTTTCATGATCAACACAGTCAAAAGCCTTCGATAAATCACAGAACACACCAAGGGCGTTACGTGAGTTTTCCCAGGCGTCATAGATGTGTTTTAGAAGTGCGACGCCTGCGTCAGTTGTAGAGCGGCCTTTGGTGAAGCCATATTGCTCCGGATGAAAGAGCTTACTAGACGCAAAATGTGCCAATAACTGCTCATGCATGATTTTCTCGAAAATCTTGCTAAGAGCAGGCAAGATGGAAATCGGTCTGAAATTACTAGGGTCATGACTATTACCGGCTTTGAACAAAGGTATGACTTTTCTAATCTTCATCATATCAGGAAATAAAAATTAGCCTATGTTCTGTCTCAGGGTCTAAAGATTGTCTGTACCAAATTTCATCAAAATCGGTTGCGAGGTTTAAGCGGGAAAGCGTAACAGACAGACAGACAGACAGACAGAGTTACTTTCGCATTTATAATATTAGTTAGGATTTCAGATCAGATAGTCCCTGTGACAGCTTTACCTACATATACGAAATTAAACGTTATTTTAAGGCAGTAGGTTCCACGACTTGTTTAGTGATTTTTCGTAGGATCTAATTACTATTAAATAATATTGATTTTCCTTTGAAGGCAAACTATCACCTGAATCATCTAAGCTGAAATGGACTATAGGAACAATTTTTATTGCATTATGGTGGTCAGATAATCTTTACTGTTATATGTGTTAACTATTATTATGTTACATGAAACACTTAATTAATCACCATAAAATTCCTACAGGAATCTTAATACTACGACAATATCAACTATTTTAAATAAATGACCCTTTTTGCAGGCACTTCTACTACATTTTCGGAAATTTGCTCGATGGTGTTTCGTGGTACAGAGGAACTTTAGCTTTATCGAGACTAATACCGGCGCTATTCCGAACGCTGCGCCGAGTGGATACTGACATCCTCATCTCTAATTACACCAGTTCACAAGGTACTAATCGCCAACTGAAAGTGTAATGCGGCATATTCTAGTCAACGGTATTAGTTAGGAATTAATTTAAAGGATTGCCTTTCAGGCTTATCATTATACAAAATATATTCGACTATTTTTAAAATACATATTGATGTTTTTAAAATTTGTGAATTGTTGTACTAATTAATTTAAAATTAATCAATTCTAACTTTCTTACTATCGGAAAACATTTACTTCGCGATCATTTCTACGAGATGATAAACAGCGCTAACCGATTTATTGAATCATCTAATTAAAGCATCAACATTAATGTTGTATAGTGAAGACGATGATAGGTCCTGAACTGCTCATAAGTTAAACAGATTTTATTTCCATTAATACGTTATTGAAGTGCTACCGTTAACTCAAATTTAATATTAGAAAGACATTGCTTTTTAGGGTTCCGTAGCCAAATGGCAAAAAAACGGAACCCTTATAGATTCGTTATGTCTGTCTGTCTGTCTGTCTGTCCGTCTGTCCGCCAGTCTGTCACAGCCACTTTTTTCCTGAAACTATAAGTACTATGCAGTTGAAACTTAGTGAGTAGATGTATTCTGTGAACCGCAACAAGGTTTTCACACGAAAATATAAAAAAAAATAAAAAAAGTGAGGGGTCCCCATAGTCAGAACTGAAACTCGAAATATTTTTTCCGATTTGTACGATTCGTACTCAGATATGTAATTATACCATTTTTGGCGCACGAGTCGAAGCGAAGTAAAGATTATCTCATAAATATTAATACCGAAGCTACTTAGTTATATCAACTAAACATATTATCTAGCCAGGATACGCTACAACCTCGAGGAATTTAGCAAGTTTAATAAAAGCGAGTGACATAAGACGTCCGGACTCTTTTATTTTTTTTAACATAATTTTGTAGGTTCATACATATGTTCTCCTAAAAATTAAATGGGTCATAATAACATAATTGTATATATATGAAGCTGTCAACTCCGCCGTGGAAATAAATAAGGAACTAATATTAAATAGCTTGAAAGCGTTAGATATCACAGTTCAAAATTTAATCCCTGTGCTATACGCAGCTTATTTGGAATATTTAAGGTCCAAGTATTATGTCCACGGTAACAAGCAAATTACAAATTACCCCGCGTCGAAAACTAGCGTTGGGCGCTACACGCATGCATTACCGCTAATATTATAAGCGAGCAATTGACGCTAAATTATATTATAAGCGCGCAATTGACGCTAGATTAGCGCCGTAAGCTCTAATTGGCCCAGTTCGCGCGGCTCTGATCGCGCCTCTCAAATAGGGATTTACGCGCCACTAATCTACACTGATACGGTACAAGCCCATTCGATACCGGCACTAAACGATGGGAAGTTCCGAAAATTTCGGTTATAAAAAGGTTTAAGTTTAATATACGTACGTTACACAGCTTTATCAATTAAATAATCATAAGTAAACTATACATTGTGAAACTATAAAGTGGACTACAACACGCGCTCTCGGGTTCTAGAGTAACCTATCATAATGCATCTTTCAGTCTTGAAAACGTAAGACGAAATTTTTTGACCAAAAGCCATACGGAGTGTCATGTGGAATATTATTCCGTTCCCCTCTCAGCTGACCTAATATACAACACAAAAAACTTACCCATATGGACAGTCAAGTTCCCCACAGCCGTAAGTATCACAAACGAAAGGTTAAGCTCACATAAATCTCTCAAGGTAAACCTCCAATCCGTTCGCGCCTACGAGAGGAAGATGCATTAACGAAAGAAAATAAGGTGGTGCCTTATTTACCAACTAAATAGGCAACGCAATTATCCCCTGAATCCCGGGCCAATTCCACTGTTTAAGAAAGATAAACGAGGAAAAGAAAACTATTCCGAGGAAGCTTGTAACTTTGCTCAGATCACAATAGTCGGGTGATTACCCACCGTCCATCTGGCAAGTGCAATTTTAATCTTACAAAAAGAAAAAGCTACGAGAAATCTAGGAAATAAGTTAGAATTTCTGCTCTCAACTGTGAGTAAGAATTTTTTAGCCTTTTTTTATTTAAAACTAATTAGACTGTAATTTGAGTTGAAAGCGGACGAACCTTTAAGGGAAAACTTTCCTATTTTTGTTGTATAATCATTTGATAAGAAAGATAGGCAAACTATGAAAAACTGAGCATTTTTTTTTCTAATTAAGCACATGGGTGTTTAACGCAGATAATAATTATTTTTTCTTGAAAGACCATTTGAAATATAAAATAAATAAATAAATATTTCACAACATCACATACATTGATCTGACCCCGTGTTAAGTAGCTTAAGCACTTGTGTTACAGTCATCAGAATCAACAGTGGTATTAAAAATATACATAAATATATACATATAACACCCAGACCAAGACAAACAGACATGTTCATGCACACAAATGTTTGTCCTGTGCGGGGATCGAACCCGCGACCTCTTGCGTAATAGGCAACATCTTGACCATTACACCAAGCGGGTCGTCATATATAATATAGTAAATATTTTTTTATGTAATTAAACAAATATTTAGCACAAAACCATAAAATCCTGAAAGTTTTCTATGTTAAATAACGAAGAAACAAAGGTGTACATAAAAGTAATTTTTAATAAATATACTCGTAGGTAATAAATACGAGTATTATTATAAGGTGTTTTTTTTGGTTAAAAGTTGCAATACATTTCAGTTGTTTTAACAATTCCCATATTGTTATAATTGTGACATTCGTTGAAAAACAATTAATGGCTTCACATATCGCCAGGCAATTACGAATACGGTGCAGTTTTTGCAAGTTGCAGCCACGGGGCGGTATTCGCCGACATTCAACAACTGCTTGCATTCGTCATTAGGCTAACATTATTCATTTGGATACTTCCTTTTTCACCCTGGCTCTGAACGAAGTGCCACTGAATTTACAGCCTTGTACATTTTCATAAGTCCGACTTATTACGATCGTAAAACCTTCTAGCAACATAATTATACGCGTCTGACATCTACTAAGCAAAGTACGAGTACCTAATGGAATAGCCATAGCAACTTAACCCAATTATTTGGGGAGAAGATAAAAATAATATTATCAGGTAAATAAAGCTTGACCGGAAATCTTTTGCCTCGTCATACGGTAATAAATAAAATGAAATTAGTCACGTCACGAGCAGCCAATCCATTTTTATTGAGTTCATTTCCCCTCCGGGATCATAAAAGCATGCAAGCGCTTCAACATGAGCGTAAAGTACACCTAATATTCATGCTCCACAAAGATCTTACGACGGGAATAGAAATGCCATTGTTGAGAAGTGGCGCCCGGAAGGCTCAGTGAGCCAGTCTCGGCCGAGGCGCCCGGTGCGTGCGTGATAACTCTCTAAATATTCCACTTTATTGTGCCTCGTTGTCATGTGAACAAGTTATGTCACGACGCGGGCCTGAATTATTTAGCCGGGCGGCGGCGGATGTACCATTTATCCAAATTGTCGTCTCCAGTATAGAACCAAGGGTAGAAGTTAAAAATGAACGAGCTGTCAGTTCCGAGTCGGGTTCGCAACGATTCGCCCGGCAAAAGTAACACTATACGTAAAAGGGTCCTATTTATGTTTGCCTCTCTGTGTCACAGTCAATTCAGTAAGTCTACTTGCATTTATACGGGCTGGCCAAGATTTATTTTTATTTATATATTCCTGGAATTGGCGCATTTATTTATTCGCTTTGGCTTCCACATACCTACGTCAATTTGATTTAGGTAACTTGATTGATGGAGGTGCAAGCGTGGAACCTCTCGAACATTTATTAAAAAGAATAAGCGAAAGGCAATAACAAGAACATATGATTTCATGTTAATAAACTTTAAATATGCTCATAATAGGTATGTAAGTAGTGCAATAGTCGTAACCCCAATAAACCAGTTTCGCTTGGTTGTTAACAGAAAATTAAATGTTTTCTTGAAAACCTTGGATACGTGAGCTTTATTAGCCTCGGTGGAAACGAAATGACTCATAATTATAGCAATATTTGAATTGCCTTTTTCCATAAACAACAATCGCATGTTCGCGGACTATTTCAATGCGGCAAAATGATTATTGTGATGTCTTTTCAACGCGTAGCGCAGGCGCCCGCCCATCGGGTTAGGTACCTGCCAACTTATGAATAGATTCATGTGCGATGATACTACTATCTATGCAAGTAGCTACTTAAATAACTTAGTTAGCAAGTTTGAAACCTTGGCAACATGCAGTATTTAATTTGCATCTATACACGGAGTCTTAACATAGAAGTCGCTATATAGTAACGGCTTAAGTACATATTATTTTAACTACATCAACAAACAAATGGTAATATAACAGTAATTACAACTTTTTATTAAAAAAATCTAGAGCCATTATAAAGCATGCAACAGCATAAGTCCCAAAAATATGTATTAATGGCGGTGGAGCAGTTGGTAACAAAAAGGCTAAGTTCAGCTAAAACAGAAAATAAGTAAACTATTAAACTCTATCTGAGAGTTGAAACTACCTAAGTCGTAAAAATTACATTTTGCATTTTAAATAAATAAACAAATGATAAACGCTGTTGTTTATAATCAGAATCATGAATTATCATTGCAGTTTAAACTCTATAAAGGCAAAAAATACAGCCACCAACATAGTACCTATGCACACGATAATATCATTTTGTCCTTTAAATATAACGATCTAATAGTTCACACCTGGGAGGTCAGAACAAAATAGTCGGGCAATTTAAAAAGGCCGGACTCGTAGATACAAGGGGATAACACTATTGCAACGATATAAAATTGAAGGACCAGGTAAATCAAATAATAAGGGAAAATTCCATTATAGCCCCGGGTCAGATAGCCGAAGATTTCTCGAGAAAGATTTTCCTTTATTCACTAGAAAGTTGGCACTGAGATACATGGTAGATTTTTATTTAATTTACAGTCTTCAGTTTCAGCAGAGGCTCTCTAGGTAAGAGTAAATTATGTACGGTACCAATGTATGTAAGCTAGATGTCTAGTGGGTATGTATTTTCTTACTCATCATGGATTGGTTGATTGGTACATAATTGAGCCTTAGCACATTATTGTTGTTATGAATTAAACAAATTGCCACAAATATTTTTAGTGAGCATTATACATAGCTTTTGTAACTAATGGTTGTATCTACATGGTACGACATCATGATACATTTGAAGAGCATTAGACGGATGCAGTAGGGACAAATTTCACCAGTTGGGATGCTTACAAAATGCCACTTAGGTAGGTCTATTCGCCCTAGTACCTACAGTCCTAAATGTTTTCGTTTTTTGGTCATGTCTCAAGGCGAGGCAATGATGGCCCAAGGAAAAGTTGAAAGAACGAGGGTGCGTGGCAGATCACCTATGTGACTGACCGATCTGATAAAATCGGCAGTCGAGGGTCCCCTGCATCGATGTTTAAGAATTTCAGCAAATAGATCATAATGGCGAGATATGGTAAGGAGAGTCACAACAGCCACCACTAAAAATATCGAATCAACATGACCCCAATGGCTCTTTCAAGAGCGACACGACTGAGAAGAGAAGGTCTGGCAAAACAGCCATAGTCAGTAGTAGGTCCTGCGATTGCAATGAGTGTAACATACAGTAACCTACTGTACTTACCTACAGCCACTGTACGTACAGGTTTCCTCACGATGTTTTTCGTCACCGCCAAGAAGGAAGCTCAGTATGCTGAGATTCAAACCACCACGATAACCAAACAACACCAACCTACTACCACCTCTTTGTAAATCACTTATAAATTCAAGCGTGTTCAGCTTAAGTATCAGCCTAGATATTAATGGTCCACTGCAGGGAAAAGGCCTCCATTATTAGAAGTCATGTTTTCGTTATAAGGATGGGTTTTGGATGTACTACTATGACGCGTCTTCATGTTAGTGTTACATATTTTCGTTTTACGCGACTTATAAAACCACTTTAAACTAATAATCACGGTATTATCGAAACCACATTATACGATTAAAACACGAGCGGTTGGAAAAAAAATAACATCACATCTGAAGAAACAGACACTTAAAACAATTCTACCCTCACCATTTTGAACCATAGAGATGTAGGTACCTTCGGTAAGCTTTACCTGAAAATAGAAAAGTATCAAAACACCGCATAAATAAAATTTAAAAAAAACATTTATTTTCAGACAACATGATCTAAAGTTTTAGCAACAAGAGCGTAATTCTATGTTAGTAAAAACAACTTAAAAAGAGAAGAATGTGGTTTGTTACCGACTTGAGTCTGTGTATTTTCCCAATAAGTGGACAGTCCACGATTGGCACATGCACTTTTTCAATCTAACCCAATTTATTCGGAAATACCTTTTCTAAATTGACACTCTGACATACAACCCTCAACCCTTCACACTCTATCTACTCAGACCCTCCATCCATCTCGCGATCACGGTGACTCACAGCAGGATTGAAGCGAATGGTGTATTGGTGTAGTCAATAAAATGCATCTTTTATTGAAGGGCAACAGTCAACCAGGGATGTTATGAACATTTCGGATACGGCTATAGTATTCATTATTATACCGGATACGGATATATTTTATTCGGATTCTCCATTACTTTCGGATAATTTCGTTTACGAAATTTCATAACTAAAGTGGATTTATTTATTTATATGTTCTTTGGCGCAATGGGGTTCGATAGCTGCGGCTGACCAAATATGACATGCTGCGGCTGACCAAATATGACATACCTACATAAATAATAAAGTGTCTCAATTAGGCTTTGCCCCTATGTGATATGATACGATACGAAGCTTTTATTTCAGATTCGGTTACGTTTTTGTTAAATATTGGATATCCGATAGTTTCGGTTACGGTTACGGAGCCCCTAACATCTTTGCCGTCAACCTACAACAGACTTACTCCTTAGGTAACTGTACAGTACTGTGTATGAGATTAGTTTTCTCAAATGAAGGACAACACAAATAAATTCATGAAGCTAATAACTACGATGTATGTATTCTTTATTTCAATAAGAGCTGGTTGTCCCATTAGTGGACATTATGACGTATATCAGTTTTAAAGTATGTAGGTAAAAGTTTTGATTTTTAAATGTTTTATGCTGTAGGTACGACTTACTGACTCTCATTCGAATATTTATTAATTATGCGCAAAATAATATTAACACGCAAGGTTAGTTTGAAACTTAAAATATTTTCCCTTCAAACTTACTTATGCAGTTGCAAAACATTTCGACAATTTCGAGAAAGAAAACAACGAAAATGTGAGTTATGTTTTATTTTTATATAATTAAATATAGTTAATACAGAAGGCACCTGCTGCGATAGAAACATAAATCTATTAGATATTAAATGCTTTTCCGTTCTAGCATTCCTAAAAAATACAGTATCACAAATTAAAATGTACTTGTGACAGTGAAATAATTCAATATATCATTCAATTCGCAAATTAATGTAATACTTATACAATGCAAAGAAACGAGAAGTCCCAATTTAACAATCAAGACATCTCTTGTGATTAGAGAAAGCACAGAGAATTTCATGTGATTAGAAGTAATTTGTGCTCGTCTAACATAAATTACTTTTAATAACATATTACCAAAGTTAGTGTCGCGTCATTCATTCGATATTGCACGGTCTTTAACATGGAGAAGCTAAGCGTAGTAACGCTTGTTACACATAAAAATTGTAATAATCAGTACATTTTATTGGAAAAAAACAATGATTCAAGCCGACTGTAGCAGACTATAAACATCAATTAAAGTTTAATTGATGTTACGAGTATTTTATAATTCAGACTTGGTGACGCGACACTAAACAACTAACTAGCAATCTTACGCCAGTGCAAGACCCCGCAGAACATCATGAACTTTACAAAAACACATTTCCTGTTACTCTCCCTCTCACCATTTAAATGAGATAATATGCGTTATACAATTCGGTGTTTGACTGTATCTAAAATAAATTATTAAACTCACAATTAATTATGCTACAGTATGTAACTGTTGCGTTTTTAAAAAAATATTATAGTTAATCAGTACTGAAAAAGTATTGATTTGACAAAACTAACTTATGACGTCGGAGCTTATTATTTCATACAGTTTTCCTACAAGCTTGCGTTTTAGACGTTCAATAAAAGTGAGTGATTTGAGTTGTATGTCAAACACCGTACTTGAACCTCATGCAGTTTGGCTTAGAATTAAAAATCAAAATAGTAAAGGCATTATAGTGAGTAGTAGGATGCCGAGAAGGCGTGGAAGACCCCGAATCACATGGATTAACACCATAAATAAGGACATGCAAGACCTGAATATTGACCAACAGTTGACCCAGGATCGAAACCTGTGGAAAAAATCGATTAGGAGAGCCGACCCCAATCAAAATGGGAATAAGGCCGGGTGAAGAAGAAGAAGATGATTATAGTGAGTAGTATGGAGAGTTTGCGGTAGTCCGATGTGCTTGTTGGGTCGTGCACTGACGCAGTGGGGCAAGGGGTGCCGCTTAGCACGGGCGGCGGTCGGGCCCGCGGCGGCGCGGGGCGGAGCGCAGGATGTTGTCGACGCGCAGGATGACCTCGGCCGCCTCCGCCGCCGACACCAGCACCTGCCGCTTCACCACGTACGACTCCGTCACGCCGAGCTTCTTCATGTCGCCGGCGCGCCCGTGCTCCATGTCTGTCAAAATAAATAAAAAGTTAATAAAAATATTATTAAATTGTTTCATTTTTCATACATTTTTTTAAAACCTTCACTTGTAACTACCATACTTCGCACGGGTAAAAATGTTACTAAAATATTGCCTATGTTACTCAAGTGATGTAGCTTTCTACTGAAAAAAGATTTTTTAAATTGGTCCAGTTGTTTTTATTTTTATAATATACTAGCGACCCGCCCCGGCTTCACACGGGTGCAAGTACTTCTCCGTTATTTAATGGATGTTATTATACATATAAACCTTCCCCTTGAATCACTTTATCTATTAAAAAAAACCGCATCAAAATCTCTTGTGTCGTTTCAAAGATTTAAGCATACAAAGGGACATAGGGACAGAGAAAGCAACTTTGTTTTATACTATGTAGTGAAGTATAGATGATCAAACGAGTACTACCGTTGATATTATATTTGACAGTGGCGATACAATAAACTCACGGATAGTACATTTTGAAACTTAAATGCGGTTGTCGAAATAATCAAATTGAAATATTGATTAACAATGAAACATCTTATAACTTTTAGTGGACTCTTCCAAATCGAATGCCGTTATAAATGCGTGTCGAAGATAAGCGTTTCCACAAAATAAAATTCTCAAGCAATCGCAACAATTACATATTTATATCCAGTTTACTTTCTACGGTAACACAATATCTAATGTTTCATTGGCAACAACTTCAAAAATACAATTAGGAAACATTAGTGGAAAATATGTCTAACCGAGCCCCATAGTGTTCTCGCCCTGCGCGTGGCTGGCGCGCAGTCGGGCGATGAGGTCGGCGCTGTCGTAGCCGGCGTTGTCGGCGACGGCGGCGGGCAGACGGCGCAGCGCCACGGCGAAGGCCTCCGCCGCCGCCGCCTCCTTGCCCGCCGTGCGCGCCGCCACGCGCGACACCGCCTCCGCCATCAGCATCTCACTCGCGCCTGGAACGGATATTGTTATATTATACACTAGCGGCCCGCCCCGGCTTCGCCCGTGGTACTTGTCCACTATTAAATGGATGATATTATACATAAAAACCTTCCTCATGAGTTACTCTATCTATTAAAAAAAACCGCATCAAAATCCGTTGCGTAGTTTTAAAGATTTAAGCGTTCATAGGGACATACAACACACATAGGGACAGAAAAATGTAGTGATATATCTTTATTTATATCTTACCCTAATTTTACGTCGCATATGAAATCAAATTTAAAAATAAAACTTTTTTTTTGCTCTTCTTCTTCTTCTAAAGGCTTCTTTTAATTTTATTTTTAAATTTACATTTAAAAATAAGTAAAACTTACATGAAACCTAATTCGGTAAATAAAAAATTGACCCATCTAAAATATTCTCCTATTATATCTTGTCAAAAATGAATTATTTCATTGTGGCCTACGAATTATTACAAGTATGTTAAAAACTTATGGTAGTAATAAGGGTGAGACTCGACCAAAGTTTAAATGTGTGCTGTGGAGTGAAGATATATCGTGGGCAGTCAATATCGTGGGATTTTGGCCTAAACATGAGATCAATCAAAGCTTAAAATCCTATTGGGTACTTACGGCACGGCACGCATCTTAGCTTTGGAGGATTCTCACTCTTAAGATTGTATAAAGCAAGAGTCGTAATCAAGAGCACCCACCTCCCCCGTACACGACTTTAGGTTCCTTGACTGTAGCGGCGAGCACGCAGAGCGCGTCGTGCAGCGAGCGCTCGGCCTCGTCGATGACCTGCTGCGTGGCGCCGCGGATCACCACCGTGCACGCCGACCCCAGCTCCACGCCCGAGAAGCGGATCAGGCACTCGTCGCCGATCAGCACCTGGGAGCAGGGTAATGTTAGTTTAGGTTATGAGCAGTTAGGTAGAAAGAAACTAGTGCAGCCAAATCACATAGTATAAAACAAAGGCGCTATCCGCTGCTTGTATGCCCCTGTGTATCTGTGCTTAGATCTTTAAAACTTCACAACCAATTTTGATGAGGTTTTTTTATTTAGTTTGAGTGTTTTTATAGAAAGTTTACATATGTATAAAACATGCAGAATATAGTAGAGAAACACTGACAAATTTAGTTGCCCTCGGGCGAAGCCGGGGCGCGTCGCTAGTATACATTTTATAAAGCAAAGAAACATGTGGCAGGAAACAAACTGGACTTAACCCTACTTGATTTTATTTTATTATTTCAACAATACAATATCACAAAAAAGTCTCGGCACTACATATCCCCTACAATGGCTAACTTAGAGTTTAAAATATTATGTGATCTATATTATATTCTAAACCTACTCTGAAAATAATACAACCAAAAAAATTTAAGGCAAGCTGATTAAATTATAATTTAAAAGAAATAGTAGACTCTAAATGGGATGAGTGAGAATGTTTTCTACATACCTGTTCAATTACTTTGCAGTGACCCAATTTGACCTTATCAGGTGAGTCAAACGTTGAGACAATTTCACCTCCAGTGACGAGGGCCAGGCGCTCAATGCCATCAAAGTCTGCATGTTCAATAGCCATCACACCAGCATCGGCAAACAATTGCTCGGGGTAGTTGTAGATAAGTTGCCTGAAATTTAACAATGTCATTATTTTCATGGAATCCATACTTTACTAAAAATTTTTCATGATGTGTGTATCTAGAATATATATTGTCATTAAAAAATTGATCAATAATGCTCCAAAACAAAGAATCAGTATAGAAAAATTATGACAAATCTTAATATTTGCAACTTACAAATTAAATAAATGATATGTAAATGATACAGCTGCAGACAACATACCTGTTGATAAATACATTGCATTTGTGTGCCAAGATTTTGTTTACTTTGTCTTTCATTTTTTCCTTTTCTGCTACTTCCAGTTCCGCAATCTTGGCCATAGAGTCCACCTTGATGGTAGAACCAAATACTTTGATCTTGTCTGTGTCCATGGGGGTGTTAGCAATAAGAATGTTTGCGTTCTCAATGCGTTTTGGTTGATGCACTCCAACCTACGAAAATGATACTTTGTATCACAAGTTTGCTTACATTTTACATTAAAATATTTATCACATGTTAATTTACATTACCTTTTTGTTTAAAAGGAAACCTTCGTCCAAGAAAGATTCTTCAAGAAGACCACCAGAAATTTTAATAATCTGAATTGCCTTCAGGTTTCCAGAGCCTTTCAATCTTAAAACTGCATCTACAGCTAACTTTGTGAAATGTCTGAAATGAACAAAACAAATACTTATTTGTTATTCCACTTGGAATTGATTTTGACATTTAAGTAAATCAATATAAGCATTGTTTAACAACTAAGAGAACAAAGAACTTAAAAAACCAGGGCTTATATAATTCATCATCATAAGTCACTAATAAAATTAATAAAAAACCCTTACTCTTTATGATTTGATAAAATTTTGGAGCTCAAAGTAGTCCTTGCAATATTCTCCAGGTCCGCACGGAGCGCAGCTTCATTGAGATTCTTCTCATGGTCAAAGCTGGCATCACTGAGAGCTTGCTTTGCAGCTTCAACGGCAATGCGCCAACCAGCAATGATTGTCTGCGGATGCAGCTTCTGTTCAATAAGCTTCTCAGCCTCGCGTAACAACTCAGCAGCTGGAATAAATTAAGGTTTCACAGTTCAGGCTACCCATATAAAACGTATAAACACATACATTACTGTTATCTATCCTTTAACCTCTACACATTTCTAAACCTGATATAGGTAATGATGTATCAATGTGCTTGCCTGTTTTTTACGTTTTAATATTTTTAAATAAATAATAACAAGCACCAAACAATGTTGCTAGCTCAGCTCTAATTTAATAGAAGGTACAAAACAAATTTAAGAATATAAAAAGGCAATGTAGATTTGAAAACTAAACAAGTATAAGTTAGAGACTCGTGATCCCACAGACAAACTATGAAAATAGTTTTGTGGGACTTTTGTTATTGTTAGGTGAATCACTGTACGATTAATAAACAAATAAATAAAATAA
Source organism: Nomophila noctuella (assembly GCA_958496325.1). NCBI lineage: Eukaryota > Metazoa > Arthropoda > Insecta > Lepidoptera > Crambidae > Nomophila > Nomophila noctuella. The sequence continues at coordinate 9,426,085 of OY292486.1, read as the reverse complement.
TAAAAATAAAAGTCTACACTAACCTAATACAGTGACAGAAGTAGTGCCATCCCCAACTTCTTCATCTTGAACTTTGGACATGTCCACCAAAATTTTTGCAGCTGGATTATCAATACCAATGGACTTTAAAATTGTGGCTCCATCATTAGTAACCTCAACCTGAAAACACATTATGAAACTTAAGTATTCAGAAAACAGACTAGACTCATTAGTTATGTTTATGATAAACGAAGAACTCATCTCAAAGATCACAAGTAGGCTGCTTCCTATTATATAATATATAATATCTAATTTGATATTCTCCTAAATATCAAATTAGATATTCAACAAATACTAACAAAAAGCTCATTTTAGGGGCAAATGTTTGTGTCAATTGTTACTGAATCATGGATGTTCATAAAAGTATTTAAGTATGTCTATCCATTCCCTAGCTTTCCTAGTAACAAGTTTCGAACTAAGGGGCTAGGCAATTCACGTGTAAGTCCAAATTTATTTTTCTCAGCTAAGATGGCTAATTTGATAAGGACACTATCTGTACTAGAGTATGATGGGAAGACAATTTAAATCTTGAACTTAAACTGAGCTCCAAAACAGTGCTCCAGCAGTGCTAACATAAGAGGTTAGTTTACTCAAAATTATCCAAGTCATACAAACAATTTTCACAACTACTGAAAATCCATTTTATAACACATTTACGAACCTGGCCAGCGTTCCTGCCGCTGGAAACCAATATTTTGTCCATTCCTTTGGGACCCAAAGTGCTTTTGACCAAATCGCCAATAGCAATCGCTCCAATAAAACTGGACATACGAGCCACTTCGGCTTTTTCTTCCTCGGCGTCATTTTTTAATATCCTGATCGGGTTTAGCGACACCTAAAATATAAAGGAAAAATTATTTAAAGTCACATGTGCAAAATAAAATGAGCCGACATCAGTTACCATTTTTGTTGAGAACAATAACAAATTTAGTTAATAAGTCACAATAGATACATGAAAATAAAGCTCTCAAAAAGAAGTTTCGAATAAAGCATACCATTTTGTTATCTTTTCACAGAAATCGTAGTTAATTCAAAATAAATCAATTCGTGCGATTGAATCGGCCGAATGATCACCAAAGCAAAGACAATTTCATAGAATTATAGATATATTAAAACTTTACATTTCTCTATGGACGATAGACTTTTTTTTTCAAGGTTAACGGCCATGGACAGGGCCCACTTCAGCCCAATCTTTACTGCACAAAACTTAACGATAGATTATGATGTTATTAAAAACAACGAAATCTTTTTTTTAAGAAATAATACATGGTTCGAAGCTTAGAGTAAATTAAATGTACCAAAAGGGAGGTTCGAAGTTTATATTAAAATTATTGTTAACATTTCAAAATACTAAATAATAAACCTTTTTTTGCAGCAGTCGCAATATAAGAAAGTTCGCTTGAAAGGTTGCGTTAGTAATAGCGGATAGATTTATGATTTCTGTACGAAAATACAATTGTGTGTTTCAGCTTTTATTTTCAAATCTTAAATAAATCCCAATTAATCAAAGAATAAAAATTAAACAGTTTCTTTTTGGACATCGAAAAAACAAAGCATGACTTTACGTTCGATGAATTTTCACCAAAGATTATAAAGATTATAAAGATTATAAAGATTATAATCTTTGGTCCTCACTGGTCCTCTAATCCTCTTTTCTCTATGCGGCTATGTGTCATTCGTTTGGGGATTGTTCGCCATATTTTAGTGACTACATCAGTTTTTTTCTTTGTTTTGTGTTTAGTTTATTAGTTGTTGTAGTAAACTAATTTCAATAATCATGGAAGAACAAGGCGGTAGTTCTGCTCCAAGAGTAAGCGATAAACGCTTGGCACAAACGCAGGCAAAAGTGGATGAAGTAGTTGGTATTATGCGTGTCAATGTCGAGAAAGTTTTGGAAAGAGATCAGAAGTTATCAGAGTTGGACAACCGGGCAGATGCATTACAACACGGAGCAGCTCAGTTTGAACAGCAAGCTGGAAAACTGAAGAGGAAGTATTGGTGGCAAAACTTGAAGATGATGTTGATAATTGGTGCTATAGGGGCAGTCCTCCTGATCATTATTATTGTATACGCTACTTCAGGCAGTTCCAGCTCCTCGGCCCCCGCAGTCCAGCCTACGCCTGAACCAACCAATGCCGGGCGATAAACTTACAATGAACCAGTATCGATAGAGGAAACTGCCTGAACACTGTTACGATTTAACTACTAAGGGGAGTATGCCAATCCTACTAAGATAGTTTCAGACCAAAATATGACTGAAATCTTTGTGAGATATTTACAAATTTTACATGAGATTCTTACTATCACACAAAATTTTACTATAAATCTTGTTAAAATTTTTGATACTTATCTACAAATAAATAATGTTAACATTGAAAATTACAGTTTGACATTATCAACAACTATTTTTGTATTTAAATTATTGTATTCTATTTTTCATACGAATGTGGCCAACTAAGTAATGTACAGATTATTCTTGTGATAAGTGACTAGTATTAATATTAAAAAACAGAGCTTATTTATCGGCCAGATTGACCTAAAGATATTTACACATTGTTAAAACACAACATTGTCTTGCTACCAAAATACTTGTTGCCTAAAATGTTAATGTTGAAAATGTGTACCTATGGATGTTGCAAAATTATATCAGCTATGTTGTATTTATTACATTTATGCACAATTGTATAAAATATGTTATAGCACAAAGTTAGTTTAAGTTTGTATTTTGTCTTTTCAAAAATGGTTACACCATTCTTAGGAAATAGGGGAAAGGTTTTGAATATTTTCCATGTTATATTTTAATGCATTTTTAATCCACAGAAGCTTTATATTATTTTGGTAATACCATCAAACCAAGGGGACCAAAATGCTTTTGTACAGCACCAGAGTTCCACTCAGTTATGTTCATTAATCCATGTTAAACATACTTAAATTTTAAAATAATTGGTTTAGTTGTGTATTTCATAAGATTTAATAAATGTATGTATTCCATATCTTTGTCATTTAATTAATTAATTATCCAAGATTTAGGATTTGAGTGGTATAAAATAAAGCAAGTGTTAAATTGCATTCAGTGACATCAGACAGTGTGTCATGTGATGTAGGTATGTTCTAGAAATTGCAGTAATTTTCTTGCCTAGAGTAGATAATGATAGATAATAATAAGTGCTATCGACAGGAGCCACATGTAATTATTGTATGTATCAAATAGAAATGGGAAGATAAAAGCAACTTTGTACATAATGTAACCACAGTGTAAGAATTCCTACTGAAGTAGATTCATGTATTCCCCTTGGGCTTGGGCATTCTTGCTCTGCGATGTTACAGAGCCTGACAGTAGATACAGTATTATTCTCATTTGGTGAAGCACCAATACAACCACAATTGGAATGATATTTTGTATTTATCTGTTCTGTGGTATTTGGGAAGCCAGTGTTGCAGTCTACAAATTGACAATGTTTCGAAAGCTGCAAAACAAAGGCCATTTTCCTTGTTCTGAGATATTGTGTTCCTCCTGTTACAAGGAACTATGAGTTTTCCATGGAAGGAAATCGCATTCACATAAATACCTGCCTACTCTTTGTAGTCGGTCAGATACCTACCTGCTTAGGTAATGGCATTCCTCACAAAACAAATACCTACACTTCAATGAAACGAACTGATAGTCCGGTATTTTTAATCAGCGTTGTTGCGATAGCGATCGTTTAACTTGAAAATCAGTCACCTACATATTGATAGCGCTATTGAAATCTGCCACTATCGATAGGAAAATAAAGAAGTTAAATTAATAACTAATGATCTTTTTCTATACTATCGCTAATATTTCACTACTTACCAAAAACTGGGACAGATGATTCCTACCCAGTTGTTCAAAAGTACCTAAGTGTCTGACGTGCTCCACGAGTACCTTCCTACATAATATGAACCTATGTGACTTCCCCTACAAACAAAGACAGCTAGGCTCACAATTGCACCAAAAGATCGAAAACGTAAGAACTAAGAAATTAAAGTGGAAGATGTCATTTTGGATGTTGGAGCCGAAATTTGAATCCTACTAACCACTGCGCCATCGAAGCAGTTAATATAACTAAGGGCGTAATCTGTTACCTAAGCTAGGTTGGTCGAACCTACTCGTTGATCGACGCGTCATCGAGATCCATGCGTAGGAAGGCTATAAAATATACTTACTACCTATACATAGTACTCTCTTCTGGGTGGGTTGGCTTGCCTACAGCACCGCCAAATGAATTGGCCGTGGTATTATCCACTTAATAAAATTGAAAAAAAATATAGGTGTAAACAAGGATAAACTCATCCGATCTCAGTTGGCTCAAGCGGGATTCGAACCCAGCGCTTCTTGCAATCCGTGCAAGCGCGCGACTGAGCCAACTGAGATCGAATGATTTTTTCTTTGTTTATAATTTCATAAATTACTAGCCTTCTGCCGCGGTTTCACGCGCAGTTAATTTCTTTTTTCAAATATCCCCACCTTCCCCCACATTTCCAGGATCAAAAGTAGGTACCCTATGTTCACCAGGGATAGTGTAGGTATAGCTAGCCAACAGTGAATGAATTATTGAAATCGGTCCATTAGTTTATGAGTTTATTCATTACACACAATAAAAAGCTTTTCTATTTATAGGTAATATTAGTTTAGGTAGTTGTAGATAGACAAAGGTATTAAAACTTCGCATGTAAAAGAGTACTTAAAATAAATATACCTACAAAAACCTACATTATAATATTATTACAAAAACCTACATAATAATATTATGTAGATTTTTGTTTTAAATATTTTTGTTTTATCATACCTAACGTCGTGAACTGATTCGGAATCTATGTAGGTAGGTAACTCTTGTTACCTTCCAGCTGATGTTTGCTAATGAAGTTAGATAGCATGAGCATGTGTGGGAATTCCTACCTGCTTGCGTAGGCGCACTCCTTCTGGGTGCGATAAGAATTTGCCATTGACGGCATATTCAATTCAACGGTAATAATGTTCTTGTAAAATGAAACAATTATAATAATATCATGTTTATTTTTTACAAATTTATATGGCCATCTATTTAAATTAATTAAAACAAAACATTTCATTACATACCTAAGTAGTAAATAACATAAAATATATAATTTGTTTCAGTATTTAATATAGAACGTACCAAAATGTATGTTTCTTTATTAAATAGATAACATTAACGATAATTTGGGAGGTTGCAAGTAGACCTTCAAATTATCAAAATCATTATTCAATAGTAATGCAGTTAAAGCACGATTAAAAACACATTAACCCATCAATTTTCTATTCGAAAAAAAATGCACCCAATTGATTATTGTAGGTAACTCAATATAACTTAATATCAATCAACAGAAAAGCTTTCATCTACCTATCATATTTTTTTGGTTTCTTGGTACAAAATTTTATGGACTAGACCACTGCAAATGGTTACCTACTTTGACTGTTAATACCATAGAAACAAATAGGTACATGTACATATCTGATTTATAGATAGGTATAGTTTATTGAGTTTTCATCGTATTATTTTGAGATATCTACTTCTACTTTGTTTCGCTCCGGGTCTGAATCAGAATCATAATAAAATTATCTAGGAGCATACCTACAAGCGTATGCTACAGGGATAATAATATAACATACACTTTATTAATTACTTACATATAGATATGGATACAATTCAATAAAATGCATTGAGATACTTTGGTACCGCATGAAACAGTGTTGTGTAACAGTGGGAATGGTTTTTACAAATAATTCACAGCTAGTTAAAAATACGAAGGTGGGTGTACAGATAATTATACTAAAAAAATATGTTTATGTAACATGCTCGTATTCGAATTAGATTCTACAATAATAAAATATCACATCTTTCAACATGCACCGTTTCCACAAATCTACCACGTTAGTTAACTATTTTTCAGTACTTGACTTTTCTACAGACATAATAACTTAAACATAATCAACCGCCAGCACTAACAGAACGTACCACAACTGTACACGAATACATAAAAATTATATATAATTATAATATATCGACCAAGATCAGACCGCCAAGAAATGTTAGGGTAAGAAAGAAATGGAAGGATAGAAATAAGGTTTATAGAAATGAGTCCTGTTTAAATCTTAGGTTATAAAATCAGATAGGTAGGACTCAAAATTTTAGTTGTGGAAGTACCGACTATTTGCTGATTAGAAAGTCTCAAATGGAACGAGAGGTACCTATTCAGTTAAAAGTTTTAGGTACCTCTTCACATATAATTTTGAAATATATGTGAAGAGGTAGGTTATAGGTACACAGATAGGAGATTGGTAGAAATTGAAGGTAAATTTCCTTTTTTTATTAGCGAAGAAAATTACATTGCACATTTTTTAAATGCTTTAAACATGCAATTTTAAGAAAGAGATCAAAGTTTTCTTACCTGTTTCATTTCACATCACAATGGCATCGTTATAATTATTCTTAAATAGGTAAAATACCTACGCAGATGGCAATTGATTTGGTAAAATCAAAAAGATTTACCTTCAATACATAAGTATTTACCAAATAAGCTTACATATTTTATTTGACTAGACCATTTGGTACATTCACGTAACTGATAATATCCTGAGGTTTCTTTTCGATGTCTAAATCTAGTGAGATATAAGTGGGGTTACTGACGGCACTGTTTTGAATGTTCTTTTCATTTTTATCGTTTGGTTTGAATACGTCGTCGGTTTCTTCGACGATTCTCGGGCACATGTTGAGATAGGGCGAGTGCCCGCCTTCGTGGTCAGAGTCTGATCCACTTCTCGCCGGCAGGTTGTTGAGAGTCAGCATCGGCGTCAGCTCCGACCCCCCACGGGTCTCGGCTACCCTGGGATCCAACTTCTTCATATCGAAATCGAATTTGGTAGACTGGGTTCGAGGACTGAATATGGAGGGATTTACTGGTGTCATTTGTAAATAACCCTCTTCATCTGAAAAACGGGAACAGGCGTTAGAATTCGTTTGTGCGCTCGGTTCGGTAAACGTTCGTGCAGACCAAATCAAAAGTCGATGTACCTACCTACGCATAAGTGTGTAAGAAGGTAGGTATATACATCGAAGCGTGCTATTTATTTAAGCGAAACACGATATACAGTGCCATTATCCATTACCATTCATGTTGTGCGAATGCGATATCGAAAATAATATTTCACTCTTTTGTATATAAGCCACAACAACAAAAAGCCTTAAGTGTGGGTAATATAAGGGGAATAAGTGCCAGGCAAATGCAATCACAACCATTTGTGCATAATTTAAATTATGTTGACACTTCTTAATTAGGTCAAGAAAACCCAAAACTCTGTATGTTAGTATTTTTTACAATAACAAAAAACGAAAACAATATTTATTTTACCAACGAAATCTGGCTATCTTGTTTTCAGAACGTAGTTGTTTCCATTTCGGCTGACAAAAAACAGCAGAATGAATCATGAGAAGGATAACCGTAAAGTAGCTACATAAACAATATTATTTAGGTCAACTGCTTCCTTTCTACCTACTATTACTATGTTAACTGTGACTATGTTATTATAACACAGTTTTTCAATTAAATGGGGCACAATGCACAATTTTGCACAAAACACCTATTTTTCCACACAAATCGCATTACCTATTAAATTCATAAATACTAAAAATTACATTCCATCTGCCTCTAGTTCTATTTCTAACGGACTATGAGTAATGATTATTGTTCTTTTCTGATAGAAGTACCTAGTTTAGGGGTTGCGGAATGTGCAATATGAATTAAATAATATATTGGTATTAAAGCACAGTTTTTTTACGTTCAACAAAAACAAACAATAAGCATAGAGGATGCTCTAAGATGCAAAAAAAAATATGCCATTTGTAACAAAAACGAACAACAATCTTTAAGGTAGAGTTTTCATCATGCTACGAAAACAATAGATTAAGTTTTCCATTTTGGTTACCTACATAACAGGTAAGATTTCAAAATTAGCCACTTCATGCTACATATATTTAATATCCTATGTGACTAAATCTTTTAAAATATCGTAGTAAAAAGAAGTACATAGGTATGTACAGTACACCCGTAGGTAGGTACTTAGTTAGTAGGCTAGACATTATCCATACGGATGTAGAATTACTATGACTACTCTTGTCCTTATTATTCGATAATGTTACAAAATGCATTCAAAGATATTTTGCATGTAGGTACCTTCTTTAGTTTCTGCTGCATGAAAAAAGGATACTATTTTTAAGATCATGCTATTAATAGGTAAATTATCGATTCCGTAATCGTACTGACAAAATGTTTTACTCGTTAGTTGGAAGTCGAATGGAAACCTATTTACTTAAGCTAAAATTCTACAAAATACCTTCCTTATTAGGTACTCTTTGAGTTAAGCACCGTTTAATTCGTCGTCATACTTTCTTTAACAAAATTGTGGCCTACGTACGACTTGTGATTGGATTCAATTAAAAAATGGCGCAGTAAAATATTTCGTTCCGACAAATTAAAATTGATTTTCTATGGTAAAAAAAGACACAGCACCTCTCATTAGCATTTGCTTTGCGTTTTAACTTAGACCATAAATAAATAATTAATCAAAGGATTACATTATTATGTTAAACTTTCTCTAAACCATGTCCTAAAGGCGAATTTGTTTCACGACATTCCTCACCTAACGGCACCTGCGAGGGGGTTGGAGGGAAGAAGCTTTTTTCCTCATTGACATATTGAGGGCTTGGCGTCACCATATTGTTGTAGTCCGGCGCGCTCACCATCGCCAGGTAGTCCTCTCCTTCGGGCTTCACATTCGTATCCATAAACGCGGAGTTGAGGTCCACGTAATGCTGTAAACAAGGATATAGTCATTTATAATTTCAAATTCATTTCAAATTTGAAAATGTTTTCTTTATTATCAGTCGGTTTGAGTCCACTGCTGAATGTAGGGCTCGTACAGATCGGAAGTTACCTAAACCCATAGACACCACGCACGATGGGCAGGCCGGTTGGTCGCGGACCTGAATGTATGGAGTTTTTAAGAGAGGCTTTGTGGAACTTCCACTCGAATGAGCCTGCCAGCTTGTCTGGGGAAATATCTCCACCTTACAAAATACCACAGTAGATTAGCACTTCGTAACTGTTGTGCTATGTTTCTGCTGTTGAGTAAGGTCATGTTATATAACATTTTTATTTCAATACAATTATGTGGTCACTCGGTTGGAACCAACACATTTTGAAGCCATTCCTCAAAGATTGAGGTGACCCTTAAGCTAATAAAGTTTGTAGGGTGCCTGCAACTGGGCTATAGACAGCGACCGTGAGGACGTACTTGGTGTTAAGTGTGAAGTCGCCCTTGGAGTCCCACATGCCTTTAAATCATTGAAGGTGGCGCATGCATTCACCAAGGATATAAAAAAAACTACTAAGGGCTTCCTAGGATACTTACGTTTCTAACGTTGTCCTCGAGGAAGGAGCCCAGCAGTTCCTGCAGGTGGCTGAAGGACGGTCGCGCTGAAGGCTTGTGTTCCCAGCAACGCAGCATGACGTCATATAGCCGGTCATCCGCATGTTGTGGCTTTTCTAAACGATTCCTGTAAGTAAATTGGAGTTTAAGTGCAACGATAAATCTCGATGAAAGAGGAACTCAGTAAAAGTTATAATGTGATGAATACCTTTTCTTAAACTAAGAACATGGTTAAACCCTTTAACACTACTATTGTATCGTTTATTTCTATACCCTTAAAGTAAGTCATTACATATTCCAAAAAGGCTTCAGAAAAACATATGCCGAAAATTATGATTTCTAATAGCTTCGATAGGTTTTACAAAATTACTGTTACTACTTCTACATCTACATCCCAACTAATATTATAAATGCGAAAGTAACTCTGTCTGTCTGTCTGTCTGTCTGTCTGTATGTTACGCTTTCCCGCTTAAACCTCGCAACCGATTTTGATGAAATTTGGTACAAACAATCTTTAGACCTGATCAGAGATCAGAGATCCTAAGACAGAACATAGGCTACTTTTTATTTCGAAAAAAAGAAATCCACGCGGACGGAGTCGCGGGCGGCCGCTAGTTTATTATAAAAATACAATTTGTTTTACCCGCTAGTGAGCCACTGCAGCAAATGTGGCGGACTCATGTTGGGGTACGGCGTCTTGGCGAGCGTGAACATCTCCCAGAGCACGATGCCGAAAGACCAGACATCAGACTGCGTCGAGAAGATCCGATCCGTCATGCACTCTATAGCCAGCCACTTCACTGGGAGGGGACTCTGAAATATAACAAAAGTGATTTGATTAAAAGGAAGATAATTTTTTACCGAATTGGACAAAGGTACATAAGAACGGAGAACTTAAACTAAAGTGGCGAAGACTGAATACATGGCCTGCAACACAGATCCTCCATCCGTATGTGTAGACGGTGATTTGGTGGAGCGTACTGACGTTTAAGTACTTGGGATCTGTACTTTTTGCGTCTGGTGATATCCAATTGGTACGTCAAGCAAGGCGATCATGATGATGATGATGATAATGATGATGTTCTTTTTACCGAAATCAAAACATCATGAACCACAATGTAGGACTTGTGACAGGATAGTTGCAAGGTCTGTATAGCTTCGCAGGATTGATCAGGGATTTAACAGTTTGACACGACTGAAGAATTACAAAAAAGTTGTGTTGATTTATTTCTTCATTTTGGTGAACCACGTGTTGATTGAAATGTTCTCATGATCAATATGAGTTTCAAATTAACTTGAATGTAGGTATGTTAAGACTGTTTCACTTACATTTTCTTTCTTCTGGTATTCATCATTCTTGAAAATACTTCGGGATAGACCGAAGTCGCAGATCTTTACTATATTATCTTCAGCTAGCAAAATGTTTCTAGCTGCTAAATCACCATGCAATACCTGTTAACCAAATGAAAGGCACAATTTTAAAATGTGTAGGCATGTTTTTTAATTTTATTTTAAACTTAGTTTTTTGTTATCTTTCTGAAAATTCACATTGCCAACAAGGTTGAGGATTTTCCTTTACATAAATTTAAAATCCGTTCTAGTTAACACTGCAATTAATTAAATCTATGTTGACTGACTTTCCAATATGTAGTCAATAGTAATAAATCTCACCTTCCTATTAGCCAAGTACTCCATTCCTCGTGCTACCTGGAAGGCCCACGCCAGGAGGTCCCGAGAGCACAGCGGTCGAGGATTGCGCCCATCGAAGCTGTAGTCACTCTCGTAGTTGGTCCCCCACTGAGGTTGGAGGTAACCAGACTCCGATTCTGTGACACATTAACCATAATGTTAAAATTATTGACAAAGAAAAATTCATCTGATCTCATGGCTCAGGCGGAAATCGAACCCGGCGGCGCCTCTTGTAATCCGGGCAAGCGCTCTGACCACTAAGCTACCGAGACCGCTAGTAGACCTGACGAATTTCTCCTTGTTATTTGCTTAACGCAAAGCTGCGTTATCTCTTCAATGTTATAGTAGGTACCTACTACAACACTCGTTTGAAACGCTATTTGCAGGCGTTTTCTAACGAAAGAAGAGATTTTATTTGTAACTTTTTGTATATTTTATATAAGCATTTTTAAATGCTAGGTATTTATTACACATTTTAACTTTAATGTTAAAATTATAGTTAGTTAATAAATACCTAGCGTTTAAAAATGCTGAAATAAAACATACAAAAAAACACATTAACCAGTTATTTAACATGGCAGAAATTCATAAAGGTAATTGTGCATTGAAAGTGCAAAGGAGTGAAAAAGAAAGAACATGGGTTCCTTAAAACCCCGTTTGTTAATAAATATGTAAGCAAGTAACGTTTGCAACAAAATGCACTTTTTCAGTATGGAAAAAAAACTACTTAGTTCTTAAACGTTTTAAGATTCTTTACTGCTTTCTTAAATATTGAATGGACGTATTTCGATTACATAATACATAATTTAAGGAGGGTTATCAGAAACTAGATATAAGATTGAGGGTATAGGAATAGGTTTTGTAAATTGTCTTCCAGGAATTGGAGTTACTTTTCACAATCCAATTACATAAAATATTTATAAATTCCCAGGAAATGTGGTGGACTCCCTGTGTTTTATTTTTGGCTGTGAATATATTTAGACTACGCATATTTTTTACACATTAGTCTTATCACAAAAATGAGTGCGAGATTTACAACCATGCAGCTAGATAAGATAAAAGACAAGTACTTGAACCATGACAACAAGCATCAGATTGTGAAATAGATAGTTACATACAGATACATAGTCTGTTTGTTACCTTTAGTAAATTCCTCTTGAAGGCCGAGATAAATATGAAAAACACGAAAAAAAAATTGTTAAGTGAAATAGGTAGTACCTACAAATTATCATTTGCGATGTAATAATATCTATTATTATTTATTATTAATAGCTTTACGTAAAGGTAATACTACTAGTGACCTTTACAGATAACAGAACTGATCTTAGTAGATCTCGGTTTATGTGTACATATTTATCCAGTGTCAAAATTACTCTTTTCATTTGAAACTCGTTAAGAATTGCTTTACATGAAGTGACGATTGATAAAGCACATATTTGAGTAAAATGAAAGTTACAATACCTTTTCTTACTGATCTGGTGGTGTTAGCTGAGTTTAAAATTGTATTATCCGTCACTTGTGTGTTGTGAATGCCGAAATAATCTGAATTCATTCTGTAAGGAAAAAACATTAATTTTAACAATTGATTGTACAGTGATGAGTAAATATTATTGGGTCGGCGTACCCTTATCATTAAAAATTTCAAATCGGATGCTAATAAGAGCTCTTCTTGTCCGAACCCCAAACGAAATTCTGTTCTGACCCGACGAAAATTTGAAACTACCTGTCTGATCTCTTAAGTTGTTTAACCAGAGTAGTACAGCCAAGATATTATTTATTTTTCTCACTGAAGGATTAGAACGGAATAATAAAATATTTTTTTATATCTGCTACCCTGCATAGAAGATCTAACTTGGATAAAAAAAAGAAAATAATGTAAAAAAACTTATCCCCCCAGGGAATCAGATTCAGTGAATCAAACCGAATAACTCTCCAGTACAATGAAATTCAAAAAGAATAACAAAGTCCAAATTAGTAAATAAATGTCTTAGTAAATAGATTAATAGACTCACCCGCTACTTCCGCTGCTACATGAGTATCCCCTATTCACTTTGCCGAGATTCTTCTCCTGGTTATCAGTAAGCTGGTCGATAAACACTTCTCGATGTTTCTGCAAGTAGTTGTGTAAATTGCCGAACTTGCAATACTCTACAATGACTATCAGTTCACCTGGTAAGAGAAATTTTGAAAGTTAAAGATTGTCTATTCGACAATCTTACGTATGTAATGTAAAAAAATATTATCTTTATAATGTACTCGTACGTACCTACTTTAAAAATACTTAGTTCATGTTGAAAAAAGAGAGAGATCAATTTGTGCTCGTTCCCTGGAGTTCCCGATGTAGCTTCTTATGACAGCCACGGAAAGATATTTCTTTATAGTATTTACATATAACGAGATAATTAACTTGTAGGTCCTATTAAAATCACGCTGTTTCATTGTAAAAGTGAATTTTGACGGATATTTTACCAAATTTAATATGTGTAAAAACAATGAGGTTTTATAAACTACTAAGTACTGAGTAGTAATGTGCAAGTGGACAGTTTACACAATTTAATTATTAATTTGACTAACTAACTTTCGAGAGTTAAGGAAAAGTGTAGTACTTAGGTAGGTTAACTTGTTTTTATGAATTGTATTTTTTCAAAGAAGTAATTAACGTCATTTCACTCGTTCTTCAAGGAAACCATTTATGTTAAATACAAAATGAGGTTAATGTACCCCTTGGTTTTCGAGACGTGCTTTTATGCACATTATGGAATAATTTATAGCATAGCTTCATTCAGTCCAGAATGATATAGTTTTCTGTTAGTGTAAAAAAATTTATGATCTTTAAAACTTCCTCCTTTAAATATACGAGTTGATAGTAGGTAGGTATAGTTAATATTTCTGCATAATACATTATTGTTATGATGATACGCTGATGGATATTGGCAATCAATCAATCAACAGCGATGATTAAAAATATCTTAAATTAGAATCGGGCATTGCCACCAAGATTTGCGTCACGAGGTCAAGCTGTTTCTACTTTCCTCACGAACAAAGTGGGCAACGCAGAAACGATATTATAATAAAACATAGTTCTTTAAAATAACAATCTCAGACCGGATAGGGATGTAACATACCAATCGCACGTATACATATACCTAGACGGTTATTTGAGAATCATAACTAAATTGAAATCCAGAATTTAGCACATGTCCCAAAATTAGACAAAACTGTCATACTCGTTTTTTTAATGATATCAACCTGCATACTCATATTAGACTTAAATTTAAAAAAAAATGCATACATACATTTTTTTCTTTTTAAATATTTACATGTCTAACTACTTACGTTTCCCAACGTTCTTGGTGCAAGCTCCTAACAAGTTAACTATGTTGATGTGCTTCCCAAGATGCACCATAATCTTCAGCTCGGACGCTAAAGCCTTAATGTACATGTTGTCCGCGGTCTTCTTCACCATCTTCACAGCCACTGGGGTGGTTTCCTCTGCGTTAATTATCCCACGAGCTTCGGCTTTGTACACCACGCCAAATGCTCCAAAGCCAAGTTGCTTGCCTGTATATTGGAAAGTTATTTTTGCTAAATCTTGTGAGTCACTTTGTGGTTTGCCTAATAAATTTTAACTCTTCTATTTTGCGCCTGTTTGACTGTTATATAACTAAAAATAGAATCCTAGAGAAATCCAGAAACGACTGATAAAATTTTAAATATTTTTCATATCCATTAAACGATATAAGCACATAAGAACATTAAACGATAATAAATCAAATATTTTTATCAGCAAGTATAGGTAGCAGTTAGGTCCAGCGTTGATTTTAAACGGTGAAAACATGTTGCTTTATTTACCTTTTTATTACTTTTTTCTTTCTTTTTACACAGATATATATAATATTTAACTTTTTGTAATATAATAAATTTACACAGATAACAGATCAATAATTTTATTCACTTACCAAGAATAAGCTTTTCTGCAGGGAACTCAAACTTCTCATCGTAAGGCAAAAGTTCTGCCTGTTCATCAATAGCCAAGTCCGGATTCAGCGACTTCGTGACGCCTTCTTTGAAGTAGAGAAGGCCTGCAGCTGCCATTTCCTTTCTGAACTTCTTCTCCTTCTTGATCTTCCACGTCAGGTACATAACCAACACGATCAGAGCTAGTATGACTGCAGCGACCACACTTATTATAGTAGTTTTGTACGGAATTTGATCTGGTACTGAAATAGACATTTCCTAAAATGAGCCGGGAGATCAAGGAAGTTGTGGATATTATATGTGTATATTCTAATCCTGCATTATGTTGTAATAAACAAAACATTCACAACCTCATATAGCGTACATTGGATACTTAACATACCTTTTAAGTTAATGATTCTGTTGTTAAAAAATCCTGCACTGATTGCCTTGCATTCATATTTACCAACGTATTCAATCTTCATTCCGCTTATAACAATGGTAGAACTGGCCACCGTATGGTTTAGTTTATTAATGATTCTTATACCTTCAGTATCATTCATTAATATTATATCATCCTGGAAAATAAAAACATTTTATCATTCGTAAAGCTTTATGTAGAAACATACTGGGCTGAAAATACACGCTTTTTTTTGACCCAGAGTGTTTCTTTACTTATACAAACAAACAAATGTAAAAAAATATTTTGAAGATACCGACAGAGTTGACCATTTTAGGGTTGATGTAAATCATCGCTAAGTATACATATATAAAATATTCTTAATATTCTACCCAGACATTTTATAGTCAATTATTTTTTGTTGCTCAATTTTTGAGAACATTAAATTACTTTGTTCAATACAAATAATTACCTTATACCATGAAATTGTTGGTGGCGGGACAGCCTCTGCTATACAGCTGATATCAACGGGTTGGAATTTTTCTACAATTTCATCTTTGTCTTCTATAGGCTCGATGATGGTAGGTTCCCTTTGAGCTGTAAGATTGAATTTTAAAAACACTAAGCTAATTTTACAACATTAGAATGCGACTAAACTCGATATTATTTTCATAAGTATGTAACTGTGTTTTATGAAATTCATCGTGTAAATGTGTTTGTGCATATGTACATGTACATAAATATTATAAATAATAAATATCCCTGGACATTATTCACACAGCGCCATCTAGCCCCAAACTAAGCATTACCTTGCGCTATGGGTGCCAGACAACGGATAAACATTACTTATATACTTTTTTTTTGTAAATACATACATATTATACATAGAAACACCCAGACCGATACAAACAGACATGTTCATGCACACAAATGTTTGTACCGTGCGGGGATCGAACCCGCGACCTTTGGTGTAATAGCCGACTTCTCCACCATTACACCAAACCGCTCGTCAACATATTAAATAACTTTATGAAATTACCTTCGACTTCAATGTTTACACTCTGATGTTCTTCAGATCCGTTGGACTTCAGTCCCACGCAAGTGTATTTTCCAGCTTGCCCCACCGTTATGCGATTGATTTTTAGTTTTGCAACATGAGATAGTTTAGTACTTGAATACTTAACTGGAAATTAATTTTAACATTATAATTATAAAATAATGGTTACATGACGCTGGGAATCTGCTAACTACCCGGTTATTTTATTTATACTACTCGCAGATAGGATAGTGGAGTGGGCGTGTACAGAAGCATAGGTGGTATGTACAGTTGTTCACGTAGACATTTACATGTTTACGTGTACTAATTTAAAGCTCCAGTTGGAATATGTCGTGATTCGAAAACGCTTCGCCAATATAAACAAGAAGATGTTTCAAAAGTAAAGTATCGAGGCCATACCTAGTGATGGCGATTTACGTATCAAACACCATATTAGTAAAGACAATAAATTGGCTCAAGTAGACAAATCCATCAAGTACACTAAGTAATAATATCTCACTAGCGGATATTTTATTCCATAGTTTAAATCGATCCATTGTATTTATTTATTTTGTAGTCAACTTTACATAGGCAGAAGATTTCTTAATTAAGCAGTGAACACAAAAACATACCATTACTCAACAACTCATCGCCATTCCCGCTTCGCCAAGTCACATTATCGAAGTCATATATTGAAGCTCGACATTCTATAGACACGTTAAAGTTTTCAGGATACCAGGTATAATTATCTAATATACCGAATCCATGAGCTACATCAAACAATCGTATTTGTCTCGTAGCGTTTATTGTTTTGTCTTTTCCGGAATACGCTATGCAAGATAAATTTCCTGATTCCGTGGGATTTATTTCAACCGAAGATTCTATTTTGTAAACAGCCATTTTTTCGTCTTTACTTTGTACCTGGAAAGTATCATAAAATAGAAGCACTCGTAACTGTGATAAATAACTGGCAAGATTGGTCGGCGTTAAATTTATTATAAAATTGATTAAATAATAAAAAGATCGGCAATATATAAAAATAAAATAATAAATCACGAATAAACTTACTCTAGCGTCGCCTTTGTCAGTAGTATAGACCCATTTAATCGTGGGTAATGGGTATCCCGTAACAATGCAGCGAAGAGTTTTTATCTGATTTTTTTCATGATAAATCATGTTTGTTGTTGGCAAAATCGTAACTTCAGGATATGCTGAAACAGATTTGATAAAATGGGTGTTAGTCAATTTCATAATGTAACTTATGTTCAACTTTACTTTCTAATCATAAAACTAAGATTGTTTTGGTAATCATTCTATTGCTTTTTTTATTTGTTGTATGAGACGGAAGGGAAATAGTGTGTAGCGGGACCATCCGAAAAAAGCCAAAACGGTTGATATTAACGGTTGATATGGAATATTAGATTTATAAGTCAACCTCGGGGGGTCACGCTAGGAAGTAAGACACAGCAAAATAGTCTCAGTTATATAATATAAATATTCTCAACTTGGTATCTTTAGAAGTAAAAGTCATGGTTATATTGATGCTGCAATTTAAACAGTTATAGTAAGCTGACCGTTTGGTACAGATACATACATATTTTTCTGAACTCGTAATTTATGGATTTCTTAACATAGCCGTTGTCTGCAATGAATGTGTAATTTGCCGAGTCTTCCACAGTTGAGTTGAGTATCATCAGACTGACGTCGCCAGTTAATTTACTTACATCAGTAATGTATTTAGGATTGCTCAGATCCAATGGCTGACCATTTCGGCGACTGAAAACAAAATGGTGATTGACATTGAGACAATGCCGATTTTTGTATGTAAGTGGCGACTTCTTTTTCTGGCGTCCATGCAAGTGTTTTTCCAAAATGTGAAACGAAATTCTATAGAGTAATAGCTCTAGGCTGTCTTACTCTGTTCGGATTGAGTAACAACTACTGCCTTAGCATATATCGTTTTTAATGCCCTCAAGAATATAAATTGCCATGTCTGGTCGGTAAACGTTAGGAAAAAAAGACGCCAATTTTATTCAATGCCCTTTGTTAAATAAGGGGAATGCATCGACTGTATAGATTTAGTAATACATAATAATATAGGTAGTAATTGGAAGTGCTTCGGAAGGCACGTTAAGCCGTTGGTAACGACTATGATCCAACTGGTCTGGTTTCCCTTGTGGTTACGGAGGTTAGACGACAGTCGCTCCATTGTAATAACCAGGCATGTCAATTCAGGATCATAGTCGCAGCGTACCCTGGGCTCCAAGGCAATGGCCGAGGATGCAACCGGGAAAGGCGCTTGGATGATGATGAATAATATAGGTAGTAATACGTAGTAGTAGTATACTTACAAAGTAAAAGTAGGTTTAGGATATGCCTCCACTTCTACTCGAAGTCTTGGATTTTTCACAAAAGTTTCCATTAAATCGTTCTTTTTACCTGTTTTGAGTCTGATATAAGGTTCCGCTAAAAATCAAAACACAAAAATAAATATATTTGAGATACTAAGTGAATTCTTATTCTGACAGGTATATAAATAGATACCCCTATAATATAATCGTTTTAAGTGACGGAAAAGTAAACATAATTCTAGTTTATAAAGCATTTTTTGTTATGTTCCCGATACAACACATCTTCACCATCATCATCCAAATGATTAAGGGATATTATAAATGGTATCTTAAGGATCATCAATATTTTCTTCTAAATTGATGATGATGGTGAAAAGGTCATTGTAACTAAGAACAACAATTCCCCATATTTGCACAACATGAACCTTCTACGTAAGCACTTAAAAGTATATTAGTCCTTAAAGCTATAAAACATGTAAAAGCAAAGCTTATCACCGCCACACCATGCAAACACATAGAGGAGAGAGGGGGCAGCTTAGCACATTTTAAATTTTAGATCATTTTGTTTACTAACTGCAGCTTTATTTTAATAGTAGTCTTTCCAACTTATCGAATTATCTTATAAAAAAATCTCTCGTTTCTGTTTAACTTTTAGCATTTCGTTTTTATTTCTCCTTATAGTCAATTTTTTATGTGTCTAAATGTAAAAAGTGTGCTAAAGTGCCTTTTCTCCTATACCTATCAACATAAAACATAAGAATATTAGCAAGGGTGGGTAAAGTCATCAGCTTTTTAAAGTTTATGATGTATAATTATGTCCAATGAGACATTGAACAGTAATTAGCATAATAAAAGAGAGTTCATAATTTTGTTAATCGCAGAAACTAAACTATTAGTTTCTTTAAAAAGTATGTCTCTGCAATCAGAGCCACGCATTGGCAACAAAACGTAGTAAACAAGATTTAGGCATTTATATTTTACAATAAGATAAATTATGTGTGCTTAAGATCTTATTTATCACACGCCTGCATATTTTTCCCTTTAATACTACTAATAACAAGACTAATTTAGAGTTTAAAATGAATCCATCCTTTTACAAAGGTACATTACACGTGCATAGATTAATTTTAATTCGAAATTAAGCACGATAACTTTTGATTAAAATTTTACTTCATCAATTCGTATTATACCTAGCTACGAGTACAAAGTTATTAAAAATGACACATCCAACTTATAATAACTGATCGTACTTAAAACTTTCCTCGCAGTTTTGGAAGCAGTTTTCCTGCGGCCATTAGTAACCCCCACATTAAGTTTACACGTGTAGGTTCCTTCATCATCTTTTGATGCGTTTACGATCTGGATTGTATGGTACACGTTTTCACCAGGCTTCACGTATTTCTCATTAGTCAAAATCATATCTGTTTCCTGAAAATAAATAATAACAACTCAAACAGCTCCATTTCGTAAATCAATCAAACTATTATATATTATTCATAAGTGCTTCTATGAAGCCTATGTTAATAAAGAATATTTTGAATTGAATTGAATTGAATTAACTTTCAATATTAATTCATTTTAATCGTATAGACAGAATTGTTACTTTTCTATGTTCTAGAAACCATAAACTATCGTTACCGGTATTGGTTTTAGAATAAGAACAAAATCGAGAAACAAAACTTAAGGTCCTATAATATAAGATTAGATTATAAATTTAAACATGGTTTTGGCACAACCAAAATTGGAAAGGGTGACGATGACATAACATAATACCCGTATACAAAATAAGCTCCCTTAAATGTTACTTCCCGGTTTTGTCATAAGTATGCTCACACATAACAATGCTTAGTTTATGTACCTATAGTTAGTTACCTTTGAGTAATTCCTTGGCAGTAACCAGAATAAAGCGAGAGGTGAATTATGCTGGTACTCAACGCTGCAATTCAGCGAGAAAGTTTCACCTTCCAAAAAATCTATCGACCCTTTATCGATATTTATGTTTGGGACGTCTGTGTAACCCTCTACAACATACCATTTTCATTAAACCATGTTCTGTAGTCATGAACATTAACCAGTAAATGCATGTGGCTAATATTTAGATGACATAGTCGAGTCAGTTCAACCATGCTTTTTATAAATATATGGTGTATATAAATTGAAATTGAATTCAATACATTCCAAATGTAAATAAATTACGTTCTAATATAATAACGATGAAATACAATACATGCTAACTGACTCGAATATCATTTATTTTTGAGGTAACAGCGTTGTTACTTTTCAAGAGTACTCAGAGTAAATTATTGACCGTACGTTGGTTTTCTACAAATTTAAACTTACACATTCATTACCTATACTAACAGCGCTGTTACCGTCAAATGTAAGTATATAGAGATCTATGTAATTGTTACATTCCTACTAAATTATCTGAACTACCTTGACAAAAATATTAAAACGATTGTTATATTAGTAAAATAATCTTCATCAATTCATTAACACTGCCAGCAAATAATTATATCGGTTTTCGAAGCAAAAAATAACGTTCATACTAAAGGCAGTTACTCATAATTTCGTGCAAATCTTAATTTACCATATGATATTTTAGAAATTCACTGTTTTGTGACGAAATGAAACAAATTATATATCCATGGTTTGAAAAGAAAACTCAGTAAAATTCCGTTATGGTGCATTACACATAGACGACGACAACACCCATACTACATAAATTAGATCTAGTTAATAAAATTACACAGTGTTAGTGTATTAGTAAAACAAAACATATTGTGTTATATACACCTAAACAAGTGCGAAAAACACGCAGAGCAAGACACCAAAGTAATAGAAAATGAAAAAGAAATGACAAGCTGCAAGCCAACCACAAAAAAAAAAATTAAATAAAAACAACCGATGAATGAAACCATCACACCACGCTACCTTATTCGTGACATCAAGGTAGGTTCTACTTACGACGAATTCCTAGAGGTTTCGAAGATATTTGAGATCCTTTTCTACCGTTGCATTGATATTTTAAATTATATGTTCTTACTACGAACCCAATTTTTGGCGAATACTTTATGATATCTGGTGTCTCGTCAGTCTGCGGCTATGGTGTATCGCCAAATAAATATCGTATTGTTATTTGTTTACTTTTTATAATATGATACATGATTTCAATTTTAAACCAAATAGATTTAAAATGTATTAATTTAAAATTGAAATTCTTTATAAAGCAAGTCATATTCATGAAAGTTGACAAAGACCATTATTTGTAATTCAGTTATTTTAATTTTATGTATTCTTTAAGTTTTATATTTACCCCAAAATAATCATAAAAGATCTCATATACTTTCATAAATATGATCAATGTATCTAAGTGATAAAAGTCACATCTAATCACCTACGTTGAAATACAAAACAATCTTTTAGTTCCACTCTATCATCTGTCGATGCACTGCACGTCAGGAACGCATTTGCCAGGAAATCATCATCATTACTAACAGTCATCCCAATTTTGGGATTATAAGTGTAATTTTCAATTAAATATGCTTCGTTGTCCTGGATATTAAGAATGTAGTCATAAAAGTGTCAAATACAAGAATTATTTTGAACTTGTAGAGTATTGGCACTCCATGCTTTAGTAAAGTTTTATTATCAGCAATAAGCATGTACATTTTTGTTTAAGTATGTTCTTAATGAGACAATGTTAATGCAATGTTAATTGAAGGTGTACGTGTATGTATTTGTGTATTACTATTAAATATATTATCAACATTGCGCATCGTGAACTTTGTCTCATTTTTAAAACATATTATTATGTTAATGTCAAGATTATTAGGTAGAAACAGGCCAATGCGAAAAGCGTCAATTATGTACAATATTATTCCAATGTTCCTGTAATTGTTAACTCTTTATAATACTATTCGCTTCTAAGTGATACCTGCGACGATTTAGCTCAGTATTATTTCGACCAATACGTACCATAGATAAGGACATTTTTATATCTGGCATAGTGGGTCTACATTGTAGGAATACATTTGATCCGTTTATCACTGTCCCAAATTCCGATAAAGGTGCAAAAAGTACATCTGTGCCTAGAAGTGTAAAAATAGAGAAAACTCTTTAGTTATGTGATAGTAATGCACAAGACGAATGTGCTGTTAACATTGATCTTGTGTATCTCACCGTTGACATAGATGTAAATATATGTAACGTGGGATGTATCAGTCGGTTCTTCCATTATGTTAGCTAGTATCGCGTTACCGTTCACGGTGTCATCGAAACACGCGTAATAACCCACCGCATACTGATCTACATTATAGAGTTTCAAGGCTTTTCCGAATTGATATTCATCATCTGTAGGGGTTTCATCCACCAGTTTCGTTGAAAAGTTTCCAACTACATCCTCAGGTATCTCTTGTTGTTTAATGTGCAACGGTCTTTTTCCTTTGCACCTTATCGTAAAATTTTCTCCTTTTTGCAATATTATTTCTTTTTTGTCATTCATTGGGCTAATAATCGGACCATTCACAGCTTGCAGATCTGAAAATGTTAATAAGCCTTCTAGTATTTATAAAGCTGTAACAAATTAGTCTGTAGATCGACATACCAAAACGTTTTGTATATATGTAATTTAAAAAATAACTAACTCATTTACTATTAATCCCCGTAACACCACCTTCGACAAATATAATTCGGAGAATGCATTGACAGCGTGGGAGGTAATTGCGAACAATATATTAAGTAGATGGGCGGCCTTGGCATGGGTTGGTTTAATGTCCCGGCGACGTCCCAAGGAGCAATATATCATTGTGATAGGGTGAAACGGTTCTAGGAGCTGGTGCTCGGTAAGCTTATCATGTTAATGGTGACGGTGTAACACGAGCTCGCCTGTCGCGTATCGAACACACTATTAATTAGCGACGCTCGGTTCAGGGCGTGACGCAAGGCGCGGTCAACATTCGGGAAATTAATCCTACCAGGATGGCAAATGAACCGCTTTGTCGCGTCGCACGCTGATAAAAATTGATCGTATCAACCTTCGCAAAGAGCAACCAATTAATTGATTAGGACCCTATGGTTCTGCTTATCGACAAATTAATGGTCATTAGGTTAAGTGAAATCTACTGACGTCTTTCTAGCTAAGAACAAACATAGTCAATTTGATAGATAATACATATTGCTATTATTTTGGAGCATGTACCTAAGTATTTTTTCTAAAGAGGTAAATTTTTAAATGCAGTTGGGTTCTAATTTTACTTTTGTACTATTTTTAAAGCTTTTAATATTGCAGAAACGTAGCGGTGTTAAATTACGACATATTATATTGTATCAGATAGAGTACATATATCACATGCTGGGGAATGAGACGGCCAGATCAGCGGTGACACTCACAGTAATCATGTAAAACTATAACAAGTCATAAGTATGACTTAGTAATTAAAAGCAGTAAAAGTCATTTTTCTCAGCTATTTGCTTCCTAGCGTTTACGGGAAGAGAGATTCTATGCGGGGTCCGTTTTGATAATGATCCAGGATTTGGCGAGTCTGGTTAATACATTGAAGCGACTGCCATCAGAGTCATCAGACCTTCGTAACCCATTGAGGGGAACCAGTAGATTAGATCATGGTTGCACATTCAGATCTGAATGAACTAAAGTCAGAAACTATCTGAATGTGCAGGTTTCCTCACAGTGATTCCCCGCACCGCTGAGCTAATGGTACAACCACACATAGTTTTTCGAATAATCCAGGGGTGTGGGCCCTGTTTTGAACCACGGACCTCACGTATGTGAGGCGCGGCCCGTACCACTAGGCCACAGTCGCTTTCGTAAAAAAAATATTTTTCAGCTATATTGACTAAAATTTAAAATTATTTCTAATGAAAAGAGATTTTTACGTCCGATATATTAATGGGACGTACACATTGAAACTAGTAAAATCGATTTTTGAAGACGGATAAAATACAATATTGAAACTTTCAAAGAAATCGTGTCCAATGAATAGAATTCCGTCCATTGTAACAATAATGGCAATTGTACAGGACAAACGTACATATCCTGTAGCTAAAATATTATTAAACGACTTACTTCCTTATAAGCAACAACACAACATACAAGCAGCACAAATTATAATGACACTGTCTGAACAACTGTGTTGCCGACTTTATATTAGTCGTCTCCGTGGCTTTTGCGTCATCCTCGACATATAATGAAGAGTTTTTATATTTATTACTTATTTAAACCCTTGTAAGAGATCTAGCGAATATATATTTACTCATCAATTTACTAACTAATGTGAGCGAGGAATGATTAGAAACGATGAATTTTATTGATAAATTATTCATTAATTTATTTTTATTTATCTTGAATATAGCTTTTTCTACATCAATTTATAAAAAGAAATAAAGATTCCTTTGTTTAATTTCTTAAAAACTAGCAAAGACACGGATAGTTATCATAAACAATCAACTCATTTATTTGTAAACAACTAATTATTGCTTTCTGATTAATACCTATGACTGCACTTACTATAACAACTACTAATGATTATGACTGATTCATTGAAAAAATCGTTGTATTCGCCTTTAATTAAAACATTCAACGAATGTTTGTCATTTAATTGTAACGGTAATTTTTGGTCGAATAAACGGAAATACAGACGTAGCTGATAAAACTCGGACACAGTACACGGAAGAGAACAGAGACATCAGTATTTAATTAGTCATTTATGCTACTTTGTTGGTGGTTAGCGGTTTGATGACAGAATAACTAACAAAACAAACTTATCAACTGATCTAGAATAAAAATACTTTTAAAATTATAAACAAAGAAAAATTCATCTGATCTCATGTGGCTCTTTTTAAAAATACTTCATAGTTAAAGTTACGAAACTCAATTGCAATTACATATGTGGCCATAATAAAACAACTAAGTACAACAATATCAGCAAAACTCAATGTGCGATCATTCTCAGTTTTGTATCTCTGTGCATTAATATTATTCCATAACCCGAGGGCACAATTGTTATAATTTTAATGCACCGTTTTGATAAATACTTTGAAATTGAAATATAAATATAAAAAAAAATCGTTGAACTAGCGCAATTGAAATCAAGATTCTAAAAAGAATAAAAGGTTTACACGAAGTAGGTACTATAGAAACGCGTAGACTAGATGCCAGTTTTCGGCCAGAAGCCGTAAGTTATGGAAATCAATCATTTCTTTACAATATTTTCAAAGGACAGTCAAAGGTATTTAATGTATAGAAACGATGAAGTGTACTAATGACGCAATTTTGCTTTATTTTTGGGGTCTGGAGGAGATTCACCGGTATTGTCGGATGTTTTTGAAACAGAATGAAGAATCATAAATCATTAAAATAATTCATTATTGTAATCGTTTTAGACACACGCTGCTAACAATTCTGGTCACTCATGGTGATATCGGATCGGTATACACAAAATATCCACGTTATCCAGACCTATACATTGTTTTGAATAGGTATATCGCACTTGGACTAAACGCTCGAAGCGTAATAAGAAACAATAGAATAGAATATATTTATAACTACACCTTGACACTAAAGGTCAATTATATTCAAAAAGGTAACGAGTATCAAACGCGATAAAGTGATGAGCAAATAAGCTATTCGAAGACATTCAATTAAAATCATCACCTCATTTATTGAACTCTGTTTAGACAATACAAACATCGTGGCAAAGGAAATTGATAGCAGACCTTGGTCGGCATAATTAACGAATGACTATCATAATACAATTTTGTCCAACAATGTAAATACCTACCTAACTTAGTTGTAATTGGCGTAATTGATTTTCAACGTCATTGTTAATAATATCAGTTTTCAAAGATGTTCTTCGTACCTAATAATAAAATAGAAGAAATGTAAATTACTAACCTCTCCATTTTGAATGTAGGAATGAGTATGGCAATTTAATAACTAATAAACAAAATCCTTGGACTAACAAACCAATGTCCTATCCCCAATCTAAGCTCCAAGCTTGTACTATGGATGCTAGGGAACGGATAGCCATACTTTAATACTTTTATAAACATCCATGACTCGAGTACAAATGCACAAAATTTGCCTCCAGCGGGATTCGAACCCTTTCCTTTGTAGCCAGGGTCTCTGACCACTAGATCAAACGGGCCCGTCATCAGTTAGGTCTGATAGTTTCGACGATCATTCGGTCGTAGAACATGTTAGTTTGCAAAATGTAAACAAGAAAGAATTCAATTCACAGAGAACCGGTTTTATACCGGTGCCGATTAAGGAGCATTCTGATTGCGCGTCTGCAGAGTGTACCAACCTACCAACGTAACCTTGGCGCTCGTTGCCGCGGCATTGAGACACTCCGCGGCTCAAATAGTAAACATTTACGAAACCATACATTCCTGTACAATAGAGATCAGACAGTCTCTAAGAGAATTTGAATTTTTGTTCAAAAATGACATTTCGTTCGATTTTTCAGTTAACTGTTTGTTAGGTTTCGACGGTAAAGACTGATTGAAATAACTAATGTCAATGATTACAGCAAGTAAGTATTTTGAATTCATAATAATGCCCCAGAAGCTTGAGCTTGAATGAATTACGCCTTAGGTTTAAAGATATTTATTTCCTATATGAACATACAGTAGTTCACTTAAAATGCATACAAAATAAATTATAACATTCTAAGATTAAAGACAAAATCAAAAATTGGGCACAATTTTTTATCTCACAGTTTCTATTGAGTTTTTAACAAATTATTACAGCTAATTGAAGTTAAAAAAGTATTGATTTGTCACTACAGCATTGTGACGTCACAATTCAATATTTCATATTTTTTTCCTACAAGGTTACGTTTTTGACATTTAAAAAAAGTAAGTGTTTTGACCTGTCAGTCAAATACCGTAATGAGAAAATACTCGTATAACATAAAATTAAAAGAATATTTTGCTGGGGCAGCAGCTAATATAATATTGGCTTTACAAAAACGATAGATAAATACACTTTGCATTCACGCCTTGAATGTTCTTACTAGTTATTATGTTCATCAGCGACAAGTAGGTAAAGATACTAAGAATTCTTTAATTCCTCCACATTCTCATAAAACGAAATAATAAGCATTTTAATTTTGCCGAAGTTACCACCTATTCTTTATATTGTTTAAAGAAGTCAAATCAAACGATAAGGCGGTCTCGTAATATTTCTCCAACAGTCATAAATTAGCCAGTTGTGGGTTTGTCTCGAACTGTGTCGCGTGAACGAACGGACATCGACTTGAAACTCGCAAATATGCATGCAGTATGCAAGGCACTTTAAACCATAAGGTATAGTGAAACAGTTCATAATTGAACAGAGGAAATATTAGTGTTTGTTTACTTCACGTTCGGTTGCATATTTGCATCTAAACATACCAGGTGTGTTTCCAATTTCTATTAGGTAGGTAGGTAGGTTGGGTGCAGAATCTCAAAGTAAAAAGCTCTGGAAGACACGTTTAAATGTTCAGCAAAGTACTCATAGCACTTTTAATTTGTATTCGTACACCGAATATTGCTAAAGTTCATAAGCCTTCGTTTTTCACCTCTTGCATTGGGTGACATGCAATATCGTATTGTTGTTTGTTTGAAAAAAATGAGTTTTGCAATAATCGTATGATTAGAAAACTTAATACCAGCCCGTTAAACAGCCATTTAAAGAAATATAAAGTCTTTGACTTTTAGTTATTATGTGGTCGATCGTAAGTACTTATTTATTAAGACAGTGCTTACTCAAGTAGATTTTTATCAAGACCAAGAGTAACATGTATTTAATGGTTATTTGTCCAACAAAATTCCTGTTTACAACTAACCGTATCGATAGCGTCATCATTATTTTGAGAACACGATTGTCTCGCTTAATCTTATCAAAGACGGTTTTCAATAACCGATTCATTCACGATTTGCACGCTTCGTGGTTGTCTCAAGTCGTGCGGTGCGTTCTAAAGAGTTCACTTTGAACACCCAATTTTTGAGCACCTTGATCAGCTGGCCTAGTACACTTTGGGCACCGATATATACTTTTGGCAGGCTCTTTTCATCGTTTTGTCAAGCCAATCATATGAATGGGTGGAGTTCGATGGTGGCGCAGTGGTGGCGCAGTGGTTAGCTCGGCCTGCGATTGCAAAGTTAAACAACATTCGCAGAAGGCAGTCATCATATTATGGGTGACCAAAAAACTTTATCTCGAGCTCCTCCGCGCTTCGGAAGGCACGTAAACCGTAGATCCTTCGCCTGATCTCCCTACGGTCGTGTCAGATTGCTGTTCCACCGAACTATGAGTGTAAGGAATAGGGAGTGCACCTGTGCTTGCGCACTCATTTATGCACTTCAATATATCCTGTCGAAAAACGACCGGAAGGGGTATTATGAATAGTTGCTCGAAGTGAACTTGGCGAGGTGCTCAAGTTGCGGGTGCTCGAATATTAGGAGCTCTAAGTGGACTTCCTCGTTCAAGAGTATAGCGTGCCTTACACCTGGACTTAGAGTAGTTAAGATAACGAGTTAAGATTATTTCCAAGCTGCCTACACGACTTCTGTTGTAAAGATTATTGTTAGGTATATTGTGTATGCCCCACATTAAGGTCAGTTACATACGCTAGATCGGAAATGGTACACCTACTCTAGCTTTCCGCCTACGGTCTCGAGTGTGCTTTGGTTACAGCACTGGATTGAATTTTTCCAATTATTATTACACCTCATTCTTCTCCTATAGGAGAATCTACAAGACATGACTGAAACTTAGAACTTTGAGATTTATCTACAATAATACTTAAATGCGTGTATCGTCTAAAAATACAATATGATGACTCTACTACCTGATGATGTTCCTTTGATATCCAGTATGTCTAACACTTCTATCCAAGATCTAAAAAAACCCATCACGAGAACAAATTACTTATTTTTCTTTTAGTGGAAACCTAATTTTAAAGGCTAAGCTTACTTGACTTACTTCTAGCAACATAAAAATATTAAATTTCTTAAATTACAACTATGGGTAACCTCATTCAGTATAAGGTTAAACACAGCTCGATTACGTCAGTTCTTTCATGGCTAATCTGTAGAACGTCACATTCTATTCTATTTCCACGATAAGGAGAAGTTGTTTTCTTCTGTCAAAGTGGGCTTTTAAGTTCTTTAGTGCACTGCAGTGCATTTTATCAAAATATATTTAGTTTTTTACAATTAAATAAAATCTTGGCGGCACTAGTGTGCGGACTGCATGCTCTTAAGAATAATTTTACAGAGAAACAGGTTTTAGTCTCTCCTTTCATCTATCATTGGAAGATAGTTAATTTTCAAACATGGGCTTCTTTCAGGTCTCTAGTCTTCCATTATTTTTCTAGACTTTTAAATCTCATGATACTTTTAACGATTGCAACACATTCCTCTAGGTAACATTTACACATTACTATTTTCAGCCCTATATACATAAATTGTAAATTTAAATGAAAACAAACAACGGACAGCCGCCACGGCCGGTTTAAAAACAGGTTTCTATATTTTAAGACAAGAACAAACTTCCAAATTCTTGTACTGCGGTTCATGAAATTACATATTAAGAAAACAGCTATCGTATCATTTGATCTGAAAGGTTACACTTTCCGAACACATACGATCATGTTGTGCACTTATTAAAGGCAACCCCATTGCCCTATGCATTGGCCGAGCCATAAAATAGTATAAAAACTATTATGGTACTGCTTATTATAATCTTTTTCAAACTCAAAATATTTTTTATTCAATTAGGCTTCATAGAAGCACTAATAAATGTTCAATTAGAATAAATGATGACTCTTCCACCGATTCGGACAGCAGTTACTGTCGAGAAAAATCGGCAAGAAACTCAGCAGTTGCTCTTTTAAATGCCATAATTTAATAAAAATAATTTTAGCAATGGTTTGTTGTCACTGAATCATACCGTCTTCTGGCAGTATTCAATGAAAATCTGAATTTATTGTGATCTGGTTGCGTCCTAGTCCACCTGCCCGCAAAGGTGGCACCTGTTCACAAGTATGATGTATGTGGCAGCCAACATCTCTCTCAACAAGATAGTTGAACGAATTTGAGGGAATGAAAATACCCGCTACACCATACGAACTTACGACTTGTACTAATAGCAATAGTCATTCTAGCTACAGAGTTCACCGTTGGAGGTTGCTAAGTCGTCTGGGTACCTACGAAGCAGTCATACCACCACGGGTGTGAGCAACTTGTATGAATAGATGAGGTCAATGACCTGATATCGTCAATTGGATGGCGTAAGTTTATATGTACCTCCGCTTGAAATAACAGCAGACGTGGTTGATGGTCTAAATAACTAAATTCACATAAAATACATGAAACAATTCAAATCTGATATTTAAACGTTTATAGGAAGAGTTTTTATTCTGCGTGTGAATAAATGGACCTCTTAATGTGTATTAATGGGTAATAAATCTCATACATCAAGTGTTAGCTAAAGGCCCATTTTATGACCCTCGAGTGTGCTATATTTCACTGCGGGAAGCAGCGACTAGCAATAAATTGTGTCATATCAAACATTTCGGGGTTATAGTGATGTAATACAATTTGATTTCCATTATGTGACTGCTGTTAAATAAATTACTGTTTAAATGGGAGAGTCCGAAACTAAAGTTAAGTAAGCCAAGTCATCGGAAACCTAGGAACCTTTCTATGTTTGATTTATTAATCATAGTTTTTATGGAAGTTGTAATAACAGACTCACGGAACAGAAGTTTTTATTCAATTTAAGATGTGTTTCAATCTATCAAATTATCAATGTTGCAATTGAGTATGAACCAAGTTGGACATTATTTATTATGATGACGGGTTAAAACTTCTCTCTGACGTTACAGAGGGCAATGTGCAAAGGTGTTACTATTCCAATATGCATGAGGGCGGAACCAATTACAAGTTATCTTGGTATGTTTATTCTTGGTGTATCGTAAGTAAGTTATCGGTCGACTAATACTATTATTGTAAGACTATATTATCGGTAATTGCTGGTATGAGTCAGACATGACACACGCAACTCGCAGACGAAATCTCGGTGAGTCACTCCCCCCGCGACAAATTACGGAGGCTGCGACGACTCAAACCTTTCAAACAAACACTGACTATAGTTAAGAATACTACAGTATTATTTTTATACCTACCAGTGGCGCGAACCTTCGAAAAAAAATAGTTTCACACGTTCATCGCTGTCATGTATGAATCTATGATTGGATATTTAAAACTACGCACCAAAATTTAGTCAACGTTAAATGTCACCTGTGAGAAGTTAGTACACCATTAAATTTAAAAGTTGTTGAATCGTTTACGACGAATCAAATTCAAATTGTATTTATCCAAAAAAAATACATGATAATGGTTAAAGTAGGTTACTTAGAATATTTAAATGAGGTATTTCCGTTTTATTTAATTGTGAATATTGTACCTACAACTTTTATAGAGTATGATCTAATTTTTAATCCAGATGGTTGAAACGTAACGTAATGATCAGCATCTGGCGCATTTGAACAATGAACATATGAATTCAAAACCCTTTTATCATATTGGTATTCAATTCTTGACTTGTTATTATGACCTTGCTGCAAGCGCCACAGTATTGGATACAATTCATGTAACGTATCTATTCCGCTAATTATTATAAGGTGTCTTTAACGATAATTGGAAACTGAAAATGATCGCGTTTCGCATAACTAATTAGACATATCTTTAATGAATTTCGTTCATATGATGACTCTTTAATGAATTTCGTTCACATGATGACTCATTGACAATTTATAGATAGAAATTAGAAGCATTAACATATATTGATAACCGCCAGTCTCCGATACAAAATAGTATTCTGGGATGAGTAAGATTGTTTATAATAAGTTTGCTGTTGAGTCAACTGTCTGTGAATGAGTTCTCCTTGTTCCTTGAAGTTATATTGTTTTATTTACCTGTGTGTCATCGTCTACTGGATCAAATTAAACAGTTAAATACTCATGGATAAGTTTAATACGGATGTGAGAAAGTTCAAAAGAAACTTTATTATATGTGATTTGGTTTTGTTATACATACGAAATTTATAAATAATAAATATATATTGATCACACCATTAAAATGAAAAACTTAGAAAGTAAATATTTACCTGCCATCTATAAAAATATTTATATATTTTGACAACTGGACCTCCTACATAGGTTCAGGACTGGACCTACATAAATCGTTAAGTAAGCCCCGAACAATAAAATGGGACACTTAGGTATTCGGTAATATGTCATTGTAAATGATAGTAGAACTTCGTTCACGCTGGGTCCCTTTGGGATTCCAAACTAAGAAGAGGAACTTCTATAAATACCTCGCGTTTTGTTAAAATTTTGCGATAGAAGAAAATGTATAGTATGTATATGTATATAACTTAATTTGGGGAATTTATGTCTAACTAAAATCCGATTAAAAAAATAGTCTAATGTTATAATTAAGCTATCTCCGTAAGCGAGTAATTATTCATTCGACCATAGAGTAAAGCATTCCCAGACCAGAAGCCACCAAAGCTTGTTGCTTGCATCAAAACTTCACATAAGCATTGCAGTAAGGGTCCAGATTCTGTAGCTTATCAAATAAAATTAAAAGTATCATAAAACAAAATGCTGATTAATAATGACACCGTACTTTAATAGGTCTCGACAATCTCAAGAATATAATTTATTTTGCGTTCTTGTAACCTTGCTTGCCAAGATCGTAAACCTGCCTAATCGTATGGACAAAAAATGTGTCCATGTAGGTACGCAAATTAAATCTAGCATAACAATTGTTTTCAGAACTATTTATTTATTCTTTATTAGCTGTTATTAAAATATTCATTTCAAATTTGTAATAGATGTTCGGTAGCTTATTTAATTGGTGCATGGTTTCAACAATATTCCTTAGATTAGTCCACTTCGTTCATTCATTAATAAGTGCGCAACTATAGTTAGCACAATTACAATTTTTACATGGTCATACTTACGATGTCCTTGAGTATAATTAAACCCATAGCCAAGCGGTGCCTTAAAGGTTTTCATAACTGTTATTTCCACATATGGTTACAGTTAGCAAGCTATGTATCTAAAAATTAGTGACTATTTTCAAATCTATAGATGCGAGAAGAAAAAGTGATAGTCTTAAGTGTAAATGCTTGTTAAAATCCTGTTTAGTTATTGACATTACTTCCATTATAAGTTATCACTGCGAAATATCAAAGCCATTTCAAAGGGTAGATTATACATAATATACTTTCAAAGAGATGACAAAGAAATATTCTCCTAAAATATACACGATATACATACATATATGTATCTTGCAATAAACATTTGCCAGCCAATTTGAGTCAAAGTGTGTCCTTAATGTACCTACCTATTCAAAATTAAATACATATTTTAAATTCCTGTCTTCAAAGGTAATTCTTGTATAATGTATTTCTTGACAGCATAATTATCTTATTTCTTTTTCTTATTTATTGAGCGCAACGATTTTATCTCGCTGAAAAATAAAGTTGCCAGTTGTAAAGTACCTAACTATATCTCATGTAAACGAACAATAAGATAATATTATCTAAAAATTATATTACTTGTAGCTATGATCATTTCACGAAAGCTGCCAATGCAAATCCCCAAATATGCAGATACTCACAACATAAAAATTATGGAGATTTCTATGGCTGATCCTCAAGATTTTCTTGACTTATTTGTGACTACCCAAGTAACACAGATGAGCTGCACAAAAGCTGCATAGAAGATAAATTTTGAACCTAAGGCTGATTAGCCAAGCTGCACAAAGGCTGATTAAACTGCTATACAACCCTTGTAATTCCAAAATAGGCCCCAAATTAACCAGCCTTAGGCTGATGAATGTCTGCTTAAAGGCTGTCTACGTCTTGTAAAAGAGCTGCATTTAGGCTAAACCAGCTTAGTTGTGCAGCTTATTCTCTACTTTTCAGCCGCTATCAAGCTTTTATCCATTGGTAAGTTTCATTGGGGCTGGATAGTGGCAAAAGAAAAAATAAATTAAAATGAAATGACAAAATGTCTTAGAATTTTATAAATTGTAATGGCGTGCCCGTGGATGCTATAATTGCTGGAATGGAAAATTATATTATAGTGCGATTTTCTTATTATACTATATGTTCTAAGTGCGGAGAAAGTTTTACTGTAAATGTATATATTAAATTACATCTCATTTTTCACGCGCCCTTCATATAACGCCTATTTAAGATATAATCGAAAGAAAATTGTGCGCTGAATTTTTTTGTGAAATCACTTTATGTCTACAATTTGATTATTTGTGACTCATAAAATTAATATTTATAAACTTATAGCTAAAACAGCTCATAATAAAAAGCCAAAAGCTTCTCAATTGCAGAAAACATACATTATTTTATCATCCGATTACTATCAAGATCGCACACAATGGCTGCCGTTTGTAAAGCAGCTCTGGCTCTTTGTTTCAGCTGTTATAATTCTAAAGACTGCACACGGCTATTTATGGCAACCGTTGATCAGCTCATAGCTTTCTTATGTCTGTACAAAGTATGAAATAGTTACGTAGATATAAAAACATTTTTTTAGTCTCCTTTGCAAACATAAGCGTGTTAAGAGTTCCCAAAACGGCCATTATCAAGCTTACTTGAATAGCATTTAAAGAGAATAAACCTACTCTTTTAAACAACCTTTAGTTTTGGTGCAAACTGTTGTACAGCCAACGTCTGCACAAGAGCTTATAAGTTACCTAATTAACCAAACATATACAAGCTTAAGGTTTTTTTACAAGCTATGAGAATAACTTGCAACCAGTGGCTGGACAGTAACTTTTTAATTTACTGTTATAATGCTAAGAGTATATTGTTGCTATTTATTGCAGCTCTTAATCAGCAAGGCTGTACAAAACTAGAAAAAATCACTCTTGCACAGTCTTCAGCTTCACCCAGAACCTTTATATATCTCTAGTGGAGTGTTGTTCTGGTTAAAAGCTTACTTATTTCTGAAAATTCAGCCTGTGTGCTACTTGGGTATGGAACAGACACCAAAAAATAAATGAGTAGTTAATGGAAGAAACTCAACTGATAAAGGTAGGTGGCATGAGATTTTGAAATGCTAAGGTGGACAACTGTATTTAATAATGTATGTACTTTCCTTGTAAAACAATTCTCTCATTACCCTAGACATTTGAATTAAGTAATTGGAAGAATTATGATTCTACCTGATTTAGACGAGTACGGCATGTCAGATGGAGTTCAAACAATTACTCTTCATTTTAAAAGTTCCAGGTCCTAATTTATTAGTTTTTTTATTCTGGTTGGAAAGGTTAAACCTTTTAGCGTACCCTCGCATATTATGTCAACATATTTCCCGAAA
Organism: Nomophila noctuella; assembly: GCA_958496325.1. Classification (NCBI taxonomy): domain Eukaryota; kingdom Metazoa; phylum Arthropoda; class Insecta; order Lepidoptera; family Crambidae; genus Nomophila; species Nomophila noctuella. The sequence continues at coordinate 9,389,724 of OY292486.1, read as the reverse complement.
TACCTACTTCGCCAACGACTGAAAACCAGGCTGGAACGTGATTAGTTCCAGCTAGTAGTAGGTATGTAAATGTGTGAGAGCAAAAATAACAGCTAACTGTTTAAAATGGTTAAGTAAACACTACTTAAGAATTTTTGGAAATGTTTAGATTGAAGCAAACCAATTGAGGATACTAAAAAGAGTTTGCGTAAAGTTCGGTGAAATCTTATTTTTACATCCTGCCAGCCTTTCAATGTTAGATATCGGCATATGATAGGGAAAATAGATGGTGAAAACTTTAAGAGACGTAAATAATATAGATCTAAAAATCAATTCTTTAAGATTTAAATCTATGGTCAATATTGTTTTCCAGAATATCTTTACATTATGTTATCATGTTGGAAAAGGCTTTGAAACTCACATTGATAAGTTAACAGTGCATTCATTAATTTTTGTTAGAGTTTAATTTAAATTTAGGGATTAATCCAAATGTCTCGTTCGAATATTTCTTATTATGATCTAGATTTCAACCTCAATTTCAATAAAACTTTGTCCCATTTTTGTCTGGAAATATCCGAACGGGATACGTATGAGGGAAAAATGCATGTATGTAGGTACATATATACAAAATATATTTAGTTTAGTTTATGTCAACAAAAAGTTAAAGGGTCAAACCTGTAGTGTCATCCTCACTGTTTGCCATAGTAGTCGGCGTCATTAATATAATTCCAATAGTGGCGGTAAATAACCAACAACTGCGATATCCCTTCATGTTGAATTTGAGTACCAAAATTATTTTTAATTTACAAAAATCTGCCCATTAAGTTGCAGTACAACTAGTTATAAAAAGTTTATTGACCTCCAAGTTCCATCACATTAAATTTTAATCGAACGTTCTATTTTAATCGATTCCAATTTTAACAACAGTGCCGAAGAGTGCGCATTCCACAGGTTATGATGTTCAATCACTGCAGCCGTAGACGTTTTAAAACTTGAGAACACTGGCACATTTTAGCAAAAACATATGTTTTGCAAAATGTTGCAACGATAAATAGACGGAATTCACATTGTTGGAGTATTTGCGATCACTTTTTACAAGTTGATTATAGTAATAAAATCACATAGGTACACTGCACAATGAGTAAGGTCACATTTATAGTTGAATAGTATTCCAGTGTTACGACACGTGATATACGCGAGGCGAGTGGCGCGGCCGCTTCGCGCGCTGGGCTCTGACAGAGTGCGGTCCGGCTGTGTTGGTGTTTTGTTTCCACTACAAGCGACAGTCGCGCCTCGATACTTCCATCCAGCACATGCGATTGACATTACCAAAAACAATTCCCACACTCGTAAATAAATAAATGACACGGTAATAAGTCACTGATTTATTGATTTGGGTAAAATCTTAGAATACTGACATGCATGTTAAAGGTGGCGTAGCAAAAAAGGAAAATCTACCGACATTTTTTGCTACATAAAACATTATCATCTTTACCGACGAAGAATTTAATACTGACCTATTAATAACATAGTAACATGATACATAAATGATTGTCAAATTAAATTGAAAAATATATGTTTGAAAAATTTCTGGAGAGTATTGTTGTTGTTAATGTACATTAAAAAGAAATAAAAATTGTTTAAAGATATTTATGACAAGGATAATGTAACTTCTGTAATATCAATCTTTTGCCATGTCATCAAAACTAATAAAGATAATGGCATAATAATATATCAAACCTGCTGATAGCATGACATGCTTACAAAACAATTTATTTTAGGTATTCACAAGCAAATCAGTATCGACAAAAGTGTTTCAAATGAAAAATCTCTCTTACCAACCTTACATAACCAATCATTCACTGAGAAATCTCGAATAAAATATTTATATGGAATGTCACAAATAGAAGGTGCTATTTGGCCACCCTATTGTAGGCAGCTATACGATCTTTTGAAGACTTTTCACAACAAATTATTGTTCTGCGAAAATATAAGCTACTTTTTAGAATTTGAGCCTTTTATTTCAATTCAAGAATGATGTTTTTCCATTTCCACATTATTCAATTCAATTCAGTTTCTTTTATCCTCAAAAGGTATATAATAGTGTGAGTGTGACTACAATTGCGTAAATGATATTTAATTTTGATAAGTTTGCAAATAACAAAATTCCTGATGACATTTCTTAACTTCTACTGTATAGTGTTCACGGAAAACAATATTATCTACATATTACATATACCTACGAGAATAATGTCACAAAACATAATTGATATTTTCCTCGCCAAATTGCATGAAATAAATGAAAATATCTGTTCAAGTAGGGAACTCTGTATATCTTTAACAAGTTTTTAACCGCGGCTTTGCCCGCATTATCAAGATAGATTTAAGTACCTACGCCGTGAATATCTGCAGATTAATTATGTGGGTTTCCAAGTAGGTTCTTTACATTATATACATATTACATATACCTAGGAGATTACATCGTCCAACAATGTTTTGCAACGACCGACTGCTTAATCAACATTATAAAAAAATATGTTCTCTTCTAACATAAGGAAAATATTAGATATTACAATGCCCTAATTAATTTACAACTTCCCTGGGTTTCTACCAGCTTTAAGTTGATATATTATCAGACACCATACTGGTTAATTGCACATATTACTTAATTAGCGTAATTTATACGTAAACACTGTTAGAATCTTTGGCGAAGCGATTGGTTTGAATGGTCTAAATGTTGCCTATTAGACCAATAGGTCGCGGGTTCGATCCCCACACAGGACACATTGTGAGCATAATAATGTATGTTTGTCCGAGTTTGGGTTATATGTATGTATCTATTTAAATATATTTGTAATACTACTGTTGATTCTGATGTCTGTAACACAAGTCTTAAGCTACTTAACACGGAGTCATATCAATGTATGTGATGTTGTGAAATATGCCTTTATTTATAACTAGCGGCCGCCAGCGACTCCGTCCGCGTGTGTTACGGTTTCCGCACACAGTATTACTATAGATAGCTTAAACCCTATCTCGACAAATTATAAGTGGACTATCCAACACAAAATATTTTAGTCAATTCGAACCAGTAGTTCCTGAGCTTAGCGCGTTCAAACCAATTTGGATCATTAGTTACACGTGTTATTGTGAGTCAACCATAAAAGATAGACAAATGCTGTTAGGGGATATTTTTTAGGCAATTTTATGTAGAATATTTCCGTCATACATGATTTCTATGTGACTTTAACCATTAAGGCTGCACACGCGACTGAAGCTTAAGAAATGGAGTAAATTCTCCCGTTTTCCCCACATTTCCCTTCACTACGCTGCTCCTGTTGATTGTAGTGTGATGAAAAGTATCCTATAATATGCCCAGGAGTATGAAGAATAATTGTACCAAGTTTCGTCAAAATCCGTCCAGTAGTTTTTGTTTCTATAAGGAACATACAGACAGACAGACAGACAGACAGACAGACAGACAGACAGACAGACAGACAAAAATTTTACTGATTGCATTTTTGGCATCAGTATCGATCACTAATCACCCCCTGATAGTTATTTTGAAAATATATTTAATGTACAGAATTGACCTCTCTACAGATTTATTATAAGTATAGATTAATCTGATTTATGACCATCATCATAATTAGGTGACTTGTTTTGAAATGTCATATCAAGGTTATAAATGTATTAAAAATATTATTACATGGTGGGATTGATGATGGGATTTTCATAGTTCACATGCATTTCTGCATTTCTGAGAACCTACTTATTTTAAACATGAAGTCAATGCGTACAAAAACTCAGGTCTGTTTGTATAGTAAGCAGACATCTCGCAAAAAGACCTTATCTCATAATTTCTATTTAAAAAGTGATCGTGATGACAACCAGATAAAGTTGTTGGGATTTTGATTAATTATCATACCGACTTTCATTTGATGTTTGCATAATAATGTTACATTGTTGCCACAAGTGTAATTTATCTGACGACCAGGGTTTGTCGTAGGTTTTTTTTTGGGTATGCCTCTGGGTATCTCCTCAGATGCAGAGCCCCACATTACCCATTTCCCAACATAGAGCCAGCGGCACACATTACACTACGTCAAAAAAAAAACAGTTTTGTGGCAAACAAAAAAGAGACACCATGAAAGATATATGCTCAGTACCATGGAGAAGACAACAGTAAAGAATCATTCAGTCAGATGGGGAGGGGTATGTGGTTGAACAGGCAGGCAGCGCATCAGCGACCCTTGTGGTGTTCTTGATGTCCATGGGAAGCGGTGATAAGTTGCCATCAGTTGACCCTCTAGCTCGTTTGCCTTCCGTTGACATAAAAAAGGTTATTATAATAGGAATGTTAAAGGTGAAGTATAAAAAAAAATGTCACAATAAATAGTAAAATGTTGAAGGGTGGTTCGTTACCTATCGCCTCATTGATCTGAGATAACAACCCTACAACATGACTTTGCAAGGACTTTGCTACAAGATGGATTGAGGAAATGGTGTCGAAAAGCCTAATTTACCTACTATTTACGTTACACAAAACTATTTTGGAAATATTTGAATTATAATATAATATTCTTTGTACATGTTGCTCAAAAATATTATAAATATTCAATATTATTATTATACGTGTCTTGCATGTTGTTATCGATGGGCATAGGTAATATGCATATCTGTATGTTACTTGTATGAGCAAATACGTTACGTAGAAGACGTGTTTGGTTTATATTAATAATATTCGTAATTACATTATATAGATAATGTTTGATATAGAATGAAAATGAAAATAAAAGTAACGAGTTTTAATTATTTACGTTCTATAAAATCACTGTTACCTATATCTTTGTGTTACAATTAAAGTCGAGATAAATCTCTTCTCAGGTTGTAATTTGTGTTTACGGATGTTGATTTCATAACATGATAAATTTTAAAGTAAGTAGCTTTTATTTGCTTTTACTGCACTGAATACTATTTGTGGAATAACAAGGGTTTTTATCAGTGACCATGGGTTGGGGATAGATAAAACATTTTTCCTAGAAATGCAGCAATACCATTTTTACTCGTTGACCATGTTCGAAAGAATGACAGTTATTATCTGTTTTGTTTAAGGGTAAAAATCTGTAATCGTCTAGTATTATCTACCGTTCTTGTCTTTGTTAGCCTGTTATTTTGGTTATCGCTCCATATGGTTTACCTACTTAGAGCATACATTAGAACTGCTCCAATTCGAGGAATTCTAATGAAATGCTATTGGAAATTCACTACTTAATTACCTACATACTTCCTTCACTATCTCTACTAGGAGTTAAGTGTTACACGGAGTTTGTTCGTAAAATAAATATTTTAAATCATATAAAGAGATATAAATTATGTAGGGATGTACCTATATTATATGATATATAATTATGACGTAAATATTTATCTTAGAGTATTTGTAGCGAAAATATAGCTGGGTGGGATAATATATGGAAGGATACTACCACCCACCACGAGAATGAAGTGAAAGAGTAACTACATATTTCATTTTCTCTGTTTCAGTATAAAATTATATTAGTCATATCAGGGCGTCACAATGCATCCTATTCGCTCAGTTGACAAGGACTTCACTATAAATATATAATATATGACCGAAATATCTTGTGCACCTACTTTACCCATTACGAAATAAGTTTTTAAAATTGAAATAAGCACTAATAGGTAAAAGAATAAGTTAATCCATTGTATAGTAGGTAGTTGAGGCTCAAAAAATGTCATGTTTTGGTACCTAATTGTTTACGAGTACCTACCTACATAGTAATTTTGGGTAAATGGTTGTTATATATTAAAATTTAAAATACATTTTCCTTCCTTCTTCCTTCTTTCATTGTTTCTAAACAACGTTAAAAGGTTTAAAATTATCATCGCCACTAAACAAAACAAGGACAAAAAATCAAGTTAATGCATATTTTGCAAAAGGATTTTTTCCTTTAAATATGTACATTTATCAGTTGTTTTGTTTTAAAATTAGTTGTTATTGCTGCGTTCTCTGTGTGTCTTTGGTATGTTATAATCAGTGAACGGATGCGATAATTTGCACTCGTACAGGAAGCTTTAAGGCTGGACATTGGATAAGGGCAGTGAACTGCCGCCTACGCTCTGACAGGAATGAGAGACATGATGAGACTTCATGCTAGAATTCACCACTAAATAGACCAAAAATGAGAACTCACAGAAATCCACAACGAACAGGTTGACAGATTTAAAGCCTTTGTTCGACACTGTGCCTTTATTTTATGGTCAACTAGCGGCGCAGTCGTTTGCACCACAACTGAGAGTAAATATGTAAGTACATTCTTTTTTGACGCAGGGTGAATGCCGCTGGCTCAATGTTGGGAATGGATTCTGTGGGGCTCTCCATCTGAGGAGATACCCAGAGGCATACCTACGTGTGGTAATGAAGAGCCACTCAACCGATTTTGTGCAAACTTCAAATAAAGTATTTACTAAATAGTCCGACCACAACTTGAAAATTTGGGTTCGATAGGTGAGGCCGTTCTTGAGTTATAAAGTGACAACGAAAAATGCTACATAAGTATTTATAAATATTAAAGGTGAGTTACATGTATAGCTCATTTGTTCATTTAAGAATATTATTGCGCACGTTTGCTATCTAAACAGTAGAATATTTAAAAATGACACACAGAGGTCTAAAAGTATGCATAGTTCCTATTATTTGAGTTATTTTAAGTTAACCATCCATGCAACTACTGATAATGTCGTGTTGTTTTTAAATATCGTTAGTTGACATCGTAATGTACAGCGGGGTTTTAGTTAGATAAAGCAGCTTATCGTCTATAGAGCATTCACATTGTGCATTGTGCATGTTTCTAAGTGAACTTAAATATCTAAATGTTATGTAAGTAAAGTCAGTTAAGGGATAGTGAAATTTCTATTATGACGACACGTTTGTGTACTGTAAAATCTAGGATAGGTATGCTGGTAAAACCTAAACTTATCCACATGCCATTATTTAAATTCCGGAATAAGCCGGCGGTAATTCATGAAGTTGGGCTATTTAATTGGTAAATCAGGCTGCAATTTTATACTTGTTATAGATTTTCGATCCAGACGATTTTCCAATACCAATCACCTAAAATAATGCGAATACCATTATACCGATGAACGACTTTGGCTTTTGTCCAGCTGCAATACCTATTAATACGGGACCCAATCGGTTTAAGATCACACGAAACTAAAGGCATATTATAAGTAGAGTGAAAGGGTTTTACAGCTAAGAATGGTGGAGAGGTTTCTTAGTTCGAATTGCTTCTGAGACAAGAGCTTAACATCAAACAAGTCTTGTGCTACAATGTCATAAAACACACCGGTCAACTTGTTGCGCCAAAACAACAAATTTTGACGTAAGACTAGACGGACATGCGTCACAAGGTTTTGATACATCATGTTAAACGAAAGGCAGGAGTTGGTGTTACGCAGGGCGATTACACCCCGCTGATTGACGCAATATCACCCCTTATCGCCCGGCCCCACTATGCCACCCCACAATTAACCAAATTAATGTTTGTCGCCGATAAGAATGTGTAGCACACTGCCAACTCAATCAGACCTTCAACGGGTGGATCTTGCTTCATGTCGGTTGGTCTAATATGGTCTGAGATAAATAAATAAATAAATAATGAAAGTAAATGGTTTTATTTATGTTTATGGACATATGTATACTCATTTAATGAATGGTGTTTCCTGGAAATGATAATACGATACCGGTGTGAAAAACTGGAATAATCCAATTATTTAACTTAGTATAGCTACATTTTAGTCTTAGCTCTGAGATATGCTTCAGAGGAAAGTACAATGTTCAAACATAATAGAATATGGTTTTTGGTCATGGTCTATGTCTGGCCCAGACGTCCACAACTGCACGCAACACGACCATTTGGAAATTTCTTAAGTCAAATAATTTTATGGACTGTTCCCGGGTACACTAAATATCAGAGTCAACATTTACACTATGAACATTTTTAATTTATGTACTTTAAAGCTGAAATAGCAGAAATCAATCAATAGTGATGCTTATTCGTTAAATGTTTTTAGAGAAGTATTTTTATTAACTATCGTAAATTCTTGCCGCATTATCGCTATATTCAAAAACTTTAGGTCAAAAGCTGGCTTGATCCAGATGTTATGTACGTATAGGGTCAACAAACATTTAACGTTTACTTAGGACCTTGTTAAATTCCATTAATTAGGTACCCTCACAGGAAATAATTATTTTACTATCTACGAGCACATGTTGTAACACGTTGGTTACAATCAAATAAGTGTGACAGTCAGCTGTTTGGACTTCGATCAGTACTTACTAAGTTCGATCAGTACAAATAGCAAATAAATGTACTTAGTACAAGCGAGTATTCGAAAGACTGAGATAAAGTTTTTTTATCAAATACATTGTATATATGTACCTACTTATAAATGACGTCCGACAATGTTGCAAACGTACGATTACCTACATTCTCCAGCATTATTTAACAAAAAATATCAAACATCCGATAGAGCCCTGATAAATTACAGAGGACATTGGCGTCATACATTTACAGTGATAATAATTATCGTTTTGGTCACGCTTACCAACTGCAAGTCCGTTGAACGTGATCATTGAAATATATTGTTTTTGACATAACTATGAAAAGATTAGCTCCTGAATAAACTATTGTTGCCTATGTGTGGTACTGTTATATTGGAAAACACATCATTAAGTATAGAAAATAAAATTGCTGACTTGCCTATTGCATTGACGTCAATGCAATAGGAAGCTATGTTCGTCATTTAATTCAAACGATTATTTTGTTAGATTGGATTGGACCTCCGTCGTGTAAAGACTATTCAAATAAATACATATTTTCCAGTGTCAAATAAATATATATTTTTTTAAAAAACCTTCGCTGACCCGCTCCGTAATAGTGGTGTCAGAAGTGGGATACCAGCGTTGATTAGCCGTTTCGTTCCGCTGGTATTCCATAACGGGTCGCGAAGAAGAAGAAGAAGAAAACCATAAACTCTTTGTGCCAATCCGTCTCCGGGGCGTGGATCTCCTGTGTCCGCGTGTCGTCAAGTTCCAGAGCGTCCAATGACTGAGTGTCGACAGTAAGCCTTACTCGTAAGCCTTCGAACCAGTCACGACGCCGTTCTCTGTATCCTGCTGGTGGGCGAAAGGCGCCGCCCAACCTGCCACCTTGCCGCCATCGCGGAAGAATTCGTCGTTTTCCATACGAGGCCGCCCATCGTGAGCCGCCCTCGTCATCGCTGTCTACGTGGCCGTCCCAGTGAGTGACGTGTCGCCACGCTGCGCCTGTCCGAGCCGCCGCAGCCGCTGCAAGCTGCTCCGCCGCGCCAACGCGCCTCATCGTCGTGCTCCTCGTCTCCTCGTCTCGCTGTTCCAGCTCCTAATATGAAGATCGCCGCGTTCGTGCTATTTCTGTAAGTAAAACATATTATCATTTGTTATTGCTACAATTTTCTCGCGTTATAAAAAGTGTCAGACTTACCTTTTAATCCTTATCTATATTTCTATATCTTCGAAGTCGTAATTACACGTAGATTCTTCATTAAATAATTTTCTTAATAATATACTTAGTCGGGTCATAAGTTCTGTCACAAACTTTTTAGGAAATTATTGATACACCTTTGGAGATATACATAAAAGTTATATATGAAATGAAAGGTTATTAAATTTTCAATGTAATTTTATCAATATCATTTGAAATGTCCTCCTCCATTTTGGACAGATGCCTTAAATCTACGAAGACAGACATCGATCGCTGCACGCACCACATTCTTACACCTTTCTTTCGCTGATTTAATCAGAAACGCTCGGAGAGACACCAAATTCGGGTGAGGTTGAGTACAGACTTTCCTCTTCAAATATTGATATAACTTGTAATCCCATCGGTTTAAATGTGGACTAGAAGACAGCCGGTTTCATGCCGGGTGAAGTCAATTCCGCGCGCCATCACCCAGTATTTCGTGCTTCGGGCCCTATGAGCCGGTGTAGAGTTTTGTTTGAATGTCCTATGTCTGTGCTTGATTATTATTTAAGAAAAAGGTTGTACTATGCTTGTTAGAACAGTATTTTGATATAGTACGGCCTTGATTTTCCCCCTTTTTTTACCGAAAAACACCTCAGTTATGCCTGAATCCGAGAGTCCAAGCCAAATCATGAATGAGGAAGGGTGATGACCGGACTGGTCCCTCGAAATACACGTACTTGCTTCTTCACTGATGTGGGCATACACTTTATCATTTTGTTTGTGATAACTTAAACCTATCGTAAAAAAAAAGACATCCAAAAAAAGAATTTCGCAGTTTTTTTTCCCGCGTGCCGTCGTAACAGAGCCCGGGATCTTTCCTGCTTAATTTTCTTTATACGATTATTCGAAAAAATCCGGTCTTCTTACGATAAGCACGAGGTCTCTGGTTTTCACTTAACACTCTTTTAAGTTTGGTTCTGCTTAGCCACAGCTGGAGACCAGGCGTTTTTTGTTAACGCACGGGATTTTTTTCGTTTGGCGCCTTCACTGCTCTGATGACCGCTAGTGTTCCTAAAAGAGCAAGTTCTGCCGCTTTTTTTACGACTTTGAAATCTTGAGACTTCATTGTATCGATTGATAGTACAATAAAAGAAATCGGACGCTTCTTTCAACTTTTGTAATTAATTGAAAATCTCCTTCTATGCGTTACAACAGCGGTGCTACGGAAAACCTGTGACTCTATCGTCTTTATCCGTCCATTCCATATTCAAATAATGTACAAAAATAATTAGTTCTTCTATTTCCGACATGTATTAATGTTCTATTTTATAAATTAGGCGCGTAATTTTTGGCCGGTCTTCAAAAATCAAAAATATAAGGTTTTGACAGAACTTATGAACCGACTGGGTATACATACTTACCTATATCTTAACCTTATAAATAAAATTAACCATAAAATTAATTTCTTATACCAAGCTTATATTAAATAATAATATTTTATTTCAGTGCTTATTATTATTTTTTTGTCGTTTTCCTGTAAATTACAATGTCGGTCGAACAAAAGAAAATTGAAACAGTATCGCTATCTGAACAATTTCCTATTAATGTGCTATGTAATTTCATAGGAACATATAAAGGTGACCGCGAAACGCTAACTGCTTTTCTTACTAGCTGTCAGAACGCTTTAGATCTAGCATCACCAAGTCAGAGAGTCTTGCTTACAAAATATATTTTATCTCGTTTAGAAGGGAAAGCCCAAATCGCGTGTTCGAATAAAATTTTCGATGATTTTAATCAAATTAAATTGTTTCTTAAACAAAATTTTGGTGGAAGGAAACATTATAACCATTTGTTGCTAGATCTACAGTCGTGCAAACAGCAGCCTAATGAAACGGTTTCTCAATTCTCGCTTAGAGTTGAAAGCTGTCTCACGGACATCCAAGCTGAGATCTATAACTCAGAATCTTTAAAGAGAGATCTCCCCGGTCGCGTTGCTATGACCGAAGACTTAGCGTTGTTTACGTTCACCTTAGGATTACATCCGCGAATCAGTAATAATGTTAGATGTCGAAGCCCTAAATCTTTGAATGATGCAATCAATATCGCTCTCGAGGAAGAAAAGATTCAAAATCTTCTGTTCAAAACTGTTCCTAGATCGCAACCAGTTAAATGCAGAACCTGTGGAAAAATCGGGCATTCGGAGTCTGAGTGTTTTTCTAAAATGAGACGTGCAATTCAACCACGTGTTTTTCCTGATCATAAACCACCAGTACCGATGTCTAATGATAATTTCCAGTCCCACGTTTTCTGCAGGTATTGCAAGGCTAAAGGGCATAATATTTCAGAATGTCGTAAAAGGAAATATTACAGCGAAAGATCCAATAATAATCGCCGACCGACTAACGCGCATCATATTACTTACGAATCGCCGCAATCGTCGGTGCCAATGTCACCGACACCTCTAGAAAATTCCGCTGAATTCATAAACGATAATAATTTAAACTAATTAATCGGAATACGATACAGTGCCGACGTTTTCCGTGTAATAAAGGCACAGTGCAAAATGCACCCAGTACACCTATGAATAATTATTATAGTATGTCTAATTCCAGTAGGAAAACTACATCTCAACCGACCCCCACGGGATCCTCTAAGTCATTGAGCCTTAATAAAATTTCATCTCAATCGACCCCGTCGGGATCTTTCAAGTCGTTGAGCCTTAATAAATCCACATCTCAACCGACCCCTTCGGGATCTTACAAGTCATTGAGCCGTTATAAAAAATCATCTCAATCGACCCCGTCGGGATCCTACAAGTCGTTGAGCCTTAATAAAATTACATCTCATCATGCTCCTAAGAGAGTCTCTTTTTCGATGAGCCCTTTTACATCTCAGCGGGCGTCACAGCCTCTGAGCCTTTTAACATCTCAGCGGGCGTCACAGCCTCTGAGCCCTTTGATATCTCAGCGGGCGTCACAGCCTCTGAGCCCTTTGATATCTCAGCGGGCGTCACAGCCTCTGAGCCCTTTGACATCTCAGCGGGCGTCACAGCCTCTGAGCCCTTTGACATCTCAGCGGGCGTCACAGCCTCTGAGCCCTTGTTCATCTCGGAAACAGCATCCGAGCCCTTGTTCATCTCGGACACAGCATCCGAGCCCTAAAGAACTTATCTCAACATCTCAGTTAGACCAACAGAGTCTCACTAATTCTTTAAAACTAAGTGAAAATATATCTAATCCTATTCTTATTTCTCAAGATCAAACATCTAATGCTAAAGATTATTATAAATCTAACGACTCTATTCCTATGTACGAAATAAGCTCTAATCAGAACATATCTCTGCCTTTTATATACTTAAATTCTAACCATTCTCCTAACGAGTTAAAACTACTAATAGATACCGGTGCTAGTGTTAGTATTATAAAACAATCAAGATTAAATAAAATGCCTACTTTGTCTAATGAAGTCGTTAAATTGAAGGGAATCAATACCGCCGAAACATGTTCGCAAACATTAGGCACATTTCAAATGAATTTTATTTTATCATCTGAACCTTATAGTTATAAATTCCACGTCATAACCGATGACGTCAATTTAAATTATGACGGCATTATTGGAAGTGATTTCTTAGGATATTTTAAAGTTAATATCGATTATGAGTCTAATCTATTAAGCATTAAAGATCATTTTATAAAAATACATTACGTTCAACCAACTTATATCATTCCCGCTCGTTCCGAGGCCGTTATCGAATGCGCGATATCACATTACGCGCCCGAGCTCTATCAAAACAATCAAGCTCTCGTATTAGATCAAACCATATGCAATGGTGTTTACGTCGCGAACTGCATAGTCACAATTAAACCTAATAAACGAATAAACTTATCAATCTTAAACACAACAGACTCGGAAATAATAGTCAAAGATTATATCGCAGAAGTGTCACCTCTGGACATCCATAATATGGAGACAGAGTCATATGAATGTATTAATTATTTTTCTAAAAACTATGAAGACCGCACACAGAAGGTTCTTAATCTCATCCGTTGTTCTCATCTCAATTCAGAAGAAAAGAATTCGCTCTTAGATTGTTGTTCTCAATATACCGATATCTTTTACCTAGAAGGTGAACAGTTAACTTATACTAACGCAGTCGAACATTCCATTAATACCGGTGACGCACCACCTATTCATGTTAAATCATACCGCTTCCCTGAATGTCATAAAGATGAAGTCGACTCCCAAATTCGTAAAATGCTAGACCAAAAAATAATTCAACCTTCAGTTTCTCCTTGGAATGCTCCAGTTTGGGTAGTCCCTAAAAAGATGGACGCATCTGGTAAAAAGAAATGGCGTATTGTCATTGATTATCGTCGTCTCAATGATGTCACTGTTTCAGAGAGTTATCCCTTGCCTCTTATTACCGATATTCTCGATCAATTAGGTCATTTCAAATATTTTAGTACCCTTGACCTTGCATCTGGATTTCATCAGTGCAAGATGACACCAAGAGACGCTCCCAAAACAGGGTTTACTGTAAATACGAATTCAGACGTCGCAGGTCACTACGAATTTACCCGTATGCCGTTCGGACTTAAGAATGCACCATCCACCTTCCAAAAATTGATGAATACGGCTCTTTCTGGCCTTCAAGGCCTTCATGCTCTTATATATCTTGATGACATAATCATATTTAGTCATAATCTGTCCAGTCATATGACCAAACTTCAATTAGTATTCGACAGATTACGTAAATTCAATTTAAAACTACAACCCGACAAGTGTGAGTTTCTCCGGCGCGAAGTCGCCTATCTGGGCCATATCATCACTGACAAAGGTGTGTGTCCAAACCCAGAGAAAACTAAAGCAGTCAATGAATACCCGACTCCTAAGAATCCTAAAGATATTAAATCTTTTCTCGGTCTCGTCGGTTACTATCGGCGTTTTATCAATAACTTCTCGCAGATAACAAAGCCACTTACTTCACTACTTAAAAAGGATGCCACATTCATATGGTCACATGAACAGGACCGTGCGTTCGCCTTATTAAAGGAAAAATTAACAACGGCCCCATTACTTCAATATCCTGACTTCACTAAACCATTTTTATTAACTACAGACGCCTCTAATTATGCAGTAGGCGCTGTTTTATCTCAAGGCGAAATTGGTAAAGATAAACCCATCTCTTATGCTTCGCGTACGCTCAATAAGGCCGAAGGTAATTATTCCACAATCGAAAAAGAACTTCTAGCCATTCTGTTCGGAGTTAAGACTTTTAGACCTTATTTATACGGCCGCAAATTTCAAATCATTACGGACCATAAACCCCTCGTGTGGTTATTTAACGTCAAGGACCCAGGTTCTAGACTCGTAAGATGGCGCCTAAAACTTGAAGAATACGACTATGAGATCGTATATAAAAAGGGAAAATTAAATGCAAACGCTGATGCCCTGTCTCGGTTCCCCGTTAACGTCCTTGATGACGCTACCGACTCTAACGTAGCCGTTCGTAATCCTTCGCCGTCTCCTGATGATAATTTAAATCTTAACGATCTTCCTTCTATGTCTGAAACATACGAACAATTCCTACAAATCTCTAGACAATCCAATATCTCTTATGATACAGTAATTCAAGAACATAATGAGTCTCTATTAAAAACTAAAATAAAATTAATTGCATACCCAACATCAATTGACTTAGATGAGTCTATTCCATATTGTAGTGATATTATAGATGCTTGTTCATCAAATCCTGACGTTCCCGACATTCGTACAATCGAGCGCGAACTTTACACCTACTACTCAGTATCTAATGATAAACACGTATTTACACATTTATTTGTTAAACTTAATCATTTCGATGAAATGTCGTATAAAGACATATTTAACCTACTCCGAGATTACAGAGATATGATAAAATACTGGTACTCGGAAGAGAAAGAAATAGCAATCTCAGATTTTACAGATCCTTTCTCTAAGTTGTCATTTACAAAAATTTATAACATTATAGCATTCTTATTTCATCATACTCATATTAAAGTTCACATTTATCATAATTCTATTAAATACCCTACACCAGATGAAGTTAAGAAAATTCTTAAAGATAATCATGACTCACCTCTCGCTGGTCATCCCGGTATCACTCGTATGTTTGAACGAATAAAGTCTCAATTTTGGTGGAAAAATATGAGACAAGATATTGAAGATTATGTAAAAAATTGCCGCTCATGTCAAATCAACAAACCTTTAAGACAAACTACTCGTGCTCCAATGATCATAACATCCACAGCATCTCGTCCTAATGAAAAAGTTTTTCTTGACCTTGTCGGTCCTCTCCCTGAAACATTTGAATATAAATATAAATTTTTACTTACCGTCCAAGATGATTTAACTAAGTTTTCTCAAGCGTATCCCATGCAGTCTTGTTCGGCTGAAGAAACGGCCAAAACGTTTGTTAATTTTATCTCTCACATGGGAATACCTAAAATGATAATCACTGATCAAGGTACTAATTTTTGTTCAGATTTATTTAAGCAACTTGAAAAGTTATTCAGCATCAAACATATATTTGCATCGCCTTACCATCCGCAAACCTGTGGTGCACTCGAACGCAGCCACTCAACTCTTAAAGAATATTTAAGATCTTATATTGGAGACAATCAAAATACTTGGGATCTTTACATACCTAGCGCAATGATCGCTTATAACTCTAACGTGCACAGTACAACTGGATATGCACCGCTAGAACTTTTATTCGGTTTTAAACCTTATCTGCCTTCAAGTATCGACACGCTCGATCATAATACTTACACAGATTACATTCGAGCTTTAAATCATCGACTCTATTTTAGCCGCCAAAAGGCCCTTGAAAATATACAAAGTTCTAAGGAAAAGTCTAAAACTTATTACGATTCGCGAACTAAACCTGTAAGTTATAAGGCCGGTGACATGGTGTACATTCGTTGCCACCACAAACAAAATAAGGCCTTATCGCCAATATGGAAAGGTCCATTTAAAATAATAAAGTTAAACGGTAATCATACAGTCACCGTGTTGATAAACAAAAGGCATGTACGTCATCACTTTGACGAAATCAAACTCGCAAGTGACTACCAGTAAATCATGACGTAATTTCATTAGCGTATTAAGTATCAGTCTTATCTATTCTATTTCAGATTGGCAGGGTTGCCACTCGCCGCGTCGGACTACGTCACGCAGATAACAAGTAGTCCAGGCCTTTATTTCGATAAGCTTTTAGACATTAAGTTCACTAATAACGATTGGAATGTCGTAACCTACGTAGACATAAGTAAGATACTACCTAATTTAGATAAAGTAGATTTATTATTTCAAAAGGTAAACTTATTTTGTAATTCTTTTATTTCTTCTAAGTTAAAATCAGATTGCTCTAATTCTCTTTCCGCGTTAGCTAATCAACATTTTACTAATATTAATAAATTCTCGTCTATTTCTTATTTACTTGACAATGATAATTCTCATAAGCGGTCTAAAAGAGGCCTCATTGATTTCGGAGGATCACTCTTAAAAACAATATTCGGCACGTTAGATGCTGAAGATGGTATTAAATACTCTGAAGCGATCAAAAATGTGCAAACGGACGAAAAACATTTGGCTCATCTTATGAAAGATAACATTCACGTTATCCAATCGACTATCTCATCTTTTAATAATTCTGTGTACAAGGTTGATCAAAATGAGAAACATCTCTTAGAGAACATGCAACTAATTCACAAAATACTTGATACAATTTCTAACTCTAATGATAAACTCGAAGTTAAATCGCAAATAAGCTCATTATTTAATTCTTTAGAAGCCATCATCTTAGCGTTATCTTTTGACATTGATGACATAAACAATGCCATCCTATTCGCAAAACTAAACGTCTTGCACCCGACTGTACTGAGCCCTCATCAATTATATAATGAACTCGATAAGCACAGAAATAAATTACCTAGCCATTATGATCTTCCCGTATCTTTAACTCTTCAAAATATACAGGAGATCACAGATATTTCTAAATTAGTATGCTATTATCACGAAAGTAAAATTATATTTATCTTACGTATTCCTCTAGTTTTACCGCAAATATATAACTTATATAATATTATTCCTTCTCCAGTCCCATACGATATTTCTAAGCCTGACACTTACGTCCTCATCGAACCAACTCATACATACATAGCAATAACAGCTGATCGCATGTTTTACTCACCAGTAAAGGACATTGACAAATGCAAGATAATTAGTGAGAAGTGTTATGTGTGTGTGCTTTCAAACATGTTTTCAGTGATCGCCAACCCTACGTGCGAAACAACCTTGCTTAGTGACGCGATAAGCAAGCTACCGGACACTTGTATTGTTAAGTTAATTAAAGGTTCAGTAGACGTATTTTATAAGTTAAGTCATAATCGTTGGTTATTCGTCCAATCAGATCCAGGCAAATGCCATATCAATTGTGATAATGATATAAATACAGATGTGATCTTATTCGGAACCGGCATCTTAACACTGCCGAATAAGTGTAAAGCATTCTATAAGACCCTGCAATTCACTGCAGTGGGCGAATCATACTTAGGAAATCTTACAAACGTTATCTCAAATTTTAATATCATATTAGATGATTGCTGTGACCGTAATAAGCTCAATAAGACCTTGCCAAATCTTCCTTATTCCAAACTGAAGAATATTGGAAATCTGGATTCATTGTTACATGCCAGCATCCACCTTAAGGCTATGGAAGATGAATTAAATAAATTAGAAAGCCCATCTCACTTTGAGATGTATGGTACAGCATATACAATGACATTTAGTTTACTTTCTTTATTATTATTCTTACTTTATCTTATATACAAGAAATATTGTAAAAATGGACGCAACGATAAGTCTTCTTGTTGTATACAAATATTTAACCAATGTCATAATTCTAAAACAAGTCAACCAGCATCCTTAGTCGTTATCAAAGATGAGATTAAACCAGAAGAGTCTATTATGAATACACCTAGTCCTCTTAAGAGAAATCTTGTTTTTTCAAATCATAATCATGATCACGAATTGTAATTAAATTAAATTCTAAATTCCTGACTATGTATGTAACTTCTTATCATTAAACTAAATCATCTTAATTAAATCAATCAATCTCATCTTATTGTAATAGTTAACTTCTTATTGTAATAATTAGCCTAATCTTATTTTAAATGTGTGTAGAATAACAATGTAATGATTGTAATTTCAATTGCAAAACGTAAGTCCAATCTCTCGCGTTAATCTAGATTTCTCATCACATCATTTGAGATGTAATGATTCATCTTAACGGGGGGGTTGTTATATTGGAAAACACATCATTAAGTATAGAAAATAAAATTGCTGACTTGCCTATTGCATTGACGTCAATGCAATAGGAAGCTATGTTCGTCATTTAATTCAAACGATTATTTTGTTAGATTGGATTGGACCTCCGTCGTGTAAAGACTATTCAAATAAATACATATTTTCCAGTGTCAAATAAATATATATTTTTTTAAAAAACCTTCGCTGACCCGCTCCGTAATAATCAGAGTCTTTGAATTCTATAGAGACAATAACGAATGAACTCCCGGTGTCTAACAATTTATCTGTGTCCTCCAAGTTATGACTTTATGACCCACACTTTAGTTTACCAAGGAGATATTTCACTGAGTGGTTTCAAATTCCTCTACGCATCCACGAGGATCCTATTGTACATATTTCTCATATTGGTGCAACGGAGAATGCAAAAGATAGGACATCGCTAAGAATGGAATAAATGGAACAAAAATAATAACTCCATTGTAACAATATTTACGCGTAGCAAAAATGAAGCGCTGATTTTTGTGATATTTTTACTATTATAGCTTTTAGAGGGCTCATGCTTATTAACAGTGACAATTTTGCACTTAAATATCGCAACGAGGTAAAGAAGGGGTATACTACATATTATTTAACAATAATTTTCCTCACCACTTTGTTCACAAAATTAAGTTTGAACTGCTTAATATTAGTGTTAAAACTGTTCATACCTAGATGATATTTTTTCGTAGGAAACTAAAACGAATGAACTGATACATTGAATGCTACTAATGTAGAATGTTGATCGCAACCATATTAACGTATACATTATGTATGTATAAGTACATTATTATTGTTGCACCTAGCCTTCGGGACCAATTATATTGTTTTTACCTTACCTGGATGACAGTCTAATTGGATGCAGTAGGACGCCTTAATCACAAGGATATAAGAAATACCTAGGTATGTATTACAGCTATTGATTAAATTAAATAAAGATCTCACACATTTATATGAATTCGTGGTAAGTAGCTTAAGCGCTGTATGGACTTCAAAACAAACGGGCAAAGTCGAAGTCAAAAGTCATTTATTTCACAACTTCATTTATACTGATATGCTTTGCCGTTTGGCACGTCAAATATTATTTTATCCTATAATATCGATACCTTAAATCTCAAATGGCGTAACCACCAAAACACAACTTTTCAGGAGAGCAAAAAAACAAAAAAAAAATATTTGTTTAAATCATAACTTTGTATATTTTAATACTATAAAAATGTTTTATACATCAAATTTCTTACAATTTTGAGATGAAGGCTTCAGTTAGAACTATTTGCACCTAAATCTTATATTTTAAAAAATAGAAGTCGGTTACGACTTCTGAAAATATGACAAAAAGGCGTTTACACCCTATTAAAAACACGATTTTTTTGAGATTAAGGTCGTATCCCCCATTAAATTCATAAAAAAATACAAAATAAGGGGTATTTTCTACTTCTTTTATTGAATTAGGTACATTAAACGGGTAAGAGGATTTTAGGAAACAAAATAAAATCTAAAAAATGCCAAGGCCGAGATAATAAGAAGGCCTAATTCGATTAAGCAGTGTAGTTGTAGAAAAACGACCCTTATTCTTAGCAACTCTACTTATATTAATATAATATTTACGTAATAATCAACTTTAAAATTCAATTAAAGTCCTAATGGAGTTAGAAAAGATTACAAAAATTGTATTAATTTAAGAATCAATGAATCAAGTAGCTACGCCACGACCATTGCGATGGGCTCTTACCTCCCATCGCAATGGCCGACATACTTTTAATCAGCAAGAAAGACACCACGACCTTATAATGTCATCGTATCAGCTCACTCTGATTTCCTAAATTATTATTAACATTGTGCACAGACGGCATTATCCCAAAAACATATCATGAAGAATATCACCCGCGATTACCAACAGCAGAAGATGTGCCAGATGTATTACCAGGCACTGATATAGAGAACGGAGTTACAGACACAGAAAAATACTGTTTTTTATGTTTGATTGTTTTTGATAGTTTCAATTTAATTTTTTTGACTGATTATTTTAAATTAAGGCTTTCTAAAATCTCTTACTTTTTGGACGTAGCTACTTGATTCATTGATTCTTAAATTAATACAATTTTTGTAATCTTTTCTAACTCCATTAGGGACTTTAATTGAATTTTAAAGTTGATTATTACGTAAATATTATATTAATATAAGTAGAAATCATTGTTGCTAAGAATAAGGGTCGTTTTTCTACCACTACACTGCTAAATCGAATTAGGCCTTCTTATTCTCTCGGCCTTGGCTTTTTTTAGATTTTATTTTGTTTCCTAAAATCCTCTTACTCGTTTAATATACCAAATACAATAAAAGATGTAGAAAATACCCCTTATTTTGTATTTTTTTTATGAATTTATGGGAGATACGACCTTAATCTCAAAAAAATTGTGTTTTTTATAGGGTGTAAACGCCTTTCAATAATAAAAATTGTGTGTGGTGTAAACGCCGAAACCGAAAAATGATGTCCCTTACCCCCGTGTGTTTTTACTTTTTTTTTCACTTTACAATAATTTCTAAGGGCGTAACCACCAAATAAAGTTGGCTATGTGTGATACGCCATATTAATGTATTAAAATATCTCGTTACGCCCTGACGTTGTTCATGCATTAAATTTATAGCTGCTTACG
The DNA here is from genome assembly GCA_958496325.1 of Nomophila noctuella. Lineage (NCBI taxonomy): Eukaryota > Metazoa > Arthropoda > Insecta > Lepidoptera > Crambidae > Nomophila > Nomophila noctuella. The sequence goes on along the minus strand of OY292486.1, from coordinate 9,368,177 downwards.
ACCTCTTTACTTTATAAAAAGTGTTCAAATGTATAAAAAACATCGAGTCGTAATGACCATTTTTTTGCGAATTTCAGGATTTTAAATATACAGATCGATAGAGAAAAAAAAACTGAATAAAACTGCATTCAAAAGTCATTTTGACCAATTTGGCGCTTACGCCATTTGAGATTTAAGGTATCGATATATTCATTCATTATTGTTTTTATATAAGTACTACTACGAGACTACTATGTTATTTTTTCTCTCCCGCAATATCTTTTTGTTACCATTAGCTTCTAAACACCGGTCGATGGTCATTGACTACTAAGTAATCTGTACAATTAAGAATCGTTGATCTGTTTTACCATACTAGAATACAACAATGAAGAAAATGGTCAATAGATACAGTACAGAACTAAGCAGTGAAGCTAGTGTATGTACTAAGACAAGACCGTTTGAAAGATCAAAGTCTATTACTACCTCATGAAACCCTTAAGCGGTTGTTTCAAGTTTTGAAGATAACTTGATGGCATTAACATTGTTGCTTAATAAGTTAAATTCGAAAAAGAGCCTGATCCCAATATGCGAAATCTACATTTGTTTTACTTCGGTAACGGAAATAGCCGCTGCGGTTTTCCTGAAACAGTGTAGAGTTTAAATATTATAATTAATACCTAACAGAACTTTATTACCATTTTTCGTCGGTCTAACAGCAGCTGAAGGGAATCCACAATGTTGCTATGAAGTAAAGTGCGTGTAGTTTTCAAAGTTTTGAACAAAGCGTGAGTGTATCCTTCAGCGAAAGCTGAGGCATGCGACATTTGAGCGGCACGCGACAGGTCAAGGACACCTACGGCCCCCGTGCACCTCGTCATTACACCAATTTGTGGAATTAGCCGCCTCTTTTACGAACACAGTTTAATTAGTGTGCGTCAAAACACCGCATGTGTGCGTTTGATTATGCCGAAACAAGCTTAATTCATTTCTTTTTATGTAAGTTGCCGCGGCAGTAAACGTAAATTATTCTGTACACGGAGTTACCTAGTGAAAGATATGACGCTATTGATTTATTTTACTACGAAAGTAGTAAAAGAAGCAAGGACGAACATTCTTGAGAACCTATAAAACAAGAATTGCTTTCTCCTTCTGTTTAACTTGTTTTTGAATTATACTAATCTCAATAAAAAAACTGGATCTTAGTTTTCATTTTAGAATTTAGGTAGGTAAGTACCTAAACATTTAAGCTTCTTTCTTGTCTTGTCAAAGGTCATGCACAGTATTGTCCAGTCGTAAATATCAGTGGGTTACACCAATTCTGTGTGTTACACCAATAATTGTCGGAGATACAATTTTGAAAATTGTCGATTTTAATTGTGTAGGTAGTATTTTTTCATTATAGGTATTCCTTGGACTAAAAAATCGTCTGCAAACTAAGCATGTGGCTTTTTAAGGACATTATATTGATAGGTTTCGTCAGTAAACAGTTTGACGTACTATCTACATAATTAATTTGTTTATCGCAATGCATGTTTTTCCTTCAAATTCAACGTTGTACCTATTTACGTCAGGCCAAAGATACAAGTAGGTACATATGACGTAAATGGCTTTACCAATAAGTTGCGTGATTTATTACGAGTTTAAACTTCTTTCTCTTCCAAGGTATGCTAGCTCTTACGACATATTTGGTAAAACTTTAAGGAAAAAGAGTAACCCTTTTGTCAACTAGGAATAAATGCGATTGATCAGCGATTTTACTAAGGTAACAACTAAGAGAGCCTGGAATACCTACACAACATTCGCCGCTTCGTCATCGCTCACTAACCACTGTAAAACACATTATCCAGGATATATTTTTACGAGCACCTACATTAATTATTATAAGTAATTTATGTTGCTGTTGGCTTACAAATATTACCACAATCCCGCAATGATACAGGTCAGATGCTTTATGTCCCGTTCATTTCTAGCTGATACCGAATTATTTCAGTTTTCCCATAATTATGTACCCGTAAGAATGCGATAAATTAGCCATAAACATACTTTTCGTGAGCTAATTAAGTTGTTTTTGTTGCTAATTCTAACCAACTATTTCATCTCGATATAAATTGAGCAAATTAAAAGATATAGGTAATACACGATTTAACATCCTTCCTCATTATGGTTATTTTAAAATACACAAGTACCTAGAATGTTTTGTTGCATGATATATTTATAACTTATGAATTATTTACAATGTCCTAGCTTTGAATATGTAGTGGGAACGCCTTTTTATCCGAACCACTGAATATTTAACATATTTTTAATGGATAAAACCGATTTATCGAACTACATATACATTCTGTTCTTCTTGAAAAAAGGTGCTTATCATTATTTCCATCCATTTTTATTGGTAACTAGCGGCCGCCAGCGACTCCGTCCGCGTGGGTTACGATTTCCGCACACAGTCTTACTAAAAATAGCTGAATAAAACAACGGTCTATAATGCATGCAGTCAACTTGCACGCACACTTTTACGGGACTAATTACTCAGGATAGAAATTCATAATAGTCTATTTTAGTGACGGAAACCGCTTATCATTATTTTATTAACAATAATCTGGAGACCTTATACATTTGAGAAATCATCTGTTCACCACGATTCAGATCCGCGGCCGCGCCTCTAGCGAGGTGCGCCATCTATCGGCACATTTTAGAACTAAATAGTTCGCTAGCACAATTTACAATGATAAAATAAAGGAATATATTATATACAATAGCTTAAAGCCTACCCCGACAAATGGTAAGTGGTAAGTGGACTATCCAACACAAAATGTTTTGTCAATTCTAACCAGTATAGTACCTGAGCTTAGCGCGTTCAAGCCAATTTGGATCTTGAGTTGCACGTGTTATTGTGAGTCAACCATAAAAGATAGATATATGCTGTTGGGGGATATTTTTTAGGAAATTTTATGTAGAATATTTCCGCCATACATGATTTCTATGTGACTTTAACCATTAAGGCTGCACACGCGACTGAAGCTTAAGAAATGGAGTAAATTCTCCCGTTTTCCCCACATTTCCCTTCACTACGCTACTCCTGTTGATTGTAGCGTGATGAAAAGTATCCTATAATATGACCAGGAGTATGAAGAATAATGGTACCAAGTTTCGTCAAAATCCGTCCAGTAGTTTTTGTTTCTATAAGGAACATACAGACAGACAGACAGACAGACAGACAGACAGACAGACAGACAGACAGACAGACAAAAATTTTACTGATTGCATTTTTGGTATCAGTATCGATCACTAAACACCCCCTGATAGTTATTTTGGAAAAATATTTAATGTACAGAATTGACCTCTCTACAGATTTATTATAAGTATAGATTACTGTGTTATTATTGAATAATAAAATGCAAATAAAAAATAAATTGTTTATTAAAATATCAATCATACTTAACAATATTAGTAACGTTAATAAAATTATTTAAATGTCATTTCAACTTACATCGAAAATATTGCTCAAAAGCATACAAAATAAATAATTAATGTTACATAAAAAAAGAACAGCAGAGCCTTGGAAAGTTGGAACGCGAAAACAACGAATATTATCTTAATTCAGATCTAAGTAGTTTAAAATGTTTTAGTATAGAATGCATCTGCTGAAGTCTTTTATTGCTTAAAAGCAAGGAATGTTTGAGTAAAGGTAGGTTATTAAAATATTTAAGCTTCCTGCGGCTTCTAACTGCATGTTAAATATTATTTGAGTAGTAGGTACTTATCAGTGAGCAAGATCAGCATACAACAAAAGGACTTCACTTTCGCCCATTATAAAACTTAACCGTAGGTAGAAACATTTTAGGCTTGTGGTGCTGTGTTCAGTTATATAAAATATCAGCAACTTATTTTACTCCTATGTCGCGAGAGGTCACAGCTGTAGAGGTCCGAGTGACCGTAGTGTTGGACTTCGCTGTTTTGGCTGATGTGCCCACTTTTCTGATTGTGGTTGTAGTAGTGGTCTTAGCAATTCCACCGTTGGCAAGATGCTGAACTTCGGTGCCCGTGCGAACCTCCTCGGTTTCCGCTTGACTTCTCTCGTGGGCACTAGCATTTTTAACATTCTTCTGAACATTTTGTTCGAAACCTTCTCTACTGATTACGTGGTTGCTGTTCTCTTCGGTGCACACGGCTCCTCTCTCTCCACTAGCAACAACTTTTCGAACACCATTCTCCACTGGCACTACTTCGTTAGTGTGGAAGTGTTCAGTAAAACCGTCAGCTTTGTCGATGGTGTATGAACCGCGACGTATGGGCTGCTCCGGAATCCAGACAAGCTCCTGCGTCAAAACTTCCTGCGATTGAATCGGCTCAGGCGTGACTGTGGAGCTTCGTAGTTCGCTATCCGCCCTTAGTTGGGTTACCTGCGTTCGTGTATTCTGGACTGTGTCCATCGATGTCGACTCGTTAACTATCATCTCTTGGTTAATGTCTCGCGTTGATTGAGGCTGTCTTTCCGGAACATTATTGTCCTGAATCCTCGTGACAGTCCTTTCGACAGTCTGCGTTACATTCGTCACTCCTCGTCTCTGCGTGATCTCATCCACATTAGGACGTTGAGGTTGAACAGGTTTAAGTTGGCCAAGAAGGGGCGAATGTTTGATCCCAAATGTTATTTGTGGTGTTTTGGTTAGCTGTACCTGAAAGAACATCAGTGAAAAATTAATACATATAATAAATAGCTTCATATTTTGATTCTATAAATTGACATCTAAGTATTACAGGCAATCATAACTTATTTATAAGAACGTCAATCAAAATAGACGGCACGTAATATGAAACAAAGCCCGCCAATCAAACTTTAACAAATATGTGATGGATTTGCAGTCGTTATACAACAAGGAAGGGATAAATACTCAGTCAAGACGAGAATTTGTCTCAATACTCGTTATATGAATTAACTTCTTGTAATTATATTTAATTGCTAAAGCAAATTGCTGTACCTTTTCCGGCGAGTAGGTGCCAGGGGCAGGCACCCGCACGCGGTCGTCTACCGGCACTTTGTGGCGACCTGACATGGTGTAAACCGGAGTGTCCAAAACAGATGGGATTCTGTACGAGTTCGGCGCTGAAATTGACACGTAGTTTTATCAAAACGAAGAAAATAAGTACAACGTTGTTTAATTACCATGCATTACAATTTTATTAGAATTGAAAGATCGTATAGAAGTGAAATTAGGCTGTCAAGCATAAAAGGGAAGAATAGCAATAGAATATGACTTAAAGCCTGAATTTAGTTGCAAAGAGTGCGGACGAAAAATGATTTTTTTTTGTAGATTCCAGTTGATTGATCTCGGACAAGTTCTTAATGTTCGGAACCTGCGATATATTTAGATTGTGTGCCGTTGTGAGTTATAATGGATAAGTCATATGAGCATTCTTTCAAGAAATAAATAATTTAGGGTTTAATACGTCATGAACACTATTGATAAGTTAATCGCGTTAGTAAAATAATGTATTATTTATATTTATATAAATATGTTAATTTAAAGGGATTTGTTACATTTCCATTGGAAACAATCACGACACCTTTAGTTATTTTCAGTTATTTTATCATTTATTTATTGTACCTACCAGGTGTATCAGCATATTTATCAGTCTGTATTTTGATACCAAATGTGTACTGGGGTGAGTACGTCAAGACGTACTTTGTCCCTTTCTCAGGGCTATATGTGCCAGGAGCAGGGACCTTTAATCGTTCGTCAATGGGTTCCTTATGCCTTCCAGATATCGTATAAAGAGGAGTTTCTACTGGTGTAGGTAATGTGTATGAATTGGGTGCTGGAAATGAGAGAGTGATGATGAATAGAAATGAAGATAAAGAAAAATATAAAAGTAATAGCTACAGAATGAGAGCTAGAGGAGATCTAGACGATAAGGCACTCGCAAGGAAAGGCCTGAATACAAACATGAAAGATTTACAACATGTCATGGTTCTTAGAGAATCAAAGGAAAAAATGTTTTCAACTGCAATTAAATTACGTAACTAATATCTGATATGACAACAGAAAAGTAATAAAGTTGTTTACCTGGTGTGTCTGGTATTTTTAATGTGTCGGTCTTGATCCTAAACGTGTATTGCGGTGCGCTGTTCATCAGTATTTTATCAGCTTTATCTGGATTATAGCTGTTTGGTGCGGGTACATTATCTGGTTTATGGGGATTTGTTTTTATTCTGAAAGAATAACGCGGTGCACTATCCAATAATATACGGTCAGCTTTTTCCGGGTTGTACACATTAGGCGCTGGAGTGTCACTGACTTTACCATCTTTTCCTTTTGGTGACATGGTGTAAGCGGGGGATTTTTCCAACAATACCTTATCCGCTTTTTCTGGGTTGTAGCTATTGGGTGCAGGAGTAAGCTCAATTTTTCCATCGTTAACTTTAGGCCTAAATGTGTATGACGGAGAATTCTCATGAAGAACTTTATCCGCTTTTTCAGGAGAGTAGGCATTAGGAGCCGGATTATTGGAAGGCTTCTGAGCAGGTGCTTTTATTCCGAAGCTATATTTAGGCACACCATCTAACATGTAGTCGAATTTACTCGGATCATAGGCATTGGGAGCTGGATTATTTACTATTTTATCTGGTTGACCTTTTCCAGCCATTGTGAATTTAGGTGTACCATCTTGTAAATGAGGATCATAAGCATTTGGTGCAGGAACGTCTGGTACCTTCGAATCATGACCTTTACCACACATTGTATATTTAGGTGTACCATCAGGAAGATGGGGATCATATGCGTTAGGAGCTGGCACATAAAACAGTTTCGCTTCAGGACCTTTCCCAGATATGGTAAACCTTGGAGAATTACTCGGTAGGTGTGGATCGTAACTGGTAGGGCCTGGTGTAATCATGGGTTTTTCGTCTGCGCCTTTACCAGATAAAGTAAATTTCGGACTATTATCGGGTAAGTTTGGATTGTAAGCGTTAGGTGCTGGCACATCAGATATTTTACCCGGTTGTCCCTTTCCAGCAATCGTAAATTTGGGTGTTCCGTCTGGTAAATGAGGATCATATGCATTGGGTCCTGGAGTGTTAACCGGTTTAGGGTCCGAACCTTTGCCGCATAAACTATATTTTGGTGTACCATCCGGTAAATGAGGATCATATGCATTCGGGCCCGGAGTATTGTCAGGTTTGAAATCATGACCTTTACCGTATAAGCTGTATTTTGGTGATCCATCAACCAAATGAGGATCATAAGCATTCGGGCCCGGAGTGTTGTCAGGTTTAAAATCATGACCTTTACCGTATAAGCTGTATTTTGGTGATCCGTCATCCAAATGAGGATTGTATGCATTCGGGCCCGGAGTATTGTCAGGTTTGAAATCATGACCTTTACCGTATAAGCTGTATTTTGGTGATCCATCAACCAAATGAGGATCATAAGCATTCGGGCCCGGAGTGTTGTCAGGTTTAAAATCATGACCTTTACCGTATAAGCTGTATTTTGGTGATCCGTCAACCATATGGGGATCGTATGCATTCGGGCCCGGAGTATTGTCAGGCTTAAAATCATGACCTTTACCATATAAGCTGTATTTTGGTGATCCGTCAACCAAATGAGGATCATAAGCATTCGGGCCTGGAGTATTGTCAGGTTTAAAATCATGACCTTTACCGTATAAGCTATATTTTGGTGATCCATCAACCAAATGAGGATCATAAGCATTAGGGCCAGGAGTGTCAGCAGGCTTTACATCATGTCCTTTTCCATACATACTAAACTTCGGTGTACCATCTAATAGATGAGGGTCATATGAGTTTGGCGCAGGCACATCACTGGGCTTGTCCAAATTGTGTTTAGGCCTAAATGTATAAGCAGGTGAAGAATCATGCAGTAATTTGTCAGCTTTATCAGGACAATAAGTGTTTGGTGCTGGAGTATTTTCGTATTTTGGATCACTTCCTTTTCCAGCAATGGTGAATTTCGGTGCACTGTCTAACATATGCATTGATTTTTCAGGAGCATATACATTAGGCCCTGGCGTTATGTCGGGTCTATGAATCTGATCTTTTGTTCTAAACGAATATGCGGGAGATGATTCGTGCAAAATCTTATCAGCTTTGTCTGGGCAGTAAACATTAGGACCAGGCGTATTTGGAATTTTCTCAGAGGGTCCCTTCCCACTCATAGTAAACTTAGGGGTGCCGTCTAACATGTGTATCGATTTTTCTGGCGCATACATGTTTGGAGCTGGTGACTCACTTCTAACCGTCGTTTGTTCTTTAATTCTAAAAGAGTAAGATGGAGAACTTTCATGCAATACTTTGTCTGCTTTAGCAGGATCATATGAGTTAGGTGCTGGAGTTTCTGCAACTTTAGTACATCCTCCTTTACCAGCGAGAGAAAACTTAGGTCCTCCATTCAACATATGCATAGATTTTTCGGGTGCATAAACATTCGGTGCGGGAGTTTGTTCAGTTTTCTGAACAACTTCTTTGGAGCGCAACGTATACGATGGAGAGCTGCCGTGTAAAAGTTTGTCTGCTTTTTGAGGGTTGTACGTGTTAGGGGCAGGTGTAACCTCATGTTTTTCCGCTACACCCTTACCGGCTAGTGTATATTTGGGTCCATTATTCAAGGCATGTAGAGATTTTTCCGGTGAATACATGTTTGGAGCCGGAGCATGGTGAATCTTCGTACATTCTGATTTTGTTCTAAAGGAATAAGCTGGGGATTTTGATCTCATGAACCTATCTGCTTTTTCCGGACTGTAGGCGTTAGGTGCTGGAAGCTGCTCCGATTTCTCTTGACGCATTTTGCTGGCAATAGTGCATTTATAAGTTTTCTCCTGAATAACGGTAGCAGCCTGTAATTGAAAATATTAGCATTGTAGTTCACTTTGCTTTGGTATATATAATATGATTTATAAATCAAAACATACATTTGAAATAAAGCTATCAAACTACACCTAATCCTCCTAGAGTTTATCCCGTTACTGTGGGGGTTTGTTTTGACCATCATCCAGGAATTGGCGAGTCTGGTTATTACAGTGAAGCGACTGCCATCAGACCTTTGTAACTCTTATAGGGGAACCAGACAGCAATCCGTCTGGTTCGAATCTGTCCGAATGTGCAACCATGATCCAATGATCATGGTTACACATTCAGATATGGCTGAACTACAGACAGAAACTATCTGAATGTGCAGGTTTCCTTACGGTTTTTTCCCCCACTTCCAAGCTAATGGCACAAATCCACACATAGACTACAACACCAGGTATCAAACTACACCAATCTACACAAATACCTAAGTTATTAGATAATAATAAATACCGTTCATAATGTTGATATATCTCTTGCATAAAAGCAGCATGCAAACAATTTCGAATGTTTATTAGTTTTAAGAAATATCAAAAGAATTTATTACAAATATAATTTTTATTTACAGTATGTATAATTTAATTATAATCCAATAATAAAATAGATGTGTTCGATTTATACATGATCTGTGTTAGAGGCTTAAACGATGCACGTGGTTTAGTAAAAGAGTGATGATAGAAGCAGGTTACAGACAGATTAGATTGCCGTGATGCCTTCGGGAGCTGGATGATGGGCGGCCTGTCCAGCGAACTGTGAGTGTCGGATTCCAAACGTGTGTGCCGGCGCCCATGGAAGATTCACGCACACCTGTTATATTTACCCACCTTTCGTTAGTTATGTTATGATGACCTAACCATACATTTAAAGATTAGTAGCAGATTCGAATAGATTTAAGATTTCATGCTTTTAAGCTATCGATAGGTTCAAGATACCTATATTCATAGGATGGCAAGAAGAAGTAATAAAACATGTTTTTTATTGACACCGTATAGAAGTCTCATGCTGCTATATGCATATTAGTAATGATTCCATGCTCGGATGAAAGAAAATCCTTATCCTTATCTCCTTCTTGACCTCCGATGTTGATTTTAAAATAATGGTTATCTATTATCCATAAAGATAGTTTCCTATTTGAGGTTAAAGTTTATGATTCAGGTTAGATAATAAACTTGTTTAATAAAAATAAATAAATTTACCTTTTCCGGACAATACACTCCCGGTCCAGGCACAGCTTCGGAAGGATGTTTGACTTCTCGCCTCGGAGCCATGGTGAAGGCAGGAGGCTTCTTCACGAGAGCTGCCGCTGCCTTATCCGTGGTGTACGTGCCAGGTCCAGGCATGGGCGTCTTCGACTCTATGGTCCTCGCCCGGCCGGTGATGCTGAATGCTGGCGCGGCGCGTTTACTGCCCTCCTTGGCTTCACCAAGAACAGGGGGCATGGAGTACACGTTGGGCGCTGGAAAGTATTAATTTTGTTGTTAATAATCTTATTATTAATATGTACCTATCATGTAGGTATTTTGCGCGGCGTGCTGTCAACTCTCCGTCTAGGTGGAGGTGTCTTAAAATCTATAATAAAAAGCAAACAAAGACAAGAAAAATATTATTTGATAGTTGAAAAGACTAATGAAATACGCTTTACAACTTATACATCAACATCTCAAGATAGTACTTGCATTGTAAATAAAAGTTACATCAAAAAACTGACGAAATGATAAGTGTGTAGAGCTACATACATAATAATCACGTTATATGAATGATTCTCTGTAGCAACCGCAAAAATATTAATAGCCATAACACGTAACGCGATTGTGCGATGCCTTGCTAATCAGCCTTGGCGAGAAGTGCATAATGAACAATACTTGCTGGAAAAGAAAATGCAATAGTCTAAAATAAATCATTTATGTCTCAAGAACAATACATTACTCTAGCTAGCTGGTACAAAAGATACTCTCAACACTCTCAAGAGATGTAAGGATGCCTGGGTACTAATTAGAACCTCATCGCGTCGAAATTTTTAGATTCAGTTGAGATTTATAATAATCGATAAGAAAATGCATGGCATGTCCAATTTTCCATAATCCATAGAAGTACCAGATTTTAATTGCCCTAGGTTACATACAACCAAGAACTATTTGATAAATCATTTCTAAAAGACTAGTCTGCATTTTAATACTAGTTATTTGAGTCCTGTTTACTTACGTCTGAGTACAAACAGAATTCTCGTTGTAGCGGAGATTTAATCATCTCATATGTTTTTGTTTCTATTGTTCCCCAATTTGCCAAGAGAACATCGCCTTGTAAAATCATGCATAAAGACAGCTATCACAGGCATCCCTACAAACTCCTGACTACTACGTGCTTCTGCACCTGGCGTTTTCCCGCCGGGCTGCGGGGGACTGACTCGGAGGCCGATCGAGAAAGCCGGCGCGTGGTCTAAGACCACCCGGGCTGCCTTGTTAGGCTCATAGTCGCAGGGCGCCGGCGTGGGGGCCACTCGCGGCGGCGGCCACCGACCGTGTAAAGACGCGGCTGGCCCGACCGCTCGTCCTGTTATAGACTGCGGTGTTAGTGGATAAATATCTAACTAATAGTAACTACCTAGTCGTTTCTGCCCTATGGTCCACGTTCGTAACCGATCTTTCGTAACCATCTACGAACACGGATTTTTTTTCTTACTTTCGTAACCAGCTACAAAAACAAAAATAAATTGTCGTTTTCGGAACAAATTTTCGTAACTAGCTACGAAAATGGAAAATAAAGTCTCCTTTATTTTCCATTATCAAACCTGGCAGGCTAGCCAAGATGCCACTGACGATTATTTGCTACCGCTACGCTTCATCGAAACTTATATCTCCATCCCGCGTGGTAGTTGGTGTGCGGGATGGCAATATAAGTCGCGATGAAGCGTAGCGAATAATCGCCAAAGTGGCATCTTGGCTAGCCTACTTTGTTGTTAATTTTATGGTGACAATTTTTTTATGATCAGTTAGGAACGTGTGCAATCCGATAGAGAGATCAAGCGCAGGACTACTTGAACGTGCTTTCCGAGGCACAGGGATGTAATTAACCATTTCCAAACTGGCACTAAGTTATATGAAGAGGAAAACGCAAGCCACAAAATAATTTTCAGCCTAATCCGGGATTTTACCCAAGTAAGACCGACTAGCCACTGCGCCACAGAGTCACTATTTAGGTAAAGAACCGGAGGATCCTCTAAACTATGGGTAAACAAAACAGTGATATCTTGTCAGTCCCTTACAGCTATTTGATCGTTTCACAGCCATTGTCCTCTTAAATTAAAATTAGCTTTAAGTAAAACATAAAACTCTACAAAATAAATCAAGCCTCAAATTCAAGAAGAAATATTAATTCATTTCGTAAAATAAACTTCTTTAGTCTCAATATCCATTAAATATTCACACTAAACACTTACACAAAACCTGACCAAAATTCAACTCTATATTATGGACTGAATTCTTGACATTGAACATGAAATCGCTTCGGGTTAGAATAGGTGTCTCAAACGAAACACATTAAGCCAAATTTATTGCTACTAAATTAATGACTTTATAATACCTAACCATATTAAATTAAAAAAATATCACACTTGTATATGCTAATGATTATATCATTAAAAATTTAAATTGCATTCACGGTGCTCTACCTCTTCCTCTTCAATAACACTTTTATAATTAGAGCATAACACAGTCTAAATAGCCCTCAATCCCATAGGATCCACTATTCGATCCACCAGTGGATCGAATGGCACGCCGGAGTTCACTATGATCCACCAACGGTCGCGGTGGATCCTATGATACTTGGATCTTCTCATATGCTCCACCAGTGGATCGAATATAGTTCTGGGAGTTTCATGAGATCCACCACTGATTTCAGTGGATCCTGTGATATAATTTATCACATTTACACTACGCTTCCATGTCGCCGCTCTCATGGGATCCCCAGATAATTTAGTTTAGTTGTTTTCTCGACATTCAATTGTTTTTTACACATTCAGTTGTTTCCTGTTATATTCACTTGTTTTCCTTGATATTCAATTGTTTTTCTTGATATTCACTTGTTTTTCTTGATATTCACTTGTTTTTCTTGATATTCAATTGTTTTTTACACATTCAGTTGTTTCCTGTTATATTCACTTGTTTTCCTTGATATTCAATTGTTTTTCTTGATATTCACTTGTTTTTCTTGATATTCACTTGTTTTCCTTGATATTCAATTGTTTTTCTTGATATTCACTTGTTTTTCAATTCAATTGTATGTAGGTCAACTGTGATGACATATTAGTACATACGAACAACATTAAAAACTAGAATGTCAATATAAAAAAAACCGTACTAAATTTAAAGTACACAAACGTTCCAATACCTTGAGTAGCTGGTAAAGAACGCGCACTGTCACAAAACAAGTTATATCCCACACACTGAATAATCACACTGAACTTGTACAACTACAAGCTAGGTACTCAAGCGCAGTGGGTACTGAAGCAAGCTGGATCGACGACTGAGGCAGATCGATCAGGCACTTCTCAGCTACTCTCAACCTACACAAGTGACTCATTGACTCACTGCCGATCACCTTCGGCCATACGGACTTATTTGGTGACATCCAATGCATCTAGACATTCTGTTACGATCCTCCAATGCCGGTTTACTAATATTGTCCAGTTACGAATGCAAACCGGTTAAAAATAAAAATGGAGCCTTACAAGGTTTCGTAAGTACACATTTATCTGCGTATTGCACTTTATATGTATAGGTATAATTGAGATAAAGGTATTGGCCATTGAATGGGATAACTCATTTTAAACTATTTAACATAGATCTGAGAAATCACATTTAGTTGTGGCACTATGCTATGCCATATGATATGATTGATATGAACTTTTGTATACCTATGTTGATCAGTCTGATATATTTTGCTTCGTTATTTTGATACCCATTAACATGTAACATTATCCATGTTGTCCTATAGTTAGTTTTATCCACACATATTGTAGGCAAGTTTTTAGCGTCAAAAAAGGATTTACACTTCAGAAAACTTACGGTCATGATTTTACTGCTCGGAAATGCAAATAAGTAAGTACATCGTTTTGAGTTTCTTGCCGGAAGTATAGTGTTGAAAGAAGACGAATTGCCTTTAAACCTTGAATGTAGCAATTATTTATTTAGACAAACAAGGAAGTTTCCATTATTTAAATAAAATATGTAGGTATACACAAAATGTATATTTGAAAGAAGGTTGTATCGGCGTAGGTGTTATGCAGGCATTAAAGCTGCTGCATAAAACAGGGTGAAAATAATATAGCCACTGCAGGCGACATCGCTTATGCAAATCAGTCTGCAGTCGTGACCCACTTATCCTCAAATGAATCACAGAATAACGTGAAAACACGCTTAGTTTTGTCACAGCTTTATTTGCGTGTCTTACAGTTATGCAACGACAGGTTGAAATGCAAATTAGGCCTAAAACTGCAGCGAAATAAATCACCGCGATGGTGCATTCAACAAGGAACTTTCTGGAAACGAACCTGTTTAATTGCCAATGGAACGATTTATCGGTTTAGTTCCTAACCACGGGTAATTACAGAGTAATAGGTATCTACCTACCCACAATCCCATTCCTATTACAGACGATTCCAAGTAAATTCTATTAATCGATGTGTCTTCAGCTGTCGAATTAGATACGCTTCAATGGCTTGATGACAGTTTGATCTAGTTGTTTAGAGAACCAGGGATGTTCCTACCTCAAGAAGCTATGCATAAATCATAAAATATTCTTATTCAGTTTTAAGTTTCATAGAAACAATACAAAAAATGGTAATAGTATTTTCATTAGTCTACCTGTCACCAAAACGATGTGAATATCGTAGGCAGAAAATTTGGACGGTAGATTAGTCAGACTAAATTTCGTTTACACCTAAACACGCAATGTTATTATGGACTAGTTTCTAATATTTTGGGAAATGCCTACGCTGAATTCTAGAACTACCTTTCTTCATTTAAATTACACAGCAACTTAGGTTTGAATTTGTAGTTTCAGCTTACCTTTAGAGGTCATCCCTTCTGTGTTGTAAGATGCTGGACCGGGTCCTGCCTTAGAACCTCCGGGAACTTCAAGCTTTTGTCCGAATGTGAAGGCTGGCGCACGCGGTCTACGTGATTCTTGAGGAGGTTTACCTGCAACATCCGATAGTTTACCGTTTACACATCGATATTTATTCACTGATATATGTAGATACCGCACTTATAATAATCACTACATAGTATAAAACAAAGTCGCTTTTTCTGTCATGTTGTATGTCCCTATGAACGCTTAAATCTTTAAAACTACGCAACGGATTTTGATGCGGTTGCGGTGCGGTGCGGTTTTTAATAGATAGAGTAACTCATGAGGAAGGTTTTTATGTATAATATCATCCATTAAATAGTGGACAAGTACCACGGGCGAAGCCGGGGCGAGCCGCTAGTACCAAATAAATCTAATTTCTAACGACTGACGAAGACATGACAAGTACGTAAAAATATATATTTTTTGAGAAGCTTATAAGCCTTATTTTGCTTTTAGATAAATCAGAATAGACAGAGTTGATGAAACTATTTTGCATTGAGTACAGGTTTAGCTATGGAACATAATAACATTATATACGTATCCAAGATTGATGCAGAAAAACAATCGCTATCATCAACAGTAGTCACAATAAATAAATGTATCACGAGCACTTATAGAGCTCACCTTGGACAGGGTCAATGTTTTCGCCCACGTTCGACGGAGTCTTTATACGGTATAGATGGTCCAATCAGCCACTTGCCAGTCCAGATGTCGCTATTTACTAAATTAAAACTAATGCTTCACACAGAAGAAAATTATGAATTCACTAAACCGGTACAAATGGAAATACGTGCGCACGATGTTAAGGTCAATGCGTGTTTGATTTATGTCGTTGAGTAAAAAGTTGGAGAGGTATTATTTAGCGCGAAATAACATGATGTCACGTTGTATACCAACAAAACGAGCGAGGCCGCGAACGCTTCGCGAGCGGACGATAATCTCACAACCTCCGGATGACATCAGCCGGCGCGAGACTCGAACAATAAGCAGCCAAAATAAGTCAGTCCACAAAAGAAATGACCACACGTAATGAGCTATAAAGACGTACAAACATTATGGCATAATTCAACAAATTGTAACAAGCTGAAAATTGGGTTTTCAATGTTTACATACTGACTGTTTTTGTCTTAGCAATCATTGTAGTGTTCACATTGTTTCCAAGGTCAATGTTAAACACTGTAGGTAACAAATCGACGTAGTGTCTACATTTGTAACTTAAACTTAGGTGATGACGTTCTATTTACAATTGATGTTATATTTCTACGATTCAAGCTAAAAACGAATACTACATATTTCTAAAGATAGATAGAGAACGATTTAGAGTCAGACTGGGATTTGTACTTCGCAATAAATGCAACGCACACATTCGATGAACCGTCACAGTAACTCAACCGTAGAGACAGTAGTTTGCTATATCTATCATCAACATTGGTTAACGCTAGTTGTCAGGCAATAACAGTAACCACGTATAGTCTCCATCCTGCCTGCCAAGAACCACACTGTACAATATACATACATACTCTACAATCTACATGACCAATAAATATGTAGGTAGAGTCTGATAAACGCAAAAATATTGCGTCTATATTCCTAAAGATTTTTCCATTCAATGCAATTTACACGAAATTGGCCTTAAAATCATTGTCTTAAATTTACTAAATGAATATGACATCTAAAGACCGCACCGGGATGATATCATAAGCTATAAGTTATTGGAAATTTCAATCACAAAGGTAATAAGTACAACGATGGCGTAATGGGACAATTCGCAAATGTTATGACCATCTTTATTTTTATAAATGACAGTGTTTAACTGTGAAAAGAAGTTATAAAAACTCCTAAGACCGAACACAAAGAACGTTGGTCACCCAAAAACTAACTGAAACTGAATGAGAGTTGTCGCAAATGAAAAATTCGCTAGATGGTAGTAGGATGTATGTATGTGATTGGTGAATTTTGACATGACATACACAGATATGCCAAAATTAATCAATCACATACAAGTGCTTAGGCTACTTAACACGGGGTCAGATCAATATATGTGATGTTGTGAAATATAAAAAAAAACATGGCAGTTAGACCTCACGCCTACATATTGCCACCTAGCAAATTTTTTATCGCAAACACCCTAATTGTTCACAATGAATATGCTGTGTAAGGTTTACCTATCAGAGTGGGGAGTGAAACCACAGCTGGGCCCGGGCTGGAAGCTTCGGCAGCAATGGGACCCCTTCGTTTGGTCGGCGTCCAAGGGTTTTGCCGTACTCCCATTAGTGACTCACAGGGGTAGATCTTCTTCGGCAGGGATGAGGTAGTCCGCACGCGTTTGACTAGCGTTCCCCTTCTCGAACCTGGTGATACTACCTGTTGGTATGAATACAATTTGTTTATCAGATAGATGACGTGTTGCGAGTAAAAAAAGTAATTGATTACATTCCATTGCTAGCAAATGGAATTACATTAATTGTACTGACAAAATATTTAGAGAAACGCTTCATCAAAATAGATAGCATTTATAGATATCATTTTACATTAAAACATCACAGAATCGCATACATTTATTACATTTACCCATCTTCTGAAATTAATTAATCATAATTAAGGTAATCGAATGATGTGAAGGTTTTATTAATGAACGGTAAACAATTAGTAGTTCTTTCAAATACATACCGATCTAGCGGTACTAACTGTAGATTTTGTATTCATTGTAGAGTCAATGTATAAAAGTTAAAGATCTCTAAAATAAATGAACTTAAGAAGTGCCTAAATAAACATGCATAAAAATCTTTGGCAATATCTTATTATATTATAAGCTCGCAAAATAATAAGCACAGAAACTTCATTTCTTGACAAATTGACATTATTTAAGTGACAGCTTCTCATTTTTCTTCTGATGCCAGTTTTTTTCGGCGTTTGTGTGAAGGTTCATTCAACTTATTTAATTTAGGAGTTTACTTTATATACATACGTCTAAGCTAAGAACATATTGTGATTTTAATAATTTGATAATTTAGATTCAGCTGTGATTAAATATTAATTATTAGTGTACGTCCACGGTGATGTTTTGCTATTTTATTTCACAGTTTTATTAAATCTTAATTTCTGCATTTTACTACTGCTTAAAATTAATAAATAAATAAGTATTTAAAGCAGACTGCAGATATTTTTAGAATATTTTTAGTATTGTGTATCAGCATTCAGTACTAGGTCTCACTTCTTCTGATCATTTATCTAACTTAGAGTGGTTTAATACCACGTAGTCCTAAACTTTCCAAATATATTTTTAGCGTGAACTAATAATCTGTTTACCAATCTTTTTGTTATTAGGTTTCCCATAATTAAAACTTATGGAAAATTAAATGTTTACAGAAAACCGTATATGTGAATAGCTGATACGAATATACGATACAACTGTCCTTTTACGGGGGATTTAATCGTTTCGCAAAAATTAAGCTGTCGGATTGTAGAAAGCGGTCCTGCCTTTTTGGTCCTCTTCAGTCTTAAGAAATAAGTTGCGTAGGAGCTGTTAGTCGACACAACATTGTCAGTGTTTTCTAGTTACTTAAAACCGATTAAAACCGATTTGTATGTAGGAATAAGACCGTAATAGTAGGTGAAGAAAGGCGCATAACAAATGCCTACTTTTTGGAAAGTGAAATGGTCTTATACATAGTATTAACATCATACGATTTACTTTGATAATATAATCATACTTAATATTATAAATGTAAAAGTTTGGTTGTTTGGATGTTTGTCTGTCAATCGCGCTGAAACAAATGAATGGATTTTGACGAAATTTGGTATACAGGCAGGGTATGGGCTGACTTAGGCGATAGAATACTTTTTATACCGATTAATCCTCCCATGGAATAATACAGGAATCTTAATAACGCGGGCAATGCCGGGGAAAAAACTACATACCTAGTTCAAAATAAAAGTATCACATCTCATAGTCGTTTTTAAACTCATTTAATTTATGTCGAGTAGATTAAGACGATAGAGCTAGAGACTGTGAACATACCTATTATTAAAAGTTACCTGGCAGGTAATTCTGGATATTATGATGATGTTATTTATAAAACTGGTTTTGATTTTATTAGAGTCATTAAAGATTTATTAACCAACATTGTATTGACAGAAAAGGCTAAGCAACAAGCACATTATATAGAGTTTGGACCAACGAACAACTTGACTAGGTATGAACTTAATAACTTAAAAACGTCTACAGTAGGTATTAATGGAAAGACAGCTGCTAAATCAGCTTGTCTTCTACCCCTTTTACAAAAACCATACCTGAAGGACGATTGAAATCAATAAAAGCTAACTTTTAAAGCGGCATCTGTTTTTCGGTTTTTAACAAGCCCGTGGCATGCGACAAAACCTGCTGTTTCCTTTTAATTCTGAAAAGATTTGGAAGCCATAGAATATTTATAATCAATGCCTAATTCGCTGCGCCCTTGAGTTATTTTCAAGTAACTTGCATAATAACAACAAATATTTATCTATAGACTTTAATGTTAAAAACTAGTAACAACCAACATTTATTTCTTATTGATATGAAGTATCAGAGTTTACCTACTAAGCTTGGAAAAAGTGAGTCAATTTTGAATAACATTTAGTGACAATTGGATTATTATACAGTCGACTTATTAGGAATCATACGCTAACTTAGCGTGTTGACTGCAAAAGTAAGTATGACGTAATGTATGTCTAATACGTATTATCTCATAAGAACCAAACGGTTTACGGGGTTCATAAAAAGAATCCTTGGACTAACACACCAATTGCCTAGCCCCAAACTAAACTCGAAGCTTGTACTATGGATACTAGGAAACGGATAGACATACATACCTTAATACTGCTATAAACATCCATGACTCTAGTACAAATCCCAATTAAACACAATTTCCAAACATTTGCCCCAGTGGGATTCGAACCCGCAACCCTTGGTTTTGTAGCCAGTGTCTCTGCCCACTAGACCAACGGGCTCGTCGATGTTCGTTTTGGATAGTACGTTACTGTGCCGCCGTGATTGTTTCATGGCAAGACTTGTTCCTTACTCATGAGCCGCCCTCACTCATCGCCCACGGAGCAAATGACGGAAAGTGATTTATGTTTTGCACCTATAAATGTCTGCCTACACGCGCTCATGTTTCTTGTTTAGAAGGAAGAGAAAATACCTAACCACGCGGAATATGCCTTATAAATCCCTGAACTTTAGAGCGCGCTTCGCGAATTACAATGACAACTGAACGTGTTAAGAATTAATATTCATACCTATATGTGCTTACATTATAAACTTGATAGGTATGTATAATGTATTTTTAACACGTGAAAAAATATATCTCGTGATGATAGCTAATATTTTAATATGGAGTTGACTCATCATTATTTTGAGTGTTATATACAATGTGAAGTAATAACTTGTGCTTCTTTATCACATCGTAGTAATCTTACATTGTAGAAGCTTCTGCTAAAAAACTGTGTTTTACTTCGATTTTAGGTTGTTAATGCATAGAACTTTGAATAAGCATCAATATCATTCTTTAAACTATAACCCACTCCAATCATCTACGTATGGCATTTAACTATAGCTATGACTATCAATTCGAACTATGTATGTAAACAAACAAAAATGTATCACAGAGAGTGAGCCGCCGATAAAAAGAAAAGCTAATTCAGTGCCAGGAGGTGCTGTCGCTGTGTCGTCGTGAAAAATGAATAAATTCCTATCTGGGCCAGTCGCCCTGCGTTCCGAATCTTCGCGAATAATCTATAACAAGCTATTTTTCCTTTGTAGTTAACGCATTTCCTTCAAAGAACCTTCATAAAGACATTTTTTTTTAATATCCAAATCGTACTTCATACGTAGGTGCCTATAGAAATCTGCAAAATGATTTAAAGTAGGTAGTTAGGTATTATGATTATCGATTAGCTCGTTTTATATTCACTCTATTAAACAGGCCATGGCCTACGCCATTGAACTGTCTCTGATTATAATATTTACAATACTCTATGCCCTATTTCATTACAATAATAGAGTTCATAACTTTTATTATTGGCCATTGTGTTAGAGATCAATGACTTTTGAATGTGTACACTTTACACGGTTGCCTTTTTGGCGTACAATGCGTTAATATTTAGGTAAACTGTAAAATCATTATTGTAATTAATTACAATGTCAAACCCATCATACTAAACTGAAGAAACTACATAAATATGAACACTGTCATTGCCACCTATCTTTTAATAGGATCCATTCTGTGTTGACTTACATACAATGGATAAAGATTATAATAACCAATAGTAGCTAACGCAAGACATTTTAGCTTGTATCAGTAAGATCCTATCTTTTAATAGAAGCTATTCTATGTTAACTTACAATGAATAAAGATTATTACTACAAATAGTGGCTGATGCAAGACCATCTAGATGTCCAGTTATAGTGTCAGGTAATATCCACCTTTGGTTTTATGTCAGTTATCTGTGACCGGTGTTCAATTGAGCTCATTCAGTGATAACCCTCGCTCGTCGCACGATGCAGTCATCGACCATTATGGACTGAATACATTTCATGGCTGCGCGGTGCAGGAACTATCCGAACCGTTCATATTAAGGTCACTACCAAAATAGTAATGGATATTTTAAACTTTTATATCCTTTAAAAATTTGTTCCTCAGTGATTCATAGGTATTTATTTCTTAACCGGAATTGCTGACTAAATCAAATTCAAACCTTGGTAGAGTCCTAAGTTTGCAGTTTATTAAAAAGAATGTTGCATCGCTGCAAATAAGGGACATGGACACAACATAAATGGATACGTAATTAAGGAATTGATTATGAAACATACTTCAAATATAAATAAACACAATATGTTCATGAGCATATTATAATCTCTGCTTATTTTACATTTTTTAAATTAAAAACAATCTGCAGTAATTTGTTGGAGGCAAATGACAATGCTATCGTGTACCTACCCGATAAATTGTAAGTAGGTTATGAAAAAACTAATTTTTATTAAGACACATGTGATTTTAATATATAACGGTGCATGTCGAAAGCAACGCAAGTTTCAACAGAAATCAAAATTAAGAAGTTAGATATGTCGTGGCCTTATCGTTGAAATGAACATTACTTATGTTTGACCAGATCGTGAAATCGTCTACATTTCTTTGGGACGGAAAACTTGTATGATTGATGTAAGTTTTTTTTTTGTAAACCCTTACTAACTTTCCCTTTCATGGTATTGGGTGGATGCAATTATTATTATTCTGAAATGTAGACGTTTTCACGATCTGGTCAAACATAAGTAGTAAGTTAAGTCTTGGCCATTTATGAAATGTTCATTTCAAAGATATGGCCACGACGGATAAATAGAAAAAAAAAACAAAATGTTTACCGAAACGACACGTGCTACATAAAAATATAAAGTTATTCAGTTCCACTAATTTTGTTTACTTATGTACAAAAAAATTACGTAATCAAATATTGTTTGTTCGTATTCACATTCATCATTGACTGCATCATCAACAATTTTAGCTCGCCTTTCATTATGGTAAAAAACGTTGATGAGAACACCTGATCAGGAATTCCGCGACTTACTCGTCATGTTTCACTAATCCTGCAGTGACGTAAACGTTTATTTGTTGCAACACAAATATTCTCAGCGTATTTTTAAGTTATGGGTTATGACAGAATTTTACAGACCGACCGATCCGCTTGATGTAATGGTCAAGAATTTGTCCTGGTCTGGGTGATACATGTATCCATTTAATTTAAGTACCTATATTTGTACATAATACCACTGTTGGTTTTGATATCTGTTGGTAACTCAACACAGATTCAGATCAATGTAAATATAATTATGATGTTGTGAGATATTTTTATTCATTAAATAGCCTGTGAAAAACAATGGAATCATAATAAAAATGTACATGAGGATATTTGTCAACTTGTATTTGGTCGCTTCTATCGTGCTTTTTCCGACTTGCATGCATCACTGATGTTTTTGCTTGAAGCTGTTTACAAGCTATGTTCATAACTTCAGACCCCATTAAAATTTTATTATTAAGTATCCATAATCTACATACCTACCTACGTAATTCATAAATTAGGAACCTAACCTACCCAAATTATTTTGGGTTTAATTCATTAGAATGCGCTTAGATTGCATTGAATGCTCTAATAGATGATAGTTAAAAAATTGGCCAAGTGCGAGTCGGACTCCCGCACTGAGGGTTCCGTACAAATTCTATTTGTGACGTATTACAAAAACTACTGAATAGATTTCGTTCAAACCAATTTTCGTTGGTAGTTTTTATGGTAATGTACATTATATATTTATTTCAATTTTATCATCCTCTTATTTTAGAAGTTAGAGGGGGGGGACACACTTTTTTCCACTTTGGAAGGGTCTGTCACGCAAAGTATTCACTTTAGAAAAAAGTAATATTAGAAACCTTAACATAATTTTTAAAGACCTATCCATAGATACCCCACACGTATATGTTCAATGAAAAAAAATATTTCGAGTTTCAGTTCTGACTATGGGGACCCCCCGCTTTTTTTATTTTTTTTCTATTTTCGTATGATAACCTTGTTGCGGTTCACAGAATACATCTACTCACCAAGTTTCAACAGTATAGGACTTATAGTTTCGGAAAAAAGTGGCTGTGACAGACTGGCGGACAGACAGACAGACAGACAGACAGACATGACGAATCTATAAGGGTTCCGTTTTTTTGCCATTTTGGCTACGGAACCCTAAAAAAATATTTAATGTTCTTATTAAGCCCCAAAAATAATTAAGATATGTTTTTGTTTTCATCAAAAAAGCAATGATTTTACTAAGAAGTTGAATCTATGCCAAAAGTTTAGTTCCATTATGATCCCAACTAATATTATAAATGCGAAAGTAACTCTGTCTGTCTGTCTGTCTGTTACGCTTTCCCGCTTAAACCTCGCAACCGATTTTGATGAAATTTGGTACAGACAATCTTTAGACCCTGAGACAGAACATAGGCTACTTTTTATTTCGAAAAAAAGAAATCCACGCGGACGGAGTCGCGGGCGGCCGCTAGTAAGAAGATAAAGGGCAATTAAGTATCTGTGTAATATTGAATACCATAATGCGATTATTGATACCATAATGCGATTATTGTTCCATTGTGAAATGTTAAATTAACCGAAACTTAATTATGTTGTTAATTCTATGGAGAATGATAAATAGACAACATGATAAATAGATGCAGAACCATTATGAATCTAGGTGACATCCGTGTTAATAAAAACGTCTCATGTCATTAATCAGGATATAAACAAGCGACATTTAATTTGGTTGCGATATAAATTTAACTTACCTTGTCGGGCTAGCCTGCTCAGGTTCGGTCGTTCAATGAGATTCGTTTGTAAGTGTAGAAAGTTCGTCAGTATTCAGCCTTGTGTTAGGACTGTTTGTTTATTTACATTATCAAAGGTTGTGACTTTCGATCAGCCGTGGCTGTCGTCGGGTTATCGCGCGGTCGTTTCTCGCGGTGCACTGCGGTCGAATGTACCCGCGCTCTGCGATGCCGACTGTACGCAATGGCGCGTGGGTGCTTCCCGCCAAAACCGGTTGCCTTGGTAACGCGGCAAGAAGAAAAAGTCACACTTGCCAGTGCTCCATTTTACGAGAACATTTTCTTTTGGATCTATACAATTTTTTAATAGTTCCAAATTAATAAAAAATCATAATGTACTAAAATGCAAGATTTTGTATTTTTTTTTTGTAGATTTTGTATTTTTTTTTATTTTCTTATAAATAACTCTGATTAATTGTTTTTACATACTGCTTTGTTAGGAGGAGGTTTATTATTAATTTGTATTCTGGTACTTTTGATTTTTTTATTCGGTTTTTAGGCAAAGGCATTTATAAAATATACATCTTTTAATACCCATATTTTAATGTAATCTATTCTAGTCTTGTATGTTAGTAACATATTTTATACTCCATGAATATTTTGTACTCCAAGTATCCTTCGTGATACGAGTATAGTTTACCATACTCACTAACAATGTAAAGATGACTGTAATCATTATTATAGACGTGTTAAATGTAAGTGGTACTAATCATCTCATACATTATTATGTACACTGGTTGTAAGGTTGGCAGTATCATTTAAGGATAGCAAAACCAGTCTGGCAAGTGTTTTGAAGCCCACGTTGTAGGTCAAAAGAGGGATATAGGTACAGACATATTCTGTAGGTACTGCGAGGTAGCCATATGCAAAATGGATGTCTACATTACCTATTCAAGGTTTACCTAAAACGAATTAATATGTATGAATACATTTTCGATCTATTAAGGATAGGCTTGGAGTTTTGTAATGACTGACTTGCTGATTGGAATGACGATGAAATTTTATTGTAGGTATCCGCATTACAATTTAGGCTTCTCTCTAAATCGCTCCATTTCAGTGATTTGTTGATTTTATTTAAATCGTAAATTGCAATTATTTATTTTTTCAAAAATAAAAAAATCTTCCTCTAATATCATCTCGACAATCATCTTCAGCATTTTTGGAATTTCTTTTTGGTAAGTACCTACAATAGAGTTGAAATTTTACCAATCAGCTATCATTACAGGTAAGTCGTCTTTCCTAATCCTTTAATTATTTTATCACGGTGTCAATTGCTTATTTGGAACCTATTCGTTTTATTTTTTTTATAAATATGTAATTGCATTAATAAAGGTAAACTATTGTTTTAAACTTTCTCGCTCAACTTGGTGATATCGTACCCAAGTATTTTTTAATCAAAGCAAAAAAACAGAACTAGATGCCGATTATTATTGAAACCATTTTAAGAAATAAAAAACCGAGATTTAATTATGAATCCTTTCCAATAATTTTACACACGCCTCGGGCAAAATGTTAACCCTTTACCTAGGTACTACTATTTAAGATAACATCAAGCTTGGTTTTTTACTATTTCAAAAGGGCGCTTATGTGTAGATTTGTAAGAATAGTCATCAGCTGCTGCAATTGTTACATACATACATACATACTTATAAGTAACAAAAACCAAAACAGCTAGAAAATAACCCTGTTCAGATCCAGTCTTCCTCGTTTTGCATAATGCTAATTTGCATTTAAGAGCAAAAAATTGTTTAGTCGATTGTTCAAGCTTCAAAGTCATATACCTTCCTACTGCCTACGGAACACGTCAACATTTTCCGCCCTCGCAAATCTCGAACTAGTTAACACCTAATAAGGATTACAATAGCAGTTTTGCTAACTTGTCTAGTTTTCGCATATGCTTGACACAAAATCGCACGAAGTCCTAAATACATGCAGACTGATGATAAAGAGATCCCTGGCGTTAAATAATATCTGAGTTATAATGTAGATACTTGTTAGTCCAAGCGGTAATGTTACGTCAATAATATTTTTGCACTTACATGTGAATGTACCTTGCCAGAAGAATAACGCATTTTTAATTCGACGACCTCGATGTAATGGTGTAAATGATTGTTTTGTGAGCTTTAAGCACACACAAAGCTTCTGTCAAATTACTAACGACGGGAAGTGTCTAGCCAAGTTAATACCTTCTTTAAGGAGAGTTAGCCTATATTTTTATGTTCGATGGGTATTTAGCTGCCTGTTGTGTTCGCGACGAAAATTTTCCACTACTTTAACTTGTTTAAAATTCGCTACCTAATAATACTATGTAAGCTCCCTGTAGGCCGGTAGAGATTGGGAAAGCTGTCACAATGTAAAACAGTTCAAATATTTATTAATTCATAAAACAAACTAAGTATTTATCATAAAACGTTAACAAAGATGGGTAAACACTAATCTTAGGCTTCAATAACGAAGCTTCAGAAAACAAAATAATAACTGTGTGTTCAAATATCGAGCATCTCTTCCATCCTGATGGAGTAAGGCACGTCATGGACCGACGTCCAGTTGACGGTGTTGGACCGAGAGATGACGTCATCCACCATCTGCTCCCGGAACTCCTGCCAGCGCCGTGCCGCCACGAACTCCTTGAACAACTGCTTCTTAGTCGGTATCTGAAACGTTTCATAATGACAACATAGTCCTATGAGGTGAACGAATTACATTGTGGCCGGTAGGGCAAACCGTTCACCTGATGTTACCATCAGTGAACTTACCCAAAAAACCTTAAACGTACTGCCGCTACAAACAAAAGTTTTCGCTATCATTACGCAAGACGAAATCGTTGTTGGGTAGGTATCGTAAAAGTAAGTGTGCACTTAAATGAAATTAAAACTTGAAACGCACTTTAAGCTCTCCACATTCGGCTTGAGGATAGTTAAAAAATATAAAATACTTTAGTAAATGAGCCAAATGTTTCAAATATTTGCTTGGCTAATGTTAATATCAGATCATACTTTTTTATGTACTTACTGTGTGATTGGATACCGATATATATTGACATATCCGTGAGTACCTCCACCTTACAGAAGACCGCAGTGAAGTAGCACTTCGTAACTGTTGTGCTATGTTTCTGCTGGTGAGTAAGGTTGCCAGAGCTCAGTTGGGGAGGGTATGGGGTTAAGGTCGGCAACACATCAACGATGCCTCTGGTGTCGCGGATGTCCATGGGCGGCGGTGATTGCTTACCATCAGGCGACCCGCTAGCTCGTTTGCCGCCTCTGACATAAAAAAAAAAAAAAAAAAAAAAAGAGGTCAACTGTTTGATAGAAGCGTGGTCACCTTTTTCTCCAGATAATGTTGGATGCGGGTCCAAATGTTGGCGGTGTTGCGCTGCAACAACCATATCTTCGGCAAGAGCATGCAGTCCACAGGAGTCAAGGCAACGATCCTTCGATCTCTCATGTTTTCCCCAAACCCGAAACTTGATCCAGGATTCAGTTGGCATACCTAGAAATTTATTTTAGCCAAAATCCGATTAATAAAAAAATGTATGATACAATTATGTATAGGTAATAAGCTTTAACAACTACAAATGGACAAACCTGCATAAAATAAGTCTTAAGATTAGGCGGTCGCTCAGTTTCAGGCACCACACTTAACCTGTACCAAAATAAATGCATATTTATTGCCTAACG
This sequence comes from Nomophila noctuella, assembly GCA_958496325.1. Classification (NCBI taxonomy): domain Eukaryota; kingdom Metazoa; phylum Arthropoda; class Insecta; order Lepidoptera; family Crambidae; genus Nomophila; species Nomophila noctuella. The sequence continues at coordinate 9,340,125 of OY292486.1, read as the reverse complement.
GAAAACAGTAGAGTATATGAGGACCAGCATTAAATGTGCGTTAATGGGTCCTGTCTACTGCAAAAGATTTTAACCTGACAGAAGGTCGAGTTTCCGATGTAGGTTCAAACAGTACTTGTGATTTTGAGCCAGAAGCAGTGAGACCTCCTTCAGTCACCTGACTGTTATCGCTATTTCTTTTAGTGTCGCTGCTCTCTTCGACTATTATTTGTATACTGCCGCGGTCAGCGCTTAAAGATTTCTTCTGTTTGAGGATACTACCACTTCTTTGAATATCCTTCTTTGACTGTGGACCATCGACAGCTGACTGGTTTCCTTGTTCTAGCACAGTGGAGGCGCGTGACTCGGTACTTTCCTTATTCAAATTTTTGTAAGCGCCAAAGTATTTGGTGTCGAAATCTTGTTCGCTTTCTTCTTTTTGAACCTACAAAGGAAAGTAAAAGTTCTTTATGTTATGTCTCAGACAAATTAATTTTGCTTATTCTGGATTTTACTTTAAAAATATTCTGTTTCCAAAAACAGGAGTTGACACCTTTCTCAACAAAATTTCTCATGTGTCTGTCTGAGGAAAGCAAGAGTGTAAATTATAATATAAAGCCTGTATTTAAAAGAGTCATTATCCATATTAACTTGTGTACAAATGTACGAGATACTTACATATGGGTCATACAGGCTGTAATAGTTTTTACCCAGACGGGTAGTGACGAGCACTTGAATGGTCTCAATCATCTGACAACGTCCTGATAGGATAAAGTAGACGAAATTAGCTACACCTACGCCGTCGCCGAGAAGTGTATCATTTATTTCATATGATTTCATTTTAGCCACAATACAACCTTCACGCCTGGCGACCTGATAATTAAAGAACAATAGATTTATTTATAGCTTTGGCGGTATAGAGGTCTTCGTTAAATTAATTTATCATGAAAGATTGAATGAATGGTATTAAATGATAGAGAAGAGTATTAAATATGTATAGATATTATAAAAAGTCTCGTTATCCTACTACTATTATAAAGGCGAAAGTTTGTATGTGTGGATGTATGGATGTATGGATGTATGGATGTATGGATGTATGGATGTTTGTTACTCTTTCACGTCAAAACTACTGAATGGATTTGAATGAAACTTTACCACAATATAGCTTATACATCAGAAAAACACATAGGATATTGGAAATCGAAATCCACGCGGACGGAGTCGCGGGCGGCCGCTAGTATTTAATAAACGAATTATACCTCATCCAAGGCATCAAAGTAAGTAAATGCCGACATAGCTTCTCGCACTTCGTCCCATTGTTTCTGAATTGAGGCTTGGAGAACATTTTTAAAATCTTCCTTCATCAATGCCAGTAGTTCACAATGCCCTAGTAAAGAAAGCACGGGTCACACCTTTCAGACAATGTCAGAATGCTTACTGGCAAGTCTTGTAAATATTTACATGAGTTACCAAGGCACGGTGTTAGATCGATTAAGGAACATTAAAATCACCCTTTTCTAGGTCAATGTTTGTTCGAGTTTCTTATTAGAAATGACAATCGATGTTTTATCAGATGCATTGTATTGTAAACTTTAATTAGTTCACAACTGCTTTTTTCGTCATTTTCCGCCACGATCGATCAAACTGCCTTGTTACCAGCATTCTCCAATTCAGGGACCAAGACTTTAGTACCACTTTAATCGTAAGGTACCTGCGGTAAATAAGGCCCAGGGGGTAATAAGGCCCACATTTTAAATTTCACGGAAATACATTTCTATAAAACTTCACTGTTTACGCACACTTGCAAAATGTCTGTGTGAATTTCTCCAAATTGGTCGGAAGTCGCCAGCGCCGCTATCCTGCCGGTCACCTGCGATGCGATGGTGGAGTGGCTGGCTACTGTGCAATTTTATAATTTTTATATCAAGAAACTGTAAGTATTTTTACGTTTAATTCAATAATTCACTTATATTGCTGTATTTATTATTTTATGTATGTGTTGTACAATACAAAGGAAATAGCTTTCCCGATTCAGAGTTAGAGATTTTAGGTTTATTAGGTTATTTTGTAAAAACATGACATGAGGTTAATAAGGCCCATTTCAACGGTACATGGGCCTTATTGGCCTCTTAATATTTGAGTATCAGATTGCTTGTTTTTTGTGTTCCAGGTCAATGAACTATGTAAATTTTATTGTCAATATATGTATCATTGTTACAGATTTTGATTAAAATGTCTCCAAAGTCCAAAGAAGATAGCTCAGTGGACAGAAGAAAAATAAAATTTTGGTGGGGCTGTGATTTAACAAGATAGTTATATTTTACCGTCTCAGTATAATTTAATTTGTTTCTTAATTATTGTTTTGTTTGGATTTTGTTTGCAGAAGATTATTATTACTTTTATTTTAAGAGTATATTTTTTGTTTCTAGGAATATTATATAGAGAACTCAGTTAGGTACTTACCTTTTATTAAAGTCTGATTATAAGTCTTATGAATTAATATGAAAAAAATATATATTCTTTGTTTAATAAGAAAATAACTGATTATTTTAAGTTTTCAATGTAGTAGAAGCACAGCATGTACAAAACATGCTTCTACTAAGTAACTTAATTAGGACCACTAGTTATTTGAAATCAATTAATTGTCTATAATTAATATTAAGAGGCCAATAAGGCTCACGTTTAAAAAATAAAGGAAAATGATTAAATGAGTAAAAAACAACCATTTTGTTTTATTTTAACTGATTTTTAGGTAAATTTAGGACACTTGTATTAAAAAATGAAGCGATTTTTTATATGGGCCTTAATATACAACCGTAGTATAATAAGGCCCTTGAGAAGGGTTTTAAAAAAGTATATTTACTTTTTAAAATACATGCGTTTTTTAATAGTTTTACACCATTTATTACAGCAACATAAATAAGCTATGTAAACAATAAGTTTTTGATATCTTATACGCACTATTCTCAGATTTATAGCCATTTTCTTTTAAGTGGGCCTTAATTGCCGCAGGTACCTTAATCCTTTTTTATAAACCTACACCTATCCCGGACTGTTGGAGATGGAGGACAGGTCTTCTATCTCAAGAAAAATCATCCAATTGCACATGTCTATCGATGGGTTTTAAGCCTCAGATTCTTAATGCATCTTGTCTAACACGCACCAATCTTTACGTATGACGGTTAATTACGCGAGCAAACAAGAAATAAAAACCAGTATTAACCCGTCGTAGTAACAGTCGCAGTCCTCGGGATGTTATGCAACAGCGATACTTCGCCGAACATGTCGCCCGCATGCATGACGCCGATGTCTACCGACACGTACTTCTGCAGGAGCTCATCGAACACCATCTGACTGACGACCACGTCTCCTGTGACTATGAAGTACATTGCGTGAGCATCGTGGTGCTGCCGGACTATGACCCGCCCCGGGCTGTAGTACTTGAAGTATGTCACTGCTGCTAGTTTCTTTTTGACATGCTGGAGAAGGAAGTAACGGATAGGATCTAGCAGGATGGCAGGGATTGAAAGTAGATACTAAAAGGTTGTACCGGCTACCAGAAGACGATAGTGAAAGAAATATAACAAAAGCACGTAGAGGTGTTAAAATTTAAAAAAAATATCAGAAGTCTATTCTGATAATTGACGACCCGCTTGGTGTAATGGTCAAGATGTTGGCTATTACGCAAGAGGTCGCGGGTTCGATCCCCGCACAGGACAAACATTTGTGTGCATGAACATGTCTGTTTGTCCTGGTCTGGGTGTTATCTGTATCTATTTAAGTATATTTGTAATACCACTGTTGATTCTGATGTCTGTAACACAAGTGCTTAAGCTACTTAACACGGGGTCAGATCAATGTATGTGATGTTGTGAAATATTTAATTTAATTTTAATTTAATTAATTTAATTTAATTTAATTTAATAATCGTAGGACACACCCCAAGTAGCACACAGGCTGAATTTTCAGAAATAAGTAAGCTTTTAACCAGAATAACACTCCACTAGAGATATATAAAGGTTCTGAGTGAAGCTGAAGACTATGCAAGAGTGATTTTTTCTAGTTTTGTACAGTCTTGCTGATTAAGAGCTGCAATAAAGAGCAACAATATACTCTTAGCATTATAACAGTTAATTAAAAAGTAACTGTCCAGCCACTGGTTGCAACTTATTCTCATAGCTTGTAAAAAAACCTTAAGCTTGTATATGTTTGGTTACTTAGGTAACTTATAAGCTCTTGTGCAGACGTTGGCTGTACAACAGTTCGCACCAAAACTAAAGGTTGTTTAAAAGAGTAGGTTTATTCCCTTTAAATGCTATTCAAGTAAGCTAGACAATGGTCGTTTTGGGAACTCTTAACACGCTTATGTTTGCAAAGGAGAATAAAAAAATGATTTTATATCTACTAAACTTCTAACGAGTTCTTCTTTAAAGCCAAAAGCTTTAAAGTTCTACTAAAAGCTTTAATGCAGCTTGAAGTGGTTTTTTGGTAGGTAAGTATATAGGTAATCAAACTTTAACCTAATAAAAGAAATAAATACCATACATAAATTAAGGAGGTATTCCGTTTAATCCTAATTGAGCAATAGTTTGCAATAAATTCATGGGTTTTAATGTATCGAAATAACTATCGAGTATCTCCAAAAGGCTGACTAAAAGTGTAGTCACTATACCGCTAGTCAGATTAAGGTAGTACATACTTTGTACAGACATAAGAAAGCTATGAGCTGATCAACGGTTGCCATAGATACCCGTGTGCAATCTATAGAATTATAACAGCTGAAACAAAGAGCCAGAGCTGCTTTACAAACGGCAGCCATTGTGTGCGATCTTGATAGTAATCGGATGATAAAATAATGTATGTTTTCTGTAATTGAAAAGCTTTTTGCTTTTATTATGAGCTGTTTTAGCTATAAGTTTATAAATATTAATTTTATGAGTCACAAATAATCAAATTATAGACATAAAGTGATTTCACAAAAATTTTCAGCTCACAATTTTCTTTCGATTGTATCTTAAATAGGCGTTATACATATAAAGGGCGCGTGAAAAATGAGATGTAATTTAATATATACATTTACAGTAAAACTTTCTCCGCACTTAGAACACATAGTATAATAAGATAATCGCTCTATAATATAATTTCCAATTCCAGCAATTATGGCTTCCATTCCACGCTCACGCCATAACAATTTATAAAATACTAAGACATTTTTGTCATTTCATTTTAATTTATTTTTTCTTTTGCCACTATCCAGCCACAATGAAACTTACCAATGGATAAAAGCTTGATAGCGGCTGAAAAGTAGAGAATAAGCTGCACAACTAAGCTGGTTTAGCCTAAATGCAGCTCTTTTACAAGACGTAGACAGCCTTTAAGCAGACATTCATCAGCCTAAGGCTGGTTAATTTGGGGCCTATTTTGGAATTACAAGGGTTGTATAGCAGTTTAATCAGCCTTTGTGCAGCTTGGGTAATCAGCGTTAGGTTCAAAATTTATCTTCTATGCAGCTTTTGTGCAGCTCATCTGTGTTACTTGGGACTTGACTGATGAATAAGAAACAATGGTAGGAAAATTAACAATTACCTAAATGAAAGTTGAGAATACAAATGATATTTGCGAACTTACATTAGGATATCGCTTAAAACACTTCAAACCACCAATTATCCGAAAAATATACTTTTTCTCTTGATCAGTGCGCTCGTGAGCAGGTTTATTTAAGAGTGCTTTGTCCTGTAAGAAATTGCATAATAATGTTTTATTATTTCAAGCCAAAAGCACCTTGAAAATCCACATGCTTATTCTTGTATGCAATACATTAGCGAAATGTTAGATGCACTTTCAAGGCAGAAGCACAGTATAGAGGTTTTTAAATTACCCACCTACTAAGAAAACGGTACTTTATTCCAATTTAAAATGGTAGGTAATTAATTAATTGGTAACAATCTAACGTTTATGTTCAACAGCTGTTTCTTCTTAGTCTTCCCTCGCACGGCCTGCTCGACGCGCCGCTTCACATCGTCTCCTTCATAGTGGTCCACCGCTTCTATCATCCAGTAGGTGTTCGCCATGACAAGACGGCCGAGAGCACGGAACAGGCATTTCGCGCGGAACTTGCGCTTCATCTGCTCTTCGGGATCCTAGCAAAGAACAAACGTATACCTTCTTTTACCCATATATATATTAATACCCATCGTTGAATTACAGGCAATTTACCTGTCCGGAGTCCTATCTATAGAATGAACCTACCTACTATCAGCAGTAGGACTATACGGTCAATGCTAGGTGATCATAATACCTACTTTGGATAAATGGTAGGACCACGCAGTAGGACTATGAGCAATCCATCTTCGGTTTTTTAAGCAATTGCAATTCATCAGATGGGACTAGGCATGTTGATTGTGACTGCGGCTTATTTTTTTCAAGGGCATTATATTAAGAAACAAAATGCACCACACACAATTAAATACTAAAACTCCATAGCTCTTACTATTTAAATCGATGACTTGTGCCTGCACACTTACCAATTCTTTTTTTGGTGCACCACCTCGTCCAGCCATTATTGCGTTCTTTTATTAACAATTTTTCTAAATAAAATAGTATTTTAATACGCTCTAGAAATATATAATTTTTAGTATTATTAGAGCTTTGTAACATAGAGTTGATTAGTTAGTTAGCAAAAAATAATTTGAAGGAGATTGACATTGACATTTTTTGGCGTTCATTAAAGAGGTCGGTGCAATACCTTAACCTTTTTTTGCAATTAAAAACGTAGATACTATCAAAACGGAAATTACAACTCAGATGAATGAATACCTAATTTAAGGATTACAAAAGAGATAAAACTCAATTATTAGGAAGCTCCATTTATATCAGCTCCTGTGACTATGCAAAGTTTTTTTGATAAACGGTAAAATCATGCTGATTTAGCCAAACGTGAAAAAAAATAAACAATTATTTGTATAAAAAAAATATATATGGATGTTAACAAAATTGAATCTAAAAGATAACTAACTGTATGTTTTTAAAAATTAAAATAAAGTTAAACTTCAAAATAATATTAATCACTGAATATTTGTCTAGATAGCTAGCGACATCTAGTTCAAAGTTCAATGGCTTGTAGTTACAATCCATTGAACTAGATGTCGCTAGCAAAGTATAATCGATGAAACGAGCGATTTTACCAGATATATTTTTGGATAAATATTTTTTTTTTTCCTGTGTGCTTTATTTGCAGAACGACAACGTTTATAACTTTATATAGTTATATAGTTCATTATATAAAATATCTGTGTATTCTGATGAGTCCACAGCTTTATAGATTTCTAGTCTATGGTCCAGACGTTGTTTCGTGTAAATAATTATTTTGACATTTCTACGATAGACAACGTTGACAATTGACATTGACAGATCACGTCAGACAATTTTTGCGGCGTCAGTGCAGCGGTTGTAGTCGAAATTATCCGAATAAATAATAATTAAATTTCTATCACTATTATTTGTTGATTAATATAAACCAACTATTTGATATTGGTAAAACTGTTTGGAGGTTAAAGACATTCTTAAATCAACTTTGTGAAAATGGTTTGTAAAGGTTATATTTTGTAAGAAACAATGACAAACAAAATTTGAATGGTGCTTTTCACAATTTCGTTACAATTTCAGAGTTTTGGACTGCCTTCGTTGAAAGTAAAGCCTGACAATGTTGAGATTGTCAGGCCGCAAGAGGGTGCTTTTGGAATCCCAGACCCAATGGTGGCAGGACTTGCAGCCACTAAACCTAAGATTGGTAAAACACACCCTCTACAGATCTCTGAACAACAGGTACATCAGTTATTTATTACATAATTTCCAAAGCTTATCAGAATTTATAAATATATAAATATATAAAAAAATATTAATTCCCATGCACAACTTCTGATTTGCTCTGTGTGTTTGGCTTTTACCATGACACCTCATGATGTAGAATTAATTCAGGGATCCCTATCTTTGCTAGTGCCACTAAATATGATTGTACTGATTTAGTGTAAAATATCAACAAACACAATATATTATATCCCTTTCTCTACTTATTACAGTTTCACTTGAATGAAGAGAAAATGAACATGGCTATGCTCCGTAATATTCAAGGACTACATGCACCCATGAAACTCACTATGGAAAAGAAGTTTGCTAACAAGGTTTGTCTATACATTATTCCTGTTGGAACTTAATTTGTGGTGTCAGTAGTTTCATGAGTCTATGAGATTGATTGTAATGACAATACTTTATTACTTTATCTATAAGATAGATGTAGCTGTAGAAACTTTTTATCTTTTTGAGTACACAATATGCCCAATAGGATAAGGGGTAGCATAGCCTGCAGCTGTGTGAGGAGCTTAGACCTTCTACATACTTATCTGTTTCCTTTCACACCCAAGCAGGGAGTGACTGGCCTTTTCCCATTAACGTCAAAGTGCTAGTAAAAAAAGATATGAAGTGAAAAAAATAAAAATGTAAATCAAATTGCAAAATAAACCACTTTGACGTTGACTTTTGCCAGTTGACTGCTTAGAGGTAGGCATTATAATAACAGTGCCTACTTCAAGACCCATATTATACTATCAAACCAGGGAAGAATGTACTAACATCCCTTCGCTCTATAAGTTATAGTTGAGGCTCTTCTGTAGATATTAATGTTTTCAATTACTTTCTTTGATTGTAGAATGAAGTGATTCCTCATGTATTATTATTTTTTGTATTACAGATTGGGCGTCTTCCGTTTCTCCCTAGTTCAAACTTGCAGCTTGACATTCTCACTGGACGTCATCTTGACATCGGCTTTGAAGACATACTCAACACTCACGAGTTTTGTGAAGTTGCAGGACAGCCTCATGCTGTTGTTGAACGGTCTATGGGAATCTTGTGAGATAAATAAACTTTAGTTTATAAATTGATGTTCATTCTGCATACTTTTTATTAAATTTATGTAATAAGGTATAATTGTTATTCGTGTCACAGACAATAACTCATCCAAGCCATTTGAAAATATTGAGAAAACAATTGGAGTTTGTCAACTGTAGAATGTACAATGTTCAATTTAGGATCATAGTCTAAGGCTCGTATTAATAAATCACACTCAACTCTGAGCTCAATCTTGAGAATGTCATTTTCATACAAAACAGCACCTCAATTTCGCCCTTAAGATCGTGATCTGAGTTGAGTGCGATTTATTAATACGAGCCTAAGTGTAGCCTGGGTTTCAAAACAATGGCTGAGGATGCAGGAAGCGGTAAGATGACGATGATTATATTGTTACTTTGCATAAAAACATGAAGTGGAGTAAAGAAATAGTAACAATTACATCACTCGTTAATTTCATTTAATCATCTTTGACTATGTCGAAAATCCTCAGTTGGCAAATCTTCTTCACTTCATTGATTCCGGTGGTAATCTCCTGTTCTCTTGAGTTATGGTATCTGCTCTCAAGTCCTTCCAATATTGCCTGCATCTTATTTTCTCTAACGCAGATTATGAATGGGAAGCCAAACTTTGCTTTGTACCTGTAAAGTTAAGCAGGGGATCTATTACTTAAAAACGTATGATTAAGATCTTAAAAAAATATGGTACTTTATTTTGAAGACCTTTTGTTTCATCGAATCTTTGTTAGCAGCGCCCTCTAGTAAAAAAACGACAAAACACTTCTTACAAATGTTAACAAAAGCATAACGCTCGTTTACTTTCAGTATTAGAAAAATATCGGTAGATGTCTCTTATTCTAAAGATATAATTTTATGTTTACAGTTTAATACTCAAAGAGGTCGCTAGTAGTCCCACACAATCACAATAGGTTCGTCTCGTCTTTTGATCAAAATAATATTATATTTTTTTTTGAATTTTTGCTTTTGATTACCACATAGATTAGACAATCATTGATCTGAAAATCATTTCAAATTCGTGTCAAGTCCCTATTGTTAAATAATATGAATTGCGCTTTTGAAAAGTAGTTTAGTTTCTTTTTTATTTCCTTAAAAAACTCGATGAAGCCTTTAAAAAACTTATATTAATCTTTGACTATACCTTTTAACCCTGATTACCTTTCGTTCCTGGTGTTGATGGTGTTCCGCTGCTCCTCAGTGATATCATTAAGGCCCACACTTCTCTGCTCGTTGGCTGACTCCTGCGTCAGCTCCCCCTGGGCTGCTAGACGGCCAGCGAGGTCGGGGTGGAGCTTCAGGACGACTAACTTGTCTGTGTAAAGAAGTACTCATAAATAATTATAATTACTGATATGTATTAAATAGAGTTTTATTTATATTTAAAGCAGCTTTAAATAGGAATGTTGACACTTTCACTATCTAATAATTTAATTAACTTCTCTCCTCCTTAAAAGTAAGACGCTCTTAAGTAGGGTTGGGTTGTTTTCCGTTATTTTTAAGATTTGTTTATTTGATCTTATATTATTTTAAAATAGGTACCTACATAGGTAGTAAATTAATCACCAGTCGACTCCAAAAATAGTGACACTCATATTTCATACCTACCTAGGTACCTACCAATAATATTTTAAATATCATTGCCTTCAACCCTTAGTTATAAATCGTAAGATGGTTAAATTACTTGCCGTCAAGTAGTATTTTCTCTTTTCAATTGATAAGAAACTAATAATTACACCCTGCTCCTCTTAGCTCACCGGAGGGTTCTTTACGTTGCCACTTTTAATCCACAGAACACCGTTTCATGCCCCATATTCACCATCATCTTATCGCTAGGTATTAGATGGCTCTTCCGTGTCAGGGAGAAATTACTCGTACCTATCTATAAGTCCAATGATTTTGAATATGACCTGAACTTTAATTAAACTTCTATTAGGTATGTCATTTACGCAACGTCATTGGTGCAATATTATATAAACTTTAAATGTGTATTGTGTAGGTATATCAAAAAAATAAATGTTTGGATTTCTTTATTACATCATAAATTAACTTTATAATCTTTTAAAGAACCGCTATCAATTTACAACATGTCGAATGTTTCTTGAACAGGTAGGTATTACCTACTTACTACCTACCTACCTATTTAAAAGTGCTCGATTGACTTCACCAAATACCTACCTAGGTAGTCAATATTTTTGAATTGGACAATGACACATATTCATGTTAAATTACTTTAAATAAATGAAAGTGTATTTTCCATAAAATTTTACTTAGACTCTGCTATGAAAACGAACTTTTCTTCAACTTATGTTAACTTCACTATGATAGTACGTGATTCGTAATACCATGAGAGAGACCAATAGAACATCCCATATACAGATTTGGCATCGATAAAACTACATACCTTCAACACTAAGTTGTTCCAAATACTGACGGAATGCATCCCGAAGACTTGCGACGTCTTTAAACGGCCTCTTCCGTTGCACCTTCACTGCTGCATCGCTACACAACTCCACCACGTTTCTGAACGTCCATTCGAATTGTTCTACACTCAGTTTGTTTACTTCAGAAATTGTCAAAATGGAAGTCATGGTGGGCCTACACTAAATCAAAGACTGACATGTACTATGGCGGCTATCTGCTCTTATCGTAAGGTCATTACGGGTTCAGATGGAGACAAACATACATTAGCGTGTTTCGGTGAATTACTGACCCGCTAATGTGGAGATAAACTTGTTGTGGTTCAAATGTTCCATTGTTTTTCGTTGTTAATTTTAAGAGGGACTTAATGACTTTAAATTATTTGTTGCCATTTTTTTAATTTTCAGACCTCTTTTTCGGACTTGTTATTGTAACACTGCGACTAATTTTAATTTATTAATACATTTTATACTTAGTCAATGGTTATAAACGTTTATACTTACCTCTATGCGTAACCGGTAAATAAAGAGCCGGCAACCTGAAATAAAAAACCATCTCGCTGCTCGTTTGGAGATGTATCTCCACCTTATAGAAGCCACGTGAGGTCCCCAGAGCCAGACCCCTCTTTCCCACTGGGCACAATGGGCACGTGCCCAGGGCCCCGCAATCTATTGGGGCCGCAGATCAGGGTCTGGAGGTTCAATGATTACCAAACTTGGCCTCTAATTGGTGAAAGACAGCCTTGCCCTTGCCCAGAGCTTAGCCGGGAAAGGTACTCGTACCTATGTATGGGGCTTTAAAGGCAGGCAACGCATCTGCGCCTCTCGAATACCTAATTGTTAATGCCAATGGGAAAGCTTTGATCATTAACAATCAGAAATCACTCATGCTCCTTACCTCTCTCAGAATTCAGTGTTCTGTATTCTGAGTTACCAGATATAAAAAACTAATTGTAAGTAGGTACTTACTTACTTACTCCTCAGCGACAACATGTTTTAGTCCAGCATATTTTAGGCCTCGAATACTTAGTTAATATACCGTTTGCAATCTGGCACGCTAACTTCTTGTCGGCAGCTGAAGTAACAGAACGCTATTTATACACAGTCGGTTCATAAGTTCTGTCAAAGCCTTATATTTTTGATTTTTAAAGACCGGCCAGAAGTTACGCGCCTAATTTAAAAAATAGAACATTCATACATGTCGGAAATAGAAGAACTAATTATTTTTGTACATTATTTGAATATGGAATGGACGAATAAAGACGATAGAGTCACGGGCTTTCCGCTGCACCACTGTTGTAACGCATAGAAGGAGATTTTCAATTTCGTACAAAAGTTGAAAAAAGCGTCCTATTTCTTTTATTGTACTATCAATCGATACAATGAAGTCTCAAGATTTCTAAATCGTAAAAAAGCGGCAGGCCTTGCTCTTTTAGGAACACTGGCAGTCATCAGAACAGTCAAGGCGCCAAACGAAAAAAATCCCGTGCGTAAACAAAAAACGCCAGCTCACCAGCTGTGGCTAAGCAGAACCAAACTAAAAAGAGTGCTAAATGAAAACCTGAGACCACGTGCATCGTAAAAAGACCGGATTTTTTCTAATGATCGTATAAAGAAAATTAAGCAGGAAAAATCCCGGGCTCTGTTACGACGGCACGCGGGAAAAAAAAACTGCGAAATTATTTTTTTGGATGTCCTTTTTTTACGATAGGTTTAGGTTATCACAAACAAAATGATCAAGTGTATGCCCACATTAGTGAAGAAGCAAGCACGTGTATTTCGAGGGACCAGTGAGGTCATCACCCTTCCTCATTCATGATTTGGCTTGGACTCTCGGATTCAGGCATAACTGAGGTGTTTTTCGGTAAAAATTGGGGGAAAATCAAGGCCTTACTATATCAAAATACTGTCTTAACAAGCATTGTACAACCCTTTTCTTAAATAATAATCAAGAACAGACATAGGACATACCAACAAAACTCTACACCGGCTCATAGGGCCCGAAGCACGAAATACTGGTTGACGGCGCGCGGAATTGTCTTCACCCAGCATGAACACCGGCTCTCTCCTGTCCACATTTAAACCGATGGGATTGCAAGTTATACATGTACCAATATTTGAAGAGGAAAGTCTGTACTTGACCTCACCCGAATTTGGTGTCTCTCCGAGCGTTTCTGATTAAATCAGCGAAAGAAAGGTGTAAGAATGTGGTGCGTGCAGCGATCGATGACTGTCTTCGTAGATTAAAGGCATCTGTCCAAAATGGAGGAAGACATTTCAAATGATATTGATAAAAATATATTGTAAATTTAATATCCTTTCATTTCATATATAATTTTTATGTATATCTCCAAAGGTGTATCAATAATTTCCTAAAAAGTTTGTGACAGAACTTATGACCCGACTAAGTATTTACCCATTACAAGAAAGCTTAGGACGTTTGTATTCCTATCACACCTCGTCTTTCGGTTGCCGACACTCCTCAAACGCGTGTTCGACTTAGAGTGATAGGATAACGAGATAACGATAATCATTATTTACTTTAATAGGTAAGTAAATACTTCCTATTAACATGTAGATAGCTTGCATTATAAACAATCTAATCTTATCTCAAAAACCAAGTAACTTACGAGGATCATACTCGGTAGATGGGATTCAATGTTAAATTTTGGAGGACCTGTCAAAATATTGTTAGAAACTCATATTTTGTACTTTTGTATAAGAACAACTTAAAATAGAAAGTCTAACAATCAAGGTACAACTACTGTAGTAAAGTGTATAAATAATTTAATTTAATAGTTTTTTTCATAAGCCTCATTCCTAATCCCAGGTCGAACCGTATTAATGCAACCAAATCGACCTAAGCCCTATATTAGGTAACTCTATATTCGATCATTGTTTTCAGAAAAAGCACACTCCATTTAAATTATACAAAACATATATCATAAAATATGAAAGCTTGAAACGACTCCTTTTATGATATGTTATCATTTTTTAAATCTATGCATGTTTTTTTTCCTATCGGTGTCTGAACATTAAATGAAGATAAAATGGGGTTTAGGAAATGGTCTGCCCAGAATTTAAACAAATAAAATATTTTTTTTTACAAAGTAACGTATCATCTATCTTCTATCTTCTGTACTTGCATTTTTGTTTGTAACGAATAAACTCAAAAAATATGGGACCGATTTCAAAAATTCTTTCACCATTGGAAAGCTACATTCACCCTAAGTGACATAGGCTATATTTTTTCCCGTTACGGAATGATTTTTTTCGGTACGGGGGTGAAACCGCGTGCACCCGTGCGAAGCTGGGGCGGGTCTCTAGTCTCTAATAAAGTTCTAGGCGCGAAAACCCTGGATTTCTGGCTCGTACCGTACTCTACGTTTGAGCTCTACGCATAAATAGGTACTCGATGGAATTTATGTCTGGACTTAGTTTTTTTTACTTTATGGAGAGGCAAACGAACAAGAGAGTTACCTGATGGTATGTGATTACCGCTGCCATTGGACATCAACCGCAAAATGGTCGCAGATGCGTTCCCTACATCCTCCCCAACTAAGCTCTGAGCACCTTATTCACCGATTCAGAAACATAGCACAAAAGTTACGAAGTTTTACTTCAATTATGGTCTTCTGTAAGGTGTAAGGTCTTCTTCTCTACCTCCTTTAAAAGTATTTTCTCTCATTCATTTGTGCGTAAAGTGACTTCTTGAAAAAACTGCTGCGCGCGCGCTGTGTAAGTATTGTATATATATAAGTATGTAGTAATAAATCGAGCATTGTCGCGTCTGTGTCGTTTCTAAAAAGAAAGAAGTGTGTTAGAACCTATGAATCTAATTTTATTAGGAAAACTAGCGGGCGCCCGCGACTTCGTCCGCGTGGATTTTGGTTTCTATATCAACTTTTTTTCCCGTTAGGGGTGGATTTTTGAAATAATCTTTGAAAGGGGATGCCTACGTCATATTATCTTTATGAATGCAAAGTCTCAGCCCGATCGGTTAAAAATGACAAAGTTTCATACTAACGTTCATTCCCTATTTGACCCCCTTGAGGGTTAGAAATTATCGATATGACTGCTTAGGCGATGCCTACGTCATAGTAGCTTTATGTATGCAAAGTCTTAGCCCGATAGGTTTAAAATTGACAAAGTTTCATACTACCGTTCATCCCCTATTTTACTCCCTTGGGGGATGGAATTTATCAATCTCATTGATTAGGCGATGCCTACGTCAGAGTAGCTTTATGGATGCAAAGTCTCAAGCCGATCGGTTAAAAAATGACGAAGTTTCATACTAACGTTCATCCCCTATTTTACCCCCTTGGGTGTTGGAATTTTACCCTCTTGGGGGTTGGAATTTATCAAAATGATTTCTTAGGCGATGCCTACGTCATAGTAGCTTTATGTATGCAAAGTCTCAGCCCGATTGGTTTAAAATTGACAAAGTTTCATACTACCGTTCATCCCCTATTTTTCCCCCTTGGGGGTTAAATTAATCAAAATCCTTTCTTAGCGGATGCCTACGACATAATATCTACCTGCATACCAAATTTCAGCCCGATCCGTCCAGTGGTTTGGGCTGTGCGTTGATAGATCACTATGTAATCAGTCAGTCAGTCAGTCAATCAGTCAGTCACCTTTGAGTTTTATAGATATAGATAGATAGATTTAATACCACCACCACTATATCTTCCTACAATCAAATAACTCGTCTACAATGCTAAAATTCACATCACATAATAATTCTAATTGCGTTGCCCCTTCATCCGCTTCACACCAGTGCTTAACGACTTATATAATTTTGATGAACGTACTAAAGAAACATACAAAATATTGTTGGTAAAAAAGCAAATAAGAGATCGAGAAGGAAATAAAGAATCTCCGGTCAAGTCGAGGAAAGAACTACACCCGCCCATGGACATTTAAACAACTCCACAAATGACGCAGTTGCGTTTCCTTTTTTTTAAAGCTCCGTTAAGAGCTACATCACTTTGGTCTTCTATAAGGTGGAGGTGCTAGCTAAGGGGCTCATTCATGTGGTACCTAGTTCAATTTTTCTCTTCGAACTCTATGAGGTGTGGGTAGGTACTTCCCAGGTGAGCGGCTCATTCGAGTGGAAGGACAACTCCCTCCTTGAACTCATACTGAAAAAAATCGTTGAGATTAAAATGTAGGCTTATACTTACTCAGCTTTTGTGTTACTGTCCACGTATACCGTCAAATGAGCTCTGATATATGGAATCACGTCGCGTTTCCTCTCCCTCAGCGCCGGAGCTGCTCTAAATTTCGCGGTAAAGGGAAACAAAAGCGACATTTATGTGTCAGCTGTATCGAGGTGCGAATAAATCAGAGAGCGTTGACGCGGGATGGTGCTAACGAGTCCTGAGGGAGGGAACGCCGACAAATGGCCGCGGGGGAGTGTCGCGATCTTACGCACACCATTTCGCTCGGTTTTGGAGGATAAATAAAAACATTTGGTTCTTTCGGAATTTCGTGGTCATTCTCAGTTCCATTTGTATGTCGGCTGCTTGTAAAAGAATTTGCCTTAAAAGATCCGTTGAAATATGTAGTCTTACAGAAAAATAAATGGTACTAAGTACCTATAAGTAAAATATGTGCTCTCGTGCTCTTCTCTCACTTGTTTTATTTTAGCTAGGTTTTAATATTTTAGTATTTCCGGTTGTTGTGGGATGCACAAGTACCTTCATACGATATAAATTCAGCGTGACAATTGAAATTGCCAAAACCACTGCCACATAACTAATTCCAAAGTAATCATAATATGTGAATATATTTATTTTTAATACTTGTAGGTAAGTACTACCTAAGTACTTTTCATAAATTTCCGAACAAGTAGTTAACTTGACTTGAATTTTATCGTGAGGTCGTACAAAAAAATCTTTGTGTATCTCATGGTTACCCCATTTATTCGGATCTCGAAAACCGCATTCAAAACATGAATGCGAAACGTTTTAGATAATAGCAATTTGAAATTTGATAAGACTGTTGTTTGTCATAGCCATAAGTAATTTTATTTTTATACGGCAAATAATTATAAGGCTGAGACACGACCAAAACGGAGATGTGTGAAGCGGTTGGGAGATGTGCCTTAGGTAGCCAATAGGGCTTCTATGCTGAGATTGTCACGATTGTTAAGTCCAGAGGTGGTATTCACTAAGCGCAAATGTCATACTCTCACGGCTGTGTCGTCGTTGACAGTACTAAATTAAAAATTACTATTGACAACGATGACACAGCCGTGAGATTATGACATTTGCGCGGAGTGAATTGCACCTCTGATCCTGTTGGCTGCTTACGGCACATCTCGTCAATATACATATTTTACTGTTCAAGTTCTTGTTAGTCAACTAACGAGGACTTATAACTATCAGCAGTGTCCATTAATCTCTAAATCTATTAAAAAAACGCATTAAAATCTGTAGCTTTAAAGATCTAAGCATTCATAGGATTTGACAGACGGCGGATATCGACGTTGTTTATACCATGTAGTGATATAGAGCACGCAACACAAAGTCCTTTTTTGTGGCGGGAAATGCCTCTGCCATGCTGAGATGCTTGCATGCTGAGACCCTCTGCCATAAGGGTAATGTGGGACTCCTGGAAGAATAAGACTACCCATTAAACCCAGACAGGTCCAGTGGGTGCCATATGCCTGAGGCCAGGGTAGGGCTCTGCCAACACACGCTACCTCGATCGTCTCGTGGTTCTTGGGCTTAGGCGCTTTTTTCGGCTCCGTAGCGTGAGGCACCTTTTTTGGCCTTATTGCCACGCTTCGCTTCCACCGAAACCTCAAACCTCGCATTCAATCATCAACTAGTCAATAGCTATCCGATTAACTAGTCAATAAATACTCACAAAAACTCCATCTCTGATGATCCTCCATCCATCCATGATTTGACCAATTATTTGGACGATAATATCAAATAGACAGCTATGCTCGTTTCTCTGGATCGCATTTGAAGTCCTGCAGCACACAACAAAGGCCATCGACATAGCTCATCGGATAAGCAAGCTGAAGTGGCAGTGGCTGGCCATTAATGCCGCAAAACCGACAGCCGGTTGGCGTAAACCTAGAAAACGTAGTGTAGGACGCCCTCAGGCCAGGTGGCGTGACGATTTCCGAAAGCCTGGCAAGAACTGGATGCAAGTCGCCGACGATCGGGATAGTGGAGAACCCTAGGAGAGGCCTTTTAACAGCAGTAGACTGCAATAGACCGATAAATAAACGAAATAGTTTTGGAATCCTACTACTATTATAAAGGCGAAAGTTTGTATGTGTGGATGTATGGATGTATGGATGTATGGATGTTTGTTACTCTTTCACGTAAAAACTACTGAATGGATTTGAATGAAACTTTACCACAATATAGCTTATACATCAGAATAACACACAGGATATTGGAAATCGAAATCCACGCGGACGGAGTCGCAGGCAGCCACTAGTCTCAAATAAAACAGTTGACGAAAAATTAAATAATAGGTTCTGTGAATATAGGTAAGGCGTATCGATTTTCATGTTTTTTTTCGTTGATACTGTGTGGCTGTATAAGTAGATACCTACATATACTCATCATCATCACATAATACTCAGTTAAACGTAACTTTTTCTAATACTTAATATCTTTCTACGTATTTAGGGAAACCATAATGAGTACAAGAATATCATCAAAAAAGAATTCTTATTTTACAAAATTATTACGATATTTCGACTTTGAAAAAGCTGATTAGGCTTCCTTCCATATCAGTAACCATCAATCGTAACACAATTTACAATGATAGATAAATGGTTTTTTGTTTATATTTACTATTGTATTTCTCATCAAAACCTTGAAGGAAAGCTTTCAACATAACTTACCTTTATTAAGTAAAGCCATCATCTTGCAACATTGTCTCGGCTATTAGGTACCTATGTTATATGTAGTATGTATATCAAGTACATAGGTAAAGTCGCTATTTTTTCTTAAAACTAGTCAGTAAGTATAGTCGTTAGAATTGCCTACCTATCTACTAATTAAATTGAAAGCTTTTGCAATTATCACGAGTGGTAGCTACTGAAGTGGCGATAACAATTTTATTTGTTTATTTAATTTTTTGTTGCTACGGTCCTTTTAATTATGGGTTTTAATATAATTAGGAATTCTCCTCTGACTATGAAGTTTTATGGACAATGAAAAACTCATAAAGTTTAGCATAGCTATTATCATGCGTGTCGTAATAACAATAAGTGAAAAGTTGCGTAATAACTAAATAATGGTATATTAATGCGCAACTATAATAAACACTGGCCACCTTTTACCAACAAAAACATTATGATAGTGGCACTCTAGAGAAATCAAAACGTGGTGCTTTAAAATGATATGGAAACAATAAACATAAAAGCTGCGCCGTGCAAGGCGCATGTGATTGCTGTGAATTAATTAAAGTGGTTTTCATTATGTGTATAAACGCAGCGTCGGTCGCGCGGCGGCCGCCATGTTGGATCGCGCGGAGGCGAGGTACGGCTCGCCGCCGCCAGGGCGGGGCCTCGATCGCAGATAAGCTCGCCGAGTCGCCGGCTGACAGCCGAGCCGATGCAGCCCGTCGCAACGCAACTCTCAACAACCCACCCAATTTTGTCGATCAAGTTTTATTTTTCCTTTTTTTTGGTGAGTTTCTTTCGCAGATTTTGGGCCGCTTGGACTAAGGTTTTCTCTTGAATTTAGGTATAAATAATCATTATGTATTACGAGACAGCACCTTAGAAAACTTGTACATTTTCAAATATTTTCAACTTTTGTTAACATGAAAATGATTTGACGTCGCAAAAACAACGTTTGGTCTACAATTTGTACCGAAGAGTTGGTAGAGATCATGGTAGAGTGTGCTTTTTTGAAATAAAATACTTGCATCCTAGGAATCTTTTCTACATAATCAGCTTAGTGTAGACAGGTGCTTTCCATCTTATGATTTATTTATTGAAAAGTACTGCCACATGATACTTATCTACACAAAAATATCAATGACTATTAAAAATAATAATAATCCTATCTTTAATATTACCACAAATACATTGCACAAATGTATTTTTTTTTTAATTTTTACACAATCATATAAGAAGCGGGATTTACTTAGCTACCAAAATAACAGTGCAGAGAATACTATAAAGGTAAAAACCGGCCAAGAGCGTGTCGGACACGCCCATGAAAGGGTTCCGTAGCCAAAAGAAAGGCGGACCGCATGGGTAAGACACCATTTAGTAAGGGCAACTGCACGTCATAAGTTGGTCGAGTTGTATAAAAATAACTATGTATGATACAGAGTTCGCTATAGTTTTCATTGAAAGTACTTACTTGGAGGTATACAGGTCATTTTTTTCAGAATTATTGTAATGGTATCTCAAAAGTTAAGGGGGGGGGCGCTCTAATTTTAACTTTGTATTTATATATCTCGAGACGGGGGGGTTGGATCCACATAGTTTCAAGGCAATTTTTGTTGTATTTTAAAATAACTTTTTAACGATACCCCACACGATGGGGTAAGTCGATTTTTTTTCGAATTTACTCTTCGTTGTATGGGAGGGGTGTAAAAAATAATTATTTAGCGATTATTTGTAAAACCAATTCTTTAATTATCACTATACATCTCTCCACCAATTTTCGTGGCAATCGGTGCAGAAACGGCGGAGAACGAGCCAGGACAGACAGACAGACAGACAGACATGACGAAACTATAAGGGTTCCTAGTAGACTACGGAACCCTAAAAATGAGTGATTTCCACAGAATTTGCCATGCTACAGCTGCCTAGCTAGGTATACTTATGAATTGGTCAGAAACATTGAACGATTATTATTTTTAAGGTGTGAAAAAAAATTCAACGATGTCGTTTTTGCTCCATAATATTTTATTTCCTACACTGATTTAGTTAGAAATGAATTCAAAATATCATCATATTTCGCTATCTAGTTTAATTTAGAGACTTGTTAAACAACCAAAGTAAAGTCAACAGAAATATAATTCATAGACAAACTAACAATTCACTTAGTGACACAGTCGTATTTCAAGATAGCGCGGTTCAAGTCCCGCCGGGAACGCAACAATGCTATCGAAGTTTTTCATCCACCCGGCCGTCGAGACATTTGATTCCCTTATCTAGTAACGGCTATAAAACCCTTCTACGTAACACATGATGCAACCCGGCCTGATTTACAACAACTCTCGGCCACAAAATACCCTCAGTTTACTTTAAACAATCCAAACGACCGACACACAATACCCGAAATAATTTATTTATACGCTATGGGCAAACTAGGACCTTTATCTATTTGTTCGGGACTTTAGGTTGGATAAAATGGATAATGTGTTTCTTTATGTGCGTAATCGTAAAGTCTGTGTCGCGGCGTCATGGGGTTTGATGCCTGGTCCAGACGTAAATCTCTGAAAGGGTACGTTTGATGGCTATAAAATGACGTTGCGACGTAAAACGTGTTTGGTTAGGATCGTCATTAGATTTACAGGCGATGTCTTTATTCAACCATGTAAGTAATTAATTAAGTTACATTCGTTAATCCTCCATAGGGCTCTGTCGATATAAAGAGTACCATATTTTGAGCCCTATCTGCTCTGTAAAAGTCGGAGCGACGGTGGCCTAGTGGTACGGACGTGAGGTCCGCAGTTCGAATCCTGGCCCACACCTTTGGATTTTTCGAAATCTATGTATGGATTTGTGCCATTAGCTCGCTGTCGATATATAGAGTACCATATTTTGAGCCCTATCTGCTCTGTAAAAGTCGGAGCGATGGGTTACGAAGGTCTGATGGCAGTCGCTTCACTGTAATTACCAGACTTGCCAAATCCTGGATCATGGTCAAAGCGGACCCCGCATAGAAACGGGATAAACGCTAGGAAGAAGAGAAGAATCTGCTCTGTAAAATGTTAGCAACAAAACATAAAATTAACACATGTGCAATATACGAACAAGCTCGTATTAAATTACTGATTTTAAATTTGTTTACGGCTTTTGCAACTTGATACTACTTCATATTATTCTATCCCTTCCAAAAGAGATAGAGATAGGTACATACATTATTCAATTACGTTTATTATAAAGTAGGTATCTTTACGATGAAATGAACCTTAAAGTGTTATTTTCGGTTATCTATCCATTAAGAATTCTTTTTTTCGGTTTTTACGTCTGCGATAACGAAACAACTACACACACATATTTTTTATACTCAGTATTTTATTGTTTTATTCCTTTAGATAATACATTATGTATGTAGTTTTTTGTTGTGTTTTACAGAGAACGTCAAATACAAAGTTACCTTCAGAAACAATAAAATGTCAGAGTTTTAAGGTGTACTCGTATTGTAGAAATCCGTTTTTATGTAGGTATGTATTTGCACTAATCTATACTAAAATATAAAGCTGAAGAGTTTGTTTGTTTGAACACGCTAATCTCAGGAAAGACTGAAAAACCGATTTGAAAAAATATTTTAGTGTTGGATAGTCTATTTGACGAGCAAGGCTTTAGGCTAAAGTATATACTATATACCTGTTATGTGTGCGGAAACCGGAGACCACGACGCGGACGGAGTCGTGGGCGCCATCCATCCATCCATCAGTAGATAGTTTGATTACTTATTTTTTCTCAGTTATTTTTTCTCTTATATGAATATAAATATCTATCTGTCTTAAAATTATTTTGAACGTTGGTCTTAGTAGAGTCGCGATAATGTGGCGCATTACAACTTTGTTGTTAACTAAACAGTTTGGCTAATAAATAACAAGCTGACTTGTATGCGCTACGTTCGTTTGTAAGTTCTAGAAGTATGTTGTAGCCACCGAATAGAGAAATACACTGTTCTTTGGACATCACTATAGTGAAGAAATCAGCCAATTCATAGTGGCGATGAATTTGCTTAGCGAGCAAACGATTACCTTTCAGCGGTAGGTACCTACTCCGAGGTTTAAGTCAGCAGTACCTACTCCTAAGTTTAAGTCAGCAGTACCTACTCCGAGGGTTCGGTTAGAGCAGGGGCACATGCAAAGTTCACACGAAGCCATGATTTATGCGGCAGTGGCGTGACGGGCCAGGGCGCGGCAGGTACCGCGTTTATAGCGGAACTCTAATTTACGACCGCTCTAAATTACGTGGATTTACTGCGCGCCTTTATTGGCTCGCCGCGGACCGCCCTCTGCCTCCCCCACTTTAGACCCCCCTCCTTTCGGCGGCTAAGAAACCGGCAACGAATAATGCAGCTAAAACTGCATAATTTAATGCGCCGTAAAACCGATGGCGGACTCTAGCGGTTCTGGAAAATTGCAGGTGGATTCAGTAGCGTAAAAGCTGCTAGTATGGACTTTTTTCCAAGTAAAGATCAGCAATGCGCTTGTTACTAAGAAGAGAGGTAGAGCTTAGTGGAGCTTTCACTTGAATGAACCGATCGTGTGGGGAAGTACCTTACAGAAGTCCTTAGTGAAGTAGCACTTCCTCACTGTTTTGCTACGTTTCTGCTGGTGAATAAGTTCATCAGAGCTCAGTTGGGGAGGTCTTAAAAACAGGCAACGCATCTGCGACCCTTGTGTGGTAATTGATGTTCATGGGCAGGGGTGATTTTTACAAAAAAACTAAATATCATGTAACGCTCGCAAAAATAAAAGTCCCACATCACATCAGTATGTGTCATAATAATTTAGGGATTATTATTTTGTTTGAGTAAGCTGAGTCGCAGGATTCCCATTCATTAGGTGACTCACACCGCAACTTAGGAAAACAAACAGACGAACGTAGATTTCTGTCCCGCCTCTGGAATGTATCAAGTAATCGTGAAAATGAGTGCGCAGGCGCAAGGCCACGTCACATCCGGGCTTATCTCCGTAGAGAAAGCGGATGCTGTCTGTCGGCGAGTTCAAACAGATCGGCCCTTTGTCGGCGTCCCGACCTAATTGCTCTGCAAAACCTTTTTAAAGCTCTTTAATGAAGCCGTGTTATCAGCGAAAACGCATTGTCGAAGCCTTTCTAAAACATTCGAACTGTATTCGGGCAATTATCCTTTTTGTCTTTTATTTCGACCTTTCTTTATGCAGAAAAGAAAGGGAATCGTCTAGCAATAGTGCAGACTTTTTACAAGCATTAAAATTCAATAGCGAACAACGTCAAGTAACAGTTAATATGCACCAGTCTAAGCCATTTAAACAATTGTTTTGAGCTAAGAGATAATTTAAAGAAGAAGATTAAAGTTAGCCTTGATCTATGAAACCTTTTTGTATAAATTATCTTCAGAATTAAAATTGTACAAATACCATGTACCTGCCCACAAAAACAAACAAAAAGTATGTACGAGGTTTAAGATATGACACGTTTTATAGTGGATTAACTTACTTTGATAAGTCCTTAATTTTTTATATACCTAATGACGTATTAATTTGGCATTCCTATATATGCAGACATGTATTGTACAACTATTAATCTTTACAATTCTTAAACTAATAGTTCTTTATACAATTAATGCACATATCCCTTGTTTAATCTAATTAGTGGATTAAAACTCTGAAAGCTTGTATCAATATTTTTTGCTGGTATATGGAGCCATTCGTCTAATGAGTGACGGGTAGCCCGCGTTCCCAAGCCCTGAGACTGAGAATCATTAAATGGGCATCGGGTCTCGGCCCGGCTTTTAAATTCTAATCTAAGCCTATTAAACATCACGAAACCCTCTCCGATCTCTCTTGAATGCATTTCCAAGTAACCGAGCCGATATAATTGTAAAAAATAAAACCCTGGACGGACAACAAACACGTTTTACCTAAGCATAATTTGCATCTGATGTTGAGTGACGGGTTATGTCAAAGTCTTGTGGCTTTCAAAAATGATTCTATTGAGGTACTATTTAGAGTTTATATTTGATTGGTGTGTAATGTAGATGGGCTTTATCAAGGCGGACGTATGTTTTATTGCGTTGGCGGCTGGGCTGTAATTGGAAGCGAGGATGCGCGGGCGCTGTAAAGGCAATTGACCAGAAAATAACGAGCCCTCGCCGCTATACGAAGCTGCACATGCCTCTATATACAGCTGCCGTGTGTCGAGACTTTTACTGCCAGCATAAAATATGTTTTTTTTTTTCAAAATTAAAGGGCGCTTAGTTAATGAGAATAATGGCCGGCACCTAAACAGTTTAAATTGCATAATTTTAAAAGATGCAATTAATTAGTTATTCTTTACTTTTAGTTGTACAACGCAATATATTTTTTGGTGATAATTGATGAACGTAACGTCTCTCACTTCTGTGGCCGCTTCTACCGCATATTTGGATGAAATGATAGGTTATCCTTGTCAACGGTTATGCCCACGTTAGAAAGCGCATTGATAGCATGAAATCACACTAATTCTCGCGTAGGTGTCTGTCAATTAAACCCACACAAAACATGCCAAAGTAATTGGTAAGCAATTGGACTGCAATTTAGCTAAATTCTATTGAAAAATATATCCATTATTGTATTTTTTGATAAGGTATATTAAAAGAAAAGCCTAAAAACTAAGCATTTATTTCTCCTTTCCATTTATTGCTTCCAGGCAATATGCTATGATTCTGAATCCTATTATGTTGAAAGTGGTTATTAAAGCAAATCATTTCATAATAAATTATTTATTTATATCAATTTATAGAAATCTTCAAGCTAGAGAAACCTGCCTCATCACAATTTTTCCTACTTCATTTGTCACGCCCATTCATAAGCAGTTTATGTTTATTGACAACTGATGTTTGCAGCGCTAAATGTTTAACAGTTATTACGACGTAACTATGGAGATGTTATAAAAATAATACAGGGTTCCGTACCATGGATAATGACTGGGAAGATTTGTAAAAGGCTAATTGTAACAGCAAAAGCAGAGCAAATCTCTCCCTCATTTCCCTAATCGGAAAAAAAAGTATCATATAACCTAAGTCAGCCCAACCAAATTTTATCAAAATCCGTTCAGTGGTTTCAGCGCGATTGACGGACATACATGCAAACTATCATATGTTTAACATTAGTATGATAAAATGATTAAAGCAATTGCAAGTAACAACCTCTACTTTAAACGTAATTTGTAGACATTTGAGTGATGAAAAATGCAATGGATGGCTATAGATTGAAATACAGACATACCCATCACCTTAAGTAAGTATATGTACAGTACACCTATGTATGAACATTTACAAAGTACTTTCTCTAGTAGTCTTAATAAAATCAAATAGAGCACTTTACTATTGTGCCATGAAGCCTTCTCTGTGGCAGTCATGCATGGTATTATTTACCTTTCCGTAAGTTGTATCTTTCCGTATGTCACTACAATCATTGAAAAACCCAAAAATTACTCTGTTTTCTTTAAAGCGTGATCCTACTAATATTATAAATGCGAAAGTAACTCTGTCTGTCTGTCGGTCCGTCCGTGTTACCCTTTCCCGCTTGAACCTCTCAACGGATTTTGATGAAATTTGGCACAGACAAACTTTAGACCCTGAGAAAGAACAAAAGCTACTTCTTTTCGAAATTCACGCGGACGAAATCGCGGGCGGCCGCTATAGTAGCAATATAAATGGAACTATTATAATAAGCCTAGCACATTAAAATCTGCGGATCTCTAAAATGTTAAATCGATTCGCAACGTTCGTCAGCTGTTACTCATTTGATAGCAATATTTGGTTATTACAACTAAAACTGGATATTCGAATCGCAATTTGTTTGATTTGGGCCATAACCATTTCGATAGATCTTGTGTATCGAGGCGATCATTCGCACTGCAGAGCAATTAAACATCAAAACATCAATATTTAGTTTCAGACTTTACTACTTATATATTTGTGTCATACAATATGTAACAATAATAATTTAAATTATTTCAAAGTTTTATTTGCCAACATTTTAACACTTATAATGGGTTTTTTTCTATGTTCAATATTACAGTTAAGAGGAGTGTCAAGTGCGTGCCTGAATGACTTCGATAATTCTTAACTATTTGACACGAAAAATCTTTATCATTACTAAAAGTATCACATTATTCCACTGGTCAACATTCCATATCCTATACCAATCAATACAAAGATTCAATGAAAACTGTCATGTTTACCTTTATTGCATGTAAATAGTGAGCCCAATTTTATTTATAAAATACTTTGCGTACAATTTACCCTGCTTGAAGTAACATTATCACAAAATGTAACAACATCAGCAAATGATCTCAAAATAAAAATACATTTTTGTACCTTTAAGACAATGAACAGCCACTGAAAAAGTGGAACAGTGCCTTATTAAGCGTAAATACATGTGTATCAAAACGCAATCCGTTATGGGTAAGGACTAAACTGAATACTGATACATATATGTATTGAACCTTATATTACATGTTAATTAATAGGGAGCCAAATTTAATTTATGAGAAAACTACATTCTTTGAATATTTTTTAACGTTACGTTCGAGTATCACTACTAAACTTAATGATCACAAAATATAAACCCATTATTGACGCCTTTAAAACAATAAACAGCCGCTGAAATAGCGGAACAACGCCTTAACAAGTGTAAATAAATGTGTATCAAAACACAATCCGTAATGGTTATGGACCCAACGCGGATAGTGGAGTCCATACAACTCGATGATGATTCCATAAATTTATACAGTACACAATAAAAATGCTCGAACAAAACAGCGTCACCGAGGTTTATGGTCTGCGCGTATAAATTCCAATCATTGTTTCTCCAACCCGTCTAGTATGGAACGGCGGCTGGGCTAATTACCGTGAAATTGGTCAATGAACAAGTTTATTAGGGATTTAGCGACTGAGACACGAGTCAGACTTTTTCATATTTACACTTTCTTTGAGACAGACTGTCTCGTGGATACCATGGCGCGATTATACTATTCTGCTGAGAATAACTTTCTTCCTCGTATTCACTGAGATGAATTTGTTTGCCTATTATGCTCCTGTATCGTAAGGACAAATCTTATGTGCTGTTTTTTTTACGGAAAAGTTCACCCGACTGACCCTTCAAAATGCTTTTTATATAGCCAACATATGTAACACATAGGTGTGGAAATAATTCGGTTCTTCCTGTTTTACTGACAGTCAGAGATTTTTTTTATCTTTTTTGCTTTTAAAAAACAATTTTTAAGTCTGGTCTTTGATAGTTACTCTAGGGGTCAAACTTTTGTTATTTAAATGATGCAAGTATCTCTGATTCACCTTGACATAAATGACTGTTTACGGAGCGACAGTCGTCGGCGCCTGGCGAGCCCATGTTAATTAAAACGCAATAAAACCGGCCAGAAATAATAAATACGCACCAACCTACATTAATTTACACTTGGCCTGCTCTTGTAATAAAACTTGGACTAATTAGGAACAGATATATATCGATATTTATAAAGATATTAATCTGTTTATTAGACCGATATTAATTGAAAAGTGATACTGACGTAGTAAATATATTTTATAATGCCTTACGCAAACTTGATTTACAACCGTAGGAATAAAAATATTAAATCTTTATAGAATAAAATGAAATTTAATTACTTACGCCTATAATTAAGCATTAAGCATGTTTATATTTATTATCATGAAGGAACACAGTAATTGAAATAATTTATATAATAGCTCCTATATAAAATATCACTTAATATTTTTATATTGACTAACGCCAAAATCAATAGGAGATCTTAATTACATCACAACGTCATATTTTTCCACTAAATCTTCTTCTTATAACTCAAAATCATCTAATCATTACGATTACTTATCATTACAAAAAATAATATCGAATTTTATTTTATTTTTCAACATTTTAAATGTTCGTAGCAATGTTCATGTCATTCGGAGGACGAATAGCCTACGTGGTCCACGCTACGGCGTAGCACACAGGTAGCTAGCGCGTAGGTGGAGCTTTCCTACTACAAAGGGACGGCTGGGTGGGTGCGGCTTTCACTTATACGAGTATAATGTCGCCATTTTGGATTTTTAAAGTGAAAAAAGTTAATGGCAGCGTAGATTGGTTTTTAGGTTTATCGATTATTTAAAAGCTTAATGCTGAATTTATTTGGATGTTTAGGTTGCCATCAATGTATGTAAGTAATGTGCCTCCGTTACCCGAAAATGGCTTCAATGGGATACTTTTAAAATTACTTCAGTATATCCATGTTTGAAATAATTTTAAAGAAACTTTATCAGAAATTATCACGGAACAACCTGCCACAGACTTTGACTTAAAGTGGCTTCCATCTCTTCATTAAAACACTGCCACATAGCCAGAGCAAAAATGATTTTTCAAACTTGCAAATGAAGCGGTGTATCAAAGCTCCGTATCTGAACTAGAAAATATAATTAATAAAAAATATGAATAGTTTCTCTAATAAACTAATAAAGCCTCGCCCGAAAAGCTTATGCCGCTTTTATGCAGTTTTTTAAGTTAGTGAGATTGATTCAGGCCTAATTGGACTGACTCATTTCCATATTTACAATGTGTGTTTAATTTATTTTGTCGGGATCGTTCCTGTGGTAGTGTGACTCTATGTATGACGCCAGACAGCCAAATATTTGTGTGTGAGCGAATGGGGGCGTGGGAGGAAGTTGGCGCGCGTCGTAACTCTCTTGAATCCCTAGGGAATATGAATTTAGTATTCAACATTCATCAGTCCAAAAAATTATGGCATATGTTTAAAAAGATGTGCATTTAAATGTCGCGTTTAAAATTTAACAACGCAGGCAGAAATCACGAAGTTAAAAAAAACATGCTATTAATAAATTATACCTTAGCGTCAAAACCGAAATCCAATGTATTATGCAATGTTTTTTATTTATAAGGTGTTTGTGAATGTGTACAATAATCTTATGATAAAATGACACGTAGGGTCAAATAATCAGTTAGGTATTATACATATATAGCATAACTTAAAAGAATCATTAATAAATAAATTGATTTTCTTTTAGATTTCAGTCTATTCTAAAATTTATATGCTATGTAATGTACATCTTGCCTAGTTCATGTTTGGTCGACAAGCAGCCCTAAGTACTATACTAGTAGAAAGCGCGGGCGCGGCGCGCGTACGCGGCGGTGGATTACGCTCGGACAAAGGCGACACATGAAACGCGCCGCCGAATCTGCTTATCGCGCCTTATTGTTTGCTGCCCGCCGCATATTGCCCCTATATATCAACACTCACGTGGACATCATGTGTGGCAACGATAACGCACACAAGCCCCATAGTGCTCGCTATAACAGCCAATAAATAACCCCGTATAACTTCACTAAACTCTTGTTCTCTAGCACCCCGTGCGCCATCACACTGAGGAGATCATCAAAATATCTTGTTAAGACAAAGACTATTGCGTATCTCTGAACGACTTTTCTCATGACTAAAAAGGCAAAAGCTCTACGCAATCTATGCAGAGGTTATAATTTGTGTATAGGCAAATCTTGGGTTACCTTTAATGAAATTAAGTAAATTACCCTGTAAATATGAAGCTATCGAAGATCCAGTCATTGTTCAATCCAGAAAATAATTCAATAGTATGTATACAAAACGAAAGTTCTTAGTTACCCCTAAGATGACTTTTTTAATTCCCAAAACCAAAAAAGAAACGCACCACAAAATAAGTAACACAATTATCCAAATGCTTTAAATTTTCACGATTTATTACTGATTTATAAAGGTTTCCACACTTAATGGAGTAAATGTGTTTTGATCGGTACGTCGGATTTTTTCACTCGAAATGTTTTTACGACGGCGGCGTCTGCTCCATAAATCGATGTTGCGGTGCTGCATCGAATCGATTGATACCTAAATTAGCAAAAACAATGCTGCTTCTTGGGTAATAACAATAAAGTGTAAGTTTCTCTAGCACGAATTTTAGAAATCGATTTTAAAATGACTATCTCTAATGAATATTAAGTCAAATTAAAATCGGTTGCGTGACGGCTGATGTTGATAAGAAAAGAGAGAAACACATAATACGTTTCGTGATATAAATACATACGTGGTTTAGAATAATAGTCTGGTCAAAACGTCGTGATTTTTTTATTATTAGGTACATAGACATCCATATGAAAAATATTGTGAATTATGTTATATACCTACTAGTGTGTAGTGACTGAAATCCTAGGTCAAATGTAAAAAAAAGCACAGATACATATTTCCACAGCCTAATGTCATCTAATAAAATAAATCTTACGACACTATTTAACGTATTATTTTAAAAATCTTTTCTTAGGACGTTCTTTATTAAAATATTAAATTTCATATTTTTATTAACCTTAAGCGTCAGGCACATTAATAATAACTCTGGCATTTAAAATAACGTTAAATAAATAACTGGCGTTTCCAGTCACTGCTCTCTGTTATTTTCCGCCATCGCGCGAAATCGCCGGCTCTAACTTTCATAAAAGAGCATGAAGCGGGGGTATTTATTAGTAATCCTTATTTATATAATTTAAAGGGTACGTTTTCTCTTAATACTTGCATGATTCCCTCATAAACCAGTAGCGAGGTACTGGCACAGAGCAGTCGGGCCCGCAAATTGCCTGCCGCAGGGAAGCCGGCTAACTACGTATTTACGGCGTTTTATGGCGCATAATCGCTGCTCTTATTAAAATTTAAGTGGTTTCCTTTCCTAAGTTAGCTTCAATAAATGAATCTGTATTTTACTGTAAAATCTGTTTCATAAACAAGGCACATATCGACATCGTGTACCTACCTTACCTCCTCGTACCTTATATTTATCAAACATTTGCCTCTTGCATTATTAATATTAGTGTTGGAAACCTCTTATTAAAATTTTAACGAGCGGTTTCGTTTCCTGTCTTTGCTTCAATAAATGAATCTGTACTTAAATTTAAAATCCTTTACATAAATAAGTCGTATATCAACACCATATACTTTATTATTCATAAAACCTAGGCCTACTCTAGTTATTTATGTTGGTAACGGCAAGGAAATGTCTATTACAGAGAATTTGTTACATAAAACTTTTATTAACCCCCTTGATTCCTCGGGAAATGATTCAGAATTTCGAGCTAAAGCCAATTCGTGCTTCAATTGGAATTAACTAAAATTTTTAACCTCAACCGGACCAAATAGAGCAAAAATGATAATCCTCCGCCGCGTAAGAAGTTAGTGACCAGCAAACAAGCTTAAACTCCAATGTTTCCATTGTCTACCCGTCTTACTTAAAAGATTATTTCCCTGAATACTTAAACAAATAAGACAATTATCTGTTCTGGTGTCGATAACTGAGACTTACCCAGGTGCATTGTCGGCGTTCTTTGAGTTGTTAGGACAATGAGTATTTTTTTGTTGTTTACGGGTTTTCCTGTAGTTAACAGCGGTAGAACAATGCGCGGGGCTGACTTTGGACGTGGCGCGTCAAAATACCCGGTTGACCGAAAATCACGGGCGCAGGTAGGCGGCGATGGAAGTTAAAGTTAGTGCCGTCGGATACTCAAACAAGTACAAACAGAATTAAAATTTTACTAAAAGGATAAAAAATAATTAAATAACGTTCATTATTTTTAAATTCTGAGCAAAGGATGATTCATCTGATCTCCGGCCGGGTTTGAACCAGGCAGTTCTTGCAATTAGGTAATCACGTTTTCGTGAAAGATTATGACGGAGAAAATTATTATTTCTTCATTTGAATTATAATTTAAGTATTTGGTTGTTCAGATGTTTTTTTTTACATTTTAGTACCCAAAATTCAAAATCATCCAAATTTTAAGTTCTTCAATTAAGTTTTCAAGAACTTTTCAGCCGTCATTTCCAACGCTTGACCTGTGTTTCCCATGTGTTTTTGGTGAACTCGAAATCCAAAAAATCTGAATCAGTCATGTGCTTTGAGCATCGGGAATCCTGATAATTATATAACATACCTAGACAGCTGTTCTTTCATATTTCTAGTATTATTTGATTTGAAAAAAATTGAAAAAAAAATCCGTGGTACACCACGATCATATCTCTAGGAAACGGTGGAACAAAATGAAAACGCATTTCGTTTATATTTTTATGTAAAACAAAAAAATAGGATTAAGAATCGTATCTATTCGATATAAAAACGCGTGGGCAGACGACTAATTAGCAGCTCATGTTGTTATTATAATACTCCCGACAGCATTTCGGTGAATCAGTACGGCCATCGGCAGTCGGCTCCGGTTGGCTCCGGAGCTACGTTTATTGACCGAGCCGCTCACAAAGAGGTTGCTTTTACGACCCCATAAAACTTACTATTGTGCCAAGCCCCGCACGAAATGCGGACCGCTCATTGTTAATACTTAAATAAGATATCCATTTTTTTTATTGTGTGCCCATTACGGCGACCAGTTGTACATATTTTGACTTAACTATTCACGGTGTTGCTTTGAGCTCGCCGACGCGAGGGCGTTCCATTTTCGCCGGATCACGTGCTAAAACCTAAGCTGACTCGACGTATTGTCTTTCCTTAAACATTACGAAATAACCGTTAAAACAACCAGCTTTATGTTCATCATTACGCGAATTGTTCTGTTACAACATGGAAAAGTACTTAATTCAACTCGGTTTTGCCTGTAAAATATTTTAGCGTTCACTGTTAATTAATTTTAATTCAAAGAACATCTCTGTGTAAAAGCATACAATTAGTCGGCCAAAGACCCACAAACAGCCCACATAATTCACAATTGGTTTTTAATTGTTCCATTTCATTGCACAGTAAAAGTGTTAATTGAATTTTGATTTGATAATTATTTAGCTTCGACCCACATCAAAAAGCCATAATCACTCGGTAGTTATTAAAAACCTAAAGTAATTAATTAAGATGAAAGAAAGGTCCGATTTAATCCGTTATTCTAGTACATAATTAAATAAGCCGTTGAGTTAATTGCCATTAAACAAATAAAATAATTAAATTAAAAGAAGAAAGTTTCAAAATGTATTTATAAGTAACTTTAAATATTCTCGATAGAATTGTTTTATTAATTTGCATTTCCTTCCTACATAGCTATATTTTATTAAAACGTTGTTTTATAATCTGTAACCTGTTCTAGGTTGATAAAGCTTATTCCACCTTCAATGATTTTCTACAGCGTAACATATCAGAAATACAACAATACAAATGGAGCAATCGGCCTACAATCCGAATGCCTTATGTATTACTTTAATGAGGACCCGATATATCGATGTATATAATTGTATACAAAGGCATATAACGATTATGTGCGTTCACGTCCAACACCGGTTCCGGGCAGGTACGCTATCGAACGCTTTCGACGTATTTTATAGCTAGCTATAAATTAGAAGAGCTATAAATATAAATCTTTCGGGCCCAGATCCCATCACATATTCATGCTTCGGGTTATTCGTGAACTAAGTGAACTTCCACTTTGAAATGCTGCGTCTGATTTACACATTTGATAGGCACCGAGCGTTTTCTATTATTCTGATCGTCAATTTTAATGTGAAACGACGTGCTTCAGGCTCACTTAATGTAATAAAAAATATACAACACAGTTGATACCAACTTTAAAAAATATGTTGCCCGCTATGAACGATCATGTTTGAAATAAATCATAAACTAAAGATCTATTTTGTAAATTGTAATAAAATTGTTAGTGTGGGCGGAATCAATTCGAATAGTTTTGAAATATTTTAGTCCTTTGTGTAACGTGTTTCGTAACGTGAACGTAAGAACCATAATATCATGAAATTCATGTTAGAAATGTATGAAGGTACAATATAATAAATCTTTAGTTATGTATTCATTAAGTACCCACTTACGTTGTTTTGCAACGTACTAGGTTTTATGACACATATAAATTATGTTTTACTTTGTATTATCTAAAACAAAAATAACTTATAACTAAATAACAACTTTATATTTACCTACACCTAAGTTCGAGCAGGATAACGTGTATCAATTAAAAACTGTTAAAATATACCTACACATGAATGCAAAAATATTATGAACATACAATGATCATGATCATAAACAGAAAGACCTAAATATAAGTATAAAAAGAAAAACAAACTCTTACCTTTCAAAGCATTTGTAAATCGGAAACCTACACAAATTCACCTTTTACCAAATTCGCCTAGCATTACTTGCATTAAAATGTTCAGACCATACACTTTTCAAAAATCTCTGTCGAGTTAATAACAGTAGATACATATTTTTACGTCAATGTTTTATTTATTATTTCCGCATTCGAATCACAAAAATATTTTATTTCTGCTCATTTTTATTCAGTGTGAAGTGATTATTTGTGACTTTTAATAACCGGAAAAGCCATTATACAAGTAGGTATAAAAAACATACATAGACATAAAAACTTACATTATTAATAACAATGGTCTCATATGGGTATCAATGTCATTCTCTGGTAATTTCCCATTATGTACCGACAGCATTTTGGAAGTCGAGTTGACTAAAGAATTACCACGCAACCTCACAGAAAACCAAAAGTTAGCTGTACTGTACGAGATAACTGTTATGTGTATGAGGTTACAGAATACATGAGAATACAAATCATTGCCTTTTATGTGTTTTTTCTATTTTTTCAGCAGGATAGTTAGAGGGCATATTTTTTTTATTTTATGATCCTCTGGCAAACATATCGTGATATTATGAGGAGCCATATCAGCCTTGTGTGCCAAGCCAACGTAGCCAAGATACGGAGTGACGGAGGGAAAGGTGGATTAAAAATTAATTACCCCGCTTTCATGTTTCGCCGATAATCCCGACTTTATCTAGATATCAAATCGAGGGGATTAAACCAGCCTAGTTAAATAGAATGCACGCGATAACAACTGATTACATGTTATATACAATTTAAGTACATTTTGAGAGTTCATATTTTTTCAACAATATTGCGTGGCGATAGCCATGTTCTGATTAAAATTGCCTTTGTTTGGTTCATTGTTTTTATTAAGTTCCATGTAAAGCAATAATCGTGCATCGATCTACACCTGTAAAAGCAAACAAAAACAATTTTATTCCGCGAACTTTTGACTGGCTTGTTGTTATTGCGATTAGCAGACATTAACAATGTCTGAAAGACTAATAAAACCTAAGTATCAAGCATGTTATTTCTTATGAGTAATGTTCAGCAATGCATAAAAACTGTGTGAATCAATCGGATGCAAAATTGCTTTGAGACTAATGAGATGATTTTAAGCACAGTATACCTAGGTTCATGCAGATACAGAAAAATATACCTACTCAATCAATCACTCAATATGTTTTGATATTTTTAAATAAACTAAGACATATGCCTTATCACTTATAGGTAGATAATGTTTGAGACTGAATTGACAAAATGCAGTTTGGACTTTGTTACTTTATAGATTAGCAGCATGCTTATTTTAAGCAGATTGTGACTTGTGACTAATGTGGTTAGTTCCTCAAGTTCTAACCTTCATATAGTCTGTGTTTAAACGTATAATCATCACATCACACCTCTAATTAGTCAGTCACCGCACTTTCCGGTTAAATATTTGAGAGGTGACCTCTTAATTCATTCATAGGATTAACGATTTAATTAATCTTCGTAGACCATTATTGACAGTGCCCTGTAAGTACGTGTTATGTTAACGACCTGTGAGACTGCTGTCAAAGGGCAAACAGACAAGGCGGAGGGCAAACAACCATTGTTTGATCTGGCGAGGCCTCTGTGTGATCTAGACGACTCGCCGTGGTGGTCGGGGCAGGGTTGGAACATGAGATTATAGTCTCTTTTATCTGACCGAGAAACTGTTTGTGTGTATTTTAATGTAAGTTTTATAAAATGTTTTTTTTTAACAATCAATTCATAGCGTCAAAACTGCTTAGAACAAAGTTATGTAGTCAATCAATCCAACAAATCCTCTTTATTGTCGCCTTGACAGCGAAACGACCACCAACACACACAGTAAATATCTGTAGGAGGCAAAGGCAACATTTAATATAGGTAATAGGTATACTATGTCTTGCTATGTCCGCATACGCTTTTTAAATATTAATAAAATGTAAAATCACTGGACTTAATGAAAACAAGACGCATACATTGACCGCAAATATATTTTGATGATCTATACCTAATAATATTTATCAAAAGTCATGAAATCGGAATGATATAAATTGCAGGCTGAATATGTACGAAAATAATAGTTTAACGTACTCGTCTCTACGCCATCTGGAAAGATAAAATGAGGGTTTTTCTTTTCCGTATCATCCGTTTAACATTAACGTTTATTTAACTGTATGGCACATGTCATGCCGAGTAAATTAGTCTTTTTCCTATTGACTTAACAATCATTTACTTGATAGTTGATAACAAGACTAACTAGAACATCGTTCAGTCACGTACAACGATATTGACTGTTTAGAATCCTTATCAAAGTGCCAAGTAAGTGTCATTGTATGTTTTGTTTCACAAAATCATCAAATACATATGGTTCAGCTCTGGGGAACTCAAAAGCAAACATCACTCTCACACTAAATTGAAAAAAACACGCATGTGCCGCCCGAAACACGCTGTATGCAGAATAGAAGAAAAGTAACTACCTAGGTACCAGACTGACCAAACTAGCCTTGATAGGTACGTTCTATTTTCAAATCCATCGACTAGAAAAGGAGGTAATAAATAAATTAAATTTTCAACTATTCAAAGGCACGGAATCACGGAATTAGTGTGCTTCTTTTATATTCAAGAAGTGTTGTATTAAGAATTATGCATATTATAAATATTCAGCATGCTTGAATAATAATATTATAAAAATCGCATCAAAGTCCCCAACATCCGATAATTTTAAATCACACAAAGACCAAATATTTTAGCATCAGCATATACTGTATGTAAGGTAACTAAAGGAAATTTCCTTTTTGTCTGATTAATACCTATCTTTAATCTATCTATCTACGATATAAAGAATTGATCGTTAATCATAAAAAGGAACATAGGTATTTTATCTAAAACCATTATATGGGTGAATTCGGTAGATAATGCCAAATTCCAACCCACGGATTATAGAGTCGTCTCAACTAACGGAACATTCTTGAATCCAGTGCAAGTACGGAAATCAGTCTGATGATATCCGGCGCGGGCGCGATCGGCGGCGGCTTTGATCTGGGCTCGAAGTGCCCTCAATGAGCGTTGGTTTACTCACCATTTAGCAGCATTCCTCCTAGCGCCTTTAGCTTTCATGCCGCGAACACTTGCTAGGGCTGTCAATGTTATAGAGAAATGAGTAATAATATTCCTGGATAGCGCGATCTGATCCGCCTCTAGTCGGGTGTTGGTTTGGAAGGATTTATAATTCCCGACACCACAGTCGGTAGCACGCCTAGATAGCCTGTAGTTATGGCGTTAAAAAGTCTGGATTAATCATAATTGTGCCCGAAAACACTCGCCCGATAGGAAGACTTGACACTAGTCAACACACTTGCTAGGTCTGCCACGCTGCGCGAGATCACGTATTTGGCGCTGATCAAATTACTCACAAATGCATACCCAGCGCATCTGCCAGACTTATGTCGTCGATGCCCATGGACGGTGGTGATCATTTGCGTTTGCCTCCCCCCTTATATAATAAAGAAGAGGACCAGTCTTTCTCCTCGCGAAACTAGACAGTCTCTGTCTACAAAAAAACCACAGGGGTTTTATGTGTGGGATAATCGCAGAGCCCACACTCGGCTGCAAGCCAAGCTAACCTGCAGAAATTGCTCTCCTACTCGTATACAAAATCTTTGATATGCGAAAATGACGATTATTCCTATCCTGTTCCAGATTTACAACGATTAAAAGTTAAAATAGTTCCGTCGGCAACACAAAGATTTCCAAAGTTCTGCTCTGATGGCTTCAAAATGTCCAGCTTCCCCTAGGAAGTGATTCTATATTTTTGTACGTCATTTTTACTAATGAGATGGTTATTGTGAATAAAAAAAGCAGCATGTTACAATAAGGCTATTCAATTAATTTTAATTATGTCTTAAACTTTCGTCTCATATTTTTAAAACGTAATACAATCTTTTGATCTCTCTTTGTTACCCTCACCCAAAGACACATACGACGTGCCGAATTATAATAGGTACTCGTGAAATTATCAAGTTTAATTACGTCTTCGCCTCCTAAATATCGCACATTCTTATGTGCGATAGGTATTTAGGAGGCGAAGAGCAAGAGCTCTTAAACAATATATTAAAATTATATACCTAGAAAAGACTACGCCTAATTAAGTTTTCTCATATTTTGCACAAAATGATTAATTAAATTGCGAGAGCATCATAATTAGCGACTGAAAATACTGCTGCTTTACTTTTTAACAATTACAACGTGCTAATAAATTAAAGCCTGTACGGGTCTTTCAGACGATTACTTATATTATTTTTTTGTATAGGTAGGGAAAAATTAAAAAGTCGTAGCATTAGATTAACATGATTTTATTTAGTTTTATCAAATGTGTTTCGTGACAGTGCTGCGTACATTCTAACAACTCTCGTGTCCACAAACGGTTCAAACATCAACACAACGTCTTACTTACAACAAAGCTCAAACAATGCACGAAGAAGTCGCTTAAGTCGTTAAGAATTCTTAAAATTATCATCAATCTAGTCCAAAAACAGAATTAACAAATGAACAAAACTATTAATGAATGATGGGAAGAAAACGCTACTAGCACCACATTTTTTTTTCGATATCACAAAACAAAGATAAACTAGACGGCTACAATTTTTAGTAACATAAGTCTGCATAATCAATAAATAAAAAAATCAAATACAATACTTGTCCGGTACATTCTGCATAACGAATAATTTATTATGCTGTACTACGAAATCATTAAAGACATTATTTATTTTTGTGTTTTAAGTGATCTTGCCGTGTTAAGTCTAAATCCTGGCATAATAATCTAAATATGTATTAAGCTATTATTTACAGAACAAACTACAACTAGGAATAATCTCATTCAACATAAAAAGAAACTTTCTTCTCAAGGCTACAAATGCTGTCAATACCTAAGCAATTACGGTTTATTTTAATTCTATTACCAAATATTAAAAAGGTATGAGATTCTTGATGACTTTTTATAATAAATTCGATACACCGGTAATTTTGAAGAGCTTAAATTAAATCTTATAATGAAAGGAAAACTTGAAAATCAACACTTACTAGCTTAACACGATCTTAATTAAAAGATAGAAGCTAATAATAATCTCATTAGGAACATTAAATTAGCATTTGGAGCCTTTAGAAGCATTCATCGAAAACTTATAAAATAATCAATTCAATATTCTTAATCATTACAATAATATAAAAATATAGATATCTATATTTACAATGACATAATTCAATAATTAAATTAAACATACCTCTTCGACTAAGATAGAATAGTACATATAAGTAATTAACACTTGGTGGGTATCTTCTACATTTCGTGTTATTATTCTTTGAAAAGGGTTAAATTTTAGTAACATAGGACTTTTTTCTGTAACGGGTCTAATTATAAATGAATTCAGATGTTCAATATGCGTAACAGCTCTTCGTTACAGCCAAAAGCCCCGAACTAAAATACAGTATAACAGGTAGTTAAACTATCTCGTAGATGTATTAAGGTATATAATTCCGGAATCGTCCAGCGCGGGCGCTTTAAGAAAACATTCTCGAAAGAATTGCACTAAACTATCACAAATTCGAAGTCGTATAATGCACTATGCACAATAGTTCAATACCCTCGGGTAAGCACTGGTTAGTCTTTGTCTTTGATCACTGGGTGTAATCGGCGTGGGAGTACTCTTGGTGCGGTCACAGGAGGGGTACGGGGGGTACGCCGGGCACTAGGGGCTCGGGTACGCCCTGCAGCACGCCTTGGTGGTAGTGGTGGTGGTGCATCATGCCGTTCATCATCTGCTGGTGGTGCAGCATGGTGGCGTGGTGCAGCTGCGCGTGCTGCAGCGACGCGTGGTCGCCCTTCTCCTTCATCACGACTTCCTCGCGTTTCTTGACCTGCTTGCGCTCCTTGGCGCGACGGTTTTGGAACCATATTTTTACCTAGAACAATTATTCAATTTTAAATTTCAAGTCTTATATTATTAAACCTACACGAAACAACAAATTCGGAAAGAAAGTACATAAAACACATTTGAAAATGTTACACTTTCTGAATACTAAGACAAGTCAAATCTTTAAAATATGCGGGATTAACTCTATCTTTCTGTCTATCTGATTCGCTTTCCCGCTTAAACAACGTGATTTTGAAGAAATTTGGCACAGACAATTTTTAGACCCCGAGAAATATCATAGGATATCTTTTATTGCGAAAAAAAGGAATTTAAAATCCGGATCTATTAAAGAGCTGTAAATATTTTATTTTTGTAGACAAACATTAAATGTTAATGCAT
The DNA here is from genome assembly GCA_958496325.1 of Nomophila noctuella. Lineage (NCBI taxonomy): Eukaryota > Metazoa > Arthropoda > Insecta > Lepidoptera > Crambidae > Nomophila > Nomophila noctuella. The sequence goes on along the minus strand of OY292486.1, from coordinate 9,298,437 downwards.
TATGTGGTGCTATTACATCCTTTTCTGTCGGTATTATGTGAAATAGGTATATCTTGTAAACAAAATGTAAACTATAAGTGCTAGGTATTGCTACATACCTGTCTTTCAGAGAGCCCCAAGCTGGCCGCGAGCTCAGCCTTCCGCCGGATCGTGATGTACCGGCTGTAGTGGAACTCCTTCTCCAGCTCCAGTCGCTGGTGATCGCTGTACACCACTCTGTACTTGTCCTTCGTACGCGTTTTACCTACGACAAAAGAGGATTAAGTTAATTTCAAATGTTATTCATTCGACTTCTCAAAAAAAAAGTACGATCGAGAGCAATGTCCCGAACAAACAGAGCCTACATTAAAAAGGTTTCCTACACAACATCAAAAATAAAGTAGACATTTCTCACTCTCCTACCTAGGTCAAGCGTGGGATCAGCTATGGTGCATTACCAGGCCCTGGAAAATATGTACAATGTCCACACTCACTGTAACTGACAAAATTCCAACCAGAAAACACCAATTTTAATATTTACCTACTTTAATATTTTTACCATACCAACCATTATTTTAGAATCTATAGTCAAGTTACTATTATTGTATAATAAGCTCAAATTATGACATTACTAAGAATTTATTATACTCTAAAATCTTAATAGACTTTATAAAAATCTTTCTTAGATGAAAGACTTTAAAGTCCTTCAGTCACCATAAATTAAACACCAAGTTTGAAACCAGTTAAACAAGTTAATGTTTTATGTATATGCAGTTCGCATGTCATTCAATATCTAAATGTGACTTTTTACCAATTAGCATCTAATATTTACCTGTTAATAGGTGGGTGTTTGCATGTGGAATTTGACATAGTTGCTGCTACTCCTAATTATAATTAAAAGGCAACAGAACTCAGCAGTTGTTTCGTTGTCATTAGAACCTACTCTCTGTACAAGTTTTCAATTTCCTCTATACTTATGGTAGATAGATATAGATAGTAGTGACTGTATCTTATTGTAAAAGTAACGTAATAAAAAAATATACAGAACACATATTTCTTAAGTAAATATTTTAAGCTTACGATTCATCCGAAATTATTCCTGAAAACAACGCTTTAGCGAAAGCGAAGCGATACGATAATTTGTCTACTACTAAGAATTTTTATGCCCAAGAGGACCGGCATAGCTCCGTCGGGTCGGTAAGGTAGGTAGGTAGGTATATACACCCTCGCTGCGAGTAGTAGTCTATAGTAGCAATAATTAAATAGCCTACAAGCTATCATAGAACTGTATTTATATATCATAATGTAAAAACCGTCCAACATATAAAGTATAACAAAGTTATTCCTTAATATAATATTACATATACAGGGTTACAGGGAAAGTCGTGCTGAATATTGAAGGACGTTATTATTGAGGTCATTACTGATGGATTTTGTCCTATGACATGGTGTCCGAAACTTGACCGTTTAGGAGATATTTCAATTTTAAGTTTTTTTTTAAATAATCCAGTTTTTTATTATTTTTCATCATTTTTTTGGGAATTACGAGCTCCCAGGATTAGTTTTTCTGTTTATTAAGTTAGAAGACACATCACTTTATTAAATCTAATAAATAAAACCTCAACTTGCAACTAACAAATGGAAAAAAAATGCCCAAGAACGGTTGGAATGGGAAAAAAAATGGAGTATTCCCAACTTTAAAGAGCTTTTTTTTCAAAAAACACGTATGTAACTTATTCTGCAAATTATGTTAAAAACTTCTATGGTTCTTTACCTTTTCAAGAAGGTATAACAATAGCTATTAAATTGTCAAGTAAAACCAAGAACTTGACCAAATTAAAATAAAGGTAGCAATTGGATTTTTTTAGTTTGAGGTGTAAATGGCTTAATTTAGAAATAAAACACTATTATTCATGTTTAGAAAAGTTATAATTCATGTTCAACATGGCTGCCCCTATTTCTAATACAAATTTTCAATCTTTTCCTTAAATTACTTTTAACTACAGAAGTTCGTAGGTTTCTCTTCATTTCATCAGTCGCATCAATTATTTTTTGTTTTAGATCGTTTAAATCAGGGCTGTCCAAACCATGGCCCGCGGGCCGCATGCGGCCCGCGGCTTGTTTGATTGCGGCCCGTAGAACCTTTTTTAACTGACTTCAAAAAAAGTCCGGTTTCCAAAATTAACAAGCAAATTATTTTTCTCGCATCAAAATCGAATGTTTTGGGTATGTTCGATTACGTTGCTCACATCACTTTTCACTCGAGAATTCGGGGAATTCCCCAAACGCAAGATACGTGTAGGTACCTACTACCGCGCATCGTTCATTGGGCATTTGTTTGTCACTTGTCATTCAACGCGACGAAAGTCTTGATTACGCAAGGTAACTCTCAGAAAAATCATCTTGTTGTAGAGACGGTCTCTAAGATGATTTTTCTTTTTTTCTAAGTTGTAAAGAACATTATTTAGAGATGAAAAATTTTGAAGAAGGTAATTTCTTGGACCACCTCAAATACATGGACGAAACAATCGTCGAATTTGAGCGGCATTTCGCAGATTTTGAAAAAATTGAGCGTGATATAGCACTCTTCACTCAACCATTAACAATCGCAGTTGAGATTGTAAACATTGATTATCAACTGGAACTGTGTGATCTGCAATCAGACCCCTTTTACAAGGGCAGAACAGAAACAGGCATTGATTTTTTTAAACTCCTCGCTGAACGTTTCCCGAAACTGACGAGTTTCGGACAAAAAATGGACTCGATGATGGGCAGTACCTACCTTTGTGAAAGTGCATATTCGACAATGAAGTTTATTAAGTCTAAATACAGGTCTTCATTGACATATACTTCACTTAAGCATGCACTGCGCCTAGCTACTACTAATATTAATGTTGATATTGACAGAATTTTAAAAGACAAATTAACAAAACAGTAGGTTATCTACCTACTAAATAAAATAACAAATCATTATAAACTGTTTTTTATTTTTACACATATTTTGCGGCCCACCAATGTATTTGTTATTTTTTATTGGCCCTGGGTCCCATCTAGTTTGGACACCCCTGGTTTAAATTATCTATCGGCGTCATTTGGTCATAAACAAGGCTTTTCAAGTGGCCCCACACATAAAAATCCATTGGAGTTAAATCGGGCCTCCTTGCCGGCCATGCTATGGGTCCGCCTCTTCCAATCCATCGGTTTGGGTAATTTTCATCCAACCATTGTCGAACACTTCTTCGGTAGTGTGCTGGGCAACCATCATGTTGATAGAACATGTGACGTGTCAAATTTAGGGGTAAATCTTCTATCAACAAGGGTAACTGCTCCCTCAAAAAGTCTTCGTAAGTTTCACCATTCAAATTATCGGGCAGGAAGAATGGCCCTATCAAATTATTGGCTATTATGCCCATCCAAACATTGACGCTAAAACGATTCCTCCCATGTTCAAAATTAAAATCGAAGTCCAGACACAAGCCACGTCACAAAAAAAGAAGAAACAGTCCAAAAATCCAAGCCAAGTCGCGTATGTAAAGAAAATGATCGAAGAGCACGAATAACACATCTACCACGGACGAATCGCATGAGCAGACTAAATACAAATAAAATAATAAATAATAAATACCACGAGTCAAAAGAGACCGCACGTGTCCTGATCATCAAAAATGCCGCCTTGTACCCTTTTTTTTTTCATCAAAACAAAGGTGACAGGTGGTGACCCATACCCTTTTCTTTTGCAGTTTCCCTTATGTTGTGCCACTGACTTAGGCTAGAACAATAACATTATATCGTCATTTTAAAAACATACCTATTTGATATGATACCTTTTTGAAAAGGTAAAGAACCATAGAAGTTTTTAACATAATTTGCAGAATAAGTTACATACGTGTTTTTTGAAAAAAAAGCTCTTTAAAGTTGGGAATACTCCATTTTTTTTCCCACTCCAACCGTTCTTGGGCATTTTTTTTCCATTTGTTAGTTGCAAGTTGAGGTTTTATTTATTAGATTTAATAAAGTGATGTGTCTTCTAACTTAATAAACAGAAAAACTAATCCTGGGAGCTCTAATTCCCAAAAAAATGATGAAAAATAATAAAAAACTGGATTATTTTAAAAAAAACTTAAAATTGAAATATCTCCTAAACGGTCAAATTTCGGACACCATGTCATAGGACTAGGGCTTGCAATTCGAATATTCGAATATTCGAATAATTCGAATATTCGACTCATTTTACTATTCGAATATTAAGTGACGCGTTATTCGAATATTCGAATATTTTATGTCCTTTTGGGATTAATTAGGAAATGCAATCTCGATAGTCTCAAATCTCAAAAAATAGGTAGGTGTTTTTCTATACTCTATCTAGACGCTCTATTATCTCGCTATATGTGATATTGATCGAGATCTCGACAGTTTTGATCGAGATTATCGAGATTTTAGACCGATATTAAATGACCCTAAGCAAAAAACTTTAGCGACTTTAACTTCTTAAGTTTCATCAAAAATGAATGTTTGATTGATCTCGTGAATAATAATGTCTTCGTCTAATGTTATTTCACCCCTTACAACCCTTCTTGGTAAAAAGACAAGGCAGAGTTTTGTAGGGGAGGTGGGTTTTTTTATTTTCGAACGTCTATCAACCAAGCTTGGAAATATGCTTAAGGGCATCACAAACGATACTTGCTTTGGCAGTATAGCTGTAAACTCAGTCCAAACTGAGTGTGACAGGTTTAGACTTTTACACTTTAGCCCTTCGCTTCATACATTTTTCTATAGGTAATGGAATCCTTTTTTTTCTCGCGTCTAACGGCCAACTATGGAAATATAAGTATATTTGAGAGGTCATTACGAACGCTATTTAATTTTACAGTATATCTGCAAACTCAGTCTGGACTGAGTGAGACAGGGTTGAAACTTGACCACAATGTACCCTCGCTTCAATATTTTTTTAATGGGAAGATCGATGGCGCAGTGGTTAGCGTACTCGGCCTGCGCTTGCTAAACTTAAGCAACGTTTGCAGATGCCAGTCGCAGGTGACCGAAAAATTTCGTCTTGAGCTCCTCCCAGCTTCGGAAGGCACGTTAAGCCGTAACGAGGCCTGGCGTCTTTACTTTTTCGCGTCCAACGATCATTTATTCAAAATATATTTTTGAGACTATGTATTACAAACTATATGTGCATAGACAGTATAGCAGCAAACTCTGTATGAATTGAGTGAGACAATTCCGAACTTAATCAAAGGGTATGAAGCGAAAGTTCAGTCAGAGTGCAAAAGTTCTATCCTGTGTTTATCAGTTCGGACTGAGTTTGCAGCAACACGCCTTTTACAAATATCGTTTGTAATGTACTTAAGAATATATATTTCCATGTTTTGTTGGTGATGGCCGGTGGAAAAAGAAAGGACACAACCTCCCATAGCAAATGTTGAAGCCAAGGTTCACAGTAAAAAAGTTCGAGCCTGTCTCATTCAGTTCGGACTGAGTTTATAGCTAAACTGTCTTTGCAAAAATTGTTTGTGATGATCTCTTGAATATATTTTTTCTTGTTTGGTCGATGGACGCGACGTAATAAAGACGCCACCTTCCCTAGAAAAATGTAAGTAGCGAAAGCTCAGTTTTTGTGTAAAAGTTCTAACCTGTCTTACTGTGTTTACATTCATACTGCCTGTGCAAATATCGTTCACTGGGCTCTTAAGAATATATATTTCCATGTTTGGTTTATGGCAGCAGGAAAATAAAGGACACAACCTCCTATTAAAAAATATTGAAGCGAGGGTACATAGTGTTCAAGTTTCTAGCCTGTCTTACTCAGTTCGGGCTGAGTTTGCAGATATACTCCCAAATAAAATAGCTTTTTAAATGACCTCTAAAATATATATTTTCATTTCTCATGATTGGTCAAAAGACGCGAGAAAAAAAAGTGCACTTTCCCATAGAAAATGTATGAAGCGTAGGCTTAAAGTGTAAAAGTTTAAACCTGTCTCACTCAGTTCGGACTGAGTTTACAGCTATACTGCCATAGCCAGTATCGTTTGTGATGCGCCCAAGAAGATATATTTCCATGATTGGTTGGTGGACGCTTGAAAAAAAATTTCGAATAATATTCGAATATTCGAATATTTTTCGGAAAATATTCGAATATTCGAATACCTGATTTCGTCGAATATTTGCAAGCCCTACATAGGACAAAATCCATCAGTAATGACCTCAATAATAACGTCCTTCAATATTCAGCACGACTTTCCCTGTAACCCTGTATGTTTGCTATCCCTTGCAAAATGAATCTTCAAAACATCGCTTTCGCTTCGTTAAAGCGTAGCGATGCGATAATTCGTCGCTTTATCGTTTGTAAAATGTCTTACAGTGCCGAGGAGGGCCGGGAGAGCTCCCTCGGGGTTGGTAAGGCAAACTCACGCTACGAGAAGTATTGAATAGTAGCGATAGTTCAATATCCTAGAAGCTAGCTTAGAACTTAATCTATACTAAAATAAAGCAGAAAAGTTTGTTTGTTTGCATGTTTGTTTGTTTGTTTGTTTAAACGCGCTAATCTCAGGAACTACTCTGGACCGATTTGAAATAATATTTTTATGTCCTATACTCCATTTGGCGGAGAATGCTTTAGGCTATTGGAAATCGAAACCCACGTGGACGGAGTCGCGGGCGGCCGCTAGTTTATATATCTTTATGGAAGTAACGTTCAAACACATAAGGTACCATAGACTGATTCCTTATCGAAACATTACATTTTCATTATATTTGCGATCCATTGCAAAATTAAGCCTCAAAACAACGCTTTCGTCACTTTATCGTTAGTAAAGTGTCTTAGAGTGCCGAGGAGGGCCGGGAGAGCTCCCCCGGGGTCGATAAGGTAAACCCGCGCGGCGAGAAGAGAGGCGGCGCGCTAGAGGGCTTAGCGGGGATCAGGAGCGGGACCACACCTCGCGACGGTAAACCGACTTACACTGTTTTATATTTAACTATACCTACATACAATACAACAATCACATTAACACGACTATTCACTAGTATTTTGATAATATTTTTTTGGTGATGTTAAGAAAGTCTTAGTAGGCCAATCAATAACTTAGTATTATCGTATTTTAGTGACCCAGAACGATGATAGGCGTTTTTACTAAATTAACTAAATAAGTTGGATTAAAATCTTCTTACACATAGATAACAATGGAATATCAGATAATACATATTAACACAATTGTCTTTCCGTAACTGTTGTGTCGAATCGAATAAATCAAAGCGAGGACAAAGGGAATCTCTGTTCGTTTTATTTTATTATAATGTCATTAATAAAGTATAAGCTTGCACTAAAGAGTAAGGTTTTAGAAAATAGTATCAGAATAACTGACTTCACACAGCTTGCAGTAAAACAGCATTAAATTTACATTACAGTAGTAATGTCACGGGTCAGAAAAGACCTGCTCCTATGAAGCCTAATTTGAATAAAGGATATTTTGAGTTTGAGTTTTGAGTACTGTGCAATATGTAGTTTTTTTAATTAGATTGAAGACATATTATTATTTATGTTCTTGAAACTTGGCACAGTATTTGCACTCCTTTAGTGATTCAAATGGCTTCGGTGGTCACTCATTACTGCCGAACGGTACTCATCAGTCCCTTCCCTATCTTTTAATAGCAATATAATTAAAATTACTATTACAGTTCTCTTAGCTCACTGCAAATACACGAATTGCCCATTTCTTATCATTTCAATGACAAAGATGAGTTACTAGGTGCTCTTGAGATTAAGAGCTAAACCGAGAAATCAGGATGATACCCGATGTATTTCCCCAAACCAAAATAGACAAAAACTTTATTGTTAAGATTGTTTACTATTTTTATCTTACTCGTAGATTTCACAACAAGTAAAATTACCAAGATACGTAGATCTGTGTACATAACACTAAGACATAGCTCAGGTGTCTGCTTGTGTACCCAGAGTGTGTAAATATTTCTTATCTCGGTATTAAGAACATCATAAATTATGTTTGTCACTTACTAGGGAATTCAGAGTGGAATTAAACATTTGCGTAATATTAAGATTTCTGGTGCGTATGAACTGAAATTACTGTGAAATATTTTTCTAGGAATAAATTCTGTGCTAAACATTCCGCTTAAATTAACAATTTTCTAATAATATGTCAAATCCAAAATTACACACATTATTGGCAATCTCGACTAAGAAATGCTTGAAGCTAGCTTCAAGGTACAACGAGGTCAGTTTTCTTTTTTATTTTATCTGATTAGCTGCTGACCAAACTTCTGTCGATAAAAGGTTAGTCAGAAAACAACTGTCGAGAGGAACTATTAACTAAGTAGTTAATATTAACTAAGAATATCAGTTAGCTAATAATGGAAATTCTCGTAAGATATAACTTTATTTCAAGCCTCCAAATCCTAAGATAAAACAAGATAATCGAACTGAACACATTACATATTAGTCTTGCAAATAAAAGCATCGATAGTAAAATTATATTTGACAAAACTATGAAAAAGTGATAATGATTTGTAAAAAATCTACATCTTCTTGAAGGCAAACAATGTTAAGACACTACACACACAGCCTTTTACTCAGAGGTCAAAAGTCAACATTGTTGACATGTATCCCTACACGTCTTCGAAGTGTAGATAAACTCTTTGGAGTCCCTTTCGAATGACAGAAAATTATAACTTAAATAAATTTCCTGTTAGGAGTGCAAACAAATGGAGATGACGGAGAACTGGTAAGGCAAACAGATGTACATTATCTATAGGCGATGCAGCGTTTGATAGCAGGCGTTAATTTTGGAGGCAAACTGCGGCTCGGGCCGTGAGCGCCGCGCGCGCTCTGTTGTTGTATTTTTGTTTCTGCTGCACATAAAATAATCCATCACATTGTTATAATTTTAATACAAATCAACGGTTTTATAGATTACTAGCGGCCGCCCGCGACCCTGTCCGCGTGTGTTCGATTTCCAATAGCCTAAAGCCTTCCTATGTATGGTCTATCAAACACAACTATATTTTTTTCAAATCGGTGCAGTAGTTCCTGAAATAAGCGCGTTCAAACAAACTAACAAACATACATACAAACAAACTCTTTAGCTTTGTATATTAGTATAGAAGTATAGATTTTGTAATGATTTTCACAGAGAAATCTTTCCGAGCTTAAAATTCTCCGAGACAAATTGGAACACTCTCAAGACTACTGATGATTTATGAAAACAATGGTAGGTAAATTGCCAGAAGCCACAGCTTCCTTCGCTTTCGTTATATCTGAAAAATGTGTGTTGATCTAAAAGATTATATTTTTGTTTAAAATTCTTTGTAATGATATAATATTGACGGTTAAATATTTTCCCACTCATCATGATTCCTCATTTTATTACGTTGGTTCATTTTTCATAAAGCTAGATGACGATAACTTTATGGACTTAAAAATGTGAGGTAATGTTTTTTTTTTACCATGTAACCTTTAATTATTTATTTGGACACAAATGCCGACTCGTAGCAAAAACTTTTTTATAGGAAAATGTTAGCCAGTGATTAACATAATTCTATCCAAATTCGGCAAAAGATGAATAAATCAATATGGAGTACCTACACACATTTGGATGTGTTGTCCATAGTATTGTATGGGCACAGCGCGGGCGGGCCGCCGAGGGCGGCGTGTTTATATAGCGGTTATCGCGGGCAAATACATAGATAGGTGCACCGAGATAATATGCATAAAGCAAACGCGCATTCAAATTGTAACTTATAGGACCTTATTCCGTTGACTCAAAGTTGAACGTCATTATTACACGACTGTGCATTTTTTGTTCGGGTAGCAGGTAAAATGAGTCGAATTCAGGAAGGGCAGGAATGGCAGGAACGGCCATGGGGATTTGTTACGCGATTCTCGGACCAAAGACCATTTCCGATATTGAAACAGCTATATCTATAACTATAGTACACTAAGTTGTAGATTCTAGTGATGGCGCAAACAATCAAATCTTTACTCTTGACGATTAGTGTAGATAACATTAACAAGAATTTTGATAGCATTATAATACTAGAGCAAATAAAGTTATGACATCGGTTTTTCCACGTTAAAAACAGAAACTGAATCAGTATTACTTAATTATTATGTCCGCCGAAATTGCCGGTTTTCACTTTATCAACTTTTAAAATGCTTCTCATTTATACGGAATGAATAATGATCCCAAAAGACATAATTATGTGCCGACCTTTAGCTTTTTTTCATAAATAGGAACACAGAAAATTTCCAACACATTATTCCGCTGCTTATAAACAGTCAAAAGAAATTACATACCTGTAGATAGTATTCACCGGTAGCCAAATTAAACTTATTTTATAACAAAGCAGTAGGTAATTTATTTGTTTACTGTAGCAATCCATTCACTGTATGAAAGGTATAATTGCCCTCTGTGCAATCTGAAATAAACATAAAATCTCAGTTCCCACGATAAATCACTCAGGACTAGAAATATCTTTATAGTGGCTAAGTATTTATTATGTTAAACATAATAATAAAGATACTTGTAGAAGTTAGGCCAATACATCTGCAAATACTTATTGTAACAATTTATAAGTAGTTATTATGATAAGGGCACCAGCCGACTATGATGATAAGTAAACATCGTCGTAATTGGACTTGCACTGATTCGTAATACCTAGTTGTTTTGACGATCAATCATTATTTCGTTGAAGAAAAGACGTCATTCGTCTATTGAGCTGAACTTCTTAATAATCATAATATTGATTTGTTATAAGTAATTATCTTGCACTGTTTCTTATTTTTTTGATATCTAAATTCAAAACGGACGGAAACATACGCATTATTCATTGACATGTTTATAACGTTAATTAATCTTTTAACCTTATCAATTAAGTCTACTAGCAAAATAACATCAATAGAAAATAATACTGTCTTATCTCCAGTTAACGACAATATCACAACTAAAATTTGATACCGGCGAAAAACCTCGGTGTTGTGCCGGCTTAGTACCCACGATCGACCCTGCACTTGGGGCCCCCAAACCCTGCACGATAACCAAACCAGAGGTTCAACCCATGTGCCCAGGGCCCCTAATAAGTGAAATACGGCCCTGGTGATCACCAAGTACCTCCCGTAGTGGACTGTGTCAAGCTAATATTATTCGCACAACATCTTCACAAGCCTGAATCTACACTTACAACAGTTTAGGCTTTTCTACTTTTTGATTGATGACGGATTGTTTTAGTCTGTCTATTTCGAGCACGTTGAAAACAGATTAACACTATATCATGATCAAAACACGTCGTAACCACCATCGAAGTCAGAAACTAGTATCTGCAAGCATCTGAGCTGGTTTTTTAAGGAAAAACGCATAACATTCTCGAGTCATGCAAATGCCAAGGCAAACTGAACGAAAAAATTCCCAAATTAAGAAAGATAAACTAAATAACAATCAGTTGAACACCGCAAGCAGAACTTCAAAGTGCCCCTTCATTTATCAAAATATTGTCCACGATATCAAAGTACACGTTTATTGCGTATCGAACTAGCGTATTGCTTGTCGGACACGTCGTAGGGCGTGAATAGTGGACAGAAAACAATTAATCGACGCGTTATCAGCCGCTTTGTCGGTCTGCCGAAATCCCGCGCTCTGTTAATGCTCGATAATCGCAAGTCGGCCCCGATAGCGGCGCCTTTGATACTGTTGACTCAATCGCGTCATATCGCGTGTACCTTCTTGTAATGCGGTTTTGATGGACGAGGGAGCGGCCCGAGCCGATATTAACACGATAATACCGCAGATACCCCGGAGAGCCTGCACTCGACACTACAATACTTTGATTCCGCGATACTACAGATGAGATTTTATCGATCTTGGAAGTAATATTAGGTAAGGAGATACAGATTGTATCGTTTATTCACAAATACAGTATATCATTTATAGTTGATAAACCATTAATAATTAATTCTTATCTAATTAGAACTCGATACAAAATAGATACTAGCGTACTGATATGAATCAATTTACAAAATAGCTAGACACGTTACCTATATTTGTTAATGAAAGCTTGGTTCTACATCATACATACTGGCTCGTTTACATTATATTTCTTAGTATTCATGAAGAGTCATTTCGACATAATATGTATAAGTTAGGCAACTATTTTTGATTCTCATAGGCATAAGCATAAATGTAACGTTATTAAAAGCAATATTGATTCAGCAATGTAAGTTATTTTCTCATTTAAGTAATCGAGGCCAGATTTTAAACCACTAGACTGCTATATCTAATCTACTATAATATTGTGCTCTACTCCAAAGGGACAACAAACATATCCCGACGGTTTAAAAGTAGCGGGGCGGGTCTGATCTTAAGTTGGGCCGAGGGATCGAGGGCGGGTCGTAAAACGGATAACTTTATGCGTTGTTTTGCCTCTAATAGGGGTTCGGCGAACCACCAAGTACACCTAACGCCTCCGCATCGACGATTGGATTTTAGTTAGGTATCTCCTTTTTATATTAAATGCCTGCCTATAGATTACTATGAAGTACGATACTAGAAAAATTCAAAACTCCTGTTTTGGAAATCATACCTAACTTGTTCAACAACTAATAAAAAAAGTTAAAAATAAGGAGCGCGATCATGCTTATTCCAAATATGTATAAGATGTCAAACAACTATTTCCTTTCACTGCTGCACCGTGTTTGTAGAAAAAATAATTCATCAATGTTGTTTAACCCGCAAACAAATCTATTAACACTCGATCCTCTGTTACGTCAATAGACTTTGTGTCCACAAACAGTCGACGTCAGGTCGTTTCGTCTTCACAATGGTCCCGGCTGTTTATCTTCTTTGACATTATTGCTAAAATAATCTCTCTCACCATGACGCCGAAAGCCTAAACAAGACGTCAAAACTAATTAGTCACGATCACGGCAGCCGACAATCGACAATGCCGTCCTACCGTATGCTCCCGTGTTTTTTGCGGCTCCCTACCGTTTTGCCACCACGAAAGTAACTTACACTGCCACTAATGCGATAATATGCTATACAGAAACAAGACATATTAAGGCGTTGAAAGCATTCATCTTTGAAAACGAAACATTTACTTATCTCCCGTGGCGACGGAGATTGGTGAATGGAGACAAATAAAGATTTATTTCCCAGAAAGTGGCCGGATCGAATCAACAACGCGTGGCAAATAAGGGATAGGACGACCGGTTGATATGCATTGTGCAATGTCAAAACGGAACTAAGACAAGCTTTTATTATTATTAGCATATTTGGGACTACCGACAAAGAAAACATTACAATTGTGAGTAATTGCAAGCGGCGACGCATGCTAATGAGAGAGAATAAAAATATTTATTTAGATAGTAGGTTTAATTGTTCCTAAAGATAAACCATTCAATAACCGTTTCAGGTATAGTCCGAAGAAGGTAGGTATCATAAGTTTAGGTTTTTAAATCATACAGACGATAAAGTATAAGAAAGAACGTTTAGTAAAAAAAATATTATTGAGTTTGACTTCGAAGAATGTTATTTTTAAATAAGCCAAAAATAGCACTGTTTTTAAGACCTTCTAACAATCATTGGATACATAATGTATGCACCAGGAACATAATCTGTAAGTAATTATCCCGTTAATAAAAAATACTATCCCATCCCTCGAGAGTCGCGACAATCAAATAAAACGGCCCTGAGCCGAGACACTGCAAGACCCACGCCAAAACGAAACTCCTATTCCATTCCAACAACAGCTATTACTCGTACAAACGCCGAGCCAACACGGACCGCATCGCTGCACTAACTCGAAATAAAGTATAATATCAGAGCAGCGCAAAGTTGGCAAAGATTTAACTCGGTCGGTCTCCTGGGCGCCGTTCCCGTGATTGTCGCCGCGAGCCTCCCCTACCCAACCCGGGATTAATTGCAGTCGATCCCAGGACACGCGTTAACACAGAACGGTTTCAGTAAACGCAAAATAACATCTAATGTTACGCTCAATGATTATTGTTATACTCGTACGTAGCGGATGGAATTATGCGAGCGCCGAATGCATTGTCATTTTTGTAACACGATATTTTATGGTAAGGCCGCAATTAAAAATGAAAATAATGCAGCAATAAATTTGACCGATGTGTATTATTTTATTCGACGTTACGTTAAGTTACTTGGAGGGATACGAGTAGACCGGGATTTGATTGCAGGGTTTAATTTAGACGTAAACAATAACATCTAATATCATGTTCAATTTTATTATAATGTAGTAACAGAATTAGGTATACGAGCGCCAAATGCATTGACATTATTGAAACACAATATTTTACGGTGAGGTCGCAGTTAAAAATGGAAAGTATATAGCAATAAGGACAATAACCGATGTTTTTGATTCGAGATTAATATGAACGTTAAGGTTAATTGTTTAATTTTTTAAATTGTTTAAGGTTAATTGTTGAGCTTTGAATTTAGGATTTGATGCACTTGTTTTACCCACTAAGTTGTACCTACTTAGGATTAGGTACTAACTTCCTAGATTTTAAGTGACTAGATTATTCCTCTACCATGGCACTTCTCGCCTAAGCAGACACTTAGATGTTATAAATTATAATATGTACATATTGTACTTACATTGTATATACACAAGAAGAAGTGAATTTTGTTACTAAGCGTTTGACCACATCTCACATGATTTGACAGTTTTGAGTTTTTTTTCATGATTATCATTTGCATTACCAATTGTAACAATAATTGCAAATGTAAATGACATGAAGTTTTTTTCAGCGACAGCTAGCGATATATTTTCTAATTGAATTGATAAAAAAAACGGCTGAAGTTTATTTTCTCACGTTTTATTTTTGATCTCACAATCACGTCAGTTTTCTTAGTTTCTTTGGTAATAGCTCGGATGTCAGAATTTTCATTGACGATAGGTAGCAGGTAACTTATTTTAATCCTGGTGTAATGTCCTACTAAGTTTACACCAAGCAAGTAGTAAAATGGGAACTAAACTTTTAATATTTTTTGAAATTTACTTGTTTAGAATTTTGGAAACAACAAAATGCGCGATTCAAAATAATCTAACGAAGGTAACTAAAAACATGTAAGTAATGTTTGATAATAAAATAAAAACAAGCTGATGTATAAATTCTACTTCATGTTTATTTCATACAATAAAAAAATAATAAACCCGACCTTACGCAGCAAGAAAAACCGGAATGAATATCTTCATATTTATACATACAAATCTTAACAGAATGTAGGTACTTGCTTGAGGTACCTAATATCATCATCATCATCATCATCAGCCTATCGCAGTCCACTGCTGGACATAGGCCTAATATATCAAATCTTTATAATTACATGTAACCTTCTACTACTACATACTATAAATGAATAAAAGATACATGAATAAGATCAATAGGAAGTTAATGAACTAAAGTCAGAAACTATCTGAATGTGCAGGTTTCCTCATGGTGTTTTCCCTCGCCGATGAACTAATACCTACCTACAAGCGCGGATCCAGGGGGGAGGTCACAGGGGTCATGACCCCCCCCCCCCTGAGCAGGTTCCAGGACTATAGTGGACCACTAATTGAACATAAATTTTCATTTAAACTTGACCACTTGACTTGACCACGACTATGTGACCCCCCCCTGGCGCTGTGTGACCCTTCCCTGGCGCCAAAGCTGGATCCGCCCTTGCCTACCTAGCACAAATCCAGACCATAATGCTTTAACAAAGAAGAAGAAACCAAAAATGTTTCCAAACATGCCATTGTTGGAAAAAAGAAAACCAGTGTAACCTGAACATGAATTATATTTTTTAAAAAAAGTGTTTCAGGGATTTTACAATCATTATACCTAAGTTGTCAAGCAAAACAGTTAATAATTGTAGGTACCTACTTTGGTATGACTTGACTACGTCAATATTGCTTTGTTCGCATGTAGTAAATATGGTGCTAATTTAATTATGTGTTTTTCCATATTTACATATCTACATATTAATTGTTGTGATTGTGAATTTGTTTTATGTCATAGGGGAGTAATGATAATATGCAACCTGCACATCATTTTAATTTTATTATACAACGATAATACTATGAATGAATCGTTCCTATTCTCAATCTAAAGAAATGATCACAATAGAATACAAAATAATGTAAACTACCTTTGTAATTGCAAAATATAATGTTTGTTCCCTTTTTATAATGGAGGTAATTATAATAATGGTACGTCCAGGTAACACCACATCTGCAGTCCGCTAAGCTTGGCACAGTATTAACTGACTTGTTTTTTGTAAGTAGGCAATGCTAATTTGTAGCATGCAACCTACAAATGTAGGTACTTATATTACAGTTAATATCTTTGTAGAAGAATGCACTCATTTATTCACTGAAAAAGTTCATATGAAAAATACAAAGAACAATAGAGGCACCGAAACATTTATAAACATGAGCCCATTAAATTGTCGCTTCTCAGGATATTAGGTACCTACTAGGAAGGTACTACATAAACATCAAACTTTTTATTCAATCCGGTCGATACTAAAATTATCCTCTCATGAAACAGTTTATTTATAATTTCTTTATAGGCGGTAATATCTCCGCTAATCGTAACTAAATCATGATCTGAATAAAATTATGTTATGAATAATGACACAAAGATTTTCAGCATAATCGCGGAAATGAATCTTTATCCCAAGCTCATACTCATAGGTAACTTCTGATGTAATAAACCAAATTGGATGATTGTTTTTAAAGGGTTCCCTATTGTCAAAACACCGATAAGCATGGTTTGTATAAATAAATATGAAAATAACATCTATACATTCTAATTAATTTGTTCATATGAATTTCCTCAGTCTTGATGGGAAAAATTAAACGTCGGAAAGAGTTTTGCCGGGACAGCTAATTTAGGTAGGTTCCTAATTAAAGTAAATAAATAAATAAATATCCGACATCACATACAATATTATTATTTTTTTAGGACAAGAATTTGTGGGTGTGACTTATGACCATCTCTGCACATCTACTAATTGACAGTTTATACATATAATTCAATGACATTTATGTAATATCTAATACTAGCGGCCCGCCCCGGCTTCGCCCGTGGTACTTGTCCACTATTTAATGGATGATATTATACATAAAAACCTTCCTCATGAGTTACTCTATCTATTAAAAAAAATTGGCCAAGTGCGAGTCGGGCTCCCGCACTGAGGGTTCCGTACAAATTCTCTTTTTGACGTATTAAAAAAACTACTGAATAGATTTCGTTCGAACCAATTTTCGTTGGTAGTTTTTATGGTAATGTACATTATATATTAATTTCAATTTTATCATCCTCTTATTTTAGAAGTTAGAGGGGGGGGACACACTTATTTCCACTTTGGAAGGGTCTGTCACGCAAAGTATTCACTTTAGAAAAAAGTGACATTAGAAACCTTAACATAATTTTTAAAGACCTATCCATAGATACCCCACACGTATATGTTCAATGAAAAAAAATATTTCGAGTTTCAGTTCTGACTATGGGGACCTCCCGCCTTTTTATTTTTTTTTCTATTTTCGTGCGAAAACCTTGTTGCGGTTTACAGAATTCATCTACTCACCAAGTTTCAACAGTATAGGACTTATAGTTTCGGAAAAAAGTGGCTGTGACAGACTGGCGGACAGACAGACAGACAGACAGACAGACAGACAGACAGACAGACAGACAGACAGACATGACGAATCTATAAGGGTTCCGTTTTTTTGCCATTTTGGCTACGGAACCCTAAAAACCGCATCAAAATCCGTTGCGTAGTTTTAAAGATTTAAGCGTTCATAGGGACATACAACACACATAGGGACAGAAAAAGCGACTTTGTTTTATACTATGTAGTGATAATAATGATATTATTTAAAAAAGGCTAACTGTTGAGTTTCTTCCGGCACTTCTTCTCAGCAGGCCATTCACGTCGAAGTGCTAGTACCTAGTGTAAAAAAATTGACGTGCAAAAGAATTTCCTTGTAAATCTAATTGCTGAATAAATATCTTTATCTTTATCTTTATTATTTTGTAGTTTAAAAGTGAGTGGCTCCATTCATTTAAAAACAGAACGCAAATAAAAATCCCAAACACGAAATGAAATGAAATAATCAAGAAAATTGTAAATTAGTCTAGAGGTTAGAATCCCTAGTTACAAAACGGAGGGTGACAGGTTCGAACGCCGCTCAGCATAATGATTGTATTGTAAGTATAATGGACTCCAGAATTTTTTGTACATAGGTACTTGATTTATGGACAAACGTCCATTTGTTTACAAATATTAGATGTTAAGTTAGCCTTTCCGCTACCTAACATCCAAATTATAACCTTGGTATAGGTAGAATACCTAATCTTGTTATCATTCTTTGTTCAACCAAGGAATCTATGTTTGATTTTAATGATATTCCTGACTGGATTCGAAACCGCTTGTCTGGTAGGTACCTAGTTTCATTTTGACCCATCCACGTTGTTTGTTTATTACCTATATTATTTACAAATTGGTACACAACTTTGAAAATAGATTATTGTAGCTATTTACACCTATATATATGGGTATGATGTTGATGTTTTATTAACTAAGAGTTATGCCTACCCATTCTTTTATTCTGCACTAGCGGCCCGCCCCGGCTTCGCCCGTGGTACTTGTCCACTATTTAATGGATGATATTATACATAAAAACCTTCCTCATGAGTTACTCTATCTATTAAAAAAACCGCATCAAAATCCGTTGCGTAGTTTTAAAGATTTAAGCGTTTATAGGGACATACAACATACAACATGACAGAAAAAGCGACTTTGTTTTAGGTATACTACCTATGTAGTGATTTAATCATGTTTTATTTATAGTGTCCAATAGTGTACAATACCTACAATTATTTAGCGCATACACGATACATTACTCTCACTTAAAAAATATCATGAAAATGGCGGTAGTTCATAAATCTTTTTGTCGGCAAACAAACGATGCCCCTTGGCTTAGGCATTGTTTTTTACTTCGGCGTAAAGCGACATTTAGGTACCATGATAAAAATGTGTTGTCCTGCTTGTCCAAGGACTAAAAAATATTATTACTGATATCGATTTGAAATTTTCTTGTCTTGAGTGATAAGTAATTATGGCAAAATGC
Organism: Nomophila noctuella; assembly: GCA_958496325.1. NCBI lineage: Eukaryota > Metazoa > Arthropoda > Insecta > Lepidoptera > Crambidae > Nomophila > Nomophila noctuella. The sequence continues at coordinate 9,279,303 of OY292486.1, read as the reverse complement.
AAAACAAGGACATGCGTTTCGATTGGCACAATATTATTTTGTAAGTCTCAAGAGTTTTGATGTGTGTAATAACCGTGGGGTGTGCTCTGCTCCCATTTAATTATTTAATCAACATCAAAAGAAGATATTTGTTAATCAATTGGTACAAACCTGGGTTTGGTTGTGTCTGGTAATTAGGTTTCTTCATCCATTCATAGGGCGACCGCGGCGGCGCCGGCGGCTGCGCTGGCCTGGAGCCGGGCGATCCCTCCCCGGGACTAGCTAGGTCTCCTCTCGCCGGAGACGGGATATCCGTGATCTCTCGGTCTCCCGGCTCTCTCTTCGGGAAGTGATGGGGGTCCGGCGCCCACTCGCCGCCGGCGGGCGCGCCGTTCCACGCGCACCACTGCTGCTCCTCGAAGTTCTGGTGCTGCCAGCCGTACCAGCCGCCCCCGTATTGCCCGCTCTTGCCTTGGTACATGGCGAGCGGATTGACGTAATTCACCATGCTGCGATCACCGTCCGCTCATCGCACACACACTCGCCGGCACAACACTCTGCTGTCACGGATGCACGAGACACACTCCACGGGCCGTAGCGATCGCGACTGAGCGCCGGGAGTGCTGGCGCGCCGCCGGCGGGGCCGCGCGGCCGGCCGGAGGGGCAGCGCCCGCTCGGGGGCGGACTCGGCCCGGGCCAATGGCGGAGGCGCCGGCCCCGCCCGCCTCCGCCCGCCGTTGCCTGCCGCGCCCGGCTGCCTGGCATTTAATTTGCCTAATTACAACAAAAATAATGAACATCGCCATAATGAAGCCGACTCGCGCGTTCGTTTCTGCCTGTTCAAACTTTTGATATGAAAAGTGTTATTTTTTCTCATTTATTAACCGTTTTCTTTTGAACTTGTATATTTACCTCACCAACTTAAACGGCGACGCTTAGCAGTTTTTCAGATGAAGATGCAAACGAATTCTCTCTTGAAATAAGGAATATATGAATAATCAAGTCATTTACAATAATGTAATTTAATGATAGTAAAGGTTTCTTTCAACCCCATTTTGTGATTTTTTTATGTCTCATTGAAAAAGTTCTAAAAAAGTATAAACAATCAAACTACCTATTTATATTATTTACACAAGTTTATTTGATTATTTTTTTTACATAATATATAATTTATTTAGAAGCGAGCTGCAAGTCTGCAACAATGACGCCATATCGGCATGAGGTCACTGAATTTCCCGTTTCCGTTTTTTCAATTCGCTCAGTCAAAAGCATAGAATTTTTTGACTTAAACAATTATTACTTAAATAAAAAAACGTTTTATAAAGTTGAAATATGTATAAAGTTTACCTACTCGTAAATTCGTATGTGGTTCCTACCTATGTATGTTAGGTACCTACGCTGATCATTGTGATGTATAGCTAATAAATATAGTGGACACGCTTGCTGGCGCGGCGTGCGGTGGTGGGGGCGCGGAGAGCGGGAGCTCGCCGCGCACTCTGGTACCGGCCGCCGGGCGAGCAGGAGCGTCTACCGTTGCATACATACCTTGTGTTTTATTACCACACTACAACTGTACAAGTGGCGACCCTGCCAGGATCTAAATAACCAAGGTATGAAAATTAATAAATATAGTTGTGCTAAATAAAACACAAAGTGCTACTAGAGGTAAATCAGTGACTGATACCTGTTTTCTATTTCATGTTACCGTAAAACAGTTACTGTAATAATGAATTAATTAGTAAGGCAGGTTACAGACACTGGTTGTTACCTATACCGTAATAAAGTAGAATTACTTACAAGTTATCTCAGTCTGTTGTCAAAATAATTTTAAAAATTAATACATTTATTAAATGTGCATTTTGGTTGGGTACCTACAAGCTTGCTTATCGGATGGAATGCTGTTTCTATTGTTCGCGCGGACCGGAATCGCGCACAGGTGTTCGTTATACTCCCGCCCGATATTAAACGTTAACACTAAGTAAAGTAACTAAAAGTTAAGATTCCTCGCAAGTATAAAACAAAAAATTAATTATTGTCGTAAAATGTTTAATGAATATTTTATCACGTGAATGATAGTTATTTTATTCGAATACATTTATACATGAATGCGTGTGTACCTATGTGTACAATGTGAAAGTAAGACCTTCATAGATATAGGTACTGATACCTTATTGAAATAACAGGCTAATACACCCTTGGCCAAAAGTATGAGGCACCCTAAAAAATGCACAAAACATGTTTACCAATTGAACAATGGCTCATCTGAGATGTTATGTCGGTGTCTCAAATAATTTCGGATCTTTTACGAGTAAACAAGCTTTCATTTCTGTTTAAGTTATTAGATTGACGAAAAATTTATTAAAAAAAAAATGCCAAAAAGAAGTGAAATTTGTTTAGAGAATTGTGTGAAAATACAACTTCTCCATGAACAAGGCAAGTAGCAGAAAGAAATTGCAAAGTTGGTGAGGTGTTCGCGCTGCGCCGTGCAAACCACCATCAAACGGTTCGCTAATTTCACTGTCTAATCAACGAACGTAAAGTAAGATTAAAGATACTATCCAAACTTAAAATATTTTTAAGTTTCGTGTAATTAATGATAAAGTTTAATATTACTTTTGGCAACAACTGAGAGTAACACTTAAGAAGTAGTCTAAATAATCAAATGGTACCTAAACCATGTAGGTACCTACAATATTCAAAGAGGTAGTTCGATGAAAATCGGAACTGTACCGACAATATTCAAAGAGGTAGTTCGATGAAAATCGGAACTGTACCGACAATATTCAAAGAGGTAGTTCGATGAAAATCGGAACTGTACCGACAATATCAAAGAGGTAGTTCGATGAAAATCGGAACTGTACCGACAATATTCAAAGAGGTAGTTCGATGAAAATCGGAACTGTACCGCCAATATTCAAAGAGGTAGTTCGATGAAAATCGGAACTGTACCGCCAATATTCAAAGAGGTAGTTCGATGAAAATCGGAACTGTACCGCCAATATTCAAAGAGGTAGTTCGATGAAAATCGGAACTGTACCGACAATATTCAAAGAGGTAGTTCGATGAAAATCGGAACTGTACCGACAATATCAAAGAGGTAGTTCGATGAAAATCGGAACTGTACCGACAATATTCAAAGAGGTAGTTCGATGAAAATCGGAACTGTACCGCCAATATTCAAAGAGGTAGTTCGATGAAAATCGGAACTGTACCGACAATATTCAAAGAGGTAGTTCGATGAAAATCTGAACTGTACCTACAATATTCAAAGAGGTAGTTCGATAAAAATCGGAACTGTACCTACAATGTTCAAAGAGGTAGTTCTATGAAAATAGGACGGTACCTACAATGTCCAAAGAGGTAGTTCTATGAAAATTAGAACGGTACCTATAAAAGCGGACAATTTCCTTGATTAAAAGTATAGTCCCACAGTCATGTCACAATTAATACCACTATTAGCCACCACAATTGAAAATGGTCGCGACGAGGCCTAAAGTTATACCGCACGGCGACAAATGTCACCATGCCGGAGGCCAAAAAGGTAACGTTTTGCACATGGGTCGGGCTTGATGTGTTTATGCTAAGTTGTACTACCAAAATGTCCATGGTCTTGAGACCAAAACGAAATTAGTGTTTGATAGCATTTTGCTTTGTAATTACCATGCCATTGCACTCACTGAAACGTGGTTAACATCTCGACAGACGAAATCGTGGACAATAGTCTATCGTAGGGATCGTGTGTGTGTTGGCTCTGGTGGTGTTTTCTAAAATGGATGGTGGGAGTGTTCTTTAAGCTCTGTCCCAAAATATTCTGTCTACTCGCTAACAAGACTTAAAATACGACGATATTAAAAGCGTTTGGGTCAGACTACAGTTTCAAACTGGGAATACTATAAATAAAATATTATTATTTGCGTTGTGTACCTAGTACCTTCGTACCTCCACCAGTAAAATTGGAACCTTTAAAGCGTTTTCTTAACATTGTGGAACTTGCTCAATACCGATCGGAAAATATTGTAATAGGTATGTAGTTTGTGACTGCAACCTTGGTGGTATCCACTGGGAGCCTAGTGATGATACGTAATGACGCCACTTAATTACAAGTACAACTTGGGTTACACTTAATCGGCTTTTTATCTTCTAATGGCCTTCATCAACTCAATAACATCAGTAATAGTGATGAACAGTATCTAGACTAGTTATCAGTCGCATACATTATGCGTTGGTTACGAATCCGCAGCATCAGGTATGCTATCAATAAGTGCTACGGGATTAATCCGAGCCTCTTGTTTATCATGCCTTACCCTAAATCAAATTTTCTCCGTTCCAACGACAGTGTATCTTTATCCAATTTTTTTAAAGCCGACTATTGCAACATTGTGGCTGCGTTACAGTGTGTAATTTGGCCGGTCTAGTTTTTGGCTTGTGGAGATTTTGATCAAATGATTTCTTTATTTTATGTTGAGTCAGGAAAACAACGACGTCGTAGTAGACGAAGTCATCCTAAATGGTTCAACAAATGAGTTATCAACCCCCTTTCGGGAAAAGATAAAGTACAGAAACGGTTCCTTAAATACCTTAATCATACCTAGAGACGACATCGAATACCACTGGCTCTGAAGTAGATGTCACAATTCAAATGGGCTTAATATAAGCACTTATGAATCGTCATCAAAAATAAACTGTTATTTTAATGACTTTTATTAGTAATGACTGTTATTCTGCCGAGAAGAATCGGCAAGAAACTCGACAGTTGCTCTTTTTAAATGCCAAAATTATTGCAATAATATAAAAATAAACTTGCAACAATAATGCATCAGCAATTGCTTTCACTGAGTCATACATAGTCTACTGTGTGTACCTAATAAATTAAAAAATGAAAATTAAATTCTTAATTTATTCTGGACTGGAGGCGCCCTGGTCGACCAGTCCCCAAAGGTGGCACCTGTTCACAAGTATGACGTATGTGGCGGCAGCCATCACCTCACTCAACCATCTTAGAGAGAGAATGAAATGACCCGCCACATGTGTATAAATAACTACCGCCTTATATCAACGCTTTCTTGTTTAGTAAAGGCCTTCAAGTCTTTAATCTGTTCTTTAATTAGAGAGCACATTAGAGATTTGATATCGATCTCTCTTTCAAAATATAAAAACTGCATAACATATTTATTTGCCGGTGACCTCAAAATTTACAGAAATCTGTTAATTTTGAGGAAAGTAACCTCATTCAAAAAGACCTTGGGAGAAAGGTAGATTGGTGCGATGCAATCTGTATATCCCTTATCGCTGGAACATGATTCCACATCAAGTAATAAAAAAAAAAATAATAATATAATATACTCAATAACGCTTTAGTGCGCAGGCATCTCGAATTTGCTTCCTGAATCTGGAGTCCATTTTATAGCGTACACTCGCAGAGTGGAGAGCATACAGCGTGCTTTTACCAAGCATTTGGCATTTCTGTGTAGCGGAAATTCCCATCGTCAACCTTATAATGAGCGTCTTAATTAATATAGAAAAGCCTATCCTTTTTATTGAAAAAAAAAAAAAAACTTAAAACATCTTAATAAATAAATGCTAATGACATTTCAGAATTCTTTAATGACAGATTTATCAATAATTGATAACTCTGCTGAATGAATAATACATAGGTACATAATGCAATATAATATAATATAATATTAATATATAAAAAAAATAAAGAAGGCAATAATTGCTCCACACGTTTGTTGTGCCCTTGCAGGGCGTCACCTTTACTTTCTACATATAATTGTAATAGATTGTTTATTTAATGAAACAATAGTTCCGTATGTTGCTCTGTGAAGAGATATTTATTGTGAGCATGACAATCATACCTAATTACACTTAATTTTACACTTACGCTAAGAATAATAACTTATTTACATACCTGTAAAGAGAAACAACAATATAAGCTATTGCTTCTTACATTATTTCCTCTACAGTCACAAATACAATTATTAACATTTAAACATCTTTAATAACTTGTGACTTGCAATTAACGAATCTGAATCTGAGTAAAATAAATTCAAAACTCGGTCTTCAACCCCCTTTGGCAAGGATTGTGGCTGAGTATAATCAGCAAAAATATATATTTTTTGGCTGTACTTATTAAATAAATTAACTTATATAAATAAATAGATTTGGAAAATGACAATAACAGAGTGCATATAAAGAAGAAAAAACGTACATTTAAAACAAGTTGAAGGAAAGTGGAAGGTAATTATTATTTTCTAATGGAAATTATAGAACTATGAGAGATTCTAGTGAATGCTCTGACAATCGTGATGTAGACGATTAGTTATGCTATCTTTATCATAGATATGTTTATGTCAATCTATATTGTTGATTTATATAGTTATATAGTATATATAGTTGATCTGTGTAAATTATTTAAGGAAACTTGGTAGTGTCAGATACAATGATGTACTTGGGAAATAACTAATAGAGTTTTGTTTTATTTTATTGTAAAAGGTAGATGTGATGTATAGCTAATAAATATAGTGGACACGCTTGCTGGCGCGGCGTGCGGTGGTGGGGGCGCGGAGAGCGGGAGCTCGCCGCGCACTCTGGTACCGGCCGCCGGGCGAGCAGGAGCGTCTACCGTTGCATACATACCTTGTGTTTTATTACCACACTACAACTGTACAATCATATATGCCGTCTCCATAAAATATGATGAAAGCTTAGAAATTATGTTTTTAACCAAGGAGCTTTTAAGAGAGGTAAAGTAAAGTTCGACCTACTCTGTCTTGAGCTTACGGTTTACGGATGACCACTGAAGAAGCCCTTTGAAATAGCCCCTTGAAATGATCCTGTTATTAACGGGTCGACATATAAGAATGTTTTACCGCATAAAAAGCAATACAATGATGCCATAACTAGTAAATAGATAGGTAAATATGACAGCCTCCGTTGTCGCGGAGGTCTTGAAACATCACCACTTAGTGTAGGTTGTCAGTTTGGTTAGGACATTGCAGGCTTGAGTAATCTGATTGTTCGATAAGACTGATGATTCCGTGCTTCGGAAGGCATGATAAGCCATTGATCCTGACCGACTATGATCCAAATTGTCGTGTATCCCTTATTGTGATTTCCAATAGCTTTAAGCCTTCCAGTTCCTCGTCAAATGGACTATCAAACACAAAAATATTTTTTCAAATCGGACCAGTAGTTTCTTAGATTAGCGCGTTCAAACAAACAAAAATACAAACAAACTCTTCAGCTTTATGTATTAGTATAGATATAGATATAGATGTGGGTTGCGGAAGTCAGAAAACACTGTCATCACGACAAACTCCAACGATATTACCAGCCTTGTAAATTCAGACTCACAGTCGAAGCGTAGGTACCCTGGGCTCCTAGGCAATGGCCGAGGATGCAACTGGGAGAAGCGCTACGATGATGAGATAGGGAAACATACACCTATGTGCTTTGTGATAATTTGATCTTACTTACTACTTTTATATCATTTTCGGAGGCAAACGAGCAAAAGAGTCACTTAATGGTTAGTGATCACCGCTACCATGGACAACAACAATCCCACAAGTTTCGCTTATGCGTTGCCTGCGTATTAATCTCCATCCTCTTCAACTGAGTACTAAAAACCTTACTCACAAGCAGAAACATAACCCTAAAAAGCATCCATAGAATATACCTATGTACAGTTAAAATGTTTTGGACTTCTTATCAAGCACTTCGTTTAAAAACACCAATAACATTAACATTTATTACCTTTTACAACAAATACTTTCTACATGGGCAAAATGCGGAGATTTTTCAATAAGTCGGCAAAACATAAAAGACAACATGTAAGTAATTTTTAAGAAACTACAAACAATAACGTCGTAAAATTCAATGTTATGATAAAAATATATGCGCTTTTGTAGGGCGACGCTAGCATATCTTTTATCTTATTCTAAGTGGTGTTTTATTGCAAGTGTTCTTCAATGACTTTTGTTCAGGTGAAAAACTCTTCTTTTCATCGCATTAAGAAAAAAATAACACATAGGCTTAGATGCATCGAGTATAAAGGCGCCGACAACAATTCCTGTAATCCCTATCTGTTTTTACCTGAACGTAGATAAGGAAGTCTAAAAGGTCGAAGGTGCACGCTCTTTGTTGTGTAAATAATTGCAGGTGTTAAACAATTAAAAACAAAACCAGACCAGTAAAACGTGATACCTATGTCTGAACATCTGCAATTTTGTTTTATTTTTTTTTTCTAATAAATTTTTCATTAAAATTTGATAATTTCTAACAGTAGGTAACAGACAATACGGGTCAATGAATGTATCCTATCCCACGCTTGAGACCAGATGAATTTTTCTTTGATTATAAATTACATTGTGATTAGCGCGTTCAAACAAACAAACAAACTCTTCAGTTTGATCATATTAGTATAGATATATTAGATGTACATGGCACATAAACATATGTAGTTACATAGAAGCTAAGTTTAAATAAAGTAATCATTTAAAATGATTAAAAAAATAAATAGACGTAAAATAATCCTATCCCAAATCAAATAAGAAATAATATCTTTTTTAAGGGGGAGATCACTGGTGACCGGTATACCGATATTACAGGTCTCTTAAACAGAAACCTATTTCAGGCACCATTCTCTCACATATTACCTATCATACTTAGCATTACCTAATAATTCCCTGTAAGTAATCCTAGTTTAAGTTTCAACCCAATAAAATAAAATAAAATAAATAAACTATGTAACAAATGTGTGAGAGAAAATAAAGAATGTTGTATTGTATTGTAATACTTACCTACTCATCAGCCTGTGTTGATTCCGTAAGTGATATTAAAATTACCTATTATATTATATTCTGTATATTAACCAGTCAAGGCAGGTATATGAATAAGATTTCAGCCTGATCTGATTTTTTTGCTAGTTAGATTTTGTTTGTAGATAATCTGCAGGCAGGCATGTAGGCATAAATTAAAATTTGACAACACTTGTGTTTTTGTGTAACAGAAATCAGTATCAACAGTGGAATTAGGAAAATATATCTATATTTAATGTAATAAAGATGAAGAGCTTTTATGTTTGTTTGAACGCGCTAATCTCAGGAACAAGAAACCTACTGGTTTGAATTTTAAAAATATTTTTTGTGTGGTAAAGTCCATTTGACGAGGAAGGCTTTACGCCAGGGTTTCTTAAAGTGTGGTCCACGGACCCCTTAGGGGTCCGTAGCAGGTGTATCAGGGGTCCGTAGGAGGTGAGTTTGCAAAAATATTTTTCAAAAAATTGTGTGGTGTGGGGCGCGGGCCCGGACTACAAGCTAGCGCGATGAGTCTTTGGCTTTGACCGTTATTGCGCAGAAGTCAAAAATTGGGTATCGAATGCTATGATTGGCGGTACCCATGCGCAGTGTCCCCTCCACTCTGCGGTCAAAGCCAAAGACTCATCGCGCGAGCTGTATGTTCGCGTGAGTTCTCGCCTTTGCATTGCATTGTGTCTTGCATCGACATGCCTTGGCTTCACGAACTATGCCTAGTTATGTCTACATGTGTCAAAATAATTAACTTCATCAGAGCAAGAGCCTTAAACCACCGCCTGTTTAAAAAGCTTTGTCAAGAAATGGGTTCAGAACATGAAGTACTTCTTTACTACACAGAAGTTCGTTGGCTGTCAAGGGGACAAGTATTGAAGCGCTTGTTTGAGTTGCGAGAAGAAGTGTTACTTTTTCTGAAAAACAAAGAAAATTCATTGTATGAATATCTTGAAAGAGAAGATTTTGTGGAAGGGCTTGCGTACTTAGCTGATATATTTACTCATTTGAACGAGATTAACCTGTCTCTTCAGGGTCCTGCAGTCACCATTGTGGATGCGTCTGAACGGCTGAAAGGTTTTTTAGGTAAACTGTCACTTTGGAAAAGGAGAGTGGAATCAGGTAATTTTGCAAATTTTCCGATGTTGGAAGAGTTGATAATGCAAAAAACTCAAAGTGACGGCCACACGACATCAAAGAAGGTACAGAAAGAGGTGTCTAAGCATCTGGAAATATTGCAGACGTCTCTTGAAGGTTATTTCAGCCCAGAGTTGCTTGAAAAAGAAACATGGGTGCGGAGCCCATTTTTAATAGATATTGACAGCATTAGTGATGAAGATCTTATTAAAGATGATCTAATTGACATGAGATCAAAAGAAGTTTTGAAAGCTGAATTTCAGGCAAAAGATCTTGGCGACTTTTGGGGTTCCTTAAGTCAAGCTTACCCTCTTCTAGTCAAGCGAGCTATGTCCATTTTGATACCGTTTGCTACTACGTATCTTTGCGAGGCAGGGTTCTCGATTCTGGTGTCAATAAAGACAAAAAGTCGCAATCGGTTGAACGTCGCAGATGACATGCGACTTGCCTTGTCGAAGACAGTCCCACAAATTAACGTTCTCATTGAGGCCAAACAACAGCACCCTTCTCATTACCTAAGTACTAAATAATTGTAATGATTAAAGTTCAAGTAAATAAAAGTATTTTATATAATATATAAGTTCGGCCTTTTTTTATAACATTCTTTTTTTGACAGTGGTCCGTAGAGTTATTTAAATTTCGAAAGGGGTCCGTGACTGGAAAAAGTTTAAGAAACCCTGCTTTACGCTATTACTGGGTAGGTGAGTAAATAAAACACTATAGCTTATGCACACGCAGACGGAGTCAGGGGCGGCCGCTAGTAGGTACTTTAATAGAAATATACAGGCCAGCGTCTAGGTGTTTATATGTATATTTATTTATATTGTATATACAGACGAAACAGTGTACATATAAACATGACATTTTCATGTTCCTCATGCAGTGTGCATGTCATGTTAGTCCTGTGCAGAGATCAAACCCATGACTATGATTACTTAGGTACCTACACCAAACAGGGTCGCCAATGGGTTATGAGAGTTTTTGTAATTTTGTTTTATTTTTATCATTATTAATTTAATATCATTCATAAATGAACAACCTATTAATAGGATACCATTTTATTACCCTAAAAATCTCGTTAAAAACTCATAACGGCTGATTAAATACAGTCAACTTCACTAAGTACATAGGTGGGTGCATAGTACAATACTTATCTACAACTGCATCTCTCCGTACTTGGCATAAAAAGTAGTTATGTACCCGTGCTTAAATATTTAATACTACGCAACCGAAATTCATGCGATTTAATTTTTACAAGTTGAGTGATTCAAGTCAAGGGGTACGTTTAGTGTGTAAAGAAACACTGATAAATGTTAGATGCACTCGTGTGAAGCCGGAGCGTTTCGCTTGTAACTATTATTTTGCATTTTGATTTGAGAAATACAAAAATCTAAATTTGGCATATATGAATAACATCTTGCTGACTACTTACCAAACTTTGTTTCAATGAAAGCTAGAAAAAGATAACTATCGCAAAACAAAAACAGTAGAAATTCTGTTGATATTAGGTAAACAACACAATGGTTGAAACCTTTAAAACTCTTTGATCGATGAATTACTACCTAGTAGGAAGAAGTTTGGTAGGCAGGCACCTACATCCATTGATCTGAGCATGACCACCTCCTAAGCGCAGACAGACATCTAAGTATTAGAAATGACGTCACACTGACGCCACGCCACTGCAGTAAATAACGATCAACTTATGTGGGTGAATCTCTAAAAATATTTATTTTGATCACATTTCATCGTTATATTCAAAAGCAGTTTAAAAAAAAGTATGATTGGGTATTTCTTAGAATTATATTCAATACGCAATAAGAACCTCCCGTATGAACGAACGATTTAAAATAATTTTCGCTAATCACGCAGATTTTTTCGAATCCACCATCTACTTATGTTCAGGACTTAAATGAAAAAAAATTGCGATTCACCCAATACAGTGTATTGTTGGAATAATACAAAATAATTTGATTACAAAAAAAATAACTTAACTCAACGGTGATTTTTCCAAAGGTGACATACCTACCTGGATGTAGCAAGCACACGAAAACAAGATAACTTAACATTACTAATTTAAACGGGTAAATAGCTTTCTCCTTGTTTTTATTTTCTGTCTTGATTGTTTATTGTACATCACTTTTTGTATATCTAAACTATGCATTTATCATGCTAGGTGTTATTATACCTTTCATCCATAATTTTTACAATTCTAAGTAATCTGGGAAAGCGCTCTAGCTTTGAGCAAAGTAAGAAAAAATTTCATTTTCTTTTTTTTTAATTTTAAAAAAATATGATAGTAGGTATAATAGTACCTACATACATAGGTATTTTATAATTTACATTTTGTAATTATAACAAGTCGCCAAATCCTAATGCTCGCTCGGCGATAGTGCCAGTCAACGCAGTTTAATCAAAAAAACATTTTTGTGAGAAAACCTGGCTTTTCTCAATCGAGAAATGTTTCGAAAAATGTTTTATTAAATGCGTACATAATATTGCGAGCTTGAACCTTTAAATGTTTTGATTACAATACTCATAAAACAAAACAAAGGTTTTTATACAATTTTTGAAGTTAATTTAATATTATATACCTATATAAAATATAAAAATAAAATATACGGACTAACACACCAATTGCCTAGTCCCAAAATATAGTTATATTTATCTTATATAAGCTCGAAGCTTTTACTATGGAAGCTAGGGAACGGATACGGACATAATATGATACTTAAATACGTTTATAAACATCCATGACTCGAGTACAAATGCCGATATTCATCACAGTGTGAATTGTGATGAATGTTTGTGTGATGATCACACAAACATTTGCCCCTAGCGGGATACGGACCCTCGACCCTCGGTTTATAACTATAACACATACGTGAAATATACAGAAAAATATTATTTTATCTTTTCATTTTATTACAATAAGTTATTGAAAAAGTTACAGCTTATGGAGCGTTTTTTTTACATTGTGGTAATATTCTAATAAGTTTAGTATGGTGCATTTAAAAAATATTACCCATGGTGGGCAGTATGGGTTTTTTACCCTTTTGGCTGACATCACAAAAAAAAATTAAAAAAAGTCTATGGAGGTCTATGGCATATAAATACTTTACATATTTCTCTCGTCTATGGCTGTATGGGCTCAGCTCCCTTTGCCTATCCTGACAAGGACAAAAGAATCAAAAAAAGAAAAATGTCTTCTTTAGTCTGATGGCTGTATGGGTCCAGCTCCCTTTGCCTGTCGTGACAAGGACAAAAGAACCAAAAAAAAATGTCTATGGTCTAACTAATCTAGTCATTCATTCGATTTTTTTTACTCATTCATTCAATTTAGTCGTGCGTGCGAGATTAAATTGCCATATTGTTTTAGTTGTGAATTGTAATAACTTAAATTAACGTCTTATTTAAGAGTTTGGGGTTTACTCAGTTAAATAAATTGTGTCCACGTAATTACTGCTATAAATTATTCATAATGACGAGTGATAATATTGAAAAACTTTATCAAAACTACGGCATTCTAGCTGACGCTAAAGATGACATTTCTAAGGTAGGTAACCTCAAATTTATTATTTTAATAATATTTATTTCGTACCGTACGACAAGATACTAATTGCCGTGTTTTTTTTTTAGCATGAAAAGGAATATCTGGAAATTCTTGCAGCAGTAAAGGGGTCTGATAAAGAAAAACGTCTAGCATCTCAGTTCATTGCGAAATTCTTTCATAGTTTTCCCAACCTCGCCGAACAAGCTATTGAGGCCCAGTTTGATCTATGTGAAGACGATGATGTTGCCGTAAGTTTATATTACTTTCAATCACGTGTTATTTTTTGCGAATAGTTTTCCAATAACAAAATGATTCACTACAGGTGCCCACCAAATTCAAAATGTAGCTTCACACCTAATGCGAAGCTTTTGAATATGTTCTAGTCAAAAGCTCTGCCAATTAGATTGTATCTTAGGCGTAGTCTTTCTAATTTTATCATATAGAAATGTTAAAATAACTTTAGGTATATCATTTTTGCTTACTTAAAGGGTATTTTAATGTTTTACAGATTCGTAAACAAGCTATCAAAGACTTGCCTGTGCTTTGCAAGGAAAATAAAGAACACACGCAAAGAATTGCTGATATACTAGCTCAACTTCTACAATCAGAGGATTCTACTGAAATCAATGTAGTTACAAACTCTTTGCTGGCTATTGTCAAGAGTGACCCGAAAGGAGCTTTAACTGGAATATTCTCTCAAATTCATCAAAGTACAGACAGTGAGGTGACTAACGAAATTGTCAGGGAAAGATGCATAAAGTTTTTGGCAACCAAAGTGAGGCAACTTGGCCGCGAAATTATCAAACCGGAAGCAGAGGAACTCATAATTACAGAATGCAAGAAAATACTAGAGGTTAGTGGCCTGTATCTTCTAAAGAAAATCATAATACTGCAGTATTGTATAATTATTTAAAATGTTCTCAATTTATTTACCTCCTTTTTTTAGTTTTTGTGCTAACATAAATTTTAAGGGGGAGTATTGTGTTAATGTTCCATAATCTTAATAGTGATACTAATGGATCACTATTAAGATTATGGAACAGTTATTAATAAAGTAAAAAAGTAAAGTATCAACCTATTAATGTCCCACTGCAGGGCAAAGGCCAGTTATTACTATTGAATCAATATTACTATTCTAATAAATTTATTGACAGTGATGCAAAGTACCTAGCATATTAATTAACTTATTTAAGTCTTTTATTTTATACAGGATGTTGTAGCAGATGAATTTGAGCATATAATGGAACTACTGACATGGTCAAAGCTCGGGAAGACACCGGCTGGGAAAAAAGAACTGGTACAGCTGGTCGCTGCTCTAGCGTTCTCGCCTAACGACTGGCATCCAGAAGATCCAGAATATGTTGACAGAGTCATCCAATGCTCACAGCATGCTTTACCACTATTTTCTGTAAGTTTTCAAAACTCATGTCTTATTCAAACATGAACAAATTTTAATTACCTCCATCATGTTAACTATAAATCATGAACTGATGATCCAGTCATATATATATTCTGAGTATTTATAAAGTTATAATTATATGTCTTACTTTTTGTAATGTAATTAAATTTTATGTAACTTAGTCATATTTGACAAATGACGTGTTAAAATTATAACAAAGAATAATTTTAATATTACCTTAAAGATTAATTTTACAAATGAGTTGTGCTGCAATGCCTGTAATTTGATACTCTTTTTTATTATAATTTGTATTGGTATGAAATTCATTTACTTTTTCCAGCCACAAGTGGACTCGAACCAGTTCATCAACTTCTTCTGTGAACATGTCCTAGCACGTTGGGATGATATCACTACTACCGAGGGTGGGGCCGATTCAAAACTTGAGTTATTGAAAATATTTGCAGAAATTACTAGCCACTGCGGAGAGATTGAAAATGCTCAGGATAAAATTAACACTGTGTATGATATTGTGATGGTAAGATTTTACTCATAAATCTTTACTCATATTTAGTTGACTTGCCTTAAAATTTTATTGATTAATTTATTCTTATACTCAACAGAAATACCTTCCTGAAGCTCCTTTGGAAAGTGATGCAAGTTCTGCAGAGAAATCAGAAGAAGAACCCAAACCAGAAGATAGTTCGTCAGTCCCATCTCTTCAATTCTCACATGTGGAATGTGCCTTATTTGCCCTCCATTCTCTATGCCGGAAAGCTCCCGATGCTCTAGGAGCTGAAGCCACGAGGCTGAAATCTCTACGTTTGCGGTTACAGTATACAGCTAGACTCACTCAAGGATATATTAAAAAGCTCAAGGAAGTTACTCAGGTAAATAATTGTTCCATCATATTTTACATTGCAGTATTTTAAAATCACGTATCAGTCAACATCTTCATCACTCCAGGCCTGAGGCCTATCCCATCTGCATTCTCAGCCATTTCCTTAAAGGTCCAGGATACACTGCGAATATGATCCAAAATTGACAAGCCTGTTTTATCAAATTCAAATCATGTATCAGTCTTTATAAATAATCTGATTATTTTTAACAGGGTAAAAAAGGTGAAGATGCCAACACAGAAGAAAACAAATTGAAGATAGCAGCATTAAAAACAACATCAAATATCAACACTCTTATACGAGATATTTTCAGAACTCCACCAAGCTTCAAGAGTAAAATACAACTTTCATTCCAGTCTACCAAAAAAGCTGACAAAGAGGTAAACATTGGCATTCATCCTTATTTTTTGGCAAAGTAATTAGTTAGCTAAAGTAATTAGTTAGTTTTGACGACCCGCTTGGTGTAATGGTCAAACTGTTGCCCATTACGCAAGAGGTCGCGGGTTCGATCCCCGCACAGGACAAACATTTGTGTGCATGAACATGTCTGTTTGTCCTGGTCTGGGTGTTATATGTATCTATTTAAGTATATTTGTAATACCACTGTTGATTCTGATGTCTGCAACACAAGTGCTTAAGCTACTTAACACGGGGTCAGATCAATGTATGTGATGTTGTGATATCTATCTATCTATCTAGCTAAAATTAAACAACTATGACATTCAGTGCCTTCCCGTTAGTTGTAATTTATATTATTGTTAATTAAATATCATCAGCCGGTTTTGCAGACAGGCCTTCCTCCTTGGACCATATCATGCTGTGCAAACGTTTAAGAGGATTTTTATTTTGCAGGAAAAACTCCCAAGCACCTCAGAAGATAATGACAAAGTAAACATAGGACAGAAACGTCATCAACCCATCACATTTGACAATGGAGAAGAAAAAGAATCCCCTGAGAAAAGAGCACGCAGTGGCGACAGAAACATGAAAATGTACACCCCACCCTCCGGCAAATACAGTTCAAGGCTAAATAACAGTGGAAGGTTTACCGGGCCTAGCCAGGGAAGAGGAAGGGGCGGATATGGTAGACGCGACTTCAGAAACAATGGCGCACCATACCGCAGGCGTAACAATTACTAACGTTACGCGCTTAAAATGACATGGACCTGATCTAAAGTTTTATGAGTTTAGTTTGAATTTAAAGTATTTTGATTTGAGAATGCTGCCTTTTGCCGTCTTCGATATGAGAAGAAGACTTATGGCATTTTCTAAGGCACAGTTATTATTTTCGGATATTTCAGTTTATCCCATATCTTCAACGTAATTATTGACATTGGTTATAATCTTTTCATTTGTCTTTCATCTATCCGGCGTCTTTGTTAGGGGATGGAAGCGGTTTCGACTTCGGAAGTTATATTTTTTTCAGGAGGATGAGGGTGAATGTTGATGGTGTTACAGCAAGACCTACTATTTTCATTCTTTACAGGTTCATCATCCAGCATGGTGGATGCTGCAGTATAAATGTGAAACTAGTCTCTTCGTAATTATTTCTTTTTCAGTGCAGTAGTCAGTTGAGATTTTAAGATAAATAGGTAAGCTCTCATGTTCTGCTGATTACATTATTTGCATTTGGATTATTACAACATAACAGTTTGTATGTTATAGGTAGATGGTAAGTATTTTATTAATAAGTCGTAAAACCCTGTCACTTAAAAATAGAAAGTACTAGAAAATCCAGAACATCACAGCACTTGGTACGTATTGTAATTAGTTACAAGAATGTACAGGCCAACCAATATGTGCGGACTGTCGTTTGTATGATGCTGTTTATGGTAAGTAAAGCATTATTTTGAAATTTGTTTATGATCTTGATATCATATGATTGCTTAGGCTGGACAAAGCCTGGGCAAACATCCACCAAATTTTTGTCATAGCAACGTGAGGTTTTTCATCATACGCAATAAATTAATTCATAGTGGATTGGACTGTTTTATTTTTTAAATCCTATCGTATTCATATCCCCTCCACATTTTAAACTTAAGCATTGCAGGGATGTGTCCCTCACAGTATATCAGAAATTAAAATTGTTATGAAGATGTTGGACCCTTCTCAACTGCCATCTTATACAAGACTGAATCAATAGACGAACATTTCGAGTGTCAGTCATGCATGCTTGCCCTGTTAGGTTATTATAGGGGACCATACTTTAGTAGGTTCTGTCCCCTAAAAGGTACATAATCTTATTCCTTGGAAAATAGATATAAGGCAAATTTAAAGT
Source organism: Nomophila noctuella (assembly GCA_958496325.1). NCBI lineage: Eukaryota > Metazoa > Arthropoda > Insecta > Lepidoptera > Crambidae > Nomophila > Nomophila noctuella. Next base: position 9,261,257 of record OY292486.1, on the reverse strand, counting down.
TTTAAATGACTTGGGACACCTGCTATCACAGATTAAAAAAACTTTTATTATTAGAATATATTTAATCTTAATAATACAGTGATTTAAACTTATTATGATAGAGGACATGTATTATAAATTATCTCATGTTATCTACAACATTACACATAATTCGATCAAGTTCGTAGCAAGGATCTGCATAGGCACTATCACTTGGGCTACAATCCATATGCTCAAGAATCTCTATCGGCACCTTGAAATTTGAATCCAATTCGTTCTGATCTGGTAAACTTTGAAGAGCATTTTGTAGAATGTCTTGTACTTTGTCTAAGTGTTTCTTGAATCTGAAATAAATAGAAATGAAGAACATTTTTTTTGGAAAATACATAAGAAAATTTGGAAATGAAGAACCTATTGTAAATGTAGAAATATGTTCCTAAGAACTTAGAATTATAAAAAAATTGACGAAATTGTTTTGGACTGTAAATGAATATCATGCAACACATTTTATTGAGGAAATCCTTACCTGGTAGCAGTTTCTACACGCTGTCTCTTTTGAAGTTCCATCATCACTCTCAATGTTTCTCTAGCCTGATGAGGTCTGAATTCATTCAGCAAGTGATGAATATGTATGAACAACAAGCTTAAGTCTTCCACCTTTTCAGCTCTCTTTGGTGAATCAGGACAATGTACCAAAAGATCTAAGAGGTCTAAAAAGTTGACAAGCAAGGAGTGATTCAATTTTTTTAATTCTCTGCGCCTTTCGAAGTGTACTGGATAGAGACGTCTGAATCCCTGCGAAAATAGGGCAATTATTCTGTGTAAATAACAAAAACTATAGGTATGTCATACAAAAATAGAAAAGGCATCCCAAAATAACTAATTACCTGGCTTTCCAACGACCGAATAATGGTATCATCAGCATTAAATGGATGACCAAACATAGTATAAGAATCATGGATAGGTCGCGGTGGCAGGGGTGCCCTGTTTCTTCGGACGTTTTCGTCTGTATAGAAATTTATATACTGCATAGGAGGCAGGGGCAAAGAACTGACTTGTGCAGTTTCTGAAGACATATTTGTACTTTTTCTTATAGTTCAAATGAAATGTTTTAAAGGTTTCTTCGAATTGTAAAAAATACAAAACAGTGATCAAATGTTTTACACAAAACGATATTAATTTTTTACCAAGAGAAGCTCACAGACACATTATTTGTATTACGACCGGATTAACTCCGAAAATTTAGAGGACTTTCACACAGGGAACAGGGAATAATTTAAAGAATTCTAATTCAGAGATCCCCACAAATTACGCTTGCTTTGCGTGACACACACACACACACACATACAATGAAATAGGGATGAAACGATGAAACGTATTTACTCGACCAGGTTTTGAGCCCTGGTTTTCCCTTGCAAGTACGTAAACCAGGTATGCGCCCGAAAAACTTGCAAGACCTTCAAAGTCTTTTTACTAGAACGCACCCAAACCCAAGCGTCTGTCAGGGCTCAGGCCGCGCCGAGTCTTTCAAGTATTTAGAGCCCTTTAACAAAGTAGAAGAAAATTAAAACTTAACGCTATGAGAATAAGGCACATAATCGTATAAGCTAAATCAAAAACTTTAAAACCATCAAGTTTTTTTTTTTTGCCAATGCCATTGTAACTCTTATGCGTATGGACATAAGGTTTAATTTCAAATAAAATACCTTGAAAGTATTTTCCTGATCTTGGCTTGGACTGGATACTTTCGTCTTTTGGCTCGCTCTAAATCAAGCAGAGTGAGTGAGATAGATAGCCCACTGTCGTGCGTGGGTTGAATTGCTTGAGGTTGGCATTTAGTTGCACTTCTTGCTAACAGATGTCGTTGCTTTTTATAGTAAGTTTTAAATGTGTAACTCGCGGTGACGAGATTTTTTTCTGTTTATAGACCTTCCGCCGAGACACATTGCCAAAATTTTAAAATCAAAATAAAACATATTAATATAAAAATGTAGTGTATGTATGGATAGTGAAAAACAAAAAAGAGTTAAGGTTTCTTATTGAGTAAATCGGTTCGCGGGCGAACATAGTTTCAAAACTTTAAAGGAATTTTTACTTGCGTACTTTGAAAGTATTTTACTTTGAAAGGTCTGCATGCGATTACGGGCGTTATGGTAACGTCATAAAGTCAATTTTCCTATGCACTTAGAAAAAACTTGGAAGTATTTCAAAACCTGGTTTTCGTACTTGGTATTTGTTGGCTGGCGGCGTACCAGGGCGCCCTGGTACGGGATTTTACAAGTACGACTCATGCCTACAATGAAAATGACATTCCATCCATTCACTCACTCCTCCTACAGCAAAGATCTTGGAAAAGTCAATCCAAGATCTTTGTCCTTCGGTTGCTTATAGTTATTTTTCTTCTTATCCTTTTGTGAAATGTGAATTGACACCATTTAATTTTTTACAAGGTACTAATTCAAAAACCATTTCGAGATTTTCGCTAAATTGACACAAAAAAAAATATAATTTTTTTCATTCAGTAACTAAAAAGATTTTGAAAAGTTTCCCAATTTGCTCGTCGAATCCACACACAGTCAATCTTGGCTCTCGCTTTGGACATCGTGAATAAAAAAAAGAGACGTAAGTAAATCTTTGTAAGTTTGACACTTTTTCTTGTCAAACTGACAGAAAACTGTGCATGTGTGTGTACATTTATCATACAGTGTTGCCGGATTGGCAAAACTCCTGGCCAATCGGGGAAAAACTCATGTATTTGAATATTGCGACAAAATTATAACTCAGTTGATGTACCAGATTTAATTTTATAGCTTTATGAAATCTTACTAAAACATTATGTACGTAAGTTTAAAGTACGAACTGGGTACTTAAGTGGCACTTTAGGTACTTGGACAACATTTTTCATGAATTTACCCTAGAGTCTCTTGGCAACATTTGTGTGAACTTCCGTCGTTCAAGTTAATTTTTTAAAATAGCAAAGATAAAATGTTCGTTCATCCCATGACATTGACTTACGCTCTTTTAGAATAAGTCGTTTTTAAATTATTTTAATTTACAAAAAGGAAAGAAAATAAACGAAAAAGAAAAAATACGTAAGTTTAAGTTTTTGAAAATCTTTCAGAATAGAAAATAAAAACAGCACATGAAAAAATTTAAATGTTGTCAATTGGCCCCACATGTTATTTTTTAGATACACGAACGAAAAATGAAAAGATTGATTAGAAGAAATAAACGAGCAAAATTGAAAAGAAATTGTTATGGATATCAAAGATAGAAGTTTACGTTACAAATCAAAGATCTTGGAAAAATCTACTTTGTTACAAATTATAAAACAACAAAATGTTTTTTTTTTTTAATATTTTTAGGAGATTCAACCGCTAGTACTAAACCAACAACGAACGGGTCAATTCCGGATAAAACTTTTGAAAGTGCATGCCATTTTAATTTAATACCGTTTTAATTAAAGTAAAAATAAATAAAAAATATTTATATTTGAAATTGATGAGACTGAGATTTACAAAATAAAAATCGTAAAGTTTGGGTTTATGAAAGTTCTAAGGCCAATACCAAGTTAAAAAAAATAATTAAAGATAAAAGATAAAGCAAAGATAAAGAAAGAACAAAAAAGAATGAATGAGTGAGTGACTGATCTGATGGATCAGCAGCACACAACATCAACAAAATAGAAGCAAATCAACGTTAATTTGGTTTGGTTCTGTGCTGTGAATGTAATGTAATTGACCAACGAGGATATCAAAGATCGAGGATGACTAATAACTAAGTAATTTAAGAGTTTATTCTTTATATCCTCACGTTACAGTTTTTTCAAGAGTTATATGCAAAGAATGTGGATTCTGTTCTGTTCAAACATGTAGTTTGAACTAAATATTTTGTTCACTGATTGCGAGACAGGTATCTACTTGCCGGTTTATGTTTTGGTTTTTATTTTTAAATGTTCGAAATTAATGATAGATCTAAACAATTTCAGTGTATCAGTATGGCCGGAAAAGAGGAAGACGACGTGATATTGCAATCTTTTATGGTGAAAAGATCCCAAAATAAAAAGTTATTTACTCCAGTTAACTTCAAAGAGCGTTGGGTGGTTCTAAAACGTCGCGCGTTAATCTACTATGATTCTGATAGTGAAGTAAGTAAATGTTTTGTTTATTTAAAATGCTTGATGGGGAACAATAAACTCTCATGTTGTGGAAATTCTTGTATTATGTTCACAACACACTTAGTTCTAATCTAACTTATCTGAGCCTATTTCTGTCAAAAGCCTAGTGGCTCATGAAGATTGTTTATATCATTCATATATCTAACCAAAGTATTTTGAGACCACAATATATGTGATGGTTTACACAATACTAATGGGACAAAATAAACATCTGTAAATTTACGTGAAAAATATATAGATCCACTGCATTTCTTTCCACTAAAATTAGTTAATAAATTTGAACTTTAACTTTGAAGTGCATTGATAACCATCTCCTTGGTAGTTTATAAATAAATTACTTAGGTATTATTCTATTAGGTATAGTCCATGATTACGGGCCAATTCTCACCAATCCATCTGATGGACAGCTCCTACTAACTGAATGCATAAAAGGATAAGGTGCTAGATAGGCTGTAAGGAAATCAATGAAATAGGTCCTAGATCATTAGTTACAACATACAATGGATATATATAAGGAGGAACAATATAAATGGATCATAACAAAAATATAGGTTCTGTAAATTTAGATTACAATTATGAAATAAGTATTTTTTTAGAGCAGTTAATCAACACTATCTACATCTACACTAATATTTTAAAAAGGAAATTTGTATTTTTAATTGTATTGAATAAACTCAAACGCTACTGGACCGATTTGAATAATTCTTTCACTGTTGGCCAGTTACACTATCCCTGGTGAACATAGGGTACTTTTGATCCTGGATCCTGGAAACGCGGAAGGCTAGTAATTAAAATACAAACTAAATATAACCTTCATCCTGTGATCATGATGAATCATTCCATAATTTTGTACATCACTACATTTAATGAAATATCAAAAAAAACTGGAGAAATTATGCAACTACATGCAACTTCAGGTTCATAGTTATCGTTGCTGGGTCTATCTAAGCACCCATACCTAAAAAGTATTGTACTAATTGTCATTTAGACTCTTTTTATCAAGTTATTTATATCCACAGCATGTTGTTTCATTTTTAAACTGGCTTTCATTTCATAACTGATTTGATTTTATTTCTTTATTTATGCTACTCAGGATTTTCAATAAAATATAAGGTAAGTTTTTAATTCAGTTAACAATTCTTATTTCAAACAAAAGGGGATTCTTTTCATAAGATTCAAAGTAGATAAATGAAGTTTTCCTTCTTTTATTATGTTCATTTAAGTTATTATCGTCTATTCTAGTAATATTTGTTTGTTTTCCAAACATTTAAATAATGTGTGTGCTCTTGATCATTTCACACATTTTTAATGTAGAATTTATTTAAGTCACAAGGGAAATAGGAATCACACAGTACAATTACTGTGTAAACAGGAAACTTTCAAGCTATTGGTTTATCATCATACCTTTCCTATTAGTACAGTTTATGGCCCGCTTGGTATAATGGTCAAGATGTTGCGTATTATTATACAAGAGGTCGCGGGTTCGATTCCTGCACAGGACAAACATTTGTTTGCATGAACATGTCCGTTGGTCCTGGTCTGGGTGATATATGTATCTATTTAAATTAAATAAAAAAAAAACGACAGGCCCGAGTGGTCGAGTGGCTAGAGACCCTGGCTACAAAACCAAGGGTCGCGGGTTCGAATCCCGCTAGGGGCAAATGTTTGTGTGATGAACATCAGCATTTGTACTCGAGTCATGGATGTTTATAAATGTATTTAAGTATGTCTATCCGTTCCCTAGCTTCCATAATACAAGCTTCGAGCTTAGTTTGGAGCTAGGCAATTGGTTTGTTTGTCCAAGGCATTTATTTATTATTTATTATAAATATATTTGTAATACCAGTGTTTAATCTGATGTCTATAATGCAAGTGCTTAAGTGCCTTAAATCAGAGTATGTGATGGTGTGAAATATTTATTTATTATTTATATATAAAGTATGTACTGTCAAACCACAAAATAAATGGCTTCAAAAATGTTTTAATTTACCTTTAAACAGTTTTGTAGAACATACGTGTAGATAGATACCAACATTCTTTCAGATATGAGTAATAAGAGGGAGGAATGCTCGGCGGTCGTTAGGTCCCACGGTGTCCTGATTAGGAAACAATAGAATTATGGAGAGGCGCGGAAATTGCCTGGTTGTGCCCAGGCAACCGGAAACTATACATGGTAGTTTAAAAAACGAGCGTCCCTTTGCCCGTGTTAAATTATTCTTGTGTTTAATTCTTACATTCAAAGTTTTGTTCGCGCGGCACGATCTACTGATCGCTTTTAATCTCACTTATTCTTATTTATGGTAGCCAATGATTTTCAAAATATCTACAAAGAATGAGCTCTGTTAGCCGAGAACGCGACCGGGATGATCGCTAGAATGATGATGAATCCCTAGCATGATGATGAATGAGCTCTGATAAAAGAGCGATGCCTATATTTTTAATCGTAAATTTTCATTCAAATGTTGTATTGTTGGCGACCACTTCCTATGCGACTAGGCAGTATAGATTGTTTGTTCACCATCTAATTGAATATTGTTAATTCCCGTCACGTATTCGTTTGTTGAAAATGACCACCGATCTTTACAGCTTAGGTGTGCTGGTGGATACTTTTAATACGCGCCTTTAAAAAATATTTGTAATTTGTTCCTTAGGACTTAGCATTACTGATTCGGAAGTGCCGAATTCGTGGAGTTTTTAATCTTGCTGTTACAAAAATACAAACTTATAAGTTTAAGATAGAGGAGAGTGAAGACTCGGTCGATTTATGACACAATATTCAAAATATATTTGTAGAGTGTAATTAAGAATGTCTTAATAAGGACAACTTCGTCAGCGATTGGGCAAACTGGTTGAATTGATTTGGTTCTAATGGGTGTAATTAACGACTTACTGTAAATTAAACTGAGTGAATGTATAAATACCATTACCGTGTTTTAATGCATTCTTTATCGATGTAGAAAATTTTGAAAATAATAAAATGTTGACATATAATTACATACTTATGTACTTTGAAACTACAAGAGTAATTTAACTTTAACTTTTTTACATGGATATTATAAAATATCAGTCTTAATAAAATAAAAGCAATGATTTAATGCAATTCATGAAGTTATTCGACAATGCGAATAGTTGTTTTAGCACGTCTATGTTACCTGTCCCCTTTATGCGATAGCATCTAGATAGCATCCGACGGGGCCTGGGTTAACAAGTAACGTTAGACTTCCTCCGTGCTTTGATTAATAGAGTGTAGGGGTGGATGCGAAGGGTGGCTGGCGGCGCATGCGCGACCTGGGTGTGTCTGCCACCCGCGCCCGGCGACACCACAGTTCCGCACCGCCGCCGGCCGCTGTCCCTTCGCACCTCGCCTCATCACCGGTAATTACCAATCAATCATAACTTCATCACTTAAATAACGTTTATCACCATATTCTTTTCAACTTACCATTAGATATCATGATTATTGGAACCATCCCATTCTCTGTGACGAAGTAACACCGAGCTCACTCGACTTTACGTGCGCCTTCCATTTTCAGTAACCACCTACGCAAAACGATTTTGAGTAGGTCCAAAATGGTCTCGGCTTTTGTGGTCCAATTAATCATTTAGGCTTGTAGAGTTTCCCGTGTGTTATTCAATCGATATAATTATTCAGATCGTGTTAGTTATTTTATTTGAATTTAATTAAATAAATCACAGTGTTGTTTCCTGACGTAGTTTTTTTTAATTTTTAGTCATTAATGACACCATTAGACTTGAATAAAATCGTTCTCCTAGTAATTTTAGAGGAACTCTTTTTAATACCTTCACAATATTTTGTTGCAAAGTGATTCTACATTATTTTTTATTAGAATTAGTAATAGGCAATTCTGCTGTATTCATTTGCCTCGAAATTAAGTTACTTGGAATTAATGTTGGTGTCCCCATGATCTTTAAATTGATAACACGGAAGGTGGATTGATCTCGTATTTTAAGTTAGTTGATAAGAGCTGATTATTACGTACATAGAATATAAATAACATTAAATAATTCAGATTGTGCCCAATGGCCAGATCTAGATCTTACTTTAAAAATGTTTGTAATGCAGTAAAATTGTTATTTTTTAAAGTTTGATGTCGAGAAGTTTTGAAATAATACAGAAATAGAAATACTCGTACATTTCGTACCCTCCGCAATCACTCCGAACAATGGAGGGCTCGCAACCCCTCGCTTTTAAAGTATGTGTAGTCATGCCGCGTGCGGTCCCTCGTTATGCGAGCAATTTTAATGGAGAGCCCTCCGCATCACGACGTGTGCTAATTGTTTGAAAAAGGCTCACTCGCGCGCGTCGCTTGGTTATCCGCTGTTGTTTCAGCCGCCTAGCACAAAGCCGTCTGATGTTCCATTTACGGATACATCTTTTGTCTGACAGCTCGTGTACCTACGTTTAGATTTTTTGACCAACCGCGCTCGGCTCGCCCATTGTCACTGCTTCAGCTAACGAAATGGAAATGTGTGTAAATATTTATATACGGGCTCCCATTGTTTGAAAGCTTTCATCAAACCTATTTTTTTTTTGGATATTTTTCCATCAGACATTTTTGTTTAACAAAATAAAATATTTTTTTTGGTATGTTCAATTGCAGGATATTCTGATTTTCAACAATCGTTTTCTCTCTATTGACTACGAATTCCATGATTCAGTAAAATTAACAGGACTTTTATAGTTTATATTGATCAGGAGTTTGTAAATAAACTCATGTCCTTTTTAAAAGAAAAGGAATTCAAACTGTATTGTCCGCATATTTATGAAGACTGAATGAATTATCAGCACCCCCGATTTTTAGTTTTCTGATATTATAACGAGAAATCTGTTTACATATTAATGTAAATAGTGTTTATGTCAGTGTTATGTTGCGAGCACTTTATCGGTAATTGGTACCGTGTGGTCGCACATATTTGCGTTGGCACTTGGCCAAAATATCCGTTGCTCTTATCTCAACATCCACCCGTCATACGTAGCTGTTCACTGACACTGGACTATCTGTTACCAACAAAAATTGGACCACGGAATTTCTATATATTTTCGTGTTTCTGCAAGGATTTCTTGTCAAATTTGGTCGTAAAGAGTTTTTCCAACATTGCTTTTAAGTAATGGAATTTGATTTAGATATTGGGTTATGTTTTTGTGACATCTAGCTGCAAGGTTTGAGTGCAATTTCAACCTCCGTCTTACCTTCAACCTCGAATATTATACCTACACAAGCCCAAGCTGAACCACCGATTCTTTTGATTAATATTTGCAAATAGGTTTAGCAATATCTAAAATTTCCGACGCAATTAAGTTATTAACCCAGTGGAAGGTGGTCGTCCCATTTTATCTCCTAATTACATTAAGCGAGGTCTATGATTAAGGGTTATGAGGAAAGCAATTAGTAAAATAACGTTGATTAAATATTTATTAATGAGTTAGCAAAATATTTTGCAAATAGAACTTGGCTAGATAGTTCATAAAATTATTATGTAGGTACATTGGAAGTTCTCGGGTTCTCGTGGGGCCAAAGCCAACAGGGTCCAGGCTTTTTGGTACCATTTGATCTAAATTGAAATTTATACATCTGTAGGGTTCTATTTCTGAATAAATACAGATAAAGACAAAAGTGGAAGAAAAATAGATCAGGTCTATTGGGTGTATTCTTTATGGTAACTGGTCTATCATATGGGTTGAGACGACGGACGTCTGCCTTGCAAAATTTCTAAATTTTTTCTTCTGGCAGTCGGTAACTCGTCTCCCACTTGATGGGCCCCCAGGTCAGGTCGATCAGCCTTTTCCCGCTATTTCGCAGATTGAGTACCCACCTTTCAAGCATAAATAATAGCTCTTAAGCTCCATTCTGGACGGCCAATCAAGGCAAGCCAAAGGTGCGGGTTCGTGGTGTCGCCACATACCAACAGCGGTACATAAGCCCTTCGGAGACTGGTTGCATTAATGGAAGTTGTAATTCCTCAAGGAGCTCCAACTTCCACTAACATGCTTTGGGGTCGCCACACCTTTACGCTTAAATATTTATATCTTTTTATTTAAAAGTTAAAAGTCTTTCGTGTGTCTCAAATACCTGCGTATTAGAATAAATGAAAACATTTATTCGTTTGAACATCAGAGAATTTATTATAACAACGATCTTATTGAAATTGAAACGAAAATTTTCGTCGAAATTAAATGGAATAAAGTGGTTTTCACACACCAGCGATTTCGTATCACGTTGAGTCGTCTGCATCCGCAAAACGTTCGCGAGCTGACTCCCGCTTTACGGGATTCAATTAGTGGGAATTGCAGCGTGAACGAAGCCTTTTTATTTCCACAGTAGCTGATGATTAATTGTGTGCCGGGCCGTTTTGTGGGAATGATATTCGCGATTAAATGAATAAATCCGGCTGAATGGGCAAACTTATCAATTTATGCACATTTTTATTCAACTTTAGCAGTAGATTTTGTTTGTACTTTTAGCCATGATTTATTTATACGTGATTGGAACTGGAAAATGGTAAAGGGCTAGTTTTCGTAAAAACATTAAGCGAGCGTGATAATTGAGAATGTTAACAATTATTGAATCAATGGCTTTCAACTGAAGGATATACATATTCTTGTTATGTCCAACGCCTTTCATTCTGTAGACTACTGGATTATTTTATTCACAGAATAATTATTACTGTTTCTGGTGACCTTATTATACTTACACAAACCCAATACAGGTCGTGACCTGTGTTCTGAAGTAGAACATCGTTGTCCCTAATAAGCGCAGGGGGACGTCAAAACAAAATTGCAGTAGCAACGAGATGTAATTGCGTACGTTTTGTGCTGTTCCCACTCAATTTCTTCCACTGTCTTCTAGCTCATTAGTCGGCACTAATAGTAGGACATACTAAGGGATGGGCAATAGCGAACCTGTATTTTATCGGCTTACATAATGCGGTCCTGAATCCGCCCGCTTAGTGTTGTGGCTATGGGCTTGGCCTTGATCCCATCTGGAGTGGAGTTGAGCTGTAGGTGTAGTAGTAATTTTTACCCGCGGCTTTGCCCGCGAAATCAAGATTCCTGTTTTACCCCATGGGATCATTTAATCGGGATAAAAAGTATTCTATCGCCTAAGTCAGCCCATACCCTGCCTGTATACCAAATTAAATCAAAATCTGCCCTTAAGTTTTAGTGTGATTGACGGACAAACATCCAAACTTTACATTTATGATTTTAATAAAGTATAATTATGATAGATACCTAGCTTTATTAAAACTATAGAGTGTTAATGGATACTGGGTGTAGCTAGCCTTTTATACTGACTAAATAGTCACAACAGTTCGTGACCTGTGTCCCTAATAAGTGCAGGGGGACGTCATAACTAAATTGCAGTGGCAACATTGTAATTGTGTGCGTTTTGTAGAGGCGCAGAGAGCGCGGGCGCATCGCCACGGACTCGATCCACACGGTCGAGCAGGCGCAGCTTGGAGAGCTCAGCAAGCAGCTGCCGGACGGGATCGGAGACAACTCCGCCTATAGGTATCCGTTTCAGGTAAATAACTATGTTTCTTTTTTAAAATTACATCTTTCTTTTAATTGCTTAATACCTCGTGGAGTAAGATGAGTAGGAGAGAGCAGACACTACGCTCTGAGGCAATGGCCGAGGATGCAACCGGGACAGGCGCTATGAAGATGATGTTAGATGATGATGAATGTAAAGGCAATGTAATTTTAGCTAGCACAAGAAATCGAATGGGCTGGCTTGAACGACTAGTTCTGCTAGGAGGGTGTAAACATCATGAATTTAAGAGGGGAACAATTTAGTTGACATTTCACATAGGTACGTAGTGTGAAAATATTTATTTTGTGTCTTATGTGCTTAGTTAACAAAATACTTAAGATTGTAAAGAAAAACAACAAAATATTACTTGTAGCGATCGATAAGCATAGCAATAAGGTAACATTTCCAAAATTTGTTATTTCGAACACTCGATTGCTACGATCCAAGCCAATACTACGTGTAATTGTGTCATCGTCAACAATTCTGATTATTCAGTTAAAGTGTGAATGTGCGTGTTCATATGGCAGATTGTGCGCAGGTGGGCTACTCTGAGCAGAGCACCGACTACACGCTCTACCTTATAGTTGGGGATCACTCGGTGCGCCTACATTGGATCCACGCGATAAGGAACGGTACGTAGGTACACTCGTATATACTAGTCGAAGAAGTTTTCTGGGAAACATTAATTCGATAAGTAAAATAATATTTAGAATAATTTGATATTATGCACGTTAGACCTTTAAATTATTGCGCCGTTGTGGTCACTCTCACCTTTTGAATTAAAGCTTCCCAAAATTAAAGGCTCCTATTTTTACCTTTGCTGCGGAACTCATATTCCCGATGATTCTCGGTTGACGGCAATTTTCTTGACTGTATACTATGATATAATATACTGTATACTATGTATACTTAGATAAATAAAGAGACAATGTCACTAATTGACCTGCAATGTGAGCTTTCCTCGAATTATAAGTCATCATGTGAAAGTGATTGCTATACAACTAAATAATGATTTGCGTAGGTGCTTTTTGACATCAATTTTAAATGAAAGTACTATCAAGCCATTTGCAAATTTCTAGTTACTAATAATTGTGTTTGTTTCAAGTCGTTTATGTTGCATTAGGTATATTGGTTAGTAATCACTACATTGCTTTACTATCAAATGCCAAAAAGATTATAGAGATTACCTACTTTCCATACACATCTTATATAATAAAAAAACTTACATACATAAGTACCTATGTACTTAATAAATAAAAATATATCGCCTTATAAAACAATTTTAAAGGAAATCTGATTTTTCTAATTAAATTTCAACTTTTTCCGATCTTCTGACATAGTGCTCTAATCCTTAAGGCATAAGTAGAGCTGAGGACCAACCCTAAGCTTAAAAGGTAAAATTGTCAATTTTTTAAAGTAAGTATTTAGGCTTTTCTCTTTTTTTTAGTGTTCCTTAGGCAAATGGCAAAAAACTGAACCCTTATAATATTCGTCATGTCTGTCTGCCAGTACGACACAGCCACTTTTTTATCACGTGGTCCCTCGTACTTAATTGGAAGTGTTCTATATCTAATCTGACAACGGTACCGCAGTTTGCGTGTGCAACGTGCGTCGGGCGCGCTACCACCCGGGCGCGTGGTGCGCGCGCCGCTGGGCGTGCTGCGACGGGGAGCGGCGGTCGGCGCCCGGCTGCCAGCTCGCCGCCGACTGGCCGCTGCCGGAGCCGCAGCTCGAGCTGCTCGTGCAGCACGAGAAGAAGAACAGCGACGCCTCCTGTGAGTATGAGTACCACGTACTGTAAGCACATGATTTCGGTGGGGCAGCGGTTAACGCGCTCTAACTACGTTTGACGAGGCTGCAATAGCAGTCGCTAATGACCCAGGCGCGTAGCGGCGCTCAGCTCGTCTGCAAGAGAAGAAGAACAGCGACGCCTCCTGTGAGTACCACGCACTGTAGCAGATGAGCTCCGTAGCGCAGCGCTTGACGCGCTCTGTCTACGTTCGACGAGATTTCATTAGCAGTCGTTAATGACCCAAGCGCGTGGCACAGCTCGTGCTGCTCAAGAAGAGAAACAGTGACGCCTCCTGTAAGTACCACGTACTAGATGAGCTCGGCGGCGCCGGGGTGAAGTCCCCCTCCCTCTGCGATACGGCAGCAGATTAGCTCGGTGTTCTGCGACGGGGAGCGGCGGTCGGCGCCCGGCTGCCAGCTCGCCGCGGACTGGCCGCTGCCGGAGCCGCAGCTCGAGCTGCTCGTGCAGCACGAGAAGAAGAACAGCGACGCCTCCTGTGAGTATGAGTACCACGTACTGTAAGCAGATGATTTCGGTGGGGCAGCGGTTAACGCGCTCTAACTACGTTTGACGAGGCTGCAATAGCAGTCGCTAATGACCCAGGCGCGTAGCGGCGCTCAGCTCGTCTGCAAGAGAAGAAGAACAGCGACGCCTCCTGTGAGTACCACGCACTGTAGCAGATGAGCTCCGTAGCGCAGCGCTTGACGCGCTCTGTCTACGTTCGACGAGATTTCATTAGCAGTCGTTAATGACCCAAGCGCGTGGCACAGCTCGTGCTGCTCAAGAAGAGAAACATTGACGCCTCCTGTGAGTACCACGTACTAGATGAGCTCGGCGGCGCCGGGGTGAAGTCCCCCTCCCTCTGCGATACGGCAGCAGCTCGGTTTTCTGCGACGGGGAGCGGTGGTCGGCGCCCGGCGGCCAGCTCGCCGCCGACTGGCCTCTGCCGGAGCTGCAGCTCGAGCTGCTCGTGCAGCACGAGAAGAAGAACAGCGACGCCTCCTGTGAGTACCATTAATACCATATACTATAGCAGATGAGCTCGGTATCGCGCTCTGTTGGTGTTTGATGAGGTTATAAGTTTCATCTCGAGCTTCCAAAGGCACTTCGTTGGTCCTGGCTGCATTAGCAGTCGTTAATGACACTGGCGCGTGGCGCACAGCTCATGCAGCAAGAAGAAAATAATAGCGATGCCTCATGTAAGTAACAACAGCAGATTCTATTAAGTACTTCTATGTAAGCTTTTATCTAGTGATGCTGCAGGGTACGTGTTTGGGACAGAGATGATGCTTCCTTGTTTTTTAGGGTTCCGTAGCCAAAATGGCAAAAAAACGGAACCCTTATAGATTCGTCATGTCTGTCTGTCTGTCTGTCTGTCTGTCTGTCTGTCTGTCTGTCCGCCAGTCTGTCACAGCCACTTTATTCCGAAACTATAAGTACTATACTGTTGAAACTTAGTGAGTGGATGTATTCTGTGAACCGCAACAAGGTTTTCACACGAAAATAGAAAAAAAATAAAAAAAAGTGGGGGGTCCCCATACTCAGAACTGAAACTCGAAATATTTTTTTTCATTGAACATATACGTGTGGGGTATCTATAGATAGGTCTTTAAAAATTATATTAAGGTTTCTAATATCACTTTTTTCTAAAGTGAATACTTTGCGTGACAGACCCTTCCAAAGTGCAAAAAAGTGTGTCCCCCCCTCTAACTTCTAAAATAAGAGGATGATAAAACTGAAATAATTATATAATGTACATTACCATAAAAACTACCAACGAAAATTGGTTCGAACGAAATCTATGCAGTAGTTTTTTTAATAGGTACGTCAAAAATAGAATTTGTACGGAACCCTCAGTGCGGGAGTCCGACTCGCACTTGGCCAATTTTTTATATATTATGTACACCATGATTTACATGAGTGCCGTACGTGGTCAAAGACAAAACCACGCAGATGGCGCATTCTACTTAAAAAACCATATGTCCTTATCAGTTAAGAAGATTAGACCAAATAGCCACTGCGGTTTTCTGTATTGTGATCGTTTTCTGTACAAGTAGTAAATATTTTTTTTTCTTAAATTATAAAACACTTACTTCTCTACTATATTAATTTTTTTCAACTCTTATCAAGTGCGAGGAGCTAATTTCCTATGAAAAACACAGGCGCATAACATTTACAAATGATAATGTAGAGTTAAATCGATTGGATTTATATTCGTAACAAAGGAATAGAACGTTTTTACACAGTTGTCGGACTAAGTGGTTTGGATAGTAAAGTAATTTGACACTGTTATTGATTGGTCGGTCGATTGTTCATATGCCTAATATGTCTAGTCTCACTGTGTACTGTCAGATTCAACATTATTGTAATTTAAAGGAGTCATAAAAAGTCCACTTAGTGCCCTCTTTCTGGCTCTATCATGAATCATCCCACGACCTTTACTAGGTCATCGGCCCACTGAGTAGAAACCATTTAGCAAAAAGCTTTGCGTGGGATGCCCACGTTTTATTAGTAGTATAATGATAATATAATTTCTCCATTAAAATATGTCATTACCTCTCATCTCCTTTGCTATTATTCAACATTATTGCAACTTAAAAAGCACAACTTTACCCGGTAAAGTATGCTTGGTTAGTTTTTCGTTGGCACTAGCCAACTTTTCGTTAAGTGCTATGACTTAAAGTTGTAGAGAAAGTACTTAGGTAAGTGCACCTTGCTTACAACTTCTTAGATTTATCAGTCAGTTGGCATCTCCGCATACTGTTTGCGTTGTTTTTACTTTCTAGAATAGTATGATTATTTGAAATACTGGGATAACAAAATATTCATCATAGATTAAAATTTATGATATACTCTTGTGAGGTCCGCGTTTCGAATCCGGGCCCACACCTCTGGATTTTTCGAAATCTATGTGTGGATTTGTGCCATAAGCTCGGCGGTGAGGGAAAACACCGTGAGGAAACCTGCACATTCAGTGATTTCTGACTTTAGTTCAGTTAGATCTGAATGTGTAACCATGAATCCATGATCCAATCTGTCTGGTTTCCTTCTATGGGTTACGAAGGTCTGATGACAGTCGCTTCACTGCAGAACCGACCGGCCGGATGTTTTATTGCGATGTGGTACATAAATGCGGTAGAACGAAGTGTCCATTCTGCAATTTGTTGATAAAGATGATGAATCCAATACAGCTATTGTCTAAAATTTTAGACAATAGCTTTTATGACATTTTCAGGTCTCAATTTATTTTGTAGGTAAAAAAAGTTAACTTTAAGTAAGTTTTATATTATTTTAAAGTAATTTATTTTAAAATATTAATCATTAGTTTAAAATATAGAGTCCGTAACTAAATCTGAACAGCATTCAATCACTTCCTCGTATACATTACTTCGTCCAGCTTGCAACATTATCTGCATAAAAACAAAAATATTGAGACAACAAAAGAAAAAAAGACACTGCGGTGTCTGGTTCGACGGCGATAGGTTTCCGCAGAAGGCAACACACGTTCTATCTATACAAGCAACTCGATTTGTCGTTAATGACGTGCATCGCTTGTCCCTTTCACTCTAAGCATTTTGTTTTAAGGTATGAGAAAGACGTTGAATCGCTTGCGCGCGCGCATCGAATGGTGAATGTAGGCCGCGACCATCTTTGAAACCCTCGCTACCTCGTCTCGACAAGCGTAAAGCCTTGTTCCCCATGCAGACAAAAATTGTGACATGTTTTAGGCAAATATACATTTTTGTATGTTTTATAAGGGGTAAAAGCAGCACATTAGATCTTTCTCAAATAAGTTAAATGTAAAATTATTTAAATATATATTGTTAATAAAAACATTTTATTTTGCACCACCCATATAGTATGTAACTAGTCTAATTAACATACTCGTGTTTCTCTATTAATTGGGCACGGTAATGAATATTAATGATGATGTATTTTTTCTTTTCCTGACATGTCATTAATTTAGAAGTACTTTTTGAGTGACCTTTTATTTTAAGTTTCGTTGGAAATCGGAAGATTTAATCGAAACTTAACGAGAGTAATCATTATCAGTGCATTGGACTGAAGAGTAATAAAAAGTTGTCTGGTTGAGTTGGTCACAGGCGCGGAGGCCGTATCGGCTCTATTGTGAATGTCTCTTTATCCGAGAGCGGTACATTGACACGTTACTCGGCAGTCGCAGCCAGGTGTCGCGCGCGGACGTCCGGCGTATACCGTTTCCATGTTGCAGACCAAGTCTGAAGACGAACCGATGGTGACCAAGAAGAAGTCGAAGATACCATGTCTGTCGCTGTCATCCTTCCTCCCGGCGCTAGAGGGTACGGTACATTTGATGTGACCTCTATCAGTGGCCTCGCCGCTACCGGTTGCGTTCACTCGTCTCACTGCAACTTTCCTTGGTCAGGTGTCGTGTGCGTTTGTGTTGTCAGTCAGTGATTTTCTGCAGTGTTCGGTCTAATACTAACAAGTGATGTTCGCGTGTGTGGTTGCTCGTCCGTCCGCACGCCCGCTAACTAAACTAGTGTTTTTCGCCATAGCTGTTTTTTATGACCATAGACAATAATAACAAGTTTTTGTTTTGCGTCTGACGTTTCATGGTTAACTTTAGTTATGGATAGACATATTTATTTAAATCGACATATTAAATGATTAAGTTCGTGAGTACTAACAGCGGTTCCGTAACGATGGGACGTTTATTACCGTATCAGCAGTGGGTAATCATTTCGACATTAACTGTAAATCATAGCTGAGGTGCTCGTTACTTAACGTCACGTCGCTTTGTGTTTATGTGTTTATGTGCTTGCCCACAATCATATACTGATTAAATCGACGTTTTCATTATGCTAAGTGACTTTCCATAGTTTACAGTGTACACGTGAAAAATAATATCAATTTTGTGTGAAAATCCATCTAAAAAACTACAGTGCAACTTCCGTTTTAAAAAATACAGTAAATTTTAACATAAATTCGTGATTGAAAAATAAAAAAAACGTGTTCTGGTCTGGTCATAACAATATTGATTTTCCAGTGAGCACTATAGGAAATCACAGACCAAGGTCGATTTATTATGTCAATAACATTTAAAGAGCTATAAAATGAATTCTCCATTGCAAGAACTATGCGGATTAGTAGTATGTAAGTGCCTTATTTTAAGTCTAGGTATTGTACCTAAAAGGTAATACGATGTTACGACCACATTATATTGGTTCGATTATTGCGGTTTCCATTCTTCACTAATTAACTCTATACAATTTGCTCGTTATCTTAATATCCAAAGGATTGCAATACGTTTAAAATATAGTTGCAGTTGAAATAAAACTATGTGCAGTATAGAAGGTCGTAGAAGTCAGATCCGTAATGATTATCAGTGAATTATTATTTTTTGTGATATGTTAATGCGTTTTGCGTGTGAAGGTCTGAGAAAAAGATTCAGGAATAGGATTTTGTATGTTTTTGTTTGTCCATTGTTTTTTATTTAGTATTAAAATATTGTATGATGGTTTGATGTGAATCCGCTTTGTTTTTTACAGCGGTCACAGCGGCGGTCACGATGCCCGGGGGAGGGGGCGTCCCTCCCGGCACGCCGTCGGCGAAGCCAAAGGTAAATTCAAAGGTACTAACATTTTTTATTTTTATTATCTTGCCTTGTTTTACCAGGATAAAATCCTCATATTTACCAACAAAAAACGTAACATGATCAACAACTACGTATTAAAGCACTTTTGACAGGTATTTTCCTTATACGTAGCTTTTTAGAATCCATTTACAAAATCTGTTGAATATGGAATTTCCGATGATATTACTCCGCCTGCGAATGTTCTAGCACGTGTGCAATTATTATGCAGTAAAGACATCCATCAAAGGGCCTTTTTTGTTGTTTGTCTGTGCGCTACGCCAAGTAGGTGCATAAATTTATTTAATTTTATATTTACAGGAGAAGCAAAGAACCAAAGTCGTGGTAGCGCTCTACCCGTTCAAAGCTATAGAAAGCGGCGATCTATCATTAGAAAAGGTAAGTTAAAAAAACTAATTCAAACAACTAACTATTGGAACCTTTTTCAAAGAAGTTAGTTATTTTGATATTTTGTAACCGCTTTATTCAAGTGAGCCGTGCTTCTATTGTCCGTTGGTGGAATAAGCCATCAGAAGGTTTTTTTTTTATTTTGATAAAGAATAAAAACTGAACTCGTTTTTTTTCTTTTATAGGGAGCTGAATATGAAGTTATCGATGACTCACAAGAACACTGGTGGAAAGTCAAAGATGAAAATGGGTAAGTGAATGGGCATTTTTCGATTTAAAGTGTTTTATTATTTTAATTTTTACAAGTATTAATTTCAAATTAAAAAAAGCGCTAGTAAAATATTTTTTTTTTAAATAAGTGGAGATAAATAACTAGCAGTAAGCAAAGAAACTCTACAAGATAGGCAAACGTAAATAGCGCACGTAAAATTAAACAATATTGTCGTGATAATTTTATTCAACCCAATTGAGGTACAAAGTGTTTACGTAAAAACGTATGTGAAGCAAATCGAAATGAATTCGTTTCGCATGTCTTCGAGTTAGCCGCTCGACAGCCGCGCGACGTCCGAATTTGTTTACGAGTGGGGTATGGTCTGGCCGACCGCGATACTAACTAGTTTAATACAAAGTACAAGCGATTAATTAACATTTTGAAACAATTGACAGCGAATTTTCATGACATTACAGTGTACCATTAATAATAATACCCTCCTAGCCAAAATCGGCCACGGCGGCCACTCTTACGATTAGCCACTTGCGCATGCGCAAGCACAGGTGCACTCCCTATTCCCTCACTCTCATAATTCGGTGGGACAGCAGTCATACACGACTATAGAGAGATCAGGCGCAGGACCAACGGCTTAACGTGCTTTCCGAGGCACGGGGGTGTAATTACACCGCCCAACTTCCAAACTCCGGACTGTATCTGTGTTGTCACATCATGAAAACATAGACACAATTTCATCGGTCCGACCCGGGATTCGAACCCAGGACCTCCGGCGCGAGTGTACTATTAGTATCATTTTGAATAAGCGGAAAAAATCTGCCGATCTTAAAGGGCCGGCAAACAACGTTAATAATAATATGCTCAAACCAAGAGTTACTGAATATGTTAACAGTCAGTAAATGAACATTAAATCGTAATAAAATTGCTTTGTTTTTTAGAACGAATATAAAGGTCAAATATTCACAAATCTGCAGAATTCAACATCACTATTGCGTCCATGACCGGTGGCTAATTTGATGGCATGCGGCACTAATTCGATCCGTCTATATATTCACCAAATGTCGGGGGTAGACCGAGGAATTTTAAATTACTTTGGTGTTTTTGTAATAGCAGAAATTAATGAATTCTACACATTTCAGTGGAGTGTCTAATTTGTGATATTAAATCGTTAAAGTAGTTTTTTATATCTCTGTTTAATATAAAAGATTCAGATGTGTATGTATTTTTTTTGTTTTCTCTTTAATAATGAATATCTAAATAAAACAAACGAAACTTCTTTTTAGGTCAATCGGATACATTCCAAGTAATTACGTGAAGGAGAAAGAAACTATAGGACTGCAGAAATATGAGTAAGTTATTTTCACATTTAATTATGAGGTATTAGTATAACATGTTTGCTTTTAAATACTACGCCGTATTGAAAAGCAAATGAAAACAAGAAGTGTAGTAAGACCGCCCACTTTTCTAGAACACATTTTAAAGTAGGTACTTGAGTCAATTTAAATTAATATTGACGACGAAATTTGACACGGTATCTGCTCTTCTTCTACGTGCTTCAGTTAAATTTTTTCGTCGCCCACTTTTTGTACAACGTACAAGATTTGTTACTCTCGAATTTTAACAATTACACTTAATTTTTTTTGTAAATTCATAAACCGGTAGTCGTCAATCGTTTTTTTACACCTTTATATACAGGTGTTGTTTTTTAACTACATACGTATTATTCAAAACAATGTTAATATTTGGAGTAAATAATTGTCATCTCATTAGATAAATATACAATAAATATAATGCAATCTGTTTGTCCAATAGAATGTACAACACTATTCTTCTTTAATGTTAGATTGAACACCGCTTCCTAGTGTCCATAAGAACTACGCAAGGATCGCAGATGCGTTGATTTTAACTTTAATTAAATATGTATTTTATTTATTCCCAGATGGTACGTGGGCGAGATGTCTCGGCAGCGCGCCGAGTCGCTGCTCAAGCAGGAAGACAAGGAGGGTTGCTTCGTAGTCCGGAACTCTTCCACGAAGGGCATGTACACACTCTCGCTCTATACCAAAGTGTAAGTACATTACTTTTCTTTTTGATGACACTTCAGTTCAGCTTTTAATCAATATTTTTCATAACAGTACGAAAGTTTAAAGCCATATGCACCGGCATTACAGCCAGTCGGTGTCTTTGGCGTCGGCAGAAATATTTATCAAATAAAATCTTTAGTCCATTATCCATTCAAAAGTTGTAATAAAATAATTCAAATTGTACAATGCATATCATATCTTCTAATGGAAATAGCAGAGACAATTTACAAGAGAAAAAACAATTGATGCGCGCCGCGCTATCTTATTCTCATTTACTTTTAACCGGCCAGTCCGCTGAGGTTTTACTCCTTGACACCAAACTCCATATTGTTTTCTAAAAAATTGGTACACTAACACGTCGAGGACATTGAAGTTTTATTTTTAATTGAAATAATATAATTTTGTTTCGTCGATGCTTCTTTTTACAATACTATGAAGCATAAAGGTCAGGCTGACATACTTAAAACTAATTATGTTTTGAGGTAAACAAGTGAACTATTACTATTGAAAAAATATGATTGATTGTGGTGATATTTAAAACTAGTTCACTCCAGAATACGATCTCGTGACAAAGTATAGTAGCTTTACGAAATAATGTAATGATGTAGGTATGCAAGTGGCTGCACTATGCGAAATATAAGTGAATCACAAACTTTGAACAGGCATGCGTATAAGTTTGGTTCTACCCATGCCTAATGGACGTTGAAAAATGAGTATATTTTCAATTCAATATTCTCAATTGCAGTAACCACCCACAAACGAAGCACTACCACATAAAGCAGAATAGTCGCGGCGAGTTCTACTTATCGGACAAGCACTGCTGCCCGAGCATACCGGAGCTGATCAACTACCACAAGCACAACAGCGGCGGCCTGTGCTCGCGCCTCAAGACCACGCCCTGCGACCGGCCGGCGCCGCCCACTGCTGGCCTCTCGCATGGTAAGTACAAACATTTTATTTTAATTGGAGTTGAGCATACACAATGTAAGCAAAATCTGCGAATTTAAGTGAGAGTAAATCCGTGGGATTGTTAATTTCCAACACAATTTCGTTAATACTGAAAAAAAATTCCTGCATAGATACGTACACATATGCAGCTCTAATTGTCAATACTTTTGACTTTATATATCGGACGTAAAAATAAGATAAAGATGTAATTTACTAATTTAACAAAATGTGTTATAGAGATCGCGAAAATGCTTCTACCATTTAGACACCGTGAAATAATATTGATTCAGGATTCTTTACCGACTCCTGTTATATGTAATGACGATCAGCTTG
The DNA here is from genome assembly GCA_958496325.1 of Nomophila noctuella. Classification (NCBI taxonomy): domain Eukaryota; kingdom Metazoa; phylum Arthropoda; class Insecta; order Lepidoptera; family Crambidae; genus Nomophila; species Nomophila noctuella. The sequence goes on along the minus strand of OY292486.1, from coordinate 9,238,143 downwards.
GTGCATTGATCAAGAAGTTGACTATTAGACCAAAAGGTTGCGGGTTCGATCCCTACACAGGACAAACATTTGTGTACATGGCCATGCCTATATTATGTCCTGTTATATGTATCTATTTAAGAATATTTGTAATACCACTGTTGATTCTGTTATCTTTAACACAAGTGCCTAAGTTAATTAATACGGAGTCAGATCAAAGTATGTGATGCTGTGAGATATTTATTTATTATTATTTATTTGTGTTTCTTTTTATTCACAGACAAATGGGAGATCGATCCATCCGAGCTGGTTCTCTTAGAAGAGTTAGGCGCGGGTCAGTTCGGCGTGGTGCGGCGCGGGCGGTGGCGCGGCCGCACCGACACCGCCGTCAAGATGATGAAGGAGGGCACCATGTCGGAGGACGACTTCATCGACGAGGCGAAGGTCATGACGTAAGTGTGATGCTGAATGGGGCATATTTTATACTGCAACATATTAATGTTATACTTTTTATCAGTTTAAGAAGTATTAGTTGGCTTCTATTTTTTTTCATGAGTTATGATTGCTTTATCTAAAACACATAATATTAATCGGTTTGTCTGGCTTCATAAAGCGCGTGGTATGACCACGTACCGCGTACCACGCGCAGGGTCATTCTCCGCCTTTTTTTTATTTTAATCCGCATAAACTCAGATGAAAGTCAGACCTCTGATAAATAATAAGTGACATTTTCGGTACAAGAATAGACAGTCAGTTAGTTGGACAGAACTTTCTGTGTCAGTTTATTACCAAAGTGTGAAACATAACCTTGCAAAACTATTGATTAAAAGTGACAACCCATTTCTAGTCATTGGTGTCGTGCATGAGACTCTGTGGTATAGACAGCAGCGCTCCATTGTATTTACCATATAGAATTCTGTGCGCAACTCGCCCTGGATATTCACTACGGGATTAACCCCGAAGACTACGGTCAGCAATGATGTGCAACAAGTTAATAAAGATACTTAATCAGTCTCATATATTTTCCAGTAAACTACAACACCAAAACCTAGTCCAGTTGTACGGTGTGTGCTCGAAGCACCGGCCCATCTACATCGTGACGGAGTACATGCGGCACGGGTCGCTGTTCAACTACCTGCGGCGGACCTCGCCCGATCAGCTGGGGCCAGCAGTGCTGCTCGATATGTGCATACAGGTGCGTTGGATAATCAACTTTACTCATGTGGACTTAAGGACCCATTTCAAGTAAAGGGGGGTAGATAGGCGTACGGTGTGTGCTCGAAGCACCGGCCCATCTACATAGTGACGGAGTACATGCGGCACGGGTCGCTGTTCAACTACCTGCGGCGGACCTCGCCCGATCAGCTGGGGCCAGCAGTGCTGCTCGATATGTGCATACAGGTGCGTTGGATAATCAACTTTACTCATGTGGACTTAAGGACCCATTTCAAGTAAAGGGGGGTAGATAGGCGTACGGTGTGTGCTCGAAGCACCGGCCCATCTACATAGTGACGGAGTACATGCGGCACGGGTCGCTATTCAACTACCTGCGGCGGACCTCGCCCGATCAGCTGGGGCCAGCAGTGCTGCTCGATATGTGCATACAGGTGCGTTGGATAATCAACTTTACTCCTGTGGACTTAAGGTCCCAATTCAAGTAAAGGCCCCCCTGGTTGTATGATAGTACCACCGGCCTGTCTAAATATGGACGGATTACATGCGGCACGGTTGTTCAACTGCCTTTGGCGGACCTATCCTAACTAGCTGCGAGCGTTCGATAATCGTCTCTCTGACCGGTGAATAAGGTCCTTTTTCAAGGAAACCCGTCCAACTCGGACCGTGTCGGCGCTGCTAGACATTTTTCTTCTAGTATTCTTAAAATTAAGGTTTTATTAATTTAATGTTTCAGGTCTGCAAAGGCATGGCGTATTTGGAAAGGCATAACTACATACATAGAGATTTAGCTGCAAGAAATTGTTTGGTTGGAGATGAGAATGTTGTCAAAGTAAGTCACCATTTAGTCTTATAATTACCGATGTTTGAACTTTATCTACACTAATATTATACAGAGGAAAAATTGTATTTTTGTATGTAACAATAAAAATCAAAAACGGCTGGACCGATGAATAATTATTTCGCTGTTGGCTAGCTAGACTATCCCCGGTGAACATAGTGTACTTTTGACCCTGGAAATGTGGGGGGAAGGGATATTTGAGAAAAGAAATAACGCGCGGGTGAAACCACAGGCGGAATGCTAGTATAAAATAAATATGTATAATAGATTCTTTGGACTAAAAGACTAATCGCGCAGTCCCAAATTATGCTCGTAGCTTGTAATATGGATATAAGGGAATGGATAGACAATCATAGACAAGCTTAGATACTTTTATAAACATCCAGGAATCGAGTACATCACACAAACATTTTCCACTCGTGGGATTCGAACCCGAGACCCTTGGTTTTGTGACCTGCCTCTTGAATATTACTGTAATAAAAAAAACTTAAAATCCTTTGTGTAATTTTAAGGATTTAAGAAGAAGTACCCACTTGTATAATAAATGCATAGAAACAACGGAAGCGATTAATTTTACACTATGTAAAGATTCTAATATGCCCTTGTCAGTTCCGTACATTATGTTATCTCTGACGCACTATCTAGACTGGTTGTGTTGTGTGCTATTGTCATTCATCCGGTTCACACAGTTATTATACTTCTTTGTTTACTTGTATAAAGTTTAATTGCGGCTGAGGTACATCAGGATTATTTTATGATCAATTAATTTTATGATTATTTATAGTGCGTGTTTTTTATACAAATTAATATTGTCTGTAAGTTTTTAAGGAGACGCCTTGATGGCCTAGGTTCCAATGAAGTGAGACCAGGCTGTGGTCTCGAGGTCCTGCGATCATTCCCGGGTCGGGAAAAATTTGTGTCGGTTCGAACACAGCCTGGGTTTGTGGTCACCAATCCGTATATGACAAGCGCGGTGATTAAGTCAGAGAGCATATTGCAAAGATTTAATGATTTCCACTGATGGAGGTCTTTTCCCTGCAGTTTGACATTAATAGACTGATACTTAACTTTAATTTTATATTTTTCTTTTTTCAAGGTTGCCGACTTCGGACTAGCGCGGTATGTTCTCGACGACCAGTACACGAGTTCTGGCGGCACCAAGTTCCCTATCAAGTGGGCGCCCCCAGAAGTTCTGAATTACACGCGATTTTCATCAAAGTCTGATGTTTGGGCTTTTGGTGAGTAACTTGCGGATAGCAATTCATAATTTGGTTTCATAATTTAAAACTGCTTTATTTATACGGTTTAATGATGTCTAAAAATAACACGAAAATTATGTGTTCTAGGTGTACTGATGTGGGAGGTATTCACGTGCGGCAAGGTCCCGTACGGGCGTATGAAGAATTCTGAAGTGGTCGAGATGGTTCAGAGGGGACAAGTGCTAGAGAAACCTAAAGGATGTTTAAACGAAATATACAATGTAAGTATCCACCTCCATACTTATATGGGTCAAAATCAGAGAGGTGAGCATTAAGCTTCCGACAAAAATTTTCTTAAAAAAATGTTTAAAAATTGCTACAATATTTATTTAAAAATAAAGTTACTAAGCGTGTTTACATGGCACTTAACATATTTCATTTTCTACTAAACTTATTACCAGAAAATTAATAAAAATATGCCTAAAAAATCATTCCGAGAACGCGTCTTTATACCATGTTCCATAGTTTAGACTCTTAAAAAATATATACAAAGTACGAAATATAAATTTCAAGTTTTCGTGTAATCATTAAAAACCTTAGATTAAAAATGTATCCTGCGAATAAAAAAAAATTAAATGATTTTCTTTATATTTCATCAATTCAAATGCAGTCTGTCGTTTATCTTATCATTTCGTGAACGCGTCGTGTAAACTACGATGTAATATAAGCAAGACGTACTAGATGGCGTTAAGAAGCATCAGTGTAAAGTTCGTAGGTCAAAGTAAGCGGCCGCGTTTTGTGTTTACGAAAAACAATAAGTGATTTTGGTGATACGTAGAGTTTAATTTGATATGTGCGAAGCGTACTTTAATACCATGTCACTACGGGAACGCCATTCAGTGATTTGTTTTTCAAGTAAATGCATACTTTTTACAAAATTCTCATATATATTTCAACTCACTTGTTCATAACCTCAAAAACCAATATAAAACATGGCTGTATCATGCGTAACCTCAAAATAATTAACGAAAAATCATTTTGGGAACGGTCATTTCGGGAACGTTCTCGGATAGAATCGTTCCCGAAATGATATTCCATGAACAAAATTATACTGCACTACTTCAAAAAAGCTCAACCATGTAATAATTTGGTTTTAAGTATCCGCGTATCATGGAGAATAAAAAAACTAAAGAAAAAAAGAAGTCGAAAAACAATCGAAGCAGGATAGTTTAGCTTACAATAACACCGTGAAAAGTTTAATGCAAGAAAGCGCAGGTTTTAAGATAAAATGACTCCTGAACAAAAAAAGATGAAAAGACTGAAAGATAGGGAATATTACCAAAGAAAGAAAGCTGAAAATAAAGTAAAGACTGTTAATAATATGCCTGAAAGAGAGAAGAGAAAACAGAGAAAGACGTGGAAAAAAAATCGCAAAAGTATAGACAGAAGAAAAAGATGCTGGCAAATATTTTAGTTGACAGTCCTCCTTGGTCTGAAAATGAGATGGAAAACGAAGTTCTCTGAGACTGGTATTCGAGTACCTTATTCAACACTTTTAAGAGCGGAACCTTGTTGGGTAGTGCATCCTACAAAAAGAGATGGATACTTACTTACTTTAAATGTCTTTTATTTTAATAAACAACTGAAATCAAGTATTATGTGGTGTTAGAAAACGTTACCGTCATTTTGGCTGTCATTTTGGGAACACTCCCATCATTTCCGGGAACATCACATAAAAGCAAATAAGTCACTTAATTATCACTGAAAGCGTTAAATTCTGCATACATAATAATAATAATAATAATAAATATTTTTATTTCAGTAACTTAGTCTAAATTACAATATTGATGTGGGAACTTCCTTTTAGGCGAAACAGCGCCTGTGGTAGGAAGAACCGCTCTTTCCATATTCGATAACAAACATAGACTGTGTCACAGAACAAATTACATAACTGAGGCAGTGTTACAAATAATTAGAATGTAACACTATGAGGGGGGCGCGAAGTATTTTATTTTATTTTCTAGTAGGTAACTCATGCGAGCGTGCGTTTGGTGTGTGTCTGTCTGTGTGTGTGTGTGTGTGTGTGTGTGTGTGTGTGTGTGTGTGTGTGTGTGTGTGTGTGTTTTTGTGTGCGTAGATAATAGTAGACCACAAATATACCCAATATTATTGCTGTAGATGAGGTAATAAAAACAATATTTAGTACTTAACAATTAGTTCGGCATCAGAATAACTTATTGACTGTAGCCATTCCTTAACCACTTTTCTGCATTCGTTTATATTGCGAGGATATATATTTAGGTACTTATTTATCTTATTGTAGATAGAGGCGGATAACACTGGGTACTGCCGTGCTGCAAAGACTGATTTTACTGTAGGAACTTGGGCAACTTTTTTATTTCTTCTTTTGGTTAGTAAGTTAGCATCAAAGGGTAGGGATTTATGCATTTTAAGTACAATGTCTAATATGTATAATTTTCTAACCGAAAGTAAGTTAGTCTCCCGATAAAGACTTTCGGTACTATATCTGTATGGTTTTAGAAGCATGACTTTTATTAGCAATCTTTGAGCTCGTTCCAAACTAAGTAAAGAGGTTTTAGCAGCTGAACCCCACACTGATATACAATATACAAGGATGGACTGAGCTAATGCCAAGTATGTTTGAATAAGTAATTCTTTACTTGCAATATGACGTAAGGTTTTAAAAGTCCAAATCAGCTTACGAATTCTTTTCATGGTCAATTCTATGTGAGGTTGCCATGAAAGACGCTGATCGACGAGAACCCCTAAGTACTTGGCGTGAGTCACTTTATCTATTTCTTTACATGAACAGTCAGCGTTGGACGGGTCACCGCACTTGTGCACTTTTATATTGAAGTTAAAAGATGGTTGAGTGGTAATGTTTTTACTGAAGCAGATGTAGTGGGTTTTCGCTGTGTTCAATGTAAGTAGGCTTGCGTCCAGCCAGGATGCAATCTTTGCTAGAGCTATTTCTGCTGATGTTTTTACTTTAGTCCAGGATTCACTAGAGATCACGATTGCTGTGTCGTCTGCATACGAGAATATAGAACCGTTAGTCAGTTTTAGATGGCACAGATTATTAATGTAGACCAGAAAAAGTGTTGGCCCCAGTACGCTCCCCTGTGGGACGCCGTATGTTAGAGTGGTTTCCTGACTAGTATGATCCCCTATTCGAACTCGCTGCTGCCGGTTAGTAAGGTAATCTTTAAACAGATTGAGAGGTGTACCTCTCACCCCTACTTCCTCTAACCTTTCTAACAGTATAGGCACAGAGACTGTATCGAATGCCTTCTTGAGATCGAGCAGTACCCCTAAACATTTGTTTCCCGAATCCACTTCCTGCGCTACTAAAGTTGTGAGAGCCTGAACAGCATTTTCCGTCGATAGGCCACGTTGAAAGCCAAATTGATTTTTAGCTATTATGCCATATTTTGTGAAATATTTGATGAGCCTATTGTTTAGTAGCTTTTCTATAATCTTGGACACTGATGGGAGAACAGATATTGGTCTGTAGTTACTTGGGTCAGTTTTGGTGCCATCTTTGTAAATGGGTGAAATTAACGCTTGCTTGAGGACCGCTGGGAAAATTCCCTGTTGGAAACATAAGTTGGCCATATGGGAAATAATTGGTGCAATTTCAGTCAGAGCGTGTTTTAAAAATGAAGTTGGGATTTTATCCCAACCCGGGGCACTTCTTGATTTCAAAGACCTAACAACATCACATACCTCAAAACAATCAGTGTCGTATAAGACGAAAGAAGAAACTTGATTCGTTTTAGTGGTACTACTAACTAAGGGAGAGTTAGAGGCAACAATATTTTCCGCTAGCTCTTTACCTATATTTGTGAAGAATGCGTTAGTGACGTCTACCGAAGCCTGGGCGGTTGGAGTTGCGCGCAGCAGATCAAGGTTTTGGGATTTGGGGGACTTACGTTGTGTTATATTATTTATAGCCTCCCATAACTTTTTAGGGTTTCCCTGGGCTATAGTTAACTGGTCTCGATCATAATTCATTTTTAACTTTCTTAAGATGCATTTGCAATAATTACGATACCTAGTATATGTTATCTTTAGAGTCTCATTATATGGGTCACGTTTTAGGTTTCTTTGCATGTTGTTTCTGTTTCTGATGCAGCGTAACATACCTGGGGTAACCCAAGGTTTTATGATCCTTTTATTCGCTGAAATAGTGACAATAGTCGTATTTAAATCTAAGCTCCGTTGCAAATACTTTATTAACGATTCAGTTATTTCATTAGGGTTAGTGTTTTGCAGTAAACTAGATAATTTAGTAGATTTTAAGTATTCAATGGCTTTGTTATAATTAATTTTTGTTATAGTTTTGTTATTATTGATAGGTCCTCCGGAAGTAGATAGTTTTAGAAATATTGTATTGTGATCAGTTATTGAAGTTTCAATTATAGCAATAGAGGCATTTTTATGTGCATAATCGAGCTTTACTATAAAATGGTCAAGACAATTTGGACCTCTTGTTGGAATTGTATGCCCTGGAAGAAAGCCCTGTGAAGCCAACATCTCCAAATAGTTTTGTCTGTTACTACGTTCCTGGGATTTTTCGTCATGCTTATAGATAAGATTTATGTTTATGTCTCCGGTGATGATAATATTTTTAATTCCTTTAAGCAATTCCAAGTGTGAACATAATGAGTCAATAAATTCGTCGGCTATTCGATTAGAGGGTGAGCGGTAAATACCAAGAACGGTAAGCTTAGGTGTAGATATCTGTAGACAGGACGCGTGTTTCAAATTAATTTCAGTTACGCTAGCTACCAGGGTGGATTTGACGTAAGCGACAACTCCGTCAGATGAATTCACATGTTTCGAAGTTTGATAGGAATTGTAACCTGTTATCCGAGGAATGTGTTTATCAGAGTTCAGTTTGCATTCATTAAGGATAATGAGATCAATGTTAAAGTCAAGAATGGATATGTTTGCTTGGAAGTCATCAAAATTGGCATAAATACTTCTGATATTTTGAGATATTAACGTGAAGTCTGTTTTATGTACTGTGATACTATTTTTCAGATCTTCAATTTTACATTCAAAGCAAGATAAAATGACATTAAAACTTGGTATTTATTTGATTAATTTACAATAAAATGCTAGAATATTTATAATAACTAAAAGTATCGTAGTAAAAATTACGCCATTATGACATTTGATGTGGAAATAGTGTAAAAACAATTGTTTTTAGTAAAAATAATAGTAATTTAACAATGTTTTCATATACAGCAAGGAATGAATTCTAAATATTTGAAGAACATTATTAGATATGTTGGTTAATATTTATTATAAAAAATATTATAAAGTGTTCCCGAAATGACTCACGACTCTGGCTTTATTCTTATTAACGGTTATAATTCCGAAAATAAGTATTTTTGTGCGTGCCTATTTACAAAAAAGTTTCATGATAAGTAATACAAGAGACTCCTTATGTTAGTTTTCTTTAAAAGGAAACTTAATTTTACAGATATTTCAAAACCTAAAATGCTCACCTCTCTGATTTTGACCCATATGTTTTATAGTGATTTGTACTTTATACCAATCATGAGTAGGTAATGGTCGGACGTATCGTTTTATTGCTCAATTAGTTGATTTTTATTGGATTCCAATTAGAATAGTTTTTTTTTAAAAGAGAATTTTTTATTCAATAGTCGCAATGTCGTTTTGAATAAAAATTGTGCACAAGTACAATTAAGATAGAACTTTGATCGGTCGCGGGTGTCACGCCTATAGACTATCTATCTATACCGCCACCATGATTGCAATGATTTTTCCAAACAATGTCACGCTAGATGCCGAGCAGACGACGAGCGCCCCGATAGCGCGGGGATGAAACTCGTAATGCAATATTTACTTAATATTACTCGTGATGTCAGGTGATGCTGGCGTGCTGGCGGCACGCGCCGGACGAGCGGCCGTCGTTCCGCGTGCTCAAGGACGAGCTGGCCGCCGTCGCGCAGAGCGTGCTGGCCGATTGACTGCGCCTGCTGCTGCACCTGCTGCGCCCCGCGCCCGCGCCCGCGCCCGCCGCACACGCGACCACACATGCGCCCGCCACCGCGCCCGCGCCCGCGCGCCCCGCCGCCACGCTGCCGCGCTCGCGCCGCATGCACGCCGCCTCGCCCGTCTGACCGCGTAGACTCGCTGTCGCATTTATTTGCTGAGAGAGGTACCGGAGGATGCTCCGCGAGGAGATTAGAGCGGAAGTCGCCCAAGTTTTGAGTGGTGCGCCCCCGAGCGGGAGGACCGGAACCGTTATTCGCTGACGCGACGCCGGCGAGTGGAGTCGAGGGCGGATCCCGGCCGGCCCGCCGGCTGGAGGTGCGAGCGGGAGACGGGGGTGCCCGCGGCCGGCCGACGGGACGTCGGGACGTCCGCGCTTGCGGAGTGGCGAGGTATTTGTTGCTGGCTTTCGACTGCGACGATCTACGAGGCGGGGCCGGTTTGTCCGGAGACTCGACGTATGGAGGATGTGCTGGATGAGTATTTCATGGAAAAATTGAGATCGAGGACCCAGGTTGAAGCACCGGCGATGTACGCGCCCGACGCCTGTCTCGGCCCGTGCCACGATATGACATGTCCCGGCTCGTCAGCTTTCAGATAAATTGAACGTTTACCGAATGCGAATACTAGTGAGACGCATACGGCGCAAATTATCCAATGAAGCCCATCTTATATGTTCCTAAGATTCGCAGATTTTTCACGTTTATTTATTGTTGTTTGATGGTATTGCAACGTCTATGGACTATGATCACCGCGAGGTTTGGGCGGGTCGAGATGACAGACCTAAGGTTTCTTGTGTTTATGTATAGTTGAATGATTTAAGGGTCTCATAGAGACTTTCCCTATGACTGCTTTGAGCGAAACTAATTTTCCAACTTCTGACTATTGAACTCTTTCAATCTCTGCGTCGATTCGGCTGTTTTCTCGTGGACCTACCTCCGGTTATTCTGACGAACCGCCTGTGTACTAAATTAATAATGCAAATCGGGCCAAAAATAATAACTGTATAATCCAAAATTATCTATAAAAGCTTTCGTAATCAGGTAAATAAGAAAAAAGAACAATCCCGCGATAATATCTTAATGTCGTAAGTGCGTGCATATCACAATATTATAATATGAAAATGATTTTTGTTATTTATTAGCGACATGCTTTTATTTCTGTGGTAATCATAAACTGTCATTCACGTATTCTAAAAGTATTAATAACAGTACCGTCCATACCTCAAATATCATATTTCGCTTTGTAAAATCGTTTCATCACTTGAACCTATTTTTATTTTATAAGTGTATATAAGGTGTTGTAAATACTAAAAATTATTTGAATTAAATTTCAAAAAAGTATCAAAATTTGTTGAATTGTAAGTACATACATTTAATTTCTTAACTGCCATTAACTTTGTTTTCCTTAAAATGTTTTTATTAAACAATGATTGATAGATTATATAAAGTGGCTAACTTAGACCCCAGATTTTATTCCAATTATATATTAGTGGAGACAAAAGGGACGCTGTAGCTAAAGTTGACGATTTCAGTATTAATTGTAAAAACTAAAAACCATTAAGATTGTGAAATATCAAAAAAGTTTATGCTTATAATTGATTCACTCCAACTAACCTCTAATAACATACAAAATAGTATGCGCATACTGCAGCGATATTTTCAGTAGAAAAAAATTGCATCTCACGCCGACATCTCCATAAAAAAACAAAAAAATAAGCATTTGTGCGACACAAAACTATAAAATGTTAAAATATATGTACTTATGGTATTTTGTTAGTCGAACATTCAGAACCATCGAATCTGGACAATAAAATATTTGGAATACTCATGGAATTGATTGATTAATTAACGGAACTGTGGAATTGAAATCAGCACCATAAAAATAGTTATTACTCTTAAATATCTTCATTATTATTGATAATGTTTTATGTGATCGTTACTTGTACTACCAGTGTAAATGTAATGTTCGATTTAAATGTCTCTATGTGATTGATTGATATTGTGATATTATGAGGAATCATGAATTGTAAGGTTTGTTTTGTAGTCGACGTGAGTAGTCCTAATTGATGTGCCATTATTTATAGTTTGCATTGCAATTTATAAATAATAGCTCGTGATTATAATTGATCGTATTTGTAATTAATGTAGAACTCGTAGAACCAGTTAGATCGGCGACGTAGCGCGGTACTTGCAGTAGAGATTACAAGCGGCATCGTTATTTGGATTCCATTCTCATCAACAACATTACAGTATAATATGTTAGAATGAATAGCTATAAAAGTTATATTTATCGCGTCCATATCTCACGTAGTCTTTCATTATTCATAAACGTACATACATTTATTCCTTTTCAATGCACACTATAGCCCGTGCAATATATTAGTCATGCTGACATATGACTACACAATGCTCATCGTCATATCATTACATATGTATTTTTTATTGTAAATAAAATACCGTAGTTATTTAATATGTATTAACATTGTAATTTGTAAAGGAATTGGATAACTGCGCACAGTAGAAAATAAAATATTCATTTTATGTAAGTAGTAACTACACACACATTGTCACTGCATTTATAGCACATTAAAATTGTCACAAAAAACCGAATTTTTATGCTAAATTTTTACTCGAAGGCTGTATTTACTTTTGTACATTCCTTTCTTTTGTAACTAGTCATGTATTATAGTGCGTAACATTGACGGTTAAATTTTGTATGGTGTATGCAATGAACTGGTTGTTCTATTTGCCAAAAGTATTGGAGAATAGGTAAAGTATTTATTCCACAATACCATTAATTGTCTAGGATATTTTTTAGTGACCAAGCCAAATTAGTTAAAAAAATATTGTGATGTAATCAAATACTATCCGATTCACTTTCAACAACTTTTGTTACTTTACGTACTATTTAATTTTTGATAGAGTTTTGAACTGAACATTTCGATAATTAGTAACAAGAACAGAAGTTGTTGGAACGTCCACCTGTAATAAGAGCATTACATTATGTACTTGGATAGTTAACAATTTTAGAAGTTTGATCTTATTTCGGTTTTCCTATATGCCAGTGTAAAAAAAAAACTAATTTTCACTTAGCCCTTCTAAAGGAGTTAGTAATATGGTGTTCCAAGAATAACCAGGCAATGTTCATACATCTGACATAATCATACCTAGATATTAAATTTCGCTCGATTGAAAGAGCAAAATTTGTAATATGTAAAATTAACGTAACGCGTCTTCAATTCTTAAATGTAAAAATTTATTAAGGTTTGGCAAATTCATGGGTACTGTTACTCAATGACTGAGGTTGTTATGCGGCCGGAAATTGAATCTAGCATAGATAGGTCTAAACTAAAGGTATGCCATAATATCCATACCGTGGCTACTTTGATAAAAAGATTATTGAATTCAATTTCCGTGGCTGTTGTTATTATAAATGTGTCATGGGTGACACTTTTGAGCTTATTTCACTTAGGTCGAGTAAATCCGGTCCAATAGGTGTAAGTGAAATATGTATTAGTCGAGAGATTTATAGCAAATAGTATGTTGGATGGGTCGCGATTTACTCAACAGTGAAAGGGACCTTAATGGCAGCGGACATTTAAATATGTGCCAATTATTTCTACTTGAAATGTTTCTGTAGAAAACAATTTAAAAACGTTGCCTAAAGTGACTGAATTGATAAAGATAACGTTGACAAAATTATACTTGACATTGCTTCACATGCAAGTCAATTAAAGCATCAAAAAAGCGATTTGTCGTAAATATTGAATTGTGATATTCCTTGGAGTGCTTTTAAGTAGCACTAACTGTTTAGTTGTATTCATTAGGGGAACTTTATAGTTATTTAAGTATGTTCTTATGTACTAAAGTAACTACTCAACATTTAGCAGTACAATGTAAACAGACATCATCTAGCATGATATCATTATGGATATGTTGAAATATAGGAATTTGCTTTGACTTTGTACAGCAATTATTAATTATTTGTATAACTGTTTTATAAAACTATTAAGTCAAGTAAAATAATAAAATTAATAAAATGTGGTTTTATTTACCTACCCATCAGCATATGTTTTGGTCAAATTAATTCATCAATGTTATTAATAAATATAAATACATATATATAAATATAAAATAAAAAATATGATTATTGAAAGAATCATGGATGGAAAGGAGAACAAAATCAAGATTTATACCTACATATTAGGCATATTTTATATAGCCGGCCATTCTGACGATCACGAGCGAACGTGGCACTATTGTATGCGTATTGCGGATATAAATTGTTGTCGTGCAAGTTAAGTGTAGTTGAAGTAAGTTTTAAGCATCCATCTTCAAACCATCACTGAATAATAATAAACAAAACGAAAAATGCTCATAAACATAGTATTTATATTTGTTTATCTTTACATTCATCAACCTTACGTTATTACATAAATCAAGCTAAGAAATTCAAATATTTTTTTTTGTGTCAATTTAGCGGAAATCTCGAAATGGTTTTTGAATTATAGTACCTTGTAAACAATTAAATGTTGTCAATTGTAGTTTTGATAGGTATAGGTAATAATTATATTGGTTTATTTCGTAGTATGATAGATAGATACAGCTGTGATATGAATACATCCATAAGATTTAACAATTACAGCTTTATCTATTATACTATGAATGGATTATAAAAATAATAGGTATGTTTTTACTGTTTTGGGTAAGTATCTGGGATATTTTTACTGCCAATTAATTTAAAGAAGTGGCCTAACAAAAAGCTTAAATAACATCATGATAGAAATTAGCTTAGTTCTAACACATCACAATATATTTATAAATACAATGGTGATAAATATTTTAGAGAGAGATACCCTGTAGATCATTCAGGTTGAATACTCGCCGATATTTCTAATGACAAGCAAATAACTTGTAGAAGACTTTTATTTTCCCATAAAATTTATATAATTAGATGGTTACTGTGTAGAAAATAATCTTAATAATAAATTATGGTAATTTATTAAAGATGGCGTTAAAATAAATCCTTGTTTCGGAACGCTCAATTATATTTAAATTAAAAAGCTATGATAGGTTTTTAATGATATACTAATATTACATTTGGTGGGTCAGGCAAGTCGGCATATTTATGGATGACTAGAGTTAGGTATCTAGTGAGTGAAACTTAATTATAAACATTTACAGGATGCTAAAGCTAGAATGTCACGAATATAAACTAAGTTCATAAAATAACATAGCGAAAGGAATATTTAGAAGAAAAAACATCTAACTTAGCTCGGAAGCTGTTAATACATATACCTAAGTATCTATTTCCATGTCAAATTCTTAATCAAGGCTTTTTAGTTACTTAATGATTATTTTGACGTTCATCTGCTAGCCATAGGTGAATAAATCAATATTTAAGTGTTTGTTCACTTTTAACTAATGACATAATATGGGGTACTTTGCGATAACTTTTTTCAATGTTTTTTATTTGAAGCTTGCATTAAAATTTGAATTAATTAAATGGAATGTTAAAAAGATGTATTAATATATTTTCTCCCTTAATAATTTAATTAAATGAAGAAAAAAATGCTTTTACTTCTCATCAATTCTCCATCCAAAAAGATTATGATAAATATGCAAGTACCTAACGAATAAAAGGACAATCTTAAAAGTAGTAATTACTGTGATACAACAAAATCCTTCATCTTATTTGTTTGTATTCATTGTAATTGACTTTTTGGTGTCACTGTAGCCCTTTGTAATATACAAAATAAAATTAATAACAATCAGAACCCTTAGAAAGTACATAAATGTTTCAACAGACACATACATATAATATATCTCTTTACAATAATAATGTTACTTTGATAGACACATATATCAATATTGTTTAAAATAATTATGAATCTTATGTACAGATCGAAAGTAATTATTATCAATACTCCTGGATATCTGCATTGGAATTCAATTTCCTAATAAACACCTTTTATTATTATTTGATATTTACCATTTCCTGAAATGTATTCACTCATATTCCTGTAAAGTTAAACATACTTTCCTTATAGCATTAAGCCTTGTCCATATTACATATCAGTTGGCAATATATCAGGTATAAGGTATCTGCATAGGTCCATTTCCGAATTAACAAAAGTAACTTTTCCTGCAGTATTCTCGTCCAGCCTGTAATTGAACATCAAATTTGATTTTAAACATTTCCATGAATGTGTTTTTAGTTGATTGTTAAATTTTAATCAAACCTATTCAGTATGGTAGGTCCTTGATACCCAGTGAAACTTGATTCCTTGAAAATAGCAAAACGGGTAATTCTAACACTGTCAAAACTGACCAGTTCATAACTGATAAATTCAGCATAGGTAATATAAAAAAATATAAAAGCTATATTCTAAAACATTATGGTAAATAACCTAAACTTTGCTGGCTTTAAGTGATTTATATTTGTCTATGTATAAAAAATTAATTAATTTTACATGGTTTACATACCAGCCTTTTATGACTGCCCAGCATCCAGAAAAGAAGGTAGGTGCATTGATGATAAGGCAGACGCCCAGCCTCTCGGGATAATGTCTACTGAGCAGCCATATTAGGTTTTTGAGCACTTGATAGTCCATGCAGGAGAGTGTGAAGTTGTTCAGGTCAAACACAATGCAGAGGTTGTCCACAACCTCCTCGAAACATCTTTTACTGGCATCCTCCTAAAAACAACATAATAAATCACTACATAGTATAAAAAAGTCTCTTTCCCTATGTCCCTTTGTATGCTTAAATTTTTGAAACTACGCAACGGATTTTGATGTAGTTTTTTGAAATAGATAGAGTCATTCAAGAGGAAGGTTTTTATGCATAATATAGTAGAGACATACAAATAAACTTAGTTGCACCCGTGCAAAGTCGGGGCAGGTTGCTAGTAAATAATAAATTCATTGCACTAACACACAAATTGCCTAGCCCAAAAATATGCTCGAAACTGTACTATGGATGCTAGGGAAAGGTTAGAAATACATAAATACATTTATAAACATCTATAGCTCAAGTACAAATACAGATACAGATATTCATCACACAAACATTTTCCCCTAGCAGGATATGAACCCACAACCATTGGTTTTGTAACCAGGGTCTCTAGCCACTTGACAAACGGGCCTGTCAATAGTTAATGTTAGTTGACTATGTCATCAGCAGTCTATGTAATTCAATACCTCGACAATCCACACAATGAATGAGGTTTATTTGAGGTGAAGCAATTTTTTCTTTGAATTAATTTTCTTATTCTTTGCATGCATAAAAAATTATATGTTTTAATTACCAAACAGTGTACAATGAACTTTGTGAGGTCATCAATATTCCTATCACTGGAACTATGATTCTTTGCCGGAATGTATATAATTGGTCGACCCACTATATCCCTGTGTCGAAGAACTCTGGCTTTGTCTGAATACTTCTCAATGAGTTCTTTATCATTGTGCAAATCAGCCACACCATATTCAGATCGCCATTTGTTTGTTTTGATTATAGCCTGGAATTCAATAGTAAAATGAGTTTTGAGAGTGAAACAAATATTTTATTGTAATAGATAATCTAAAGAAACAAAAATGTGTTTCTTGAGAAACATCACAAGACCTCTCGAAATCATCATCTTTGGTCTTGTGATACTTCCGCCTTATCTGTAAAACACTATCATATCAACCAGGTCAAGTAAGTAAACAACAAAATCAATAGATTCAGTTTGATAAGAGTTCAGCTATTAGAAATAAAAAAATAAATAAATTGATTACCTGAAACGACTGGTCCACGGTTTTAAAAGCCCTAAGGTACCTTTTCAAAGAGAAATCATTGTGGAATTGGGCTGGATCGGCGCTTACAATCAAACTCATTCGCTCCTTTAATTCTTTCAGATCATTTTCATTGACTGGTTTCAGTTCTTCTGCCATTATGAAAACTTTGGATGTATCTGACACCAAAAACGTTTTAGATATAGGGCTAAGAATGTTCTATCTAGAACTGTTTTAGTCTCATAAAGATTTACTAATAAAATTATTAAATATCTAACACAAAACGTACTCTTTGATAACACTTTAATTCAGCGTTTGACATTGACAGATTGATAAGATGACGTGTGTGACGTACAAGTTTTCATTCGAAAACTTGTAAAATTCAGGTATTAATTAGGTCGTAGATCATTGATCACTATTGATTAAGATGGATGGATTAGGCATAACTAAGAAAAAAGTAGGTATTTTTTAAATAGATTTCAACCAGTTTTTGTTTTTACAACATTTTAATCATAGTTAGAATTTTATTAGGGAACGTTTAGAAACAAGTTTCTTTAGAAGAACAATATTTTCCCATTAATATCCCAAATATACGTGTATTGTATTAATACACGTATATTACATGGGAAAGTGTGTCTGTATTGACGTGATTTTTTAAGTGGAGACAGTTGAAGGGATGGAGAGTAACACAGGCTACTTTTTGACCCATTTTCCAAACCCCCACTTTCCTAAAATGGGGGTTGGAAGTTTTTATGGAAAATCTAAACTACTTAAGTTAGTTAGACGCTTGCAATTTGGCATGATGCAGGTCCCTTAGTAATTTTGCTGCTTAGTTGCAAAAGGATATTTCAAAATTCCCCGGAACGGGAGTCAGCGGAAAAAAAACATTTGTATCATGAAAACCGATATCCACGCGGACGAAGTCGCGGGCGACCGCTGGTTTTATTATACGCTTTAAAGCAAATTGAGTACCTTTACACCTCAGATTAGCAAGAAGTCTAGAGGCAGGGTACAGTCCGCGTCAGACATATAGTGACACTTCATAGGGTACTAAAATAAATAGATGCAACCAAATAGTACCTAAATACCTAATATCGATACAAACACAGATATTTTATTATTGACAACATTATATTCGTTCAAAAAGTCGACCTTATCAAAATGTCATATAGATCGGTTCAGTCAAAACGCCATAAATATGGTTACAGACATAATCGCCAATTTGCAAATGGTATCCAAGCTCTTAATGTGTTAAACAATGGAACATATAGTTAGAAAAAAAAATAGTACACTATCTGACGCTGACTGTACCTACTCATTGGTTCGGCACAAGAATATTAGACATTCTTTATATTTTTTTTATCTCTAACAAAGCGCCTACCCTACTCTTATAAAAGAAACGGCACCTCGGATCTCTTATTTTGACAAGACTAATTTTGTCAGGGGAGAATGATAACTACATTTTTCAAATAAAGAAATCAGGGTGATCCGATTTACAATCTCAGGATACAATTACATTAAAGCCTAACTTTTTTTTCAGATACTGGCTTTTGATGTTCCCTGCTTTCAGCACATGAATGAAGTCTATTCGCGAAGAAGCGCAATCCGCGCGCACTCTAATCTGAAATTAAAACATTTAATCCTAATTGTGTTGTACCTACCCTACGTTTTTTGTTACTGCAGTAAGAAAGTATAGATTAGAAACAATACCTACTATTCCATTAGATTCATTAATATCCGGCACCGGCAGAGTCACTCAAAAAAGCTATCTAGTTTATAGTCGCTGAGAAGTTTTTGTAGGCATACTTACATTAAGATAGGTGAAAGCCGGCGTATTACGTTAGGTAATAGATGTCTGTGACCAGGAAGAATCTGAAGTACCATTTTTTTAATTATATATAAGCACGTCACGTCACGTGGCATAATATGTTTTAGATAAAATTAGTAGGTATTTGTTGTTTTGTCTTTAGCTAAAAATTTTTGTTTTCTTTGAGAAAATATATAGGTATCCTTATAATTTTCGGCCAGGGCAGGCAGTGGTGGTTTCTAGAAAATATGGCTATTAATCGGTTAAAGGAAATGCAAATGATAAATCATTAGGTTAAGGGAAAAATGGTGTCAGGGCACGATTTTCTAAAAAAGTAGGGAATCCGTGCCCCGTTTTACAGAGCTTGGCGCGGTTTTTCGTGCGTCACTTGTGTTGTATGTAAGTAGGTGACGCGGAGTCCTTACGTAAACATAAAGTTGGTACATAACTGCAACTTTAATAATTTTTTTGATTGGTTTCTATATTGGAGGTCATTTATATATAGATGAACAGGCATAATAATACATGCAATGAACTGGAATCAATTAACAATGTGTCAGTGGTTGCGGCATGCGGCGGTCATTATTAAAATGAGCTATCCATTTTGCACTCATCAAACCACTCTGTTAATTGAAGCTTAATTTTAGAGCGCCATATACATATTTCATGTTGGTATCATTATTTCAACTATAAGGTAAACAAATATATATATATCTCACTTTGCTTAAGCTCTGGTGTTACAGATATCAGAATCAACGGGACCAGGACAAACACACATGTTCATTATTGTTCCAGCACAAAAAATGGTTATCCCGTGCGGGGGTCGAACCTGCGACCTCTCGGTCTAATAGTCAACTACTTGACCACTACACCTAGCGGCTCGTCAAAATATGTTAGTATAATAATTTATAGATATACTCGTTATGAATAACTATGTATCTTGGTTTATTTTGTTAAGTAGGTTACCTAAGTACCTACCTACGTTAAAGGAAAGATAGATAACTAAAGAATGTGTGGTTCATTGTGGGGTTTTAAAGCGCCTAAAATCGAGGGATTAACAGCTACTTTATATCAATACGTTGTGTTCTATTTTGAAGGCTAACACTATAAAACCTTGTTATTACGCTAATCAGTAAATAAAAATAATAGCCAACTCATCTCTGCCTACAAACAAACCAAGTAAAATCAAAATCAATGCATGCAAATACATAGATACCTACTGAACTGTAGGTACACTTCGATTACAAAATTCTGCCGTTCATCACACAAACATTTGTCCTTAGCAAACAATAATAAAACACGTTTCAACGGATTAACGAGCGGTTTATTCAGTTCTGCCTATATGAAGTGTGCTCGACGCTTCAATTACTTTGCAGCAACCGATAACAAGAATGGGTAAAAATGTCACAATCACAATTACGTTTATTTATTATTATTGTAGATTACAGGTTATATTTTCAATAATTTTCAAAACAGTCTGTCGATTTGCAAAAAAGTCTTCTGTGTCTGCAAAGCAACCGAAAGAAGATTTTACGTTATCTGTGGTTTGGGTTTCGATTAAGCACGAGTTCCGCTAATTGATGCTTGTCTTGTTTCGTCTTCAAATCAAATTATGATTTTCCAAAAAAAAATTGCTTTCCACTTGTCTGAATATGTAACTCTTAGTCACCTGCCCCGTATGAATGGCGTTAATGTAGATAAGGTATTATTTCATCGAATTTTCAAAGTAAACTGTGTTTTATCGAAAATAATTATGTAGTCGATTATTATCTTTAAGATATGCGAATTAATTAATCAAGCGTGACCATGTCATGAAGTGAATAATATTGAAATGTTTTTATTTCACGTAGAGATTAAATGATAATGTTTTTACATGTTATTTTAACTTTTCGCATTTTCCTTATGCGATATAGTAAATATGCTACCTCAAAAAATACCTTACCATGCGTATATCTCTATTTTTTGTTTTAATGGACAGTGTCTTTCTTTTATATGACCTAGCTTATGTCGCCGTTTGCAGAGTGAATGAATATGGCTCGCCCTCTAAATCCCCCGGTGCATTGAAACCTTATCTGAGGCGTTACCGGGTCGTGCCACTACCTATTCAACGCCAGTTTGTTCAAAATATCCCTCTACCGTGGCCCGTTCATTTTCATTGCGCTCGACGTGTACCCCTAAATTGATTTGTAATACTTCCTGCTTTTGACTTATCACTATCACCACTCTCCCATAAGTTTCTGTCACGTCAGTTAACTGAAATATCGTTCATAGTTCAAAATAACTTGAATCCCTGTCCGGCTGTCCCATAGTCTATAAAATCAACTTATTTATAATTGTTAAAGTTTTTATAACTTAGTATTACTACATCAGTGTAGAAATACTTACCATTATGTAGTAGTACTTAATTAAAACAACTAAGCAGAGGGAATTCAGTACTCATTTTCCGCCTCAAGGATAGGTTTACCAACTAGATCTCAAAGTTCCACTTTGACTTCGAAGTAATAGTATTACGTGAATCGGCGCAACACCTGCCTTTGAGATCAAAGCCATAGCCTCTATCGCCGTTTGGCAACAAGCAACCGCAATTTCTGGCTTTCCCTTTAGCGAGGAGACTTGGCCTCTTATTCATTTTTCATTTTACAGCTTGGCTCCTAATTATATTGCGTAGATAAATCCAGTTCGGAATTTAAACTGACCTCGAATCTTTTCGGTCCAGATATATGTAGGTATGTCTTAAACATCAGAGATCGAGGGAAGGAAATCGACGGTTGAATTTATCTAGACAAATAATGTTTTTTGAAAACTGTCATACAATTAAAAGTGTTGCTTTTTATCTACATTTAGGTAAATAAACAACACCATAATTACTTAGGTTTCATGCGTTAGAGGAAGCGAACCTCTTGCTCTCCAGGCGGTTGCACTGCTATAAAGTCACCCGATTCCTTACTTGCAATTTGTTGCAAATCCTCGCGCGCCTCTCGGTACATTTGCTTATAATTATAATAACTATCGTCATTGCATTGTTGTTACGAAAGGCTTATCGTGGGCGTGGCTGCTGCGTGTATGGGTGCGTGAACACTGCCCACAACTGAGCTGAATGCGGTTATCAATCAATAGTAAGTACTTTGACATTAAATGTGTATTACGCTGATATGCAGGGCTGTCAACTCTTATGACCAAAGAGGCGATGCCGTACCTAATTTTGTAAGTAGGGTTCAAAATTGAATATTTCTTTATAAACTGAGAACTTGATCGACTTCTTAATTTGATATTTTCCGAAATAAATAGGTAGGTCGGATAGGTACTTGTTTACAATTTGCAATGTTATACATACTACACTTAATACAATGCCTGCATGTTAAGTTTAAACACCTCCGTGTACACTTCTTATGGTAGGTATGATATGGATTACATGAACTACTGTCACTGGTGAAATAATGGTTTTTATTTCAAGAACATATTGTAAACCACGGGACACGTGTGGCCACAAATCTATTCATTTCTATAACGTCTATCTAATACCTACAACAGCAAGTAAGTACTACATATTAAGGATATTATAGAAGTTACGATCAATCAAAACAAACTTATACTCTTATTGCTCCCTTATATTAATATCAATTTATCAGATTATTATTACGAAAAAACTATTAGACGTTGTGACAAGACTTTTGGAGATAATTATATTATTTATTTCTTTGAAATGATGTGAAGTAGTCTAACGTCATACCATGTCTACGCTCCTTTATTTCTAACGATGTTAGAATAAAAGGTCCGCAGATCGGAGGCTTTAGAAAATGGAATTTTATTGAACGATGAGTCCCACTTTAGTTTCCGACTCGCAGGTTCGATGGAAGACAATACACATAAATTTTCTTAGCATAGGCCAAATTAATATGATCACATTTATTTGATCCTAATGAATAGGAGTTTTAAATTTTGTTAACCTTAATTTACGATTTGAATTTTGTTCATGTGTGCATTCTACAAATAATCTTATTAATTTAATTGGAATAAGGATTTTTAAAAACAACATTTTCCAGTTGGATTAATTGAATCCAGCAAATAGGTATAAAGTTGCAGCGTCTGCACTGCAAGCTTGCAAGTGACGGGAAGTAGAACTTAGGTATAAATAGACGGTAAAAATGTATTTTGTATTATACCTACTATAAAACGGAAAACTGATCATAACAATAACAACTGTTACACTAACTTTCATAATGTTGAGAAAGTTAAATGAAATTTGTGGTAACAAGTCGATGGCAGATAATACAGCGATGAAGGGGTCTTACCTAATTGGAGAGAGAAAGGCAGAAGAGACATTTTTTTAGGGTTCCGTAGCCAAATGGCAAAAAACGGAACCCTTATAGTTTCGTCATGTCTGTCTGTCTGTCCTGGCTCGTTCTCCGCCGTTTCTGAACTGATTGTCACGAAAATTGGTGGAGAGATGTATAGTGATAATTCAAGAATTGGTTTTTAAAATAATCGAAAAATAATTATTTTTACCCCCCTTCCCAAACAGCGAAAAGTAAATTCAAAATATTTTTCTACCTATACTACATATAATACAGATAACATAGGTGTGTCTATTAGAACTATTAGCATGTTTCTTCGACAAACTTGTAAAATGTTTTGCCAATCCATTTGCCTTGTTATAATCAGAGTAGGATAAACTACTTAAATCTGTCGATTGTTTATCAAATAATACCAATAATAATATTTCAAAAAATATTACAAAGGCTTATTTTAAAGATTAAATTTTTTGATTACTACTTAGTTTTAGGGTTTGATATACAAATATATAATAGTCGATTAAAAATGCTTATTAATTTCAACTAAAGGATACTGGACTCCCATTGCACCTTTAGTTTAATTTGATGTTATAACTTTTTCCTCAATGTTTTATGGCGTGCAGGTCCTAAATAAGATAATTAGTATCGCACAGAATATTATGTGATTTCATTAAAAGCTATTCAACATTTCACGTCACATATCTAGTAACACTACAAGTTTTATCTGTCCTCAAATCATGGGTTTACCCTTGATAATAATATTTTCATAATTTGATCAATATCTATTAATATTAGTAGTTCATGATAATGCTAAAATTAAAATATGACGTTTTGTTATGATGAAGCAAAATTTATTATATTTGCAATGTTAACTTAATATTCCCATTAAAAAAAAATATTTTAATTGAATAATGTTTTCATAGGTTTGCGCGACTGTTACTAATGAAATAAAACTATTTTTAAACGGATATAATCGTGGTACAATTTTAAACTACATAATTACAGGATAACCCGACATTTGGGCACCTTTTTAGGAGCCGTGATCACGGAATGACTCAGGTGTTATGATTATGAGTCACCTGTCATTCAAATTATTACAGTACTAGGTACCTACAATTAGATTTTTATATTCTAAGCGCCGACGTCTTCACTTTCACAATTAGATACGTTCTTACTTCTTATACACGCAGTAGGAGCTGATGGTGTCTTGAAGCTGCACAGTGTTGTGATGTCGAGTGGAACCCATTAGATGTAATACTGGGTCCCACGTAGGTTTCCCCGTTTAATAGCAGTTTTATGTCATTTTAATTGAAATCACAATTTTTGAGCGAAAAACTTTACAACCGTTACCCATGAGTGTAAGTATACAATTTCGTAATTTTATTAATTCAAAGTGTGAATAATGTCCAAAAGTTTAGTGAAAATCTTACATTTGTTGTCATGAAATTATAATAAATGTTGTTATATATATATATCAAATGCAAAACGGACTCAAAAATGTCAAGATATCCTGTAAGATGTTATCATTGATGGCATGAAATTAAATTATTAAATAATTAATACGGGACACTCAATAATCACAAGATAAGGCGCAATGTATATAAAAGCACGGAATGCCTCAAAACGCTAAGTATCGACTTCGACTACACCAGTCCAGTCGGTCTCTGCGTGGTCGAGTGGAACTTCACGATGCGCTCTTTGACGATCTTCGTTGCGCTAGTGGCGGCGGCGGCGGCGCTCCCGCGCTTGCCGCACCCCTCAGAGTTGGCTCTCATGCTCAACGAGGAGGACTTCGAGGACTACCTCGACTTCTGGCTGGAGACGGAGGAGCTGAACTGGGTCAACGTCACCCTGGCCGAAGAAGGACGCGCCGCCAGGAGTGGTAAACTATTTTTTACGCATCTAGCTATTGTATCGAATTGGGGGAAATTCATATTATAACGTATATGTTTTGATTCGCGATTTATTTGTATAGATAGACTGGCCCGGTCGTCTAATTGTAAGTGGTCGATCACAAAACCGAGGGCTGCGGGTTCGAATCCCGATAGAGGAGGAAAAAAGTTGAGTGATTAACATCGGCGGTTGCACTGATGTTTATAAAAGTTTTAAATAATACTACATGTCCTTGCGTCTATTGCCCAAGCCTCGAACTTGGTTTACAGCTAGGCAATTTATATGTTAGTCTAGGGAATTCATTATTTTATTACTTTTTATTCCTTTACCGATTTAACAGTCATACGCATTATTTAAGGTGTCATCGTTTTCCAGGTTGCACGTTCAGAGTAAACGGTGACTTGGGCCAGCCGCAGCCCGTATACTTGAACAGGAATCGTCTGCTCATGCCCACCGGGAACAGCGGTCAGATCCGCCTCGCAGCAGGCGAACAGATCCGTCTTGGTTGCCCCAACCGTAACCTGGTTCACCCCAACATCCTATCCAACCCCGTTGCCGCTGTAAGTACCTGTTGAATTTAACCTACATACGAGTATTAGTATCTAGAGCGGTCGCCCGCGGCTACGCCCGCGTGGATATCGGTCACCGTTGCAAAAAGATTTAGAATAGAAACTTTCTTTTTTAAATAAAATTTAGTCTATGATACTCGTGATAAATGTAGCTTTCGAATGGTGAATGAATTTTAAAATCGGCCCAGTAGTTATTGAGCCTATTCATTACAACCAAACAAACAAACTAAGTCTTCCCGTTTATAATGTGCAGAAAAAGGTTCCAGACAGAAAAACATTCTTATTAACTACAGACAAAACAAAAAAGCTAGATATAACAATGACTTGATAAACAATAAAAAGCTTTCCTCGCGAATGCACTAATATCAATTACTCCGCGGAACGATTTTTTCCGGATGAAAGTTCACGCTAACTCCTAGTTCCTATGGATTCCTGAGTCAAACGATGTTTTCTTTTAAGAAGCTATGCATAGATTAAGATAAACAATACTTAGGAAGCATGTTAATAATTAAAAAAAAAACTCTTCGCACGGGTTCAACTAAATACAGAAACTATGTGTATGTTTATTATATACAGAAACTTTCCCTTAAATCACTCTGTCGGATAAAAAACACACACACACAAATCGGGTGCGTAGTTTTAAAGATTTAAGCATAATACATTGGGAATTATTGGGAACATACAGTGGAAAGTGACTTTATTTTATACCTAATATTTTTACGAAAACTTCTTCTTGTCTAAGCACTACTATGGTAGACATCATGAACTCAAATATTAAACAAGTTATGTTTTTCAGACCGCCACTTGCGTCAGTGGTAACTTGGTTTCCGGGGCTGGATGGCTCAATGGCAACCGAGCATTCGGTGGTTTTACCTGCTCAAACCACCCGTTCCATGAAGCTCAGGCGACAAACCAAGCATGCTTTGGCAACAACGTCGTTATCCGGTGAGTGCATTTTATTTCAATCGAGGATCATTGATCTGTAGGTTCTGTAATCAACATCATGTTTATTTACGCTCATACTAGGCACTGTAACATTATTCATTTATTGTCCTGGCCGCTAGGCTAATGGAGGACCTTACGATAGTATCAGTGTCTGCCAATTATTGGCTCACTGCAAGGCAGCGGCTATAAATTTGAAATCATGTTTTCATTAGAAAGATGGGGGTTTTACTTATCCAAGACGCTTGCCAAATGCTGACTAGTAATCGAAAATCCGAGCTTAATAATTTGATGTTGTCTTTAGCGTGGGTTTCATCGTCGACAACGTGTTCCACACGTGGTACCATTCCTGTTTCAACCGAGACCGCATGGAAGTGCTGTACGTGTGGTACGACCAGACCGCCGAGCATGCAGTCCACCAGACCGGAGTAGACCGTCCTAGTTGGTTAGGTAAGAAATGCTAGATGGAAATACGGAGGCGTGAGGTCTAACTGCTGTCATTGGTGAACTTTGACATATTCACTAATCACATACCAGTTACACCCTATGCCTGCCTACTGCCATTTAGCGGATTTTTCATTTGCGACTGTCATTAAGCAGCGTAGTCATAAATGTATATGTATAAGGACATCCCACAGGTCGGATGGTAGACCTTCCACCAATTCTTGATACAAAAGTACGAGGAATACAAACCAACGTTACTCGGAATTTTATGCTATCTGTACCTGGGATGATATCTTCTGGCATCTAATGTGAGATTAAATGTTGATCATAGGATCGATTCTCGCCTTGGGTCTGGTTGGCGGTAAGAGTTTTTCAGGGCTTATTTAACCGCCCAGTGTGTGGTCAGAACACAAGGGGGAACATACTGAACTTTAAACTTTGTTCACTTACCATGTGGTATTACTATGTAGTATGCTCAATTGCGGAAGTTTTGTTCCCAGATGGAAGTTTCTTCCCCGGAGTGACCACCAACACGCTTTACACTCAAGCCCACCAGAGGGTTCGCTTCAACGCCATCCTTGGTGCAAACATGGCCGACAGATACCTTACTACCCAGCAGTTCTTGGCCCGAGGGCATCTTGCCGCCAAGAGTGACTTCCCGTTAGCGTCCGCTCAGAGAGCTACTTTCTGGTTTATCAATGCAGCACCTCAGTGGCAACCTTTCAACGCTGGAAACTGGAACACTCTGGAGCAGGTAAGTTTGAAATTTATAAGCGAATTGGCTTCAAACATTTTCATAATACGTGAACTGTATTTGAGGTGTGTAACTTCTACTCAGGTTTTGCAAATTCCTATAATGACAATGATAAATTCCAACAAATTGATCCGTTTGATCGTGTGTCTCCAAAAGGTAATTTAATAAGTTGTTAACCCTGCATCATTATTTGCAGGCCCTCCGAGCTCGCATCGGCGCTGCTAACTTCAACACAGTGATCTACACCGGCACATTCGGTGTCTCTCAGCTCCGCGACTCCAACAACGTTCTCAGGGACATCTTCTTACACGACAATGGCCGTCAGCTGCCGGTCCCTCTCTACTACTACAAGGTAATGCGTCTTTTACACATATTTTTCGTTCTCCCAATTTCTCTTAAGTATTTGCCTATTATTATTTGGTAATTCAGCTAACACTAGAGTAGTCAACCAAAATGCAAAAGGACTCATCTTCTGCAATATACCATTTGCATCACCTTGTTAATAGAAATATCCAACTTGTAAGAGCTCCAACTAATTCCTGAACCTTCTAGGTGGTCTACGACGCGGGCCGTCGCCTGGGCACGGCTTTCGTGAGCATCAACAACCCCTACTACACGGCGGCAGAGGCCCGCAACCTGCAGTTCTGCACGGACCGCTGCCGGAACAACAACGCGTTCAACTGGCTCCGCTGGCAGCCCGACCGCATCGACATCGGCTACAGCTTCTGCTGCACCATCGCTGACTTCAGGAGGGTCATCACCCACATTCCCAACTGGAGCGTCCTCGGTCTCCTCTCATAAATGTTTCTTCACCGTAAAATGCGGGTTTAGCATTTATACGACAAAATTATGAATATACTCAATTTTCTGTGCTGTGATAAAGGTGCAATAAAATTATTTTGCCTATACAAGGACATTTTTCTTTCCTCTTTTCACAACTCGACAGAGATACAGGTACAGGGAAATAAGGTTTTTCCTCACTCACTATACACACATATTCGGCGTGGTAGACTAATGGTTAATGCGTAACCCTACAGATTAGCAATAGTAATATCGTATCTTGGATGAAACGATGATGTTGCGGTTTTTTGAGCTGGATTAATCGAAATGGGTCTTATCAGAAAAGAGATTTATTATGTTACAATGAATGAATAACTATTTTGGTGGTTTGCTTGTGATTTTATTAACATATTAGGGTTAATGAGAGCTCAGTTGGAGACGGCTCCGGGTGAAAATGCTAACTAAATTTACGATTTTTTTGGCGATGTGGACGTCCATGAACGGAGACTACCACTTCCCATTAAGTCTATGATCACCTTAATTGCATTTCGTTCAAACTTATTGAAGACTAGAGGATGCATGTTGAACTAGATGCAGAAATAAGTTGCAAGAATATACTCTCTTCGTAATGCGGTAGAAGAAGGTTATTTCTGCAACTAACTCAACATACGTATGTATGTATAATAAGTCGCAATTACTATTTTATATTGTAATGCGCTGTGAGTTAGACAGTTCTACGTGTATCACCGAAGTAATTGTTCATATTTTGTTACTGTAATTTAAATATATAAATGGAGAAACTGACTGACTGTCAAAGCCTAAACGCTTAAACGTAGGCACCTAGAACATTCCGCAATTTCAAGGTGGGAAGCTAAAAATTGGGATCCTGACAAATCGACCGTCATTTTTTTAGGCTGCCCTTAACTCTTGCAACTTTGGTACAGCGATTTTGATTGAAGAGCGAATTTCGCTCATTTTGAGCGAAGCCTAGGGCAAAAGCTAGTTATTTATATTTATTGATGACTAGCGGCCGCCCACGACTCCGTCCGCGTGGATTTCGTTTTCCAACAGCCTAAAGCCTTCCTCGTCAAATGGAATATCCAACACAAAAAGATTTTTTTAAATCGGACCAGTCGTTCCTGAGATTAGCGCGTTCAAACAAACAAACATACAAACAAACTCTTCAGCTTAATACATTAGTATAGATGTCAATACGAATTGTGATTTACAGACATTATTGCAAAAAAATTGGTAGAATTGTGTTGTGTCTACTCATCGTGATCTTAAGCTTAATCTGCTTTAGACGATGAATATTATGATGTTTCACTCTGTGTCTTATTGGAATAAAATAATTTATAATGCACCTGTTTAATTATTTACTCAATTAAACAGGTGCATTTATACTCTCGCCTTTCGCTGTAAAGTAATTTGAATTATTCAGATTTTTTGTTATAAAATGTATTTAACTACGCATAATTAAGCATATTGAAAAGAATTTTATGTTAAGCACTTAACAAAAGACTGCAAATTATTTCAGTTATAAATAATAATACTTCTTCCTGAAGTTAATAAACCTACCATCTTTAATACTTGCCATTAAACAAGTAACTACATAATATTTTAATTTTAAATAATTTTTATAATTCGTTTAAACGATAACAGAAAAAACCGGCCAAGAGCGTGTCGGACACGCCCTTGAAAGGGTTCCGTAGCTAAAAGATGGCCCGACCGCTTAAGACACCATTTAGTAAGGGCAACTGCACGTCATAAGTTGGTCGAGTTGTATAAAAATAACTATGTATGATACAGAGTTCGCTATAGTTTTCGTTGAAAGTACTTACTTGGAGGTATACAGGACATTTTTTTCAGAATTATTGTAATAGTATTTCAAAAGTTAAGGGGGGGGAGGGACGCTCTAATTTTAATTTTGTATTAATATATCTCGAGACTGGGGTGTTTGATCCACATGGTTTCAAGGCAAGTTTTATTGTATTTAAAAATACCTTTTTAACGATACCCCACACGATGGGGTAAGTCGATTTTTTTTTCGAATTTACTTTTCGCTGTATGGGAGGGGGTAAAAATAATTATTTTTCGATTGTTTTAAAAACCCAATACTTGAATTATCCCTATACATCTCTGCACCAATTTCCGTGGCAATCGGTTCAGAAACGCGGAGAACGAGCCAGAACAGACAGACAGACAGACAGACATGACGAAACTGTATGGGTTCCGTTTTTTGCCATTTGGCTACGGAACCCTAAAAAACGTTAACACCATAATATTAGTATTAGATTATTTATTAAACATTAAACTATCTTATCATACTCGTATGAAGCAATGTTTAAAGGTTAATTTTTAATCTCCAAAAATACTAAGTAAAGCTCTAGCAAGCCTTTGTTCTTGGTAAGCCGGTAAAGTACTGGATTAGCAATCGACAATGTATGATTAATTAATTATAGTGGTTAAACAACTACGACGTCATAAACAATATAACGTGCTATTATACATAACACTTACTTTTTACGATTGGTACGATTACATAGTAATGTAATCGTACCAATCGTAAAAAGTAAGTGTCAATGACATACTTACATACGTACGAGTTTTTTGAACTACATACATTACACAGGAAGATATTTCTCAACCTAACTTCATCATTATGTCTAGTTAAGTCACATACATATAGTCTTAATAGGTACTCGTAATCTAGCGGCCGCCCGCGAATCCGTCCGCGTGGGTTTCGGTTTCCACACACACACAGTGTTACTATATCTATACTATAGTAACACTGTGGGCGGAAACCGAAAGCTATCTAGCTTAAAGCCTTCCTCGACAAATGGTAAGTGGACTATTCAACACAAAAGATTTTGTCAATTCAAACCAGTAGTTCCTGAGATTAGCGCGTTCAGACCAATCTAGATCAGGAGTGACACGGATTATTGTGAGACAATCATAAAAGTTAGACATAATGCTGTTCAAGGATATATTTAGGCAACTTTAAGTAGAATATTTCCATCATACATGATTTCTCACAGCACACGCAACAGAAGCTTAAAAATTGAGTTATTTCTCCCGTTTTCCCAACATTTCCCTTCATTACGCTGCTCCTATTAATTGTAGCGTGATCGCTGAAACGCCCTTAAGCCGCACCATCGCCATTGTGAACGATCTCCATGAGAGGTTAGATGTCTTTTCATCATTAATTAGGAGTGAACTCGCAAGGACTGTATTATTTATAACTAGCTGCCCGCCCCGGCTTCGCCCGTGGTACTTACTTACATGTATTATACATACAAACCTTCCTTAAGAATCACTCTATCTATTAAAAAAACCGCGTCAAAATCCGTTGCGTAGTTTTAAAGATCTAAGCATACATACGGACATACAGCGAAAGCGACTTTGTTTTATACTATGTACTAGCGGCCGCCCGCGACTTCGTCCGCGTGGATGTCGGTTTTCATTATACGAATGTTTTTTCCCGCTAACTCCCGTTCCCGTGGGAATTTTGCAATATCCTTTTGCAACTAAGCATCAAGTTTACTAAGGGACCTGCATGCCAAATTTCAAGCGTCTAACTCAAGTAGTTTAGATTTTCCATACAAACTTCCACCCCCTCATTTCGGGGAAGTGGGGGGTTGGAATGGGTCAAAAAGTAGCCTATGTTCTGTCTCAGGGTCTAAAGATTGTCTGTACCAAATTTCATCAAAATCGGTTGCGAGGTTTAAGCGGGAAAGCGTAACAGACAGACGGACAGACAGACAGACAGACAGAGTTACTTTCGCATTTATAATATTAGTTGGGATTTGTTATATCTAATCTAAAATCTAGGTACTGATTAAGTTTGTATTTATACCTTTGGAAATTTGGTAAAGTTAAGTATTATTAATATTTAGTTAAGTTAAGTATTTTTTAATAGTTAAAAAAATGTATGATGTATGTAACGATAACATTAAGGTGGTTTAAAATAAATAAATGAAAAGTATCTTATAATTTGCCCACGCAAATTCAAGGATAGGTACTTTTCTTACTCCTGGAAGTATGTACGAAGTTTCGTCAAAATCCGTCGAGTAGTTTTTGTTTCTATAAGGAACATACAGACAGACAGACATACAGATAGATAGACGGACAGACAGAAAAAAAATACTGATTGCAGTTTTGGCATCAGTATCGATCACTAATCACCCCCTGATAGTTATTTTGAAAATAGATTTTAGGTACAGAATTGACCTCTCTACAGATTTATTATAAGTATAAATTACTACGGTGGCATTCGGGTGGCGCATCCCCTATTCCCCATCCTCATAATTCGGTGGGATAGCAATCTGAAACGACCGAGGGATCAGGCGCAGGACCAACGGAATGACTGGCTTCTGCGAACGTTGCTTACAGATTAATTTTAGAAACCGCAGGCCGAGTGCGCTAACCACTGCTCCTCGAAATTAGCTTACCAGTATTAGCTGTACCAGTCACATGAAATAATACGGCTATCTGGTTAGGTCTTAAAGCGCAGATGTATGGAGTTTTTGACAATGTAGAGATATTACGTATTATCGCACGAAAGTGGCGAGAAACTTTGCAAGGAAACCTGTACAGTCTCCACTATACAATTAGACAGATTACAATGCCCTATTGGTTTAGTCTATTGTTTTGAGCTATTGCGGTCTCATGATAGGCTTATTGAAGATGATGTATTGACTGGCTTAATCTGAGATCGGTGAGCTAAACTCGATTAAATTACGACCATTCACGTCTAAGTGCTAGTCAGTGCTTGATTAAAAGAAATTGACGAGCAAAACAATTTCCTTGTAAATCCAATTGCCGAATAAGAATCTTAATCTTTATATTTACCAAGGATATCATGTAAATAAATTAAATTAAATCACTCGCCGATGACGTATTTAAAGCAACATAGTGCCTCTTTCTTAATACAGCATTTAGAACGGTCCCGTACAAACCATCACATCCATATTTAAGGAGGAATCTCAAAAAAAGATGTTAGTATTGTTTGTTAGCTACAAAAGAGTCCGCATACCAAAACTTTCTGTCATGAAAATGGCGGTACCTATGCTCGACACAAACTTTTATCCTATTTTTTTTTTAATTTTGGAAATAGTAGGAGACAAAATACATACATATGTAAGACGCTCTAGACCTTAACTATATCTATATCAAATTTGCACTAAGAAGAAAAAGACAGACCAACAAACACACTTCCACATTTATAATTGGATTGTGCTGTTCGTACCCCGAAAAGTACTTTAAGTAGTTCATACCTAGCTTCATCGCCTTTTGGGCTTTCTCAGGATAACAATGTTTGTATTGGAACAGAAAATAAGAAAGACACTATCTTTGACACGCCTTACTAATATTTTTGATAATCAACAAATCACATATTAAATTAAATAAACATAATAAACGTCTTGTGATATCATTGCTTGATTCATATCGTTGGATTTAATTTGGAGTTGCGTGTGTAAACAAGAAGTGGAAGTAATAAAAACATCGAGAGAGTTTAGATTATTAGATATTAATAAATTCTAGTGATTGTTTTTTTAGTCTTATACCGTAATGTATTACTATTTTCAGTATTAATTTATATACCAGCTTTTGGTTTAATTCTCTAGGATTTTGAAAAAAATCTTTCTATCTTTTGTGAAACTCTTTGTATCTAAAGCAAATGTTTAGGTAGTGAATTCTAAGTAAATTGTTTAGAATAACAGTATACTAGAATTAAAATTCCACATAAAATGCAATCAGGATAAATCAATGGATAGCGCTAAATTATGAAAATGTTTCAAAACGATTATGACGCTCACTCAAAAAAAAACTATCAAAAATAAACAAAAAATATACAGAACCCTTCTACTTGCCTAGAATAATTTATACTCAAGAAACAGAAATTTGTGTGATAGTATCTATAAAATTTTTAGTATATAATCTATAAGAAGCGAAAAAAACATTAGTACACATAATATACCGAGTGAGACATTAAATAACATTGTGCTCGGTGATACTCACAAAATGCAGGGGTACATTTTATTCGCAACATTGGTTGCGGTTGTAGCTTCATTGCCAGCAGGGCCAAAAATGCTGGAGCCAGGGGAACTGGCTCTAGTTCTAGATGAAGAAGCTTTCGAAGACTACTTAGATGAGTGGCTTGCTCATGAAGAACCCACGTGGGGTAATGCAACTCGTATTGACAATCGTAATGGTAAGTTTAAAAAAAACTGTTTTTGTATGGCTAGGTCACGTTTTACATGGAAGTTAGACTCGTAATAAACAGTGTTGAAAAAAAACAATTCTTGAATTATCAGTTTACATCTCTCCACCAATATTCGTAGCAATCCGTGCAGAAACGTCGGAGAACGAGCTAGGACAGACAGACAGACATGACGAAACTATTAGGATTCCTAGTAGACTACGGAACCCTAAAAAGGACCCGTGATTATACATTTTCAACGTCGAAGGTCCAAGCCATACACTGGGTTATTTATTCTGGATTGTTATTTCATATACGAATATTCGGATAACTAAGGGCAGTTGGATTATATAGCACAAACACAGAAACACGTGCATGCCAACTTGTAAAGGTCATTGACATGTAAACTTTAAAGTATATATGGTAGATCAGATAAGAATACAAATAAAATTAACGCTGTTATACCTAGTTACAACCAAAAATATGTTACTATTGGTAATAAAGAAGAAAAGATATAAATTTGCCGTGAATTTTACTTATTCTCAGGTAATGGCTGCGTTTTTAGAGTGAACGGAGATCTTGGACTACCGCAGCCTGTGTACATCCATCAAGGCACATTCCTGAGCGCGTCTAATAACATCGGCCAGATCTTTGTCAACTCTGGAGACGAAATCCGGATTGCCTGCACCGGATCTGGGCGTCTCCTCAGGCATCCAAACAGTAACGAAGAACTCCAGTCTGCTGTAAGTACAGCCGGTGCCACTTTTTGTTGGCGAGTATAGTCTACAGCAGTGATTCTCAAACTTTATTGTCGACGGAACCCTTTTGAGAAGCAAAATACTTGATGGAACCCTAAAAACAAAAGTTTTCAAAAAAATATTCTTTATTAATAACACGTACCGCGTTACCGCGGAGTCAAAGTGTGCGTCCAGATAGAAGCGTTTTGTACTTTTTTCTAAATTCTTGCGGACACACTTAGAGTATGGCTGGTCTACAGGGTTTATTAGTTGTGGAGGTCGATCTAGCCCCATATTGTTTAACAGTCGCCTTAGTAGTGTAAGACAGCAGTAGTAAGTTTCAAAGCTGTTCAGAAATCAAGTTGGTACATACCTACTCGTACGGTGTAAGTGTTGAGTATCCAATATCTGTTCCATTATGTTCCTACGTATGAATTTGATAATGGGTGACTTTGAGCCGTAAATTAGTGTGTTGTCAATAAACAAAATTATTTATCTGCATAATATAATTTGTTTCAAAGTGACGTTCTCTCATTTCGTTGTTACAGAACGTCAGATGTGTGAACGACAACATTATTTCCGGCGATGGGTGGCTGAAAGGTAACGGTTTGTACGTCGACCTGACTTGCTCCTCAAACCCTGGAGATGAGGCTGTGGATACCGGCGAGAAATGCTATAACAATGGATTAGTCATCAAGTAATTGACTTCTATTATTAAAAAAAATATTATTATGTAGGTACATGCTCAGATCACGGGTCCACTCCACAGGGATCCGGTCATTTAAAGCATGCGTGAGGCCAAATGCAACAGCGCATAGGTTTCTTGGTACCATACCATATATTTTATATGAGATGGGTAATTATTATATAAGCCCATTTCGTGCCACTGCAGGGCAAAAAAATTGTATTGATAATTGCTTTTCGTTAATTAACTCGTTTGACTCTTAATTAACCCGTTGATTGATTTATTTAAAAAGGGTAAAGTGGCCCCATTTTCAGTAAATCTTTGAAGAATGATCCAGGACACCTAATATTATTTTCAAGTAATAAATAAGCTTCGGAAAGATATGTTTGATATCCTTTATGTACACTCAACTCCATATTCGAAGATGAGGCAAGCCTCTAGTTAGGTAAATAAAATTATAACAACCTCTAATTGTCTTCCAGAGTCGGGCATACAGTGGACGGTGTCTTCCACACTTGGTTCCACTCTTGCTTCGACCAGGAACGTCTGGAAGTGTACTACGTGTGGTACAACCAGACTGACACGACTACTGTTCACCAGACTGGCGTCACTCGGCCTGGCTGGCGAGGTGAGTAATGTTTATTTAAATTGAAGACGTAATTCCCTAGGATAATAGCTAGCTATAAAGCTAGCTACCTGATAGAGTTTAGTGGAACTTAAACTAAACCAGCTAGCTGGTCGCTTGGGGTAGACCTCCACCTTACAGAATACCACACTGAAATAGCACTTCGCAACTGTTGTGCTATGTTTCTGCTGGTAAGTAGGGTCAGGCCAGAGCTCGATTGGGAACGGTATGGGGTTTTAAAGCAGGCAACGCATGTACGACCCTCGTGAGCTTGTTAATGTCCGTGAGCAGCGGTGATTACTTATCATCAAGGTGATCCTCTTGCTCGTTTGCATCGTTCCATATAGGTAACTTGAAATACGCCCATTCTCGTAATGTTGTTATAATAGGCACACGATCTATCATCTGCCATGTTATATTTCTTGTGTTCTTTGGTTATAACCTTGCAGCTAAGTATTGAAGTAAGTGTTCGCAGTCAAAAGTGAATTATAACCATCATCTCACTCCTACGAAGCAATGTAGTGCTTTACCGTTGTTACGGCAAGTTTTACAAATACCGACATATTATGTTCTAAATATATTCTCTATAGTAAATAGAAATGGACGCAAACCACAAACATAGTAGGTACAGATTTTCAGTTTTAACTTTCACTCGAAAAGCGTCTGGAACGCGATAAGCAACTTTGTTCCAAAACAAAAAGTTTATGTTCATGTTCAACTAAGTTTAGTGGACAGATTTTCTTGATGGGAAGATTTATATGTACATGTTATGTTTGTTTGAACCGAAATAACTTTGTTTAGTCACGAGTCAACTGAATTTATCCGAGTTTGTAGCAAACTCGACTTGTATTTTAACACTGTTATATTCCCAAGAAACGGTACCTAAATCTTCTTGGATCTGATTTATTCATATTTTTTTGTAAGGGCTCATGGATGGACATCATAAACCCCACAAGGGTCGCTGATGCGTTGCATGCTTATGAAATCCTATAATCTCCACACTGATCTTACTCACAAGTAAATACATAGAAGTTACACTACAGTTATGAAGAGAGGGATTTTTAAATATATATGAATTTTATATTACTATTTCAGTGGGAAACTTTTTCCGCGGTTATGGCGTAAACGACCTCTACACCATGGTGCGTCAGAAGGAGACTATCGCTGGCATTATCGGTCAGGAGATGGCAGACGAGTTCATGACCACGAGGCAGTTCCTCGCCCGCGGTCACCTCGCCGCCAAGAGCGACTTCGTGTTCGCGAGCGGACAGCGCTCGAGCTTCTACTTCATCAACGCCGCTCCTCAGTGGCAACCCTTCAACGCTGGCAACTGGAACTGGCTGGAACAGGTAAATTTAACCTTTTTAGTCAAGTTTTCTGGGGATAATTCCTATTGAGAATATTACTTTCATTGAATTAATGTTATGCTTAGATGGTTAAATAACTGCCACCGATTGATTGACTTTATCGGCGAACTTTAGTATGTTGAGCATGAATCTTTAATTTATTGGACTTTAGGTTCCATTTCCAAAAACATTAACCTTTTTGAACATGATAAAAATCCTCGTCGCAAATATAATTTAGTTCTCCCGACACCCAAACTGGAAATGTTTAAGAATAGTCCACAATACAGATGCACAAAAATGTATAATAAGCTACCAAACGACCTGAAACGCAATGAAAACATTACTGCATTCTGCAAATATCTTAAACAATTTCTCTTAGAAAAATCTTATTACTGTGTCGAAGAATTTTTCGATGATAAATTATAAATGTATATAGGTTAAGGAAAATTAGAAATAAGAAATTTTATTGTTATATGTATGTGTTAAAATAATTATATAATTTTTATAAATGTATAATGTAAATAAAAGTGTTAGAGTAAAAAATTGGCCAAGTGCGAGTCGGACTCCCGCACTGAGGGTTCCGTACAAATTCTATTTTTGACGTAATAAAAGAACTACTGAATAGATTTCGTTCGAACCAATTTTCGTTGGTAGTTTTTATGGTAATGTACATTATATATTTATTTCAGATTTATCATCCTCTTACTTTAGAAGTTAGAGGGGGGGGACACACTTTTTTCCACTTTGGAAGAGTCTGTCACGCAAAGTATTCATTTAAGAAAAAAATGAGCTTACAAACCTCAATATAATTTTTAAAGACCTATCTATAGATACCCCACACGTATATGTTCAATGAAAAAAAATATTTTCAGTTTCAGTTCTAACTATGGGGACCCCCCATTTTTTTATTTTTTTTTCTATTTTCGTGTGCAAACCTTGTTGCGGTTCACAGAATACGCCTACTCACCAAGTTTCAATAGTATAGTATTTATAGTTTCGGAAAAAAGTGGCTGTGAGACTGGCGGACAGACAGACAGACAGACAGACAGACATGACGAATCTATAAGGGTTCCGTTTTTTTGCCATTTTGGCTACGGAACCCTAAAAAGTAATAATATGTATGTAGAAATTGATTTGTTCCAATTGTTTTTATCTTGCCATACCCTTACAGGGTCCATGTATATTTTAAGTTAAGTTTTAGCTTAATATCATGTCTGGTGCAAGAAAATAAATAAAATAAAATAAACATTATATTCTTTCCAGTTTTGATCATAGATTAATACAACACTTGTACTTCGGTTTTGATGATTTTGAACATTCATCATTAGATGTGGTATTGCCTAAGACCACACTAACATTTATGAAATACTTGTCAAGAACAAAAGCCTTGAATAGTTTGGGTCTTTAGGCGTTTCGCACCGCAAGTGGTTCGAACCGCGGTGTGAATCGCCTAAGAGCCTCTTTCGAATGGGTCTTTTCGCACCACGGTGCGAATAGACCAAAATCATTTTTTAATGGGTCGATTCGAACCGCAATGACTAAAGCAGTTTTCTTTTAAATTCTGAGAAATTTAATTAATTTTAATCACACATCTTATAAAGTACAGCCGGGCACAAAAATATGTATAGGTCAATCAAAATAATTTTATTACCACGTGAACATGTTCATCTTAAATATGGCCCCACATTCCTAAAAATCAAGGTAAATTTTGACCCTTTTTTCAAAGTGGACTTACCGGTTAAGTAAACATTAGACTAACTGAAAACAAAAGCTTCCAATCAGAAGCACCCTTTGCCCTAGCTTCTGATTATATAAAAAAATAGTTTTAAATTAAAAATATCGATCAAACTGTGATTTTAAACCATAATTTATTGTTTCATAAAAGATACAATTGTCCGATATTGATTAGAAAAATTAAGAGTTTAGTTTACAATTTTTACATCATTGTTGATTTTTTTTGTATATTTTCATGATTACCTAGTTTAAAGTACATTACAATGTAAAGTATTAACTTTCTTTTACTTTTAATTTTTTTTTAACAAACCACTTTTCTTGTGGTCTGTACTTACACAAATTACCTATCTATTTTATCGTGGTTCGAACCGACCCATTTCAAAAGAATCCATGAGCGATTCACACCGCTGTAACTACTGCGGTGCGATAGAATCCATTCAAAAGGGGCACTTGGGCGATTCGCACCGCGGTTCGAATCCCTTGCGGTGCGAAACGCCTAAAGACCCAAATAGTTTTCTGTACAATTTTAAAATTGCTGCGGTATGCTTTACACGATTCCTTCTTTGTAGAACCTGCGCGCACGCATCGGTCAGGCCGGTTACAATGCTGTCATCTACACAGGCACGTTCGGAGTTACACAGCTAAGAGACATGAACGGCAACCTTCACGACATCTACCTACACCAAACTGAAAAGAAATTACCTGTTCCGCAATACTTTTACAAGGTAAATTATGCTTTGATTCTTATTAGTTCAAGTTAATGGGTTGAGAAATACTATATATCCGAAAAGTATCTCTTGTAATAGAAATATGGAATTCAGGGCTTAAAAACTTTAGTCATAATTATTATCTATGGCATAAATCTTATTTTAATTTCATCGTTCACTTTACTACCGGTCACCCAGCCGCGTGAACAGGGTGGGCGGCAGAGCCTCTAATCTGGGGGAAGCCTACGTGCAGTAGTTGACTTCAAAAGGCAGTTAATTATGATGACAGCATCACTCTTGCATTACCGACGTCTTAATTTCCAACAGATCGCATACGACGCAAGCCGTCGCATCGGCACAGCTTTCGTGAGTATCAACAACCCTTACTACACGGCGGCTGAGGTCCGCAGCCTGCAGTTCTGCACGGACCGCTGCCGCAACAACGGTGCATTCGACTGGCTCCGCTGGCAGCCCGACCGCATCGACATCGGCTACAGCTTCTGCTGCACCATCGAAGACTTCCAGAAAGTCGTACCCCACCTTCCACCATTTAATGTTGATGGGCTGCTAGCGTAGATCTATTCAGTTTTTGCCTCTTGGCGAGTGCCATTGGTGGAAATTTCAGTTAAAATTCGAATCTTATCCAGAAAAAGATATGCGTTGTGCATTTAATGATCTGCCTGGATTGTTTCTCCATGTAGAAAGAGGTATATTTGTGCCTTCTTTAATTATGACTTCTGCGGTTTACTTGTATTATTTAATTGTAAGTATTAATGATATTGCTCAATAAAGCATTTTACTGAAAATCAAATGGTGGTATTTTTCTTATTGGTTACGAGCTCATTTAAAAAATTAAAAATTATATTTCAAGGTAAATAATAGTTTGACAAGAAATAATATTTTATGTAAATCTACAGTAACAAGCAATAAAGATTCTGATTCTGATACTGTCAACGGCTCACAGCCAACAACTGCAGCTAAGAGCTGTCTTTTAATTATTGAAAATTGGTAGAGGTTTCCTGTTCCTGCCAATTTTTCAACAACGCTCTCTCTGCTAACGAAGTCTGACTTTGGAAATGTCTCCAAAAAACCCAACCCGCATTTGTTGATTTCTCTTGCTTTGAACTGCATCTCTCCGGTAAACAACATTTACCCTCTACGTAACGTATACGTCATGCCAAGTTTGTTTTTCCCTAAATTTACAAAATGTTAATGTCACATGTTCTAGTTTTTTTGACTTAAGCCATATTGTGTTGTTTCTTTGAGTATTTTTTTGTGATGATTTCCTAAAGTTATAGTGGGAGAAGGAATAGTTTTCAAGAACGGGAGTGATGGTGAAATAAAATGGTTAGTAATTGCTTTGTATTTACATAGCCGTAATAAAATCTATTGTGTGTGTGAGTGATATCGTCAAGAGGGGAAAAAAATAACTTCATTAAAATTAATGAGATGTTTTGTATTTTTTTCGCTTTTAGCATGCGTCGATTTTACATTTTCAAACCTTTGCAGAGCAGCTACATTTCAGGAGCTAATTAAAAAACAACATGAAAGTGTGCGCTTTAATTTTTCAGTTGAGTTGTTTTGTGCTGCGCTGCCATTAAGTACAAATACCTGCGAAATACCCAACAGATTGCGAAATGATGGATGATGGATTAAATTGCAATACCTTGTCGCAAGACGATTAATGTACTATTCGACAAACGTTATCTGTATGATTGGAAGATAAAATTATTTATAGCGTACCTAATTACGTATTGGTTGATATAAGATAAGATTCTATTTGGTGAATTAATTATATGACATACAA
This sequence comes from Nomophila noctuella, assembly GCA_958496325.1. NCBI lineage: Eukaryota > Metazoa > Arthropoda > Insecta > Lepidoptera > Crambidae > Nomophila > Nomophila noctuella. The sequence continues at coordinate 9,195,802 of OY292486.1, read as the reverse complement.
ATCAAAGACACGAAATTTATGAAAAAAATACCTGAATTAGTTGCTACAAGATCAATGTTATAGGAAGGTAAGACAGTAATAGGCGGACATACGGCTAGGTCGTTTCGTTATATTTATATTTTGCTAGAAGTTTCCATTCATTGTTAATTTTAAACTTCCAAATGTTTGAAGTATATGTAAGCAGTATCCAGTGAAAAAAATATCAATCACTGAGGGAAGCCTATAATTTATACCAAAAACTTGAAAGAAATGTTTCGTAACGAGTATCTCCAAAATAATAAGAAACGTTTTCTTTGCTAGCCGATCAGACAGTTGAATGTAAACGGACTGAATAAAATAAAGTAACGTTCAAAACCAGGCCGTCTCTGGGTATTTGTATTATGTTCAAGAGCAGTTGCACGGAATATCCATTCCAGTAATCCTTAAAAGATATTATGAATAAGTAAGCGGTTCGCTAGCTACGCCCGACCTATTCAGAACTTCGCATATCTACTAACTTTCCGTACATCTTATAAACAAAAGCTACATTTTATCGTGCTTATAAACTTGTACATGAACAGGAGATAGAATATTCAATTAATGTAGAATTATAGGATCCTGGCGGCAGACCGTTAATTAAATTAAATAAAATCGACATATTCATAGATTCAAGTAAGCTTCAGAGACAGTTATGAATATTAAAGTATCAATGTTACAAAAAGAATGTACCCCTGAGTTCAATGTAATTTAAAAAAAAAGATGGTTAGAAAACTGACAAAATAATAAAAAAGGTATAAATAAAATATGCTAGTATGCTAGCTAAAATGAATAAAGTATTGATTTCATTGAATTAAAATAAGTATTAAAATAAAGATATTAATAAACTGGTTCAGCTACCTACGTGGTTTATTTAGTGTGCATGATTTGAATAAATAAATGTTTTTTCCATACCAATCTTTTGTAATGTAAACGACTCAATCATCCAAAAAATATTGGAATTCGTGTTTTGCAAATTAAACGTTTTGGCAGGAGAATAGAATGGGGTAAACCGACAGACACAATAATTGGACAATAGGAAAACGAGAAAACGTGTTTCTATTGTCCAATGGTCCCATTGAAACACCTCTTAAATGACATGATTCAAATAATAATTCGTTGTGTTGCGCGCATGGATTTATCTTTAGTGACGCCCGACACCAGAATACTTCGGCATTATTTTGTTTCACATGACGTACTTATAACATGCTGGTCACTGCGATAAGACGCGAATGTCGCTTCAAATTTTAGTGACAATTTCAGAGGTGCTCGAAGAATGGCAAGGGCGTATATAACAACTAGCGGCCGCCCGCGATTTCTTTTTTTCAAAATAAAAAGTAGCCTATGTTCTGTCTCAGGGTCTAAAGATTGTCTGTACCTTTCATCAAAATCGGTTGCGAGGTTTAAGCGGGAAAGCAGACAGACAGACAGACAGACAGACAGAGTTACTTTCGCATTTATAATATTAGTTGGGATATAAATCTATGCTTGCGCGTGTACTCGAATAACCATTATACTGGAAAAATTAAACGTTCAGGGATTGGATGGGATCTGAATTGAACAATTAATACAAACAACTCTGAGATGAAGAGTCTCGAGTAACGGAGAGTGTCATTTTTCTAGCTAGACTTAAATTGTTGTAGACACTGAGCCTTCATTGAGAATTAATTAAAATTGAAGAAATAAGAGTACCTAAGTAAAAAAAAAATAACGAAAGTCGCTTTGCCACTATTTTGGGTTATGATGTTTTATTCCTACGTTACTTATGTCAATATTACTAACGTCAGTAAATGAATAATAATGTTAAATACTTACTTATAAGAATATTCAGAAGCATTCTTGTTGTACGAGAATTTTCGCAAGAACGATGTAGATTGTAAGCACCTAAATTATGTTGTAACCTCCCTAGGACCACAAGATAAAGCCGTTATAGTCTAAGATCCCGCCATACAAGGACCTTCATCGAGATGCTTATTGGATGAAACATGTTTCATACATAATTTAACATGTCAATAATTATATTGGATACTAGCGGCCGCCCGCGACTCCGTCCGCGTTGATTTCCAATAGCCTAAAGCCTTCCTCGTCAAATGGACTATTCAACACAAAAATATTTTTTCAAATCGAACCAGTAGTTCCTGAGATAAGCGCGTTCAAACAAACAAACAAACAAACTCTTTAGCTTTATATGTATATTAGATATTAGATTAGATTAGATTAGATATTAGATTAGATTAGAATAGATGGGTTGCCAAGTAAATATATGTGTAAGAATAATTTATAACCTTAAGAGAAGAGACAGCTGCCGACCTCACTTTATCCAAGGAAATATATTAACACTACCATCACTATATATCCTTGAAATCGCTACATTTGTAAGACAACACATTTCATATTTTGAATTCACTAGGAGTGCTCGTCGTAATACTAAATTAATGCTTCCAGAACCAAAATTAACAATGTTTAAGAATAGTCCTTATTATAGGTCAATTACAATATTTAATAAATTACCAGAACACATTAAAAATCACGAAAAGGACCAACTATTCCGCAAGCATCTAAAAATTTTCTTAATTAAAAATTGTTATTATTCAGTTGAGGAGTACCTAAATGATAAAGCTCTGTAGAGATTAAAATATGTTTGTTAAAATATGTTGATTTTATAATAATTATCTATATTTATTCTAAGTTTAAGTGAAATGTTATGTTAAAATTCCATATGTTGCAATACCCTACTCAACAGGGTCATGTACCTAGCCTTAAGAATATTTTAAAGTGTTATGTACATTGTGCAATAAATAAATAAATAAATAAATAAATAAATAAATATGAGTCCAGGGTATAACTAATTAATACTTAAATTAAAAAAAAGACATTAAAGTACTATTCTTCCAATATAGTTAATTACTCCAAAATGATACACAGCATATCCAAGTCTATCGTTATCCTTGTCATTTGCACTATCAAATAGCACGCGCACTTTGTTTTTCATCGCGACAATATTTCACTTTTCAAAATGAGACAACCCTAGTTCAGGGTTGATCTTTCGCAGTCGACTCTATACCATCTTGTTCATAATGAAATAATTTTATTTCAATGAAACTTTTATTAATTTTTTTTTTATCCTAGACTAGGGCTTGCAAATATTCGACGAAATCAGGTATTCGAATATTCGAATATTTTTCGAAAAATATTCGAATATTCGAATATTATTCGAAAATTTTTTTCAAGCGTCCACCAACCAAACATGGAAATATATAGTCTTGAGGCCATCACAAACGATACTGGCTATGGCAGTATAGCTGTAAACTCAGTCCGAACTGAGTGAGACAGGTTTAAACTTTTACACTTTAAGACTACGCTTCATACATTTTCTATGGAAAAGTGCATACTTTTTTTCTCGCGTCTTTCGACTAATCATGAAAAATTGGCCAAGTGCGAGTCGGACTCCCGCACTGAGGGTTCCGTACACATTCTATTTTTGAAAACTACTGAATAGATTTCGTTCAAACCAATTTTCGTTGGTAGTTTTTATGGTAATGTACATTATATATTTATTTCAGATTTATCATCCTCTTACTTTAGAAGTTAGAGGGGGGGGGACACACTTTTTTCCACTTTGGAAGAGTCTGTCACGCAAAGTATACACTTAAGAAAAAAATTAGCTTAGAAACCTCAATATAATTTTTAAAGACCTATCCATAGATACCCCACACGTATATGTTCAATGAAAAAAATATTTTCAGTTTCAGTTCTAACTATGAGGACCCCCCATTTTTTTATTTTTTTTCTATTTTGTGTGAAAACCTTGTTGCGGTTTACAGAATACATCTACTCACCAAGTTTCAATAGTATAGTACTTATAGTTTCGGAAAAAAGTGGCTGTGACAGACTGGCGGACAGACAGACAGACAGATATGACGAATCTATAAGGGTTCCGTTTTTTTGCCATTTTGGCTACGGAACCCTAAAAATGAAAATATATATTTATGAGGTCTTTTAAAAAGCTATTTGATTTTGGAGAATATCTGCAAACTCAGCCCGAACTGAGTAAGACAGGCTAGAAACTTGAACACTATGTACCCTTCACTTCAATATTTTTTAATAGGAGGTTGTTTCCTTTATTTTCCTGCAGCCATCAACCAAACATGGAAATATATACTCTTAAGAGCCCAGTGAACGATATTTGCACGGGCAGTATGAATGTAAACGCAGTCCTTACTGAGTAAGACAGGTTAGAACTTTTACACAAAAACTGGGCTTTCGCTACTTACATTTTTCTAGGAAAGGTGGCGTCTTTATTATTTCGCGTCCATCGACCAAACAGGGAAAAATATATTCTAGAGATTATCATAAACAATTTTCGCAAAGACAGTTTAGCTATAAACTCAGTCCAAACTGAGTGAGACAGGCTCGAACTTTTTTACTGTAGACCTTGGCTTCAACATTTGCTATGGGAGGTGGTGTCCTTTCTTCTTCCACCGGCCATCAACCAAACATGGAAATATATATTCTTACTGTACCTACATTACAAACGATACTTGTAAAAGGCGTATTGCTGCAAACTCAGTCCGAACTGATAAACACAGGATAGAACTTTTGCACTCTAACTGAACTTTCGCTTCATACCCTTTTATTAAGTTCTAAACTGTTTCACTCAATTCAGACAGAGTTTGCAGCTATACTGTCTATGCACATATTGTTTGTAATACATAGTCTCAAAAAAATATTTTAAAATAAATGATCGTTGGACGCGAGAAAGTAAAGGCGCCAGGCCACCTTACTGCACGCCACATGCGCAGGACCAACGGCTTAACGTGCCTTCCGAAGCTGGGAGGAGCTCGAGATGAAATTATTCGGTCACCTGCGACTGGCATCTGCGAACTTTGCATAAGTTTAGCAACCGCAGGCCGAGTGTGCTAACCACTGCGCCATCGATCTTCCCATTAAAAAATATTGAAGCGAGGGTACATTGTGGTCAAGTTTCAACCCTGTCTCACTCAGTTCAGACTGAGTTTTCAGATATACTGTAAAATTAAATAGCGTTTGTAATGACCTCTAAAATATATATTTCCATAGTTGGCCGCTGGACGCGAGAAAAAAAGGATGCCATTTCCCATAGAAAAATGTATGAAGCGTAGGCCTAAAGTGTAAAAGTCTAAACCTGTCAAACTCAGTTTAGACTGAGTTTACAGCTATACTGCCAAAGCAAATATCGTTTGTGATGCCCTCAAGCATATTTCCATGCTAGGTTGATAGACGCTCGAAAATAAAAAAAACCCACCTCCCCTACAAAAATCGGCCTTGTCTTTTTACCAGGAAGGGTTGTAAGGGGTGAAATAACATTAAACGAAGACATTATTATTCACGAGATCAATCGAACATTCATTTTTGATGAAACTTAAGAAGTTAAAGTCGCTTAAGTTTTTTTGCTTAGGGTCATTTAATATCGGTCTAAAATCTCGATAATCTCGATCAAAACTGTCGAGATCTCGATCAATATCACACATAGCGAGATAAAAGACCGTCGAGATAGAATATCGAAAAACTTATACCTATTTTTTGAGATTTGAGACTGTCGAGACTGCATTTCCTAATAAATCCCAATAGGGCATAAAATATTCGAATATTCGAATAACGCGTCACTTAATATTCGAATAGTAAAATGAGTCGAATATTCGAATTATTCGAATATTCGAATATTCGAATTGCAAGCCCTATCCTAGACTGATATTTACTAGGCAACCCATAGGGAAAATAATTATTGTCATGTCAAATTGTATAGGTATGAAATATGTTTCATCCAATAAGAATCTCGATGAAGGTCCTTGTATGTCGGGACCTTAGACCATTATGAAATTGATGGAGCTATTGGCGCGCTCAATTTTAAACCACGCGATATCTCCAAGCCCCTGCCCCACATACTCTTCGTAAATGAGAGTTTAAGGTCCTACATGTAGAATCCTTGTTGTTTGGATATTTTACGGCTCACCAACACTACAACACGCGTACGAAGTACAGTCCCGCCCGCTCCGTTCTCCCGCCGGACGGAATGTCATTCTGACACGTGACGTAAGCGCCTGAGACAACCAACACTATACAGCCAATACACTACATCCCTTTCTTGATTTAATTTAGTTTTATTAAAACGAATGTACTTACTTCATATAATCATGAGACAGTTTTATCTATGTGGAAAGTTTACTACTAGTTACATTATTTTAATTGCTTATTAATCAAATCAAATCTTAATTTACGCATTAAGATGTCAACCAAAATTTTACACCATTGTGGTGCCTGAAGTGGGATTAAGTTGCAAGATTCCTTTCTTCGTCGTCGATTTAATTTCAATCTTACCACACGCTCCATTCGCCCTGAATAAGTGCCCTATATTCCTTCTACGGACTTGACCAGTTTCATCGTTTCGGACTTGGATAACTCCACTTCATTATTTCCACTGTATGCGTTTCAGGATTGTAGTCCTAGCATAATTTATTCTGTCTATCCATTTTACTTTTTCTGTTCTTAATATAAACTTTATCACCTAGTACCTACTAGATCACTTTCTTCTGCCTTTCTCCATAATCCATAATCCTTTCCTCTTTCTTTCCTTTCTTGATCCCTGTCCTTGACCGCAGAGTCTTTTGATATCCTTTCCATTGTATCACTCACTACAGGAATTTTATCTCTAAATCTTAAATTATACTTCCGGTGACAGAATGTGGTGTGCTATTGTACATAGTTAGATAGTCTAGTCTAGTAAACTTTCCTTCCAATCTTTATTTTCAGCTATGCTTATTTTTTAACCGCTTTAATGTATCGCGATTTTGTCTGTCGACCTCTCCCTTTTGTTGTGGCCAGTATGGGATTGTATTGAAAAAATGTGATGTTTCTTTCTGTTAAAAATGTTGAATTCTTCGCTGATCATATCCGCCATATGTCTTCCATTATCCGCTGTTATTAAAGTTAAATTTCCTAAACGACTAAATATTTCTTTGAGATTTGCCACAATTTCGGTAGGGGTGACTTTCCTACAAATCTTAACTTCTTTATATCTGCTGTAAGTCTACTACAGCAACCAGATGGTCACCGCTAGGGAGGGGCCCATCAAATCAATCGCAATGTCAATCCAAGAACCGTCAGGCATTTCTCGTTGTTTTATAGGATTTGAGGCATGTAGTGCAGATACAAGAGTGCATCCTTTACACGCTTTTACAATGTTTTCGGCATCCTTGTTACATTTAAATCACCAAACTTTTGTTCGAAGTTTTGCCTTCATCGATACAATGCGGAGATTTATAATGAGTCTGCGATATTGGTCTTACCCGATTGTTAAACTACTTTGTAGCTATACGACTGTACTATAACCCATATCTCTATCCTAGCACATGTTTTGAACTTGATTCAAATATAACCTCCGACGGTTTGTGGTCTGTTATAAGTTCGAATCTTCTGCCATAGAGGAAAATGTGAAAATGCTCTACTGTCCATACACGGGCTAATGCCTCTATCTCAGTCTGGCAGTAGCGGCGTTTACAATCAGTCCGAGTCTTGTGACCATATTCAATAATCCTGGGGTTGTCTTCAGAATCAGTTTGGACTAGCACTCCACCCAGGCCCACCGGGCTAGCGTCTGCTATATGACCATCGTACGATCGTTTACATCGTAGTAACCTAAGGTAGGTATATTTGTCATGATATCCTTCATTCAATGAATTGAAACATCGCTGATTTTCTGGTCGCCAATGATCTGTAATATTTTTTCGATCTCCATTTTTATTTCGAAGAAGTGCTTTCAGAGTTTCGTTATTGTCGCGTAATTGGGGATCCATTTGCTGACGAAATTAATCAGGCCTAAGAAGCTTCGTAAATATCCGGCAGTTTTTTTGCCCTCTCTTTTATCGAAGAAACGTACTTTTCCAACGGTCTCACGCCTTCTGCTGACAACTCATGTCCCAAAAACCTCACTTTACTCATCCCGACAGAACATTTGTCTTCTCTTACTAATACATTATTCTCTTTCAGAACTGACATCACTTTCTTTACTCGAGCATCATGCTCCTGCCTGTGTTTCCCGTAAATCAAGATGTCATAATTTACCACTCCTTCACAACCTACAAGCATATGCTCTAATGTTTTATGAAAGATTTCCTACCTAAATAGGCCTTTATTATTGGTTATGAGGGTGGTTATATGTCTTGAAGCCATTTTATGAAATGCGTCTTTTATATCCAATTTTGTGAAAACTTGCATTTTTCATCTTTCGGTATTAATTTGTCCATTGTCGGCAATGGGTGGTTTTCTCGTACAGCTTCATAAGATCGACGCATGTCTTCACAAAGACGTATTTCTATTTATTCCCACAAACTTTGAGACATGGTAATCAATTGAATGGTTCAGATAAATAGGTGTTATCTGCTTTGCACATCAATTTAATGATTGGATTATTTATCCCCACAAACTTTGAGACATGGTAATCAATTGAAGGGTTCAGATTGAGCTTAACAATCTGCTTATCACTTTAATAAGCCTTCAACACCGGCACCACAGGGTATACCCATTTGGAAGAGCTTACGGCTGGTTCTATAATATCCCATTGTTTAAGCTATTCAATTTTCCCCTCAATTTTAGCTTCTAAAGGTAGCGGGGTCCTTCTAAAAATGTACAAACAGGAGTAGGTAAAGATGAATAACACATAATAATGAAACAACATCTAAAGATGTTGCAATATTATGTTTAATAAATAATTTAAGGTATCAACAATATTTATTTGGACTTATACCTCACCATTATCATTTATAAATATATATTAGATACTTTATAACAATGAAATCAATACCTGTAAGGCTTTAGTGGTGTGGTATTGCCACAGGCCGTGAATGTTACAGTAGGATTTAGTTGTTGATTAAACATTAAACAAACTAACTTTGTTCTACTTCATTGTTTACCAAGTTGATTCCTGTTTGAGCAACCTGCATGAATGTCGCTTGTAGATTTTGCTCTGTTTTGGAGCAGAGTATGAATCTAGTTTAGATATTGCAACTTCAAACACGTCGACGCCAACACTTGACTCAATATTAGCACCAGGAAGGTTCTGAAACACTTCTTGCGAATCTAAACTAGCGAAATGTAGAAGAGAAGCCCTTTTCTTGATGTCTTTATCAATGTTAGACGCTTCCAAGAATATGAGCAATGCTCTTTTCCAGCGTTCCCATCGTATACCCACTGAAGTGGATTCCCCGTAACAATCAAACTTTTCCAATGACAGGAGTGACATCTTTGGGCAACCTGGAGTGATAAATTTAATGATTCAGATATGTTATCCGCTATTTACTCATCAATTTAATGGTCGGATTATCTGCTATTATTCCTGAATTTTTTAGGTCAATTCAGAATAATCGATTGAATGATTCAGATTGATCCCTCCAATCTACTTATCAATTTAATGATTCAGATTGATGCCTCCAATTTGCTTATCAATTCAATGATTCAGATTGATACCTCCAATCTGCTTAACAATTCAATGATTCAGATTGATTCCTCCAATCTGCTTATCAATTTAATATTTCAGATTGATGCCTCCAATCTGCTTATCAATTCAATGATTCAGATTGATCCCTCCAATCTGCTTAACAATTCAATGATTCAGATTGATTCCTCCAATCTGCTTGTCAATTTAATGATTCAGATTGATCACTCCAATCTGCTTGTCAATTTAATGATTCAGATTGATCACTCCAATCTGCTTGTCAATTTAATGATTCAGATTGATCCCTCCAATCTGCTTGTCAATTTAATGATTCAGATTGATCACTCCAATCTGCTTGTCAATTTAATGATTCAGATTGATCACTCCAATCTGCTTATCAATTTAATGATTCAGATTGATCACTCCAATCTGCTTGTCAATTTAATGATTCAGATTGATCACTCCAATCTGCTTATTAATTAAATTATTCAGATTGATTCCTCCAATCTGCTTATCAATTTAATGATTCAGATTGATTCCTCCAATCTGCTTATCAATTTAATGATCAGGTCTTCATCTGCTTTTATATTTATTTTCATTTAATCAACATGTATATAAGTGCGGTATGGGAATCGAACTTGCACCCTCATGCACAAGCGGCCGTTTCGTTTCCAGCGACGTCATTGGATTAAAATTGTTAATAATGCAACAAAACTAAAATACAAATACATATTTTTAATTTGAGCATTATCGTTACTTTTCTAATACGAAATAGGTATTTCATGCCCAGCATCTAGCATAATCCAATTAAATAACGTGATTACTGTCGCCAGGTATTTCAAATATCCACACATAACTTTTGTAGTCAACGGCCCAAAGAAGCAAAATAGAAATTTAAAGTTAATTTCTTAAACATCTCTGTATGTCTTCATTCCCATTATTTAGTTCGCCCTGTTGTATTCAGATAGATGAAACGTAAATTATTATTTTAATAATCAACGTTTGTCAAAACCGCCTTTGCACAAAGTATCTACTTTGCCTTACTACATTGGCTTTTTATTTTATTTAAATAGCAAAATACTGTTAAAATTTAATGTTGAAATTATTGTTTAACATGTATCGAGACAGTAACTATACTCATAATTTTTATGTTTTATTATTAACCATCAAACCTTATAAGAATCAGTGTTAATAAAAACATAATTAACTGAACCGCTCAGAAGTCCGAGCTGCACTCGAAAAACCGACACAAATTCCCTTCGACCCGGGACGGGAATTGAACCAAGACCACGACCCGGTATCCACACCGTTAGGTCAACAAAGTGAGGCGAATGTTGCAATCGTTTCCTTTTGTAAGCCTCAATGCCAAGTTATTAACCTACGTTAAAGTTTGTAGGTACCAGGGACTACCCGAGCGCTGGAATGTTAATGTTAGAATTTGCGCTCGAACTGCAATCAATTTCTTTGTGCGGTACTTATAGATTTACGCGTTTCTAATGTTTCTTTTTCGTTTTTCCTTGAATACATGACCCTTTAACGTTAAACATTTAGTATATCAACAATCTTATCAGTATACTGAGAAATACATGCAAACATCGTGGTTTTAGGGATCACTGATTTTTCCTTTTTTATTTTATTTTTTAGTTAGTTGTATGATGTACCTTTCTCCTCGTCGCCACATGTAGAATCCTTGTTGTTTGGATATTTTACGGCTCACCAACACTACAACACGCGTACGAAGTACAGTCCCGCCCGCTCCGTTCTCCCGCCGGACGGAATGTCATTCTGACACGTGACGTAAGCGCCTGAGACAACCAACACTATACAGCCAATACACTACACTACACATGAGCACAGATAACATATATTAAAACATGAGTAATACAGAGAGATAAGGTAATGACAAAGTAGGCGCATTAATGACTTAGCACTAGGTTGTCTTGTGAATGAAGCATACATGGGTACTCCTATTATTCAAGAAATAACTTTTTTAGTTATCTTCCGACCTCAGAACTATTTATACTTCTAATAGCTCAATGACTAGTTTACATTGGGGAAAATACGCAGGAGTGCTAAATTTGAATGCGAAATGTTAAGAATATAGTCAAAAATATTCTACTCATACTTCTCCGTGCAATGTAAAAAGTGTTTGTATTTTACTACATCACGTCCAATCCTAAACCTCACTCAAATACAGTAGATCCCATTTAGAGAGCAAAGGTAATTTCAAATCCTACCTACAAATTGCGTTGCATCTTGCAAAAGTTCAAAATGTAAGGCAAAAGGCAGTATCAAGCAGTAAAACTCTAATGTATTAAAAGAACGGTTTTAAAATAAATCTGCTGAAAGCTCATTTTAGTTCAATGAATGACGAAAACAGGGTTGTCAAAAATAGGGGTTTTCTACTTAAAACCTGCATTATTATATAAACTTTTTTTTTGAGACATGACTTTCTTTTATTGATTTAGTAGGTCGAATAGATAGTTCGCTTTTGCGAGTGACACGTCTAGTTTGCTCTAATTTCTAAGAAAACCAAAGCCTGTGAAACTCTTCTATGAAAATTCTATATTATTTGATCGATTTTTGATATTAGTAATATCAAAAATCGATCGAACCGCTGCAAACTTGTTACAAATAGTGAAAAATGGTTGTCTTTAAAATGGTCAAAGTTTTTAGTAAAGCCATTTGACAGTATAACACTTTAATAAACGACTAAATCGAGTCTGCAGATACGACGTGACAGTGACGAGTCACACAGCCCTGTTGTAGTTGCGATGCCTGCGTTGGTCGGAAGCTATCCGATTAGCGAGCACCGGGGAAATGCTCACTGGCTATACAGCACTATACAGCTGCATATAGGCCTGTTTGCCGCTAGAGGAATGAGAAAAACGAATATAAAGCCATCAAGGTACGCCGTGACAAAGTCATAACAATAAGTACCAGTCGATAGCGCGTATATTGCACTTTTATGCCTTGTTATATTGCGAACGAAGGTAGCCTGTCAACTGAGTAACATTTTATGACGTAAAATCAGGAGCGTTTTATGATTTAATCTACACAGTGCAGATACACCGCAAATATTTTTCCAGTTTTATGTTTTGTTTACCCTTTCTAAGTGCATAACGTCTTTAGATTTGACTTGTGAAGCAAGTACCGTTATAATTTTATAAGCAAAGAGGTGTTGTTACTTTTTTATAATTTACCAGTAGGTACTTATATTGCCTGTGACTGTGAACATAGGTTGTTAAAATGATAATTGACCCCCATTGTCACAAGTCATTAGGGAGTGTGTGAGGAGAGCAAGCACAACTAAAAAGTAAACTCAACAAGAGGAAGTTAATATGTAGTAGGCAACGAGGTTCCCGGCGACTGACCCCGCAATAAACTGGACCCGCGGTGCCAGTTGCCGGATTCATTAAATTCTTATATTTTCCTCCGGCGACTGGACCCACCCATAATTTAATAATAAAATATCTATTGTTCAAGCCAAGACCAATACTGTCAAGAGAAAAAGTGTTTGAAATAATAATTTAATACAAATACAAACTCTGCGCCCCCCATGTTCGCTTATGAAAACGAAAGCGGTAAAGCGCATTTCAGAAAGATAGATATTAGTGAAGAGTTTTACAGTGTTACGGTGCCGTTCCTTCCAGCCTTCATGGATGTTCAAGCCTTCATGATGGCGGGAAAGATCTAACCTGCGCACCCACTGGGCGCTAATTAGCTACCTTTCAAACATCAAAAATCAAAATTTGTCTATTATGTTCTATTTCCGCATTTTTTTAAGAGTGTTCCAGACCTAAAGCTACCGCGGAGCTAGGCACAGCTCTTGAAATACCTCACTAAATAATTATAAATAAATAATGAATATTAATTTCTGCGATAGTCGAAAAGTGTTGCATATAGTGAGAATTGTGAAATTGAAATAAAACCAGGTTGTCCAGATCACACACCCATATTTATTTAAACCACTACAATTACCTACGACGGGAGACGCATTGAGAACCCTGAGATCGCACCCCATCGAAACAGAGAGATAGCATTACATAATGCTATACCTCTCTAACTCTAGTCCATTTTGCCCATCGACCTCAAGGGTAATGCAGCTCTTTTGTTACAAAACAAGATTTTGCAGCGTATGATGACCCGCTCGACCAATCAGCGTAAAGAAGTAACTTTACTAATTAATTAATATTTGTATGAAAATTGTTGATTATTTTTCGTAGTTGTTTTATACAAAGGTTTTTTCTCGATTTCTACTTTAAACAATTTTTCGCTTGACTGTACTCTTTTAGCTCGAACAATAGATTTTCATATACATTTATGAGTGGGGCCACTCGCCGGAGGAAAATATAAGAATTTAATGAATCCGGCAACTGGCACCGCGGTTCAGTTTGTTGTGGGGTCAGTTGCCGGAAGCCTCTAGGCAACGACAACATAAGAGTAGGTAGACGCCTCATTATTTTCTTGCTCTGTTACTCGTATATTTTTTGAGGAAAAGTTTATTCAGGTTATTATTTGACACATTTAAAGGATAACATACTAAAAAAATAACGCAAACGTTCCCAAACAGATTCTGTCGTTTGCTTCTATTTTGACCGGTTGCCAGTTGTTTACACTTAAAATATTACCATAAGCCGGTGACCTTGTTGAAAATGTAACAATTGTCATGTTACATTGTCAAGAAAAATATCCAGCCACAATCATGTCCTTCTGAACTTCAAATCTTATTTCTGCCTATGTATACTTATATATACCCCTTACAAAGGTACTCTATTTATGTTTTACGACCAATTTAGTGTAAAGGATAAGAAGCAGACTAATTAGTCTGTGCGGTCAAAGGAGCAAGAGGTCATAGGTTCGAACCCGATCCCAGCACAGTTTTGTAGGGCCAATGAATTGCCAAATTCGACCTCTAAAGATAGCAAACGTTTCTGCATCAATTATACCAAATAATTGAAACTTTAAAACAAAATATTAAAATTACCGAAAATTTATTATTCTCAATAATTTTAATATTTTGTTGTACAAAATAAGCCGCTCAAATACAGTCGGCTCCTAAAATATTAACGAAACTGCTTCGAATAAGTCCTGAACTTGTTTTAAATTCTCCCGATCAATTTCATTGAATGTTCAGTCAATTTTGTTTGTTTAATATTAATACTTTTCAGAGTTGTCAGTGACCCGAAACTAATCCGTAGATTTAAACAAATCAACGGACTCCTCAAGATTACGGGCATATTATTTGTGTTTTAACTGGTGGCACGAAATTTTCTGCGTTTTAACATGAACATAGATTTCTCAATATCTTAGAAACTTAAAGATCTAAAATTTGATCTAATTTAACTTAAAGATCTTGTCCCATGAGGATTTTTTTTTCCACGCATGGTATGATTTAGGCTTAGCGACATTATAATATTACATATACATTGAAAATTAATACAAATGAATAAAAAAACAACTGCCTCCGTGGTGTAGTGGTTAGAGCGCTGTGCTCAAAAACTACGAACTCGGAGGTCGTGGGTTCGAATCCCGCGGGGAACACTTTCACTTTGTGTTGGTTTTCCCAGTTTGATTAGGACATTGCAGGCTTGAATCACCTGATTGTCCGATAAGAATGATGACTCCGTGCTTCGGAAGGCACGTTAAGCCGTTGGTCCCGACTATGATCGAAATTGTCTGGTTTCCCTTGTGGTTACGGAGGTCAGACGACAGTCGCTCCATTGTAATAACCAGGCTTGTCAATTCAGGATCATAGTCGCAGCGTACCCTGGGCTCCAAGGCAATGGCCGAGGATGCAACCGGGAGAGGCGCTAGGATGATGATGATGATACATTGAAAATTAACGTAGAACTTGATTTCACATCACGATGGCATTTCGAAAACTAAAAATATTCATAACTAGATTTGTTTTATACTGTACGGAGTCGGGAGCAAATTGTTCAATATTGATTTATGGTATGTGTGGAATTCCTTTAAAGTATTAAAGCCAGAAATTGTCCCGTTTTGCATTGTTAAAGTAAATTTACCTTGCAAGTTAAACCCATATACTGTAGTAGCTCTTGGCACGAACATGTAAACGTAGATCAAAGTTAATACGAGTACAACTAAGAACATGGCATCTGAGTTATCTCGCCTTGACTCTCTGTAAGAACGGATTAATTATAGTGCAGGCAATGAAGCATTTTGGGTCCGATTTTTTTTACTGTGAACCGATTTGCATGAAATTTTGGAATTAGTTTCATTGCACCCTTCAATTCAAAAGTGAAAATGATTTGAACGCCGCAACTACCCCTGAAGTGGTTGCCACCCCATCTCGGGGGTGAGTATTCTTTTTTTAAGATAACCTCGGATATCGATAGGAAGACTAATTTTAAGCAAAAAATCATCTATAAATTTTTTCGATAAATCTAATACTTTTCAAGTGATTGGCAATTGAAAATTCGCAATTTCGTCACGTTTTTCATCGGTTTTTTGCAAATATCTCCAAAAATATAACTTTTATCGATAATATTATGAGGAACAAAATTGTGGCAGGTAAAAAACTAAACAATTTTGTTTATTATAACGTATTCTAAGTGCAATATTAAGTTAGATATTAAAGATCAAAGCCGTTTTTTATTTTGTCTGCATTTTAATCGATGTGGTCAATGTCATCTAGCGGCGAGCAGATGCATTTTATGCATTCTTATAATTAAGAGTTTTGTAGTGCTTGAAATAAGCTTTCAAATGAGTACAATTAAAAGTCTTTTGCACGTAAAATAAGTAAGCTGTATTACAAATAAGAGGAGCATCCAATATTTTTTCTTTTAAAACAATGGGTTTCATAAGTGCCATTTCCACCAGAATTGAAATTATTCGTATTCCGCCAAGAATTAACTTTATTATGAAGTGTTTGATAAATTGTATCAGTTTGGCTGCTTTAGGACACATATTTTTCAAAATAGACAGGATTAAAATAAAAATATAAAATCTCATATTTTAAAAAATCCCACCTTCTTTTCATAATATCTCAAAAAATACGATAGATGCGTATAAAAGTGTTGGGATAAAAAAAATTAGTATTTTTCTTACAAAAAATTTAGTAATTTTGTTATTTCTGTTAAACAAAAACTGACGGAGATATGATTGTTTAAAGAGCGCGTGGCAGCGGCAATCACAGCCTCTCTTAAGCCCTTTAACCCTTCACCGTTTTCGAAAAACGTTTTTAATTATATATTGCAATAAAGGATGTTGTAGTTCTTCTAATTACCTTTTTAATGCTGTTTTAGAAATTGTGATAGCATGAATAGCTTGGAAATGGCACTTGTGAAACCCATTGATTTACAAGAAAAAGCATTCGATGATCCTCTTATTTGTAATACAGCTTACTTATTTTACGTGCAAAAGACTTTTAATTGTACTCATTTGAAAGCTTATTTCAAGCACTAAAAAACTCTTAATTATAAGAATCCATAAAATGCATCTGCTCGCCGCTAGATGACATTGACCAAATCGATTAAATTGCAGACAAAACAAAAAACGGCTACGATCTTTAATATATATCTTAATATTGCACATAGAAAACTTTAAGATAAACAAAATTATTTAATTTTTTACCTGCTACAATTTTGTTCCTTATAAAATTTTCGATAAAACTTATATTTTTGGAGATATTTGCAAAAAACCGATGAAAAACGTGACAAAATTGCGAATTTTCAATTGCCAATAACTTGAAAAGTATTAGATTTATCGAAAAACTTTATAGATGATTTTTTGCTTAAAATTAGTAATCCAATCGATATCCGAGGTTATCTTAAAAAAAAAATACTCACCCCCGAGATGGGGTGGCAACCACTCCAGGGGTAGTTGCGGCGTTCAAATCATTTTCACTTTTGAATTTAAGGGTACAATGAAACTAATTCCAAAATTTCATGCAAATCGGTTCACAGTAAAAAAATTCGGAGGTTGGACCATAATTTTCGCTTCAATGACTGCGCTATTATTAGATTAACTATTTATTCTAGAGTTATATTACAGACCCCCGTCTGTCTAAATCTCTATTTAGATTATTGTTGATGCATGTATAAGATGTAGTAATAATAAATTAATGTAAGTATTTAATTGTTTGGAAAAGAGCCAATATTAAAGTATTTTAAAGTGTGAGTTCATATTAATTTGTTGATGCCAAGTTAATATTTGACAGTTTCAACTTTAGAAGATTAAACATAATGTTACCATAATGTGATGGACTTGAATTTTTCATGCGTTTCCAGACACGGTACACAAAGGAAATAAGATGTCTAACTTTTATTACCTCAAATGTACATTTTTGATGCGTTCGTACCCTAACAATTTACTTTGAGCCCCGAATACCGAAGTTGTATAGGTAATGATTATCCCAAATAGCGAACTTACCTGACCGTAAACTTTAACAATAAACGGAATTGGGCACTAACATCATGTTAACATGTCTGGGTTTGTGTTAGGTGTTAAAATTATAACAAGCCTACGTTAAACTTCTATCGATGGATAAAATTGTACCCCGATTAGCTTAATTGGCTGCCTAAAGTAATTTAACGAGTTTGAATTGTTTATGTGGAGGGATTTGTAAATGACACAGAGTAGGGGACAAATGTCTCGTCTCATCGCCTAGTCGGTCGTTATCATAATTCTAGCCATTATGTTGAAGAATGGCGAAAATTATATTTCAGAAGAATATAAAAATGGATTATGTATTATGTTTACGTTTAATTATAAGAAACGTGGTAACTACAGTAAAGAAAGGAATTTCCTACTTAATATTTTGTAACACAATTTGGTCCATCGAATACAAAACCATACAGTTTCATCTACATCTAACACTTCTACAATCCTACTACTATTATAAAGGCGAAAGTTTGTATGTGTGGATGTATGGATGTGTGGATGTATGGATGTGTGGATGTATGGATGTATGGATGTTTGTTACTCTTTCACGTAAAAACTACTGAATGGATTTGAATGAAACTTTACCACAATATAGCTTATACATCAGAATAACACATAGGATATTGGAAATCGAAATCCACGCGGACGGAGTCGCGGGCGGCCGCTAGTAATATTATAAAGAGGAAAGATTTGTATTTTTGTATGTAACGAATAAACTCAAAAACTACTGGACCGATTTGATACATATTTGGAAAAAGAAATAAGGTACGAGCGGGAGAAACCGCAGGCGGAAGGCTAGTCATTTATATAGTTGCTTACTTTGTTTTTGGTGACTTATTTCACATAAGCATTTCAGTTAATAGTGAACCGAGTGCATAGTTGCTATCGGAATCAGTCACATCATTTATCTTATCGGGTTAATACGTAACACAGATTCATTAGGGACTACATTAAATGGCTGATAGCACTTACTTTGTCCGATTAAATATTCCAATGCATAAAATATTTTTATGATTACAATTTCATAGTTTGTGCGATACCCAGAAGTTTGAAAACGTAATACCACCTTTAATAAATAGAACAATGAAATAAAGAAAAAAAATTGGCCAAGTGCGAGTCGGACTCCCGCACTGAGGGTTCCGTACAAATTATATTTTTGACGTATTAAAAAAACTACTGAATAGATTTCGTTCGAACCAATTTTCGTTGGTAGTTTTTATGGCTATGTACATTATATAATTATTTCAGTTTTATCATTCTCTTACTTTAGAAGTTAGAGGGGGGACACACACTTTTTTCCACTTTGGAAGAGTCTGTCACGCAAAGTATTCACTTAAGAAAAAAATGAGCTTAGAAACCTCAATATAATTTTTAAAGACCTATCCATAGATACCCCACACGTATATGTTCAATGAAAAAAAATATTTTCAGTTTCAGTTCTAACTATGGGGACCCCCCATTTTTTTATTTTTTTTTCTATTTTCGTGTGAAAACCTTGTTGCGGTTCACAGAATACATCTACTCACCAAGTTTCAACAGTATAGTACTTATAGTTTCGGAAAAAAGTGGCTGTGACAGACTGGCGGACAGACAGACAGACAGACATGACGAATCTATAAGGGTTCCGTTTTTTTGCCATTTTGGCTACGGAACCCTAAAAACCACAATTTTAAACCCTATTTATTATATTGGCCCTGAATAAAAATAAAACTAGATTGATTTATTACAAAACAACTACATATGGTAGGTGGGTATTATGAGTTGTTGACGTTTTTCAAGATTTGATGGCTTATTGATGTCGAACCCCTTATTTAATATTTGGTCCCACCAAGCCGGGTATGTAGGTAAGTGCCCACTCAATTACAATATGTATTATGTATTATACGTACTTTTCACGCAATTTTGGACCTTACAGCTGCTTATAAAATACTCGTGTATTTTATAGTTTCGAATGCTGTTCCGTAACATTCTTTGAAGACCACAAAAATGGTAGCATAATATTGCCTACATATTTACAAGTAAAATTGTTTAAGAATCATATTTAGCGATTATTATAATATATAAATAAAAATACACGAGTATTTTATAGTTTCGAATGCTGTTCCGTAACATTCTTTGAAGACCACAAAAAAGGTAGCATAATATTGCCTACATATTTACAAGTGAAATTGTTTAAGAATCATATTTAGCGATTATTATAATATAAAAATAAAAATTGTAAAAAGTGCATATTTAGCCTGCACTCTTTTTATTTTTAACAATTTTATCCGGCATTTGGACGAAGCGATATATACTCGCAGCACTCTGTTTATAAAAAATATTTTCTTTTCTCCATTATTTTTCTTAGACGTCGTGTCCGGTGGTCCTGATAAAATTTTCATTCAAGGCAACGTTACGAGTCCATTAGCATGACAGGCCGCCCGGCCGGGGCGGATGGGTCGCCGCCCGTGCCCTGCCCGGGCAAGGGTTAACTTTTGTGTTTCTGTCGGTGTCAGATGATTCAATGGCCGTTTTCCGATTCGCAAACGATCCATGTACAATTTACTTTCCTGTCATGTCAAACAGAATTTTATTTATCCGGTAGGTATTGTTTTTTTCCCAGTGTGTCTTATTATAAGGCTGGCTTGTAATGTAATAAACGTATCTACGATACAACATTGTGTACTTTTTAGAGCAGATGTTTAGATACATAGACATAGTACATAATAAACGATCAAATGTTGACTTAAAAAAGAACAAATGAAATCCATAAATTCGCTTAATAAAATAACAACACACATACCTATGGACATAGATCTTTCATGTTCATAAACTTCACCTTTATAATATAAGTGGGATAAGGACAGGCAGGGGTAAAGTTAACAAACAGAACCCTACAGGCCGCCCCTGCCAGTCCTGCCACAACAGACGAAGGGTCTCAACTAGCAAGCATTCCCGCCCGCTACCGGATTACTTTGTCTAGCTCAGGAAACGGCTGGCCCACTTTTTAACAAATTAAACGCATAAATTGCGATGCCTATCTTATTCGTATTCAGTAAGTCTAACTTGGGCGGTAATTGACGCCGATTAGCCGATTATGTAAACCTAATTCAACGAATTAGGTTTACATTTGAAATGGCCACGCTTAGTTGAGTTAATGATCATAGAATCTCGATGGGTTCGTGCATACTTATGAAGAATAAAAAAAAATACGCACCAATTAATCCTACAATATTAATTGGATTTGTTTTTCTTCCATTTAATTTCACTTCCACGGATTGTGAGCAATGGAATTACTACTTTTGAGTTGAATAACAAGCTCCCTTTCAATTCATTATATTTTCTATTATAGCCGAGCAAGTGGAATTCACGGGAGCACATAGAAAAAAAATCAATTTACGTGGAAAATATCGGAATCATAAACCTCATATTTCAAATCACGGCAGACCCCATGTGATAGATGATAACTTTCAGGCTAATGTTATGTAGCAAAAACGCACCTGAATTAATTTATCCGATACTTTTACATTTACAATATGCTCTTTGCTATACAAAGAGTGTTTATAAAAATACAAGCGGCCGCCCGCGATTCCATCCCGGTTGATTTCGGTAAGTAGGTAGTCCTTTGTCAAATTTCATTGTCTGTGGCAAATTTCATCAAAATCAGTTGAGAGGTTTAAGCGGGAAAGCGTAACAGACAGACAGACTTTCGCATTTATAATACATATTTGTTGTGATTCAGGTATTCACATTGCGATAATCTCTATTTTTTATAACACGCTGTTAGTTTATTAGACAGCACAATGTTATTTAATTCACGGGTCCCATTTTACGAATTCATTAATATTACCCTTCCCCACAACAAACACTACTCAAGAACACAGGATCGTAAAAAAATGAGACTATTATTTTTATTCATCCACGGAAAACTAATAAAAATACACTTCTCTGTTATAACAAGCAAATACCAACCACTCCATTATCTGGAGACATTAATTACCCTTTTTACGTGGAGGTGAAAAAGGAGGGTCATAATGTGCCCTAAGGTTATTAAGCGACATATCTGTGTATCTATACTAAAATAATCAAGCTAAAGTCCAAGGCATTTTATTTATTTAAAGAGTTTGTTTGAACCTGCTAATCTCAGGAACTACTTGCTGAGGTAAGCTTTAAGCTATAATGTAAGACTATTGCAGAAATCAAAATTTACAGGGACGAAGTCGCGGGCGGCCCCTAATAATAAATATATGAAATGTGATTCAGGAATCCTGATTTCACAATTGAATCATAGGAAATATATTCTCGGTTCTTCTGTAGCTACGTATTTTAATATGTGATTTCCTCTAACGACATATAATTAAGGCTCGGAGATGTATGTTTAAGGCTTGGATTAATAAATCGCACTCAACTCTGAGCTCGATCTTGAGTGCGAATTTGATACGTCATTCTCATACAAAATAGCTCAAAGTTCGCGTTCAAGATCGAGCTCAGAGTTGAGTGCGATTTATTAATACGAGCCTTAGTTTATTATTGACAAAACTGTACATATACGAGTAGACGTGGCATGTATGCAGTGTAGTTTGAAGTTTGAATTTATTATTTTACATTGTTAACGTAAATAATTACATAATATTTACTCTAGTGCAGGCAATGAAGCATTTTGGGTCCGATTTTTTTTACTGTGAACCGATTTGCATGAAATTTTGGAATTAGTTTCATTGCACCCTTCAATTCAAAAGTGAAAATGATTTGAACGCCGCAACTACCCCTGGAGTGGTTGCCACCCCATCTCGGGGGTGAGTATTCTTTTTTTAAGATAACCTCGGATATCGATAGGAAGACTAATTTTAAGCAAAAAATCATCTATAAATTTTTTCGATAAATCTAATACTTTTCAAGTGATTGGCAATTGAAAATTCGCAATTTCGTCACGTTTTTCATCGGTTTTTTGCAAATATCTCCAAAAATATAACTTTTATCGATAATATTATGAGGAACAAAATTGTGGCAGGTAAAAAACTAAACAATTTTGTTTATTATAACGTATTCTAAGTGCAATATTAAGTTAGATATTAAAGATCAAAGCCGTTTTTTATTTTGTCTGCATTTTAATCGATGTGGTCAATGTCATCTAGCGGCGAGCAGATGCATTTTATGCATTCTTATAATTAAGAGTTTTGTAGTGCTTGAAATAAGCTTTCAAATGAGTACAATTAAAAGTCTTTTGCACGTAAAATAAGTAAGCTGTATTACAAATAAGAGGAGCATCCAATATTTTTTCTTTTAAAACAATGGGTTTCATAAGTGCCATTTCCACCAGAATTGAAATTATTCGTATTCCGCCAAGAATTAACTTTATTATGAAGTGTTTGATAAATTGTATCAGTTTGGCTGCTTTAGGACACATATTTTTCAAAATAGACAGGATTAAAATAAAAATATAAAATCTCATATTTTAAAAAATCCCACCTTCTTTTCATAATATCTCAAAAAATACGATAGATGCGTATAAAAGTGTTGGGATAAAAAAAATTAGTATTTTTCTTACAAAAAATTTAGTAATTTTGTTATTTCTGTTAAACAAAAACTGACGGAGATATGATTGTTTAAAGAGCGCGTGGCAGCGGCAATCACAGCCTCTCTTAAGCCCTTTAACCCTTCACCGTTTTCGAAAAACGTTTTTAATTATATATTGCAATAAAGGATGTTGTAGTTCTTCTAATTACCTTTTTAATGCTGTTTTAGAAATTGTGATAGCATGAATAGCTTGGAAATGGCACTTGTGAAACCCATTGATTTACAAGAAAAAGCATTCGATGATCCTCTTATTTGTAATACAGCTTACTTATTTTACGTGCAAAAGACTTTTAATTGTACTCATTTGAAAGCTTATTTCAAGCACTAAAAAACTCTTAATTATAAGAATCCATAAAATGCATCTGCTCGCCGCTAGATGACATTGACCAAATCGATTAAATTGCAGACAAAACAAAAAACGGCTACGATCTTTAATATATATCTTAATATTGCACATAGAAAACTTTAAGATAAACAAAATTATTTAATTTTTTACCTGCTACAATTTTGTTCCTTATAAAATTTTCGATAAAACTTATATTTTTGGAGATATTTGCAAAAAACCGATGAAAAACGTGACAAAATTGCGAATTTTCAATTGCCAATAACTTGAAAAGTATTAGATTTATCGAAAAACTTTATAGATGATTTTTTGCTTAAAATTAGTAATCCAATCGATATCCGAGGTTATCTTAAAAAAAAAATACTCACCCCCGAGATGGGGTGGCAACCACTCCAGGGGTAGTTGCGGCGTTCAAATCATTTTCACTTTTGAATTTAAGGGTACAATGAAACTAATTCCAAAATTTCATGCAAATCGGTTCACAGTAAAAAAATTCGGAGGTTGGACCATAATTTTCGCTTCAATGACTGCGCTACTCGTATCATTATGTATCATAGTGATGCAAAAGATAACACAAACCCAAATTTTGATAACGGCAACAACATATCGATTGTTATCGCGAGTATTTGTTATACCGATCATTAAGATGGTAATCACTGTAATAGCTTTACAAAATCGATTCTGACGTGTGTGGATTTTCCGTAGTTTTTGATTTATGTTCGCTTCACTACTTGTTAGGGGATGGACATGTACGAGGATGTTGTTTTTTAGCCAGTCGTAAAAGTATAATTAACTACGAGTGGTAATTTACTACAATCGATTGCAACACCTGACAGCTTAGGTGTTTTGAACCCCTTCGGCCATTTTGGATACCATAGTTTCGAAACCAGTTTCGAATTAAGAATATTTTTTCCTGAACGACAACATTTGTTTTAGACAATTTGTCACATGCGTTTGATTTTTATAAAGGTTTTTAAAACAATAAAATTCTAATACAAAGGAAGGATGCATGTACCCTGCAGTGTGACACTATAGATTCTTAAAAATAATGATAATAAATAAAGTTTTTATTTCACTGATATTAGGAGGCGTAGCAGACAGGATAATGGAACGAACATTATCGGCAATAACATTCGTAAGGTAAAATTATAATATACCTACACTGAGCTATTTGTTAAATGTAAAAAGGGAGTCGGATGCCTAATTGTCAGCAGATGTAACCCGAAAGTCTATTTCAGATAGATCAACTGATTAATTAAACTTTAAAAAACTGTAATTATATTATCAATCAATTAATTAACAGTAACTAATCAGTATTTTGTTGACAGTGTTTAATGCGCTTTAATTACCCAGACATTACTAGGATTAAGATGTATATGATATCATCTTTTATCTGATAAGGGAATTTCTGTAATTAAAAACGTGATACAAACGTGGAATTCACGTATAAAACCGGTAAGAGGATTATGCCTACCACGTAAATACATTATATTAAACGACTAGCGGGCGCCCGCGACTTCGTCCGCGTGGATTTCGATTTCTTTATCACCTATTTTTCCCCATAGGTGTGAAATTTTCAAATAATCTTTAAAAGGGGATGCCTAAGTCATATTATCTTTATGAATAAGAAAGTTTCAGCCCGATCGGTTAAAAAATTACTAAGTTTCATACTAACGTTCATCCCTTATTTTACCCCCTTGGGGGTTGAATTAATCAAAATCCTTTCTTAGCGGATGCCTACGTCATAACATCTACCTGCATACCAAACAGCCCGATCCGTCCAGTGGTTTGGGCTGTGCGTTGAGTTTTACAGATATAGACTAGCTGCCGGCCGCCCACGACTCCGACCGCGTGGAGTCCGGTTTCCGCACATAGTGCTAAATTATAGTTTAATTAAAGCCTTTCTCAATGAAATGACTATCCAACACAAAAATATGTTTTTCAATTCGAACCAGAAGTAGCTGAGATAGGCGCGTTCAAACAAAAACACAAGCAATCAATCAATCAAACAAACTTTTGATCTATATTATATTAGTATAGATTTGTAAATATCGATTTATTTGTTATAGTAACACTTATCTTGTTATTAATCTCTCAATAGGTCCGGTAAGTTCCTTTAATAATAATATAAAAAGTTCTCAGAACCTACCACACCAAATGGACTCTATAAATTGTTGTTTATAGCACCTACCCCTAGAGTTTTATCACTCCGAGTTGGTTGAAAATGCTTATGTAGTATAATTTTACAAACACAAGAAAATCTTTCCAGTCTTTATGAAAAACCTGTTCCATTAATTAATACTCGTATCTGTGGCAACAGTGCTGTTAGAATTTGAGATGAGTTCTATTTTGTATTTTTGTTAAACTATCGTTTTTTTCTCCCATGAACGCACCATGTTATTGAATAAATAAATAAAAAGTTTTATGTTCAGTTTATCTAAATATTATGAAAGGATATAACATTATTGGTCGTTTTTATCCTGAGTACGAACCTGTGCTAACCCAAAATGAGTGTATTAATAATTTGCTGCGATGTAAAAAAACACTTTCTATTTGTGGTTAGGAATGGGGATGTCAGCCTTTTAAATGGAATGCGGCAAGGCGCGGTTTTGGCGCAAGTCAATAAAGGCCACATCTCATGGGACTAACCACGGCTTTAGTAGCCTGAATAGTACCATTGTTAAATATTAACCTGGCCCGGGTCGTGATTAATGGCCACACTGCGCTACCGCACTGTCTTACACGCATTGCGTAATATAATCATTGCGTATTAACGGTCACGTGAATGGAAACTGCCTTCCGAAGCCAGTGGATGAGCCGGTAACTTTATTAGCTAGCAATTCATACAACAAAAAAACGCGAATATGAAAGAAAGGCTTGAGCTTCTGTAAGCTCAAATTCTAATTGTGGCATCTCAATTAGAAATATTGTACAATATAATATTGTACTAAGAATTTAAGAGAACATTATGCGTATAGCATGCTGTGTTTTGTGTGCTCTCAGATTGTACATTTTGAATGTAATTTAAAATGGTAACTGTCTTATTGTGTATATTTTAGCTAACAGTAAGCAGTGATTTATAAATCAATAAATTAATTAATTTATGCATCTCTGAAGCATCATATCCTTATCAGTCTGTCGAATGCCAATGCTGGACGTAAGGTTTCATGATCGGCAGACGGATCGGTGTACACAGCTTAGCGATGAAATACAAGAACATGAAATACGCTACTTTCCATCCACCCGTAATTTCCTTTAGTGGGTTCTTACGACACCCACGGCACAGATAATAAGAAATGGAGTAGTATTATTAAAAATATCCTGGCCTCCACTACATGGCATACACTAGGCCGGCACACCGCATGGAGCCTGAAGTTTATTACTTTTTTACTGTAAAAGAATGTTTAATAAAGAAGCACGCAGGCGCGGATCTAGCCCTCAAAAAAGGTTGAGGGCACAGCCACCAAAAATTAGCTAAGTGAGAGTTGGATTGGAGTACGAACTCACTCATGAACAATCATGGACTTACCTATGTTTTGTTTTTTTTTTAATTTGATATTTTTCATATTATCAAATGATAACATTGATTTCAAACTAAATTACACACCATTTTACATTAAATAACTACCAAAAATTAGCAAAACTGCTTCACACGAGTGAAGATTTATGTTTATACCTTATTCTACTTACAATCAGTAATAATGTAGTGCCTATTTTAACGGTGGAAAAAAATTCAAATTTTATTGTAGTAGTGCGGCGGCTTTTTAGTGGAACGGCTGTGTTCCAAATCACGCTCGATTTTTTAAAAGCTCATCAGTCCGCCGTTTTTATCATCAGCTTATCGATCTTATCAATAGATCATAATTACAATAAGCAAATTAGGGTTGTGGGCATGCCCACAGTGCCCACAACGGTGGATCCGCGCCTGGAAGCACGAGGCGTAACTTTGCGTTGCTTTATAAGACAACAATATAACGAGACTAAAGTACTCAAGTACTTATAAAAAATATATATGCAGGTATCGCATTCACTCCCGTTATAATGTTGTCTAAGCATAAGGTAGTCTCATATTGTTCAATTATTTTTTGCAGTCGTAATTGTAAATGTTATAGAAGACAGAATAACTATTGAATTTGCAACATTAGTAGATGGGTTTATACGAGTAAGAGGAATAGGGAGGCATCAAACAGAGGCGATTTAGGTTCAAGTCAATGGAAGCGTCATCCCTGGGGACTGCGGCCTAAGTAGAGGGGAATAGCACAATTAAATATTAATCTGACCTGGGTCCGTGATTAATGGCTGTCTTATAACTGGTACAAGGTGTATTATTAAACTTTTACGAAAAATCTGGTGTTTTGAACAACACTTCATGGTTTGGTTGAGGTTTTGATTATTCTATATCTTTTTATGAGCTAAGCAAAAGTACGTGCATTTTATTTCTCTTACTAAAGGTAGAGCTATGTCGAACTTCTGCTCGAATGAGCCGCTCGTCTGAGAAAGTAATTACGTCCACTGTCAAGAAGACCACAGTGAAGTCCTATGTTTCTGCTGGTGAGTAAAACCGCCAGCGATGATCACTTCTCATCAAGTGAAGTGATCCGCTTGTTTGTTTGCCAAGCTATCACATAAAAAAACTACTTAAAAGTAAATAAGTGCTCCTATTCCTTATCGACTACGGTATAGGACATAGTCTGAGTGACAACACATTATATTAAATCAGCCTTAAAATTCGTTAAATATGAGATTCAAACTCAAAAGTAAGTCAAAAATAAAGCAAAATATATACAAACGTCCATTACATAAATTTTAAAACGAACTATTCGAAGCCTAGCCGCCGAATAGAAGGGTCACAACTAAGTGCGCCACCCACACTATAAGTCAATACAATTAAATTACTATCCAGCCCCAGATAAAGGCCTAATGTTATCAATATCAGAGCAATAATTCTCATTCGATACAGGGGATTTACTATGTTACGCAATAGAGGCCAACCGTTAACAAAAGAATACACAGACGTTTTAATAGTTTCAAATGCTTAAAATTTTCTACTTATAAACAATATAGTTATTACTGTGATGTATAGCTAATAAATATAGTGGACACGCTTGCTGGCGCGGCGTGCGGTGGTGGGGGCGCGGAGAGCGGGAGCTCGCCGCGCACTCTTGTACCGGCCGCCGGGCGAGCAGGAGCGTCTACCGTTGCATACATACCTTGTGTTTTATTACCACACTACAACTGTACAAGTGGCGACCCTGCCAGGATCTAAATAACCAAGGTATGAAAATTAATAAATATAGTTGTGCTAAATAAAACACAAAGTGCTACTAGAGGTAAATCAGTGACTGATACCTGTTTTCTATTTCATGTTACCGTAAAACAGTTACAGTAATAATGAATTAATTAGTAAGGCAGGTTACAGACACTGGTTGTTACCTATACCGTAATAAAGTAGAATTACTTACAAGTTATCTCAGTCTGTTGTCAAAATAATTTTAAAAATTAATACGTTTATTAAATGTGCATTTTGGTTGGGTACCTACAAGCTTGCTTATCGGATGGAATGCTGTTTCTATTGTTCGCGCGGACCGGAATCGCGCACAGGTGTTCGTTATACTCCCGCCCGATATTAAACGTTAACACTAAGTAAAGTAACTAAAAGTTAAGATTCCTCGCAAGTATAGAACAAAAAAATTAATTATTGTCGTAAAATGTTTAATGAATATTTTATCACGTGAATGATAGTTATTTTATTCGAATACATTTATACATGAATGCGTGTGTACCTATGTGTACAATGTGAAAGTAAGACCTTCATAGATATAGGTACTGATACCTTATTGAAATAACAGATACACCCTTGGCCAAAAGTATTAGGCACCCTAAAAAATGCACAAAACATGTTTACCAATTGAACAATGGCTCATCTGAGATGTTATGTCGGTGTCTCAAATAATTTCGGATCTTTTACGAGTAAACAAGCTTTCATTTCTGTTTAAGTTATTAGATTGACGAAAAATTTATAAAAAAAAAATGCCAAAAAGAAGTGAAATTTGTTTAGAGAATTGTGTGAAAATACAACTTCTCCATGAACAAGGCAAGTAGCAGAAAGAAATTGCAAAGTTGGTGAGGTGTTCGCGCTGCGCCGTGCAAACCACCATCAAACGGTTCGCTAATTTCACTGTCTAATCAACGAACGTAAAGTAAGATTAAAGATACTATCCAAACTGAAAATATATTTAAGTTTCGTGTAATTAATGATAAAGTTTAATATTACTTTTGGCAACAACTGAGAGTAACACTTAAGAAGTAGTCTAAATAATCAAATGGTACCTAAACCATGTAGGTACCTACAATATTCAAAGAGGTAGTTCGATGAAAATCGGAACTGTACCGACAATATTCAAAGAGGTAGTTCGATGAAAATCGGAACTGTACCGACAATATTCAAAGAGGTAGTTCGATGAAAATCGGAACTGTACCGACAATATCAAAGAGGTAGTTCGATGAAAATCGGAACTGTACCGCCAATATTCAAAGAGGTAGTTCGATGAAAATCGGAACTGTACCGCCAATATTCAAAGAGGTAGTTCGATGAAAATCGGAACTGTACCGCCAATATTCAAAGAGGTAGTTCGATGAAAATCGGAACTGTACCGCCAATATTCAAAGAGGTAGTTCGATGAAAATCGGAACTGTACCGACAATATTCAAAGAGGTAGTTCGATGAAAATCGGAACTGTACCGACAATATCAAAGAGGTAGTTCGATGAAAATCGGAACTGTACCGACAATATTCAAAGAGGTAGTTCGATGAAAATCGGAACTGTACCGCCAATATTCAAAGAGGTAGTTCGATGAAAATCGGAACTGTACCGACAATATTCAAAGAGGTAGTTCGATGAAAATCTGAACTGTACCTACAATATTCAAAGAGGTAGTTCGATAAAAATCGGAACTGTACCTACAATGTTCAAAGAGGTAGTTCTATGAAAATAGGACGGTACCTACAATGTCCAAAGAGGTAGTTCTATGAAAATTAGAACGGTACCTATAAAAGCGGACAATTTCCTTGATTAAAAGTATAGTCCCACAGTCATGTCACAATTAATACCACTATTAGCCACCACAATTGAAAATCGTCGCGACGAGGCCTAAAGTTATACCGCACGGCGACAAATGTCACCATGCCGGAGGCCAAAAAGGTAACGTTTTGCACATGGGTCGGGCTTGATGTGTTTATGCTAAGTTGTACTACCAAAATGTCCATGGTCTTGAGACCAAAACGAAATTAGTGTTTGATAGCATTTTGCTTTGTAATTACCATGCCATTGCACTCACTGAAACGTGGTTAACATCTCGACAGACGAAATTGTGGACAATAGTCTATCGTAGGGATCGTGTGTGTGTTGGCTCTGGTGGTGTTTTCTAAAATGGATGGTGGGAGTGTTCTTTAAGCTCTGTCCCAAAATATTCTGTCTACTCGCTAACAAGACTTAAAATACGACGATATTAAAAGCGTTTGGGTCAGACTACAGTGTCAAACTGGGAATACTATAAATAAAATATTATTATTTGCGTTGTGTACCTAGTACCTTCGTACCTCCACCAGTAAAATTGGAACCTTTAAAGCGTTTTCTTAACATTGTGGAACTTGCTCAATACCGATCGGAAAATATTGTAATAGGTATGTACTTTGTGACTGCAACCTTGGTGGTATCCACTGGGAGCCTAGTGATGATACGTAATGACGCCACTTAATTACAAGTACAACTTGGGTTACACTTAATCGGCTTTTTATCTTCTAATGGCCTTCATCAACTCAATAACATCAGTAATAGTGATGAACAGTATCTAGACTAGTTATCAGTCGCATACATTATGCGTTGGTTACGAATCCGCAGCATCAGGTATGCTATCAATAAGTGCTACGGGATTAATCCGAGCCTCTTGTTTATCATGCCTTACCCTAAATCAAATTTTCTCCGTTCCAACGACAGTGTATCTTTATCCAATTTTTTTAAAGCCGACTATTGCAACATTGTGGCTGCGTTACAGTGTGTAATTTGGCCGGTCTAGTTTTTGGCTTGTGGAGATTTTGATCAAATGATTTCTTTATTTTATGTTGAGTCAGGAAAACAACGACGTCGTAGTAGACGAAGTCATCCTAAATGGTTCAACAAATGAGTTATCAACCCCCTTTCGGGAAAAGATAAAGTACAGAAACGGTTCCTTAAATACCTTAATCATACCTAGAGACGACATCGAATACCACTGGCTCTGAAGTAGATGTCACAATTCAAATGGGCTTAATATAAGCACTTATGAATCGTCATCAAAAATAAACTGTTATTTTAATGACTTTTATTAGTAATGACTGTTATTCTGCCGAGAAGAATCGGCAAGAAACTCGACAGTTGCTCTTTTTAAATGCCAAAATTATTGCAATAATATAAAAATAAACTTGCAACAATAATGCATCAGCAATTGCTTTCACTGAGTCATACATAGTCTACTGTGTGTACCTAATAAATTAAAAAATGAAAATTAAATTCTTAATTTATTCTGGACTGGAGGCGCCCTGGTCGACCAGTCCCCAAAGGTGGCACCTGTTCACAAGTATGACGTATGTGGCGGCAGCCATCACCTCACTCAACCATCTTAGAGAGAGAATGAAATGACCCGCCACATGTATATAAATAACTACCGCCTTATATCAACGCTTTCTTGTTTAGTAAAGGCCTTCAAGTCTTTAATCTGTTCTTTAATTAGAGAGCACATTAGAGATTTGATATCGATTTCTCTTTCAAAATATAAAAACTGCATAACATATTTATTTGCCGGTGACCTCAAAATTTACAGAAATCTGTTAATTTTGAGGAAAGTAACCTCATTCAAAAAGACCTTGGGAGAAAGGTAGATTGGTGCGATGCAATCTGTATATCCCTTATCGCTGGAACATGATTCCACATCAAGTAATAAAAAAAAAAAAAAAAAAAATAATATAATATACTCAATAACGCTTTAGTGCGCAGGCATCTCGAATTTGCTTCCTGAATCTGGAGTCCATTTTATAGCGTACACTCGCAGAGTGGAGAGCATACAGCGTGCTTTTACCAAGCATTTGGCATTTCTGTGTAGCGGAAATTCCCATCGTCAACCTTATAATGAGCGTCTTAATTAATATAGAAAAGCCTATCCTTTTTATTGCAAAAAAAAAAAAAAAACTTAAAACATCTTAATAAATAAATGCTAATGACATTTCAGAATTCTTTAATGACAGATTTATCAATAATTGATAACTCTGCTGAATGAATAATAATACATAGGTACATAATGCAATATAATATAATATGAATATAATATAATATAATATAATATTAATATATAAAAAAAAAAGAAGGCAATAGTTGCCCCACACGTTTGTTGTGCCCTTGCAGGGCGTCACCTTTACTTTCTACATATAATTGTAATAGATTGTTTATTTAATGAAACAATAGTTCCGTATGTTGCTCTGTGAAGAGATATTTATTGTGAGCATGACAATCATACCTAATTACACTTAATTTTACACTTACGCTAAGAATAATAACTTATTTACATACCTGTAAAGAGAAACAACAATAT
The DNA here is from genome assembly GCA_958496325.1 of Nomophila noctuella. NCBI lineage: Eukaryota > Metazoa > Arthropoda > Insecta > Lepidoptera > Crambidae > Nomophila > Nomophila noctuella. The sequence goes on along the minus strand of OY292486.1, from coordinate 9,162,386 downwards.
AAGCTATTGCTTCTTACATTATTTCCTCTACAGTCACAAATACAATTATTAACATTTAAACATCTTTAATAACTTGTGACTTGCAATTAACGAATCTGAATCTGAGTAAAATAAATTCAAAACTCGGTCTTCAACCCCCTTTGGCAAGGATTGTGGCTGAGTATAATCAGGTTAGTAATATTATTGTAGATCTTGATATTTATTGTCAAAACTTTTCTAAATTTAAATGTATTTGTCGGATAAATAGCCCGATGGGTGCTTCCGACTCAGTTGTCCCATTGTATATATTTACTGTACCTACTAGTAAGTTTTATGTACGCAGTTATTGTGATGCATATCAGAACGGTTCCTTCATAATGTATTTTGTTATCATTAGCAAAAATATATATTTTTTGGCTGTACTTATTAAATAAATTAACCTATATAAATAAATAGATTTGGAAAATGACAATAACAGAGTGCATATAAAGAAGAAAAAACGTACATTTAAAACAAGTTGAAGGAAAGTGGAAGGTAATTATTATTTTCTAATGGAAATTATAGAACTATGAGAGATTCTAGTGAATGCTCTGACAATCGTGATGTAGACGATTAGTTATGCTATCTTTATCATAGATATGTTTATGTCAATCTATATTGTTGATTTATATAGTTATAGTATATATAGTTGATCTGTGTAAATTATTTAAGGAAACTTGGTAGTGTCAGATACAATGATGTACTTGGGAAATAACTAATAGAGTTTTGTTTTATTTTATTGTAAAAGGTAGATGTGATGTATAGCTAATAAATATAGTGGACACGCTTGCTGGCGCGGCGTGCGGTGGTGGGGGCGCGGAGAGCGGGAGCTCGCCGCGCACTCTTGTACCGGCCGCCGGGCGAGCAGGAGCGTCTACCGTTGCATACATACCTTGTGTTTTATTACCACACTACAACTGTACAATTACTACGAGTAATTAGAAGTTTAACAAGTTGGTAACTCAGAAATTCCTTGTTTATAATTATGCCATTGTCATAAATTTTTAGATCTTGTATAGGTCAGTTTAATATTAAATCATTTCAAAATCCTAATGTCAAATTTTAATGATTAGAAGCCTTTGCCCTGCACTGGACATTAATAGGATGAGACTATACTTTATATTCATGGCCTTTTTGGTAACATTTACGAAATTTGTTGTATGGCTTGAACTAGAGAAGTCTATTTCTGGTCTAAGTCTCGTGTTTGAATGGCGGCCAGTGGTTGTCCACTAAGCGTTGTAATGAAATCACTTTTCATAGAGATTTAATAGACGAAAATGGTACAAAAATAGTTGAAGAATTGTATCAGGAAGAAATGATGTAGACTTGTTTTTTTTAATTCTATTTGTTCGATCCTCGTAACAAGTTAATTGCGGGCTAAATCGGTAGTAGATTACTTACCGTATTATCGGTAGTAGAGGAAAGTTTTGAAATCGACAATGAACAATTTATTCAAAAGAAGCTTATAAAAGCTTCTAAATATCTTCACAATGCTCTAGCCGGCGCAAACTATACGAAAATATGTTAACAATTCATAAACATCACACTCGAATATTTTTACAATGTTTATTTGATTTAAAAGCGCCAGCAGCAACGACATAACTCTCCCTCGCTGAGGATTGTCCCAAGAGGTTCCATAGTTGTTCACTTTGAGAGCAAGATTTAGTGTCAGCTAGTAAACTATTAATGTTTCACGAAGTTTTATGCCAGGAATAAAAAGTTAGTTTATATTATATGGATGTAATAAAGAAAAAATGGTGATACATCTTATGAAAACAGCAGAAAGTGGATGTAGTGTAAGGTAGGTAGGTATATAAAACAACTCAACATTTATTTAGGCATATAATTTTGTATATCGGAACTAATGAAATTGTTCGTTAGTGAGTCGTCATCCTTTATAAGCAGGAGGCGAATTGAATAAATAAACTCTGTACTTTAGTACAATTATATTACTTTAATATACAATTATATTGGTTAATATTTTTGAATACTTTGTACTGCCAAAATACTAAAATACTTTGTACTGCCAAAATACTAAAATTCGGTACTGCTAAAATAGCGGCTTAACACCCCCGCCCCGGCCAGCCTCTCGCTTCAGTAAACTTTTGTTGTGCGAGTTAAATATAGGAAGGTAATACAAATTATTATTTCCTGTTCAACAAGGTAATTTCAGTTCATATAAGCAATAAGATCGTATCGTATTGATACATATATTTTGAAAAGAAAAGTACTTACAAGGGTACCTCGAAAACATTTTTCTCCAAGAGTTTGGGGAGCGTCCGGGAAGTGAAGCGCCCTCAAATACTGTTTTTTCGGCTACATCGAATATTTATCATATGTAAATATATTCCAGATAATATTCCTAACCGCATCGCTCACCGATCGAGCGATTGTTACACACCGTATAAGTTAATGTTGCGCTTAATAGAAACAGCTTACGGATCAAAATCGTATTACCTAAGAATATTATAAATCTTTTTGTATTTTTGTAACCGACATAAATATCTGTCTTCAAAATTATAATCGAAATATTTAAGCCAGTTACAGGGTTTTGTTAGATAATTTTTTGGGTTAGTCCACAGCATAACATAATTATTTATTATTTATAACTTTATAACCTACCGTTGAAAGAAATCGGTTCTATGACATTTTCAAAATGGCGGGTGTGTGACAGCGAGTTTTGATTTTCTTTTACGTTTCCGACTTCAGTCGAGTTTTGATTTCGCTTTGATGTACGTGGCTGTCAATATAGCTGTATTAATAGCTGCAAGCAAAAAGTGAGTCGTTTGGAAATGCAACAGGAGTAAAATAATAGTTGGCTAGCAGTGTAGGAATTATTTGTGCTCTGCAAGCTCTGTACGAGTATAGTTAAGAATATTCTAGGCATAAAATTAATTGAATGGACTTGAATATGTTTTTAAAAATCCCTAGAAGATTTCCAGGTGACTTACAGAGCAATTTTAATAATCAAATAATACATTTTTCCTAACCTTAGAATTCTTATTGTGATAATGGTTAAATTTGACTACTGCTTAAACGTGATTTATAATTTATAATATGCTAAGGGCAATAGCCACCAATCTAATCAAACGGTAAAATGAATTTGAGAAAATGAATTCTTATGTAAAGCTGTTTCAAACACAAGTACACAAGTATGTGACAGGTGAATTTAAAATAGCATAGTTGGTGACATTTTTTAAGGTGGCTTAAATGATGAAAAAAATGTGACGAATGCGAGTAATTATGAGCAAATACAGTTTGACTGGGATGGGGCTTATGGTGTGCAGGGCTGACGTCTGCCAGGTCATGGCTATTGGCCTTTGTATGTAATAAATAATTAGTGAACAGATTTCTAACCGTACAGGAATACCGTGACCCCACTCCACCAGGCCATTGTGCATTGTGCGTGAATAGGAACGGATCAAACGATGGTGGAAAAAATATTTGAGGTTGAAATTGTGATACCTTAAATTGCAGTTGACGCATAACATCAGGGCCCTTGAAGACTACTGCTGGAAAGCCGTCGGGTTTTGTTTGTGAAAATGTGAATTTACTTATTAAAGCGTGAATTTAATCCGTTTTTACTGATTTATTGTGAGTCCACTGTGAGGAATAAATAATGACGTATTGATAAAAGAGCTTTCACCGAGAGGTAGCGTTTCACAAAGTAATTTATTGGTAAGATACTCATAAACATTATTTGCCTACTACACAGGTAAACTACATTTAAAAGGATTACGCGAGCGAAGCCCTAACTATGCGTTCGTGACCCGCTTGCCGTCGACGGCGCATGCTTATATGCTTCATGTTGTCTGCAGGTTAACTTCGCTTAATTTAATAATATGGTACTTGTCGTAATGGTAATCTTTCGCCAAGGGCGCAGTATGGCAGTCCGCGGAGCTGGCTCGGCGAGGCACGGTCGGCCGACTCGTTCCCGTCAGTGCAGTGGTTCTAGTGATGGGTGAGGTTCCCGAGGTGGTGGTGGACGGCGCGGAGGAGCCCGACGCCGCCCCGGACGTCAACGACGTCGCACACCAGAACGGAGATGACGGGTAAACCATTCGTACCAACTAAGTCGTAAAGTACTCAGCTAGGAATGATTCATGGCTAAAGCTAAAATGTTCATTATTTTTAGTCGGAACGGTTCTATTTTTGTTAAAAGTAACAGTAGGGAAGCGTGGCCGTCGGAATAATAAAAAATACACCGGTGAATAGATGTTACGAGCCGTTCACGTACCCATTGAAATAATGCGATCGGTTCGGTAACAGAAATATAATGCACTTGAGAACATTAAGTGCAATAACAACATTTGAATTGGAATTTTTCTATTTTGTAGATTGGCCATTGACCCCAAACTGGGCTGCCGTGTTCATTTCCCGAGTGACGTCATACGAGAAACGTGAGTTGCCGCTCGCGCTTGGCTCGGGCGTCTTGCGCCCGTGACGTCACGCAGTCTTATCACGTCTTAAGTAGTTAGTTGCTTGCTCCACTATCGTCATAGACTTCTTGCTATGCTTTGTACTATTTCTGTCGTATCCACGCAAATTGCGTTTATGCACTGCTGTTAGAATAAAACAGGATTTACTATTTCTTACTAGAAAGCTTTTGAGTTAATCTACTCGTATTATCATATAAATAGATTAAACTTTATATACAACATCTCTTTATCAAACAAAGTCCTTCTTTACTCCTACTTTACATTAAAAGTAAGATCCTATTTTCCTTATCTCAGAAAAATTTGCAAAGCTTTAGGAAACCGTTTACAAATCTTTTCTCCGAATGGCCAGAGATTGGTTCTGACAGCCGGCTAATGAGTAAGTTCTTTCTCACCCTCATTAGAATGTCATTTAATTAAAATTTTAATTCGTATTTCGCGTTGTATTAATTTATTATTTTAATTTATGCTTTGGATTATAATATCTGTGTTAATGAATATCGGACTTATTTCACATTATACATAAGTCTAGTTCAGGTCAAAAATTTCAATCTTGCACTCATAAAATTATAAGAATTGTAAGTACATAATATGTTTTATTTCTTTTTCAGGTAAGTGAATGTTATATGTGGGTATGTTAAATACTGAACTAGTTTGATTACGTCATAGATTGATTCTGTTTAAATTAAGCGGTTTTGTGGAGTTTCCGGGTTGATCTAACTTTACTATTTTAGTGACTTAACTTTACCTTTGTGTTTCGTAAAGCTGAAATGGAGTTGTAAAAGAGAACCCAAAGTTTTATGATTTCTTTGCGGGGTGTTATTGTTTCGTTATTCAGCGTATCGATGCAGGTACAAGGTAAGTTGGCTTTTTATCTTCACTTCGTGCGTCGGTCGCATTTTAGTGCTGGCATAAAAAGAGAATATAAAGCGTTTGAACTAGTGCCTGGAAACTATCGCGTCAGTGGAAAAACAACTATAACAGTTATTTGAGATGAATCGGTTGTAATGAAAAAACAATAGACGGTGTTGTTTATGTATAATATAATTAACTCATAAGACGCTACGCGTAAATAATTATTTTTTTCGTTTGTAACATCTTTGCCGCGTTATATAAAATAAAATATTAGTATTTAAGTAAATATAAGTTCCAATAAAATCTATTACATGTTTTGCCTACAATAATATGAAGTATTTCGGAAGTGTTTTGAACTTCTACTGCTTCAATTATTTAAGTTTATAATAAGCTAATAACGAGTATATGTATTTTCTAAATGGTAATTGCCATTACTCGTAACTTGATGAATAATATGTATTCAAATTTAAATATCATGAACATTTCGCCAACTGCTACGTTGGAGGTAGAAGAACTCGGATCGGCACTTATTTGAATTTCAATTTGAGAATAAGTTCGTTACATTCTCCTTTTCAATCAAATCTTTTTGATTTTCGTTATATTAACATAAATTATGCACTGAGTAGAGACTGATTTTCGATTTTGAAAATATTTTGTATAATTTTAACAGGGAGATTCCCTTTGCGACATTTGTTATTTTACGGAATTATTAAAATATTTTCTTAAAATAACACAGTCAGAATAAAAAAACATTTAATGGTGACCTTAAAGTGCGGAGGTACATTAGAATATAGAACTATCATTAGAAATGTATTGTACAAATCAGATAAAGATGTAATAGCTACCCATAAATTATTGTATGCAATGGTAAATTGCTCTTCTTTCACTTCTACACAATTCTTTACTTTAACACAATTATTACCTATTGTATTGTAACAGATGTATAACATTTACACAACAATAGCAGTTTTGTGTGTTTTGTGATATAATTTCAGCTGTTAACATCCAACGTACGCCTACATCCGGCTACCATGTTCTAGCAGAATTATCTAAAAGTATAAAGAATAAACCTATTAATCTTCCACTGCTGGGCAAAGGCCTCCATCAATCGAAATCATGTTTTGGCTTAATCACCACGCTTGCCAAACGCAGACGGGTGATCCCAAACCCGGGCTGTGTTCAGAAAAACCGATACAAATTTTACTCGACCTAGTAATCGAACTCAGGACCCCGAAACCACGGCCCTTGCTTAAACTACTAGACCATCGAGGCGTAAGATGCCAGAGTGTTTAAGTGAGGCGTGAATTAAGAAGTCTGAATTAATACATTATTATACTGCGACGGGGTGCTATCTCAGAGTTCTCTCAGGGCTCTCAATGCGTCTCCCGTCGTAGGTAATCGTAGTAGGCAGTTTAAATAAACATGGGTATGTGATCTGGATTAACTGATTTTATTTCACAACAACACTTCACGACTTTTAACAACTATTGCACTATTACAGAATATTAATATTTATAGAGCTCCGTCTAGCTCCGCAGTAGGTCTAGGTCTCAATCACTGATCAAAAAAAATGCAAAAATAGAACATAATAGACAAATTTTGAATTTTGAATTTTGAAGGGACGTTAATTAGCGGCCAGTGGGCGCGCAGGTAAGATATTTCCAGCCATCATGGAGGCCTGAACATCCATGAAGGCTGGAAGGAACGGGCACCGTTACAATACTATATTATTATACTATTTGAATCAAGCTGGTATACGCACCCTCGTCATTGTCTATTCTAGTTTATTTGTTATTACGATAGAGACACTTTCGCTGATTATGGAATCGAACACGCGATGCTATCCGACTACTTACCTAATAGAAAGGAACTATATCAATCATAGTCGTTTACTTAAACTGTATCTATCTACCCTTATTATAAACCTTTGCCGTGTCCACTTATTTATAACAATTTTTACATATATGTAAATAAAGCTGAAGAGTTTGTTTGTTTGTTTGAACGCGCGAATTTGGTCATATTTGAAAAATATTTTTTGTGTTGGATAGTCCATTTGACGAGGAAATGTGTGGAATGGAAACCGAAAACCACGCGGACGGAGTCGCGGGCGGCCGCTAGTATTATTTATATAAGTAGTAGTTTAAGGTCCAATATTGTTAATATACAAAATCATCGTACTTGACGAGTGATCGTATAAAAAGGCGTAAATTATTGCCTCTTTCGTTTTAGTTTTGCTGGTACTTTTTCAACTACTCAAACCAGTTAAGGAAAATGCAGATCTTGTTACTACGAATGTTCAAGCAAAATAATGAAAGTGATAGTATCTACGCGAACTGAAAAACGTGGTATCATAAACGACACCATGATAACACTAAAGTAAAGAAAGTTATGTAAAAAAATAATAAAGTATTGCAACACTCCGCTAAGGATTTAAATTGGCAAGAAGCCAGCCTTAAAGCCGCGCAGTGAAAATCATCAACATAGATTTTGTTGTTCGAAATATTTAATTACGTTATCTGAAATCTATGTGCTGATGATTTAGCTAGCCAATTTCTTGCCAATTTAGGCTATATTCTCAGCAATATCAAATACATTTTTTTTAAATAACTTTACGTAACTATACTCTTGTCATGGTCTTATGATACTACACTATTTTGCGTACGCCTAATATTATTTTAATACTAGCGGCCGCCCGCGACTCCGTCCGCGTGGATTTAGATTTCCAATATCTTATGTGTTATTCTGATGTATAAGCTATATTGTGGTAAAGTTTCATTCAAATCCATTCAGTAGTTTTTACGTGAAAGAGTAATAAACATCCATATATCCACACATCCATACATCCATACATCCAAACATACAAACTTTCGCCTTTATAATAGTAGTAGGATAAATGGTTTGAGTAGGTACGATACATTGCGACTTGTATTTGACCACCAAAAATAGTCAATTAGAATGCCGAGATGTTTTACAACAATTTCACTAAACGGTTCCATTATTCTGATCTTCATTACTAATGAGTTAAAAAATTATGCGTTAAATTAAAATTCTTGTTGGAGTATACCGTAAAGTTACTCGAATCAAAGAGTTTAATTAACGTTCAGGAATTTCACCCACACCTTTTTTACGAAAAAAAATTTAGTCATGGTATATTTTTTTTTTCAACTTCTCCACGATGTTTTAGAAAGTTTTTAAATATTTTAGACGGAATTCGAAATGATAACTAAGAGGAATGGCTGTATAACGTACAAAAATCGATATCTGATTCAGGTTTAAACAACAATGTAGGTATCAGCTTTCCTTATCTTTTATTTTCTAAATAAACAGGTAAGCTCTTTATCTAGAAAAAATAAGTAGATCACTTTTTTCATTCTGTAAGTGGTTCCCGAAGGTTTATAAATTCTCAGATATTGAAATGATCTAGACTTTGTGGATTTACTTAGTTCAGCTATATCATCACTTTCCTTGGAAGTTACTCAACTTTGTAATAACATCTGGAGTTAAAGTACAATAATAGAGGCTATGTAACCAAGAGTAAACTTCGAGTACTTACTGAACTCTTAACGTTGAAAGAAATTTGATTCGTTGATTTAGGTCGTATTGTTTATACTTAATTCGCGTTATATCTTTTCTGCTCCTGGAAGTCATTTGTATTGTTATTTTAATTATTATAAAACACCTCTAGTTGGCAGCATATTTACTGTATTTAAGAGAAGCATGTAGCGGTTGTGTCCAAAAGTTAATCGATATTTGTACTCGATTACCAAATGGGATTGAGATATTTCTACACGGTTAGGAAGATAATTATGTAGATATGTGTTCTCTGTGCATATCTATGCTAATATAATAATGCTAAAGGGTTTGGTTTAACGTGCTAAAACACTGTTTCGAGATGAAAATTTTTTTTTCTGTTGGAAAGTCCATTTTTCAAGGAAAGCTTTAAGCTAAAACATAGCACTATGTGTGCGGAAACTAAGGCTCGTATTAATAAATCACACTAAACTCTGAGATCGATCTTGAGTGCGAACTTAATATGTCATTCTCATAAAAAACAGCATCTCAAGTTCGCGCTCAAGATCGATCTCAGAGTTGAGAGCGATTTATTAATACGAGCTTTAAATCCACGGGGACAAAGTGATATAAAAAAAGTTCACATAGTCGGATAACAAGTTCTACACAAAGTAAGTGTTACCGCTTATCATAAATGAAATTGTATAGGTAGATCTTATTCTTGTGAATCACTTAAACATACAATGAGGAACACAAAGCCCGGTCTTAACAATTGAAGCAACAGCACAAATGGCTGCGGGAATCCAAACAACAAAGATCAAATTAGTGGTGAAGATAACAATTTGCGGAGGGCGGATGGTTTTTTTCACATCCGACAGTTTTCGCCTTTTCGTTTTTCTTAGGCGGGTTGATGAATAAGGCTTTTTGAGGTCGAGAAGGGCTGCGTTGGTAACTGCATGATTTATATAATCCACTTGAAAAGATAAATGAGACATAAATATGTAGTTTTATTATGTTTAGTAGGTCGTTTTGGGTTCTGAATTTTAGTTGACCTAAAATTTTTTTTTTGTTCTGTTAACCCCACCATTAGAAATGGCTGAATAATATTCTACAAGATAGTAGTATTCTGTGCTAATACTAACAATATAATCTCTTAATCGCAAACCCTGGTATTTATAAAATATGGTTTTATCAATAGCTCCCTATTGAATTATAGATAGGTCGTAATATACGATTTCGTATGAATTAACTTTATTAATAAGTACTCATATCGGATGGCACTTGTATTTGTATAAAACCAGTTATGAATTTTGAAATCGGTGCCGTATTTATGTAACGTGTGTTTTTTTCGTAATAGATGTAAAATGAAATAACAGGTTCATTTGTCATTAATATATCCCATTATTATAATAATGTAAGAATACTTAGAATTTCGATACCAGAAGGGAGTATCTACTTATTCTACATATTTATATGAATTCGAAGAGCTGCATTTTCAAAATTAATATTGCAGTAAAATGTATTTATTATGCAATTTATATGCAAGAACATAGATAAATTTCATATGATAACAAAAATCTAGGTTAATGCGTTCACATGTTATATAAAAGGTAGCTTATTAAGCCAACAGAGGCTATAAAAGGTTGGAAGCCGTTAGTTTGGCCAGTAGATTCTATATTTCTTGAGAAAATCCGCAAACTGCAGAAAAGGGTAGGATTAAATCCTTTAAGTAAGTACCCGCGATTTCTCTGCGGTGAATAATTTAGTATGATAACTGGACGAATTCAGCCACAAGTTTGGGTAAGATTTAGAAAATAGCAAGCCTCTGATACCTGCCAACGGATTAGATTTTTTTTGGTGTGTATATTAAAATATATTATTTAACAACAGACCCATCTACACTGTCGATCTAAATCTCTCTTGTAGGTACATTATTTACTTCTAAGAAAAAGGAACAAAAATATAAGATTGAATAAATAATATAAAAAAGATCTAGCCTGTAAAATATACAGCCATTTTTAATTCGAAGGGTTGATCGCATAGCCCCTTTTTATATTACAATGATAAAAGGGAAAATGGATAAATAAAAAATAAACTCAAGATAAGGATAAAATTCCTTTTTGTACGACCTTTTGGTGAAGGAATTTGACGATATCCTCAAGGATCACATTTAACCCACTTCAAGCCCTTGGGTGTCTTCTGACTTATAGAATATTGATTATTGACTTGATTTCGAAAATGAACTCGTAATATCTACTAGTTTTTTAATGTTTATTTCAAATTATTTTGATCGACTTTATCACGCGAGTCAGGATGAATGATGATGTACCTACTCAATTCGTTAAGAAACACAAGTTGTGTAGGTACATAAAAATATGAAAAAATATTGACAAGTAAAGTTTACAGCTGATGCGGTTGTAATTCATGACCAAATTATTATTTATAAATACATAGCATCGTTCTCAATTATAAGAGCTATTATATAATATATAGTATTTGGAAAAAAAAACATTAATATTTTACTTTCTTATGACTGAAGATATGTCAAGCTCAACTGTAGGGATATTCAGCCTTCAGAAATAATTTAAAGTTTGATATTTGAATGTCATATGTATTATGCAACGTCTGTCTTAGTTTTGTGTAAGTTGTGGCCCAAGGGTTAAGGTTGTTGCCATTAATCATTTCTACGAGTATAGTGGGTAGGTTGACTGACAACGACTTGTTAAATTCAGCTCAATTGAGTTGAAAATTCATTTGACAACTACACAAAGTAAGTATAATTACTCCTGATAAAATGTCTATTATGATAAGACCTTATAAAGTTATTGTGAAATAAATGTAGTGCCTAGAATATCCCTTTTCTTCTCTTGGGTGTCTTAAATGGTGACTTAGAGACATTTCGGGGCTTACCGCCGGACGATATACCAGTAGAATTTGAGAGTATGATAAAAAAGAACCAGCCATATTAAGATAAGTACGATTTAAAGGACTCATTGAATGTTGTTATTTTTTTCAAGTGTTATATGGTAACTAATCTCATTATCTGAGTGAAGCAAAGTTTTAAAATATGTTCACTCAGATAATATAATATCTAAAGTACATTATAAAGTATGTAATCGTAGTATCATTTGCATGAAAAGCGCACGCTTTTCAAGCGTTGAACAAGTTTCAAGTTTCTCAAAAAACTCTTTTCAAAATTCTCTTTTAGAAATCAGATATTTATCTGATGCTGGCAGTCCATGAAAAGTAACATTTTCGATACGGCGAACTATACCTACGGGTTTTTGTATATCAATGCCTACAGTTCAAAAAAAGTTTGATAACATTAACCTATTAGTGAACCAGCTAACAACATAACAAAAACATTTGCTTTCATAACCCAATACGTTGCAGGTAATTGTTTGATGATAGAACACGATACGGTTTTGTTCCCAAACTTTGATAGAGCCCAATTTCAATCAAACTGTCACTAAACAACTCGCGAACATATATCAGCTTTTGTCGCCAACTCGGCGCAGGGCGTCTCAGCTACGCGCAGGATACAAAGTGAAACTTTCAGCTGAACCACTTGGATGTCAGTGTGAAGAGCGATTAACCGTCTTTCGGCGCGATCGCGGGGCTTTTGATAAACACTTAACCGCGCTTAAGAGTGCGTCAAAGTATGCGAGGAATTTAAGGCATCGGAGGGGAGTGGGGCGTGGGCGGCGGGGGTCTGCCGCCCGCCCAACGCGCGACAGTTGGCCTCTCGGCTTCGGCGGGCGCGGAGCCTAGTCTGTACCTGGTCTCTAGGCGACACTTCGCTCGCTTCGCGGTTCGGTGCGATCTCGGCAAGTTTTAAAAATCATATATTTTATTAGGAAGTGTTGGAAAATTTTGAGGGTAGTGGTGGAGGGAAATTGACGATGTGTGGTCACCACGCAGCTGCTTCGGCTGGCTGACTGCTCACCCATGCAGGTCTCGTCACCACGTGCACAGGTAAGCACTTTCAGTCAGACTTGTATTCTCAGCTCACTCTTTTATAAGTTTATATGTAGCTTAATAATTGTTGTATCACTACCACTATGATTTATCTACTTACTACGAGTAAAACACTCGTAGTTAAGTTTTGCAGTGCCTTTAACTATTTTATTGTAAGTTGTAAGACTCTTGTTAAGCCTTTCGTTGTTTTTTGATGCAATTTTTATAGGTACCTCCTATTATCAAAATAAATATTTATGAACATCTACTCCAACTTTAAGTTTATTTTTTAATAAAAGATCATTAATCTAGGTAGGTATCTCAAATTAAGTACTGGCAGTATTTCTTGGAATTTTGGGTATCTTATATTCTTAATTAGAAAAAATAAAAGTCATCGTTAATTTTTTTTATAATAAAATCAATGAAAATGTGTAAACCTAGTCAGATTTTTTTTATTGCTGATATAGCTGTTAATATACATTACCTAGGTAGGTAGTTAAGAAAATTAGTGCAAAATAAAGCGCGCTTGGTTTGCATAATTAGATTTTCAGGAATACATTGTTAAATTCGATATGACCCAATTACGAAACAATTTATGTCTAATAACAATACACAGTTTATGAGTAGTTACATATTTAGGACTGCGCCGGCGTTAAACACGTAATGTCTTCAATAAATAACTGTAACTGTTTTACAACTATTCGACTGTAAACTTTAAAATAGTACTCGTACCTACCTTCAACTCATGAGTCCAATGGAAAGAAAGAATACGAGGCTAGTTTCAACTAAATATTTACTCACGTTGGTACTAAAATGTAATGTTGTTGCATTCGACACGCACGGTTTTGGAACGTTTATTATATGTTTTATTACTATAAATTATACAACAATATTAATGTCGATGATAGTAAATTTTCGTGGTACTAGTTAATTAATTTTTATTGTACTTACCAAATGACCGAAATTTTTACCTAAAATACAGGTAGTTGGGTACCTACTTTGCAAGTTGTTTTGAGTAACCTTGCGATGTTTGTTTTAGTGTACAATTTCGGTTACAGCTTCTGCATAAATGGTCAAAGTTTGAGTGCTTCAGAGAATCTTCCCGCACACTTTTATTATTCATGTTTGTACAAAACCAGTTTGTATTAATCTGTAAAGTTTATTTGCTTTAAGATACTGAAGGGAATATGTTGTACCCATACTTAAAGTTGGGAACATAGTTTCCACTGCTTTTGTTTTAAAGAAAGTTGTTTCATATAAAATATAAATGAAGAAACAGTAACCTACCCTACTCTTATACTGTACAGAATATACCTACAGTGTTCAATAACATTATATACAATTTTATCTGATATTTTGTTCAACCGTATAAATGCCAATAATATAAAATAATGGACAGTGATGAATGGCCCCTACCATTGCGTATGTTAGGTATATGTCGATTAGATGATTAATTTATCACTGGGTAGGTAGGTACTAAAACTTTTGAATGTGAGGGGATTACTTACTACTCCGCTCCCGGATTGAGACATTATTTTGTTTAATAATTTACGCTAACTTATGGTGGTACCTTCATATGTAGGATATGTGGACAAAAAGTCAAAAGCTACTTTGTTTTATATTAGGTATGTGAATTTAAATTACTCAACGGATTTCAATGTGGTTTGTTTCATAGATACAATTATTCTAGAGGATGTTTTACCTAGGTATACCTATGATTTACATTTTCACTATTGCCTTTATAGAACAATATCAGAATAGATTCAGAACGCATCTGGGGCTTCTAAACTTCACTTTTGTGATTTAAATAAGCGATACCTATATCCTTTTGTTGCAGCAATTGTGGATTTCCAACCAATCAAACTAGATTTGTGCCAGCGCTCGGGCCTTTTATGGTTCATACCTGCGAAGATTTGTAAATAAAGAGAATACTTAAACTTTGACTCAATTCGCCAACTTTATTCCATTTGTAATTATCTGAATTCTTTTTCCGCACAAGATATTCCTTTCATGTCAAATCGCCAAAAAAATAAGGAAAACGGTTAGGTACTGATTGTGCCTTCGTTTGGATCGGCCCGTCCCGTCTCGCAACTAAAAAGAAACTTAGTCAATTTTGCAGACAACTTTTTGTATTTTCTGAAGTGGGACTTGTTACTATTGTTTTTTGCTCTTTATTTACACAGATGTGTTGATATGTTTACTATTTGGTACGAGTAAACACAACAGATACAATATAAACAAAGTGGCCCATTGTTTTGTTTTGAAATCAAATCAATAAGGTTGAAACCACTTATGTGGGTAGACAAGGCCGGCTGCGGGGATTAAGTAAAAGGGATTTATCGAGATTTTTTTTTGTAAAATTAGTATCAGTTTTACAAAATTACGTTAACTCGACATCTGACTTGATTGAGCCCTAAATAAAAATCACAGACATGTATGCTAAAAACAAGCAAATGACACTATTTCACGTAGGTCCCGTCTGTACTTTAAATTATATTTATTCCATTAACAAGAAATATATACGTCTTCTGAAGTAACCTATACAAGAGTTACATAATTTGAAACAGAAATCTTCATTATTCCGAGGGCGATAAGATGTTGTACAAGGATCATCGCGGACTCAAACTTTTGTCTTAAAATTAAATCTTTAAATAATATTTGAGAGGAACTTTTAGTCCACGAGAAAGGCCGCGACCCTTCCCCTACAGTAACTTTATACATTAACTTTGTAAGATATTTCATGCCACATTATTCCTCTGAGGCTATTGTTTCAATTGAAGTTCAACTGTAGAAGTTTAAATCCGGTCTCGGGTATGCATCCTCAATAGTTACTTTTATTTTGTAAGAACAAGGTAGGGTAAGATAATTATGACACTTAGTATGTAAGAGAGGTAGAGCTTAGTGGAATTTTCACTGGAATAGGCCCCTCGTCTGGGGAAGTACCTCCACTTTACAGAATATGTATGTTTATGCTATGTTTCTGCTGGTGAGTTAGGTCGCCAGACCTCAATTGGGGAGGGTATGGCTTTTCCGGTTGTTGATGTTCATGGGCAGCGGTGATCACTTATCATGAGGTGACCCCCTTGTTCGATTGCTTCCCTTTAAAGTAAAACAAGTGTCCTTATATTCATTACAGCTTAAAACGAAACGAAGCTGAATGTAGTTTTTGATGTATTCTGTTCTGAATTATGCATGGTCTACTAAATGAAATGAAATACGGTTCTGAACATTTTACGAACAAATGTTTTTTGTTAATAAAATGCAACTTCGGTCGCGTAATTTCAGCCTAGTGTTCTACACTTAGAAAGTGCATGTCACGTGGAATTCCGTCTGATTTTGGTCCAGAGAACTGTATATCTAAAGAATAGTTTAAAATAAAAACTCCAAAAAACAGTATTTGTCGCAATTTTTGATAACAATGCGTTAAATAGTTATTTTTTGGATTTACCTTATATCCTCAGCTGTTAAGATTTCATTTCCATTAAGTATTTTGCTCAAGGCAAAACGTCAATCAGTTATTAGTGGACATGTACTGCATAATATTACCACGTTAACTTTATTTATAAAGTGTGTTAGTTTAAAAAGTTATTTGTAATTAAGTACGTAAGTACGTGTAGGTTTGTTTCCGCATACAAATTCTCGTGAAGCTGATTATCTATAGTACTGGGTATATCGTGGACAGGCGGGTCATGTCACGTCGAATTCCGTCTGATTTGGGTCTTGTTAATTGCGGATGCGAAGGGCCGCGTAATGATATAATGCACTCGGACCGCGTTCGACTCCTTTTGAGCACTTATCGAGCTTGTTCATAGTAAGGGTGATTGGTTTAGAAGTCGGCCTTAATGCCAGATCAGTTTGTGTATTTTAACTCGCATGTCAAAGGCATTTTGGGTTCTAATAGGAGTAGCTCAAGCTAAGATTGAGGTAGGGAAACTTTTTATAAGAAATGTTAAATTTTTTTTTGCTAAAAGGCCAATGTCTTGTTGTAAACTGTTGCAACCTTTTCAATAAATAAAAAAATGTCATGAAACTTTAACTTGTACTAGTTTAATATTATTTATGAAGTTTTTCTTGGTCCGCTGTTATGTGTTCTGTACCCTTTAAAAGAGTGTAACCATTCGTTTGAAAATAACGTCATTTGTACAGAGCCTTTATTCGAGTTGGTACTCCTAGAGCAAAGTAAACGCTTTCTCAACGGCTAAGAAAAACACTGTGAGATAACACGTAGTTCAGCGGTTATCTCAAAGCTGTCCTTTAGAAATACTAAAAGCGTCATTTGGATGCATTTATTATCACAACCGCCCCGTAAAGGAACACGACTGCAGGGAGAAACCATTGAAGAACATTGCTACTGTATATTTATCAACCGATATCTCCATTTCTAAGTTTATACGAGTACATGACCTATTCCCAAGTTAAACCGAACTTGCTTATTCTATCTATAACTATGGTTTTCCGACTTAGTCCAATACGTTTTATTGACTTAGCCTGTAGTTGAATGTTAGAAACCTATCCAATTCAAATATTCTGTTAAAATTTTGGTTTGGTTTGATTTTTGGTTAAACGTAAACGTTTGTAAAAATAAATACTAAATTCCATATACATATTAAAATCTCAAATCTTCTTTCACGCAAACTTCATCTTAGTTTTTTTTTTCGGAAATTTTGTTTGGAGCCTCATAGCGTGTATCATAGATAAAATACAAATACACACTACATATAGGTTCTACAAAAATGTAACAGATAGGCTTTCTTTCCATAGCTTGGCAGAATTCGACGTCACCCTGTCACAGAAAATGTTTATAGCACTCAACAGGAGCAAGTATTTTTCAAGAGGAAAACGTTTCTTGACAACCCAATGTCGTTCATCATTGTGACGGCTTAATGTTGTCAAGAGCCCCTAACACCTTTGTGTGTCGCCAAGGATCTTATTTTTATTAATATATAAAAATTTTGATAGCGGTATTCGATGACAAGTCCTTAACTCTTAAGGTGTTGTCACAAGCGCAATTTTTAAAAATAACAATTACCGTTAAATCTCTCGTCCGATGTTGATTTCATTCTGTAAGTAATGTTCTGGTTATGAACCTATAGTTCAATGGTTAGTTTTATCACAATATTCACAAGGTGGACACATTTTGTTCTCATAACGAACAGAAATACAACAATACAAATTTAACAGAATAAATTATAGTATTGATCATTTTAACTCACACCGTTGAGTTAAAAATTAATTGATTTCCCGTTTCACCCAACAACCTGTTTCACCGTTCGCCCTCAGGTGTATTTGACTGATGTTACAGTGCAAAGATAATTCTTTTTCCGCGAGTAAATGCGCCCTTTATTTATTTTTAATTTGGAATAAAAACAACGTTTTTGTCTTCCTGTCTCGTTATAAACGAGCAATTTCAAATCCACGGTATCAAGCTACATAAGTTGATAAAACAAAGAGTATTGTGTTTTCAATTCCGTCAGTACTAGGGTTTTGAATATCTGCATATATTCCTGATATTTATACTTCTATCTATACTCATGGAAATGTGCATCAGAAGAGTCTGTTTGTTTGTATGTTTGTTTGTTTGAACGCATTAATCTCGTTCGGTTCAAGTACGATTCGAATTGAACAATACCTTTTGCGTTTGATAGTCCATTAGTTGAGGTTGGCTTTAAGATATAATACATATACCTAACACTATGTATGTATGCGAAACCGAATTCCACGCGGACGGAGTCGCTAGCAGCCCTTAGTACGTTAAATAAAGAGTATTTTTAATGTGGGTTTTTACAGTTTGAGTGTCAAGAGGAATGGGAAGGGGAGCATTCATAGGAAAGTTCTGTATTACGCACTTATAGCCCTAGTCGTAGATACAAAAGAAGCTATGGAAGTGCAATTAGATAGTTCAAATAATTTTATTATTAAAGCGTTCACTTTAGTATCACAGTCCCACTTATACAGTTGTTATATATAAGCACTTAATATGCTTTATGCAGACGAATAACCCTATAAGAATGTATTATGTACTGGTATATAACGAAAATCGGCTTTAAGTAACTAGCCTGCCAGTCAGTTACAACGGTAACTAATTAATTAATTGGGGCTTGGAATGACGCGTTGTAATTGATTTATCTTAAAGCCAGGGCTGGGAATATCAATATCAGAGAATAGTTTATTTTTGATTAATATTTTGTAATTATTATACGCAATTTTTATCCTCATGTTTTGGAAAGACGGAGTTTTCACATCTATACTAATATAGGTACTAAAGCTGAAGAGTTTGTGTGTTTGAACGCGCTGATCACAGGAAGTACTCCTTCTACAGGTGAGAATTTAAAAAAAATATTTTCGTGTTCGATAACCTGCTTGACGAGGAAATCCATGAGTACGAAGTAACATTTACACTTAATTCGCATATTATTCGAAGTATAATCAAGTGTAATTTTATTTTTATTTATATGGTCAAAATGTGTTTTTTTTTGTTGCCACATTACCTACTTCTCGCAAGGAGGGCATTAAACATTTATAATACAATTAAAACTTGAGAGGCTTATCTTAAGTTATATTACTGTTTTCTAGCTAGAAGAAATGAGATTGAGGTCTTTTCAGTTGATATTACTTCTATTCCCACAAGGTTTAATAAATATTGTGACTCGTTTAACACGGAAAATTTAATATTTAATTAAATAATAATACCAAAATCCAGTTTAGCGTTTATGAAATATGCACATATTTACTGTGTTTTTGCATGGTCGTCTGAAATTAACGGGATCGGCATGGACGGATTAACAGAACTTTTGCTACGAGTGTTAGCATTAAACGTTTTCATTATTAATGTTGAGCGTCAGTCTTATGCCGTTTCTTTATACTGCTTAGGAAGTGAAAACACGAGAAAATTTATTTCACTCCGGCGTTGAGTCAGTTCGCGCAATGAATAGATAATTTTTCCAGTCCCTTCATTAGTGAGTTGGCTGCAGTATGTGGGTTGCTCGTTAGGCCGACGTTAGGCACTCTCAGTTCTAATTTATTGAATTAAAAGACTTCTTTATACATAGATTCATGCAGATACATATTTTAATTACATAAGTTTGTGATTCAACTATTGGTTAAACAGGGTTCACGTTAATTTAAAAATATTTTTTAACTTATTAATTTTACTTTTAAACTCGTTGATTTAAATACAAGGCAATGCTTTTTTACTACTGCGTTTGATCTCATATTCAAATTGGTAGTCAACTTCACTTGTAAAGTGGTATAGTGGAAAATGTTTAATTAAAAAGCGTGAATCTTGTCAAGGGTTGGATCGAACTTTATGATTGGCTTGGTTGATTCCTGCACCTGAGTTCTTCGTGTTTATGTTGTAAAATCACCGGTATTGTTTCAGCCTATTATGGGCTGCAACACAATACCTGTAGAAACTTAATGTAAGGCCAATCACGACCTTGCGTCCCAACAGTACATCATATAAAACAAAATCGATTTCCTACGTGTAAAATTAAAAAAATGGGTTCCACTTTATCAGAGTCATTTTATACTTTTATTTCCTAAAAGGGTGAGACAGACACAAATACTGCCATGTCTATTCGAAAAAATCTAATTAAGTGAATTGAAAAAGAGGGTTTATTACGAGGTAAGGCACTTAAAGAGAATTCTGCAAGAAGTTGTGGCTAGTTCAGACGCTTATTAATGGAATGGAAGAAAAAAATGAAGCAAAAACCATCCAATTACTTTCTAAAGAGTGCGCTTAATATCTTATATTAACCTTCGATCTTTAGGTTTTTATATCTTGTCAGATTTATGTACCGTGAACTACGGTAAGATCGTATATTGTACTAAAATCTGTAATTTTTACCTTTTAAATCAATTCTGATTTCCAATAGAAACAATAAGTGGGTTAATGAAGTATTCGACTGTGCACCGGGCACAATGCTGGCAGCAGGATTTTAATCGACTAAGTTGAAACGTGGTTTCATGATAAATAAATTATATCATTAAAAAATCTGTTTCTGAATATACATTTTCATTCATCACTAGTAATTAACATTTTTATTAAAGAACTTTGCAATGGTGGCTTTGTGGTACGGACCGTGCGTGCCTCCCGTACGTGAGGTCCGCGGTTAAAATCCTGGCCTACACCTCTGGATTTTTCGAAATTTATGTGTGGATTTGAGCCATTAGTTCGGCGCTGAGGGAAAACACCGTGAGGAAACCTCAGACATCCAGATAGTTTCTGACTTTAGTTCAGTTAGATGAATGTGTGACCATGATCCAATCTGTCTGGTTCCTTTCTAAGGGTAACGAAGCCAGTGGCAGTCGCTTCACTGTAATAACCAGACTCGCCAAATCCTGGATCACGGTCAAAACGAACTCCGCACAGAAACGGGATAAACGCTAGGAAGAAAAATTAATGAACTTTCACTTCTGTATTGAATGTGTTTTAAGTGGAGTATCGTTACTTGATTCTAAAATTTGCTAATGAAACAAATATAAGTTGTTCTGCGTGTTATGTATGTTATAGAATGCTTTATACGAAATGGGATTATCAAGGGTATTTGATAACTTATACGAGTTACATGTTGATAACGAAAAATTATCACAATATTATAGTTAATTCATAGTCGGCATTCAGTCAAAGGGTCCTATTTGTACAAATTAATAGATTTGTGTAACTCTAAAAGGACTTAATGTAACATGACACATGTATGTATATGTACATAAATTATGTCATAATAAGTTTATTATTTACTAGCGGCTACACGCGACTCCCTTCGCGTAGTATTCGGTTTCCGCACACATAGTGTTATACATACATATATAGCATGGTCATCCTCGACAGATGGACTATCTAAGACAAAATATTTTTTCAACACGTATCAGGAGTAATTTAGGTTAGCGCATTCAAACAAACAAACTCTTCAGCTTTATTTATTAACTAGCGGCCGCCAGCGACTCCGTCCGCGTGGGTAACGAACTGCCGCACACAGTCTTACTAAAAATAGCTGATTAAAACAACAACAAACTATCTATATGCATGCAGTCAACTTGCACACTTTTATGGGACTAATTACTCAGGATAGGAACAATAGTCAAATTAAGTGACGGAAAACGCGTATCATTATAAACAATAATCTGGAGACCTTATACATTAGAGAAATCATCTGTTCATCGCGATTCAGATCCGCGGCCGCGCCTCTAGCGAGGTGCGCCACCTATCGGCACATTTTAAAACTAAATAGTTCGCTAGCACAATTTACTATGATAAAATAAAGGAATATACAATAGCTTAAAGCCTACCTCGACAAATGGTAAGTGGTAAGTGGACTATCCAACACAAAATGTTTTGTCAATTCGAACCAGTAGTTCCTGAGCTTAGCGCGTTCAAACCAATTTGGATCTTGAGTTGCACGTGTTATTGTGAGTCAACCATAAAAGATAGACATATGCTGTTGGGGAATATTTTTTAGGCAATTTTATATGTAGAATATTTCCGTCATACATGATTTCTATGTGACTTTAACCATTTAGGCTGCACACGCGACTGAAGCTTAAGAAATGGAGTAAATTCTCCCGTTTTCCCCACATTTCCCTTCACTACGCTACTCCTGTTGATTGTAGCGTGATGAAAAGTATCCTATAATATGCCCAGGAGTATGAAGAACAATGGTACCAAGTTTCGTCAAATCCGTCCAGTAGTTTTTGTTTCTATAAGGAACATACAGACAGACAGACAGACAGACAGACAGACAGACAAAAATTTTACTGATTGCATTTTTGGTATCAGTATCGATCACTAAACACCCCCTGATAGTTATTTTGGAAAAATATTTAATGTACAGAATTGACCTCTCTACAGATTTATTATAAGTATAGATAAATTATAACTAGCGGCCGCCCGCACCTTCGTCCGCGTGGATTTTGGTTTCTGCACACGTAGGGGGCTTAAAGCGTTCCTTTAAATAATTATTCAGTTTGAACCCGTTGTTCCTGAGATTACTGCATTCAAACAAACAAACGCACTCTTTAGCTTTATTATGTTATTATAATTATAATTATAAAATTATAAATTTATTACTTTTAACAATCTGGATGTTTAATTTTTTTTGTGTAATTCACTGTAAATGCTGTACCGCTATCAAGGGATCGCTGGAGACCCCAATAATCGAATAAATCTGAAACTTTTAACTTTACCCCGTATTTTGCGTCCATGCTCGCTCAGAATTTTACTTCAAGTTTAATTATAATGCAATTATTCATTAATTGCCCATCATCGATAGTTGGAACTTTTGCGAATGATTTGATAATATGGTTTTATTTCTAACTCCATCAGAAAGCTTTGTACAACATGGTGGCAAGCGGTATAGGCTCTCATCGGTCGAGCCATAATTTCCAACTGTACACACTCCCACATTAATATTCTTGGACTAGCGCCAAAGACATTGTACCGGCTGTTTCCACCTGTTGTGATTTCACTTAAGTTACTAGCATCTTATCAAGATTGCCTGCCCAATCGGAGTATGTAAATGAGTAAATTAACTAATGCTATTTGCAGCTGAACAACAGTTATTGAAGGTCTGCCGATACGATCGTTCCCGCTCAAAGTGTTTTATGAGGCTCACGCTTATTTTACAGCCATAGTTAAAACAATAATTAGACACGGATAATAAAAGCATATCAGCTAGTCGGCGTTTGTATATAGCGTTGGAATTGTTTGAATTATACTTACAAGTTACATTATTATGATATACATCATCTATTTGACCGCTAAAGGGTACTAGAAAGTCGGTTGTTTCCATTGCCGTCTATTGTACTGTTTTTTTTTTATCAAAAAATGCCTTGTCGTGTTTAATAATCATGTCCAAATCATTCCCGGACAGAAAATAAAGCTAGTGGCTGTCATTCCATTGATAAAAAGACTGTAAAATTTCTAAATTATCCGCCCCTTCGCTCCAAGTTGACACATAGGTTTTGTTCTCGATGTTTATTCTATAAGTATTAATATGTAATACCTAAATGGTGGTTTTCTGGGTTATGATACTAACTTCATTAAGAGGCTGTCAATGCAGTTAGTCTATAGTTGAATACGTGTATAGTTATAAGAAACAAAACAGTATCAAATAAAAAAAATGTGTTAGCAACTGATAAATCAAATAAATGTAGCCCAAAGTAATATTATTTTAATCTACACATTTCGCATGTTTACGCAGACGCTTACCTACTGGGGAGTAATAATCTCGTATGTTAGTCCATTTTTACGTAGTTCAAAGATGACTCGACTACTGTCTATATGAATGTTTAATGTTACTGCCACACAAAAATAGGAAGTTATGTACGTCAGAAACCTATAAGAAAATAAAGGGGGACGCCGGCTGGCCATAGAAGTTTAGGCCCACAGTGCACACATATGAAAGTACTATGGAAATATAGAGTAAATAGTCATTAGTTAACTGGCGAAAGGAAGGGTTTAAAAAAAGTCAGTGTTTTTGGGTAAATGCATATTTATTATTTTCCATCAGTAATACAATCTACGATTTCCACCATATTAGCTGTTGAAGGTTGTAAAAAGTATTTGTTTACCTGCTACGGCTGAACCCGGATCGTCGGAGTCAGTATTCATGATGAAGTTGTTTAGTTAAACGCACGAAATAAAACCGATCACTTTGTTGATGCAAGAAAAACACAATTACTTTTTGATATTTTGAACTTTGACAGTTGAATTGGCAGATAATTTAGTGTTTCCATTGCGTAAAAAAATATCGATATTCGATTTTAGATCTATTCGATTCTAATATAGTTTAATAAAATAATGCAGCCTAAAATATACGTTTGATGCTTATAGGGCGTAGATAGATTTGTTTACACATAGCTGTCAAAAGGACGCAATTCCGGTGGGGTTAATAAATAGTTGAATTTCTTTTAATTTTTGTTATATTAACCCCAACTTCTAGCGACATACGAATAGCGCGAATAATTAAGAACGAATATTTTAGCTATTTTTATAAAATGGATCATCGTGTGCACTTCTTGGCCTTATTCCGGCATCCCTCTTTAGGCATCAAATCATATTTAATGCTATAATTATAGAAATCACTACTGAAGTAATCATTGTCTAAAATTACTAATTGTTTTTAAAAACATCCGACATCTATATACATAATATGTAGGTACGTATAACTCAAAGGTGACTGACATAGTGATCTATCAACGCCCAGCCCAATTCACTAGACGGATTGGGTTGAAATTTAGCATTCAGTAGGTGTTATGTACGTGGGCATCCACTAAAAAGGATTTTGATTTTGATAATTTCCACCCATAAGGGGATAAAATAGGCCACGTGAACGAAGTCAAGGGTGGCCGCTTAACTATTAAATCTGATTTGTAACATTTAAGGTAGGTACTTTGAAATTTGACCAATGCTCAAATTTTCTTTACTTATTTTTGATTTTGCGTCCTTCTGCACTTCACGAATTCATGTGTACCTACTTTATTGTAATTGAATATTCTGAAAGTATATCTGCACTTAAAACTAGACTACTACTACGTTGTAGCATTGCTAATATTCCTAACTAAGTACAGCACATTTGGTATTCGCCACCTGCGGCCTGGAATCCTGCATGCCTCGGGTTTACCGCAATTCAACGTGTTCAATAATACTACTGACGCCCAATAAGTGTTTATCACATTACATTATGCTGTATTGGGCATACGCTAAGCAAAACTGAATATTGCAATTTTGATATTCGAATATTTAAAAAAGTAACTGCTGTGAATACTCGTAATAAAGTGTTGTGTTTGTGTGATTGTGTATACAAATTGTGGATCAAAAGCGTAATTGCCAATTTTTTTTGTACAAAATCAGCTTTTCGAATCGTAGACCTTTTCGAAACATATTATGTTTCTGTGTTTTATACAATAATGTGGTTAATAATTATATTTAATACTTGCTTTATTTATATAGCAAATACGTCGAAAATTTAAATAAAATCTAGTGTAATTTTTGTGCAAAGAGTTGAAATATTGAAAAAATAAACCTTTATAGCCATTATCAAAATTGGCTTTGAAGCTGCAGTCCCGGTCAATCAGCCTCCCAATTCATTACTATGCAAGCAAACATTAATAGCGACTATAGAAATGCGCAAATTTTACCAAAACAACTTGTTTATCCCTGCTACGCTGGAAATACCTACCCTTTCTTGGAATAGGACCAGAGTTCCACCGCTTGACGGCTTCAGACACATTCGCCGCCGGGCTCGTTGTTTACTCGCTACTAATTAACTGATTCAATGCCCTCATCCAATAACTCGTTAATGTGCTATTACAGACTTTATGCTGTTATGCCTAATTCGGCATCAGCAGCCTTGTGAAACACACCTTTGCATTTTTTCCCAGATGTTTTAATTGATATATATATATATATATATATATCTATATATATATATATATATATATCAATTAAAACATTTATATATATATATATATATATATATATATATATATATATATATATAAATTTATAACACATTCTTTATTTCACTTTTTAAATTGTAGGCATTCACAGGAGAAAAGATTTAAAGTTTTTTTTTTCAAATATATTTTTAAGACGGAGAAGACATGTTGCGCCGACCCCACCTAGTGTGGGATAAGGGCAGGAGGATGATGATGATCTTTTCAACGAGTTACGTAAACATGGAAATAAAGAATACCTACAATTTTAAAAGCGACATTAAAGAACGTCTTTAACAAAGTTATGCCGAAATAATATCTTTGTATTTTATCGACTGGAGTAATTATAGACACGTTGCATCTTTAAACTCTTTTATTTGAGCTGTAGCCTGCTGATTATAAAACCATTGCTATACAGTATTCGAAATTATGTCACAAAGTTTCATATTTAGTTCCTATTTAGGATACGTTCATAATCTGTGTATCGTTTTACTTGTAACTGGCTTCTTTGAAACAGTAATAATATCGAAACCTAGTACGAGTATATCCTTAATTAACACTCCGATACAGTTGAAATAAACATCAGCACATCCAATCTTCAAATATAAACAAATAAGACGGATGTCTGGCAGTGCACATAAATATTAGAGCATATTTTGTAAATAATATATTCTACTCGTAACATTTACATCAAGACCGCGTCAAATCAATGACTGTAG
This sequence comes from Nomophila noctuella, assembly GCA_958496325.1. Taxonomy (NCBI): domain Eukaryota; kingdom Metazoa; phylum Arthropoda; class Insecta; order Lepidoptera; family Crambidae; genus Nomophila; species Nomophila noctuella. The sequence goes on along the minus strand of OY292486.1, from coordinate 9,135,457 downwards.
CTAAAAACTTATTCGATTTCGTGTATTTGATATTGAATGGCTCGTTCCCCACGAGTTGATCCGAACGCTCGGTTGATTTCTGATTTAATGTTGGACTCTTGAGTGGCAGATGACAAAGTTTGGGTTTATGTGTACCAACCTAACTTTGATATGCATAAACTTAATAAATAACAAATGAAACTTGCCCCGAAGCCTCCACATCGTGCCCACTGGGAGTTGGAAGTTATTTTGGGTTGGAAATTTACACTTTACTTAAAAAACATGAATGTTGGTAACAATTTACATACGGTATCGGCAGTTAAATACCCGCAATGATCATAAAGAACTCTGGGTGGACTTGCCACGCTATTCTATACGAGGTCTATGCTCGAAAGCAAATTCTTTTTGTTGAACGTAATTGAATATTACATTTTATTGACGAAGAAAAAAAAGCTTGTACCTTGTAGGTGCAGAATTTTTTTACACTAACTTGGTATATATTCTGCTCCTGATCCCACTGGGTTCGTGTCAGATTCCCGGCCCACAGAGTTATTGGATTGAGGAAATAAAGTGCACCTTGTGACGCAACACTTACTAGTAGCCCTTGCTTCGTTTAGTTGTTATGCTGCTTTTTGATTTCTTTTGCTTCAAGGGTCTCAATGCAATGTCATATTTAAGTAGGTACATTGATATTTTAGTACTTGATAATTTGGTTAGTTATATTTGAATGCGCAAACTTTTGTTGTAGGTATGCATATATAACTAACTATGTTATTAAATGCAAATGCGTCAGTAGCCCTGCACAGCAGGGTCTAGGGGTCCTCGTATTGTGTTCCAGTCACGATCGCGGCGAAACCGATAAACAAAATGCTTATTTATACATGAAGACCGCTCCGTGCTTTCAATACTTGAATACGTTTTCTGTGAAGATATTCTTCAAACGTTCCGATTATTCTTTTAATATTAATGCGGGCACAGAGACAGAAATATCATACAGTACTTAGAAAATTAAAATAATAATAAAATGTCACATTAAAAAAAAACCGACTTCAAAAAAACCGTGAACACATAAATAAACTAAAAATTAAAAAAATATTCCTAATATCTATTACCTCATACTGTAATTTTGCTAAACTATGTTAAAGTAATCTTAAACATACTAACTGAAGTCGGTGCTTCTTCTCTTCTGTTTTTGGGCAGGCGAAAAATTATGCCATAGCTGCAATAATGAATAGCCTACGTAAGTATCTAGGTATTAAGGTTACAAATAAATAAAGTTATTATAACATTCCTCAGAGCGTTTACTGGAGTAGACAAAATGAATTAATCACGCGTGTTGGTTTAGTACGAAGGGAATGTTAATGAAATTTCATTGATATAGTGATTGGTTTATCACATTAAGCTGTATAAGGTTATGTGATTGTTGACTTATTAGTAAATAAAAGGGTAAAATTTGGAAATTTTCTTCGTCCAGCGAAGGACTACGATAGACTACTGCTGTTATCTAAATTATCAATACACATAAAGGACCGACGTGCATTATGAACCTTTGAGGGGGTATATACCTTGCAGTGGGATCACTTAAAACGCTTTTGATGATGTCGGTAAACAAATAGGACCACGAGGATATTGGCTTCCTTTTGAACCCACAACAATGGCTGATACACAATAGTAGGACTACGAGGACATGGAATTCCTCGTGGTCCTACTAGGGAAACAAAATAGTAGGACCACGAGGAGACAGTCAACTTATTTATTACACTGTCCCCAGGGTTCTACCCTTAAGATTTACTACGTTGTTACATACTTAGACGGTTAGGTCAATACATTGGCCTAGATGTAAGATAGCATTTAGGTCGTGACAGTTGACCCAAAATAGCTAGTCATCTTATAAATATCAGTTGATATAAAATGTACACAATAGATACGAGTACCTAGGTAAGTACCTATTTAAAAATACATATAACGATATCACTCGTGGCTTGTTACACGTCTCACATATCTAGATATGATATTATTGTATTGTATTCCCATGTGTGTACGTGAGTAACATGTCTTTTAGGTTAAAAAATGTTCAAGGAGTTGTTCTACGTAAATTCATAATATTTTGACGGCACTTAATAAATAAATATTACGATACCATACTAATTGTCTGAAACTAATGTCAGAAAACTTTAAGCAAATTATCTCTAACATTTTATTCTAAAAATGCAAATGACACAATACTTAAACGTTTGGAAGAACCTGTATAACAAGAAAACTGTCGGAATACCTTAAATAAAGTGTTTCAACGTTTCGCTACGTTTTCATTAAAGAATCCATAAATTAACTTAAATTAATGATCGCTAAACATTTTAAGATTTATACGCGTCCGCGCGAACTGAAATTATGGTACGAGCAATTACATCTCGCAACATTAAAATTACTTTTGATTTATTTCGTTCTCATTAACACGCTACACATTTAAGACCGCAGTTTTATTGTAAGACTTTATTGTTTGGCTATTTATCTGAGCATTCGACAGTCACTTGTCACTATTGACATTAGCCTTGAGCTAAAGGAGCTCAGTAAAGGAGTATTGTTTGAGTAACGAAGACTGCTTCAAGGGCCGACCTGTATCGCTTCTGTTTACACCCTCACCGACGTCATCCGAAGCGAACAGAAATCGTGTACCTAAACCTTGTTTAAGTGTTAATTTTATAAGTGGCAAGGGAAACCGTATAATTTCAAGAGTAAGACAATTCATTGTTAAGATTTTTTTGAAAAAAACTTTGCAATTGAAGGAAACAACTACATATTAATCGTCATAATCGTCTTGGCGCTTCTTATCGATAGATAACTGCTTTCCGGAATCGCTGGTCGAATCATCTGTATTTTGGTAATAATTGACTATTGACGAGTGGCATCCCTGAAGCCAAAATGAATGAGGCATATATTTTCTTTCTTTATTTCTATATTTGGGGATCTTTCGCTACCGCTTCTTCTGAAAGTAGATTCAGTGGAGTAACGCTATGACGTCAATGTTGCTTTATGATTCTATCTGACGTTAACTGAGTTCTCGCCCAGCTGAGTGCAGCCCGTTCTATAAATACCTTAACAATTTTGCCCGAAGCAGATCATCACGTAGTCACGCGAAAAATTTAAAACCGATCATATAATCCATTCTCAATATACTCGCACTTAATAGGCTATCAGTTTATTTTGTTTGTTTTGTGTGTCATGGTCGTTTATTTGTCAAATATTTAACATTAAAATCAATAGCTTTTGCCCACCATATTTTTACATCAGTTTGCATAATGCATAGTGGATATCATAATCAAATTCAAAGTAAATGAGAGATTTGATCAGTTTTAATATGGTCAATAAACCAAATAAGTGAATTAAAAATAACAAAACTCGTAAGTATACAAGTTAGATATAGAAAATAAAATATATATTTATCCATGCTGAACATGTATTGGAGAATTTTGGCATAAAGTTTTTGCCGCGCCTGAAACTCAGGTGCTTTAATAAAGCAATTTAAGTAAAGCCAAAAGAGGGTCAACTCTTTCTGTGAGTTGTGTTTGGTTGCTTTCGTACATGTACACATAATTATAGTGCGGATTTTTGTAGCATTAGAAATAACAACATTTTTATATTTTATTCTAGGCACTTTTTATGACAAGCGAAAAATGACATGAATTGGCATTCATGTTTAGTTACACATGTATAATATGTTTTACAAAATACACGTAAACATACCCCGAACATAAAAATACTACAACGCACGTTGTTGATGCTAACAAAAATATGAAGTAAAAGTATTGTGTTTTTCATGTTCGGTGGAAATGTTCTAGCATTTCCAATTTTCCACGTTTCGAGTTTTTGTCCCAGTTCCCTCTGTAGTTGTGATTGTTGATTCTTTTTCCTGATACATATTTGAACTTAAAACAGGTCAGTGTTTTGTATAATAACATAAGACATTTTAATTATATTTAATCTGTTAAAAAGTATATTAATATAGATGAAAAAAGATCTTGATATTTTTCAACAACAACCACCCACAATGTATAATACAGGTAATATTCAATTAATGAACACTGATCACAAAAAACTATCGCATGTCTCCTCTAGAATAATAAAACCGGCCAAGAGCGTGTCGGACACGCCCATGAAAGGGTTCCGTAGCTAAAAGATGGCCCGACCGCTTAAGACACCATTTAGTAAGGGCAACTGCACGTCATAAGTTGGTCGAGTTGTATAACAATAACTATGTATGATACAGAGTTCGCTATAGTTTTCGTTGAAAGTACTTACTTGGAGGTATACAGGACATTTTTTTCAGAATTATTGTAATAGTATTTCAAAAGTTAAGGGGGTGGAGACGCTCTTATTTTAACTTTGTATTTATATATCTCGTGACTGGGGTGTTTAATCTACATGGTTTCAAGGCAAGTTTTATTGTATTTAAAAATACCTTTTTAACGATAGCCCACACGATGGGGTAAGTCGATTTTTTTTTTCGAATTTACTTTTCGATGTATGGGAGGGGGGGGGTAAAAAATAATTATTTTTCAATTATTTTAAACACCAACTCTTGAATTATCACTATGCATCTCTCCACCAATTTTCGTGGCAATCGGTGCAGAAATGGCGGAGAACGAGCCAGGACAGACAGACAGACAGACAGACATGACGAAACTATAAGGGTTCCGTTTTTGCCATTTGGCTACAGAACCCTAAAAAGGAAAAATTAAATCATTCCCTTAATAGAAATCCAATTTTCCAATCGGTCATTTTATTTTAGTTTTAAGATTACAATTTAGAACAAACCTTAGCGAATCTTTTCAAAATACTTTTGGAACTCAGCAAAAGAAGGAGTGCCGGCCACTACGTTTCCAGTGCTACTTCCGTTCTCAGAAGTCATTTATATTACAAACAGCAGTATTTTCATAGCGAAGAAACAACCCCGTATTAATACCACTTACCATTCCTATTAAGGATTTAAATATGATTAATGTGCATTCAACATTCACGTAAATTGTTTGCAATGTTTAACTTTTGTAACGTTGCTTAAGAAATGAAGACTGAATGATCAATTGTTCACTATTTCTTCATCTAAAAATTAATTGAACTAAAATATTTAAAATGTTTTTAAAGTAATTGAAAAGGTACACTTACAGGAATGAACTTTAATTAAAAACTCCAAAACAATAAGAGTGCTGCTTGGGGCCATTCAAAATGAGAAAAAGATATTGAAACATTGATATACAAAAACCCAAGATGCACAGTCTCGAACAAAAGTAACACTCAATAGTGTCACCAAAACCAAAAGTCAAACTTTGACATGACATAATTTCGCAGATAGAACAAAGCTAGGAGTGGAGACGAATATTTGTTTTATTATTATATACAAGCATTTTTAAAGCAAATTTATAATATGTACGTACAAACATAAAAATGGCAAGTAGTCATTTAACAAAGTACCGCAAAACCTTATCTAACTGCATGTTTAAACTTAAAATGAAAACGTGTTTAATGAATCTTCACGCCTTTGTTGGCTGACGATTGATGTCCATTGCCAGCATGGTATTGGGCCACAAGGACTACTAAAAAGAAAAGAATAAGAAATACATTATGTAAATATAGAAATCGTTTTCGTCACCTAAATTTATTGTATATCATAAATTAAAAAATGATGCACAAAAATCTACATATAAGAACATAATATGATTAATAAACAAAGTTCCAACTGAAATCCAATTAAATGGATGGTTGGAGATGAGACGAAACAAAAATGAAAAATCTTCCATAACAATTTATGGGATTCGTTTAAAAAAGATATTATAATACAAAAAATACAATTGATGTGTATAAATATACTTGTTATAATATCAAAACGATATGTGCAAAAACATATTTAAAAAAATAAACATCACAAAAAAATATCGTCTCCTTTGAAATACGAACAGAGCCTTCTTATAATGCGACTAAAATAAAAGGGGATTGTAATGCATCGTTCTGACAATAAAAGAACGGCTATTGGAATTTGCCGTATTTGACTGGAGCCGGTGACTGACGTTTTGAAACAAATTAAATTGAAATAATATATTACGTTGCTTATTAAGTTATAAAATCCACTAAAACGAATCAATAAACATTTTAACTTACCGAAAATAATAAATCCCGCCCTTTTCTAACGTTCTTGTCGTACTTTTTGTACAATTTTTCATTGCGCATTTCGGCATTGTCAACGACGTTGCTATGACGCGGGTGACGCAAGACTATTTGAAAAAGGTGCCGGATTTAAAATTGGGCACTTTTCTGATGTTGACGGTTTATAGACGTTGATTGTGTATCTTGGGTTTTTGTATATCAATGTATTGAAACGATGCTCCACTATCTATACCATTTATACTAATGTAATAAAGCTAAAGAGTTTGTTTGTTTGAGTGCGCTTATCTCAGGAACTGCGGGTTCGAATTGAACAGATATTTTTGTGATGGATTGTCCATTTGACCTATGTGTGCGGAAACGGAAAACCACACGGATTGTGTCGCGGGCGGCCGCTAGTAATTTATAAATTCTCGATGCTGCAGCAACTGAAATTTTAGTCTCGTTCGTAGATGTTGAGGCGTTTAGAACCTAACACGTTCCGTAAAATATAGACTAAGGCTCGTATTAATAAATGGCTCTCAAGCTCGATCTGAGAGTTGAGAGCGATTTATTAATACGAGCCCAACGAAATACTAATTTCCATAAAATGTTGGTTTGCTAAACGTCACCGTGACATTGAAATGTTCATCTTGTGGAACCTCTAGTAAAATTCTATCGTAAGAAATAATTTTAATGAAACTCTGTGCGTATGAAGTATTAAATAAATACGTGAGTAATTAAAACAGGGACCTGTTTCAAAAATTGTTCCCATTGTTAGTAATCATGCTAATATTACAAATGTGAAAGTTTGATTGTTTGGATGTTTGTCCGTCAATATCACTGAAACTTTTTATTTATTTTTTATCCCGATTAAATGCTACCATGGGATAAAACTGGAACCTTGATAACACTGGCAAAGCCGCGGGTAACAACAAGTAATTAATATTCCCTATGACCAAAATTAAAATAGGTTATGGCCACGTGTAGCCGTCAGCACTTCTGAAACATTTATTTACTCCTTAAAACTAATTATAATTTTATGGAGTTAATACGTTCTTGCTCAGCTAATTGTTTTAAACGAAGACGAAGTTTTACCTACGTATTTTATACTTTTGACAAGCACAGAGTTTCATTAAAATTATTTCTTATCATGTGATTTTACCAGATCGTCTTCCTATTTTCATTCTTACAAAATGTACATTGAATGGCATGCTTGGGAATCTTATGATTTTAATCTGCTACTCGTATTTGTTAAAAAAAAACATCCAAAGAAAGTCGTTAGAAATCGGCTTTTGTGTGGACGGCTATAAGTATTGTATGTGTTACCTTATCTACATTAACAAAAGCGGTAACATTATCTCATGTACCCTTATAAAATGTACGTGTACATTTTTACCAGATTCAGGTCTCATAATTTCAAACGTTGTTTCAAAGCTTGAGTATTAGAAAGAACCGCACGCGTGCTATAGCTGTTGAAGCCGCAGTATGTAACGACTAACAATAAGTGTCTATTTACACACACTCGTGGCGTAGGGCTGTTTAAATTTAGGCACAATTGATTTCTCCGGAGTAGTGACTCCGGAGCTGGAAATAAATCACAGTGAAATAACAGACAGTGGCAACGTTCGGATGCAGAGGCACAGTTCTGAGGTTGCTGTTTTAAACTTGTTGTGCTGTTTGACCTCTTTATGACATAGTGTAAAATGCGTAGCAACAGCATAATAAAAAAGTTATTATAACGGTATCGCGTTGAAAAATATTACAGATGTATTATTTTTTGTATTTCACTTGTTAAATATTTATTTAATTTAATCACGGACCAGTGAAGTGTTGTTTTGACTAATTAGAAATATTGTTAGCTCTGTTGGTTTATGATCTTTTTAAAAAATGCAAGGTTACGGAGAACATTTTTGAGGCCGCTGAACTATGTTCCATCAGTAGTAACATTATTTCTGTAATATGAGTTATTATAACTACAATTCACGGACTAAATATTATTATATATTTAAGGTTTGAGTGGGCTGTCATATAACACGCGACCTCAATTTGCGCATTCTAATGTTCCAGTTATAAAAAGTAACATTGTGCACCGTGCTCAGTTTGTTGCACTTAAAATGTTTCTTATGCTATCCGTTACAGTAGGTTTGGTAGTAGACGGCATTGTATGCCGTTGGCAAATGTTGCCGTGCAAGCTGTTTATTCGGTGCCAAGTTGTATACAGGAACGACCTGCAAGACTTGTGCCTCCGAATTATTAGCCTGGTATTACTTGTGTATTGACAAGCCGGTGCTTACACTGAGAGTATAAATTTTGATTAAGTGTAGACCATTGGGTTGTTTTTTAGATACAAAACTAACTTTAACGATTACAACTTTCAATAATGAAATAAATAATTATGGTTAATCAGGTACAGGCAGAATACGTGTATAAAAGTATATTTTGATCAAGAAATCTCAAAAACTATAGAATATAGAAGTTTCCAGCTTACGAAGCTGTGGGTGGAAAGCTAGTAATAAATATTTAGAAGTGTAAATTAGCAGTATTGATAGAATGTTCCCTGCTTTCCATTAAACTGGTACACACTTTGACGATATATAAAAGGCAGGATTAAAATAGCTTAATATGAAAAGATCGTACGAATAACAATGGTGAAGATACATTTAACGTTCTGAATAAAGAGTAACATAATCCTATTTTGTAACATTTTCCTTGCTTTCAGCCTCATAACAAAACAAGGTCTTTAGCTTTCTACGGGTAACCCAGATAGATGAATTTCAGTAGGTTCCAACATGATGTGTTCGATCCTGACATTCGCATTGGCTGACCCAGAGTCCCCATTTAAGAGGCTTTTAGCACGGAGATCAGACAAACGAGCAAACGGATTACCTAATGGCAAGGCATTATCGTCGCCAGCATTAGAACAGAGATTTTGCACATACGCTGACGGTTCTTGGAATGAAATGTCAATTTTCCTTGAACTTACTACGTTATTGGTATTTTATTGGAAATAGGAAATAGTGATTGCTAGGCTTGGTTATGACTGATAAAATAAGTGGCAAAGATCGCTTCAGCAAAAATGGAGATAATTTGGGTGAAATAATATGATCTGTCGCAAAATATGATGGGCAAAAAAGAAATTACAAAAACAATTACGTCAACGGTAAATGACCGAGATGAAAAGATAGTGCCTTGAAGGGCTGAGTGATTTATTCGTCTACACACTTGAATAATTTAGGTAAGGCATGTCTGCTTAACCATTTATCTTACTTTCTTTCCTTGATGTTGAAAACGCGTAAATAATTCCTAATTTGGATATATTTAGCCGGAAAATTGATATTTCCTTTTGATGTATTACGTAGAAAATGTTTGACAAAAATTGTTTATTATAACCATATGTGAATATGAGTTTTATTTGAATGAATAGTATGACTAATATATTTATTGGAAACTCGCAAATACTGCATACATTTCCAGAATATTAATATTCTGGAAATTTAACGTTTGTATTTGTTTCTTGTTATTGTGTTTGTTGTATTCTAGGTACGAGTTAGAAGATAATTGTACCAGGTACTTTCAAATACCTTAAAATTATCTAATATTTTGTAGCAATTTGAAACTTTTTCATGGTACAAACACAATGTTCCAATTTTCCCGAAACGTCTGGGTTTGTTCCGTAGATTTATAACGAAATTTAATATCCTATGCCTGGTATTACACACACTCACACGCCATGAAATATTTCCACATGTGCTCCTCAGCTTTTCCATAACAAATCCGAGGTGCGCGAACCCGTTCGATTGTAAACAGTAATATTAAAAGATATTACCGAAACTGTAGGTAGGTGTAGCCAACATGGCACGAGTGGAGGTATATCAGCGAGGGAAAGACAAATAAGTCGTTTCCCGCTTATGTGAAGCTGTTTGCCCACTCGTTATTCGACTCACGGCGACATATTTCTGCCTAGCTACGCGACTACGCGTATAGCTCGGCTGAAACATTGGAATTTGCTTGTGTAGGTGTCCTGGCCATATCGTTGAAATGAACATTTCATGAAATGGCCAAATCAGTTTGATCAGATCGTGAAATCGTCTACATTTCTTTGGGTCGAAAAACTTGTTTGAATAATGTAGGGTTACGTTTTTTTTTGCAAACTCCCTTTAAATTTTCCCCTTTCACATTATTGAGTAGATGCAATAATAATTATTATTCTGAAATGTAGACGATTTCACGATCTGGTCAAAGATAAGTAAGTAGTAAGTTAAGACTTGGCCATTTCATGAAATGTTCATTTCAACGATATGGCCACGACATAGGTATCGTGCGAATCGAATATAATCTTCCGCGGGATAAGTTTATTTCAAAATGTTCATTTCGTGCGGTTTTGAAATCATGCTTGTCATTTGTTGAAAATGAGTTGTATCAAAAAAGATATAGTAGTTCACTTATTTAACATATTATGGGAGTTAACTATTTCTACTTGCACTATATCTTATTTATTGTAATCCCTATGTAAAATTAGCAAGAAGTTACAAGATTTTAGTCAAATTGTATGTTTACATAAACACAGTACCTACAGACGAGCGACTCCTTTGAGTGAATGAACTTCAACAATCTGTAAGTTTTAGACAAACCTTGCTAGTTAAGATTTAAACTCGGGTCTCTACCTAGAAATTAAATTTGTTTACAGATTTTAGAGCACCTTGTATTTCCCCGGGGGCACTTGCGGTATTTGAAGTAATTTATAATGCAGCGCTCAAATTGTAAATTCATGATATGAATGTATATGAAATTTCAAGTCTGAGATCTTCTTATTTTATAAAATTAATTACACATTTTGAATTGAGACAGAGTGAACAAATTCGAGTGATTAGAGGAAGGATCCTATCTATATCTATACTAATATATAAAGCTGAAGAGTTTGTTTGTATGTTTGTTTGTTTGAACGCGCTAATCTCAGGAACTACTGGATCGATTTGAAAAATTCTTTATGTGTTGGATAGTCCATTTGGCGAGGCAAGCTTTAGACTATTGGTAATCGAAATCCACGCGGACGGAGTCGCGGGCGTCCGCTAGTTCATAATAAGCCTTTGTTATTATAATGAAAAAGGACTTACGAATTAATTTCTAATTAATGAAAGTGTGATGTTATCAAATATTGATTTATATATTTATCACTAACTAGCGGCCCGCCCCAGCTTCGCCCGTGGTACTTGTCCACTATTTAATGGATGATATTATACATAAAAACCTTCCTCATGAGTTACTCTATCTATTAAAAAAAACCGCATCAAAATCCGTTGCGTAGTTTTAAAGATTTAAGCGTTCATAGGGACATACAACATGACAACATGACAGAAAAAGCGACTTTGTTTTATACTATGTAGTGATAAGGCTCAGGAGGGCTATATTCCAGACTGCCAAATGAACTGACCCAAAAATGGTTATCTTCAATTTCATTACATATACCTTATCACAAATGAAAACTTCATTTATTTATCTTGTAGTACTCTATAATTTCAAAAAACCGAGTTCCAAAATGATTTAATTGCTCCATCAAGTACTAACTTGCTTGAGCACTGACTAATGGCCGTAACATAGTATCACGGTTGCTAGCATGATAATGTAAAATCTTTGTTGTAGTTCACATAAATTATTCCTGCTTACGGAATGTGTGAATATTGTCAAAGGTAATTCAAAATTCCATCTAGCCCCGAAGCTCTAAGGGGCGCCGGTTTATGCAAACAGCCATTTCCCCTTTAAAAAAGCTACTGAGCATTTCCTACAATATACTGTGGTATTTAGCGTGTACGTACATCTATTTATTTTCTACTTGCATTCTGTTTTTATTACTTTAAAATTATATCACTAATTTGGAAAACGATACCCTTGATACTTTATTACTTAATTTCGTTAGAAGGAACAATGTGTTTGTACCTGTTTTGTGTGTATCTTTAATCACTTGAAAATAATTTTCTATTCAAATATTCTTGGTAGTTCTAGGTCATAAAACCTTTATTTTTTACTTACAGCACTTTAAATATTTTTTAATAAGACTAAGTATTATAATTTATTATAACGGATGTAATCATATACCTTAATGTAAAATATTAATGCGTTTGAAGTCATTCAGCCCAATGTTTATGTTATCTTGATAAAACTTTCAATACCGCACAGACAGAAAATTGCACCTATAAATAAACGAGGCAAATAATTAAGATTTAAAAAGTTTACCTGATTAACGAATTATACAACACTTTTGCTTGAGAATCAGATAATAATGTTTAATGTTGACAATCACCGTATTAATGGCTTTGTTCACTATTTGATAATGTTTATGGACATAATTTTTCACTGAAAAAGGGAAAGGTAAAATCTAAATTGTATTATTTTGTGTGAGTGTGATAAAAATAAGACTGTTTTGGTTTTTTCGTTAAAAATTAGTTAAACATGTAGGAACCAAAATGACCAAAAACAATGAAAATAACTTTTCCTAACAAAATACATTTTTGTGAAAATTATTGATGTATTTCTGAAATGGCTACAGGTAAAGTAACTTGAATCTATATTTTTTCTTATATGAATTGGGAGGCAAATTAATACTCATGGTAAGTGATCACCGCTGCATGTGAAAAAAAATTGGCCAAGTGCGAGTCGGACTCCCGCACTGAGGGTTCCGTACAAATTCTATTTTTGACGTATTAAAAAAACTACTGAATAGATTTCGTTCGAACCAATTTTCGTTGGTAGGTTTTATAGTAATGTACATTATATAATTATTTCAGTTTTATCATCCTCTTATTTTAGAAGTAAGAGAGGGGGGACACACTTTTTTCCACTTTGGAAGGGTCTGTCACGCAAAGTATTCACTTTAGAAAAAAGTGATATTAGAAACCTTAATATAATTTTTAAAGACCTATCCATAGATACATACGTATATGTTCAATGAAAAGAAATATTTCAAGTTTCAGTTCTCACTATGGGGACCCCCACTTTTTTATTTTTTTTCTATTTTCGTGTGAAAACCTTGTTGCGGTTCACAGAATACATCCATTCACTAAGTTTCAACAGTGTAGTACTTATAGTTTCGGAAAAAAGTGGCTGTGACAGACTGGCGGACAGACAGACAGACAGACATGATGAATCTATAAGGGTTCCGTTTTTTTGCCATTATGGCTACGGAACCCTAAAATGTGGCTGTGACAGACTGGCGGACAGACAGACAGACATGACGAATCTATAAGGGTTCTGTTTTTTGCCATTTGGCTTTGGAACCCTAATTAGTCGTAAGTAATCGAAAATCAACAACCGCACAAGGGTCGCAGATGCGTTGTCTGTCTGTTAAAACCCCACCCCCTCTCCGACAGAGCTGTGGCGTTAATTATTTAATTAAAGCGTTAAATTGTATTAAAACCATTAAAAAAATCCAATTTTTAAGACCATTACGAGTAGGTATATGAACCTTACAATAGCAATAAAGATAAACAAATATTTGATTTGATTTGCATAAATTGGCTTAGAAAGTTTTTATCGTATTATATGTATTATACTGTAACAACGTAGTACTCGATGTTTTTACAGTATATGCTTAACTTGAAATATTTCCGTAATATTTCACTCCTGCGAAAATCTTTCGAAATATAAAAGAATTCATTATCCGTCAAGCAGTGAACCCACGATTCGTAGTACGTACCTATACTTTTAAAAGTGTTTTTTCGTGGTTGTAATTGTGGTTTGGTGTCGGGAAGGCAGAAGGGGATCAGAAAAATCAATATTACGCTTATCGGTAATGCATACGGTCACGGCAAACGAGCTGCGCATTCCGGTCGGGCCGGCCTCTTTAATTATTCCAAACTGTAGCCACCATTGATTTGTCACAACTGGTGTCATTCCGAAATTGCTGAATTGCAGCTAATTTATTACCAAGGCGATGTATTGTGCCCACAACGGCCCACCTAAGGCGGCTAAGTGCGGGAAAGGTTCCTATTAACCTAAACCACAATTGGTATATTATTTTGTGTATCTAAACAAATAGTAACTAAAGGAACATTGTTTTATGATACGGTATTTAAAGAGGATTATGTTCCATTGCCCTCGGGCAAATTTTCTTGTTCTATCGACTAACTTCCCACTTTCCCTGAACATTAAAAGGTGTTATGTGCTATTTATTATTTAGAAACAGGTTTACTAACGTGACATTTTCAAGATTTTGAAGTTTTAAATGTGATATTATCATTCTTTTTTTTTCTAATTGACAATAAAGGAAATAATATCAAGATTAAAAGTAGTAATATTACGAGTAAAAAAGGACTTTAAGCTTAAGGTCGTTATTAGTAAATCATTTAAAATTAAAGGTGAGGTTAAGGTAAAGAGGTCAGTTGAAGAAGCAGATGAATAATTCCCCTCCAGTCATAATCTGAATTTTTAAAAGTAATATTTTTCCGCTTGTAGTGGAATTGATTAAAACGATGATTAAGATGTTGTTAATTAAACGACAAAAAATCTTGAAACAAAATTAATTAAACTGGACTTTGTGGTCCAATTTGGCCTAATAGACAAAAAGTTAGATATTGATTCATCAAATTTCGAGTCACCGGATGAGGAATTCGGACAAAGCTATGTCGTTGAAAAGACTAATCAAAGTTTCACTGGCTGTTTACCGTTCCATTGCACGAAATTACATCGCGTTAAAATTGTATTTGCACCGTTTATTGCCTCGATGGAGACAGTTTGATTCCCTAACAACAACGTAAGAATTACTTTCTTTAATTAAAATTGTTAACTTTGACATACGGTGAAAGTTTTGAAAGATCATTGAATAAATTTAATTAGAGTTGCTGTCAAATAAGAGTTCCTCGAACTACGAGTATACTTGAATGTTTAAATCTTGTTAAACACGGAGGCTTTATAGAAATACTTATTAATCGTCAACATTGCAACAAAAAATGACTCGACCACCGATTCGGAAGGCAGTTACTGGCGAGAAGACACTCGTTGGTCTTTACAGCTCGTTGATAGTGGATGTAGGAATAACTTTTTATTCCATAAGAATAAATAAAATCAGAACGAATGGTATATTCGACAGTGTCTTACATCTATCCATATCTCTCATTGATTCCAAGTTCAATTTATACCAATGTAAGATGCAATAAATTTTCCTTAGCAAGTCTTGCCCTAATAAATAATCAAAATTTCACCAGTCCACCCGGCCCCTTGTCATCATTGATTTATACTTTTATTAAATATAGCTCCTAGCTTATTCCATAACTTGGCTTCTTCTTTTACGAACCTACACTTTTTCTGATCCGAGTGAGAGCATTGAATCAAATACTGAATCATTCAGTATTTGTTAAGTTCGGTATGAAACGGAAGCTACTTTCCTCCGTTGAGGTAGTCCACTTAGTGCACGAAATCGAACAGCACAATTCCTTGTGCGCGAACAGCACACATTAATATTTTTGGCATGTGCTATTCGTGGATTCAAATGTATTCTTAGATTTTGTCCGCAAACAGTACATACCTACAACTGTAAGGTTGTAGGTACTGTTGGAGCCAATTGTCGGCTGCTAGTTAATAAATGCGCAAGCGACAGACAAAGGCAGTCAAAATTTGCGCTATACGGTTTTAAAAGTAATACATTTTGAGGTTGCACTTCTTTTGCGCAATACCTACCGTCTGCGGATACTATAAGACTGTTTTTTTGTGCATTACAAAATGTAATGAAACCACGAATAGCACATGCCAAAAATAAGAATTCTAATTATGCTGTTCGTTTTCGTGCTCTAAGTGGACAACCTCCTTCCGTCATCCATAAGCCTGACCAATTGAATCGTGGCTATACTGTATATTATTATATAACCAACGAAATTATTTTAAGGTAGTTTTTTGTTACTACCAAGCATACGAGTGTATTAAAGTTAATTCATAGGCATACCGCGATTGAAATATCGATCCTTAAATTATTAGATACGATAGTTTGAAATAATAACTAGAAACGTCTTCAATTTTCTCCTTGACCCCAACTGGCAGGCATAAAATAAATCTAACCTACGCTAGTAACCACTAATTAAATTTCATTGGTCTAATTGATAGCTCTGAGCTATTATTAGGAAATATACCTTAAAATATAATAATTTCTTGCGATGGATTAAGTTAGAAGTCGTGATGGATATTATTGTTTTTTCCCTGAACTATGATTATTTTTTTCTGTTTACTTCCTTTACTTTTTCTATCTCTTTATAACGAATGAAGGGTATTTGTAATAGATAAAGCCCGCACTAATACCTTGGCCATGACATATAAACTCAATAATATAATCTGAAATTCGCTTATTAAATGGCCGGCACGAGTCAGCTCTAAGTATTTCTGCCCGCAATGAATAGAAAAATACCAATGGGGATAATTTACCACAAAATATTAACAGCTATTATTGTAGAGGGCGGTTCTATTGAGACTGGTATTCGGAGCTCGTCGCCCGCAGACAATGCCTATTACAAAAGCACACATTTACTCTACATACCTACTCTACGTAGCGTATCTGTCCCTGTTTGAATTCACTTCTTTGTTTGATGACATTTCGATTTGACTATACCCGTATGATGTATTAGATGCTACTGGTATATTTTAAGTGCCATGTAATTATTACAAATTACGGTTGTTTTATTTTCAAATTGATTTTAATATTGATGTTTTAGATCCTCTTCTATCCTCTTTCTCAGTGGTCACTATATTTTATTCAATGAATATTTAGCATAAATTTGGCCTTGGCGGTAGACAATCTGTAGAAACCTGCACAGGCAGATAGAAATTGGTATGTGCCCATAATCCAATTCGTCTCGTTTTCCTATTAAGTAATCCTTCAGAGTTTTTGTAACCTCACTTTGGTGTTCTTTACAGAGAGAAATATAAAACAACTGTAAATGAAAAATATAGTAAGAGGAAATTCACATTGGGCGAAGTATTTGCTACAATACAATAGTATTCAGGTGAGCAGGTCGCCGCATTCTTTGCAACAGTTTTCAGGCAATTCTCGGCCTTCGAAGTACGCGAACTGGCAGTCTGGCTCAGAAAATGTACACTAAAAATATTTTTGCTGCTGAGTGCATTAAATTAATAGCATAGGTATAACATAACAAAATTTAAAAATATGTGAATACAAATGCGTCGAGTTTTTTTTACTGATTTAATATTTTTTAAAAGCTAATTAATCAACAGTGCCTACAACAGGACAAAACGCGATATTATTATAAGTTCCTGAGGTACTCACTGCTTGACGATAACCAACATTGTACTCGTATAATTTCAGTAACTTCAAGGTAGACTATTCGATTATTATTAGTACGAACACTTATTGTTTGAATACATCATTATTACAATAATAATAAACAGAATTTTATCGTACAAAGATAATAAGCTTAATGACAGCGCACCAAATTATAATGGTAATTTAGTAGAATTATAATATAATATCATGTTGATAATTAGGGTCGTAACCCTTCTTGTTAATGCCTAACGAGAGGTAGAAAAACATGAAAGAAATCAACTCATAAACAATATCTGTGCTTGAAAGGCGCCTAAGCATTTTCAAGAATAAAAATATTTCACGCTTTTTCACGTGCGGATAATTCCATTTCATTGACGATAAATCTGTTACTTACTGAAGATTTCAGACGAACTCCGTGTGTTGAAGAAAAATTGCGTTAAGGAAATTTTGCGCAAAAAATTACCTTTTCGCACTGTTATGAAAAAAACGGTCGTGGTAAAGTGAAATAATATACCTACATTAAATAAATTAATATAAGTATTTTTGATTATATTTTATACATTTACATAATATCTTCTGCGAAAATCCTCGTCAGTTCACTATTTCGATTCAGAATTTTGGTACTAGTTCCTCAATTGTTACCCATCACACATCACCACATACCATGAATTAATAAATCAACCTACGGGGTGTAACACACTAAAATTAAATAAAAATTACCGGGGCCGACACTATAAACTATTTGTTTCTTACTTAAAATAGTAAAAATTATAGCCATAAGTAAATAAAACGACATTTTTCATACCGCAAAATAGCGCACCGACAGTAGAAACTGCGCTTTAGGTAACCTTATGTCTCCCATTGAAAAATGACGTTGAAAAATGTCGCAGAAAATGACTAACTCCGTGAAGAGGCTCCGGAGATAAAATAATGTAAGTGGGACGGGTTTGGG
Organism: Nomophila noctuella; assembly: GCA_958496325.1. Classification (NCBI taxonomy): domain Eukaryota; kingdom Metazoa; phylum Arthropoda; class Insecta; order Lepidoptera; family Crambidae; genus Nomophila; species Nomophila noctuella. Next base: position 9,117,131 of record OY292486.1, on the reverse strand, counting down.
AAATATCCCACAGAGCCGCAATACCGGTACATACTCGTATATTTTATGATTGAATTAGCTTTGTACAAGGCGCTAGTGCCTGGAGATTTGTTACGAGAGGTATCTGAGGTATGTTTGCTACTGTTGTCTTTTTAATGCAGTATTTATACTTATTCCAAGTTAAATAATCTATTGATATAGACAAACAATATATTTTGTTTTATAAAATAACATTTATCTGTGGCTAGCCAGTTCTGCACATGACGGTAGCAGAAATGAAAATAAAAAACAAAATGGAATCCTTCTAGACAGTGGATAGGAATAGTATCCCTACTTCCCTAATAATATTAAAAATGCGAAAGTAACTCTGTCTGTCTGTTACACTTTCCCGCTTAAACCTCTCAACCGATTTAAATGAAATTTGGCACATACAATCTTTAGACCCTGAGAAAGAATATACTACTTTTATTTATTGCGAAAAAAAACGAATCTGAAATCCACGAGTTCGAAGTCGCGGGCGGCCGCTAAATATAGATAAACTACGATATACTAACAACATAATACGCGATCAAACGAGTATTAGGATGAATATTGGGCAATTGCAAATATATAAGAACCTAAAAAGTCTTTGACTGTCAAAGTTTTCACTGACCCATTCGGTAAATACTAAAATAGCCGCTAACTTGTTAAATTTAATGACACGAAGTAAGTTATGCGTAAATAAAATTAACGTTCAAACTTTAGTACCGCATTGTAAACTTTTGGAGACAACTAATTAACTGAGCACGTGCCATCCGAAAACAATTACTTTGGTGTGTGTCCAATAAATTGGTTAAGTTGACCCGCTCGTGTGAACACTTCCATGTATACTAATTAAAATGATATAAAATGCATATTTATATAATATATGTATTTTGTGCAAAGTTGAACTAATAGTCCGGTCAATTTAGACATTCGAAGTTACATAAATTCCCACCTAGCTGAAAATCGGTAAGATTGTTTAAAATATCATTAAAAACAAAATTTGAAAGTTCCCCATCTTTCCCCTGTAAGGAAAAAAAAAATTCAAGGTCAAAGGTCCAAAAAAAGAGTTTTTCGCAATTTTCAGCAAAACGGTAAGTTTTATCATAAAAATACCTGAGACAAAATTGTAGATCATAAAATTATCTACAATAAATGTATTGATACTTTTTTTCTACGGGCCACCGTTTTTGAGATATAACGATTCTAAAACTTGCAAAAGTTGTAATCGTCTTAATATGCACACGTTTCCTCGCCACCTATGAGGTAGTGTACTCAGCGCAAACAAAAACAAAATTTAATTGAATGTGCTGAAGTTTTTAAAAATAGTAAATCTACTCGACAAGAAATTATTACTAACGGCATTCGCTTTCTTCTTTCTATGTACGGAGCTCCTAAAAAAACTACCTGCTTAGATAAATATAGATATGCATGTTTCGTTAAAAACACCAAAAGTAAAAAACAAGTACAATTAGCTTGTCTTCCTCCAACCTCAGTTGCTGCTCATCAACATCTTTTTAGGGTATATTACCAAGTTCAAGTGTGACTTGGTTATCAGCTAGACCCTACAGAGTGGGGTTGGAAGTTGGTCAACAATTTATTAGAACCAGTGCACACTTTACTTCCACCTGCGCCGGAAAAACTGCTGAACTCGATTTTTTGCAAATGCAAAAAGGGATGCAGTGCTAAATGTGGTTGCAAAAAAGTCGGACTGTTCTGTTCTCCGGCATGCACACATTGTCAAGGCCAGTTGTGCTCTAATATTGAATCACCAACAGTAGAGGATCCGTTTGATTCCAACGAGGCAACATGCGGTACATCGCTATTAACGCAGTTTTCATGCACTCAGGATGAAGATGAAGAAGAAGAACAAGAACAAGAAGAACAAGAACGAGAAGAAAAAGAACAAGACGAACAAGAACAAGAAGATCAAGAAGAAGAATTTGAAAGTTACGACTCGGACGATTAAATTTCTCTACTTTATTTTTTAACTTAAATTGCTTTTATCTTTTCAATCTCTGCGAATATCCATTATTTTTCAATAGTTTCAAATTAAACAGGATCAAAACTAACGCGTTAAAAAAACGCGCTGAGGACACTACCTCATAGGTGGCGAGGAAACGTGTGCATATTAAGACGATTACAACTTTTGCAACTTTTAGAACCGTTATATCTCAAAAACGGTGGCTCGTAGAAAAAAAAGTATTAATACATTTTTTGTAGATAATTTTATGATCTACAATTTTGTCTCAGGTATTTTTATGATAAAACTTACCGTTTTGCTGTAAATCGCGAAAAACTCTTTTTTTGGACCTTTGACCTTGAATATTTTTTTTTCCTTACAGGGGAAAGATGGGGAACTTTCAAATTTTGTTTTTAATGATATTTTAAACAATCTTACCGATTTTCAGCTAGGTGGGAATTTATGTAACTTTACTCTTATTTTTTGGTCTAATTTGACCGGATTATAAGTAAACTTTGTGTATTTTCGTATAACATTAGTGAAGAAGCTTATTATTATTTTTTGTGAAGATTTTGACGCACGTTATGAAGACCTAAAACTCTCCAATTATCTTGTCTTTGAAGTTATTTTATATGCTTCAAATAGCGTTCAAGGCGTATTATTGTTATCAATTTTAATTATACGTATCTCTCTTTTGCGTGATGTTTTGTAATTTTCGCTCTAATACAAGTAATATTTAACAAATATTTGAGGTATGTTAGTTTAATTAATCAACCTACCTGCCACCATCGAGGACCACCAGTTCATTCATCATTTTAAATATGGCTTTTAATGTTGTTTAGTTAGTGTTAAAGTTTTTATTTAAGTACATATTTTACAGCCCGATGGGACATCATTCGAATACCAGTAGAGCTGTCAGAAACAGGACCAACATGTACATTTGAGGTATCTAGTAAATGTGCAGACGTTAGGTTTTGACTCAGAATTTCATATGAGTCCAATCATACATTTTCAGCACTTCTGAGGATTTACACCGGAACTTAAGCGCAGCTGCGCGTATATGTGCGACGGGCTCCTAACTGACTGGAACCCACGAGATATATTCAATTATACTCAAAATGTATATTCAATTTAGAACGCTTATCAAGAGGTAAAAACACATTGTGTCACTTATTACCAGTAAGCTTAAGAACTTATACAAACCAACAAAAAACAGACCTTCAGAACAAATACAAGTACTGATCATATTCATATAAGTACTGGATGGGATTTGAAATTACTATCATAACAAAAGTTCAATAAGTGATAAAATAATTAAAATCTTTTTCGTTTTTCTCTTGAGATGCAAAGGCGTTACGCAGATATGTCAAGTTCATTGACGTACGTGGTTCCCGTCCTCAAACACTGTTCAAATGCGACGAAATAAAGATAACGAAGTAATTTCTCTTGTAAGCTTGCACGCAGTTGACAGTAATCTGCTTAGGGACTCAAATCGGCGTGGCGTGTTTCGTTGAGTAGCTGTTAAGGTACTGTGTACTCTATACATACAGCAAGTGCTCATTTGTCTTAAAAATATGGTTTACAGGGCTTATTTTGACACCGAAAGTTGTGTCGAAAGATAACCTGGATGACTTTTATGAACCATTCGTAAGTTTTTTAAAACATGCTTCAACGTGTTCAGCTGATAAAATTAAATCTGGGATTTTTTGTATTATTATGTGTGTAGATTCATTTTGAGGCGTAGCCTATGATGATATTTTGTTTATTTTTAAGATAAAACAGATTTTGAATGAGGATTCCTCAAAGTGGTAATTAATTATAAGATATAGTCGAGTCTTTTTCCTTGTTATCTACAATAAAGAATCTTTATTGTAGATAATGTTTGAAAACACTTATCTCTAAGCTTCATGAGCTGGTTAATGAAAACTGAGTTTTTTTTAGTAGGTATGAATGTATTTCACAGTGATTAGTAAAACACAACAGGCGTAGACTATACTGAAGCATATTGTAATTATTGAAATTACTGCAAACTTAAAATAAATACTGCTCTAAATAGATAATTTTAATGTATTAAGTTCCCTCAATCGATATTTCAAAATCATACGTCCTAACGATGTCTGTGTTCCCTCGTGGATAAAAGGTACTTAATAACTTAATAAGTCATCCACTCGACTTATGGAGTCTTTACATCGCAATTTTCCCTGCCCTCGGCCACTTAAGTTAGCAACTTGCCAAGCTATGGAGGGCTTGACTGCAGTGTTTCCCCTCATTTTCTATTCAATTCCGTGGAGACTGTTACGGGCTTGTTTCAAAGCGAATTTTGGCAAGATATATTGGCATTTAGCTACAGGTGAGATGATATGGCTACGGCTACGCTTGCGTCGAACGTACGTTTCAAACAGTCCAATGCCAATACTAAATAACTAAATTTTATTTATGTAAATATTGGACAACCAACAAGAATAACACTGAACTAAAAAAACAACATAATGCTAGGTACAGGTTGACCTTCAGGCTAAGTGTTTTGTTAATTATAGGTTGCACTTTATCTTAATTAAATTATGTAAATTGAAAAGATGGCACCATTAAATGAAAACACGAAGTGCTGCTGTGCTTATAGTGTACATTTTGTCTGTTGAATTAGCGGGGAACTAAACGGCATGTACGAGTGCTTTTGGTCTGTATTACGTATTTATTTTAAATTAATGTTATTCATTATAAACATAGAGCGCCATTATGAAAGGGCTATCGGTAGTTTGGTTATTTATCACAACAAACCTGACTCAACTACTTCCCGATTGTGACGAAATGAAAAAGTTGAAACGGAAAGAAACACTTTAGACAAAAGAAAGGCGTTCATTCTTTACAGTCGGTGAAGGTCGTACGAAGCGACCGCCGACGCTCATTAAGAATTATCTGAGGAACAGGTCAAGGAACTTCACGCTAAATTTTCATTCAAGGCTTTAATTTTATATAACTGCGTTGAATTTTGGCCTTTAATCAAGGACACACTTTTGTGGTATGCTGCAGTGACAGTGAAGTAAAGTATCAGCCTATTAATGTCTCACAAAGGGCTCCTTAATTTTAAATCATTTCTTTTTACAAATATTGGTTTTGGCTTAATCACTTCGCTAAGTGACAGTAAGATCGAACGAAGGAATCAAATATGATTAACAGAATTTTTATATATTGTGTCACGCAACCATCTAAAATGGTATTAAGGAAGAAACATTAAATTAATTTCCTTCCACAAGTGACATGCTTGGGTGTATTCGGCTTTTTGCGCACTGGCTTAGTTATTCACGTACCATATCTTAAATTTTAAATACCTGACCTGTTTATATCATCTACCCACTTACTGGCATTGAGGTATTACTACTACGTATAGAGTGGACATCAAGAACAATTTTTTTCAGTCAGTTTGGCAGTGCGGGGCGTGGGGTCAGTGGAATTATATGACACAGATTAGATGACAGATGCGTAACTTCTATTCATTCTATTGATTATTTATTGCCTATTGGGTTTTCTCTTAAACGAAGAAGAAAGGAGAACATCAGTTTATTATTTTATGATGTTTTTTGTTTCTTATTCAAATATTTTTTCTTCTTCAATTGAGAAAAGCGGACCGCCTACATACAGTTTTAATACTTTAATTAAATGATTACTTATTACAAGACAGTTGGTTAATTCTTCTGTAAATATTTATATAACACTTTAGGAGTATACAATTATAACATATTTATTAGATTTATCGCCATTTCGTTGACTTCAAAAATAATGACGTCACGGGATTTTGTTCCCATACAAACATCAAAGTTCGAAATTGTTTTGACATTTTAAAAGAACGTCAAATGACTGGCGGTATCAACATCCCCATTCTTGTTTGGTTTAATGATTAAACCAAACAAGAATGGGGTTGTTGACGATTTGCTGGCCCATCGACCTGTGTGTGTGAGGGAATTGGGAGTGCACTTTGCTTGTTCACTCACTCGCGTAGTAAGCTCATCGAGATGATTGGCTGTCGTAGTAGAAGTCCTAGTCTTTATTAATTCATCTTTTGTATAGGATATGACCAACAATAAATTTTGAATATACATATTAGAGATTTAAATCGTCTGATTTGCTCTCACACTAGAAAACTTTGGCATTATTTTTAAGAAAGCCATCTAGCGACTAACACTTCATGTAACATTATTTCCATGGCAACGGAATAAAGTATTAATTAAATGAAACATACAAAAAACGTAAGTAGAACCTACACGTAACAACAATTTTAAATTCAAGCTTGTTGAAAATCTCGTACACGAAGAATATCTCAGGTGTGTAAGTAAGTGCCCTAGCTTACCGTGTATTATTCATGCTCTTATCCGCAAGGGAGGAAATGCAACGCCTGGGATAACGTTTCTCTTCTAGCCTTGACAGTGTAATTTACTCGTTGTACCTACTTTGAAATTTTACTGGCATGTAATCAGAAGAAGGCGGCGGGTAGGATGTTTCAAGTGCGGTGCAAAAATTGTACAACCAAGGCATTAGTTGCAATTGCTTTCAATAAAATTGTAGGTTCAGTTTCCGCACTCAATGTTATTATGTTATGAACATGTTAAAAGTTTGTTAATACCCCTGCCAGACATAACTTTAGGACTATTTGCACGCTGAAATTAGCTTACGGACTTTTTGCTTAAATTTATCTAAATAGAATTCAAGAAATATGTAGTACGAGTATGTATCATGTTCAGCCGCTCGCTACGATACACTACTTTCTCGCGAGTCATAGTTAATCACAACATTCTTTTCTCACCGCACAAAATGAGTTTGGGCTATTCCAGGGGAAGATATTGTACCGGGCCTATGTAGGCGTCGTTTGTCACTTCTGATCCATCCCGCTGATGGATCAAGATGGATGAACCCTGTCGGAAACACCCAATTGACGCAAGTATTGCGGTGTTAAACGCACTATTTGAAACTTGACTCCCAAAAGGAAGGCGGGTTCATGAAATATGCAATATCCATCTAATGTGTTTTAAACTAACACGAATAATTTAGTGTGTTTAATGGAATATTGATGGTACCTGTAAAGGTGGATTAAGGGTACCTAAGTTTAACTTAAATATTAATAATAGACCCTGCTGTTAAAAGTTGAATGAATACAGAACATCTACATATATGTATTAGTTAATTTCCCACATTTTGTATTCCAGGTTTATATGCAATGTTACTTAAAGTTTGTAAGCTAAAACGCGTTATAAGTGCAATGTGGATAAGGATATTTTGAATTTCTGGCGTTATGGACCGAACAAGATAGTTACCTACTTGTTGAAAACTAATCTGATATCACTTCACTACAATAATTTTTTATCGGTTGTGTGCCATTAATTCCCCATGCCTTTCCGCCTGAGCTCCTTATACTGTGTTTTCATAGTAGTAATGTATTAAGGTAAATAAGAATCTCAACGGAAACTGCAATAGTGCGCCACTTCGTGTAGATTTCATTCTCGTATCCGATTACTCTAATGGGCCTGTGAGACTCGAATTGGATCCGATCAGCATTGCCAGACAGATCCCAAGGCGGGGATAGAACGAACCGGGTCTAAACCTATTATTCCACAGAGGAGGGTTAGAAAGCCTGAAACTCTTCCACGATTCCCGATCCTTAGAACATATTCAATGGCGATCCTTTTAGCGTAGCTCTACAAAATACCAGACATTCCCATTTAGCTGAATTGGCATAATGGGCTTAGCCTCGTGAGAATATGTAATTTAAGCAAGCAAATATGAATTTAAAATTACACGACCCGTGTCCAAACCCACATAATTGTACATTCATATTATTATTAATGTATAAGTGCCTTGTTTGAAGTGGCCTATATGAAATATCACATACATTACTCCGCCGCTAGATTTTTCAGCCTTTCTAGGAAATTATTAATGGCTCTTTTCTTCAGTATGTTTTTGAGTAATGAGCTTGGAATTCATAACCTGTAGCATAAATAAATGTAAAGTAATTTAATAAAGAATTGTATTTTTTTGTTACTCTACAAGCTTAATTGATATGACTGTACTGCTATGTACGAGTATCTAAGTAATCGTACATATCTTGCTTATTGTACAGTTATATTTTAATGTGTTACTCTAATGACAGTGTTAGCCCACAGTTTGTTATCATTGAAAATATTCGTATAATTTATGTTTATCCGAAGGCTCATAATGCGAAAGCTGCAAAACCCCTGTTGTACTCTTATCCGGCAACGAGGCGAAAATATCTGGCTTACCATATTTATGTCCATGAGGTACGGTTCACAGGTAATTATATTCATGTTATGCATAAAAATAAGCTTGCCGAGCATATTTAATCGAGGAAAAACACGCAAAAAGACAATGTATAAATGTATAATTACTTTATTACGTGCCTTGTTATTTTGCTTCCTTTTAATAATGGAATTGTTTTATGAATATTTTAGATAATATTAAAGCAGGCATCGTGATTCATACCCGTACCCGTTACGTACACGAGTGTCGATATTTTTTGAAATAACATCAACATCATCTTAGCGCCTGGTAACATCCTCGGCCATTGCCTCGGAGCCCAGGCTACCTACTCTTCGACTATTCTGAATTGACAAGCTCCGCTACTCACACAAGGGAAACTAGACAGTTTGGATCATAGTCGGTACCAACGGCTTAACGTGCCTTACGAATCATGGAATCATCGTTTTGACAGGCCTGTTGGTCGAGTGGCTAGAGACCCTGGCTACAAAACCAAAGGTCGCGGGTTCGAATCCCGGTAGGGGCAAATGTTTGTGTGATGAACATCGGCATTTGTACTCGAGTCATGGATGTTTTTAAATGTATTTAAGTATGTCTATCCGTTCCCTAGCATCCATAGTACAAGCTTCGAGCTTAGTTTGAGGCTAGGCAATTGGTGTGTTAGTCCAATGAATTTATTTATTTATTTATTTATTTATTTATTTATTTATCGTGCAATCAGGTGGTTCAATGCCTGCAATGTCCTAACGAAAATATACACTAAGTTGTGGTGTTCCCCGCGAGATTCTAACCCGCGACCGCGGTTTCTGAGCCCAACGCTCTAACCACTACACCCCCGAGGCAGTAAATTTTTTGAACCTTGAACGGAAAAATGGCGGCATTCGTTATTTTAATGCCGAAATTTTACTAATTCAGAAATGTAGGAGGTTTTCAATTCAGCTATAATTTGAAAGAGACGACTAAACAGTACCATACCTAAATTTTGATCATCGAGATATATCAGTAACCATAAAACTTTGATGTAATTTTCACACAATATGTTTGCATATTTAAAAAAGCAAATGCCAATAATGTTATATTTTTTTAGTACCAGCTACTTTTGAATCTAATAAAAAGAGTTCACGTCAGATTGTGTATTTAAGCCACGAATTGTTTTAAACCTTGCCTTTGACGTTGGGGTTACTATTGAAATAACCTCCAACAGTGTTCACTGACTTAGATAATTATCGTTCCTTCAACTGCTTCATATTTAACTCTCCAAAAGAGAAATTGCTTAATCATTCTAAGAAGTGAACATAAGTGGTAAATTTTAACTTACCTACACAGTGTACTTACTCATTTATTCACAATCAGAATGTCTAAATCTTGTAACATCTATATCTATACTTATAATAAATCTGTAGAGAGGTCAATTCTGTACATTTAATATTTTTCCAAAATAACTATCAGGGGGTGTTTAGTGATCGATACTGATACCAAAAATGCAATCAGTAAAATTTTTGTCTGTCTGTCTGTCTGTCTGTCTGTCTGTCTGTCTGTCTGTCTGTCTGTCTGTCTGTATGTTCCTTATAGAAACAAAAACTACTGGACGGATTTTAACAAAACTTGGTATCATTATTCTTCATACTCCTGGGCATATTATAGGATACTTTTCATCACGCTACAATCAACAGGAGTAGCGTAGTGAAGGGAAATGTGGGGAAAACGGGAGAATTTACTCCATTACTTAAGCTTCAGTCACGTGTGCAGCCTTAATGGTTAAAGTCACATAGAAATCATGTATGACGGAAATATTCTACATAAAATTGCCTAAAAAATATCCCCCAACAGCATATGTCTATCTTTTATGGTTGACTCACAATAACACGTGCAACTCAAGATCCAAATTGGTTTGAACGCGCTAAGCTCAGGAACTACTGGTTCGAATTGACAAAACATTTTGTGTTGGATAGTCCACTTACCACTTACCATTTGTCGAGGTAGGCTTTAAGCTATTGTATATTCCTTTATTTTATCACATCATTGTAAATTGTGCTAGCGAACTACATATTTGGTTCTAAAATGTGCCGATAGATGGCGCACCTCGCTAGAGGCGCGGCCGCGGATCTGAATGGCGGTGAACAGATGATTTCTCAAATGTATAAGATCTCCAGATTATTGTTAATAATGATAGGCGTTTTCCGTCACTTAATTTGACTGTTATTTCTATCCTGAGGAATTAGTTCCATAAAAGTGTGCAAGTTGACTGCATGCATATAGACCGTTGTTTTATTCAGTTATTATTAGTAAGACTGTGTGCGGAAATCGTACGTAACCCACGCGGACGGAGTCGCTGGCGGCCGCTAGTAAAACATAAAGGAACATCTTTGAATTCTTTGGATTTATAAATAGATACTTCCTTGCTGGTATATTGATTAGATTTGAGATGTAAATTAAAAACCACGAAAAAGCAAATCTAGTGATTTGTGTTTTTACTTGACACTTTTACGGCTTAGTAATATTATTACAGATGAAGAATAATAATTTGGATTAATTATAAGTTAAGAGCAAAAAACACACATTCGGCCCTCCGGTAGCCACCGAAGACACGTAATAAACGAGTCTCGCAATATTTACTTTGCCCTCTGAAGGACGATTTTTTGCGCATTCTCATCAAAATGTCAAGTAGGATTTCCTTAAGGTTTAGCTGGATCTCCTGTGCCCTTATTGCGCATTTTATTTATTAACCCCATAAGCCAGGAGAAAACTTATTCGAAAAAAGCGGTCGTCCTATTCACGAAAACCCTATTACGATGGTCTCCTAATAACGAATGCTTTAATTTTATTCATAGGACAGTTTAGGTCATAATATAAATATTATTTAATTATTTTTGCTACAAATATGTTTAAGGATAATAATCCAATTTGTTTTTTAAATCGTTCGTAATTTCTTTTTTTGGGCTTACCTAATTACCTATGTACCTACCTATATAAGAGTAGCTTACGGGCGCGCCGGCGCCGGCCGCCGCGCCGCGCCGGGGCGGTAAAGATGTTTATTAATGATTTACACTAATACTTCTTATAAATTGCCTACAATGCCTACAAATTAATGTAATCAATTTTTTTATGTATTTTCAATAATAATTAGTATGACTTATGTGTAAATAAATTCAATGTATTTTTTTTATTATAATATTGTATGCCCGAAATGGGTAAACTGTTGGAACATGTACCCTTTTGTATTTTATACCAACCATTGTACACAGTTTTAGACAATAAATGATTATGATTATGATTATGAATACAACTTAACACACAATAAACAGAAATATTTTATTAGAAAATAATAAATTGAACGCCAAGTGCAAAATTGCGAGAATAATACCCTTCTCGTTTATTTCTATCTCGGAGTCTAAAGAGTTTTTAATAATTCAGACACTTGTTTTACTCGTAGAACACCGAGAAGCAAAATGTATTACGTCAAATACTTTGCTTGGTATTAATCCGTCAGAATTCCCGGTGGGATTGTATCGGACGCGCGTTGAGCCGGTGATTCATTCGAGCGCCTGCCGTGCCGATGCCGCAATGCTGCTAGTGTGTGGCCGGCCGGTGATCCGGCAGGCGTTCTATAATTTTACGTTCAGGCAATCAATGCGTGTGCGACATAACCCGTTCCCGTGCAAGCGATAATTTATCGTTGTACATATTTGAAAATTAGTGACAAGTATGCGAAAGGGAAATTATTATTTCCTTTACTAATAACAAAGTAACCTAGTAACAAATCATATCCCCCTATTACAAAACTTGTTACAATTTATACTTAAACAAAATGTTCCACATGTCTGTTCCGTCCAAACAAACCTTTTCTTGATTCCCCTCTCACTTCTTTTGCAAGCGGAGGCATTAGGTATTTTTACTCGTGATTTTTATATAAGTTGATTTGATTTTAATACGTAGGTACCTTTTCCTTGTACAATGCAGAAGAGTTTCTTTTCATGAAGGGTTCCTAATGAAAGGTCGAAGCATCTTCGTTTTGAATCAAACGAAAAGCAGAAAAGCGGATTTTATCAAAGATCCGCTCAACTTGAATCTTCTTATTTAAAAAGAAGAATTACGCAAGTTGCAGTTGAGGAGCTGACATTTTCATTAAAAAAATATATATTTGAATGCTTGCGGCTAAAAGTTGTGAATTAAATGAATTATTTTATAATAAAGTTACTATTCGACTTTCAGAACGATCTTACTCATTTAAATTTCATAAAATGAGTGGCTAAGCTAAACCAATTTCACAAAATTTCAAATTTCTTTTAACTAATAATTTTTACCGTTTTCAAGAGTTATAAATAAAATTCCTCGTAGTCTATTGGTAAGTCGTCTAAGTTGTAATACCGAGCTGGTCCTCATCTGTGGACGGTGGCACGCTTCGCCGCTTAGGCCGCGAAACTTTTTAGTCGAGTAGTTACGGCCTGGTTCACGCAAAAAGGCTTTAGTAAACAACGCGAAATTCGTGGTGTAGCAAAGTTTCCACTGTGCGCAAACTGGGTTATAAAGTCAGGAGCGTTAATAAATTGCTTTTGTGAACCACCGTGTTTGGAATTACACCACATTTAATCACGGCTTAGCTGAATTCCAGCATCAGTTCTAAATAATATTATCTGCGGTTTTGCTTGAAGTTATGAAGTTAAAGATCTAGTCAGAATCTATTTAAGGAATTATGTGATACGGTGTTACGAAAATGTCCAGATTGTGATTAGTGAAATCACGATACATTCGGCATTCAAGCATTCGCGTACCACTGGATATTTTAAATAAATATGTATAAATATTTCTGGATTTAATTTTGCGGTTGTCAAGAAAGTGCCAGTTTTACTTATCATATAAATTTTTCGTTAAGCTTGTTAAGAGGGGGTGTAAAAAATATCGCGTATTTTCAAACACATTTTAAACCTTGAAAATGAACTTCAAATGACCCGAAAAAAAAATCGTAGATATTCAAGCATCGATCCTAAATAGTTATCACAGAAAATATTGAAAAAATTGAAATTTTCATTGATAAAAAAAATCTTGAAGTTGCGTCTGACTTGATTTTTGGTTACATTTATTTCCGAGACGATGCATTTTGGTGAACCAATATTTTGGCATATAATATCAAATTATATTATCTAAATATTTATCACAGAACATTTTGAAAAAATATCATATTTTACGAGTAATTCAAAGAAAACTAGTTTGGCGCTTACTACGTTCATATTCCGCGCAGTAAGCTATCGTCTGTCGCACCTGGCGCGTGCTCACAGGCATGTTTTGTTTCATCGGTTAGTCGCAACCTCTCCGTTGAGACGAGAAGACTATGATTCAGTGCTCTCCCGGCTCGAAAAAATATTTCGTTAAATTATTACAAGGGCTGACGTGAATGACGCAGCGGCCTTGGGTAGTATATGCAAGAAAGAACGATGCTTTCAAATAGTCGCTTGTTGGAAGGCTTAGTAGCAATTTGAAATTTAAAGTTTACAATTCCAGCCTAAACTATTAAAACTTATTTTTCATAATCAGTCTTTTACTGTGTACAATAAATGGACGAATAAATTAGGTGTTGCGGCAATATAATGTGTAAATAATTTATTTTGTGTATTACTGTTACTAGATAAGAGATTTACGATTTAGAAGTTTTTGTTTTGCTCCTTTGAAACGTGACAATCTATACATAAAATATTTTAATATTTAAACTGTGCAAAAGGAACTGTATGACATAGTGAGAGTACGAAAGAAAATGTATTGAAAAATAATGTTTATAACGAGGCAAACTACCTACGTTTTTTAAACTATTATAATAATTTTGTAGAATTAAGAAATTTAGGAGTACTACCCATTCCATTAAAGTAAGAAATAGTTCTGCCGAGCGGTCGATCCAGCTCGGGTACCGAGCTCCTAACCACACTGTGTTGGTGTAGTAACGGAACTATATATTGTGGCGATGCAGATGGGGCCTTATTTCAAAACACATTAAAATTAACCAGGCCGTAATCATTGTAAATATAGCACATTGTAAATTCATTAATGTTCATTAATTCTTACAAGTTGATGAACAACGATTTAACACGTCTTTTTTTAAACCTACTAGCACTTAAACGGGCCTGGCCGTTCTCTGGAAATGGAAAATACAAATAAATCTTTTTTTAATTTTTTTTTATTGCCATTGGTTTTCAGATACGTCAGTTAAATAATTAAAAATAAGAATCTAGAATAATAAGAATGACATGGTTCTCATTCTTATTCATGTGCACAGCGACTTGTCGCTGTTGTCAAATTCATGAATTTGATAAATTCACAAATTATTGTCGACGTTATTTAAAAACTCTTGTATCTTATAATGTCCTTTTCTCTTTGAGCAATTCTTTATTTTAAGTCTAATTATATGTAAAGGTGCAAAATTACGGTTTACGGTTTAAGACATTTATTTCTCAATTACAGAATACATGTTATTCACTTTCACTGAGAAACTTTAAATTATTCTGTACGTTTAACACAAGCACTAGTAGTAACTAAGTAAATCATTTATTAGTAGATCTGAATTTATGTTAGTATTTTCTTAAGTATTATGTCCATTTTTCTCAATTTTAATGAGGGTATTTGTCTTAATACACACAACAATACTCGAGCGAGAAAGACGAGTCAGTCACAGTTCTATTACGTATCGAAAAACAGTTGCTATCATAGATGCCATTTGCTGCCATGTGTGAGGAATCATGCAGATTTAAAACAAGTAAAGTAAAATCAAAAATTGGAAGACGTAATTAAAATTTAAAGATTAAATTTAAATTCACAAAGATTTTGTAGTTAAAAAAACATATTATACAATTATTAATTAAATAACTTGCGCGTACCTTTGCGTATTAATAACTACCAGAAAAAAGTACAATACAAGTAACTCAAAGCATAAACAAAATAAATCATTATAATACTAACATTTATGTATTACTAGCTTTCCACCGCTTAGTTACGTCATCCTGCTTCCAATACTCTCTTTGACAATTTTTATCTGATTTACTTTGAATACTGTGCGGAATCGCCCGATACAAATTGAAGTGGCGACCTCTGTCTCATTGCGTTGAAGTCATAGGACGTGAGGGGGCCGAGGAAGCGCGCGGGTGCGATCCGATGGGTGTCGAAATTGATGCGCCCTCTTAAAAGGGAGTTGTAAAAAGGGACATAAATTTTAAGCAAAACGTGAAACAAGAGACTCGCGTTTCGGTGCTCCATTTAAAACAGTTGAGACGAGTAATTGAATTCGCACAATAGAAGTCATTACGCGACGCCGCTGCTCATAGGTGCTCGGGCTCCGTACAATGCGCGGACGAGCCGTGGCGGAATTACCACGTACACCCGACTTTGCGAAATCACATAAAGAAACTTATACTTAGCTACCTGTGAGATGGTTCATCAGGAAGGTATCACAAAGCGCATGGGGAAAATGGCCAATGTTCAGGCGAGTTGCGGCGAAATTACCGTGCCTAGAAGTAGACAAAACTTTGCGAACTTTGCAGTTGGTTGCGTGTTCTAAAATTGCAATAATACGCCACTAGCTTCATTTTTCAGTACACATGTAATGTACAAATCATTTTGGGAATGATTTGTACATGCAAGTGACCCCACTGCTTATAGGTGGTCGAGTTCGGTACAATGTGTGGACGACCAGGGTGTAATTACCGCAGACCCGACTTTACTAACCTGTCAGTTCGCAGCGTTCTAAAGATGACCTTCGTCACAAGATAACGATAGAATCTAGGTAGGCTTGGCAGGGGAAGCATGTGTTTGGGAAGTTTATGAATGTACACAAACTATCAGCATCAGATATCACATCAATGAAGTCGCTTCTAAATTGGCGAGTAACCCGTATGATGGAAGTCATTATGCGGGAGACATCGCTGCTCATAGTTGATCGGGCTCGTTACATAATTATGTACATATATGTCGTGGCCATATCGTTAAAATGAACACTTCATGAAATGCCCAAATCAGTTTGATCAGATCGTGAAATCGTCTTAATTTCTTTGAGACGGAAAACTTGTATGATTGATGTAGGCTATGGTTATTTTTTTGTAAACCCTTTAAGACTTTCCCTTTTCACATTATTGGGTAGATACAATCATTATTATTCTGAAATGTAGATGATTTTACAATCTGGTCAATGATAAGTAGTAAGTTAATACTTGGCCATTTCATGAAATGTTCATTTCAAAGATATGGCCACGACATATACATAGGTACATAATTATTACAATGCGCGGATGAGTGCAGCGGTGATTATGGCATAGGCCCGACTTTACGAACTTGTCAGTTCGTAGCGTTTTAAACATGACCTTTACAGTATAATGGTCAAACCTAGGTAGGCTTTGAAAACATGTGTTAGGGAAATTTATGAATGTACACAGGTTACCAGTATCCATGAATGAAGTCGCTACTTACTAAATTTAAAAGTAACACACGAGTAAATTGTGTAGAACCAAAAGTTATCAGCCAAAACCTTAACAAATAGAATGTGGGAAGAGTCACTACTTATGTGCTTTATTACGTTTGGCAAATCCAACTAGCTGAAACTTAATTTAAAATTTTCAACTATCTCACAAGTTTCTTCCAAAATGAACAGTTTGTTAACGTTAAACCGGGTAAGCTTAAGTTGCTTTGTTTATCTCACAAATTTATTGCAAGACCACTGGCGTAGAATCACAGCTCAAACTCTGACCTTGCTCTTGTGACTATCATTAAGGATCCGGTAAGCCAGACAGTTTAACCTTTGTCCACGTGGGCGGGATTATTTCGAGGTTAATCAATTTTAATACCTACTATATTTAGCCAGCATAATGCTAGCAACTTCGTTATTTAGTGTTTAAACCAGAATTAATTTTTAATTTTCATTTTCGACGATATAGCGCTCAGTTAGATGTAGGTACTATGACGTACGACAAATCTATATAATTAAGTTTATGCGGTCACTGAATATTGTCATTACCGTTAATAAGGATCTGTTGGTCTGCAACTTTGCTAATTACTTGCCTTGTGCTATATTAATCAGCATTATTAAGCCATTTCTCTTTTGTTTTATAAATATAATTTTATTTTCTTTGTTGTTTTCTTTTAAGTAAAATGCAATGTTTCTCTACAAGATTGCGTCATTAAAATAGACACAAGTATTATAAAAATATAAAAGGCATTCAACTTCAAGGACTAAATAAGACTAATGAATTCTTGAGTAAAGTGTGGACATCTGTCTCATTTATTCCTTTCAATTAATAATCCAATTAAGATTTCAATTAGTCAATATGCATAACGTTTATTTTAATTTAGTTGAAACGAGATTTTGCAGAATGTTTCCCTGTGTTTTATTGGGAACCATTTCGGCAAAATTTTTATCTGAAGAATATCTTTCGTCTTTTTCTAGCATGTCTATTCAAACCAAGAGAGCGGTATCGAGTTGGAATATTTACGAGTATTTCTGAATGAATATGCAAAATAGAGGATTAATGTACCCAGAACGCGTTTCGGGTTCCTATCAAACTTAGAAAAGCAATTAACTTAAACAATGTAGTTGCCAAGACATAGGTATGGTTTTCTCTTACTTAATGAATAACTAGTTCAATTAAGCGTGTTTGTGTTTAATTAAGGAATTAACACATTGAAGTACAGCTGTAACAGGTCCTCGTTCTACATTTTGGTAAGTTGTTAATTATACATCTTTTTTTGTTAGAAAATCATAGTGGTAGTGATATAAAAAGTCACCAAAAACGCATATATAGCTTCCCAGGACCAACTTCTTAAGAACTTTATGTGTAAAGTTGTCCGGTGAATTATTGTGTATTTGATGACTTCATTCGTATCTATATTTGTACATTACTAGATGAGGTGCTAAATATGGAATATTATTAGATTTTAAAGTAATGTTATTTAATGTAGAAACGTCCCACGCTGCCTACGTAAGTGACGACAATGGTATAATCCATTAAATTCTCTATTTATACAATCTAGGAAGTCGGTGGTGTTCACCAATCACCTGATGGTAACAATAGTAATTTAACACAACCAATTTCTCAGATTCACCCTCGACGTTTTCGATCTCTTTCTTAATAATATAATTAACGTTGGTTTATTCAAGAACATATACATTTTGTGTTCACACAGTACCTATATGTTCGTGTCACATATAAATAACACTAAACAATAGTAAAGGGACCGTTTTTGCGAAGAGTGGAAAGCAAAGTCTACTAATGAACCGATCACAGAGCACTACAATAAACATTTGATATTATTTTTGAAACTTTTTTAAAGTACTTGTGTCATATTTAAATTATCCACAAAGCATTACCAAATAGACCTATATTCACCTATTGCGCAGCGTTACCGCTAATGCAGTGTTATTTTTATGTGGCGGTAGTTACTGAAATTTTGAATGTGGTACCTTGATATTGAATTAAAATGTACGTATAATAAGTGAGTAAAGAAGGACAAGCATTGGTGTGCATTAACATGTCTGTTTGTCCGGGTCTGGGTCTTATATGTATCTATTTACATTTGTGATGCCACTATTGATCTATTAGCCTAGCCAAGATGCCACTTTGACGAATTCGCCATAAGCGTTCATCGCGACTTTTATTGCCCTCCCGCACACGTACCCATGTCTGTAACACAAGTGCTTCCGCTACTTAGCACGGAGTCAGATCAATGGGTGCGTTTGGCAGAAAAAAGTGTTTGAGAGCGCTTACTAGCGCTGAAAAACAAACTGTACAGTTTTCAGCCAGGACGTGTTTGCTAACTTCAGTTGCGTTGACACAATCCGCCCGCCATTTTGCTTAATAATCGCCATTTTGCTTATAAACGCTTCCTAGCGCTTTTTCTGCTAAACGCACGCAATGTATGTGATGTTGTGAAATATTAATATTTTGTAATGTATGAGTTGCAATGTTCCATGTGTGTAGTGGTGAGGGTGCGTGCGTCCCGCGGCGCAGGCGGCGGCGGCGGGGCGGGCGCCCGCCCGCGAGATGAGGCGCGCGCGCGCAGCCCGCCCCCCCCGCCATGCAGCGCCTGCGCACCACCTTCAAACGATCGCGCACCCCCACGCCGGCCGACATGAAGACGCAGAGCAGCCTCGAAGTGCCCAAGCAGGTAATTCATCAAGTATACTAAAGTCTTCTTCTTCCTAGCGTTTATCCCGTTTCTTTGAGGGGTCCGCTTTGACCATGGTCCAGGATTTGGCAAGTCTGGTTATTACAGTGAAGCGACTGCCATCAGACCTTCGTAACCCATAGAGGGGAACCAGACAGATTTGGATCATGGTTACACATTCAGATCTAACTGAACTAAAGTCAGAAATTACTGAATGTGCAGGTTTCCTCACGGTATTTTCCCTCACCGCCGAGCTAATGGCACAAATCCACACATAGATTTCTAATAATCCAGAGTTGTGGGCCCGGATTCGAACCGCGGACCTCACGTATGTGAGGTGCCATCCGTACCACTAGGCCACCATCGCACCAGTATACTAAAGTATCAGCATATTATTGTGCCTCCATCATTTGAAATCATGTTGATGAAACCACGCTTGCCAAATGCCGATTGGTTATAACAAACCTGGGCTGTGCCCGAAACGAAATCGAACCCTACCTCGACACACGGCCCGGTACTTCATTCACTAGGCCATCGAGGTGTCAGGTAATATACACTATACCATTTTTTCCAGTACTACGTGATTAGGTGGTCTAGTCAAAATAACATTTTGATTTCATGTAGAAAAGTCAAGTCGTCAAATATTATCTTGTCGTATTTCGAAATGTTACATTATCTAGGCGCCCAGATAAAATGAGATTAGAAGGAATGTTTTTTCTGATGTGATTACTACGTTGTCTAACCCCAACAAAGATAGGAAGTGATAATTTGAATTTAAGTGCATAGGTATTAAGTTATATTCCTGTGTATATGTTATACACATTGATTAACAATTATATTTCTTAAATGAAATGTCTCTTTCTCTGTAATTAATAACTGTAACTTATCACAATACAAAACACTTTTTGGGTCAATTGTGTGACAGGAATGTAACAAATCAATCAAGATTCTGACAGTCTCTTAAAAGTTCTTCCATTGTTTTGAAAGTATCTTCAAACTTCTTACATTAAAAATATTTATTAGTCTGCTATTATTTTCCGACAATTTAGCCTACAAAGTTCGGAGTGAAATTATTTGAGATCTTGAATAATAATACCCTTAAAATCTACTTTGACACTGTTATTAAAAAAAAGTAGAGTAAAGTATCAGCCTATTAATGTCCCACTGCAGGGCAAAGGCCTCCATCATTTGAAATCATGTTTTCGTTACAAAGATAGGTTATTAAAAGTACAAAAAAAAATTACAAAGAAATTATGTTATAAAATACATTTATTACCACAAATACAAATTTATCATACAGCGAACAGTCATGTGAATAAAACTGTGAGGTCATGGGTTCAATTCCCACATCGGATGATGACTGCCAAACTTAAAGGGGTGCGACCACTCTTACTGGAAATCTGTACTCATAATGAAAAACTTTATGAAAATACATTGTTACTTTATGTGTCCTTCAATGTTACACGCCGCACCTTGCTCATAATCAAATGGGTGATGTCCCACAACTAACGTGACAGAAGATAATAATTTGTTATTTTAGTACCCAGAGCGACATACATACATATGTATAACCGCAACAAAGTATTAAAACATGGATTTTAAAAGTGGTCCCAAGCGCTTTCAAAATTGAAATATTGCGCTTCAGGAGATCATAGTTGTTCTAACAATCCAAAACCAACTTTCCATCATTGAATCATAAGATAATATTATTGTTGTTTTAACGAAATGGACGCATATATACTCGTATCTGTATATGATCAATTTTGTGGATATTCTTCGACTATCGCGTTGTTATTTTTGACTTTTGATTACGGTTTTCGTTTTATATATACCGCCTACATTTTCTTGGAGAAAAGGATTTCCAATTATTAGTAATTGCGTATAGTAAAAAGGCTAATCAGTGGTTTATTGTCCAGTCCAGTTTAGCGGGGAATGACGTAAACTCGTCAGGCGAAATGAGTTTCTTAATACTCCAACAACAAGTCTGAAATACAGAAAATCCCTAGCAACACGCCCTTTACTTGTGACGGGATCAACTTAAACAATTATAAACACAAGTTTATGATATAAAGTTTCAATTATTTTTACAATTTGACAGTAATTATATTAAAAAACAAATCCCGCACAATGTTATTGGTGATAGTCTGTAGCGAATTTGTTATATCTACAACAACTACCTGTCATCGCGCTTGTCTTGGCCTTTCCTCGTGTACGACTTCGGAAAAACCCTTTTGTCGCGACTAGATGCCGTTGTTGTGAAATCGTTGAAGTCTTGGACTGGATTAGCTCACTCGGCAGACCCCTCTACACTATTTAGGGGCAAAAATAGTTTTGGGATGAACCTAAACAAGCCATCGGAGCTATACAAACATCTTAGAGTCACCAAGATGCACATTCTGGGTAAATCGAAAGACAACGCAGTGGCAACACTCCCAAAAGATAAGAATATGAGTGAGTTAGAGTCTAGGCTACGGTTCCATAAGCAGTTTATGGTGGGAGCGCAAACAAACAGGGTAGGATTGGGATGTCGAGGAAGAGAGGATGACCGGAACATCATTAAGTCTTTTCTGCGAATGGATGAAGATAACGAGTATAGAGTACATGCGCTTAATCTCGAAATGCAAAACGAGTGGGTGTCCCTTGGTGAGTTTTGTATCCCTTTAGCATTGAAGTGGCGGTCGATACTGTACGATTGGTCTCCAGCGCTGCTTAAATTCTATCTGAATGCCTTTCAGTTGACCCTACCCGATCAGAGCAACCTTGTAAGGTGGGGAATGGCGGTGGACAAAACCTGTTTGCTCTGTGGTGAGGCCGTAGGTACCGCACGGCATTTGTTGGTGGGATGCAGAGTACTCCTAGACAGAGGTCACTACTCTCGCCGCCATGACGGAGTGTTGCAGATCATACGTGAAGCGGTGAGCCTTTCAATAGCAAGAGCAGCAAAAGGTTTGACGACGAATACAAGGAACATCAACTTCGTCAAGGAAGGATCTACCAAGAAGTCCAAAGTCAAACCTTACTCCATCGTTAGTGTAGCTCCAGATTGGAAGATCATGATGGACACGTATGAAAAGCACTACAGTATTCCAGAGGACATTGCGTTATCGTCGTCTAGACCAGACCTTTTCATTTATTCTAGAAAACTTAAGCGCGTACTTTTGGTAGAACTTACTGTTCCATGGGAGACAAACATTCCCAAAGATCACGCGTTTAAAACAAATAAGTATTATGACCTAACCAACGAAATGACTAAAAATGGTTATATAGCACGGTTGTATGCTGTGGAAGTGGGTGCGAGAGGTATACCAGCGAAATCTCTCTACAACCTACTGAAGGACTTAGGATTACCAAGATCTAATATTAGCTCGTTACTGGAAAGAGCAACTAAAGCTGCTTTACTCGGCTCATACCAAATATGGTTGGGAAGGGAGAGGAATGTCATCGGTGGAGGTGATCGTTAGTATACTATAAAGGGGCCCCTTAAACCTACACGCTGGGTCGCAAGTCCCAGGCGCCGACTGACATTCCTCTCTGTTCCACGCGATGGACCCGGCACCCGCACGGAGAATCCATGGATAGCTAAGAAGTTCGTCTCATCATCATCTAATTGGTAGATTTTGTTAATGATGTCTCATTGGACTTTATGAAGATTACTAGCGGCCGCCCGCGACTCCATCTGCGCGGATTTCGGTTTCTGCATACTATGGACTGGACTATCCAACAGACAATTATATGTTTTTTCAATTTTTACCAATTCCTGAGCGCGTTCAAACAAACTCTACAGCTTTTTTATATTAGTACAAATACTTCAGTAATCTGATTTACTCGTATTTGATAATATAAAAGGAATACACTAACATTCTCGACATTGTTCAAAATAATATATTATTTTTCATTGTAAATGATAAAGTTTTTCGCAGTCGTTGGTATAAAACATTCAATACTACCGCAACGAATATTTAACAATAGGCAGCGAGTTTGTGCTGTACATTCAATTTCAATACTAACGTTACAATGGCAATGTACAAAAATAATAGAATATTTTATTGTTACTATTTGTCTATTGTAGCATTCACGCCCACAATCCAATTTGTTTTGTTCATCGGTCGGAACGAATCCGAAACTACTCGTATATACTCCGCTAAAGTTAATGCTCAATTCGTGATCAATATGTTGAATGGAGTTTGTTTACATTTTTTTTTTTTTGTTTGTTTGATATTTCACTTTACAGTGGGCATATCAATTATATTACAATCTAGTCAATAAAGACTAATGAGTAATTTAAATCTAACTTAAACTGCTAAATAGAGATAAACTAAGAATGTGTCCATTAACACCTTATTCTTACTGTCTCTAATTAAGGGAAAGTCACTTTGTTCTTGTAACTTTATTATTGCACTCACTGCACATTGTCACTATTCACTACACTAATTCGTGTGGTTTAGTCCTTTTAAGTCTTTTCACTATGTCCGTGGTGTCGAGAAGCTGGATCGCCTCAACATTCACGTGGTGATGAAGTCTCCGTTCGTGAGCTTCGGCGTATTGCTTTATCATGTCTGTGACGAGCTTGACGTTCAGGTCTCTGTGAAGGTCGTCATTTCTAATGTACCAGGGTGCATTTACAATGCCCCTTAAAACTTTGTTCTGAAACCTTTGAATCAAT
This sequence comes from Nomophila noctuella, assembly GCA_958496325.1. NCBI lineage: Eukaryota > Metazoa > Arthropoda > Insecta > Lepidoptera > Crambidae > Nomophila > Nomophila noctuella. Next base: position 9,093,105 of record OY292486.1, on the reverse strand, counting down.
TGCACATTACTCGGTGTGGTACAACCCCATAGTTGAATACCATAAGTCCAAACAGGCATGAGGACTTGTTTATAGAGGACTAGTTTGTTGTGTACTGACAGTGAGGAGTGTTTACCCAAAAGCCAATACATCCTTCTGTAGCGCAATTCTAGTTCTTCGCGTTTCTTTTTGACGTGAGCCTTCCAGCGTAGCTTTGCGTCCAATGTCATACCAAGATATTTGGCCGTATTCTCGTATGGTATTGCCTTGCCATTAATGAAAACTGGATGGTAGTCACCTTTTTTATTTGTAAAGTCAATGTGGACCGATTTGGTTTCATTGAGATTAATTCGCCATGTCTTAGTCCACTTATATATGATGTCAATGGCAGTTTGTACTTTACTTGTACAAGTAAAGTTTGTTTACATGAATACGCCATCTGATTTATTTAAAATAATCGTAGCTTCCATTAGTAGTGATAGCCTCCTCCTTGAGTCGTTTACTTCATTTCTGAGGGTCGTGATCATTGCATGAAATGAAACACAGACGACAAATCTCTTGGCAATTTTAATTGAGTGGTTTGCCATTACCTTCTTCATTTCACACAGTACTCGTAGTGTGTAGGTTTCCTCACGATGTTTTCCTCCACCATACAGCTGGCCTGAAATTGCGCACATTGATTTTTGATAATCCAGAGCTGCGTGCCTGACTGGATTTGATCCGCCGACTTCACTCATATGGAGCGGCGTTCTAATCACTGGGCTATCGAGCTGTTAGTAGTGATAGAGAATAAGAAATATGGTCTGGGTTCGATATGTAGACCGCACAGAGTAAATGATAATATTTACTTAAATAAATATTATGTTTCATTTATGTGTAGAAAATAATACGAAAATAAAATTATATTGCGTTCTGCGATCTATCAGTAAGCACCTTCAAACTCAAAAAATTATAGATTACATATTTTTTTGTGGTTTATGTCTTAAGACATTTGAATATTACGAGAGAAATTCGAACATAGAAGAAGAGACTAGTTCATGTACAGCTGTGACCCTCTCTGTTTTAGATTTGGATTGATGAATTAGTCTAAGAAGTGCTATAGTCCAGTAATTTTAGCAATTTTGATCCACGATCTGCGGAATAATTCCTAGTGAGCTGAATTTTTGCATACACCTTTATTATGATATTGTAATGATGATGTGAAAAATCGACATTGATATCGTGCCGGCTAAAAAAGTTATAGGGGTCCAAACGTCACGAAAATCAGTTTTTCGCAAATATCTCGCGATCTATTGCTCAGAGGTCGATAATGGCTTCATAAAAGTTGTTTGTCGTAAAATTGTCTACAAAAAAAGGTCTCTTGCAATTTTCTGTAGAATTAACCGTTTTTGAAACAGAGACTAGAATGCACTCACATATGGTATTGTATACCGTACGCCGCATACCAAGGCAGAAACCCTATTGTTTGTTATTTTCTCTTTTTTGTTTGTGTGTTTTTTGTTAGTATGATGATCTACATATAGAAATATAAGGGACTTGTAATACTAGTACAGTAAGGAAAATAGGAATATCAGCTATAAAAAACTAAGTAGCAATTTTTTTTGTCACTTCATAACTCAAGAACGGGCTCATCGATCCAAACCAAATTTTTAGGGTTTGTACAGACTATTTAGTATATGTTTTATGTGAAGTTTGAACAAAACCGGTCGTTCTTTTTATACGTAGCGAAGCACGTACCGGGCCGCTAGTAATGATATACATATGCTATGTCCTGTGACGTTTGGACCCCTATAACTTTTTTAGCCGGCACGATATCAATGTCGATTTTTCACATCTCCATCGCAATATCATAATAAAAGCGTATACAAAAATTCAGCCCACTAGGATTTTTTCCGCAGATCGTGGATCAAAATTGCTAAAATTCACATTGCATATCTATATCATTACTAGCGGCCCGGTACGTGCTTCGCTACGTATAAAAAGAACGACCGATTTTGTTCAAACTTCACATAAACCATATACTAAATAGTCTGTACAAACCCTGAAAATTTGGTTTGGATCGATGAGCCCGTTCTTGAGTTATAAAGTGACAAAAAAAATTGCCACTTAGTTTTTTAAAGTTGATATTCCTATTTTCCTGACTGTACTAGTATTACAAGTCTTTTATATTTCTATATGTAGATCATCATACTAATAAAAAACACACAAACAAAAAAGGGAAAAAAACAAACAATAGGGTTTATGCCTTGGTATGCGCCGTACGGTATACAATACCATAATGTGAGTGCGTTCAAGTCTCTATTTCAAAAACGGTTAATTCTACAGAAAATTGCAAGAGACCTTTTTTGTAGACAATTTTACGACAAACAACTTTTATGAAACCATTATTGACCTCTGAGCAATAGATCGCGAGATATTTGCGAAAAACTGATTTTCGTGACGTTTGGACCCCTATAACTTTTTTAGCCGGCACGATATCAATGTCGATTTTTCACATCATCATTACAATATCATAATAAAGGTGTATACAAAAATTCAGTTCACTAGGAATTATTCCGCAGATAAAATCTAAAATTCCTGGACTACTAACTGTTAAACTGTTACGTAGTTCGTAGTATCTACGGCGTAGTTTATTTAAGTTGTTGACTACGAGACAGTTTGTATAATCGTAATGTGTGGGTTTGTTTCAAACTGTCAAGTTTATACGTAGAAAACAGATTCAGTACAAATATTCGTTGTCTTTTTAATAAATTCAAGCATCTATTTGAATACTATCTGATTTGCATTATTCTATACTCATATTAAAAGAGGAGAACTTTGTTGGTTTGGTTGTAATGCATAGGCTCAAAAAGTATAGGACCGATTTTAAAAATTATTTCAGTCTTCGATAATTCCGAGTAACATAGGCTTTATTTTAGTGTAAGATTAGACTTTCGGGTTGCGTTATGACACTAGTATTATTTAAAGGGACTAAACGCGATATTAATTATGTAGTATAATGTATACTACTTTCTGCTTGACGTTTCGGCTGCGTTACAGCAACCGTGGTCGCAAGCGGACGTCAAGCAGTAAGTAGTATACATATACGACATAATTAATATCGCGTTTATTTTAGTGTTCAAAAAATATGTGTGTTAATGTCATTTTTAGTGCCCTTGCCACGTCGGGACGAGCCGCTTGTCCTACTCCTATTATAAAGGGGAAAGTTTGTTAGTATGGATGTATGGATGTTTGTTACTCTTTCACGTAAAAACTACTGAATGGATTTGAATGAAACTGTACCAAAATATAGCCTATACATCAGAATAACACATAGGATATTGGAAATCGAAATCCACGCGGACGGAGTCGCGGGCGGCCGCTATAGTTCATAAAGATTACATACGTATAAAGAGATATATTTTAATCTATCAATACTTATAATAAATCTGTAGAGAGGTCAATTCTGTACATTAAATATATTTTCAAAATAACTATCAGGGGGTGATTAGTGATCGATACTGATGCCAAAAATGCAATCAGCAAAATTTTTGTCTGTCTGTCTGTCTGTCTGTCTGTCTGTCTGTATGTTCCTTATAGAAACAAAAACTACTGGAGGGATTTTGACGAAACTTGGTACAATTATTCTTCATACTCCTGGGCATATTATAGGATACTTTTCATCACGCTACAATCAACAGGAACAGCGTAGTGAAGGGAAATGTGGGAAAAACGGGAGAATTTTCTCCATTTCTTAAGCTTCAGTCGCGTGTGCAGCCTTAATGGTTAAAGTCACATAGAAATCATGTATGACGGAAATATTTTACATAAAATTGCCTAAATAATATCCCCCAACATCATATGTCTATCTTTTATGGTTGGCTCACAATAACACGTGTAACTCATGATCCAAATTGGTCTGCGCGCCAACGCGTTAAACTCAGGAACTACTGGTTCGAATTTGACAAAATATTTTGCGTTGGATAGTTCACTTACCATTTGTCGAGGTAGGCTTTAAGCTATCTATAGTAACACTGTGTGCGGAAACCGTGACCCACGCGGACGGAGTCGCTGGCGGCCGCTAGTTAATTAATATTTTTGTTTTGAATGAAGTTTGCATAATTACACACGTATTCAGGAGTAATTATACATTGTATCTTGTTCAATTATCTCTCGTACTTATTAGTTTAACCCCTGGTAACTGTTTGCAAATTTATACATCCTTCGGGAAATTGATTCTGCCCCACGATAAAGTATCCAATGATTATCTCCATAACAAAGGCTTTACGTGTCTTTTTGGTTCGTTAATTGTAATAATTACGTCGATACTAATTATGTTTGATATTACAAACTCGACATGTGTCGACATAATTGTTAATAAGCTAATAAATAAGAGATCATTTCATCCACCATTGTTAGTTATTTTATATATACATAGATATATTATGTTTTATATAATAATGAGGATACTAGTAATGGTCCCTCAAACAAAAAGCTTTTCTTTTGATTGAATATATGGCGGAAATATCTTACTGATACTTGAATTCCGGTATAGTGATGACATAAAGGATCCCGATTAAACCGAAGAGAAGCCAAGATTAACCCTCTTGATGTAGTATGTTATGCCGTTTGACCCAAATATTTAAGGATCATCAGTAGGTAAGATTGAGATAATATTAATCAATTTTTTTTTTTAAATGTGGTGAATGTGCCTCTCTGAACACACGAAATAGCCAACCTACACTTCAGGCCGAACAAATTTGAGCGATATATGGCGTACAATAGGAGCGACACTTTAAACGTATCTGAAGAAGTTTACACGTAGACTTTTAACTCCCAGTAAGACGGAAATGGCTCACCATTTCCCGATCTCTGTAACCTTAAGTACACGTGTCTTCTTAAACGTTTCTTGGATACGAAGCTATTTAGCTTAAAGCTGTTCGTTAATGAAAGTACATATTACAGCTACTTTGTAGCAAAGACGCAAGCAAGCGTAAAAGTTGGCGTTACCCCACGTGCCCTAATTCTCTGCTGGAGCAGAAAATAAATCGAACACACTATATCGCTTAAACGAATTCACAACATACATTTTATCCGGTAGCGAAGTCGAAGGATATTTAGATATCAAATATCAGATATTGAGCGCATCTCTTCCACAATATGTATGTGAGATTGTAGATTGTCTGCCCAAAATATTACCACATAGTTGCATAGTTGTGGGTTGGGAAGTCATGATGAAAGATTTTGTGAGAATAAATAAGTAGGTAAAGTTACATTGACATTGTAGCTAACCAGTATGTTATGTTTTTAATCAGAAGAATCTAACACACTGTAGTAGCATTGTTATCTCTTGCAATATTTAAAAGCCTGTTGACTGGGTTTAATTTCTAATTAAAAATTAGAAAGGTTTGCAAACTTGAAGTGAACAAATTCGGTTTGTGAAGCATTAGCGCGTTGGTTTTATATTTTGAGTTTAACCCAGCGATTCAAAGAGAACCTTGGCCTTTAACATCAAAGTACACTAGTAATTTATATTTTACGTAAAAATTTATCCGTACCTAGTAGCCAACGGGTTTCATTTTCACAAACACTTTGTAAACACTTTCGGTTCCTTCAATTTTAATCGTACGATGCCCGAGGCGCCTAATGGTTTCAAAGGCTATGTTTGAAAAAGTTAACTTTCATCTGTCGATGCATACAGGTAGAGAGAACTTTTGAATTAATGTAATCTAAATAAAATTCATAAAAAAGTGTGTATACAGTGTATAGCATAAAATAATTACTAAAAAAAATTACATAATTCATTAAGATGTAGTATTTGTTAGTTTATTTTTATACGTTTTTAAATACATAAGTATATTACAAAACTACACTCAATATTTTTCGAGTGTCTATTTTCGTATAAGTAAATTAGAGAGTTAACAAATTAAAAAATTAGAGAAACTGTTTCCGTTTTGTAGTCCCCGCTTTTATTTTTCGATAATATTAAACGCCAGGAATATTCACTACCCAGATAAAAGATGAAAAATAATCATCTCTCAAGTAGAAGTTACGGAATGGCCTGGCATTTGTTACCCGTAGATTGAATGAAGCTTCCAAGTGAAGAATCTCTCGATAGTAAGCCGCACTGGTTAACCTTCAAGGGTGCTTAGTCTCTGTATACCTACTTTAGATAAGAGGAGTCAGAAGAGCATGAAAAAGTGTATCTGATTTTCTATTTTTCTTTTATTGAAGCGATGTTTAGTGGAATGGTTGAGAAGTTGACTGTTGCACCGAGAGCTTCGATTTTAATCAATGTATTTAATTGAGCTTACTACAGAACTCCATCATCCTTATTATCATCAGGCTATCGCAATCCACTGCTGGGCATAGGCCTCTCCTAGGGTTCTTTTATGTCTATGTAAAAATATTAATTTCTTAGTAAGCTCTGGGTGTGGTAAAATAATTTTCACGAATATTTTTCTAATTACTTTCTTTCCTGTGTTTTACATGGTTATAAGGTAGGTACATACATTTCAAGCATTGTATGATATAGATGTATAATACATTATAATATAATACTTGAAATAAACGCAGAAATTGAACAGGCTTATTACATTAGCTTCATTCTGGGCTTTTGTTTTCATGTATTGTGCATAAGCTCCTTCTCAATATAATGGCATAATATTGTAGGATTTCGGCATGAAATGATAACATTTCATACAAAAGCCTAAATAAATTTCTAAACAGAGCTCACACTGAACATATTATTTAATATAATAGTGTGTGGTTCGGCAGGTACATATATTAGATACAAGTTTGGGGTTAGACAACGCAGTGTATATCTAAACTTATATCATCTAAACTAACTTATATCATAAAGAGGAAAGATTTGTATTTTTGTGTGTAACAAATAAACTCATAAGGTACGGACCGATCTAAAAAGTTTTTCCTTTTGCTAAATTATCACTGAGTAACAAAAGCTATATTTAGCGCGCGAAGAAGTATCTTGCGGGCCGATATGGCGATGCCAGCGAATAGGACACCACTTTGGTACCGCATCCGCTGTCAAGGCAATTAGGGCTCCTCTTTTGCTTACCATCAATCAGGCACAGTGGAGCCAATATACCAAGCCACTATAAAAAAAAAAACAATTTTGTCCACCCAGGCCGCGACAGGTAGTAGGTAGTTTACAAAGAAAATCATATTTATAATTTGACATAAAATGCGTTGGGACATAATCATGGCGAGCCACCGCCACTGGGAACGCTTGAAACTATTTCCCATCACAAAACAGATCCGTTCCCACTCACCCAAGCTCTCCATCACCATAGCTAGCTACATATAGGTGGCGCAGACACAGGCTCGCCGCTGTCGGTAATTCAGTCTTAAAGGGCGTGTTTCATTCGGAGATATTTGTGCGCGCCACCTCCATGTTAGCGGCACAAAACAAGAGGCATTCCCACTCACCCATGCTCTCCAGCACCATGGCTAGCTACATATTGGCGGTGCGGGCGCAAGCTCGCTGCTGTCCGTGCCGCAGCCCTACTACCTACTCATTTTCTGAAAGGGCGTGTTTCATTCGGAGATATTAGTGCGCGCCACCGCCATTTGAACGCGTAAAACCATTTCTCATCACAAAACAGATGCGTTCCCTCTTACCCATGCTCTCCATCACCATAGCTAGCTATATATAGGCGGCGCGGGCACAGGCTCGCCGCTGTCGGTATTGCAGCCTTAAAGGGCGTGTTTCATTCGGAGATATTAGTGCGCGCCACGTCCATTTAAACGGCACAAAACAAGAGGCATTCCCACTCACCCATGCTCTCCATCACCATAGCTAGCTACATATTGGCGGTGCGGGCGCAAGCTGGCTGCTGTCCGTGCCGCAGCCCTATTACATACTCATTTCCTTAAAGGGCGTGTTTCATTCGGAGATATAAGTGCGCGCCACGTCCATTTAAACGGCACAAAACAAGACGCATTCCCACTCACCCATGCTCTCCAGCACCATGGCTAGCTACATATTGGCGGTGCGGGCGCAAGCTCGCTGCTGACCGTGCCGCAGCCCTACTACCTACTCATTTTCTTAAAGGACTTGTTCCATTCGGAGATATTAGTGCGCGCCACGTCCATTTGAACGGCAAAAACAAGAGGCATTCCCACTCACCCATGCTCTCCATCACCATAGCTAGCTACATGTAGTGATTCCCCGCAGGTGCGGTCGGCGTCGTTCGATGAGATCCAGTTGGAGGCGGCGCGCGGCGCAGGCGCAGGCTCGCTGCTGTCGGTGCCGCAGCCCTATTACATACTCATTTCCTTAAAGGACTTGTTCCATTCGGAGATATCAGTGCGCGCCACGTCCATTTAAACGGCACAAAACAAGAGGCATTCCCACTCACCCAAGCTCTCCATCACCATAGCTAGCTACATGTAGTGTTTCCCCGCAGGTGCGGTCGGCGTCGTTCGATGAGATCCAGTTGGAGGCGGCGCGCGGCGCAGGCGCAGGCTCGCTGCTGTCCGTGCCGCAGCCCTATTACATACTCATTTCCTTAAAGGACTTGTTCCATTCGGAGATATCAGTGCGCGCCACGTCCATTTAAACGGCACAAAACAAGAGGCATTCCCACTCACCCATGCTCTCCATCACCATAGCTAGCTACATGTAGTGATTCCCCGCAGGTGCGGTCGGCGTCGTTCGATGAGATCCAGTTGGAGGCGGCGCGCGGCGCAGGCGCAGGCTCGCTGCTGTCGGTGCCGCAGCCCTATTACATACTCATTTCCTTAAAGGACTTGTTCCATTCGGAGATATCAGTGCGCGCCACGTCCATTTAAACGGCACAAAACAAGAGGCATTCCCACTCACCCAAGCTCTCCATCACCATAGCTAGCTACATGTAGTGTTTCCCCGCAGGTGCGGTCGGCGTCGTTCGATGAGATCCAGTTGGAGGCGGCGCGCGGCGCAGGCGCAGGCTCGCTGCTGTCCGTGCCGCAGCCGGGCGCCCGCAGCCGCTCCTTCGACTCCGCCGGCTCTGACGACTCCGGCACCTACTTGGAGGTACGGTATTTGTGTTTGACTGCATCACAAGGGCGTGAAGACACTGGCGGCGACAATCGTTTTTTTGTCAGTTGTTAAAAAAATAAGATATTATGATAGAGAAACGCTCTGTAATGCACTAAAGAATAACATTTATGATTTTTTGAAATTACCTACTTTGAATCAACACTAATATTATGTGGAGGAAAGATTTGTATTTTCGTATCTAACGAATGAAATCAAAAACGACTGGACCGATTTCAAATACTCTTTCACCATTGGAAAGCTATATTCACCCTGAGTGATGGCCTATATTTTATCCCGGCACGGGAAGTAGTTCCCTCGGGACGCGGGTGAAACCGCCTGACGGACCGCTAGTACTTTTATTTTTTAAGTAAAGATAGTCTTAATTCAAAATATTTTAGATTATGACTACCTAATAATTAACAATGTAATAAGTGTCCTGTAGGCGACGCATAACACACACCTAATCATTTTCTTTAACCTAATTTTATTTAAACTGTTGGTCAACATTAACTTTTAATTGTTAATGATTCTTCTTTTAGTTTTTATAATTTTATAAACGAAAATTGTATTTTTTTTATAAATAAATTGAAGCGGACCGTTGCAGTTTTAGAACGCACACCCCCCCGCGCACCGCCCTCCTCTCGAGGCCGCCATATTTTTTGCTTCCTGTTTTTCGAACTCCGCGCGACCGATCGGCAACGATTCACGACCTTCTCCTGAAAATTGTGGTGTTCTTATTTCCATCCCTTACATGTCCCATTAATGAAATCATGAATGTTATTTTTTAGTGCACTACACACAGTTATTTTATCTTAATATCTTTTTTCAATTCAATAAAACGATTGGCGCGCCAGTGTGCAGTCTGCACGCTAGTTCAAAATGAATATTTGTAAAACTCTTATATTAAAGAAGAAATTGACAAGTGAGCACTAATCACTATGCTACTATAGACCATCGGAACTAAAAAAGTCGATTTGACAATATTAACTTGTGACGTCAGTCATCATAGCTTATTATTTCATACAGTTTCGATACAGGCTTTCGTTTTTGACGTTTAATAAAAGTGAGTGATTTGACATGTCAGTCAAACACTGCAGTGTAAAAGTAAATTAACAGCCTATTAATCTCCCACTGTATGGCAAAGGCCTCCATCATTTGAAATCATGTTTTCATTACAAAGATGGGTTGTGTAAATATTATTTTGTTGTAACGAAGATCAACCAGTTTCAATGAGAATTTATAGAAACGAAAAGTTCTTTGAATAAATTAACTGACTTTATATCTTACTGAGAGTTTTTTTTATAATTTGTTTTTTGTAAGATTGGATAATAGAACTGGAATTAAATACTTCCTAATATATAAGAGATTCTGATATTAATTTATTTGACTCCTAAAAAGGCAGTGTGAGGTACTGGTTGATGAAAAGTGTCCTAGTGTTAAAACTGGTTTTGGTAAACAATGTCAAAAAAGACGAAACCAGATATGAAGATTTCTCAATCTACAAATAGAATATGATATTCAATTCGCAAATAAAGTTAAACATAACTTTTCGAATTTCTAACATCTGAAGCTGTAACCAGTTTAGTAAGTTCAAACGCAAACTGGGACAAGTTTAAGTACAAGACTGAGTTTATTATTAATAGATTGAATAGCAAACTCCCGCAAGAAGTAGCTCAATTTCTTCAAAAGTAAATCCTTGTTTGTTATCAGGTACCACGTCTATGGTCCCGACGCCGCTCTGGAAAAGGAACACCTCCGCCATGCGTCCACTGTCGGCACATGGAGACGTGGCTGGCGCGCCGCAGCGAGGAGCGCGTCACGCCCGAACGACCGCTCGCCTCCTCCTCCGCCGAAGACGACGACGACGACGAAGAGAGCGAGGCCGAGAGCCCCCGGGTGCTGCTGGCGCCGCCGCCGCCGCCCCGGACCCACGTCGCGCCGCCGCCGCCGCAGTCACCGCCTCCGTCACCCGGCGCACCCTCCTTCGAACTGCAGCCCCCGAGCGATGAACCACCCACCCTCCCGCAGCGACGGCGCTCCATATCCCGCCAGGAAGCCTTCTTCGTGGAACCGACTGGGAGCTCGCTGGAAAACGTGCGCGCTTCCGAGGAGGGCGCTAACAACAGCACCCGGGACACTCTCGTGTACGACATATACTTGGCCGTTCCCGAACTGAAACGCGACCGCGCCGCGTCGGTTGACTCCTGCTTCTCGAAGGTTTCTGGAGGCGCCCGCGCCGAGGAAATCAATGGCACGAATAACTCGCTCACGGTGCCGGGCACGAGCCTTCGGTCGCGGTCGGTGGACATAGTGCTGCCGACGGCGGAGCAGTCGCGGTACAAAGCGCTCGCGCTGACGGCGCAGGTTCCGCCGCAGATCCAGCCCCCGGCGCCCGAGGAGCCCGCGCCCGCGGCCCCCCCTCACCAAGAAAACAGGTCAGTGTCTCCATCGGTTTCATTTACATTTAAACGCTCTCATCTTCGACTAAATTATTCAAGTTTTAATACTTGCTTATAAATTCCTAAGTATTTTGATAGGGAGTAGGGCTAAGACCGATAAAGATCTTTATCAATATAACTTTCTGCTGATCTAATTAAAACGTTAAGCAGAATCAATTATAGCTTTAAATTCGGGGATTCTGAAAGAGAAAAACAGGTTAAAATTACGAAGATAACGAGAAATCATAATTAAATGAGGATCGGAGGAGCGGAGTGCTTCGCGCGGCGCGAGTAATGAGCGTCAACGGAGGGTTTATTATGCCGTAACCAAGCTGCGCAGCCCCCACGCATTGTCAGCTCACGGCTGAATGCATCCGCCTCAGGTGACATCTTACCAAGGTTAGACCTATTCACTCGTACAACAATCTTAAAAGATTTCTTGTCATGTTCGATCAGGAATACAGCCACAATTTAAGTCCTTCATTATGCCCATCATAAAAAAGTGAGAGAGCCGCCTAATTTAAACGGGAATTAGCTACGTAAATGAGAAAAAAGGGTAACCGGTAAAAAGTGCAAAATTGATAAGGTTTTGTAAAAAAAATATGGTCGAGTTCAGAATTATTAGTGCAATAAGTATACTCAAAGTACATTGTTATTTTATCGGAAAGCAATTGTGCGCTTATACTCGGTAACATAATATGGACTGAATTAGACCCGCCAAGCAGTTTTACTATTTTTTTGTATATTTATTTTAATCATTTTTTACATGCTAAGTATATTCCTCGTATACCTTTATTTATAATTTTAAATTATAAACAAAGAAAAATTCATCCGATCTCAGTTGGCTCAGGCGGGAATCGTTGTTGGTCAACAAAGTCCAAATAAATAAATTGAACTAACCTACATACTTACTGTATCAACTCTAATGACATTCAGAGTTTTGTTATTTAAATAGTATCCAACCAATTTTAAATAAGCTATTTATATACAGTAAATTTTATCCAGCCCCTTAAGTAATGATTTCTAGGAAATCTTTAATTAGTTTTTCTAGTAAATACGAGTACAATAAAAACTTACTTAGGTTAACACAATAAATAAAGCCAAAAAAAACGTTAGCTTCTCCGAAATCGGGTCAAATTTCATCGCTAGAGACGAGAGCGGGCGTCGGGGTGAAACCTTTCGATAAAAAAATGGGAGAATTGAGGAGAATTCAAAATAACACAAAATCAACATTACACATTCCGTTTTATTTTTGTGTGATAAATGTAAGATATTTTGATAAATATTAACATTTATGATTTTTTGAAATGTACTTATAATACTTTCTGACACAAAGATAGACATAATCGTCATCTTATTATTTTCTTATTAATATTACAAATGTGAATTTTTTTTTTATGTTTAGTTTAGATGTTTGTCCTATAACTACTGAACGGATTTAGATGAAATTTGGTAAACAGGCAGGGTATGGGCTGGCTTAGGAGCATTTAATCGAGATAAAAAGTATCCTTTAAGTTTCAAAAAAAAAAAAAGGTGAAACTTAAAGGATACTTTTTATCTCGATTAAATGCTCCCATAACAAAAATCAAAATCCACGCGAATGAAATCGCGGGCGGCCGCTTGTCTTAAATATTGCTAAAAGTGGCCGCTTTTAGTATAAGTAATAATATAATGACCACTTAATTATGAAATAGATCACTTAAAGAATTATAAATGTTATTCTTTAGTGCACTACAGACAGTGATTTATTCATATATCTTTTTATTTCAATTAAAGAAAATTGGCCAAGTGCGAGTCGGACTCCCGCACTGAGGGTTCCGTACAAATTTTATTTTTGACGTATCAAAAAAACTACTGAATAGATTTCGTTCGAAACAATTTTCGTTGGTAGTTTTAATGGTAATGTACATTATATATTTATTTCAGATTTATCATCCTCTTACTTTAGAAGTTAGAGGGGGGGACACACTTTTTTCCACTTTGGAAGAGTCTGTCACGCAAAGTATTCACTTAAGAAAAAAATGAGCTTAAAAACCTCAATATAATTTTTAAAGACCTATCCATAGATACCCCACACGTATATGTTCAATGAAAAAAAATAGTTTCAGTTTCAGTTCTTACTATGGGGACCCCCCATTTTTTTATTTTTTTTTCTATTGTCGTGTGAAAACCTTGTTGCGGTTCACAGAATACATCTACTCACCAAGTTTCAATAGTATAGTACTTATAGTTTCGGAAAAAAGTGGCTGTGACAGACTGGCGGACAGACAGACAGACAGACAGACAGACAGACATGACGAATCTATAAGGGTTCCGTTTTTTTGCCATTTTGGCTACGGAACCCTAAAAAACGATTAGCGGCGCTTGTGTACGGACTGCAAGCTCTTAAACCGATGAAAAAAAAAACATGCCCATTAACTTGCTCATCTCAAAGTTAAGTTAAAACAAACAGCTATAAATAGAAATACTATATACCACACATTTAGTATTAAAAATCACTCACACACATGATTTCAATGTACTCTTTTTACTTTCAGGTTATTTTATTGTTGCATTGATTTTTTTTAAATGTATAATTATACCTGTTATAGCTTTATATTAAATAGATAAGCACTGCTTCTATTGTATTTATTGTTCCTGCTTCCTTTTTTTATTCTAAAAGCATAATAAGTATAAGTCTTTAGTATTTTTTATACTGAGTCTGACTGATACATTAATCGAATATAGGTACATTTAGAATAATAGTTCAATAAATATTGGATGTGTATTACTTGCGGGTTAAGAACTTGATTTATAGCAATTAATTCATTTTAGTTTGAAACTAACTTCACTAACTTTTGTAAATATACTAAACTCTTTACGTTTTAAGTTTAGTTTAGTTACTTGATTGGTTTTACTTTTACTGCGTTTAATCAAACGCGGAACAAGGTCATTAAAAAAGTTAATGGCTCACTCAACTACACGTAAACTGTCATTCAACTCAAGCAAACTCAATTAAACTATTCTCGATGCGAGCGCGGATCTGGAATACAATATCTACTTAAATCTGATTTCATGCCGGGTTTAACGGTTGGCCAGACATTCTGAATGCGGACCTTAATGATTTCTCGTATAACAAACAATGATTAAATTTTGTAATGAAAACTAATTACCAAGTTAAGTAAGTGAGTAGGTACACTCGAATAATGGTTTTCAAAGGTCCTGTGGAGCCGTTCAAAGACAAAGTTGGCGGAAGTTCGTCTGCTCGCACTCGTCGCGGCTTCAATTAACACTTTGCCTGGGCTCTTTATTGACTTCTTGCCGACTGTTATCAATCTTTTGATGTATCCCCCACGTGTGACATACTTTCACTTATGAGGTAAATGTGTTTTATGTTCAAATTCTGAATGTTAAAAGTTTTGTGTTTATGTTTTCGTTTATTTTTGTTTTACCCTTACCCATGGATTATTATACCAAATTCTCAATTCCGTATATGTACAAGTAACGCTTGCAACTACATATAAGTTAAACATCAAGACTCAAGATGCCTGGATAAAAACCATAGCTAGAAATAAATTGAAACTACAATTTTTGTCAAATTCTTACAAGTTTAGGATATTTGCCAAATGTAATCTAATCAAAAAACAATTTCTTCGGACTAAAACAACAATTGCAAACTAAGCTCAAAGCTTGTACTATGGAAGCTAGGGAACGGTTAGACATATGTACTTAAATTCTTTAATAAACATCCATGGCTCGAATACAAATGTCGATGTTCATCACACATACATTTGCCCCTTGCGAGATTCGAAGCCGCGACCCCTTGTTTTGTAGCCAGGGTCTCTGACCACTGGACCAACGGGCCCATGCCAGTTATCAATTACTACTACCTATCCGCCCGCGCCTTAGCCCGCGTGGAATTCAGATATACTCGTATTACAATTAATATTTATGTACTTCCTCGGGAATATATTTTTTTCCGGGATAAAAATTACCCTATTATTTAATCCGGACCACTACCTTTATGTTTGCAAAATTTCCAAGCAATCAGTTTAGTAGTTACGGCGTGAAAGCGGAACAAACAAACAAACATACAAACTCACTTTCCCATACATAATAATACGGTATTTGACTGACAAGTCAAATCACCTACTTTTTTTAAATGTCAAAAACGTAACCTTGTAGGAAAAAATGTATGAAATATTGAATCGTGACGTCACGATGCAATAGTGTCAAATCGATACGCTTTTAACTTCAATTAGCTGTAATAATTTGTAAAAAGCTCAATAGTAACTGTGAGAATATAAAAAATTGTGCCTTATTTTTGATTTCGTCTTTAATTTTAGAATGTCATTATTTATTTTGTATGCAGTCAAATACCCAATTAGTAAGGATTTTATCAAATCAAAGTTCAGCGATAGCGACTGAATTTATATACAATTAATAGCAACTTACTAACATTTGCGGTTCAGCAGGCGTGAAATCGATTTGCCGCGAGATAAACACAAGCTTAGCCGCTTCTGTCCAGCCAGAGCATATTCCGTAGAATCAAGGTGTAGGTACCCTATTAAACGGTATCACTTGGTTGCTCTACGTTTTATTTAATTAATTTGTGTTTTGCCTTATTCTAACCATTAATATTATGATTAACAAGCGGCCAAACTTCATGGGATGGGATTTTGTGCAAACGTCATATATACCATAACAAACCCTGAAAATTTGGTACGGATAGGTGTGCCCGTTCTTGAATTAAAAAGTGACAATGTAAAATGCCACTTGTTTTAATATTTTAAGATATGAATAAAATTATTCAGCGTGAACGTCATACTTGCTTTAGAGCCATACCTATTACAATATAGCACTAATGTCAGAGATAAGGCATTGCCCTTAATTTAGTTCAGAATGTGGTTGACCTAATTATTTAAATAGCAAAAATGCTCCAAACATGTAGCTGCGGAATGAACACCCTTTGTAAAGCAATTGTTTACGAGGTTTAAAAATAGATAGACATTTTCTTTCAACCCGGCGATGCCTCCGGCCGTAATTAACTAGAGCCTTGTAAAGCAAATGGACAATTGATTAAGCTTCAGTTTACAAATATTCGTCAGCTTTTGTTTACGTTAGCAACGATATTTTTATGTCAGTTGAAAATTATTGCTAAATATTTTCAGAAAAAGGATTCCTGTTATATCATTGTCTTCGGACATTTTATTTTACTGTTACGGGTACGTGTTCATCTCATAACAGGTAACTTTTTCTACTTTCTTTCTTTTAAGAGAGGTAGAGCTTTGTGGAAATTCCACTCGAATGAGCCGCTCGTCTGGGGAAGTACCTCCACCTTACCGAAGACCGCAGTGAAGTAGCACTTCGTAACTGTTGTGCTATGTTTCTGCTGGTGAGTAAGGTTGTCAGAGCTCAGTTGGGGAGGGTATGGGATTAAGGCCGGCAACACATCAACGATACCTCTGGTGTCGCGGATGTCCATGGGCGGCGGTGATTGCTTACCATCAGGCAACCTGCTTGCTCGTTTGCCGTCTCTGACATAAAAAAAAAGATACCTCTGGTGTCGCGGATGTCCATGGGCGGCGGTGATTACTTACCATCAGGCGACCCGATAGCTCGTTTGCCGCCTCTGACATAAAAAAAAATCTATAAAATGTTTCTATCTTATAAAGATGTAAGGATATTATTAAGTTTTACTTATAAAATAGCATTTATTTATTATAGCAAATTAAGAAAGATGGTTTTGTGATTTTTTCCACATTACCATGAAGACGACGTTCTCGTCATATTATCATTGTTATGATTTTGTCTATGAATACTCGGAAAACTAGACACACAATAGACAAATAAATGAAATTGTAAAGTTTCAATCATTCGCAGTCAGTGCAACTCTAACGGCTAACCAGTGGGAGTGTAGCATCGTTTTCGCATATCAAATAAAAGAATAGCAATTTAACGAGAAAAAGCGGATTCCCCCGAATTGCCTTTCCGGACAGAACTTAACTAGAAAACTTGAATATTGGCTTCTGAAAAACAACGCACTTTGTTTAGCTCTTTCTAGGTAAGCATCGATCAATCGGTAACTCTTCAAAATAACTCCAAAGCTAAATCAGATTTTTTTTTACACAATTTTGTATCATTTTAGCAATAATGTAAAAAAAAAACACCGGTCTAGTGCGAGTCTGACTCGCGCACCGAGGGTTCCGTGCAAATTCTACTATTTATGACGTTGAAAGATCTCGAGATCTCGTTCAATCCAATTTTCATTGGAAGTTTGCATGGTAATATTGGTAATGTACATTATATATTTTTTAGTTTTATGTTTCTCTGAAGTTGCAGGGGTTTTAACAGTATAGTTCTTATTGTTTCGGAAATAAGTGGCTGTGACATACAGGCGGGCTGACAGACACACATCAAGAATATATAATGGTTCCGTTTTTTGCCATTTGCCTGCGGAACAAAACTTCTCCGTCAACAAATTATTTGTTGTTAAAAATTACCTTTTGAATTTGTGATTTCATAAATCATTATTTTCAAAATTAGCATTTGATTTCGAGGGTATTAGTGGAATAACTAATTATACCCAGTTAATAATTTCACAAAATTGGCGTTGAGCGTTTTGTCATTTAGCAAAATGTACAATAGAACTGGGTCAGCCAGTAACCACATAATCCAACTATCAATATAAATGAATCTATGAAAAAGGCAAACTGCCAAAGCAATTGAAAATATAACCGTTTCATTTCGTAAAACTGAAATTTTTTGTATCATATAAAACTTTTACTTAAAATTTTGAGACGACAAACAATTATTTTTAATTTTTAGTTACTGATTAAAATGAAACAAGAAAATATAATTATGAAGCCTACAATATACTTAGATAATGTTTTGTAAATATGTAAATTACGTATAGAAATTGGCTGAAAAACAAAAAACATAGTAAATTAAGTCGTAAATAAAAGACAAAATTTTTGCTGGGAATATTAAAAAAAAAATACCTTTTCGTTCACGAACGTTTTTAGCCTTCATAGAATAAGAGAGGGAGAGTTTTCTGGAACTTCCACTCGAATGAGCCGCTCGTCTGTGGAAGTACCTCCATCTTACAGAAGACCACAGTGAAGTAGCACTTCGAAACTATTGTGCTATGTTTCTGCTGGTGAGTAAGGTTGCCAGAGCTCAGCTGGGGAGGGTAAGTGGTTTTTAAAGGCAGGCAGGCAACGCATCTGCGACCCTCGTACGATTGTTGTTATCCAAGGGCAGCAGTGATCACTTACCATCAGATGACCCGCTTGTTCATTTGCCTCCCTATTATATTATATATATATAAAATAACAATTTAAATGTCGGGCTTTACAAAAGATCACTTCGGTTGACAGTAACGAAACTGCGTAGTGTATTACTAGTATTACTAGCACTATTTTGGTAAAAACTATATAATTATTCAAAACCAATAAAGGTTTAAAATAAAGTTCGTTAGTTCAAGTTTATTTTTGAAGTTGCAAGATAGATACGAGATTTGGCGGTGGTCTGTTCTGGTATAGTGCGAATTTAATTTACACTAATATAATAAAGCTGTGGAATTTGTATGTTTGATTGTTCTTTTGAATTCGCTTATCTCAGGAACTACTGGTTGGAATTGAAAAAGTTGTGTTGGGTAGTCCATTTGTCAAGGAATGCTTTTGAACAGTTGGCAGTCCAAAGGAAAATCGACACTATCCTAAAGCATTAAGAACCTTAAGAAAAATCATATAAACAGCTCGTGGAGCCTTAAATGTTTAATGTCGTCTAAGAAGTATACCTGTCACAGAGTTCATCTAAGCTGAAATGGACTATGATTGCAATTTAACTTCCAAATAAAACTTTATTCGAGCTCATACATTTCAGCACATCAATATTCTCCATCAAGTCTAATCCGATTTATTTAGCTGGACAGAGGCGAAGCGGAATAGCCTTACTCTGGACAGCTTAGTAAAAGCGATAGGTTGAGGATTAGCCTCGGCTTAGAGAAGCACGGAATCAGAGAGAGCCCATAGAAGTCTGAAAAGTAAGCCTTCCTTTTAGATAAAAACAACCACTTTCAGTTTCGTATAATCATTTACATACATATGCAATGCAAAAGAATAAAATCCATTGCATGTGTAAATCTTAATACCGAATCGCAGGCTTTTAAAACCTAATTAGACATGTCGACCTCGTTCTTACTTGCATTTGCGAGCATCTTTGTACGACATTTTACGCCGTCACCTAGCAGGCATCAACCTCCTACTCATATTTGAGACCTTTAAATTACAAACTGTGTTATGCCATCAATGCAACGTGATTATAAGCCCCGCAATAATGCTGGCCTATTTATCTAAATGCCTATTGCTGGTAACCGCAATGTGTACCTTAGCACTGGTTGTGGTGGGCTGTGGTAGTTCCTATCACAGCGGCCACAATTTATTCTGCTTGCCTGATTCATGTTTACTGTGCTAAATCTATGTAGCTTTGTGCCGTAAAAAGCCATTCTTATGACCGCTTTAGTTTGAATAATCCATAAGCTGAACATTTTCTTAGACAATCCCTCGAGTTCCCACGCCGCATCAGGGTTCACAAAAGTAATTTCCCCCCGAGTTAGGCGGCGGCTTATAAACCGAGGTTATCGTATTTTAAACGCTGCTGGGACACTTTATATTATGTAAAGGTAGCTTCAACCTTAATTAATTTCTCGAATGTTATTCTGAGATTTTCGTTAGTCTAAAATTAATTTACACTGTGAAAGTGAGTCTTGCGCATGAATACGCACCTTTTGATTACAATATGTAAATTTGAGAGAACGACTGTGTTGTGTTTGTGTTGCTACGGTTCACTGAGATCGGTTAATTATGCTGACTAGTGTACAGTGAGTTTGCGTTCTATGATCGACAACAGCGAATGACATTGTAAGATTTTATTAACGAGCCTTCCGCCCGCGCTTCGTCCGCGTCCCGTCCCGTCCCGTCGTCGTCCCTTCCCTATTTTTCTCGCCGTAAGAACCATCCTTGGACTTCAACGAACATTTTAAAAAAGAATTGGCCAAATTGGTCTAGGCGTTGTTGAGTTATGCGCTTACCAAAATGTTTTGCGATTTATTTTTATATATAAGAAGATACTAGCGGCCCGCCCCGGCCTCAGTGATAATGCACCTCTCTAATGAAGAAATAATTATTTAAATCAGTACAGTAGTTATTCGTTACAAACAAAACTTTTTATAATATAAGCGCAGATCAATTTTACAATACTTAACTGTGATATGCCTGATCGTAAAATTTTACTGCTTTGACGATACTGTTTTCCTTTTACGACTACAAGTTGCAACTGCACTGGTTCTGCCAGTTGCAAGTAGGTTCTCAAAAATTAACGACCATTTCTGAGAATCAGTAGTGTTCGATGTCAATATTTATTTTCTCACTAAGTGAACTGATACCTTAGCGCGTCAATTTTATTGTAAGTACAGTAAAAGAAACTTGTCCGCGTAAATTTCCGTTCCTGCACACATAATGTTATAATTTCCTCGACAAGTGGATTTTTAATCAAAAAATAGATTTTTAATTCGGACCAGTATTTATACTGAGATTAGCGCGTTCGAACAAACAAACAAACTCTTCAACTTTATTGCATTAGTATAGATTGAGAAAATATGTTTGTGATTGTTGCAGCAAAGCTACAGTTTTTAACAAGTATCACAAGCTTACCACCGCGAGTATTGTTGTCAACTATAACTAGTCTAGTTTAGAATGCGCTAGTTTTCAGCGTGTCGCATATCATGGAGTGCTTGTTAACAAAATTATAACTCGACTGCCCAACTATAAAAATCAAATCACAGACGCAATAAAAGAAATTGTAAATTTTTTTAACATTTAAAGCAGTTTACATTTGTTATACGGTCGGAAGCGGACGTGACCGATCGTAACGTGATAAATGTTTATACTAGTGCGGTTTGTGTTTTATTTGTATTAAGGATTAAACTAGGAATGGATAGTATCTACTCTAATGAGATGAAACACGATTTCAAGCTAGCCTTAGCTTTCTTATTGGTTATGATATCATCAAAAAATATAGATAGCTCAAAACTTTGCAACCGCGATATTGCGACACATACATCTTTAAACAATAATGCTGTTATCATTTATAAAACATATTTTCAAGTTAAAATATTTCCATTCAACCAAATCTACGGTCATAAAACGGTACTCCGTGAATATTAGAGGCTGCGCCCCTGGTGTATTACCCTTGATTAAAGTTGCGCCTGACTACGCAACCTGGCAGAGACAAAAGAGCATTGTTGCGTTGTCTATGCACACAATTTGTTCTTGAAATAAAAATGGTACCGAAAAGTATTCGCTGATTTCCTCGAGGACTGTTATGAAACGTTTGAGAATGAGTATAAACAATAGCAGTATGAAATAAACAAAAAAATGGGCAGGAGTTCATTCTACAACGAAAAGAATGAGCATTTATGTTATGTTACTTACTCAGAGTCAATGACTTTTAATATAACCCAGCAAACTTCTAACTGAAAACATAGAATAGTAACTATGTATTATTACGTACCAATAGAACCCAATTACGAGTACAATTTCACCAAACGACAACAGAAGATGAAAACGAGACCAATAAAACGTCCTTTTGTTAATCTCAGTCAGTCCAATCTTGAGGGTAGATTTATAATTCAATCATAATATTTTAGTGAATAGAGCCTATACTTGAGTTAACAGGAAAAGGCATGGGAATAAAAATAAACGATACTTCCGAGTAAAGAACGACACCTAATAACATAAGCCGAAGTTGTCCCAACGCTTATCTGTGGTTGAACAAAGAGTGAGAATGTTGTTTGCAAACAGCGATGAAAGAATAAGAAAGGAGCAAAATGAGCAGAAGAGGTTATAACAACCGCACGTGCGGCATTTATGACAACACTACGCAATAAAAGATAGGGCAGACTTCCGTAACAAAGTATGAAACCGCTAATTAACTTATAATGCTCTTACAAAGATACAATAACTTGTTTAGAACTTTAATGAAGCAAAAATCAATTGAATCGATTGCGGCATTGCTGTTTGCCTTTTTTTAGAATATAGATTAAATATTTTGGGAAGGATATTATGTGCGTGCTTAACTATAAGAATACTTTAATGGCATGATGCCTGTTAAAAGCAGGCATGCTATGAGAGATAGATTAACGAAGAGGGGACAAAACCTTTTCTACACATTTTTCAATAATGCTGAATGAAGTACGGTATGAAATACGGTCGTAACCAAATCCATTGTTGTTCGTTGAGTTCTTCTGAACCATCGAGCTCCAAACAGCATTTGAAGCATTGACTAACGACTTGTTTTAAGTACCTAGTACAGTATATTTTGGATTTTACATTTGTGTACCTTTTGTGGATTTTATTGTGAAAGTAAATAAAACTCTATTTCGCGTAGTACCATGGTTAAAATTTGCTGATTTAGATCAGCGGAATCTTATTTTGTGAATCTCTTATTTTCCCTTTCATCGATTTATAAAATACTTCATCATTGTTTCTGTTTTTAGGAAAAAACAATAACTCTAGATATAACCTTACATTGTCGTTATTATTTAACTACGATATAGGCAAACCCATCAAATTCCAAGAGCATTCTGTGTTAGTATTATTTTATTTGCCTTGCTAAATTTGAAAAATATTAGATGGTATGTATTGTTCATAAACGAAGTGATAATTTTGGAGCTGACTGTCAAACAACTTTGTCATTGTTCTTTAGTATCTGCTGAAATTGGGCTTCCTCACTATTAAGTGAACTCCCTATTGAGTGAATATTAATTCAAACGTCGGACTCTGAATTTCCATGTTGCCCGTAGACCGTTTATTTTGGTTAGTTGGGACTAAACAGGTAATCCTATAATGAAAATAGCTTATTATTACGCAATCATTGTACGCCCTCACATAAGCATATTTGGAGAAACATGGTAAGTAGCTTAAATGCCTACTTAAAAATATGAGATTTACAAACTTGACCTTTCCTTTGTTCTTGTGTTTGCTCTAAAATGACTTATTTTAGCAAATTGTTTATCATCTACCCATTGTAGTAATGATACTAAAATCGTTAAAAAAGTAAGCATTTTCGTTTGATTTAAAACATCGGCAGGTCTGTTATATGATTTACCCTAGGCGACCCTTTGGCATGGTCTTAAAAGTCTAGGCACCCGGGAATGGGTCGTTCAATCGCCTCACAAGGCGGATACCAGTCTCTCCCTGCTCGGGTACGAAAGAAACCGCAGGAGTTGAGTGGGTAGTAGTGGGACATTCAGTTCTAAGCCCCACACACAGTTACAGGTTCTGCTGACCAGTACACTATGGCATGAAAAAGCGAAAAAAGAAAACGTCTATTAAATAATCTTGTATATACGAAGTCCTACACAAGCGTATGTTATGTAGGTCCGGGTGGAATTCTATGCCGCAGTATTTTTACTGAATGCACTTGCACAGACGTCATAATTATACTCTTGTGTATTAAACAGCGGGGCTGCAATAATCAGACTTAATGTTTGTTTGGCCGAACGCTGTTCAAAATTTTAATATCCTGTAGTGCTCTCTCTTTGCGTCCGGGTTTTCCAGTTCGTATTTACAAGGCATGAAAGTCAGTTATTTAGTCAAAAATTAGAGAAGTCGACAAAGCAATACAATGGAAAAAAGTGGGATTATTAATAAATCGTTATAATGAGGTTTGGGAAATTCGAAATTGAATTATATCAAGTATAAGTTGATTCATGCCTTCTTATTATTTCATCCCTCTTTATAACAGTTTGATACGAATATTCTTGCGACTGCTATTGAGCATTCAGACATTGATATTAAGCATGAATAGTTATAAGATTTCAATTAATCACACACAATTTAGCTGGAATCTCATAAGTTATAATAGAAAATCCTACCTACATTGGTATTCCCCATCAAAAACAAAGAATATGCATACATAAAACAAACAAAGGCGAATTTTCAACCAATTAAAAGTTTGTAATCCACGAATCTATGAAACCACTTGTTACGTTTAATTGCCGTATGTATACTTTTGCGTTACCACGTTATACGTATGTATGTCAATATTAGGATTATTACTATCGAAATAACTGAGTTTTAATATTTACGTTAAAAGGCTCTATTATTTCACATGCATTGTCAATTTTCAATCAGATAAATCAATGAAAACCCTACAGCGAAATTTTAGCTTGTAAGAAACCTGCGTTTGAATGTTATTCTCTTGATGCATGTGTTACTCTGCCAAATTATGTCTTTGATGGCTCATCAAACGTATCTTCCAACTTCATTAATGGAATGGGGGCTAGACAAGCTGACGGTTCTAGTCCCACCTATATAAACGCTTCTGAAATACTTAACTAAAGTTTATAATGTGCTGTCTCCAAGTTTGGTGCCTGCGGTGGCTTTACTGAACTTACACGGGTCCTTACTCTACTTTTAAGTGACTCTATGAAGTTCTGCAACTTCCACAGCTTAAACAACTGCATGCTACTACGAAAATATGTACTAATGTAAAGCGGCAAGAATCATTATATCTTCCGTGTTTATCTTTACACATCTCTTTATTGTAACGACGAAAATAGCTGCGTGTCCCGAAGCGGTCGGTCACGCGCATATTTGTCTATAAATAACGTTTATCACTTGGCAGACGGGTGGCGAACCCCGCGGCGCCTGCCCCTAGTGAAAATGTCGCGATGCTTGCGCGCGCGCAGGCCGATATTTATACTCCGCAGTGACACTATTGACGCGTGTACTAGATCGATCACGAGCCACCAGGCATTCTATTATGTAAATAATGATACAATTTATTTGATGCGAGTACGTCGTGTTGTCAATCTCGTGATGGGTGACTTACGTAATTAGTCTAGAGCTCATGACTTGCTTGAAGCTGGACGTGCGCTGAATAACAGCCAGATCCATACTTCTTGCTAGCGTTTATCCCGGTAGAAACGGGATAGACAAACTAAATAATAATATTAATAAGATGTGAAAGTTTGTTTGTTTGAATGTTTGTCCGTCGAACATGCTGAAACGACTAACCGAATTTCGATGAAATTTTGTATACATATACATACATACAATACAGCATGGTATGGGCTGACTTAGGCGATACGATACATTTTATCCCGATTAAATGTTCCCATGGGTTAAACCAAAAGCCACGCGAACGAAGTCGCGGGTGGTCGCTAGTAACTCATAAAATGTGACCTTTGATAGTCGCAACCGATTAATAGAGACAGAGAGAGATAGAGTTTAAAAATTGCCACGCTTTGAGCAATATGCACTTGTGCACACTTACAATTTATATTAACTCTTTTTACCTGCAGTTCCGGTCTCAAGAGCCCCCAAC
This sequence comes from Nomophila noctuella, assembly GCA_958496325.1. Classification (NCBI taxonomy): domain Eukaryota; kingdom Metazoa; phylum Arthropoda; class Insecta; order Lepidoptera; family Crambidae; genus Nomophila; species Nomophila noctuella. The sequence continues at coordinate 9,067,293 of OY292486.1, read as the reverse complement.
TCAAATATTTATCCCTGCACTCAAGTTTCGTAATAATTTGAAGGAAAAGAAGCAGAATACGCTTTTAGAGAATATTTTTTACGACACTAAGTTTACGATCTGTATTTAAATTCTGCTGCAGTCTAGCGTTTACGATCGGTGGGTGAATTGATGGAAATTAAACAGTTACAGTTGTACAAACCTTTACCTCTAGACACCTTACTTGTATAACAAGATAAGTGTACAAAGTTACAAGATTAATGTACCACACCATCGCTCACACGGTGATCAGTGTCGTGATAAAATATTTATGTATATACATATATGTATAGTTTATGCCGTTTTAGGTAGAACTGTGAAAGAACACATTGCGGACAATACTTACCCGCTTTTGCTCGAGACTTGGCTGGGGCACTGCCGTGCCCCCAGATGTGTTCACTTAGTGGTCTTCTAATAATAATTTTATTTAAATATTTTTTGCATTTACCTGCTTAATATATATGATAAAATATTTATATATTATTAAATAAATGTTGCTTTGTTTATATCTTTACTATTTATATATACTTATATAATAAAGCTGAAGAGTTTGTTTGTTTCTTTGAATGTGCTAATCTCAGAAAGTATGGGTCCAATTTGAAAAAATATTTTTTGTTGCAAAGTCCATTTGCCGAGGAGGGCTTTAGGCTATAGGAAAGCTTCAGGTATATACCTATGTGCGCGCAAACCGGTAGAAACGGCGGCGGAGTCGCGGGCGGCCGCTACTAAAATATAAACTTATGAAAATGTTACGTTTTGTATATTTTTAGCATCTGACATGCGTTTTGTGTTTTTTTCCTTTACATATTTTTAATTATAATTTTAAAAATCTTACAATTTATTTGCAATGCATGTCAACTTTACACGAGTGGATTTATACCGATCTTATACAATACTAGCGGCCGCCAGCGACTCCGTTCGCGTGGGTTACGATTTCCGCACACAGTCTTACTAAATAAAAATAGCTGAATTAAACAACGGTCTATATGCATGCAGTCAACTTGCACACTTTTATGGGACTAATTACTCAGGATAGATATTTGAGTCAAATTAAGTGACGGTAAGTGCTTATCTATCATTATTAACAATAATCTGGAGACCTTATACTTTTGAGAAATCATCTGTTCACCGCAATTCAGATCCGCGGCCTCGCCTCTATCGAGGTGCGCCACCAACGGCACATTTTAGAACTAAATAGTTCGCTAGCACAATTTACAATCCCAACTAATATTATAAATGCGAAAGTAACTCTGTCTGTCTGTCTGTCTGTCTGTCTGTCTGTCTGTCTGTCTGTCTGTCTGTTACGCTTTCCCGCTTAAACCTCGCAACCGATTTTGATGAAATTTGGTACAGACAATCTTTAGACCCTGAGACAGAACATAGGCTACTTTTTATTTCGAAAAAAGAAATCCACGCGGACGGAGTCGCGGGCGGCCGCTAGTGATAAAATAAAGGAATATACAATAGTTTAAAGCCTACCTCGACAAATAAGTAAGTGGTAAGTGGACTATCCAACACAAAATGTTTTGTCAATTCGAACCAGTAGTTCCTGAGCTTAGCGCGTTCAAACCAATTTGGATCTTGAGTTGCACGTGTTATTGTTAGTCAACCATAAAAGATAGACATATGCTGTTGGGGGATATTTTTTAGGCAATTTTATGTAGAATATTTCCGTCATACACGATTTCTATGTGACTTTAACCATTAAGGCTGCACACGCGGCTGAAGCTTAAGAAATGGAGTAAATTCTCCCGTTTTCCCCACATTTCCCTTCACTACGCTACTCCTGTTGATTGTAGCGTGATGAAAAAGATCCTATAATATGCCCAGGAGTATGAAGAATAATGGTACCAAGTTTCGTCAAAATCCGTCCAGTAGTTTTTGTTTCTATAAGGAACATACAGACAGACAGACAGACAGACAGACAGACAAAAATTTTACTGATTGCATTTTTGGTATCAGTATCGATCACTAAACACCCCCTGATAGTTATTTTGGAAAAATATTTAATGTACAGAATTGACCTCTCTACAGATTTATTATAAGTATAGATTTTTCTATAATGTTTGCCCTTTCATCTGAGTATCGTTAGTTTATTTTATGGACTGGGACAGTCTGAGTACAGTGACCATGTTACCTTGATTCTATTAGTCTGTATACTCGTAGCTTGTGAGGGGTAACTAAGTTTTGACGGGTCACGAATAACGAAGGTTCGAGCGCCCCAATAGACTTGTCTTTGATCGTGGTTTAAGCTACCCATTACGACCTTATTAAATTACGATAATATTTTTTTTATAATACACGCGATGGACCCGGTACCCGCACGGAGAATCCATGGATAGCTAAGAAGTTCGTCTCTAAGTATTACAATTATATTTTAAAATTGTATTAGCGTAAACAACTTATACTGAAATGATCTTATAGCGGCTTGACCCGCACAATTATTTTGTAAGAAGGTACTTGTGTACCTACTAACAAATAATTGTGGTAATCATAAGACATGGTATTTCATTTGTTGAATTCAGTAAAATTATAGCAAGAAAAACGTTTTTTTAACAAGACTATTTCTAAGAAATATTTAAATTATAATAATTTAATAAAATTGGTGGTAAAGTAACTTTTAAATAAAAGTAAAAATCGGAAAAAAATAAAATTATCATTCAATGTGTTGTGTATTACTAACACTGCTTTGTATTTCTGTTGTTGCACTTTTTTAATCAAAAAATATTATTTTGTAATTTTACGTCATAAAATGTTGAGTATCTACAGAGTTTCATACACATTTCGTCGGCGTATTTTTTCTAAAGAACACCGCATTTTGCTGAACTCAGTTGTGACCTCAAGAGCACTGTAACAATGGATACAGATCTATTGTTACAATGCTCTAACAATGAATAATTTTTTAAACAAGCAAAGCTAAGGTAACATTTTATAAAAAAAAAATTATATGTATTATTTGACAAACATTTCAAAAGTTATAGTTTTGTAACTTTACAACTCTTACTTGTTTATTGTGATGTCTTATTTAAAATGTTGTTCATGTGTAAATATTAGCTGTCATTACTTTTCATACGTTGTTAACTATGATCTTTAGAGTCAGATCATAGTAATTTTTATTATAGTTATGTAACTATTCATAGAGTACTAAGAAACGTTAGTCGAGATAAACAAGCTAGCCTCACCTTGAGGAATTGTTTATTTTTACCGATAAGAAGCCGGTTACAAAATAGAAAGCAGGGTTTTTTTTTAAATAATCAATAACAGCAGGACCTCACCATTGGTTCAATATATTAATTAAAGTTCTAACATTTATGTTTTGCTGACGACACTTAATTATAAATAAAATATAAATAAATGGTTAAGGCCTATGTTACTCGTATTATGTTTTTTTTGCTACCAGTACATGTAGTACCTCATCTGGAACAAATATTACTAAACCGCATTTATAAACTTTGGTTGTTGAAATATGTAGTACCTACCAGAAAAAGATATCAGTAATTTTAAAACACGCATATCGTGTTCAATAAAATAAACATAAAATTTATGTCACTAGGCTGATACTTCTTTAGGGTTACGTAGCCAAATGGCAAAAAACTGTCCGCCAGTCTGTTACAGCCACTGTTTTCCGAAACTACATATAAGTACTATACTGTTGAAACTTGGTGAGTCGAAGTATTCTGTAAACCACAACAAGGTTTCCATACGAAAATAGAAAATAATATATTAAAAAATGGGGGTCCCCATAGTGACAACTGAAACAGGAAATATTTTTTTTCATTGAACATATGTGTGTCTATGGATAGGATGACAAATGATATTCAGGTTTCAATTTTTTTTTTCTCTAAGTGAATATCTTGCGTGAGAGACCCTTCCAAAGTGAAAAAAAATGTGTTCCCCTCTCTCTAACTTCTTAAATAATAGGATCATAAAACTAAAACTTTTCGTTTGTACTAAATGTACACATAACCATAAAAACTACCAATGAAAATTGGTTTGAACAAAATCTAGTAAGTAGTTTTTTTAATACGTCAAAAATAGAATTTGTACGGAACCCTCAGTGCGGGAGTCAAACTCGCACTTGGCCAATTTTTTTAGACTGCACGCTTACAAGTGCTTATTTATCAGAAGTTATTTTACTAAAAATCATACTAAAATCTTGAACTTTGTCAGATTCTCACGATTCGAGTTACTATTTCATGTATGAGTTATTATAAGACTTCAACTGATTGTTACATCATGACGAAAATAGGTTAACTTTTCAATACTCATTCTTCTTAATGTTTTCTATTCTAAAGACATTAGCTACAAAGCTAATGTATATCAAATATTTGTTATCCCTTTTTGTTAAACTAAATAACTTGCAGGGTAAGTATGTCAGAAAGCTCGATTTCAGAAAAATGTAAATTGTAACGTATCATATGCGGAAGCCCTGGGGAACCTTGCCAAGATATAACATTTCATGGAAATGCATATGAGGTATTTCGCCGGCAACCACTTGCAAGTGAACGAACTCACATATCAAAGGCTTGTTATACTGTTGTGAATTGTTTTGCCTTCGTAACTTTGTTCAAAAACAACCTCTTCGCGCACAACTAGGCTAACTGCGTTGCTCTGATGAGCGCATATACGTAAAAGTCTAAGTTGCTGCAGAATCCAGTTATCTCAACTTAGCGTCTGCCGCCAGTTTTCTATAACTACGGTTTTAATAAATGTAATCCATTACAATTAACGTTTAAACTCCATTATCATCATCCTAGCCCTTCTACCGGTTGCATGCTCGACCATTGCCTCGCAGCACAGGGTACGCTACAAGTACGACCAGGCTACGCTAGTCTGACCTACGTAAACCATGCAAGGAAATCGGACAGTTTTGAATCATATTCGAGAAGGTCCCGAGGCACATCATTCTTATCAGACAATCAGGTTATTAAAGCCTACAATGTGCTAGCAAAACTAGGAGTTTTCTCAACAAAAAGTGAAAGTGATCCCCGCGGGATTAGAACCCACGACCTCCCAGGTTTGAGCACATCGCTCTAACCACTACACCACGGAAGAGTAAATCAAACGAACGTTTAAATGTATTTATCATATTTAGGCAATATCAAACAGTAAATTTTAAAACAATAAATATTTAATGCATCCGCTAAAAAGAAAGGGTCCGGCCGTTATGCCCCCATTCCGGGTTGCACCCGGCCGGTTTGCACCCACATTGAAAAATTTGTTTTTCCGGTTTGCACCCGGCCGCGTTGCCCCCACAGTTGTCATGACGTCGATTCAGTACAGTTGAGTAGACAATTGTTATTAAGAGATAATTAAAGTTGAAATAAATTATATTATCAAACTTTTGGTACACGACATTGGCATTTAGTAGATGGTTTATGTGAAGTTCTAAATTAATCTTAATATTAGACTGATGATGACGATTTTTTTTTAAACTTTTAAAAACATTGCATATTAGTTTTTAATAAATTTAAACTTTTCTTTCTATAAAGGTCCTTATTGGGTTTATGGATTTCTTGAATAAAACTTCTTGTTAAATAAAAGAAAATGATCGTATTCTTCGTACTGTACATTTTCACCGGCAAGAACATAAATTTTTATATCTAATAGTCCTCGAAAAAATCAGCCGAAATGTTTCTGTCATCTATTTGTGTCCTTTGACTTTTTGTTTTAATACCACAAAGGGGCGAATTTTGCCTAAAAATGTAAGAATAGGATTTTTTTTCCTATCGTAGTCTGCTGTCAGCCTGGCAATAGCTTCATCATTCTTGATGCTTTTCGTGGTCCTCTTACTTATTGATATAGCATCACGCTGCAGTCTGTAAATACATAGGCGGTTTGATAAGTTCGTGCAAATTCCGAGAGCTTATGCTATTGCTTCGTTTTGAGTTTATGTTTGATTACTAGCATCTTTTAGAGGACCATACGCAAAGTTTCAGCTTGATCGGCCTACTTATTTGTGTTTGGCATTGAATCGCGTAAAGGAAGTCGAGTGATTTTCAGAACATTTTGTGAAACAGAATTTCGTGTGGTGATTTCACATTACTGTCTGAAAAGCAAAACTCCTCAGGTGACAAAAGTGATGATTGACAAACATTATGGCGACTCTGCACCTTACATTATCAAGTGTTTAAAAAAATTGCAGTGATCTTATGGGTCCAAGTGATGCTAAGCCATCTGGACGTCCTGTAGAGGGTACTACTGCAGTAATGTTGGTAGAAATCCTAGACGTAGTGATAGATGACAAAAAAGTGAAGATGTATGATATTACTAGTGCTATAGACATCTCGAATCAACGAGTATATAATATTATTCCCCAACATTCAGAGACGAGAAAGCTGTCTGAAAAAGTCATTTTTTATTATGGAAATGTACCAGCGCTCACCCCAGAAATTGTGGTCCCAAAATTAGTAGAAATAGGCTCCCAATTTGTTTTATATCCCTGTTGTTCTACAGAATTGACTCCCTTTGACTATAATCTGTCGCTTTATTTAGAAAAAATATTTGCATGAATAAGATTTTGTTCAAACAAGGAGGTGATGGCTGAAAAATTTGGCTATTTTTTAGACCTTTACAAATCCTATTATTTGGAAAGGATTAACTAATTCGAAAAGCGTTAAATTACGTGTATAAGCCTCTAAGGAGTCTATGTCGAAGAATAAAAAAGGTTTACCTCAAAAAGTAACATACTTTTTATTTTTGCACGAACTTATCAAACTGCCCTCGTATACATACATTACGTTTAAGAAAATGGTCAATTATTTTGAATATGTATAATTATAATATAGAAAAGTATGTAACTATAACCATATTTTTAATACGGTGAATATGATATGTGAAGAACTACCCTTCTTGTGCCGTATCGTAGGTGCTTATGTCTAGGTCTATCATTTCCAAAAATGATAATAAAGAAGGCCGTCGACCCAGGTAGATTTGAATTCTTTGGTTCCAGGCCTCCACTAAATTGGTAGTTCTGTGACGTTCCTTATAACAACACCACTTCGATATCATCTCTTCAGGCTCAAGCCACTGCTCAACGAAGTAATCATTAAATTTTGTGACTGATTGTATTAAAATTTTAGTTTCGTTATATTTCAAGTTTCTAACAATTTTAAGTTTCTAATATACACTTGTTTATCCAAAATTTTGAGTTCCTATCATTTTAAGTTTCTAGAGACACATTTGTTTTACTAAGTGCCGATTTTTCAATCCTCAGATAACAGGTCAAGTAGTTACCTGAAGAATAAAATTATTCGGTCGTATAAACGTGACATAAGGACTGGTGAATTTTTCAATTGTAATTTATTCCTAACGTTAACTATCTGACCGATTTTTTTTACTCTGGCAATTCGCATTTCAGCGAGTTGAAACAAATATATCAAATATGCTAGTGCTAGAGCAAGACAGACTATTTTCTGTCTGTCAAAGTCAACGTCTAAATATATAAAGGTTAGTTTTATTTCTTTTTTTTTTTTCTGTTTAGAATCGAAGTTTAATGAAAATTAAAATTTATTTTCAATCAAACTATGATATGATAAAGCAGTATTTTTTTTAATAAAATCAAACTACATTACATTAAATGTCTGAATCGCCGATGAAAATCTTTTGAATTCCATATATTTGTTTACTTTACTTCGTCAAGATGTTAAACTTTATATAATATTATCTACTTAAAATATTTAGTTAAACAAAGTTTGTTCCGAAGCACATTTATCTCTTTTTAATTCAGTGTTATTATTGTTGGTTGTTCCGATTAATAAATAAATTAATTTTCAAACACTTTTGTTCTCAACAGTTTCTGGTCAAGAGTTTTGTTAAAAAAAATAATGGGGGCAACGCGGCCGGGTGCAAACCGGAATAACAAATTTTTCAATGTGGGTGCAAACCGGCCGGGTGCAACCCGGAATGGGGGCATAACGGCCGGACCCAAAAGAAAATGGAAGATAAAGTTTATTTTAATAGATCAAGCATTTATTTGTTTTTAAACATCATAATTATTGGCATTAGTCAGTCTTCAAAATAAGACGCTGTTTAACAAACTGTCTTAGTTTATAGCCACTTGAAATTCATGGCAAAGGCAGAAATAAAACGCTGCAAGCTTGGTTTCTTTCACACAGATTCTGTTTTTAATTAGTTGACAGAGAAAGACGGCTTATTATAGCTTATTTTAAATATTTATAAAACCAAACAGCCAACGGTAATCAACATCCACTTTTTTGAACAATATTGGGTATTGAGTTTTGGTAGTAGAACTTATCTGCAATAATAATATAACTAATTTAGTATGTTTGTTGTGATTATGAAACTGTTTTATTGTGTTTGTATCTTGTTCTTAACTTCATTGTATTATTACCTACTTCTTACCGCTCTGAATGTAATTTTTAAATTGTTATTGTATTTATGTGCTCCTGTAAGTGCTGTATTGTATGTCTTTATGAGATTAAACGAGACCACAGTCCGGTTCTTAAACCACGAGACCATCGAAGCGTATATTTTTTACTAATAATAATAATCAAATGGTTCCATGACAATCAAGTGTGCAAGAACTACAAATAAAATGATGAATTGACTCTTTTGAGAATACTAATAATAGACATTTGAACCTAATTATTATAAGTTTTATATTTTATCATATTTGAAACATAATTATTATATGTACCTATTATAAAAAATATTTACCAACATAGAAACATTTACAAGGAAGCAATTTTTGATAGGTAAAATATATTCAATAGATATGATCTTACTAAAAATAGTATGTTTATTTCCCATTGTAAGCTGCGACCTCATTTATCTGTTAGATGTATCTTTTCTATCCGCAGATTAGGCCCAAAAATCCTGTTTATTTGTTGGGTCCTTTCTAAAGCACAAACAAACGTAAGCTTCAAAAATACTCCTACGAAAATCGTCTGAGCTCATAAAATGTTCCATCGATAAATCTTTAAAGAAGTGGTCTGATTAGTATTGGCACGTGCGGTGTTCCGTAGTTTTTATCGTCATTATAACGTTGCTAGAGTAAGTACATTTGACTAGAGCGCGGTCTAGCCGGCCACGTGTCCAACCATCTTTCGTCAAGATGACAAATACGACTCTTGTAAGCGTTATTTGGCACATACAATAACACAGTACAGAAGTCTCATTCGGAGCATTAAAACATGAGTAATACAAGTATTTGTAACAAAACAAAATTCTCTTTTTAATATTTTTATCATAATAAAGCATCTATTTAATCATATTTCTAGTTTAAAGAATAATTTTATTTCTTTAAAAGCTAGTGAAGTTTCATGAAATAGTTTCTCGCTAATAAAAATAATAAAACTGGAATGAAGCGGCAGATTGGAAATAATAACTCATTGAAATCCATTATAATGCCCTCTGTTATCAAAGTTCACCTTAAAAGTTTGCCTTTAGAATGACTATAGCCTTTACTTATTGTTCCATTCTTCTCCGAGTGACCCTGGTCTTAATTGACCAAATGAATAGGCCAACACCTATACATTCTTCGTGAAATTATACCTGAACACATTGTATTTTCATACGTAAGTTTATGTTTTTTGTATGTAACTAGCTTTCCGCCCGCGGCTTCTCCCGCGTGAAATTCGGCCATTAAGCAAACAATACTTTTTCCCGTCGGGTATAACAATTTGTTTTTCGGGATAAAAAGTACCCAAGGACTTCTAACTTTACGTCTGCAAAATTTCAAAGAATTCGGTTCTGTAGTTACGGCGTGAAAGCGGAACAAAGAAACAAACAAATAAACTCACTTTCCGATTTATAATATGAGTAAGGATAACCCAGAAATAGGTAAGACAAACATGTAAAATGTACTTTCTGTGTGTCCGTATTTAATGTCACTTGGGAGCATTTCTATTTCGGCGCGAGTGTCGCGAGACGCACGGACGCGGCGCCCGCGCATACCAAGTGTTAAGGAACTCTTAGTTTGCGCGCTTGTTCCCACAGCTGAACACGTCTAAACACAACGCGTGATCGAAACTAAAAATCGAACTAAAACGGTTCAAGTGGCGATGTAACATTCGCAGTGAAGTTCTCGGGCAGTGATTGTGATAATGTGATCGCGATTGTCGTTTTATCTCCGCTGTAATGCACCAAGGTTGTTTGTCGAGTTCGGTTATATTTTTTTGCGAATACCCAGTGCTTTATTACGTCTGACTGCTAAGTATTTCAGTGAGCCGTCACATTCACAGTTAATTGGAATTTCCTGTTCATTTATTCTATTTGTCGTTGATGTTTAAAGTTTCCTTATGGGTGTAATTACAACATACTCGTACTGACTATAATATTAAAAATAATTTGTTTATGATAACAATATCATGGGCCTATGAAGGTTTACATTACTGCACATTTGACTTATTTATATATACCCAGGCATAGGTATAGTTTATTATTGTAACATTTATAATACTCGTGTACGGTATTAGAATAATTTATAACGTAGGTAGGTACCTAAACATTTCTAGTATTTAACGTAGATAATTGGCATATTGTGAATCACAGCTGTTATATCAAATACAACGACTCGTCAACGTAACATGAATGCTCGTCTGTATCTCTGTGATAGAACAGGTGTGATATCATCACAATAACCGAGCTCTCGATAAAGATAGTAGACGCAGTGTACTCGACACAGATACCTGTGTTTGTTCGCTGATAATGCGGGGTGAATTGTGCGCGACCGGTATGCCGTGAGTGAGCATTTACATTGTTATCACAAACCCGACCACGTGCTTCCTACCTCTCGTCTGAGACACTGCGGATAAGCCAGGCGCGACGTCACGCCGAGGCATGTAGAGCGGGAGCCAATTATCGGAGTTAATGGTGAACAGTGCGTGTGGGTCGAGATTGCCGCGGAGTGCGCCGTGCGTCGTCCCCCGTGCGTCGATATGGTGTTGCATGGTAGGCCGGCAGTGAGAGGGCCTGTACAACGGAGACGCTTCGGTCTCTACGGAGTTCCATGCTGTCGTGGGGGAGGGGCTCCGCGGGAACGTCCAAGCCGCCGCCGCCCTCCCCCGCGCCCGCCGCGCCCCGCGGCAGCCGCGCCGGCGACGAGGACGTCTTCAGCGACAACGAAGCCGAAGGCTCGCTGCTCGCGGGCGCCGCCGCCCTGGCTCGAAGACGACACGCCATAAGGATCAAGAGGAAGTCCAAAGTCGCCTTCCGAATCGTAAGGTCTGTCTCGCCCGCCTGCCTATTTACCTATACAACCTACTTAGGTATAAACACTACTGATACGACGTGAATAGGGGCCCCTCGTAAGCGGCCGAATGTTATTGTTAGACAATTTAGGTCAATCAATGAACAAGTCAGACGTTGTTCACGTTTTAAACACGAGCGATCTCTTTGTTTCTTGCGTGCAGATTATTAGTAATGCATTTGATTTAATACAAAACAATTTTTGGTTTTAAATTGTCGTTGTAAATATTCAAAACGAGAAGCAAAAATCGGATTGGTGTTGTGGGTACGACCTTATCTGTCATGTACTCTCATATCTAATTCGATTCAATGCATAAATGTAAGCCCCTAAGCCACAGTTCAATCAAAACGTTAATATACCGCGCCGTATAGAATTTAGTTATGGCTGAACGACATCCGCAGAATGGGGTACATTTAACATTCCTCTCACGTAGCTCGGCGCTCGACGCCGCAACAGGTAGGTAACACGTACCGTACAGTCCCTACGCCGTGATCTCTATTATTACCGACGTCAACTGAGTAAATGTATTAAACAGGGCAAATGAACGGGTTTGTGGTTTAGTTCAAAACAACCCTGGAATGGTTTACGCTGTTACTACATCATTCATTAAATGTCCGATGTGCGGCTGACGTGTGCTCGAGTCGTTAGGCATGTTCACAGATTAGACTGCTTTCTGTTGTGTTGAACCGCTTTGACGTGAAAGGTGGGCAAACGAACAGAATTTAACATAATATGTAGGTGATTTGATAATCCACGACTAATAAATTAACCACAACAAACACTAAACTGACATTACAAAATCATTAAATGTTTTACTTACATATAGGCTCTCCTCAATGATCCAAACGCCCCTGCTTATCTTAAAGCTAACTTCCAACTTCTGAGTTCGACTCATGACCGTCAGTTGCGATCTTCCAATAAGTTAACGCTTGCCACTCCCTCCCACCGATCCGGTTTTGTAGCGAACTCCTTCACTGTAAAGGCTGTTAGACTATGGAACACTCTTCCTGATAATATTAGGCAGGCTCCGAGTAGAAGAGCTTTTAAGTTTTTAGTTCATAAGTTTCTCACTAATTCTTGCGCATCATCGTCCACCAGTTACAGTACTTAAACTAGCAAATCTAGCATCATTTATCATTTATATTTTATATCTTTGTTATTTGGTTTATATATATATTGTTGAATTTTTATTGTATATTATATGTATATATATGTATATAGTTATATGTATATAGGTATTTGTTTAGTTTATGTAGTATATTATGTGTTAGGTATAAGTAATAAACGTATATTTACTTAGTTTTTATAGCACTACCTACCTACTAGTCACTTTCTGTTTGACCCTAAGGTTGACTGGTAGAGAATGCCATGAGGCATTAAGTCCGCCTTTTGTACAATTTTCATATCGTGCAATAAAGTTTAAATAAATAAATAGGCAGACTAAATTATATCCAAATTACACAACATGTATGTAAATACTTTACATATCTATTTATTATTAAGCATAACAAATTAGGTAATGAAAAGTAGAATACTCCTGACCGAAATGTTAGTGTGTTGTGTTGATAATATTTACAGCGATTTGATCATATTATGTTGCGCTTGCCACTCTGTAGAATTTGGGAATGCATTGAGGAATCAATATTAGCTAAAAGAGAAATAAGCGGTTTAAAATTGATATGAATGAATCATGGGTAGTGAAGAGAAATAATTATCTGAATATCAGAGCATTTCAATACAAGAGGACTTTCGAGTATTACTATTTGTACATTCACAACATTTTTATTAACACCTTTTTTGTAGAATGAAAGATAAGACGATTATTGTATATTTTTAATAACCACAGTTGATAACATTTTTAAAGTATAGTTTCATTTGTGGAGAAAGGACACGTTTTTCATTACAATGGCCTAAAACAGCCCTGAAAAAAACAGACTATTGTAAAATAATGAGGGACAATGTCGGGAGTAGGTACTATATTTAAACGTTCGTGTTAAACATGCTTGAAGTTATATCGCACTTAAAACTGTTATAAAGCTGTGAGTTACAAGCAAATTTTTTGCTTCACAAATGTACTTGTGCCGTGTCACATTTAATATTTGTTGGTGTATCATCAGGAGGACATTTGCATTATTTTGTGTTACACTCCATTCATATAAATGAAACACAAATGTGTTTTCTGTAGAAAATCTCAGGAATAGTTATATTTATAAAAATTCTCAAAGTTATCTCATATTACATATTACCCTCATCACAAAGCACTTCTATAACAAGCAGTGTTTTTATTTTATTTTGAAAGCCTTATCTGCGCAAATTAAACAGTAGTAAGAAATTTAATTTAGAATATTAAATGTCAGTTTCGCTTGCGGAAATATAAATTCTCATTTCCTGTGAGCTTCTCCTTTTTCTAATAGGGATACCTTCCATTCGTTGGTAGCATGATCTTAGATTAAAGGTTAAACAGTTATATTAGACCGATGTGGTTTGCAACTCGGAATGTGACGACATTCCCTCAGACTCAGAGGTGAAAAGCGGACCGATGAGAACAGTTTTGCTACATATGTTGATGTAGCAAGTGGAAGGATTTAGTCTCTGCCTACCGTTTATGTGAAAAAGGCGTAAATGTATGTCTGTATTACAGCAATCGCTGTAATACAGCCAATAGGCTAGTTGCCTCATATCACCATTTATAAAATCCCTTTTAATTCGAATATTATTCCGTACAAGGGTCCAAAATATGTAAACTTCATTAAATATAAATATGGGATTGCTGCAAAAATTCAACTTAAACCCGATACATTTTTACTTATTTTTCTCTTGATTGAAAACACCGTCCGCCATGATTCTACGTCACCAATATTGTAAACAACACAAATTCAAACGACAGTTTCGACAGGTTATTCGTGGTCTTTTATTTAAACGCGTTGATTGTTGTTTATTCCACTATTAAAATATTATACACTTCACATTTATTGAAAACAAACCTGCCCAAAATAGATACTTTGATGGTTGCAAAATGTTTTGCTTCAAATTCTGATTCGCAAATTCTCATCACTGGGTACTTTAATCCACAACTTCTTATTGATGTATTCTTACATTCACGCACGATACAAAAGTGGTAATTCATAAATGTATCATGTAATCTCTACGAAGACATGGTTTTAATTCCGATAAACACTTTTTGGTTATGTCACGCGTATTGTTGACAAGAACAGTGACGCCACGGCACAGACCATCATGGCGGACGGCGTTTACGGTAGTATAGTGAAATTAATAATTTAAAATTCAATATACAGTTGGATAGGTGCTTCAAAAAAAATTCATATTTTTTTTATGTTGTAATATAATCGTAATGAACCGTTCTGTCAAATAATAAAAATAGTGGCAACTAGCCTATTGTCCATGGTATCGTACAAATTTACCATTTTTTGCATTTAGAAACCACATGTAGTAATCGATGACCTTAAGCTGTGAAAACTCGCCCACGACTTATCCCAGTGTGATTACACAAATACCCTTTGCACCTCCCTTCCCTAGGCCCATCGTATAAGCAGCTATTAATTGATACGTCGCAATGACAAATATGTACTATTAAGACGATGTAAATGTAACTATACGCAGAATTGAAACCGTTACAGCTAATTATACGATTAAGCAACGTATTCAAGCTGCATACAATCCCCATCTGGAGACCAGACAGCATTTTTAAGATATGAGTAAGAGTACACTTTACTGGTAGTTCGATACCGTTATAGGGCGATTATTTTATTTAGCAACTTCTGTCTTATACGCGTTACATAGTATTCTTACAATGTCACTAAAGTGACCGCGTAAAATTACAATACTCTAAAATTAGCATGGTACATATTAAGAAACTGAGCTCTCTTACAAAATATCGTCTCGTCAACAACATCGCACTTTGGTCTCAAGTTTATTACCTCAACAATTTAAACGGCTAACACATTTAAGCAGTCACTTCATTTTATGATACACGATACTATATTATAGCGAAATCATGTCGCTCGAAATCAGTTGTTTTCATCAAAATACAAACAATTCATCGGAAATCTTTCAGTGGAATAGCATAAACTATTTTTATTTATTTATTTATTTATTATTAGAATCCGTATTTTCTTATATTGAATGAATTGAGAAATGCTTACTCGCATGAACTGTTTTCAACGTACCTAGCGGGTTTGTCTGCGTATCTGATTAATTTATGTGACCTTGCCTAGCGTCTGGTGCAGCTCTTACACCTGCTAAGCAGGTAAACAATCATAGCGTAATTTATTTTCTTTTAAATATAAATGATGCAATCGACGGAAGAGATTAGAAGCTCATTAACAACAATCTGGCTTATAACTAGGTGTTGCCAGTAAAGTATATTTCATAGAGAATTTAATTTGGATAATTGTTGTGTTACCATATTTTTGCCAGTGCCCGGGCTACTAACAAAGTAGCAATATCTCGAATTGCAATAAAAAATACTATCTCGCGCAAAGTAGTGGAAATCTCCCGGGTCTAATTTCCGTATGTTAAAGGCGGAAGACAGAACAAAAACTGTTACACCTGCTCTAGTGTAATATATTTTCAAGATAACATATGACTAACACGACCATAGACAGTAACTCCAAGGAAGGAAGCAAGTAATGGGCTGCCGGTCGTCAATGTTCGAGGTATCCGATAGTTTATAGTATGTTGCAATTAATAAATTCGCTAGCCTCAATAAAATTTTGCAAAATATATGGCTTCTGAAACTTGCAAAAATTTAATTAAACGAACATCTAATTGGATTAGCCTCTTCGTACTAAGTCAAGGGTTATTCAATATAACCCTTGAACTTATAGACGTTATTAATAAAGTGTCCATGTTTCGGTTACCAATTATGCTTAATTGAATTAGTCGGTATTGATAGTCCTGCCAGTAATTACATCGTTAATTGAAACCAATCGACTTAGTGCTTAAGAATTTTCGCCTCACTAAACCGTCATTGTAATTATAAATATTATTTTAAGTAACTAAATTCAATACATTATAAATGTAATTATAACATTTTTATAAATACTTTCTAATTAGATACACATACCTAATGGGTATTTCTTTTATATCCAATCAGAGAAGATATTTTTATCATTATATGTATAACCGTAATTAAAAATTTAATTAACCATCGCATTTTAGAATCTCTTGTAAAGCAAATAGACAATTATTTTCTCTATGATTAATGTTACGATAGTTACGTCCCATAATCTTAAGATCAACCTTTACAAAGACATGGTGTGCCTTTTGTTGGCGAGCTTTTTATGTCATAATATTGAATTGCATAAAAGGAATGGCAGAAACTTCATTTCGCCGTATACCTTTTGGCATTGCTCTGCTCAGTAATCATATACTTAAAACGCAGATTTTTTGCTGAATCGGCTTTTCGCATAATTTCAATATTCATAATAATGAAATGAATTTTCGTTCGCAGAATGTTGTTTGGCCGTATCATCTTTTAAGCATACATCACATATCCATAATGTGAAAAGGCAGAACTGTTTTCAACAATAAATATGCGAAGTAATATTCTACATTTTTATAAGTGCCTTCATAAATTTGGCTGAAAGAAGATTCAGCCAAAGAAGATTTTTTCTAAACCGATTTTATGCGTTAATAATATACTTACGATTAAATATGAAAAAATGCGAAGTACGTTCTGCCAAGAGAAATTCGGTTAGATAGTACATGACATTATTTACAAAACATCGCTCCACTATCGCAATGGAACTTTTGAAGTGAGAATTAATTATCTATAATGAACATCACTAGCTGGACGACCGCGTGTTGCCTTACAGTCGACGAAATTGATTACTGCCTTTCTAGTTGCACCGTAGGTAAATAAATATCTGTAGGTAGGTATACCAGAGCTGAGCTTAGTCCACGCACAATTCAAACATATTGTGAGCAAAGTGGCCAAGGATTTCCCATCTACTTATTTATGGTATACGGTATCACTACTGCTGACCCAACATGAAGAAAAAAGTTGTTTGTTCACAAAAACAAAGGACGACGATCGCACGAAAAGATTAGTCAAGACATGGGCGTATCCAGATAAATCTTCTCAAAGCCGAGTTAAAAGAAATCTTATAGTCATTGTAAAGAGAGTATGTTCGTATCATGATAAGAGATATTTACTCTTAACGAAACTGAATGAAGGCCTTGTAATTTTTCAGCTTTATCAGTAGGTAAAATACCGGGGTACCCCTTGAAGGAATACATAATTGAAGACCATGGCTCACTTTGAATACATGTCATAAGACAAGACATGAGAGAATATTTTTACACACGTTTCAGTCATAGCCTTAATCACTTCGAACATTTTTTAACAAGAGCTCAAATCCGCTATAATGGAGAGATATAAATGTGTGCTTGTATATAAAACAGAGTACACACGTACTGATTTAATCGCAAATCAATTGTATATTTTTTTATTCGTAATACAGTGGCAATTCTACTAGCATATAACTTTATTTACTACTGTTTTTCCTAAAAAAATACCAAATCAGCATTCAATTCCACGTCAGATTCAATGAAGGTACCACCAATACATAGTAATAAACAGTGATCTTGTTTGCCCGAATCATCACACACATCATCATCATCATCAATACCCAGTAGGCTCAATATCGAATTGTATGTATTTGTGGTTACAGAAACATATGCTCAAGGTATTTGATATTCCATGCCTTGTAATAACAAATTGTACAATTGATGCAGATAGGTCAATTAAGTGGTTCCGAATCGACAAATTTCTATGCAATTTATCAATCTACTACCAATTAATCGATGAGGCAATTAGGAAACCCCAAATAACCTTGTAACTTTATCAGTCAGTAGCCACCCACCGCCAACTTCAACTTAACTTTTTGTGGAGTAAATTATAGCTCTTTAATTAAATTAAACCCTTGAGTTAACAGCATCAAATAACAATATTACTAAAAGTATAATGAGTATCATCATAATGCTTACTAATTATGTGTATGTTTATGTTTGAAGTAGTATATTCTTAAATATTGAGTATAAATATATGACTTATTTTTAGACAATTTAAGAGCTTTTTCTCTTTTTTATTATTATACAAATGAGCAGTGGTTTGTATTTTTGTAACAGCATGTGGTAAGTTGAAACCTTTACATTGTAATTTTTTATTATTATCTTTTTTTTTAATTAATTGACAACAAAAATGTATTATTTGATGGTATATTTAGAGTTCAACGCGCCAATCTTACATTATAGGTATACTTCCTCACCGATTATACGAGATAAAACACTAATAGTAACAACTAGCGGCTGCCCGCGACTCCGTCCGCGTGGAATTCGTTTCCGCACATATAGTTATACTATATCCTCAAGCCTTCCGCGACAAATGGACTATCCAACACAAAAATATTTTTTCAATTCGAACCAGTTCCAAAGAGTGTACCTGAGATTAGCGCGTTCAAATAAACAAAAAATCAAACAAACTCCTCAGCTGGATTATATTAGTATAGATACGTAATAAGAATAAAAAAAGATCCAGTGATGAACCCTGTTGTAGTCCTCAACTCAATAGGCTCTTGCTACGTACTCGTAAATCATTTTCTTTGTTATTCGGATTTCCGGAGTTATTTGTAGTTAGAACATATTAAGGAATAATGAGCCGGCGACATAGTACGGCGACGAACCTCATTAGCAATAATTGATTAACGCAATCAAACGCCTTGAATAAGTCACTGTATTTACCTTTACCATTAACTCCCACTCCCTATTGAACACATGTGTAACGTAATGCCACACCTACATACACGTGGAAGCTCTCCCCTAGAAAATCTGCGCTTGTTCAAACATTTTGTTGGGAATAGTTGCAAAGTAGCTTGTTATAGTCACGCTTATTTTTTTCATAGAGACATTTGAAATTAAGGTACCAGTCGTTAGTGTCAAAAGATTCACTTGCGTCAGTACATTGCAATGAATGGTAATAAAATTATAAATTACTAGCGGCCGCCCGCGACTCCGTCCGCGTGGATTTCGATTTCCAATATCCTATGTGTTATTCTGATGTATAAGCTATGTATATTGTGGTAAAGTTTCATTCAAATCCATTCAGTAGTTTTACGTGAAAGAGTAACAAACATCCATACATCCAAACATCCATACATCCGTACTTACAAACTTTCGCCTTTATAATAGTAGTAGGATAAGTTTAATTACCTACTTTCTTTTTTTCTTGTCATAATGGAGACGCGAGGGTAACGTGATAGTCGCCATGACAGTAGCAATACCAAGCAATGAATAACAATACAATGGGTGAATTAGTTTTAAAAGGACTGCTATGTGTCTAATTAGAATATAATTCAATTAACACCACCGTTCTTTGCCTTATTAATCCTTACAGCTGTTTTCAATGGGATATTTTTTAAGCTGCCGCTGCTTTTCCACAAAATTAAGAAGTTTAAAAACAACAGTTTGCATCTAATACTAGCAGGATATTTCTGTCGACGAAAAGTGACAAAATATTTGCGCTTTAGGTACTTAGTAATACGGAGGATTTGCTAAATTTTAAAAATGACCACTCATAACTACTACGAATAACGATTTGCCATATTCTAAAAAAATAATAACATAGGTAATGCCATATCATAATCGTAATCAAATCACAGTCGCTGAAATAAGTGACTAGGAAGATAGCTAAAATCCTTCGTTATGCAACATGCGAAGACGATAGTTAAACGTTACGTATGAATATACTTATTTAAAAACGCATATATTTTTTTGTATCTGCCTTATCCTACTAAACGACTTTCATTCCATTTGAAACTGGAACAACTCCGTCCCAAAGAAAAGTAATATCGGCATCGACTATCGCGGTGCTTAAACATCAGTCACCTGCTCCCACCAGTTTCCAACGTTGCTATTGTAATTCGTTAGGGATCATGGCCGTACCATTAGGGATCCCGACGCCGGTACTATTGGAGCTATTAATGTGCCATTTTGTTCCTTTTAGTTCCATCGACGTCGGGAATTGTAAACTGCTCCCTATTTTATGGCACAGTCGGAAAAGTTACACTTGAAAATTGATGAGAGAGTGGAAATGTTAAATTACTTTTGTGATGTTTTGAGATCTTCATTTTAGATAGCTAATTCTTCGAATAAGACATTTCACAAATGCAGATATGAGTTTTTAAACCTATTTAAGTACGTTTTTGTATAACAATAAAAAAGGAGTTACGCAAACTAAACTCAGCAGATAAAACATTTATGAGAAGACTTTAATATAATAAGTACCTACCCTAAGTTTTTTATCTGGAATCATTTCACATTTTAGCTTGAATATTATTCAAATCTCTTATACTTATTATGATTTGAAGTTAACATCAACATAAATAAGTTTTTTAATTTCTAGCTTTTATAGGACGTTCCATACCTGGACTTAAGCATGCGGTTTCATCAAAATAATCAAAATGTGTAATAAAGATATTGAAAGCTGCCGAAAATATCTAATGCTGAATAAATTCAGGAGCAAAATCGGAACAATAATGTATTGTAAAACCTAATACCTACCAGTAGTCTTGACTTATTCCGATCTGATCCCAAGACGGATCCTCAGACAATTACTACAATTTTTAATTCCGGTCTGATCCACTATTATTTCATTTAGCATCAAAAGTAAAACGAAATACTGCAGTGTCCTCTGCAGTCTACAAGCACGGTCAAACGGACATACCGAAACACAAATTAACTTAATAATGTGCTCCACATGTCAAACCACTCCATCATACGTATATGATGATGAAAATTTTAATCAAAGCGATGCATCGGCCCGGGCCGGTCCTCAAGCCCGATTGGAAATTAAATTGTACTGCCGACCAAGTGCACTCACACTATTGATCCGTTGACGAAGGTAGTCCACTTTGGGCACCCAATTTTTAAGCAGCAGCCACATGCGCACTTTTTTTCGGATCAAAACTTTACGTCCCACTACCCACTTAGCTCCTGCGGTTTCCTTCGTACCCGAGCATGGTGAGACCGGCACTTTCGCACCTATCCTAGTCCACTTTGACACAGGCCTACCAAATCTATCAATCGGTGCTAAAAAGACAGGAATAGGCTAGGTGCTCAGATTGCGGGAGTTCCAATTTGGGTGTTCAAAGTGGACTGCCTCCGCTTAGGCACTTAAATTCCCATGCATGTCCACCACGACATCATCATGCAACGTGTTTTTAAAAATCTGCAAACGAAGCGCTTGAAACTTCATTACTCGAAAAACCATTTTATTTTGCACTTAGGCACTTGACTCTGCGGTTTGCCACTTAAGTTACACGTTCGGTCTCAAAAATGGTTTAGGGATGTTAATGGATGTAATGTGATATTGCACATTTTATTTTATATTTACTTACTGTTCATTGGCCTAGCTCATACTATTTTTACCTATTTTGTCCGATCATGTAACACATGTTTTAACACGACATTTTGTATCTTACAATGAGAAAGTTTTACTGAAGCAATTCCCGACGAGATGATCAATCTTCCGAAAAGTTTTTCCAGAGCCCTACAGAATAAGATAAGATTATAGTTCAAGCCATTTTTCCAGTAAAAACATCAGGGAAATTCGTTATGTTACTTCTAAGTTTTTACTATATAGTTTATTTAGATTATTTCGTTAACAGCATAACCGCGGTTTTACCCGCAAGGAATCATGACATCAAAATCTGTTTAATACTTTCGTTGCATTGATGATTATCAAAATTCCTGTTTTATCCCATGGGAGCACTTAATCGGTTTCCTATCTCTTAAGTCAGCCCATACCTGCTCGTATCCCAAATTTCATAAAAAGCCGTTCAAAAGTTTCAGCGTGCTTCACGGACAAATATTCAAACAAACAAACATTCACACACATTAATAACAGTGTTATTAATGTAGACCAGAGTGTCTTTATTATTATGACATTTACAAAAACAATGTTAATTCTTCTTATAATTGTATCCCCGCGATGTTAATTCATGTTTGAAATCTAAAATGTACCTGTGGTATACCTATAGGTACATTTACAAATTCCATATTCCAAAAAAAATAATTATATGCTACCACATCACCACAGCTTAGCCAATGAATAATGACGTAACAACAAAGGTAAATCCATTTTGGCGGCAGTTTTCACCAACGGGGATGGTGGCTAATCTAGGATATAACTAAACTATTAACCGGCAGGACCCAAGGGCGAGAAACCTGACCTGATTTTGGCTTTTTATTTTTATATTTTGAGCTTCTCAAATGACTGAGTAGTGGTTAGTGCCGGTTTGGCATGAACATAAACAGAATTAATTAATGAGATGGAACATATTATTAATATCTAATAAATCAATCAGCTCTTGGATAATTCTAACTAACTTTTATTATAAAACTTATGTGAACTTTGTGGATTTAATTGAGACTGACTAAATTCAAGGCTTTAAGGAAATTTTTGAATATTAAGTAAAAACATTCATCTAGCCGCTCGCCCATAAAAAATACTTAAAAAGCGTAATTGACCTGACATAATTAATTGGAACAAAGACCAACGGCTTTATTTTTCTCAGAGAAACATTCCAAATGTCTTCTCCTTCTTAAATAAATTAACCGCTTATCTTATTTATTTATTTATTTATTTAAACTTTATTGCACGATATAAAAATTGTACAAAAGGCGGACTTAATGCCTCATGGCATTCTCTACCAGTCAACCTTAGGGTCAAACAGAAAGTGACTAGTAGGTAGGTAGTGCTATAAAAACTAAGTAAATATACGTTTATTACTTATACCTAACACATAATATACTACATAAACTAAACAAATACATACATACATATAACTATATACATATATATACATATAATATACAATAAAAATTCAACAATATATATAAACCAAATAACAAAGATATAAAATATAAATGATAAATGATGCTGGATTTGCTAGTTTAAGTACTGTAACTGGTACTGTATCTTCCGAGGGCAACGTAAATTTTTAACCCCCTAAAACTCAATTTTGGCTCCATCCGTGTCTGTACAATTTTAAATTCAATTAACTGTAATTAATTAACTTTTACGTTCGCTAAGAGTTCGATTTCATAAAAATTTTAGATTCAAGCCATTAAGCATGATTTACGAAGTGTTTTACAGCATTCTAAGCAGATTTCTTTTTTAAGGCCAGGGCGTATATTTAAGCAACGAAAAGATTTGTTTAATTTAACAGGAATAACGTAATTGCCAACTTGCTCAATGACAATGCATTGTTAACCAAACCAAAAGATCATTTGATCGCGATGACTAGCGTTTGAAAATTCTAATGGTAAATTACCTGGTTTAACCCCGTGCATTCACTGAATTTTATGTTATAAAAATGTATATACATATATGTACAATAGATAATCATGTAATACTCTCCTTCGAGATGTGTACAAGATGATGCACCTTGTACAAATACGTAACTCAAGCTTCTACAAATTGCTACTTATATCATAGAAGACCGTATTCAATGTCATTCTAATCAATATTCGTTATCGTCAAGTCGCACTCAATGTGGAAGTAATTTAATTTACAAGTATCAGGCGACCTATCTTATTGTTCCAATCTCGACAAGAATGACAGAGTTTTATAAAATAAAAGAAGGCATTTTTCGGTTCCTCTTTTGATATGAGATTTAGCATAAGTAAGATCACGTAAGATACTTGTAAAAGCAGAGTAGTTCATTGCATACTAAGTAGTTGCGTATAGTTAATAGACCGATATATACAAGATAATCCCCAAACAAAGGTAAGCATATACGAGTAAAACCGCTCCTTAATATACTTAATCACTGCTAACATGACTAAGATAGTTAAAATCGCCAAATATGCCATAATCCATGATTAACCAAATCTAGGGTGTAATCTTGGAGGGAGCCTTAATGGACCGAACTAATTTACCACTAAGATAAGGAGCTCCAAGCACTATAAAATGATTATTAAGCGTCAATGTTCATTAAAGTAGAAAACACTGTCTATGCATTTGTCATATTAAAGTCAACTTTCGCCATCGTTTAAAACTGTTTTACAATAAAGGGGGAGATGACGACTTTTAAAAAAGAGTGTCGATGACATACACTTTGTAGTTATTTTGATTTGTATTTTGGCTAGCTAAAATCCCAGGTAACATAATAAACATATATGTTATCATCAGTACATTCGCAAAAACCGTAACATTGACGACGTAGTTCAATAAGATTCTAACACTAAATACTTATCTCATTTAGTTAAAACATAAAAACCAATTGTTCTTATAGCTACGTAGTCAATTGCGATGCGAGAAAGCCCAAGGCGAGAATTTGTTTTCGGAATGGCAGGATTATTTGATTTGAGGGGATAATTACTTGTCTTCCCTTTTGTGCCCGCCTGTCCGCAGGTGTTGGAATGGAACCAGACATTTTTCGAGATCAAGAAAAGGAAACGAGGTGCTGGCTTGTTTTTCTAACTCAGTTATCTTACTGAGTGAGTGCGAGTATAATATGCAATGATACTAATGTACAACACGAAGGAACACTGTAGTAATTCGAAGAAAACTTACAATAAATAGAAGAATTCTACAACAAGATCGAGTTTATTTTTTACTTTATTACTTATTCTAAAGCAGTCAACAAGCTTCAACGTTTAAGTTAAGGTACAACAAAGTATTCATATCTTTATATTAATTAGACATTATTTGTTCCAGGTAAGAACTATCGTCAAAGAATAAATGAAGGTATTGTGAACCGTATTCATAATATTGAAGTACCGAAGATTTATTAGGTAAAAAGTAAATAAATAATAAATGACAAACGATAAATGTTAATACTACAAAAATAATCAACTCGTATTCGACCAACATACATATTTTGGAGTGCAAATATTTGTTTTATTGTGCCATCATTTAATATTTATACAACGTCCAAAAGAGGTAGAGTTTAATGGAACTTCCACTCGAATGTGCCGCGCGTCGGGGAAGTAGGTATCTCCACCTTACAAAAGACCACAGTGAAATAGCACTTCGTAACTGTTGTGCTATGTTTTTGCTGGTGACTAAGGTCGCCAGAGCTCAGTAGGGTAGGGTGTGGTGTCTTAATGGCAGGCAACGCATCTGCGCCCCTTCTGCGGTTGTTGATGTCCATGCGCAGCGGTGATCACTAACGCTTATAATCGTTGTTTTCGTATACAAACTTGCAATCTAAACTGTATCAACTTGTATGCAGTACTGTTCAAACTTTAACCTAACTACACCATAAGTTAGCTATATAGTAACTTTTATTGATATATCTTGCATACATCCTACTTCCTACTACTATTATAGAGGCGAAAGTTTGTAAGTATGGATGTATGGATGTTTGTTACTCTTTCACGTAAAAACTACTGAATGGATTTGAATGAAACTTACCACAGTTATGCATCAGAATAATTCATAGGCTATAGCTTATAAGGCTTTAGTCTATAGTACATATCTATGTATGTGGAAACCGAAAACCACGCGGACGGAGTCGCGGGCGGCCGCTAGTTTCTTACATAAACAAATGTTGAATATTTCAGTGTTATTGATTTAAAATATTCCCTTAGTCCCGATTAATTTAGTTGCACTATCGTCGGTAGTGCAACATACATTTATTTAAATGGAATTATAATAATCCATTTTTTTATAATTGTGTACATACTAGGAACAATAAAGCTAAGTTGCAAGCAATGTTAATTTCCTGAAGGATTTGACGAGTTTGCACAATAGTTATTTCGCCTTAATGTAAAATGGCTAATGGTATAGTCAAATTTTTAAGTAAATGTTGATTTGAAGGAATACTACATAGATAAACATCTTGTTTGACTTCTCACATTATATTTGTACAGCGGTTATTTTTAATTGTTGTACTTCTTTTGTTATAATATATAAGAAGCTGCATAGGAAATGATATTGAAATATTATGTTATGTAATAAGTTCTTTATAATATACTAGCGGCCGCCCGCGACTCCGTCCGCGTGGATTTCTTTTTTTCGAAATAAAAAGTAGCCTATGTTCTGTCTCAGGGTCTAAAGATTGTCTGTACCAAATTTCATCAAAATCGGTTGCGAGGTTTAAGCGGGAAAGCGTAACAGACAGACAGACAGACAGAGTTACTTTCGCATTTATAATATTAGTTGGGATTTTTAGGCCGGATCAGTTCTGTTTTTCTTTTTATTTCAGAACTAAACTATATTCTATAAGATATAAAACTTCACCCCTCATCGAAGGAAAAGTTTCAATTTTCACTCTTGATACCGGAACTTACTCCAAAGTTTTATAAAGCAGTAAATCAAATTACTTCGTTCTCCTAAGATATGTATGGCTTTTTTATTTAAGGTACATTGATCTTTTATCTCAATATTTAAAAATATCCCCAGCTAGGGGAACATTTTAGAGTACTTTATTTGTTTAGAGGATGTGAAATTCGAATAATGCGGAACATATTTATTTGTTAACTTTGCTTTAAAATATTTTTGACAGTAGAGTCAATATACTGGGCTACGAAATAAGGCCGGCAACACATCAACGATACCTCTGGTGTCGCGGATGTCCATGGGCGACGGTGATTGCTTACCATCAGGCGAACCGTTAGCTCGTTTGCCTCCCTATCACATAAAAAAACCGGCCAAGAGCGCGTTGGACACGCCCATGAAAGGGTTCCGTAGCTAAAAGATGGCCCGACCGCTTAAGACACCATTTAGTAAGGGCAACTGCACGTCATAAGTTGGTCGAGTTGTATAAAAATAACTATGTATGATACAGACTTCGCTATAGTTTTCGTTGAAAGTACTTACTTGGAGGTATACAGGACATTTTTTTCAGAATTATTGTAATAGTATTTCAAAAGTTAAGGGGGCGGGACGCTCTAATTTTAACTTTGTTTTAATATATCTCGAGACTGGGGTGTTTGATCCACATAGTTTCAAGGCAAGTTTTATTGTATTTAAAAATACCTTTTTAACGATACCCAACACGATGGGGTAAGTCGATTTTTTTTTTTCGAATTTACTTTTCGCTGTATGGGAGGGGGGGTAAAAATAATTATTTTTCTATTATTTTAAAAACCAATTCTTGAATTATCACTATACATCTCTCCACCAATTTTCGTGGCAATCGGTTCAGAAACGGCGGAGAACGAGCCAGGACAGACAGACAGACAGACAGACAGACATGACGAAACTATAAGGGTTCCGTTTTTTGCCATTTGGCTACGGAACCCTAAAAACCATAATATGATTTTTGGGCTAGAATATTTGTAAGCTAACATTGCTTTTGAATAGCTAAAATTTCAAACTTTTTGGGTATTACTAAAACTAAATACTTACACTTTGATATACGTCATGTTAAAAACATCACTACATTTCTACATTCATATTGGTATTTATTCAATCGAACACCTCGTTACCGTTAAAACTAATGCTTTTAAAATGGTTTACAGAAATTCCATTAGTTTCTAACGATAACACAAAATATTTTTGAATATTTCGTGTTCTAGTTCAACAAAGTCTTAAGAAAATGACGAGTTCTTTCGTTGTTGTTGAGCAGACATTAAATACTCACAAAGACTGTTGATGTAGCTGTGCTGCCGGTATGACACATGGAAACAACTGCTAAATATCATCTCTTTTTACTGTTAAACATAATTATCTGACCATATCTTAATCATCGTTATGTCCGTCGAGGTAACCTTGTATTTTACATTTTCGTGTGGTTAGTGCCTTGTCAACTAATTACTGTTACAACGCCACAAATGCCTTCATGTGGTGGCTTTTTAAATATTATTTAATTGCAACATTTTATGTCACTACGATAGTGTTGTTGATAAGTGTCTTATTCTTATTCTTATATGAATACTCAATTATTCATAGCTGAATCAACCGATGGCACAATCGATAATTCAGCGAACAATAAAATTTATGTCCATTTCAATTAATGTATGCTTCCAGTGCTGACACGGGGACGTGGGTGTCGCATCTGTCGATTTATACCGTCATCGTCACAGACAATAAGCGAGACCTTGCTTGCGCCAAGGATTTTAAGTGTTTCATGGCCGTAAATTAAAGTTTTTGAGTTCCGGATCTAAACTGTGACCGAATACGACAGTGGAGTGGAAGATTAATTGCTAAATTACGTCTGCATTATCATTTTTGGTCATTCATGAGTGTAGTGCTATATTTTTACTATCAATACAGTTTAAAAAAAAGTTTAAATTATCTTTCTTAAATTAAATTACCTAGACCCATTATCATTCATCGTTAAAATCATTAAAATTCCATCGCAAAGTGTCGCAAGAACGCAGTCTTGTGTTCTTACGTAAAGTTAAAATCCCCTGCCTCGTACATCACGTGTATACCATTGCCACCAAACATCCCTTGTCTCCGCGACGTCATGCACCCGTTTAACCGGCACGTCGTCGCCTGAGAGCGCACGAGAACTCGAGAGGCACGTCCAGCGTGCATCGTGCGATCGTGCAGTACACGCGCAGCGGTCGTCACTGGAGCCCGACTGCCGCCAGCATGCTCGCCGCTTAGTCACGGCCCACGGCGCCTACCGAACACACCTGTGATACTTATAGTGCAATACCACTTGTGATAAATGACACCAACATGGGATTCCTCGACGGCATTTCCACGTCGGTCTTCAAAAAATGCCCTAATTTTAAGCTGAAAAGAAGAAGCCGATCGAGACGCAGGTGAAAATGCATTTCATAACTCCGTTTTAGCGGCAACTTGACCTTGGGATAGTGGGTAAACTTGATTTTGATTGGTATTTAAAAGACTTGCATTCAATTAATAACAAACTATATTCCTAACAGATAAGATATGCAGATAAGACGTGACATCTTCAATTTGAAGTGTTTTGATAACATTGGAAACTTATATAGTAATTATCTATCCGGACTTTATTTGTCATCGTATTAATCGCGTGTGAAAAAGTTAACATTCCAATTTCAAGCACCTTCTTTTTTTAAATGCCTACTTATCAAAAATATGAAGAATGCTTTAACAATGTGAAGAATTTATCACTATTTATTATCGCTATTTTTATACTAAACCTACAACGGCCTACCCACACCTGCCCTGTTTGTTTACATTAGGAACAATTAATTTCTATAACTTTGTGACATATTTTATTAGTTTATAGGTATTATTCATTCATTAATTCCGGCTTTAGAATGACGGCATCAAGTGCCTTATTGTTTCGTATTGATTTTGCTTACCAGTCAAAGACCTTGAACTTCTACTACAATAGTATTTCTGTTTGCTGTTGATATTAACTACCTGACGCTAATTTGTCATAGAAGACCTAAGACTAAGACCTCTTCCTTGGTATTAGACGCAGTTGGAAGCAGATGTAAATTCGAATATTTTTGAAATGTTCAAAAAAATTTTAGGTTTAAGACCAGTGAGTTGAGACTCAATGGTTGAGACATAAACAATTATCTAAATTTTTCTTACCAACTTTACCTATATCCCAAAAACGAGTAGTCCTTGTAAGCTTAAACCTAAAAATTGTACAGTCATCGAAAACCTTGGCATTGTACCTACAAATTTAAACAGTAATGCATTGAAGAATTCCTTCCTTTACCAATACGCCAAGGTCGCCGAGTCGCCGCTACTGGACCGAGCTTGAATCATTTAACTACCGTATACGTAACTGCAAATTACGCGTAAAAATCGCAGACACGTCGTAATTGACGTAAATACACGACTGGGGACTGATTGTCCTCTCTGTCACATGATGTATCATTGCATTTAAGTGTCATGTTTTTATATCCTTCCAAAATAACAACATTGTAATTTTGATGCAAAAACTTTGGTCAAAAATGGGCTGTGTTCAACCTGTTGATTCAGGGTTTTCAAATGACAGTCATTAGTTAATAACTACCTACCGTTGAAGTACTAGGTTAGAAAAATAATTAGAAGAACTAATATTAACGACTTCCACTAATTCATTTTACTTTATGAATCATTTAATTTAAAATGATTTTAATTTCTAAACCACAACTGTTTACTGGGTTGCTGTTACAAAGTCACATTCATAAAACATTATAAATCCCAGTTATTTGATGTCCTTGTACTGAGGACAGTGTTCTAATAAAACAATGATTTTTTGCTCGGCGAAGCATGACATCCTTGGGAATGTTCGACGACAAGCTATTGTAATTACAATAGGCACGGTTTATTTATGGACAAGCAATTCCGATGACTTCCTTCGTGGAAAATTAGGGGCAAAATAAACAAATTACATTATTTTATTAACACTGTAATAACAGTTACGCATAATGTACCTACTGGCAAAATTATTTTTTACGTTTTCTAACATGCATGTTTTTTCCTGCCACATCAGTCCATCGGAATCTTTTATTTTAGATTTACCTCTATCTCACAAATGCTTTCGTTTTTATCGTCCTTTCATATCATAACTTAACTTATCCAACATCAACAAATGAATCTAACCCACAAAAACGGTATATGTCATGGTCATTACCAAACGTGCCGTCGACCCAGTTAAAATTAACATTTATTTATTTTTAATCGAACAGCCATTAATTTGTTCTCGAACTAAAATCGGAACGAATTCGTCGGAAGATGTCATCGAGACATAAACACCTCTCAGACGCGGAAGTGGGTCTCGGGCGTGCGGAGACATTAACATCTAAAATGTTTTTTTTGTATGCTATACATATATGGCCCGCGCGTGAGCTACTCACTCACAACACCATAATAAAGAAGTAAAACAGCATCTTTTCTTTTGATGCTCTCATCAAACAATCACGTGATAAACAAACAAATGCGAAAAGGGAAACAAAAAGTCGACTGAATCTAAATGAGCGTTGTGGGATTGATTGGCAGTATCGTATTCTTGGCTAAATTTAAAGGAGAAATAAATTAATATTCGTCTTACAATATTTTGAAACAATTTAAGAAATAAATATTTTCCACAACATGAAAACACTACAAATACTTACAGCATGAACAAACGCAGCTGATAAAATACATACATACATTTAAAATTAGAAAGTGTACATTGTGCCAAGATGACTGCAAAATATCAATATTTTATCCTATTTGTACGTTGTAAAGATGCCCGCTCTTATTTTTTATTCATCTTCCTCTGTATCAGATTGAAAGCCTTGCTCCACACGCATTGCAGGCAGCAATGGTTCTAATGTTGAAAGGGAATGCATGATTCACATACTTTACAATTCTGTTTGTGTACTCCAGTAAACAAAGATCCTTGCTGAATTTGACAAGTGTTGGAATTGGCCATGATATCTCAAATGAAAAGTGTATTCTCATAATAAACTCCTGTATTTTCATTTTATATCAAATTATAAGGACAAACCTTATTGTACAAAAAAAAATCCTTTACAAGTAAATAAATTTATTAATTAATATGAAATACGCTCACACTGGCATATTGCCATGTAGCAAAATTGTTTTATGACACTTTTATGATTTCCTTTAATCTTGGAGCAAGTGTTATAGCCGTCCAATTGAAACATAACCATTCACCATATATGTATTGTATGTATGTGAACCAAACATCACTTAAAAGATTCAGTGAGGCAACTAGCTCATGGGCTCTGACCCCAATGATCAAATCTTTCAACAAAAGTGGTCAAAATGTTATCCGTTTAAAGTCTTACCATCTAAATATAGCTCGTAATTTTGAACACTAATTTAACTCTTATCGACATTGTTATCCAATCCAGGTATGTAGATATGACTCATTATTGCGACACAGTGAACGATGAATGGACATTTTTGGAGGATTAAAGAGAATAGTTACAAAACTTCAATCGAATAATTTGGAAATACCTTGCATGTATCGAATGATGTAATGTTTCAGTTTTTATACAACAATGACAACTATTAAATCCGTTATTGTGTGTTGACGTGGGAATGCAAGTAAGTTTTAATTTCGCATGCACCACAGCAAAACAGATTCTGTGACATGCACGTCAGTGCAGTCATTGCGGTTCCTATAAAATTGACGGTCAAGCGTGACTTATAAAAACAACATCAGTATTTCGTTAACTACTTTATATATAAAAACAAATCGCAACCGCGGTAAGGTGAATAATTTTGGAGTTCTATTGTTTGTGCAAATATCCTCTTGCATGGTAAGCTCGTTACTTAAACACTAGTAATTTTTCAAGTACTTAAACATCGGAACAGATATTTCCACATAATTTAATTGTAAACACTTATAGTTTAACCACTGTCCAAAATATCATTGTAAATTTATGTAGTAACTAGCGGCCGCCCGCGGCTCCGTCCGCGTGTTTTCGGTTTCCGCACACACACACAGGTATGTACATACTATAGCCTAATAAGCCTTCCGCGACGAATGGACTTTCCAACACATTTTTTTTTCAAATCGAGCCTCTAGTTCCTGAGATTATCGCGTACAAACAAACAAACTCTTCAGCTTTATTTTATTAGTATGCATATGGACAAAGAGTGCTTCGGTAATTATAAGACCGCTGTTAAAAATCATCGATATACCAATGCTGCATGGAGTGCTTACAATTATAAAAGTACTGTACACACAGAACCGTAAATGATGGAACCACGAAGCCGTGACCACCGTGAGTATGAAACGGATCAGTGGTCAGGAAACAGTGGACGCAACATGTTACTTTATGGCAATCAGTTGAAGTCTTATTTTGCATCGGCAAAAAATATTAAATCGTTTTCAAAACATTATAAGTACCTTTTGTTGTAAAAGTGATAAGGACAACGTTCGTAGGTTTACATTAAATTACTACAAAGCAATGTCTATAAAACATTACAAAAAGAATTTATGTTATTGCCGAGATTCAAGTTATCGATAAGCAATAAGAAAAACATAACAGTAAGTATATGAAGTACGTTTGATGGAATTTTTTCGTGGACTCATTATCGTCCTTTAACAGTGTTAAGCCTCTACAAATTCAAAATGACTATGTATGATAGATTAAAATAAACATTATTCTGGAGCGACTGCTATTGTAAGCAGCTTATCATCATTAATAATTGAGGATAATACTGTCTGTAGTGAAAAGTAAACAAATAAAAAGTAACCTTGGTAATTTTCAACACAGACCCCAAAGTAGGGTAGACGGATAAGCTGTGTACCTACTTAAATTATATTTCGTTTATTTTTTGTAAACAGTATTCATGATTTGCATGCAAAATACTCAGACATGTTCATTGTCCATTCTCAAAACTGTTTAATGCAAATCCCATAGTATGTTTTTCGTTTACTGACTTTACAGCCATTATTAACATATTAATTTAGTGATGTGCAAACTTAATTTATATCGAAAAGTATGTAATAAGTAGTACCTACCTGATTTTTAATGAAACAATATATATAAATGTTGACTTATTAGATTTGAATGAGAAAATATACTTATATACCTATATACTTTTGTGTAAGTACCTACACAAGCAACATTTTAATCCTTTGTGATGATCGTTATCGTATTAGAAATAGGTCGTTACAAAATTTTAAAAACAAGTGCCGATTAATGTGTAAAGTACACAAATGATTTAGGATTATAATCTTTTATATTTTTTTGTTTGATAAAGATTTATATATTTTTTTTAAATTTATGTATAAGTAAATCATCTTAGTAAATTAATGTTGGGTCTAAAAATAATATTCGATAAAGTATATGAATTACCGCACATCACTATCATCAATAAAGCACCGCAATTATTTCCTTCAAAATCTTTATCAATAAATACAGAACTTCATGAGCAACGTCAAATATGACAGACGTCATAGGTGCAGTCTGAGGCTCGTATTGATAAATCGCACTCAACTCTGATCTTGAGTGCGAACTTGATATGTCTTTCTCATACAAAACAGCACCTCAAGATCGCGCTCAAGTTTGAGCTCAGAGTTGAGTGCGATTTATTAATACGAGCTTTAGCATGCCACTACAAAACCTCAAATTGGGTTTTGACTGCATACGAGATAAATTATGACATTCCAAGATTAAAGACAAAATCAAAAATTAGGCACAATTTTTTATCTCACAGTTACTATTGAGCTTTTAACAAATTATTACAGCTAATTGAAGTTAAAAGATTATTGATTTGACACTACAGCATTGTGACTTCACGATTAAATATTTCATACATTTTTTCCTACAAGGTTACGTTTTTGACATTTAAAAAAAGTAGGTGATTTGATCTGTCAGTCAAATACCGTATTGATCGTCCTACAATCGCATCGGTCGGCCGGTCGGACGCATGGTGTTATATTATTATCGGAGCCAATAAGGTCCTAATGATGTAAAACGTGTTTGTAGTACCCATAAACTTGAGCACCAAAATTTGGTAAAGGTAAATTAACCTAAAGGTGAAAATGAAAAAAATATTTGACCTTGCCTTAGGTAGGTAGCGCACCACAGGGGAATTAATTCTTCTCCTTAATTTTATTTATAACCAGAGCTGCAATTCACTAAGCGCAAATGTCGTAATCTCACGGCTGTGTAATCGGTGACAGTAACTGAATTAGCACTGAATTTCTACTGTAATTCGCACCTCTGAAATTTTGCACTACTGTGTTCGCTTACTTAAAAAAATTAAAAATTCTCATGAAAAAATTTCGTATTGCGAATCAACATTTCACGAATTCAAAAAATGTTAATTCAACAAAAGCTGTAAGGTAGCATGTTCAAATGGCGTTGACGGTGAGGTATGAATAAATTATACAATCGTAAAGACTAAGCAAATCAAGACGTCAATTTTAAACGCCGTACCTGAAGAGCTTTTAGTAAAGTTACATAAATTTAATTTTGCTGAGAACAAGGATTTGTTTCGACGTCGACCAGCCTTATCATTTTATCTTCTTGACTTTAATTTACATACGGAACGTATTCCATCCTGATAATACAAATCAAATTAAATAACTTTCAAGGATTAGTAATTTTAAAGTCTAACGCAAAACGTCAATTGTATGTTCATAAAACTTATTCTGGGAAATATCTATGAAAGTAAGGAGTTAAACGTTAATTGCGTGACCTTTAAAAAATCATCATGAAGTTCGTTGGCGTTAATGTACATTTGAAGTTCAAGATCTAACAATAAGCAAATCCACGCTGCCTTAACTAGAGGGTACGGATGCAAAAAGCGTCTCAGTTAACATTTGTTACATATGAAACAAAAACGCCTGTCTTGAGCGATTACTCGTAGAAGCGCTTCTGCTTTTTGTTTACCAAGCACCGTAGATTTAATTCGTTAGATATGCACCGACTCCGGCAGACTGTGGCATTATTTGCACTGCAAGAAGAAGCGACTGTCGTTTCAAATGTTCCAATTCAGAGCTGGTCGAAGGCAAACCTAACAATTTAAATGTATACCACACACAGCAATATTCTTTTTTACAATGATTGTCCCTGTTGCTAGATATTCCCTCGGCAATAATTTCTCTCAGTGGCTCATATGTTTGCTTTCGCTGACCTTGCCCTAGTGGGGAAGAGCGGACAAAGAGAGTAGGACGGCTTGCATCACCGTTTCACACATGCAATAGTGCATAGAAGAAGCCATCGCCATTATGACGAGTCCCTTGTTCATTCTATATTCTTGAAAATCACGTGAAATATTTTTTGCATGGATTGCTTTTTAGAACCTACCTAAGGTGTTATTAATTAAATATTGTGGCCATATCACAAATTCTTTAGCTTGCGATTTTAGTTTCAAAGAAAATTTTTCGTTTGTAATTAACTATTATAGCGCGAAAGAGACTTTGATATTATTTTTAGGTATTATAAGTACCTGTGCTGTGACAAGTCCTCAGGCAAACAAAAGTTTGGAATCACTATCTTGAAACGTATTTCGCGTCATTTTAAATACTAGATTAATTTGTATACTTTAATGAACAGTAAAATTGAGTTCTCATGATCACTCAAAAGTTAAAAAAAAACAAAATCAAAATATTCTTTATTCATGTATGCCTGAGGGAAGTACTAATGAAAAACTACAGATTAATTCTATCAACGACTTGGAGCCAAAAAAGCGTAGTTGATATTTCAAATTAGCGATTCGTACCTCTAGATGTACGAGTATTGGATTTTGAAGTGTTATGTCACAAAACTTAGGACCCCTCCCGCCCTTTGTCACACCATAACACACTTTGTCGACCCCCCCCCCCCCCTTTACGTGTGACGTACTTTCATGGATGACCTCCTTCGGAATGCAATAATCTATCGTGAAGATACGGCAAGAAGCTCGCTAGTTGCCCTTTTTAATTTGCATTTTTTTACAATTTTTACAATTTGAGTAAGTGACTCCAAAGTTTTGCTCGCAAGTATAATCGCACTCATTCCGCTAACCTTGCCCGAGCGTGCAGCAGTGTGCAACCAGTGTTACGCTGCAACGGGTTGCACGACCGGTTCGGCCCTGCGCTCGCAATGCCATTGTCGAAGATAATATTACGCGCCTTATATCATACTAGCGACCGCCCGCGACTCCGTTCGCGTGGATTTCGAATTCCAATAGCCTTAAAGCCTTCTTTGCCAAATGGACTATTCAACGCAAAAATATTTTTTGAAATCGGTCCCGTAGTTCCTGAGATTAGCGCGCAAACAAACAAACAAATAAACATACAAACA
Organism: Nomophila noctuella; assembly: GCA_958496325.1. NCBI lineage: Eukaryota > Metazoa > Arthropoda > Insecta > Lepidoptera > Crambidae > Nomophila > Nomophila noctuella. Next base: position 9,030,392 of record OY292486.1, on the reverse strand, counting down.
AACTCTTCAGCTTTATATATTAGTACAGATGTGTAGATACACACCAGACGGAAAATACGCGCCCGAATCACGGCGCGTGAGTCGCGTGACTACGCCTGAAATGAAATTTCTATACGATATAACGAGACGTAATTTTGGCATGGTGTGTCGTCAGCCATTAAAATGCATTGCAGGAGTGGTCACGCTAAACTTCCGTTGCGTATTTTCGGACTAGTGTGTTCCTACAATAACCGTCTACGCATCTGTGCAAATGGTTTATTTGCGATCGACTTTGATCAAATATTGACGTTTCTTGTATCCTTCGATTGTGTAAATGATACTAAGGGGAAAAGATTACTTGTAAGCGAGACGGCAAGATGCGTTTACTGTGCTAAATAAGTTAAATACAATACAAACGAATAGGTTATATAGGTACAATATAAGTTAGCATAACATAATTGTATTTTCACGAATAACATTGTGTGCTGAGAATCAATGTTATTTTTATTCATCAATAAGTAAATCAATAAGTTTGCTTGAACGAGCTAATCTCAGGAACTACTAGTTCGAATTGAAAAGATCTTTTGTTGGATAGTCAATTTATTGAAGAAGGCTTTAGGCTATAGTATAACACTATGTGTTTGGAAACCGAAATACACGCTGATGGAGTCGCGGGCGGCCGCTAGTTATTGATACCTCAGCAAATGTCATATGATGACGCGTAAAAATCATACAGCTCCTACGCTCCACGCTTATTTTTATGAGAATTCTTTAGCATAAGGTCGAACCTGTCGTTCTGAATCGGGAATTGCATCCCCGTCACGTAAATGTACTTACTAACTACAAGCCTGTGTGCCGAAGCAAACATAAATACGATTAGTTACCTACAAAGACCCGCGTACCTTTGAATTCAATAGGCTAACCAAGTTTATAAGGTAATATAAAAGTTATATCACAACTTGAAGAATCAACGCTGAATGCGTTTATTGTGTAAATGTAGTAACTAAGTACGGTATAAGTAGGTCATTAATATAACTTTTTCATTGTGAAATAAAACTTTCGGGATGGAAAGTACAAAATAAGATTTTCATTTAATATTACGCAGCGCTCAACGCTTCGTGGAAAACTCTTTTAATAGCAAAAATAAAAATACATAAAGGTTAAATCTCGCTTTACCTGAATAAGAAACTGTTGTGCTATGTTTTTGCTGGTGCATAAGGTCGTCGGTGATCAGTTGGAGGGGGTATGGGGTTTTTTAAGGCAGGCAACGCATCTGCGACTCTTGTACGGTTGTTGATGTCCATGGGCAGCAGTCATCACTTATCATCAAGTGACACGATTGTTCGTTTGCCTCCCTATCGCATAAAAAAATGCGTCTTGACTTCTCACAATAAGTGTTTACCACTACTCTGTATATCTCTATAACATATACTCATCTTATATATATTGGGAAAAACTGTTATAAAAAAACTTTCTCATCTAATAATGGTATATCGTCTCGTCCATGATGTCATACCCGCCCACTGTATTACATGCAAATATGGGTTGAGTAAGCATCGCCGCTGACGTGTATCTATACAAACACTTGGAATAAATAATATACTTACATACAAGGAATCCAGATCTTAAAATTACTATATTACTTTACTAGTGGACGCCCGCGACTTTGTCCGCGTGGATTTCGACGATTATCAACTATGTATGTACATAAATTAGAATTACCAAGAAGAAATATGTGTCTTCATATTAACCTGAAAGTTCCTGTTTTTAGGTCACTTGAAACTATGTAGTATTAATTGCCATAATTATTTATAGATTATTGAAATAAAAGTGCTTATTAGAATAATACTTGTAACGACTAGAAAATACTCTTCAAAAAGATTAAATATATACTTCTGATGCTTCGATTCTCTTAAATCCTCTTGTTATTGAAGATTTTTGTATTAGCAATGCGATATTACTATCTCAATGATATCAATACTCGACGCAAGGTAGGAACGGCATTCCGGAAAAATAACGAACAAATTGGATTTTTGTTTAGATGAGTATTACTATATTTTACGTATACACTACCTTTATTGTATGATAAAATAAACACATATATTTATCTGACTCCCTGTTAAGCAACTTAAGCACTTGTGGTACAGATATCAGAACCAACAGTGGTATGACAAATATATCTACTTAAACAGAACACCCAGACTGGGACAAACAGATATTTTCATGCACACAAATGTTTGTCCTGAGCGAGAACCAAACCCGCGACCTCCTGGTCTAATAGTCAACTCCTTGACTATTACATTAAGCGGGTCGTCAAAAGTAATTCATTTATTAAATGACTGACAATCACCATCATTCGGTTCCGATAACGAACGATTTGGAAATTATTTTGATGAGTAAAGCTATAAATATTACGTATGTTTGCGTTGGTAGGTACTACCTGTAGTACGCGGTTTGCACAAAATAAATAATTCATTCAATTGCTGACTATGTCGGGTATAACACCAAAGGTCGATGAGTTCGATCCTTCCCACCCCAACTGTGTAAACAAACCGTTTGTATTGTGTGTTTTCTATACTTATACCAATATTAACCAAAAATTGGTGTACCTACCTACGTTCCTTGGGGGCGATTCACTAAGCGCAAATGTCATAATCTCACGGTTGTGTCATCGGCGACTGTAGGAATTTAGTACTAATTTTGTACTGTCGCCGTTGATACAACCGTGAGATTATGACATTGGCGCTTCTTGTCATCCTTAGATATGTTTTGAGACTTTGATGATTTAAGTGGACACAAGTATTTAATTGGGTATTTGACTGCATTTAAAATAAATTATGAAACTCTTACATAAAAGGCGAAATTAAAAATTTATCACAAATCATTACGCAACAGTTACAGTTACGCTTTTATAAATTATCATAGTTAATCGAAACTAAAAAAGTATTGATTGGACAATACTTGCTTGTGACGTCATATGCTAGTAGATTTTCATACAGTTTTCCCTACAATGTTGCGTTTTTGACATTTGATAAAAGTAAATGATTTGACCTGTCAGTCAAATACCGGATTCCACGAAAACACGCGACTGGCGCTAATGTCACAATTTAGAATGTACGTCACACATATCTATATCTATAAAACTCAAAGGTGACTGACTGACTGACATAGTGATCTATCAACGCACAGCCTAAACCACTGTACGGATCGGGCTGAAATTTGGCATGCAGGTAGATGTTATGACGTAGGCATCCGCTAAGAAAGGATTTTGAATAATTCAACCCCTAAGGGGGTAAAATAGGGGATGAACGTTAGTATGAAACTTTGTCATTTTCAAACCGATCGGGCTGAGACTTTGCATGCTTAAAGCTACTATAACGTAGGCATTGCCTAAGAAATAATATTTATAAATAACAACCCCCAAGGGGGTAAAATAGGGGATGAACGTAAGTAAGAAACTTTGTCATTTTTTAACCAATCGGGCTGAGACTTTGCATTCATAAAGATAACATGACGTAAGCATCCCTTTTAAAGAATATTCGAAAATTCCACTTCTAAGGAGATAAAATAAATGAAGAAACCGAAATCCACGCGGACGAAGTCGCGGGCGCCCGCTAGTTTTCTAATAATTTTGTGATAATGTAGTTGCGAATCCATATAAATCAGCAACATTCGTATTTCATTATGCCCAATCAGCAGTTCCACATCCCTTATCAAAATACCTGTGTATTGAAAGCTACGGGCGGTAGCTCGCACCTGATAAAACTAATTCTATTTATTATTTGACAAGACAGAATGTCCACCTTTTCGGGTCGTCGCAATACAATAAACCCGCCGACCCGGATCCAATAAAAGCAAATATGATCCAATCCCTGGTCTTCGCGTCTCCACAAACAGTAATGCCTACTTAGGACGGGTGTTTGTTCGCAGGGATGTCGCAGAATAACTGTCGGTCGGTGTGTACGGTCGGTTTAATTATAAATTTCTCTTACTTTGTTACAAATCTATCTGATTCAAACTTTAGCGGCTAACTGCTCGCTTTCAAACTCACGGTGGGAGTTTGTAAGCCAATACTAAAGCTTAAAGCTGGATATCCTACAATATAAATAGTATTTAATTTCCCATTCTTTGCCGTAAAGCTAGAATATAATAAAATACAGTAATTATCTAAATGCATTAAAAAAAACCATCTAATTATATTTGATATTGAATAAATTCTATTACCAAGGTCAAAGGTCAATATAGATATGAAATTAAAAAAAAAAACGGGTTTTACACTTCTGCTAATCTATGCACACCGTACTATAACTTGCTTCAATACCGCAATTAAATGTAAGCAGTAAAAATAAAACGGTTTTTTCCGAAAAAACCTAATTCAGGTGGGTATCTAGAAGATCCAATTTCACGTTTATAGCACTGCTGGAGTACAATTCGTAGCCTGGCGAAGTTCTGTTTCTTTGGATGGCTTTCGTTCGTCGTAAAGCCGACAGCTAAAGTATGTGTTCGTTTTATGTTATCATACGAGAAGAACCTCATTTCCCTGGCAATAAATCGTGGCAATTGTAAATACTCGCCAAATCCCAGCTGTCGCCTTTACATGTCAGTCGTCGCAGCTGTCTCACGAATTCCAGACGGAAAAACGGCTTAAACCCTACACAAGCCTTCATTGTCTCGCCATATTTGTCTTCAACTCATGTTAATAGAGTTGGATCCAACTTGATTCAGCTCACTAATCAAATTGTGAAATGAATACCCATACGGTTTCGGGTCATCACTTGAGTACAAAGGGACCGTCGGTCGAGATGGTTCGGGGTGAAACTAAGTTTATGTTGTCCGATTGAGATAAATCTACATGTTTAAGATTAAATATGGATGATAGCCCCAAACCAACTTCAAAAGCATCGTAAAAAATCTAAAACGTTTCTGAAATCTACATTCAGTTTCAAGTTTCACAGTTCAGTTCTTTTTATCATCTTTTTTCTCAACGGAAAGTTCGAATTATATATTTTTGCTTTCTGTACAGAAACACTTATCTGAAAATGTTCCTGATTCTCTGATGGTATGATCTATGAAACCGAGAGGTATAATGCGATTCACAGAGAACCGTATCGCTAACAAGACATCCTTACCAACCCTTTGTCTTTGAAGATTGTAAGTAAATTGCGAACCGCTTTTTATGTCGTGGGCTGCATTCTAATGATATATTACGTACTTAAGCCCAGTTATCAATACCTACGCGGTATTAACAATAAATAAATGCGAATAAGGCGAATTCAGTACCTACTTTAGGATACACCAAAATATGTTCTTAGAACCTTTAAACTTTGTTTCTGCTTTGATTTATTACTTTTATTAATTTTCTGCTAACTAAGTTAAACGGTTATTCTCTTTATTGTTTTTAACGAGAAGATGCTACATGTTACTGCTAAAGTCATATCAGCATTTAACTTTATTTGTGTATACAAGATGTACAAGATTGTTAGAGTGAGTTATATATTAGAAAGGACGATACAAAAAGTATCAAAAGTCTTTGTTGTGCTGTTAACTGAAACAATCACTTTATTGAAAATCTGTAATCCTACCCTCCTAGCTTTCAAATCAATTTGTTTTTTTTTCGATTATTTATTTCTTTGGTATTATTGAAATAGGCATCCCTATTTCTCGTGTTTGTAGATTAGTAGAAGGTTGAGGCGATCCTGTACCCTCCGTGGGCTGCATATAATGTTCGTTTAACATCATAACCCGGGGCAACTCAATGATAGTTTTATTGCCGAATGGTGTCATCTTGATATTATTCTCAAACAGTCTGAGGTCCGTTGCCTAAACGACTACTGACTTTTATTATTTCTGATATTGTATTATGTTATTTTTGTTAAAATTATAATGTTTTCTATGTGTTTACTTTATACAAATATTACATGAGGTTAACGTTTGATTCAATAATGTATGATGAAAATCAACCTTGTTTGTAGATATGATATTTGTATTTACATTCGTTGCATCGCAAATATGTTGCATTAATTTAAGACCTTTGATATTCCGGATTTAAAGCTGAGGAGCGGGTAGACGATCTTATTTAATTCACCGTCAGTCTGTCACCATAAGTCGGTATAAATGGTAAGCTTCCGTTGAGAGCAAGCTGTATTGAAATAGGCGCTCTGTCGCTTGTCTGCAGATTAGAAGGCGGACGCGACCCTCAGTCCTCAGTCCGTGGGCTGCATCTAATGAGCGTATAATCTCATAACCATCGCTGTTCTGGCGCACTCGACGATAGTCGGTTATGATTCTTGTTTCTCAGCTTATTTTTACAAGACGAGGTTTTTTTCTTTAATTGCTTAACCTGCTGCTCATATTTGAATTTATATTCTAAACTATAATTTGGCACATACATACAAAGCTTAGAATTTTGTAAAGCCACCTAAATGGAAGCTACCTACCCTGAAAAAAAACATTTTTTTTAATCATTTGTCTGCCTCTGTATAAGTTGCATCCTGTACTTTTATTGCATCAATGTTCAGGGCCGATTCGTAAGGATGCAATATCTCTATCAAAAACTAAATGAAATGTGCAATGTGCTGCTACCATATCTACTAACATTACAAAGAAACCAAGCATAAATTAATGTTAGTATTTTTATCTAGAAAGCATTTCGCGAGCCACGACTATTAATTGCTACTACAAATTGGTTTGTTAATTTGTTAACAAGAAGTTCTCAGGCACGACCCGGAACTTAGGTTTTTTGTACGCCTTTGTTGCCTACAAATAAAATGTACCCAGGAAAGTTTCTAAAATGTTTGGGATTGAACTCAGTGAGAGCGGCAGCTTCTAACTTCCTCAAGTGCTTGTACATACTCGTATGTCCTATCGAATAGTCGTATTTTCGCATCTGTTGATACAATATCGGTATTGAATAACCAGTGGGACAAATACGGTATTACAGACTTGCGAATCCCTTACGCTATGATGAATTGATCAATTGATGAATGCAATTCCATGACCATCATTTTCACTTACAAATTACACTATGCTAACTTATAAGTACCTAATCTACTCAGGTGTAAATTCATAGTTAAATGTTATGTAGATAATCAAATGTCGCAGTTATTTTATAATAAATAAATTCTTTGGACTAACACACCAATTGCCTAGCCCCAAACTAAGCTCGAAGCTTGTACTATGGTAGCTAGGGAACGGATAGACATACTTAAATAAGTTTATAAACATCCATGACTCGAGTACAAATGCCGATGTTCATCACACAAACATTTGCCAACAAAAACATTTTATTAAGAACCAGTATCTATAATTATTTTTATAGACCTATAACAGACTTGCAGTTTTAACACAGTCACAAGGTACTTAGTCGTTATGGTAAAAACTAACTGTCGTGATGTATCCGACTAATTGATTTTGCCTTGAAATACTTATGATTCATCTGCTATGGGAACTGTGACAACGTAAAAAAAAGTAATTATGTAAGTACTAAAGTTATCAATAAACTTTGTTTCTTACTTTTTGTTGTTGTTTTTTAAATGTTATGTTATCAATCTTACCGGCCTAGGGGACAAATACTTACACAATCGCCAACAAACGTCTTAGCGTTGTGTCAGAGGAACCAACGTAAATGTAACTTTTAGATTATTGTGATTCTAACATATCATCGCAACGACATTAAAGACAAGGCCGGTAAAACTTTAAGTTAAAGAATATCGAGGGTAGCATCAGTTAAGTAATCATTTCGTCTTGTTCAAGATTCGCAATTGAAGCCCTTTTGTAAAATAAACACAATTTTCTGGACTAGTTACTTTTCTCCTCATATAATATTAACAGGCGCTTGCGATGTTAACTTATGAAAAGCTCGTACTCAACTAATGGAATAATAATAGGGTATAAACTTATATATTTACTTACGCGCAGAGGTTGACCAGCCATCCTGACGTCAGAATGGCCGGTCAACCTTAATAAATGCTGAAATTCTTCTAAATCATGCAATAAGCAATCCTCTAATGGCCGGTCAACAGTCGTAATTAACTTTGAAATTATGTCTAAGATTTGCTTATACATATTTGCTTATCACAATTAGAGGCTCTAATCTTAGACATAATTTCAAAGTTAATTACGACTGTTGACCGGCCATTCTAAGGTTCACGAAATGTGTCACATGTTTCATAAGACAAATACAAAATATATGGAAAACATAGTAATGAATTGAAGATAAAGGGAATAACTTAGTATTTATCAAGTGGCAGAACAGTAACAAAATAATTAATACGCTTACAGTTCGGTTCTGTCCTCGGTACAAGAAGTCAAACAGTCTCAATTTGGTCGTCCTCTCTGTTTTTCTTAACTGTTCAAATGATGGGCGTTCCACTGAAAGAACACTTTATATATTTTTTGTTCCGACGTCGTTTGAACGCCGTCTGCGGCGTTTATCCATTACTAGAGACCCGCCAGGCCTCGCACGGAAGTGAACACAGTTTTCCTTTAATGTATGAATTGTGCATGGATTTCAGAAATAATCATGCGACAGGTGGGTATTTTTGACATTGAGTGGAAAATTCTCAGTTCTCAGTAACATTGAAGGGGATAGAAGCTAGGGGCGCGAAGTCAACATCGAGGACATACTGATGCAAAATTGATTATTTCTTATACTCGTATATGAAAGTAAATAATGTATGTTTGATACGTAATATTGCTGTTAAAGGTACAATTTATAATGATAATGAGCCACTGTCCTGATGGCCTAATCCCAACTAATATTATAAATGCGAAAGTAACTCTGTCTGTCTGTCTGTCTGTCTGTCTGTCTGTCTGTCTGTTACGCTTTCCCGCTTAAACCTCGCAACCGATTTTGATGAAATTTGGTACAGACAATCTTTAGACCCTGAGACAGAACATAGGCTACTTTTTGACCCATTCCAACCCCCCACTTCCCCGAAATGAGGGGGTGGAAGTTTGTATGGAAAATCTAAACTACTTGAGTTAGACGCTTGAAATTTGGCATGCAGGTCCCTTAGTAAACTTGATGCTTAGTTGCAAAAGGATATTGCAAAATTCCCACGGGAACGGGAGTTAGCGGGAAAAAACATTCGTATAATGAAAACCGACATCCACGCGGACGAAGTCGCGGGCGGCCGCTAGTTTAAAATAAAATTAAAACCAACTATAACGCCTACCACTTCTTCATAGCAATTTGTGTAAGTCAAAACTTTTACGACGCACAATATACACACCACAGTGAGCGATGGTGGCCTAGTGGTACGGACGGCGCCTCACATACGTGAGGTCCGCGGTTCGAATCCGGGCCCACACCTCTGGATTTTTCGAAATCTATGTGTTGATTTGTGTTTTGCCATTAGCTCGGCGGTGAGGGAAAACACCGTGAGGACATCTGCACATTCAGTGATTTCTGCCCTCCGTCCACTTGGATCCATTGCATGGCTCCCGTGATGGATCCTGGTGCACTTTTTCCTCCACCCGAGTCCACCATAGCAGTCGATTCCAAAGAATGGATCCTAAGACACTTCAAGGTGTCCTTGAATCCTTTAAGATTTTACTTCCCTGTCAAATGTCAATTGTAAAAGTCACAATTAATACAACCCATAATTTTAATGAAAATCAAACAAAATAGAAAATTATTTTATTTATTTAATTTTTCTAAGAACAATGGCATACTTGTGATACCATTAACAAGTTCCATTTGACAGGGTAGTAAACTCTTAAAGGATTCAAGGGCACCTTGAAGTGTCTTAGGATCCATTCTTTGGAATCGACTGCTATGGTGGACTCAGGTGGAGGAAAAAGTGCACTAGAATCCATCATAGGAAACATGTAATGGGATCCATGGACTCAAGTGGAGGAAAAAGTACACCAGGATCCATCACGGGAGCCATGCAATGGATCCAAGTGGACGGAGGGGAAATTTCACTAAGAAACGTCATTCATCAATTTAAAATAATTCCAGGTTTTTTTGAAATTTCATTGCTTTTCAATAAAGTCATTTCCAATAATTTCTAAAAGCTCATTTCTTAAAATCAACGGTCTCATCTAACTTTAGCGGAATACCCTATCGAAATTGAATAGTCGGTGGGTTGGTAATGAGACATGCCAATACAGAATCAAAATCCCAAATAAGAACCACTGTATTTATTTCATGAAGCGGCCAAAGAATCACAGTCAATTTACATGTTACAAGTTACAATTCACACGTGACGATCACGCACGGACGGTGTCGACGAGGGGCGGCGCGGCGGCGGCGGCGGCGCGCGCGCACCGGCAGCAGCACCAGCTGTTCCCGCTCGGCGCCAGCTGCTCGCTGCTCACGCACTCCAGGTGGAACTGAGACGAGCACAGGCTGCACTTTATCGACGCACACCCCTCAGTGCTACGGTTGCAGAAGGCGCAGTCCATTTTCGCTTAAGATAACTGCAACAAATATAGAATTGGTATATATTATTAGAATGTGTTTAACTCACGCGTACGCATTGGGCAGAGCAGACCAGACAGGAATACCATATCACAACTCGATCCACGAATCGCAGGCTACTGTTGAACGTGGCTATTAGCGAATTAACGCCATTAACGACATTCCGGCATCAATTATTAATAAATAAAAATATGAAGCACAAAAATTCTAAATCTTCAGAACTATGGAAAAAAAATCACAAAACAATCTTGTAATAACGCTTTACCGGCTTTAGATTAATTATTGTAAAAACTTACAGCAATTTTTCTCAATAAATTTCAACAGGAATCCTTTTTATTCTGTTTTTTATATTCTTGAAAAATTGTTTTAAATTTTTTATTCTATTTTGGAAGTGTTTTTAGATTGAGAGGTGAAAAACGACTGGAAGAATTTGCTTGTGTAATCACATTCTCTTGTCCGTTTTTTTTTTAAACAATTCAAATTTTGAATCACTGTTTTTCTGTGCGGCGTACTTCTTAGTAATAAGTATTTATGCACAAAAAGAAGTCCTCATAGAGTAATATGTTTTTGTAAATAGATTTATTGTTTGTTATTTAAGTATTATAAATTATTATATTATAATAATCAAATAACAGATTTTAAGCTTGTAAAACACTAATTCAGAATTCTTGATACATTAATGATTTTCCATTTATTTTATTGGCTTTTCTTAAATGTCTTGGGTCCAACCTACCATAGCTTAAAAAAAAACAATTTTTATCTTGTCAAAACAAAATGTCTGTTGAATTTGAGTGGGTGAATTTGGGGTGAATTATGGGTGAAATGAACTTAGAACAAGAAACAAAAGCATTTATTTACGCTATAATCTATTCTTATGGAAGGAAGTTTGCCCTGGCACAAAGAAGCCTGCTAAAGGTTTCTTTGAACTTTGTCGATTAACGTTTTCTTAATTAGTACAACAGATACGTCCTTGTATTTATATTATGTATTATGTACTTCACCGAAAGCTGGTTTGAACACGTGCATCCTTTTTATATTTTGTACATTGTGGTAATTATCCTGTTTCTTGGTTTTCTGTGCATTTTATCTCACATCAGAATTGTAAGGATTAAACGTTATGTTCTAAAGTTGAATACTACAAAAACATTATTTAGGGCTATATATTTACAAAACCTAGTCCGAGTGAAAATTATCACTGTTACCGACCTTATTAAATTTATTGCATTAGACAATTTATTTATACTAGAATATTGGACATAAAGTGGTAATGGGACAGTACCTACCTATTGTTTTAATCAGTGCTAACCTATTGTTTTAATCAGTGCTAACGATACTGTTCTATAAACAGGAATAATATAGAGGGGAGTATAATATGTTTAATGAAACCGGGAACATCAGTAGACGCGGTAATTATTTACTAAGATAAATAAAAGTTATGTAAATTTATGTTGGTTGTTTTGGCAACCGGTTATTATTTTTGTATTGTGATGCATCATGTGGAAAACAATTTATACGTTCACACGGATTTTGTACGCGTTGTTGAAAAACTTTGCAGTGCTGCGATAGACTGGTGATGACGATAATAAAAGTCTAAGTCGGGGTTTCTCAAAGTGGGGTACGCGTACCCCTAGGGCAACGCCATTCGGTGGTACGCGACAAGATTTACGCAATGGCGGCTTGATTTCCGAATGACCGCAAATTAAACTCTTCAAGCTGATATTATTTTGTCGCTGGATTTTTTTTATTTTTTCAGTGATACGCTGTCATCTTGAAATTTTAACAGGGGTTCTTGTTGCCGTGACTTTAAACCTGGTCTAAGTACTATTGTTGGTTGTCCACAGACGCACCGGTGACGCCGGCGCGCGGGTGCTCCGCTCGACCCCGGACTGGGGCGACGCCGCCATCAGCGGGGAGCACCTCTGGTCGCCCACCTCCGTCTCCGGCGACTGCTGCTACGTGGGAGACGCAGAATGCCAGGTCAGAACACTGTCAGCACCCTTAGGGTATGCACGCACTATGCGGTTAGCTGGATGGAATGCGGCCAGCCGTCCGGTTAGCCGCACTCAAAAAAAGAATGAAAATTTAGTATTTATGCGCACTAGCATGTGGCTGCCGATGCCGCTCAACCAATGGTTAACAGGACGGCTCGACGCATTCCGGCTAAACGCAAAATGCATTGCACTGCGTGCCACACACCAGGCTAAAAACACGCGACCAAAGTTCGGCGGCCATGTTTTTACTACACAATATTACCTACGCGACGTACTTTCGGCATAGTGTGTCATCATCCATTTAAAATACATTAGTGCGCCAAACTTTTCACACTTATAAGAGTTCATAGTTATGTCATGTGCAGTGTAATGTTGGTCTATTACAGTACTGCCTCATTTTTTCCCTCTGTTGAAAATAACGTCCTAGGAACATTTCAGGGCCCCCCCGACATTGATGATGAGAAAATGGGGAACAGTGTTCCTCTGTGTATTATTTTCCACACCAAACTTAAGGTGTATACTGATATCCTACCTACGTGGCCTACATTCAGCAGGTTGCTGATGATGATGATGATGATAATGATGCATACTGCAAGCGGTAAATGAACACAAGATCGTAATTCTCCTCAGCGCTTCCAATTCCAATATCCTTATCCTTACTAGAAGATAATCTTATAAATCGGAAAGTGAGTTTTTTGTTTGTTTGTCTGTTCCGCTTTCACGCCGTAACTACTGAACCGATAGCTTTAGGCGTAAAGTTAGGAGTCCGGATTATATAACATCGACTTTTTATCCTGGGAAAAATTGATATACCCGCGGGAAACCAAAATATTGTTTACAATATAACTGAATTCCACGCGGGCGGAATGGTAGTTTATTATAGGAAGACGTCATTTTTTTAAATACCCAACTAGGCTGAGTGAGCATCGATCAAACATAATAAAAGTTAGTAGGAACACGATTGAAGAACAAGCACCTTCAAAACAACCCTATTTTCATTAAAGTACTCATATCCTATTCATAAATCATAACATTCACCTATAGATTTGGAATAAGGGAGCGACCTCATTACCTCGCCCAATATTGGGACTCCGCACCTAAGCTTTATATCAAAGAGGGATCACTGAAAATCTCCTCATTACTTGTAAGTAATAACGTACTCCAGTCAGATTTAACACTGCAGTGGCATCATAAATGGGTACACCTGAAAGAGTATTTTTCAAAATCAATAAAATGTTAATAAGTTTTATTGAAGGTAGCAATAACTTGAATTACAATATAACATGTAGGTATTATAACTAGTCGACTTTTATCAGAGACTTAAATGAATCATTGCACAAAGATTAAAAACAATGGCAAAAATGCAGGTCATCCGAATTTTGATGCTTGTGATTATGCTACTAATGTATTTATTTGTGTTCTGCAAAAAAATCAACAATTAATTTTATGGCCGATATTGAACCTAGCTAACAGATACCCACAGTAAATTATCAAGAGTAATCAATGTGGCCAATAAAAGCATTTCCTGGTTAGAGTTTAACAAGGAAAAATACGTGCAGGGAATCTTTAAAAATGATAGTTCAGGTAGCTTCTAGACTCGCAACTTTCCGCTGTTCATCCATCGCAATTTCAGTTTTCCAGGTCAACTGGTTTCAGAGGGGTGTGAAATAAAAGGCAACATACATACGTGCTGCAGTGGACACCCCACGCACGTGGGCCCGTAGTTATCTTCATGATTTATGAAAGCACTACACGGAAAGAACTAATAAGTGATACAATTTATAACTCCGAGAAAATCCTTGTTACCGAGTTTTCTTCTAACTTGGCGATATAGATACAGGGCGACAATAAGCAGCAGTGTAGAATTTGCTTTGTAATATCAAATTATAAGATGATAAACGTGTATTTGTATTTTTTTTTGTTTGATATTTCACTGTCATATTTTCGGGCATATCAATTTTATTACAATCTAGTCAATAATGAGTAATTTAAACCTAACTTAAACTGCTCAATAGAGATTTGTATGACTGTAAAACTTTGTTATCTTACAAAATTAAAGATCTAATCATACAAAGGGACAAACATACGGCGGACAGCGACTTTGTTTTATATATTACCTAGTGATATTTGTAGCCTAATAAAGCAAATGGGCTGTTCGGACAAATAGGATAAAAGATAACATATATTCAACACAACCTTACAACCAAAGGCTCAATATAATGGAGTTATAAACTCGGGTTCCGTAATGAGGGTATCTAATCCGACAAGATCTTGTATAAAAAATATATGGATTCATACGAGTACACTCAAAGGGACTCGAGGGCTAGCGAGGTGCCGTAACGACAGGGGTCTGAAACCTGGAAAACTTTATGTAGATTACTGATTTCATACTGAATTTTGTTGTTGTAATACAAATACAATATTATGTAACAACGATAACTAGCTATTAAAAATGTATGGGTTTATAATAGCAAAGCATCTTCGACCCTTGTACTCCACAAGATGATGATGTCCATGACAAACTGTCCACGAGCGGGTGCGATTTGCCAAGTTGCCACGGATAGACTTAACTAACGTACACCAATCATACAATTCCAAATGTGATCTTTATTTAATGGCCATAAATGGCCATGATATGCGATAACCTATAACAATAACTAGGCCAGCCATGGACAATGTATCTGTTAATGTAACTTAATTGCACAATAAAATAAAACTACTTTTAATCGGATTAAACCACGGTTTAATTAAAACTATATGTTATCAGGGAAACCCGACATTTCGGTTCCTTTTTACGAGCCGTGATCACTTATGACTTAAGAGGGGGTGTAAAAAATATCGCGTATTTTCAAACACATTTTAAACCTTGAAAATGAACTTCAAATGACCCGAAAAAAAAATCGTAGATATTCAAGCATCGTTCCTAAATAGTTATCACAGAAAATATTGACAAAATTGCAATTTTCATTGATAAAAAAATCTTGAAGTTGCGTCTGACTTGATTTTTGGTTACATTTATTTCCGAGACGATGCATTTTGGTGAACCAATATTTTGGCATATAATATCAAATTATATTATCTAAATATTTATCACAGAACATTTTGAAAAAATATCATATTTTACGAGTAATTCAAAGAAAACTAGTTTGGCGCTTACTACGTTCATATTCCGCGCAGTAAGCTATCGTCTGTCGCACCTGGCGCGTGCTCACAGGCATGTTTTGTTTCATCGGTTAGTTGCAACCTCTCCGTTAAGACGAGAAGACTATGATTCAGTGCTCTCCCGGCTCGAAAAAATATTTCGTAAAATTATTATATGGATTGACGTGAATGACGGATCGGCCGAGAGCAGTATATGCAAGAAAGAACGATGCTTTCAAATAGTCGCTTGTTGGAAGACTTAGTAGCAATTTGAAATTGAAAGTTTACAATTCCAGCCTAAACTATTAAAACTTAGTTTTCATAATCAGCATTTTACTGTGTACAATAAATGGACGAATAAATTAGTTGTTGCGGCAATATAATGTGTAAATGATTTATTTTATGTATTACTGTTACAAGATAAGAGATTTACGATTTAGAAGTTTTTGTTTTGCTCCTTTGAAACGTGACAATCTATACATAAAATATTTTAATATTTAAACTGTGCAAAAGGAACTGTATGATATTGTGAGAGTACGAAAGAAAATGTATTGAAAAATAATGTTTATAACGAGGCAAGCTAAATTAAACCCGTTCAAAAAAATGGTGTTTCAAAAAGCAACTATCAAATTTCTTGTCTATAGATTACTGCTTCCTAAAGTCGGTAGTAGAATTTTTCAGTATTGTGCTATTATTATTGACGATTTAAAAGTGCCACACCGAGATCTACATAAATATAGTATATTTCGATTTTGATTTGGTTGACGGGAATCAGTAGTGTGTCTGTGTGTGTGGGAATCATGCAACACATAGTAAATGATATTATAGGTAAGGAAGACGTTAATTTCACCGAATTGCGGTACCTGCAACTGCAAAAAATTTACACTGTATTTTAAATTCAAAAATTTTGTATTTCACAAATATGTTTACCTACGTTTTTTAAACTAGTATAATAATTTTGTAGAATTAAGAAATTTAGGAGTACTACCCATTCCCTAAAAGTAAGAAATAGTTCTGCCGAGCGGTCGATCTAGCTCGGGTACCGAGCTCCTAACCACACTGTGTTGGTGTAGTAACGGAACTATATATTGTGGCGATGCAGATGGGGCCTTATTTCAAAACACATTAAAATTAACCAGGCCGTAATTATTTTTATGCAATAATTGTAAATATAGCACATTGTAAATTAATTAATGTTCATTCATTCTTACAAGTTGATTAACAACGATTAAACACGTCTTTTTTTAAACCTACTAGCACTTAGGTAAACGGGCCTGGCCGTTCTCTGGAAATGGAAAATACAAATAAATCTTTTTTTAAAGATTTTTTTGTATTGCCATTGGTTTTCAGATACGTCAGTTAAATAATTAAAAATCTAGAATAATAAGAATGACATGGTTCTCATTCTTATTCATGTGCACAGCGACAAGAATTTGATAAATTTACAAATTATTGTCGACGTTATTTAAAAAATCTTGTATCTTATAATGTCCTTTTCTCTTTGAGCAATTCTTTATTTTAAGTCTAATTAGATGTAAAGGTGCCAAATTACGGTTTACGGTTTAAGACATTTATTTCTCAATTACAGAATACATGTTATTCACTTTCACTGAGAAACATTGGACAACAATTAGTAATTATTCTGTACGTTTAACACAAGCACTAGTAGTAACTAAGTAAATTATTTATTAGTAGATCTGAATTTATGTTAGTATTTCCTTAAGTATTATGTCCATTTTTCTCAATTTTAATGAGGGTATTTGTCTTAATACTCACAACAATACTGCGAGAATGACGAGTCAGTCACAGTTCTATTACGTATCGAAAAACAGTTGCTATCATAGATGCCATTTGCTGCCATGTGTGAGGAATCATGCAGATTTAAAACATTTAAAGTAAAATCAAAAATAAAAAGACATAATTAAAATTTAAAGATTAAATTAAAATTCACACAGATTTTGTAGTTAAAAAAACATATTATACGATTATTAATTAAATAACTTGCGCGTACCTTTGCGTATTAATAACTACCAGAAAAAAGTACAATACAAGTCACTCAAAGCATAAACAAAATAAATCATTATGATACTAACATTTATGTATTACTAGCTTTCCATCGCTTAGTTACGTCATCCTGCTTCCAATACTCTCTTTGACAATTTTTATCTGATTTACTTTGAATACTGTGCGGAATCGCCCGAAACAAATTGAAGTGGCGACCTCTGTCTCATTGCGTTGAAGTCATAGGACGAGAGGGGGCCGAGGAAGCGCGCGGGTGCGATCCGATGGGTGTCGAAATTGATGCGCCCTCTTAAATGTTAATGCGACACTTTGTCGTATGAAGTATGTAGTTTTATTTAATGTGTAACAGTCGCGTAAACCAAAGAAAACATAAGATGCACTAGTACGACTCGAACCAATTTATGGCTTGCCGGACTATATGGTTGCAGACTAGTATAGTAATGTTAATGTGCAAGAACTGTGTACAAAATAAGTAAACAAGGACAGCCAGTTAATAATTTCATGTTATTTTAAAGCATATAATGTGTGATCCTTAGTTACACAATGTTTTTTGATTTTTTTTCCGCGTTTGTAATTCGAGTAGATAGTGCCTTGAAAGAAGAATATCATTGTTACCCTTTTATGTGTAAAGATATTTATCGTGTAAAGATGTTTCAAAGGCCGCAAAATTTCAAAGCTTTCCTTTTATTGATTTAGTCTAACATTTCACTGAACAGTTCCTATTTTGAAGTATGTACTTAGATTTAATAGAGTACAACAGATAAATTCCCATTTATTACTAATAATTATACTTAAATGAAGGAGTATCCTCGCCTTTTTGGAAAAAATATTGTTAACCACAGGTTAAAGACATTATTTTATCCACTAAAAACCAAATGACCAACTCGTTGCAGCCAACTCACCTATGCTTCAATAATAATTAAAACTCGTAGTTTTACTATCCAACTTCGGATAACGACAATGTGTCGGTGCTTGCTTATGGTACGAGAGCCCACGACCAAAACCATGTCTCATAGCAATACGGCAAAAACCCTATAAAATCGTTAGATTGTATGATTCTGAACCCGACTATGTGTGTAGTAACGGTCGAAAGTGTAGCAACTGCGTGGGAGGCCATTTCTGCTGTGTCAAAAAAAAAAGACAGTCGGTATTATAGCAATACGTCTGATAGTGAAAATGTACATAGATTTTATAATTGTATTACGAAAAAGTTTGTTTTCAGACATTTTGCGCGTAGCATATAGCCTGAGCGCATTTTTGAAAATGTCAACAAATTTAGCCGACCTGTATCATAGCAATACGGAGAAATTTTTTTTTCAACTTTTCGTATTGCTGCCATGATTACTAAAAACCTGTTTTCAGACACTTTAAGTGTAGCATATACTCCCAAAAACGAAAATAACGTTTCGGAGTCGCCTGGCCGACGCCTCTGTTAAATGTTTTTTTAAATTTACAGCCTTCATAGATATTCAAGAATCTCCCTTGTCTAATGTACTTTGACATATGACAGATGTCATTACTTATTTCTTTTGTTAAAGTTACTCAAGTGTGCTTTAAATAAAACCAAAACTATCAAATCAATCAGTATTTAATTTCAACAGCCTCAGCGCTTGTTACGCTCCTGCCCCTTTCTTACTATTATACAGCTCACTCGCCAAACTTCATCCCAGTTTCCTTTTGTGCAATTTATTTCAGTCCTTCAACTTCAATGTTACGGTTTCGGGTAAATTCTTCGTTAATTATCATCTAATAAATTCAGGGTCGCAACGTATTCATTGGTTTGTAACAGAAAATTCAAGATGCCTCAATACGATTTTTAAATGATATCTTAGTGTCGAAAAGTTGTCTGATAGAGAAGGTGCTACACTTAATTTGTCTGATATAAATTTTTTGCACATGTGGACAACTTATTTTATCATGTCCAACAATTTTCAGACATATTGCTATGATACCGATCGGTAAAATTTGTTAACATTTTCAAAACGGTCTCAAAATTTAATGCGTTCACATTTCCGTCTGAAAATTGTTTTGTTCGAATCAAATAACCAAAAGTTACTAATAAAAAAAAAATTCAGACGTATTGCTATGAGACATTTTTTTTGTCTCATTTTTAATTTTTTTAAGTGATTTTACGGGTTTGCGCTACACCACTAACGTCTGAAAAATAGGTTTCCGGTATCTCAGAACTATCATTCAACTACAGTCTGCAAATCAGACATATTGCTATGATGCAATTTCGGTAAAATTTTTGACAATTTTGAAAATTCGGTCAGATCAAACGCTACGCGGAAAATGTCTGATATTGGTATTTTCGAGTTCAGGATAATCGTATCTATCGATTTGATGCGGTTTTGGCCGTATTGCTATGAGACAAAAATTTTGGTCGTGGGCTCTCTTACTATTATGAATCTTTTGACGTCCCATACAATATGTATGAGGTGCACCGGAGCTTAGGTATTTTCGTCGATGTTAACTCTCGTCTGTGAACAATGCATGCATGAATGAATGCGTTCTTTGTAAGATACAATGAATCCTTGATTACTCGCGGTGACGAACGGGGTACTTACAAGTTGCCTACAAATGCCCTACAACAAAACACAAATGGCACTCGTTATTTTAAATTAGTTGTGTGTGATGTGAATATTTTATTATTAGGTTGTTTTTAAAACATTGTTTACTTTAATTAAAGTAATGTAACACTCATGAAAAAAAAGTGTCAAAAATCTCACTACAATTTTTTTGTTTAATAAATATCTATTTTTCATTTGTCCAAATAAGAGGTGATGAAGTATTTCACTTGCAAATAAAATATTTATTATACATTTTACAATTTTACTTTAAATTACATATATTAAATGTCTGCAAAATCTTAACGCTTAATCATCGATTTACGATTACATACGGTGTGTTAATGGAGCAAATGCGTGGAGGAAAATTTCTTACCTCGTAAAAGCGTTATGAAATTTGCTATAACTTTCCTTAATGGCGCTCTAAGAACATACTGTATATTGTGAACCTACAAAAAGGTGCTCTTTTGCTGTAAATGTTGAGTGGCTGTCATTTAATCCAACTATTTTATTTTAACTATTGATATGTATTTTTAGCCAGCAGTGCATCTACTACCTACTGTGCTGGATGTAGACCTCCCCATGATGGAGAGCGGAGGGGAGGTAAAAGCTCAGCAAACATTGATATCATGAAAGTACTAACGTAAAATTAAACCAATTTTTTTAAAACGGATACGTAGCATTTTTTTACTTAGCCAGGCGGTAACTAAAAGAGAATCGGTCCTACAAAGGAAAAGTTTGATTTTCATTTAAGGCTGGTGAAAAATACGTATTGAGTTCCGGACAAACACCGTTTTACACGGTTTAGTGATTGCCGGTCGACCGACAAAGCAAGAAATTGTAATTTCCTTAACAACCATTAGCAAGGTTCCTGCCTATTGTGCGGTGCAGGTTGGTGGTCCGTCGTAGTTGAATGTAAGATTAATGGCTTGTTCCACCATTATAGAAGCGATGACCTGTCACTGTTGATATAATAAAAGCTTGTTTTCATTCACGAGCTCACATCGTCACACTTGAGAATGTTGAAGACATCCTATTAATTTCAATCCATAATCGTTAATATTTATTAATTTTAATTATAATATATTGAAAGTAAATAATCATCAAAACATGTTGTCATTTATGTAAGCGATAATAATAAAATTTAATATAACGCCATATTTTACGTGACAAAAACAAATACCAATGCTAATATGTACCAAAATACTATCAATAACACCAAGATAGTATCCTAAATAATTATTCCCACTTGTCCCCTTTCTCGTACGTTTCCATCTGGTGCTGGTTAATGGCGACGGATACATTTACATACATAAGTAATCGTCCTATTACTGAAAAATATTTTCTTGTATTAGTCTAAATACGAGTAGGTACCTAGATAACTTTTAGAACTCATTCCCTTAAGACCTTAAGTTTTCTAATCAGTCACATTTTTTGGGATAATTATCAAAACCGTCATGTTATGCTATCATCGATCACTGACTTAAAATTATTTTTGTGTTAAAAATGTTTATCCAGCACCCATTCAGTGTTAAGAAGTAGTTTTGTCGGAATTTCTCGTACTCGGGCTAACGATGCGCCTAGTGATGTACAAGCTTCGAGGCTTTAGTCCATTATTCAAGTCTCGATGTGGAATGGCAAGACTTATTGAGCTCGGGAGGTTCGGAGTGCCGCGCCACGAACTCTTTGAGCCTTGACTCAAGCCTTCAAAAGGGTTCAAGCCTTCAAAAGAACTCGAGCCTTCAAAAATAACTCGATTCTTCAAAAAAGCTGGACCTTTGAAAAATACTCCAGGGTCGTCTGGCGCCGTACAAACGAGGCGAGCCATAAAAACGACTTCGAGCTCTAGGCAAAAGGACTCGGGACGCCTCGATGCTTGTACATCACTAGATGCGCCGGGCGGGCCGGATACTCTCCGGAATAGTTCGAGTGGCTCGAATGCACGACCCGTGAAAACGGCAAAATTTACAACTTCCGCTCTCGTACCCTTGTCATTTACTTCTCACATGTGCCAAAGACATCTCGCTGTACGGGACTGTTAATAAGTTAGTATAATTGAATACACCTGTCGGCTCTGGATACCCTTTTCAAATAAGGGTTATTGCTTAATAAAGTTCAACTTTTTAATTTAAGCGTTGATTTTCATCACTGTTTAGACGCGCCTCTTAAAACTTATTTGACGGGACTTTACAGCTTTTGATTTTTCATGCTTTCCTTCAAATATTTCAACCTACAAGTACAAAGTATTCTGATATTTAATAATATAACGTCATATTTTACGTCACAATAACAAATACTTATGCTAATATGTACCACAATACTATCAATAACACAAGATACTAGTCTCCAAAATAATGATTCCCACTTGCCCTTACTGTACGTTTAATAAAATTAAAGAGCAACAAAATACCACATAATCCGTAGGTGGGTATCAGAGATGCGGTCATCTATTTTTTTAGTAAAAACAGCCTATATTATCCGCTATACTAGTGGCCGCCCGCGTCTTTGTTCGCGTGGATTTTGGTTTATCCCAGGGGAGCATTTAATCGGTATCAAAAATATCCTATCCTCTCACCCAAGTCAGCCCATATGCTGCCCGTTTACCAAATTTCATCAAAATCCGTTCAGTAGTTTCAGCTAACTAAACTACATATAATAATTTTCCGAAAAAGTATTGCTTCTGTTTCAAAACTATATGAAGTTTTAAGTGGAAGACTATTACGAATGTTTTAAAGATATAGATCGGTGAAGGTGATCGTTAGTATACTATAAAGGTGACCCTTAAACCTACACGCTGGGTCGAAAGTCCCAGGCGCCGACTGACATTCCTCTCTGTTCCACGCGATGGACCCGGCACCCGCACGGAGAATCCATGGATAGCTAAGAAGTTCGTCTCTCTACATGGTCTGACGGGGGGCATTCAAATGATTATAGACCCTAACCACGACGCAACGACGACAGAATCGAACCACTTACATCAAACGCGAATCATGGAAGTTTATCTAACTATTATTATAACAAGCTGCTTATAGCATTCACTTCGATATAAGCTCGAATCATTCGAATATTCCCAGTAAACCCCTCTAGACCTGTCCCCCTTGGTGACAGCTGGGAAAAGTGATCCCGGTTGTCACCACGCGGTGACAATTCGTGACACTTCACGAATTCTGCCTATGAGGTTTATTTCTTTGTTGAATAACTTTTAGTCATGAGTAAGGAATCCGCTTAAAAGGTTATGTTAAATCATAAAGGCTTTAAAAGCTTTGTAGTTGAAGCCCCACGGAACACGGTGTATATAAAAATATGATTACGGCAGCATTATTATCCTCCATTAACGCTGTAGCGATCCACACACCCGAAAGTCGCCAATCGGTAATCCCGGCCAGAAGGATTAACAATCATGAAATTAACGTTTCCGTTTGTTCTGTCTTGTTTATTAACACATTATTAATTATACAGTGCTTGTATCTTAATTGCTTTTGAGTTTCGATCGACAAAATATTTCTTAATCGATTTTTATTATGTAATTTGTAGTTGTACTGCTGTAATAACATTATTTATCATGTTTATTCATTAATTTATTCATTTATTATTAACGCGGTTTGTCAACCACGATGAGTGGGTATTAATGAAATTAAGTTTTTAACTGCTTATCTAAAAATTGGCTCACCCCATAGTAGGTACAAATACAGATTTTGTGAGTAGCATGCGTTTAAAAAGTTTGTAAAACATATTTCCCAGTCGTCTAGCGCCCATAGTAGGCACCTACCGACAAGCTAGGCGCACGCAAAATCATTGGCATGCGACAGATAGCTCGGCCATGTCACTGAACTTTGAATAGACTCACTAGAAATTCCGCGAACCGACGCCATCAAAATAACGAAAACCTTTCAACTTTATAAAAAAACCTTTTGACTTCTGGCTTAAAAGAAATTAATCCGAATTTTTGAAGTAAGAATTACATTATTCGAAACGACTCTTTAGTTTATTATTCATAGGATCCGATGTCTGGATAATTTAAAAAATCTGATAAGTATCATGTTTAAAAGACCTACTTATATCCGTTTTTTTGCATGAGAAAGAACAAAATTGTCACTTCTGATTAGTTTCACTCATTTTCGTTCCTTATCGCCACTTACATATGTCATAATTCTTTAATTTAATAAGCATTCATTTTTTTACGCAAACTAAAAAAAAATCTTGTTATTGTCTTAAGTTTGCACATTAAAAGACCAGAAGAAGAGCCTTAAAACGGATCCTCCAAATAATTTGATATGACCAAATAGAAGTCATGTGAATAAAGAGATTTGTTTGCCACAAGGTTGCCAATTTTTAAATTGGCAGGCGTGTCGAAATTCTGAAAAGTACTTCCATTGAAGAATAACATTTGTGACATCTGCTTCTATGCTATTATAATTTCTAATCTTATAAAAAACGGACTATAAATGTACAAGTATCTTTTCAAGTGGCCTATTGGTACTTGCTGTTAAGGTTCATTAAGTAATTAAATAACTTCTTTCACAAAGTTTATCACTTAAGTATCTTGATTTAGATAATGTTAACTGTAAAGGAATAACTAGAATAATGTTT
This sequence comes from Nomophila noctuella, assembly GCA_958496325.1. Classification (NCBI taxonomy): domain Eukaryota; kingdom Metazoa; phylum Arthropoda; class Insecta; order Lepidoptera; family Crambidae; genus Nomophila; species Nomophila noctuella. The sequence goes on along the minus strand of OY292486.1, from coordinate 9,005,676 downwards.
TTTGAACTGGAATTCTTTTGTCTAAAAGTCAACACTCATTCTGAGTCACTGTGCCGTCATAATTACATAGTTTGATATTAAATTCAAAGCTGGACGTAATTGAATGTAATTTTTTTCTTAACTGTTAATGGTAAGATTTCTTATAATTTATAGTTTACTAGCGACCCGCCCCGGCTTCGCACGGGTGCAACTAAATTTATCAGACTATAATAAAGATAAATAAACGTTCCTTATGGATCACTCTATCTAGTTAAAAAAAAATGCATCAATATCCGTTGCGTAGTTTTAAAGATCTAATCATACATATATATATATATATATATATATATATATATATATATATATATATATATATATACATATATATTTAAGCAAAAGTATTGAACGCTGCTCTTACCTCCAACAGAAACACGGGTCCCGGATGAAATGTTCGGCGTGCAAGATCGTCGCCCACACCGCGTGCATCGACATCCTCATGGACCGAGTGCAGTTCACGTGCAAGCCGACCTTCCGCGACGTCGGCGTGCGCCAGTACCGCGAGCAGACGCTCACGCACCACCACTGGGTGCATCGCCGCTCCGAGAAGGGCAAGTGCAAGGCTTGCGGGAAGGTGACCACCGATGAACACCAAACAATTCGATATTAACTAGTGCACTCGTAGAGTAGACGTAGGTTTAGAATTATCATTGTCACCTTTTCATTAAAGTTCATTTGTATATTAACCAAACCGTTAGTATGTATTTAATCACAAATTTTAGTAATAATAGGTCGCATATTCTACATTTTCTTTTATCGTTAGCACTAGCATTATAACTATTTAAACCGTCCGAGAATATGAATATTTGAAGAATATTTAACTAAAAATTAATAGCACTTTGAGAACGATTTTACAAGTCCCAAGTGACTTTTCAAAAGTCTGTTGAAAGTCCACTTTTTTGGTAACCTCTAGGGGGACCAAAATCAAATATTCTTATGCCCTTCAAACTTCAACTAAAATTTATGTAGATGAAACTGATTTTTCCACGCCGTTGACAAAATACTTGTATGAATAGAGAGACAAGTATTTAAGATTAATAGAGGACAATCAAGTCCTGTAGCTTTGTGCGTAATTAAAAGTCATTAGCGAAACCTCGTTTAGTGCTCGATTAGATTTGATCATGAATATGTAATCCGCGTGCGTTCACTCAGCCGCTATACAATTATACAATTCTCGTCTCACTAGTCCCGCAGGCGAAAAAACACATTTATTTCGCCCGTCTCTTAATTGAGTCTTTAATAAATTAAGGTTTCGATTACCGACTTGCGAGTCCACACAAGAAACACACACTAATGAGAAAAGTTTCTCGAGAGCCATTTATGTCCTCATTAGCATTTCTCACTCCTGAAACAGCGAATAGGAGCTTTGTACGTCGGAATGTGACAAAAGTTGAATAATTACCACGGCGTAAAGTCTCTCCAAAGTAATCGTTCATTAGGTTTAGAACGTGCTGTTTTCATTATTATACGGGAATTGCGTGCAAATCCTCCGCATTGCGTTAGGAAGTATATTTTTTTCATGTTTAATACTAGAGTATGATCATTCGAACAGCGCATATAACGATATCATTAAAAATCGTAATAACTTTACAGCGTCTAACTTATCCGATCCATACACCATAAAGTTTAATTGTGTTTGTTCGCAAGGTAATAGAAGTTTGTGCATTACCTATTCTTGCGGAACAAATGTAAAATACCTTTAAGCATGCTATGGAGTTCCTTATTTAAATCCGTTTATGATGTCAATTTATTTATATTTGGTAATATCTAGTTTATTACTTCTGCTCTTTTAACCTTTCCCCTAGCCCATCTGTCGTCGATTTGTAATGATAATACTAAACTAATAATGGGCAATTAAAAATATTATCATGCATACTGCATCCTCACAATTCGCATTCGATCGTATCTAAAGCCCTAGCAACGCTGTAATATACCAGCTTATTGCGGGGTACTATTACTACTCGTACAATAAATTCACTATTACGTATTTCAAATAGGCCTCGACGTTTATAATATTCATCATACGTGAAATTATGAAAACACCCCATTTGAATATATTACTCATGCACGTAAATGCAATCTGTCAGTTGAATAATATCATGAATGAATGATGCGGTCGGAAAGGGGAAAGGGCATAACCGCGCCCTGCAAGCGCCGACTAGAGCTTCCAGTCAATGTTGCAGATGGCTGGTCTCATAAAATAGTTATAAAAGTAACCTTTAACGAGTATGACTACTCACGCAGAGAATACACTTTTTTAGTATTTTGTTTATTGTACTGTCATATTTTCACTGACAAAAATGTTTTCTGTCCCATCTGTACCTGACGTATAACATTTATGACTTTTGTTAGTTTACGAAGGTAACGTCAGTGTTAGTGAATAGTGTAATCTGAGATGATAACAACGTAACGTAATATCCTGACTGAAGTAACATTCTGGCATCGTCCCCCGTCATTCTTCTGTCGGTCGCCCCGAGCCGCCGCGTCGCGCGCCCCGCGCCAGCCCTCGAGCCCGCCCTGCGCTCTGTCAAGTTGAAATGATTTGCATTTACCTCATATAAGCCTCACATGCGACACGACACAAGCTCCAGCCCCAGCGAAATTAAAACTTCATTTTTAATGACGTGTTAGCATATCGTCCAAGTAGCTGTAGCTCAGCACAGACGATTTTGAATCGTAAAAAACAAGGTTTCTAGGTTACATTCCGCATTCCTCATCATTTGCTTCGAACTGTTTAGTATACTAATTTCAACGTTTACGTGGCAAACGACCGCATTTAATTTCAAGTTTGGATATTACATGGATACTTTTCTTTAACATTGTTGTTGTAACGAGTCGTAGCGACCGTAGCTATAGAAACGCTCGTAGCACTTTTTTTTACAATATACTCGTATTAACATGCGGTTGTAAAACGCGCTTGCAGGCACTAACATTCTTGTGCATTAAAAATATCACTACATTGTTCATTATGTTATTTAACATTTTGTTGCAGTATTACTTGTTTATGAATTTATGTTTTGTTAATTATATGTTATGTTCATATGCCATTGTTTTTTTAGTTAATTTTGTTTGTGCATGTATGTTGCATGGTTGTTTTGTTGCCACAGTCATTCTGGCGCATTTGCTGCGACTGGTGTGTCCCGGCTCGACGTCCCGTAGACAGCTCTATACCAGTAGACAATGAGATCGGGGACTGCGTGCGTATACCACCTGTCAACTACTAAGGGGCTACCATAGACGTATTACGTTGCTTGCTGCTCGCACATTGTTAACAAATAGCTCCTGTTACATAATACTATGGTGGCGTTCGAAACTGTCTGCCTGAAAAAATCCTTCCACTTTCTTTAGTTTATTTTCGCTTTGATTTTATTTTAATAACCAATGCTGAAAATGTTCTGAAGCTAGACTTACATTTTGTATTTATTGCAGTATAACTAACATAGACGTATGTTTTCTCAACAGTCGTTGCAAGCGAAACTATCGTTCAGTTCGAAAGAAATCGTGGCCCTGAGCTGCTCATGGTGCAAAGATGCGTACCACAACAAAGAAAGCTGCTTCAACCTTCAGAGGATAGGCGAAGAATGTTCATTAGGTAACAATAATATTTATAAGAAATTTCTGAATAACTTAAATTATTCAACATAAAGTTACTTTTATGTTAAATCATTATTTTACTTCATGAATTATTCAATTCTGACCAGAAATTTATTAGACAAACAAAACATTGAATTTTTAGTTTCTTAAACCAATAATATCTTTACACAGGATCTCAATCAACTATAATAGTCCCACCGTCGTGGATTGTCAAATTACCGAGGAGAGGCAGTTTCAAATCTTCACTACGAAAATCGCCGAAAAAGAAAAACGCGTCAAAGAAAAAAGGCAAAGATTCGAAGAACGAACAAAAGACGTTTGTGATAAAGCCCATACCGACGGCGAAGGTGAATCCAGTGCTGGTCTTCATCAACCCGAAGAGCGGCGGCAATCAGGGAGCCAAGTTGCTGCAGAAGTTCCAGTGGCTGCTCAACCCAAGGCAGGTCTTCGATCTCACGCAAGGAGGACCTGGACCAGGGTAAATATTAATTCTATGTATGAGCATTATAAATAACCATTTATAATGCTGATGCTAATGATGCCAGCCAACCGGCTGGCATCATTACCATCATCATTATTATGGTTAATGCTTTAGCAATGGAAATAATTTTGACCACAAAGTCCATTCGGCACTATTTAATGTATGTACATGTACATATCTATAACCTATATCCTACGAGTTTATCGGTTTGAAGTCAGTTTGATTGAACATTCTGTTGTACTAAATTGAAATCAAATGAAAGCGGCGATCAATATCAAACCTTCCCAGTGGCAAATATTTCAGAACTTTGGTAAAGTGCAAACAGCCACAAAATAAACACTCGTTAACAAAATTTCGGTCGTACATTTGAATAGATAATATGAACCGCAAAAAGCAAAAATTTATATTAAATTATTCATCAGTGAAATTTTGTAACTGCACAGGATGTTTACACAATGCTCGGATCAAATCTTTGTTTAAAAAATAATTTAATAATGTCAATCGCATCCACCAAGTGATATAACATTAAACGGTAAAATTGTAGAATAATAATTTACATTTTAATGTGCTTGAATTTCATAATTTTGTTCAGCTGCAAAATTAACAATCATAATTATGATAAAATTTAAGTTCAGACCCGAGGAATATACTCGTACTATCTTAACGAGTTGGAAGCATTTCATTAAGCTCGTCCAAAATATCCTTCTATCGGTTCCATCTCATTAGTGTTCGAACTAGTCTAAAACTACTGAATTCTAAAGCTTCTGGGTATTTCGAAGTTTCTTCGTACAACATTAGTACGGGATAGCCCCGCTTCGATATTCTAATTTGAATTCGGCAAACGTTTACTCAATTAACAGTAGCTTCACAATTATCATAAGGTTTAACATTCTCTTCAATCAGCGAAAATCAATGTTATGTTTGATGAGAACAACGGGATTAGCCTATGTTTTGAGAAAAAATAACATGAGTCTATATTGTTTTTACACTTTAAATGAATTATCTCTTACCTTTGATTTTTATCATATCTGCCACATTATGAATTACCTATTTATAGACTTTTTTCCATGAATTTTACTTCGCGTGGTTCTAATAGAATCGTAAGTGTGGAGAAGTCTATTTCTCATACTAGGTTCTTATTTGTTCCATTTGCCTTGACCTTGATCGCTCTACTTTATTGATATCATAAATTAATTTGAAATGAACTAGAACGGCTAAAGCTATAGAAACCAACGTATTAGGTTCATTCATTTATCGGCTTACAAAGGCTATGAGGAAGCTGATTAAAATCTTGCTCGAGGCTGCCCGTTACCGTCTCACGGGCTGTTCCAATCACCCGGCGCTTTGTACTGCCACTTTCATACAACTATATGGAAGATTGTTCAAATAGGTATTTGATCTATCGAAAGCCACACCGGCTCATCTTTCTAATCAGCCAGGGAAATTCTACGCGGACGTGCCCCAATTTTTACCGTGACCAACGTCCAATTTTCGTCCATTGTTATTTTTTATCAAACAATAATTCAGTCATACTTTTTAATGTTATGTTCCTAATAACGCCAATAGCAAATGTTATTTACGTTCCACATGAACATTAACTGTTTTAATAGACGTATTATAAAATAATACATATATGTATACTCCGCAGGTAAAGTACTAGTTAGGTTTTAAGTGTGCTCGGGTTGAGACGAGGAGAAATTGCCAAGTTGCACATGAAATATTTTACAGCAGATAAATCTGAGATACATTAAAGTCTTTTGTTTTATTATTAATGATGCGAGACGGTCCTATTGTGAAACTCTTAATGGCTTAAAAGCTTAATAGCAGTAGTATAAAAGCTAAATAAATTCCATCAGTAGAATTGTGGGATTAACGTCTTTTGATAGACCTGTCATGATGTCCATCTATCCTTATCGACAGAAGTTTTTCACTAAGTCCTGAGACACTAAATAATAAAATACAAGTAAGTGGTCTTAAACACCTGCTAAGTACAAACTTTTAAGTTATTGACAATTTCTCACTTTAAGACTTAGTCAAAAGAAAATATTTCATCTGTACATATTTAACCGCTTTGAATATCGATAAGTACATACATATTCATACATTTTTCATTGTGATATTCTCAGATTTGTATTGTTACAAACGTGTTATTTAAATACACGTATTGCATGACTATATCGTAACTTAATTTTATTGTGTCGTTAGTTCGAACCCCAATTCAGAAAATGCATTGCTTCAGCCACCTACTTAAACCCCTCCTGATCTGTATTACACCAACAATATCACTTGTGCGGGCTACGGCTACTTGTTCTGACCCATAGTACCTTTTTTGGTGCAACTCTGATATCGAACTTGAGACTGAACTTGAGGTTTATATGAGAATGTCATATCAAGTTCGCACTCAAGATCGATCTCAGAGATGAGTGCAATTTATTTATACGAGCCTAAGGGCACCACTATATTTTTTTGTGATATAGGAACTTACTACGAGCATGTATTATTTTCCCGCCTTATTCGTTGACTATTCCCTGTACTCATTGCAGGCTGGAGTTGTTCCGCAAAGTGCCCAACCTGCGCGTGCTGGCGTGCGGCGGCGACGGCACCGTGGGCTGGGTGCTGAGCGTGCTGGACCGCATCGGCACGAGACCGGCAGTAGGGGTTCTACCACTCGGCACCGGCAACGATCTCGCACGAGCGCTGGGGTGGGGCGGGGTGAGTTTATTACACCTACCTCATCATCATCAATCATCATCAACAGCCTATCACAGTCCACTGCTGGACATAGGCCTCTCCTAGGGCTCTCCACTCAGCCCAATCCTCGGCGACTCGCATCCAGCTCCTGCCAGCCATCTTGCGCAGATCGTCACTCCACCTGGCCTGAGGGCGTCCTACACTGCGCTTTTTGGGATCCACTCCAGAACTCGTTTACCCCAACGGTTGTCGGTTCTGCGACACACACCTACACACCTACCTAGCGCCAAGTAACTACTACATGCAGTCAATCTGCAATGACACGACTGAGAGACACCAGCTCTGAACCCGCAAATTGCCAAACTTGCGCGTCCTGGGGTGCGGCGGCGCCGGCACTGTGTGCAGCAGTGGGTGTCCTGCCGCGGGGCACCGGCAACGATTTTAGGCATTATAATTACGAAATAGAATATATTTATTATCGAAGCAGAAACTTAGTAATAAATCTTTCGCATTACGAGAACGTGACAGCCGATTCCTTTGAGGAAAAATTGCCGTACTCGAAATCTCCCCATTCAGATAAATGATGACTATCTATTGTAAATCACGGTTTAAGAAATATCGATAGGACTTTTGAACGTAATAATCTTCTATTTTGATTAATGAAGAAGTTTCAGTATCGTTTTATCTTTAGACAGCAATATTTTCTTACATCATACCTAATTTAAATGTCATGAATAGCAAAAAAATACCTTTTTAAACCTAATGGAATTAGATAACAAGGAGACGGAAATGTTAGTAAAACTTCATCTAACTTAAATTAAAAGAAGGACTATTTTCGTTTTATGTTATCAAATTTTCTAATGTCGGAACTAATTAATTAGTACTCCATTCACCTAATTAACAATGTCGCACGGCCATTCTGTCTCATTGTATTGCACGTGCCGGATTCACCACAGACGAAATTGATTTCTGTTGCACGATCGTGAGTATCATCATAAGTAATTCACGAATCCGGACAAACAACGTCATTCCACTCTTGCTGTGTAATTAATTAAGTACCCCGTGTCGAGGGTCTTTACAAATTAAACATTTTAAATGACGTGACGTCTCCAGCTCTTGATCAAATATTCACAGGGGCCGAACTCAACTTTAGGTCAGGTAGAGATCAGAGGAGGCTCAGGGCAGCGGGATGTTATCAGATGAACATGCAAAGCACTGTGATTACCTGTCGTTTGACGAGCGTCAATGTGTTTTAACGAGCTCATAAACAATGTTTATCGCTCTCTTCGTTCATCAAAATTTTATTATCCTCCAAAACGACAAACAAGTTCGGATGAGCGTAATTTACTGTCATTGTAACGATGCCTAATGCCCGGAAATTTGGTCTGTCTATCGGCAGATTCCCCGGAGGTTGGGCTGCCGACATTGTTGTAACGTCATTCAATTATTTATTTACCGCAACGAAAACGAAACAAAGACACTCAATTCAGTATAGCCCTTTTGACCTTAATAGTCTCATTATTGTTAATTTAGTTTTGTGGATGGAAGGTGCCTCTTCTTTTATTTATGAATCATGTGGCTGTAATTATTAAATAAATAAATGTGTACCTTTACAAAGGTACTTTTTTCTAAAAGGACATTAAGGATATTCCAATACTTTTACGTCGATTAAGAAAACTGTGGAAACATTGTTCTAACAAAATTATCTAGTATAATACTTAGTAGGAGGTAATATTTGCGAAATTTATTGCCCAACGCCAATATCAGAATTATTTCGGGAATCGGGAACGTCTATCTCCAGCTCCGCTGAAGGCAATTTTCAGAAATACCCAATCCAGGGCAATTTCATAAGCCGCTAGCCGTTTTCACTAGTCCATCCTGCGCTTGATATCGCTCAATCCACAAATGGATTCGTATATTCATATGAAAATTATTACGTTAGTGTAGCAAATATATCAGGTTTAGTTGACTATTACGGGCATCAATAATATAAACTAACAGCATAACAGACCAAGCTAAACAGCAAGTATTGAAATTTTTGTATTAGTTTTAATTTTATTTTAATTTTAATTTTATTTTCATTTATTTTATTTTAATTTTAATTTTATTTCATTATTCTTTGTATTAATATGTCGCGTGTTATATGGGCTCAGTTGCTCGAAATAAATGATTTTTATTTTATTTTATTTTATTTTATTTATTTATTTTTAAACTCTCATCCGTCGAGATAGGGTTCTCAAGAGTAGCAGACGGACCAAACAACTCTACAAACTATTTGCTTGAGACATGATTCCTAGTGTTGGTTTCATCTTTTTTTAGGGTTCCGTAGCCAAAATGGCAAAAAAACGGAACCCTTATAGATTCGTCATGTCTGTCTGTCTGTCTGTCTGTTTGTCTGTCTGTCTGTCTGTCCGCCAGTCTGTCACAGCCACTTTTTTCCGAAACTATAAGTACTATACTGTTGAAACTTAGTGAGTGGATGTATTCTGTGAACCGCAACAAGGTTTACACACGAAAATAGAAAAAAAATAAAAATAGTGGGTGGTCCCCATAGTCAGAACTGAAACTGAAAATTTTTTTTTTCATTGAACATATACGTGTTTGGTATCTATGGATAGGTCTTTTAAAATTATATTAAGGTTTCTAATATCACTTTTTTCTAAAGTGAATACTTTGCGTGACAGACCCTCCCAAAGTGGAAAAAAGTGTGTCCCCCCCCCTCTCACTTCTAAAATAAGAGGATGTTAAAACTGAAATAATTATATTTATTTATTTTATTTATTTATTTGGTTCACCAGTAATTGTCAAAGTCAAAGTCAAAGTCAAAGTGGTTTATTTTGCAATTTGATTTACATAGAAATTCTTTTGCACGTCATATCATTTTTTTACCTACCAGCACTTCGACGTGAATGGCCTGCTGAGAAGAAGTGCCGCAAGAAACTCAACAGTTTGCCTTTTTTAAAAAATAAATATTTGTACAATTTTTTACATGTCATCATAATAATTAAAAATGTCAAAAATAAAAAAATAAAAAATTACAAATGTAATAGATAAATAAATTAGACAACCACATGCGCAGAGTGGTAAGAAATTGTCAGACCCACAAATTCTTGTCAACATCATTTAAAAAATCTTCTATCTTATAATAACCTTTTCTCATTAAGCAATTCTTAACTTTTAATTTAAATAGATGTAAAGGTAATTCAACAAGATTTTGTGGTACTTTGTTGAACATTTTAATGCTTAATCCAACAAAAGACTTTCCAGTTTTTTGCAGTCTGACATTTGGATAGGCAAGTCTGTGCTTATTTCTTGTATTAAATTTGTGAGTATCAGATTTTTTGAGAAACTGTTCATTATACTTTCTAATATATAAAATACAATCAAATATGTACTGAGAAGGTACTGTTAAAATATTAATTTCTTTGAATACATCCCTAAGTGAGTCACGAGGTCTAAGGTTGTAGATCGCACGGATAGCTCTTTTCTGCAATATAAAAATTGACTCAATGTCTGCAGCAGAGCCCCACAACAGTAGACCATATGACATAACACTATGAAAGTAACTGAAGTAAACCAGTCTTGCCGTTTCAATGTCAGTAACATATCTTATTTTTCTAACCGCGTAAGCAGCAGAGCTAAGTCTTCCTGCTAGTGCAGTTATGTGAGGACCCCTTTGTAACTTGGAATCGATGGTGATTCCTAAAAATACGGTTGAATTGACAATTTCTAGTTTCGCATCATTCATAGTAATTTGTGTATTAATTTGCCTTACATTAGGCATCATAAATTTAACACATTTAGTTTTTTTAGCATTGAGTAACAAATTATTGGTACTGAACCATTGTGACACCTGCAAGAGAGCTCCGTTTACTTTGTCAAATGATTTTTCGTTTCTCTCTGTTTTAAAAATGAGAGAAGTGTCATCAGCAAACAAAACTATCTCACAGAGGTCTTTGGTAAAATATGGAAGATCATTTATATATATAAGAAATAGCAAAGGTCCTAAGATCGAACCTTGGGGCACGCCCATTTGCAGTTTAGCACCAGCGGAATTGGTGTTTTTGATATTGACACGTTGTATCCTGTCAGTGAGGTACGATTCAATTAATTGTAAAGAAATGTTTGACACACCGTAATGTTTTAATTTAATAAGTAATATTGAATGATCAACGCAGTCAAATGCCTTTGATAAATCACAAAAAATACCTATCGCATTCTGTTTATTTTCCCATGCATCAAGTATATGTTTCATAAGTGCAATACCTGCATCGGTTGTACTCTTGTTTTTAGTAAAACCGAATTGTTTTGCATGAAGTAAATTATGTCTATTAAAAAATTCTAATAACTGATTAAAAATTATTTTTTCAAATATTTTACTTAATGATGGTAATATTGATATTGGTCTAAAATTTGATGGGTCACTTTTGTCGCCCGATTTTAATAAAGGTATTAACTTACTATATTTCATTAAATTAGGAAATTTATTTTCATCGATGCATTTATTAAAAAGGTAAGCTAAATGAGGAGAAATAATTTCAATTATAGATTGTATAATATCAGTTGATATTCCCCATAAGTCCTCAGTTTTCTTTTTATTGAGGTCTTTGAATGTTTTTAATATAGTGATTGGGGAGATGTGATCGAAATTAAATGTAGTCTTACATTGATCTACACAAGAAGCTAAGATGTTTTGAGCTTGTTGTGTACTAGAATTTAGCTGACTAGTGGTTATTATAGGTATGTTTGAGAAAAAAGTTTCAAAGGCATTTGCTACTTCTATGTCTGACTTTATAGTTTTATCGTCAATTTTAAGGCAGAAATCATTTTCATATGACTTGGATTTACATGTTTCTTTGTTAATTATATTCCAAGTAGCTTTTATTTTATTACTTGAGTTATTTATTTTGTGTCTCAAGTAAATTGACTTGGCTTTATTGCAAACTTTCTTAAAAACTTTCGAATACTTCTTAACATATTCTATCACTTTTGGATCTTTAGAATATGCTTTTAGACCATACAACTCATACAACTTATTCCTACTTTTATAAATACCTGGAGTAGCCCAGTCACTAAACTTAGTTTTAGGATTATTAAGATTAACATGTATAGTCTTTTTAGGGAATACTCTATTATACTCAGACGAAATTAAGCCAAGTAAATTTTCATAAAGTATATCCACATTCTGGTTATTAAAAGAAATGTCGGGTATTTTGTTAATAATTGTATCTTTAAATCTGTCTTTACGCCCCTCAGTGACAGGTCTACATAGAATGTCAATAGATCTAGGAGCAACACAGTTTTCAAATTGAACCTGTTGTCCGCAATGGTCTGACTGTAAACAATTTATATTTTTTTTATTAATTACCTTACTATTACAAAACACATTGTCTAAACAAGTTGCACTCGATGGCGTGATCCTTGTAGGTTCATTAAATAAATTTAATAAATTGAAAGAGAAGATTACGTTCTTTACATCTAATATTATTTTTTATTAACAAAAGTGACCCACCACGAATAGCAGACTTTCTCATGAACGAGCTTATTACAGTAAAGTTGTCTATACTAATTAAACATTCATTTTGTCTTAACCAATGTTCGGTAAGACACAAGACTTGTATATTCATACAGTCTAAAAATAAGCCTATTTCTAGTTCCTTTCCAGAGAAGCCTTGAATATTTTGGTGGACTAAATTAAAAAAATTACAAGACTTCTCTTTGGTCACTGCAACAGGCTTGCAAGAGACATCCTCCATTGTCTTTGAAGTTAATTTAAATGATTTGGATTAACATCCAAAGTATCAATATACATGTCAGGTCTATTACTGCCCTGCTTAATAAAAGCGGGTATGTCAACATTTTTCTGCTCAATAAAAGCAGTTTGGGTAGCCAAGTTCTTGGCTGAGTATTCAATACAATATGCTAGCGATGTAGCTATTTGTCTTTTAGAATATTTTGTAAGATAATATTTATCTTTAGTCAAATAAATATTGAATTTTGAAATACAATTCAAGTCAATTAAATGAAACTTACTATTATTAAATGTCATAGTATTCATCAATAAATTAAGCCTATACCTATGATCGTTTTCGGACTGTGGCAAACTTTTTATATAGGGAAATGTAAACAATATTATACTTTTTACATTAATATTATTAATCTCATCAAAGCATTCCGATAACACTTTTCTGTTCACATTTCCTCTATTTGCAACCATAATAACTAATGTGGTATTGTCGGAAAAAACATGTTTGTTTATTTCTTGTATTATATTAAGATAAGGAGTGTTTGGTAAGCAGTGATTAAATATTGGTCGCCCCAAATAGTTGCTCACAAAAAGGCCCATTTCCTTACCCGATTCATCACTAAACATAACTATATTGTTTTTACATACATAATTTGTCAATACACACAGGGAATCACTGGATATAGTTGTGTTGGATACATCTGGCAAGTTATTACATTGTGAGAGTGATGACTCACATGCCGAGCGCGGGCCGCTCAAGTTAAGTTAGGTATGTCAACAATGGATGTTTTATAATTATCATTTTTATTACAAACAGGGCTTGGATAATTATTAAAGCTGGTTGGAGAATCTAAAAGGCACTTCAACGCTAGAATGTGTTCCTCACTCTCTTTCCTATAAATTGAATAACTATTACAAGTTTTTTCCAATGATGATTTTAATTTCACAATTTCACATTCCAACTTGTTAATATTTCTGTTGTAATCCGTGATGTTACTGTCCAAAGTTAATGAATATAGGTCCAATTCATCACCTAATCGCCGTTTGTCTGTAATACATTTAACATGACTTAAGCTAGCCTGTTTTTTAATTAACTTTTTAGTTTTTTTAATTGACGACGAATTTTTGAGTGACGAGCCGTTTGGTGCAATGGTCGAGAAGTCGGCTATTACACCAAAGGTCGCGGGTTCGATCCCCGCACGGTACAAACATTTGTGTGCATGAACATGTCTGTTTGTATCGGTCTGGGTGTTTATATGTATAATATGTATGTATTTACAAAAAAAAAAAAGTATTTAAGTAATGTTTATCCGTTGTCTGGCACCCATAGTACAAGCTAATGCTTAGTTTGGGGCTAGATGGCTCTGTGTGAATAATGTCCAGAGATATTTATTATTATTTATTATTATTATTATTATTATTATTAATTAACCTATTAATTCTAATGTACTTTTTGAGCTTGTTCCTGCTGCACCCGAGGATGCCCACTGCTGGTGTAGACTGGATGCTGTCATCACCTGTCAGGTCCACAGTCACAGCAGGCCCTTGGTCAAGTGCCGCAGGAACAAGGCTGGGCGCACTACCTAACAGCTCGTCGAAAAGGGTTTGTGTATGCGACGCAGCGAAGTCCTGCTTTTCGTTCTCGAGGTGGCTGATCTGGTGGTGAGCCTCCTGGAGCTCGTGCTCGAGCAGCGTTACGCGCCGTAGGTTGTGGACGTACTCCTGGCTGCACTCGCCAAACCCATCGACTAGAGATTGAAGTCTGTCCCGGTCCTCCAATACAATTATATGTTCCGTGTGTAACGTAGCCATATCTTTCTTTAATTTGCTATTTTTATCCAACACATCCAGAAATTCCCGTTCATTGTCCTCTCTCTCCCTAACCAATTGTGTAACTTCCTCTTTGGCGGCCTTCAGTTCCTTCAAAGCTAGGTCAAGTCTAGACCCATCCTGGCGTGTTGTGGTGAGTCCAGACCCGTCCCGGCGAGCAGAGGCCTTGCTACGCGTCAACATTGTTAAAGTGAGCGTGAAATACAATGAATAATGCGAACACCGATTTGTACCTACAAAGAGTTGTTTACACAATTTGAGGTTAAATTATTATACCTCAGCGCGATTTTGTAACAAATCACTGTGCGGCACTAATAGAAGAAATTAAAATACTACAAATATGAATGAAATTAAACGATATTACCTAATTGGAGAGAAAAACAATGACTCACAAATTCAAAAATTGCACTGTCACTGACGCCGGTATAAACATCACACAAACCTTGTAAATATTGTTCGTAGACACTATTTTACACTGTACACGCTTAGAACTAATGTATTTGTTATGTTAAGTGATATTTGTAGGCCTTTTTAGTGATTTTAAACTTAATTTTAATAATAAATAGCCGGGACCAAATTCAATCAGCTGTCACCCGCGGTGTTGCCACAGCGAAAAAAAAAAAAAAAGAAAAGAAAAGAAAAAAAAAAAAAAAAAAAGTTACACTATTACTAACAAAATTATATAAAAGGCTTGATAAAACTTGAAGCTAAGTGTACAATTATTTAATGGTAAACACAACATGCAAAATGAAGCTATATAAAATTAAGGATACCTTCTTATAATATTAACTTACAAGCAAGAAAGTAAGAAACTCATAAAACATTGTGCGATCGGCTGAGCTCATATTTGAGTCTGCCAGTAGACCAACCGAAAATATCTACAACGGTGGCACGTTTGTTGTACAGGTTACAGAGCCTTGGGATTGGGGATTTTGCGCCTAGCACGGTTTTGCGGAATGGAAGGGCTAAGACGTTCGTGGGTGTACGGGTACGGGGATATCTTGTAGGTACTCTAAACTTAAATCTTGATAATAGATCAGGACAATTGATTGAACCCTTTAGTATTTTTGACAAAAATAATATATCCAATACGTCCCTCCTGTACTCTAGAGATTTTATTTTGAAGTGGTCTAGGCGATTGTTGTAGCCTTTTGTTGTTTTGGCAATACCAGTAGAGTAGGCTAGATTGTATAACAAACGCTTCTGTATTCGTTCAATCCTAAGGCTATGCACAGCATAGTGAGGGCGCCAGACCACACAGCAGTACTCCAGAATGGAACGCACCAATGAGTTGAAGAGAAGTATCTTAGTTTTGTATATAATGTACATTACCATAAAAACTACCAACGAAAATTGGTTCGAACGAAATCTATTCAGTAGTTTTTTTAATACGTCAAAAATAGAATTTGTACGGAACCCTCAGTGCGGGAGTCCGACTTGCACTTGGCCAATTTTGTTTTATCTGATATTACTCAACAGATTCCTAAAAGTTACTTAGGAACACTTTTTGGTGAGGGCGAGGGTTGTTCAGAAGTGAAAAGCTATCAGGTTCCTATTAACTACAGTTGCTTAATATGGTTACTACTACTCCAAATAGTATCGCCTCGACAAACTTAATCTTCGCCTCAAAGCCTTTCTTTAAAGGGCGCGGTTAATCACCTAGTAGGTATATTAGTTTCAATTCCAACTACGGAATCGATCTTATATTTTTTACTCCATGCTTTCTTTAATTTCATTCACCTACGTAAAGGGCAGTTTTCATTTGCTGTTGTAAATGATTTTTTTAAAAACAAGGTTATAAAATAATTAACTACACACGCTATTTTTAATTTAATTTTCTGAAAACTAAATTCGTTAAAATAGACATTCAAACAACCTTAAGTTTGATGTAGCAACAAAATATAAAACAAACGTACTTCTTACCCAGTTTTAAATACGTTAAATCAATTTAAAAAGTGCGCTCGTTTATTTCTCTCGCCACACTGAGCGGATTTTAGTGTCGCATCGGATTCACAATACAACCAACAAAAGTTTAATGGACGTGGAAACCAAGGACTAAGTTCTCGATCTATTGATGAATAAAGTTTACCTAATTACGTTTAGTACTAGCAGAGGCGCTGGTTGACGTGAATACGTGACTCCAAAACTTAATTCAGGGTCCGCTTCACGAGGTTAACTTAGTGCCTTATCTATCAGGATACAATCAAACTTTACTTTACCTAAATTAGTAACTAAACAATGAAATTTCATGACGAAATTCCCTTAGAAAATCATTTGAAGACTTTTAAAATGTCTAAGCACAACAATATAAAATCAAAATAAAATTCTAAGATATTTATCTTGAAGTTAAAATGGAAAATTTATGGAATTACGTCATCAAGAAATTCATTTGTCTGTTCATTTCCTATGATATTTAAATCTTCATTTAGTCTTCCCTTCTCTCAAGGCAGCAAATGGACCGTCAATTGGAGATTCCATTGAGAACATTTTATAAAAACAATTTATAGTCGTACCTCCAACTGGAAAAACTTTTTAAAGGTAAAATGTTTAGAATGAGTAGCACAAAAAAATACGGCTTCGCAAAAATGTGAGGTCAATTTACGAGTTAGAATTACAAGTTACGTACAATACCTCCGTTGTAAAAAAAATCTGGAAAATAACGTAGGTAATACGTGACCACAAACCTGGAGCTCTGGACCGTAGCACTTAAATCACACGATCAACGAGCGTAAAATTTTCTACCTTCGTGTTATTGATTGTGAACTGAACTGTGACTTTTTTCGCAGGGTTACGAAGACGAGCCTATCTCAAAGATCCTGGCGAACATTGGGGAAAGTGACACAGTGCTTTTGGATCGATGGCAGCTGACAGTCGAGCCCAACACCTCTGCTAGCGCCACGGGTGAAGACGCGAAGAATGCGAAGCCGGAGCTGCCTCTCAATGTGGTCAACAATTACTTCTCGTTCGGTGTCGACGCACATATAGCATTGGAGTTCCATGAAGCGAGAGGTATACAGTTTTATTTTTCTATTTTTATGTTTAAAAATCAAATTTCAAAATAGACTTAATTTATGTCGGCCTCAGTGAGGCACTTATACACTAGTTTTAAGTAAGTAGCCTTTAGTGTTTAATCAGCTTATTTCGTACAATCATCACCCCACGCGACCAGGGGTACCTACGAGCTAATAACATTTAATTCTGCCGAAATACCTACCCAAGTAAAAATACTAAAATAGGATTTTGGGCTGCTTAACTTGTTTTTAAGATAAAATTAAAATACACAAATAAAAAATTGGCCAAGTGCGAGTCGGACTCCCGCACTGAGGGTTCCGTACAAATTATATTTTTGACGTATTTAAAAAACTCCTAAATAGATTTCGTTCGGACCAATTTTCGTTGGTAGTTTTTATGGTAATGTACATTATATAATTATTTCAGTTTTATCATCCTCTTATTTTAGAAGTTAGAGGGGAGGGGACACACTTTTTTCCACTTTGGAAGGGTCTGTCACGCAAAGTATTCACTTTAGAAAAAAGTGATATTAGAAATCTTAATATAATTTTTAAAGACCTATCCAAAAATACCACACACGTATATGTTCTATGAAAAAAAAAACAAGTTTCAGTTCTGACTATGGGGACCCCCCACATTTTCATTTTTTTCTATTTTCGTGTGAAACCCTTGTTGCGGTATACATCTACTCACTAATTTTCAGTATAAAACTTATAGTTTCGGAATAAAGTGGCTGTGACAGACTGGCGGACAGACAGACAGACAGACACGACGAATCTATAAGGGTTCCGTTTTTTTGCCATTTTGGCTACGGAACCCTAAAAAGATCAATTCCAAGTCAATGTGGTATTATGAGTCGTAGTACATATTTGTTAACTAGATATTTTTGTAACTTGTCAAAATAAAAAAAATATATATTCACGACCCGCTTGGTGTAATGGTCAATTGATGCCTATAAGAGGTCGCGGGTTAGATGCCCGCACAGGACAAACATTAGTGTGCATGAAAATGTCTGTTTGTGCTGGTCTGAGTGTTATATGGAGCTATTTAAGTATATTTGTAATACCACTGTTGATTCTGATGTCTGTAACACAAGTGCTTAAGCTACTCAGATCAATGTATGATTTTGTGAAATATTTATTTATTTATTGATCTTTCTTAGAGGCGCACCCGGAGAAGTTCAACTCTCGCATTAGGAACAAGCTGTTCTACGGCACGGCGGGCGGCAAGGACCTGATGCAGCGCAAGTGGAAGGGGCTGGCGGACTTCGTCACGATGGAGTGCGACGGGAAGGACCTCACGCCCGTGCTCAGGGAGCACAAAGTGCACGCCATTGTTTTTTTAAACATTCCAAGGTGACGCTTAACTGCTCAAATATATTTTAATTATTAACTAGCGGCCGCCCGCGACTTCGGTCGTGTGGATTTTGGGGGAGCTTTAATTGGGATAACAAAGTAGCCTATCACCTAAGTCAGTCCATACCCTGCCTGTATACAAAATTTCATTAAAATGCGTTCAGTAGTTTCAGCGTGATTGACGGACAAACATCCAATCAAACAAACTTTCACATTTATAATACTAATAAGATTTTGGCAGCCCTTACCCTCTGCGCGACGTGATCTCAGTAATAGTAGTCCTTATCGAGGCGGAGACGGTCTAGGTATAGCTCGCGATTAAAGAATAAAAAAATAAATTTCTGACACCACTTCTCCAGTCCGGTATTTGACTGACAGGTCAAGACACTCATTTTTAGGGTTCCGTTGCCAAATGGCAAAAAACGGAACCCTTATAGTTTCGTCATGTCTGTCTGTCTGTCTGTCCTGGCTCGTTCTCCGCCGTTTCTGAACCGATTGCCACGAAAATTGGTGGAGAGATGTATAGTGATAATTCAAGAATTGGTTTTTAAAATAAGCGAAAAATAATTATTTTTACCCCCCCTCCCATACAACGAAAAGTAAATTCGAAAAAAAAACTTCGACTTACCCCATCGTGTGGGGTATCGTTAAAAAGGTATTTTTAAAAACAATAAAACTTGCCTTGAAACCATGTATATCAAACACCCCAGTCTCGAGATATATTAATACAAAGTTAAAATTAGAGCGTCCCCCCCCCCTTAACTTTTGAAATACTATTACAATAATTTTGAAAAAAATGTCCTGTATACCTCCAAGTAAGTACTTTCAACGAAAACTATAGCGAGCTCTATATCATACATAGTTATTTTTATATAACTCGACCAACTTATGACGTGCAGTTGCCCTTACTAAATGGTGTCTTAAGCGGTCGGGCCATCTTTTAGCTACGGAACCCTTTCATGGGCGTGTCCGACATGCTCTTGGCCGGTTTTTATTAAATGTCAAAAACACAATATAGCAGGGAAAACTGTATGAAATACTAGGCTAGACATGACTTCTTTTTTAGTTTCGATTAACTATAACAATTTGTTAAAAGTGCAACTGTTAACTGTGGCGTAAGATTGTGATTATTTTTTTTTTTTTCATTTATAAGAGTTTCATAATTTATTATAAATGCAGTTTGCAACTTATACAATAAAATTTTGCAACGGATAGCACTGAATGGAAAAAAATGTGCAAATACTATGCTCCAAATGTCGATGCTATTAATCGCCATCGTTGTTTGTGTGACATGACCTCCTGTTGTCGTTAGTTCAATCAATAAGAATATTTAACTATACATGCATATACATACAAAACAGATTTATCATAATAAGCCATCTAATTTCAAAATGCGTGTAACTAATTTCAAAATGTAAACGAAGCGTGCGCGTGCCTACAAATACCAGTCTCTTTTGACAACATCGCATTGTCCTAAACCCCTAGTTGAATGTATCGATACCAGTTAACATGAGCTCTCACTAGTTTCTGTTTGCAGTTACGGGGGTGGCACCCACCCGTGGAACAAATCTGGAGGGGCAGTCGAGCCCTCCACTGAAGACGGCCTTATAGAAGTAGTAGGATTAACGACATATCAATTGGTGAGTACTTTTGCACACATTCTCGTATTTCTGCATGCCTGGTACCTACTTGTAACAAGATGGACTTTTTTGATAATGAATTAATATATTAATTCGACAGGCCCGTTGGTCGAGTGGCCAGAGACCCTGGCTACAAAACCAAGGGTCGCGGGCTCGAATCCCGCTAGGGGCAAATGTTTGTCTGATGAACATCGGCATTTGTACTCGAGTCATGGATGTTTATAAAAGTACTAGCGGCCGCCCGCGACTCCGTCCGCGTGGATTTCGATTTCCAATATCCTATGTGTTATTCTGATGTATAAGCTATATTGTGGTAAAGTTTCATTCAAATCCATTCAGTAGTTTTTACGTGAAAGAGTAACAAACATCCATACATCCATACATCCACACATCCATACATCCATACATCCACACATACAAACTTTCGCCTTTATAATAGTAGTAGGATTTAAGTATGTCTATCCGTTCCCTAGCTTCCATAGTACAAGCTTCGAGCTTAGTTTGGGGCTAGGAAATTGGTGTTTTAGTCAAAGGCGTTTATTTATATGTATTAATATAATATTGAGCTAAATAAAAAAATGCTCAAAATATAATGTACACAAACTCAAACATCAAGAAAATTCGCATTGTATCAGGAAAGAGGATTATTTGTTGTAAAAGCGGGAAAGGTGTAAAATATTTACGTCGTGCCTTGTATATGCGCCATAAAAGTTTTACCATCAATACATTTTTCACTTCGATTAGCTTCCATAAAATAAAACGTTTATATATTCACGTCATGTTCGCGTTCTTTATGATATCGCTGACGTTTAATAAGTATTTTCCAATTGAAATTGAATAAATAATAAACAGACTACGAAAATGAAATTGGACATACATTATTTCCCTTTTCAGATCAAAAATAAAAAATATTTTGTTCCATACATTTTCGTGAAAATGTTAACTAAAGTTCGACATGATTATTTGTTTAAATTCCATTCAATAAATTCACTGTTTTCAGTTTTTAATCTTTTGAGTAAAATAATTATAATGATGTTGAACTATGAACTACACTATAAAAAAATATTTTCATCACGTACAAATAGTTTCATGCGTCTTTTGGAAAACATTACACTGACCTGAAAACGTACCGTAGAAAATGTTGTATTCTTCGAAACAAATATCAAAAATGTGCTAGATTTATGACGGTTGCATATAACAGTCATAATCTTAAGCAGTTTAGAGTGTAAATTTTTATTGGATTATTTAACACTTTGACATTATAATACATTTAAGTCTTGCGATTATCTTATTATTTTCTTTCGTACACCAGGAGAAATTTGTTGCTACAAATACCCAGTGCTATAAATACCTAGCTAGTGTATTTTCTGTCTCATAGAAACATGTGTCTGTGAACTAGTTTAAAAAGCATTCCTGTAGGTTTAACCATAATACTCGTATATTTTGTCGGGCATCAAACGAACTGTAACGCTGGTAATAACTCTTCGGGAATGTGTGACTACTACAATCTATTGTCATTATTTATAGACGACCTTAACAAGTTAGGTACCTACTTATATAAAAGAAAACGAATATCTTAACCGATACTAAAATAATATTACTTTGCGAACTAAGTATGATGTTTCTATAATGGATGCCAGAGGCAGATGCTTTTCAAATGTCGACTGATCTGCTTAAAAGGATTCGACCCTTTTCAGTCACTCGGTATTAGCATCGATGGATGTTTCCTGAATATTCTAATATCAGAGTTCGACAGCAAATCTTAACAGAATTAATATTTTTTTACTACATTTTTTATTCTAGTGCCCGACAAGTTTTGCAATACAAACATTAATTAAAGAAATATTGATGATGAGAATAAATATGTCATCAGACATAATTGACTATAAAAAAATATAGATGGGATCATGGGAAGCCCCAGACAGATTTTAGATAAAATAAAATTTGGAGCTTTAAAATCACAAATGAATTTTTAATTTCGCCAGGCGTTTAAGAAGAAAGAAAATTATTAACAAATTGTTATTAATTTGTCAACAGCCTTTATTACAAGCCGGCGGACACGGCACATGCATAACGCAGTGCAAGACCGCCAAGATAGTGACGACAAAGGTGATCCCCATGCAAGTGGACGGGGAGGCGTGCCGGCTCGCGCCCTCCACCATCACGCTGTCGCGGCTGAACCAGGCCACCATGCTGGCGAAGAGGAAGCCTGGCAGGGTCATTGCACCGTAAGTACCACATCTACTGAATGACTGGACGTATACACAAGACAGTGACGACGAAGGTGATCCCCATGCAAGTGGACGGGGAGGCGTGCCGGCTCGCGCCCTCCACCATCACGCTGTCGCGGCTGAACCAGGCCACCATGCTGGCGAAGAGGAAGCCTGGCAGGGTCATTGCACCGTAAGTACCACATCTACTGAATGACTGGACGTATACACAAGACAGTGACGACGAAGGTGATCCCCATGCAAGTGGACGGGGAGGCGTGCCGGCTCGCGCCCTCCACCATCACGCTGTCGCGGCTGAACCAGGCCACCATGCTGGCGAAGAGGAAGCCTGGCAGGGTCATTGCACCGTAAGTACCACATCTACTGAATGACTGGACGTATACACAAGACAGTGACGACGAAGGTGATCCCCATGCAAGTGGACGGGGAGGCGTGCCGGCTCGCGCCCTCCACCATCACGCTGTCGCGGCTGAACCAGGCCACCATGCTGGCGAAGAGGAAGCCTGGCAGGGTCATTGCACCGTAAGTACCACATCTACTGAATGACTGGACGTATACACAAGACAGTGACGACGAAGGTGATCCCCATGCAAGTGGACGGGGAGGCGTGCCGGCTCGCGCCCTCCACCATCACGCTGTCGCGGCTGAACCAGGCCACCATGCTGGCGAAGAGGAAGCCTGGCAGGGTCATTGCACCGTAAGTACCACATCTACTGAATGACTGGACGTATACACAAGACAGTGACGACGAAGGTGATCCCCATTCAAGTGGACGGGGAGGCGTGCCGGCTCGCGCCCTCCACCATGACGCTGTCGCGGCTGAACCAGGCCACCATGCTGGCGAAGAGGAAGCCTGGCAGGGTCATTGCACCGTAAGTACCACATCTACTGAATGACTGGACGTATACACAAGACAGTGACGACGAAGGTGATCCCCATGCAAGTGGACGGGGAGGCGTGCCGGCTCGCGCCCTCCACCATCACGCTGTCGCGGCTGAACCAGGCCACCATGCTGGCGAAGAGGAAGCCTGGCAGGGTCATTGCACCGTAAGTTGAACATTTGGAGAATTTATCATCTCCTCCGCATAGCCAGAAGTGGAGCAACAAATAAACTTATGGTAATTGTGCTTTATAATATTCTGATGGAAATACCGACTTAGTTATTGCGTAATGTTTAATTTATAAACAAAGCGGCCAGACTCAGACTACCGATCATTTAAAATAGTTTCATCAATATGGTAATTTATCTCAAAACAAAGGGAATGACTGAACCAAGTAAAATTTATTTACTGTTACCTACATAATTAATTCTTGTTTCAGCCAAGCGACAGTGGATAAACTATCGCTCACTGTGAATCTCATAACTATGGCCGACTACGAGAGGCATCACTATGACAAAGAGTTGCTTGCGAAAACGGGTAAGAAATTTTCAAGTTACTACATTTTAGCTATAATAATTTATTTTCTATTTACATAGTTTTTGAACTATATTTATTTGACATTATTATAGAAGTATCTATAATGACTGTAGTTAACTCTAAAACTAAACAAATTTAAACATAATTAGAAAATCTTGTAGCTTAGCAATATGCTGTGCCTACTAGTCAATTACTTTGTCACGCAAAAATTTTTACTACTTACCTATTAACTAACCGCTTATTAAGCCCTTTATTTTAGTATTTAAGTAAGTAACAGTGCGATACAACCGAAGAATCACAAAAAATGAACGCTACAGCATTAAATAATTATAATCGATATCTTTTAGAGATCAAAATTTTAACTCATAATTTTATATACCTACAACACAAAAAAATACTAATCATGTTATGTGTATTAAATGCAATTAGGTATGTACTCTAAGTTGTCTCGTATTGTGACTTAATACATAGAATGATTGACTTTATTTGCATACTACCCGTTCCGTACCTACGTCGTTCAGCGATAAAATATTTTTATTTACAGTTCTTAATCATAACTTCGTAGTTAAAATAGTTTATCTCCGACACGTCAAATATTTCACTTTGTACCCAGAATTAGTGTTATTTTTATACTTTCCTCGTAAATTAAATATTTTCGCTCCGTAAAAATTCTCGTCTGATTTGGAACGAATATCTGAAGGAATAAAATAATAATTAAAATAGCCGTATTGATTCAGCCGTTTGTTCCCGAGTTTTGTGCTTAGCAACAATATTTAACGAAACACTTTTATTAAAATGACTCGAGGGATAATCTATCTCGTTAAAAATATCATGAGCTGACTTACCTATGGTACTCTATAACTTACCGGACCGGACCGGGTATCACGATTCGAAACGGAAAGAGCACGTTAATAAATCGACAGTTTTAGTCACACTACGGACGCTCGCTATCTGTCCAAACTTTTAGGTGATGTCCATATTCGTCAGTTTTACTACTGCAGTTTAGATTTGCCTTTTATTATTATTTTTTGATAAGCTCGATGTTACAGTGGTTATTGCGCTCGTCGTGCGATTGCAAAGTTAAGCATCTTTCGCAGGGCCCAGTCATCGGATGGGTGACCGAAAAATTTAATCTCGAGCTCCTCTCTTCTTCGGAAGGCACGTTAAGCCGTTGGTCTTGCGCCTGATCTCAGTACGGTCATGTCATATTGCTGTCTCAACGACCTATGAAAGTGAGGGCAAAAAGAGTGCACCTGCGCACTCACTTGTGCACTAAGTAAATATTTTCCTGCGTACCTGGTTGATCGTAGGATTGGCCGCCATACTCGAAAAACAGCCGGAAGGGTACTATTCAGCAAAAAAGTTATGACTTCGAGTGCCTTCGATATGGCCTTGCTATTTAGGATATATCACTTGCTCTTTATACATTGTTGGAGATACATAAGACTTTAATGAGGAGACCTTCAGGAAAACGTATAAATCAAAAATAAGAAAATATGCACTCTAAGCATTACACGTGACGTTTATCCATAGTCAATGACATGAATTGGTTCCCTTCATGACCTTAAGTGTAACAAAATGTATCAATGCAATAATAAATCATATACTAGAGATTAGAACAATATGTAACATTGACATTATGCACTTTTACTCCATGGGAAACATCTCACCTGTTTTTATGACGTAGGTGACATAAAAAAGTGTTTAACATTATCGCCCAATTTATTACGAAAATAGCCTTAGCCACAACAATTTTCGTAGCAAATTGGACGATATTGCCAGCCAACCAGTCCAGCGTGCCATTAGTATTCCCGTTATTGTTAATTATACCTACACTGTAATCATATGTCGCCCGTGGAATTCTACTGTAACCTACCAGTAATGAAAATAGGGGAGACGGATTCCGAGCCGTGCTGCATTTGAAAATGGAATTTAGTAGACAACAAATGATGCAAAATTAATTCTACCGTTATATATACGAACATTTTTTTATACATATGTAGGTATATCAAGCACGTGCTAATACATATGTTGTAAAAGTATTAACAAATAAAAACATATACTTAAACTTTTTTGTCAAGAATAACCATATAATTGAGCGAAATGATAATGACTTTATTTGCAGGGTTCCATATGACGAACAAGTTATTAGCTTGTAAATCCAATTTAAAGTAACCAGGTTGCAAACCAATTATCCGGTTAGAAAGCAATTTTGTTGCATCGAGTTTGGACGTTTTAATTGACACTAACCCCATTCATAGCTCCCGAAAATAAATTTCTGGCAATTGGATTCGTTAAAGTATTGCGTTCGTAAATATATTTCAAACCGTACTTAAGTTGGGAATGCTTTCAACATTAGATATTGAAAGTATTAGACTCGGAGAAGGAAAACAAGGGAACTTACTATTAATTTTCAAGCAATATTCTCCTAACATAAAAAGAATTAGAAAGCGGCACATGTATTCGGAATCGTAAAAATTAGACAAAATGTTGACTTGCTCAAACATCTAGATAAAGCAATCACGAATGTTCCTGAACGGAGGTCTGAACACACGACGTCAGAAGAAAGCCGTGATTGAGTAGGGGCTCGACTAACTTCGTTGTCAAATCCACAGCGGAACGCGTTGGCACTTTAGAGGTGAACCCGACGGCGGACCTGGAGCAAGTGCGCGCCCTCATACAAAACATGATCAAAGAATCTCAAGCGTACTCGAACCTCCTCGACTGGTGGTTCGTCGACTGTAAGTACTACACCTGAGCCACTCGCTTTCTGCCTAACTCGTATTTACCTTCATTAGGCACCATGAGCTACTCTGAAGGTAATCGCGGAGACTGCGAACACACGTTTTACATTTACAACGGAATTATTTAAATTAGGCGACCGCGCTGCATTATGACTGCGCGGAATTTACTCTGTTGCACTCGTATAATATTTGAACATTAACATTTATGATCGTGGAAAATTCAAAAGTCATGTTTTGTCAGAAATTTGTTTAACAATGCTGCAAGTTAAAACTATTTTAGTTTTACAATATAGAAACTAAAATAAATATGTTGGTAATAAAACATGAAGTAACACAATGTAAAGTTAATAATATTCCATCTATTGGATGGAATACAATGTTCGCTTTAATCAACCGACAGTTCATCGATTGAACATGAACACCTACTCATCCTAGCCATTTGCTTTCAACCTAACACACATTTACCTTCATTAAGGCCATGTGCGTACGGCAAATTCATTTGCTGAGGAGACAGTATACGCGTTATAATTGATAGGAGCTTAAATGTTAAAGTTAGTACTATAACCCTATTTATTTAAAAAACTTAACAGCAAATTATATTAAAGCTAAAAGTTTTTATGTAGGGCTCAACGGAAGACCTTAAATCATAGTTATATTTACATTAATTTTAGAATCTGTATTTACTCGCCCCATTTTGTTGTAAATCCACCACCTATCCATGAAACAAGTAAACCCTGCAGTTTCCAACTTAAACCCACAAAGTGTGAATAGATCAGGCTCTCGGTCTAGATGAATTGGCGAAGTTCCAATCCGACATATGTACATAATAGATCTCTTAGCCGTCTCCTGTGGCTGCCTAAGTGGCTTTCCAGCCTGCTCTGTCCCAAGATGCTTAAAGTTTAATAAGCGTCGACGAAGCAACCATTTGATTCCTCCCTCCCACCGATGGCTTAAGTGGCATGGCATGCGGTGCTCTACTGTAGGTATTTTATTTCTATTTTGTACCCTGCAAATCCCTAAGCAACATTCAAATACCTTATAGACATACGTTTTCTGCTATTAACTCTTTTTTATTCTGACGTATTGCATGTTCTTCCCACGTACAGTTTCTAATATTTATAAACTTACAAGTACAGTACAATATAATTTGTTATTTAATGAATAAATAATGACTGACTTGGTTTTATCTGCCACGGCCTAATCCATCAAGGAGTTGAATGAAACACGTAATATACTCAAATAATATTTGATTTCTCAATTTGTCGCAGTCGCTACGCGGGAACTCTTTACAGACCTAATCTACTGTCTGTCTATACGCGTTGTCGTTAGAAGTGCTCTCTTTACATTATTTTTTGAGCCCATTTATTAAAAATCAATCTGCACAATTTGAAATAAAATTAGCTTTTCCACTCCAACAGCGGTAACGGCAGAACGGTTCTTCCGGATCGACAAGGCACAAGAGAACCTGCACTATCCAACAGACATCGGGCACGAGAATATCTACATTCTCGATGCGGCGCCGCTGACGCCGGACACGGAGTCCACGCAGCACCCGGAGACCACCGCCACTGCGTCACTGGACCGCACCGGGCCGTCGGTGTCACTAGACACCACCACCGGGCTGTCGGTGTCGCTAGACATCTCGCAGAGCGTGGACACGCCCAGTGCGGGCGTTTCGCTCGACGTGCCTGAATCTCATGCCAGGTAATCCTACAATTAGTAATGTCTTAACAAGACCATCTGCAGAGTTCACGTAGCACCCGGAGACCACCGCCACTGCGTCACTGGACCGCACCGGGCCGTCGGTGTCATTACACACAACCACCGGGCTGTCGGTGTCATAAGACACCTCGCAGAGCGTAGACAGACACGCCCAGAATCAAGGGCGGATCCAGGGGGGAGGTCACAGGGGTCATGACCCCCCCCTGGGCTGAATCGTACACAATGATTTTTTATCAATTTTGTCTCATACAGATTTACAGATTTTATGAAACTGCATACATACATACCTTCCATATATTTAATATTTTTAATTTGATACAGAGTGTCCCATCTGACCTTTAACAGCGAAATTCTGTATAGATCAGTAATTTTAGGCATTTTAAAACCCAATCTGAAGAATACGTGAAAAATCGTTTTTGATATAGTGCGAACAAAAAAAAGCTTCAAAGGGTAAAATCAGTTTTTAGAGATAATAAGCTTCAAATGGATATAAGATTGAAAAGCATATGCATATTACGCATTTTTTCGCGAAACTAATAATAATAATAATAATAAATATTTCACGACATCACATACATTGATCTGACTCCGTGATAAGTAGCTTAAGCACTTGTGTTACAGAAATCAGGATCAACAGTGGTATTACAAATATACTTAAATAGATACATATAACACCCAGACCAGGACAAACAGACATGTTCATGCACACAAATGTTTGTCCTGTGCGGGGATCGAACCCGCGACCTCTTGCGTAACAGGCAACTTCTTGACCATTACACCAAGCGGGTCGTCAACTCGTTCCAAACTTTATACATGGTGTAAATTTGAAGTGGGTTTTGAAGGGCAGGTACTTTAACCGGTTGGCACGAAAAAACATTTTAGGAATTTACTGTACAAAATGTATGTTAGTCATTATGTAGTATCATCGTTCCTAAATCTATGAATGCCGATCAAAATATTTAAAAAAGTTATTGATGGTTAGGTTGTGTAACAATATTTTCTTGTAAATGTACCGATTAGTGTACCTGCCCTTCAAAACCCATTTCAAAATTCCACTTTACGCCATTACAGTAAAAAACACTGATATTTTCAAGATATTATTTTCTCAAAATTTTGCTACTGTAGTCCAATGCGTCTAGCATTTACTAAAGCCATGCTTAGGGCTCTCCATCCAGCCAGATCCTTGGTGACTCACATCCAGTTCCTACCAGGCATCTTGCGCAAATCGTCACCCCATCTAGCCTCTGTGCGTCCTACACAACTTATTTTTGGACACCTGCTGAAACGCGGTATCGATTCCAGAACTAGTTTACCCCAACGGTTGACGGTTATATGACCAACCTACTGCCACTTCAGCTTGCTAATCCGGTGAGCTATATCAATGACCTTATCGCCAATCTACCTGTCATGGCTGCAGGAACTCTAGAACCATGAGTCAAAGGCCTTCTCAAATTCCACAAATGCTAGACACAGTGGCTGATTATACTCTTCGGTCTTTCGCATAATTTGCCCGTTTTTGTGGATCTGGTTAATTTTGCAGTATCCGCTCACATGCTCATTCTGGTGATGGAAATTCGTTGAGTCTTCACGCAAGGCGGTTCGTGATCACTCTTGAAAACACCTTGTAGACGTGGCTTAAAAGCGAAATACGACATCGATAGGTCTCCAACAGGTTTTGTCACACCTTTTTGAAGAAAAAAACGACTACACTTCTACTCCACGCCTCCGGAGTTCTCCCTTCAAAGAGGACAGCGTTAAAAAGCTTTTGGAGCTTCCTCAGTACGGATTTCCCTCCAGCCTTTAAATAATAAATATTTCACAACATCACATACATTGATCTGACTCCGTGTTAAGTAGCTTGAGCACTTGTGTTACAGACATCAGAATCAACAGTGGTATTACAAATATACTTAAATAGATACATATTACACCCAGACCAGGACAAACAGACATGTTCGTTCATGCACACAAATGTTTGTCCCGTGCGGGAATCGAACCCGCGACCTTTTGCGTAATAGGCAACATCTTGACCATTACACCAAGCGGGTCGTCAAAACAGCCTTTAACAGCTCTGTTTTAACGCCACCCTCTTCAGGGGCTTTTCTTTAAGCTGTCTAAGAGTGATCTCGATTTCGATT
Organism: Nomophila noctuella; assembly: GCA_958496325.1. NCBI lineage: Eukaryota > Metazoa > Arthropoda > Insecta > Lepidoptera > Crambidae > Nomophila > Nomophila noctuella. Next base: position 8,975,038 of record OY292486.1, on the reverse strand, counting down.
TATTTTATAGTCTTCAGAGTACCTTCGACCGGTCTGTGATCGCTGCTGGAGAGACATCTCTGAATATGTGTTTCCTATCCGCCAGGATGAAGTCTATCTCCTTTTTTCGTCATAGCGTCAGGACTTTGCCATTTCCTATGGGACTCTTTCCGAACGAGTTCGTAAAATAGAGCCCTTCCTTTTCTAGATTTACGAGTATCTGGCCTCTATGATTTCTGACTAAAAATCTATTAGATCCGTAATGTTAAAATTCCCCATAACAACGTTTTTGTTGTGACGTGGAGGGTCCTCGATATTTCATCGAAGACTTCTTCCACCTCAGCGTCCGAATGTGTCGAAGTCGGAGCGTACACTTGCAACACCTTGAGAGTGAGACTATATCTCCCTCTAAGTGTTTGACACACTTGAAATTTCCACAACGTTGTCAGAGATCGTCTAATTCATTTTTGGTGACCCGTCGCCACCTCGGAACTTTTGGTCTCCCTCGCGGCAGTACATCAGGTAGCCCGACTCTAACTAAAGCTTTTCGCTGAACATACTTCGGAGTCCAATCTATGAGTTCTGGTCTTCCCTGGCCACGAATTTCACTGCTACAGGTTAGGTGGAAATATGTAGGTACGTGTATGTGTTGAGTTTTTCAAGTGTACAATAAAAACAATATTTAAAGTTCAGTACAGTACTTATATGCCTACATTAATAAATACCCACTTTTCTTGTACCTATCTATTTTAATCAAAATTAAATTATTAGTTCTTGACTTGGCCACGACTATGTGACCCCCCCCTGGCGCTAAAGCTGGATCCGCCCTTGCCCAGAATATGCGTCTTGCTTAATGTGCCTGAATCTCTTGCTAGGTAGTTCTAAAGGGCAGTTGCTGAAATTGGTTTTTTTTGCTCCCGTCCGCCAACCAAAAATGATTATATACATCTATAATTGAGCTCGTTACAAACGATAATTGCTAGGGCAGTATTACTGTAAACTCTGCTGTTGCAGCTGTGGTCCTCACCACAAAAATAGGCGTTGTCTTTAAATAATGATTTTGCTAATTACTTTATGACTATAGGATACACACATCTTGGGGAGAACCACATCCAGTAGTCGATAGTACAACATGCTAATAATGATGATGAATTAGACTGAATTAGAATAGATATGCCAGAGTAAACCCAAAAGTTTAATCAAACTCCAGTTTATTGATTCAGTAAAATTATGCGAATTGCCAATTTGATAAATGGAACAAAAAACTTCCTTCATGTAAATATATATCAGCTGTATAAATACCCAAGGATAACATTTTGGATGTCTTTGATGAAATATTTAATTAATATCGATTCCAATATTGTTTTCAAATCAACTAACAACCAGCTAGGGGAAATTTGAAGATTCCCAAATCCGATACAGCGTCTTTCATTTCAATTTATGGTTCACTATAAGTTCTTAGATATTATAAGGATTCTTCTGAGTAACCATTGTTCAAGTTATCTTGACTTAATTAAATTATTGAAAACAATACACCTCACCTAACATATTAGTATTAATTGACTTTCATGGAATAACGTTTAAATTATTAGATGTAATAATAACTGAGGTTTGTTTGCCAAGGTATTATAAATAAGTAAAAACATACATTGTTCGTCACGTGGGAGTTCATGAAATCCAAGAACTAAATTATATCTACATAGGTGTTCAAAGAGAGTATTTGTATTGAAATTATTAAACAAAACATTTGACATTATTTACTCAGTCAACATCCATCCAGCTTATCAAATATTGGAGTGGTTGCATCAAAGACTACGAGCACTATATTTATTTCATGTTGAAAGCGATTGAAACCTTTGAATGGTCTCTGAGCAACAAGAACCGATATGTTACACAACTACATTGTAGGTGCAAATATCAATATCTAGGTAATATTCAACATGCAGGTACTAAATAGGGTGGTAGAAAATGCGATACACTCCTTGATAGGAGATGAAGTTGAGCTTATTTGCATTCATTTAAGTCATATAACATCGTGTCTGAAACTTGCTCAATTCTGAGTTATTCTAGATGAAAAACCATGCATAATTTTGCAAAAATAAAATCTTGTGGGTAAATAAAAGAAGAATTTCCAAAAAAATCTGAATGGAAGTTTGCGTAGAAATTACATAATAAACATGCTTGATTCATTAGCTTTACAAAAAGATACAGATGTCTCGTTGTTTTTTATTTAAGTTTTACCTGTCTACTAGACAAAATAATAAACCATAATCTAAAAAACAAAAATCTGATACAACGAACTAGTGCTTCGTGATCGTAGTCAGAGTCACAAAAACAGAAGTTAGAACTTCTAGCTAGTATTAGAGGAATGACCTCACAATTTGAGCGGGACCTAAAATTATGGTCATTCATAATTAGGCAATAAAATAATACCTAATTAAAATTCTAACGTTTTTTAATAGTTAAGGCACAAAACAAATTGAGTTAATCGTTAATTATTTTTTACCGCACTGTATTTCTCTACTTACATATTTGTAGGAACATGTAACCTTAACCACAAGGATGATAATCGAAAATTTGACAACAATAAATTGTTATGACGGATAATGAATGAATGGACCTAAAATTACTTTAGCCAAAAACGAAACATGTGTTATGTACCTCTTTTATTAAAAGCATTATAAATCTTAAATCTTTGTCTTCATTTGCTAAAATTCACCACAATGCATTGACGTGAATGGTTTAGAGAACTTATTGTACAAATACAAAAGCGACTGGTTCTATACACCGAACAAGAGACGATAAGAAAATCCACTTCCTTTATATGCTGATAAAAATATTATATTATGAAAAGTGGAAGAATTTGCGCAATGCGCAGTCTGTGTTACCAAGGGAGCAAATATGCGAATCTGCAGTTGCTCGTGCACACTTGAAGTGTATTCCAGCATTGTGCTCACATAATTTACTAGCGATCCACCCTGGCTTCATACGGATATGATCAGTGTTGCTCTATATATTGTGCAGGATTTGTACTCGTACATATTCGTAAAAACCTTCCCATTGTATTATTATATCTACTTAAAAAAACGCATCTAAATCCGTTGCGTAGGTACTTAATTTTAAAAATCTAATCTCGTAACTATAGACAGACAGCGAGAAGCGACTTTACTTTATGCTATTTTGTTAAGACGGCTCATAAAAAATATTACATCACAGAAAACGATGGCTTATTTCCTTTGATTTGACCACATGACTTTCCTATCGCGCCTTTCAAATCCATACGATTTGAACTCGTCGAATTTTGGAGTCGCATCCAAAGTGTTAGGTACTTTGTCTACACCCCAAGGCATGCTTGAGTCGTGGAGATAACGCGACGGCTTCAAGTCTAGACGCTTGACAATCTGCAGGAACCCTTCTCGGTTGAGGGTTATCTTAGACACTCTGCAGATATGAGTACTGCTAAATGTTGGCTCGGGTCTCTTGATCAGTTATTACAATAGTAGGTTGAGTTAGGTATACATTGTTAAAATGGATTTTGGTTTCCAAACGTTAATTAATTAATTAACGTTTGAAACCAACATTTTAAGGATTCTCATATTTTATCTTGATAATGAAGAACGAATGAACTAATTAAACAAACTAACCCTCATTACATTTTACATTAAAGTGTTTAGTGTAGAGGCACTATATTCTTCTGAGGCAATGTTCGGTTAAATATAAAATGTTCTTTATTCTAACATCGCAAATGAGTTCGTTTCCGCAACTCCTGAAACGAACACATTTGTGATGTTATCCAATACTAGCGGCCGCCCGCGACTTCGTCCGCGTGGATGTCGGTTTTCATTATACGAATGTTTTTTCCCGCTAACTCCCGTTCCCGTGGGAATTTTGCAATATCCTTTTGCAACTAAGCATCAAGTTTACTAAGGGACCTGCATGCCAAATTTCAAGCGTCTAACTCAAGTAGTTTAGATTTTCCATACAAACTTCCACCCCCTCATTTCGGGGAAGTGGGGGGTTGGAATGGGTCAAAAAGTAGCCTATGTTCTGTCTCAGGGTCTAAAGATTGTCTGTACCAAATTTCATCAAAATCGGTTGCGAGGTTTAAGCGGGAAAGCGTAACAAACATCGCATTTATAATATTAGTTGGGATAGTTGGGATTATTTCACGTCCTATCAAGATTATGGCCAGAACCAACGGATTTATGTACCTGTTTTCCGAAGTAAGGATAGTTTGTAACTGACTGAAGAATTCCCATCGTATTTCAGACTAAGTCAATATTTTAACTTAAAACCCTTTGAATCGGCTGTTGCTTTGAATCTTTAACTAAAGATTGACTTTGAGTCACTTCGGTGCTTACGATAAATACGACATAGAGCGTTATCTATAACTATGGCTAGCGATAAGAAATCTGGGTTATCTGATAAGAATTACCGTCACGAATCCTGGTCATACCAAAATTATTGTACTATTATATGCAATAAACTATACCGACGTGGTACGTTTGAATGAAAAGAAACATAAGTAAGCTAGTCTTGCTCATTATTACGTCCAGGGTTTTATACTTACCTATATGGTATGGTAAATAAATGTAATTTAAGAGACTTTATTAAGTATAGTGATTCAATGCAGATTAAGTTATGCAATAGTTTAATACTGGTGTTATTTTCAACAGTGAATCCGGTCTTGGAAGCCCCGCGAGAACTTCTGAAGAACTGTTGACGCCACAGACTCCCCCGCCCGCCATTATCCGTGCTCCAACGCCACCCACGAGAACGCCAGTCCCCACCACCCCCAAACTTGGTTCCCATCCGCCATCTCCGAAGGTGACGTCATCCGGCACGCAGGAGTCGAACTCTCCGCCGCTATGCACCAGCCCACCGATGAAAGAGCACCAGCCCACGCATGATTCAATAGTGCGGTTTAAGACGTAAGTTTACGTTGTTTTTAGTTTAGTGTTTGTGTGCGTTTTGTAGCATAACATAGCATAGATATTTAAAAAAATATCAACACGATGTTTTTCGCTTCGTTACAATATCGAGTTAATCAATAACGGTATCTTTATCTGATCCTCGGTAATGAATAATTTATCAACTGCATATAAATTGACAACAGTCAGTCATATCATAAAACTCATTCCGGAAAGTCTCAGAAAAACAAGATTAACGATAAGCACGAATCGTAGTACTCATAAACATAATCATTCTGGCAGAGCCTCTGAAATAAGGCCGTAAAATTTTGAACTTGGTTCTCAATGCCATTTAAGTACTGCCGCAAACGTGCATTGCGTCATCGTAATCTTGTCATTAAAACCGACATAAGTTGATTTTCGGAGATAATACTGTTTCTATAGCGATATATGAAAAACCTTTTCTATAAAAACAAATTTTCAATCCCTTTCTTTATCTGTCTAATTTGTAAAAAGCTTGAAATATCAAATATAATCTGGTAACAATATCCAATCTTGGATTTTGTACGTCATTGATAATACGCTTTTTGATAAATTCATGAATCACGCACGAGTGATTATCTAGACCCATCGTGACGTCACGTGTATCAGTAAAAAACATGGCATTTCTTATCAGAAATAACTAATTTACGCAAAATGAATGGTGATATTACTTTTCAGTATTTACTAAAATGGTTCGAATATTTCCATGTTTCGAAATGTTTGTCGTTTCACAATAATCCGCAGTAACTGTGCAGTTGCGAGTTTCGGTAATAACTCGTTTATTGATTGAATATAATATGTAGTCGTAGTCAAAATGCCGCAAAAATGTAAACCAACTTTAAAACCACTTAGTTCGTAAAAAAAAAAGAATAACAAAGCAGCCAGCGTTATAAAAGCGGATAAATATGAGACTTCTGATTTTTCTTCACTTTAACATTACATACTAGATACGTTTTACGATTATAATAAAGTTTTGAAACTAGTTGACTGTTAGATTGCACGTGTAAGGATTGTTAGGAGTGTTAACATGCAATGTGTGGTTGGTAGATTCACGATTGACATCTATCGGCACGACGCACTCGGTACTGATCGCACTCTATTTCTTCTCTCTTCTATTGCATGCAGCATACATGAAAAACTTTTTGGACTTGACCAAGAAGTGTTTGGCTTTAGGTGAGATACTTAGTCGTTACGTTTGTTTATTAATACGCCAGTAAAAAATTACCTTTGCTCAAAAGGGCACCTGAACTGTTACTTAAATACTCAGTATAAACATCTCGTAGAATCTCTATAAATATCTTATACAATTTTCTGTAAGGAAATAATATTATTCCTTACCATGTCTGTATTAAACTTATGTCAACATATATTACATCCTGTAAAATAAATTAATAATTAATGAAATTACAACAGAAACATTGCTTTTTAAGTGCCCTTTTTTGCGAAAACGTAATTTGTTATTTATTTGTAGAAAAATTATTATGAATTAGTTAAAAAATAATCTTCCCTGAATCCCTATATCCTGGTAAGTTAATTATGTGATCGTTGTTTTTAGAAGTATATTATTCAGTTAATTTTAAATGAAATTTGTTTCAATAACACCACGTTTGGTCGTAGTTTTTGAGATTGACGTAGAGATTGATTCGACTCAATACGTTATAAATGTATGTAATAAAATTGCGTAATAATTTAACAAACAGATATTATATTTTCTCCTCTGACAAAGGGTTATATTGTTCCAGAAATTTATTGGAAAAAACATCTGACGCTCTACTCAAAGCTGCAAAAGTCGGTGATTTAAAAATGGTGAGTAATGGTTGATCTTATAAGTGTTAAGAAAGTTCTTAATTTTAAATCTAATTTTGACTTAGTGTTTTATATCGTCCAATTTTTTTTTTTTTATGAGATCTCAAATCTTAAAAAACTAAGAATATACGTCAATCGCACAAGAGTGTGTAGAGATTTCACTTAGAAAGTTAACTTCTTGGTACATTAGGGAATATGATGTATCTCGTTAGAAAGTTAGACATCTAGAGACTTCTAGACGATTTGGCGACTGCCAAACCCTCTCCTCAGAGACTGCAGTTTGTCGGATCGCCTTTAAACTTACACTTATGCTTCCTTTTCTTACTTATTCATAGAGAGAAAAATCACGTCCCTAATATTACTGCAAGTATTTTTTAAGAAAGTATTTTATATTTGTTTTCCTCTTATGAAATACAATAGACAAAAAAGATTCTGTAAATCATGTAGGTACCAACCAACATAAACGGTTGTTATTGGTCGAGATCATTCGCTTTGGGTTTTGTCGATTTTTTTATTACCTAAATATTTATATTTACCTGTTGAAAAAATACTATAAAAGCCGCTGAACCACTTTAAGTAATGATTAGGTTGAAAAGGTTACTGAATAATTTGATAGACGTGATTAGGTACACAGTCCGCTCCAAACCATACTTCACTTAACGCCCTAATTTGAATTTTAAATATAATAATCTCCCTTCGTTGTTTCCTTTTTCCGTAATATTTATTTAGGTTAATAAGATAAAGTCCCCAAGTCCGTTTTGTTTTTATATATTTTACTTGTTTTAGAAGAACCTCATTACTTTAGGTCATGAGTCATGTCGATAATAGGTACGCGTACCTACTTATATGCTAATGATATGGAACAATTATCACTGCAGTAGGTACCTACTTTAAAGAAACAGCATGATTTAATCAACGTTCGCAAAACTCATTCCGGCGGATCAAAAATCCGGCCCCTACTTATTTCAGATAAAAGATTAATATCCTAATGTGTTCCGTAGATGAAAGAGTTGCACTCGGCGGGCTACTCGCTGCTATCGATCGACGCGAGCGGGCAGACCGCTCTTCACATCGCGGCTCGATACGGGAACAAGGAGATCGTGAAGTATTTGATCGCGTGCGCGCCGACGGCCATCCTGAACATGCGGGACAACGAGCGGGGGCAGACGGCGCTGCACAAGGCGGCGGCGCACAAGCGGCGCGCCATATGCTGCATGCTGGTGGCGGGCGGCGCCTCGCTCACGCGCCAGGACCACGCCGGCCTCACGCCCAGGCATCTGGCGCTGCGGGCCGAGGACCACGACCTCGCCGCCTATTTAGAAAGTGAGTCGCCGTTGGAGAAGCAGTTTGTACTGCTATCGCCATCCTGAACATCCCAACTAATATTATAAATGCGAAAGTAACTCTGTCTGTCTGTCTGTCTGTCTGTCTGTCTGTCTGTCTGTCTGTCTGTCTGTTACGCTTTCCCGCTTAAACCTCGCAACCGATTTTGATGAAATTTGGTACAGACAATCTTTAGACCCTGAGACAGAACATAGGCTACTTTTTGACCCATTCCAACCCCCCACTTCCCTAAAATGGGGGGTGGAAGTTTGTACGGTGTCATATATTCAAATGTCAATTCAAATATCACCATAGCAACCATTTTCGTTATTGTAGAAAATATATTCAAATGTCAATTCAAATATCACCATAGCAACCATTTTCGTTATTGTAGAAAATATAAATATGATTACCATGGCAACAGTTTTCATTATTGTAGAAAATATATTTATGATACGTAAACATTGTGATGTGTTATTAATTGTAAATATATAATATATGGAAAATCTAAACTACTTAAGTTAGACGCTTGAAATTTGGCATGCAGGTCCCTTAGTAAACTTGATACTTAGTTGCAAAAGGATATTGCAAAATTCCCACGGGAACGGGAGTTAGAGGGAAAAAACATTCCTATCATGAAAATCGAAATCCACGCGGACGAAGTCGCGGGCGGCCGCTAGTAAAGAATAAAGAGTGCGGGCAGACAGCGCTGCGGCCGAGGACCATGACCTCGCCGCCTACTTAGAAAGTGAGTATCCATTGGTGAAGCAGTTTATACTGCTATCGCCATCCTGAACATACAGGACAACGAGTGCGGGCAGACAGCGCTGCGGGCCGAGGACCACGACCTCGCCGCCTACTTAGAAAGTGAGTATCCGTTGGAGAAGCAGTTTATACTGCTATCGCCATCCTGAACATACAGGACAACGAGTGCGGGCAGACAGCGCTGCGGCCGAGGACCATGACCTCGCCGCCTACTTAGAAAGTGAGTATCCATTGGTGAAGCAGTTTATACTGCTATCGCCATCCTGAACATGAAGAATAAAGAGTGCTGGCAGACAGCGCTGCGGGCCGAGGACCATGACCTCGCCGCCTACTTAGAATGTGAGTGGCCGTTGCAGAAGTAGTTTATACTGCTCGAGGAAGCCCTTACACACCAATGGCCGGTTTCGACAAACCCCCGGTCAAAGTTTGTTGCCTAGGTAGTGTTGTTATGTGAATGTTTTTAACAAAATTACCTCCGCAACTTAACTCTTGTAATTATTTCTTTACCAAAATACATACATATTTTTGAAACCAGCAGGATACATAGTAAACTAAGTACTACTTCCTCTAAAAAAATATTCGCTTGAGGGATTTCTTATTATAAGGATCACTTAATTTAGTTGATATTATGAATACCGCTTTGATCGTCGAGGCTTGTATTTCAATCAATTTGTCGTTTATGGAAGGAAAATTCTGAAACAGAACTGATTATTTAATCACCCCGTCTATTCTAGTATGGACGGGCTCATCCTTACTTAATAAATACATACATAGTTACTATAATGCCGGTGGCATTTTCGTGACTCATTTAAAGGAAAGATCTGGACAATATTTGTTATCAGAGTGAAGTCGGCTGGAACATGAATAATTTATTTTAATATAAAGACAACATAATTACGTTTGATTATAAAATATAACTACTGTGAGAATAATGATATAAGTTGGAAAAATATTTCGTATCAATCGATTTATCTGAAGTGGATTGATAACCGGCCTGAAAATAAGTGTTTGTATAGATTTATGATGATAACACAGCGGCACAGGTATACGCCTCGTATGATAAGTATTTGAATAGACTATATTACAGAAGTGCCTACGTGCGTTCTATGCCAATTATCGAGATATCATATTTTTTTCCTCGCGGAAGACACAATTCTCACAATATGTGAATAAACCCACAATGAAGCGTGATGATTATGTAGTTACACAAATGTTCAAATCGAACGTAGAAAGCAATAATCTCGCGGATGTATTTTATTTCGATTCTGATTTAATATCGGTTCCAATTCATGAGCAACGACATTTGGAGAAAACTAATCAAAAACAGATTTTTCCTTATTGCATTTGTCAATTGTTCTTGATAACATTAAATTATTTTTATTATAATTCATAGGTATTATAGTAAAGGCACTGCTACTGTAATATTTACAACACATATCAAGTTTCCCATTTAACTTGTTCGTATCGTAACGATCAAAATTTACAAACTAGCACAAAGGCTACCTAATGGCAAAATACTATTTGCATATTGAATACTAGGAGTACCCATTACTAATCTTAGATATCAAGTACATATTTAATTTCTCACCCACTACACCTCATAAAACATACATATACTATATGTATCCCTTGCGAGGTAATGTAAAAAGACAAACACTAACAGTCACATTATACCGAGCCAGTATGCATAATAGATAACAACGCCGACTAAAACAAACAGCCGCTAGGAAAATAAACCATGAACTTAAGACAAACATTAACCTATACCAAAAATACAATACATTTGAATGTAACTCTTAATTAACTTCTATGCTACATAAAATATACTATAGGTACATAACGCATACGCAAATATGTACATAAAAATATCCTATGTAGGTCCTGAGTATTAAATTTTCAGAGCACTTGCATGAGGTTTTTGCATTTACCAACCTTGCAGGTCTCGTCAAATTTTCTGAGAAATCCTGAACAGACAGATTACTAATGAATTCCATTAGATATTCAAAACATAGATTTGCCTGGGTCTAAGCGATCGGAAAACTTACATTTGATATGTATTTATGTACTTCATTATAATTGAACCATGGATTTTCCTCTCATAAGCATTTCTCATGTAGACATTAATAATACTCAGTAATCCTCAAATAGAAGGTCTTTATCTTCAAGTAGAATGTAGGTAGGTTAAATGACTTAACTTGAGTAGGTACTCGTATTCTTGTAAAAGCCTCATTGTTTACAATTCTAAACAAGCACGTCACTAGGATTGTGTAATCACAGCATGAAACTAAATACAAAACGTGACGTCGGTGATCAGCCCACGTCCTGTGTGCCTCTTTCACACTTGGATCATATCGGTAATACCGGTAAAACTTGACGTCATTTTGGTTTGGTCCTCTTTGGTTACTGATCTTTCGTATCCAGCTACGAATCGGATTTTTTTTCTTACTTTCATAACCAGCTACGAAAACGGAAATAAAATGTCGTTTTCGTAGCCAAGTTTCGTAAGTAGCTACGGAAGGTGACTTTTTTTCCATTTTCAAAACTGGTTGTGAATAAAAAATATTTTGTACTCTTGCGAGTACCTACATGGTTACATGGGCGTAGCCAGGGTAGAGCGGGGGGAGGGCAGGTGCCCCTCTGGATATTGTTGACGTCCCTACTAAGTATGTTATCTAGCGACAAAAAATAAGAAAAATATTTTTTTTGCTTTTGATTGCCATACAAAAAATTTACCTCTTAATACAATTTAAGTCCGATTCGATTATCGATTTATCTTCGAATGGTGGAATATTCCATCGAGCACAGTTATTGTTATATCTTTAATAGGAATTACCGAAGTATACAATAGATACAAATTATTTAATAGTCAAAGTCAAAGTCATTTTCATTAGGTAATTCCTGGTTTGTGTGAAATATTTTGTTAAACTATAAAAACAGTTAACATTTCAAACGTACCTACCTACTTGTTTTGAATAATACATTTTAAATTTAAGATCATAAGACCATGAATTTTCGATCTCGAGTGCGGCCTAATCGATTGGGGTAAGCCTCCAGTTTTATTACTAAAACGTGAATTTTATTTCAGGTCAAGAGCATTTCCAATTAGTCTCTGAAGACCTAGAAACTGCCGTTTGAGTGATGACGCGGAGGTGATGCCATGATGCTAGCGACTCGGCTGACGCAGCAAGTTAAGTAGTTCAAGCCAATGACTATATACATATAAGTACACAATATTAGTACATACTCCAACACCAACGTGATATTGAGATCTAACGTGACTTATTCCAATTTTTCCATTGAAATTTCAAACTTAAGTACAGTAGAACTCTAATTATCCGAACTCCGACCATCCGAATCTCCGATTATCCGAATCACTTTCAGAAAAAAAAATGCGCTATTATTCTTCCCCCCATGAAGATTTTAACAATGATTTTTATTTCTAAACTTGTACATAAGTACGTTTTACTTATATTTTAAACATGAAAATATCATGTTTCTTTCATTTAATTCAATAAAAAAATAGTGCAATATCAAAACGTAGCTTTTTTTCTCTCCAATGGCATTTTTTAAAAAAAACTCCAATTATCCGAATATTTGATTATCCGAATGGGTCCCGGTCCCCATTAATTCGGATAATTGGAGTTCTACTGTATTGTATTTTAATTCTAAATTAATAATGTAAAATATGAAGTATATTAAGCGATTATAAATATTAAATGATGATGATAATGATAAACTTATATTAAATTTGAAGATATTATTACTATCAATACTTTAGTATTCAATTAGGATTAATTAATTTTTAACTTTTATCGTATTTTCAAATACATGTATTAATAAACAAAATAACGTTTATATTTGGACGTTGCTTGTGATGAGAATGGTTAATTATATAGTACTTTAAGGAGTGTAATTTTGATTAAAATATTCATTAATTCGGTCTATTTAGAACGATATCAGAAATTATGTTTTCGAAATCAATAGATGTTGTCTCATTTTTAATATATAACTGAACTATGAAACTGGAGTACCTTTAGTAAGTCATTGTATGTATTTGCATTAAAGTTTTATAAATAAGAATTGCACGTAGCAACCGACTTAATTAAATTGTAATTAAAAATAATAAGTACCTATTCATCGAGTGGAATTAATTATACAAAAAAAAACATATTCTTTTCTTATTGTTACTATTCTCTTTCCCACTATTTATTATTTGTTCTTAATATTTTCAACATTATATTAACAGTTAAAATTCTGAAGGTCCAATTTAAAGCAGGTCGTAAACATTCGCTTAAAAGCATAATTAGATCGTTTTGTTATTACTTACCTATAAACTATATTTATAAAAAGGTCTTGTTCACTAATGTGAACAGGATTCAATGTGAAAATAATCAATTCAAAGCGATAGGAAAAAGATATTTATAAAAAATATTGTTTAAAGTGACGCAACGCTTTGGCCGGTTACTAGAGAAGGAATTGACTAACGGCGTTACAACCTGTTGAAGATTTTGTTCATCTCCTGTCGACAGAAAAGTACTTACATAATTCTTTTACAAAGTACGTAGTCCCAGTATATTGACTACGGGTTTCGCCAATATGGCAATGAGCAGGAAAGTGTTTTCAAAACTGTTTTGAGTTGAACTTTTGAAAGCAACCCTCGTTTTCAAGTGTAGTCGTGCTATTCAAATTTTTCTTTGAAAATGCAAGGGATCCCTCTCTATGAGCGAGCTCAAGAGAGGAATTTGTAAAGAAACAAATTACGTGAATGTACCTACGGTCAATAGACTTCGACAGTTTATGCACGGATGAGCAGTACGTTCTTCAGGTGATTCGTTTCCTATCATATTAAAGACATTTCATTCAATACTTCAGAGAGTAAATATGTCTAAAAATTAATTAGCGTTAGCAACGTTGCTACAGATACCCGCTGATTATTTTTAAATCGCTAACTGAAAGTACTGTTTATGTGTGATAAACTGATATTCTCGTGATGCATATTCTAACTCTATGTGATCCTATTTTATGAGCTAATGGAATACATGTAAAATAATAGTATATAGTTCAACTCTTGTAAATTATCTTGTTTGCCTAAATATTTCTACTAAACAATTTTATATTCTAGATGCTAATTCTATTATACGTCTAGGCCTTATTACTTAACATTTATTCTGAAACAGTTTATTTAATTTCAATGTTCCGATTAGAATAAGAACATGTGTAATATCTGGTTGACATAGTATAAGACTAAAATTTAATATATCGTGCCGTCGATATAATCGGCGTCCTTATCTTATGATCTCAATGTTTTGATAATTTATTTGTTAAGCTTAGTAAATTTGTTAATATTTGTTCATTTCAGTTTGTATTTCGAGAGTAAAATTATCATGTTATGTGAATTAATGATTTGGCCTAAGCTCTTGGTAGTTACTGAATGTTTTCCAATGGATGTAGTCAGCTCGTTCTCGAAGCCCGTCCGCGCCGGTGCCGATCGGCGGTCAGCAATCGGTGACTCTGACTACCCGCAACGATCGTCGGCCGGCGCCGCCGCCCGGTGGAAGTGGCCGCGAATTTGAACTTCTCCTGTAACTCGTAAATGTTTTTACAAAATTTCGTTCCATTAACTCCTCGCCGGCTCACGAACTGCCGCCCGAATCGGTGTCGTTAATGTTATTTTTGACTGTAATGCCAATACCTCTACTTATAGATATGTATGTACGTATGTACCTAATAGTTTAGTGTTTAACGAATTTACTCGTACTACTCGCTGACAAGCGAACAATGAAAGACAAAGCTGTGAGAATTATGGTCATAATGTAAAAAGTAAGTTCATTTGTTGTTGTAAGCGAGAACGATGTACACCATGACGCTGTTTTGTGAGTTTCCTTGTTTGTGATTGTAGATAATACGTTTAAGAATTACTATTATGCTACTCGCTAGTGTAAAGTCATCGATTTGGCTTTTATCTTCCGTCGATATATCTTAATATACATGTAGCACACTCCATGGTCGAATTTAACTTCATAAAAAAATAACTAAATTTCTTCTTGGCACGAAATGAAAATAAACATAATATGTAGGTATTGTAAACAAAACAAATAATTTAACCCTAAAAATATTTATTGCATGCATATATACATACAATAGTTTAATTTAACATTCGATCAAAGCCTATATACATTGAATCATATATAATTATATCATAAGTATTCAAATTGAACTGCATCGTAAGTAGTATTCCTACAGCTAACTCTACGTTTACAGATAAAATTAAAATAACAGACTAATAGTACATTATCTGACAAAGTAACAATACCTCCGCCAATTCGTTAATCTTACATTAGATATACTTTCCTGTAAGATATTTAATAGTCTTTGTACCTATAACTATACTGGAGGCCTTCATTCGTGTAGTTAAATGTATATTTCTTGTAAAGGCAATTTCATAGCGTAGTATTTCGCGACCAAATTCGTATCTTTTTAACGAATATAAATATCACTAGGTTAGATTTGAGCACTGATTTATGAAATATGCTTTTCGATCGAATATTTGATAAAAGTTTGTATAATGTCCGCTGTTGTTTATACCTACTTATTTAGTATTATTAACTACGTGTTTATTGTAATACTATACATAAAACCCTATTTGATGCCTTCTACACTTGTGTGATTTTCAAGAATAAAATGTGTATGTCCCTGTGTTTTGTTTTCCAAACTGAAGTTATGACAAATTGTTACAACCTCTTAATATCTAAGAGTAGGTAATCGTGATTTTTTTTTATAAATGCAAGATATAAGCTGAGCAAATCGAGATTATTTAAACACTTTAAAACTTCGATGTCTACTGTTAAGAGAAAGTAGCTTTTAAAAACACATTTTCCTATTTAATATGTATGTCGATTTTATTTGATGCAGCGACAAATTCAATCTATTAATACTACCTGTCCATAGCAGAATTGGGTGCATATTGCATTCCAGTCATTTAATATTCAAACGTATCGATTTAGCCGCAGGACTTTAATATGGAACGAAATATTTCAGTCGTACTAAATACACATATCTACCTATTCATTTAGCTAATTTTCGCGACATGTTTTTGACAAATAGAAGCATAATGGGTTAAAATATTTAAGCGAAATGACGCAAAAATAACACATTTGTTAATTTTGAGGTTACATAAAAATACCTAATATCAAAATTCTTCTTCGTTTTCTTGTTCGTCATAAAAAAATCGCATACATATTATCTCTGAATTATCTTTGATTTTAATTTGTGAAAGTGTTTTAAACCATTTTTTTGATTCTCATTAAATTCACTGAATCTTGCAGTTGTCTACACAGACTTCCCGGGTACGAACTCCCAAATGCTTATTCATGAAAAATAAAGGTCGGAATAAATAAAAGAAAATATTCAAATGCCTATAAAAATTATTTTACCCTAAAACCAACAAAAATAAAGTTTTGTCACAATCTTTAAATCGATGCTTCCGCTTACGTCACACGCTATATCCTGCAAATAAAAATATTTTCAACCCTTAGTGGCCGGTATGCATAAGCAATCTTTCGTAGTAGAATATTCGGAATTCGGATTATTAGATTATATTCGTTATACAAATCAAATTTAAAGAGTTATGTTAAATACTTATATGGTATCTGACTAAGCTCGTGCATCGTACGTAAGCCGCGGCCAACAGTAACTACCTATCATCACATCACACCAATTCGGCTTTGACACAGAAACATGTGAGTATCAACTTATCCATCACGCCAAAAGAGATGTCCCAGAAATGTATGAAGCCTCGGCCTGGACCATGTACGCTATACTTAAATATAGGCGAATAAGTGTACTACAGTTTTAATTACTCCAATTTTTATGGAAAACCTTAGTTTTTTGGCTGAAACAATAAATTAAACCACAATATTGCAACTCAGTACAATATGGCGGAGGACGCATCCATAGAGTAAAGTAAATATACCAAGACGCATCTTTGAAACTTGAATGACGTTCATGTCGTTTATCCGTCAGTTTATTTTTGTTTTGACAGTATGCAGTTTATTTCACAAAGTATTTATATTTTTAGGTTACAAACGACCTAAAAAGGCTGGGGTCAAAGCTGTAAATCCCAGTAAAGAAAAAAATTACAGTTGCCATCTTTATGAAGTAAAGTGAACAATTATGAATTTGATTTTATTTTTATGCCACTAAACTACGGACCAAAAATGTTTTATTGTATTTTTAATGGAAATAGCAATATTTTACCGATTTTTTGGTACCACGTACATGGTGCGGGCCTGGGATGGGACATCTCTTTTACTATATTATCGCTAATGCACTAAGAGTGGGCACTAACATTTAATATTATGTATTTATTCGCGATTAAATGAGAGTAATGATTTATTGAATGATGATGGTAATATAATTGACGATTGTGATAAAACTTTGCAAATAAACGAAATGTTTTTCTAGATCTATTAAATTCCTATCGAGAATGTGATTATTTACTAGCTCTGTTTTTTAAGATCCCTAATATTATTGTGTAAAGCGTCCTCGTTAATTTATTAGTAAGTACGGTATTTATATTATTGAATATTGTTTAATACCTATATGGAATTGTTGATATTATATTAACGTTATAGTGTTAGTGCAGACCCATATCTGTTTAGTTAAACTGGATGGAGTTTTGTTCTTATTTGTTTCGATCTTAAGATTTACATATGGCATTATACGCTCTTCTCATATCCAATTGACTTTATAATGTCATTTGTTATGTTTAGAAACAAATTAATACTAAATAATTGAGTGCATACTTAATGTCATAAATTATTACAGCTGAGTAAAGGATTTGAAGGTAGGTAATTAATTACCTACCTCTTTGCTATTTTTGCTTTTATATGAATGACAACAAAAATAATAGAAGGTACAATTTTGTTATATTCAAAGAAACACTACGTAAATTAAAATATTCGAAAACTATCGAAAAAACTCTGAACTTAAGTTGTATTCGAATCAATTTTTTAAGTAAGTATACCCTGCCTACCCTTAGACTAGTTACTACATCGAAATGTTTTTACTCTGTAAAATTAATTGATTGAATATAAGTAATTAAACTCGCTGTGTTTCATACAATCCTACTTGGGTAGGTACAGGATAAATGTATTTACCTACTAGAAAACAAAGTATAATAGCACCCATGGTGTTATTGGAGGTAGGTACTCAACATTTAATTTTAAAGAAATTTAAGTGCCGTGGGCTTGCTCTCGGTGTCGATTTCCAGAATTTTTAAAAGCAATTATTTTGTGGTTCTTAAAGATACGTGTTATAGAAAAGTTTGTTTGTGTGCGTTTCTGTACGAATCATAGTATCTAAAATGATAAACAGAAAAAGTTTTTTTGAATTGAAGAGTGATATGTTTTGTTCTGTTTCTCATATTTTGATGATTGTTGGTCGTTTAAATTTTTAGTAACTACACCATTGATTATGATTTAAGATTAAGAATGATGTTCCTGATTAATAAAAATAAAATGTTACCGTCTCGCATCGGCGGCATAGAAGAAAATCACTCGGTCAGTAAAGGTTTTTAACATACAAGCTAGGGCTTGCAATTCGAATATTCGAATATTCGAATAATTCGAATATTCGACTCATTTTAGTATTCGAATATTAAGTGAGGCGTTATTCGAATATTCGAATATTTTATGTCCTATTGGGATTAATTAGGAAATGAAATCTCGATAGTCTCAAATCTCAAAAAATAGGTAGGTGTTTTTCGATATTCTATCTCGACGGTCTATTATCTCGCTATATGTGATATTGATCGAGATCTCGACAGTTTTGATCGAGATTATCGAGATTTTAGACCGATATTAAATGACCCTAAGCAAACAACTTTAGCGACTTTAACTTCTTAAGTTTCATCAAAAATGAATGTTTGATTGATCTCGTGAATAATAATGTCCTCGTTTAATGTTATTTCACCCCTTACAACCCTTCCTGGTAAAAAGACAAGGCCGATTTTGGTGGAGGAGGTGGTTTTTTTTATATTTTCGAACGTCTATCAACCAAGCATGGAAATATGCTTGAGGGCATCACAAACGATACTTGCTTTGGCAGTATAGCTGTAAACTCAGTCCAAACTGAGTGTGACAGGTTGAGACTTTTACACTTTAGGCCTACGCTTCATACATTTTTCTATATGAAACGGCATCCTTTTTTTTCTCGCGTCTAACGGCCAACTATGGAAATATATATTTTAGAGGTCATTACAAACGCTATTTAATTTAACGTATTATCTGCAAACTCAGTCTGAACTGGGTGAGACAGGGTTGAAACTTGACCACAATGTACCCTCGCTTCAAAATTTTAATGGGAAGATCGATGGCGCAGTGGTTAGCGCACTCGGCCTGCGGTTGCTAAACTTAAGCAACGTTCGCAGATGCCAGTCGCAGGTGACCGAAAAATTTCATCTCGAGCTCCTCCCAGCTTCGGAAGGCACGTTAAGCCGTTGGTCCTGCGCCTGTGGCGTGCAGTAAGGACTAAGGTGGCCTGGCGTCTTTACTTTCTCGTGTACAACGATCATTTATTTAAAAATATATTTTTGAGACAATGTATTACAAACAATATATGCATAGACAGTATAGCTGCAAACTCTGTCTGAATTGAGTGAGACAGTTTAGAACTTAATAAAAGGGTATGAAGCGAAAGTTCAGTCAGAGTGCAAAAATTCTATCCTGTGTTTATCAGTTTGGACTGAGTTTGCAGCAATACGCCTTTTACAAAGATCCTTTGTAATGTACTTAAAAATATATATTTCCATGTTTGGTTGATGGCCTTTGGAAAAAGGAAGGACACCACCACCACCACCACCTCCCATAGCAAATTTTGAAGCCAAGGTCCACAGTAAAAAAGTTCGAGCCTGTCTCACTCAGTTCAGACTGAGTTTATAGCTAAACTATTTTGCAAAAATTGTTCGTGATGATCTCTAGAATATATTTTTCCCTGTTTGGTCGATGGACGCGAAACAATAAAGACGTCACCTTCCCTAGAAAAATGACAGTAGCGAAAGCCCAGTTTTTGTGTAAAAGTTCTAACCTGTCTTACTCAGTAAGGACTGCGTTTACATTCATACTGCCTGTGCAAATATCGTTCACTGGGCTCTTAAGAATATATATTTCCATGTTTGGTTGATGGCCGCAGGAAAATAAAGGACACAACCTCCTATTAAAAAATATTGAAGCGAGGGTACATAGTGTTCAAGTTTCTAGCATTTCTTACTCAGTTCGGGCTGAGTTTGCTGATATACTCCCAAATCAAATAGCTTTTTAAATGACCTCAAAAATATTTATTTTAATTTTTATGATGAACATGATTGGACGAAGGTCGCAAGAAAAAAAAAGTATGCACTTTCCCATAGAAAATGTATGAAGCGTAGGCTTAAAGTGTAAAAGTTTAAACCTGTCTCACTCAGTTCGGACTGAGTTTACAGCTATACTGCCATAGCCAATATCGTTTGTGATGGCCTCAAGACTATATATTTCCATGTTTGGTTGGTTGACTCTTGAAAAAAAATTTCGAATAATATTCGAATATTCGAATATTTTTCTAAAAATATTCGAATATTCGAACCTGATTTCGTCGAATATTTGCAAGCCCTAATACAAGCTGAAACCGATCCCTAATAAGAGCTAATCATTCAAACGCTATCTGCTCTTATGTAAATGAGTACTTACCTACCAAAATAAACAAAAAGACAGGGACAATATGGGTCATTTTATGATGTTTTTTATGGATTATTTGAGACTTACGGCTCATAATTGTGTATCTGTCTTGGCCATATCGTTGAACTGAACATTCCATGAAATGGCCAAATCAGTCGGATCAGATCGTGAAATCGTCAACATTTCTTTGGGACGGAAAAATTTGTAGGTAGGTAAAGTTTGATGTAGGTTAAAGTTAAGTTTTTTTTTTGTAAACCCTTGAAACTTTCTCTTTCACATAATTGGGTGGATGCATTAATTATTCTTCTGAAATGTAGATGAATTCACGATCTGGTCAAAGATAAGTAGTAAGTAAAGACTTGGCAAATTTCATGAAATGTTCAGTTCAACGTGGCCATATGGCCACGACAAATCCACTGAACAAATTTCTGTTATCACGCCTGGGAGAAGGAAAACACGAATATCTATTTTCTCAATATTTTGTTACTCTAGCTAGATCCTTAACCACTTAATACTATATTTTATAAATTAAAAATGTAAAAGTAATTTTAATAGTGTTTTGAGAGCACTCGTTTCATTGTAAGTACATACTTATTTTTGCACTCAATAAAGTCACTATTTTAAATAATGTTATTTAATGGAGTACACTGAAAGAACAATAAATAAGTACGACTTCAGTTGAGTTTCATTCAATTTTGTAGTATTTTAGCCCCCAACCGTACCCGAGTAGAGTATAAGTAGTTATTATTTCCTTCCTTCACGCTCATATTTACAAAAATAGGTAAGACCACAAGAAATTAAATTCCTGGTGGTCCTGCAAGTGGGAATTAATAGTTGGGATATAGAAACAGCAACAATTATTTCGTTTCCTTTACTTCCCAAAACATAGACTTGTAAGGGTTTTCTGCCCTTATTCCGACATTTAGATTCAGGCCCGCGCTCGCAAGCCCAGTAGAATAAAATATTAGTGTGATCAACCTTAATTGCAGATTAAGTTAAAGACAAAGCAATATAAATATGTACCTACCTAACCAAATAGACACCAATAATCAGGACAAAGACTTAAAGAAAATGATATTTTGTTTAATAAAACTTTACCTAGGTAAGTAGGTACTTTACGAGTAGGTATATGTTAGATAAATACTAGAAGGTGATTTTAAGTATCAAGGTCAATGCCATGTAAGTACCTAAAGATGTGTGCTGGTTAACTTACAAGAGGAGTAATAGGTATTCGAGATAGGCATTGTATGTCGCTGAGGCGTAACTTAGGAAGTTGGTACGAGAGAAGGTCATTTGATGCTTACATTATGCAAGCCGATCCAGTGAGATACCTACGAAGTAGGCTGTTCCGAAAGTTTTAAGCTACCCCTTAATAAATATTATTTAAACGAATATTATTATCCACATGGTTATTACCGTTTGAATACTTCTTCCAGCAGCTTCAATTAGTTTCTTTTAAATAATATTTCCCTGCAAGCCGTCATCCATTAGAATAAGGCAACAATGAGCACGTCCCGTGAAGCGTTTCGTTTGTGAATCTCTATGACTTAAAACGAGGGTTTACGTCTAAGGAATCTCATGAAACTTAACAAACTGTTTTTGGGGATCGTCTCCTTCGTTAGCCACCGTTACTTAGGTAGGTACTAATATCACGAATTTAAACGTGATCGGAGAAGATTAGAATGTGGGTAATCCTAGAACAGGAAGAACGTCGATTGCTGCTACTCATGAAAACGTTATCATGGTGTTGTTGCTAAAGGAAAATAGGAAAATAATACTTCAAAAGATTCAGGTTGAGCTTAAGATTGGATCACTGGGAGTTTTGGATGAACATTTTTGTGTCCTCGCGATGGATATCGCATTTTCTCACAGAAGATCAAAAAATCCGCGTGTCTATTGGGGTCAATTCATTCAAATACAATCTTCACTTCATTATTTCCCTAAGTCTCAGATTAATCTGCCAATGATGTACCTACAATAATAAGTACTCATCTATCTATAAGTATATAACTATCATATTTAGATATAATAGTAGGTATTATACCTAATACATTAGGCGAATAGGCATAATATCAGACATTAGGTATATCCAATCGCATGTTATCTGTTTTCTACTGAAGTACCTAGTATACCTACTTTAGTAGGTACTTTATATTGCCAAATCAGCGCTATACTTTCTAGTAGGTACTAAGTTAGTAGTCAATCTACTAATGTTAAATAAATGAACCACCTAAAAGTTATGTAGGTACCTAAGTATAACATAATAGGCATGTACATATTGCAATTGCCGATTCCTTGCCACCTTATTTTTACGTGTGTCTTCACCCCGGCCCCATACAAAACTTGATGACGCGCTTGTCGCGTCATTGGCCCTCCTAAGTTGTGACGCGCCTCGGGTGTTGTTGGCCCCCGGTTATGTTTTTAAGCTATTTCAAGCAGATTCAATAATTAAATACAACGTAAGAACAGTAACCGTGTTTTATGTCTAAACTAGCGGCCGCCCGCGACTCCGTCCGCGTGGTTTTCGATTTCTAATATCCTATATGTTAATTTGATGTATAGCTATATTGTGGTAAAGTTTCATTCAAATCCATTCAGTAGTTTTTACCTGAAAGAGTAACAAACATCCATACATCCATACTTACAAACTTTCGCCTTTATAATAGTAGTAGGATAACTGCCTCCGTGGCGCAGTGACTAGTGTGTCGCACTTTAAAGCGGCGGCCGCGCCGGAGGTCCTGGGTTCGAATCCCGGGTCGGACCGATGAAATTGTGTCTATGTTTTCATGTTGTGATAACACAGACACAGTCCAGAGTTTGGAAGTTGGCGGTGTATTTACACCCCCGTGCCTCGGAAAGCACGTTAAGCCGGTGGTACTGCGCCTGATCTCTCTACGGTCGTGTCAGATTGCTGCCCCACCGAATGAAGAGAGTGCACCTGTGCTTGCGCATGTGCACTATAATATATCCCGCGTAAGTGGCTAATCGCAAGATTGGCCGCCGTGGCCGAATTCGGCTAGGAGGGGTTATTCGTAGGATAATTCTTTATAGTGTGATTTAAAGTGACTTTCTACGTGTTTTTGCAGTTAAGTTACAGATTTTAACCATGAGTTGTAAACCTTTGGCTCGTTATAGCCAGAAATCTTCTATTTTGTGTTCAAAGAATCGACCCATTCCAAACGTCATAGAGGGGAGACGCGCAACATGGCAGATTTGAACCTGTACCTACTGTGACTACATTTTAATTTTTAATATTGGCAATACTAATTGTTATAATTACTAATATTACTTATAGTAATAATATACGACAAATCACAAACTGCAAGTAGTTCGCTACTATAAAGAGTTATAAGCTATTTGTCGTTTTTGTACCGGCGCCAGTTATTTCAATACATGTAGGAAGGTAGGTAGGTACCTACTCACCGTACTCATATTTAAAAATGAAAGATTATACATGCTCAATTTACTTTAATCATAGCTAATATAATAATTGTTCATAATCGCAATTTAAATTACGCAAAATAAAACAAAATGTCGCTAAGACAAATTATGATTCAGAAGACAGAATTAGTGATCTGCTTTGGATATATTTACATTGGCGACTCCTTCAACGGAAAGCAGTGTAGCTAGCTTAATGTTGTTCTACTGATTAAACATTATTAGGAGTCGCAAACAAGCACACGCTGACATGCCAGGAAAAAAATGCAGATGCCTAATGGTGTCTCCTTAAATACCTTACTCACACGCGGCCTTACATGGTAAGACCACCAAAGGTACATTTCAATATACATTATACAGTAAAGTTACAAAAATAAATTAACATACAAAATTAACAAACAATTAAAATTCTTCAATGACACGGACATTCCATCATTATTCGTACTTCAATGACGACTAAGACTCAAACGTAATTAACCATCTTATTGAGTAACCAACAATGAAAAAATAGTAGGTAATGATGTTACAGCAAAACAAAAAAAAATTAAACATTCCAAAGAAATTTTCATTTCAATTACCAATAGAAAATCTTTTTCTGCAATAATCGCAATGCTTCGTACAATTTACATTAAAATATTTTTTTCATTAATGTAATTAAATACAACCACGTAAACCAACAATGCTTTCTAACAAATACTAGATTACTTGTCAATTGACAAACATAAGAATAGGTACGTTAAATGACCCTAATTTTACACATAAGGTAATGAAGCTGTGCACCGCTTCATTTGAACTGACCCGCGTGTCAAATACATCTAATTACACAGACAGGTCTAATTAATGGCAACTACTATAATTACATCTAATTAATAAATACGCCAGGATAATATGACTAGTCACAATGGGGTATCTATTTATTACATAAAAATCTCGTACATTGGTGAATACAGCTAGTATGTAATTTCCAATTGAATTTTTTGAGAATACAAATGTACCATACCTTTATGATATTACTCAGGTAACGCAGAATGATTAAACCTAAATGGTTAAATATACTTTTAAAAAAATTACATAATTAGATATTACAAATGCTGTTTAAGATCAGCGTATTGTGATGTGGACTTTAGTAGATATGTTACGGGCCATGTGATAAACCCGGGCCGTATTAATAATTCCCGGGCCGTATTAATAATTCCCTACTCAATTGGGCAATGTGATAAAAATAGTGTAATTAATCACTTTTCCCGGCCATTATGATAAATTCCCAACCCATATTGGGCAAAGTGATAAAAAAGGTTATTTGAAGTGTTTTGCTAACTAAATCTAATTAAACTTACAATATTTTCATGAAAAATTAAAAGAAACATCAATTGAACATAGCAATTTAAAAATAAACACTTAAAAAAGCAATTATTGATATAATTAATGTCCTACTTTTATTTAGATAAAAATATTACTTGATGATGAAAAGTCGTTAACGTGTGTTATGTTCGTGACTAGGGGAATTTTACAAGGTCATAAAAAAAATAACCCTAACCTATATCCATCAAATTAGTCTTCCAGTTCTTAGGTGGTCTAAAATAGGTTAGGGTTATTTTTTTTTGTGACCCTTAAACATTTCTTATCATAATGCCCGGTCCAAGTGATAAATACAAGCCATCTCAAACACTGATTTATTACATGGACCAAGAGGCGTCGGGAATTATTAATACGGGCCGGTCAAAGTGATAAATTAATCACTTTGCCCGACGCTCTTGGGAATTATTAATAAAGGCCGGCCCTTATTAGGCCATAATTCCCGATTAATCACATGGCCCGTAACAGATATAGCAAATTAAATAAACTTGCAATGTTTTATACAAGTATGAATAAAGGTTTATTTTTGTGATTCTTCATAGATATCTTATAAAAATATAAATAATACATAGGTATGTTTAATATAATCAGCACAATCATTTTCTTTGTCAAACCAGCCTGAATTGCCGAAATAAGTTTGCCTGCCATTAAATTACAATTAGTAAAAAAATATTGAATTACATAATCTCATCCTGATTCAAAATATAGGTACATTAATTGCTGAAGAAACTCGACTTTTTAGGAGTAAATATATCACGCCTACTTATCTGTTAGCAAGAACCTAATGGTGTAAAAGTATCCTCAATAGACTTATGACACAATTTATAACAGGCTTTGGTTACTGAAATAAAAGTATTTTCCCTTTACCTTCAACAAACATTTCTAAGACTATCAGGTATCTATAAATATCGTTTCCATATTTCAGTTGCTAAGTCTGACACTAATTAAAAATAAAAGAGCATAGGTATCTGTTTGCTATTTTGATTAAAAATTCTGTTGTGTATTTTGTTATTTAAAAAAAATTAAGTACTTCCAGTAATTGGTCAAAACATAAAAAGGTTTTAACAATCAACTAAACTATAGAAAAAAAATAATACTGAAAACAATAATTAGCTATTTTTATATATATTTTGGTACTCTCTTGTAGGTATTGTAATTATATATTTCCATTTAAAAGATGTTAAATTAATAATATGCAGTGATTTTGTGAATAATTATGATATGCAGAATGTTACTAAATAATATATACATACAATACATGTTATAATGAAGCACAAGTACTTTTTGTGCTATGAATTATTTATTATTACATTTTAAAATTTTGGACATTGGGAGTTTGTGACATTGCCTTTCATTTAGTATCAAATTGCTCATTGCTCATTTTGTTGTACATATAAAATTCTACGACTACTTAATCGGAGAGCACTGCTTACGTTGGTGGAACAACTTCCTCATTGCTCCATTAGATACATAAAATCTAAATGTTTAACAAAAAATAATAAAAAATGTGATATAGCAAAACCATAAAAAAATATTTTTAATAAGTATGTCCACTAACATATGTATTGCTGCAAGTCACCTTTTTTTAAATTTAAATTTACATTCTTGTGCTTACCGTAGCTTAAAAAACATTACAACTATATCAATGGGAATATGCCAAAATATATTAAAATTAAGTTTGTTCCTAATTTCACACTTTGGTAACAAAAGCTATCAACATTCAGTCAATTGTATAAATTTTGAAGAGCTTATCTAACTATACATAAATCAATCACAAATCTTGAGTCATACAAACACTATTCTTACTTCCATTATGAGTGCAGGAGTAATCAATTAAGTATTTGTGCACTTACACTAACAACAAAACCGAATGATATGATAAAAACTGGACTCATACAGTCACTGGTATCTTTACCTCTTTGTTGACTATATAGAATTTATGTTTCTTTCCCAGCACTCCCCAAATTACAGCAATATTTTCTATCACAATGTTAAATGGAATAGTAGCAAGAGCCCCACAAACAAATAAACAGAATTTCAAAGGTCCAAATCTGTAAATTGGGAATGACTTTATAACACCAAATATGTACATGTATATATTTACAGCACCTATAAATCCACACACTAGATCCAAAAAGTAAGGACATGGAATTGGACAAATAGCAGCTAACAAAATATTGCTTGTTGACAATGGAAGTGTTACCCAAGAATAACATGATATACCTAAGAAAATTTTATTAAAAAGAGGTATTTCTTTAGAATGTACCACCAAAAGGATACCTTGAATCCATCGTTTTCTCTGTTGCATAAAGTCCCACAGAGTAAAAGGTGACTTTTCCCACATCTCACCTTCCACAAAATTGAATGTATACCCCTCCATATATGCCTTCATTGCAAAATAGCAGTCTTCAGCAACAGAACCATCAAGACCATTGTCAAAGGAAACTTTTTTCTCTGCACTTGCCTAAAAATAATGAAAAGTTAGTGTGTTTTTTTTTAAATCATTTTTAAGTTTTTTTTACTAAGCATTAAAAATATATTACCTGTGTAACAACATAGGACCCTTTCCAACTGAACAATGGCTTGTGGAACAGATAAAACTGAAACCGGAGCTTGCCCATGTCATCAGCAACACGAAAACTGTCAGCTAATGTTGTCACCCAATTGATAATATTTTCATTGGCATATGTAATAAGACCTTGACCAAATTGGTGTTGGCCATCCAGTACAAAGTTCAATATGCCTCTAATTGAATTTTCAGTTAACAGTGTCTCTTCATCCAAATGGACAATCCAATCTGTCTCAGCAAGGATATTAACATTGTCTTCTAAGCAGTACTGTAAAGCTCGTGATTTGAACAATGCTCCAGTTTTAGTCTTGTACTCTGACGGCACAACCACTTCTCTCACTCTTCTATGTTTAGGCAAATTTATTGCTTTATCAGTTACTACTTCAACCATAAAATTTTCCATTCCAACATCAATGCACAAGTTCATGTTCCTTGTCACATTATCCCTGACAAGTTTTGGAAAATCACCTCTTGTGACTACTCTGATGCATATAAAAGGTGCAAGCAATGGCGATCCTTTAAGTTGCACTTTACCCGGGAAAGCATTGAAAAATATTAAGCCCGCAAAGTTGCACAAAACCTGGGGTATAGTAAGTAAAGTTAACAATCTTAAGATGTATAAAATTAAGGTTCCATAAATTCCATATGTCCCCCAGGGATCTACCACTTCTTTTTTTTCTTCATCCAAGTTTATAGCTCCAGCAAACACAAGAAAGAAAAATATAAATGAAACAAATGAAATGCAATGCATTAAATGTTTCACCCTTCCTCTCAACATTCTGAAACAAAGCAAAATCATTACATTACTAATAATAATTAAACACAAAATATATATATATTAATTTGTGGAAATGTTATTTGAGATTTATTTTTAAATGTTACGGTACTTATTTAGGTATAAATGATCGGACAAAAAATTGGTAAGGATAACTTAAGGATAATAATGAGTAAAATACATTTGGCTACTATAAGATTTAACTACTTCAATTGACGATTTAGGTGTATGAAAACCAAACTATAGAAGCCTATATTACGTAAAGCAATCAAATTTATTACAGAATATAGTAAAAATAAACCATTATTTCGCATATAAATATTGGATCGATGTTTCTTTAACTTACCTTGAATTGCAAGAAATCACTAGAGTAATTATCACAGTCTAAAAAGAAAGAACTTAACGGCTTACTATAAATAGTAAAATGACATATAATTAAGAATGTTTAATGTTATTCAACTACAAACATTTTAACGCATACTGTAAATCCACACACGCCCTCACACACAAAGCACAAAATTCTATTTCATTACACTCAGTCAGTGAGACTGACTGTCACTCGCAGAATGAATGATAAAATAATTCAATACAAGAAATGGAACTTATGATAACCGAGATAAGAAATAGATTGATAAAATAATGCTGTTATTTGGAAACCATTATTTCATGAAATTTGTTAATTGACATTCATTTAATGAACTAAATATTTCTGAAAAAGGGAGCTAAAACTAAAAGCGATTTGTTTGCAAAGTCGTACGTATTGTTTGTGTTCAAAAATTCAAAACAAAATCACCCAATTTACATTAGCAAAGTTTAAAATTTTATCACATAGTCTAGGGAGCAGAACAGTTAAGTATTTTTACCTAATGTTAAAATCAAAATTGGATGGTCCCTTCCCTTTCATTAATTATTGATGATCCGTTCATCCCGGCCATTCCGCTTTTCAACGAATGGCCTAAACATTACCAATGCATGGCTACATACATTAAAAAAATGTTTTGACAGCAGCAGACAGAAGAACAAAGTCAAAAGGAGACAAATTGATAATCGAAGTGACGTTGTTTGGCAGCTGTTTAGTTGGCTGGTGGATTATAATGTGTATTTGCAAATAAATTTTGTAGTTTTTATTATTTTATAATGTATGTTACGTTAACTAAAGTACGAGATACTAGGTCATGTAAGCTGGTAACGGAAATACTAATCATAATGTAAAATGATGAAATTAAACCATAAGAATAGAGCTGCGAAGAGAAAGTGTCTCAAAAAGTAAATAACGGGTCGATAGAAATATGTCTGTCCCTGATTTATCCGTCGGATGTCGATTTGCAGATTATTTTGCGATATGTGGGCTCGACTTTGACTCCGGTTTAGAGCCAGACAGACTGTGCGGTATGTGAAATGAAGAAATCAATCTCGAGTATTGATCTGCTGTGTTGATTCTAAAATTGACATCTTCTGTTTCAGGCGATAATTTACATGTCTCTCCTTTGGATCGCTCTTACAAAGGCAAAGTGTTAGCACATTACCCCGATAACATTCAAAGTAATCCTTTTGATGAACATGCAGTGTGCATGGTAAGATACTTCTTTGTATATTTTTTTGACTTTCATTATTTTTCAAGCAGATATGTAGGTAGATTATTTTGGGATCTAAGGAAATGCTTACTATTTCGTCATTTGAATATGAATTCTTTTATATACTTGTTATATTTGACACCACTTCAAAAATACAGATTATGGAAAAATCTCAAATGTAAAAAGATTTGTTACAACTACATAGCTTTTATTTAATATTATTCGTTTTTTTTATTTATTTCTAGGGTGCCTAAATTACAATTAATAATATGTTACAAAAATAAAACATTTTTAATATGGGTCTCTTTGATCTGATCCCGCTGTTAATATTATTTTCTGTTACTGGAACAAGTTAATGATTTTTTTTTTTTTTTTTTTTAACTGACCCCGTGTTAAGTAGCTTAAGCACTTGTGTTACAGACATCAGAATCAACAGTGCTATTACAAATATACATAAATAGATACATATTACACCCAGACCAGGACAAACAGACATGTTCATGCACACAAAATGTTTGTCCTGTGCGGGGATCGAACCCGCGACCTCTTGCGTAATAGGCAACATCTTGTCTATTACACCAAGCGGGTCGTCAATATGAACATAGTAAATTGTTTTGCAAGTCAAACTATTTTCACCCTTCCAGTGCCATGATATGTATAGCCTGTTATAATATTTATTTCAATATTACAATAATGTCATATTTAATTACGTGCGATGGTGGCCTAGGACATACGCAAGGTCTGTGGTTAAAATCCAGGCCCATTCCTCTGGATTTTTCGAAATATGTGTGTTGATTAGTGTAATTTTTATGTTTGTATTTGTCATTGAGCCGTTTGGTGTAATGGTAGGGAAGTCGGCTATTACACCAAAGGTTGCGGGTTCGATACAAACATTTGTGTGCATGAACATGTCTGTTTGTATCAGTCTGGGTGTTTCTATGTATAATATGTATGTATTTACAAAAAAAAAGTATATAAGTAATGTTTATCCGTTGTCTGGCACCCATAGTACAAGCTATGCTTAATTTGGGGCTAGATGGCGCTGTGTGAAAAATGTCCAGAGATATTTATTAGGAAACCTGCACATTCAGATGGTTTCTGACTTTAGTTCAGTTAAATCTAAATGTCTCACCATGATCCAATCTGTCTGGTTCTATGGGTTACGAAGGTCTGATGCCAGTTGCTTCACTGTAATAACTAGGCTCGCCCAACAATGGATCATGGTCAAAGCAGACCCCACACAGAAATGGGATAAACGCTAGGAAGAAGAAGAAGAGAAGAGTCATTTTTGATTATCACTTTTAGGCAAATTTACTTCATTGAAAAATTTTAACAAAATTATTATATTCTATTTCAGTTATGTTTACCAGCTGGTCTACAGTTTAGGACACAGAAACACTGTTTAGAGCCTAAATTTCACAGCTTTGTAGTGACTCGGGAAAATGCATCCCGATACTATGGCTACAGTCTCATATTCTATGAAGAAGTTAGAAATAGGAACATCTGCAGTGCTATGCATACATTGCAGGTATAAAAGAAAGCATACTTTTTATTGTAAAATTAGTAATTAAACCTTCTACTTCTACTTTATAGTGGGAATAATGAAAGATTAAAAAAAAGTAAATAAGTATTCATGAACAAACCTATTCTTAAAATAATATAAAGCTTTCTGTCTTACATAGTTAATTATTTCTATGTTAAAATGTTCATTAATTTACTTTTAAAAACTAATTTTTATAATTTTTTATTTTTCCTAAAAAAATAGGATTATGTATGTTAAAAAATCAATTTATTTTTCAGGCTATGTATATTACTGAGTTGTCAAGTGGGCAGACCCCTCCAGGTTATAGAAAAGGTTCTGGCAAAGAAAGCTCCAGATCCCTTCCCAGGTCATTCAAGCTCACTCCTCATAGTGGAGCAGCCCTCACATATTATGACATAGCCAAAGACAAACTGTATGTAGCCAAAAGTATAGCTCTCATTTGCCAGTATCCATATGTCAGAGTTGCACAATTGTTTTTAGAGAATTTGTTTAGGTGAGTGTCATTTTAATACTTTACTTATTTTTTTTTATTCTATAGCTTATTGGCTCTTTATATAGACAGGCATGAAGGGGGTCCTGGGTTATTTGATGTTAGTATGGAAGTGATTATTGTAATGACACCATTATGCCTTGCATGCTAAATGATGTTAAGGTAAAAGTAATGGTTTTAGTTCTTAATGCACTACAATAATCCTGCCCAGCTATCATTAAGATGGGCTGCCAAAGACTATGATGATTGTTTATCAAAAGTACCTTATAAAGAAACCTTTCTGTTTGTAACTCCAAAACTAATTTGCAAATAGTTAATATACTATAGTAGAGTGATAAAATAATATCCCCTTAACGATTGCTTCTGATTTGTTTTTTTGACTGTGTACAGGTCATTACCCCGTCAGCCTGGGCCAGGATTGAGTCCAGAATCTTATGTGTATAATTTGCTTTACGAAGTCCCAGTGCCACTACCAGGTCAAGCATTACGTCTGTATGTGCCGCCGTCGGAACCTCATCTTGATCCAATCCCAGTTGTAAGTACTACTTTCTAATCATCTTACGAAATTGATTTACTAGTTCCCAACGATAGTATGTGTATTCTATCAAAACCGGCCAAGAGCGTGTCGGACACGCCCATGAAAGGGTTCCGTATTTAGTAAGGGCAACTGCACGTGATGAGTTGGTCGAGTTGTATAAAAATAACTATGTACGATACAGAGTTCAATATAGTTTTCGTTGAAAGTACTTACTTGGAGGTATACATCACATTTTTTTCAGAATTATTGTAATAGTATTTCAAAAGTTAAGGGGGGGGACGCTCTAATTTTAACTTTATTTTTATTTATTTATTTAATCTTTATTGTACTACACAAAATATTGTACAAAAGGCGGACTTAATGCCTCATGGCATTCTCTACCAGCCAACCTTTAGGGCTAATCAGAAAGTGAAGTAGGTAGTGCTGATCAAAATTAAATAACTAAACATATACATACATACAATATACATAAATTACTATACATTTATTAAATAACTATACTATACATACATGAATAAATACATTATAAATAATAGATGATGCATGTTATCTACTGGGATAGTTAGACGACGATTGAGAAGGATCCACAAGGAAGTACCTATGCACTAGAAACTTAAATGCTTGTTTACTCGGGGCCCGTCTAATACTTTCAGGGAGAGCGTTCCATAGACTGATAGCTTTAAGAGTGAAAGAGTTCGCTACAAAACCGGAGCGGTGAGAGGGAGTGGCAAGCGTTAACCTGTTGGCAGATCGCAACTGCCGGTTATGTGTCGAACTTAGCAGTTGGAAATTAGATTTAAGATAAAGAGGGGCATTCGGGTCATTGAGAAGAGAATAAAGTGTGGAAAGAATTCTGGCATTGCGGCGAAGTGGGACAGGCAACCATTTAAGTTGAGTACGGAAGGAGGAGACGTGATCGTATTTTCGAAGATTGAAAATGAAACGTATGCCAGAGTTGACCAGACGATCCAATTTGCTGAGAAGGTCAGAATTTAAATCAGAAGTACACACATCGGCGTAATCAATCAAGGGAAGTATAAGGGTTTGCACAAGGGTAATCTTAGTAGGGATCGGAAGAAAGTTCTTAAGTCTATAGAGAGCACGGAGAGAGGAGGTAACTTTACGGCAGACCTCATGAACGTGATTGGACCAACCGAGTGTGTTGTCGATATGCAGACCCAAGTCCTTGACACTGTTACAGAAAGGAATTGGGACACCCTCAAATAGGACTGGGGAAATGGAACCTACATCAAGCAAACGTATAAAGTGATTACTGCCTACGATTATGGCTTGACACTTGTTTGGGTTAACTGCCACACCAAACCGGGCAGACCACGCCGCAATAGATTTGTTAAGGCCCGCAATAGCTATGTCAACATCATTGATATGGCATTGACGATACAGCTGAAGGTCATCAGCATACAGATGGTAAGAGGAGTCAAGAAGGACAGTAATAGAGTTAATGAAGATTGAAAAGAGTCTTCTCTTATATAGAATGAAAAAATAAGGAGATAGAATACCACCCTGAGGCACGCCCGTTGGGACATCACACCAGCACGAGACGGTTTCGTCAGCTTTCACTGCCTGCTGACGGCAACGAAGATAGGACGAAAACCATTGAACAGATAATGGGGACAGACAAAGATGAGAAAGCAAGGAAAGTAGGACATCATGATCAACAGTGTTGAAGGCGTTGGAGAAATCAATAAGGGCAAGCACAGTGATCATGCCACTCTCCATGCCAGCTCTAATGTCTTCAGTTACCTTGAGAAGAACTGTGCTAGTGCTATGTCCAGGGCGAAACCCAGACTGATATTGACAGAGAAGATTATTGTTAAACACAAATTTTGAGAGTTGGGAATGAACAACTGCCTCTAAAATTTTGGAGAGAAAAGGTAATATGGAAATAGGCCTAAAGTTATTGAGAATAGTGGGATTCGTTATCTTAGGAAGTGGAATAACATAGGCCTTGCGCCAGATGCTTGGAAAAATTCCTGATTCTAAAGAAACATTAATAATGTGAGTAATTAATGGAAGGATAAAGTCAAGTAGCAAGGTCACCATAGTGCGACTGATCTCATCACACCCAACGGCATTCGATTTCAGCGACTTAATGATCCTACCAACGTGATCACAAGAGACAGGTGAAAAAGAAAAAGTGTCTAAAAGTAGTGGCGGAAGAGAAGAAATCTCAGAAAGTGTTAAGGTTTTCCTATTTTGATCTAAGCGAGAGGAGGTAGAGAAATGAATGTTTAAATCATTTGTATTAATATATCTCGAGACTGGGGGGGTTTGATCCACAAGGTTTCAAAGCAATTTTTGTTGTATTTAAAAATACCTTTTTAACGATACCCCACACGATGGGGTAAGTCAATTTTTTTTTTTCGAATTTACTTTTCGCTGTATGGGAGGGGGGTAAAAAAATATTATTTTTCGTTTATTTTAAAAACCAATTCCTGAATTATCGGTATACATTTCTCCACCAATTTTCGTGGCAATCGGTGCTGAAACGGCGGAGAACGAGCCAGGACAGACAGACAGACAGACAGACATGACGAAACTATAAGGGTTCCTAGTTGACTACGGAACCCTAAAAACGCGGTGAATAGGAGTAAAACGTTACGGCATGAAGGTTAACTCACCTTTCCTATATAGTTCTCGTTTTAAACTGCATTCTTCAGGCCCCTTAGTCATGTCTATTACATTATTTAATAAACTCCCAATGTCCATAAAAAATATTAGTGAACGAACAGTCATGAGCACCAACATGTAAATGTCGTGGTTGAAATGAATGTTTCATGAAATGGCCAAATCAGTTTGATCAGATCGTGACATTTTCTACATTTCTTTGGGACGGAAAACTTGTTAGACTGATGTAGGTTAAGGTTTTTTTTTGTAAGCCCTTTTAAACTTTCCCCTTTCACATTATTGGGTGGACGCAATAATTATTTTTCTGAAATGTAGATGATTTAACGATCTGGTCAAAGATAAGTAGTAAGTTAAGACTTGGCCATTCATGAATTGTTCATTTCAAGTATATGGCCACGAAATATACACATCGTCAAACAAATCGAATCTTATGTCAAAACAGTAAAGTTTATATTTGAATATCGGTGCTCATGAATGAACAACAAGCCTCTAAAAATCTTTAAAAACATTTTAAAATGAAAAGCATTTTAATTGTGAAAACGAATATCTAAATAAAAAAAAAGAGTACATTACATCTTAGCTTTTATTATAATCTTCTCTCTTCTAGTTGCTGTGCCCTGCAGGGCCTATATGATCCTTGTTAATGTTGTGATTGGTTTATTATATAAAACGCAAACTGCTTTCATACATTATAACTTGGGTCTCTAAGGCAAAAGTGGATAAGATATTTACTTAACAGGCATGATAGATCTACGACCGCGTCAATCCTTAACATCTGGTTAGACAGTGGTCAAAAGCTTGTCTATCAACAACTAGCCTACCGCCTGCAGTTTCTCCAGCGCGTAATCTTTTTTCAAATATCCCCCTTTCCCCCCACATTTCCGGGATCAAAAATACCCTATGTTCACCGGGGATAGTGTAGCTAGCCAACAGTAAAATAATTAATAAACTCGGTCGAGTAGTTTTTGAGTTTATTCGTTACATACAAAAATACAAATCTTTCCTTTTCATAACATTAGTGTAGATAAACATAAAAATATAATCTATTTTTATTGATTTTCATAACAAACACTGAAACAACCCAACATGCAATTAAAATTTATATTTTCCTTTCAGGTGATAAGAATGCCAAATCCGCCAGAAGAGTTACCGCTGCTTGACTATCCATTACGTGTTATGTTCCAAGTACTTGGAGTAGAATGCGTCGTTCAGCTTTTTACTTGCGTCCTACTTGAACATCAAGTTCTGCTCAGATCTTCTGGTAATATAATTTTTCTACTGTTTTAACTTTATCAATGTCTACTGGTGATTTATCGTTTCAACTTTGTTAATAAATGGTCAGTTATAGAGGTTGCTAAAAAAAATTTAACACAAGTGTTATGTTTTATAAAATAGCTATTTTAAGAGATAATTTATGACATAAGTATATAAATATAAAGGTAAGTTTATAAAATTGTTATTAATTATAAAATAACAACAACAGGTAAATACAAAAACATAACTAAAAAGAACACATTTCAGATTACAACAAGCTTATGTTAGTAGCCGAATGCATAGTATCTCTACTGCTGCCCTTTACTTGGGCTCACGTATATGTGCCCATCCTGCCTGCGCCACTCTACCATTTTCTTGACGCACCTGTGCCCTTCATTATGGGTAAGTTACCTGCTACTAAATTTACTTCATCAAAATGTTTATCTTGAACATAATTATGAGCATTATTTAATATCCTTTTATCGTAATCATAATATTGTATTATCGTAACAAATCTTATTTATCGCTCGCTCTTGCTTCGAACGGGCGCAACTGAATTTACCATTTTCTCTAGTATATTATGCATGCATTATACATTTAAACAGTCCTTAAAAATCACTTTATCTAAGTATACATAAAAACCGTATCAGAATTCGTACCGTTGTTTTAAATATCTAAAGAAGCATTCATAACGACGGACAGACGGCGGATACCGACTTTGATTTGTACTATGTAGTGAAGTAGCATGTGCAGTTTAAACTGTTATTGACCATTATTTTTACTTTCTGAAACGATGGAGCGTTAGGTTTAAAATTAAAATTATATCTAAACTCGGTAGGTCTTCACGGCGAAAGCGGTGCTATGAGTATAGGCCCCCACGGACCGCGTAGCATCGCGCTGGGTTCCGAAGCGGCTCTTTGCCTTGTTGACATCGACAAGCCGGACATACAGCTCCCTGAAGAATTACCCATATTCCCCGATCGGTCTAAGTTCATTGACGAACTTAATCACTTTCTGGATGTACATCAGGTAAGACTACATTGAATTTGTGGAAAATAATAGATAATAGTTAGTTACTCAATTTGACAAATTCTTCGTCATAGTATTATGTAAATAGATATACAGGTGATGACTAATACTATAATCTGCTATTAAGTCAATTACATTTTCTATCTGATAGCTCAGGATAGATAATTATAATCTAATGATGGATTTTCCAAATTATCTATAGTAGGGTAGGCAAACTGATGGCACACGTGCCATTGACGGCACGCGACACAATGTTTTGGGCACTTTGTCGGTCATAAAACATGTATTGAATACAAAAACGTGTAAAGTATCAGTATCAGAAAGTCAAAATGATTTGATCGCACGTCAATGATCCCATTAAAACATTTTTTTTTAATTGCCCGTTGATTCATAAAGATTCGCCCACCATGTTCTATAGTACTGTAAATAGTCGTTCTTGGTGATTTTTTTACATGAAGGTAAAAATAATGAAATGTTTTGTTTTGTAACATTTTTTAACAGATCCAAAGACCTGAAACGGAGCCGACAAAGCTTGGAGCGCCAATAAACGGAACGTCCTACAAAAATATTAATGACAGCATGAGCAGTAGTTGCACATTACCCTCAGGTAAATCTAACTACTACTATCAGAGTAAATTAAGTTAAACATTATTTCAAATGAAAACATGTTTCATCGTTCGTGCAATAGATGTTCGCGTTATGTGCATTGTACGTGACCTTATAACATCCGCCTCTATTAGCGGTACTTTAGCTTAGCATTAATGTGGTAATTATCAAAAAATCATAAATACTAAACTTTTCATGAACAAGATTCGTAGGTGTAAAATAGACATTTATATAAAAAATAAAATTTAAATGATTACAATGCGATATAATCTTATAGTTCTTATAATGCCTTCCGAAGCACGGAATAATGATACGTTCTAATAAAGTGTACACATTTAGGACGACCCGCTTGGTGTAGTGGTAAAGAAGTTGACTATTAGACCAAGAGGTCGCGGGTTCGATCCCAGCACAGAACAAGCATTTGTGCGCTTGAGAACATGTCTGTTTGTCCTGGTATGGATGTTATATGTATCTATTTAAGTCATTGATATACAAAAACCCAAGATACACAATCAACGTCTCAAAAACGTCCCCAAAAAATAAGTGCAAAATGCACAACAGCCTTGCGTCACCCGCGTCATCGCAATATTAAACACTCCCTTGTGAAAACAATCTTAACTAATATAAATAAGGTTTAGTTTGCAATGCAAATAATAATGTAATGTTCATAGTTTGACTCTGAGTTTTTGGTGACAGTATTGACTGTTACTTTTGTTTGAGACTGTGCATCTTGGGTTTTTGTATATCAATGATTTAAGTATATTTGTAATACCACTGCTGATTATGATACATATTTGTAACACTAGTGCTCAAGCTACATAACACGATATGTTGACATCACAAACATTGATCTGATATCGTGTTGAAATGTATTTTTTTAAATACACGAATTACTCTTGTTGTCTGGTGGCAGGTGGTCTGCGCAGGAAGCACTCGTTCAACGACGTCCTGGACTGGGACGAGAGCCGGCCTCTCAACGCGTCGCCGCCCGCGTCCCCTACCAGAAGAGCTCCGCTCAAGCTCGACGCGTTGCAACGTATCGTCGACATCGTGAAGAGGACTGGTGAGTACACTCCCTGTGTTAAACTTGGTTGTGGTAAAGTGAATCACCTAAAATTGTATCTCATGTCTTTAAGTTACAGTTGAAAATCAATTTAACTATTTTTAATGTTAAATACCGTTGGCACAATACCGTAGTCTGACAAAAAGTAATTTATAACTTTTTGTATATTTTATTTTAAGCATTTTTACATGCTAAGTATTATTATACTTTTGTCTATAACTTTTTAAATTATACCCAAGGCAAGAGGCGCTGGGTTCGAATCCCGCCTGAGCCAACTGAGATCGGATGAATTTTTCTTTGTTTATAATTTATAACTTCTATATTTTTGAGTCTTATGAGGGCTCAAAATATTATAAACTTTGTTTCCAGGCGTGAACATAGATGACGGAGATGCCGATACGGTGATGCCAACGATGAAAAAGAAAGTGCTCAATGACGAGGAACAATACAACGAAGATGTCCGATTCAACTTTGTCATCAGAGAAAAATTCTTGAACAGATTCGTGAACATGTTCCTTATGTACGAGAATTTCGTCATTATGCCGGACCAGGTAAAATCACATTGTGATGAAATAACTTAAATTCCTAAATATTATATTAACGTGATTTCGAGACAGCGAAATATTCCGATTAAAGTTGAATGAAATGAAGAAATGTAGATAAATATTTCGTAACTTTATTCTTGTTTCGACATTTTCGTGTTAGGCCTAGCAAAATTTTATTTACCTTTTTCTTGTTTTTTGATGAAAATAATAAACTACCTACAGAAACTTTTTGTAATCGTACTTGAAAAAGTCTCTTAGCTCTTAAAATATTTTTGGCTGATTTCTAAATCACATCTCGGGCGATTAACCTAAATTATCAGTCCCGTTTAAATATGAAAGTCATGCAAAACGTCTCAGGACCGCGACTCGTGGTTGTCGGCGCGCGAATCGATGGTCAACTTCGACAAGGCGTCGTTCCTCTCCGACCAGCCGCAGAGGCACCGGCCGTTCCTCTCGCGCTTCCTCGAAACGCAGATGTTCGCCACGCTCATCGACAACAGGATCATGGCCAACTGGGGCGAGTACGACGCCAACCTGCAAGTCTTCGAGAATCGCATCAAAATCGCCAGGTTAGTAAGCTCGTTATATACTCGGTGGTGTGCATGAAATTGAAATGAAAAAGGGGGTATGATATGACGGATAATCGTTTGAATGATGAAATGGATTTATATGTTTGATTTTTTGGAGATTATATACTTATTTATGGATTTTTTTTATTATGATGATAATAATACTTTTATATAATAAATAATTTATTGAAATTCTATTGATTTTACATTATATGGGATATGATATGACTAATCTTGTTAAAGAATTTGCATTCTAATATATTTTATGTTGATGTGTTTACTACTCGCATAAGATGCACGAATGGTAAAGAAATGGAACGGAATGAATGAAGCGGAGCCAGAATACGGGTGCGAATGTTAAGTCGATCGAGTCGGCAAATGTGTGGGGAAACGGACCACGCGGTATTGCGTGTGTCGGGCATGGTGCGGTGACGGTGCGGGTGTGTGGTTGCAGACGGCGGCTGGGCGAGACGGGGCTGGCGACGCGCGGGTACAGCGTGTGGGCGGGCGCGAGCGGCGGCGGCGCGTGGCGCGCGGAGCTGGAGGTGGGCGCGGCCGTGGAGCGCCTGCCGCACCGCGCCGCGTACTACCGCGCCTTCCCCGCGCGCCTCGACCCCGCCGCGCTCGCGCCGCCGCCCGCCTCCGCCGAGCGCAGGTGCCCGCCGCCACCCGCCGACCCCTCCCACTCCCCCTCCCCCTCCCCCGTGACCATCTAGTGACGCAGCTATTTTCATTGCAGTCGTTCCGATAAGCGATTCTCTTTTTATGAACATGCCTGTTGAAATGGCCTGCCAGGTGCAGATATGTAGTAGCATTTGTCATTTCCATGTTGACAGTCGGCTTAAGATGCCTGTTTTCGTCCGCTTTAAAAAACCGGGAAATGAAGCGATTCGAATTAATCCGCTCCAACGTTAGCATGGGGCCTAGCGAGCGAGTATACAAAGAGTTATTCTGACCGTCCCTCGAAACTATTGGAATGGTTTGCTCGATTAAAAATGTCTCAAAGAGTTTATTATTTATATCGTTTCGGATAAACTAGTTAATTTTTGCTAATGTGCTAATTAAGTAAATAACTTGAAAATTAACAGGAATGTAGCATGACTATTTAAAGGGACTTCTAGAATATCGTTATTTAATTGATAAATGCATGTTATTATGAATTCCAATTGGGATGTGTGCATGCCCATTTAAGTATCAAATTGATTTAATTGAGGACAGTTTAAAGTAAAGTCCTAATGTGGCCCTAGCATCTACTTCAGTAGTAGTTAACCTGCCATGTTACTTTAGTACAAATGCCACTCATTATTATTTTGAATCATAAGCTGTAGGGTATTTAAGCATTGAGCTAGCTGCCTCATCGGACGCGCAGGGAATTCCTCATTTAATGTGTCACGGAGTATAAAACATTCCGACTTTGCCGTAAACTTATAGTAGGCGCATAACTAAATGCCAATCATTTTAAAAGATATATTATTAACAACCACTCGTATATTTTGGTTTCCAAAAATAAAGTTGAAAAGTTGAAACCCTCTGACTAAAGTGCCATTAAACATTCGTCCTTTTAAAATACCTACTATTATAAGTTTATGTCGAATGGATTCATTCGGACTTGAATTTTATTTATTCCTTTTCTTATGACAAAGTGAAAGTTGCGGTGTAAGTGTATTGTTTTATTTTCTGTGGCTTGTCTCGCTGCATTGTTTCGTACTGTATCGGTGCTCACTCTTGCATGTCGCCGATTCGCGCACACCGAGTTAACAATAAACGTAATTAGATAAACCTTACGTATAAAAGCTTCTGAGTGGTGATAAAAAAAAATATCCAAGCCAGTGTCCTGTCCTGT
The DNA here is from genome assembly GCA_958496325.1 of Nomophila noctuella. Taxonomy (NCBI): domain Eukaryota; kingdom Metazoa; phylum Arthropoda; class Insecta; order Lepidoptera; family Crambidae; genus Nomophila; species Nomophila noctuella. Next base: position 8,932,661 of record OY292486.1, on the reverse strand, counting down.
GTTAATTCTCAAACTCTTTGTCATAAGCGGTTCTTCCTTACTGTATTCATAGAGATGTTGCATTATTAAAAGCTTGGGCGATTACCAATAGATAAACGTCTAAAACATATTTTTATCTCTTCTCATTGGCAAAATAATGCAAAATGATGACTTACTAAAAATCTATCACAATGTAAATTGTATGCATACACAGCATAAAAGTAGATGAGATTATCAATAACCAATGTTACCTCGGTGCGTTGTTTTATATTGATCATTTATCATTGTTAATTCTATTGCGACAAATTGAAATTATTTTAACTTAAGACTGCTTTATGTGATAGCATGCAAGTACCTATATGAGCCTGGACTGTGGTTAGTGATTGTATATTCGACAAGGCACTACAGTGTAGTGCATGTAATTAAAATGCAGTAGATATTTATTTTGCCTGCTTACAAATATTAAAGGAAGTTAGGAAACGAAAAATGTTGGTACCTTTTATAATTAAAAATACAATAGCTTCAGAAACTGCATTCCGAAATCCGCTCATATTTTTATTTTATTTTTAAGACTCAGTGCATACATCGCGAAATTCAATGCATCCTTCAGCCATATCATCTCAAATATTACAGTATTCCATACAATAAAAACTATCATGGATCGCCGAGTGACTACAGTCACACTGCATGGGTAAATATCATGTTGTTATTTTATTGACACCAGACTTATTTTTTAACATAGTACACAATGCAGCTTCCTCGCAAGAGCACTCAATCAAATACATTTTTCCTATTAAATATAATTAAGCAAGTTATATATATGTTTGAGTTGCTAAGGCTATTGCTTGTCAATTTGAACTGCCAGAAGAATGCAGCTTAGTAAATTATTGAAAGTAGACAGCTTCACTTGCAGCTTTGTAATTTGTTATCAATCACATGAGCACTTTTCGGAACGCAGGCTATGTGGCTATTTGCGTTAGCTAATGTATGAACGTTATTCCTGACTAAGCGGTACATTGCCTTAAGTCAGATCACAGATAACATAGAAAGTGAACTTAATAATTATTATAATACATTGATGTTATTTGCTATATTTCTTAGGGTGTTTGACGTTATTCGAATTGAACAACAATAGGGAATTTCAGACTTGATTTTACAGTGATTTAAGTCTAATAATGATTTGATCATTAACATTTTTCTTTTAGTTTTGGATTAACTATCTGCCGAAGCGATTTCGCCAGACACACTACGCAATCAAACATAAAATTAATTAGTTAAGTTTAGATGACTAAAGTAAAAAGTAAATTAATATCTGAAGTAAATTAATATCGTCAAATTCTCTTAAATATGGAAATAACAAGAAGAAATGTAAAACTAAAGGTCAATGGCATATCCTATTCCTTGATAAATAATCCAATATCACGGTTACATGATTTGTAAAATATTATCTTAAATTGTTAAAAAAATATTTATGGATGATGGGATATGGCAGTGGCGTCTTTATTTCGGATGCATCGGTCTATTACATTATTTTCTTTTTTAGATAAATCAAGAAGTCAAGCGTTTGTTGCAGTATTTAGAGATTTGTTTAATCTAAAAAATCTTATGCCAAATGGTTTGTTTGTGTATTTTTATATAGAGGTAAATACAAAGAATCTCATTTTAGTTTATCTTAAAAAACTTCATTTAGCATATATTAATTTATGTATTAAATTTTTTATTGTAGTTTACTGTAATGTAGGCATTTTAGCGAAGTAAAACGACCTTTTAAGTTTATTGAGGTATAATTTTGTGATCAACTTGATGTAGGTAAGTATTCATTATCTAAAGTTATTTATTAAATTTGAAAAAAAAACTAATGGACAATGAACATGTTAAACCACATCCATTCGTTTATCATGGTAGGTACATATATATATATATTTGTCAAAGAAAATAATATACATACAATTTTAACAAGGTGCTTCCATTATCTCATACTCTGTTATACAACTCTTCTCTAAAATGATAATATTTGCAAAATTATTTATGAATTTATACTATGTTTTGTCAATTTTATATGTGTTACGTACGACTCCAAAATTCGTTATTAGCATCATTCTTAAATATGTTGTTCAGAGTCGTAATGTTTTAGCCATAAATTATGATTTCAATTCACAGTATGTCGTCTCTGGGCAAAATTAGTCCATCAGCAAATTAAAAAAAAATTATACCGTATCACTACGATTCTTCACAGTAAGACTCCTTAAAAATCCAACTTTATTGTGAAAAGGTATAAGAAAGAAACTGATTGACGATGCATTGTGAAATTAAAATTTCTAATTTTTACATTTTGGTCAAAAGGTTAACTAACAAACTCGTATTTATAGACCGTACCTACATTGGCATTTTTATTTTTTTGTGACGTTTCTATATAGGTTTATTATTAGCGCATTATTTGAATGCTGTCTCCTACATGCATGTTATAGTGTAGTTTGTTTGAAAATGCTCATTGATAATGCCAATACTCTATGCATGGCGTGTTGTCCCAATGTGCTTGTCTGAACATAATAAGTTTAAATGCTCATTATAAACATAACTTTTACGAATTTACCTAACCTGTTGATTTTTTTATATTCTATACTACTTTGAAGACCATGTTATTATGAATACCAGGGAATATGTTAAGCCATTTGCAATTTAATTGTCTTTCTATAGTCTTTAATGAATTTCATATTTATTGCTCTAATATAAAGAATATTAATGGAAATGTGATTTAATACTTTGTGTTTGTAATTGTTATTCTTATAGTAAATGTTGTGATAGTGTTTATCGTTGCATGTAATGTGTAGATCGCATGCAATTCAATAATGGAATTTATAATTAACGTTTTATTATTATAAATTTATATTATATTTACAAGTTAATTTTATGGTTTTAAAAACCGTGGTGTAATATAATTTTATGAATTAATAATAATATTTGTAGCAAGAGTAAAGAGTACTCCCATGAAATTCAAATTCTAACTTAATCCTATCTATATTCCATTCACTAGCTAATTTGTTAATTGAATATATTTATGTAAGTATATACTCAATAATTTAATTATTGTGTCCAATAAAGATGTTGAAATCTGTCCCTGTATTTTAAATAATTATACCTTGATTTGTACAGGCCGGTATGAGGCATAAAAACAACACAATTGAATTGCTTAACGCTTTTTGTGCTTGCTTGTTTAGGTTTAAAATGTTGAGCAGTTGTGATTATAACAAATGTTTTCCGTGATTCCAGGACGAATAGTCTAAAGCGGATAAAGAACGCCAAATGGCAAGTAAAGGACTGTCCGCCTGAGCTGCTTCTTGGTGACATCAGCCGAAAACTGTCGACCGACGTGACGCCGGCAGCCATTGCTCAGAATAACAGGACGTTTGTGGAGAAACTCCTCAAGGTATGATGTAAAACTTAAACTGTTTTTTGTAGATAACATTTGCATTTTAATAATGGTGTTTATGCCACTGACATACGACGGTACAAAGTTAAAATGGTTCGTGTTGTGGTGTTGAACATACAGGCCAAACCTGAACTTATCCCAAGAAATATAAAAATATTAGTAAAAGCTGTCCAAGAAATCCCGTATTTGATAGTCACACACCAATCACATAAACCTATCGTTAATCACAAACTCGATGCTTTGCCATATCACAACAATTTTTAAAAGGGAGGCTGCCATCGTGTCTACTTTGAAATATAAGATAACTTAAACAAATTAAATTTAAATTCACAGGAATGTAAGAGTAAGACGAAGCGTATGCTCGTCGAGAAGATGGGTACGGAAGAAACAGATCTAGGGTTGGGCAGTGAAGTGTCGATAACTGGTGTCGAAGAGAGCACCATGATCGCTTCCCTTTGCGACCTTCTGGAGAGGTTGTGGTCCCACGGGCTGCAGCATAAGATGGGCAAGTCGGCGCTCTGGATGCACCTCACCAACTATCAGGAGTTGGAGCAGTGCAGTAACTCCACTAAACCTATCGATCCTAACTATCTGACTCCAGGTAGGTGTTTAGAATAGTGTATGAGTTTCTAATATACCTAATTCACACATTTATTAAGCTAGCATCACATAATATTATTCGATTATTTAATATCTGTTTTATAATATTTTATGATTTACGGTAACGTTTATTCTACTAAGACAACTTACTCTTTTTGCACATTCACACAGTCTGTTTTTTCAGTCAGACATACATTTTATAACTCATAGAAAAAGTATTTTAGACTGAACTAGTGCATTTGCCTTTTTTCCCCTTTTGTGTTGTATTTTAAGTATTAAGTGCTAAACAGCAACCGATGTTTTTAATACCACTAATCACACTGTTCACAAATTATATTATCATTGCTTCTCTAACATGCAGCTTTGGCCTGGTGTGTTTTGCGTAAGCGTCTCGACTGTGAGTAACCAAATTATTGTTTTCGTCAATTTATATTTAAATTATATACATACATTTCATATTATATAGGACCCGATGCACAAATTGCCCGTTCTAATAACGCAGTGTACCATGTACAGTAACCCAGTTTTTATAGTCATCCCATGATACTATAAATAGGTATTTAATTTTAACTTCAACTGTCTCAATTACAGGCCGTTCTCATTTTTGGCTGTTGTTTCTGCTCATAAACTTTCTTTCCCTGTGTCCGCTTGCTGTTCTACCGGGAAAAAATACTTGATGTCCAACTTTGACTAAGAACTAATACATAATTAACATTCTACATCTGTATTCTAATATAAACGAAATAATATTTTAGACCTATCATCTGTGGGGGCGGAGGTGGAAGCCCAACAGAGCACCAGCAGCGGGAATCGGTCTCGAGACAGCTCTCGAGGCGGGTCCCGTGACAGCTCTCGAGACCGACTCAGTAACTCGGGCACTCTCGAGCGCAAGTCGTCGCAGTCTCCCAACCCTATGAGGCCGTTGCCGGAGAGCCTCACATTTGATATGAGGCAAGTATAGTGATTGAAAACAGCATAGCTGTAGCTGTGTGAACTGTATAATGTTACAGTTAAATATAAAATGTAGAACGTAGCTTACGTAGAATATTATAACTAGTGTCGGACCGAAGCTTCGGCTTCGGCTTCGGCCATCTTCGGCCAAAAAATCCTCGCGAAACATTCGGCTTCGGTCCAAAACCCAGCCGAAGCAGAAGGTTTCGCCGAAGGTCTGAGCGACTGTCGAGATTGAACATGCTGTTTCAACAAACTTTTATGTATCTCTAAACCAACTAAAAATTCCGCAAATAATTATAATGACCTATGCTATTATCCATACTTTATTTATCAAGGGCCATTGAAGTCTCTTGAACATTAAAGATTTTTTAAATTAAAATACTTGTTTTTTATCTTTGTGTTTAATAACCTTATATTATGTCGTTTGTTGCCCGTGGTCCTACTACGGAGTCCTACTAGTCGTACCACGGGTAATTTTTTTTGCCCGTGGTTCGATCAATCGAACCAACGATTTTATGATTTTAAAATATATTGCCCGTGGACCTACTGAGTGAGTAGGACCATGGGAAATATATTTGTCATATAGTCCTACAACATAAATCATATTTTTAAGTAAAATAATAATAATTATATGTCTGGACATTATTCTCACAGCGCTATCTAGCCCCAAACTAAGCATTAGCTTGTACCTACTATGGGTGCCAGACAACGGATAAACATAACTTATACAGTGCGGGGATCGAACCCGAAAAAATTAACGTTCTATAAAAAAAGAGGGTCGGAAAAGTAAATGAATGACCTATAAAGAAAAGAATGATGGAAAAACAAATGAATGCCGGGAAAAGAAATTAATGTTGGAAAAACAAATGTCGGAGTTCTCAATCTAATAAACTTATAAAATGGGCTAGGATTACATAAATTTATAAGAGGCGGCTACAAGCCCAAATTCATAATAATCTTAATTAATCATCATCCTCATGCCCTCCAACATTCATTTCTTTATAGGACATTCATTTATTTTTCCGAAACTCATTTGTTTATAGAACGTTAATTTTTTATCCGGAATTCATTTGTTTTCCCAGCATACATTTATTTTTCCGAAATTCATTTGTTTTTCAGATAATAATAAATCAGAAATATTTTTATAAAGACTTTTTAATTTTAATTTTTAAAAAGACTTAAAAAAATCGATTACTTACTTAATTTAGTATATTGTATTTTTGACGAGCCATTTGGTGTAATGGTCGAGAAGTCCTCTATTACACCAAAGGTCGCGGGTTCGATCCCCGCACGGTATAAGTAATGTTTATCCGTTGTCTGGCACCCATAGTACAAGCTAATGCTTAGTTTGGGGCTAGATGGCGCTGTGTGAATAATGTCCAGAGATATTATTATTATTATTTTACTTAAAAATATGATTTATGTAGTAGGGCTATATGAAAAATATATTTCCCATAGTCCTACTCACTTAGTAGGTCTACGGGCAATACATTTTAAAATCATAAAATCGTTGGTTCGATTGATCGAACCACGGGCAAAAAAAATTGCCCGTGGTACGACTAGTAGGACTCCGTAGTAGGACCACGGGCAACAAACGATGTTATCAATCACTTTGTACAAGTTGTTGCATCCACTTATAAATATTAATTGTAAATACGATTTCTTTTAGAAACGTTCAAGCGATGACGGACATAAAGACCGAGATCGGTTACGCACGAGCGTGGGTGCGTCTGTCTCTCGAGAAGAAGCTGCTCTCCAAGCATCTTCGTGAACTGTTGGCGGACACGACCCTCTTGAGATCGCAGTACAAGCGGACCGCATTCTTGCGGTGCGAAGAGGAGAGAGAACAGTTCCTGTATCACTTGCTCACTCTCAACGCCGTCGATTACTTCTGCTTCACCAATACATATCCCACCACAAGTAAGTTGTTTTTAATCGTGTATGTATACTTTAATAGTTCTTTGAACGTAATATGAGCAGGTTGAATATAATAATATTCACCTGGTCTTGACACTGCTATATAAAGTTACCTACTGGTTAAGTATCCCAACGGTCGCATATGTTTCCGGCGTGTCATAACGTTTAACTATGTGCGTGTTGTACTAAGTTTATGGCCTTTTTACAAGCTTTTAATGCAGACAGATAATTTAGTCAAAAACATACTTTTGATTTTTTTATCAAACACTTTCATATCTGTAATAATCTATTGTGTATTTTTCTAGAACTACCATACCGCGTTCTTATTGTGCCATCTCGTAAAGCTAGCCAAACAACCGCTAATTGTTGGATATCAATATCGGGAACGAACAGAGAATCAACACCGAAAATACCCATACCGAGAAACACAAATGAATTCGTTTTCCACGTAAGTAAAAGTATTTAATTTTTTTTATTACTTATTATTTAATAAATATTTTATTTATGATAAATTATATTTTCAGCATAAAAACTTGGGTATACTTTCAACATTACGGATCGGTCATGATAACTCTGGCCTGTCCCCAAGATGGTTATTGGATCAAGTGTTTGTGAGAAATGAAGTTACGGGACACACTTATACGTGAGTAACAAATTACAAGAATATCAATAAACACCTTTTATTTCATTACTAGAGCAAGTGTAGATTGTTTGTAAGAATCAATATGGCACGCTATCGGCGATTCGTTCCTGTATTATTTAAATTCATTCGACTAACAACACACTATGTGCCTAGCTCCAAACTAAGCTTGAAGCTTGGGGACGGTATGGGGTCTTAAAGGCAGGCAACGCATCTGCGACTCTTGTGCGATTGTTGATGTCCATGGGCAGCGGTGATCACTTACCATCAGGTGACGCCTAGCTCCAAACTAAGCTCGAAGCTTGTACTATGGATGGAACTTAAATCCTTTTTTATTTATACAAGTATACTTAAATATAGACATACACACCCAGACCAGAACAAACAGACATGTTCATGCACACAAATGTTTGTCCAGTGTGGGGATCAAACCCGCGACCTCTAGGTTTAATAGTCAACTCCTTGGCCACTAGACCAAGCCGGTCGTTAAATGTTGACACCACTAATCATGTGACCCTATTTTATTTACTTTCAAAACGACATCCGTGCTGTCTGGCTCTAAGAAGTGACTCTTATTTTAGTGCCAATTTCGAAGTACATATGGCGAGGGCTAAACGAACGATTTAAATCTTGACCATAGATTTAAAGTGTGAGATTTGCCCCCGCCATCATTCATATCGTCATCAGACATCATAATTTAAATAGATAAATAATAAATATCTCTGGACATTATTCACACAGCGCCATCGAGCCCCAAACTAAGCATTAGCTTGTGCTTGTGATATTTGACTGCATAATATGGTGCATTTCCCTTAGGTTCCCGTGCAACCGCTGGCTGGGCACGGGCGTGGACGACGGCTCGACGGAGCGGCTGCTGCTGGCGGCGCGCGTGCGCGAGCGCGGCCGCCCGCCCGCGCCGCCGCCCGCGCCGCCGCCCGCGCCCGCCACGCCCGCCACGCCCACCACCACGCACCTCTCCACCTCCACCATACAGCATATGATCGGTGAGTTCGCACGCATCGCTTATGCCTCGATCACACGCCCCGAGCGAACCGGCGAGACAGTATAATGTTTCTCGGCCGACTGTAGTAAGCGAGTAGCTGTTCACACACGTTTTGAAATAAGTACAGTCAGTACGGTTCTATTTATTTTTATCTATTTATTTATAAAATACACGAACAGTTTATACGAGACTACAATTTGTTTATTTATTTATTTATTGAAAAAAGACACATCATCGACATATCATTACACAGAGTACAACAAACTTATTCTACAAAAAATATAAAAGATATGCCTTTACAGGTGTGTACAACACTTACAATTTAAAATTGGCCAAGTCCGAGTCGGGCTCCCGCACTGAGGGTTCCGTACAAATTATATTTTTGATGTATTAAAAAAACTACTGAATAGATTTCGTTCGAACCAATTTTCGTTGGTAGTTTTTATAGTAATGTACATTATATAATTATTTCAGTTTTATCATCCTCCTATTTTAGAAGTTAGAGGGGGGGGGGACACACCTTTTTCCACTTTGGAAGGGTCTGTCACGCAAAATATTCACTTTAGAAAAAAGTGATATTAGAAACCTTAATATAATTTTTAAAGACCTATCCATAGATACCCCACACGTATATGTTCAATGAAAAAAAATATTTCGAGTTTCAGTTCTGACTATGGGGACCCCCACTTTTTTTATTTTTTTTTCTATTTTCGTATCAAAACCTTGTTGCGGTTCACAGAATACATCCACTCACTAAGTTTCAACAGTATAGTACTTATAGTTTCGGAAAAAAGTGGCTGTGACAGACTGGCGGACAGACAGACAGACATGACGAATCTATAAGGGTTCCGTTTTTTTGCCATTTTGGCTACGGAACCCTAAAAAGTCGACTAAGCTAGAGATGCTACAATTCGGATATGATGGATCGTAAAAAGATAAAATTAAAAAAAAAAGTGGCCGAGTGGCGAGCGGCGAGACAGTGCACGTTCAAACCGGCCGAGTGAGTGAGCGAGAGAGTGCGGGGAAGCGGGAGGGTGGTAACTCGGTCTAGTAAGTAGAACGGCAGCCGAGCTGTTGTCTCGCCACTTTGTTCGGCCGAGCGCTCGGCCGTGCACTCGGCGTTAGGTTTATACGTACCGAGTACTCGACCGAGAGCATTGTCTCGCCGGTTTGCTCGGTACGTATGATCAAGGCATTAAACAAAGCGCCGAGTGCTCGGCGGTTATTTCAAAACGTGTGTGAACAGCTACTCTCTTACTACACTGTCTCGGCCGAGAAACATTTTACAGTCTCGCCGGTTTGTGTGATCAAGGCATTACTGATGCCAGTTACGGATTAACCCTTAATCAAATTAAGCAACTGCCTACGTCAGGGGGGGCACCAGAAGAAGCACAAAATTCTACTCGACATACGGAATAAGGATAGGGGGGCCCACAGGCGTGAATTGAGACGTCTTGTGTCGGACCGCAGCTTTTCGAAGCTCAGCGTTTGTCGTATCAAAATCGTCATCAAAATATAATTTATTTATGTAGGCCTCTCCTAGGCCCCCGTGGCTTGCCTGCCTCCCTACGGCCTCCCTGCAGGGTACGAAGGAGACCGCAGGAGTTTAGTTGGTAGTGGGGCATAAAATTCTGAGGCCCACATACAGCTTACCACATTGCTAACTTGTTCGCTAATACGTCAAAGCGTTATTATTTATTTATTTTTTTAAAAATACTTCTAATTTATTTCAGGTGACTGCGTTAACGCCATAGTGAAATGGCATTATCAATCAAAAAGAGATAAAGATGCCAACTCTCTCAGCGTACTTTTATGTGGCGAGAATGGCTTGGTGAAATGTTTAGAGCAAGCATTTCTTTGTGGATTTAAATCTGCTCGATTATTTGGAAAGAATCTCTTCATCTGGGATTATTTTGGTAAGTTAATTAGGTGTTCATTGTAAATGATGTAAAAATATTTGATTCTTTACGTTAAATATTTGTTGGATTGTGTTATTAATCAGTTTATTTAAAATTTTCAGCGAGGGTGAAAGACGAGTTTAAAATGAGTTTATGTGACGAACCTAGCGCCCAATCAAACAAAAGTTGTGGCGTCGCATACAACTGCCGGCAAGACCAGGAGCATCGGTCGATTTGGAGGTGCTACTGCCACCTAATGGATGAAATTAATACCGTCGGCCGGACGCTAGGGAAAGACGGCAAGTTCCAGCTCTTCATATGCCTCAGTCTGCGGTAAGAAATAAAATATTTTCAATCATTATTTCACTTTTAGCAATAAGACTGTGGCAAAAAAATTACAACAAACACCGGTTACGCCACCACCAAACGCGTCATTCGTTCCCCCACCACCTTACTGCTCGAATTGTTTCGCATTTGTAGCTGCCATAGCGGCAGTCTTAGAATTCTGGCGGAGCACACATGAAATTGAGCATTCGGATATTATTTTATTTTAAGAATTTTGCATTTTATTTCAACTTTTGAACATGCTTTAGTCCATTTCAGCTAATGATCTCTGTGACAGGTTATTTCTTGGACAAACGAATTTTCACTTTATGTCAAGGCAATCAGCTCCACGTGCTGTTTATATGATTTTCCATAGGGTTCTAAATGCTTTATAATAGTGTCGATTTTCGAATAAATGATGCTGTGATTTCAGCGAGCACTGGCTGCATCGGATGCTGGTGCCGATGTCGATGACGCGCGTCACCATCGAGATGTACGAGGAGCAGAGCTTCCTCCGCAAGCGGGGACTACTCACATTCCTGCGGCAGATCCTCGAGCCGCTAGACGAGTTCGACATCGTCTTGGAAAACTCACTCACTCAAGGCATTTAAATATTGTCACGCGCGACTGTTCCATACCAATGCCAAATGTAGGTGTAAGTATTGAACAATATGATCATGTATTGTTAAACAAAATACAAGAATTCCCGATAATTATGCCAGTTACACACCTGTCTAATTTATAATTTTATAGCTCTCATTATTTTTGTAGTCGAGTATACAACATAGATTTGGATTTGATCACCTTCGGCTTATTTTTTTCCATAAACGACGGATAAAAATGATTGTTGCAATAATTAACCATATCATATTAAATATGTACTTAAAATATTGAGCAAAATTGACATTTTGTGAAGTTAAAAATAGCATGTGATTTACACTAACTCGACTATGAAAGGATTGAATATTTGCCATTGAATCTCGACTGACTGCAAAGAAAATTACTTTATAAGCGTGATTTACAAATAACACTGTTTGTTTACTTAACACAGTGTATTGTTCCTTGCCCCCTTTTACCAGTTTAAATAGTAGGCTTGAAATAGTTTCGGTTAGTGTATCAGATAGCATAAAACGATGGTTGAACCAGTTTGAAATAATTTTACGTAGTTTGTCCGATAGTTCCATCCCCATTAGCTTAAATATGCATAGCTTTAAGAAGATGAATTCAGTAATACTCATGTAAGGAAATCTAGGCCGCATTGTTAAAATCAAATAAAAATGCGTATCAATAATGGGTCTACCTTAGAATAATAATCGTGCTAGACGTACCAAACTTATGAATTTTGATATTAGTTATCAGGGTCTGATTTTTGTGTACCTATATTGTTTTTAAGTTTCAATTTGTGATTGTTATTTATTATTTCTTGCCAGTTATTCCCAAAGATTATTTTTGTGATGGTGCTTGAAGCATAATGTTAACTTTATTTTTATTTTGTGGGAAAGTTGTGTATCTTATAATTAATAGTTATTATATTATGTGGTAGCGACTAAATATGTGTATGATATATGTGAGTATGTACCTACGATATAAAATGTTTCCAATGGAGATTTTTTTGGTAGGAATAATTTTCTCAGTTGGAAAGGAATGATTGTGGCAAAAGGCTACTCTTTCCACCCAGATGACAATTTGATTTTTTACAGGTTATAATTTTTAGGCATATTGAATGCTTTTAAGTCTTAGAAGAAGAGTCCAAGTGCGATAAATAAATACGAACAATAACGTTGCGGACTTAATTCCTGCACGCTATGTAATATTTTACATGCGAGTAAAAGATAGGAGTAGTTCGTGCTCCCTCTTTACATCAGAACTTTAAAACGTGCATAGCGAAAGTTTAACTCATAAGAGTTTATATTTTTTGTACAAATTCTAAATAACTTTTTTTTAGTATATGTGTGTACGCTACGTATTTTTAGATAACTTGAAATCATCAGCCTAATGAAATTTTAAAAAAATTGTGCTCTCCAGAATATTTTAAATTATTGGAAGATGCTTTAGGTGTTTAGAATTATCAAATTTATTATTAAAGGCATGATAAGGAATTAATTGTGAACACAATTTACGTGGCCAGTATTTATGAAATAGTTTAGATGTTTTTGCACATTACATAGAAAATTGTACTTCTGAGACGTCGTTAAGATAATTTATAATGGTTGTTTCGAGTCTGCCGTCCCTCCTTGATTGTTGACGATGTTTATTCACGAATGATGATTAATCATCAAATAAAAAACCTTATTTGAAAACAGCGTTTGTGCCAAAAAAAAACATTCTACTTTTTAGTACAGTAACTAAATTAATTATGATTAATTATGACTCAAGTGAATATTATTTCGAAAAGAAAACCAGACGGGTTTTTGACGCTAATTTTATAGTAATGTGCTTATGTATAATATAGCTAAAAGCTGGACTATAAATTGAATTGAATTGACAGCCATTGAAATAAATACTTTAGGAACCCAAATTATTAAAAAATATGACTATAGACGGATCTCGGATTTCATAGGATTTTAGCCTAAAGTTCACGGATCTCAGAAAGGGAAGACCATCATTGTCTTTATGTTATCCCTGCCACCCAATACTCAAGTTAATAATTAACAATACTTAGTCACCTTCTAGTATAAGTAGACATTACACTGCCTATTAATGTAATGTCTACTTGTGCCACTTAAATAATTAATCGATTGGAATTAGAGTTGAACCGAGTACTCGTTAGTCGGCGTACCCGGCCGAATAACTCGGTTTAAGAAAATCAATATACATTTTAAAATATCTTTTTCTTTGTAGACATTAGTAGCCTACGAAAACATTCGCTAGTTAGACAAGGTGCTTACAGGAGCGAGCAGAACAAAACGCCAAATCTGGATAACAAGGGCAAAGCCGCATTGCAAAAATTGTATCTAAAAAATCATAAAGTAATTATTGTACTTCAAAGAATTCCACTTGAAACTATAAAACATAAATTTTCTTTTTCATCGTCTTTTTACTCATATTGGCGCGCAAAAGGCAATTTTATTGAACACTCGGCCGAGTACTCGGTACCTACGGTAAAAAATTACCGAGTAAAACTCGGTACTCGGCAAATGTGTTACTTGGAGCATCTCTTGTTGGAATCCTTTTAATTTAATTAAATAATAAAGAAAGCATAAACTTTATTGGGCCATGACGAATCAGTCAGTATAAGTACCCTACGTCTACGTATGTTTTATCTGTTTAATTTGTATAATAAAGTCAAAAAAGTTATGTGAAATCATTGATATAAAAATATATCAATGCGTGAAAGCTTATTGATAACAGAGATCCAGAAAACATCAAGTTTTCAAATAAACATTTTGTGTTTAATAATAATTCGTAAAAATTAAAAACTCTTTTTATTTGTGCTGTAATTACCGAAGTACAAGGCCGTATTCTCTTATTCTTATTATTAGGCTAATAATTTGGATCTTGTATTTTCTAAATCTATGCATAAATGTTTCATTAGTAATATAAGTAATTTGGTTTCATTGATTGAATGATTTGTTATTTTTATTAAAGCCCCTTGAAAACCAGAAATGACCGAGTTGATTTTATTTCTTCAACAAGGGCAAATTAATTTCGAAAATGGTAAATTATAATTAGTTCCACACATACTTACTCAGGCTAGGTATAGATGTATTTTATATTTTTAATTTTATTTTTTAAGTTCCTATGTCTTCCTCTTAAATCATGAATTATAATAACAAATACCAAAGATGTATGATATACAGTATGTGTTAATTATATATGTCAAATCATTATTTCTATACTTACTGAAGTGTAAAGTAACAGGTAAAAATTGTCCAATAAAAGTTTTACCCCTCAGTATTATGTTTTAATTCTAACTCTTTTGACACCCTCAAATGTAACTATATCCTACTACTATTATAAAGGCGAAAGTTTGTATGTATGGATGTTTGTTACTCTTTCACGTAAAAACTACTGAACGGATTTTAATGAAACTTTACCACAATACCTATAGCTTATACATCAGAATAACACATAGGATATTGGAAATCGAAATCCACGCGGACGGAGTCGCGGGCGGCCGCTAGTAGTTAATAAACAGAGCGCCCGCGCCCGAAGAAATTTACATAATAGATAGGTGTAAATCTAAATATTGATATGAACGAATGAACTGAATCATAGTTACCTAATTACCTATACCCATAGCGTATATTGGGTACCTATACCTACATATTAAACAATAAGTTGGTAGTGAACGTTTTAACCGTATTTGGATCAGTCCAGGGTTCCGGGTGATGTATAATAAACTGATCTATTCTCTTGAGGCGCTTAAATTTTTCATCTTATTCGCTTCGCACTATTGTGCGAGAGAATCTTATGAAGCCTTTGCTTTTCAGTGGCACTATAACAGGTAGGTATATACAGGCTTTGGTAAGTATGAGAGTAGCTAAAATAAAGTCTGTGACTTTTCTACATGACGTTTTTCCCTAAATTTTAGCCGTAATCCCGACAAAGAATAAGTTTTTACAATGTAGCCTTAAGTGTTAGTATGTATGACGGTAGTTGTAAAACAACAATAATAATTCGTCCCCAACAATATTTTTTTAAAGCGGTGCTAATCTGTGCGTCTACTGTCTATTATCTGTGCCACCTGAACTCGTTGATTTAAAAAAAACAAATGTAACGTTTCGTTTTTGCTGTGATTTTGTTTGTTTTACATTCAGAGGAATCTGAGGTTTTTACAAAGATCTTGGGGTTTTTAACATAATTTAGGGTAATAGGTTTGTAAATGTAGTTACTATCCTATAAATAATATTTATTTTGAGGCTTTAACATTTTTTGTGTTTTTTTTAATAAGTTGTATGTGAATATTTCAAGTACCCATTTTTATAATACCTATAATTATAATTGGTTATTTAGCTATATGTAGTAAACTTGTATTTAGGTTCTAAAATAAATTAAATTACGAAAACTCAAAATATAAACTTTTTTTTTTCAACAACAACGTAAATAGATGGCGCTGTATCGCTTGTTGTGCGGTTGTTCGACCGACAGACGTTCGACAAGTAAGATGGCGGCGATTAATGTGAAAGGCGAAACGTTGTCGTATTTCCACTTGTAAATAAAGTAATCGGTACATTATATCACTGTTGTTCTTGCAGAAACGTAGCAATAATATTCTAAAAGTGTAAAGAGTAAAGTGAACTGTTATTTATATCGTATGACCTCAGTGGAGATTCGTTTCACAATAGAGACAAAACCCGTCGCAGCGAGCACTCGAAGAGTCTAGCGAGGCCATATTTATGATGTTATCTGTCGTGTGAGCGTCCTCCGAAACCACATTGATAAATATTTGTTGAAAATAAAGGCGATGGTATGTTTCATTACACAAATACATAAACTTTAGTATCTAATTGTATGAAATGTTTCTCTGTATTGTTCCATGCCCCTTGACGCTTCCATGGCGAAGCGGCGGTATTTTTATATCGATACATGGTTGCAATGTTGACGTCTAAGTTAAAATGCCTATTTTAGCAAAGTTTTCATTGATTCATGATCAGATTTATGAAATAAACAGTCTTAATTACATCTTTAACTTTCTAATAAGATGAATGCTTTGATGTATTGTTCATTAATTGCTAACGTTCTTTATTCTTTTCAGGGGTGTTTTCTGTTAGTGAAGATTGAATAACTAAGTCAAGATGACTGTTAGTGCTCGGATTTAGTGGTAATACAATACATTTGATGTGTACAAACTATGGATGAAAGTGTGGACTTCTATTGACATAATACATACATTGACACTAAACATAACATCTCGGAGGTGGTAATGGATCCAGTAGGACCATGGTCAGCATATGCTTCCTACAATCGGTTAGCAGGGGTCCAGGCCGGGGCTGCGAGTGGAGATTTCCATCACCATCTAGCAAGCGGTGGATCAGGATTAGGAAGCCAATCAGTACCTTCAACAACAAGCCAATTATTGCTGCAAGCAGCTCACACTACAGCATCATTAGCAGGACAGCTGGGATCGTCAACAGCATCTCCGTTCAACCCAGGCGGATTTCTTTCCCCACCTGCTGTTGGCTATGATGCAGTTTTCTCACCATTATTTCATCATGCCAACCCTAAACCTGCACATTATAGTTCATCACTTCAGGCGCAGCATCGACAAGTAATAGCTCAAGCAGCTGCTGCATCTAAGCAATCTTCAGTTGAAACAGAGTTATCTTCACTGAGGGAAAATTATTCCCACCAAACACTAGCCGCACAAGGCACATCTTTTTTTGACCAGCCATCAACCCCTGGCAGCACAGCTGGATTAAGTTGGCAAGGAAACAACCAACTTCCAAGTCCCTTTGGAATATTACCTCATGAAAGTGTTGTACCATCTTCACCGAGCCCAGCAACAACAAACGCTTCTGCATCTTATGAAAACTTCAATTTTGCTGCAGCACAGACTTTAAATAATCATATCAACTCCCAGATTTCTAGTGCTGGTAAACAGACAAATAGGTCTGGATCACCAGCGACAGCATCTAAACAACCTGCATCTTCAACATCATCGTCAACGTTTTTTCAATCTCCATCATCATTTGGAAATCAGACTGATAATTCATATAGTACAAGCAGTGCAAAGGGTGGTCAACTTTCATCACAGCAGGATTATGCTGGAAGTAAGTCTTATTCAAGTTCTGCAAGTTCAACTGCTCATTCCCAACAATCATGTATTGTGTCAACTCCACCTGTGACCTCTTCCCCAACCCCTCCCAGTAAAGATTACCGTTCTTCCTCATCCAGTGTTACATCCAGGCCTTCGGCTTCCATTTACAATTCCCAGTCCCCCAAAAGTAACAGTAGTGAAAAATCATCCCGACAGTCAAGTAACAGCACAAGTACTAGTAGTTTTGTTTCACCAACATCAAAGCCACCACAAGTTCAAACTAAAGCACAAAGTAAAATTTATCCAGAATTAAGTAATGAACAAAGAAAGAGTTGTGATTCAAATGATAAATTACAACCTCAGTCTTCCCCTATAAGCTATTCCATAATGGATGCACCCGGAAGACTAAGTTATAGCTCCAATAGTGCAAGTTCTTCCAAATCTAATAGGATTGGCAGTTCTCAATATTCTAGTACTCAAGGATCTAGTTTTAGGCATTATCAAAGTGGAAATAATGTTGAATCTGATTATCATGTAAGGGCAAAAAGTAGTTCTAGTACAGACACTGGCTATTCAAGCAGCAGCTCTCAGAATGGTCCAGATTGTGGTGTAGTGGTAACGAGAAGGAACAGTCCCCAGGCTCCGGCACAGACTTCGCCTTTGGGTCATGGGTCTAGTCCAGCTTATCCAATGTATCATAGTCCAATGAATTCTTTAAATTCTCCTCAACAACATGGGGATCATTATAATAAAATAAATAGTGCAGCTCCTAGGTCCCCACTAGACGCATCAATTGCGCGGCCTCCGTCACAGAATAGTCAAGTAGCTTATCCATCTGTTATAACTAGAGCTTTAGGTATTGAGCAAAGTAAGAGTTATACTGATAATAGGTATGAGCGTAATCAAACTCAGTCCTCCAGTCAAAGCTGCTGGGAAAATGACCGGCAATCCTCTAGGAAATACACTAGTAATAGTAGTAGTAGCAACGCTTATAATAATGGGGGGAGTGGCCTAACAGAAAATACTCAAGCTGAAGAAACTGCTTCTCAGCCCCAAACTGCAACTCATAGACTGAATTTGCCTGAAAAACATCATAGTTATTTTGATGCTAACAATGTGGCTTTACAAGACCTTTCAAGTTGTCGTGGAGATCCAATGACAATAGTTAAGAATTTGCAAAGTTTACAACAAGGTTGTCAATTACAAGAAGCAAAAACAACAAAAAGTCAAACTTCCACAACATCATCTTCATCTTCTAATAAAACAGTTACTCGTAGAAAGAGTACAGAAAAACCAGTTTCTCATAGCAATATGAATGATATATCTAATGCTGTAATGGCAGATTACTTGGCAAATAGAATACCCCCTCCTGCACATAGTTCTACTAGTAATCAACAACAGAATGGTAGCTACTTTGATTTTGAAAGATGGAACCTTCCACCTCCTCCTCCCAAAATGTTCCCTGGCACATCAGCTTTCGGGTCCCAGGCACCTTTACACGCCACTAACTTTGCAAACCAACACCAAGCACTAGCAATGCCTCATGGACATGCACTAACATATTTTCCGCCTTTCCACCTTGGTCCTCATCCCGATTTCCAGTCTTCCGTGGAGTTAACACCATTGTCGTCATTTAGTGAGACTCCACCTTCGGCTTCCTCGTCATCGTTCTCAACGCCTGAAACGCGTGAAGAGGAGCAGCCTAAGGTGGTAGTACCTAATATAGAGGAAGAACTTGGTTTCCTTGCAGAACAACGGGCAAATACGGCATCTTCGGTAGCACCCACTTCACAGCAGCCGAACATAAACAGCGCTTCACAAGACACTACTTCAAAAATTATGGAAAAAAAATTCAATGTTCCAGTCACGGGCCCCGGTTCAGGTTTCATGGCTTCTTATTTGAAATTCCTCCAAGGAGAGCGAGATACTTCTCCCCCGCCGGCCGGCAGAGGCGCCAGAAAGTCGACTTGGTCGCGAACTAACACAAATAGCAATACTAATAATAAAGCGTATCCGCAAAACGATCATACTAAACAGTGCGATGGAAATTCAACTCAACAAAGTTCCAACGGCGCAATGGCTTCGCCCAATGTAATAAATTCAGGAATGTCGTTGAGCAATCCATCCATGAGCGCGTCGGCCAGTATGAGTGCGGCAGGCTTGTTGGGTGCTAACCAGCTCCACGGAGCGACGAGTCTACTCGGCTCCCAAGCGAAAGGTGTAGAACTAGACGACCCTCGTTATTACAATTTGAATAAGGACAGAAAACGTAAATATGACGGCACCGAGGAGTCCGCGTACGACGCGGAGGAGGAAGCGAGACGGCTGAACAAGCCCGTGCTGAACGTGCCCAGCACGCCGCTGAACGACAAAGGCAAGAAGGGGCGGACGACGATGAACAAGCCGACGCCGTCGGCCGTCGTGGCGCCCCAGCCGGCCGCGCCTAAGAAGCCACGACCGCCTGCTCCGCCGCCCGTGGCCGCGCTGCAGGCAGCGCCGCAGCAGCAATACTATTACCAACACCAGCCTGACGAAGGTGCGTTCAATTTATTAGATTTCCACTTAAGAAGTAGAGCGCGATGGTGAAGAGCTAGCCCTGAAGCTTGTATGACAGGAGCAAGCTAACTGCCGCTTTGGCAGTGCCGTGAAAACTTGTTACATTTTAACTGTGATAATGTAAATTTTTATTAGATGAAATCTATGATTATTAATTGTAAATAATTTCTATGAAGAAAATGTGATGTACCTATCTTAGTAGAGATTGATATTTTAGGGTTAGTCTGTAACAAGATTTCACTTACATTGTTGTTAATGACACAGTAATAGTGCCATTTTATTGTAAATTGTAGTAATTGTGACTCTTGTCATACTCGCTATTGAAGGGGTGCTACCATTAATAATTCCAAAATTGTCGTATATTTTTTTATGGAATTAATACCAGTGGGTGTCTGTTGTATATATAAATATATTGTATTGTATTTTACAGTATTTGAGTTTAGGAGGTACTTACTATAGTGTATGCATATTCTTTAGCTGAAAGTGATTTTATATTGTAAGGAGGAATGAATTGCATAATAAATATGACAGCTACAAGTAAGTGCAAAATAATGTATTAGATGGCCATGCCCTGAACATAAGTTTTTTGTATTTCTATTTAATTGTTATTTGTTTATGCACAATTCTCAATATTTTATGTAAATAATTTTGTATAATAGGAGGAGACATAAAATAAACACGAGTATATTACTGATAATGTGTTAAATAATTTTAATTTGTAATTATTCCTGGTAGCACCCCTCACTTCGCCATATAGGGATAACATGTACATTGTATAAGTTGATAAAATACATTTGTTTCAATCTGTTGATTAATTATTAAATTTTCTAAAGCTTGTTGTCTGCCTCGTGTACATGTTATCGCGGTGACGACTTGAGCGTCATTTGGCTTCCTTTCCCTGACCCATCCCAACAACCTTCATAATATTATTTCATATAAGCACTGCAAGACTATCACAAAACAGGTAAATAATTCTTGTTTTAACTTAATTGTGACATGTGACCGTAATGTTGATATTCTAATCATATTATTTTGAAATATTTGTAGCATCTGCTCACGGAGCTAGTTTGGGTTACGGCCTGTATGGGACCGAGAACGACAATAATTCAAACAGGAAATTGCAACATGTAAAGTCTCATCAGCAAATAACTAATACAGGACAGCTCGACAACAGTAGACCTATAGAAGAAATGCCTTACCAGGTAACTTGACCGTAAAAATTATTTCTTTGCGTTTCGTACGTATTCGTTGATACCAATAATATGAGAGCAAAATAATATGTTATAATATAACATATTACATTATTTTGCTCTTCTTTCGGCAAAATTCTGTATTTTTGTCAAGTCTTATAAATATTTGTCTTGATCAAATGCAAGGAAGAATGTTATGAAATCTATTAAGAATTAAATATTTGTTTTACAGTCCGGTGAATTTGTGGCAATAAAAAGTGAACTTAATGAAATGTGGCCCGCTATTTGGCGAGTCGATGGCAAAACTCTGTTACAAAAATATGAACCGTTTGAAGAAAACGGAAAAGTTTTATACAGGAATATATCAACGGTAAGGTTTTGATTTTTTACAAGTTCTCTATGGAGATAGTTATTATTAGTCAACCATTTTGTAATCTATGCGAGAAGCTGCCCTTGATATTGAATCATGTGTTTTTTAATGAAAATTAATTAATATAATACTTAGACAAATTAGGCATACTTAATATTTGATATTCTACTCGTTAATGGAAGTATAAAAAATGTAAAATTCTCAAAAAATGGGCCTATAGAGCAACCGCGGATTTGAAAGAAAAGAGAAACTTCCATGTTTATGTCCAAAAAAATAATGTTCATTATTTATATTTTTCCAGTACGCCGCATGGAATCCTGAGAACAAAAAATTATATACTCAGGTTTCTGTTAAAGTGCGGTCGCAATCTCATTTGGAAACAGTAGTAGAATTAGTTAGGAGTGAAGTACCGTTCGACGATTGTAGTTTTATTGAAAAGAGAATGCTGGAAACTCAGATGTATCAAGAAAACTTCGAAGTCTACATACAGACTTTGATATCCCATGCGCTGGATCCCAACTTCCTCACGGAAATCTTTCAAGAGCAGGGTAAGTTTTTAACCATATTTTTCATCGTAACTTTTTTTGTTGTTTCTCCATTAAACTATACTTACTTCGACTCCTCCGGGCGGCGGCTTTAGTCATGTCATTAATCTACGTGGCATAATGAAGCGACTGGGGCGGGGCTCGCGTTCACAGTGTAGTGGACGATAAAGCACGGGGGAACGCGGCTCTTCAACTTCCGGTCTCTTCCTCATTTAGTAAGAGAAGAAAACTCTACAAATAAATCAAATCCTTACTAATAAGATCGGAAAGTGAGATTGTTTATTTGTTCCGCTTTTACGCCGTAACTACTGAATTGAAGTTTTGCAGACTTAAAGTAAAGCGGATTAAATAATAGAGTACTTTTTATCCCGGAAAAAATTATGTACCCGAGGGAGAACAAAAATATTGTTTGCAATATAACCGAACTAAAAGCGGGCGAGGTCGCGAGCGCAAAGCTAGGAAAACATAAATGTAATAATTCGGGGTGTGTTTCAGACGAGTACTTCCTATCGAACGTGAAGACCGTCGACGAAGTGACGGAGAGCATGCGGGCGCGCGTGTCGTGGTCGGCGGGCGGCGCGGCGGCGGCGGGCGGGGCGGCGCGCGCGCTGGACGCGGCGCTGGGCACGTGGCCCGGCCTCAGCGTGGCGGCCGGCGCCGGCGTCTGCCGCGCCTGCGCGCGCCCCGCCGTCGCGCGCCTGCTGCTCTACGGCCAGCCCTACAACCCCGGCACGCTGGAGCCCGTGCAGCCGGACGCGAGGCTCGCCTACGAGAAGGTTAGTGGCTCCGCTGGACGAGTTTTCACATTGTGCGTCGGGTCTTCGTTCGCCCCGGTGACGCCGACGAGGGGGACCTATTCGGCCGACGGCGAGCTGTTCGAGCGTAAAGATGCGCCGGAGGCGATTTGTGAGTTCATTTGGTGTCAAGCGCTCGCAGCCGTGGGCGTGTGGCCTCGTCTCCCGCGCCTGCGCGCGAGCTGCCGGAGCGTGGCTGCTCTACGCACAGTCGTCCAGCACCGCGACTTTGGAACCGGTGCAGCCGGATGCTAGACTCGCCCCTGAGAAGCTTGGTAGCTTCGCTAATCTAGTCTTGGCTGATATGGAATCCCGTAAAACGAGCACTGGCGTGACAAATATGCGATCTGTCGGTACATTTAGTTATATGAGATGCGTGGCGGCAGGCGCGGGCTGCTGCGCAAACACCCTGTTGAATTTGAATGTGTTTATTTTATTTAATCGACTCGAGTCAAATTCTATGTAACACAATGAACATGCGTAGCATAATAATTAGTAATACAAAATTGCTAATCAATGGGAAAATTGTCTTCCAGGAATTTTTAGTGTGTGCGACGTGTTGCGGGCGGGTGCAGTTGTACTCGAGGATATCTCATCAAAAGTACCTCATGTATGCGGAGTGCAGTAAACGAGTCGCCGAGAAGAGAATGCAGAACCCCAGTAAAGATACTACTTTAATTCTCAACGAATTGTTGGCGGACGAGGTCTGGCTTTCGCAGGTAATTATATCTTACCATATCAGTCTTTGTGTAATAATAATACAACTTAAAAGAGTAAACGAATTGTTTATTCGGATGTTTAATGGGAGAGGCCTATGTCCAACAGCTGACTGCGATAGGCTGATGATGATTCGGATATATAAGGATCAATTTACAGATATCCTTATACTCATATTTTAATTTGTATTTAGGACACTTGCGTGTGTGTACTCAATACAAATTAAAATGCTTTTTGTTAAAATGTTTTTTATTTTTTGTAGTACGATGGTTTCGTTCGTCCCCTAATAATTACGTCAAATATAGATGAATAAAGATCTGTGCTTGATGGTGTTCCAGCTGTTCCGCGACGTGCGGCACTCGTGGGCCGAGGCGGAGTCGTGGGAGCGCAAGCTGCGGCACGCCATGGCGCGGCAGATGATATAACACAGGCCTCGCCTGCGCACACGGACTTTATCCTTTCACTCGATACCTGTGAAATACGTGCTGTATGTATGTAATTGTTTTTGTATTTTATTATACAATGTCCTAGCATTTAGACTATATTTTTACAAAAATCTGGGGCGGGGTCTATTAGGCTTAGGCTGACGTAGCGCGTCGCTCGGTCGGTCCGCGTGACCGCCGTCGTCGCGACGGCTCAGCGGCTGATACTTAGGCAGGGGTCGGTCGTCGCTCCGGTGCCATCCGCTCTGAGCGGAACCGATGTATGATAGATCTGTCTTACTCATTATTTAGTGGTTCCTGTGGCCTAACCGATAAATCTCAGGAAGCGCATGCGGTGGCCAAATTTTCCAAGATTAGGGTCCGAGTACCGATCCAGTTTTATAAATAAATTGATAACTAAAAATTCAATGAGAAGAAAAATGTCAATAGGTAATATTTTGGTATTTGTAAAAATTATTAATAGTAAAGTGATATATATGTTCTTAACCTAAACAATATTTTAATAAAATGTAAATGATAACTGCATCATATAATGTGGCTGTCAGGGCATACAGTTATTCGAAAACACTCAACATTTTGTTAAGATGTCACATCACAGATGAACATATGAACTCTTGTACTTTATTATAACTAGATTACACGACCTTGTGTTGCTTAGAAAATATATAATTTGGGAAATAATGATTGTTTAGCATGACCGACCATGATAATGGTGTCAAAAAATGCACTTTAACCTCAATGTTTTGATCTATGCATAAATGCTTAAACACATAAATTACATAAAGCATTACAAATGTAGAACCGACAATCACAACTATTTGCTTTATTTTACTCCATTTGTATTAATGTAATCAATCGATCAAAATACACATTAGTCACTTATTTTGCTCGAAATTAATTGACCACACGGGTAATGCACGTGTTTATGATAAGATTATTAGGTCGATATTTTTTATGGGTATTAAAATAGTTTCGTTACAAGCAACCAATAGCATTACGTATTGATTCTGGAAATCCCCGAGATGTCAGCCAAGGGAATTCTCCCGTTATATTACTGAGTAACTCTACTTGTGTTGTGCTATTTTATCTAGGTAGTTACCTAGATAAAAGGCAGTTGCCTTAATAAGTATTCGTAACTTTAAAAAGTTGTATATTAGTCGAAAATATGTCTCGCTTGGTCATTAAGTTAATCCTTTATATTCAGGTACAATTCGAACTAAAAATTGACCCAAAATCCTTGTGAACACCAGCAAAATTCTATTCGTCTATAAAATATCCATGATAAATAAAGCATTTTTCGTTATGGGCATGTTTCTACTTACTTTTTAATTCGTCATGTTTTTGAAATTCCATGTTTAATGGCAATTCGCAAGACCTGCAGACACTATATTTTACTTATTTATGTTGTAGTCGTTATATATGAACGGTTATACAAGATTTGTCGTCTTATTTGTCAGACATTTTATGAAAAAAGTGGGCAACATCATTTTTACAAATTAAATTTTGTGTTATAAATAAATATCTTCTCCCAGGTAAAAGATTTCATTGATTCAAGGTTTCTAAAATTGCAATTTTATTTTAGTTTTTATTTTATTTTTTTGGACAATCTATTATTTAAAAAAACTATTCTTGAATTAGGCGACGCCTTATTTTTAGATTGCCACCGTGGAGCAAATGTGGACTTATATTTTATTACTACTTGCTTCCTAATACATTTTTGTGGTCAGAAATGCTACAGCTACCCTACAATTTCAAAAAGGCGAGCAGAATATGTGCCCCTGCCATTGCGTTAGAATATTTTACATTTATACATAATCGGTAAAAAATGTTTTTTAAAGACTGCACTTTATTGTCTTTGTATTTTATTCTTTAGCGGAAGTTTAATTAAAATGTATGCTCGTATAAACTAATAGTCTTCCTATAGTGTAAATAATTTGGATGGAACAATCTTAAAGAACAAAATTTGCTAGCCATGTATATTTTATTGATATAATTTATTTTACTTGAAGAATACTCCTCTTTAGAAAAAACTACAATCATTACTTATTAAAGGAACATCTTGATTTTAGAAAAGTACCTCAATAGCTTAGCTTATGGCTTTAAGTAAAAGATACAAGCAATGTTATACTTACAAACGGGATAAAGGGTGATTCGTTTCACAAATAAGATCTTTATAAACAGTACTCAAATGGAAGTTATTTAAATACGATATTAATACATTTTGCTTTCATTTCATTCTAAACCCAATAACCCTACTGAATTTTTAAAATGTGATTTAAATTAATTAGTAGTAATGACTTTATGTTTAATAATTTTAATTATATATGACATAATTTGTTCTGTTTGTTCGTTTTGGTACAAGAAAATATATAAGTACATTAAATTAAATTAGCAAACAGGCAATGACCAGACCGAATAATGTATATAATATTATTATGACTTTATTGTAAACATAATGTAAAACTATACCGAACTTTTTTAAAATGAATTTTAAAATTTTAGTCCCTAATTAACAATTTTAATAGTTGTTATTATTACATCATTGCGTCATGTATTTTTTCTTTTTAGGTTTTAATGATGTAACACTTTTTCAGGAATACTTTTAGTGATTCATCAATGTGAGATATATATAACGAAGGACTTTATTATGGAAAATTAAAATAAATAAATATATTCTGATGTTCATCCACCAACACCATTTACCCTAATTTATGTTTTATTGCGCCCGGTAAATTGAAACAATGTTACTACAGCGCTGATAAATGGTTACTACTGATTCATATACAATTTTATGACCACAACTAAATAAATATTCCTGTACGATAATAAAATCTGTCTTGCCTTTCTCATAATGATGATGCTAGATTTGATTATAACAAAACAAAGGCCCTCTTTCACGTCATCTGGACAAGCCATCTTTCCGTATCTGAAAGATACTTTGACAGGTCAATATGTTTCAATGAAAGTCAACTTTTAGTATCTTATCTGAAGTTGGTGAAACTGGGCCTATATGTCAGGTAAAGTTGGCGTCACGGAAAAGCGCTGGAGACAGTATTTGCGCAGAACGGGAAGTAAAGGTAGGCTGCACCCGATTCCGCGCCTCATATCTCAGACTATTCAACTACTGTGCAGTTGTACCGCCAGCGCTATTTATACATGATGCGAACTGTACTGGTGGTCTAGCCAAGTTGCAACTTCAATGCAATAAATTAGTGGAGGTCCACTAATTTATTGACTCATGACTACGGAAGCTTACAACAAAATAACCAAATGCTTATCATAAAAGAACATGTAAAGTATAGTGCAACAATAAGAACCTCACTAAGCCAGAACACGCGCTGATATAGTTAGTGATTTGGCTTTATATTGTAGATTTATGAAATAAAGCACAAAATAAAATCTGGCAATGGTGGGAATTTCTAGATCAGCTTGGATATCAGATGTACACAAGACTACAAGGTTTAAAGTTTCTCACCAACCGTCGAAAATAAGTAGTCTGGATCATTCGCATACGCCCTTACTAAAGAAAATATGATTATTTGATTCCTTGAGAATTTTGTGATATTTAACGAAAACATTCGATTGTGTCCTACGCCCAACGCGATGAGAAAATACGGTATTTGACTGACAGGTCAAATCACCTACTTTTTTTAAATGTCAAAAACGTAACCTTCAAATATTGAATTGTGACGTCACATTTCTGTAGTGTCAAATCAATACTCTTTTAATTTCAATTAGATGTAATAATTTGTTAAAAGCTCAATAGTAACTGTGAGATAAAAATTGTGCTTGATTTTTGATTTCGCCTTTAATGTTAGAATGTCATAATTTATTTCGGCAGTCAAATACCCAATTATTGTCAAGATAATTATTTTCAGTAATATGTTTAATCGAATAATAACCGTAAGATGCCACTTTGGCGAATATTCGCTAACGCTTTCATCGCGACTTATATTGCCCTCCCGCACACGAACTATCTGCGTGAGCGGGATGGAGATATAAGTTTCGACGTTAACGATAGCGAATAATGGTCAAAGTGTCATCATCATGGCTCGCCTACCCGACCTGCATTTGCCCCACTAACACCGATGAGCATGAGTTTCGTTTCATGAAATTGCCACCCAGTGTTAAACATTCCTAGAGAGGTTAAAAGAGCCTGTGTGAGTCGACCATTCTCAGTGAATAAGTTTTTGATGGTGGTTCTTTTGGAATGATTTCTTTCGTTTGACCTAATCTGATGTGAACAAAATGTGACGATATTATACTTCTATTTTAAATAAGTACAGTATGAGAAGATATTTTGTATAATTGCAGTTAGGTTGTATAGGTTATGATTATGTCAACTACGTGGATGTAGTTTCGTAATCCTAGTAGATAAGTAGCATTGTAAAAAATAACAGGTTCTTTCTGGTAATTAAAGTTAAAGAGAACTTTATTTATTTTGTTCAGATTGGACAAGGTTTTATGTTGATTTATTCGACATTATTTCTTAATATAAGATCCTAATAAATTGCAATTTTATTGAATAAAAATCTTTCAATAGCCATGTGCCTTTTATTTTATCTTAGACTAGCGGCTCGTCCGTTATTATATTAGTATAGACTATTTTAATATAGACACACACTTGGCTAAATTCAGCCGTGTAAATATTAGGTCGCGTTTTTTCAGCATAGTTTGTTCCTACATTGGCACATGAATATACCTGTCCTTATCCTTACTAATATTATCAATCGGAAAGTGAGCTTGTTTGTTTGTTTGTTCCGCTTTCACACCGTAACTACTGAACCGATTACCCTGTAATTTTGCAGACGTAAGGGTGTTACCACACCAATCGATCGATCGTCGATGGACGCCATCGATCGATGGTAGAATGGAATAGTCGACTTGGATCGATAGTTTCTACCAGACCAATCGATCGATGGTAGAATGGAATAATCGACGTCGATCGAGCTTTTTCGTCAGTTGTGCCGCGCTCCGACGGACCCGACCAGTCATCAACGTCGACCGGTGCCATCGATCAGAAATTGATCGATTGGTAAGTCGACTGGGGTCCGTCGATGGCGTCGATCGATTAAAGCTACCACACCAGTCGATCAACATCGACCAACGTCGATCGATCGATTGGTGTGGTAACACTGTAAAGTTTGAAGACAAGATTAAATAATATGGTACTTTTTATCCCGGAAAAATTGATGTTCCCGCGGAAAAACAAAAATATTGTTGGCAATATAACCGAATTCCACGCGGGCGGAAAGCTACAAGCTGCTAGTTAGTACATAAATGAAGCTCAAACACATTGGAATTACGTGTTCGGTGACAAAACCAGCTTACAAATTGTTGTGGCCATTCTCAAAACTATGACTGCGACGATATTTATCACTAGCGGGCATGTAGCATGCGGCTGTATGATGAGGGCGCATGAGTCATTTCAGCTGTGGTGCGGAATGGATGGTAAGTTAAGTAAGCCTTAGACTGAGACACTCACTACCAAAAGCGGAGACGTGCCGTAAGTACAGTTAATAAGTTTGATTTTACAACGTCACACCATATTTTAAATTTTATTATGGTTCCTACTTAATGGGAAATTACTGCGATTGATTGAGGGCCCACCTTCTGATTGGTTCTTTCTATTCAGGGGGCGGTGACATTTGATAAAATATAAAATTATTTAAAGATATGAGAGGGAACCTGACCGTGACGAATGAGGGTCCATATTTAACCGAATATAAGTTATTTAACACATTCTAACGCTAAAAAGTCCAAATGCGGACCCTCAATGGTAACGTAACTAACGTACATTATTCTATTGGCTGCTTACAAACACATCACAGCTCCGCTTCGCAAATCTCCGCTTTGCTGTAGTTCCTCAGTGTGCGGGTAAGTAGTAATATGGTTATTTACCAACACATATTTATATAGTGCCAAAGCCCCTTTTTTTGACGCGGGGAATGCGGGGACGCCTAACCTAGTCCTCGGGGAGAGAACAAGCAGTGTGTGGCACTCACTTATTTAAGGTAACACTGCTCCTGGGAACTGTCTTGTGCCAACGACTCTGCGGTATCCTAGTGTAAATAATAATAAAATAATTTCTTGTATTAGGTTGCGCATTGGACAAGTTCGGGTATTCATGGTTATGGTACACCTTATCAATACCTACCTAAATAGAAATTATTTTACAGGATATGAATTGAATTAAACAATGTTTGTTGTAGAATACTTTTAATTTGCTTGCACACAGCCTCTATTGAGAACAATGTTAAGAAATAGGGGAAGCCGTACGAAACAAAATAAACTCACAGAGACTCCAATCATACAAATGTCGCCATTTCATAAAAATGTCCAATAAAATTAATTTTCTTATTTTTAAAATAGTAAGTTAGTTGTGTAAGTATTTTTCACATTCAATAAGAATTACTAAAAGAAAGTCTGTAAAAATTGGCTCCTTATAGTAGCAAAATTTTAAAACAACATTTGTTACTTTGGACTGGATTATAATTTCTAGTACATATATATGAAAAAAAATCGTATAGAATTTCTTAACATATAAATATTATGAAATAAACTGTATTAAAGTACAAAGATCAATGCGATTTGGAAAAGGTCCCGGTAAACAGTATTATCAGTAGTGTGTGCATCTCCTGTACTTAAATTATCACGAGGACGAGGCACGCGAGAGGTACTGAGCGGCAGACGGCGGCCGCGGCCGGCCCGCTCTACACACCGCGTCATTTAGTCACTTGTGTGACCATAACCTATACAAGAATCTAGAATAACGTAACTTATAATAATTGCAATATATCATACATCTAAATTCAAGTAACTTATTTTTATGAGTTTCATGTTTTAATATTTTACTTTTTTTTTATTGATTTTTTTATTTTATTTTTATACCATAATCTCTGTTTGTTGTTACCACAGCACGTTGTTGCCGGTGAAATCTGCCTTCCACGAATGATTTTGTCCATCATTGAATATATAATTCATATGACGAAGCCCCCTATTAAGCGGCAAATCGTCTACTTCCACGTCTACTATTCGACGTTTTCAGGTTTGCGAGGGTACTGGTGCGGGCGCGGCGCGCGAGGGACGCCGCGGGCGCCGCCGCGGGGCCCGCCCCGGCCGCGGCTCTTGAATCCGCCCTGGTAGTTGTCGTTGTATCTGTCCCGACCGCCGTTTTCATTCTCTCGGTGATCGCCGGCGTCCCCGTTTCCGTAGTATCCGTCGTCGCCCGTGCGGTTCTGATAACCGTCCTTGTGTCTGCTCTGGTAGCCGTCGTATGATCTGTTCTGGTAGTTGTCCTTGTTCGATCTGGTCTGATACTCGCCGCCGTGCCTCCCGCGGTATCCGTCTCCGCTCTGCCTGCCGGGGAAGGCTCCTCGGCCGCGATGACCGTTCGGAGCGCCGCGGCCGCCTCCGCGTCCGTATCGCCTGAATCGGTTCTGGCCGTCGCCCTGGCCCTGAGTCTTGCGCTCGCCGCCGTCGTCCCGCTCGGGGCTGCGACTCTCCTTCCACTCGTCGTCGTTTTTGTCCTCGGCGGGCGTGACCGGACTGCGCTGCTCCGAGGGGGCGGCGGAGGCGGCCGGCGTGTGGACGTTGACCGGTGCGTGAACTGGTGTCGGAGGGAGAGCGCCTGCTGGTGCAGGAGCGGCAGCGGGCACGGCGGGCGGCGCGGCGGCGGGCGCGGGCGCGGCGTGCGGCGGCACGAGCGGGTGCGGCAGCGGCGCCTGCAGGGGCACGCCGGCCGCGGGAGCGAAGGCGTGATCGGGATGAGGCGGGAAGTGCGGCTGGGGCGGCATCGGCAGAGCCGCGGCGTCGGGCACGCGGCCGCCCGGGAGCTGCACGAAATGCTGATTAGTGAATGTTTGGGTGGGAATCGGTGCCGGCGGTGATGGCTGATTGGAGATCGGAGGCGGTTGAGGTGTGCCGACGGGGCTGTCGATTTCAGATTCCTGGAGGAAGAAGAAGTTCTGTGATCCTATCACTTCGGTGATGGGTCTTTGCTGAGGATATTGCTGTGAAAAGTATGCATGTTCGACCTCCTGTAATGTGATAGGAGGAAGAGGTCGCAGCGGGTAGGCCGGGGCGGGGACGACTGCAGGTGCAGGAGGGACCGGGAGGGCCCCGGCTGGAGGATAAACATTTGCCTGCTCGACTTCCACTTCTTCTTCAATCGGTTCTTGTGATTCCTCTTCATTAATTATGACACAATTCTCTTCAATTTCCGTTACAGCTGAAATGACGCGATCAAAGTACCCACATTCATGTACAGCAGTTACAATCTCTTTGATACGAGCATATGTGGTGCCCAAAACCTCTTTGGGCTTTCCATCTATGATGCCATAAAGATGTTCAGCAGCTTTGGTAGTTTGAATGTGGAAGGCAGGTTGACCCTCTTCAGATACTTCATGCTTTGGTGTTACCTCAGGGTACCTGAAAAGAAAATATGGATGTAAATATTACATTACTGTAAAAGTAACAACAAATTATTTAACATAATTATAGACGTCACAACATACAGATCATCCAATATTTTCAGATCCTCCTCAGTAAGTTTAGCAGCGCCATTAGTCCCATTTAGGAAATCGTCTCTGGCCTCAGTATTGCCCATTTGCATAAGGCAATCAAGAATTAAAAGTACTTCACGAATCTTGTTAGTATCTGCAGCATAACGAACCCAGGCATCCTAAAAAATAACAAAAAATTTAAATTAGAAACAAAGCATTAACCAACACCTGGAATGTCAAGAAGTATAATGATAATACAAGTATATTACAATACCTACCTGTAATCTAAAAATGCTATCATATCAGCAGTACTAGTACAATAAAGAAGACTAGCGAGTATATTATTCATTTCTATCAGTGGTCATACTCAAGTGGTCAGACAGGTAGTATGACCATTACCTTAATAAACTATAGGTTTACTAGAAACAAATGTCATCTTATATGGTATCTAAAGTCCTATAAGTGAGGATGAAAAGATTATGTCTAAACCTAAAAGATGTTGCATGTTTTATCTCATGCATCCACGTTATAATATATTTTCGAGCCATTTCATATTTGATAAGCTTCATTGCTATAAGAATTGCTTTGCGCACTCACCTTCTTAGCTTGTTTCTTGGCATCCCGTTCAGCCGATGTTGCAATAGAGGCTACTTGTTTAGACATCTCTCTTGCAAATTCCAAGGTTTGAGCCACTTCATCATATTTAGCGACAGCTACTTTCTGGTCAGAGTTTAACTCTTTTCCAGCTTTTTGCAAATCACGATATGAAACCAGTTTGCTCTGTAAAGGCAATTATAAAATACATTAGTATTATCAAGACAAAAATTTCAAACTCCAAAAAAAATTAAAGATCTTGCAGTCTTTATATGTTTAAAAATAATAGTTTTGTATATAGATATGTAATTGTCAGTTATAAGATAAGAGACAAAATCAGTAACATTTTGCTAAAATTATTGGTGACCTGACTATTATTAATTTATTACTAATGCGGCATATCAAAATTATGTTAGTTTAGAAAAAACAAATTATATTGGCGTAAATAATTATATTTTCAGTACTCATGCACTGGCAATGCCGATAAACCACATAAGGCAGGTGCGAAATACCTAAATTGCTGCATTTACCGCATTAAACCTCCCGATAACGAAAAGTAACCGAAGAATTCTTAATTCCGGTGTAATACAACAGAAAAATTGCAGGATTTCATCAGAACACTTAGTAAATAATGTCAGAAATTTGGGCGTCAGTTTTGTATAGTCAACATTGAAATGAGCACATGTGTGAAAATGGCGTCAACGGTACACGAAAACTATTTACACACAAAGTATAATGCCGCAAAAGAGGAAAAGATGGCAAAATGATTTGTTGGAATGACGATCGATAGCGACACAGTTATCTGAACAATGTTACACGAATTTTAACTAAATAACATAAACGCTACGCCTGTTTCTATTAGTAGTTTACATACCTTCCTTTTCTCCAAATTCCTAATTTTGTGCTCAATTATCGTCATTATTTGTCGGATTGGTGAATTATCCGTGGCCTCCGAAGAGGCCGGTTTTTCAGATTTTGCATTCGACGCTGAAGGCATCCTTCACAGGCAACAACTTTTCCTGGATTGGGTATGGTGGTGGCTGTTGGCTGAACAGATAGAGATAGATTTTTTTATCTATCTTCAAATCCACAGAAAGCAACTGTCAATGGTGCACGACGCAATCGCAAAAATTTGTATAACAAAGTTGGCACCACTGATTTTTTGACATATTTTTCTCCTGGCAGGACTTACTTATTTTTTTAAAGTTGAATTAATTAAGCAAGAAAGGAAGTTATTTATTTTTCTCCGGCATAAATAAGTATTTAATTCTTCTCGTTTCAACTAAGCATTTCATTCAAATCGTTTTTAAATAAATAATAATAATAACCTACCACCACTGCGCAACCTATTGCGCTTGACTAAGGTCCGCATAATAGGCTAAACCCTCCCAACGTGGAGTGGAGATATAAAATCTATAGAAATATTTTTTAACTAATAGTGTTAATTCACACTTATAATACTTTTCAAAAGCATACGTAAATAGTTGCATGAAAGACACTTTTGACTATTTTAAAAAAAATAAAAATCCAGCCGCTTCAACAATCTTCCTAAAATTATATATGTTGTGTGGATCGTTATTCAACCAACTTGTGTTTTTTTAAGGTTTTTGTTTGATTGCCATGTTCAAGCTGACAAAAATCCTTTTGTTTATTGTTCCAATGCCGAACAGCATAAAAAAAATAACAAAATGTGTTGCCTACAAACAAAAAAGTGCAAACGGAAAAAAAACCAAACCAAAGACATGGAAAACTGAAAACGAATGAAAACATAACCTGAAAACATTTAGTAAATATATTACGAAGCATTTGAATTTTTGAGTTATTTTGATATTCCCCATAATTTTCGTACACGTCGCAACCTAATTAAGTGTGGTGGCCCGTGACTGTGTTAAAAAGAAATATAGTTAAAAATGTTCCGCAAGTTTCATGTAAGTTTATACAGTGGATGAATTTGTAATTAGCGTAACGTTATTTTCGTTCATTTAATTTTGCTTCCTTCACACTACTATTATTAAATAATTTCAAATTAAAGACTTTTGTATCAACAAATCTTTAAAATTAAAATAATATTAGGTTATGTTTTTACCATTAGCCAAGTGGTTTTCAATAATACAATGAATTCTTTTGAGTACACAGCACTATGTAAGTGACATATAGGTATTAAAATAATAGATTATAAATGCCTAGTGTTGTTATACATATAAAAACGAATTGTAAGTACACACATTCTAAGTTAAATACCCTTAAAGAATTACTTGGAATATTTTATTGAGAATTATTATACCTTTATAATTGAAAAATTCCTACACTACAATGTTATTAAAGATGATTTGACAAGTTCTGTTATTTTGCAGATGCTACAACCTTTTACCAAGATACTTCGGAATCCACATTCATCAATTAGCACTAGCTCAATAAGATATGAAAATCAAAAAACAGAGAAAAGTAAGAACTATATCATTATTATTAAATAGAAATATTAATTTATATATTTTTTGATTGATTATAATATTTTTTTACAGCAATTAACCAAGTGACGCTCTTAGGCAGAGTTGGGGCTGATCCTCAAAAACGTGGGAATGAGGAGCATCCTGTGGTCAACTTTCCTCTGGCTACTCATTTTAGCTATAAGTATGAGTCTGGTGATATTTTGCAAAGAACTGATTGGCATAGGGTGAGCATATTTAAACCAGGCTTACGTGACACTGTCTACAAGTTTTTGAAAAAAGGCCAAAGAGTATATGTTACTGGAAAACTTTCATATGGGGAAGTCAAACTTGATGATGGACAAGTAAGAACAGCATCAACAGTAATAGCAGATGATGTTATATTTTTCCAGAACCAACCTACTGATGGCTAAGCAATGTTGTATGTTCTTTTAATTTTTTTATTAAGTTTCTGTTAGTGTATGTTAGTAACCATTAATAAATAAGAATCCACATTCTCTTATGGTTTTATTCATATGTAATTGTTTCAATTTGAAAACTTGTATGTGGTAAAGGACTACATTTATTGTTTAGACAACTGCTGTCATCTAGTGGAGAAAATCTGAACTTATCCATTTTTCTATTCGCTGCAAGATGGCGCTACAGTCTAGTAGCATTTCATGGTCCTATTGATATTATTTTAGGGGGGTTCCGACCGGGAAATAATTATCTGTATTAATTTTCAGGATTTTTTGAGATCTACTTTGAATTCTTTTCTTGCTTCCATAATCATGATGTTTGTTGAAAGTCACAAGTCTATTGTTTTAATTTGCAATGTTTCTTTATAACGTTTTATTTTGGTTGGTTATTTTTATAAGATAAAGAACTTTTCAAACTTTTAAACCACACCGTCATACATGTCTGGTAGGTACCATGTGGTAAAATATTAACCTTTTTCTATTAATAATATCAAGATTCTTTTAGCATTCTGCAGTAGAACCAAATGTTTATCTTCTCAGTCATGTAGATCATATTCTTTGGGACTGGTGTAGATGGCTTACATATATTATTAAACAAGGGATGCTTCTTTATAAGGGTCAATTTTGAATCAGTGGAATGAAATAAGTTTCTTTCGATTAACGTTATTTCCATTTATTTTAAGTTATAATAAATCTGACACAATATGTAATATGAAACATGTTTTTATATTGTGTACAACAAGTTGGAAAATTATGGCATGCATACACTTGCCGAAATAGAAATTATTGTAAAAATACAAACTCAGTTGTAATTCTTACTCATATACTAGGTACTTTGATAAAGCTCCACTTTTGTTTTACAAATCATACATACACTCTCTTTACAGTCTGTTTTTTATATCTAACTTATTTTAGAAACCTTAAATAATATTTACAAAACATAGTTTTACTCTATGACATTTACCTATATTGATAAAAGAGATCACAGAAAATTGTAGCTAGAAATCTTTGAGTAAAAGCCCTAGCATACTCTATGTCTACCACTTTATCATTTTATCACAGTGGACGTTTTTTTTGTAGATTTAAAGGCAATTTCTTTTAGGTAGTAAATTGTTCGATTATTGTCTTTTATGTCCCAACCACCTTTCAGTTAAGCCCATTAAATAATACGATTTCTGATAACTATTGCAGTTAAACTAAATGTGGTAGATTATACTGAACTTAAGTTTCATGCTACAATTGAAATTTTTGCCAAATAGCATCCATGGAAGACTATAATTCTACGTTTTACAATAATTAATTTCTGGAGTTCTTCAATTCTTTTAAACAACTGTAAACTATTTTGACATTTTAACCGAGTCTATAAACAAAGTTATTATAAACTAATTAAATTACAAAATGCATTAATGAGCACGTAGGTACTAACTACGCACGCATAGAGGCTTTTGGCAACATAGTTTTTTGTTACTGCTAGATCTCCGCAGTCATGTTAATTGTCCATTGCACAAAATATTTAAAAAGTCTTTATGACATTAACACACATAAACTCTTGTCCGTTGTTTAACTATTAAGGTAATTGACACTATTAGATAAAATCACTTGGCACAAAGGCATCATTTGAGGTCCATACCCTGTTTAACTCCATTGACCAGGCTAAATCTGTCAAAATTCTCTCAGTTTTGTTTGATTGTAACTTAAAAGTAATATTGAGAAGTTGAGATTTTCAACGGTATCATTTAAAGGAAGACTTCAGTTTTCTGAGAGGAGTTTGACTAGAATTTTAGTGGGTGGAGTCAGTCGCACAAATTATAAAGATCAGTTGCACTGTTCTATTCAGTGTCTAAATAGTTGTTAATCATTGTTCACATTTTTCACTTCTGAGGTTTAACGCGTAGTTTTCGGGGCTATAGTCAGGTTCACGTTTTGGCATCAGGTTGTCACCAATAAGGGCACTGATGCGGTGCTTGTCATGTTGTAAGGAGACGGACGCGGGGTCAGTCCGCGCTCGTTTCCGCCAAGGCTCCGATGCCGTTATGCTGAGGTCCGTCGGCATGTCTTCGTCGATGTTTTCTTCTTCACAACGTTCCTCCTTCATTTCCGTCTTCACGACAGCTTGCGGAACAGTAACTCTCGTTGGGCTCATTTGTTGCCGTAGAAGTGAAATATTTTTAATATTTTTCAGCTCGGTTGGGTTCCTCAGAAACCTATAAAGAAAATAACCCAAAGTTAATAAATAGCACATAATTTGGGTTCCTTTGTCAAAAAAAAAACGTAGTATGAATACAGCAGTAAAAATAAAGAAAATACGTACTGGTAACAGTGTCGTTCGCCCTGTACTTTGCGAAGAATATTGACACGGTAATAATATCTTAAAGCACGTGACATCTTGTCGTAGTTCATCGAAAGATGGTTCTTCTGGATTCCCCATAACTTAGCAAGTCCAGCAGGATCTACGATTTTGAATACACCGGTTTCACGGTTCTTCCATGCAATGTAATTTGTATAACGCTGTGTAGGGTCATTCAGTAGTTGCTGAAGAAAGTCCCACAGAAGTCTGCCATCTGAAATAGACAAAAATAATCTTATAACATTGTTCTTGTAATGCAAAAGATGATAGATTCGTTATTGTTTGATTCGTTTGATTACGTGGTGGCTAGATTTTTTTTAATAGAAAAGTTGTTATAAAGTTTGATATAATTTAGGTACTAATACTTACTTGTATTTGATTCCGGCATATCATTTGGGAAGAATTCCCTGGGTTGCGCTCGGTAGTGGGAATGTTGTGCAGCGTGTGTTTGTGGCGCGGGGCTGTTCAGTGGGACATCTTTAGGTGAGCGTGGCGGAGGTGCGAACTGCGCTTCTTCATCGGAATCGGAGTGGTTGCTTCCAGAACTCGCCGCTTGGACTTGTGTCTGGACGGAGGGAACGTAGGTGGGAGCGTAATTAACTGTCTCTCCTCGTTGGGGGCTGCCCGAACTGTCCACTGAAGGAGCGGGACTCAAGGTCACTGAATTCGGCTGAGCAGCAGCGGCAGCCGCGCTGTGGAAATGATGGAAGCCATCTACGGCCCAGGTGGGTGTTGGTGGATGCGAGTGAGGGGAGGGTGGGTAAGGAGCGCCGCGCGCTGTTGGCGTCACTGGCGAAGAAGGAACTCTTCCTAAAAGCGCGGCGTCGCGAACTAGCATTTGGAGAACGTTGTGCAAAACGTCCCCTGCGCCGGGGCAGCGTTCTCCTAAGTCTGTCTTTGTCAAAAGGCACAATGCCTTGCCTGTGAACAAAGATAAAATTTGTTAGTTACATTTTTCTTCATGATTCTTTGTTGTCATATGTGATTTATTTCAATTATTATTATATAAACACATTTCAGTGTTTTTCTTACCATTCATTTGGAAAAGGTCCATGTCAAAGTTTGGCAAATCAAATTCTCTTTCGCACCATTTTAGGAAAACGACTACGTCTTCTCTTGTCCAAAGTCTTGGTTCTGGGGGTAGACCAGCTGGCAATTGAGCCTTGGTGTCCCCGAGTGGTGAGGGAGGCGGCGGTGCCCAGGGAAGGGGGTACCGCCACAGAAGCTCCGTCGGGCTAAATGGCAGCGGCAGCCGCTCCATACTTGGCCCGGACGGCAGTTGTAAGCTAACTACTTTCATCACGGCAATCTGTAACAAACGATGATAATGCTTTAAAAACTATAAACTTGTCAACAATGCAAGGGTAAATAATCCGAATTTCAGACTTTGATAAGAATATTTCTTTTAAATGGCGGAAAAAATACCAAAGTCTTAAACTTTATTTAAATTATAGTATATTTGTGACGCGTTGTTTCAATTATTGTCTAAAACAAATTACTCCGCTTTCTATTTGGTAATATGGCATTAAAACTTGTATGTCTAATAATATAAACTATTACTAATTTTGAATCACAGAATCGATTATAATATTTTAATTACTTTAGCCATCGTTGATTTTGTATAAGTAAGCTGTCTTCTCTGCGCTAGATGGCGCACCATCTAATTGCTCTCAACTATTAACAACTGTGATTGGTTGCTTAGCGAGCGCCCTGAGTAGTATTATGTAAAATACATTATAGTTATTTTTAACGTGTGTTGGTAGTTACTTGCAAAATAACTTATTGAATTTTGACGATTTATTTTCGTTTTATGACTTGAAGTAACTATTTTTTGTTATTTAATATACAAATGTTATGTAAATCGTAAAGCGTTCATAATAAGTTCTAAGAGTAGATATATCGTAAAACCGTTAGGAATTAAAATTCGTTAGACTGTTGAATTATCTAAAGGTTATATAAATGTGATGTTAAATTCACTTATTTGGGTAGTGTTATAAGAACCTAAACCTGACTAATTAAAACATTTTATTAAAATTTGATATGCAGTGCAGTATTTGAGTTCATATATGAAGTGTTTCTAATTACCACCTTATTTATGTAATTTTATAGTCATGGTAATCAATCAAAATAAAAAAATCAATAGTTGTTTATAGAAGTACATTTATACGAGTAGTAGGAGGATACTTTATAAAAGCATATTTAATATAAAAAAAGTCACTAATATTTAATATTTTAAGTTTCGGCCATCTGTACTCGAATCCACGCGATAAATTTAGGGTTGTCACCTGCTTGTTGCGAAATTTGAAGGGATGAATGGGACGTACTATAGTATAGGGGAGAATATTATTATCATTCATTGACTAATCCGAGGGGGATGCTAGGAAAAAATAATTAAAGGGAGCATGTGCCATCCGCTCATATTATTAACATTATACAATTGCCTGGCTGTCATTAATACGGGGGCCACTTGTTCGATCGACATTTGTGTTCAAAGAAGTTGTTATACATCAATTCTCTTGTTTATCATAAATGTGTTTGCGGTGTTTGTGTTTACTTTGTACTTTGTTTTAGATTGATAGACTTATAAATTATTCAACAATAAAACAAGTTTGCACATTTAACTCCAGGCTTCTCATTTCTTGCTGGAATTAAACTTCATATCACGAGGCTGTACGTAGGTACATACATCCTTATCGGGCGCGGTCGGAAATGCGTGAGTCCGCGATATCGCGGTGTGCGATAAGCACCGCTACTTACCGGCTGAGCTGATCCGGAACTGGTTGCGTCGTCAAAAATCCTAGGGGAGACTGATTCCTGATGCGAATTCAGCACATATACATGTTCACAACACTAGTAACACAATATCCAGAGTTCACAGAGCACCAGGCACACGCGTAGCAGCGGCGGTCCCTCCAAACGTGTCGTGTTACGGCACGCCGTAAACCAGCAGCGTATCTGAGGGATCGAGCTCGCAGACAAGCGTCGCGGGCAGCTCTCCGACGCGGACTGATGATGCGGCGGCGGCGCGGGCGGA
Organism: Nomophila noctuella; assembly: GCA_958496325.1. NCBI lineage: Eukaryota > Metazoa > Arthropoda > Insecta > Lepidoptera > Crambidae > Nomophila > Nomophila noctuella. The sequence continues at coordinate 8,891,217 of OY292486.1, read as the reverse complement.
CGGACGCGGGCCCGCCGGCGCCCCCCGCCTGCCCCTTCCCCCGCACCGCTTCACATACTGCTGAGATAAAACTTCGGGAGCGAGACCGAGACCCATTTTTAACCAAAAGTACGGTACGTCCGATGGTTCCGCAAACCGTTATCAGGAATTTTGTGTAGATCCACCGGGATACACCAAATCGTCTTTGTCGTGTCTCCGAGAAGTGAGATAGCAGATAGTATTTAAACACATTCTTAGGGCACGCGGAAGTGCTAGCTGTGCGGTAGGATTACGTCAGCGCGCCAGTTTTTAATAACTTGCATTATTTCCTTGTTTGTAGAGTAATCGCTGGTACGATACGATCACACGGCTTGTTCTTATTTTGGTTTTTACATGATTCAAGAGGCGATGGTCCGAATTTCCCAGATTATCTTTAAAAGAAATTGGGTTCATCCTCTACAGATTTATTTCATATTTTGACCATCAATGACGTTTTATACTAATTTTTTAATCAGTAGATGCTGTATGATCCATCTTTGATGGCGTGGCAGTATTGAGACAAAGCACAGGAAATGTCTGAGCAGCCGGACGGCAGTTTCCTGGTGCAGAGTGAGACAATATGATCGCCAACCGGTTTGAGCTGAGCTCATTCGGTCCAGCTAAGTGTTTTGTTTGTCGAGTCTTTTGATTCATTACTAAGTATTTAAGGAAAACTTAAATATTAACGTTATGATAACCTTTATACATATTCCTATTGATAAGATTACCTATAGAACATAGGTAGGTACTTTACTAAATACAAGGAGCAAGTTTTCAATGTCATCCATGTGGATACTTGTATATTTCTCATCGGTGATAAAAGGATACTCATAGGAGTATCCTGCATTACACCTGTACCTATTCTAAGTACAGAGTTAGACTAGGTATAGGTGTACAATGACAACAAAGTAACAACAAGATTATTTTTAGACGTAAATACCTAAGTTATTATGCAAATGTTTCATGAAATGTAGATTCTTCAACATAGTTTGCGTCTAGATTTCAGCGCTGAGTCACTGCAATTATATTTGTTCAGGTATTGGTCTGCAACATTTCTTGTTTTGAACTCGGCTGGCTCGGGCGTCGGTAGCCAACGTTTCGTATGTGTTGGAGTATGCGTGTCGGTCGGGTTATCTCGTGTGTGCCCTGGCCGCCGTCCCACTACCGGTTCGAGACAGAAATATTCGGCAGCCAAGACGGAAGTGGCCTCGGAATCTTTACCTGTTGCTCCCTTCGCCCGCTCCTCGCTCCCTCCATCATTCCGTCTCGTTTTCTCGTTCGGGTGTAAGCGTTTGTTTGTGCGCGTTGTGGCGGCACGCAGCCGACTGTCGTGGAGTTATGTGCAGTAATTTGGAGAATAAAAGACTATGATGTTCGTCCATACGTGACCGTGACCGCAGTTCTCGCCGCTACTTTCTTTGTCAACGTTATGATGTTACGCGTTCACGTAACATGTTTTCTGCACTTGTTTATTTACGTTATCTTCGTGATGATTGTAGTTCTTATTTAATTTTGGGTTGCTATTCGTTTCTATTGTTGAAATGTTTTTATATAATGTCTTGGTTTTAAACTAGGAACCTACCTACTATTGGCATTATCATTTGACTAAACTGTTGTTTAACTTTTTGCATGATAGCTGCCTAAGTATTTGGTATTCAAAGAACCTAATTAAAACAGAAATGTGCTGTTGATACGTATTCGGTTGAGAATTATTTATTAAATGCTAACAAACTGTTTAAAAATCATGTTCCTCATAATGAGACTTCAATAATACCTATGAAGTACATTTTGTTCATTCGTGTATCAACAATTTGGTGAGAAATAAACGTTTTTATTTTATTATTATATTATTATAATAAGTGTGATTTCAGGAATCAAGAAATCACTGCGATTCTCTGTCAACTTAGTGTAATTGGAAGACAATAATGTTAAAAATTACGGAGAAACATATAAACAAATACTCAGATGCTAAAATACCTACCTACTTATTATTTAGAGATGAAGGCGCTGGTGGCTCCACCGGAATGCGACGCGCGGCCGGAGTCGAATCCCGAACACATGCGGAAGTGCTCGAAATAAGTCCATTGCGTGTGCGCATACTTTCAGCTAACAGAGCGTGGGTAATCCGTTACTTCTGCATAAGCATAATTGATTTGACGGAATAATTTTGATAATAACAGTAATCCTTGTTTACATCTTACTTTTGATTACTTGTGAAGTGTTGCTATATTTTTTTTATGACGGGTGGCGCGATTACCTGTTAACATCGTCATCAATTTACTCTACTAGAGTGCGAACGTTTCAAATAAAAGTCAACGTTTTCATTTAGTATATGTGTGAAGGTCAATCAATATCCGACAACATCTTTGGATTCGTACTATAATATGTTACTAAACTGTACGTTGTAGTTGAAGGTAATAAAAGGTCTTCAGCATTTCTCATTTCTGGAGAGGGCGCAGATTTTATTACCGAAATTCACCACGAAGGAACATTAATAGGAAATAGAAGACATGGCATAGTTTAAGCCGGAAATTAATACACGCGGGAAGAGGAAATTAGGCAGCAGCGGGCCTCGGGCGGCGGACGTGTGTGGGTCGAGGGGGGGAGGGGGAGGGCGCGAATCTGAGCCAACTTCCGATGATGGCCGCGGCCCGGATAAGGAACGAGCCTGGACCGGAAGCACGGATCCGGCATGTCCGTTTACGTATGTATCTGCTTTTACTATGCAGACTGCTGTAGACGCTCGACTACCGACGACCTCGCTAAGTAAGTAAGTACCAAATATGTGATTGGTATTTCGTAGGGAATATGTAGTAGATATTTGAATTTGAAGATTACATGTCGCAAACAGATGTCATTCGATTTGGGAGAGTAAAATAAGGCCTATTTCTCGACAAAAAAGTTAATCGCTGAATCAGTAACAAAATTTGAATTAAAACTGTAAAATAGAACTACTAACATAAGTCGTTGGGTAAAAGCGTTGCGAATTGAAAGGAAGTCTACACCGATTGCCGAACCATTTTAAATTGCAATCATATGGAAATGCCACTACTTCCTGTGTACCGAGTGACCTGCATCGAACTTACTTTTTCCATTCATTTGACAACAATGGGCACTGTTTAATTAAGTGTATAAATTGTTTCCACTTAGGTATTTTCTTGAGTAAAATATTAATTGCGTCGGCTAACATTCCTTCCGATATCATTGTAAAATTAGAACAAAGGTCATTTTTATCGTTTATATAAAAGATAGTATGTAAAGATAGTTCCGGTCCGGCCACTATAGTTGCAATGCTTTACAGTCTGTTTTAAAAGATGACCGCTACGACAGAATTAATAATTTCACCCGTAGAATAAATTTCGAAATTCGACTCATTCTTCTACGGTTTCATGTGAGTTAACTTGTAAGAGTTTGCAACACCTCTTTCAATTAGTTTTGATGCGTTTGTAAGTAAGCGTTTCTTAGAGACGTAAGAAATCTTCAGCTGATTGCAGCATTAACAATGAATGGTGTTGCAACGTCTCTAACGCACTTCCGAGACGAGCGCGGTTCGCAAACTCGGCCTCGTTTCGTCTGTTGTTGTCCGTTACATAACAAGGTGCCACTCAAAACTAGGCAATGATGTCACTACAAAAATTGCGCCACTTGAACTGCTCTTATTGGGAAACAGAAGAGAAACAGTCGAATGCTGTCAGTAATGAGCATACATACTTCTTATAAATGTATGTGTCTAATACCTATACTGCCATTGGAAAATCGTTTGTAGGTTTCCAATTTTCCATCCCAACTAATCCCAACTATTCCAACTAATATTATAAATGCGAAAGTAACTCTGTCTGTCTGTCTGTCCTTCTGTTACGCTTTCCCGCTTAAACCTCGCAACCGATTTTGATGAAATTTGGTACAGACAATCTTTAGACCCTGAGACAGAACATAGGCTACTTTTTATTTCGAAAAAAAGAAATCCACGCGGACGGAATCGCGGGCGGCCGCTAGTTTATTATAATTTATAATGCAGATAATCTCTGTTGTTACGAAAACCTTTACAGATATTCCGCTGGTACCGCTTCACTACTAGGTAGGTACGTCAATGAACTTCTGTAAAAAAGTCAGCGAAAGAAATATTCAAATGAAGTCGAAGTAGATACAGAAATTCGAAATATAAACTGGATGTAATGGGCAAATGTTCGCATGCGACCTTTTCCTTCACGAAGCTCGTAATTATGGTTGGCAAAGAAATCGTCTACTTCCGTCGACCTCAGGCGACGCGCGTCCACTTGTGGTCGGTCACGCAACACAGCCAAGAAGAATATTATTCATATAAATTGAGGCTTTGTGAAAAGTGGAAGATAATTAAGGCACACGACCAGTTTGAAGAATCGAAAATTGCCTAAAAGAAGACACCAAAACTAAAAAAAATTTAAATGGCCCTACTTGTGACTTGGACGCAACCTACTTTGTGAATTCAATTCTAAAATCAATATTCCGCTCGCTGCACTGGATGAATAGACAATTAATCCCTGATTTTAACGAGTAACCCCCTTGGCGAGTTTGGAACGCACAAGTGTCACATGACAAAGCGACCCCTCCGGCTTGTCAGAATCGACGGGATCAAAAAACCAGGTCGGGAATGCACCCGTATTGAGGGGTGTACAACAAACACGCAGTGAAATTTATATACATAAATATATTATGGTGTGTTATCCTATGCAACGTATGAATCATCTTTCTCATCTCGAATAATACGGATTTAGTAATTTACGCACAGCATGGCATGACAATGTATAAACTAATTGAGAATGATATTTTACGAAACACGACGAGTAGGAGTACAACCAAGTACCAACAACAATTTAGGTTAATAGCAGAACCTAGTTAAACTTCATAAAAACTTTTTTAAATGTCGATTTACTGAATCTGAAATGTACGCTTAAAATTAATAATAACTATTTAAAATACATCGATTCCTTCGTCCACTCAGTAGGCAAAACGCTGTTTCATCTACTCAAATTAAACGTGTAATAGTCGTTTGTCAGCAGCGTAGCTTCTTAATAATTTGTGACATTCTATATAGCTTCATAAAAAGTGTATCGTCTGGGGGCTCAGTCGGTATGTCCCAATCGGGCCATGTGCGCGCGCTCCCACGCGTAGCCGACGCACAAGTGTGCGCCAGCGCCACACAAAATACCTACTAACTCGTATCGCACTTCCTATGTGTGCGTAACTGAGCTGCTACTTCCTGGTACAAAGCGAGACGATTTATTTTAATTCTCCCTCTGTGTGCGTGCGCAATATTATTTATATTCGGTTACCTCTACTAAGGGCCTATAAATGGTACACGAATGTTATTATATTAATTACATTCGTGTGTGTGTCAAGTCTTTAATCTCCATTGTACTTCCTGATAGCTCCGGTGCGTGTGTGTGTGTGAGCCACTTGTTTGAATGCTAGGGCGACTTTATCTCAGTGAGGGACAGAGTGCAGCGTCCGATTACTCTAGGGTAGGCGAGACACTTGTATTTTATCGACAATGTTCGCATTCAAACTAGCGGTGGGCGATTATGACTGATCGGCATAATCGATTAATTTTGTATTACTAATATTGATAATCGATTATGGAATTAGTAACTAATACAATTTCATAATCGAATGAATTAGTAACTAATTAGTACTACTAATCGTGTTTTCGATTCGAGGCTTCGAAAAGCATATAACCGTAAAAAAATAACATTGTATTTGGCGTAGTATTAACATAGGTGTAAAAAAAAACCTTGTTCAATATTTTGATAATATTATTTGGAATATTTTGATTTTGATTAAGTAAGATCATTTTGTTTTTGATCTCAAAATGTTATATAGTTGTTATACTATATTAGTAAATTTACATATAGATTTAGATTACATAAATTTTAAGTAAATTTTGTTTGCACTACTCAGCAGTGCTGAAAAGCCTGTAAATAGTATGAATCGACTTGCAACCGCTCGTGCATGACTGACCATTAACTTCATATTAGTACTACTAATACGTATAAAGTTAATAGAACTAAATTATTAGATACTAATTTAGTTACTTTTACTAATACTACTATTTACAAGTTACTAATACTAATCTACTATTAGTAGATTGCAAGTTACTACTAGTAAGTCGACTAATAGTAGATTAGTATTAGTAACTTGTAGTAGTTACTAATACTAATCTACTAATTGTACCTACTAATAGTAACTTGCAACCGCTCGTGCATGACTGACTTCATATTAGTTCTACTAATACGTATAAATGTAATAGTACTAAATTAGTAGATTAGTATTAGAAGTATTAGTAACTACTAATTGTTATAATCGAGATATCTCGAGACATTTTCATAATCGAATGATTTCGTTAGTATATCTCATAATCGCCCACCGCTAATTCAAACAACGTAAATGGTGCGCCTTTGCATTATAATTTATGTAGTTGTCTGTAGTGCTGTTACATATTACTTGGAGCTTATGCAGATGACGCAATTTAGATCCCTAGCCTGCTTCTGTGGGCTTATGTACTACGCTGCTCGCTACAACCACACAAAGAGCTGATGTTTACTTTCTCATTGGAAACAGGAAGCGTAAAGTCCGTTGCAACATGTCTCAAATACATACTGTTCTTGGTATGAAACAATACCAGTTCCGTTGTGTTTGCAAAACTCAACGGTTTTCAGGAAGTGACTGTTCTTTGGTTGATTTGCTAAATCTTTGTTCGATGTGATTAAGTCGTGGTTAATCAATAGAAAACTTTCAAATTTTGTCAAGAATGTAGTTCCTCATTGGCACTTAATGTTGTCGTGCTGATTTTGGGAATAAGATAATGTATATATATGATCTAAACAAGGCATTGAGGTAAACTTCGATATCGATAATATTTTTATCTTAAGCCTGCCCTAATGCGGTAGGTATTGAACTGCAAGTGGACAGATGCGGTTCTCTGTTCGCAGTTTGCACAATTCGGGAGGGTCTGCTCGGAGGGAGTTCCACGAATTCGCTGTTACAAGCTCTGTCGTTCACATCTGTCGCCTCTATCGGTTGAGGATTATGTATAGAATTATTTAATTTATTGATTTTGGTCAAACGAAGGGTTGTGGATGTATTATTCTATTATATTTCCTTTCCCGATTATTACCTACTTTTGTGTTCAATATTGGCTTTTTATTTTCTACGCAACATCTAAAACAAAACTGAAATAAGTACGTATTCCTAATGTTTACTTTATCAAACTATCGGATTAGGAACAGAACGTAGACCGAAATTAAATTTAACAACTTCCTTTTACATTATGTTTCTGTTTAACGGCTACACATAAATTCGGAAGTAGGTAATAGTAGTCATTATTCACACTTTTTGATTTCTTATACTAATTAAATCTCAATCAGTTGTGAGGCTCCAAGGCCTAGAGTTTATTTCCTTACTTGCAGGTAGGTTGCTCGATAGGTTTTTTTTATATCGTCTTGTTTTAAGTCGAAAAAAAATCGTTTGTGTATGTTACCATAGTCCGGATCATAAGTGGCCAAACCCTAACTATGGGAAATAAAATATTGTTTATATTTCTGATAAGATTTTCTTGTCTGGTTACATAGGTCTAATTCATTCTGAAAGATCAGGATAATCTGACTATAAGAGACTGTGATCTGTTGAAATTTGTACGTCATCAATACATATAAATCAGTTTTACTTGTGTCTCATATATTTTCATAGCCTATTATAATGTCTGATCTAACCTTCCCTTTTGCATTATAAACCAATTCCTTTTATTTAATCAAGGTAACAGATTTACAGCTTCCGAGGGTTTTGCATTCATCACGTCACCGCATAACACGCGGTTACGTATGCAGTAATGTAATTAAATATGCGCCATTATACGTGCTTCTGTTCTCGAAGGAGGATGCGAGGGACACTTGCTGGGCTTCGAATTGACGTAACCCGCCCTGTGCCCTTGTCGTGTCATGGACAGAGGGGAGAATGCACTCGCCTTGATTTTTATGAAACAATTTTGTAGTGTATTTTTCTGCATATTTTGTTTCAGCTTTAATTCTGCATTCATGGGATCGTGATAAATAAATAAGTATATTTGCATCAAAGGAGCGTGTTTGCATGCTTGGTGCGGAAAATTTAATTCATGAAATCTTTTTAATGAACCCTTCTATCAGGTATGCACAACGTGCCTGTTTGCTAAATAAGTAGCAAATCAACGATTTATTATTATAAAAATAATGAGTATTAGGTACAATTTGTTGTTGTAAAGTACATTTGTATAGGTATAAATGCATAGTTTCTGCATGGTAAACAGTTTAATTAATTCACTAATTAATACTAATGCAGTATTTATAATCACACTTTACTCCATTCTTGCCTATGTGTCACCCCACCCTGCACTTTGAATCCTGTAGGTTCAATGCCGGTGCACGGCATGCAGGTGTTTAACCCTGATTGAAAAAAAAACACTTGTGCAAAGGGTGTTCTTAATATGGTTTAACGAATGATATGAGAGCGACATATAGGTATAAGGGCAGATGACATAATGTGTAACAGTGTAACCTAAGAGGGATTTGTTGTTGTTTGTTATTTAGAACCTTATATTCGTTTGGTTTAAGATACGCACCGACTTAAAAGCGGATCGGAACAGTATTTCTGATTCAGATTAAGAATCTCCCACAGGTGTAAATATTGTTACGAGCTCCGCCCTTCAACCCTTACGTCAGGTAGATAGAATATTGTTACTTCAAGCGTGTGATAATATTAATATTCCCCTTCTGTGAACAAGGTGCTACACATCAACAAATGGGTAATGTGAATGCGTTAAATATATAACTAAGGTACCTTGGTTTTTGGAGCCAGAGAGTATAAAGTACCTATTTATATTTAAGACAGCCGGTAAAATATAAAGGCGATGAATTTGTACTGTTACTATGTCTCTGCAATGTCGTTGTCTAGAAAAGAGGTTAAACATTAGTGTCTACTTTAAAAAATAAATTAGTTTCTTATGTAATTAGAATACATGTCCAGTGTCAATTTAGCGCATGTTTCACACACTTTAAATATTTTAAAATTATTGTTACGTCAAGAATTTGAATTTCCAATCAGGTTTTTATTCATTAAGGACGGCCATTTCATTAACAAATGCTGACTGATGAACCCCGGTTACTTTGTTTCGACAACCAACGCCATCATCAGTTGAACTCAATTAGCCACAATAGAATATTAAAGATGAACGTGGCATCCATAATGAGGAATGGTCATTGAACTGAAAACCTAAATGTACAATTATTAATAACTTCTATCAGGGCAGGATATACGTATTATAAATCTTATATGCGATATTGCAGATTATGACAGTCAAAACGTAGAACAAGTTGTTTTATGCCATGAAATCACCAACAATGTCGACGACAATGAATAAAATTTCGAGTAAAGTGTATTAAACTACAAGTAAAATGCTTATTATTATGTAACTTATTTACATATTGAATTCCAGGTACACGAACGTGTTTCATGAATGCGAGTACGTGTATGCCAACTGACATAATACTCGTAGTTGCATCACTAGCTAAGCATTGATGTAATAATAAGGATGTTAGCTGAACCCGCTACGCAGGTACACTAACTTAATTGCGCGAAATAGGAAGCTGGAATAAAATAATGAATACACCTCATTACAGAACGTAAAGAAATATATAAACAAGAGGTCGGTCAGTGACGCTTGGGTTAAAAAAGCTAGGGACGCGGGCGGACTGTTTTATGCCTACTCGAGGCAACAAATATGTGGCATAAATTACATGTAATTAGCATATTTATGACAATAGTTGACAGTCGTTGAGCTTAATGATAGGACGAATAACAAATTACTAAAAAAAATACAAATCCTTACAGTTTAACGTCGTACCCAAGTACATACCTACTTCACAAAGCAGCCCAATACACTAAGTGTTCCATATTCATTCAGAAGCACCAACAGTGTGGGCCTAATTCACATCGAAAACTTATCTTCTATTTCTTAATGCTAAACAGTAGTTTAGCATTAATAAGTATATTTAATCACTTGTAATGGATGAACCCATTTTATCGGTACCGTGTTATATCTGGCCTCATGTCATTTTATATTAAGTGTATCATTACCGTCGATGATGCTTCAACTAGTTGCCAAAGGATAGAAAAGTCAAAAATAATTACTTATGCCATCAGCTTGATGACTTTCCGGCTGTTATCAAAAACACATAATATTAACTACTTCCCTAGAACAGATTAGTGAGTGACATAGTGGACCTTAGATTTGTTGTTTTAATTGGTTTTTAATGTAACATAATATACGCACAAATTGAGGCATGCCACTATATTGATAACAGGTGTTTTAATTAAATTAGATATTGATGTATAACGCCTTATTTTCATATTGTTGCTTGTTTAATCTCGTAATAACGGTGCAACAAAACAAAAAGACGCTCTATTGTTTAAAACTACTTAATTTGTTAAAAGGTTTTACTTTTGCTTCATAAAATGCTGCGAATACAGAAATAACACCTCAAATGCATCAACAAGATAAACTCCTGAAACAGCTCGCTAAAATGCGTAAAAACAATAGAAGGTTGCGGTTGCACTGTTTTATATCACCTACAGCATGCGAGGTAAAAACACTCATTTCAGCCGGGATTAACAAGGGACGGCCTGTGAATACGTGTCACATCACCCGTGAAACCTCAGCTTTGTGCGGAGTGTGAAAGGGCTCACTCATTAGGAAGATTGCGAGGGGCGTACTGAGGCAACATTGTCTCTGGTCGCGTTCTAGCGTCACATTGTTCCGCAGGCCGTGATCCCCGATTCTGTTGCCAACACTATTCTCTTGCTTGCTCTCAGGAAGTCTATGATAACCAGCATGAAAGGAACGGGACTGTGCCATAAAGAAAGTGCATTCGGGTTAAACAACGGCCCTAACGTGAAGTGAATGACGTATAGGAACAGTATGGCTGGCCATTACTGAAATTGTTCTTTGTTGCCACATAAAATATATATCATGGGTCTCTGTAGAATTCTTAGGCTTTTAAGTGCGAATAGGTAGCCTTCGGTTTTGTACTGTTAGAATTATAGATGTAGGTATATTAGTCATTATTTTATTAAGATATAGGTACTAACACAACATCGTGAATAGAGGCATTGATCTTACTCCCATGGACCTACCTTGTCAAGTCCTTTCTACTGTAAATTAATACTACTTATGTGTGTATTAATACTACTTGTACGCTGAGTATTTTGAAGTCCTTTCTTATCCAGCGCAAAATGCATAGGTACGCATTGTCTGACAAATGGCAGTACCTAGGTGCTCGCCTCGTGTCGTTATTCAACATAGATCGATCCAAGATGGCAACGAGCAGGAAGTGAAGTAGGAAAACGTACGAGCGTCATCCAAGGTCAGCCACGCGACGATCTCCTAGCGCTCATACCATTATTGCACGGTATGCCGTCACATCGCGACAGACATTGTCTTACGATTGGTAACGTTTCGGTAGATCTTATAAGTCAACAAGACTTAAGACTTCCGCGAAAGTCAAGGTCGTTTGTAAATAGAAAGATGCCTCAGTTTAATGTATACCTACTATTAGTGCCTTAAGTCTTGTGTCGATGTCGGCTCTATTTGGCAAAGTTGGGTGGTTTTTGATCGTGTTTCGGTCGTTTAATCTTTACTGAAGTGAAATAATTACCAATTGCAACATTGTTAATTTAATGTTAAAATGTAAACAAAGGTATGTAGACAAAGCAAAAATAGGATAACACCATACTAAACTTATGGTGTAGCTTTATTTTAGCTTTAGTCTTACTAGCTTTTCCTATCAAGATTGGCTTGCATTGTTTATACCTACATATTTATAATGGAGGCATTGAATATTTTTTTGTTAGTAAAATAATGTTAAAGCGTTGATAAATATAAACAATTTACCATGGTTCTTATCTTAATATAGACCACGACCACCATCAGTTAAAATATTTTTTCAGAAAGATCAATTACGTCGTCCCGTCCTCTTATTCTACGCATTTTGCGTTAGATCTATTATCTGATCCATTCGTAGATATTTGCACTATTTATAACGTCCTCTAAATAATAAGTGTGCAATCCGCATGCTGTTTCTTTTCAACTGCAGGTAACGATCGAAGTTTAACAATGGAGGCGAAATTCGTTCGGCTAAAATATTAACTCTCCTACAAAAGGAAGCATTATATTTCCAAGTATGGAGCACTTCTTCACTTCCGAACAATGCATTGAATGGAAAACGAAGTGGTAAACAGTGGTTATTTTGCAGTTCCCAAGTTTTGTGGAGATGGTCAGGTTCGTGCGGATAGATATTATTGAAACGTTTAGTTTATTCTGAAAATTGTTTACACAATTACATGTTAAATAATCATCATGGGTTAATTTGAATTAAAAACTTGTCCTTTTTTCCAATTTATTATTTAAGAATTCAAAAAGCACAATTTGGTGCTCTCATCGCTTCAACAGAATATAATTAATATCAATAACGAATTATAATAATATGTAGGTTCGTATATCAAGTGTGAAATTTTTTGTTTTAATAATTGGTGAAATAATATGAATAAGCGCGTGATTTAATCTTTTAAAAACTCATGCTATCATATTATATAACGTCTATATACCTAGGTAATATTTTAATTAATATATTTTTGCTTATAGTCGAAGTACATTTGGCACAGTTTTAATTTTAAAAGTTAACAGACGCCGTACAATATGAAACAATATGAAGCTTTAATACAAAACATTTTATGAAGGAAATGATCAGTGGTAGGACTACTGTATTTGTAAACATACTTTCATTCTTATTTTTTCAAATGCCGTAGAATCGCGGCATTATGCCGAGGCATTCTATTGAGGGCCTTTTCGAAGAAGGAGGACAAGACTAAACTTTAATAGGATATTGAACATGCACATTACAGTACCATGGAAGAAGTGAGGAAATAAAAGGTTCGAGAGCTTTATGAGAATTTCATTATTTGTGGAAACACAAAAGGATGCGGACGAAATGGCGGAGGCGTCTCCGGCCAGACACATTGTCTCGTAGACGCCGGCGTTTTCATAAATACGCTTTGAGGTACGGAGCCTAAATTCCTTTTTTTATTGACTGTGAAAGGGATCTGCAATAATACTCATAGACAGAAGAAGAAATCAGACATTGTTATTACATAGCTAATCTATGGCGCATGTGCACTTTATGAAAACAGAAATATACGTTATATACGAAGTTAGCCTCTGCATTGGTCCAGATCTCATCTAAATACGTTGTTCAGCCCAACAAACAAATTGGTTGTATAAAATTTGTCTATGCGACGTACGGTTATATAAATGTTGAATAGATGTTATTAGACAACAATAACGTTGTCTAACAGTAATTCCTACAACGATTTAGTCCTGTGACTAAAAGATCCTATTACATTAGTTGAGTAAACGTTTTAACGACTACTTTATACAACATCGTATAATGGTACGAAAAATAGTTAAATAAACGTTTATACGACATTATTATGCAACATCGTATAATGGTACGAAAAATTAGTTAAATAAACGTTTATACGACATTATTATGCAACATCGTATAATGGTGCCTAGGAATAGGTAATATAAACGTTTTTATGAGACATTTATACAACGTCGTATAATGTTGTCAATGTAAGGTGACAGAAACGTTTTTACGACTACTTTATACAACGTAGGTTGGGTAAACGTTCACTCAATTGAGTAATACGACGTTCTATAACAGTTGTATTAAAGAATTCTATTAACCAGTATTGGTGGTCTACGTAACCTTTACACGACTTTTATTAAATCAAATCATCGCATAAAGATTATTTTTAGACCTGTACATAACAAGAGAATTTAGTGGTGAACTACGAATCATTATACAACATTAAATTAATTTTGCAACCCTTATAGAACTATAAGCAGACCTAAAGTTATATAAAGGCACAACAGGCACTTTTTTAAAACTATCTTACATTTTGTCAAATTAACAATTTTTCAATTAATTTCAATAAAATCAAGTAATTTAAATAAAATTAATTTCATTTGTAATGGAATCGTGGTTCTTTGTTCAGAATGTTTATTATCTCACGGTACTCGAAAATCATTTATAATGGCGGACCATCTTGGTTGCAAGAATCTGCTTATGCGACCTTTTCATCATATAAACGATGTATAGAAGTCGTTTCCTGACATAGGCAAGATGGCTGATATTTAAGTATCAAAACACACTTTAAATATAATTTTCAATAATTGAATTCAATGTAATTCGAAGGGGGCGCAAAAAATTTAACGAAAACACACCTATATTTCATCATAAAAGTAAAGTTCCCATAGGACTAAGTGCACTGCACAGTCACACATTACATATTTTTACTTTAGCTCTGGTCGCGCATAAAAATAGTAAAGAAGATGTTAATTTGGTTAGGAAAATTATAACATTTCTGTAAACTCATCTCTAGTATAATTGAACGAATGAGAATGAATGAAATGGACTGAACATATACTCATTTCAGTCACCTTCTAATGTCTATATAACTGTTATGGGACTTCAGTGGTTCCATAACGGTTAGAAGATAACAATTTTGTAACCTAAAAGTCGGCTTAAAACTTTTATTTAACATTTAGGCGACGTTGAAATAGTTCTTGACAAACTTTTATTTAACTTCTAAATAACATTAATGTCGTGTAATTTGGGCCTATTTCGCGTTGAATAAACGTCTACAACTACGTTTATACGACCCATCCTATGGACCCAATAGTAATAGAAAAACGTTTACACAACTTTTAAAAAACATTAATTTGTTACTTGGGGTATTACATAAATGATAAAAGGATAACTAACACAATCATAATTTTGAGCAAAATTCTGTCAGGTTGGACTTAAAGGATTACATGACCTTTCTAATAAGTAGGTGGTACTTTAAAGATCTACATTGTAATTGTATCAATCATGACCTGAGCGTAAGGCAGATCATTGCGTTTCAGTGAGCTGCTGATACACAATGATCTGCCTTACGCAGATATCTTCAAGTTCACATGTTATACATAAATCTCCCTATCGGGAACCTGATCAAATATTAGTATCTGCGCGCCGACGTATTGTCTGCTTGCTCCATCTCATCCCAAAGGATTCCTGATCATTATAATTCCGGCGAGCATTTCCATAAAATCGTTCCTGATCGTTATCTACGTGAACAGGTCGGTAACTTTTTTGTTAAGGGCATCATTTATTATTTTTAAGGGTACAAAAAATGGTTGGGCCTTTAAAGCGCCGCGGTGTCCCTTCTAGGAAGCGTTCTGGGATTTATTTGACACTCGTCTGTGAGATATAGAGCGGCTATTGCAGTGGACAAGACCAGGGTTCTATTGGTATGGTCTCACAGAACAAAGAGGTGTGAATTTACAATTTTGCACTTAGCGATGTTAGATATGGCGCCAATAGAGATTTGGCGATAAACCAGTACAAGATAATGTCGTTCTGTTTTGGTATTTGCACGGTTGGGCTTCAGATAAGAAGCGGCCACAATAGCCGGAACCGACATTAAAGCAACAAATAGTTTAATCGCGTTTTCCAGTAGGTGTATATTTTCAAATGTACGACGAAGTATCTGCAGTATCCAATAGATCACTTAGGTACAACCAAAGTATATGTTTGCCTACGATAGGTTCCTAAACCTAACTAAGTACTTATTTTGTCATTTATCTGCCTATTCATCTGATCCGCTTACAGGATTAGTTTTATCAAAAAGTACAATGTGCGAACAATGTTTTTTAACATCCTTCTAGTAATTATTTGTCAGTATCTCGATGTGTACCTATTTACTTTTTTATAACCAAACCTCCTAGGTAGCTAAGCCGTGTTTTTTACTTCTAACCGTCCTTATTGTTCACGCGTTTAATCTTCGTCGACGATTTTAATGTGCAGCATTCCGTATATAACTGTTATCTCGACTAAGCCTCCAGGTAATGTTCGAAAGGGTTTTCTTAAAAAAGCCTTTACCTACATCGCTAACAAGGCATCGGGATCATCATCAGACATGATATGGCTTCGTTAACAACGGTTCATGGGTTCCCAATATCAAGGAACGGTCGTTGTGCAATTTCCCATAGGGTATCAAAAGCAAATACCTTCTTTAGAATCAAAACACAATGGCGGGGCAAGAGTCAGGTAGAGCAGGGCGCGGCGGGGTTCCATCGCAGAAGTTTTATATTTCCGCTTCTTTGTTATGAGTTCGGAGCCAATTAATAATTTCTCTAGATGACCGGAGTCATTGTCGCGTCACACCCGCGCTCGGCCGCAGTCCTCGGGAAGATTGATGAACTCCCTGCGATTGTCGCGTTTTTACCTTGATAGACTTCTTTTTGCCTCGCTGAATGGCGTTACCAGTTCACTTATTGTTAACTCGGTTTGCGAGAACTCGGGATTCATTGTAAGTCGTAAAATTGTCTCGTGTGTAGGTACGCTTTGAATGATATACTATAAGTGTATAAACACGGGAAAAACGCGACCGAAGTTCGGCCGAAGTTCATTTTCTATACAATATAACGCGACGGAATTTTGGCATAGTGACATCATGTGTGGGTAAATAAAAATGGTCTGGTATTAAGATTAAAAGTGTGTGTAACAATAAAAAAATATATTTTATTCAAATGTTATCTACTTACATCATGCCCGTACTAACTTGTTATAATAACTGACGTCAACACAGAATTTTAGATATTCTCTTATCGCTCCATTTTTATCCCTACTTTACGTATTAGGTAATATTGTCACTAGTGTAAAAATTGCAAGTGATCTATTTATATAATAGCTAGTTATTATTATGTTACCTGTTATCAAGTGCCCAGCAACATCCAAAACAGCAAAAACTTATTTTAGTTTAGAAAGGGGTAGTTACAAAAGTTGCTAAAGCTGTTCAAACAGTAAACCGTGACTATAATTAATTTGCTATTTGTTATTATTGATGCAGTGAGTACCCACCCCAGATCCACGAAAAGTAACAAATTATAGTAGGTACAAAACGTGCGTTACCCAATGTTATCGTGTTGCTAAACAAAAAGTAAGGAGAATGCTCGAACACTTTCGCATTTTTTCCCAATTACTTTTCTTTACATTTCGAGGGTAGGTATTCTGCACTATTCTGCATTTTGCAAGATAGGTAAACTACTTGTATAAATTTGATAACTTAAACTACAAGTTTTAAGACATTTTCTTTATTTTATTAGTAATATTTTTTTAACGTATTGATGACTTGTCTGTAATGCTAACAATCCTTCCTTTCTTCACTATCTGAATTGTTCCTTATCTTCCATTTTGTTTCAAATGTATTACATATATTCCATTTTATTTCAAAACATGCTGCAACAATGAGAGCCACATCGTAGCACCGCGTATTTTGTTTGTAATAGCTGAGTGGTAATTTAGCAATCACTGGTTTGAAGTCTACACTCGCCCCGCTCTCGTTTCATTCGTGCCCAGTGTATCGCCTGTTTCTTTGAAATTCTTCACATACTTCCTTATTAAAGCTGCACTTGCACACTGTTTTATATAGTCTAACCCGTAGTGTGTTAAAAATAACTGTCGTCCTGTATCAGTTGAATTGTTGTTCTTGTAATAATGCTCGACGCAAAAAGCACGTTGTGGCCCCGTGAAGCGATCCATTGCGACTATTCAAAAATATTCAAAATGTCTGCCAACTTGTCAAGCAAACAAAATGGCTGCTTGCTATCCCTTTCGCGCATCCCTCCCCGCGTAACCATTTCACTGGAAATTCATGAAAAAAAGAGTACATTACATCTTTTAGGTATTAAAAGTTGCCTGGTAATTAATTAGATATTCGCTCAGTAAATAGTGTTATCAATCATCATCATGATCAACCTCGCGCTTATTCCGGTTGCATCTACGAATATGATCCGATTGTAAGACAGTTCGCCGACAGTCATTTCTCCTTTGCACTATTCACCGACAGGACGTTTCGGTTTTTGTCTGATTCACCGACAGCACGATTCACCTTTGGCCGTTTCGTCGACAGGACGGTTCGCATTTTTCTGTTTCACCGACAGGACGTTTCGCCTTAGGACGTTTCGCCGACAGGACGTTTCGCCTTAGGACGTTTCGTCGACAGGAAGGTTCGCATTTATATGTTACGACGACACTTTTCAACTATGGAATAAATAAAATAATAAATAATAAATAATAATAAATATCTCTGGACATTATTCACACAGCGCCATCTAGCCCCAAACTAAGCATTAGCTTGTGCTATGGGTGCCAGACAACGGATAAACATTACTTATATACTTTTTTTTTGTAAATACATACATATAATACATAGAAACACCCAGACCGATACAAACAGACATGTTCATGCACACAATTTTTTGTACCGTGAGGGGATCGAACCCGCGACCTTTGGTGTAGTAGCCGACTTCTTGACCATTACACCAAACGGCTCGTTGAATAATAACGCAATGATTAGCTAAATATATTTTTTTTCATTTGAGGCTGTATTGCATCATTAATTGACATTAAATTTAATATGTTAATTTATTTTTATACAATGAGGAATTTTAACTCAAAAAACTTTATTTTTTATTTTTTTTCTGCAAATTAAAGATTCAACAAGATGTAAGAAGTTTTAATTACTTTGTTTTATATTTTAATACCAAGAAAATCTTAAAATGTAATTTAGCCGTGACTACCGATAGTGGTATAATTACCCCTATCTGCTATGTGGTATTTTACTATTGTAAAACTCTATTTCCAAAACTCTGTGGCAATATTTGAAAGCAATATATACAATAAATAAAATACTTACGAATAGCGTTTCTATTCTTTCTATATAAATTAGACTTCTCAAAAATTAAAACAATTTCGAAGCGAAAAACGTTTTAAAGGATAAAATTATGTTAAGTATTTTAAAGCAGTCCTTTGCGAACTTGAAATGCTATTTTCATCTAAAAAAGCATCTCAAGATCGCTCTCAAGATACCTACCTAGTTACTAGCTAATCTTTGCGTTATTATTCCATAGTTGAAAAGTGTCGTCGTAACATATAAATGCGAACCTTCCTGTCGACGAAACGTCCTAAGGCGAAACGTCCTGTCGGTGAAACAGAAAAATGCGAACCGTCCTGTCGACGAAACGGCCAAAGGTGAATCGTGCTGTCGGTGAATCAGACAAAAACGAAACGTCCTGTCGGTGAATAGTGCAAAGGAGAAATTACTGTCGGCGAACTGTCTTACAATCATATATATGATCCTGGATTGAGAGCAGCCTGCATTACAATGGAGCGACTGTCACTGTGATCTGTAGGTATAGTCCAGGAATTTTAGATTTTATCTGCGGAATAATTCCTAGTGAGCTGAATTTTTGTATACACCTTTATTATGATATTGTAATGATGATGTGAAAAATCGACATTGATATCGTGCCGGCTAAAAAAGTTATAGGGGTCCAAACGTCACGAAAATCAGTTTTTCGCAAATATCTCGCGATCTATTGCTCAGAGGTCAATAATGGTTTCATAAAAGTTGTTCGTCGTAAAATTGTCTACAAAAAAGGTATCTTGCAATTTTCTGTAGAATTAACCGTTTTTGAAATAGAGGCTAAAATTACTGGACTAGTACTGCTATGATCAGTAAATTGTGTATTTTATTTAAATATTGTCGTCACAGCGATTATTTTTGAAACAAAGTCACCTCTTTAGTCTGCTTTTAGTCTTTTGTTATTTTTTCGTTGATTCGCGATTTGCTGCTACGCGGTATTTCCTGTTTGTAAAATAAATTCAAATGTATGCGTACTTTTTGTCGACATGTCTACAAGTGGCCGGAGTAAGATGATAATATTGCGGTGTCGCTGTTTTACAAATGCGTGCCTACTCGTATAGTTTTAAATTGCACATTTTCTGGCTGCTTCAAAGAGAAAAGGAAGATGATGTTTTTAATGAAGCGTCAATAGATTCAAAATTTAAATATCTAGCAAGTGCGAACATGGAATAACGGTTTTATAGACTTAGACGATTAGCTCAGGCACCTAGTTCGACAGTGTTTTTATTAAACAATAGGTATTGTTAGATTTAAGATAATAAGGAGTATTCTTACCTGATGGAATGGAATCACCGTGGTTTTCTCGGCTAACTGGGGTCATGAGAGCGGTATTTTGGGAGCTTATCTGCTAGCATAACGTTTTATATGCGTTTTAGAAAATAAAACAAACTGTTTTGATCCTTAGATCGGTGACATACCTTCCAATCTAGGGACGTAGACGATGGATTGTTTATATGTCAAAAATTAAAGTAAATACTATATTTAATTAATAATTTAAGATATGTATGGGAATTCCGGTTGTAAAATTGATTACGTTTTTTGACGTAACTAATTGCAATTTGAATTACCTTCTTAGCGTATAACCTGATCTCCGAGATAATAAAATTAATAAAAAATCCGATAAGCCAAAGTAGATAATATTATAATAAATTGATTTCTGGCACAATTCGTTGTCATGAATCATATTTAAACAGCATTAAAAGTAAGTAGCATACCTAAAATGTACGGTATTATTATAAAGAGGAGAGATTTGGTGTGATGCAAGTTGTAATCCTCACATTTGAAATCTTAATGAAAACTAATTTAGACAATGCTAGAAATTAGTACTGAAATAGTACTAAATAGTACCACCAGTGAAAAAATAGTACCATTATAATTTCGGCGTTATAGCTATAGGTTACTGAGGATTATGGCTTGAACTGTAAAGCTGTAATCCTCATCTCTGATGCAAGCAAATGATAAGGTCCATCGATTTTGTTTATGTTCCAAAAAATAGCACTGAAATAGTACCAACGACATGCCAAATCTCAGATTTGGTACTCAAAAGATTCCAAAGATATGAAGCTACCCTGCTGAGGATTATGACTTGAAAATTTAAAAACTTCAAATATCTCCGCAACGCCTGGGACTATCGGTATCAAATTTTGTCAAAAAATAGTACCAAAATAATAAATAAAATAAAAAATTGAAGTTGATTTATTAAGAAAATAAAAAGTTTTTATTATTTTCCCTACATTTCTATGGAGGTACAGTCGTTGTACAAAAGATTTTAGGTACATCATTTCACATTATTGTGAAATATTAATGTAATATTTCTAGCGTTAAAATCGTAAATCTAACATCATTTGACTGTTCTATTCGATTACAATCCGATCCCCTATTCGGACTGATCGACGAATATTAAATGCATGCGATGCATTGCGCGCATAATATCGCGTTTAATAATTTTGCTCTTTTAAAGTTAAATAGGTTTGTACGTCAATTAAGTAACGTGAAAACAACAGTTGTTGATTGTTATTTGGGATTAAGTAACGTGATTGATACCTATTTCAATTTCACTTATCTATCTGCAGGTAGGGAATTACGTGGATTATCAGATTGACTGGCGTTATCAATTAGCATAAATTATGCCCCTTATTAACTAACATGCTATGATTGGTTGTCGAGCGATAAACTGCATCTATCGTCGAATTAATTAGATGTTCCATTCACAAATTAAAATAAAGTGAAGCAGGACTTACCTATATTTTTTATTAATTCTTGCGCTATAACAATAATATTTACTCTGATTAATCAAAGTACCTAATCAAATGAGTCAACTAAATCTAGTATATTAACACATTTAATCACTGAAACAGCCATCGTAGGCAACGTTTAAGTTACATAAGCTGGCACGGCATTTTTTGAAACTTTAAGTGTTGTTAACAATGTCGGGAAAACCTATTATGTATTACTTATTTATTACTGAGTTAAACACAGATATTAATGTAAATGACTATCAATTTGAATGAGACGTTAATAAATCGCTACAAAGTTATAGTGGGTTGGCATTACTTATTGTAAATAAATGATTTATGATTTAGTTCTAGAACCAGTTTAGCTAATTTGATGATGCTTCATATACTTACATAATTACTAAACGAATAAATCATTTAGACTAAAGGAAGTTGTGGCCATCTGGATATTCATGTAGAGGAAAAGTAATAAAAGGTACCTATTCATTTGCCTCATTCACCTGCCTACTTAGGTATGTATATTATTTCTCACTTATGAGTACGTACACTAATCACTAATCCGTTAAGAATAAAATATGCAATGGACTCACTTTGTTTTGATGATCGATATTGCTGCTAGTGAAGAAAATTAGAAAGATCTTCGGCGGAGGAAGGAGTCCTTATTCGGTGGTTGCGACTTAATGAAGAATTTGTGTCAGCTACAAGACACCTAAGGGCCAAAATCATTATAGGCAAATCCATTGACGTGATTAGTGACGAATGCTTTTCCTTTTTTACTGATTAATAAATGTGTACAAACATTTCACTTTACGAATTCTATCTCTATAGTCTGATATTATATATATATTTTTTTATGAATGTATGTATATTATTTTTTTATATACATATTGTATGTTTAATAGGTTTATTATATTGTATGTAGGTCTGTACTGTATGCCAAGGTATAAAACGGTTACTCATTTCTTCTATCATAATCTACACATAGACATAACAACCGCGATAGTAAATTACAAGATGAGAAATAGAATGTCCTAATTCAGTAACGAGTTTGTTCCAAATTACGTTCTTCCGCATGTTTCCACCGTTCCATCAGGTACATTTGTCCACCAGGGTGACAAATGCTGCACGGTGCTTCTAGTCAGGTTGCTAAGTCACTATGGCAGTAAAGCGGCGGGACCTGCACTGTAGAATGTCCCAATTCAGAAAAGAGATTGTTCCGAATTGTCTTCTTCCGCTTGCTTCCATCGTACAATCGGGTACATATATACTGTATGTATGTCGTGGCCATATCGTTGAAATGAACATTTTCATGAAATGGCCAAATCAGTTTGAGCAGTTCGTGAAATCATCTACATTTCTTTGGGACGGAAAACTTGTTTGATTGATGTAGGTTAAGGTTATTTTTTTGTAAACACTTTAAAACTTCCCCTTTCACATGATTTGGTGGATGTTATAACTATTATTCTGAAATATAGATGATTTCACTGTTTGGACAAACGTAAGAAGTTTTTTTTTATAATAGTACATCAGCTCCTCCCTGCCTGATGGTAAGCAAAAGAGGAGCCCTAATTGACATGACAAAGTATGTGGTACCAAAATGGTATCCTATCCGTTGGTATCGCCATACCGGCCCGCAAGATACTTCTTCACGCTTCTCTTGAAAGAATCCATGTTATAGGAAGGAGGAAACACGCATGCTCGCAACGCATTCCACCGTAATAGTAAGTTAAGACTTGGCCATTTCATGAAATGTTAATTTCAACGATATGGCCACGACACATACATAAATTTGTCCATCAGGGCGCGACATTCACGGTGCACGGTGCTCCCAGCCTGGTTGCTAAGTGTCACCTCGACAGTAGCGTTGTAGCGGTGGCACCTGCACTACTTGCGGTTTTAATTGCTCACCGACTTGGTCGTGCCCACTTGTGCCCACTCGACCGGCTTCACGCCATGATTATGGGTTACAGGATCGACAGGGCTGCTGAGTACTGCAACCATTATGCATAATAGGCTTTCGTTTTGTGTCTACTTTAAAACTCGGAGCGAGTGGCGTTTAGAGATAATTGAGTACTTGTAATCGATACATTGTAGCAGGCACGTTATATTTTTGCTAGTCTGGTAAGCTGTTATTAAGGCTTCATTCGGGGATGATTCAATAGGATTTTTCACTCAATATTTTACCATAACATTATGAAGTTAAAGTTGTAACAATTTTGATGCCATTCTTCAGAGAAACCGATCCCATAGCGAATGGATTCAAAATGTCCTATTGAAAAAAAAAAAAAGAATTACGCGGTGTTAGAACTTCAACGACGATTAGCTTCAAGGATATTTATTAGAACATTGGAATTTGTTTAAAGTTGATCTTACTATTGTTATTATTGCTTGCTTAGGATAAGGGGTTTTATACACATTTATGTAAGAAAATGTTTAGAAAAAGAATATCAGATCAATATCTATAGATTACGAAGTTCCGTAATGATGCAAAATAGTAATATTTCACAGAAGTGCCCATTTAAAATGTTACCATTATCGTAATATGTATTTGTTAAGGACCGGAAAAGCTGGCAACCCTAGATAGGAGGATAGACGCTCCGCCTTGAGAAATACTTAACCGGATCATGTAGCCGCAAATTATTGATACCAATAGTGTTATTAGGATGATGCAGTAATTAGAGCGCTTTGAGAATATTTTTAGTTTGGAATGTAATGAATTGATAGTTTTACTATTTTAAGTGGGTAAAATTACTTTCGATGACGTTCAACAATTTACAACAGACCTTGTATTCTAATTGAGCCTGTTTGGTTTTGTTTTAGTTAACTTTGTTTGTTGCAATTCTCTCATAATAAGTATTATCTGTAGTCTTCTAACTTGTTCAACTTCTTTTGTAACTGGTGGTTTTACTTGATTAATTTTATGATGCAAAAAGCATAAATTTTTCGATTTAATTATTATCTTTCAATCCACTAGTTTTTAAAGTTACGTTACCATCCATAAGTTACGACTATTATTTGATATCTGAAACATCCGTGTCTTTTTACGACGGTGAATTTAGTTTAATTTAAATTGATAGGTCATGATTTTATATCTAATGGTTTAAGTAGAAGGTATCCGGCAGTATGTCGGTCGACATCGGTGGATTGTCGGCAATTAGCATTCATCCCTTCATCTGTCGGCGCGTTTGCGGTGCGCACCGGGATTGCGACAGTTATCGGATCGCCGTTTTTTGCCGACGCCTGCAGGCATGATTCAGATCTATTTCTGTTTTTTTTTTCAATTCCAATAATCAGCCTCCCCTTTTACGATGTATCACAAGCACAACCATTTCGTGATTACTGCCTTTTTTAGTGCAAATAATCTGGGAGACATTTTATATGTACTTTGATAAGATACTCTTTGACGAGCATCGTCCGGTTTGAAATTGAAGCTGTGAATTTATTTGAATACTCGAAGGGTAGATCTAATCGTCTGACAGCTTTTTAACACTATTATCAGATTTGGAGTTTCTTGTGGTAGGCCAAAGTTTAACTGAGATTTTTGAGGTGAAGATAAATGGACGCATACCAAATGCGCCATCGAGCCCGTCAATGTTTTAATTTTGATTCATCGAATCCGGTGTGGGAGGTTTTAATCCATATTTCAGCAGTAATTTGTAGGTTTTTGGGCGCACTAGGTGTTGTTTAGGAAAGCCTAATATGTACATAGCTCCATCCGATCCGTTGGAGTATACGCGTATTTCTTCTTTGTGTTTACCCCAGCAACATCCAATGTGGACAGAGGTACGCTACGACTATGATCCTTTTTTTATTTTCAAATAACCGCAGGCTACCTAGACCGGCAGCCGTGCGTAGGGTCCGGGATTTTGTCCCACTGACTGTCTACTAAAATCCGGCGCATTCTTTATCACCCGAGTGTGGTGGGAAGGGCTAGTTCTTGTGCCTGGTGCCTGGCGAACGCCCAGTCCGTTCGACTATGGTCTTGATCTGACCAGCTTGGAATGAAAATCTGCGGCGTATGTATCCACAGCTTTAGCAAGATGGCGGCGGCGGCGGCGGCGGCGGTGCGGGCGCCTGCGCCGGATCCGGGTCACGCGCGTCACGTAACGGCGCGGCGCTAACGGACGCTCGGCCTAGGCCGCGCAGCGGGATGATGCACGCGGAAGTAGGATCGCGGACGACGATTAAAGCCTAGCCTAGGGTTGCCATGGCGACGGGATACGCCCTAGTGGTCTGACAAGAAAATAGGTTATTTAGCAACGCGATGGTTGAAAATCCTTCGTGGCGTGGACAACGGGGTTGATTTCCCAAGCAAAAAGTACATGAGTTTTTTATTGGTCGATCGTCCTAGTGCGACGCTGGGAGTCAATCACATATATATTATAAACAAGAATTTTCTACTAAATTTGAAATTAATTAGGTCAATCTGTGTTTATTTAAGTATGTGCATGTGGCATTTTTGGTATCTTAAGTTTACTTATTTCAGAGTTACGTGCTTAATATAATAAACTAAACAACAGCATCGTAAAACCTAAAGCCGACGCCAATCGATGAGGGTTTTCTTTATCAATATAAGCACTCACTGATAATGAAATTCGCGGATTTAGTTTAAATCTTGATCTTATTGTGTCTGCATCACAATCTCATACGAAGTTTATCATGCACCAACCCTATTCGCGGTCTTGTCATTTTGATTGCACCTTTGTACCGACCAGTGAGTTTTAAGTTCAGCAAGATAAGCTATGTTACGAGACGAACGAGATAAAAGCCTCCGTGGTGTAGTGGTTAGAGCGCTGTGCTCAAACCTCGGAAATCTTGAGTTCGAATCCCGCGTGGAACACTTTCACTTTGTGTTGGTTTTTCCTAGTTTGGTTAGGACATTTCAGGCTTGAATCATTGAATCACCTGTTTGTCCGGTAAGAATGATGATTCCGTACTTCGGAAGGCACGTTAAGCTGTTGGTCCCGACTATGATCCAAATGGTTTGGTTTCCATTGTTAAGTAAGCGCTACGGAGGTCGGACGACAGCCGCTCCATAGTCCACTACCACCAGGCCAGTCAATTCAAGATAATAGTTGTAGCGTACCCTGTACTCTGAGGCAATGGCCAAGAATATGCAATCGGGATAAGCGCTAGAATCATGATGATGGCGAGACAAACGAGATATGAGTAGTGTAATCAACTACCTAAAGTACGTAGCGCAGTAAGTATTTAAGAAATACTTTATTTTACATGCTTCTAGCAAGAAGTTTCTTGTAACTTGAAGCTAAATTAGTTCATTTGCGTAATTAATTGATATAAAACCATTCCCTCGTTGAAGAGTCGTGTCTCGAAGCAGGCGGAAAAGTACCACGAATTATTTTCAATAATTATAGGCATACTTTAATTATTTTCAAATTAAAATAAGCATATTATATCCGCAGAATATCACTTTTTTGTTACACATTGCACAGCTTTGTCTTTTTTAGGTTATTGCATGTGAGCTCATCAAAATATACGTTCGTTTTTTGCATTTGCATTCGAATAGATTTCGGTAGGTATTCAACTATGCATCATAATAAAGCATAATATTTGTTGTTAAAAATATCGCTGTATTGGTGTTATTTAAATAAGCGGACCCTGGACTCCGAGGCAACAGCCGAGGATGCGACCGGGACAAATGCTAGGATGATGATGATGGTGTTATTTAAATAACCGAGCCATATGCCGTTTCATCGTCCAGTGGCATTTAGTCTAGTTGGATACAGGTTTTCTTTTTCTCGAAAATAGTTAAGACTTGTTAATTAGGCCTCGGAGGATGCTATAAGGTTTGCCCCTGGCGTTTTGCCAGTAACGTCGCCTCATAGACTTCGTCTAGTCATACAAATTATAGTCGCGAATAATTATTGCGACCACATTATATATCTTTGGTACAATCTGGTTGTACAATGAATAATAGATAAGCCAACGTTTGGTAGGTATATTGATAGGTACCTACTACTTATAATCTCCTTGAAATACAGTGTTACAATACAAACACAGTGTTCTGTGGTAACAAGCTATTGATACCTACCAGTAGTTTTAATGTCTGACATTGACCCCAAGTTTCCGTGTTTAACTCCTGGATGCAAGTCAGTTACTTATTTGTCAATAAAAGTTTTGGGCCAGCTGGTTGATGCTGCTAAGTTCTAAGTCAACGTAATAAGATAATGACTAAACTTGTTTAGGAAGATTTTAACTAAGTTACGTAACGGCACAATAGTTAACTGTATAAATTTAGGAAAAAGAAGGAGGGCACGATCTCCTTCCAGATGGACCGACACAACCCAGGAAGCCACCAAAGCCACAATCCAAGCGACTATCCAAATGGCACAAAACCGGGAAGGCTGGAGAGCAGTTGTGGCCCCTAAGTCATGAGGATACGACTAAGAAGAAGAAGCAATTTTTATTATTCAGTAAAGTTGACTTTTTGACCGATTCGTAAAAGCGTCGATAAGGAAAAAATGTGTTTTTCTTAATTACCTAATTTGTGACATCATTTATACTCGTAAACATTCAAATAAATTGAGAAAATAAACGAGTACACGTCATCCAAATTTTACATAATAGTTCTTCACCTTCATCGTGCGCCGCCGGCGCAGCTCGTAGAAAGCAAGTTCAGTGTCACGGCCGCGGAGCGACAACCTTGCTGACGCCGCGTGCCCTCGCAGTAGCTATTGCCTAATAGGGTAATTTAGATCGTCTTTTGAAAATTCAAATTTTCAATATAGGTAGTAAAGCTGAAGAGTTTGTTTGTTTGTTTGAATGCGCTAATCTCAGAAAATACTGGTGCGAATTCAAAATTTCTTTTGGTGTTGGGTAGTCCATTTGTCGAGAAGGTTCGAAGCTGTAATACCTCTAACGCTATGTGTGCGGAAACTGAAATCCACACGGACGGAGTCGCGGGCGGTCACTAGGTTGGAATAAACACGTTCATGCTAAAAATAAAAGTTTGGTTTTTACACGATAGAATATTTTGGAACAGATTAGGATTTTGTTTCCGTCATGATGATATTTACTTTTTTCAATCACGGAATAACTAAGTCGCTTTGATAAGTGTTGGTAGGAACTTCACATTGTGTAAACATTTGACGTCAATGATTTTATAATCTTTTTATTATAAAATTGTTTGATATTAAATTAATTTGGTTTGCAAATTTATTGGGTGATTACAAGTGGAACCCGTTAACGTATACCTATTGTGTAATAAAATATTTTATTGGCCATCCAAAATACAAGCAGTCCTAGTCTGGACAAAAATGCGATTTATGGTGTTGATCAAGTTTCGGAATACCCTCTATCATGTTTGTTTGTGGTTTTATGTATAATATCTGTTAAAGCGTATTATGTGTAATTATTCTGTTGGCCATTGGCAATGATATTCGCAATACAAGTGCTCTTCAGTGGCAATCAATGATCGTTTCGTATTAAACCTGACGGTCCAGTGGTCAGAGACACGGGCTATAAAACCGCGGGTCGCGGGTCGAATCCCGCTAAGACAAATGTTTGCGTTATGAACATCGGCACTTACACTCGCGAGCCATCGATGTTTATAATAGTATTAAAGTATGTACATATATCCGTTCCCTAGCATCCATAGTACAAGCTTCGAGCTTAGTTTGGGGCTAGCCAATTGTTGTGTCAGTCCATGGAATTTATTTATTATTTATTCATTTGACGATCCGTTTGGTGTAATGGTCAAATTGTTGCCTATTACCCAAGTGGTCGCGGGTTCGATCCTCGCACAGGACAAACATTTGTGTGCATGAACATGTCTGTTTGTCCTGGTCTGGGTGTTACACAAGTGCTTTAGCTACTTTACACGGGGTCAGATCAATGTATGTGATGTTAGGAAATATTATTATTATTGACGAGCCGTTTGGTGTAATGGTCGAGAAGTCGGGTATTACACCAAAGGTCGCGGGTTCGATCCCCGCACGGTACAAACATTTGTGTGCATGAACATGTCTGTTTGTATCGGTCTGGGTGTTTGTATGTATAATATGTATATATTTACAAAAAAAAAAAGTATATAAGTAATGTTTATCCGTTGTCTGGCATCCATAGCACAAGCTTCAGCTTAGTTTGGGGCTAGATGGCGCTGTGTGAATAATGTCCAGAGATATTTATTTATTTATTTTATTTATTTATATTTATTTTATTCATTCTGGTGGTAATTTCTCCAATGGACACACGTTGTCAGATCACTTTCATTCCACAGACTGTGTGCATGGTGTGTCGTTGCTGGGAAGCAAAGCTGGGCCAGGGCACCGTTGGTTGGCGGAATGTCCGCGGATCCGGTTCACGTCCCAGGTAAGCACACTCGAGTCCCGTTACGAGGAAACATTGTCATCTTGCTCCGGATTTTTTCTAGTAATGTTGTAAATAATTACAAGGCTTGGAAAAACGACAGTGCAAGCACTTAGCACAGCGTTTGTTTTTGCCGACTTAAGAACGGACGCGGATTAAAACAAAACATAATACTTTTCCTGAAACAGTCGATAATGTTGTTAAGATGTTAATCTTAATTATTTAGTGCTAGATAAGCTTGATTAGACTTCGTCATAATCAGTGTGTGGCTTTGATTATTGCATTTAGGTAGGCATACGTGTGCTAATTTATGTAAAAGCTAGGTCAATAAACTTGTATGAAGCTTATTTTGTGATTTAGGCTAAGTCATATAATACAGAATCATCGCTTAATTTACAATCAATGTTAACAATAAAGGAATACTATTGTTTTTTAGTAAGAATATTTTTAAACTTATAGAATAATACCCTTTTGTGCCAATCCCTAAGTATTAGAAATCTAGGATAAGTGACTAATATGACGATTTTATAAAATGACGCTATCGAGAAGATATTCCGATATACACGAGTGGAATCACGGGACACGCCCAGTGTTCTCAGACACATCGACGCTCTTCAATCCTTCATTGCACGTGTACCGAATCACAATTTGCTAGTTTGCAAAAACAAACAAATGAATTCATACCCGATATTTTTTCTAATCACGTGTATCTTTATTTACCGGTGGATTTTATATTACAAATGCAGATATGTAGGTAGATAAATGCTTGTAATGACAGCTCATTATTATATTTCCTTTATGAATCAGTCTGATTCAATATTAAAAGTGGGAATTGCCTACTTTGTGCATAAAATGATATTTTCATTCATGAAAAGTTTATTGCATTGGTTATTTTATGTGTTTTTCTAGAACTCGAATGCTTGTACGATAAAGACTAAAACAAGGTATGTAATTTAATATCTGGTAAATAGTGTATTGTACTTGCATTTTATAAATGCGGCACGGTAAACTGAGGTTAATATATTGCGTAGTAAAGTTAATTATATCTTGATATACTTTTGAAATTATCTTAGAAGTATATTTGTTTTCTATTAAGAGTAAAATAGTCCACCAGACTAAGAAATCAACGTCGACCTTGAGTATTTACGTATGCCAGACAGCGGACTCACATACACCTTATAGTTTGTGGACACCCACGTATTGTGTAAGTCTGAATCACAACCCAGAAATGCAGTGAGCAACTCAGTGTTAGTCGCTCATACGTGATTCAGCCCAACCGGAAATAACGCCATGTTGGCTCGCCGCCGCCATGTTTATCGGCGCTCCGGAAGTTGCGCGCGCGCCGACCGCCTTCAGACAGTTTCCACAAGCACAGCGGAATATGAGTCGGAAATATTCGACGACTATTTCGGGTGCCGACGTTTTTCCGTTTCACGGAGACGTCCAGCGGTGTTAATCATACGCTAGCTAGAGTATGGTGCCCGTTGTATTTATAGAGAGTATTGCTTTGCGACGTATTTAGAAATCAGTAATTTCGTCTGGGCGGTTGTTTGTAGCAGCCACGGTGGTATGCGTAGGTACCTACTCGTAGCCACACACAACGGCGAGTTAGATTACACTCGACTGAGTATTTTCGCCGATTTTTCCGTGCAACAGCAGGTTTAAACAGATGCACTACTAGAAGTATTTTTAGCAATAGGAATGCGGTAACCATGGCAAATTACAAATAGTATCGGCTCCTTAAAACAAGTCTGGCGTTAAATAATGAAGCAGTTGTACCTGGCGTTAAAATTTAAGCAAAAATTATTCATCTTTTAGCAATAAATTAGACATCTTATTAGTAGAAACAGTTAGTATTCTGTGGAAATATTAAAAGCTCCTGTTTGATTTGTTCAAGATAACTTTATTCATAATTATATTTAGCCATTATAAGCTCCTATAAGTGGATTTGTTACATTTAGTTTATAAAGGTAATTTCATTTATACCTATTTAAATTTACATCCGTTGAGTCAGGCAATAAAACATAACAAGATAGGTAATATAAAAAGTATGAAAGTTTTGTTTTAGTGCTGAGTTTTCTGTCTCTCTCTCTCCTGGGAATTATTAGTCTCACCTCACCTGATAGTGGGGTCTGCCTTCTTTTATTTTCAGATACGTGAGATAAAAAATCTTAAATATTGTTCTTATGTCAATCGTAAAGCAGGCTTTTAAGCACAACCCGCCACTTAGTCACCAGAGGCAGAAGTGACTCATTCGCATGTATAACTGATATACGCGAATATCATTTGTTTTACGCACTCAGATATGGAAACACCTGTTGAAGATACGATTAAATGTACAGATATTTTTTTGCGTCCACGTGCGTAAAATGTAAATAATAAGAATCACAATACACAAACCGCTTCGGACTTATAAAGTTTTGATTGTGAGAGGTTAAAGAGCAATCAAAATTTTATTTTCATCTTTATTCTGAACTCACTTTAATCTGGAAGGAACTTGAAACAACAAGGCAAACAAAGAAAATAGTCAGAAAAAAAAGAAAAATAAACTTGACATTTCTATTTTAAGTTTATAAATATGTTCATCAGTCTAATCATAAGCTGTGTGTGAAAGCGTCAGGCCAATATTTTAATATGACAAAAAGTGGAAATGGCGCCTCGAATTTCAATGAAATTAATTTGGCCATGAAACTCTACAATTTCCATACAATCAAAATAAACACATTGAACAATCAAAATGCCACTTGCAAAAAAGGTCTAAAGTAAAATACCAATGTTGCAGCTAATAATGTCGACTCGAACGTATAAAAACTAGAATATAATATGTAGATGCGGCTGACCGGGCAAGTACCAGTGGAGAGTCAACAATAATCAACGCAGTCGCACGTTCGTGGACCACTGTTGAGCAAACACCAGTGAGGAATATTCCGGCCGTAAACAAATAGTGAATAATGAGCTTCATCGAGTTCTGATACGGAAGGCGATGACAAGAACTAAAGCTATATTTGTTTTGTTTGATGTACCTACTTATTTTTCTCAATGTAAAGTCTTATTGCTTTTGACGCTTTATTTCTAGACTTGACATGTTTTATCAGGATATTTAGTGTTTATACGGATCCTTAACTAAAAGACATCTATCTAGCTTTTTAGTGCTGTTACATCGCTTTTCTTTATTAGCTTTCTAACATTTTGTAACATTTTACACAATAATCGTCACTTTTAATTTATTTTATGTTAATGTTTTCGTCAGCTACGTATTGCCCTTTTTCGATATATTCCAGATTATTTACTGATAAAGGTTTTAAACACAAAAGTTTAAACAACAGAACATGTTTGTTAGCATCGTTATTTGAATTTCGAATTCGAATCAATTTGAGTATATAGCAGTTGTCTTGACATAAGACCTGTCTTCACTGCTCCTCTCCGTATTGTATCGTGAGGGTGCGCGAGCGCACGGAGGCTCCAGTGGAATGCGGTCTGGCGGGCGCGGGGCTTGAGGTCGGGAGGGACAAAGCCGAGACTGGTTCTGCTTCCTGTACGTGTCGGATGTCCTGCGGCTTCCTGCCCCCTCCCTGCGCTACGCAATGGGATAACTCGCAGGGTTGGGCGCAAGGGAAAGTTTAGGGTTAAGATTTGGCGAAGAGATTTCGGATTTTCCGTTTCGCATGGGTGCAACTAAAATTATCAGTGTTTCTCTACTATACTTATATTATGCATGTATTTAACACATAACCCTTCCTCGTGAGTCATCTGATAAAAACCGCATGAAATTTGGTTGCGTAGTTTTAAAGATTCAAGCATGCAGAGGGACAGGCAGAAGAAAGATTTTGTTTTATATGTACTATGTAGTGAAACACTTTAGTGGTTGCTCGATTAATGTCTCAAAATCGGCGTTTGGTGCGGAAAATCCCCAGTAGGTAAATCTAAGCAGTTCGATGATCAAAAGTAAGCTAATGGCTATAACTTATGTAGCCTTTCAAATATTTCGTAAAAATATAAAAATATTGGGTCAAGACGCTATTCTTGTATTCTTGTGGAACATTCCCATCGCTATCAATTCATTGAATCGACTAAACGGATAATAAATCCATAACGTTACGACCTTTTTCGGTGAAACTATTAGTTGGGATTTACCTACGGAATCTGGTTATTTACCAAGATAAATTTTATTTCAATCAAGGAAAACATACTACTTAAATCGTTCAACTGATTTGCATGACTGAAATGATATACCTAAATCCATTACGACATAAATGTTCACTCTCTGGAATATTTCCGTCAAAGAATGGGGAACGGTAGCGGGGAAATCTTTTTTTTGACGACATCTACGGGAAGAAAACTATTACGAGAATTAGCCGGCACACACTGCTAGTTATTTTTTCAGTTAACTAACTTTTGAAATCAGTAAGGTTCATCGAAAAAGGATGCAGATTTTTATTGTTCCCACCTAAGAAAATTATCTTAGAGAGTGAAGACTTTAAAAATAAAGTATCAGCCCTGCGCATGAGTGTTGGACCCGCTGGAGTGCGGGACACGCACGATCGAGGACATGCTCTCGGTTTGTTTTTGTTGGGCTGCGGTCACCGTAACATAATATGAGCTCCAGAGGTAATCACGGACGGCGTCGACTCAAAATCCGTTGGTCCAATGCAGGTGTTATTAAACTTTTTAATCATGCATTCATTTGTAGATGATAAAGTGAATATTAACTTTTATCTTGTGAAAGATGGATGGAGTGTTCCATAAAAGAGAATATGGAAACATAATTAATTACATATCTTAGATGATATTGATGGAATTAAAAAGTTTAAGCGTAATGATGTCGGTGCTCATACGGGATTACCTACTAAAGAAAGGGACCGAAAGAACGTTTTCAATTATTTTCAGAACTAAATCAATAACATTTTATAGAGTTAGTAATTAGTTACTATGCTTGGCATTTGAAGAATTTGATGCTCTTGTGTAATTTAGCGAAAGTGATTCAGAACAAGTTCCATTGGTAAACGTCGAATTAGCTAATTGCTACAAGTAAGGAAGTAAGATTATTCGTTATAATGTAAGTACGAATAGTATAGACAGGGTTATTTGGGTCTAAGGATTTTCTTAAATCAGTAAAGTTCCTGTTTTTTTATGTCCCACTGCAGGGCGACAATCCGAGTCCGTGGCGACGTTGAAATAATTTTGTACAACAAGAGAGAACACGTTTTGTTGTCAAAACTATTAACCTAACAACGGGTTAGTACGTACAGTACTATAAATATAAAACAATAAATGATAAATAACAGATACTTAGGTAAGAATAAGGTATACGTAATGTGTATAACCCACTCGTGCAACTGTTAAACGATGTGATGTAAACTCGCGCATTACTCTGCATTAAAATATTACGATGATGATGTTGTCAATTCAAATTAATTTGTAAATTGTAATTAGATAGTCGATTTCCTTTGTAATGTCGAAAACAAATTTTACTTATTTATTATTATTGTTTTGTAATCTGACTTGTTTGTATTATTTGCATACCCACACTGCATTTGTACACAAGTCTGTTTATTCAATTTGTGCTAAGTGCATTGTATTACTTATGCTCGTCAAAATTTATACTTATTGCTTCGTCAAATACATTAATGACAATGTTACTGCAAATGGTCCAGGATTTAGGTATTTTTGTTTTCCTCGACGACAAACACGTCGACAGACACTTACTTATCAAGTTTGCATAATTGTCAAAGAACATCATGGCCTACTTGATTGGATGTTTTAAGAAAGCTTAAATACAGCGAAGTAACGTTTTAAGAAGTATGTTGCGTAAATTATATTTGAGCAACATAAGCTTAGCATTTGCTTATTTTCATTTTTCATCAATAATTATTTGACACTATTTCATCAGATGTATTCCTATTACGATAAATAAAGTTCCACAAATGAATCACTTTTAAAGATAGGAAGGAAAACAACAATCATTTTGATAAGGAAATTATTGTTATCCATCCTGATAGATATGCTATACATACACCTATGTAAGTACGTATTAGTAGGACTGGTGAATCAATTTTTTTTTATCTCTTTATTTAAACTATTTATTATGTATTTAAATATTAATTTTGTTTAATTACACACAGAAACAGAATGCGTCATGAGTTTTATTTAAGTTTACACATAGGAATAAAATATTACTTATTTTATTTGTTCAAGTTTAAAATTGTTAGCATTAGACAGCGACTTTTAGTTCACTTCAAATTCAACAAATTGAAACAGGGAAGTCAATGGTACATTAACTAAACATTAACTTGCTAAACACAAGTGAAATGTTATTTACATTAGAGATAAAGATTTTAGAGACACAACCAATTAATTAATTGTTAATTGTTATCACAAACATTAGTGAGCCGAAGAACGTACCTACTTTCTATTTTTTTTATTTATCGAAATATTCAATTATTCATAACGGCTTACCTACATCCTATACAAATGTAATTCAATGTATGTATTTCAATATAGGTTACATTTCCAATAAATAAGGCTTCGCACGGATAGATGATATTGTAGGTACTATAGTGATATAGCATAATTGTTTCTTAATGATAATGTAGCTATGTAATATTTTTTGAAATTGGTCGTGTCGTTTTTGAGCTTATTCGTTACATACAAAAGTACAAATATTTCCTGTTTTGATTATTAGCAGGTGCATAAATTGTAAGATTAGAAATACAAGGTAAGATATCTCCACGTTGCAATCCCTCTAAGCTCGTAATAGAATTTAAACGCATGATTTATGTACGAGTCGCTCACAATTAAATAATCTCAGCGTTTTCCCTGTATGTATAACGTACGCAAATGCTCATTCACAGCCATATTATTCATAATTATTAATTTTAATAACTGACAAGCGTCTAGTTCCGTTTGTAGGTAAGTGTTTATGTTCACGGGTCGTTGTTCGTGTTGCCCTCTGCGCGGGCGCCGCCATCGATCTACGTAAGTAATCCGCGCTGAAACAATGCGCTTCCGTGTCTTCATTCGTTTTCCACGCGCAAGGCTATTGCCAAGGTCTCGGCTTTCTACGCGCCTCTCAGAGGTTCGTTCGGTAACAAAAAACTCATTATCGATGTACGTAGTTAAGCGTTTATCTGTACAGTGGTTTATCTACATACATATTCGTACCTACGTGCTGCTCTACGTAGTCTTTCCGCCTCCAACTCCAAAACAGTTACTAAGATTCGCCTTCATGTATGGCCAAAGTACTAAATAGCTGATTTTCGGAAATTAAGATTTTAATGAGTTGTAAATATATGTGTCTTACGTCATTCGTAACACAATATTTATTTTTTCAAAGCCAATATTTGATTACAGACAAAAACACATTTTAGTCTTAGTTTTTCATGGTTTCAAAACTTTCGACTTTAAATATACTGATAATGTTGTATTCATTTACATAACTAATGAAAAAAGTATGGCTAAATATGGCTAAATCGGGTATGTGTTAGAATACGACTATAGTTTCATTGTTTTATAATTCAAAGGTAATAAATATCGTTTATATGTATACAGTATATTCGTTTTCACTTCTAAATGGGTAACACACAAACATCCACGATCCACAATACACGAATACATCCTTAATCCATGCTGCACCCTCTTAAGAATTAATATAACAAACAGTTGGCATGCATCAGTAAAAGAGTAGACTCTGTACCATAATATGTACGTGTACTCGCTCGGTGACTATTAACGCGATAATAAGCAGCTAAATGTGTCTATAAAATATAATAGGTTCTGCAACATCCGCGATTGCGTCACCCGACAAGAAAAACTCGGAGGAAAATGAATGGACGATGCCGGATGTCGCAGTTCACACGAGCAATTAGGCTTGCAGCCGTAGTCGTCCCTTGCACTTCCTTCGCTAGGATGTAAACCAGATTGGCTAATTGCTCCTTGGACTAGTTTGTTCAGGATATTGAGTAAAGATGAGAGCAGAAGTAAAAAGTTGTTTAGTTTATCTGGAAGTGACAAATCAAATATTCTTAGTACCTACAGATTTTGATCATCTCTTCTGGCTGGAGTTTGTATTAAATATGACCATGTTGGAATGAAAACTCCGAGGGGGTAAAATGACTGGACGATGCCGAATGTCGCAGTTCACACGAACAATTAGATTAACAGTCGCAGTCGTCCCTTGCGCTTCCTTCGCTAGGATATAAATAAACCAGATCGGCTAATTGCTCCTTGGACTAGTTCGTTCAGGATTTTGTGTAAAGATGAGAGCAGACGTAAAAAGTTGTTTAGTTTATCTGGATGTGACAAATTGAACATATTTAGTACATAACAGATTTTTATCATCGCTTCTGGCTGGAGTTTGTGTTAAATATGGCCATGTTGGAATGAAAACTCCGAGGAGGTAAAATGACTGGACGATGCCGAATGTCGCAGTTCACACGAGCAATTAGACTTACAGTCGTAGTCGTCCCTTGCACTTCTTTCGCTAAGATGCAAACCAGATTGGTTAATTACTCCTTGGACTAGTTTGTTCGGGACATTGTGTAAAGATGAGAGCGGGGGAAAAAGTTATTTAGTTTATCTGGAGGTGACAAATCGAATATTGTACAGTTACTAATAATAAAATCTCTTTAGTTTCCACATTATTACCTAAGGTGTAACGTAAAGTGAAATGATTATAATTATGGCTACCGACTATAATTGAAGCGTTTTCACGGGTTTTTCCAGAGGCAACAGTAACAATGATACACCCCATTGATAATCATGGTATAGCTTACTCATTGTTTCCACAGCGATGAGATCCCACGGTAAGAAATTAACGGAGATGCTGATATCTCGTCTAAGTAAGTCCAGGCATGCAAGAATAAAATCTCTGTTGAGTGATGACAGAGGGGTCATTGTCGCCGGTTTTGCAAGATTAGCTCACGTGAAATATCTGCCGTTCAGAAAGTGGAATACTTCACCAGCGCACGCGACTGAAATAGTGAGAGTGATAAGTATAGCTCGGACGAAACTGTTTTCTTTGTTCAGTGGAACCATGAATGTGTTGATTAATGCAACGTTTGACAAAATTTTGCAACACTTAACACACTGTTAACCAACGTGCTTGTTATCTGTGTGCATGGAATGTTTATTCATATATTCATACTTTATTTTGCCTTGCTATTTTGAGTAATTTCGAGTTTTAGTTTTATGCTAATAATTTAATTTACTTAATTACTAGTACTTACGTAACTTTATTCAGTTTTATAAACAAGCTTTAGTCGGTGCATTAGTCTTCCCCAATT
Organism: Nomophila noctuella; assembly: GCA_958496325.1. Lineage (NCBI taxonomy): Eukaryota > Metazoa > Arthropoda > Insecta > Lepidoptera > Crambidae > Nomophila > Nomophila noctuella. The sequence continues at coordinate 8,851,979 of OY292486.1, read as the reverse complement.
CTCGATATCAACTTCTTATTTAAATAGTCGCTCTATGTATATTATTACATCGTTATTAAAATACAGAGCTTGTAGCAGATTTCACCAGATATTTTAGTGGTTGACCACCATCGTATTGCAAACACAGCATTTCGGCTCTAAGCGCGAACCTTACAATCTTTGCCCCAAGAACTCTTCTTCCAAGAGATGTGAACTAAAAATATCAATTTATAGAAAAAGCAGATCTAAGCAGAGACAAACTTAGGTCACGTTACGATTATACTTCATAAATTAAAGTCGTGATATGAATTGGTCACGCACGCCGAGCATAGAAACTGGGGGCGTCGGCCGGCGCTGCGCACGCGACGCAACTGTCACTCTCTTCTGTTGAGAAGAAAACAATGTGATTTCTTCGTGCCACCCACAAAAACCTCGCGTCATGCGAACCAAATTACCATAGCGTCTGTTTGCGCTGCTATTTCGTTTCGCATTTAATCTCAAATGTATATTTGAAGATGACATTAGTGTTGCGATCTTCCGTCTTAAGTTTCCGCGTCAAATGTTTGTACAGATTTATTAGATTAGAGGTGACGTATAATTTAAAATTACGTACTATGAAAATGGCACGTTTTAGGTAACTACTTTTTCTTTCCTGTGTGTTTTGGCTGAAGTCAAGAAAACCGGTAGCTTTACTTAAATTGCATGAAAATTGACAGCTAAAGTTATGCTGTTTAAACCTATAGCCGACTGATTGAATATAATTTAAGTTAAGTGTCGGTTTACTGTTTATTTTAATTTTAAGGTAACAAGGTTTTACGTTATAAGGATGAATACGACCAAGAGGGTCACCTGATGATAAGTGATCACCTCACCAACATCACCAACCGCAAAAGGGCCGTAGATGCGTTGTCTGCCTTTAAAACCGATATCCTTCCCAAGTGGGCCCTGGCGACGTTACTCACAAAAAACATAGCACAACAGTTACGAAATGTTACTTTACCGTGGTCCTCTGTAAGGTGGAGGTACTAACCAGACGAGCGGCTAATTCGAGTGGAAATTCCACTAAGCTCTACGTCTCTTAAATGCTAGAATTAAAAACAAACTGAGATCCAATAAAATGAAACCTTCAAAGTAAGTAACGAACTCAAGAACGATCTTAAACTTGAACTAGAACGTCTATTCAGTAAACAAACATTACAAAACGTTTAACACTGATAACGGAACTAGTTCATGCACCTTATTATTTTGCAATTTTTGTTATCTATGTATGCAGGCGGGTGCGTGTGCGTTGTAATCGCAGCAAATACGCTCGTTAAGAGTCGCTTGAACTTTGTTATGTTGTTTTTATACAATGACCTATTGACCAACGGCGGATCTATTAATCAACTATTCCTTTAATCAATGTATCCCCACTAATATTATAAATTCGAAAGTAACTCTGACTGTCTGTCTGTCTGACTCCGATTTTGATTAAATTAGCACACACAATCTTTAGACCCTGAGAAAGGTCATAGGCTACCTTTTGTTAAATCCACGAAGTCGAAGACGAAGTCGCTGGCGGCTGTTAGTGAATAACTACGTAGTTTCCATTAGTCAAAGTACATGTTGATTTTTTGATTGTAAGAGAAAAAATCTTAATGTTTAGTCCGTTAGTGTCCGTAACTTATTAAACAATATGGACAATAGATACAATTTCAAGACATGTTGAAACTGATTGAAACTTCGGCGTATTTACGTATTTTAAATTTTAAATGGAGGATTACACACCATGCCGACATTACGTCGCGTAATATTGGATAAAAAATGCATTTTCGCCGAACATGGGTCGCGTATTTTCAGCCTGGTATGTTTTTACACTTACCTATAAGGAATTTAAACTTGTCCAGACTTAAAAAATACTATGACTAATTAATAATGATTATCCACGTTCTTTATTTTTGTTTGTTCTAATTATTAAATATATATTATAAATAATTGAATTAAAATTTTCATAAAAGCTATTGATAATCGTCTGTGCAATGCTTATTTGTTAAGGTTATATAAAAGTTTCATTAAACACGCAATCCTTCGTGTTATAAAATAGATAGTTTACCTCTTAACTGATACTAGTGATAACATTTGATTGACTCATTTTCGAAATGTAATAATGTGATTTTTCGTTTACAAGGAATTGTTGATACCTAATGCGAATACGCATCATAAAACATTTCCAAGAGCTTATTATATTAACCTGAAACACGATAGCTATTACGTCATGCTCTCCATTACTTCATTTTAGTTATTATTATGAATCGAGTTCCTAGGAAAATGTATGAATTATTTTAATAACTATAAAACTAAAAACTGTGCATCGATCGGTCCTCCGCCTTCCTCTTCCAATCGTCCGCTAGGAGATTGCAAAAACTCTTTCAACATAATCCCTTCAGCCGATATTTTTGAACAAGGTTTTACTCTGATGAAATGTGGCCAGTCCACAAAAGACATGTTCAGTGGGCCAGTCTTAACATCATATCAGTTTGTCTCTTTATTACCTATATCAGTTTTCCCAGGTCACAGATATATTCATTAACGCAGTTTCCCTAAGCCAATACATATTATAGCTGTCTCAATAGATCGACCATCCACCGCAGTTATTTTCAATAAGATAAATAGGTAATAAAACTACTTTTAAATGGATAAAATTGCGGTTTAATTAAAACTACTTATTAACAAACGTCGGGTTTTGATTATACCGAGATTAAAAGTAATTTTGAAATGAAGTTTAATTTTATGAGATAAAGAATTTATTCCAAAGACAAGTAGCTAGTCCCACTGTACCTTATCAGTTTTCCAGACCACAGATTTATTCATCAACGCAGTTTCCCAGATTCAATATAGTAGTTGTCGCGATATATCGATCATCCACCTCGCCTGTCAGCGCTGATAAGCGTTATCACGTCTCGCAGCTGGCCCGGAAACCGCTGGCTATCTGGTGACGTCATACCCCCCCACCACTCAACCCGAATGAGGAAATAATTCTGCATTTGAAGATATTGGCCCAGTTGTCTTTGTTATGGTTTTTTATCGAGTGAATGCGATTAGACGATTCTGTTTACTGTGTCCACTTCGAGGTTTGGTATCTCCACTTGTTTTATAAATAATATGTGGATTCGTGCGGGCACTTATGCTCTATTCGCACGTCCACGAATGGGACGGAATTTTGTTATTACACAGCTGTTTTAAGATCGAGATGCATTTAAATAGATTTGTATTTTTTTCTGATTAGATGCCCTTTTTATGTAATAATAACTGGCTGGACTTGCTTAAATATTGATAATAACAAAGCTGTTTACGTGTGAAGTTGAATTTTGTAAGGACGAATTTTAATAGGTATATGTACTATTGCGTGGCTAATTAAAAGCAACATGTGCAGTATATCCGGCTGTTGTAAAACGTAAAATGTAGACACAGATGAAGTCAGGATTTCCTCTCGCATACATTGCGTAGAACACTTAAACATGCGAGTTCACGGTGTGTACTTTGTTACATAATTAAATAATACACGTGCCGATAAACACGGAAATAACAACATTGTAAAATATGTAGAGTGCCTGACTGCTGTCTATCGGACGGACGCAAAAAATGAATATTTATACATCACCATTGTTACATGCCTAAGCTCTATGTTAATACTGAAACGTATTTGAAAACAATCACATTCATTTATTTTAGCAGCCAACCCTATCTAAATGTCACCTTGAATTATTTTTTCCGCTTCTACGAAGAGGTGTAATCAAGAGTGCATAATGTTATAGCTGAAGTGATGTCATTATTCATGATACCTTTTCGAACCAATTGGATAGAGATATCTTTACATTTTCACCACACATTGGGCAAAGTTAAAGAATATAATGTCCTCTTTTTACCAGGGGCGTCTTTCACCGATTGGTGAAATCATGAGCTTTTAAACCTCTGGTTTAAAATCGTGAGCCCTTAACATTCGACAATCGTAATAGCTGCTGTTGCTCTGTATTTGTTTTTATGTTCTCGAGCTGACAGATGTCAACAAACTGGATGTACCTAATGTCATTATGTCACTACTGAATACGCGAGTCAGTCAACCAGTGATATTAATCTAAGAAATTTATAGTATGTTGTAATTAAAATCGGTAAATATGTTTTTCTGCTGAAGAATATTCTAGTCTAGGTCTTGTGATAGAAATACCTACATCTATCATATACCCACATGTCATATGGAAAACGGAAGGGTGACCGGTAGTTTTGATCAATTGAACCAATTGCTTCGTAGAAGAAATCTTAACTGTTCAGGCTTTACTGTTCATTGAACTTTAGGTTTTATGCTACTGGTTTAGGACAGATATTTCTTTTGAACTCTTAATGATTCAATAAGTGGTATAAGTTATATAGTGTGTAGACAAACCTTAATTGACTGTTATGATATCTGTTAGAGCAAAACAACGCGTATAATTTGTAACACGCATACATAATATTATATCAATAAACGACTCGAACCTTTATTTTTGTTATAAACAATAACGATATGTAGGTTCGACCTGGTATTGAATCCACTACCAGTGCCGTGGCTTTAAAGCGCTTTTAATACCCGATGTTGCACGTAAGTATAAATATGTAAGTACATTGTACATACTTAGCTAATTGAAGCATTAGGACATTCTGTTGTCCTATTAAATAAGTTTTTGAAAGACTGATTGAGGAAGGAATTTATCTAGTAAGTTCCTTTTACTCGGTCTTTTCCTTGTTATTATCATATCTCTGACGTCAATCGATTCCTTAGTATTTATGAGACAAATTGTAAATATGGCATAACCATTAGCATGTTGTTTCTTAGATAAATAATAACTTTTAATTGATCAACGGATGAAACTTATTGAATAACATAAATAAAAGCACTTTATTTTTATGTCATTACTTTATTGTTTGTTCATTAGATGCTTACACTTAGGATAAACTAGTTTTCGCTTAGGATACACACTTTGATTTTTTTAGACTTTCTTTTATCAACTGTCAAAACGATTGCAAATTGCAAACTTTGAAGTCCATAGAAATAACACTCTATGACGTCATAGTTTTGATTAACAATTTGTTAATTACGACATAATAATGACGTCTTAGTGTGTTATTTAATTTATGAAAAAAACAAAATCTTACATTTAAAAAAACAAACAAACACATTAGAATATAACATTTTAGACTTTCGCGTTGCATTACTACGAGTGGGTATTGGCTGACTTAGGTTTTAGAATACTTAGGTATATTTATATTATTTAACGGGACTAAACGCGACATTAAGTATGTAGTTAAATGTTAAATGTCACGTTTAGTCTCGTTAAATCTTATATATAAAAATCGATCGCAAAATGTGTTTGGGAAGCGCATAACTCATTAACGCCTGGACCAATTTGGTCAATACTTGTTTTAAATTGTTCTTTTATGTCCAGGGATAGTTTTAGGCAAGAAAAAAATCTAAACTAAGGGACGGGACGACGGGACGGGACGGGACGCGGACGAAGTCGCTGGCGGAGGGCAAGTTATATCAATATAAACACATAAGAAACTTATTACCGTCTTTTTTTGTAGGAAAGTGTTGCGAAATTATTAGTGATAAGTTGTTTAACAACAGGCAACTGTGTGTTCAAGTTCAGGCTTAATAAAAAAAGATCTTAACATAGTGTACCTATACCGAGCAGATGGCAGACTAGTTTCGTGGACGTGGTCGGTAGCCGGTAGAAAGCGGAAGGGTGGCCGCGCCGTCAATTGGCACAATTGGCAGTAATTGTGGGCGGCATGTCCGGGCGCGTCGCGACCCCGGCTGCGCGCCGCCAGTACACATGCTGTCTACTGACAGTAGGTGAAGTAGGTACTTGTAGGTATTTGTTTTGACGACCCGCTTGGTGTAATGGTCAAGATGTTGCCTATTACACAAGAGGTCGTGGGTTCAATCCCCGCACAGGACAAACATTTGTGTGCATGAACATGTCTGTTTGTCCTGGTCTGGGTGCTGTATGTACCTATCTATTTAAGAATATTTGTCATACCACTGTTGGTTCTGATGTCTGTAACACAAGTGCTTAAGCTACTTAACACAGGGTCAGATCAATGTATGTGATGTTGTGAAATATTTATTTATTTATTATTATTAGTTTTTGGGTTTGACCCGCGACTTCGCCGCGTTATCAAGATTCCTGATCCAGTCAGCCAATACCTTGTCTGTATACAAAATTTCATTAAAATCCGTTTTGTAGTTTCAGCGTGATTGACGGACAAAGATCCAATCTAAAAGCTTTAACATTTATAATATTTATTTATTTAAACTCTATTGCACGATATAAAATTTGTACATTTGTAATATTTGTGTGATGATTGAATTTTTCTATTGTCTTTGTAGACTGTAGCCTATCGTAGTCCGATGCTGAACATAGTCGCATCATTGTGCAAAACTCACCATCGCATCATTGTATTTCAAGCAGTTCTGGGACAATGTACAGAGGAAGCAAACAAGTGATCTCACTGTAAATAGTAATGCACCATGTTGGGCGCCATTTTTTTATTCTTTCTGCCATAATTGAAGCGCGATGTCTTTATTTAAGAAATGGAAACAAACATGCGATTTTAGTGACATCATTTGCCTTTAGTAATAATCGTTTGGCTAATATGAAGTTTATTCAAATTAATTGTAAAATGGACTAAAAAGTAATTTCCTACTGAATACTGTTGTATTTTACACTGTGGTGCGACTGTGCGCCGCATCGCATGATTCTGACTGCACACAATCAACTAATAGGTATTATCATATACTGTTACCACGCATTACATCGTATGACGTTATGCTGTAGGCCGAGGAAAGGTTAAATAAGTATTTGAGTTGCTTTACAGTCGTGGAAGTAGACTCCAGAAGCCCGGGATTTTGGAATGTGAATTGAGGAATTTGATACTTCATAAACAGGTTACAATTTAGTCTAGATTAATAATGTGATCCTTAGAAAAGTTTATTCACTTCGTTTGAATCAGATACCTACTTCTTTCTGCTCCAATTTTATTTAAAATTCAATCATTTTTTGCATTTTGGTAAGATAGTATGAATAGCACACTGACTATTACTGACAGAAATTGGATATTTTGCAGTTTGAAAAAGAATGGATGGATGTTTTTGTCTAGAAATAAACGCTTTACTAATTAAATGTAAAAACACGAACATTAATTTAAATTCGATAACAGTAAAAAAATTCAAGAAGAAATTTACTGGGAGGTAAATAAAGTAAATTTTGGTTAGGTGTTATTTTCAATACAGTTCTCAGCACTGGAATAGTACATCTTGGAATGTCTTAAGCAATAAAGTTAATTAAAAATCACCGTCGTATAACGCTTAAATGATGGCGGGCGGTGGGTTTAATAATGCATGTGGCTTGCGCTTGCGCAGGCAACGCGGAAGTGCGCGCTTCCGCGTGCCGCCATATTGGCTGACACCTCGGGAGACGAGCCTGTGATCTCGCTACATTTCTTGCAACGCTGGTTATTTATTTGCGTTATTAATCTTTCTTCACAGTACGTTGGATGATATTATTATGAAAATTGTTACTCAAATGATGTGATATCTATCTACACTAATAAAATAATAACAGCTTTATATATAGTGTCATCTACATCTACACTTCTACACTAAGGAAGGATTTCAAAAATTCTTTCACCATTGAAAAGCTACATTCATCCTGAGTAACATTGGCTGTATTTTGTCCCGGTACGGAAAGTAGTTTCCTCGGGACGCGGGTGAAACCGCGTGACGGGCCGCTAGTAATATTATAAAGAGTGTTGAATATCATAAAGAGACTTGTATTTTTGTATGTTACAAATAAACTCAAAAACTACTGGACCGATTTGAAAAATTATTTCACTATTGGCTAGCTACACTATCCCCGGTGAACAAACGTTTGATCCCGGAAATAGAGGGGGAAAGGGGGAACATTTGAAAAAAGACATTACGCGCCGGTGAAACCGCAGGCGGAAGGCTAGATTATAATAAAGCTGAAGTTTGTTTGTATGTTTGTTTCTTTGTATGTTTGGCGAGCTAATCTAAGAAACTACTGTTCAGAATCGAAAAAAGTTTAAGTCTTGGATAGTCCATTTGACGAGGAAGGTTTTAGGCTATATTATAAACACTATGGGTGCGGGAACCGAAATAAACGGGGATGAAGTCAAGGGCGGCCGCTCGTTTAATAAACGACTACAAAAACATAATAATTTATTCAATTTAAATAGGGATACATTAATTGATGGTGTACTGGGTGCTTATTCAGCTTTTATAAATGCGTACTCGATGAACACTGAAAGCTTCTCATTAAGATTATAAGACATTATTGTTATATTAAAACTGTGTCTCTTTTTTTACTAACTAGGTATAGTTTATTTAGTTGAATATAATTGAATGAAAAGTGCACTCAAAGTGTGCGATTACTTTTATGGGATTTATCATCTTTAGTTTGGTACGTGCCACTTGTATTGTACGAAGTTTTGCGATAAACGATAAAGTACCGTTGACTATAAAGTGTACCTACTCTATATTTTTATATTTATAAGTATATAAAATATTTTAATCTTATCACATATAATATGTGTAGGTAATGTAGGAAACTACATGTCATACTTATACCGAAACATGCAATGAGGATTTAGATAAAATTGTAGTACATATTTATTATATAGGAAACATATCCGCGTTCAAATGTCTTCCTAATTGTATTACTTTTCATATTTCAAAATGTCTTTGTAATCATTACGCGTCCGCGTGCTGTAAGTTCGCAAAGGTAACGTTCCAATATTAGCATAGATTACCTAGTTCACGTAACGTGAGCATATTCAAATAGCACGGCATGAGAACTAGAGTCGTAAGTGCACTCACCCCTTCTTTCTAATTACGGAATAACGTGGTGGAACAAAAAGAGATGACCCACTTTCGGGACCGGTCGTGCGAGATCGGGTGCGCACCGTTGCGCATTACTTACGTGTTAGAAGATGGGGTTATGCACCGAGCGAATTACCACAGCGCAGTGGGAACAGTGAGGATAGCTTGACAGACAAGAAAATCGTATTTGAATTCGTAAAATAACAACAAAAAAAACAACATAATAAAACGACCATAATATGTAAATTAACATTAGACAGTCAACGTGTATGTTTTTGAGAATGTAAGATATACATTAAAAATTATGAAAAAGGTCGAAATAAAAAAACTACATATCTAAAAAAAATAGGACGCTATAAAATGTTATTACTCATCTTTTGCTATATACTTTTAAACTGCAGGAAGAAATAAGAAGAATTTACTTGTTTATTAGTGCCTAGTTTTGACAAGTATAAAAAAAATAACCTACTAAGTGAAAAAGTCGAAATATATTTTATATGGGTAACTATTTATGTTTAAGTCTATCTATTTACGAATATAATTATCCGTACCTAAATTTTCAAGTCCTAAAATGTATAAGCGAAATGTAGAGTTCATACTTATTTCACAATCGAGAATATAGAGAGACATACGTACAGCGTTATACTGTGGTTCGCCGAGTTATGAAATTACCGCCCAACTAACGGAATACACTCATGTGAATTTTCTCGCCCCGACACGGTTTTTGTTAATTTTTTCCTATTTTGTAACGTGCGCGACTGCCTTGTGCAACGCATTGCGATTCGACGTACTCGTAACTAAAGCTTATCTGCGTGACTTCTTTTGTTGCGAATGAGTAAGTTTTTTAATTGCTTTAACTTCTTAATTTTGTGCTGAAAAAGTGAGTCTGTTAACAGTCCTACGCTTGAATTTAAAAAGGAAGTATTGGCAGCTTATTACTTTTTTAGTGAACACCTAAGTGTTTTATTGTACTTGTTATATACTGGCGGCCGCCCGCGTCTTCATCCCCAAAGATTTTGGTTTCCGCATAGTGTAATATGTACATTTAAAGTTTAAAGCCATTCTCGACAAATCCAACACAAAAATATTGTTCAATTCGAACAAGTAGTCCTTGAGGTTATTGCGTTCAAACAAACAAGCAAACTGTTTAAGCTTTATTACATTAAAATAGATCTACTTACAACTGATTTTGATAAGTAGCTGTTTGAATTTAATACTTAGGTTTTAGCTTGCAGTGTTTGTCAATTGTTTTGTAACGAAAATTAGCTAACACTAAGGTCCCATGTGGCCCAGTAAGGTTCCTTTTGAAAAAAATAAATAATTTGATGGCATTATTTTAAAATTTATCAGATTTTGTGCCTCGATAATAGCTAACTAACATTCTGGTATTCTCCACTTCGGAAAAAATAGAAATGTATCGTAATACCTTTATCGAGTCGTAGATCTTTTATAATACCAAAATATATGATTTGATATCGCTTCCTAAATCTTGCTGATTTCGTCTTATCGTTAAAGATTAAGAATCCGAGTAATTGGATTAAAATAAAGTAAACATTTGGCATGTGTTCTGTTCATATTAGGTATCTTAGATTGTAATGTTAATGTTATATTTTTTAATAATAATCGGTATAAGAAGTCTTGTCGCAAGTAGCTCAACGGTACTGTAAGAAGTCCAAGTATATTGCACCGACCCCAGATAAACTGGGAACAGGGCAGGGTAATTATGCTACAGTGGTATAATTGGAATGCCTGGATATTTCCATCTATGGTGTTTCTATAAAATTTAGTTTAGCTAGTTTAGTTAAGTGGAAGATTTAACTAAACTACATTAACTGGGAGGGTCATTATAAAGTATTGTTAAGTTACTAAATTTTTAAGAGTAGATTGTGCTTACCAATGCGCGATGGCAGACGGTCAGAAATACTGTGAGATTTGCATAAATAAATAAACAATATCTACGTGATCGATCGATTTCGAGCGACCAATGCCCTGCTCCTTTATGCGAGAAGATATGAGTAGATACGCCAGACGGTGTGTTCGATTACGATTAAAATAATACATGTTAATGATGACATTCAGTTTTATATCAGTGAGTTTGCGTATTAGCTTATCACATCGATACTCAAACCGATCACAAAATCGCTAGGATCACGGATTCGCCAGGTCATCGAAGACGTAGGTGTGAGGCAGTTATCGCAGATTAAAATGAGTTTGTTGTTATCCTCAATGGCAAATTAAACAGGCTCAAATACATTTCCGCAATTTCATATAAGGTAGGTACTTGTAATATTTGTTCCTAAATGATATGGACTCTACTTGCCTTAGGTAAAATAACTTACAATAAACAATTTTAGTTTAAGGCCTGTTTTGATTGCAGCATTTTATATCCTTTGTTTATGAACCTCAATCGTTCAAAGCTTTATAAGTTTATGATATATTAGGTACGTAAGTACTTGACAAACTGTATTGAGCAACTGATGTTGCAATCGGGCAATTTCGCAATAACCATATTATAGAATGTTAGGCAAGCGGGCTTAGGTAACGCAGCATAGTTCCGAGTGAGATTATACATCCTGCATTGCGGACGAAGCCATAAGATTTGTTTCTTCACCGTACGTTCACTTTCTGGATTACAAAATACAAGTATCGGCTAACTTTTGCTAACTTTCAAGCAGGACAAAGCACATTGTAGGAACTTTATTAACATAATCACGCAGGTATGTATATGTAAAATATGTTACCTTTAATTTACAACAGTCCATATTTTAAGGATTGAAATGAGTTTATCTCTTTATCATAATAAAACAGATACCTTAGTATTAAGTCATAGTATTGTTATCTTTATTTATAATTGTTTTTCAGTATAACATGTTATCGTGCCAGTAAAATACCTGGTATGTTTCTATCACCTTCCGCTTAGTAATAAGTTGTACTGATAAAAAATCTTACACTTACAGGCTGTTTTAAAATATAAGGGGACCAGTTCTTCAGTGTTCAAATTCTATTTCTTGAGTGCAGGCGTTAGGTAGCGTGACGAAAATTAAGTAAGGTAAAAATATGTCGTATTTTAGGAACTCAAATTCACGCTTGTACAAATAAATAAAACCATCTTCAATAATTTTGAATTTTGAATATTTTAAGAATGAAAAGCAGAAGATGCTTTATTCTAAGATGCATCAAAGTGGCATGTGTACTTGCGTTCTATTAAAATTATTAACGAATGTTGGCTTTCTTTACAAGTTTTTCAATTATATCATAGTTAGGTTTGCTTCGTTTGCAGTTATAAGCTTCGTGTTACAAGCTTAGGATACATCCGTAATATAAATCAATGAGCGGGCTGTTTCGTAATAAGCGTGATTTATGTCACCGGGCGCGGTGAGGTAATGTACTCCCGCCCCGCGCGCAGGATAGCGTCCGGCGCGCGGCGGCGGCGCGGGCGCAGCAACCGCTACGTAATCCCGCCGCCACGGCACTTCCTGAAAGGTGGCGCAAGCAGCGCGAATGTCGGCCGAGCATTTCGCGCTACTTTCGTAATTCGTTGCGTGGTGCGACCGGCCGCCTCGCCAGGCCCGCAGGAAGTAAAAGTTCGAAGGTAAGAAAGTAGGTCTCCACTGTAATTGGCAACGCGCCTGCATACTGATGTCTACACGCTAGTTATATAGGTTGCGGCGAGAGCACCTGCGAGCGCCCGCGGCAGGACCCGAATACTGACAAACAAAGTAGCGTTCGCCGCCGATGTGACGCGACGTTAATTGGGCGACCGTGTGGATACAGATTAAATTGGATAATACAAACGCATTAAATGTGTGCCCCAACTGCTGTGCCAATGTTGACGTTACGCAATTAATAATGAATGCGATTACAATACTAAATTAAAAGGGCCTGCAGCTAGAGCACGTACTCGCAATACTCGCATGTGTGTTACGCACATAGTGTGTGACATAACGCGGCGTGGACAAGGCGCACTCGCAAGCGCAGGCGCCGCTGACCCAATCCGGCGCTGACGTAACGCGACAACAACAGGCCTGCACGAGCGCGCGCCACGAACTAGGCCAAGATGCGAGATGCGCCGAAACTAATCGTTTGCGCAACTCCATGTGAGCTCGCGACCCGGCCGCATTATTTTGACCAATTAACTTTATTCGGAGGCACTGCAACACTGTGGGCCGAGCTAGGAAGTAAGGCCGTGCGATTCACAACGCTCTCCCTTGTTAGACGAGAATTTTTGATTTCCAGTCGCTTATTGCCGATATGCGAGTATTATGTCATATCGTTTTTGAGAAGTGGTTTGGCGATTAGCATTAGCGACCAGTCTCCCGTCAGATCGTTTGATATGTGGGTTTCCGACTTAGACTGACCCAGTTGGTCGCACGTAATTTGCAAATGATAAGTGTTGCATCAGCCGCAGGAAGTTCGGGTCGGCTGGCAGTAGGCGCGCAACGCAACCGAAGAAATTGGGCGGCGCGGTGCGGTCGCCGCTGCAATGGAGGAAGCGGCGCTATCTGATGAGCTTGCGACACCGCCCGCCTCGCCACCCGCTTGCAAAACCACCTTCTACCAGGAAACTTATTTCTGAATTCTGGCACGTGACTTGTAATTTGTCTTGGCCAACACATTCTCTTACCTACCTGTAATAATAACAGCAAATGTCGGTAGGTGAAGAATTTACTTTTAAATATAATTATTAGTCGAACATCTTTTAAACAGTAGGATAGCACGAATATTGGAATTAAAGGACGCTTGTTACCGAGTAGCATTTTGTCCACCATGATAACCCACCTGAGAATATTGTCGATGTCCACAGCCGTCTGAGTGTAAAGAAGTTCAAGTGTGGGAAGTCATATAGATAACGCGGAAGCTAGGTAATCAATCCGCACAAAACACCCGGATACCTGTGAACTCGGTATGTGTACAAATTACTAATACTCTTCTTAAAGCAATTCATCTCAGACTAATCTTTAGCAAATGATTCAGCTCTTCTTTAGGAAACTATACAATTATTTTAACTTTGTTGGTCAGGATACCTACTACAGAAACCAAAATCAATTTTTTGCTTTTATCTTTGGGGCATGCTATAAAAAAACTGTCCAGGAAGAATATTTTCGGCACACACTTAATATATAGCTTTTTCAAATGAGTCGGAAATAGAAATAGAGAGATTAATTGGCTCTGTACGGAAGTGGATTCTTCGATAATTGATACGAATACTTAAAATGACTAACGTTTCTGGATTTAAATAGATAAAGGTTTAGTAATTTAGAACAACTTTAAGTTTATATGAACCATAGTTCCCGAATGTTGCAAGGAAAGGAAAGACTGTATATTGCAAGTCAACGTTATGAAACTGGCCTTTCCGTTTTTCTGGAAACCGCACTCGACTTTTCTGCTGATTAGCAATGATTTCATGTTGGTATGAGTTTCACTTGCGTCGCATCCGTAGAAATTGCGCTTTTGGTTTTGGTAATTGAGGAAGGCTTGTGAAACCGGGGTCGCGCTCGTCGACAACGCGTTGTAGAATGTTCTGCTTGATTAGTGCCAATGTTGTTTATCGGTAACAATAGTCGCGGCTCTATGTTGGTACAAAGGTATGTGGTGCAAACAATAAAGGATTGGAAGATTATCGGTAAGTAACTAGCTGAGGTATTTTGATATAGAGCAGATGGTATTGAAATTTTATTTATTTTAAATAACAATAACAATTATTAATTTATTAAACCTTAAAGCCTCAATTAACTCCAATTATTCGGCGTTCGCATCGGAATCTAAATAGAAATAGACTTGTATTCAGCACTTTTGAAAAAAGATCTTACAGGTTGAATTGCAAACTCAACATAAAACTAAGGTATGATTTTCAGTTCATTACGAAAATTACGTGTATTTAAACTATGTACTTAGAAATATACATATATTAATATGAAGGAAACGTTTAAATAATATGTAAAGGATCCACAAGTACTATGATCATTAGCGTCGATCGTGTTAAATGATTGCACCAAAACTGAGAAAGCTGGTCCATAATAGGGCTGAGAAGAGGAAACTTCAAAGACTGGCGGAAACCGGAACCTCGGTAAGGGTTAGAGCGGAGACGACGCCCGTTTCCGGCGGAAGTGCGGCGCCAGGAAGGTAGATAGAAGATAAATAAAACGACGCCATATTGCCGGAGTGGAATCGATAAATCCGTTCGGTTTTGCATGGCCGCCGAGCGGCTACATACGACTTCCGTCTCCTGTTTATTTTCAGCCCAGCCAGCGACACCAGCGGTATGGATAAAGTCCGGTCGATCGTAATATAGCAATTTAAGACCACATGAATTGCTGACCTATTTTGTATTGGTTCCGTTTCTTCAAAAACATAGCCCGACCAAAAGACAATAGCACTCCAAGACAGCATTGAACTCATACAAATATTTGTCATTCTCTATTTCTCTGTATATTTTCAATGTTTAACTATTGTAACGGTTTTTCTTGCTAATATTTATTTGTAGCTTATGATGAGGCTTGACTAGAATACAGAAATGGTTCCGGTTAAACGGCATTTTAATAGAAAGATAACGTCCATGTTCTATTTTTAAACCAAGAGACGAATATTAATAACTTGTAATAAACCGGAATTCGGCAAACCCAACCATGTTTTACTGATTTCCTAGCCTTCCTTTTGTAACTAGGCAACAAGAAATAACATATCTCAAAATATCCAGTTTTCCCATTTTGCTTGTAAAATGAAAAATAAATAAGTTAACATTTTCTTTTATTTATACGCAGTATGCAATCCTTTTGTAGAATATTTTATTATTATGATTGTAAAACAACAATTCTGCCCTATCCTTAAAACTTTTATGGTTGATGCACGTGGCCAAATCGTGGTAACATTTTGATACCGACCCCTTTTCGGGTCTGTAATCACGGGGTTGAAATGTAATAATTTAACCATAAGACTTCAAATTTCACTCGCATAATTGTTTTTCATACAATCATAAATAAAATTCTTCTTCTTGTTCCAAAATATACTTTTGTGCATGTTATACTTTTTTAGTAAACCTTTGAATATGTTGTAGTTTGAATCTGAGTGCCTACTCACAATTATTTATTCAAGACATCATTTCCTGATTCATTATTAATTTCCTTAGATCGCTGCACTCAATATTGTGTCGAATTAATTCAAACAGAAGTCTTGCTTTAATTAGACACTCATTAAACGGAAGTTTCGCGGTAAGTTAAAGTATATATTTTTGCATTTTCAAATATAGAATCTTAATCGGATTAACAACGTTTGAAAAAAACAACAAATGAGAACTTGTTCGGTGGATATTAAATTGTGTTATTTTATGCTGGCTGATATTTCGCATTTTTATTCCTATGCTAAATTCGATGATAAAAAATTCCATAATGGCGGGCGAGTCATGCTGGGCGACGCGTGTGATGGCACTCTTTGTGCTACGAGGAAGGAAACACGTTGATATTTGGAGTCGCGCGCGCGACCGGTTCTGCAAGTGTTATTCCGAAAACAAGACGGGCTCCCGCCTGGACTTTCCGATACCGCTGTTTTATTTAACATTTTTTTAGAGTTCTTTACGTTAACATGTCATCAAGGAAAGAATAAAAATAGGAGAATATGATTATTATAGATTTGCGCAATATTAAAATGAAATTTTATGAGTGGGTCATCAACATCCATTTTATGAAAATCATCGTATATAATAAACTGGGCAATACCCTGCCATTGTTGTTTTAAAGCATAGTGTATTCTAAGTAATATGCTATGAATTTAGTAATCCGGATTAGATCAATCATGCCAATAATTATTTAAATGAGTTTCGGTGTATAATTGTGACATTTCACGGAACCCCGATCTATCGGGCTAGCTCTTAGCCGGCTCGGCGCGTATGTGTCGGTCCCCAACAGCTTTTTACAGATGAACACAGGCGAAGGTCACGCGGAACTTTGTCTAGTCCGACGGGATTTTTTGTCGCGAATCACGAAGGAAGTAATAAAAACTGACTTCGCGGAATGATAGAGCATAGGTTAGCAACATGTGCCAAATGTGGATATTAGTATAGAATTGGCTATTTTTGTTTTAAAAACAAGATATTATCACTCGAAACTGCATGTGAAGATTGGAACGGATACCTAAAACTTATTATCTATACTAATATTATAAAGAGGAAAGGTTTGATTTTTTGTTTGTTTGTATGAATTGAATAGGCTCCGAAACTACTTGGCAGATTTGAAAAATTCTTTCACTGTTGGAAAGCTACATTCAACCAGAGTAACATAGGCTATTTTTTATCCCGGTACGGGAAGTAGTTCCCCCGGGACGCGGGTGAAACCGCGTGACGGGCCGCTATGATAAATAAGTTATGTTGTCAATTTTCAAACTCTCCAAGAAATGCCATTATAACATCGCCTACCTATAGTATGCACGGTAATTTGTCGATGTACCTACCTAAGTCTATTATTTCTAGTCTGTACTACATTGTTTTATTTCATGCATCAAGTATTCCTTATACCCATTTCATGTATCAATGGACAAAGAAAGTAATGGAGAGTGCTCATGCAGATAATTGTTTGCTGGGAATATTTGTCGAAGGCAAAATTTATCAAGAAGTCTTTTGGTAGTGCCTCTCATGTTGCTCGCAATTGATGAAATCATACAAGACAAGTAACGACTGAAATTAATCTTTATCTTTCGATTTATGAAGAAATGATAAAGAACGACACGTACCTAACCAATTCCGTATTCTACTTGTTTACACCAAAAATTTCCTCGAGTGACTTATTTTTTTAATATGCCCCTATTTGCCTATTATGTTCTTTAAGGAATTAGTGAAATGTGATATCGTATACGTACCCACTCAAATATAATGCTCTCAGCATCTTAGTCAAATTGAATTTATGCAAGGCTTGTCGTGTTCTATTATCAAAGAAATTATAAATGTAAGTACGCGTAGACGGTTCGTCTCATCGTCTTTCCCGTGCCTTCATTAATATGTAGATAACTGGTATGAATATTTATGCCCACAGAGAAGCTCCGAGCCCGGAGGTCAATGTCAGTCGTCAACCAACCATATCGCCGAGACCCTTTTAAGTATATCTAACTTCCTTTCTGTCTATACACATTGGTGCTTCAGAAGGAAGCCAGAGGGCTCTGTTTATATTGGTGGAAGCAACTGCCGGTTCCGCTTTGTGATTAGGTGTAAGTAGTAAACGAATAGTTGTCATATATTATTATTCACTACTAGATTGATGCAACTGTCATTGTCAAAAAAATTGGCCAAGTGCGAGTCGGACTCCCGCACTGAGGGTTCCGTACAAATTCTATTTTTGACGTATTAAAAAAACTACTGAATAGATTTCGTTCGAACCAATTTTCGTTGGTAGTTTTTATGGTAATGTACATTATATGTTAATTTCAGTTTTATCATCCTCTTATTTTAGAAGTTAGAGGGGGGGGGGACACACTTTTTTCCACTTTGGAAGAGTCTGTCACGCAAAGTATTCACTTTAGAAAAAAGTGATATTAGAAACCTTAATATAATTTTTAAAGACCTATCCATAGATACCCCACACGTATATGTTCAATGAAAAAAAATATTTTCAGTTTCAGTTCTGACTATGGGGACCCCCCACTATTTTTATTTTTTTTCTATTTTCGTGTGAAAACCTTGTTGCGGTTCACAGAATACAACTACTCACCAAGTTTCGACAGTATAGTACTTATAGTTTCGGAAAAAAGTGGCTGTGACAGACTGGCGGACAGACAGACAGACAGACAGACAGACAGACAGACATGACGAATCTATAAGGGTTCCGTTTTTTTGCCATTTTGGCTACGGAACCCTAACAAAAACAACGCCAATCAATGTTAAAAATAAATCATTAAGTAACATAGTATGTAGGTATTACGTAAGGATATGTTATATTATGAAATACCTACACATAATTCAAATTTAAAGTTTACTTGGAATATTGGCTGATGGTTGACATTTTCTTTCCTTGCTAAGACACAAATAAAATCAAAATAGGAAATCGGTACAGCGAGATTGAATCTAATTCCTCGTGTTAGCAAATGGGGCTTTATAAAAACTGAGTTAGTTAGGTTAATACTTTATTTCCAAGTCTAGTCTTTTCGTTGTATAATTAATCGAGAATAGATCCTTTCCCCTGCAGTGGTCGAATGTGACCTAACCTTTTGAAGCCGTGAGCGTCGTTTCCTCCTTTCGATCTGAGATAAAACGTGTTAATAGATCACTTTACTTAATTATGCTGAATTTTATGTCCAGTAGGTAAAAATAAAGATTTTTATTTGATTTGTTGTATATTAATACGTAAGGTGAGGCAAATGTTTGTCAATCCCTTATGCAGATAATAACATAATTCCTTATGTTACTACCTAGGAAATGGATTTGCACAACAGATGGTAGGTAACTTCGATGAACTGGGAAATTGAGGCAGGAAATTAATTTTATTAACAATAGCGGCCGCCCGCGACTCCGTTCGCGTGGTTTTGATTTCCACTCTCATAGGTAAGATATACTTTAGTCTAAAGCCTTCCTCGTCAAATGGACTATCCAACACAAAAATGTTTTTCCAAATCGGACCAGTACTTCCTGAGATTAGCGAGTTCAAACAAACAAATAAACAAACTATATTCAGCTTTATTATATTAAGTATAGATTTATTATCTTCATTACAACCCGGTACCCTTCTAACAGTAGTCATTGTCTTTTAAACAGTCATTTCAAAATAAATATCATGAGATCATAAAATAGGTCGTGATCGTAACACTGGGCAGTAAAAAATGCTGTCGATATTAATACTTCAGTCACGTGCATTATGAAATGTGACACGTTTGCAACGATACCTATGACAACGGATAAATTCCTTTCCTTCAGATATGCTAATTGCTTTAATATGGCTGTGATAATAATCCTGCGTCAGATATACTCGGATTTAAGCAAATAATAAGTTCAGCTCAGCCGATTTGCGCTTCATTTCGGTTTGATAAAGATAGGGAGGCAAACGAACAAGCGGGTCAGCTGATGGTAAGTGATCACCGCTGCACATGGACATCAACAACCGCACAAGGGTTCAGATGCGTTGCCTGAATTTAAAAACCCCATAACCATATATAAGTATTAGTGTTTGTCTTTTAAAAAGACTGTGCTAACAATTCCTCAGAAGACTCAAAATCTGGTGGATCACACAAAGTTAAACGTCTTCTTAAGATGTTTGCTAAGGGTGACCTGTGCTTGAAATATCTGACCCAGAAGTTTTGCATGGCGAATCAATGATAATGGTTTCATAATTGGTTTGGTCTTGCTGTAAATAATCTTTCTTGGTATTGTGTACCGACTTACAAAGATTTGCAAAATAAAAATTAACTCCATAAGAGTAGTACCTATCTACCAAAATTATATAAAACATGTGTTTTGCTTGTTCTCAAATTGCAGCGCAAGAATGGAGTGTCCATTAGTTGCCAAGCATTTTTTTTAACATTTAGCAGCTTAGGAAAGGGCTGAGCCTCAGCGGGGCATGTATCGAGCTTTCCTCATACATGAGCACTGGGTCCTTCCCTGTATATTGGTTTAAAGAAAACCGCAGGAGTCTAGTGGGCAGTGGGATTTTGTCTCGAATCTCACACAACGGCTGTCTAGCTGGCCTTACCGCGGAGCGAAAATGCGTTCTTCGAGAGAAAAATAACAAGTCTTCCCACGTGCATGAGTTTAGGAAAAAGCGCTGAGCTCATGCCCCGTCGCAGGCGCAGGGGGCATGCGCGCGCGGCGTGACAGCGCACTCGGCCAATCCAATTGGACGAGATTGCGTGTTTCCGTCGCGCCGCTTCCGTCGCGATAACAGCAAGACCGCCGGACTTACGACAGCGGTCAACGTACTTGCACAACACCTACTTGATGCACTAACCAGTCCCGGTACGGGTAAAGAGGTTACTCACGCACTGCCCTTTTTTCGGTTGGTAACGTTGATGCGTACGCCTGATGGTAATGTGTGTGCCAAATCCTCCAACACTGCTACACGCATTAAGTGTGTCCTAGCTTTTACACCAGCTACCTTTATATTACAGGCCGCGCACATATGTAATAGACACCATTTGTACCATACATGGCTGGCAAAAGATTCATTATGATACGTGCATTGTTTACTAGTAATGTGAAAGTTAAAAGGGCATTAAATATATCAGACTGTATACGATTGGTAAAATAATACTTTATTAGATTTACAGATCTCAGTAATAAATATGTTTATTAAATTTAATTGGATAAAAGCTGTATAATTATTCTAGGTATACCCAGGTGGAAAACTGTACCATAGCTCTTTGCACCAAAACATTAGTATTTCAGATGGGACGTAGATCGCAACAAGTTCTGCGATCCAGCCGTTGCTGAGAATAGGACAAAGTTTCCAAGCAATTACCATTTCCACCTCTGTCGGCTTATTAACATTCCACCCATGCCCTCAGCATGTCTTTTCTAAAGTAGGTAGATGGCAACATACGTGCATTGTTTATGTCGACGACCCACGAGTACTACACGACTTGTAGGCGTGGATAGTTACAGAAATGATCTGGCTAGTGAGCCTAACCTATTTCTCTTCTTTTTCGTGCAGTAAAATTAATTTGATGATTTAAGCTGAATTAATCTATAAACTGACAATTTTGATTAATCTTTTATTAATTCTTAACAACGCAAACACACGCAATAAAAATGTTAATATGTATCTCCAATATCTCTATACACTTACGTTCCAACGTGTATTAAGTTATAAATATAATATCTACATTTTAGATTTATCTTTGATTTTCATAACGGTTATTTAAGTTAAATTACAAATGCGATTAGTTAGTTGCTTTAAACTTACTAGAACAGAATAACCGCATTGTGTTAGTATTCCCATCTCACAGTTAATCAAGAAACGATAGTTCAACAGGCGCAATAAAACCAAACGGGTGCATCCGATGGCTTATTGCTCGTCTCATAAATATTGCAATATTTACCGCGAACCGAGAAGAGACATTGCGACATGGTCCTGTTGCGTAACATGCTTCAGCGATCCGTTAGGAGTAGTGCAACCAATCTTTACGATGCACATTTATTTATTACTTTCCATTCCTCTCTCATCGGCATGGAAATTAAGTCTGAAACGATGTCTCGGAAGTTGTTACTTGTTACCTAAACGGTTGTGTCATCTTTTATGAGTACATACACTTTTGGTCATTCCTTCAGCTTCATCTAAATTGCGCGTATTTACAATTAGATACTGCCATCTTTAGTAAATTAAAAATTTGTTATTCCAATATTGAATTAAAATGTTCATACGGTTTTCTGAGTTGCAGACTGAAACGTTGATACAAATAAATCAATGCATGCAGTAGATGTGTATGGCCAAGGAATGATCAGTTTTAAGAGAAGACTTCTTCAGGCAGATATGATGGCGATGATGAATACGTTAATGTAAGGAATGTTTTTTTACAGACGTCCAGTCCCAGAATAGCAATTGTAGATCATCTTTTGTGTGTACACTGTTTTGACATTCAACATTTTTGTTATTCTTGATTATGAGGTTGTAATGTGTAAACTTTATCTCATACGTCAATCAAGGTAATAAGAAGTGAAATGTCCGTAACACCTCCAACCTGCAAGGGTCACCCTACATAAAGGAAATGCTGAGAGTGTCTGAGCGCACGAGCACTCCGGAGCGGAAGTGGCGGCCGTTCCCACGGACATTCATCCGTTACTTCACCTCCCTCGGCCGCCTCCACCTCGCCTCGCCGCTCCTCAGCCCTCAGACACAGGTAGTCCACTTTGACCATCGAATTATTGGGCACCCGCCAGGCACCTAGCCTGGAAATATAGACAACATTGAGCACCTTATTAATTTATTTTATTAATATCGCAAGTGAACGCTTTTAGCGCCATAGCATTACAGGCTAGCAAAACCTGCAGCCGTGTGTGGGGCTCAGAACTTATCGTCCCACTACCCTCTAAACTATTGCGGTTTCCTTCGCACCCGAGCGGGGAGGGATCGCACCAGCGACTTGAGCACCTGGCCAAGTCCACCTTTTTATTAAGCATCTATTCATATTATTAACTTACCAAAAATATCAAATAGGTCTGACAAAAATATCAATCGGTAAACTAAGTGGACTTGGCCAGGTGCTCTAGTTGCGGGTGCTCAATAATTGGGTGCTCAAAGTGGACTAATACCTCGGACATACCTGGAAGCGTAGGCATATTTGTTTCCAGAGTACTTCAAGTATTCAAGGTGAAAGTTCTTCCGCGAATTGACCGTGTCCGAACATGCTTCTAATTTATGAATACGAGTCTTTGAACTCTGTTAACAGGTTAGATTTTTACTGCATCTTTTCTAAATTCATTAACATTAAGAATTTAAATGATAAATGGGGTATTTATTGTTCTTGACCTTGGATTTGACCTGACATCATGAATCAATTTACATGCGGGGCTAATATGCCTAATTAATTATTCACTATTATTTATCCCAAATTAACTCGAATTGTTTTCACGAGAAGTCGTCTAAACAGGCTACCTTTATCAAACGAACAGCTTTATTAAAAGAACAATGCTTCAACTGTTTGCTATCCACACGAAAAATAACCATTATTTAGTCTACATGAGTACAAGGTCCCTAATCCCGAATATAATGGGAGCCGTTGTTGAAATGTAGGCGACGGTCACGTGACATCGATACTTCAGCTGATCTCACTGTTTAGTCTACGAGCCAATGCTAACCTCACTAACACTAACAAATCACAATACAAAATTCATACAACCGTCTTATTATTCGTATTTTTGATTAGTCAGGTCGCGAATGCGTCAATTTGTTGGCCAGACGGGAAATGCCAAAAATATGATGATGACTGACATAGGAATGTTTGCATCAATCACTATACCGGCTTAATTATCGAGCGAGCAAAATGAAATAAAATATCGGTGCTAAAAACCTAATTCCATGGTCTTGAAGGAAATATACAGTAATTATTTAATATACATTCGCAGAAATCGGAAATGTTGGCGGAATAGGTAAATCTAGAAGTAACATAACACTTGTAGACCCGTCACCCGATTTAATGTTTCTATGCAATATTGACACTTTTGTTTTATAGAGGGCACACTACGTGTAAATAACTGCGATACAATTAAATATGAAATCAAACAAAAATAGTTCTTATTGTCATGTTGCGTTTTTAAATAACTTTTCCCCGTAGACATCATAATTTGTCGTAAGTCCATTATTATAAATATAACTGTTTTAGACTAGTAACTTTGAGTTATTATGTAGAGTAATGATGTTGTTTCCAGTAGCAATCGTTCAAAAGTCAAAGGAGGCACGAACTATTAGTTATCTTCTTGATTTTAAAATATTATGAACAAGTAAAATAGATTGGTGTTTGTGTGATCTTACACCTGAAAACGAATTTAAATAGAAATTGAGTCAGAAATAGTGTAATATTTTTTAGTTTCTTCATTAATTTTAAAACCCTGAAATATAGTACATATATCTACCTACACTAAAGATGAATAAGTTCACTTTTTTTATTAAATGTTGCATTTCATTAGTATCGTTATTCCCATAGTTACCATTTCATGTATTTTTTTAACTAATCTTTTCGATTTTGTTTGACGTAGATACAGTTTCCCATTAAGACGATTTCCGTCAATTTACCAGGCTTGATAGATACAGGGTATTATAAAAATCCAGTTGGATTTTCCCGTCACCACGAAGAAGTAGTTACTCATTTAGGAAAATGAGTAACTATAGTAGGTATAGGAATACCTACGTGTTTCTAACAGGTTTTCACACGATACCAAAGCAAAACTTTTTCCGCAAATTAACATTAAAGTTTAGATCTTGATTTGTGATAAATTTATAAAAATACCATGTAAAGAAGTAGTTGTTGAAATTTAGATTTTTCAATACATGTAAATTTGTTGTCAGTACTTTATTGTCATGATGCTAATAGAATAGAATAGAACAGAATTTATTTTCGCAAGAACATGGTACATTTCAGATTTTACAACTAATATAAGTACATAAGTCACTTTCACCCGATAGGGCATGCAAATAATAATGTCAGTGTGGTAAAATCCTAATCGAATTATTGTTATTTTTGTTACATGTCAATATTTCTTGTCTTTAGGTTTCAATTTATTAAAATACAAATATATTACAGCTACAAGTCAATAATCAATACAATTTTTAAAAGTATTATGCTATGCTTTGTATTCAAAATATTCGTTAGTGCTATAGAAACCTTTTTTTCAGCAAGCCACCTTTTAAGTTTGCTTTTAAATTGATTTAATGGCAAGACTTTAAGATCTAATCTTCTTAAACTTGTACATAAGGTTGTCATTGTATTTGATTAAACGACATTTAATTATCATGTTAAACTAAGATGTAAATTGTTTTTTAAATCTTTCAAATAACTCACATGATTATCTCAAGCACTTATGGAAATTAGCTTGTACTCGTTTACATACAAGAAAATTCCTTTGCTTTTTTACAAATTTCTTTGACGTCAAACATGACTTAATTGTAGCAATACATACCTGAATTGATAAGACTTAAATTCAAGTCCAATTCAGGAGATTATGTCTCCATTCCTTAATGCATAACTACCCGTAGTCCAGCAATCCTATGTGTGGGGCTTGGAACATTGTCCCACTACCTAGTAAACTCTTACCGTTTCCTTAGAACAAGGGCAATGAGCTGTTCTTTAACGCATGCCAGGTAAGGTCAAAGGAGAGATAGTGGCTATATATGAAATCGCATACGCGAGTAACAAGAACAAGTAGACATAGGTGTGATTATTGAGTTAGGCGGTGGTACATTTTACACATTCACACATTTGTACACACATTTGTACAAATAAATAATAAATAAATAGGGAACAGATAGAAATACTTAAATACTTTTATAAACAACCATGACTCGAGTACGAATGCAGATGTTCATTACACAAACTTTTGCTCCTAGGGGATTTCGAACCCGGAACCTTGGTTTTGTAGCCATGATCACTAGGGTGGAGTGAAACAGGCAAAAAAAAATTTTTTTTGGAATTTCATTTTTCCTGTGTCATTAATGGATGACCATATACATAATAGCATTATTCATGCAAAAAATCAAAATCGTACGACTTCATCTTGAGGTGGCGCGCTAAGAGTGTAACTTGAAAAAAATATATTTTTTTATGTCTATCGCGTATCTGAACCAAAATGTTATTGTGTATCTATGTGTAACAAAACTTATATTTTACGTTACTTAAATGAGTTAACTTTTTCATCTTTGCATAATTTCATTAAATTTTCTAATTAAAGTCGTAACGACAAGTGTAAATAAGTCTGATAATTCGTCAATAAAATGCCAAAATCTCGAAAAAATTTGCGATGCCCCTTGTTTGGTGATTCAATAAAACTAAGTGATTTTGTGTTACCAAAGTATTATGATATTATAAAATATTATTACTTGTGGTTAAAAATGACTTACTGGAACTGAAAAATGCTAAAAATAGAGATAAGAGACAAGAGGGAAACATTTGTGTGATTTGATAGCAGCTGATGTTGAACTGATGTTGAAATTTGGAACAAGGCTTCAATTCCTAATGGGTCTTTCAACAAGGGCGGGTTAAAAGTGAATAAAACACGATGTATGTGAGATATTATTGATATAATATATATATTTCATTTGAAAGACCCATTTATGCCATTATGGATGGCATATTACATCGTTCAAATATTCGCAGCGGCTTCGTATGGTGGCGCGAATCGGAGAGGTCTAATTTTTAATAACTCTGCTGCATAGATCCGACTGAATCGAAGCAATGGCCTGCGTTATGTTGGCTTTCAGGGCAACAGTCGATTGTTGCATTGGCACAGAGATTGATTGACTCAACTTTGGTCACAAATCGTCGGAGATTAGACTTTTAAGGATCAGCGCGTGAAATGAGCGCAATGAGCGCTCTAATAAATACAAGATATGGGATATGATTGAGTTTCTTGAGCCAATGTTTGAGTATCGGCCACATTTAGTAGCTATTGGATGTGACTGTGCTGCTGCAAATATAGAATATAAAAAGGGAGTGATATCTTTATTAGAAAAACATCTGCATAGACAGTTTCAATGGTTAGTGTAGTTGTCACTTGCAAATGAACTGCCACTTCGTCATTTATTTACCAGGCTTGATGGTACAACTACAGGACAAAACAGTTTTTATAGGACGATAGAGAAAATGCTAGAGAAATGCCAAGATTGTCGAGTACTGGTGTTCATGATAAACTTTCACATTAACGGTGGTTGACTTGCGCTAATAGCATTGGTTTGAAATTAAAACAAACCTTCTTGCAAATATGGTCCAATTCATATACAAATTTAACATGATTCAAAGATGTTTGTATCTACCGGATGACCAAAACAATGCGGTGAATTACTATGATTTGATTGAATGGTCAGATGTAAAAATAACAGACCCTCCGAAGACCATGAAAAATTGTGACGCAGAATTTCAAGAGTGGTTAACTCAGCTAGCAAATTATTTGAAATCGTAAAGTATCCCTGCCACAAGTAGGCAGTAGAACGTAGGTTCAAGCTCGTAACTGAAGCTTCTTCATCTTTTTGTAGGCCAGAGATGAATTCATTCGCAAGGCAAGATATACCAGTATTTGATACAAAATCTCATTTTTTCAAGCAAAAAGAAGAGTCTGTTGGTTCATCTTCCGAATGTTACAATACTCTTATTTAATATTTTGTGTCTATTTCTAAGTATAATAATTAATTTCAAGTCACAATATTTTCATTTTGATAAATAGTTTGTCTCAAATAAAAACTTTACAAAAAACAAATTTTGTTGTTTTTCTTTAAATTTCAAGTACTATGCGCCACCTTAAGATGCAAAGCTAGGAACTTGAAATTTTATTTATAAACACTTTAGAAGGTCGATCAATCATTGGTGATACAGGAGTAACGAAATTCAAAAAAAAATTTTTTCGCTCCACCCTAATGATCACTGTCTGACCAACGGGCCCGTCAAACAATATTTTAACAAGAATGTTGACCAGTAAATATTGTAAAAGTGTAGATTTCATCAAGAGCAGTAGTGTAACGTCGCAGGCACCGGATCTCCGGGCGGTGCGGCCGGAATCGCGCAAGACTTCCGCCCGGGAGCGCCGGCGTCGCGCATCGGCGCGTGCGCATCGTGTCTTACCGCCATTTCACGATCACGACGCACCCTGCGACTGATTTTATGAGATAATTCAAATCAAGCTCATTTGGTTTTCTGAAAATATAATTTGTATAGTGGCGACACAACGACGAAATGCGAGAAGGAACCTCGTCTGCGGGTATGGCTCAGCGACCCAAAATGTGTCTTGGCCTCCGATACAAGAATCTTGTCTCGTGGCGCTTTTTTCCTTAGATTAATGTCACACGTAGCACACAGACTCACATTTAACTTAATTTTGATAGACGATTACAAAATGCTATAAATAAATAATTAATATCCACGTCCATATTTTATTGTGAAAAAAATAATGTCAAAATTCTGTCATAATCTCTTCTCTCAAATATGTTTTAGATATTTTTCACATATATTATGCGCTTTATTTTTGATAAATTGTTATTTATGTACTGTGTTCATAATGAGCTCTTCGGCTGAGGTGGAATCATTTCCAGTCAATGCTTTACCCCCCGTTCTATGTGCAAACCAACATGAAAAAATACTTGCTGAAGAGGTATGAATAGATCTCCATTTTCTTAATGTAATCTTGGATGAAAATTGTTTAAAGAAAATATGGATCAAAAGCGGGTTCCTCCCAAAATATCAATGATACTTGTATCAAAGCTCCAAATGCATGTTTGTATGTAAGCACCAAAACTTGTATCAAATTTATTTCCATTTATTTCAAACAAAGAGAAATATAAATTATGTTCTCTGATGTAATATTCGATTTTTATTTATATAGGTATCCTCAAGTGAACTTGTGAAGATTCAAAGCGATAAGAGAAAAGAGGTAGATACCCTGAAACCATGCGCCATCTTGGCGCAGGCCATTCCTTTGCATCCATTGGCAATAACGTGGTCTCCAGATCCTATGGTTTTTGAAGTCAAGGATGAGCCAGTTGTCCAACGACTTTGGTAAGTAGATAATAGCCAATTTAATATGCATGCTTTAACTAGTGCGTATTACACTAAATTAACTAAAAGGTCCTCAAAATGCGATTCCTAGGCATATATGCCCATGATTGTTATCCGTGTTGAATTTCTGCTATCATTAAATTATTATGCATGATTGCTAACTAAGTAAACTGATACTAATATAGTATGAGACCTTTCCGCCAAGTATTTGCAGTTCATGTTTACTAATTAATGTTGCTTATCATAATCTGCACGATTAAGGTGGATCTCGGCGGGATAATTATTTACCTTCTGTCTCAAAATGAATTTCTTCTGGTTCCTTTTTCCTTTTCATTCTGAACCCTGCCAATCTCACTTATAATTTTAGGGTATGGAACTGCTCGTCCCGCTCCATCTACCTCCACTGCTGTGCCATATGGGACGCGACCGCGTACCTCGGAGCGCGATGGTGCTGCTACCCGCAGACGAGGTTCCTCCTCGCCCCAGGTCTCATGGCGGAGATGTTCGTCCGGGCTTCCCCGAAGGACGTCGCACCGGTGCCCTGCGCAGACGCTAGGCTCCAGTTGGCTGCGGCTCATATGCGTGATCACGTGATTGGCTACTTCGCAGTCCCGATCAATGTGAGGTTTTTGAACCATGTCCCTTATGTTGGGGAAGGTGGCTGATTTTATTAAGTTGGTGAACATAATTTTTTGGTGAAATTGTAAAGACAATTTCTATGATCAAATTTTTGTTAATGTCGCATATTGTCATCAATAGTTGGTTACATTTACAAATTACTATTTCCTAGAAACTTCCGTTTGCCGAAGGCACTTAATCTAAAAACATTAAAGATCGATCACTCCAATTAATTTTATTGGTTATTCTTTGTTCTAAGCGTATTATTGACTGAGATACTATAATATTTTAATAACAACACATAAAAACAACACATTGGCATTTTAAAACATTAAAAAAACTAGAAAAAAGAAGTAGGTAAATGTTTTTAAAACAGACTGTTATTAATTCCTCTCAGCGAACCTAAATGTCATTTTTGTAACTTCTTTTTGTTCTCGTCATACTATAAGTAAGTTTCCTGATGACATCACCGCTGTGGCTTCTGAAATACCCTAGGTGGTTCGTCGCTCGGAATAGCAATCAAGACGAATCACTTCGTCCGTTGCGTGTGCGCATATGTGTAATATGGGCCTAATAATCTCGTCGATGACTCACAGCCTTTGTCCTCTGTTAGGTGGGTGAAAACAGTGATGCAACAACATGATAGATTATTAAGTGAGTGAAAGATTAAAATTAGATTGAGTGGAATTTTCTCCCATACATACGAACGAAACATGGTTACTGCATCACAGAAAATGGGATTTGATGCAGCTTTTTCATTTTTATTTAAGTATAAGACGATGACACCAGAATCGGTATAAATACAAAACAAAGGTTGACAAAAATCTGCAGCTCTTGAATATGGTAAATCTCTCTTAATGATAATGACAAACACAGGAGGAAAGCGCATGTTGAGGTAGGAGGTACCTAAGATAATTAATTGCTATGAAATAACACTAACTCCTGAACGAATGAAATAATAAAGAAAAAACTGTTTGATAAGAATGTTTTCTTAAGATAGTTTAGGTAAATACAAACATGAATCACAATCAACATGAATCTCTTATCTCACTATCCAAATACTTTACTGTGGTCTTCTGTACGTCGGAGGTACTTCCCCAGAAGAGCGGCTCATTCAAATGGAAGTTCCACTGTGCTTACATTTTCTTATTAAGATAGGTATATCAACTGTAAGTAATTATAAAATTGTAAAATAACGAACTCTGACTTAAACTCCGAATTAC
The DNA here is from genome assembly GCA_958496325.1 of Nomophila noctuella. Taxonomy (NCBI): domain Eukaryota; kingdom Metazoa; phylum Arthropoda; class Insecta; order Lepidoptera; family Crambidae; genus Nomophila; species Nomophila noctuella. The sequence continues at coordinate 8,821,079 of OY292486.1, read as the reverse complement.
ACTGGAAGTAATAGTTCAAGTTTAGATGCCAACTTTTAAATTCCAGTACTTATGACTTTTGCGTAGCCATATTTGATAAACAAATAAATGTAATAGGTTGCAAATGATTTAATGTTTTGAGCCGCAAAACAATTCATTGACAAATAAGTCAATAAATAAACGTTGTTGGTAATTTCGTAATATGCAATTTCAAAGTTTTGTTGATTTGGAATAAAAAGCATTCACCTACCGAAACCTTGGTACGACGTCAATTTTATAGGTAAAGAAGTCATTAAATGATATATATACAGTACAATTTGCTATTCTTTTTTTTGCACAACATAATATTTTGTTCATTAACATACGTTTTAAAAGGTAATACAGTTTTAATAGAATCAAACATTTAATTTAGTATGAAAAACATTTAAATAGGTAGGTAGGTTGATGAGTAAGTTCTGATATGTTTAACTTTCGTTTCACGATTAATGCTAATAGAGCTTTTAACGATAAAAGACAGCGTTCCCAGCGTTATTATCATAGTTTTGGAGAAAAAAAGGGACGTGGAAGGGAAGTGAACCGCTCTCCGCGGCAAAAAACGCATTCCTGCACAAGTCTGCAGGATTTATAAAGATTTGAAACTCGATTAGTGTCTTATTAATGGAATGAGTCTCGAAGTTCACTAACTTTTTGGTTTTTTTACACATCAAAGCATTTAACTTAAACATGAGTATAGACCATGGTAACGTACAAATTTATGAGTACTTTCTAGACCTGTAGAATTCTCATCTTTCCCTTGATATTCCCTGTGCTTGTCCTAATTGCATATTCATTGATGATAAAATTAATTTTATAACAACAATATGGGCCACGGGAAGCGTCAACAGCTCCCGCTTCCTATTAGCTGCCTGTAAAATTAAAATAAGAGCTACTTAAAACGAATACAAACGATTCTTCTTTCTTTTCTGACAGATTTCACAACAGTTACTCAATGCAGTAGCTAATAAAAAGCCTGATATATATCGTGACGACAGCCAAGTTCTTTATATTACATGACTAAAGTCCACAAACATTGGTATAATGATAACATACAGATGTTTTATTAGATGATTAGAATGTATAAATATATCGTCTGCTCTATTAAAATAAAAACAATAACCAGATGTGAGTCCTAGTCCTTATATTATACTTATACATAGGTATTATTATATTGCTTCAAGCAGAAACTTCTGAACAGAGTTTGATTAAATATTGGGATAAAAGCATCACATAGAAACATACTTTTTATCCCGTTTAAATTCTCTCATGGGATAAAACAGGAATCTTGCTAGCGCGGACAAAGCCGAAGGTAAAAACTAAAAAATAACAATTGTGTTGGAGCCTCACTACGCCACGCGATATGAAAACTCATTGAATCGACCTTACCAGAATGAAACCACCTTCTCAAAATATTTTTAGGGTCTTAAGTTGTTACTCATAATAGTAATTTCATGAGTTCCCTTCAATGGCAATCATGGCCAAATCCAATTCACGTATTTTTGAGGCGCTAGTTTTAATAAACTTACAGAAGGACCGTAAATTACGAGTGTTGGAACACACTATCGAATAAAAATCAAAAACGTATCTCAGTTTTATGCAACAGGGAGTGGTATAAAACTCCTGACAAACACTATTAACTCTTTATCTAGAATTCTAGACATTGAGTTTTGAGGAGAATAGGGAAGCAAGCAAAAAAAATGTATCAATATTAATTGTTGAACTTGCCTGACATTCCCCAAGTAACCGAAGCAAAACTCAGCCGTATCCAAATCATGCAATGTAAAGAGATGTTGAGTGCTCCTTATACGTTGATAGGCCGTGGTGACGGTGTCGTTGAGCCTATAAAATCGTCCGGAGTGTAAACACACGTAAATATCGCGGCACACGCACTCGTAAAATCTATTTCTCGCGTCATTGCGGCCCCTGCTATTCGGACGATAGTAAACGATCAATGCTATTACAAAAAACTAATCTTGCCAGGAACTAAGTTCATAGAAACAATCCGCTACAGTGTAAATGATAATGCCAATAAACTCAATCCAAACATGTTAGGTATTTAATATTATTTATTATTGTTGATACCACACTGATCGATATGGTGTATTTCTAAACTTGTAGATTACGACTTCATTTGTTTATGTTTTCTTAACCAGTAGTTAAAGAACCAAACCAAACCAAAAAAAAAGTATTTGTGTCATTTAAAGACACCATTCTTAATACCTTTAAAATTTGTAAACTTTCTTGGCCACATTGTAATTGCCCCTAACTCCCCTAGCAATCTAGGCATGTGTAGTGTAGTGTGCGATGATCTCGACAATCAGCCGTTGGCCCAGCGACACGGCTTCCGGGTGCTGATTGGCGCTGATTGATATTGATTCTTCTCATTACCGCGCCGCCGGCAGCTGACACTTGTATGGCCGCTAATAATTTCAGATTGGGTGTGGTCTCTATTGCTGGCTAGCGAATTGAGGTCCGCGTTTAGACGTTGAGCGTAAGTGACTTGGGAATGGACGTTCGAGACGGTTTTGGTCTGGATACAATTTTACTGAAAGTAGCACACAAGTTTTTAAAATGGCAACGTTCGTTTTATTTCTCTGAGAGAACTACGACCAGCATCGGACTACCATAGACTGATGACGATGATGATATTTGTGAGGTACTGTTAAGAGAACATAGGTACCTAGCTAGGTACTCTAAACTCGTACTAACGTCGTTGTGACGCAATAACACTTTAACACTTGTTGGTATCCTAAGTTTACGTATTATTATTACATATCAGTAATAGACAGGTACCTATTGCCAAAGAGAATAAATCAAGTTCCTTTGATATCATGTTGTCTCGCTTTTTGTTTTTATTAAGACACACACAAATTTGTCCTCAAACATGCTACCTTTGAAATTTCGAAAGCACGGAAATATCGTCCACAATAAAGAATTTTTCCTTTCTTCATTAATAACATAAAACATTCTTAACAATTTAATTTCGCCGTTCCTTGTGATGTTCCTTTCGAAACACAAATTATCGACTCGGTTTGATCCCACGCCCAAAATAAAATATCATATTTCCTGTCAGGCGAAGCAAGAAGCAAGCTTCAGCATTCGAGTGTATTTTTTCTATTGGTTTTTTTTTCAGCGCATCACGTTTTTTAAGGAACTGCGTCGCACATGTTTGTTCAACATACGCGTCTTCTTTTCAAGATACGTATTTTTGGCGTCTGGTTGCACTTTAAACGATGGGAGGTACCTTGGTGACAGCTAGCGGTGCCCAAATATCGATAGTTTTATTTTGTCGATGAATCGTCTTGTCCGAAAACAAAGAGCAACATAAGGCTATCTTTCAACTTACCTTAGTTAGACTTTACAACGAAAACCGTATCCTAGTTAAAAGTTCAGCATATTGATTTGATCCTTGTATTTTAAATATAGTTTTTTATGTCCGGAAAGGAATCACCGAAGCTGAACAGCTTCGCTTTCTGTGATTGTTTATTGTTATTGTCTTGTTCCCAAAAACATCAAAAACATTACCAAAATCATCGATATTCTGACTACGGACGTGCGGTGCACCTAGTTACATCTTTGTAAGTCTACTACATACATAATGTATTTTGTGAACAATTAAACTCTTAAAAGCTGTTCATTATTATCAGGTTATACATAAAGCATATGCTTAGAAATCGGCATTGTAATCGGCATATCTAAATATACATCCGAGTTATTAAACTGTCAAAGATTTATTTATCTCTGGCCTAAATGCATGATCGCCCCACGTAGCGTGACGATCTGTCCGGGAGACGAGAAAAAATGTTTACGTCCCGTTCCCGGCGTCCAACAGGCAGATTGAACCAAGACGTTAATGATCTGCGGTTGATGGGCCATAAAATATAACTATTCAGTTGGATAGATATAAAATGGGATACAGAAGATACTTTGAGGAGTGTATTTTAGAGAGGTAGAGCTTAGTGGATCCTCCACTCGAATGAGCCGCTCATCTAGGGAAGTACCTCCAACTCCAACTTACAGAAGACCACAGTTGAATAGCATTTTGTAATTACTGTTGTGCTATGTTTCCGCTGGTGAGTAAGGAGCTCAGTCGGACAACGTAGCAACTAGCAATATGATTTTGCTATATCAACAGTTTTTTTTAGATTAACGTGGCTTATCACATTTTGAGGAATATTTCCAAAATTTTGGTAACCTGAGGAGATGTGGAGTGTTCAAGGATAAGAGCGATCGCTAAAACGCACTAAATGAGTTTAAACCATTTCGGCGAAATTACCACTTATAATAGTGTAATTGGATTTTATATAAATTCATGTTATGTAATCAACATGCTTATTTTGTATTCGTATGCCGACATCTTTCAATACCTGGTAGTGATTGATCAGATCATTGATCAAAACTTATTTTTTTCAGAAAAGTAAGTAGATTTTCGTTATAATTATTTTTCCTTTACACAGCCCAGCAGCTGAATTTTACCGATAGTAGACCGGAAGTGAAATCCCGGAAGGGCGGAATGTCGCAGGATGTCCTCCGCCCGACTTCCCCCCACTCCCTACGGCCTTCGTATCCGGTCACGGCATTTCCGTGCCCAACTTTTGACGGTAGACAGAAAATAAATTGCCTAACTGTATACTTACATCTAAGTACCTACGAATTTTGAGTACCTATACTCATAGCTTCGATCTTTTTTGTGTTCTTATTCAATAGTGAAGATATTAGACATACACGTTGGGCGCCATTTAACTTTAATATATTTGCACTAATCCTACATTGCATATACATATATGTATTTAATAACTTCGACAAGCTCCTTTCAAATTTGTTCCAAAACTTCAATATGGTCCTTCACAAGTTCTCGCAGCAGTCAATGTTACTACTCGTTGATTTAATCATCATAGCACAAAGCCACAGATTAAGTAATAAAAACTGGAAGGCGAAACGGTCGTTCGCGCGTACCTACGTCAAAAAAGCGGATCCGGACTTGGATAACATCTCGACGTCAGAAAGCTCCTAGATGTGATAAGTAGTAATAACCGGTCGCATGTGCCATGGGTCTGGCGGTAGCGGTAGGCGCGAAATCGGACACTAATCCCCATGGCTGAGTGCCGGCGCACGGTTCGCTCACAAGTGCGAAACACGATACCCGCTGCTACATTATGGTTTGAATAATACAGGGGAATCGACATCTTAGATATAAAGCGCCTGTTTAAAAGTTCAACGACTTGCCATTATGATTTCTGCGCGGTGACAACACAATCCGGTGGCAATTAAGGTCCAGGCGTGGGTAGGGACGATGTCATTTCACCTCAGTATTATTTTTATGAAAATTTTAGATTTCGGCTGGCTGGTATGAAGGTAAAACACTGTATTATTTGTGATACGTACAATTTAACAAACCAAAGATGAGTTAACCTATAAGTTTGTTGTTATATACATATGTATGTACATATGGATTTATTATGTTAATAAGCATGTGGACAGAGCTACAACTTTAAATATAATCATTCTAATCGGGGCTCGACGTTTATGTCAGACTATTTGTGGTGCAAGCCTATGAAGACACCGTTTTTGGTGGATGAAAAGACCGATGCGAGGGCGGCATATTCTCCCACAGGCATGACAAGTAGTGAAACATACAACGCTGGTATTTGTTTAGATAGATCTGAATACATAAATAATTTTGAATGTTTATTTTATTTCTTCCAAACTCTTAGTATTTAACATCATGTAAGTCGTTAGGATATACTATACCTCTGATTACTTAAAAAACTGCACTGCAATATTATAGGTAATGGATGAAGGCCCTTCAATCAAATGAGTACACGCAAAAAGAGCAGACGCGATTTCAATGCGATATTCAACTTCAGACGGTGTACGTTACAAGACCACACTGTCTGCGAGCGATTTAGCGTGAAAGCATTCTGAACATCGCTCGGGGCTCATTTTACGTTTTTCTTATTAAGGAATCCTTTATTATCTGTCTGGCATTTGATACTTCATTGACAGCTGGCGCCTACTGCTTCCGTAGATTGGATGCAGAGGAGATTGGATCGTGCAATATGATATTTTGTTGATGGAAGCTCGATTCGGAGCATTTATCTGAGGAGACAATCGGGTGCCTCGTGCCCATGCGCATCTTCGGTAACGTAACACGGCAGGCTTTTGTGGCTTTACACAATACATGTCCGGACTGACAAGATAAAAGACAGCTTAAGATTGTCATCGGTCAGTGACATATCAGATGAGCCTGCTGCCAGTGCCAACTCAAAACGAACCTATGCAGATGGTAAGTTTAAATGATTTTATCTCGTGCTAAGCTTTTGACGTTGCAAAATTCTTATCATCGTAATGAATTGCAGTGATTTGCAATTTGATTCGATGGTATAGCGTAGCACAGAATATCTATATTATCACGGAATTGACTTATGCTTATGTTATGGGTAAGATCAGAACACAGTACTCCATAAAATTCAAGACATGTCGTATTTGCGAATGGATTAATTGTATCTGTATTTTATCACTGTTCAATGGTTGACGACCCGCTTGGTGTAATGGTCAAGATGTTGCCTATTACGCAAGAGGTCGCGGGTTCGATCCCCGCACAGGACAAACATTTGTGTGCATGAACAATGAACATGTCTGTTTGTCCTGGTCTGGGTGTTATATGTATCTATTTAAGTATATTTGTAATACCACTGTTGATTCTGATGTCCGTAACACAAGTGCTTAAGCTACTTAACACGGGTCAGATCAATGTATGTGATGTTGTGAAATATTTATTTATTTATTTATTTATTTATTTAATGGTCCGGAGAAATGACAAATAAACGCGGCGCACTGTTGCCGCTAGGTGGCCCTAGCGTCTCTATTCAACGGAACATGATAACTATTATTATGAATTCCAAGTAATTTTATTACAATGACCAATTACTGTCGAATCCAGACAAAGTCACCACCACTAAACAGCACGTCCCACATTTTAACTGTAACCTGTTATCCCGGTATTGAGTAAGCGCAGTCGGATAGAGCACAAGTTACCGTGCGGGCGCGTGCATAATGCGGTGTCGCTTATAAAAATAATAAATAATAATAAATTCATTGGACTAATACACCAATTGCCTAGCCCCAACCTAAGCTCGAAGCTTGTACTATGGATGCTAGGAAACGGATAGACATACATAAATACTTTTATAAACATCCATGACTCGAGTACAAATGCCGATGTTCATCACACAAACATTTGCCTCTAGCGGGATTCGAACCCGCGACCTTTGGTTTTGTAGCCAGGGTCTCTAGCCACTCGACCAACAGGCCCGTCAAAAGAGCTTATCGTGTCGGAACGCTGCTTGGCATTTACTATTAGACCAAGCAGAGGTCGCGGGTTCGATCCCCGCACATGACAGACATTTGTGTGCATGAAGATGTCTTTTTGTCCTGGTCTGGGTGTTATATGTATCGTTTTAAGTATAATTGTGATACCGCTGTTGATTCTGAGGCCTGTAACACAAGTGGTTAAGCTACTTAACACGGAGTAAGATCACTGTATGTAATGTTGGGAACTATTTTATAGTTAATTTATTTATTATTATGTATGTTTTATTTATTATTTAATTTATATATTTTTATTATAATAAATATTCATCAAAAATAAAACGACAGCACGTCCCACATTTTAACGGTAACCTGTTACCCCGGTATTGAGTAAGTGCATTCGGATAGAGCACAGTTACCGCGAGGGCGCGTGCATAATGCGGTGTCGCTTGCGCCGTTATGCAAGCTCGGAACAGCGCGTGAGAAGAGCGGGTAACACCGCCGGCGAATCCGCTAACGGCATACATTGTTAGGGTTCTCTGGGGATTTTCTAGAACAATATGATTCGGGACAATACGGTTAAAATGCCATCAATGCTAGTCTAGAAGCCCCTCTCAAAGATTCTCTCCCATCTATACTAACCTATACTAATTGAATAAACCTGAAGAGAGTTTTTGTTTGTTTATTAATCGAGGAAAGCTTTAAGCTACATAACACTATTTATAGTGCGGAAACCGAAGAACACGCTGAAGTCGAGGGTGGCCGCTAGTAATAATATACTCGTATAAGTATGGAAGTCGATCGGAAGGCATGACAAAAATCCTGAGTAATCTAACAGTGGTGAAAATGGCCCTGATTGTTGCATAGTAATGTACCTGATTCTGGCATCTAACTGTTTATTGATAAAAATATAAGCCCTAGTTATTAAACTTTAACTCTTAAATGCGGTCAAAGGCGTAAAGATATTTTACATATTTTACAGTCAGATATTTTACATATTAAACTACATAATATCAGAAACCAGCTAAGAACCGCATATTCACACACTCGACTCGCGCTTAACCGGTTAACACACGATCAACCACTATCACTGTCTCAACCTATTTAGTCATACCGTAATACGTGGTAATACGTCAACCCGTTAACGTAAGCGTATAACGTTAGCCAAAAAAACAGCGATAAGATAATATGCGTAATGCCTAATCCACCTAGGAATGACAAAATTGGGTTAGGTAATACAAATAAATAAATAAATAATAAATAAATAAATGCCTTGGACTAACACACCAATTGCCTAGCCCCAAACTAAACTCGAAGCTTGTACTATGGAAGCCAGGGTACGGTACGGATGAATTGAGTACAAATGCCGATGTTCATCACACAAACATTTTCCCCTAGCGGGATTCGAACCCGCGACCCTTGGTTTTGTAGCCAGGTTCTCTAGCCACTCGACCAACGGGCCTGTCAAATTCAAGACTTATGTGCTGCGTTTCGCTAATCCACGTCCTTATTATTGACAGCTTTGAGTTTACAACATCTTATAATAAATGCCTATATATACGTATTACGTTTATGTATAAAACTCAAAGCTGACTGACATAGTCAGTTAACTTTGAGTTTTATATCCATTACATTTTTACAACTATCAGCGTTCAGCCCAAACCTTTGAATGGATCAGGCTGAAATTTGGCATACAAGTAGATGTTTTGACGTACCTAGGCATCCGCTAAGAAAGGATTTTGATCATTTCTACCCCTAAGGGGGTAAAATGAAATCAACGCGGACAAAGTTGCGGGCCATCGCACGTTGTTAATATAATTTCGGTTAGACCTATTTTTTTACTTAAGTGCATGTTTACTTGACTAAGTATTCATCAGACGTCACGTGCCATATTCCATTTATGTAGTGTGAAGGTTTCACTTTACGCAAGTTCAGTTGGCAAGTCAGTCCTAAACGCTTGATGTATACGGTTACCTTGCTACGGCCATCGCACTCATAAGACATTGTCATACTTACTAATACTGTCCCGTAATCTTATTATTTTTACTTACCTACGAAAGATAGCGGCATTACACTATCAACATGTATATCACACATCATGTTTATGAATAATTCTTTCTGACAGATTATAATAATGATGAGGAAGCAAATAAGTCGTAAATCTAGATTTATTTCCTCTAATGTGATATATACTTATCTGCTTACGAATTACGACGTAATAGGAATCCAACAATATTTATTTCAGAAAAGTAACAGAAGGAATGTTTATTTTTTGTTTTTATATAGATAGGTCATTCTCCTGAATAACCTGCCCAAATATCAAGTGTACGTAATCAAATCAGTCATACGCGTCTGTGGGCAGCTGGTGAACTGTGGTGCATAAATTATAAATCCCAGTGTTCTTGTGACGCGGCCAATGCGTTAACGATATTAATGGGAACAATGTAATATTGTTCGTGTACATTCAAACAGATAATTCTATAATATAAGTTTAAAAACCTGTCATTAATTAGAAGAGGGTTCATTTTTAGGGTTCCGTAGCCAAAATGGCAAAAAAACGGAACCCTTATAGATTCGTCATGTCTGTCTGTCTGTCTGTCTGTCTGTCCGCCAGTCTGTCACAGCCACTTTTTTCCGAAACTATAAGTACTATACTATTGAAACTTGGTGAGTAGATGTATTCTGTGAACCGCAACAAGGTTTTCATACGAAAATAGAAAAAAAAATGGGGGGTCCCCATAGTTAGAACTGAAACTGAAAATATTTTTTTTCATTGAACATATAAGTGTGGGGTATCTATGGATAGGTCTTTAAAAATTATATTGAGGTTTCTAAGCTCATTTTTTTCTTAAGTGAATACTTTGCGTGACAGACTCTTCCAAAGTGGAAAAAAGTGTGTCCCCCCCCTCTAACTTGTAAAGTAAGAGGATGATAAATCTGAAATAAATATATAAGGGTCGATCAACTTTTTAACCGACATAAGTTTGTCCCGACGACATCGCATTCAAAAACGACTAAATTAAGACAATTTAGAAATTATTTCTATGTTTTGTTCAATTAACAGTTAAGTAACCTTAATAAAAAACCAATGATATCTAGATAAAATGAAGAAGGAAGCGTAAAAACTATGGTAACTCAGTACACGACTTTGCATAAGACATAGCTTCCCATACAAATTTTAGCTGTCCCTTCATCGAGGTAGCTATATGTAATTGCTAATTTAAGAGTTTTTTTCCTTGGAACTTTCTTAAATCTGCCAATATATTGCTTATAAATTAAACAAGGTTTAGTTCTTACTATGTTAAATATAAAAATAGGTCTTAATTTTAAAGGAAAAAAGGCTTTAAAGCTCTGTCCTTAAGTCATCTCATTTTGTGGTGTATACTGAGTGACCGCGAAAAAACGTAAAAAATATTATGCAATACGTCACAAATTTCTAGTAAAGAACGGCGATACGATCTTATTCCTTGCACGCGCGGCGGCGAGCCTTAAATTTTTGCCGGCTCGCCGCCAGTCCGCAGCAAACTCTAGAGGAGTGCGCGTGTATTTATTCAGTGTCGGCAGAGTTACCGGATTATTTCGATGAACGGGTAATTGTCTTTTAATTTCTTCATCAAATTTTGAAGGTCCTTAAGGCTGATTTCCTATTGGTCAATTCAAACCGTTCGCCATATTAGTAAATTTTAATTTACAAGCCATTATGTAAAAAATGTCTGCTGAGTTGCCTGTACACTGCGTTACCAAAGTGGTAACTCCAAAGACAATTTTGGTAACTCTTTAGACATTGTGCGATTTTCATAGACATAGTTTCATGAAAAGTCGTAATCAAAATTACTTTCAGATTGTAAACTTGCTACTGGCGGTGTCCATGATTGAAAACATGTATAACACACCTCATAAAGCCGCTCAAGTTGTTACTTTATTGCAACAAAGACTCAGTCAGCGAGTAGTCTCTTCCTACCTTCTCTTTAGTCAGTCTGCTGTATCCCGAGTATACAAACAATATAAAAATACTCGATCATTATTTGGAGACTAACAACCAGCCGCTACCGTGGTACTTCTGAACGAGAGGACCGTTTCATTGTTTCTATCTGCCTGTGAATTCGACACCTTACGGGTGTGGCCGTGCAGGTGAGCTGAGGCGTGTTCGAGATGTAGCTGTCAGCGAGTGGACAGTAAAGAGACGTCTAAAGGAAGCCAACCTGACTGAAACAGATCCAAAATTGACTGCAGGCCTCCGGCAAGCTCGGTTACAGTTTGCTGGAGAGCATCTCAACTCGAGTTTTGGGCAATGGAGGTCGGTCCTGTTCACAAAGGGTGCATGATGTGACAGGTGAGACCGGGACTGCAGGCGTCCGGGAGAGCAATATTCCCAATGCTGGTTCGCAGAAACCGTTGCCTTTGGTGGCGGTTCTGGCATCATGTGGGCTGGTATCTCGTTGGAAGATAAAACCGAGCTCGCTTTCATGCCTGGATGAGGCCGAGAAGGACTAGGAGCTGAGGGGCACATCACAAACATTCTTCTGGAACATGTTGTGCCCAACGCAGGATTTTTGTCGAAGACTTCATCCTAATGCAGGTCTAAGCTCGATGCCACACAGCGCGCGTTAGGCAGCAGTTCCTTCAAAGAGTCGATTTGAACACAATGGACTGGCCTGCGCTAAGTCCAGACCTAAATCCCATCGAACATTTATGGGACGAGCTCAAACGAAGGTTATGAACAAGAAATTCAGCCCCATCAAGCCCAGAAGAGTTGAAGGCAGCTTAATTAGAGGATTGGGGAGGTATTCCTCAAGACACCGTCGAAAAATAAATAAGGTCGATGAAGAACCGACTACGGGCTGTAATTAGGGCTAGGCAGTACTTAATCCTGGACCCATAATTTTTATACTCTTTAAGAAAAAACCCTGTTTTATTTGTGTCAATTGTGATCTCAACACCTATGAATACCCAAAATCCCATTTTCCCTCATTCAAGTTCAGACACTAATAGAAAAAAGTAAACATGGATATTAATAATGATGATATCAAATCAAATCAGAAGTTTTAAGCGTCCCAATGACATATCATTTGTATTATAATGTTGCATACTTTTACTTAGAACAATGTTTGAATGCAAAGGTTGCGCTTGAGTCGATTTGGTTGCTCGCGAGTGTAGTTATGTGCAGAAGTTTATAGATTTTTCTTGTCTCTTGTCTCTTGAGTTACCAAAAATGTCTCAGGCGTTACTAGTTGTCCCTAAATTTGTAAGCCGTTTTTGCAAGGTAACAATATGTGTTTGATTTTATTTGTATGATTGTTTTAGGTTTAGGGTAAAATAAGATTATTTACTTTAATTTCAGTAAAAACTGTGACAAAATTTTAAGTTTTTAAAGAAGTACAGAGAAAATTAACAACGTGTCTGACTCGTTAGTAACTCAGCATACATACATCTCATATTTTAATGCCCAATATTACAATTACATACAAATGCTGTATACCAAACTATTTGATTTTACATGGCAGAATAAATCCACTAAAATAAAAATTTAAGTCTCTTTTTATTCAAGAATTGCAGCGAAATAACTTTGGGTAACTCCGGTGACAAAAATTTGGGTCAAGCTTTACACTTTTGAGTTTTTCAATAAGAAGTAGTTTAAAAAGTTCGCTGCTCGATTAGGAAGCCGTATCTCAGATATATTTAACACACTTCTGAGTAAATTAAATAGTTAAATAAGCAAAAATTTTTTTTTGAAACACGCCGAAATTTTTTGCCCGTTTTGTCGGTTAAAAAGTTGATCCACCCATAATGTACATTACCATAAAAACTACCAACGAAAATTGGTTCGAACGAAATCTATTCAGTAGTTTTTTTAATACGTCAAAAATAGAATTTGTACGGAACCCTCAGTGCGGGAGTCCGACTCGCACTTGGCCAATTTTAAAAATATAGACCTTCGTCTGTTGTAATATCATTTGAGTCAGTAATTCAATCCGAAAGACCTGTAATCTAAAAAAGGGTTCTAATATAATATGTAGGTACGTATGCATTATAACACGTGTAGTGTCAGCTTAGACTTTGTATCTGGGCCACACGGAGAACATGTTAGCTGCTGACGCCTTTGATTACAGACGCTAAAGTACATTACAATCCCAACTAATATTATAAATGCGAAAGTAACTCTGTCTGTCTGTCTGTCTGTTACGCTTTCCCGCTTAAACCTCGCACGCGATTTTGATGAAATTTGGTACAGACAATCTTTAGACCCTGAGACAGAACATAGGCAAGGTAGGTACTTTTTATTTCGAAAAAAAGAAATCCACGCGGACGAAGTCGCGGGCGGCCGCTAGTAATTTTATAAATTGCATCCCTAGTGAGAGAAGTATTATCGATGCAATTTATTAAATTATTAACATCGCTTTTTGCTGAACCCAGGCGTGCAGATATGCAGGCTGCATTTTATTTGTGGTCTCACACGCTCAGAAGAGCAAAACACAAATGAAGATCCATCACATTTACTTTATTATCAGAACTTATGACGACCAATTATTCTTTTTACTGAAAATAATTAGATAAGTATATTTTCTTCCGAACTGTACTCTTCCTCTCCTATTTATATCTAACAAACAGCATGGAAGGGTACAATCAGTTTCACAGGAGACCGCGGGAGAGCGCTATAAATGTTATCGAGGCGAGCGCGGTCAAAACGACGACTTACGTATTCAGGCTATTTATGTTTTATTGACAGGGGCGCAGTTGACTGCGAAGTGTGAAGGTGATTTTAGTTTTGTTTATTTTTACAGCACGGATTTGGTAAACTGTATCAAACACTGCAATTTCCACATCTACGCGGATGACCTACAAATTTACTATTCTTTTAAACCTAACGAGACTCCTGGCGCTGTGAATATCATTAATCATGATTTGGAGAGTATTAATGAATGGGCCCGCAGAAATTGTTTGATCTTAAATCCCACCAAATCTAAATTCCTTGTTCTTGGTACATCGAATCAAATTAATAGGATCAATGCATACAAGCCTGGAGTTTTAATAGGGGGTTCAGCCATTGAGCAAGTTACTGAAGCCCGTAACCTCGGAGTTCTAATGGACAGCAATCTTAGATTCCACAATCACGTTTTGGAGACAGTGAGGAATTGCTTCTTCATACTGAAGGTCCTGTATAAGATCCGTTAGTTTTTGAATACCGAGGTGAGGGTTAAACTGTGTGAGACATTGGTTATGTCTAAATTGAATTATGCAGACACGGTTGTAGGTGAGTGTTTGTTTAATTATTCAAAGAAACTGATACAGCGTGTACAGAATGCATGTGCCCGGTTCTGTTTTTCAGTACCACGTAGGTCACATATTACTCCGTTTCTAAATCGGGAGAAGCTTTTAAATATGGAGTCTAGGCGATCTCTTCACTTTGCCTCTCTACTGTTCGGTATTATTAATACGAAATCACCACCTTATTTGTTCGAAAAGCTCTCATTCTCACAGCGGCATATCAGAATTGCTCCAAGACTCTGTTGTCCGAGACACAGCACAGCGGTATTTCGTGGCAGTTTTCGTTATTCTGCCACGAAATGCTGGAACAACATTCCCCCGCCCTTAAGAACGTGTAAATCGTTAGGCTCATTCCGTGTCAACTTTAAGAAACATTTACTTGGTTTGCAAAGGGGTGACGTATAGGTAGTTGTGCTGTGTGTCGCCAATCGTGTCTCTTTTCTTGTTTTCTTTTTTATATACTGCATTGTGTCTATTCTATAGTTTCATGTCATATTTATTATTATCTATGTTTTTCTTCAAAATGTATGATTTATTTTGTGCGCCTCCCCGCGAGGCTTGCACGGAAGATCAGCGTCGAAGCGTCACCTAGACCCTTCGGCATATGCTGAGTGCAAGCCTTTTCGGTGACACATTTTGCCTTTGTGTAATTTCTTGTGTATGTATGTATTTTTGTTTCTACTTATTTTGTTTCATGTTTTTATGTTATTTGCTTTTGTTTTATCTGTGTCACTGAATAAACGTTATTCTATTCTATTCTATTCTTATTGTTTTTGCATCAAACGTCGCTTGATGGACTTCGCTGAGCCTTACTTGGCACTCGAAATTGTAAGGACTACCTAATTACGAATGTTAATTTGTTCTTCATGAACTTGTGCTTGTATTTTGTTAACACTTAAAAAGAGAAACTTTACCCTTACCTACACCAATAATAACAAAATGTGTGAAATATTGGAAATATTAAAATAGTAGGTAGGTATTGATTAAAATTATTTCAACTTGAAAAAAATTAAAGACTTAACTTATGTAACAATCATGTGAATAATAAGATGAATAGGCTTATTTTACTGAGCTCTACCCTGAGTGTGATGGCTGATACCTGCATGTTCGCTTATTACAAAATACAAGTTGCATAGGTTATTAACCTGTATTCCCCGGACTTGCAATTATTATATCAAAAGCTATAGGATAAATCCTTATATTTCGAGGAAATTACGCTAAGAAACATCCTATTTCATTTAAAGCTATGGTCTATTTAACAATGTACCGTTTATGTTGGAGAGCCGACATAAGCCCTTACAAATCCTAAATCCAATCGATTAAACCTGTGAATCTGATAACCAGAAAAATGAAACATGATCATTTCCATGATTCATGTTAATAATTTAACAACAGAGTTAAACCGCTTTAAAAAAACCGCGGTTCATATTTTGTTGACATACCTACTTAGCGGCTTAATACAGTTTCTGTCAATTCAGTTTAAATAATTTTGTAATTTAAAAGCTTCATTTTATATTATCGTCACTTCCTTACATTGTAAGTTAGGATGTCCACACGTGCGCCGTCGATCAAGACAAGTGCACCAACAACTCGGTTCTCGGAATCGGGTTAATTCGGTGCGTGACGTCACACGCGCGGGCGCACCAGCTTCCTTGTTCGTCGGAATACGGCACATTTGTAATGAATATTTGAATTCCATAGATTTAACTCTTTATGCCCCGACACCAGGGAACTGTGGCATTATTCTGTTTCACATGACACGTACGTTCGATTATGCTTTCACCGAGATAAGAAGTGGCAGTCGCTTCAAATTTAAATGCCAATTTTAGGCCGGTCGAAGTATGGTGAGAGTATTTCTAACCATTTAAATCCATGTTGAATTCGCTTAGTTCCTGACATTCGAGAGATGTTGTTTGTTTGGGTGAATAATGAAGTGGGTTATGTAACTAGGAACTAGGTTTATTCTAATAGAAAGGGGGGTGTTCAGTTGTTTTACATAGAGAACGATTCGATACAGGTAGATAAACTTTGGACTCTAATGTAAACGGTATAATGCTTACGCACAGCGTGTTGCATACCGAAACTTTAGGATTCAAATCTAGAACGTTGATTCATTATGTAAAGTCTCTAAGTCTACATTATTTATTGATCGTCGATAATCTCGCACATGTGTATTGTGATTCGCAGATCGCTGGACAATCAACAAATTAGGAAGGAAATATCATAATCCGTTCGTGTCTGAACAAGTGTCATTTAAACAGTGCTTGCTATGTTCCCTATGACAGATGGTGCAATGAGGGTGCCGCGCGGCGGGGCGCCGCGGCGTCGCCAGTGCGAAGCCATTGACGCGGTACATTCACCATTACTCCTATTGTCTTCATTGAAACCCTCTGGTATCCCTGTTTTGCCTTATGCCGCAAAAAACAGTAACAACGGTCCATTGAGCTTTAAAGTATCTCGGACCACTCGTCCTTTGTTTACTTTTACATCCTTCTCTGTCGAAGCATAATAATAATTCTCAAATGTCTCGTTTCACTCTCGCTTGATAGTAGGTATGTCATACACTTTGTTGGTTGGGATGCTCAATGGTTGATTAAACTGCCCAGTATATTTCTAACATTCAAAACATTAATTGAGTGAATAATAAACTTCTAATACCTACGTAAAGACATTTTCCAATCCGTTCATAATACCTACCACAGATAACGATAATACCTACTAATAACTTCAAATTGAAAACATGTTAAAAAATAAAAAGAGTCATCGGCTCAGATTGGAACCACATGACGGCACCGAACGAAGAAATAAATTAAAAAACAATCACCAGATCATTTGAGTAAACAGAAAAAGTTTTAAGCCTCGGTGGCACCGAGACATTTGCCCCGTAAACAAACCTGCTCTACTCAACTCGAGTTAACGTAAATTAGTTCGGGTTTCGAACGAATTTGTTTAGAAAAACGTATTATAAGTAAACGTTTACGAACACGTTTCGTTTTCAAGGGCTCGGAGTTGCACAGCGTGGGAAAGCTTACAGAGGTCAGGTGGCATCGGGGCACATGTGGTACACTCCCGTTTAGGGCGTTTAAAAATAATATTGAACAAAACACAAATGTAGGTAGAGCTACAGACGCAAGCGTCTTCGCGGGAGGGAGGATACGTGATATACCTACACGTTATCTCGCGCCTGGTGGTCCGTAAACAATAACGCTGAATTATTTATCTTAGTTATGACGTGAGTTTACGACTGAGCTGCGAGCTGTGCTGCTCGTACCTGCGGTGTAAATGAAGAAGCCACATAATAAAAATGCTGTATTCCATCCACTCGGCGTACAAGTGGGCTCTTGCGGCGTAGATTTATAACGAGAACGTTTAAGAGATTTTCAGCTTTTATATGCTTTTAATTTCGGCTATTACTATTTATGTACGATACGTTTACGACTCTATCTTTACTTACACACAAGTTTCTATTTTTACAGTCTCCGTTCAAATATTTTAAACTTATAAAAGTCTGTAAGTAGGTAGGTGTAACTGCAATAGGTCCTCATGGATCAAATATTACAGGATTGTTGAAGTATTGTATGATACACATAAATCTTTGATAAAAGACAGCTCGTGTAGCTTCAATGAGCAGGCCAATGTGTCTTTTTCATAGTCTTGAATGAACTTTCTTTCCAGGCGGAGTGCTGAGAAAAATGTAATGCATTCATACAAAAACTAAATCTCTGCTGTGCACCGCCCAGTATTGGCTTCTGTGTCACATGAACCCGTGGGATGGGCAGGATAATGGGGAGGATTCGTCGACGTGGGTGTCCGTTTTGCGCGCATTATGCAGGGTTTTTTCGCCGGCGCATCGACGCGCGATTAATTTAGGCTTTGTCAATGAGGAGAATACGTCTGTAAAACGGAGTATGTCTTGTAAACACGCCCAGTGACGCGTTCGCCCATTCTCAGTTGATCTGCGCGTGCTTCCAAACTTCCTCGACATTCATGTGTTATGGGCGTTATCATTGCGTTTACGTTTTGTCAATAGTCTGCACGCGTACAAACACGTTTCAGATAACTGACGGACTTGCGAATAATGTATTTGTTATGTTACATAATTTTAACATCTACTAGCAAGAAACCGCAATAGCGTCTGTCCTCAATATAATGCTATTTTATTAAGAGTCATATTATCCAATTAAAATGTAAAGCCGCTGAATCAATACTGACTCCAATAACTTTATTATTACCACTCCACTGCTGGCATTGATAAAATCTTCTTCAGAAGCCTTTCAATCCAATCCCTTAGGTTTCTGAATATCTAATTTTTTTAACTGCACTTTGATACAAAATAAAACATCATACTCGTAGGAGTTACCCTACAGTGACACCGTTCCACGATACTCTACGTAATAGCTGAATCCTATTGTATTTATTGATCAATACTTGTTGACAGGTGCGGTACACGATTGTTACATCATAATGCAAGTTCTGATTCAGGCGTTACGATAATACGGAAGTAGACACAACCTACACGAAGTAGCACTTCAATACGATTCCTATTCAAAGTGTGGGATGGTAATTTATTGACACTTAAATTTTCTTTTGTTTAATATTCAATCAATCACTATTAAAGATATTAAATTATTTTCCATTCATATGGACTCTAAAAAGACCTACAATGAGCTGTCGCGGGGGGTCTTCTAATCTTCCGCATGCTACGATTTATTTAAATATATGCCGTAACTATATGGTAACTTTGTCAACCTTCGATACTTACAGTTTTACCATACCACCAGTAACTATGGGAAAGAAAAGGTAATCATCACTATACATTTTCCCTTTTCAGTGCGTACCTACACTCTTTCCAAACAATCTGCACATTTGTTAAATGCAATGAAATGAACGGTATTTAATTTACAAAAAGATACATCTGTTAAATGTAAAATAAAAGCTTATCAGAACAGTCACACTAATAAAAATATTAAAGTGATCAACAGTCTTACGAAATAAAATAAACACACTACCATTACGTAGATAAGTTCCGCGAATAATATTAAACGCACATAAGTCCTACTTCCTCGTCTAGATAAAAGTGAAGAATTCCGGAATATGCAGAAGCGATAGGAATAATACGGCGAGCGAAGTCTCCTTGACTGATGTTTCCTGGTTCAACGATCTTCAACGAGATCGTACACTAAACGGTGACTTAACACCTCCCAACCAAGGAAGTACGTAAGCTATTTCTTCTTAACGTTTCTTTTAATTGAAACTGTGACCTTACTCCCACATTTAATACACTTGGAGAGTTTTAGTTTTACTGTGTTTATTAATGTAACGAGGATATCGTTGAATTTATTGTCCGTCCGCAATTTCGTATCTTCTATTTAAAAACCGCTGATTACCCGAATTATATCACTGGTATATTTAGTTAGCTAGCATTGAGAAATATCACGAACCCAATAATAGAGAATGAGGAGCAATGCTCAACTTAATTAATTTCATATAAAAGCAATGCAAAGTAAATACTTACTCAACTGAACTGTGTTACCAGGTTTCTTTATATCATAACATTGAATCTTTGTGAGAAAGATTTTTCGGTTAGGAGATTTTTGACGGAACTTATCCGTCTGCGTCCAAATTGTCACACATCGCTACCTACGGACCAGTCAATTATTTTTTTCCACCTCTCCAATCGGGGCGAACTAAGTGATTCATTACGTCATAGCCTTGAAACCGAACAGGTTTGGTTTCCGGAAAAGTACCGTATATCCACGGTCGACTCTACGCTCGGATTTGAAAAGTTACCTAAGACTCAGCCGGTAACTTCCGTGGGTTTGTTGGCGGAGTTTTAATAGTCTTGAAATGAGAGAACTGACAGGTATATTTTAAGTGGTATACCTATTTTTTTACGTCATAGAGAGGATAGCGAACAAGAGGGTCACACCCCATACCCTCCCCAACTGAGGTCTGGCGTCCTTACTAACCAGTAGAAACACACAGTAAAATACCTACTTACGTACTTCGTTCACAACTATTGTGTTAAACAGTTGCGAAGTACTATTTACTGTGGTCTTCTGTAAGATGGAGGTACTTGAAGGTACCCCAGGCGAGCGGCTCATTTATATGGTTGTTCCACAAAGCTCTACCTCTCTTTAAAGTGCACGTAACTGCATCATGCGGCAATACGTCTCAGACTAAATGAAGGAGTGTATTTTTTTAAGATCAACACTCCGCGAGATTAAACGTTTACATCCCCAATCTGAAGCAGTTTTTGAACATAATGATCTTCAAATCGAATCAAGTCAAATATTCTTTATTCAAGTAAACTTCAGAGAGGCTTTTATTAATCGATCGGTAACACCTTCAAAATGAATCGACAACCAAGATCGGAATGTAAATTTTTAAAGTGTAACGAACTCTTTTTAATCGAATATTTTGAACCTTATTCATACTAGCAAACAAGCAGTATCTAGAGTTTTGAAATATTCTCCCTAAATATACATACATTGCCAGCGGCCTGTGTGGTCTTAATGATTGCTTAACAAACGATAAGTGGCATACAATAAACAAATGCATTTGTTTAATGCATCAATATTCTAAGTATTACCTACTGCTTTAGATTATTTTACATATTATTACTTTACTCGACTGGATGCATTGGACGATAAATGAAAACTTTTAAATAATTATAAATTTTAGAATGAATTGCATATTATTTTTTTTGGAAATAACAGATAGCATTTTCTTTACACGATTTAGGATTCAATTTATTAAAATAATTATGTACCTCTATCGTATTTCATAAAAGTGTTGTTAATTTTCTAATGACGCACTCGTTTGTAGATAAGTTTCAGTTTCCCTTTGAAGGGAAATCCCGTGATGTAAAACTAAGACGGTAATATCCAATTTCCTTATAACGAACGATCGATGACCAAACAAAGAAAAAACAATGGTGTCTGGTAACTTGAACTATTAAAACCATAGCTGGGCATTAACTCGTTAATCCGTTAATCGTTAATTAACGAAGTTAACATTTTGATTAACGGATTAACTTTTAAGTTAACTTTAAAAACTGTTAACGGACGTGTTAACTTCCGTTAAATATGCAGAAGTCCGTTAATCGTTAATCAAATGCCTACTATTAACCGCACGGCTCCGCGGGACGAGGCGCGAAAAACAGGTTTAGACAGACTTGTGTGCGGGGCGCGGCGAGCGCGGCGCATGGCAGTTTAAATGGCGAAGGGAGTCAAGGGAGAAATACGAGTAACAACGATGATGAATGACGTGGAAGATTTTAATTCTGTCACTCAGTCTATAGAAAAACCAAAGAGCTCCAACTCATTAAAGAGTAGAGCGCACTGTCTCGTTAAAATGTGGCTGGACATGAAATCGAAAGACTCGTTCAACGATGCTGCATTCCTCGGGGAATTGATATTTATAAGTTTATTTATTAAATACAATACTGCTGTACCCTCAAGCGCTGCAGTAGAACGTCTGTTTTCCACGGATAAAGACATTTTAACACCAAAACGAGCCTCGCTTTCAGACGAGATCTTCAACATGTTAATGTTTATGAATGGGGAGATCCACCTTATGTCCGACGATTAAATTACACATTTACCTATTTGAATTATACAAGTATTTTGTATTGTTCCTAACATTGAGGTATTGCTACAACGTATAGAGTGGACATCGCGAACAAAAGTTTTGCGTCAAAATGGAGGGAAGGGGGCGGATAATTCACTAATTCAGTGATATTTTTGTCTTTTTATCTATTTTATAATTCGCCACCATCTTTATTTTTCGTCTTATAATGATTGTACATGTTTTTAAAATACAACACGACATTTTTTGATTTCAAAATGTTCGAAAAAAGAAAATTAGACTGCAACTTTGTGGTCCATGGACCACAATGCGGGTAAGGAAATTTTTGTTCGTGATGTCAACTCTGCGTATGTAGTAGTAATACCTCAATGGTTCCTAACCTGTTAACTTCCAGAACCTAAACCAGCCAACAGGTTTTATAAGATCACTAACGCAACAATATAAAAGTGCATTTTTACACAAAGTTAACGGATTAACGATTAACTTTAACTTGCGTTAATTCTTCCGAAATGTAACGCTTTAACGTTTAACGAAGCTAAGTTTTTTTGTAGCGGATTAACGATTAACGAAGTTAACTATTTTATTAACGGTGCCCAGCTATGATTAAAACCTATTTAGTACTAGCTTGCTGACCGCGGCTACGCCCGCGTGGAATTCGGTTATTTTGCAAACAATATTTTTGTTTTCCCTCGGGAATATCATTATCTGTGGGATAAAAAGTACCCTATTGTTTAATCCGGACTACTAACTTTGAGTCTGCAAATTTTCAAAGCAATCGGTTCAGTAGTTATGGCGTGAAAGCGGAACAAACAAACCAGCAAACAAATAAAGAAACTCACTTTCCGATTTATAATATTAGTAAGGATAAATCAGCTAGTATTATTCAATGACCATCGTTAATATGTCCCTTAAGGTTAACCAAACACTTAATGGAGCTTAAGAGTGATGTCTCCATTCGATGTTGCCTAATGAGCACCATAACTAGCGGAAGGTGCGATGGACGACACGGAAGCTTTGCCTTTGACATTGACAGTTTGGGTCAAGAGTAACCGGTCACTGTCATAGGGTCGCTGTCCTCAAGATGATCAGGGTGTTTGTTGACATTTATAGGCATCTTGACGTTATTTTGTATAATGAGGCACAGCTTCCGAAAACCCAGAAAAAAAGCATCTTAAGAAACAAAATCCATGTTTTTTTTATATAATTGTCAAAAATTACAAAACATACATAAGTAATGATAATAATAATACCAGCACCTTATGTGGTGGTGCCAGCGCCAGCCATATTCAATTAGGTACTCGTAAAATGTGACATCTGACAATAATAACGTTAACTCTTTTGTTCCAATATGTAATTAACAAGCCAATACCAATTTTATTACGAGCCAATTTGGGATGTCTTGCGTGTTTTTAAAACAAATAACTAGTTATTCTGATAAGGTGTTGGCACAGGTGTTGGTTCATTTGACTTCTACAGATTCTACACAATGTATTGGCAAGCTTAAGCGACTAGTGCTCGACTGAGCTTCATTTCATTTAGCTGGACTATGTTTTGTATGTCCTAAACGTGACTTAGAAGGCGTCACCGCTTATGTAGGCCGCAAAGCAAAACAAACTCCAATTACATCAGATTATACAATTCCCGAGAGCCGCGTAACTCGTAGATCGTGGAGAAAGCACGCCGGCCTTGGCAATGAAGCGAGCGCAGCCGTCCGCGTCGTCGTCGAACCATAGTAAACTAGTGAAAAGTATAGTATTCTAGCAGACTAAAGCTGCATCGGCTTTAGATTGAACTGGCATGAAGACTACACATCAGAAAGTACATTTTTGAATCATTCAAATAAAAAAAGATCAAATATCGGAAAGCATCCATAGATCTGTTCATGAAATAAGTAGGTTAACCAATTTTGATATTGGGTTTCAGAAGCAAAGCCCAAGAAACCTGTTGATTGCAAATTCCATCATCTGTATAGAGATTTACTTATCAGTTGACCATGCAGTGAGTAAAATAAACATCCCAAAGGAAAGGGCATCACCGTTCCTCTTGTTTTATCGTTAATCATACTTCCGTCATCAACCAGTTTTCCCAGGGGTGGTGATGGCTGTTGTTGTTGTTGTATTACCTAGGGAAGGCCAACGTCAAGTAGACTGCAACAGGCTGGTGATGACTTACTTTTAATCTGTACTGTGTCACACTGCATCGGATGGCGTCCGCGCACCGCGCCGCTTGCCGCTCATAATAATTGGCGCGAGTTTTCACGCATGCGCAACACTTTCGTTGTCAATGAACTTGGAAAGCGGGGATGCTCTGTCATTGTCGCTAGATAGCTGAGAATGCACTCTCGCTCGCGTTACGCGAGCTCCAAGCCTGCACGCAATTACGCAAGAGCGCTCTTTGCTTTGTTTAACATCTGCTTTGATCAAAAATAGGTGGTATAAATAGATCACCTCTCAGATAAATTTCGCGTAAATATTCAATAGATTGACGGCTTACATCAGACTCCTTAACTATCGTGTTAAGCTAACACAGGGCATGTAAGCTATTGGATTTTTAGTTACTAACTGTGAAAAATTAAGTACCTAAAGTTGAAGACTGTTCAGGTAAGCATAAGTTGCCCAACTGCTAAATTATCCAATGAAACTATATTTAATTAATCAACTATGTGCTATGTGTATATACCTACACTGCTACTCGTACCTATATTAAATGTTCCGAAAAATTATTCAAGCGACTAAACATAAGACGGTGCATAATATTCAAATTTCATTAACCAATGAATAGGAATCACATTAAATAATCTCGGCGACCCGGGAACGCTGTGAAATTGCCATCAGATTTCCATGAGTGGTTGAGCTAATTATTAGTCTATAAGGCTTCGGCTGACAAGGCATGAAGCTCCCCGATGGGAAAGTGTGGGCGTTTGGACGCACTTGACGCTCCACCGACCACGAAAACTGCTTCGCATGGGAGAATACTGGAGTTATTGGAGAGGCCATCTCTATATTTTTTTCCTTACAAAGCTAATGAAACAAATGTGAAGATCGCAAATGCCAGACACAGAATGACTTTAAAGAAAAAACTCTTATTCTGGTTGTTATTTGGCAACCGGTAATATTTATTACTTATTATTGACAAATCGTTGAAATCCACGTATTGCGCCGACTCCTGATAAATTTGCAAAGATGATCAGTTTTAAATAAATTATCATTCTGGGTCGTTTGTCCTACTTACTCATAAAGAATGGACACGATACCGTTTATCAGCTCTAATGACAGATTAACTAAATATCTATATTATAAAAATAACGATAAATTGAATATATAAAATATTGTCTCTACTCCACTGGTGCCTCTGTCTAAATCTCAGTTCGTAATAAGAAAGGCTCGCGGGAACCGCGCTCCATTGGAGTCGTCGTCACGGGGCCCTTCGTACTCATGACAGGATGTCCAACTGACGCCAGCCAGCGACTACACGAACTCAACGTGCTTGTAAAATTAATCAGCAAATTGCTTGTATTATTCATTAACGAGGAACTAAAACCTCTGTACTACCCGTTCACAGTTATTTTACCTGTGACAATTAACTTCTTTCTGTTTATATTCAAAATCCCTTAAAGCGAGGCGCTGCTGTGCTGCGCCAGCAAATTATTTTTTTATACATAATATATTTATTTTTTATATTGTCTCATTTTAAGATAATTATATTTTCTAATTAAAAAATAAATATCTTCAATCATAAAGCCCCAGATAAACAAATGTATAGCAAAATTATTTTATTTTACTAGTGACAATACAACTTGAAACACCTTAATGGTCTAGAGTGGCTTAAGTACCGGGCCTTGGTTTCGAGGTTTTGTGTTCGATTCCCGTGTCGCATTAAATTTAATATTAATATTTAATAACAAAGCCCAGGTTTGTGATCGCCAACCCGCATTTGGCAAGCTTGGTGACTAAGCAAAAACCCATCTTTGCAACGAAAACATAATTCCAAATGAAGGAGGTATAAGCCCTGCAGTGGGACATTAATAAGCTGATACTTTTATCAACCGAAAGAAATTATATGTCACAGGTAAAATAACTCTGAACCTTCTGTCGGTGTTCTATGTTCAATGTTTAGGCTACTTGTGGGATGATCGCTAATGACTAATTTTGGAGTCTTCGTCAAGGGTAATTCAATCGGCGCATTGCTTATGTTAGTACTTGTTTATTAGTTAACGAGCAACTAAAAGCTCTTTACTTTAGCCTCTGTAGGCGTTCAAGGAACTATATTCAACGTTGAGGCTATAAGTGGGATCAACGCTAATGACAAATTCAAAGTTGTTTATTATCGCAGATAACATTTGGTAGTGTTAACAAATTGGCGAAAAACATTGTCGATTCTGCTAAGAAACAAATTACGTATTTAATTACTCATAAATCAGTGTTCTTTACCTACCCCAAACTGTAACTTAAACTTCTATGAGATTGAAATTCAATTGTATTCAAAGTGTAAGTAAGATTGAACTAATATAAAAAAAATCGTCTAGACAAACTGTTACAAAAGATTCTTCATAATAAAAATATGGCATGGCGGTAAAGTCCATTATCTGCATTTTTTTATTTCCAAACGGTCCGCACTTATCAAATTTATTTTCGTTCAATTTAAATATGCACCAGTATTTTAAAGATATGTGTAATTAAAGCTAAATCCGGCATTCTGTTGTGTAGGTAGTGACTTGTCAAGGTTTAAATTCCGGGTCAGAAGAAAAATTAGTAATTGGGTTTTTTATTCAGGTAACAATTTGTTAAGTGTCCGTGTGAATTTGGAAGTTAATTGCACCACTTTGCCTTAAAGGTTAGGACAAAGCCTGCTTGATCTCTTTACCATTACGTCTGTGGTTGCGACTGATTACGATACAAAAACAGAATAATATCCTCAAAAAGTCTTCTAAAGTAGTCTCAGATAAAAATGTTACATTGTTATCTAATTTTAGCGTGTAGTGTTTACCTTTAAAATGTTGCACTCATAGTTTTAAATATGTTTGTAACAATATATTTCAACAAGTTTTATTGTACCTACAATTGTTGGTAAACCAATAAATAAAATAAAATATAATGTGCAATTTACAATTCTAACTTGTATTTTCAGTGCCTGCCTGCCTGCTTTGCCTGCCTGTAAGTTCATATTCTCAACAGCAACAAAATAAAATAAATATTAGCCGATAAGCCCTTTGTTGCCTTGATAAAGCTCACGCGTGTAGCTTTATTATCAACAAAGCCTGGCTTCTCCAACAAGCGGTAATTGTGCATGGTGGAAACCGCTCAGGAGTGTACAGGCTCCGGCTCTTGCGTTGTGTCAAAGGAAGTGAGCGGAGTCGACCTTGACATTTCCCGCCGAACGCAGCCGGCACTAGGAAGTAGGAACACTTACTGCCCAGGTAGGGTCGCCACGATCACACCGGCCGTGGGATTTTACGACCGAAGATGATTCTAACTAGGTTTTGTCGCGGAATTCATAATTTACTAAGTAACTTTCTCTTTTTGTCGTTGTCCGCTTAAGTAATAGTAAGACATTGTAAATAGTATGAATGAAATAAAACACCACGGAAGGTTAAAAATTAAACTAAGCAAGAGCCTTGGACTTTGGATAAGTGCGTACAGCTTGTTAAATAATAATCATGGTACGAGTTTTGTTGCTGGAAATTACTATAGTTAACTAATCTCCTATATTCTGCTTTATCTTCTCTGTCTCCGCGATATTCCACCCTGCCATAGGTAGTGCCGTGGGACTCCGAGATTCATAAACAGCCACGACACTACAAGCCACTGCCCGTATTAAACTATGACGGACTCATCTTGACCGAGGGGTTCAAGATGAGTGAAGGGTGATGGGGCGCGGGAATAGCTGAGAGTATCGTGCTACATAGTCCGGCGGGAGTGCGTGCAATGCAGGAAGCGGTTACCCCGCACCTTCCACTTTCTGGTCACCACATGAGGGGGGGTAAGAGAAGTGTATAATGTTAACTTACCCAACTTATTTAGGTGCCAGGTTTTCAAATGAAACAGAAAGCACTTAGTGAAAACATTCACGTTGAATTTGCCAATAACGATATCCATTGATCCTTCTTAAGTATTTCGTCCCTGATGGTGACCCTACCGGCAGCTTATTTGCACCGTGTGACTGCTGATGCTATGACATGTCCGCCTTCTCAAGGCCTCGCATATTATGCTATTTTTTTTTCAACAACGCTTAACGTCGGTGTCTACTAAAAAAAACAATGCCTTGTACCATGGAATTAATTCCATTAACTGCTGACAATTTTGAGTGCTTCACCTCTTTGTTTTTTAGCTGGTAAATTAGTCGTAGAAAGGAAAAAAACTGGTACTGAAAAAAAATTATAGTTTTTTTTATATTAAACATGATTTATAGAGCCTGAGGGATATCATATTCTAAATATTAACCGTAACAAACAAATACCAATATTGGTCCAGATGATAAGCCTCGCTGCCAACTGCGGATTAATTATCACAAAATTGAACATGTTTAACTTTGAATTGAAACCAACCATTGCGACCAATAACATTAAAGTCTAGACTGAAGATAAGACTTCACTACATAGTATAAAACAAAGTCGCTTTTTCTGTCCCTATGTGTGTTGTATGTCCCTATGAACGCTTAAATCTTTAAAACTACGCAACGGATTTTGATGCGGTTTTTTTTAATAGATAGAGTAACTCATGGGGAAGGTTTTTATGTATAATATCATCCATTAAATAGTGGACAAGTACCACGGGCGAAGCCGGGGCGGGCCGCTAGTATTCGTATAAAACTGGATTTTTTTTTATTCACCTGAAGAGACTGAAAAGAAAAAAGAAAAAAAGGGTAGGTTTTTCGATTGTCTATTCCGTGTGTTCGTTCATGAATTAAATTAGTGTGTGCCTATGGTGAAACATATACTTCCAAAAATAAGCATTACAAAAAGAGGCCGACACAACTAATTATGCGTAGGTACTTGTGAAATCACTTTAGAAGCACGGAAATCGTAAGAATAGTACAAGTTAGGCACCTAACAAGTCTCGACTGACATCTTGAATTTCAACACACAAACGCAAATACATTTTGGAGGTTTTAAATATCAAACAAAACATGCACCTAGTATGGAAACTACACAGACAAGCGTTAGCAATAAATCAACTTGAAATTATATACTTTTCGGTAAAACGAATGCTTTTGAGTACCTACTTCTAGAAAACAGGTTAAACGACGAAAGCAAACACGCAAACAAAACGTGTTTATTCAAAGCATCAAGAAAATGTATTATTTGCTAGTGAAAAAAAAGGCCTTCTGAAGCTCGAGTATTACCATCGTCATTACACATACCAAATTACTTCTGAATTAAATTTTGTCAGAGCATCGATGAAATTTTGAAAGAACCACGGTTAAAATAGTCATAGGTTAAATAGGCAACGGCTTAGAAGACCTCTGGTATCAATATAGCATTAATCACCCATAACTACACACTTAAAACATAAAATGATGTAGACAAGTACATGCGAGTCCAGCTGCAATGATACTCGGGTAATCAAAGCTCATGATGTCTCAATAAGCGAACAAAAAGTCAATGAGACTCTTTGAGCCCCTTCAAAGAGCGCATTGAAGCATGGAACGAACAATGTACCCGCAGACCACAGCCGCCAGAGCTAAAATAAAGCCATGACAAACCCACAGGACTAAAAAACCCTTTCATGGTCCACAGACTCGGCCGCCTGGATGGAGCAAAGATTGAAATATAAATCAATTAACTTCATGAAAAACTGCGTCTGACACAACACTCTGGAAACTCTACTGCACGATACGACGATAACAAAATAATAATTAAAAGCAAGTTAAAGTTGTAACATTTGAACCATTTTTACAAATATCATCCCTGTTTAATAGAATTATAAAAGTTCATATCTTACCATCTTTTTGTTTCGCTCAGCGTTCACAAGATATTTTTATGTAGAGTCAGCATAGTATTGGAATAACTGAGAATGTAGAACTAGCTTATTGGACAGTAACCATAATAAAACATTACTAACTACATACTCGTAGTTACCATAAGACTGAATGACATCACATATTCTGGTAATGACGTTCAATTGTTAATGTGCATGTTACTACTACCTTCCTACTAGTAAGGAAGTTAATTAAATTAGATTTCAAAGAACCTCTTGACGCTATTTCATGTGATAATAAAAAAAGATAAAACAATACATACAATCGTAAATTTAATGGGCTAATTTCGTATTAAAAAAAGTTAATAAATTAATTAATCCTGTCGGTACCAAAAATGCACATCCATTAATTAATATTCAAAATAAATGCAATGAAAAAACCTATTGTTTTGGTGGGCGCCTCTTCCGTCTGCCGAAACTATTTACATTGACAGTAACCGCTGTATTATGTTATAGCTACTTGATGGGTTTCCTAAATTTGGAGACTAGCTGCGTTCTCGGCATATCAACTAGGTAGATTATGCTTTATTATAATGTCCACGGTGACTGGAATAAAAATGAGTGACAGTACTTTTGAAACACCTGAATCCGTGGGAATTGGATAAATTAATTTTGTTACTACTTTACATTGTCCGACCACATAAAACACTTTTAACGTTTACGATTTGATATTACATTATAAAACAGTTAAAGAACTACGAATCTAACCAATACACGTTAATCTCGTGCATAGTTTTCTGAATACATATTTAAAACATATTTAAAAATGTTTTAAAGTTAAAATATTACTAGGTATTATTATCAAGCCTTCAGTTTGAAACCGATAAAAATTATTTGAAACCGATAAGAATAAAAAAAATACTATAAAAGCCACCTACATTTTCTAAGTCAGAAGAAGGATTAAACAAAATTATCGTATGTATAGCGAACATACCTACATGCTGTTTTATCGCAATTAATTTGAATAGTTACCTAAATTCAAACCGCGTTAATTCTCCGAACGAATGTGACCGGAAGCAATTATAATAGAATTCTCCGTACCAATAGCTTTCAAGTGATTTTTCACATGGTACGTACGTGATGATACGTGGGTCGGTGTAATGTTACACTGTACAAAACCCATAAAACGCCAGTAGTTTGTGACCGCTATGACCGCCAAATATCGTCATTTGTATTCATGAAAGACACCCGATACAAGTGTGCTTCGACTTGTTACAAAGCTCGAGGAACTAGTAAATAGGTAAACTTATAGATATTGTAAGCATAATTTAGGCATCGGAATTCAAATGCAATATTTTGAGCGCTAAGTATGGCCGCTCATTTTCCGCAAACGATCAAAATTTGCATTGGTAAAATTGGCCTGTTGCGAACTTCTGTCGGCATAGACATCGAGAAAAAACATGGAACGTTTACCTAAGTACCTACTTCACGTTACTACAACGTAATCAATTGGGTGTTGTTCTTGTTTGTCAAAATCATTGTTCTCATGTTTTAAAATGTAGGTATCCTCTGGAAGGCAGCTAGTTACAACTTTACAACGCCTCAAGGGTCTTTGACCTGATGGTCCTTTAATCCAAATCGAATTTGTTGACCATTATGATAATCTACGAGTATAATAAGGACGACGCGGCGGATCCATTGTAATTTCGAAGTATCAATCAATAATCATCGCCAAAATTATGCCAGCTACATTCAATGCCACTACCAAACCCTATTGTTCCAATAAAGCATGACACATAATAATGCTATAGTAACGCAAGAAATTCTAAACAATCTTTCTGAATTAATTTCAATGCTTTAAAATGTCGTTGGAGTTTCAAGTGATTTATTCGAGTTTTATTATTTCAATAAAAACGCATTCGTTCTTGGCTTCGATCCTTTATTTTAATTCTTTCGAAACACGTAGGTACTCACATATATAATATGTCTCAAGAGTCTCAAACAATTGAGTGGTTCTACTACTTATATCTGATCAATTAAATTAGTTTTCCCCAGAACATTTTACTCTAACTGGTCAAAAGAAACTACGGGAATACTTCCAGTACTTGTTTACCTTTGATTACACAACTAGGAATAGTGGTATTGTTTTATGTCATATTCAACACGCACCTGAAGTTGTATTGAAAAGACAATGAAATGACATCGCACGTGTGGGTTTTCCTTTACATAGTAATTCTTCGCTTTTGGCACGGCACAATGCTATTTCGATGTCGATGACCTTTCTTAGGGAAAATAGGAGGAATTTTTGTATGAGTGAACAGAAGGCTCTACAAGGAATTTAGAACGTTAGTTGCGATTCAAATTCTACAATTCTGAAGCAATATTAAACGCGATAGTAAAAGGTAATTATTGTGCCATATTTCAGAATAATCACGAGGTTATATATCCGCTAACGGATTGCAATTTAATTGAAAAAGGGGAACTCAAGCATTTAACTCCCGGAAATGTTTCATTTTTGCTAATTGACACAAGGTCTCTCATGTATGACCTTGGAGTTTTCAAAAGGGGTGTGAAACGGGTGCTTTTATAATGAACTAGCGACCCGCCCCGACTTCACACGGGTGCAACTAAGTTTATTAGTGTTTCCCTACTATATTATGCATGTATTATACATAAAAACCTTCCTCTTGAATCACTCTATCTATTAAAAAAGACCGCTTCGAAATCCGTTGCGTAGTTTCAAAGATTTAAGCATAGAAAGGGACATAGGGACAGATCAGATATATCGACTTTGTTTTATACTATGTTGTCGAGGTGTAAAACCTCCGCGGCCGCGGACTGGCCGCTTTAAAAAAGAAAATATGAAGAGCGCGGCGCGCGCATTCGATATTTAAAATTCGCGCGTCTATTGTTTTTTCTCTGTGTATTTTTTATTGTCTCTTCTGCTCTCGCTCATAACCAATCTGAATTATTTGTAAATTATTTTTAATTACACCAGTTTTAAACTACTAAATTTGAAGATTTTAATTGACTACTTCGTCCAATCCCACCGCTGGCGTAATCGTCGGTACATTTTGGTCCACGTCGAGCTGGATGCGAGTAAAATTATTACAAGGAAGTCGCTGTGGCATTCTGCAATTTATTCATCCGAGATCGACGTCGAGTAAGAAGAATTCTTCAACAATATTATATTGTCGACGTGTCGGAGAAGTTGCGGCCACCGGACACATTCTGCGGAGCCCCGAGCACCACAAGGAGCTGCCTGGATTGTGTTGCTGACGACTGACTTCGCATCATTTATATTATCAAAGGAGGGATATTGGACAATTATTTACGACGCATCAGTGTTAGGAGTTTTATTAGTGATGTATTAAACCCAACACTGAAAGGTATACTTGTGTTAAATTCATATTTGTAACTGACAAGGTTAGTCAATTTTTATTACAATTAATATCTCATAGGTAACGGTATCAATTAGATTCATATTTGTTTGCACTCATTGTTTTTATAAATATAAAGTAAACAAAGAATTTTACCGTATGCTAGGATAGCTATTGTCTGACCATTAATTTAAATGTGTTTGTTAAATATTTATTATTGGAAATAGTAAAGTCAAGTTAGGTGTAAGGTTTTGTGCAAATTGTTATTGTATTAGTAACATTTTATTGTATAATTGCAGGTTGGTTTTTCACTGATTTCCCAGTATGGCAGATCAATTAATTAAGAAGCGAGGCAGTATTGTGAGCCGGTTAACTGTATTTTGCAAGTACCTGGATGCATTAGAGGTAACCTCGTTGTCACCGACTGACGTGAACGAGTTGCAGTTACGAGTGAGTAAGCTTGACTTATTGTTTAATCAGTTTGATGAGGTGCAGTTACAGATTGAGTGCTTAGGTGATAATGAAGATATTGTACAGAGGGCTGACTTTGAATCACGCTACTATAAGGCGTTGGCTAGGGCACAGTTACTGTTAGCATCAGCCAACACAGCGGTCGGGTCATCAGATTGTTCAAAGTCCTCTAAAGCACGTAACAGTCAACATCATCAGCTTGTTAAGTTACCCACTATACAGTTACCTAAATTCAGCGGCTCTTATAATAATTGGCTAGAATTCAGGGACACGTTTTCTAGTCTAATTCATTTAAATAGGGACATCGATGAAATTAATAAGTTCCATTATTTAAGATCATCATTGGAAGGAACTGCATCGGCAGTCATTCAGTCTGTCGAGTTTTCAGCAAGTAATTATTGTATAGCCTGGGACTTACTCTGCGGCCGATTCGATAATAAAAGGTTGTTACTACAAAATCACGTGTCCGCACTGTTTAATAAGTATTGAGCAGGTCACTAAAGAGTCATGCCAGCATCTCAAGGGCTTAGTAGATGAAATTAATAAGAACTTAAGAGCTTTAGAGTCTTTAGGTGAACCAGTAAGTCATTGGGACACTCTTCTCATTCACATTTTTAGTCACAAATTAGACACTAAGTCCTACCGTGAATGGGAAGAATTAAAAGGGCGACTTGATAAGGACAAACCAGTAAGTTTTGATACGTTTATCACATTTATTAAGAATCGGGCCGACTTATTAGAGAGCTTAGAGTTGTCACGTAAAAACTCGTCTACCAGTCCGTTAATTGAAACAAAATCTGTTTCGAAAATTAAATCATTTGTCGCTGTTCAACAATCAATTAACCGTACTAGTACTAGTTGTCCTCAGTGCAGTGAAGGACACAGTTTGGTCAAATGCCCACAATTCCTGGCATTATGTTCTAGAGAACGTTTTACATCATTACCCCGTTTTAAGGTATGTTTTAATTGTTTATCGAACAAACATTTTGCTAATAACTGTAGAAAACCGGGTTGCAAGTGGTGTAACCGCAAACACCACTCTTTAGTTCATCTTAACGATTTTCAACAGTGTATTAACAGTTTGCCTTCGCATAATATTAATCAGGCTTCTAGGGCTAACTCAGTTACCAAACGTGATACCCGTCCTATTAACCATTCTAGTACTCCGTTAATTTTATCCGCCACTGTTGCTGCTGATCAACATAGGCGAGGAGTGTTGTTACCAACCGCACTGG
The DNA here is from genome assembly GCA_958496325.1 of Nomophila noctuella. Lineage (NCBI taxonomy): Eukaryota > Metazoa > Arthropoda > Insecta > Lepidoptera > Crambidae > Nomophila > Nomophila noctuella. The sequence continues at coordinate 8,785,895 of OY292486.1, read as the reverse complement.
TCAAAGTGTACGATAGAGACAATCGTGAGCACGTCGCCCGTGCTCTATTAGACAGTGGCAGTACCTCCTGTCTCGTCAGTGAAGGACTATGCCGTATGCTTCGACTGTCCACTAGTAATAATATTAATACTAGTATTTTAGGTGTCAATAATAGCACATCGAAAGTTCATAACACTTGTTCATTATCGATGAAATCATTGAAGGGCTCATATCACACAAATACTCAATGCTTTGTGTTGCCTTCAATTACCAACAACGTGCCCTCATATAATTTAGATTTGTCGCAGTTGAAGATTCCATCTCACGTTAGTCTTGCAGATCCTGAGTTTTACAAACCGGCTGCCATAGACATTATTATAGGCGCAGATCTATTCTGGGACTTGTTAGGATCAAAGAGAATTAATCTTTATAATGGAAAGCCAGTTCTTATTCAAACCAAGTTAGGCTGGATAGTTTCCGGTACTATAAACAATAGAACTGAGTCATTTCCAGTAAATAAAAATCGTAATTGTATTTATTACAAGCATAAAAAGCGTAAAATGCAAAGTAACACCACATTAGGTGTTCCACTGCCTTAGACACATTATTACCAACCTAATAATTCAGCTTAAATGTTTGTTCAAGTATTGTAGGTTATTAATAAGTTAAGGCAATTTATATTGCTTATTTACACATTAATTATTATAAGTTGACTTTTTTCCACTTGATGAATTATCACGGTGTGGCATTTTTATTTTATGGAATCCTCTTTAGAACCTTTATTGCTTTAATTAATACAGTCCACTGCAGCATGGGTTATACATATACTACATTAATATGAATGTGTCAAGGATTTCAGTTATTGTCACAGTTAGTGAAATTAAATTGTAAATTTTAGTGGTAGTCTTCGTGTAAATAATTCATTATTTATATTTTTAGCAATCCTAATTTTAAGGAATGCAGTGGCATTTCAAATAGTTAAATGCATTTACGCACTATTAGAGATACATATTTTAATTTATGTCATTAAATTTTAGCCATTTATCACCTTACATTCTTCTTCCTGTTTTATTTCATATGTTTTCATACCAAATATACATCCACTCATTTTATACAGTCCACTTTAATTCAGATGTTTGGTGTGTGAATTAATGAACTTATATTTTAATTTTTAGGCATTAGATGATTTAATGGATTTAACTTGTGGTTAATAAATGGCTGATTTATTGAATGCGTATCAGTGGGTAACTTAATAAACATGATTTCATTATTAGTTAGGTTTCTTTTGTCTATAGAAGCTCAATGTACCTACATTTGATAGCACTTAATCTACTAATTGTAGCTCATTCTCAACACTGATTTTACTCTAAGTCAATCTGTGACTCAGTGACCCGTTCACTAAGGTTGTGGACAGTGAAGTCACTCTCTCAGTTGTTAAAATATGTAACTTTTACTCAAATTAATTTAATTATTATTGTTAAAATAGTATATTAATAAACTCAATATGTTAAAATACAAGCATAGAGAATTTAAAAAAAAACAATCATTGTAGTCTATGGCGAAGGACGCCGTCTTTTTTTTTGGTGCAGGATTTTTGACAGCTCCTGTTTGTTTTTCCGGTGTCGACAAGGCGTGGCACTAATATTTGTAAACTGGATGTTTTTCATAAATAAAGCTTTCTACATCATACGTCTGGAATTTTTATTAGTTCAGAAGTGGGATAAAGCCAGTGAAAGTCCACATAGGTTTGTCAAAAGCCACAAGGTAAGATGCACATAATATTGTTCAAGTTGTCATATCGTCAGTACCTACGTACATTTTCAAGTTCAATGTCTCGGTGTTATAGTGACGATACCGGACAATATGCTTAAATACATATTGTTGGGAGTTGTTTGTGTCTGTCTGTACTATTGGGTTCGATCTCAATATCAATTTTTTTTTTACAACCACGATGATGGATGTCAACAAATGTAACAGGCCATTTTGTTTTACAAGCTACATATCTAAGAATTGTCACGTGTGTAGTTGTATTTTACAATAAGACAAACTTTATCTCATAACTTAGCAGCAATGTTGAGTTCTTGTTGTGTTTTTTTTTTGTGGGTTTTGTCAGTTGTGTAAGCTATGTAGGTATGAATTTAGTTTTCAACAATATCATGTACTTATTGGAATGCACCATATACACTGTGTATGTTGTTGTTTAATATGTGGAAGAATCATTCTGTGTTTCTATGCACAGAATCTATTTATTACTAGCAATCCGTCCCTGTTTTGCATGGGTGAACATAAATATTTACATTTCATAATATCTTTGGATTGGAATGGCTTATTTATTTCAATTATTCAATAGTAAGTAGCAGGTGGAAAGATGATTGAATATGGAATCATTCAGTTGGATAAAATGTATAAATGAATAGGGATAGCATGGTACTAGTATGACGTCGACCAACATTTAGGGAATATTGTCATCTGTTTTATGTAGTAGGTATGTACTAGTTAAATAGATGCATGAGGCCTAATAAGTAAACTAGTTATTCAGTGATAATGTGACTCTGTTATTCAGTAATAAAGTAACTGGCTAATAGTAAAATAATAATTTCTGAAACTAGGTATTTGACTGCATACGAAATAAATTATGATATTCTAACATTAAAGATGAAATCAAAAATTAAGCACATAGCATTATGCCACAACTACTAGTGAGCTTTTAAAGAATTATTACAGCTAATTGAAACTAAAAAAAAAAAAAAGTATTGAGTTGACAATACTGGCTTGTGACGTCACATACCAGTATTTCATACAGTTTTTCCTACAACGTTGCGTTTTTGACATTTGATAAAAGTAGGTGATTTGAGCTGTCAGTCAAATACCATATTGAGTTGGTAATTTTTGAGTTTATTTATTACAAACAAAAAAAAAAAAAAAAAAAAAATATATTTGATCGTGTTCTGATGTTCCTATTAAGCCTTAGTTCTCTTAATTAATGGCGTTATTGTTGAGTCTTACAACATTATTATGACCAGAGGATGATAAATGAAAGTAATGTTAAATTAACTGTTGCCAGCAATAGTAGCTGTCACATGAAATTACAACCGTGTTTTTATCTTGCAGATTTGACAATTGCTTTGGCTCTTTTTTTTTTTCTCTCCCCTCCTTTCTTTCCTATAATTCCTTAGATTCTTCGTACCACCTATTTATTTATTTTTCTTCTTTTCCCTTATTACTAAACATATTTGTAGAATATTTGTTATTGTTTGAGTTCCTTCGGTATCTAATTTATGATTAATTGGGTTACATAAAAATTAAAATTAAAATGTCAGATGGCGGTCTCACACCTCCATTGGAGGATAAGGAAAATTACTATGATCTCAATTCAGCTCAAAATCAATACACCGTTCGAGACAAAGCACAGACCGATTCTTCAAAACGTAGTCGATCTAATGAGCGAGGGCGCCGCGTGCGTGAGCGTGCCCAGGGGTCGTCGTCTGACAGTCGTAAACAATCCAGGAATCGGTACCGCTCGCGTTCTCGTCGACGACACCGTCGTCGTAGGTTGTATTCAAGCAGTACCGACGACGAAAGTTTCCATCGCAGTAGGTGTTCGCGGGGGCGTAAGGGGTATCGGCGTCGCCGTACAAAGCGGTATAGGTTTTCTCGATCGTGTAGTAGTGTAAATAGTAGTTCGTCCAGCATATTATGCTCTGATCAGAGTTGTGTAAAGTCTACTTCGGTAAGAAAGTCGCGATCGCATAAACGTTGTCGTGAGATTGGTAGAGCTAGAACATCTAATGATCATAAAACGGGAGTCACGCCGGTTACAGAGCAGTCTCTTTTACAAACACTAGTTCGGGAATTGAAAAAGGATAGTACACAAACAACAGTTGGTTCGCATATCCAAGGCGCTCAAAATGTTATTACCGAATTTGATCCCAGTTGTAGAGGTCAGACCATGAAAGACTGGCTTGTTAAGATAAATGAGTGCGCGGCAGTCTACGGTTGGACGGAGAGACAAAAAATTTTTTATACGTTGCCTAAACTGTCAGGACTCGCAAAAAAATGGTACGAGGGCCTGACAAGCATTAAATTTAGTTGGGACGAATGGCAGGAAAAATTATTGCGAGCATTCCCATGCGACGAGAACTATGGCGATATGCTAACGCAAATGCTAAATAGGAAAAGTAGGAGGAACGAGACATTGGTCGAATATTATTATGATAAGATTATGCTAATTAATAGATGTCGATTAGGGGGAAAAGAAGCAGTAGATTGTATCACTCATGGTATTTATGATCACAATATCAGAATGAATGTACAAGGGGCTCGCTACGAGGACCCTGAACTAGTTTTGAACTATTTCAGGAGTATTCCGATAAAGGCGACTAACGAGTCGTTTTTAGCTCGACGCCCTTTTGCAGATGCACGAGAACCGCGTAAATATGATACGCCAAATAAAGGAGTTACCGATCAGAATAGACAGAACAAATACCAAGCATATGTAAACAACGATAAGAGACCAAACACTAGTGTAGTTTGCTACAATTGTGGTGAGATTGGACACACCGTTGTACGGTGTACCAAAGAGATAATTCGATGTAGTAAATGCAAACGTCACGGTCACTTGGAAACAAGTTGTTACTATAATAATAAAACTAACAATAATAGCGGAAAAGGCACTGAGATAGTTTCAAAAAATGTTCTTAATATCAACGAGAATAAAGATAATAATACAAAATACTTCAAAAACGTAAAAGTTAACGAAAAGGACATGACAGGGTACGTAGATTTTGGGAGTGAATGTACACTCATCGGACTGGAACGTTGTCAAGATTTGAACGTACAAATAGATTCAGAAAATTTACCTTCACTACGCGGGTTTGGTAATTGCATTATTACCCCTACTGGGAAAGTGAAAATCCGGGTTGTAGTCGACGCAGTCAACGTGGAACTCGTAGCTTATGCCGTACCGTCAAATTTGCTACCTGCTGATGTACTTATCGGTCAATCTCTTACGGAAATTCCTTCTGTCAGAGTGTATAAAACGGACAAAGAGTTAACACTTTACCAGACTAAAATGAATAAAACAAATTCAGTTGTTTTGAAATTAACGAAAGATTGTAAGGTACTCAAGGATACCGTAGTAGAAGTAATATGTGCAATAAAACATACAGGATTCGTGAGTATACTTTCGCATAGTCGGCAAGAAAATGAATCGGAATATTTAATATTACCGGGACTGTACTCTATCAAAAATGGAATAGGATTTATAGTAATAGTCGGTATAGGTGACAAAGAAATATTTCTTTCTAAGAGTAACGTTTTGGCGCGAGGAATATTTTTACCGAACGCCGTCATGAATGGAGAAAATGAAAATCCGAATTACTTGATGAACGTCAGACGTATTCTTTCCAGTGATTTGGCTCCGATAGACTGCGATCAAATTAACCTGGATTCTGACGTAGATTTAGAAGTAAAGAGTAAGCTAACTAAATTATTGAATGAATATCGAGATTGTTTTGCCCTGACATCCAATGAATTAGGTAAGACAAGCATTACTGAGATGCGAATACGATTAAATGATCCTACCCCAGTCACCTATCGCCCTTACCGATTGTCGTTTTCGGAGCGAGACAACGTTAAGAAAATTGTCAGTGAGCTTCAGTCGAATGATATTATTCGTGAATCAAATTCCGAATATTCCAGCCCAATAATATTAGTGGCCAAGAAAAACGGCGAACAACGTCTATGCGTTGATTTCCGGGCTTTAAATCGAAGAACGGTGAAGGACAAATACCCAATGCCTCTCATCGAGGACCAATTAGATAGTTTGCAAGGTCAAAGGTTTTTTATTACATTGGACTTGACCCAAGGTTATCACCAAATTCCTATGTCGGAAGACTCACGTCACTTGACAGCGTTCGTCACTCCGGATGGACATTATGAATATAACAGAATGCCATTCGGGTTGACCAACGCTCCAGCTGTTTTCCAGAGAATGATACAAAGTTTGTTAAACAGACGCAAAACACCAGGCGTAGTCGCGTATATGGATGATATTGTAATTGGCTTCCAAACGGTGATAGAGGGGTTTGATAAGCTAATTCATGTTTTTGAATTATTACGGGAAGCGGGTCTAACATTAAACATCGATAAGTGCCACTTTTTCAAAACCAGGATAGAGTATTTAGGTTTCGAAATATCCGCAGATGGAGTCCGTCCAGGTCTTAGAAAAACTGATGCAGTTGCATCGTTCCCAACTCCACAGAACGTACATGACATTAGGCGATTTATTGGGTTGGCTAGTTTTTTTAGAAAATTTGTGAGAAATTTTGCGGTTATAGCCAGACCATTGACAACGTTAACAAAATCTAACGTTAGTTGGAAGTGGGGCGATGAACAAAATTCTGCTTTCTCAGAGATAAAAAGAATCCTCACATCTAGACCAGTATTGACGATCTATAACCCCGATCATCTGACAGAGTTGCATACGGATGCAAGCAAGTTTGGAATAGGTGGAATTCTATTACAACGCGAGCATGAGAAAGCACCACTAAACGTGATAGCATATTTTAGTCGGCAGACAACAGCCGAAGAGCAGCATTTCCACTCTTTCGAACTAGAAACGCTTGCTATCGTGATGTCGCTTACTCGTTTTCGGGTATACTTAGTGGGAATAACGTTCAAGGTAGTTACCGATTGTAATGCGCTTCGCACAACATTAACAAAGCGCGATCTCGTACCACGTATCGGTCGTTGGTGGTTGTTGGTCCAGGACTACGATTTCTCTGTTGAGTATCGCCCAGGCACTCAGTTACAACATGCGGACTGTTTGAGTCGGAACCCATTACCGATAGATCCTGAGGACCGTTCTGAAATGTTGGTTATGAACATACAAGATGAGCACTCACTTTTAGCAGTGCAGTTGAGTGACCCTCACTTGAAACTTATAAGATGTGTCCTAGATAAAAATTGTAGCGAAGCTAAAGATGTTTGCAACAATTTTGAGCTTAAACACAATAAAATTTATAAAAAAGTGGGTCAAGAACTAAAATTTGCGGTACCAAGAGACTCACGATGGAAAATTTGTCAGTTGTGTCACGATGAAAGCGGGCATTTTTCTTTCGATAAAACCATAGAGAAGATGCGTAGGGACTATTGGTTTCCGGGTATGACCCGTTTTGTTAGAAAATATGTTCGTGCATGCATCCCATGCGCATATGCGAAAGAGCCGTCAGGAAAGAAACAAGGCTACCTCCATCCAATCCCGAAGCCGTCTACGCCGTTTGAATGTATTCATGTTGACCATTTGGGTCCGTTTGTTAGAAGCAAGTCGGGTAATACATACATTTTAGGCTTAATCGACGCCTTTACTAAATTCATTGTGTTACGTGCGGTACGAAACACGAAGAGTAGGACAACAATACAAGTACTGAGAGACTTTATTGCTATATTTGGTGCCCCGAAGGTCATGATATCCGATCGAGGGTCTAGCTTCACGTCCGGTGAGTTTTCTAAATTTATTGAGAGTACTCAAATTAAACATGTTAAGAACTCTGTAGCTACACCACGGGCAAATGGCCAAATAGAGCGATACAATCGCTCAGTGCTTGGATCTCTTACAGCATTAAACATTGATAAAGATGACCGAAATTGGGATACTGATCTTAATAAAGTCCAATGGAGCTTGAATAATACTTTGAATAAGGCTATTGGTAAAACGCCCGTAGAAGTAGTGTTTGGAAGGGAGACTGCTAGTTTGTCTGAGTGTCATTTACATGATATTTCTAACAATCTCACGATGACGGAAAATATTGACGAAGTCCGTAGAGAAGCGTCCGTTAGCATTGAAAAACAACAAAAAACAATGAAAACACGTTTCGATAAAAAGAGATGCGCCGCTAATACATATACATTAGGTGAATTGGTGATGGTTTTAAAACATAACCGTAACGTTGGGGAAAGTAATAAATTAGTGCCTCGATACAGTGGGCCGTATAAAGTAACAGCTGTGTTAGGAAACGATCGCTACGAAGTATGTAGTATTAGCGGGTTTTCAGGCAGGAAATATAAGAATGTTTATTCGGCAGATAAGATGAAACGTTGGATACGGTTCAATTCAAATCCTAAAACTGGGTCTGACGATGAGAGCGAAACTGATAGTGAATAATTTATATAATTTATATTGTGATATTGTGAGATACCAATTGACTTGCCACATACTTTGACATTTTATTTCTTTTTCTCTCATACCTACCTACCTAAACCTGCCTACCTAATCCTCCCTTATATATATATATAAAAAAAAAAGACCGATGCATTTGTGGACGCCCACTCAAAATAAGACGATGAGAGTCCACGCTGCTGGAACGAGGCCGATACACCCTGTGAGTGTACGCGGCAACCAGAAGCCACGCTGCTTGAACGAGGCCGATACACCCTGTGAGTGTACGCGGCAACCTAAAGCCACGCTGCTGGAACGAGGCCGATACACCCTGTGAGTGTACGCGGCAACCTAAAGCCACGCTGCTGGAACGAGGCCGATACACCCTGTGAGTGTACGCGGCAACCTAAAGCCACACTGTTGGAACGAGGCCGATACACCCTGTGAGTGTACGCGGCAACCTAAAGCCACGCTGCTGGAACGAGGCCGATACACCCTGTGAGTGTACGCGGCAACCTAAAGCCACGCTGCTGGAACGAGGCCGATACACCCTGTGAGTGTACGCGGCAACCTAAAATCACGCTGCTGGAACGAGGCCGATACACCCTGTGAGTGTACGCGGCAACCTAAAGCCACACTGCTGGAACGAGGCCGATACACCCTGTGAGTGTACGCGGCAACCTAAAGCCACGCTGCTGGAACGAGGCCGATACACCCTGTGAGTGTACGCGGCAACCTAAAGTCACGCTGCTGGAACGAGGCCGATACACCCTGTGAGTGTACGCGGCAACCTAAAGCCACGCTGCTGGAACGAGGCCGATACACCCTGTGAGTGTACGCGGCAACCTAAAGTCACGCTGCTGGAACGAGGCCGATACACCCTGTGAGTGTACGCGGCAACCTAAAGCCACGCTGCTGGAACGAGGCCGATACACCCTGTGAGTGTACGCGGCAACCTAAAGTCACGCTGCTGGAACGACGCTGGTACACCCTGTGAGTGTACGCGGCAACCCAGTACCCTGCGTGTGTACGCGGTAGCCCTTGGTTGGATCAAAGTGTTGATGCTGATGAGTCCTGCGTGTGGGCGCGGGAATCTGTATTGCTACTCTTGGAAGCCAGAGGTGAGACTGCTGCATCTAGTGCATCTACGCGGTACCCAACAAGTACAAACTACTTGTTGTGTGAGTAAAGATTGTATTCGCAAATTAATGAGCATATAATATAATTAACTACTGTACAAAGGCTACGTAAACTACTTACGTCAGGACTGGCAGAATTTATGATTTTTTTTTTTCTTTTCTCTCTTTTTCATAATAAATATTGGATCTCTTTGTAAGAAAGAGATGTGAATGAGGTCATTCACTGTGTAAGGATGGCCGAAATGATTTATTATTGTTACAGGGTAACTAATGATTATATTCTAAAGATCAATGTAAAACTTACGCTAAACTAAATGTAGGTATACCTAGCTAGTGTCACAATAAAAATGTGTATAATTGATCTCATGTAATGACTGTAATGTGTGATGTGTAATATTGATATTTTAGTATATAACTCTTATGTAGTTGAATTAGTTGGCTGGTCAAATAAGTATTTTTTTTTTATCAAGCTGTTATAGTGTTACCATTCGATGTTTATTTTGTGTATATTTATTAATCTCATATAACAAGTGAGATCTAGTACGTAGAAATTTTCTTTTTGTTGTGTATAGAGATATATATTGCCTGTATACAAGAATGTTGTCAGGATGGTTGATAGACTAAATCTGTTTATTTTTAATTTGTGATAGTTTAGTACAAGGAGATTGTACAGAGATTGGATCAATGCTGATCTCATATAATGACTGAACTTTGTGATTGTATAATTTAAGGATCCCTACCCACAGGGGTAATTATTGCCTGTGGACAGGCATATCGTCAGGATGGCCGACTGTTAAAATATGTAACTTTTACTCAAATTAATTTAATTATTATTGTTAAAATAGTATATTAATAAACTCAATATGTTAAAATACAAGCATAGAGAATTTAAAAAAAAACAATCATTGTAGTCTATGGCGAAGGACGCCGTCTTTTTTTTTGGTGCAGGATTTTTGACAGCTCCTGTTTGTTTTTCCGGTGTCGACAAGGCGTGGCACTAATATTTGTAAACTGGATGTTTTTCATAAATAAAGCTTTCTACATCATACGTCTGGAATTTTTATTACAGTGTACTCCTGAATATTGTAACATTATTTTTTACATCTGGGAAACTGTGTAAGATCAACATATTATTTTGATTTTTAATTTAGTGTTGGGAAATTGTAAACGATTTAGTGTTATATAAAGTTCATTACATTATTTAGGTAGGTACAGGTTTATTTGAATTTGCGTCCCCTCCTACTACTCATCAGAACCAGCACCTTTTATTTGGAAGACTATTAAGATTTATGTAATTTGGTTTAATCAAGGCAGCTATACCAAGACGGTGTAAAAGCAGGTGATCTTCCTCATCTGAATTAGCAATTCGAGCTTTTCGTTGCATGATCTGGTTCAGACAGCTTATCAAGAGTAGCAGAGGATGACACCATTGATGGTGCGGCGCAGCAGGCAATCATGAAGGTTTACCCTCTTATGAAGATTTTGTTGAAGACGAGCCTTCAACGCCCGGGGGTATGTCGAGGTGTAAAACCTCCGCGGCCGCGGACTGGCCGCTTTAAAAAAGAAAATATGAAGAGCGCGGCGCGCGCATTCGATATTTAAAATTCGCGCGTCTATTGTTTTTTCTCTGTGTATTTTTTATTGTCTCTTCTGCTCTCGCTCATAACCAATCTGAATTATTTGTAAATTATTTTTAATTACACCAGTTTTAAACTACTAAATTTGAAGATTTTAATTGACTACTTCGTCCAATCCCACCGCTGGCGTAATCGTCGGTACATATGTAGTGATGACTCTGTTTGATGTAAGAGCATTCATATAACGATATCAGGCCGTAATGAAATACTATTTATGTGAAAACAATTAAAACAGTCAAATGTCTTCCTTACTTTTATGATTTTCTTACTCCATTTTTTTTGATTAATTAATTACGGTAAGTTCTTCTTATTGGGTCCTTATTCGGTTTCAAAGAAAGCCCTATAACATTAATTTTCTAATCAGGCCATCTCAAGTATAAATCGTGGTAGCGGAAAAGCCTTTTCTGCAAGTCAACAGAATTAGTCGGCTTCTTTCGCTATGAATGCACAAAAGCCGGGTTTTCCCGTTTTGAACATTAGCGCGTTGACGGTAATCCATTCTGGTGCCGTAATGTACAATTAAATTACCATAGCCGTTGTAGGATCGCGGCCAGCAGGAAACGACGCTCGTCCCCGCATACAGATGTGGTGATAGCCTCTTTGAAAGCAATCAAATAAGTATAGATTTTTATGACTAGTAGCGCCTCTTCTAATCGTTTAAGTACCGTGTCATGATATCAGTTTCCACATCAAGCTATATTTGGTAATTTAACTTGCTGCAATTAGTAAAATGGAGCAAAATCCGACAATACCCACAAAAAACATCGAAAACTGACGTTTACAATGGATCATGCAGTTATGCCGTCAGACGTCCGCGTCCAACAGAGTCTGCCTATGCCCGATAGGATTAGAGGATATCATAATCATTCGAACTCAAAACCAATCAGAATTCCATAACTTACCAATAACTAACCAAAAATTATTACTCATTACTTAATCATATTTTTATAACCAACAGCTAGGTAGTTAATGATATGCACCACTTTCCGAGAAGTCAACTCATCAATATGACGAACGACGAAAAAATGACAATTGTTAACTGGTACTCGAGAAGTGTCAACATGAATAGTTTCGCACCATTCTCGCTAGTTGGGGAGCCCGCGACCTTACCAGCATACAAAGGCGGGCGGCTCCTTATGCAAGGCGAGGCATGCGCGGTCAGCGACTCGGGCCCCCCGCCCCCCGCCCCGCGCGCCCTGTGGGCCCCGGCCACGTGCGTCGGTGCCCCCGCGCATATTTACCGCGAAAATGGCCATTTCCATGAACCCGCCGGAACTTTTGACGCTCGTCAAATATTTTATCCAAATTGTTATCGTGACGACTCGCGTTTTATTATTATCGCCGTACATAAGCGTTTGCTTCGGAAGTTTTTATTACTGAACGGTTTTTATTAAGTTGCCAGTTGCCACATAAGTGAACGTCTTCTTTTACTTTATAGAGTAACTAGCGGCCGCCCGCGACTTCGTCCGCGTGGATGTCGGTTTTCATTATACGAATGTTTTTTCCCGCTAACTCCCGTTCCCGTGGGAATTTTGCAATATCCTTTTGCAACTAAGCATCAAGTTTACTAAGGGACCTGCATGCCAAATTTCAAGCGTCTAACTCAAGTAGTTTAGATTTTCCATACAAACTTCCACCCCCTCATTTCGGGGAAGTGGGGGGTTGGAATGGGCAAAAAGTAGCCTATGTTCTGTCTCAGGGTCTAAAGATTGTCTGTACCAAATTTTATCAAAATCGGTTGCGAGGTTTAAGCGGGAAAGCGTAACAGACAGACAGACAGACAGACAGAGTTACTTTCGCATTTATAATACTAGCGGCCGCCCGCGACTCCGTCCGCGTGGATTTCTTTTTTTCGAAATAAAAAGTAGCCTATGTTCTGTCTCAGGGTCTAAAGATTGTCTGTACCAAATTTCATCAAAATCGGTTGCGAGGTTTAAGCGGGAAAGCGTAACAGACAGACAGACAGACAGACAGGCAGAGTTACTTTCGCATTTATAATATTAGTTGGGATTAGTTGGGATGTTCGTTTGAATTTAGTTTTTCAAAAACTTATAACTTTTTATTATCTAACTAATAATTCTGCGATGTCAATTATTTTTTTATGCTTTTGTCATTATTTAATCGTGGTTCAAGCCATTATAATATTTCCTTTTTTGATTGAATGTGTAAATATAAACATTAAAGGCTCATATATTTATTTAGAGTCACGTCAACGTCGTAAACATAAGCTGTTAATAGACATTATGTCATTATGACAATTTTTCTCTAGACTAATCATCCTAGTTGGCAATTACCCGGTATGAAATCTAGATAATCTCGCATGTAGAATGAGTCCTCGGGCTTCTTTCTCCGTGTGTTGGGTAACTGGGAGACGCAATCAGCTCTTGATGTAACCACAGGCCCGCAACCTTTCCGTTGACGCAACGATCGGTCCTACGGATAAAACACAGAGAACAACAGTAAGAAGATAAGACTTCAACGATTAAATAGCTAAACTCCTGTGGTTGCTAATAAAATCAATTTTGGTGAGGGTTCGTCTGAAATAATTGTAACTTGCTTCAGAAATAAAACATATCCAGAAAAAACACACACAAAAAACGTGCATTTTGATATCCTAATACTTATAATAAATATCCCCTACAAAATATTTCAACAGGATGCATTTATTGCACTCGTAATCCTGAAAGGTTATAAGTCGTAGAAGCACATGAATTACATTACATCCGATTCCTAAAGTTTCGATCTCAAACAGAGAAATCAAATTGTTTCGGGTATTGGAATATCAACAACTGGCAGTCCAATGATACCGATATTAAATTATTCAACTCCGACGTACCTCATCGAAGCGTATTGTATCCTGTTGAATACCGGGAATATGGCGACTTCTTTGACATTGACCGCTTTCGTAGAATAGTCATAAAACCTGTTGGGTTCAACATCAAGGTAAGGCTTGTTGGTCACATTATTTTCAGGGTTGAACTAAGGACTTCCTATTTCAAGACAAACGGAATAGGATACAAACTATCTTATTCATCTTTATTAGGTACAGCCAGCAGTGACGGAGTAAACCTTAATCAAATTAAGCAATTGCCTAGGTCATCACGTCTGGGGGGCAACAGAAGAAGTACAAAAAAAGCACAAAATACTTGTTGACATACGGATAGTAGGGCCACAGGCGTGGATTGCTTAGGGCGTCAAGTAGTCTTAATCCGTCACTGACAACCAGCCCAACCCCTAGATAGCCCATTCCTCAGCTGGCGGCATTGAATACCCTCACTACTTATTTAGGTAAGCGATTGCTTCGAACTGTTGACTTCGTGCTTTTTAATGTTACTTCACTGTGAGCCCTTTATATTGCGCTTACACTTACAGTGCCTGCAAACAGTGTCAGGCGTGCCTTTACGGAAGTACCTACAGAGATTACGTAAATCTGAAATACAACGGCCCATTATTTTTTATTAGTTGGTTTTGAGAAATATAGTTGAAACACTGAGAAAGAATAACAATTAGAGCGTTAACAGTAGTTGGAAAGAGAATTTATTATTGCTCGGAGTATCGCAGGGCTCGATGAAGCAATCTACCTTCTGGAGATTGCACGAAATCATTCAGGTTAACTCGAAATAAACAACACTCCAGGAATCATGTCTATCTATGAAGATAAAACGAATGTAGATCTGCACGAAAATTCCTAGTGACATTCTAGTTTTCTTTGTCTGATATAGTAGTGACTCTACTGAGTATGCGTCATATTCAAAGGAACGTCGATGCATTTGTCGTATGTATTCAACTGACACAGTGCATGTTGAGAAGCTATATGCGTATGTATTTATTTAAATAATAAAACTGTCAAAGGGACGTAACCAGCTCCCGGACACACTTAAAATGCTGAAAGCGCTGCGTGCCGCTTTGCGATTCCCGATGCGCGCCGCATTGGTCATTATTTTAAAAACAACACACAATCGTTGACATAATCGCACCTCCATATTGGGCAAAAATACATTGTTTAGTGTGTGCCCGAACAATAGAGTTAACAGTAAAGCTGCTTCTTATTCCGTTCGGATACGGACGCGGGCGACCGCTTGGAGTCTGTAAATTCCGTACATTGTAATTCAGATTGGATGTCGAAACGCACCGCGAACTTTGACTTCACAGGCTCCAGCTTGGCTAAGCAGTTGTCAACTAGAACATGTTAAAACACCCGAAAACTCAAAAGCTGTCTCTGTAAAGGGAACTCATTTATCGCCAAAAAATGACGTAACTCATTCATTGCATAATTTAATTTATAGAATTGCTAGGAATACATTTTTTAACTAGCTCTTGCCTATATTGGAATTTTAGTAATATGAGGGCATTAACGTTGAGTATTTAACAAAGTATTTTAAAAGCTTGTTAAACACCACAAAATTCTTTAAGTCTGTAACTAGATTTAAGCGTCGACTTGAGAAAATTCCTGATTTAATAGTAAACTGTAGATCCCGTTTCAGAAAAAGCCATTATTGTTAAATGGCCAACAGTCAAACGCGGGATTCTAGGAAGCGACATCGTTAGCATCTTCCGCGTCTCCACCCACTTTATTAATCAGTAAACGTCTAGCGGCCAATAAAAGTGCGGCATTTATAGACTGGCCGTATAAAACTCATAAATTTAAGCCAAAAGAATGGCGATACCCGTCCAACATCAGAGAAACGGATTTCAAAGGCACGCCGTTTTTCATTGACTCCATAAACTCAGGTGTTTATAGGATATTGTCATTTTTGCGTTTCTTTTACGCCGTTGTTGGGTACGGATATATTTAGTGGCTTAATGATGTTGTACGACCTAATGATATTGTAACAATAAAACTTGTCGTTAATGGGTTTTAATGGGTGATTCCGCGGACACTAAGTACTCGCCTCAGGTGCCATTGAAACAACTTCCTTTAAGTTAAGTAGGTATGTAGGTATATTGTCTCATTCTTACGCGAAGTATTTTTTAACGTAATGTGTATTATAATTAAAAACCTTGATAAACTAGTATAAAAAAGTATTACGTTTTTTAACCATAATTTCTTCAACTATAATCCTGTGTATTGATAAAAAATATTTTTTATTGCCCAGGCCACGGTTTTAAAACAGTTAAAAATATTTATTACCTAGTGCTAACAATGTATTGTTTTATTTTCTACATGTTACAGAGCTTGGATATGTTTTGTGCCTTACATAACAGCCGACCTACCTGTAAATTCACAACCTGATACCAACTCATAATATTTAGACAACACATCAAATTCGCGACACCTTTGTAACTAGAGCTGATAAAGAAACGGCATACACTTCGCTTGCAGCTTTTGTTTGACAACACGTCTCAAATTATAAATTGTTCGCAGGCTTTTATATCATGAATCGGCAATTTTATACACAAGTGCCGAATCTTTAGTTTTCGTATCAAGCAATCAAAATAGAACATGATTTCTTTATGTCACTACAAACGGATGCCGAACTTTTGTCATAGCTTTTGTGATCCGCCGAACGCACCGGAAAAAATTGAAAGCTTTGTCGCGGTACGTATGTTCGGTGAGAAAAACTTTTTTCGGGAGCCCAGGAGTGTTTTGTTTGTTCAAAAAAATTCATGTCACAAAAATCGGATTACACAAGCTAACCTTTGATCAGGGCGAATACAAAACGTGCAAATGAATAGCTGTTGCATTATTATGTTGCGTTGCTATTTTTCTGTCGTTGCAGCTCGCCGTGCCACGAAAATTGAGGTGTGTGCCATTCTTTAGTAATAAATACATACTTAGATAAAGTAATGTATCCTCGATTTCTGGTCATTATTTGGCTTAATAAAATTTCTAGTACTTATTAGGTGTCGATAATGGTAAGAAGTCTGTCTTAAGTCTTAATGTAGGTCAAAATTTCTGTGCAAGGAACTTTATTATTAATTTGTGTAAACAACTAGGAAGGTTTGCTAATCATTTGCTTCCGACTTACTGTTCTTGAGGAAGAAAAGTTATATCTACCTAGGGGTATAAATATACTACATACCTACCTACTGCACGTCATGTAACTTTCTCATCACTTTATTGTACTTAATTCCCCAAAAAAATAAATAGGCGAAAATACATTTCGAGAACACGTCCCTAACTGCCTCAGACAGATAGTATCGGCATTCTTCTTGTTGACATTTCGAGCGCCGACGCGACGTTCAATTCCGTGGTCATTTAGAGGTGAAGGCCACACAGGCTCTAAAGAGCTTGGTGTGCTCGACTGCCCGCGTAGGTATTTTCCTTCAGCCCATCGCCTCCATAGGGTGGACTGCACATGCACGCTTGGGCGTACCCAGGCTAGGGTAGCCCCCTCCTCCGCGGGCAGCTGCCCCCTCCCTTTGGATAATGTTGACATCCCTACTAAGTATATTATTAAGTGACAAAAATTAAGAAAACGCATAAGTACTTGGCTTTAGTTTGCAATATAAAATGTTTACCACTCAGATAGGTAGGTAATTAAAATTACAAGTAGTTTAAATTTTTATAAACACTTACCTAGTTCATTAAAATCTGGTTTGCCCTGCGCATCAAAATAAACCAATGCTCCTTAGTACCAACCATACACAGCTCTAAGTACATCGAATTAAATGAATCTTCTTGCAACGTCAATGTCTTAATCCAGGAAATCCATTATCCAGGTTAAACCCTGGCGCTATTTCTAATCAAGTGAAAAGTAAAACTTATGTCGTAATTTAATCATTGTTAGGCAGTTTATGAGAACAAGGCGGCATCAGAATGTTTAACAAAGGTTTGATTATGGTTTCATCGTCGTCGCCCAATATTTTAGAAAAGTCAAAGAAAAAAGCATTACTCGAATCCCAGTTATACACGTATTGATTGATATGACGGTACCAGAAACCTTCTTTCCATCCCTGCACCAGGAAGTGACAGCACACAGTTTTATTCACTAAAGAAAACTTTAACCACCAGTTGGCTAATTTTGTCACTGTAGTGTCATCTAGCGTAATTTTTTCTAACTAAAAATATATCATGTTCTGTAAATACTAGAGTCATCTAGCGGCGAGTAGAAAATTTAACTTTCCGCTGGCTGCCTAATAAATCCGGAAGATGTCATACCTAGTTATTTTTGGACAAACATTGAAAATAAGATTTTATTCAATATCATCTTTAATATTTTTTATGGTTATTTGATTTTTAAAAATAATTACCTTAATTCAAGTCGATTATCAATCTGCAACAGACAATCAAGTTTAAACTTCAACTTCAACTTCAGTTTAAAATCTGACAGTCTGAAGGTGAAGTGACAGAAAATGACAGTTCTTGACGTTACTTACCCCCCGCTCCGAGCTTTTTGCATTAGAATCCGACCGAAATCGATCAATTTGTTTGTTTGAAATGGAAACTGTCAATGTAAATGGAATTTAGTAATCTAAAAAAGTAATTTCAGGTAATAAATGTATCAAAACTGGATATTACCGAAAGATAAAATGCAAAGTACCATCAAAGAGTTGCTAGACGCCCTGGGGTAATGTTTAACATTTATATTTTAGAGGTTGGTTGATTGTTATTGTAATTGGCTATAATGCGGGTTTTATTTAATTTGCAGATGTAGTTTAGAGGCCGATACAGTTTTAGACTATATCCAGAATGACCCGAATTACGGTAATAGCAACTTATCGTCCAAACAAGTGAATGAGTTTGCACAAAGATTGGCGCTAAAAGCTTCAAACGCTAAAACATTTCTCAAAAAATATGAAGACCTAAAAAACCGCAAGTAAGTCTGCATATTTAATTCAATAAGTTTAATATTATCGACTAACTAAACATCTTATTTTTCTCTATCATTAAATTGGTTTGCTAAACTTTACACTGAAATAGACAACAGCATTACACATTGAACACATGATGGTTAATAAGCCTGTATAAAATATTTTGTTAAAAGAGCACTATTCTTCATCATCACAATACAAGTTTACTCAAAATAAATTTTACAAACAGTATGTAAAATACAACCCATAGGTTTTTATGCCTTGATTTATTCAAAACATTTCTGTTCACCACTTTTTTATTTGAATGTCTTTATATATTTCAATTATTTTTGCAGCACAGACAATTTGCCTGACATAATTGCACTATTTTACAAATTGGTGTGTGATGAGAAGAAGGCAAAACATAGTAAGCCGAAGGTAGCTCCTAAACCTATATTAGGTGACAATAAACACCAAATCACAAAAGAAGACCTGCCACAGGTAAAGATTCTTTAAGTAATAGTGAATGTTCTGTAATGTCAATAAACATTTTAAAGTAGAATAAGATTTTATGACCATCATCACATTACTATATAAAGTAACCAGCCTGGTGAGGACCAGAAGCCTTTCTTTGACTGTGCGAGGGCACAGTCAAAGAAAGGCTTACTTACATGTGCAAGGTTTATGTATTAAACACCAGAACCTACATCATGAATCACTCTATCTGATGAAAAAAACGCATGAAAACTGGTTACATAGTTTTTAAGATTTAAGCATACAAAGGTATAGACAGAAGAGAGCAACTTTGTTTTATACTATGTAGTGATTTATTATAAAGGATTTTACTTACCATAGCAAAGTATAGTTATAAACATTGTTATTTTAGCCCCTACACAAGTAATAATAATTTTCCAGATAAAAGATAAGCTGCTTAAAGCAGTGGATGAGAGTAAGAAGCTAGTCATGAAGTCATTTGAGGAAAAAGAATCTAAGCTTCGTCCGAACTGGTACAGCAGTCTTGACCTGCCGAACTGGCAGAAAGATCATCCGGCAATGTCATGGGACTTTCCTAAGGAACCCTTGCCAATCATTGCATCTCTGGGTAAGTTGTTACAAGACAGCAAGGTGTAAAAAAACATCATTTTTTAAATATATTTTATTTTATTTATTATTTATTATTATTTATTTTATTTATTATTTTATTTATTATTGAGCATTCACAAACTAAGTTCATCCTAGTAAAGAATTATGGTTTCAGATCCTTTTTTTGCAGTAAAAGGTAGCCTAGGTTCTTTCTCAGGATCTGAGAATTGTCCGTAACAAATTTCATCAAAATCAGTTTAGTGGTTTAAGCGGGAAACGCGTAGCAGACAGACAGACCAAGTATTAGTATATTAGTAAAGTTTTAGGATATGAGTGGGGTCTTACTCACATCAAATGACATTGAAGATAATTAATTTTTTTTCCATCCAGCTGGAGTACCCCTAGCATCACAAGAGAATATAATAATAGATGAACTATTGTATGTCTTCTCTGGCATATCTGGCAACTACATTGTCCACCAACCAGTGAAAGAAATGTATGAACCTCGCACGTTCCTGATCTGCGAGGATCTGGATGATGCATTAAAGCAGATGGTCCAGCAAATGTTGCCGTTGGCTTCCAACTACTCTATTGTAAGAAGATTCATAGAGAACTGTGACATGTGGTCCGGTCAAGTGCTGCATGCGTTGGTTGCAGCCATTGAGATTTTGCTGAAGGATTATTATGTAAGTATTTTGGAATAATTTATAATATGTAACTGTCATAAAATTGAATTTTAATGAAAATATAAAAAAAATTTCTGCAGTAGCTTGCTCTTCATATAAAGATGTGAAATAAACTGACATATCATGAAATCTTTATATGTATAAAATGTTTAACTTTGCATTTAGTAAGTGATTGAATTTAGACTTTTATTTGCAGACAATGATTGCCCAGTTGGAGACCGAGCACATGTCATCTAATTTGACCTTACAAAAATTATGGTACTTTGTCCTTCCAACCATGCACACTATGCAAGTCCTTGCCGGCATTGTCACAGAGATTGGGAAGGTAAGTGAAAATTTTGACGGGTAAATGTTTGTGTGATGAACTTTGGCATTTTCATTTGTTTGGCACTTCAGTCATGGATGTTTAAAAATTATAAAAGTTTGTCTATCAGTTCCTTAGCATCCATAGTACAAGCTTCAAGCTCAATTTCAAGGTAAGCATTTGGTGTGTTAGTCCAATGCATTTATGCATTTATTGGTAGGAACGATTCACCAGGCTGAGGCAGGCTCATTTTGCCAAGTTTTCAGCCATTTTACAAGCGCATAACATTCATCTTATGGAGGCAAATACATATTTAGTTTTAACCTATCAATGAGATTTCACCTGTATGACTAGGATTTGAAAGTTCAAATTACCGTGTCCATAGTAGTTTATCTCGCAAAGTAAAGGTTGCGGTCAGTGTCACCTGTGCGTGCGACAAGGGCATAAGGTTCAATTTGTCGTGCCACAGAGTAGCGTGTGCGGGTGCGCGGCGCTGCCGGGCGACGCGCGCTTTTTAATATCAACATATTTTATTCCAACTTGTCAATGTGATTTCATCTGTATGACTAGGATTTGAAGGTTCAAATTACCGTGTCCAAAGTAGTTTATCATGCAAAGTAAAGGTTGCAGTCATTGTCACCTGTGCGACAAGGGCATAAGCTTCAAGTTGTCGTGTCACAGAGCAGCGTGCGGGGGGGCGCGGCGCTGGGCGTTCTGCACGCGCGCGGCGCGGCGCTGCCGGGCGACGCGCGCGTTTTATTATCAACATATCTTATTTAATATTTTATTCCAACTTGTCAATGTGATTCCATCTGTATGACTAGGATTTGAAGGTTCCAATTACCATGTCCAAAGTAGTTTATCTGGCAAAGTAAAGGTTGCGGTCATTGTCACCTGTGCGACAAGGGCATAAGGTGCAAGTTGTCGTGCCACAGAGTAGCGTGCGGGGCGGCGCGGCGCTGGGCGTGCTGCACGCGCGCGGCGAAGGACTCGAAGGTCAAAATACTGCGTCGAAAGTATTTTATCTTGCAAAGTAAAGTTTGCAGTCATTGTCACCTGTGCGACGAGGGCATAAGGTTCAATTTGTCGTGCCACAGAGTAACGTGCGGGGCGGCGCGGCGCTGGGCGTGCTGCACGCGCGCGGCGCGGCGCTGCCCGGGGACGCGCGCGCGCAGGACCTGGCGCTGTTCCTGGCCGAGCGCGCCTGCCGCCCCTACCTCGCCGTGCTCGACCGCTGGATCCACCAGGGCGCCATCCTCGACCCCTTCCAGGTAACGGAATCCTCTTTTGTTTCCAGGGGGAATAAGTTTACGCGCCGTAGATGATGGCTAAACAAGACCTGCTGGAATGTCGTCAAACTGAAAATATACTGAACTTGTACCATACCACCCTTAACTTTTCTAAAGAAGTAAAAACATGACTTCTTATGTAAATATATTTTTGTTACTTTGGGCAATTCAATAAACTTTGACCCAATGTAAAATCACCAGGTTGATCAATTCAATATTGTACCTTGGGCTCTGAAGCAATGGACAGAGATAAACCCTTTGGTCCACGTTGGTAACTAATCGTAACCGGCTTCGAACACGGAATTTTTCCTACTTTCATAAGCAGCTACGAAAAAAACTGTTGCGTCACCCGGTGGTAAGACGCAAAGATAATGATGATGAGCCATCACATTTTAGATAAAACATTTATTGAAGTCAAAAATTATTGTATTTTTCATAAAATTATTATTTTCTGCATCAGGAATTCATGATAGAAGACAATGAACTGATCAACAAAGAGGAACTTCCCGTAGACTACTCTGCCGACTACTGGGAGAAACGATACAGCATACAGAGGGATCGAGTCCCCAAGTTCCTTGAAAAATACACTGATATCATACTTAGAACTGGGAAGTATCTGAACGTCATCAGCCAATGCGGTAAGTCTATAAATTGACCTGTATCTTTCACTGTTCATACTCATTTCTATAATATGTTTTCATAAACTCGAGGCAAAAAAAATACCAACTCATCTCTTATTGATTTCAACAGGTAAACCAATCACTAAAACGAACACGGAAGAAATAAAATACTCACTCAGAGAACAAAACTATGGTGCCATTATACAAAAAGCCTACGCTTATGCCAGCAAATCATTGTTAGAGCTCTTACTCAAAGAATACGATTTGATGGGAAGACTGAAATCTGTCAAGAACTACTTCTTGATGAGCCAGGGAGATTTTATTGTTCAATTCATGGATGCTACGGAACAAGAGCTGTCTAAAAAGATTGATGATATCATTCCTTCAAAGCTGGAGTCTTTATTGGGACTTTGTTTGAGGTATATTGAAAGGAGACTATTATTTTTATGACAATAAAGCATCAATAAATTAATGATTTGGTAATAATAACGGGCTACATGTTATTCTGAGAGGCCTATGTCTAGCAGTGGACTGCAATAGGCTGATGATGATGATTAGCTTGTTCAATCTTACAAAAATAATTTTATTTTTCAGGCTTTCTGCGGCTAGTCATGATCCGTATAATGAAGACATGCGAGTGGAGTTGTTGCCATATGATTTGCAGTTCCAGATGTTTAAGATTTTATCCATTGAGACTGAAGAAGAAAAAGGTAAAAATTATACTACACCTTTCTTTTACAACAACAGTGTATCAAGCTATATCCATTTTAATTTATAAATTTTCTGGTAAATCATAAAAATCTCTAACAGTCTACAATTATTAAAGCCCTACTTCCCTACTTATATTATAAACTAGCGGCTGCCCGCGACTTCGTCCGCGTAGATATCGGTTTTGATACAAATGTTTCTTTCCCGCTTACTCCCGTTCCCGTGGGAATTTTGCAATATCCTTTTGCAACTAAGCATCAAGTTTACCAAGGGACCTGCATGCTGAATTTCAAGCGTCTAACTTAAGTAGTTTAGATTTTCCATACAAACTTCCAACCCCCATTTTAGGGATGTGGGGGGTTGGAATGAAAAAAGTAGCCTATGTTACTCTCCATCCCTTCAACTATCTCCACTTAAAAAATCACGTCAATTCGTCGCTCCGTTGTGCCGTGAAAGAAAAACAAAAATACAGACAGACTGACAAATACACTTTCCCATATATAATATACTAGCGGCCGCCCGCGACTCCGTCCGCGTGGATTTCTTTTTTTTTCAAAATAAAAAGTAGCCTATGTTCTGTTTCAGGGTCTAAAGATTGTCTGTACCAAATTTCATCAAAATCGGTTGCGAGGTTTAAGCGGGAAAGCGTAACAGACAGACAGACAGAGTTACTTTCGCATTTATAATATTAGTTGGGATTAATACGAAAGTAACTTTGTCTCTCTGTCTGTATTTAGATGAAATTTGGCACAGACAAACCTCTTGAACCCTGAGAAAGAACAAAGACTACTTTTAATTGTGAAAAAAAGGGATCTGAAATCGACGCGGACTACGTCCCAGGCGGCCGCGAGTCAGGAATAGTTCTTTTCCTTAAATTATTCTTTATTGCCAGTAAAAAATAATGAGTATGAAAAAGTGAAACTGATCAATTAAGTAATGAAATAAAACTAAATTTAACCCAAGAAAACATTATGATCATTAGTGCCAAAACTTAGCCATTTACATTGGACAACTTATTCCATGTGTAACGCTCAGAATACAGAATAAACCAGAAAGAGCTTTCAATCAAATTTCTATGGAACGCGTTGTGTCCAAAACGTCTTGTCCCCCTTGCGTCACCCACCCGCGTAGTGATACCAACGCTCGATGAAGTTACAGTTTTTAAGAAAATTCTAATTTCATGTACCTCGGTGCTGCTACAGTAATTTGAGAAAAACGTTTGAACAATAATGTTTTTTCAAACAATTATTTCAAAAGTAACTAGGCTTGACCATCTAGTTTGTATAAATGCATCTAATTATTCAATTTATTTTGAAACTTTGTTTGTTTGGATGTTTGTCTGTCAATTACGCTGAATTTACTGGACGGATTTAACTGAATGAAATTGAAATTGTGTGCAGGTGGGGTATGGGGTGACTTGGGTGATAAGCTACTTTTTATCCCGATTAAAAATGCTCCCATGGGATAAACCAAAATCCACGCGAATGAAGTAAAAGGATATTGGAAAAAAAATGAGAAAGTTTTTAAAGTTTATTTCGTTTGAATATATTTAGCAACAATATAATATGATACGCCTACATTATAAAATATGCTATACATCAGTCGAAAGTGGATAAATAAAAAGCACATGTTCAGAATTATTCAAAAACAAAATGTGACAGAAAAACCAAATCTAAAACATTTTTTTCCACATATGATATATGTTGTGACAACACTTACAAATGGTATGTGTTTCTTTTAAGCAAATATACTTAATTCAAGAAAATGTATTGAAATAAGTCCTGTAAAAATTTGGGTAATTTGTGGCAACACGCACAAAAGGTACACATAATTTTCATGACAGTTAAATTACGAAAAATAAAATTCAATATTTTAATAGAATGGACTGCAAATGTGATAATTACAGATGAACCGTAATCCCAACATTTTTTTTGGTAAACCCGGTAGCACTTTTGCAAGTGGGAACGACAGAGGACGGCATAATTATTAAAAAACTAACAGCTGCAATCAGATGTCAACAGTGCGGGCGTCGGCCATTGACTAACTGACAATTTAGTCGACCACACCTATTAGGTGTACTGCGAACATCTTCAGACATGAGCGCGTTGACGGTTTCTGGTTTATTCTGTATTCTGAGGTGTAACGTAAATTCTTATGTTTGTTTTAATTTCAGAATACAAACAAAACAAAGACTGTCCGCCTCTAACGGGCATCGAGACGTTCTCGTTCGGCATGGAGGTGAAGTGGCCGGTCTCTCTGATCCTCAACCACAAGGCCATCGCCTGCTACCAGATGATCTTCAGACACCTCTTCTATTGCAAACATGTGGAGAGGCTGCTTTGCAGGTCAGACATTTTTTTTTTATGTGAGACGCGGCAAACGAGCTAGCGGGTCGCCTGATAGTAAGCAATCACCGCCGCCCATGGACATCCGCGACACCAGAGGTATCGTTGATGTGTTGCCGGCCTTAACCCCATACCCTCCCCAACTGAGCTCTGGCAACCTTTCTCACCAGCAGAAACATAGCACAACAGTTACGAATTGCTACTTCACTGCGGTCTTCGGTAAGGTGGAGGTACTTCCCCAGACGAGCGGCTCATTCGAGTGGAGTTTCCACAAAGCTCTACCTCTCTTAAAAAAAATACCGCTTTTATTTTTATACTTTATATATAAATATGGCATGTTGAAGTGCTCGATAGTGCAGTGGTTAGAGCACTCGGCCTGCGATTGGAAAGTTAAGCAACTTTCGCAGAGGCTAATCATCGGATGGGTGACCGAAAAATTTCATCTCGAGCTCCTCCGTGCTTCGGAAGGCACGTTAAGCCGTTGGTCCTGCGCATGATCTCTCTACGCACGTGTCAAATTGCTGACCCACCGAACTATTACAGTGAGGGAATAGGGAGTGCACCTGTGCTTGCGCACTATAACATATCCTGCGTACCGGGCTGTTCCTAAGATCGGCCGCCAGTGTCGAAAACGGCCGGAAGGTTACTTATGAGGCTTAGGCTACTCACCCTCTTAAAACTCACCCAGTGGGTGTTTTCAAATTTTTATGTAAAGTTAATTTCATGACACATTAACATGTTTCTAAGATTAAGTATTAAAGTATGTCTATCCGTTCCCCAGCAGCCAAAGTCAAGCTTCGAGCTTAGTTTGGGGCTAGGCAATTGGTGTGTTAGTCAAGGAATTTATTATTTACTAGCTGACCCGACAGATTTCGTCCTGTCAAAAAAAAACTCTCGCCCCTTGAACTATCCTTGGACGTCAACGAACATTTTAAAAAAATAATTGGACAAATTGGTCCAGGCGTTGTTGAGTTATGCGCTAACCAACAAATTTTGCGATTCATGTTTGTATTATAGTTATTTATTATTTACCATTCCAGAGTGTGGCTGTACAACAAGGTGGTGAAGCGTTTCTCCGAAGCCCGGCTGTACGCGGACGCGTTCGCTTTGCGGCAGCGCATGCTGAGCTGCGTGCAGCACCTGCAGTACTACATGTGCGTCGAGGTCATCGAGCCCTCCTGGTGCCAGCTCATACAGAGCTTGGATAAGGTCGGCTATATTGCTTAAAATGGGCATACGCTTAAAATGGCATATCAAGCGGGATTTTCAGCTCAAATTCAATGAGATATGGTTTAATTTGATGGGGGATCTATTTGGACCACAGTACCCTTATGTGTTATTTAATGGTATATTGAAGTTCTTCAGTAATACCCTTATGAGATAATTGAAAGACCTCAGTCATTTCCTTCTTTTTTAATTCGGGATATATCGCCACCTTCATTGCAAATTAACGAACTTGCAGTTTTTATAAATTTGACATTTCCATAAAAAATTGCACTTATTATTCTGTACCACATAAAGTACAACTTTTGACGGTTTTGAAAATCAAATGTTTTGTAATCAAAGGAATCTATTATTCCTTGATTCATTTGATTCACATCTAGGCATGTCATAAGTTCATAACCGACACAGATGTTAACATATAGAGCACGATTCGATAGAGACCTATGCAAAGATAACTCGGTTGGCAAATGATGGAGACCTTTGCCCTGCACAGGAATATGAAAAGCTTGGATTTTATTTTTAACGGTTGTTTGAATGTACTTGCAGGTGAACAACGTGGACGAGGTGCTGGAGCGTCACAACGACTTCCTGGAGTCGTGCCTCGGCGACTGCATGCTGACCAGCCCGCAGCTGCTCAAGGCCGTCACCACGCTCTGCCTCGTCTGCGTGCAGTTCTGCACCTTCATACAGGTACACCACGCCATGGGTGGATATGTTTTATTGTTTATCTAGCGGACGCCCGCGACTCCGTCCGCTTGGATTTAGATTTCCAATAGCATAAAGCCTTTCTTATCAAATGGACTATCCATCACAAAAAAAAAAAACAAATTGGTCTAGTAGGTCCTGAGATTAGCGCGTTCAAACAAACAAACAAACAAACATACAAACAAACTCTTCAGCTTTATATATTAGTATAGATAGCAATATCCTTGTATCCATTCGGTTATGGCGGCCAATCATAGAGTACGTCCACATCTGACGAACATTTCAAGTCTGTGTGGTACCCACTGTTAAGCAAAGGTAGTGGAGCCTCCATCATGATTTGGGGTTGCACGGCAGGCGTTGGCGATATGTTGCTGTGTAAGAATCAACAGCAACTCGCGAACGTTCATGTTAGGTTCGCTCTCTGTACAAGCATCGTATGAGAGGCACACCAGATTGCAGTATCTGCATGCCCATTCGCGGCGCATTTGTCTAATGTGGACGCACCCTTAGGACGTCTTCAAATTAGAGACGAGAGGAAGCCTTGCTTTGGAGCTTATAAAAAGAAGCGCTGTAGAGGTACGACTATGGCGTAACTGACGTGCGAGACTCGCACTAGTACCCCACATGGCAGGGTGAATTTTAACTTCCTTAATAAACACTTCAATGTCAAGTTAACCTGCATTAATATTGAGATGCAACATCCTTACGCAAGAATTACATGCTCGCCTCGCCTCGCAGAACTTTTCTGAAAACTCGTTGTGGCACGACTGTAGCGCTTCCTCACCCCTCTGATTTGGAGTCGCCCTCACTCAGCCCGGTACTCATGATATATTGTAGTGAAAGAGTGCGTGTGCAGACACTCTGTATTCCCTCACTCGCAAAATTCGGTGGGACAGCAATCTGACAGGCCCGTAGAAAGATGGGCTCAGTATTACTAGATTTCCGAGGCATGGGGGAGACTTTCTAATCCCTCACTCGCAAAATTCGGTGGGAAAGCAATCTGACAGGCCCGTAGAGATTTCCGAGGCATGTGGGGTCATTACACCGCAAACTTTCAAACTCCGAACTCTATCTGAGTTATCCCAACAGGAATACTTACAAAAGAGATGTCCCATCCCAGGCCCGCACCATGTACGTGGTACCAAAAAATCGGTAAAATATTGCTATTTCCATTAAAAATACATAAAAACATTTTTGGCCCGTAGTTTAGTGGCTTAAAAATAAAATCAAATACTTATTTGTTCACTTTACTTCGTAAAGATGGCAACTGTAATTTTTATCTTTACTGGGATTTATCGCTTTGGACCCAGCCTTTTTAGGTCGTTTGTATCCTAAAAATATAAATACTTTGTGAAATAAACTGCATACTATCAAAACAAAAATAAACTGACGGATAAACGACATAAACGTCATTCAAGTTTCAAAGATGCGTCTTGGTATATTTACTTTACTCTATGAATGCGTCCTCCGCCATATTGTACTGAGTTGCAATATTGTGGTATAATTTATTGTTTCAGCCAAAAAACTAAGGTTTTCCATAAGAATTGGAGTGATTAAAACAGTAGTACACTTATTCGCCTATATTTAGGTATAGCGTACATGGACCAGGCCGAGGCTTCATACATTTCTGGGACATATTTTGCGGTCCGACTGCCCAATCTAACATGCGAACCCAGGATCTCCAAGGAATTGTAAAATATATTTATCGTTGCAAATCTTGAAACGCTTGTACACGAGCTTAATTTGCAATTGACACTTATTTCAAGACGGTAGTCGCTTTGACTTATAATTATGACTTAAGCGAATATATCACAATTAGAAATAATGGTAGGTAATATTTATATTGTTTAATCTTTATTACCGAATGTCTCTTCCCAATAATATTTAATTATTTATTCAAAATATTGGCTGATCTGTTTATATGTTATTTATGCCTACAGCTGACCAAATCTAAGAAACGCCTATCTTTGATAATACACAATGCTCGCTCAAGCTCAATATCTGTCAGTATTTCAATCAGTATTAAGGTCGAGATTGATTAAGTAACATCAAAATATAAAAGGCATTTGTTAGATTTAGGGCCGATTTTTCAATCCTCAGATAAACAGAGAGATAGCGTTTATTCCACAGAAAAGAAAGATATTGAATTTTTCAATCGTCAAATAAGACTTACTCGTCCAAATACCCTGTTATCTGAGCATTGAAAAATCGGCCCTAAGTCGACTATAACTAAAATCCCTCAAGCTTACGCGATAGGCATTATTATTTGTAATAATAATATTATTTTTGTATTTTCTTTTAATGCAACCAAAACACGTTAATTGGCAAAAGGAGATGCACAAGTACTTCGTGGACGCAGAGCTTAACAGTATGCTTGGATCAACGTATGACAGTACAGACTATAGCGAGGTATACAGCAATGAAACAGACAGTAATCAGTAATCACTATGGCACATGAGCAGTATCGTAAAGCACTTAACTAAATAATACATTAATAGTAACAGATGTAAACACGGAGTGATTAGAAATGCAACTGTCATCTAGAAATAAGAGCTGGTGAAGGCGCTTGTATTGGTAATAATCTGTTCGTTAAATGAGGTGATATGGAGAAATGGATAATATAGCATCAGAAATTATTTTATAATGGTCCGCTAGCGACCACGGTTGCTGTAACGCAGCCAAAACGTCAATCACTAGTATAGCTATACTACACCATGAATATCGCGTTTAGTCATGTTAAATAATATTATATATGGATAATGGGTTCGATTCCCACGAAATGCAACATCACTCGATATGTCATTTTCTTACTGAAATTCCTGTTAGTGTCATATTATAAACAAGCAGTGGTAAATAAACAATATCTTTAAAAAATACCACTGTTTGTGCCTCTCGACAATATAAATTACCATAAAATCATGTTTCTACCTCGGATTGATTTATTATTTACAAACCTTCACTAGCTTGTAATGAATCTAATTGACAATTGATAAGGTCATGTTAATAATTAAAGAATAGTATCATGACGTACACAATGTAAATACATTGCTTCCATGTAGTATTTGTGATACAAAATCATTCCTAATCCTAATTGCTATTCTTACTATTTTTTTCATGACTTTTCTGTTTTAGATTTCTACGGTGAGTACTATTCTGAGTCTTTATGATTTCATTTATTCAACCATTATTTATATGTAAATAAAGAATGTGCTTGATTTTCACTTCGACATTACCTAACTTATATTCGTTTTGTAATTAATAATTACTCTGATATGGTGACCATAATTCATTTAGATGTTCCATTTACATTTTAAAAGATACCTACATTTAATAAACATTCAATGCAAAAAAACAGATATTGTTATGGTCATTTAATTTACAATTTCATTGCATTACTAAGTAATTTAGACAAAAATCATAGCTTTAAGTATGTAAGTCACCCCTAGTGAGAAATCCCTTCGGAGAAATAGTTCTCAAAAAGACGAATGGCGTCTCAAAAAGACGAATTGCATTAGTGTATAAATTTTTTTCACCAACGTAAACACAATCCGCAACATTGATTTCCAAACCTCTGCCAGACCCTACCTTAGGCTACGTCCGTTTCCCTTGTTGTATTTAATTGCTATGCATTCCTGATGTTACAGTTTATGTGTGACAGTCATTGGTAGGGTGCAGGACGGTACGGTCCTGCTACTAGTGACGTATGTCACAAGTGCGAATAGTTACATGACTTAATGATATGATCTAAATTGTTTTTTAAAATATTTTTACGTACCTTTACTCCCACGGCTACTGTTCTTTAGTATAGCTATATACTCGAATTGCTCTATATAAGGTGTAACAAAATATATTGCAAATATTTTAGGGGACAATCATTTAGTGGAATTGTAATAAATCAGAATGTAAAAAGACAAAGTTAATAGGCAAATTTTCGAGAAAATCAACAAAATTCATTGAGTGGATCATTGAAAAAGTTATAAATTGGGTCTTATACGAGACAGCTGGTCCTGTCTTATCTACTACGGTCGTCCTGCCCCATAAGCAACATGGTAGAGAGGGGGGGGGGCGAAGCTAACAGGATGAACAGAGCTAGTTGGCCAATGCAGGAAATGCCGATTTGGTAGGCATTAACATTTACTTTTTATTATCTGAATTTATTACGTTTCCACTTAACAATTCGCCCCTAAAATATTTGCAGTATATTTTGTTCCACCTTATATAAAGCCCGTGACCACTGCACTTTGTAATGCTATCTGCCATGGTTTAATATCGTCCTTGGGACAGTCTGCAGGCTGTGGCATGGGCGGCCGTGAAGAAAGGGCGGGTAGCGTGGGCGAGGCGGGTTACTACGACTGCACTTAGTAACGCTATCTTCTATGTTTTAACTAGAGGCCGCCCGCGACTCCGTCCGCGTGGATTTCGATTTCCAATATCCTATGTGTTATTCTGATGTATAAGCTATATTGTGGTAAAGTTTCATTCAAATCCATTCAGTAGTTGTTAAGTGAAAGAGTAACAAACATCCATACATCCATACATCCATACATCCACACATACAAACTTTCGCCTTTATAATAGTAGTAGGATATCGTTCTTGTGACAGTCTCCAGGCTGTGGCATTGGCGGCCGTGTAGGAAGGGCGGGTAGCGTGGGTAACTACGAATGCACTTTGTAACGCTATCTATCATTTTATAATATCGTTTTGTGACGCTATCTGTCATGTTTTATGTTATAATATCGTTATTGGGACAGTCGGCAGGCTGCGGCATGGGCGGTGGGGCGGGCACGGCGGGTACGGCTGGTGGAGTGAGTGGGGCGGGCGGGTCGGCGGACTCGTTCGCGCGCTCGGTGTCGCGCTACGGGCTGCGCTTCACGGCGGCGCTGCTGTCCGTGCTCGCCATCATCGAGCGCATGGCGCGCGACAACAACACCAACAAGCTGCTCAACATCTCCGCCAGGTACGAAACTACTTCAGGCACCGTGCAAGAGGGCGGTAAAATCCGGTTTGACAGTAAAATTTGACATTTAGCTTAAAAGTTTCGAATATGAGTCACTAGATGGCAGAATAAGGCACCGTGTTTTTCCGTGGTTTGACAGTAGAATTACCGACATTGAGATTAAAAGTTTTGAATATGAGCCACGAGTTGGCAGACTCATCGCTACGCACGGTGCCTATTCATTTGTTGTATGTGGATAAATGTTTTGTGCGGATGCGAGAGCTGGAAGACCTTATGGTCAAGCCGAGATGCCACTTTCGCTAGCGCGAACTATCGCTTCGTCGCGAATTATATCTCCATCCCGCTCACACAGATACAGTGGCATCTTGGCTAGACCACCAAGCGTGAAATCAGAAAACTAAATAAAATACTCCAGCCATATCGGATTGAGAATAAACGTTAACAATCTCACCGAGGATCGGGCTGAGTGGATAGCCCTAGGAGAGGCGTATGTCCAGCAGTGGACTGCAATTGGCTGATGGTGATGATGTTAACAATCTTTATATGATTCATTTAATTATATAAGAAATGGATTTAAAAATAGGGCGTAGATGTTTAGTTAAAACACATAATCATTCGAGATTCTGAAATGAATGCTATCATTTATTCTTCTTAAAAGAATGGCTTATAGTAACAAAACACGTGTCCAATTTCTCCCTTGTCTAAAATCCTAAAAAAGCTACCAGGATATAAATCATATTTGATATAGCGGCCCGTCACGCGGTTTCACCCGCGTCCCGGGGGAACTACTTCCCGTACCGGGATAAAATATAGCCTATGTTACTCTGGGTGAATGTAGCTTTCCAACAGTGAAAGAATTTTTCAAATCTGCCAAGTAGTTTCGGAGCCTATTCAATTCATACAAACAAACAAACAAACAAAAAATCAAACCTTTCCTCTTTATAATATTAGTATAGACAAAGATGGTAATACCTGTATGTACACTGAATCACCGATAAATAATTGAAAACGATTATTACCTGACCTATGACTATGAATTAAATCGTTAGTAAAACTGACGCCAAACAATTGACCAATAATCGGTTCGCAGGTTGAACTTCAACACGTACTACGTGATGCAACTAGAGAAGTTTTGTTCGGACGACAAGCTCCTCGACGGGGAGAAGAAGCAGCCCGCCTCCTAGCGCAGGGCCGCGCGCGAGCGACACCGCGTCACCGCCGTATAGCACAGCTCGAGACTAAGTGTGAGAACAGTATCATTAGCTAGACAGGTAGTCGGTAGTCTAAATTGTTGAATAACGCCGTTCGAGCGAACCCCAGCCCCGGAACTATACATCAGGCCGTGTACAGAAAGAAAGCTCACGTCATCAAGTGATCTGTCAAGTGTCATCTGAAAACTTATAAGCGCTTACAAGCGCTTGTCAGCGAGAACAGTATCATTAGCTATGCAGGTAGTCGGTAGTCTAAATTGTTGAAAAACGCCGTTCGAGCGGACCCCAGCCCCGGAACTATACGTCAGGCCGTGTACAGAAAGACAGCTCACGTCATCAAGTCATCTGTCAAGTGTCATCTGGAAACTTATAAGCGCTTACAAGCGCTTGTCAGCGCTGGTTCCCTTATACAGAAAAGGAGCAGAGGTGCGATTCACTAAGCGCAAATGTCATAAAAGTCCTTAGTCGCAGCTGCTGTGTAATCGGTGACAGTACTTTTGGTATTCTGTAATAACTATTTAAACGCTGCACGATACTAAAACATTCGAACGAAGTTACGGCTGACACCCCCGTGTAGCACCGGTAAGCGTTTATCAGTTTCCAGCTTTCTTTCTGTATACGGCCTCAGGCATGAAAACAGTATCATTAGCTATACAGGTAGTCGGTAGTCTAAATGAGGGTGATTGCGATTGAAAATCCGCTAAGTGGCAGTTGGTAGGCGTAGGGTCTAACTAACTGGTATGTGATTGGTGAATTTTGACATCACATTAACAGATATTATGTCAAATTCACCAATGACAGCAGTTAGTCCTCACGCCTATGTATTGCCATTTAGCGGATTTGTCAATCGCAAACACCCTCATTGTTTGATAACGCATTTTGAGCGGACCCACAGCTCCAGAACTACACGTCATGAGTGAGAACAGTATCATTAGCTATACAGGTAGTCGGTGGTCAAAATTGTTTGATAACGCCGTTGGAGCGGACCCCCAGCCCCGGAACTATACGACACGCGTAAAAAAGCAGTATTAGTTCCTATACATAAAGGTAGTCTAAGTGGTTTGATATTGTTATTTGAGCGGAGAAGACCCAGACTATATGCGGCACTTGGGAGATCAGTATCATTAGCTTTAGTCTAAATTGTTTGATAACAATATCTGAACGGACCACAGCTCTATACGTGGTCTAGTTTGATATCGCCGTCTGAGCAGACCACAGTACCCGGACTAAATAATTTACATTGAAGTACAATACACTAAATAGTTTATATTGAAGTATTATTGAATGGCACGAAATTTGATTTTTTTATAATGTCTACAAAACTAAACGGCTTCAAATATTATTTTTCCAATCATCCTCGTACAATGATTTAGAAGTACAAATCCAACGACATCGATACAAAATCATAGTTTTCCTAAATGGTACATAATATTATTTTGAATTTTAATTAGTATAATAATGTTTCGCAATCAATTTGTTTCAAATACGATGTACGCTGAAAGAGTGTCAGTGTAACATTTTAATTTTAAAACTGATATTAAATTAAATTGTCCTATTCTGATGATCTGTTTTCTTTGGGTACATGAGAAATAAATAATTCCCATTATTTTTAGTATTATATTTATCGACATTAGCAAAGCAAAAAGTGTTTAATTTCCTGATTAACATCGACATTTTACACAATAACCTCATAGTAAAATCATCTTTTTTGGTAGATTGTGTCATTTTGTGAATTTAGTATGTCATTTATAAATATCCATTAGAATTACGCCACGAACATACCTTCCAGTTAAAATCAACACTAAGTACAAAATAATCATCCTAAATCATCAAATGAATAAACTGAATAGTTACAATAACTTTAGTATGTATAATATGTGTCAGTATTTTACTAAAACATTTTTAAATATTGACTAATTGAAACAAGTCTTATATCGTCTATCAAAAAAAAGCTCGCGAAAAGCAATAATTTTAGGAACATAAATATTTTTGGAAATAGCGATTAAGATACTTAATATAAATGTAATAAACTAAATACACACAGACGTGATATCATTAAGGTCACACACTAACTTACTTAGTTATACCACCCTAATTTAAATTCATTACATATACGCTGTTTTTTTATAATAGCACAAGTACTAAAATTACTAAATTAAATAGGGTTTAATAGAACAATATTCAGACCAAAACTGAAATCTCATTCCTTGCCATAATTTAGATTATATAACTAAAATATTGCCATGACATTTGATCTGATGTTGTTAGAAGTTAGTAACTGTCACAATAATTTTAATGCTCCAAAATAGTAAGTAACTAGTATTTTAGAACAAAATTGTGAAAATTGTAAAGACATTGTCGAAACGGTAGAGTAAAAGTACGATTAGTTAAGGAACCATAGAACTTTTTAATTACTGTGCTTCCGTTTCTATTGCCTTCCCTTTTGTCACTTCTGAACCTTTTATTGATATGATATCTGGAAATCTCGTGAGGAAAGGTTGCATTTAAGCCTAGAATAAAAATTTACAATTGTTATTTGGCTGTGTTTTTGCCTAATTTATAGGAATCTTTGTTGTAGAGTGCCATGTTGTTATACGCCTATGTTGGTTTATCCTACACACATTAAACTGTTGTCTGTTTGAGGAACCCACCTTTTAAAACTATGTGAACTTATATTTTGTCATTATAGTATGTTTCACATAAGATGATCTCTGGGGCAGGTGTACTTTTTATACGAAATTAAACTTTATTTCAAAGCAATAAGCTCCACGAACTGTTTTTATGAATTTCCTTCGAACCGTCAATTGTCACCGGAATCATCTTAGGAGAAATGGACTATAATTATGAATTTGACCTTTGAAGTTTCTGTTATTACTCGATTTAATGTGAATGTTCAGTGTTACTGATTTTTGGTCACTTTTATGTGGTCTATAAAACATGTCTCCAATATGAAACTATATCTCAGCTGAATTAATAAATAATACCTTTTATTAACTACTTTAATTATATTAATTTCACTTGGCAGATAATGTGCTCTACTTACTCTTTTTTATTTTATGAAATCTGTCATTAATTCTGGTGTAAATACCATCGATATTATTTTTTAATTGCAACAATAAATAAATAATTTACTCTCTACCACTGCATTTTATTCCGGCTTTTTTATTAAGAGTCATCTTCCGTTACATTATTAACTGTTTCGGTTAACATACACTTAATAAAGTTCAAACTAATACTCGCCTTATCATGCTCAAGTGAATACCAGGCTTTCATCTAAGTTTTAAGTTTTAAAGGACAAATAAAAATAAGTCTGTTAAAATTTAAACTTTTATTAACATGTCGTTTAAGATTCAGCAACATAATTATAATAATGTTAACATCAAGCACACCGCAATTCACAACAATAAACATTAGTATAAAGACAAATGCTTTTCATGTTTAATAATATACATTATATTCGTACTTAATTATTTGTATTACGTATAAAAAATTAGAAGCAATAAAACATAAAATAATTTATGTCTCAAAATGAAAGTTAATCTATTACGAAAAATAATATAGGTACTTTGTATGTTATGCTTGTGTGAAATTGACAGTTTGCAAACACATCTTTTCAGTTCGCTATGCAGAGAGTATAAACTAGTCTCGGGGACTTTAATGACATACAATTAAAATAAAATCTTTTTGTGGACTAGGCGCTTATGAGTCAGTAGTAAAAAGGTGAATATTGTATATTAGATAAAAAATATTAAAAATAAATATTTTAACTTATAGCTAACGGAATTTTAGGTGAAGGAATATTATTTGTTAATACTTTCGCTGTGATTCCAAGGCCTGTAAAAGTTTTTTTAGGACGTTTTCCATGTTTTCTAATTTAGCATCATTTTCGGTCAGCTTTGCTTTGATCTCATCAAATTCTGATACATTAGTCTTTTTACTTATAACGATTTTAGCATTTTTTACAATTCTCCGCTCCAGTTTGTAGTTTTGACAACGCTCAAAACAACATCCTCCGCCTTCAATATCTTCAAAATCGTCACCGAACTTGCCCAAAGGTTCGGCATGAGGAATTTCAATGATGTTGTCTTGGTTTGGTTTCACAATAATCCTGTATTTTGGCAGGAAATGGGGGAAGAGGCATACTCGCTTAGCGAAAGGTTTTATACACAACGTTTTAGGTTTTATTATATGCAAGTTCTCTAAATACGACCAAATACAGCCCCTTGCTGGCCTCACATATTCTCTTGTGCTGCCTATTAAAACGCTTTCGAAGTATGATATCAGTTTTATTCTCGAAATATGACCAACAAGTTCCGCGTCAGCTCTGATCTCCTGTGTGTCACTTACTGCTAAACCATTGAGTAAATTGAAAAGCACTATGGGAATCATGAATACGAATACCATAAATATAATATGACTGGTTACTGGGAATGTGCTGAATTTTATCGAACCCGCGTCAAATTCTCCCGTTAACATGACGATAGTTTTAAATAGAGACTTTCCTGGGTCCTCGAAAAAGTCTTCTTCTTCATCCTCACCCGCATTGTTAGGGTTTGGTGGTGTTTGATCTTCTTTATCTTCGTGTCTAAATAATGTGTAAAAACTTAAAGCAAAA
The DNA here is from genome assembly GCA_958496325.1 of Nomophila noctuella. Taxonomy (NCBI): domain Eukaryota; kingdom Metazoa; phylum Arthropoda; class Insecta; order Lepidoptera; family Crambidae; genus Nomophila; species Nomophila noctuella. The sequence continues at coordinate 8,747,500 of OY292486.1, read as the reverse complement.
GCAATTATTAAAATACAATACCAAAGTAGGAACTTGAAAAAATTCCACGAAACCGTTTTTAACATGACAATGTTTGTTGACAGTGTAGGGAATTGGCCTATGAGTAGAACCAGTTCGGCCGAAGACAATAAGATTGCTATAGCTGATAATTGCTGTTTTGTAGATTCTGGTGCACTGTCATAAAATACGATCCAGGCGGTTACAATTATCAATGCTATCTCCATCCAGTTTTCTATACTTCGCAAGTATCTCGTCGGCGATACTAATAACTGGAACAATTCTCGAATTATCAAAAGTATTAGTCCGATTATGGCACCGACGTGGGTGATAACGTTTAATATTTCTATCGAGTCAGATTGTTTCGTCTCTACACTGTATCCATATATAATGTACAGTATAAGAGACAACCACAGCAATGAATAAAAAGTGATGTTTGCATAAAAAAGACAACTTATCCTTTGCCATTTCAGATATAAAAAGCTGGTGATAACCGGATGTTTTAATAATTGTCTTAATTCTTCGTTTCGTGTCATGTATAATAGAGCATCAGTTTCTGGGGCTAAAATAGCGTCATATTGCTTTGCGTTATTATTTGCATTATCCATCAAGGGTTCTGTGCCAAGTTCATTTTCTAAGGAATTGTTAGGGTAGACAAGGAACCTGTATTTCATATGTATTTCGTAATCGTCGTCACTTGGTCGTTCGCCGTTTGTCGTTATGCACTCGTCTAAATATGTCTCCAAAGTTTTTGCGTTGATGTCTGCAAGTGGAGGTTCATTAAACTTATTTCGCAAACCAATACACGCACCATTTCGCAGTAATTCAAGAACTGTCTCATTGTCACCGTTTCTAGCAGCGTAATGTAATGCAGTATTATCCTTGAGATCGGAATGGTTTACGTTCATATTTAATTTAGGATGTTTTAGCAACAACCCTAAACAGGCATTGAAATCACTTTTAGGATTCTTTACATTTGTCCTCATTCCTTTCACAGTAATTTGTAAGAGAGATTCTTCATGCACAGGGTCAAATAATGTGGCTTCATTCTCTATGAACTTCTTTAAAATTTTAACATATCCATTTTGGCAGGCTAGAGCGATAGGTCTGTTGGTATTTCCAGGACAAGTGGCATTTGGATCTGCTCCAGAGGAGAGTAAGGTCTCAACTACACGCTCAAACCCTTTCTCTGTTGCCAATTGAAGCATGGTATTGATACCGTTGTTAGCCGACAGCGCAGTTCGTTGTTCGTTTTTCTTCACCAGTTGGGAAAAGTCACGTATAAAATTATCTTCTTCATGTCGGCTTAAAAATGAAAAGAGTTTATCATTGTCAATAGTTTCAATAACTTCCCCGATAGAGTCGAATTTAGCCAGTAAATGAGGAAAAGCTTCTTTCAAGAAGTATCGCGCTGTTTTACCTCTTCTGTCTTTATACGTATCCAAGTCAACAGGGTCCCTTGCATAGTCTAAAATTAAAGTTATGATTCTTTCCAGGCCTTGTTTCGCCGCTGAATACACTGGAGTTATGCCTTTTAGGTCTGGTGCGTTAGGATTACTTCCAGCTTTTAAAAGTAGTTCTATCATGTCTTCATACGTTGCCATATCGTGTTCACGGTCATCTTCTAAGTCCTCAATGCTCTTGATTGCGAGAAGTAGAGCGGTGTTTCCTTTGCTCTTGATGTTTACATCAATGCGATCATCCTCCAATAAGGCTCTTAAGCCTTCTAAATTTCCATTTTCTACTGCGAGGTGTATAGGAGCGGCGCCATGGGTCTCATTGAGATTGTTGACGTTAACTTCATTTTGCAGCAATAGTTTTACAAATTGCTCCTTTCCGGGTTCAGAAATAGCTAATTCTAGTATAGTTTTATGATCTGGAAACTGATAAACATGCTCCAAATTAGCGGCGCCATAGCTGACCAGTTTTTTAAAGGTCATAAAATCATTAGTGCGAAGGGCGGTCCTCAGCTGAGTCTGCGGGTCCGAGCCAAACAGAGACCCGCCTCTTGACAGACGATTGCTCATTTCGTAACTCATGTCTCACGTCGCACGGGCATCTGTAAACAATAAAGAAACATTTTTAAACATTTATCTAATTGAATTTAATTGTAACGGTTATATTTACTTCTTTAGAAGTCGTTCAATAGATTGCTTAATTGCTAGTTGATAATCAACAAACATATGGTCAAAACCAACAGACTAATAAAAGGGCTCTTTTCATGAAAAAAGTATGTCTAAATTGGAATTTAATTAGACTTGCTTAACATGTCGTCTTTGTGTTTTGAGGATTCAAGCGTGGAAATCTTAAACCATCCATGTGTTGATTTAATTAAAATCGTTAAGTGATTACACCAACATTCTCATGTGAAACATCCATGATTGGCATCTCTTGAGTACCGTAATCATTTAGTTAATTTTTTGAATATACCTTTTACGTTTTTATTACTGTTTACGTTAATCAAAGAGTTTGTTCTTATTATTTACTTTAGTAGTTCTCCCTACTGAACTTTATGTCACCGATTGACAACATGTTTTAATTACACATTTAAACTGGTTTAAATAAAATACAATATTCAATATGATGATGCCTTCCCAGCCGTTTTCGGCTACAGCGACCACTTTATGACATATAAATATAAGTAAATATAAATATTGGAGGACTAAGGTATTCTTGTCCTCTGGTGTGCTCTCCAGTGACTAACGTAGCCAATTTTAGCGTTGAAGGTGCGTCCACAGAGTACACACGTTAGCACACCACAATTATAGTTATAAGGGATGGCAGCAGGTGGTCGCGCCTTAAGGTCATCTCGTTTTTTATCGAGATCTGACCTCCTCCCCTTTTCAAAGTCTTGCACCTTTTGATGGATAATGCGCCTCCACTCCGGTCGTTGTGCTGCTTGCCTCTCCCACTGAGCTGGTTGTATGCCACATCTTTTTAAATGTCTTTTCAGGACATCCTTGTACCTCAGAAACTGACCACCGCGTTTCCGCTTACCGTACTGGAGCTCTGAAAAGAAGATGCGCTTGGCCACTCGCTCTTCTGCCATTCGGGAGACATGCCCACTCCACCTTAGTTGTCGACGCATGAGGTATGACTCAATGCCACCGACATCGGCTCTGCGCAAAACTTCAGTATTCCGCACACGATGGGACCAACGGATTTTCATAATATTACGCAGGCACTTCTGGTGAAATTGGTCCAACGTGCGTATATGGTGGCGGTATAACGTCCATGTCTCCGCAGAGTACAAGAGATTGGGCAAAACAATAGCCATGTATACCGATATTTTTGTAGCCAGTTTAAGGTCATGTGAACTGAAGACTTTTGAGCTAAGTTTGCCGAATGCTGCAGCTGCAGCACTGATCCTGCTATTTACTTCTGAGTCAACGTCACATTTTGGTGTAATGGTGCTTCCCAAATAACGGAAACGGTCAACCTGCTTCAGCACATCATCCCCGAGTTTTATGGCCAGTGCCTCCTGACCATCATCCGAATTCATGACCTCGGTTTTCTTGACACTGATCTTCAGGCCAAACTTGCAGCAAGACTCGTGGAACCTAGAAATCAGCTGTTGCAGGTCGCTTGGAGAATCCGTTACGAAGCACAAGTCATCCGCATACATAATATCAGTTATTAAGGCATGAGATATTTTAGTGCGAGACTTTAGCCTGGCTAGATTGAAGAGACTTCCATCTGTTCGAAACTGGATGCGGACGCCCTCGGAAGAACCTGTAATGACTTCACGGACTACTACTGCAAAGTATAAGGCGAACAATGTCGGTGCTAGAACGCAGCCCTGCTTTACCCCACAGGTCAAAAAAAAAAAATACAATATTCAATATATTAGGTACTTAATAAAATTAAACGCCATGTGAGAAAATGTTAAATGAACATAATTCAGAATTAAGCGCAACTTATTCAAAAAGCAGTAAAAAGCTTTTTTGAGAAAGGTTTGTCCCTAAATTACCGTAATACTAGAGTACATATACGATTTATCTAAAAAGCACATTTGGCTTAAAATTTGTCTTTAAGTATCCACAACATGGAATGAACATAAAGCAAATGGTGATGTCATTGTATTAAATGAGCTCGTTCCGGGCAAGTTAATATTGACTCTAACGGAGGCATAATGAAGGGGCAATTATTCCGATTTTCTCCTGGTGCCATAAAATTAATGATACGCGCGTGCCTCGGTGGAATCGTGTAATTGGACCGATTTGCACTCGTTCTTATATTATTCTTAATTGCACAACAAAGGTTTACCGTTACATTACTTTCTCTGAGTAGAACTTAGCTTCCATTATAGCTTATTTCCTTTCTTTGATAGCTTCCAATTTGTGCGCGATTTTATAGCAGTATAATTGTTGTTTGATGATGCTGCAGCGTGCGTTGTGTGTGCATTATTGTTTTACAATTTGCATGCTGAGCACCCGCATGTTTACTCGCCTATACGTTTACATGAATATCGATTTGGTTTTATGGTCGTCTTTTATTAGCAGCAGGGCCATGGCAACCAGTTCAATTCTAGCCAACTTTGCGTAATGTGCCATGAATGGAATAATATAGTGCCTCATTTTAATTTCACAATTAATTGATACTAGGAATACGACTGATAGCCATGTTATCTTGATAACTTTGCACAGGTTCAGCAGCATGTTGCAGTGGTTTGAAACGGGATGATGATTCATAATCACCTATATAAATAAACTACTCATTTTTCACCTCAATGTTCTAGTGGTTTAAGTAGCGGGCCGTGGTGTCGAGGTCTTGAATTCGATTCCCAGGTCGATTTGCAAATTTTTCTAAACATAGTGCATGTTTGTTATCGCCAACCCGCATATGGCAACGTGGTTATTAAGCAAAACCCATCTCTGTAACGAAAACGTAAGGGTAATTTTGTTTTAGGGTATAACTTAGATGTTTGGTCAACGTAAAACTTACACATGAATTCTTTAATCTACGAGGCAAAACTAAAAAAGTACCTTCGACGGCACGATTTTCCACGCTTGTCGGACTAGTAGCGCAGTCATTGAAGCGAAAAATATGGTCCAACCTCCGAATTTTTTTACTGTGAACCGATTTGCATGAAATTTTGGAATTAGTTTCATTGTACCCTTAATTTCAAAAGTGAAAATAATTTGAACGCCGCAACTACCCCTGGAGTGGTTGCCACCCCATCTCGGGGGTGAGTATTTTTTTTTTTAAGATAACCTCGGATATCGATTGGATTACTAATTTTAAGCAAAAAATCATCTATAAAGTTTTTCGATAAATCTAATACTTTTCAAGTTATTGGCAATTGAAAATTCGCAACTTTGTCACGTTTTTCATCGGTTTTTTGCAAATATCTCCAAAAATATAAGTTTTATCGAAAATTTTATAAGGAACAAAATTGTGGCAGGTAAAAAATTAAATAATTTTGTTTATCCTAAAGTTTTCTATGTGCAATATTAAGATATATATTAAAGATCGTAGCCGTTTTTTATTTTGTCTGCAATTTAATCGATTTGGTCAATGTCATCTAGCGGCGAGCAGATGCATTTTATGGATTCTTATAATTAAGAGTTTTGTAGTGCTTGAAATAAGCTTTCAAATGAGTACAATTAAAAGTCTTTTGCACGTAAAATAAGTAAGCTGTATTACAAATAAGAGGATCATCGAATGCTTTTTCTTGTAAATCAATGGGTTTCACAAGTGCCATTTCCAAGCTATTCATGCTATCAGAATTTCTAAAACAGCATTGAAAAGGTAATTAGAAGAACTACAACATCCTTTATTGCAATATATAATTAAAAACGTTTTTCGAAAACGGTGAAGGGTTAAAGGGCTTAAGAGAGGCTGTGATTGCCGCTGCCACGCGCTCTTTAAACAATCATATCTCCGTCAGTTTTTGTTTAACAGTAATAACAAAATTACTAATTTTTTTGTCAGAAAAATACCTAAATTTTTTATCCCTACACTTTTATACGCATCTATCGTAATTTTTGAGATATTATGAAAAGAAGGTGGGATTTTTTAAAATATGAGATTTTGTATTTTTATTTTAATCCTGTCTATTTTGAAAAATATGTGTCCTAAAGCAGCCAAACTGATACAATTTATCAAACACTTCATAATAAAGTTAATTCTTGGCGGAATACGAATAATTTCAATTCTGGTGGAAATGGCACTTCTGAAACCCATTGTTTTAAAAGAAAAAATATTGGATGCTCCTCTTATTTATAATACAGCTTACTCATTTTACGTGCAAAAGACTTTTAATTGTACTCATTTGAAAGCTTATTTCAAGCACTACAAAACTCTTAATTATAAGAATGCATAAAATGCATCTGCTCGCCGCTAGATGACATTGACCACATCGATTAAAATGCAGACAAAATAAAAAACGGCTTTGATCTATAATATCTATCTTAATATTGCACTTGAATACGTTATAATAAACAAAATTGTTTAGTTTTTTACCTGCCACAATTTTGTTCCTCATAACATTATGGATAAAAGTTATATTTTTGGAGATATTTGCAAAAAACCGATGAAAAACGTGACAAAATTGCGAATATTCAATAGCCAATAACTTGAAAAGTATTAGATTTATCGAAAAACTTTATAGATGATTTTTTGCTTAAAATTAATTTTTCTATCGATATCCGAGGTTATCTTAAAAAAAGAATACTCACCCCCGAGATGGGGTGGCAACCACTCCAGGGGTAGTTGCGGCGTTCAAATCATTTTCACTTTTGAATTGAAGGGTGCAATGAAACTAATTCCAAAATTTCATGCAAATCGGTTCACAGTAAAAAAATTCGGACCCAAAATGCTTCATTGCCTGCACTATAGTTAAGAATATATTTGTCTTTGGATTCGGATTGAATACACCGTGTCTGGTCTCACCTTGGATATTTCGTTTGCTATTCAAGGATTAGCAGAGTACACTGATTATATCATTGTTGTTATTATACTTAAAACCAATGAAAACTGTTTATAATCTTGAAATCTTGGTATATCTAAGATTTTTTGCAACATTTAAGTAACAAGTTTAACCATTTTATATTTATTATCTCACTTACTTTAAAACAGGATACCGTAGCTACCTACTCCTTTAGCATTTAGAAAAAATGGAGCTAACCAGCTCGGAAAAGGTTGAAAATGATGGCACCAAACGCGTATATTTCCATGTTTTAAAGCAAAGTATACAAGTGGAGAAGTGCCATACTGTCGAAATAGAGGAAAATCGCCGAAAAGTTCAAAGAGGCATAAACCGTTTACGCTAAACAATGGCCTGCTCGGCCAATGGAACGAGATGAAATGCTCCACATGTTGCGGATCGAGACATTTGCTCGTTCAATTTAGCTCTTATAACGTTACGTTAAAATACAAAGCGTGTGATTGTGATATATTCGGAAGTTCGATGCGTACCCAAAACGAATGTTTTTAATTTTCTACAAAGTGTACAGAATTGTATTTGCTACACCTCGTTCGTTTTAGTGGGTTAGGGCGACCTGGGGATTTTCAAAGCTTAGGCACACATTAGCTTCGTCCAATAAAAATAATGATAGCCTAATTGAATAATTGCGTTAAGTCTTCTTACAAATTCTATTGAGAGAGACTAAATGTATAGGCTATACATTTAGTCTCTCTCAATAGAATTTGTGCTATACAGTATAGCACCTACGTTACGATATAGGTATGTTGAATGATTACGATAAACAAGAAATTGCGGGCTCAGGTATTTATTTTTGTTATAAGTATTTTTCCACAATCCACAACAAATACCCAGTAGGCACAAAACATCACTTTCACGCAGTCTTAAACTATCTATTCAGCACAACTTTATCTGCTATTACGGTGTCCAATGCATCGCATTAATCCTCTTTACAAGCACAAGTTGAATAGCCGACGTTCGCTAAAGCGTTGATTAATAGACGGGTTTATGAGACCAGTCGGGATAATGAAACTGGTCAATAAATTAGTGTCCAGATGAATAGCGTCTCGTCAACCTTTTCTGTTACTTTTCTTCGATACATGTGTTCCTTCATTGTAATTCATGAATGTGTCTTGCAAACCGTGTACCTATAATTGCTTACTTTCTAGCTAACTTTTGTGAGTACTATTTGAGTAGGTACAACGTATTCCATAACTTCACAAATATCAACAAATCATTAAGGATTTCACCCTACAGAATGTCAAATAGATTTGGAGAGGTATTCAATTAAACCGCTTATGAAAATTATACTAATTAATAACAATCCAAATAATAACCAACCAACGATAGATAATATCGAACGTAGTCTAATTAATTATGACGAAGATCGTGCCAAGTGGATGAAGAAGTGTAGGAAAGCAGACCCTGGACTCCGATGCAATGGCCCAGCAATCGACCAGGACATACGCTAGGATGACAATCAATTCGTCGGTTATTATATTTATTTATCAATCGAACAGTCGAAAATTTGTAATTCACAGTGCAAAAATACAGATCGTTGAAATCCCTACAAAATTTGTTTGTTTTTTTGTCCCGCCTTCACGCCGCGTAACTACTGAACCGATTGCTTTGAAATTGCAGACGTAAAGTTAGAAGTCCGGTATAAATAATAGGGTACTTTTTATCTCGGGAAAAAGATATTACCGAGGGAAAACAAAAATATTGTTTGCTTATGGGCCGAATTCCACGCGGGCGAAGCCGCGGGCGGAAAGCTATTACAAAAAAAAATAAACTTAAACATATGAATTCAAATCAAATAATTGTAATAAATAGGTTCACCAAATAATTTAAACTGCATTTATCGCCGTATTATATGATGGTGACGCACATGAATTCGTGAATAGGTATAATAGGTACTAACATCATAACACTATGCTAATGCGATAGGATATTTAAATATTTATTCTATAACCTGGCATACTCCGGCGATGTTTATCTGAAAGGTTATTGTGTTATCGTTAAATTGCTTGGTCTTTGAAGTACCGTACCTTGACATTTAGTGCGAATAGAAATAGAAATAAACTCAGATCAGGGTACCCATGGGGGCTCCCCATGACTTGCAAGACTCTGAGTAGATTTTTAATCGATAACATTATAGAGTTGGTAAGTAGGAGTTAGTAAAAATGTCATCCTGGGTATTGCAGCAAATCCCTACGATGCATAAACTACATACTTACTACCTACTTGATGATATAGGGGTACGTTGTTGCAGTCTATTATTACCCGCCCCTTATCTTAAGAAATTGGATTAACGTAGGTAAAATATAAATAGTATTTGTATAGTTGTCATAACATAACAATACAATAAGCGAAATTGCACACACTAAATAAAAAAGCTCATATGAAGTAGCCAATAACATATGCAGCTGTTTGAAAGAGTGTTAATATACCTACCTACCATATTTAAATCCTGAGTTGACACTTGAGCCTTGAAGACATGACTCATGTCTACATGTCAATAAGCACTTATACTCGTAGGTACCATTCATCTATCAGTAACCCCATCGCTTTTATGTTATTATGCAAATTGAGTGTATTTATGTTAGTGTCAGACTGAATGATTCATGTGACTTTTGTGAATATTGTAATGCGGGCTCCGAATTCAGATTTACAATAAAGCTCTGTTGTTGAGAAAATATAAGGATATTACATTATACCCGGAGGAATTCTTAGAATACCTATAGGGTAGGATAGGGTTTGGCACGATTGTCTGGTAGGCAAGCTTCCATCGTTCGGAATAGGACCTACTCTTTGCAACTGGATTGCGGATTTCCTGAGGGGTAGATCGATTCGAGTTGTCATTGACGGCACCTCATCTGATCTACTGGGCGTTAATGCCGGTGTCCCTCAGGGCTCCGTTCTCTCCGCGACTCTATTTCTGCTCCACATCAACGATCTATTAAATATGCCCTGTATCTTTGGGTACGCTGATGACAGCACAGTCACGGAGAGGTACTTGTCCGATGCAAGGTCCGGATCTCTCGTACAATCTCTCAGAGAGGAGATGATTGAGAGAGTGAATGGGACCCTTGAGGCTGTGTCCCGCTGGGGCATTGCTAACTTGGTTGCATTTAATCCCTCCAAAACACAGGCGTGTCTCTTTTCGGCAAAACGGAGTGTTTTAAATCTGACTCCGACTTTCCGGAATGTAGCCGTGCCGATAACCAACCGCCTTGAGCTCTTGGGTTTGAGCATCTCACCCAAATTAAATTTTGGCCAATACATCGAGTCGATTGCTAAGACTGCTGCCAAAAAGCTGGGTATCCTAAATAAGGTGAGACGATACTTCACTTCCGAGCAGCTTCTGTGCCTTTATCGGGCCCAGATTCGCTCGTGTATGGAGTATTGTTGTCACCTCTGGGATGGCTCAGCCCGCTATCAGTTAGATGCACTTGACTCGTTGGAGCGCCGTGCTAAGAGACTCATTGGTGATGACTCACTGACCGAGACTGCTTTGCAAAGCCTTGTCCATCGTAGACGTGTGGCGTCTTTGTCAGTGTTTTATCGGCTGCATTTTGGTGAGTGTGCGTCGGTCTTACATGACCTTATTCCTCCAGCTCCCTTCCGCCTTCGGACAACTAGACGCGGTGAGGGCTTTCACCCTTACATTGTTAATATTCCTCCTTCTCGCACGAAGCGTTTTGCTTCATCTTTCATAATGCGAACTGCTAAGGAGTGGAACTCTCTGCCGTGTTCTGTGTTTCCCGAACGTTATAATTTGGATGTCTTCAAGACTAGAGTGAACAGGTATCTACTAGGCAAGCGTGCTCCATCTTAGGCCTCATCTACACTTTCCATCAGGTGTGATCGAGGTCAAATGCAAGCCTATCTTAAATAAAAAAAAAAAAAAAAAACCTAAGCTTTGTTGTTTTATAGCTACTATGTTTTTATTACTTACATATTTAAGAATATTCCAATTGGACTACCTACGTTTTGTTTTGCGAATGCTAATGTGATGATGGTGGTCCATCAATAACAACAACATTAGGCATTAATTAATTGTGCACATCAGTATGTCCAAGAACTAAACGTGATAAAAGCAGCATCAAACTTCTTGTTTTCAATCGTAGTGCATCTAGGATCACGTCAGAGAACTATCTTAACAGATGACGTTTTCGACCCATTATTTGGGAAAAAAATACAGTAACTGCATAAGTACATAACTGCAAAGTAACATTTAAAAAAAACATTCATTGCCTTACGGAACAAGCGCGATCCCTTAAGATTCTTCACTTACATATAGAACAATAAAATAAATTGTTTGTTAAACGTTTAATTTGCTGTGTGTACGTACCTACTAATTAATTAAGTAACCCAAATAATTTAATCGTTTTAACAACCGCAGCTTCCGTGGTTTCTCTTGACGTTTAAGATGTGTTTTTGTGTTACGCCACGCTATGCTACCGATATCTGGGCTTGATTATAGGGCACGCCCACAGCGTTCACTGTGAAATAGAGGCCTAACCAAATGGTTAATTACATAATTGATCGTTTTTAAACTCGTAGTCTTTTAAACTGTAACTAAAATGAACTTGAAGTAATCGGTCAGCATTACAAATACCTGCATCTGGACATAAAAATCGTGCGAATGCTTCAGATACCTAGCACCACCTCTTTTATAAATAACGAATGTTCAGAAAATATGGTAAGCTCTAGAGTACATTCTGTATAACGCAGTACTTATTATAAAACCACAACATGTACTTACCTACATTTGATTTTGTTATTTGGTTTATTTAAACGCACGTAGATAGACTTTTAGGACAAAATTATCTAAAACTATCATAATATAAATATCCAAAAATATAATACAGCCGTTCGTTACTTGTTTTGCTATTATTATCATAACTTCAAGCATACAATAGATCACAAATTACAAAACAAAATAATAGTTTCGGTTTTCCTTAGACATGACTCAATGTGGTTTAGTAAATTGTTAGTGTGGTTGTGATTTATTTATTCTTAAATTACATTGGGGTCAAAATTATTTATTAAGTCCATAGCCAATATTATGAAGAAAATTGTATTCTTAATTTATATACATTTTAAACAATGTAAGTATACTTATTGTTTTGACACAACATCTATTGCGGCTTCCGAGGTTTAAACTCTGTAAACGTTGACAATTATTTTTGTGGATGTTCATTATTCTATTCAGCATTTAATAACAATGCAGTAAGTATATATAAGTATACCTACTATGTACAAAACTATCTAAGTAGTAGAAAAAATATTGATTGACATGATTGACAAATATCAACTGCTTTGCGGTTGAGTTGTAGTCCATTTCCATTTGATGGGCAAATAACACCACATTTTAATGAGTTAGTGAAAATTATTTTAAAGAAAACAAGCTTAAGCTTTCAAACCAAATGACATCAATGTTACATCGAACACATTAATAGTTACGAATACCTAGATACTAAGTTCATAGTTAGTCGCAATCACAGAAATACTAGACGGTTAATATTGACCACAATAGGTACCACTTCGGTAGGTAGGTACTGGTTTTGCACAAGCCTCACTATTACCGTATAGGTAATGTCTGTACGTTGTAGAAGTGATGTATTTATTGGAATATGCCGAAGAGACCTGTTACCATAAGACTAAAACCCAAAATAAAATCTCGTGGGTAACAGAAATTGTTGATAAACCGGTTAGGTTCGCTCAGTTTTAAGAACTGCAATTTGATGATGTAAATCTGTATTCTTATGCACCCTGACTCATCCTGCAGCTTGCTTACCTTGCTTAAAATGGAATTAAGTAACAGTTTCCGAGTATTGACCGGTGAATCAAATTGTTTTATTGAGGTGCGGAATTATCTCAAGTATCATCCCGCAAAAGATTATGAACATCTGAATGAAGGGATTTTATTTATTCTAATTATGTTTGCAAGACTGTAGATTGTACCAATACCAACCAAATCCCAAATGAGCCGAGCCACACGGACATATAACGTGATCTGATTGTTATTATTATTATATTTCTATTTAAGGTTAATCGGATACTTGCATAACATATCAAAACAAAAAAAAACAAGTTTTTTAAAATACGCTCTTAACCAGTCTCTCGCATCTGAATAACGGTTTCTTGAGCTGTTATGAATTAATATTAATCTGCCAAGTTTAATAGTAGGTAGGTATACCTACGTAACAAACTCAGATGGACTTAAATTACTTTGCGCACAGCATTATTTGCAGTAAAAGCAAGCAAATTATGGTCGAAACGTGACTTATAACAACATTTCGAGAGGAAGAACTTTCCATATTGCTTTAATACCGATGTATCCAGAGATACGTATGCGGCCGGAATACGCATAGTAATTGCCTTACATGTGATCTCAAGCTGTGTTGCCACATATCCGGTGCTTGACCAACTAAGAGATGAAAGCCTTCCGTTCCGCACACGATATTCCAATTTGGCCCAGCGTCGAGGTCCGAAAGGCGCCAGCGCTTTTTGTCAACTATGTTCTTAATTTACTTCGCTCGTAATAAGCGTAGCCGCACTTTCGATCCACTTTTTTACCAAAAACAAAACGGATTAGCTACTTCCAACAGCCACTACACACGCCACAATAAGCATCATGAATCATTTTCCCGTTGCCGATTCTATATCAACATACAGAGGGCAATAAATTTATGATAGCCTCCCGATACGCCGACCATTGGACCTAATGCGCTTCTGAATGTATTCATGGTAGTATTGAGTGGCACTGAGTTCAGTTTCAACGATGTCTGTATCGAGTGCTTACTCTTTAATAGCCCATAAAGATGGAATTAAAAGCCAGATCATTTACGACACCCGAGAGCTGGTAAAGAGTGCGAGTTGGAGTTTCTATTTCGAGTCGCTGGAGCGGCGCCGCTGCACTCGATTTGTGATTAACGCTTTTTACAAAGATTTTCGCTTGTTTTTTTCAAACTAAGTCCGCTGAACTCTCCAGTAGCCGTTATGCACGTTGGATTTTGAATGGATTTCGTAAGTTATGTATTTATTTCAACTCCGCAATCTCTACTATCGCATTCTAAGTATTGATAATGGTAATAGCTTTTTAACTGTCATTCGGTCAACTGAAGTAGCACCTACCCACATCATTTGGGACACTTTATCACAAAATACTTTCTACATACATATTTTAAAGCGATCTCTCTTATTATGCGATAATTTGGGCCAACGTTAGCTTCTGCCTGTTTGTCCACTAAAGCGTTACAACCGCTGGTTTTATTTGTTTGACACGTCCAAATATTGAAGCGTCTAATTGTTCAGTGAACGTGGTCGCGGAAATATTGTCACAGACTGCTTCTACCTTGTTACCTATATGGTTTCTATACCGTTACTTATTTCAATTATGGTCGCTGGTAAATTTATGCAAAAGACAGCTTATTGGTGACTATCGGCCGTATTTGGCAGCGTGATGCGGGTTATGTGGGCGAAGTGGCGTCATCGCTCGGCAATCGTCAACACTTGCACCAGTGGATTGTATGAACTAGAGACACCATGGTCATTTGTCAAACAATAATGAACATATTTCTCTTGAGTACATACTAAGAAAGTTTAGCGTAGGTATCCGAACTGCATATTTCAAGATACCGATCGACGACTTAAGTGTCGAACTTATATAGATATAGATAGGAAGGTGGACCCTCCTTATCTTAAAATAAAGAAAGATTTTAATTTTTGCATTTAATAAAATTAAAATAAAAGAGATATGCAATCTCTCCGTTACAGACATTTTCAATTATCTACATGTCTTTATTTTTTATACACATAAAAAATCCGGTACCAACTAAGTGTGGGATTGTAGCCAAAACATCTGCTAATATACCTACTCGTTCTAGCAGAGTTCTTAATCATTAGATACGCTATCAATATATCCATCGGTCTTCAAAGCATGATGAATGTTTGAGTAAATAGTAATAACCCCACTCACGATTTGAGATTATTATCACGAAACGTAGTCCCTGTAAGGAAATACAATTTACAGGGTGTATCGTAAAACTCTAAATCAATTACCTATGGATTTTGAAAGGAGTTACTAGGTTCTTAGAAACATACACAAATTAGTAACGCAAATGCTTCGGATACCATTTATGTTTCACGCACAATTATTACATCAACCACGGACTTAGTTGATGAAGATGATACTTGAATCGTCGAATCACTTTTTAACCTTCATCGTGAGAACTCATCTTGACCAATTTTTCTTTCGATTTATATTAATGAAGTTCCAATAAAGGTCAACACCTGTCGGTTGGTAGTTTTTGAACGATTCGAGGGTCAGTGAGGCCACCCACTGTCTATCAAACTATTCACATTTCTTATAGCGGAATATATGTATATTTAAGTATACTTAGCATTTTTTTTGCTCTGCGTATAAAAAAAAGGAAGGCTCTAAAGGAAAGGGTAATAATGATTAAAGAAATAATACTTAATGATAACAATAAAATGCTTAAGCTGTATTTTAGATTACAAACGATATGAAAATTATTAGTAAAAACATGTATAAAATACTTATACAATCGGAAATAATCGGTGAATGCACCCGACAGATAAATACATAGTTATCTGTTCTGTGGGTGAATGTAACAGCCCGCATCGCATCAGTATATAGCAACCTAACCGCAAACCAATGCTAGCTTAGCTACTAGAGCTACTCTCGAGAGAAACCCCATGTCTAGAACCAGTTCCGCAAGGCTAGCTCACCTGTATATTGCATCATTGCATTTGCAACTTAACGGGTGCATTGTCTCGTCGAAAACATTTCGAGCCATCATCGCCGGATGCACCGCTGTTAGTTTCAATAACACCACTCAACGCAGCATGTGCTTCCTTTTGTGCCTACTTTAATTTAGTAGTTCATGCATGAGCGACACGAGTGTGTGGGTCAGTACCATCGTTAGAAATTAATTTGCGGCCTTTCTGTTGACTAACTTTCGGCATAAAGATTCATATTGCACTTTTTAGAAAATATGTTCAAATGGTTACATATCATCGAACTGGATTAGGTACTTTTCTGTCTCAATTAATTAGAAGTCTGAAGATCGCAAACTTACGTACCTACTTATAGAGATTAGAGCTCGGTGGCAACTCGATAACTATCATAATCAACCACACACAATCCATCGCATTTCCTGTTAAGTTAATATCAAACAAATACGATGAAAAGTGATTTTTGATCAATCATAATATACTTTCAGCTCTCTGTGACACACCAATCGCCAGACAATCAATTACACTAGCTAGAGCTACCGCTACCTACTGTATCCTGCGAGGTGGGACTTGTATGGAGGTATTGTGCGCCAAAAAAGGGAGGGTAATACTATTTCGGAACGTGGTTTTACAGGTGAATAAATTACATGCCTTCTTTTCCATAACTAGTGATTAAATTATACGGTTTTAAACTCGTCAGACGTAAACAGGATTTACATTTAAGTATAAGTTTAGCTTAAGATTCTTGTAGCACACTGCAAGTTTGCATGGGCGCCGCTAGATGCTTATTTTACTTTAAAATCTTAAGTTTAAAGTCAAATGGCTCTTTCATTTAGAATAACTTTGTGTGAGGCTACGTAAAATTTTGTTTTTTGTAATATTTCCTCCTCAAACTATTTTCTTTTATTTCACGACCATTGTCTTCCTTTTCTATCCGCCATCCGGTGTTGAAAGAGCGAATACATGAATTTATTAAAGGACAAGTAATGTTACCGATACGACAACCCACATATCCTGCATCATCATAAACATGATGACGTCACCGGTCAACCTTGACTCAGGGCTCGACACATTAGTGATCTCTTTTCGCGATTTATCAAACACATGTTTGGGTTCCCTCGGAACTTGCAACATATGAATTCCCAGCTGTGTTTTTAAACACGAGTAGCCCGATATTGTGTTACTAATCAAGAGTCCGCCTTTCAGATAGGATGCAACAATAAATGATGAACTGAGAGTGAACAAATGTACCGTACAAATCCTCGTTGTATTAGATATCTTTTCTATGAATTGTTTTTACGATAAACAGTTTTGTAGAGATGCATGCATCGATTGTAGAAAATAAACAATTGCGAAAAATGCACTTTAAATGGCTGGAATTTCAGCTTTGTCGACATTTATACGATTATAACAACTTTCGCTTAGTTTGTAAACATTTACTTGTAAAATACGCAATAAGCGCTTAAACACCACTTTCGAACTTTGGAATTAATTAATTTTATCGCGAAATCCATACCTTACCCGGTTTAAAAATCGAACGATTCACTGTTAAAATGTTTACCCACCTGAAAACGTGTGTAAATATTCACTGCACTTTGTTCACAAGCACTTGTTCACTGTTCCGAGTGGTTCTCATAGCGCGGGCGCGCCAGTCGGCTGCGGCTTCGGAGTGAGGCGGCGCTGGTGTGGGAGGCGTCTGCGCGCGCGCCGCTGACCAAACTCAATTACCGGCCACATTCGTTTAACGTTGGAAGGTCGAAGTCGGGTCATTTGTACTATTCCTACTATAATCTTTAATAATAAAATAAAGCTGAAGAGTTTGTTTGTTTGTTTAAACGCGCTAATCTCAGGATATACTGGAACGATTTGAGAAAAAATGTGTTGGGTAGTCCATTTAGCGAGAAAGGCTTTAGGATATAGTAATACCTATCTATGTGTGTGGAAACCGGAAACTACGCGGACGGAGTCGCGGGCGATCGCTAGTAATATCTATAATTATGATATAGGTAACGTTAATTTTGCGAACTTTTCTTTTGCACCTTTTGCAATTATAAGCTTGCAAAAGGCGCTTTAGGTAAGGATAGCTTTGTTTATTTACCTAACCTTGTTTGATTAGGTTTACATGAAAGACATCATTTACTGTCTTAACTTTTTTATGGTGTGTCTATGTAAAGGTAACAGCCATATTGTTTGTTATTTGCAATCTTTACTTTTTGCTGTGGGCGGAGCGGTTACCTGTTAATTTGTAGGCGGTACTTCATACATTACGTCACAGTACTTACAAGGCTGCGTTAGTCATTCGGTATATATTTCTCCAATGCAATCGGTTCTAGAAACAAAAGCTATCTTGGAGCGCTTGCTAAGGGTTGATCGGAATGCCGGAATGCAATCAATGATTGGCGCCCGTTATCTGCAGACTCAAATGCATGGTATGCTTTGTTCATTATCTGATTCGTCAGGATTCATTTTGCTGTTCAAACTGCTTCTGAATACTTACCTACACGTTATACCTACCTATAGCATTTTTTAAACTTTGACTGTATTGTTATGTTGTGCCTAGAAAATTTTTAGGTGCGCCAAGTGCTTATTGATTTGGTATCCAAAAAAATAAACCTATATACCTAGCCTAGTAGGTAACATCAAAACATAATATTTATTAATTATTAGGCATCCTTAATTTTTTCTTATAAATCCTTTTTGCAATATAGATGGAAGACTGATTGGCCGCCGTTGACTGAAACTCAAGTAAGAAATAGGAAACATAGTAATAACGTTTCCTCTTTACAATTTTGTCCCGATAGTAGGACTACGTAGGAATACAAGGTACCTTAGAGCCTAGTAATGCAAAGTAGAGAGAGTAGAGTTTTTTGTTTTATGACTAATTTCTATTAGAATCAAGACAATTTAAAGGACTTTGACACACTTACCTATTTGAGTTAATTGCGCGCTTCGGAGATATTTATGTCTAGCAGTGGAGTTTCCTTTTGATATATTTACTTATTATACTTACTCTATGAGTGGGGAGCGACAGGCTACAAATTTGCTTCAAACGATATGCGTTTCGTCCTAAATAAATGAAGAAATATTAGATTTATATAAAGAACATATACAAAAAAACTTTTGATGTCTTCCATGGACCATGAAACTGCCAGAGTGCCAGCCACCAGTAAAATGAAAAAGTAGAGGGTGTTGAATTGACTTCCGTTAAAAATGTGTTCTTTTATTTTTACCAACACATCAGGGCGATTTTTTTACAACGTTATCAGAGTATCAATAAATTCCATGATAAAGTGTTTCCCTATTTTTATGCAAGAGATTATTGGTAATTTTTTTTTTGCTCAGATTATATTTATCTGCAACCGGATAACACTAATTGGTGCATTTTATTGTCGCCTTACATCCGCTTTATATTATATTATTACCGCGGTATTTTACACTCCTATGTTCACGTACAGATAAGATATATTTTTTTATATAACATAGGTACTATACCTAATGTTTAAAAGGATTTGGTGTAGGTAGGTACTCCTCTATTGAATACATATATTTTTTGGGGTAATATCTAGTAGCCGATAATAATAAAAAAACACTAAAACCGGTAAGGTGGTATTTTAAGTATCACGCATTGAACTCACGCATTCGGGGCAGCGGCAGCCTTCGTGTTCCTGATATTGCTGACTGGCGGCCGCCCGCGACTCCGTCCGCGTGGATGTTAGGTTTCGCACGCATACTGTTATATCACGATATATTTGGACTATATATAGAATTGTCCAATTCAAAGCAGTAGTTCCTGAGATTAGCGCGTTCAAACAAACAAACAAAAAAAGCTTTATTATATTAGTACCTACTAGCAGCCGCCCGTGACTCTGTCCGCTTGGATTTCGGTTTCCTCACATATAGGTATAAACTTTAGCCTTAAGCCTTCCTCGTCAAAGGGACCATCCAACACAAAAGTAATTTTTCAAATCGGACCGGTAGAGTCCTCGACTTAAGCGCGTTCAAACTATGTAACAAACTCTTCAGCTTAATATATTAGTATAGATAGATAAACTGCAGTAGTGCCTGTGTTGGTACGACCATGTTTTACGGAAACTGGCCAACTACGTGTACAAGAAATGTCTCGCCTTGCTTAAACCGGTGGGTCCCGGAAGACGGGGAAGAACCAAGAAATGCTGGCTTGACGTCGTCCGACTATATCGGATGCAGATCGTGCGAAGTGGAGTAAAAAGTGTTGGAAAGCGGACCCTGGACTCCGAGGCCATGGCTGAGAAAGCGACCAGGCCAAACGTTAGGATGATGATGATGATGGATCAACAAGAAACAACAGGATTATTAATTACCAGCGACGTTAAAAATCGTTGACGTTTGTTATCAGTGGCTAGGACTCGCTTTGGGTCGCTGCGCCTTCGCAGTGAGTCAATGGTGATTAAGTAAAAATAAAACCCAAATAAAATGACAATCTATTTTAATAATTAACAGACTTTTAAATACAATCTTACCTCGTTTAACATTCAATTGGTTTCGTTTGATACATAAAGCAATTCACACCTCGGACTAACAATAAATACATTGTAATATTGGAATACTCACTACACTAAATTGATGTTTTTAAATAAATAAATCACTTCAATGACACAATATGACTCCAAACAGTGTAGTTGACTTGATAACACAGCATGCGGAATTGAAACTAATTTTCGAATAAGGAACTATAATCATAAATACATACTGCACGATCAAATTCACTAAAACTAACTCACCCTCTCTAAGGGAACAAACATAACTAATATAAAACATCCAACCCTGTGTACGCAAAAAAGCTACAATGTAAAAATAATACACAATCAGTATTAATGGTGCTTATGTAAAAGTTTGCATGATAAAACACAATTACGCCATAATAAACATACTTATCGTATTATCGATACAGTGAGGTTACAAGTAATATCACTGGATTACAACTACAAGTAAAATCGAGTACAGTTCAATGCCTATCCTACCTTACGCACTCCTATTTATCGAAATGGTAACTGAAGTTAAAACAGCGGTCATTTGTGCAATAATAAAGTACATAATTCCAACAGTTAACAAGATAACGAAAGAGTTGGCACGGCGTCTGACAATCCAACATACAAACATTGCCACGTGAGTAAGTACATAATAATTTCAACGTCTAGGACCTATCATGTTCAAAACATTCAACTTGCAAGCTCCGACTCAAGCGCAGTGCACCATGTAACACCATGAGCGGCACACATCCATTCACTTCTACATTTTCTGCATTAACTCCAAATATTTGGTTTAGTTTCCCTGAATAAAGCTTTCGAGAGTCGGGCCTAATTTATCATAACAAAAATTACTTAAAAATTATTAAAAGAGAGCGGCAGAAAAATAATAAAAGCGAATGTATGTCCGCCAATAATTCTGTAAGTAAAAAAAAGCCTAATGCACGTAATTTGCCTACTTTAGAGTATGTACAGAGGCCTCGGCCCGAATTCACTAATTCAAAGACTAGAGTCTCCACTGTCAGGCGACGATCACCACATATGCGTCTCGCGGATCTCACTAATTATCTGCCCGGCGCGTTGCAGAGCCTGAAAAAAAAAAACAAAATAAGAGTTTTAGTTTAAAAAATACAATTATGATCTGTTCCACTATTATCCCAACTGACGAGGACTGACAAGATTGCAAGAACTACCTTGTCAGACAGCTGAACCGGTTATCTGAGAGTGGTAAAATTACACAGATATATCCCTTACCGCACTGATGGTGCTGCAGGAAGACATAAAAAAGAATATTGTAAAGCCACAAGGAGCCGGATAAAAAATACTTTATCCTTCTCATCGGTTTAATAGGGTATTACACCAATTTTTGAAAACTGCTTAAAATCAATCTTTGTGCCGTAATGTACTACCAAATATTTTATTTTGATTTTTAAATACCGATAAATGGTCTAAATTTATGTTTAAAATTAGGAATTGACATTGACGTGCGAAAACGCTAGCCGCCATGACGTTTCACTCGGTTAGTGAAATAGTTAACAAAACGTACCAACATTAGTCATAAAAACTATCGGTGTGACGTCATATCGGATTCTAAAATGGCGTTTGCTGTTTTTGACACATTTAAAACAGATTAAAAATGTCGATCTTCAAAATTCAATTATTAAATTTATGCATTTGATTTTGGTGAGATATCAACGTTTTTTTATTTATTTTGTTCAAAATCTATCACATAAATGCATTTTTATATTTTTTCTTACATGGTGTAAAATACCCTATTACTCCTTGGTACACTGTTTTTCAGTCTTATAACCGTAAAACGTCAAAAAATATACATAAAAGTGAACCACACCTCAAATAATTTATCATTGTTCATATTATATTGAACCATAACTGTCAGGCATTAAGGTGAAAATCGATTGAACATTTTTGACAGCTTTGTATAGTCTGACACTCAGATTAAGGAGTCTCCACCAAAACGTCAAAAGTTCACCTTACTTTGCACATAAGTCTGTTTCTCTCTCAGTCTCTACGACTACGCGATAATGACGTCATCCCACTCGACAGGTTAGGCGGCGGGTGTGTGTCTGCTATCTTGCCCTATCACACGTGACTGATATAGGCACCGTGTGCAGCGATGACTCTGCCATCTCGTACTCGTGACTCATATTCAAAACTTTTAAATCTCAATGTCGGTAATTCTACTGTCAAACCACGGAAAAACACGATGCCTCTCTCTCAAATGTCAAATTTTACTTCCAAACCACAGAAAAAAAGCGGGATTTTAGCGCCCTCTATAGTTTCGGCACGGTGCCTATAAGGAGGAAAAGGGTAGCATAACTGACAAATTATTCGCTGCATTTTCTGATATTAATTCTTCTGAGGTCATGGCGCCTGTACCTTGAGCATGTCGGCGGCCTCCTTCCTCCGCTGCGCGATGTGCTCGGACTCGTTGAGCATGCTCTCGGCCTGGTCCGACTTGTACAGGTGCGTGACCAGCTCCGACTGCAGGTTGTCCTTCACGTAGTTCACCAGGAAGTGCATCACCGCCTTCGGGACCGAGTCCTGGATCGACTTGCGCACGATGTAGAAGTACGACTTGATCAGTCGCTCTGGAAGTTAGGTGAAAAGCATTGAGAAAAAAAATTAGTTGCCTGTCTAAGTCGGTATACGGGCGAAAGTTTAACGTGACAACGACTTACATATGCTAACCATGCCCGAGAGGAAGGGACGCGTGCCTCTCACTCGCTCTCATTGTGAGCGCATAACGTAAGCGGAGCGTAACGCAGTTTCTTGAAGTGTCACCCGGCAAACCAATTTATAAGACGTTGTCACGTCAAAAAGTGTTTGAATATCGATAAAAAGCCTTGGAGTAAGACTTCGAATTTCAAATTGAGGATGTGTAAAAATATTTTTTATTGGTAAGGGAAGTTCGTTTTCATAATTACAACGTTCCAATCAGAACTCTATTTTGTCTGTTATATGATCAAAAACTATAAATAGCAGCAAAAAGCTTGCAAAAAATATGAGTGACGCATCAAAGAATAAAAGCTACAACTTGTGTGTCAACAAATACACCAGGTTTTTCCTCATAACACTGTTACTGAACCCGAGCTTAAATAAATTCGGTGTTGAAAGTTTGCAGAAGAAAAGCGACTTAACGCTATCCATAAATTGACACTCCTGGTAATGGATTATTATTCGAACACATAAATATTAGTCACCACGTATAATATGAATATGAAGAATGAGTGCAAAAAATGGCCCATGAGCGAAACTGTAAAAATATATTAATAAACCTACTTCTAATATAATTGCTATACAAAAACAAAGAGCTTTTCCGCAAATAAATAAAAATTGCAATAACATAAATATTGAAAGAGATATTCTGATCAGGAATATTTTTATTATTCCATTTAAAATCTTGTTCAGATTATTGTTGAAATATATCTAGTTAAAATATTTCTGTATAAACAAATACTAAGTTGCCTATTGTCAAGTAAATAAAGCTTCACATCGACAATATCCAATCGAGACTATATAATCTAATAACATTAACTCCACTATCATTCTAATCCTAAAGATTAAAAATTGCAAAGTAAACTTGTATGTGCAAAATATTTTTTTTAAATATATTAAAATTAAAACAAAAGCTCACAGCAAGCAAACAGATCAATGATAGGTGGTCGGAAAGGTGAGCAGTATGAGTAAAGCGTTGCTTGTATCGCTTCTATCGTTATCGTTGTTCTCACCGACTAAATCACCCATTAGGTTCAATTGCATCATCGTGATGCCTTCTACGCTCTTTGCGTTTAGCGGCGCGTCGCTCCGGCCACCTAGCATCATAACAAAAACAATGCATCCCATAGTACGCTATGATATATACCTATAATAACGATAAGATATTTAATCATTTCTTTATATTTACAAAATACTTAGGCTCTCCTA
Source organism: Nomophila noctuella (assembly GCA_958496325.1). Classification (NCBI taxonomy): domain Eukaryota; kingdom Metazoa; phylum Arthropoda; class Insecta; order Lepidoptera; family Crambidae; genus Nomophila; species Nomophila noctuella. The sequence continues at coordinate 8,723,362 of OY292486.1, read as the reverse complement.
AAGTAAACATTTATTTAGACGACAAATACTTCATTAATTTAAAAAAATCCTTTCGTTAAGGTTTTGTATTATGAAGTTAGGAATGAAATACTTATGATTAATGTAGATTGTTAATTATGGCCACATACCATTAGGCTTCATGATTTATTACATGACAGTTATTTTTGATGACAGGTATGTGTTAGTAAATAACGGTAAAATCCTAAAACTTAGATTCGAAAGTTCGGACACAAAATCATTCCTATTATTCGTTATCATGGTGATGCTAACAATCATAGTAAAATTACCGCAAAGTCATGAAAAGATTTGAACTCAATACAACATTATTTAGTCATACACACTTCAAAGACTAAGGCAATTAATTTTAACATCTGTAATCAATATGGTATAATTTTGCAATAAACAAAAAATAAAAGGCCAATTGCGTGAATGGTGAAAAAAAAGACCTTAACTAGACAGTTTTACAAATATATATGACGTCGCTATTACTTTTTAGCTGTGTCATATTGGGGGCGCTTGGCAGAAAAAAAAAAGCGCTAGGAAGCGTTTGTAAACAAAATGGCGATTGTTAAGCGGTAACACAGTAAACTGACAGTTAGCAAACACGTCCTGGCCGAAAACTGTACAGTTTGTTTTTTAGCGCTAGTAAGCGCTCTCAAACGCTTTTTTCTGCCAAACTCCCCCAATACTATTTTAGGCCAGCAGTGAATGCATGTAAGTTAGTACTAACCGATGACGTCGCAGTCGTGCTGCTCCCTGTCGGAGAGCTTGCGCGAGGTGTGGCTGGGCACCTCGGGCAGGAGGTTCACCGGCTTCTGCGGTGTCAACACTTTATTCTCGGATGTACCATTCACCTATAAATAAACCAACTCAAACATAAACACAACGGAAACAATTACGGTTTTTTTGTTACGATTTAATTACGATAACAAAATAAATGTAAGTACTATAGTAACAGTAACAAAATTATTCATGAAATGGACCGGCTTTCCATTTGTGGAATTTGGGTTTCCCCAATAAGTTTTCAGTTAAGTAGATAAAGCTCCAACAGATTGCATGTATGTTATTATTTTTTACTGTATTTAGTGTACAGAAAACAGCTAAGTTTTACTATTGCCAATGAGGTTGTTTACGATTGAAAAATCCGCTAGATGGCAAAACTTAGGCGTGTAGACCTCACGCCTAAGTATTGCCATCTAGCGCAGCTATGTCCTTGGTGAATTTTGACATATTTGTCAATGTCATGTCAAAATTCACCAATCACATGCCAATTAGACCCTACGCCTACCTACTGCCATCTAGCAGATTCTTCATTTGCGAAAACCTTCATTCGCTCCCACACTTATTATTTAAGGTAAATTGTACTGACCTGAGGATTGCTTGGTGAGTCCATTAAGGCCGGCTGAGTAGGAGATTTATTCTCTTGGCCATCTGTGATTGCAGCTACGTGCTGAAATATCACAACATCATTTCATTATCATTAAACATCTTAACAAAAAGTATAGTTAACAAAGAGTGACCATGCAAATTAATATACTAAAATATGAGTATCTAATGAAAACATTTAGCAACAAAGGTTGAAAGAGAGCCCACATTATGTAATACATAAAAGCTGTGGCATTATATAGTTGAATTTAGTTCATGTTTTAGTCGGGATATGTGACTAATGAGTCTGTAATATACAGCGCTAGCGCACACATTCTAATCTCTATAGTTTTACCTGAGAGTATGCTTCCCACACATTTCCCAAGAATACAAGTGTGGACCCTCTATCACCCATTTGTCGCAGAAACAGCTACAAACAATATTGGAAATATTTATTCATTCTAATGCATTGTAGTGATTGTAGTATTATTAAATTTATCTGATTTTTTAAGTGTCCGGATTCACTTTTTAAATTAAATAATAGTTATAATGCATCCTTTAAACTTCTTTTGGTTCCGATTTGATTGGTCAAAAAAATAGGACAACAATATTTTAACTCTATGAAACATTACACAAATGTATATTGACATACGACATAAACTATCATAACTGATTAATGTCGAATGCTTTCTCAGATACATATTAATGAGAGATGAATGTTAATGTTAGAATGTAAGATATATTATATGTCAGATTAAACATGAAGTCTTCACTTTATTGCATTACTTTATAAAAGTATGTTTCAGAGTGTGTTGGTTGAATAAGATTTGATATGGTGTTAATAAGGTCCAAATTACAGTGTTGTTAAAAACATTGTTAGTGCATTCTACGTCTGATGAGTGTGAGTTTTAGCCGTAATTAAAATACGTTATGAAATTGTTAGCATTAGGACACCAATCGATCAGTCGACGATCTAGGTAATCGATCGATGTCGACCAATTCCATCGATAGGTGCCCTCGATTGACGATCAATTTATTGGTGTAGTAACAACCTAGTGTATCGAAGCTAACTCGTTAGTTACTTTAAAGTTTCATCGTCCAGACACCGAGTATGACCAAAGCTTACCTCAATGTTAGTGACAGGTTAGTTTAAACCGCTCACCCACAGGCAACGAATGGTAAAACAGAGCTAGACTATATACTTTGAACATGGTGGCTACCGGCGAGGGCGTGGCGCGCGGCGTCTTGTGGCGGAACATGGGGCTGGCGTCGTCCAGCCCGTCCGTGCTCTTCAGCAGCCCCGACACCAGCGCCGCCTCGCGGTGGAAGTCCGGGTGCTTCGTGTTGATGTACGCCAGCTCGATTGCCACGAGGTTCTCAACCTGGAGACGACCATGTTTGCATGTTATAATATTGCAGTATACTATATTAATTCCAGTAAAACACATGCAGTGTTGAATATCTATGTTAGCTGGTAAGGTATATACGTCGCAGGCATTTTGTAAGAATCGTCTTTTTACATATGGCGTCGGCATTTTGCAAACGGGAAGCGCTTTGTAAAATGCCTAAGGCATTTTGTAAAATGTCGTAATTTTATAGAATACCTTGCAACCTTGGCGACGCCGTTTACAATTTGCCGCGGCAGTTTGGTCTAATTAGTTCTAAAATGTCGCAGGCATTTTGTAAGAATGGTCTTTTTACTATGGCGTCGTCATTTTGCAAACGCGAAGCGCTTTGTAAATTGCCGAAGGCATATTGTTATTGAACTGAATGATGTCAAGGAGTATGCAGAAGTACTACTCTGACGAAAGTAGTTTAGAAGAGCAAGGCGGGAGCTCTGCTCCCGCCTTGCTCTTCGTGGTTATTTTTCTTTAAACCCTTAAATAATATTTTTATTTCTCGAGTTTGTTTGTTTAAATAAATATTTATTGTAAGTTTGCAAAATGACGACGCCATATGTAAAAAGACCATTCTTACAAAATGTCTGCGACATACCAATAACGTGTAGATTGACATCATTCAATTCAACAACAAAATGCCTTAGGCATTTTACAAAGCGCTTCCCGTTTGCAAAATGCCGACGCCATATGTAAAAAGACGATTCTTACAAAATGCCTGCGGCATATACATATCTATGGGCCTACGTTGACTGAATACAAATAAATAAATAAAATAGCCTAGAAAAACATTTATCTTTTTTCCCAAAGGTGAGACTAAGATTTGATTTCTGCGTCAATCTGTGTTAGTCTTCTAACATCAGACTACGATAGGCGTAACCCTTAGTCACACAGCTTCATAATGAAGTCGAGTCACAAAATATCGTTATTTGTATACAATGAAGGTGTTTGCGATTGAGAAATACGCTAGATAGCAAAACGTAAGCGTGAGGTCTAACTGCTATGTCATTGATGAAATGTCATGTCTAAATTCACCAATCACATACCACTTACACCCTGGGCCTACCTTCTGTCATCTAGCGGATTTTTCATCTCAACCCTCATTAATATATTTTCAGGCGAAGGCTATCTGCAATATTCTGGTGTTGTGGTATGAGCAGGAGCTTCGGTGTCCCCACTGACCATGGAGTTGGTGGCGGGCAGGCGGGTGCGCAGCAGCTGCGTGACGACGTCCACGATGCGCTGGTGCAGGCGCGGGAAGCGCAGCATCTCCTGCTGCACCTCCGTGCCGCAGTGCTGCACGATGCGCTGCATCTCCTCGTGCACCTGAAAACAACGGGTTCTCTTTCATTTCATATCTAACTAGCGGCCGCCCGCGACTCCGTCCGCGTGGATTTCGATTTCCAATATCCTATGTGTTATTCTGATGTATATGCTATATTGTGGTAAAGTTTCATTCAAATCCATTCAGTAGTTTTTCCGTGAAAGAGTAACAAACATCCATACATCCATACATACAAACTTTCGCCTTTATAATAGTAGTAGGATTTAATCATTTATCTGAAGTTTATTATAGTAACGATATGCCCGTCTCGTCGGCCCGTCTCAGTAAGCACTTGCGTATTATAACTAAACCAAATTTTAATTTCATAAACAAACAGTTGGGTAGCTAGCTTGGGAAGCACCCGGGCCGGATCTTGTTTTGTTTTCTTTTTCACTATACTGTCGTCTTAACTAATTATTCCCTGATCCCGTTCGCATTCATTTTAATTTTGAGGGTGAGACTTCACCAAAGCGGAGATGTAAGAGGGGAGCGAAGATGCGTCGTAAGCAGCCAATAGGGTTTTGGGTCAAAAACTTGACCATCTCAGAAATGAAATCCTATTGGCCGCTTAAGGCACATCTCAGCTCCGCTTACTATGCTCGCGCCTACTATTAGAGCTCATCACGTCGATGATCCCGATCGGCTTACGAGCCTGGGTGAGCTATCCCCTCTGCAGCATCTGAGCTATGCCACTTTAAAGACGGTGTTATAAGGCTGCCAACTGTTCCCCAGTTCGACCAACCCACACAAGAAAATAAGTATTTTTATAACAACAATGAAAGAGGAAGGTCGTGCTCACCAGCTCGACGCATCTGAGCGAGGGGTCCTCGAGCCGCCGGATCTGTCGCTTGACGAGCAGCTCGAACGACACCTCCGGCACGAACAGCGCCGGCCGCGGCCCCGTCGCGTTGCGGATCGCCGTCAGAATGTCCATACGGGTTAGTCCTAAACATAAACCGACACGCTTAGTACTGTTATTCACGCGTAGAAAGTAGTCTAATGCACTACTGACTGGTTCCTTATCAGTGCAGTGTAGTGTTTGGAAATTACTTAATAAGGTTCGCGATTGAAAAATCCAATGTATGGCAATACGTAGGCGTGAGGTCAAACTGCTAATTGGTGAATTTTGACACACCTGTCAATGTCATGTCAAAATTCACCAATCACATACAAGTTAGACCCCCACGCCCACCTACTGCCATCTAGCGGATTTTTCATTTGCGAAAACCCTTATAGATAGGAAATCACAAAAAAGTGCAGTGTGCATTTAAAAGACTTTTGTCATTGTTGAAATGAAAATTAATGATGAAAATTAAATATTCATACAACACACCTCATAATGTTGCATAAAAAAGAATCTAGAAATTGCATTTAATACTCATTTAAATTTTGACAAGTCTGCCACCAAAAAGTCACCTTGATTATTCAAAATGAACTTACCTACTAACGGATGAATTGAGTCTAGCGTTCTGCCAAACGTCTCGTGGAAGATATAGCATATCCTCGCACCTCCACACAGCTCAGTTGTTTCGATATTCCTAGCGGTACCCTCTATTGTCGAGCAGTATGCACTCGCGAACTTAGTTATGATCTGCAGGAGCGTCTGCGACTTGTCGGAGACGTCCTCTCCGTATGAGTTGAGTAAGGATTGAAATTGAGATATCATTACGTTTACTCGAACCTGAAGGATAAAGAAATCACGGTTAATTCATTAAGTTAAACTTATGTGTAGAGGTTTAGTTGTCTTTGGTGGAGATTCATTTCATTGGAGAGAAGGATAACTACAGAATTAGTACCCCATCAAAAAATTGCATAAGCTAAACAAGCTTGTGAATGAAGACTAACCTATGTTTGGTAATCTTAGTTAAATTAAAACGGCAGAATAAAAGTTTATTTAAACCTGATATGTAATTACAAAGAATATAAAAATCAGACAGTAAAACAGAACAGAAAATTATTTAAAACAATATTCTTACTTTTAATTCCGGCAAACAATCCCTTATATGGTGCATAAGTAGTCTGTTTAATGTTTTAGCCAAATAAGGAGTGCCATTCCGCGTCGCAATAGTAGGATATTTCCTTTGGAGGTACGTTGCTTCGTCTCTTAATGCATCCTGTAATAAAAGTTAAGCGATAATTATAGCTTTTAAAGATATTCAACACACTTAATGATTCCGACATTATCCATTCGCGAATCGATATTGTTATAGCTGAATCCTCCTTAGACTGATAATTAACGACGGTAAGAAAATATTTTAACTACAGTTGTGTTATTTTATCTGCTGGCCTCAGCTGTCGGAATTACTCATTACTATTTCTCATCTTTTTTTTTGGCCGTGTCAGATTCCTGTCCCAATGGAAAATTAATACTACAATAATACTCCCGACTTGTGAATATAAAATATTTATAGTAGTAAGTATCTAAGGGGAAACGCATATGTCGCCTTTATTATTAGATAGATACATATTTTACAACTGCGTGATAACAGTTATATTTAGGTACTGTTATTTATTTACAAGTTAGCAAACACTGGAGCTGTAATAAAAATACAAATATGACCATGTTTTAAAACACATCTATTTTTCGGGTCAGCTTAAATTTACCTTTAAGTGAATTTCCTATTTAAAATTCATAAATCAAGTATTGCTAGGTAGCCAGGTCATAATGAAATTATAAATGCTAATCACGTACCTACTGCATACGTATTCGTATTTAATTAGCTAGGTACATTTAACGTCATGTGTACTCACTGTAATAGATTTCTTATCAATAATGTCTTGCTGAGATCTGTTGACGACTCCGATGATGCCCAGCTTCACCGGAATCACTCGCCCACACAGGATATCAATAGCATCAGTTCCTAAAATATTTAGTTTATCTTTCAGAACTGACCTTATAAACAGCAGCAAAGATTTATAGGTAGCTATGGCTACTACGATATTTTAATAATATCAAAGTTGATGAAAAATAGTTCCGAACTTTCATTATTGATGTATAACAAAAAAGATTGGGTTTTATCAGTGCACGTCGTGATTGATATTACCACAACACAAGCATCGTTGACATTTCCTGAACCACAACAGAAGGACATTGTGTGGTATTTTGTTTCATAACAAAAACGACGCCCTCGCGGTTTGCAGTTAAAATATAGAAGTTTAGAAACCATTTATGTTTGTTCGAATTGAGAAACTTATACTTTTTAAGTTGTTAATTTTTAAACATCCACGTCTCGAGTGCCAATACCGATGTTCACCACACAAATATTTGCCCCTAGCGGGATTGGAATGCGTCGCATGGCGTGAATTTAAAAAAAATTGGCCAAGTGCGAGTCGGACTCCCGCACTGAGGGTTCCGTACAAATACTTTTTTTTGACGTATTAATAAAACTACTGAATAGATTTCGTTCGAACTAATTTTCGTTGGTAGTTTTTATGGTAATGTACATTATATATTTATTTCAGTTTTATCATCCTCTTATTTTAGAAGATAGAGGGGGGGGGACACACTTTTTTCCACTTTGAAAGGGTCTGTCACGCAAAGTATTCACTTTAGAAAAAAGTGATTTTAGAAACCTTAATATAACTTTTAAAGACCTATCCATAGATACCCCACACATACATGTTCAATTAAAAAAAATATTTCGAGTTTCAGTTCTGACTATGGGGACCCCCCACCTTTTTTATTTTTTTTTTCTATTTTCGTGTAAAAACCTTGTTGCGGTTCACAGAATACATTCCCTCACCAAGTTTAAACAGTATAGTACTTATAGTTTCGGAAAAAAGTGGCTGTGACAGACTGGCGGACAGACAGACAGACAGACAGACAGACATGACGAATCTATAAGGGTTCCGTTTTTTTGCCATTTTGGCTACGGAACCCTAACTAGCGGCCCCGGCTTCGCACGGGTGCAAATTCTATATTATGCATGTATTATGCACAAAAACCTATCTCTTGAATCACTCTATCTGATAACTCTTCAAAACATGTGAAAATCGGTTGCGTTGTTGTAAATATTTCGCCCTCTATTGCAATTAGCAAATGAGGTCATATTATATGTTATGGCTTTTTTTTTGTCTTACATAGGGACAGACGGAAGAAAGCTCTGTTTTCTACTTTAATATTAGAAAGAGGAAAGAAATGTAATTTAGAATGTAACGAACAAATTCTTTCACTGTTGCCTAGCTACAATATCCCCGGTGAACATAGGGTACTTTTGATCCCGGAAATGTGGGGGACGGGGGGGGGATATTCGAAAAAAAGAAACTACGTGCAGGTGAACCCGCAGGCGGAAGGCTAGTAAACTATGTAGTGATTACATACCGGCATCCATGAGGTCAAGTTTGGTAACCACAGCCAAAGTCCTCCTGCCGTCAGGGTCGACTTCCTTCGCCATCTTGATAGCCTCGCTCGTCGCCATGTCAGTGTTGGCGGCAGTCACAGCCAAAATAATAGAATTGGGGTTGGAAATGTGCTTGATGATGAGGTTGCGGATTTGGTTTTCAATGTCCTCTGGTTGATCACCTATTGGCACCTTGAGAGAAATATATTTCATTAACAAATCACATTATTTTACCGTTTTATTTCACGAATCATACCTGCGAAGTCGGTCTATAATTTCTTTAAGAATCTAGGATTGCCAAGATCTGCAATAAGCTCATTTATGGATAGAGCTTCAAAGACTGCTCTGGAGGCTTCTTATCGGATTTGGATAGGAAGGGAGAGGAAGGTTGAGCACGGGACTGGAATTGCTCCACGCCCTAACCAATCGCAGGTTAGCTGACGAGGCTTGACGCGAGCCGAAACGTCTGGCGCTTAAGTGAGCAACGGTGGCCACCGCTAGTCTCGTTCTCAATAATCCCTCTACCTTTCTTGCAATGGGCCCGGATTTGCTCGGTGAAGCCATTGACTGCTGAGTTCTACACCTACTAATAAAGTAATTAATTGGTTGCCTCTAGGACATAAACATCGCACGAAGACTGGAAATGGCGCCCGAGGTCCTGGTTTCGATTCGAGAGTATGAGAGACATTTTGTGATGATATGTTCCTGCTTGGGAAACGATTATAATTCCTCGACGTCTAGAAGAAGGCGGTCATCACCCTGCCTCAAATAGCTTTTGGTGTCTTAGATGTCCAATTGCTATCATTCCAAATTTGAAATCAGTTACAATGATAAGTGAAATTTAAATAAGATAATAAATATTACAAACGTTTTCGTAAAGTAAAATACGTAAGTCGATAAGTACTTATAATCAATTCTAGAATTTGTACTACAGATAAAAATATGCTTATCGTAATTAGATGACGTTAAAAACATACCTTTGTGATACCCGGAAGATCAACTAGGGTGAGGTTGACTACTTTGGTCGAGTATATTTTGAGATTGATCGCCTCTGGGCAAATGCCTTTGTTGCTTCCCGCCATGCGATCCGTTTCTCTCTCTACCTCTTCTCGAATTTGCTCGAAATCCGAGAAGATTTTGTCTTTTGTGTGAAGGAATTTGCCCCATTCTTCTAAGTTCACAGTACCTGCAGCAATGATATCCTACTATTAATAAATGCGTCCTATTAACTTGTACATACAAATGTGAGCAGACGGAAAGATTATGGTAGATTTCGAGTAGATAATATCAAGATTATGAAAATCCGGAAAAATGAAGTAAAGGCGTTGATATGACCCAATCCATTAAGTAAGTAGGTATGTGCACAATGTTTATTAGCTTAGTTGCTTTCACAGCATTGTATGTTGATAAGTAAATAATATGCTGACTGAGGTTTTGTGAATGACATAGAAACATACAGGGTTATGATTTTGTTAAATGCTACTATTCATTCACTTGGTTGAGTATAATTTTGAAGGAGAGATGTCATTATTAATAACAAAACAAACACAATAATACTACTTTCACATTACAAACCTGAAGAGAAAATTGAGTGGGATAGCTGAGAAAAAGGGTTCCATGTTGTTGCCTTAGTGCTCTCTGTCTCTGTTCGAAGTACTAGTTAAGGGATATAAATTAAAGCAATAAAATAAAAAATAATGTTTCTCAGAATAAAAGTGTAGTCCATTGAAATCATTCTTATTTAAATAAATATTTTTTAATCTACACATGTGTATGTGAAGCCACACAAGAAACCACAAACTTTGAATAACAGGATATCTACATATAGATGATACATGAAGAAGATAGAAATTTTGGTTAATATTATATCTTTATTCCCAATTTGCAAGATTATGGTGTTAAATTGTTTTCGATGAAAATAAAATACCTAAATTTAAATGTATTGCAATTTGCAATATGTACTTTAAAACTACAAAATCATAAAGACCATAAGGTTCACATTAATTTATCAAATTGTTTATCTGTGTATGATATTATTATTATAAATTCTCACACAACAAAACATGTTTTTGGATCATTTAGGACAAACATATTTAAATATGTTTAAGGCTATACCAATTAATTATATTGTTAATAAATATGAAAACCTATCAGAGATATCAATTAATATTTTCTATTTTAATTTAATTGCACTGCCAAAACAAAGTGCTGATTAAGCATTTTCGTAAAAGTAAAGTATTCAACATCACAACTAGCTAAATGCTTACTACATATAATAATCTGGTTATTTACAAAATCATTTGGTAAGCAATACAATGAATGATACATTGATTAATATATTGAAATCAAGAACAAATATCGTGCATTCGAGCATCACAAAGCATTTGCCCAGTAGATAGCCTTGAAATGAATACAATGAATGTTTGTAACAAAGATCACCAATGCAGAATTATTTCTTTGTATTTATGAAACTATTATACAGAACTTACAAGGAAAATCTTGGAAAGTTTTAACACTTTTGTGAAACTAGGTATTCCAGGAATATTAGTATCCCACATTTTTAGGGTTCCGTAGCCAAATGGCAAAAAACGGAACCCTTATAGTTTCGTCATGTCTGTCTGTCTGTCTGTCTGTCCTGGCTCGTTCTCCGCCGTTTCTGAACCGATTGCCACGAAAATTGGTGGAGAGATGTATAGTGATAATTCAAGAATTGGTTTTTAAAATAATCGAAAAATAATTATTTTTACCCCCCCCTCCCAGACAGCGAAAAGTAAAATCGAAAAAAAAAATCGACTTACACCATCGTGTGGGGTATCGTTAAAAAGGTATTTTTAAATACAATAAAACTTGCCTTGAAACCATGTGGATCAAACACGCCAGTCTCGAGATATATTAATACAAAGTTAAAATTAGAGCGTCCCCCCCCCCTTAACTTTTGAAATACTATTACAATAATTCTGAAAAAAAAATTCCTGTATACCTCCAAGTAAGTTCTTTCAACGAAAACTATAGCGAACTCTGTATCATACATAGTTATTTTTATACAACTCGACCAACTTATGACGTGCAGTTGCCCTTCCTAAATGGTGTCTTAAGCGGTCGGGACATCTTTTAGCTACGGAACCCTTTCATGGGCGTGTCCGACACGCTCTTGGCCGGTTTTTTTATTACAAACATACATAATTGAATATTTTAGTTACAAAAGTAAATAAAAAATACCAACCAAAACACAAATTAGATAATAGCAAAACTATATTGGAATTATTTATTCTGTATTTATTATGTCAGATATATATTTAGGTCTTATTCACTGAGTAAAAAATAAAATATATTCACAATACTAAGGAGATACAATGTAAAGCTCATAATTAATAATTTTATAAAACTAGTCAAAAATAATCATACCTTCTTCTGCAGAGCGATGTTCTTTGCTGTCCTTGGGGCTGTAGACTAGTTGCAAGATGAGAGGACGACGTGTGACAATGCCCGGCCCCCGAGGCAGGAAGGATCGTCCCACAAGACTCTCTATCACAGAACTCTTGCCTGAACTCTGTTGAATAATTAAAACTTTTGAAACATTTAAATTATCATCTTCCTTGGATGAATTTTCCTGTGATGGAATCACCAATATTCACTCAATATTTACTCCAAATAAATAAATTAATCAATTAATTGATTCCTTGGACTACAACACCATTTGCCTAGCCCCAAACTAAGCTCAAAGTTTGTACTATGGAAGCTAGTAATGAATAGGAATTCTTAAATGTCAAAAACATATAGATGTTTTTGACATTTAAGAAGTTCTATTGAAACAAAATGTTTGAAACTACAGCCATAGGGCTGTAGTTTTAAACATTTGCCTGTAGCGGAATTCAAAGTCGCAACCCTTGTTTTTGTAGCCACAATCCATGACTGCTGACTCATCATGATAATATTATAAACGTGAAAGTTTGTTTGTTCGTTCATCAATCACCCTGAAACGAATTAGTGGATTTTGATGAAATTTTGTATAAAGGCAGGGTATTGGCTGACTTATGTGAAAGGATACTTTTATCCTGATTGAATGGTCCCATAGGATAAAACGGGAATCTTATAACCGTGTAAAGATGTGGGTAACAACTAGTTCTTTATCATTCTTTAACTAAAAATGGTTATACAGCATGGTTGTATGCTTAAAAAAAAGTTTTAGAGCAGGTCATTAGGGGACGGTTTCATCATTCAGGATGGAGTAACTTAATAGCTCATACTTCAAACATGAAACTGACCCTTACTCCAAATGCTTAAGATGATTCTGATTAGACAATATTATTAGTTACAGGAGGTAAAGGAGAAATAGTTGACCCAAAAATAACAAAAGGATTTCTTGTGAAGATCAAGATAAATTATTATAACAGAATAATGAAATTCTAGTGAAAGTAATGTGTGACAATTCAATAAATTACACTACCAATAACTATTCTATTTAGGGCTAAGTTTTAAATATACAATACAAGTAATTTAATTGTTTCAAACAAGTATTATATTCAAATTATTCCAAACAACTACAGATTAACAAATAATAAGACTTAATCAGGTTATGGTTTGTCATTTTGACTACAATATTTAGTGTGCAAAAACGTGTAGTTTCGATATTTTAATTACACCACATTCAGTCATTGTACCCGGATAAATAGAGCATCAGGGGCACGGTCAATGACAGGGTAGTTCGTGCAATTTATTGTATTGGGGACAAAGAACTTCATTGACACTTTTACATAACCAAATCGTAAACAGCACATTCCCAGAATTCCATAGCTGTATCATCACTCATTTCTAATGATTTATTAATATATCAATGAAAAAAATATTTACCTGAGTTCCTAAAACTACAATTTGAGGTAATTGGATGGCATCAGCTCCGACTGTGTTGAAAACGTCTTGTAATTTATTGATTACTGGTATAAGAGCTTCCATTATTTACTTTGGAGAATCAAAGAGCACTTAACAATTTATCAGTGACTTAAAACTGTTTTATGTAACAAGGCTTATTAATTATTTCAGTAAATATCATAACAGTCAAACCAACCGGTAAAAGTCGGCCATATTGATTCGCCTTACTTGACGCAAGGCAAAGAAGAACAAGAGGGGCTGAAAAAATAGCGACATAAGTATTTTTTTAACAAATTTAAGGTAAAAACAAATATAAAACTCTTGAAAGTTATTCTGAAATCTTATTATTTTAATTCTACAAGAATATTGTTATCGCAATGGATATAACTGACTTTGTTTCATTTTAAATGAAAGAAAAAACTTATTTTTAAATTACTGTTATTCACCTTTTTTGAAAATAACATCAAATTAATTTTCACTCAGTATTAGTCCAGTAATTTTAGCAATTTTGATCCACGATCTGCGGAATAATTCCTAGTGAGCTGAATTTTAGTATACACCTTTATTATGATATTGTTATGATGATGTGAAAAATCGACATTGATATCGTGCCGGCTAAAAAAGTTATAGGGGTCACTGGACATAGCATATCTATATCATTACTAGCGGCCCGGCACGTGCTTCGCTACGTATAAAGTAAAGCGACCGATTTTGTTCAAACTTTACATAAACCATGTACTAAGTAGTTTGTACAAACCCTGAAAATTTGGTTTGGATCGGTGATCCCGTTCTTGAGTTATAAAGTGACAAAAAAAATTGCCACTTAGTTTTTTATAGTTGATATTCCTATTTTCCTTACTGTACTAGTATTACAAGTCCTTTATATTTCTATATGTAGAACATCATACTAACAAAAAACACACAAACAAAAAAGGGAAAAACACAAACAATAGGGTTTATGCCTTGGTATTCGCCGTACGGTATACAATACCACATGTGAATGCATTCTAGTCTCTATTTCAAAAACGGTTCATTCTACAGAAAAATGCAAGAGACCTTTTTTGTAGACAATTTTACGACGAACAACTTTTATGAAACCATTATTGACCTCTGAGCAATAGATCGCGAGATATTTGCGTAAAACTGATTTTCGTGACGTTTGGACCCCTATAACTTTTTTAGCCGGCATGATATCAATGTCGATTTTTCACATCATCATTACAATATTATAATAAAGGTGTATACAAAAATTCAGCTCACTAGGAATTATTCCGCAGATAAAATCTAAAATTCCTGGACTATATAGGTATTAGGTACTTGGACAGAACTTTTCATCATGAATTTAAATTGAACCTATTATGTCTTGGACTTAGCTGTTTTAGAATATATAATTTACTTTTTTAGTTTACTGAAGGAAGGAAAAATACGTAAACAGTGAATAATTTGTCCTTATGCTCACGGATCTGTTTTTTTTCTGTTCCGTGGTTATGCTTTCCTGGGGGCTTACTGCCAGCCGTTATAGCAGGACGGATTCCAGTGAGTAAGAGAGATGCCGCTTTACATCATATAAAGCGGCATCCCTTTTACTCACTCGTTTAAAGATCGCTTTAAGATTTGGTGGTAAGGCCCCTGTTTCTACTCGCGACATGTAAGGAGCATCTATGGGTGACATAGGGAGCATCTATGGTATTCATTAATCTCAGTTAAAATATTAATTTATGCAAAGCAAAGATTTTCCAAGATCTTTGATGCAAAGCTTAAGTAAATTTTTGACGTTTAAAACTTTCTTTTTCATGTCAAAATTGAAAAAAAAACATAAGTCGATGTTGTCAAAATGTTAAAGAAAGTTATTTTTAAAAATATCGTATAATTTTATGGCACTATCAAACAAAAATGTATTTCGCAAAAAAAAGGTAACGCTTGAAACAATATTTTATTATTTATTTATTTCTTTCATAAATATAAATCTGTGAACAAAACAGTTAGATCCGCTCCGCAAAACTGTTTAAACAGTTTGACTTAGAGAATTAGCCCATGGATGAATTAACTCTTGAATTGGAAATGTTATTAATTGACTAATACCCATAATTATAAACAAAATAGCTTTTAATGTTATTAAAACATCAATGATAATTTCATTTTTATTTAAAAGTGATCTTACTTTATTTAAAAGTTTTGTCTTCGACTGCGTGCAACGAATCTCATTGCAGACAATGTTTTCCGCGGAAATTTAAATGCTATCGAATGTTTGTTGTATTAGAAATAAGTTTATTTTTTCTCTTAAAACAACCCAATTAAGTATAGTTGCTACAAACAAATTATGAGGATATTACTAGTAGAATTAAAGTTTTCGTGCACGCTTAAAATATCGAACAAGGAATAATATTTTAAAAGAAACGCTGAACTCTAAAAGTGGGGCGCCTTGGTGGGGCAAAGTGGAATAATCCAATTTCTTAGATCTATTTTGAGATCAATTGTCAATTGCCATCTCTCAAAACGGTGGAGAGAGAAAGGTTGGTAAATCATAACGTCTTGCCCCAAAAATAAATAGTGCAGGTGTCGGACGAGATTAGATTTACTAGTAAACTGTAATAATAGTCGTCAGTCAGGCATTTATTGTCTGTTCGTTCACCGGAGGTGAATGACCTTTCCCTGTTAAGTACATTTATTTTTTTGTGTTTAATGTGTTTTTAGCTCATGTTATGAATGCAAACTGTTAATATTTATTTAAAACTTGTATTTTATGTTTTAAAATGAAGCTGAACATCGAGTCTAAAGTCGTAAGTGTTTTAGTGTTCTAATTTATAGGTTAGGTAATATCATTAGATATTGGTTTTTGCTGATAATCACTTATCGGATATGTACTAATAATCTTGGAATTGATAATACTAACGGTAAGGTATTTAATAAAATTATTTATACTCTTGTAATAGCTATAAGTGAGGTAACATGACTGAATCAAATGACTCCGTGGTATGTACCTTATAATCATTATTCTTGTATTCAATTGTATTCGATATTGTTTCGTCATCATTTCGTTTTGGTTATCTGCGTACTACACAAGCAGGTTTTACTTAATTCTATATCATTTTAGTCAGAAAAAAGCACGGTTAACTATAAGATTTTTGGTTATGTGTTAAACGTATTTTTTGCTAGTAAAACAAGAGTAGGTATACAGCAGTAGGCTTATCTCGGACAGGAGGTCGCTTAAAGTCATAGCTAAGAGACGTTTCGCAAATAGTAGTTCCTATTTGTTGTGTTCTAAAGGTTAAACTGTGCCACTAACATGAATAATTTGAAATTTGCTGTTATTGAGTTTTTGGAGGGGCTCCCTGTATGTATTATTTATATTTTTTCTAACCATTGTGCTTTTGATGTTATAACCTATTTTCTCTTAAATTTTAAGTTTAACTAGTATTAAATTTTATTGGCTGCTACTCAAATAGTTATTTTATCCACAATAAAAGTATTCAAAACATTTTGAACAGGGAGGAAATATTTATATTGTCAATTGTTTGTTTTTGATAATAAGAGATTCAAACTTTAATTATTGTATTTGTAATATACCAATTTTAAATATTATCCAGGTATTATCAATGTTTCTTCCTGATGTATTATTAATTAATTGATAAATTAACAATGTTAGTAGTATACATGTTTTTATTCAATTACAAATACACATAGCAAAAAACTATGATTAAAATAAACTTTAATATTCATTCAACTAAAACAATGCTTACCTGTTTAGAAACCATTAAATTATGTATGTAATGAAATGAATAATGATTTCTTAACAAAGCCACACCTATCTTCTTCAAGGTCGCTTTTGTACTATTTTGTTTTTTTATGTTTATTAATATTATTGATGTGTTTTTACAATTGTTAAATATGTCTGTTAGATTAGAAGACACCAATTTTTTAACTATGTTATAACAACACTTGTTTCAGGTGCCACTAGTGGTATTTGCTTCAATCGGCTCAGCAATAGTTCTTGTGACGGTTTTAGCAAACTGCCTATTCAGTAGAAAGAAAGGTAGTAAAAAGTCCCAGAAGCTAGTGACTCTTGTTGACCCCAATGTCAAGTATGCATTACCTCTAATTGAACGGGAGGAAATCAGTCATGATACGAGGCGATTCCGGTTTGGATTGCCGACACCAGAGCATGTTTTAGGTAAGTTAAGATTTGCAGTGTGATTTAACATTGTATGTTGAGTACTTTTGTATAATTATTCTTTTATTAAGTTTTGCTGAGGTGAAGTTCCAGCTAAGAAGAGTACTTATCCATTTCTTCCCCTGTCTCGTAAGAAACAACTAAGTGTCATTACCAAAGTATGATTTCTTCACCTCCTGTCTCTTAAGAAACAACTAAGTATCATTAGCAATTTTTTGCGTGTGGCAACACCGCGGTTGACAGCTGATTGAATTTGCTCCCGACTATTTTTTATAAAATTTAAGTTTAAATCCAAAGAAAGGTCCTAAAAACATCACAAAACATAACAAATAATATAGTTTTAAGTGTATTAAGTGTAAAATAGTGTCTAAGAACAATATTTACAAGGTTTGTGAGAAGTGTTAACCGGCGTCAGTGACAGTTCAAATTTTGAATTTGTGAGTCATTGTTTTCCTCTCAATTAGGTAATATCTACCATTGTTTTTAATTAATAATTGTAGTGTTCTCATTTATTTCATTAGTGCCGCATAATTAATGATATAAACTCGCGCTGAGGTATAAGATAACCTCACAATTGTGTAAACAACTCTTTGTAGGTACAAAACCGTTTGCATCTGTTCATTACATTAGACGTAAATTTTAACAATGTTGACGCGTAGCAAGGCCTCTGCTCGCCGGGACGGGTCTGGACTCACCACTTCACGCCAGGCTGAGTCTAGATTAGACCTAGCTTTGAAGGAATTAAAGGCCACCAAAGAGGAAGTTACACAATTGGTTAGGGAGAGAGAGGACAGTGAACGGGAATTGCTGAGCGTGTTGGACAAAAGTAGTAAGATGAAAAAAGATCTGACTGAGTTACATACGCAAAATATTATGTTAATGGAGGAAAGGGACAAACTTCAATCTTTAGTCGATGGGTTTGGCGAATGCAGCCAGGAGTACGTCCACAACCTACGGCGCGTAACGCTGCTCGAGCATGAGCTCCAGGATGCTCACCACCACATCACCCACCTCGAGAACGAAAAGCAGGACTTCGCGGCCTCGCAGTCGCAAACCCTGTTCGACGAGCTGTTAGGTAGTGCGCCCAGCCTTGTTCCTGATGTATTTGACAAAGGACCCTCTGTGACTGTGGACCTGACTGGAGATGACAGCATCCGGTCCACACCAGCGGTGGGTATTGTGAAGTGCAGTAGGAACAAGCTAAAGAAGTATATTAGGTTAAGTAGATATATTAAGAAAACACAGAAATTAATTAAAAAGAAGTCATGTTCATGTGTACAAGTAAAATGTATTAAGGAAAGACAGCGGTTAGGTGATGAATTAGATTTGTATTCTTTAACACTAGACAATAATATCACAGATTATAATAAAAATTTTAAAGCGCTGGAAAATGAAATAGAATATTTAAAAACTTCTTTAGAAAAAATAAACAATATGTATTGTAGTTATAAGAATGAGAGTGAGGAACACATTTTGGCATTGAAATGCCTTTTAAACTCCCCTATGTCGAGTCCCCATAGTTCCTTATGTCTAGACAATAGCAAAAATAAAATCTATAACCACAACACACCGGTTGTAAACAATACAACAAACTTGACCGGCTCGCTGCCTAACTGTGCGTCACCACTCTCAGAACCAGTTTGTTATAATGACACGCTACCGTTGTCCAACACAGTAAAACTTAGCGATTCCTCAAAGAAAACAATACATGATAGTAAAAGTAAAATAGTTATGTTTTGTGATGAATCGGGTAAGGATATGGGACAACTATTAAGTTATTATTTGGGATGTCAAATTCAGAATCACTGTTATCCTAACACTCCATATACGAATATTATAAATACAATTAATAAATATGATTTTGCAGACAATACCACATTAATAGTTATGGTTGCTAATCGTGGAAATGTAAACAAACCAATTATGACAAAATGTTTTGATAGCTTAAATAATTTGAATGTTAAAAATATTATAATGTTTACACTTCCATACAGTAAAAGCTTGCCACAGCATGAGAATAATTCTAGGTATAGCTTAAATTTGTTCTTGAATACATTGACATGGAATAATAGTAAATTTAATTTGATTGACATAAATTGTATTTCGACATTTAATATTTATTTGACTAAAGATAATTACTATCTTTCATCATATTGTAAACGACAAATAGCTACATCGCTAGCATATTGTTTTGATCAAACAGCCAAGAATTTGGCTACACAACCTGCTTTTATTGAGCAGGAAACTGTTGACATTTGCTGTTCCTTGGAAAAAATTCCAAGTAATTTAAATTATTGCATAGGACAGTAGAGGATTACTCTAGCCAAATTAGTATAATTAATAAACCTAGGAAAACGTCAAATCTACTTAATATTGTACACCAAAACATACAAGGTTTTCCTGGAAAAGAATTAGAATTAGAACTGAATTTAAATAAATTGAAAATTCATATTCTTTGTTTAACAGAGCATTGGTTACGACAATGCGAGTTATTAATTAGTATTGACAATTATAAAGTCATTAGTTCGTTCACGAGAAAGTCAGCTATTAGGGGTGGCTCACTAATATTACTTGATAGCTCACTTAAGTCTAAAGATAGAAAAGATGTAACATTACTTTCAATTGAACGAACTATTGAACTATCTTGTGCAGAGCTTGAGCAGTGTATTATTGTTTGTGTGTACAGGCCTCCTTCTGGCAATTATCCTATATTTGAAACAACTATGGAAGAAGTTTTAAAAAAGGTGTGCAAATGTAATAAGAAGGTAGTTGTGTGTGGGGATTTTAATATTAATATTTTAGAGAATAGCCAAACCTCTGTTAGGTTCCTAAATTTATTTAAATGCTTTGATCTCACTCCACTTTTTTGTGAACCAACTAGAGTGACTCCTACATCAGCCACCTGTCTTGATAATATTTTCTGTAATTGTAAAGTACCCTCAAAATCAATTGTTAACTTTGTGAATTCTGACCATTGCGGTCAACTAGCAGCGCTTGAGAGCCATAGTGTAGTTACTTCGTCTAGCTTTAGTTACAGGCCGATTACTACAAATCGCGTCGAAAAATTCAGACATAATATTTGTGTTAAAATTCCGCTAGCGCCACCTATTGTTGATATTAACGTTGATAACATGTATAGACAATTATTTGACATTATCTCACATGAATTTAATAGTATCTTTACAAAGAAAACTGTTAGTGTAAATAGTTCGAAATCGAAATTTAGTGACTGGGCCACAAAAGGTATTTATATAAGTAGGAAAAAATTGTTTGAATTGTATGCTCAAAAAGCATATTCAAACAATCCAGAGTTAATAGAATATGTAAGAAAGTATTCAAAGTTATTCAAAAAAGTGTGTATGGTGGCCAAGCGTATGTATTTAAAGCACAAAATACATACGTCTAATAATGTTATTAAAGCTACTTGGAATATTATAAATAAGGAAACATGTAGGAATAGATTACATGATAGTAAGTTATCCTTAAAAATTGATAATAGATTAATTAGTACAGATGCCGAAGTGGCTAAAGCCTTTGAGCACTTTTTTTCTGAAATTCCAGTCACGACTACTAGCTTATTAAACTCCTCACCGCATCATGCTGAATGCCTCCTTAAATCAAAAGTAGAAGAGTGCAAAATTGTTTTTAATTTCACGCATATTGATGCACTAGTTATAATTAAATCATTCAAAGAACTTAAGTTAAAAAAGACGGAAGATCTATGGGGTATTTCAATAGATATTTTAAAAACTATTATTATTGCCATTGCACCATATTTAGCATTAATATTTAATAAGAGCATTGAAATGGGTCAGTTCCCAAATCTTATGAAACATAGTAAAATAACTCCTTTATTTAAATCAGGAGAAAAGACTGATCCGTCAAATTTCAGACCCATATCCATACTTCCATCTCTTAGTAAAATTTTTGAAAAAATTATTTTCAATCAGTTATTGTCACATTTTAATTCAAATTCTTTATTTAATGAAAATCAGTACGGATTTACTAAAAACAAATCCACAACTGATGCAGGAGTTTCATTAGTAAAACATATTTTTGATGCATGGGAGGCTAAGCAGGATGCGATAGGTATCTTTTGTGATTTGTCAAAAGCTTTTGACTGTGTAAGTCATGAAACCTTGCTGATGAAGATGCGGCATTATGGCCTCTCAGAGTTCGCTTTAACCCTTGTAAAATCATACCTCACTGGCAGAGTTCAAAAGGTGAACATCAATGGAACTAACTCCGATGGCGCACCATTGATAATGGGAGTGCCCCAGGGCTCAATATTGGGACCACTCCTTTTTCTTATATATATTAATGATCTTCCTGCCATTGCTAAGGGTCTATGTGAGACTGTGTTGTTTGCTGATGATACATCTTTAGTTTTTAAGGTAGATAGACGTAATATACAACTTGACGAGGTAAATAACGCGCTCTCACAAGTCCATCATTGGTTTACAACTAATAACTTACTACTAAATCCTAAAAAAACAAAATGTATTAGATTCACAATGCCAAATGTGCCACAAGTTATTACAAATGTTTTAATGAATAATGAACATATTGATGTAGTCAAATCAACTGTCTTTTTAGGAATAACCATAGATTCAAAATTACAATGGAGCCCCCATATTGTTGCTTTGGCTGGGAGACTAAGTTCTGCAGCATTTGCTGTAAGAAAAATACGGCGCCTTACTGATATTGAAACGGCGAGATTGGTTTATTTCAGCTATTTTCATAGTGTTATGTCTTACGGTTTGTTGTTGTGGGGGTCGTCTGCTGATATACAAACAATTTTTGTATTACAGAAAAGAGCGATCCGTGCAATATACGACCTTAAGCCGCGTGATTCACTCCGTGAGATATTCAAGGAGATTAACATATTAACTACAGCGTCTCAATACATCTTTGACTGCATAATTTATATACGCAAGAACCTACACAATTTTTCTAAAAAAAATGACTTTCATAGCTTTAATACACGAAATAAACATAAGCTTGCCGTTCCAAGTCACAGGCTTCATAAGACTGGGAAGTCTTTTATTGGACTAAGTGTCAAAATATTTAATAAACTACCAGAAAGTGTAATTGAATTTCCTAAACAAAAATTTAAGTTGTTCATTAAATCAACCTTAATGAAGAAAGGTTATTATAAAATAGATGATTATTTAAATGACAAATATGCATGGACATATTGATCTGCTCAGCCGCACTTATTTTGTATTTATTTTTAAGGTATATTTGACATAATTGTAAAATTGAAATTTATTTTAAAAAAAGGCAAAACTGTCTGAGTTTCTTGCGGCGTCTCTTCTCAGCAGGCCATTCACGTCGAGGCGCTGGTAGGGTAAAAAAAGTTTTGACGTGCAAAAGAATTTACTAAGTGAATCAAATTGCTAAATAAATCATTATTTCATTATTATTTCATTATTTCAATGTATGGTCCACTTCAAGCAGTGAACTGCGACAGGAGGATGGTGATAATATTATTTTATTTCCAGGTTTGCCAATTGGCCAGCATATTCATTTGTCAGTAAAGCTTGACGATGATCTGGTTATCCGTGCTTACACGCCCGTCTCCAGTGATGAGGAGAAGGGTTACGTTGATTTGGTTATTAAGGTATGTCATGCATGAAGTAGATAGGTATGCACTTAACATTTTTGCTGTTAAAATGTTATTTTTACTTTAATTTTAAGAGTTCTCTGTGGAATTATTCTACTGTGATTTTTTTCATACTACATTGTTGTAAAATTAAATACATTTTTTTTTATTTGCATAGAATTCCCAACATATTAATACATTTTTTTCTTAACTGATCTATACACTGAAGCCTCTTTTAATTTAAGGATAAGGGCAGGAAAATGATGATGAATTGCTAGAATTTCTGTAAAAGCCATTTATATAGCAGCTAGGGTTGCCAACTTTTTTTACAATAAAAAATATATTTAGGCATGAGAACAAAATTCGATAGTATTTTAGAGAAGTGAACGGCGTTTTATTAATTTCGTGCCTTAAATAAAATAATAGAGCTTAATGCATAAGGTACTTTTTAATGAAATAGTCTTTTCTAAAAAAAAACATATGCCTCTTAAAAATCTAAGGTTAGAATAGGATCTCTAATGAATCTAAGATAGGTCGCATAAAATTATATGCGCAAGCAGTATATTTCTATACCTTTTTTTGTTCAACAGTGAAAGTATAATGTATTGAAAAGCAGTATAATACTGTTTTCAACAGCATAGTTGACAACCCTAATAACAGCTTACATGTATAATAAAATAGCATAATAATTTTTGTTTGTAGGTTTACTTTAAGAATGTGCACCCAAAGTTCCCTGACGGCGGGAAGATGTCTCAACACTTGAACAACATGAAGTTGGGCGACACTATCGACGTCCGCGGCCCGTCTGGCCGTCTCCAGTACATTGCGCCCGGCACCTTCGCCATCAAGAAGTTGAGGAAAGACCCACCTGTGAATGTTATGGCCAAGAAACTCAATATGATTGCAGGTAAGTGAATCATCATCAATCAATCATCAACACATGAATTAATTTAATTTAGTATACATTCCGGGTACGGACTGACTTGTGTGATAGGATACTTTCAAACCCAATTTGGGATTCCCTATCTGGGATTGAGGCCCCCAGACCAGGTTGTGATGAAAGATGGCCGGGCCCGTTGCCCATTGTGCCCAGTGTGAAAAAGGGGTCTGATCAATAGGAATACTACTACTAGCTATATTTTTATATAATTTTGAGTATTGTTCGCAAAACGTATTTGTTATAATAATAATTATGTGACTTATGTATAATGTAAGTTTATCTAAAAAGATAAGTTTTAAACTCCCATTCAATACGCATATTTTCGGAAGCATCGTACCATCGATCGTTAACCTCTTGATCTGTGAGGTTATTTAATCTGGACTGCCAGATTGTAACCAAGGTTGTTTTGTCCCATTATTTGCTTCATCAATTTACGACAGGCCCGTTGGTTTAGTTCTCAGAGACCCTGGCTTCAAAACCAAGGGTCGCACTAACGCACCAAATCCCGCTAGGGGATTTGGTGTGTTAGTTCAAGACATTTATTTATTATTTACTAGCGGCCGCCAGCGACTCCGTCCGCGTGGGTTACGTTACGATTTCCGCTCACAGTCATACTAAAAATAGCTGAATAAAACAACGGTCTACATGCATGCAGTCAAGTTGCACACTTTTATGGGACTAATTACTCAGGAATACTCAGGATAGAATTAATAGTCAAATTAAGTGACGGATAACGCTTATAATTTTTTTTTTTTTTCGGTCGGACGTCGCTAGTGGTTGCAGAAGGCTACCTTATCAGCTTAACCGGACATTATTCTTATCATTTATTAATAATAATCTGGAGATCTTATACATTTGAGAAATCATCTGTTCACCGCGATTCAGAACCGCGGCCGCGCCTCTAGCGAGGTGCGCCATCTATCGGCACATTTTAGAACTAAATAGTTCGCTAGCACAATAATTTACATGATAAAATAAAGGAATAGCTTAAAGCCTACCTCGACAAATGGTAAGTGGTAAGTGGATATCCAACTCAAAATGTTTTGTCAATTCGAACCAGTAGTTCCTGAGCTTAGCGCGTTCAAACCAATTTGGATCTTGAGTTGCACGTGTTATTGTGAGTCAACCATAAAAGATAGACATGTGCTGTTGGGGGATATTTTTTAGGAAATTTTATGTAGAATATTTCCGTCATACATGATTTCTATGTGTCTTTAACCATTAAGGCTGCACACGCGACTGAAGCTTAAGAAATGGAGTAAATTCTCCCGTTTTCCCCACATTTCCCTTCACTACGTTACTCCTGTTGATTGTAGCGTGATGAAAAGTATCCTATAATATGCCCAGGAGTATGAAGAATTATGGCACCAAGTTTCGTCAAAATCCGTCCAGTAGTTTTTGTTTCTATAAGGAACATACAGACAGACAGACAGACAGACAGACAGACAGACAGACAAGAATTTTACTGATTGCATTTTTGGTATCAGCATCGATCACTAAACACCCCCTGATAGTTATTTTGAAAAAATATTTAATGTACAGAATTGCCCTCTCTACAGATTTATTATAAGTATAGATTATACCTAATTATTTTACTATGTGTAGATTTTTGCCAGTCATCTGGTCTTGCATTGGTAACGTCACGTATGTTGATAATTGATAACTTCTGATATGAAATGTCCTCCTTGTCGAATTTCGGCTACATTGATTGACATTGACTTCGCGGCTAATATTACTGATAGGATAATCAAATGTATGATAAGTTTACGTAATCAGTCTACGATGCGTGCATACTTTTTGTTTACGCAATGACAAGCCCAAATATATTTTTTTTGAGGGAACACGTTATTTTTTACGTAATTAATCTACCTAGAGACAATGAAACGGTTAAATTTCCTAGTATGTAAAATAAAATATTTGCTGTGTCAGGAAAATCATATCATAATAATTATTATAGATGTTATCTTATCGAAAACGGTTCATTATCTGTCGCTTATTGCTTAAATACTTTTGTGCGCCTGTGATTGTGGGACATGACGATAATAAATTCATAATTAGTATAGATGACCTGATCAATATTTGATCATACTTATGGATATTTATCAAACGGTATTTAATATAAAAGATAATGCAAACATTAAAAATTCATTACTAGTAGTAGAGTACGGGCCTATTCGATATACAAGCTTTATTTTTGCCGAAAACTTCCTTAAAGAACAAGGTTATCATTGTCCAATAGTTTTCGCTTAGTCATGATGAACCATGAGTAATCAAAGTCATACATCATCGTCAATGTACGAATACGTTTTCTAGTTATTGTAGTATGTACTAGAACCTATTTATAAATTATCAAATTGTTATAAAGATAATTTCAAACATGCTATATCTATACTAATATAATAAATCTAATGAGTTTGGTGGCGGTTTGTAGAAAGCGCTAATATCAGGAAATAATGGTTCAAAAAAAATCGTATAAGATAGCTATAGTGCCACTATGTGTGGCGAATCAAATCCACGCGGACGGAATGGCGGGCGGACGCTAGTTTCGAAATATGAGAAGTTTATTGCAATTATAGTGGCAGCACTCTCATATAGTTGTAATATCATTATCAACAGGTGGTGAGACCTATGAGTCGGTTAGTTAGCTAGTGAGAACTGTAACGCATTAATTAATATAATCGTCCCTTTATTTATTACAGGTGGCACTGGCATCGCGCCAATGCTTCAGCTCGTCAGGCAAATCTGCAGGGATTCCAACGACAATACGGAGATGCGACTTCTCTTCGCGAACCAAAGTGAAGACGACATTCTACTGAGGCCGGAACTCGAGGCCTTCCAGAGGGAGTTCCCACATCAGTTCAAGCTTTGGTACACCGTGGATAGGCCGAGTGAAGGTTCGTTAAAATATTATAAGGTCGACGACCGGTCGGTAGCCCTCGCTGCCGGTGGAGTGACGCTGTAGATGCAGAACTCACAAGAGCTGGGATCGGGAGTCTGGCGCGAAATAGAGACAGAGACCGTGGTTCGAACCCGGGCCCCCACCTCTGGATATTTCGAAATGTTTGGAGTTGTGCCATAAGCTCGGCGATAAGGGAAAACACCATGAGGAAACCTTCACATTTAAATAGTTTCTGACTTTAGTTCAGTTAGATCTGAATGTGTTACCATGATCCAATCTGTCTGGTTCCCCTCGAAGGGTTACGAAGGTCTGATAGCAGTAGTTTCACCGTAATAATCAGACTCGACAAATCCTGGATCATGGTTAAAGTGTACCCCGTACAGGAAACGGGATAAACACCTTGAAAAAGATAAGCACTTAGCTTATTAAAATCTGATTATCCGCCCTACCCCCCTGGTACGCCCATATGACCTTCGTTATTATTTTATTTGTCATTGTTTTAGGATGGCAATTCAGCAGTGGCTTCATCAACGACGAGATGATCCGCGACCACCTGTTCCCGCCGGCCGATGATGTGATCACCCTCATGTGTGGGCCCCCGCCGATGATCAATTTCGCGTGCAACCCGGCACTAGACAAATTGGGTTATCAAGAATACCAACGGTTCGCTTACTAATCGAACAAATACAAATGTACCTGTTAATACAATCATATAAAGCAGTGGTTCCCAAACTTTTTTTTCTCGTGGACCACTTTCAAAATTTGACTGGATTTGGTGATCCCCCCCCCCCGGCTACTACATTTCTTCAACATTCATAAAGTCGCCCCCCGGAACCCCCGGGGACCCCCATTTTTTATTCACGCCTACGTGGACCCCTAGCAAGCCTCCCGTGGACCCCTGGTCCACCTGGACCACTTTGGGAATCACTGATTTAGAGGCTTCGGGAACCGGTTAACCAGTTTTAAATTAAGGATTTTTTTTGGGATATTGCAGTCTGTTGTAACATAAAAGTAACAAAGATGAGTTCAGTAGTAAAATAAAATAATTTTCTCTGCAGCTTTAACATACAATTTTAAATGGAGATAATATTTCGACAGTGTTGTTTATGAGTCGTGTGGTTCTATTGTATAGTGCTTTGTTAGTTTTGAAAAATATTTATTAACAAATAATTTATTTTTCAAGTATGCTATCTTACTTATCTTCAAATATGCCGGAACGAAAAGGTCAAGGAGATAGTTATCATTGTCTACACGTCGGAAGAGTTAATAAAATTATGTACATAACTATGTTTATCCAACGAAAATATATTTTTTTTCAATACATATAAGGTCAATGGGAAATGTCTCATTCCCATTTCCATTCGCAACTCTTTTACCTGTTAACCAGTAAGTTGTCTCTGTATTAAAACATAAGTTACTGTTAAATAAAATTGTTTATATTTTTGGATGTTTATATTAAGCAAGAAGCATATATGAGTTACTTGACCTCTTTAGAGATGTTTGATTGGGTAGGTACGCATTTTTTTTGTGAACATAAAGAAACTTGGTTTTACTGTTAGTGTTATTTGTTAGTGTTTTTTACAGAATAGATCGATTATATTGCCAAATTAGATTTTTATTTATCCTCCCTCAGACATGACATAAATAGAATATGTATGTTAATACTAGCTACTTGTAAATAAATCACATCAGGTGATATATTTTTTTACAAAAGTGCAAATTGAGTTTGCGTAAGAATTAAACTAGTGATAACGGAAAACGTCTGCAGCAAATACATCGCGTCGATGGACCACATGCCGTAAACAGAGAAGCGACAAGAGTTTCCGTCGAGTGCTGATATCATCCGCTTAGCCTTTTCCCTGAGGGGCCCTGTGAAACAAGAAATGATGTTCATTTTGCTGTCCACAATAAACGGTAAAGTCGCCTCGACGGTCTAGACTAGTCTAGAGGTTTATGTACCGGGCCTTGGTTCGATTTCTGGGTCGAGCAGTGGGGCATTAATAGACTGATAAAAAATAAATGTAAAAATACGATATATTAATAAATACCGCTTTTTGGTATTTTGTTTAAGTCAGTGTTCAAGTTCCGTTGATTAAGCTCATTGAAACACATTGATAATATTTTTGGCTATGATTTTTCTTATAAATTTTACCTTCTTCGTACACCGTCATAAGTGATGCAGAAAGCCTCCTTGCCTCTTTCACCTCTCTCAAAAAAAACTCACATCTTAAGCCCATAAATATTGCGACCAGAATGTTTAAGGCTGTAAAACTGAAAATACATATTATTTCCACAGCAGTCAGCATCTAAAACAAAACAAGTTGGTAATTGGTATATTTTAATCAAGGATTTTTAATTACAACCTCTTCATTACTAACCTACTATTTTACTTGTTTCACTGAGAAATCAAAATGATACCGATAAATTAGCAGAAACTAAGAGTGCACCGAGTAACACTTGCCGGGTACCGAGAACCGAGTTTACATGGTAATTTTTTACCGAGTACTACCGAGTAGGTAGGTACTGTGGGTGGGTAGGCCACCATGCAACGTAGGTATCTAGAGCTGGCGTAAGGCAAGATTTGGCGTTTCGTTTCAACGTGCTCCTGCAAGCAATGGGGGCGTTTGGCAGAAAAAAGCGTTTGCGAGCGTTTGTAAACAAAATGGCGATTGTTAGCGCAAACTGTACAGTTTTCGGCCAGGACGTATTTGCTAACCCTAACTGTCAGTTTACTGTGTTACCGCTTAACAATCGCCATTTTGCGCTAACAATCGCCATTTTGTTTACAAACGCTTGCAAACGCTTTTTTCTGCAAAACGCCCCCAATGTGTATAGCTAGCGAATGTTTTCTGAGGCTGGTAGTGTCTACGAAGAAAAAGAGAATATAAATACATTGGATTTTTTAAACCGAGTTATTCGGTCGAGTACCGCGTATCTAAAACCTACCGAAGACTCCGGTTACTAGGCCCAACTCTAGCGGAAACAATAGGATAGGTACATCTGACGAAGTCGCCGCCAATAAATGCGTGCAGTTACTGCGCAGCTCGTGGGAGCGGAGATGTTTTGGGATTTTGGTCTTGATAATTGATAGTGACCATCCAGCATTGAAATCCTATTGGCTACTTACGGCTCAACGTTTCCGCTCTATTACAAACATCCCTGCTTTGGTGGATGGAGTCTTTGGTCTCTTTGTTCCAGCAATATGAATATGAGGGCTTATCAGTACTTGAGAGTTAACAGATCGAACGCAACGAAGATCAGAAGAGACTAACAATTTCCCAATGGAATAGGTAAACAAAAGAGTACTTATAGATACCTACCTATACCACCAACAGAACAGAGTACTTATTAAGAACTGTAAAGAAAAGTATCTGCCTATTAATGTCCCACTGCAGGGCAAAGGCCTCCATCATTTGAAATCATGTTTAAGTTACAAAGATGGGTTTTAGCTTAATCACCACGCTTGAACTGTAATTAAAAAAAATATGTTCAGGTACTTACATTTATACGTAGAGCATTTATCAATATCTGGAAAAATATTATGAAGGAAAGTACTTTTTTGCTACAAAACAGGAACATCTGTAATTCAAATTGTCAAAACAATTGCATTAGGATCCTTAAGTTATGAAGTTCTGAATTACCTACATGCAGATAGAGATGCTATACCTAAATTTAAACGCCTGTTCTTATTATCTCTACCACGCTATCCTCGTAGGGATAGGTGGAAAAAAAACATTTATCCCAACCAGCGTGGACTGGTAGGGATAGGTTTTCTAGGGTTTTTTTTAAATATTAGGTATTACTTATATGACATATTAAGTGTTCATAAAAATAAAAAATATGTCATTAAATCTACTTTAATGCAAATAATGTAGAGGATTAAACTTGGTAAAATTAATAAAAAAGGTCTTTTTTTAATGAACATATCAATGATACTTACCTGGTATTAAAAAGCCCTAGAAAACTTATTATAATATGTATATATTAAACTTAAGAAAACAAAAATCCAAGTATCCCTACCAGTCCACCCTGGTTGGGATAGATAGAAATATTTTTTCAACGTATTTCTACGGTAGGGATAGTTGGATTTTTTTCCATCTATCACTACCAGGGGTGATAGCGTGGTAGGAAAAGTAAGAAACAGGCGCATTAAAATCATGAAGTTAAAAATGACCTACTACAAATAAATAAATAAATTAAATTGTTTCAAATCTCACGTTCTCCTGTTAATGTTTAAAAATATTTTTAAATGATTTATAAATAGGAATGCACCCACCTGAAATTGGTAAAGATTCTGGAATTTTGAAAAAGCTTTCAGAATGTCCCTTATATAAATATCAGTGTCGTCAAGTACATAATCATGAGTCTGTAGAACAACCTTTCTCATGTAATCTTTAGTACACATGTTTTTATTTTCATTAGGCAACTCTTTCTTTAAATGGTTAGTTAATATAGAGTTAATCATTCGCATCCGAAGGGCAAAGTAGCTCATAATATTTGAGCAATAAAAAACTTCCAATAAGAAGTTTGTTTCACTGAATGACGTTGTAAATGAAAACAAGACCATAGAAAACTTTTCGTCGAATAGAGGCACCGATGAAACTATGAAGAATGTAGACACCATCAGAAACACTTTTATATTGCTCATTATGCGAAGTATGGAGGTAAGTTTTGTCACTTGACATATTTTTAAGCGAATGTCTAGATTTTGTAGAGCGGTTAAAAAATGTATGTTAGCTTCATTATTTAAGAACCTAACATGGACTGCATTGAAGAAATATGCAGTGTAATGTATGATAATTGCACAAACCCCACACAGATACAAATTAAAATCACGATCTTTAAGTGGAAGCATATAATACCTTTCCACGGCCACATAAAAAGCTGCAATGACTGTTGTAATTACTATTGTGTACGCTTTTTGGTAAACGGTCGGCGGAGTTATACTCTTGTCTTTCAAATTTATTCGACATGTGCCTAATACAATTTGAAATTTAAAGAAATACAAAAAAACGTCTAATAGTTCCTCATTTTCTTTTTTTCGTGCATTGGTCGGTGGTGGTGGTGACATTTTTAATATTAGGTTGAATGGGAATTTGACAAAACCACTTAAATTTGAAGGAATTACGGCGTTACACTAACACACGTCTTGTGGTTCTGCAAGCATGGCCAAATCCTGAGGTATGGATTTTTTTTACAACTTTAATTCAAGTCTATGAACCCAATAAATGTCATATATGTAGGTATGTACCTATATTAATATTGGATACCACCACTTGCTAAGTAACTTATGCTCCTTTTTATGTTATATTATATTTATGAAAAAGAGCGCAATATGGCTTATGTTTTACTCGAGTTGCCTGTCAAGCCTACGATCGTCTAATAAGTACTTAATCAATTTAATTCAGTAATAATAATTAAGTTAAGATTAATGGCGATTGTCAATATTTCATAACAATAATAATCTGCTAATTAATGCTTTTACCTTCGTACAAACAATATCGTAAGAACCTATTCCATGAACATCCATTACTTTGATAATTACCTAAGTGCATATCAAATAGGGATCAGGAAGTAGGCCGGTTGAACGGTAAAATCCACTAATTATTATAGCGAATAGGTATAGGTAAGTAAGTAGTTGTGTATCTAGGTTTCATTGTAATTATTTAAATAAATAAATCAATTACATCATTTGACTGTTATGTTTCAGTTGACGAGCCGTTTGGTGTAATAGTCGAGTAGTCGGCTACTACACCAAAGGTCGCGGGTTCGATCCCCGCCCGTTTTATTTGTTGTTGTTTTACGTTGGCAATTCAGCAGTGGCTTCATCAACGATGAGATAATCCGCGACCACCTGTTCCCGCCGGCCGATGATGTGATCACCCTCATGTGCGGGCCCCCGCCGATGATCAATTTCGCGTGCAATCCAGAATACCAACGGTGTATATCCAACCACTGAGGGCTACGGAAAACGGTATCTCCAGTTTTAATTTTGTAGTTTCTCGGGGGACTTGCGCTTGCGGCCGCCCCGCGACTCCGGACGCGTGGGTTTTGGCTTCCGCACATTATAAGGTGTAAAAAAATATAAGTACTTCACATATTTTAAGGGTGAATTGTTAAGTAGCAATATAGGATACTTTTCATTACACTACAATCAGCAGGAGCAGCGTATTGAAGGGAAATGAGGGGAGAACGGGAGAATTTACTCCATTTCTTAAGTTTCAGTCGGGTGTGCAGGCTTAATGGTTAAAGTCACATAGAAATCATGTATGACGGAAATATTATACATAAAATTGCCTAAACAATAGCCCCCAACAGCATATGTCTATCTTTTAATGCTTGACTCACAATGACACGTGTAACTCATGATCCAAATTTGTTTGAAAGATCTAAGCTCAGGAACTATTGGTTCGATTGACAACATTTTTTTTTGTGTTGGATAGTCCACTTACCATTTGTCGGGCCCTTTAAGCTATCTATAGTAACACTGTGTGTGGAAATCGTTCGTAACCCACGCGGACGGAGTCGCTGGCGGCCGCTAGTAATAAATAATTTAATTTTCAAGTATTATACTTATGTTTGAATATCCCGGAACGACAAGGTCAAGGAAATTGTCGCCTGTAAATATGAAAAAAAACCTCCAGAAAAGAATAATAACTGTAGATAGGAAAGGACCCCATTCCCATTTCCGCTTCCCAGTATTTTGTCCACCAGTTAGAGGATCCTCAGTTTAAAAATTCAATTAAATTTGGTTACATTTTTGGATGTTATTCATATTAAGCAAGAAGCACCTGTAAGATTCTTGACCCCTTTAGAGATATTTCATTGGGTAGGTAGGTACGCATTTTATTTTGTAAACTTTTGATGCTTAGTTTTACTGGTATTTGTTAGTGTTTTTTTACAGAATAGAACGATTAAATTGCCAAGTTAGATTTTTATTTTATCCTCAGACATGATATAATGAAACCTTTGTTAAAACTAGCTAAGTGAATAATATCAGGTGAAAAATGATTTATTTTTTTACAACAGTGCAAACTGAGTTTGCGTAAGCATTAAACTAGTGACAACGGCAAATGTCTGCAGCAAGTATCTCGCATCCATGAACCACATGCCGTAAACAGAGAAGCGACAAGAGTTGCCGTCGAGTGCAGATACCATCCGTTTAGCCTTTTCTCTGAGGGGCCCTGTGAAAACAAGATTATGTCCATAAATTAGCTGCCCACAATGTTACCTAAATATTCCAATACAAATGTGATAGCATAACATTGCTTGAAACTTTCAGAGTCTAGACAAGAGACTATAAGCGATTAAAAGCAACGACATGCCTTAAAATTAAGGAAAACCTGTTTCCAATAATCGTAGAATACTTAAACGACTTTTACTTTTTTTAAAGATTGTAGGGATTAATAATAAATTAATACCGATAACGCTTTTTGGTATTTTGTAAAGTTAAGACATAGTTAGTCATTGAGGTATTACTACCTACGTAGTAGTAATACTTCAATGTTGTTAGTAGGTATTCCGTCGTGTAAGGTAATTGACACCCATTGACAATATTTATGAACTAATTGTACCTTCTTCGTACACTGTCATGATTGATGCAGAGAGTCTTCTTGCCTCTTTCACCTCTCTCAAAAAAAAATCACATCTCAAGCACATAAATATTGCGACCATAATGTTTAAACTTGTAAAACTGCTTATAGTTACTATTTCCACAAGAGTCAGCACCTAGAACAAAATACTTGCCTATATATTTGTATCAATGAATTTAACATTAAACCTCTTCATTAACAACCTACTATTTTACCTACAGCTGAGAACTCACACAATCGTCTGATGTCAGGTTGCGACTCCACCAAAGCAGTGATTTGGTACCATTTCAGCATTGAAATCTCATTGGCTATTGACGGCACGTCTATGTGTTCAGCAATATGAATATAAGGGCTTAAATTATTAGTCACTAGTAGTTGAGAGTTAACAGATCGAACGCAACAAAGCTCAGAAGAGACTACAAATTTCTTTTTATAGAATAGATCATAGGGGTACCCATAGGTACCTATATAACACGGAACTGTAATTAAAATTGTTTAAGTTCAGGTACTTACATTAATACGAAGAGCATTTATTATTATCTGGAAATATATTATGAAGCATAGTACTTTTTTACTACAAAACAGGAACATCTGTAATTCAATTTGACACAAGTTGCATTAGGATATTGATCTATAAATACATGCACATAGAGATGTTAATATATAGGGTGTAACAAAATATACTGCAAATATTTTAAGGGCGAATTCTTTAGTGGCAATGTAATCAATATCAGATATTAAAAAGTCAAAATTAATACCTTCAAAATTTTGCATTTTCCGCATTGTCCAATTTGCTCTTTTCGTCCTGTAAGCTTCACCCCCTCTCCACCACTTTGCTTTTGGGGCAGGACAAGTGTAGTAATTGTATTACACTGACAAGACACGACCAGCTGTCTTGCATACGACAAATTTTGTACTTTTCCCAATTATTCACTCAATTTATTTTGATGATTTCCTCGGAAACTAGAGTATTAACAAAAAAAAATTACTTAGCAAATTTATTACATTTTCACTAAAGAATTCGCCCGTAAAATATTTGCAGTATATTTTGTTACACCTTATACATTATATCACATGCAATTATGCAACTACATATGAATAGGCACTGTGCAGAACTATAGAGGGCGCTAAAATCGCTAAAATTTTATTCTGTGGTTTGACAGTAAAATTTGACATTTAGTGTAAAAGTTTCGAATATGAATCCCTAAATGGCAGAATATGGCACCGTGTTTTTCCGTGGTTTGACAGTAGAATAACCGACATTGAGACTTAATAGTTTTGAATATGAGTCACGAGATGGCAGAGTCATCGCTTCGCACGGTGCCTTATTAATATTAATCATTGTTTTAAATGTCATGTTTTCCTGTCAAATGATAAAAAAAGTTTTTAAAATAATTTATAAATAAGAAAGCACCTACCTGAAACTGGTAAACATTCTGGAATTTAGAAAAAGCTTTCAGAATATCCTTTATATAAATATCAGTGTCGTCGATTGTATAATCATGGGTTAGTAGAACCACCTTTCTTATGTAATCTTTTGTATATGCGTTTTTATTTTCATTAGGTAAGTCTTTTTTCAAATGGTTTAGTAGTATCGAGTTAATCATTCGCATCCGAAGGGTAAAGTAGCTCATGATATTAGAGCAATAAAAAACTTCCAATAAGAAGTTTGTTTCGCTGAGTGACGATGTAAATGAAAGCAAGATCATAGAAAACTTTTTGCTGAATAGAGAAACGGACGAAACTATGAAGAATGTAAATACCATCAGAAACACTTTGATTTTGCTATGTATGCGGAGAATAGAGTTAAGTTTTGTCACTCGACATATTTTTAAGCGTAGGTCTAGATTTTGTAGAGCGGTCAAAAATTGTACATTAGCTTCATTATTAAAGAACCTTACATGGACTGCATTGAAGAAATATGCAGAGAAGTATATGATAACTCCACATACCCCACACAGATACAAATTAAAATCACGATCTTTAAATTTAAGCAGATAATACCTTTCCACGGCCACATAAAAAGCTGCAATTGCTGTTGTAATTATTATTGTGTACGCTTTTTGGTAAACGGTCGGCGGATTCATGGTCTTGTCCTTCAAATGTATTCGACATGTGCCTAATATCATTTGAACTTTAAGGAAATAGGAAAAAACGTCTAATAATTCCTCATTTTCTTTTTTTTGTAAATATCTTGGTGTTTGCATTTTTAATATTAAGTTGAATGCGAAAACCACGTAAATTTTAAAGTTACAAACTACGGTTAAGTACTTATAAGTTAATTAAAACTCCCGCGCCACGCCCATGGGCGATACGATACACTAACATAATGTCTTATAGTTATGCAAGCATGGCCAAATCCCTAGGTATGGTATTTTTTTTACAACTTCCTTTCTTCATATTTATTATTATTAGATACCACCACTTGATATTTAACGATTGTTGCCTTTAATGTTATATTATAATAATAAAATTATAACAGAGCGCAGTATGTTTTGCACGATGTGCCTTACAAGCCTACGACAGTCGAATACTTAATATCATCTAATCAATACAATTGGAAAAGTAATATTGTATAATTGATTATACTCTGACAATTGACAGCTCATGCCCATGAACTGTCGTATTGCTTTCTTTCAATTTTCGAAAAAGAATATTGTACCTACTTCATGGACGGTTACCGTACCGCCTACTAGGTAAGTGATGAACTCCGATTACAAATAAATTAACAGGAAACTATGCTATGTATAAATCTAAACATCTCCATAGCATGTTAATTAGGTGTAATGTGTTTAGTTAACATGTTTTGCAATGTGTGTACTTGTAAAAACCAAAATTTCTTTGACGGACTTTCATAATTCGCCAGAATTTTCATTTTTAAAGTTTCTACTCTACACGTGTAGAGAGGTAAATTCTGTACATGAAATATATTTTCAAAATAACTATCGGGGGTGATTAGCGATCCATACTGATGCCAAAAATGCCATCAGTAGGTATTTTTTTGGTTTGTCTGTCTGTCTGCCTTTCTGCATGTTCCTTGTATTATTTTTAAAGCTTCTGTCGCATGTGCCGCCTTAATGGTTAAAGTTATATAGAAATCATGTATGACGGAAATATTTTACATAAAATTGCCTAAAAAATGTGCCACAACAACAAATATGTCTATATTTTACGGTTGATTCAGAAATAACAAGTGTAACCCGTTATCCAGATTGGTTTGAAAGCGCTTATCTCAGGAACTACTGGTCCGTTTCAAAATAAATATTTATGGGTTGGATAGTCCATTTGATGAAGAAGGCTTTAGGCCATAGTATATTTCTATGTATGCGGAAACCGAAAACTACGCGGACGGAGTCGCAGGCGGTCGCTAGTATCCAAATAAAGACTCGGATATTTGGATTTATATTGGTTTACAACAAATCTAAGAAAATATTGAATCGAAACGCATGTTTATCCAAATAATGGTAATACATATGTAGAGTATGTACAATCGGAATGGTACCATTTGAGATACTTATGGCCATCACCAATTTTGTCAATCGTCGAGCTGTCAAAAGAGGCTCAAGAAATGGACAGAGTATAACTAACGTGTAATACTTACGTATGTCATACAATACAACAGGTAGGTATACCAATACCATGAACATCCATTACTTTGATAATTGAGTGAATATCAAATGTGGATCAGAAATAGGACGGTAGAATGGTGATAACCAATTAATATTATTACCTATATAATATAGGTAAGTTAGAAGTAAAGTACTTAGGTCCTATTCTTTAAAATGATTACAATTAATAAATAAATATAGAGCGCTATGTCTCCGCTTATGAAAGTCTGGAAGGATCGTGCTATTTCCGTAAGAACAAAAACCAAGCTGGTACGGTTATTTTCGATCTTTATATATTACGCAAGGACAATTTTAGGACATGGACTCTTAAAGCCACAGATCACAGGCATATTGACACGTTTGAGATATGGTGCTGGAGAAGGATCCTTCGAATACCTTGGACAGCATATCGGACCAGGAATCCATATTACGAGAGCTGAAGATATCCTCGCGGCTGTCATCCGAATGTTTGCGCAGAGTCCTAAGATACTTTGGTCACATAGCCGGGAAAGATGGTGGAACATTATTACCGCATGAACTTGAACTTGATGATTGTATTGTTAAAATTAAGGTGGTTTTAAATAAATAAATAAATCCATCCGAGTTCGAAGGGAGCTGGCTTTAGTGTGCTACATGCACAAGGTAATAAAGGGTAGGTAGGACCCACAACGCGGAGTTGTTGAGGCGGCTGGAGCTGAGTGCGCGCCTGCTGGCCGTGCCGCTCACGCGCGCGCTACATCGCATCAACGCGATTGCCGACCACATGGATATTTTTTCATGCTCTCTGCTCTGAGTGAGTTCACAAGGGTGGCTCTGTATAATATTAGTTATAATTAGTATTATATAGAATTTAGATTAAGATAAGTTTTAGATATTAAGAAGATTTATGTACACTATCGCATTAGGAATAAACCCTGTAAGGAAAGATGTAAGTTTGGTGAAAAATAAATAAATGAATAAACATTAGAAAAGCTCCTGGTGACTGGCTCGAATCAAAATAGATGGGAAAAGGCAGCGTGGGCGCAGCCCGATATGTTGGTCTGATCAGATCCGCACCGCACTCGACTCCTTCCTCTACAACGCCACACATTCAGCCAGAGACATGCGGATGGAGGAATACCGTCCACGAAAAAGTGATGCAGAAGGGAGGTCACGAGTCACGGATCCCTGAGGAGTACGACGCAAGAAGGGAATATTAATAGGTACTTGAGGGTAAACAAAAGATCGAACGCAACGAAGATCAGAAGAGACTACAAAGTTCCGAATGGAATAGATCCATACAACTCACCAACGTATTTTTTTATTGAGTAATAAGAACTGTAATAAAAAAATATGTATGTCCGGGTACTAACATTTATACGTAGAGCATTTCTCATTATCTGGAAAAATATTATGAAGGACATCTTTAATTCAATTTGTCAAAATTGCATTAGTATCTAGTTATCCATATTATGTTACATGAAGTCATGAATAACATGCAGATAGAGATTCTATACATAATATGATATACTTAACATGCAGTAATATTAATATATAGATTAATAAAAATTCGGACCAACTTTCGGGTATAGGTACCAATAAAAAATATATACCTTCACAATAGTTTGCCCGTGGATATACGCCGGGAACAAGATAAAAAGATATTTAAAAGAAAACTTAAAAGATATTTTTTAGATACTTTGGATTAGCTGTGAATATTAAATATATAATTGTATAAGTTAGAGACTCGTGATCCCACAGACAAACTATGAAAATAGTTTTGTGGGACTTTTGTTATTGTTATGTGAAGCGCAGTACGATTAATAAATAAATATATAAAATAAAAATAAATAATCTTTATCAAAAACGGACTACTCTCTTAAAAGTAATGCGTGGTCGTTTCTTTGTCTAGGCCCCTTAAATCCGTTTATGCATGACAATACCAAGGTTTACATACCAGACGTACTCACTATACTATACACGTAATCAATATCAAATGTAGGTAATTAGTTAGGTAACAAAATTTTACCATTGATTGGTTTTATAAACACTTAAATCAAACTAGAAAAAAATTATGTTTGAAAACAAATAGCTATACCTAATAATACCAATTAGATTAGAAAAATAAAGTAAATTGTCAATTTAGAAAATAGCTGGACATTCTCAATACTCTAGACTGGTTAATGGCTGAAGCACGTGCAGGATACGGTTTCAGATAAATTTGATTAAACAAGACACAAGACCACAGACAAGAACGAAGATACGAAAGTTTGTGTTCTACTTAAAATGGCCTTCACTGAATACCACCTATCCAAGGATATAATGGAGGAAGTATTTATGAAAACTTTTACTCCATATCATGTAATCCAAAAAGCCTTAGGTTCATGTCGCGTTGACGCAAAAAAAAGCTTTGTTACAGCACCCAGTAAATGGCAAAAACTGTACACTATATTTATTTATATAACTTTAACCATATTTTACTATGATGCTTGTTCCTGGTACACATTAAAGTATTACAGCCAAATACCTAATTTGGCTTTTCTCATTGAAATATATATCACAATACAAATTGTTTTTGCTTTCTGCAACTTGATAAATGCACGATTTTTAAATGGTCCCTCAAATGTTCAGTTTTTAATTCAAATGCAGAAAATTGAACGCTTGATGAAGATTGACAAAGATCCCACGCTAAGTTCGATACAATACAACATGCATTTATTTTCTATTGCTGGTGTAATCATGTTAGGTACGCCACTTATTATTATCAGTTTTTATAGAGGACTTAGGATGACTGCGGGGATCTTGATTGTATCTTTTATGGAGTGCCCCATTTTGTGTGAGATAAGCCAATGTTCAAATCTAATATTGTATTTCGCTATGCGCGTCCGCTT
This sequence comes from Nomophila noctuella, assembly GCA_958496325.1. Classification (NCBI taxonomy): domain Eukaryota; kingdom Metazoa; phylum Arthropoda; class Insecta; order Lepidoptera; family Crambidae; genus Nomophila; species Nomophila noctuella. The sequence continues at coordinate 8,682,382 of OY292486.1, read as the reverse complement.
CGTCAATTCTATTATTGTAAATCATTTAAAGGAATATAAAGAGACTAAAGAAACAAACAAATCTTTTTCGCATTCCCTTACGAACGATTCTATGGATTATTTGGCTGCTAAAACACATAACTTGATGTCTAGTGACCCAGATATTTACTTGCGGGAAATAATACGTGGATTTAATGATTACAATGCCCTGTACAGGTTTCAGGTGTGTACTTTCACTAAAAGTCAAACTAAGAGTATAATTTAGGGCCCATTTTTCCCATTCCATCTACTAGCCTCTAATGCCAATAATATATTGTTGTAGCGAAATTGAAGTCATAGATCGAATAATTACCTATATTACTTGTAGAAAATTGAAATGTATTATGTGCTTTTATTTCTTTTTTTTAGATATTGCTGTTTTTCTCGAAGATGTTTACTTATACTTTATTAACCTTTGAATATGCTGTCATGGCAGCAAAAAGCAATGTAAGTCGCAAGAAATTTGTATCGATCTCAAAATAATGAATAAACTGAGATATCCATGATATGATATGATATAGGTAGCAGAATTAAGTGATCATATACGGTTTGATAAGTTCTTGCAAAAAAGAAGAATGTTACTCGTTGAGGTATACTTTTTTTTTATTCTTCGTCATAGACTCCTTACAAGCTTATTACACGTTATTTTACACTCTTCTTATTTGTTTATCCTTTCCCAATAATAGGCTTTGTGTATGTGTAAAAAATAGCTAACCTTTTCAGCAATAACATCCTGGTTTGAATAAAATCTGTTTTATACCAATAATTTATTCAAATTCGGTAACAAATAATGGCAAAAGGGTACCAGTTCTGGAGAATGTGATGTGATGTGATGCCATCCCGGCCGGTTTCGGCCATGGCGACCACTTCTGGCTGCGTACTAATTCAAGTTTGTCGCCGAATGTGAGCTCGCACGTGGCTTGCATAGCCCACTAAGAAAGGGTCTTGAACAAAGCGGGCATGTGAGCACACCATCCACGTACTGATATGTGATGGCCGTAGTTGCTCTGGAGAATAGCGGGGATATAAAACAAGTTGGAAGCCTATTTTTACGAATTTCGCAAACACAACTGCTGGCGTGTGGGGTGGTGCATTTCCACGATAAAAAACTTACTTTTTGAAAGCCTGTCGTAGTCTTTTTTCTTGCTGCTCGGTTTTCTTAAGATGAATTGTTACTCACGTATGTACCTTTAATAGTTTTACTCTTTTCCAGATATTCACTGGGGATCTCTTGCGAATTCCAAAAGACGGTCGCAATGACCTTAGCGACTGAAGAAATGTAAATCGCAAACATTTTCATTCAAGTTACCCAGTTCTTGGGTGATTTTTGGTTTTCGAAGTTTAATACATTATTAAACTTCAAGTTTCTTATGCAGTAACAAAACGACGCTTAAAAAACCTGCAGATTCTACTAAGACAGCAACCGTGCGAACATTTCCCAAGATTTCGTTTTTATCAAGTGTGAGCAATCCCGGCTAGCTCGAGTCATTATAATGATCAATATATATTAAGTACATACTCGTTGATTGGAGATCAAATAGCACTAGCAATTACACGCATCTTCACTCCTCTGTTCTCTATGTCATTGATTTTAACCAAAATTACTGGAGTAGTACACTCTACAAGCCGTCCAGATCCGTACTACGGATTCGTAGTACGGATCCTGTAGAGTATAGTGGACCACTAATGGTCCACGGACCTAAACGGAAGTTAGTAAAAGGTTAAAAACTATTGTACTTATCTATACAAATATTATAAAGAGGAAAGGTTTGATTTTTTGTTTGTTTGTGTGTTTGTATGAATTGAATAGGCTCCGAAACTACTTGGCAGATTTGAAAAATTCCTTCACTGTTGGAAAGCTACATTCACCCAGAGTAACATAGGCTATATTTTATCCCGGTACGGGAAGTAGTTCCCCCGGGACGCGGGTGAAACCGCGTGACGGGCCGCTAGTCAAACATAAACTCAAAACGAAGCAATTGCATTAACTCTCGGACATTGCTATAAATCACGGACGTATCAAACGCCCCTAGTACATGGTGGTCAAAGGAACAGCCAAAGCTCTGGGAGACTTAGCTCAGCAGACAATAACGATTAATTTGAATTTGACTTAGCCCGACTTTTAAATCAAAGCTAAACCTAAGAACCATTATCTACGTACTTCTAGGATTTGATGTCTTTTCAGTTCGTGGACTATGGCCAGATCGCCATATTAGCCACAATCACAGTACTTGATTTTACGAGCGCTCTTTTACTGTGTGCTCGGTTTGGAATCTTCTTCAAATCTATAAAAACGATGAAATCTTCATCCATCAGAATCATGTCAATCTATTTAGAAGGTTTGTATTTTTGTTAAGTTTAAAAATCATTTTGGACCAAAATCGGAAGTGCCGATCATCAAAAATTTCAAGAAGGGCCTCAAAGCTATATCAAAATCAAAGCTACATCTAGGAACCTCTATTGTTCTTACACATAATGTTTGTTATTGCAAAAAGCTGCATTTGTGTCTTGATTTTATTAGTGTTCAAAAAACTTATTAACAATATTTTAGACGTTCGCGTTGCATTTTAATTTAACCCAAATATTAGTCCCATTCACAAATATAAATCAATTCAAGTCAAATAGGTTGACGGAAAATATTTATTTGAAGCCTCGCGCAAGTAGGTACCTACTACGGGCAGTCGCCGACGGGACTTCTTTTCCCTTTTGACGGTCTGAGTGACCGTTTTAATCAAATCTCATCCGAAAGCATTTAAATACTTTAAAAGTTTAACAAGAATTCAGACTTTTCCAGTCACGGTCTTAAAATGTTAATCAGAGTTATTAAAATTTTCAGGGCCATTGAGAGAAAAAGCAAAGAAAATTTACAACATTTTAGAAGACACGCCGCCATGTTTCTCCGTGTACGACATGTGGCACATGACTCCCGGGGTTTTGCTCACGCTTTTCAACATTATCACCACTTTCTTAATAACGCTGTTGCAGTTTGCCGTTCTATAGATTATAATTAATTGAAATTGTACTAATAAATAAATAAATTAATGAATTCATTGGACTAACACACCAATTGCCTAGCCCCAAATAAGCTCGAAGCTTGTACTATGGTAGCTAGGGAACGGATAGACATACTTAAATACGTTTATAAACATCCATGACTCGAGTACAAATGCCGATGTTCATCACACAAACATTTTCCCCAAGCGGGATTCGAACCCGCGACCCTCGGTTTTGTAGCCAGCCTCTGACCACAAGACCAACGGGCCCGTCAAACTAATTCAAAACTTCTTACTACTTATAAATATTGGACGTGCCTGCCTTATATAGGTACCTTCACATGCTAGCTAAAGTTTGAAAACACTTATGAAAAATCAAATAATTCATTCAAATCAAGCCTACTAGGCTGGATTCTAGTTCAGTACCAATTTTAAGTTATCTACCAGTTGAACAAACTTGGGCAGTGATCTAAAACATCTTCTAGCACATAGAACTTGTCAGAGGAGCATGGAAAAAGCTTGTTAGAAGTTACAAAAATGGATCGTAGATCAGAAGATATTCGAGCCAAAACCAAGGTGGAAGAACAAATGATAAAGAAAGTAAGAAGAATTAAAATGGAGTTGGCCAGGAGCACAGGACATATGACAAGAGACAGCAGAAAAAATTAACCCAAATCATAACGGGGTGTTTAATATGCCATTATAAACGAAAGGGGGAAAGACAAGCAAAATTATGGATGGATGACATAAAAAAAAAGGAGAGAATACCTGGCCAAGAAAAGTTAGAGAAAGGGAAGTTAATAAATAGAAATAGATGAAAATTGATAATGATGTAATTTTTAATAATGCCTTCGTCATAAAGTAATGAAGTACTTATTGCCTAATGCTGGTACAGAGAATACAATTTACTAAATTAATAGCGTGAACTGAACATCCATTACTTTGATGATCGAGTTTTAATGATTCATCGCTTTGGTGGCGTCAAATCACCATATCAAATATTTATCAGAAAATAGACGGGTTTATGGTTTACTAATAACAGTAAAGCTTTTGGCTTTCAGTAGGTCTAATAATGATATCTTGTACCTTAGTCAAACAATGTAAAGAAAATGTTAGGTAGGTACTTAGGACTTCCCATGTCACATATTGAATGTATTAGATTCTTACTTACTTATTGTTATTATCTACATATCTATACTAATATATAAAGCTGAAGAGTTTGTTTGTTTGTTTGTTTGAACGCGCTAATCTCGGGAACTACTGGGCCGATTTGAAAAATTCTTTTTGTGTTGGATAGTCCATTTGACGAGGAAGGCTTTAGGCTATTGGAAATCAAAATCCACGCGGACGGAGTCGCGGGCGGCTGCTAGTTTATAATAAGATGAGACAAATCTATTTCGATATGAAGAATCTTTAACGCAGCGATAAACTAATTATGTATTCATTAAAAAATCAGAAATAAAAATGCTACGTACATTATACAATTTATAATGCAAGCACTCTGTAGGAGCACAATGGTGTCATGTCGCCATTAACATTAAGTGCCTCTAGTGCGCAAGCACAGGTGCACTCCCTATTCTCTTACTCCCAAAGTTTGGCGGGACAGTGATCTGACGCGACCGTAGAGAAGATCTTAGGGCTAAAAGTGCCTTCCAAAAGCATTTTTGACATCTTTCGGTCCCCCATCCGATGACCATTTTGTTGAAATACTCTTTGGAAATACCTACATATAGCCACTTGAATATCCCCATTGATTTCAATCAATCATTAGGTATTTCTCCATAATATGTGACAACAATCGGTAACCAGCAAAGGCTTCCCAACTTCTGTGCCTCGAGTAAAATTTTTTTATTTTTAAAACATAACTTAGATGTTAGGTTTTTTAGTAGTGAAGGTATATCATTCCAACACTTTGTAGCTTGGAAGCGGAACCATATCTAAGTAAGTACCTACTCAGGCACCTAAATGTTATCAGGTCAAAGATACCAACAGCAGTATGCAGCTTTCTTCGAGAATCCATACTAATATAATTTATTATTCTTGTATTAAAGCGTAGGTTAATGACATTAATGTGATTAAGAAAAAAAGATCGATAACGATCGCATGTAAATTGTGTATTAGAAAAGGACGGCATTGGTAAAAATACCAATTCGTAATTTTTAGATTAATATAGTAATTTAGGTTACAACAATTAAACAAATTGTCAATTAAGATAATAGCTGGACATTCTCATACATACAATATACTGGTTATAGACCGACGCACGTGCAGGATACGGGTTCACAAGGCTTAAACTCTAAAGATATTGTTCTACTTAAATATGGACTCCGCTGAATACCTATCCAAAGATATAATGGAGGAAATATTTTTAAAAACATTTACTCCATATCATTTACTCCAAAAACTACTAGGTTCATGTCGTGTTGACGCAAAACATAGATTTATTACAGAACCCAGCAAATGGCAAAAACTGTACACCTTATTTTTTTATATAATTGTAACCATATGTTACTTTGAGGCTTATCACTTGTATGCATATCAGTATTTCAGCCAATTACCCAATTTGGCTCTCCTGATCAATACGTTTATGATTGTACAACTTTTTTTTGCCTTCTGCAACTTGATAAATGTAAGATTTTTAAATGGTCCTGAAAATGTTCAGTTATTTATAAAAATGCAGAAAATTGAACGCTTATTGAAGATTGACAATGATCCCACTTTAAGTTCGATACAATTCAACATGCATTTGTTTTCCGTTGCGGGTATATTTTTGATAGCTTTGCCGCTTTTAATTACCTCTCTTTATAGAGGACTAATGATAACTTTGACAATCCTTATTGTATCTACTATTGAGGGCCCTTTTTTGTTTGAGATAAGCCAAAGTACAAATTTAATATTTTATTTCGCTATGCGCGTCCGCTTTATCAATTCTATTATTGTAAATCATCTAACTGAAGATACAGAGATTAAGGAAATAAAAAAGTCTTTGTTGCAATCCCTTACGAATAATTGTATCAATAATGTGGCTGCTACAACACATACATTGATGTCTAGTGACCCAGATATTTACTTACGGGAAATAATACGTGGATTTAATGATTACAACGCCATGTACAGATTTCAGGTATGTACATACTTTCGTGTGCTTCAAGCTGTAGGTTTATATTTGAACGCGAAAACGTATTTTGACCATGCCACAAATATTAGCATTATAGTTTCGGCGTTAGGTATACCTATTGGTTACTGAGGATTATGGCTTGAACATCAAGCTGTACCTAATCCTCATCTCTTATGCGAGCAAACGGTAATGTACCTATATCGATTTGGTTTATGTTCCGAAAAATTTAAATTGTCATCGTCAAGAAATAGCACTTAAGAGACTCCAGGGATATATAAAGGTATCCTGCGAAGGATTTTGGCTTGAACATTTAAACACTTCCAATATCTCTGAAACACCCACGATGTTCTGTTTCTTTTGCCAAAAATTCGTCATGAAATAGACGTCTGAAGCATCTATGGGGGGGGGGGGGGGGTACAGTCGTGTTCAAAATGTTTTACTTCATTTGACATTATTGTGAAATAATGATTGTATATTTCTTCGTACCTATACTATTCTTAGATTCAATTAGTTTAAATCGTCAGATAATAGATGCCTTCGACCAACTTTGTTAGCAGAAAGTATAGTTAATGTACCAAATTATAAGAAATTGAGATAGTGTTTGTGATGTGTGTTAATTTTTTATTTTTAGATGTTGCTGTTTTTCTCGAAGACATTTATATACGCTTTATTATCCTTTGAATATGCTGTCATGGTAACAAAAAACAATGTAAGTCTCAAAAACCTTATAAACCTATCTGAGATTATGTCATAGGTAATCATGATGTAAGTAGGAAGGTAAAAGTATATAGACAGTAATAAGTCATCATTATACATGGTAGACACAGGAGCAGCCATAGCCAAATAAATCTCTGCTAGACTTCGCTCAGCATTTGACTTCAGAATCAGGGATGATGATAATAATGATCGATTATTTAGCCAGACACAGTCACAGTTATAGCCTAACCCTTTTACTGTTTATAATCAAAGAACCTTTATCTGCATGGTCCCTGATCTGAATTGTCTTTTCAGTTCGTGGAGTTAAGCCAAATCGTCCTGTTTGCCACAATCACGGTACTCGATATTGCGTGCGCTCTATTACTGTGCGCTCGGTTTGGTATCTTCTTCAAATCTATCAAAACATCGAAATCATTAGCCGTCACCATCATGTCAATCTACTTAGAAGGTTTGTAATTTCGTCAAAGTTGTTGAGTGTAAAGGCCAATTTCCTAATTTTAGGATTAAAAAGTAAATATTGTCTATGGGTAAACAATAAAAATGTAGAGTTTATTATACTCTCTTGAAAAAAAAATGGCGTCGTAGTGGTTGTGTTAGTAGGATGTCTCGTAATTAAAAATGTGTTAGGGTCAAAGATATTGTACTTCCAATATCTTTGGTTAGGGTGTATTTTGGAATAAAAGAAGATTAACGTAATTAGGAAGTTTTTATTCCGACTCCGCTAAACATATATTAACAAAAGTCATAATAAATTTTAGACCAAAATGCCGGCCAAAAAAAGGATAATTGCTGTCCTCATAGAGGTTGTCCTCATTACAAATTTTATTATGGCAGTAAAGCTGCATTATTTTTAGTATTGATTGAAGCATTACTGCTGTTAACTAATAATGATTCGCCTGTCCTGTTATTAGTGTTATAACACATTTACGCAATATTAAATAATTCAATACAAGTGAAATAATTTGATGAAAATAATTATTTGAAGCCTCACGCAAGTACTTCGGGCCGCCACCGATGGAATTTCCTTTCTCTATTGATGGTCATTCACTTAAATGAAATCTCATTCGAAAGCCCTTAGACTTTTTTTGAATTTATACTTTTCCAGACAGGGTCAGAAAATGTTTATCAGAGTTATTTAAATTTTCAGGGCCATTGAGAGAAAAAGCAAAGAAAATTTACAACATTTTAGAAGACACGCCGCCATTTTTCTCCGTGTACGACATGTGGAACATGACGCCTGGGGTTTTACTCACGCTGATTAACGTCATCACGACTTTCGTTATAACGCTGTTGCAGTTTGCTATCCTATAGTTTGTTATCATTTATTGGCATTGTTCCAATTAATGCTTATATAGGCATAGGAGAGGGGGGCAGAATAGCACGCGCTTTACATTTGGCCACATAAATAAATAATCAACTAAGAAAGATAATAAAGAGAAATTAAAAAGTAATTTTTATGTTACGCTCTAATTTTAACTCTGTATTAATATATCTCGAGACTGGGGGGTTTGATCCACATGGTCTTAAGGCATTTTTTGCTGATTTAAAAATACCTTTTTATCGATACCCCTCACGATGGGGAAAGTCGATTTTTTCTTTCGAATTAACTTTCCGCTATATTTGGGTTAATAATAATTCTTTTTCGATAATTTTAAATCCAATTTTTTTATTATCAATATGTACATCTCCACCAATTCTCGTGGCAATCGGTGCAGAAACGGCGGAGAACGAGCCAGGACAGACAGACAGACAGACATGACGAAACTATAAGGGTGCCTAGTAGACTACGCAACCCTAATTATAAATTGTTTGAATTTCCCGAAATGCGTTAATGAGGAAAACGAGTTTTTTGAAATCTGGAATTTGTTCAAATGCACAACTTTTTCGCCAAGCCTTTACATGCGCCATGTTTTTTAAAATTAGTAACATATACCAACATTCAATCATATTAATTAACTAGCGGCCGCCCGCGACTTCGTCCGCGTGGATGTCGGTTTTCATTATACGAATGTTTTTTCCCGCTAACTCCCGTTCCCGTGGGAATTTTGCAATATCCTTTTGCAACTAAGCATCAAGTTTACTAAGGGACCTGCATGCCAAATTTCAAGCGTCTAACTCAAGTAGTTTAGATTTTCCATACAAACTTCCACCCCCTCATTTCGGGGAAGTGGGGGGTTGGAATGGGTCAAAAAGTAGCCTATGTTCTGTCTCAGGGTCTAAAGATTGTATGTACCAAATTTCATCAAAATCGGTTGAGAGGTTTAAGCGGGAAAGCGTAACAGACAGACAGACAGACAGACAGACAGACAGACAGACAGACAGACAGACAGACAGACAGACAGACAGACAGACAGACAGACAGACAGACAGACAGACAGACAGACAGAGTTACTTTCGCATTTATAATACTAGCGGCCGCCCGCGACTCCGTCCGCGTGGATTTCTTTTTTTCGAAATAAAAAGTAGCCTATGTTCTGTCTCAGGGTCTAAAGATTGTCTGTACCAAATTTCATCAAAATCGGTTGCGAGGTTTAAGCGGGAAATCGTAACAGACAGACAGACAGACAGACAGACAGACAGACAGACAGACAGACAGAGTTACTTTCGCATTTATAATATTAGTTGGGATATTAGTTGGGATTAGTTGGGATTTAAAGGAGTGAGTAAGCAAAGAAAGACATTTTATTTTCAATTTCTCTTTTATGGTTAACTAGCGGCCGCCCGCGACTTCGTCCGCGTGGATGTCGGTTTTCATTATACGAATGTTTTTTCCCACTAACTCCCGTTCCCGTGGGAATTTTGCAATATCCTTTTGCAACTAAGCATCAAGTTTACTAAGGGACCTGCATGCCAAATTTCAAGCGTCTAACTCAAGTAGTTTAGATTTTCCATACAAACTTCCACCCCCTCATTTCGGGGAAGTGGGGGGTTGGAATGGGTCAAAAAGTAGCCTATGTTCTGTCTCAAGGTCTAAAAATTGTCTGTACCAAATTTCATCAAAATCGGTTGCGAAGTTGAAGCGGGAAAGCGTAACAGACAGACAGACAGACAGACAGACAGACAGAGTTACTTTCGCATTTATAATATTAAGTTGGGAAGTTGGGATTTTATATGTGACCAAAAAAGAGTGCTTATTTGCCTCCTCCCAACATCAATTATTAGGTATTCATTTTAAAATTTAAGCTATTCCTTTGAAACCTTGTAAAATAAGCGTGTCATAAAATAAATTGGTAAAACTACTAGCTAAAATCACAGCAAATAAAATTTCAGAAACATTCAACAGTCTCGTTTTATTCAAACAACTAGCGGCCGCCCGCGACTCCGTCCGCGTGGATTTCGATTTCTAATAGCCTAAAGCCTTCCTAGTCAAATGGACTATCCAACACAAAAATATTTTTATCAAATAGGACCAGTAGTTCCTGAGATTAGCGCGTTCAAACAAACAAACTCTTCAGCGTTATATATTAGAATAGATATTCAGAAGGGCAATATAATCATTGGTGAATAAAGTTCCAAATCACCCCTCAAATATTTTAGGGAAAAAAAATTCAGTAACTGGCCACTTACAACAAACTATAGAAACAATTTCGTTGGCCAGGCGACTAGATAATTATTTTAAAACTATATTTCATGTAGAGAATGTACGTCTCTACAGATTTATTTTAAGGTTATTAGAAGAGCGCCGTAGTAACGAATGTTTCACACGATGTGCCTAACTGCCTTGCTAGCAAACCCCTTTCTTGACTTAATAAATCAATATTTTAGACATTAAGTAATGATAATTACGAAAATTTCATAAATGATTTAAAAAATTGAGGCAGATTGAGAATGTCTGTTTTTTATTGTAGGTTAAAAATTTGTATTTACTCCAGATCGCGCGGAATTAAAATAAAATAAAATAAAAAATATAAATAAAATACTCGGCACCGGTTTTATCCCGTTGTCTTAAAAATAATGGAAGTGAATGACAGATTGAAGATTTACCATCTTTGCCAAAATTGCTGTTCAAACATTATCTTCGTCATGATTATTGATAATTACGAATATTTCATAAAATGAATATAAGTAGGTAGTTATTACCTAGTGCTATACAAGCATAACAATACAATTTCCCTGTTTAAAAGCGTAAACATCCATTACTTTCATGATCGAGTTTTAATGATTGATCGCTTTGGTATCGTTAAATCATCACATTAAATATTTATCAGAAAATAGTGGGGTTAATGGTTTACTAATAATAGTTAAGTGTTTGTCTTTCCGTAGATTCATGATATCTTGTATTTTAGTCAAACAATGTGAAGATAATTTTAGGTACATACATTGATATACAAAAACTATATCATTGGTTACATAGTACTTATCCATGTGACATTAAGCAAGATCAATTACCCACGGATCGTACATACATAATATGTTATTGGTAATTTGTGTATAGGAAATAATACCAATTCGTTTTGTTGGATTAATTTATAGTAATTACGGTTACAACAATTAAACAAATTGTCAATTTAGATAATAGCTGGGTATTCTCAATACTTGATTGAGGCAGCCGCACGTGCAGGATACGGGTTCAACTTTCAACTTCCAAAAGATTTTGTTCTCAAAATGGGCTCGACTGAATATCTATCCAAAGATATTATGGAAGAAGAATTTTTAAAAGCTTTTTCTCCATATCATTTTTTCCAAAAACTACTAGGTTCATGTCGTGTTGACGCAAAATGTAGATTTGTTACAGAACCCAGCAAATGGCAAAAACTGTACACTATATTTTTTTATATAACTTTAACAATATGTTACTTTGAGGCTTATTACTTGTATACTTATAAGTATTACAGCCAGTTGCCCAATTTGGCTCTCCTGATTAATGTGTTTATGTTTGTACAACTTATTTTTGCCTTCTGCAACTTGACAAATGTAAGATTTTTAAATGGTCCTGAAAATGTTCAGTTTTTTTATAAAATTGCAGAATATTGAACGCTTGTTGAAGATTGACAAAGATCCCACTCTAAGTTCGATACAATTCAACATGCACATGTTTTCTGTTGCTTGTTTAATTTTGTTAGCTTTACCACTTATTATCATCGCCCTTTCTAAGGGACCTATGATAACTGCGTCAATGCTTATTATATCTACTATTGAGAGCCCTATTTTGCTTGAGATAAGCCAAAGTACAAATCTAATATTTTATATCGCTTTGCGCATACGCTTCGTCAGCTCTATTTTTGTAAATCATTTAAATGAAGAAACAGAGATAAAGGAAATAAAAACATCTCTGTTGGAATCCCTTGAGAATAATTTTATCAATAACTAGCGGCCGCCCGCGACTCCGTCCGCGTGGATTTCTTTTTTTCGAAATAAAAAGTAGCCTATGTTCTGTCTCAGGGTCTAAAGATTGTCTGTACCAAATTTCATCAAAATCGGTTGCGAGGTTTAAGCGGGAAAGCGTAACAGACAGACAGACAGACAGACAGACAGACAGACAGACAGACAGACAGACAGACAGACAGACAGACAGACAGACAGACAGAGTTACTTTCGCATTTATAATATTAGTTGGGATGTGGCTGCTACAACACATAAATTGATGTCTAAGTGACCCAGATATTTACTTGCGAGAAATTATACGCGGATTTAATGATTACAATGCCCTATACAGGTTCCAGGTATGTAGGTACTTTCTCTAAATTTCATACTAAGACTATATTTTTTGTTGGTACTAGCCTCTAATGCAATAATACTAGAAGGTGCACAGCATGTTGTAGATTTTTTTTCCATTTCGACTATTTACCTGCATTCATAAATTTAAATCGGTTTAAATTGTTTCTTATTCATTCATTCATCGTATTTCAACTCTGTATTTGCCTGTATTATTACCATCCTTACTAATATTATATAGAGTTTGTTTGTCTGTTTGTTCCGCTTTCACCCCGTAACTACTGATCCGATTGTTTTAAAATTTTGCAGACGTAAAGTTAGAATATCGGATTAAACCGCCTGCCTGTTAATTAACAAATAATAGGGTACTTTTTGTCCCGGAAAAAAATATATTATCCCCGAGGGAAAACAAAAATATATTGTTTGCTTAACGGCTGAAATCCACGCAGGCGAAACCGCGGTCGAAATGCTAGTAGTAGGACATGAGATATTTTTTGTGATGTTTATATATTGTTTATTTTATATTTCTAGATGTTGCTGTTTTTCTCAAAAACGTTTGTTTATACTTTGTTATCTTTCGAATATGCAGTAATGGTAACCAAAAACAATGTAAGTCTCAAGAACCTTAAATAAACCTATCTGAGATATTGGCATAGGTAATAATGATGTAGGACAGTAATAAGTCATCATCATACATGGTAGATGCTTCTATGAACACTCTAGTAGACTGCGCTCAGCATTTAACTTTCTGCAAAAGTGATGATGATAGTAATGATTGGTAACCTACTTATCCAGACAGCCACGGTTATTGCGTTAACCTTCTTAGCAATATAGAAATAAAGAAAATACGGTTACTTGGTGAAATACAAATAAAAAAATAACAAAAAACGAAATGCAAAAGTAAAAACAATATGCTACCAAAACGGTTGCTACTCAACAAAGCCCGAATCTTAGAACCTTTATCTGCATACTGCTCTAATTTTTGTGTCTTTTCAGTACGTGGACTTAAGCCAAATCACCCTGTTTGTCACAGTCACAGTAATCGATATTGCGAGCGCTCTTTTACTGAGTGCGCGGTTTAGAATCTTCTTCAAATCTTTAAAAACGATGAAATCTTTAGCCATCACCATCATGTCAATCTACTTAGAAGGTTTGTAATTTGGTAAAGTTCATCATTCATTTTGGACCAAAATCGAAAGAGCCAGCCAAAAAAATAAATATGTTATTGTGTTCTCTTATACATAGATGGGCCATCTGTCCTGAAATAAATGATTTGAATTGAATTTGAATAGAGGTTGTTAATTTTTGTTATTGAAGCAAGCCTGCTGTTTTAAAGTCTTGATTTACGTAGGTACTTAATAGTGCTGTGAAGTAATCAACATTCGCCTGCCCTGTTAGTGTTAAAACAAATGTACACGCATATTCAAGAAATCAATACAAGTGAAATAGGTTGACGGAAAATTATTGTTTGAAGCCTCGCGCAAGTAGGAACTACGGGCCGCCGCGATTGGACTTCCTTTCTCATTCGACGGTCACTTACTGTATTCAAATCTCATCGGAAAGCACTTCAGTATTTTAAACTTTAACAAGAATTTGGACGTTTTCAGTTTCACGGGCATAAAATGTTAATCAGAGATATTTGAATTTTCAGGGCCATTGAGAGAAAAAGCAAAGAAAATATACAACATTTTAGAGGACACGCCGCCATGTTTCTCCGTGTACGACATGTGGCACATGACGCCCGGGGTTATACTCACGCTGTTCAACGTCATCACGACTTTCGTGATAACGCTGTTGCAATTTGCCGTTCTATAAGTAGTTTCTATTGATTTTCAAAAACAAAGAGAGGTACAAGAGATGGAGCTCAGTTGAACTTCCACTAGAATAAGCCTTTCTTCTGGGGAAGTACCTCCACCTTACAGAAGACCACATTGAAGTAGCACTTCGTAACTGTTGTGCTATGTTTCTGCTGATGAGTAAGGTCGTCAGAGCTCAGTTGGCTAGGATATGGCAGGCAACGCATCTGCGACCCTTGTGCGGTTGTTGATGTCCATGGTCAGAGGTGATCACTAAAAACAGGGTGACCCTGTGGTTCGTTTAAAAATAAACAAAGTAAAGGATTCAACTATTTTTGAAAATTCGCTTGGTGTACCTACCCGATAATCGAATCAAATAAAATCTGAAAAAAGTTGCACCTTATACTTTTATTGTATCATTCGTTAGGGTCAATTATAAGCAAGAAACCTCTCTGACAAACTTCATAAATTTAAGGAAAACAATCAAATCTTGTCCCTAATGATTGATGCAATAAAAGTACGTGGTGCAACTTTTACAGATATTAGTAAGACGGTTTGATGAACTATGAAGTGGCATAGACTATGCCACTTTGCCCCACCAAGGGTCAGCACTTAAAAGTGCAAGTAGGCTTATGTGTATTTGTATATTAAATTAAGCTTTATGTTCCTTTAGCAATTAGCATTAGATGTGGAATATGTTATCGCGTTAAATGAAACTGAATAAAATTCAACTGCATTAATATGTTTAACGAGTTTCTTTTTTCATATCAACTATCGATAGGTCTTGCGGAGGGGGGCATTACAATTAGACATTATCAAACTTATTTAATTTGGACACATAAAAAATCAAGATAAAAGAAATTAAGAAATTAAGAGGTACAGAGTATTTATAGAAATCACATTTCTTACTTAAAAATTTAAGGCTTCCACAAGTAAAAAAACATCAATTTCATTATTTTTATATTATAAAAGGAGCGAGTAAGCTTAGAAAGACAATGTCTTTTTGAATTTTCCTTTAAAGTTGATTTTTTATGTGACCAAATATGTAGAAAAAAGCTTTCATATCGACCTCCTCCCAATATAAAGACTATACCTATAAGTTTATGTTATCGGCACAATCGAGGTATTCTATACAATACCTTGGTAATGCGTTGAGTACCTAGGGCGTGCTGGCAATGTATGAAATATTATGAATTATATTTTCTATCACATACTTTACCTGGGTAATCTACGAAATAGGGATTGTTTAGAGTACCTGTTGTGGCATAGGCCACAACAGGTACTGTATATAGTGGTCTATATTTTCAAAGGCTTTGCAAAAAACCTAACTCACCTATACCTACTATCAAACTTTGTTGGGACGAAAGACTAACTTGATTGATAAAAAAAAGTAGGTTAGGATTTTTTTTAAAACCCTTAAAACTGTTATATTTTTTTTATTAAATAGAATAGATTTTTTGGAACACCAACCTGATTGGAAAAAAGTAGGTTAAGGATTTTTTTGTAAACCCTTAAAAATCTATGACATTTAAAGTATTTTTATAATAGGGAAATCGATTTTATGGATACTAACTCTAACTCACTAATGGCTCAGTAATTTTTAATCTTTTTTTTCACTTCCCAAATGACAACCAATATTACTATCCACGATCCCCTCATTCCTTGCCCTCGTCTTTACGAGCTGCGTATCCGGCTG
Organism: Nomophila noctuella; assembly: GCA_958496325.1. Taxonomy (NCBI): domain Eukaryota; kingdom Metazoa; phylum Arthropoda; class Insecta; order Lepidoptera; family Crambidae; genus Nomophila; species Nomophila noctuella. Next base: position 8,666,389 of record OY292486.1, on the reverse strand, counting down.
AGTGTTACTTGCATACATTACCGGCTGCGTATTCGGTATTGTGGATTGTACAGAATACCTAAACAAAGTATCAAATAAATAATATTTCATACATTACCTATACGGTTTGGGGATTCTATCTATTCATTGCCTAGGAATTGTTTATAATGCCGCATTGTACAGGTTGCCGGTAACATAATACCTACCTACATAATATAATTTTAAAATGAAGCATTCCTTTGACACGAAGTTGTCAAAAAGCGTGTCATTAAATAAATAGGTATAGTGCATGTATAGTGTCTACTAATATGAGACAGCGCCGTTTACGGACGGCCCTTAGCCAATTAAAGATTCCTTCGAGTATCGTTAATTTGCTCCTAAGTTTTGAAGAGTTCCGTCGCTTTTTCATGGATCCTATTATGAAAACCTAACCAAACTCTTATCAAACTGCCATTAAATAACATTCTTTCCAATAAATAAATAAAAAAGAACCATCGAAATCGATTTATTTTGCATTTGTTGAGCACAAACTAAATGTGAATTTCAGACTTATTTCGTTTTTTCATGGATGCGACTGTCAGAATGGGACAAAATTGCTATGGGACCAAAGCACCAGTTTTTAAATGAAACCAAAAACATCTAAATCAGTTCACCCAGGCAAAAGTTATGAGGTAACAAACATTTAAAAAAATACAAACGACTTGAGAACCTCCTCCTTTATTTGAAGTCGGTTAAAAAGTGGCCTTTGATACTCTCCATCCCTTCAACTGTCTCCACTAAAAAAATCACGTCAATCCGTAGCTCCGTTTTGCCGTGAAAGAAAGACAAACATACAGACAGACAGACAGACACACTTTGGGGCCGTTCAAGTATTACGTAAGCACTGTAGGGGGGTGGGGGGGTCTTTGTACTGCTTATTTTGGATGACATGGGGGGGAGGGGAGTCCAGATGATGATTACGTCATCGATAGTTATTTACTTTTTTACACGAATGGCAACCCTTACATTGTCTATGCTTGAAAACGAAACGTATTTTCGAGGATTCCCTTTCGAATCCATTCGGGGAATTACCGAGCGCTGTTCACTTGTCTAAATTTCTTCTATCAGTGTATTGTTTTAAAAACTCTTGATGAACTCAGACAAGAATTACGTAAAATAGGATTTGACATTAGTCGCAGTGGGACATATCTTCGTTTGATTCCCAGAAAATCTAATTCTGCAGAGGGACGAAGACATGTATCGACAGTCCCTGATAAGCTCATTCGGGCTCAAACTGATCACCACAAGAGCCACTTAGATAGCAAGTTCGCTGAAACATCAATCCATTATTTAGAGGACATAGTTCCATACTTGGACCAGATCAAGTATTTTCATATCTCAAGATGATAAAGCTCGAGTCCCTATTGGCGTAACTGCGGCAAATAAGCAAGCACCTCTTCTAATGCACATGGAATATAGAATCAAATTACCTGACCATGATTGGGTAATCGCTGAGCGTCATAAATTAATACCATCTGTTTATGCTGGTATCAAAATCACTTCCAGTATGCTAGGACAACCGCAAGCCGTTGGATATTCTTGACCAACATACATCGCTATTCGAAGTGGAAAGCATAGTTCATCTACTGCTAATGCTCAGGATTTCGAGACGCTTCTCGAACTTGAAAGAGTTTCGACCATTAGCTAAAACTGACTATGGACTAGTAAAACCAGTGGTAATCATGACGGTTGATGGAGGGCCAGATGAAAATCCGCGTTATGAAAAAGTCATAGGGTTTGCTATAAAACATTTTAGCGACATGATCTCGAATTCTCGATACATTGTTTTTAGGTTTCATGGACTGAAGACTGTTAATTTGAATTTAATATGTGTACCAAAAATTTAAAATTACTTTGTTATGTTCGTAAGATTTTAATATTTTTGTCCCTTACTATAGGTTGATTACTGCATCAGAAAAACTTTAACGTCAAACTAAATCAATTTTCTTATTTTAAAATTATAATTATAACATTAAAATTACAATATAAAAAAATACATTTTTAATTGAAAAATGTTTACGTAAGCATGGGGGGAGGGGGTAGAAGCTTTGCTTACTATTGCTGACAAGGGGGGTGGGGGGGTAAATAATTGTGATAAATCTGCTTACGTAATATTTGAACGGCCCCTTTCCCCTTTATTATAAATATAAATAAATAAATATAAATAAAATAAACATATTATATATTAAGTATTAAGTATGGATAGTAATAGTATTTAAAATATTATATAGTATATAGTATAGTATAGTATGGAATTATGGATAGCGGCCGCCCGCGACTTCGTCCGCGTGGATATCGGATTTCACGATACAAATGTTTTTTCCCGCTTACCCCCTTTCGCGTGAGAATTTTGCATTATCCTTTTGCAACTAAGCATCAAGTTTACTAAGGGACCTGCATGCCAAATTTTAATATTAATTTTAATACAAATTTTAAATTTAAATTAACCATGATGTTACGCATTGTAATGTAAATCCTATTTGTTGAAATAAATATATTTTAAATTTAAATTTGATTCTTTAACTTGGATACTATCCTAAACCATGGTGTGACATTTGCATTATAATAATGATATAAAGTAAAATAAGTATGTCCATAAAACTAATAAAAAGCTTGTATGAGGACTTTATTATTATCATTATTATTTAACTTGTTTTTCAAGTTAAGTGAAGGTTGATGTTATTAAAAAGATAAAGAAAAATAATTTACTACCTACAGTACCAATGTAGGTAATAAATGTATTTAGAAGGGTAGGCATTGGTAAAAAGATCAACTGTATTTTTTTAGACAGTAATTAGATTATAGCAATTAAACAAATTGTCAATTTGGTAACAGCAGGATATTTTCAATACTTACAATATTAGGTTTACGGCTGACACACGTGTAGCATACGAGAGACGTTGACAAGACCAAAGCTCCATAATATTTTGTTCGACTTAGAAATGGACTCCACTGAATATCTATCTAAAGACATACTGGAGGAAGCCTTTCTAAAAACTTTTATTCCATATCATTTGTTGCAAACACTCCTAGGTTCATGTCGTGTTGACGCAAAAAATAGATTTGTTACAGCACTTAGTAAATGGCAGAAACTATACACAATATTTTTTTATATAATTTTAACCATATTTTACTGTGAAACTTGTTACTTATATACACACAAGTATTGCAGCAATTTGCCTAATATGGCTCGCCTGATAAATGTGTTTTTTCTAGTACAACTTATTTTTACCTTCTGTAACTTGATAAATGTACGATTTTTAAATGGTCCTGCAAATGTTGAGTTTTTTATAAAAATGCAGAACATTGACCGCTTGTTGAAGATTGACAAAGATCCCACCCTTAATTGGATACAATTCAAGGTGCATCTCATTTCCATATTTGTTTTGGCTTTATTAACAATGCCAAATTTATTTGTTGGTCTTTATAGAAGTTTTCTTATTTCTGCGATATTCCTTTCTATAGCAGCTGCAGTTGAGACTCCCTTTTTGTTAGAGTTAAGCCAATGTTCAAATCTAATACTTTATTTCGCTATGCGTGTCCGCTTCGTCAATTCTATTTTTGTCAATCATTTAAATAAATATAAGGAGTCTGAAGAAATAAACAAATCTGTTTCGAATGCCCTTAAGAAAAATTCTATGAATGATTTGGCTGCTAAAACGCATAACTTGATGTCTAGTGACCCAGATATTTACTTGCGAGAAATAATACGTGGATTTAATGATTTCAATGCCCTGTACAGGTTTCAGGTAATATGTATGTACTTTTCCTAAATATCTAATTAAGAAGAAAATTTCACTAGCCTCTAATGTCAATTAGTGATGTTCCGGAATTCCGTATCCGTATCCGCCGATATCTGCCAGGAAAAAATCTGTAAGTACATATTCTGTACTTTTGATGCAAATCTTTTACGGATCTTTTCTTTACCAATTTTCAATTTATAGAATGATATGGTGTATGCAATGAGATAGGATTAAAAATATACTTAAAATCTATTCAAATCACATTAGTTAACTTCTAAGGAGATGTTCTTCTTCTTATTTTACCAAAACTCTTTACTATCGATAAGTATGCGAGGCGCTTATACCTACCGTTTGCATAAGGAAATAAAGATCCATATCCGTATCCGCGGATCTTGACACTGAATATCCGTATCCGTATCCGATCTGGCACATCACTAATGTCAATGGGTAGCATGTAGTAGTAAAATAATACGTAGTTCGTATAATGATTTCACGAATTTCTAAGATATTTCTGTGATACCTAATTAAATGTTGTTTTATTTTAGATTTTGCTGTATTTCTCGAAGACGTTAATATACATTTTATTATCCTTTGAATATGCTCTCATGGCAACAAAATATAATGTAAGTCGCAAGAAAGACATATCGACTCGACATAATAGTGATAAATATGTTAAAAATAAGTCATCATCATACATGGACGCTATTGGGGAAGCCAAAGCCATATTAATCTGAGAGACTTCGCTCAGCATTGGAGTGCATGCAACAGGCTGATGACGATAATTATGATGAATATCCTCTTTGATGGCTGAAACATTGAATAATAAGCCAGACATTCGCGGTTATAACCTTATTCTAAGACCTTTATCTCTAATCCAACGATTTGATTTATTTTCAGTATGTGGACTTGGGCTATATCGCCATGACAATTACCATCACAATTTTCGATTTTACGAGCGCTCTGTTACTGTGTATACGGTTTGGCATCTTCTTCAAATCTATAAAGAAGATGAAATCTTTATCCATCACCATCATGTCAATCTACTTGGAAGGTCTGTATATTCGAATAGGGAATTTTATCTTGTATGCATCAGAATGAAAAGTGCGGATTTTAAAAGTAAATAAGCTTTTCTGGTAGAGAATGTCTTCCTTATTTTTTTTTACTATGACAGCAAAGCTGCACAAATGGTCTTATTTTATGAGTGTTCACAAAACAATTCATTTCTTTGCCGAACTATTAAGCGATGGAATGCGTTGCCAGCGTGCGTTTTTCCTCCTTCCTACAACATGGACTCCTTCAAGAGAAGCGTGAAGAAGTATCTTGCGGGCCGGTATGGCGATGCCAACTGATGGGATACCATTTTGGTACCACATCGGTTGTCATGGCAATTAGGGCTCCTCTTTTGCTTACCATCAGGCAGGGAGGAGCCAATGTACCGCGCTACTATAAAAAAAAAACATGTAAAATCTAAATCAAAATACTTAAATGAAATAGCTTGACAGAGCATAATTACGAGCCGAAGTGCCACTGCGAATCCCTAATAAAATCAGTCTTACTCGAAAACATTAACATTTTAAAAGTTTAGCTACTAAATTTTGGATTTTTCTAGAAAATATCTTGCAATCACAGTTGTTTAAAATTTTCAGGGCCATTAAGAGAAAAAGCAAAGAAAATACACAATCTTTTAGAGGACACGCCGCCATGTTTTTCCGTGTACGACATGTGGCACATGACGCCTGGGGTTATACTCACGCTGTTCAACGTCATCACGACTTTCATAATAACGATGTTGCAGTTTGCCATTCTATAGTATCCATTAACTTATTACTTTCTACTATAAATATATTTTATCGTGCCTACTTTCATACAACTAGGTACCTACACACGCTAGCTAAAGATTGGAATCACTTATTTGAAATCAAATATGATTTAAATCAAGTTTAATATAGGTTCAAAATAATTTTGCATTTAATTAAAGTTTTGTCTATTGAAAGAATTAGAAATGTTTAATTGAGTAATTTTAACCATTATTAAAAAAATAAGTTTAGATCTACATATATGTATATATACGTTAGAGAAAATAAAACAAGAGATCCTCAATCTCTGTTTGTTATTGTCGGTTAAGAATTTGTATCAATTTCATATTGAATTGAGAAGTCAATGGCAAACCACTCCAATAAAAATTACCAAGACAGTTGTTGTGTGTCTCATTTTCCAATCGGTCGATTCGCAAAGAATATTTTAATGTATTCAGGGCAGGCAGGTTGAGAATTATTAATGTAAAATAGAAGTAAAACTGCATTTTTCCAAAAAAAAAAGGAAAACATTTTAATCCAATTTATTAAACCTGACTACAACTATCTCAACATAAAATGTATTACGATTAGCTTGTACGCTTGGAGAGTTGCTTTACAATATAGCTATGAAAAACGTAGTGAATACAATTTTACAAAGGATATAACCAAGAACGAAACGTTGTGTATTGTATTTTGTCAGTTGCACTTAGAAGAAAAAATAAAACTTTTTGGATCTTTAAGGAAATAATCGAATTATAAAGAACCTGCACTTTGCTTAACGGTAGCTAACATATAGTTCTACAAAAGCGCAAACTGAGTTTGCGTTAGCATTAAGCTAGTGACAACGGAAAACGTCTGCAGCAAGTACCTCGCATCGATGAACCACATGCCGTACACAGAAAAGCGAAGACAATTCTCGTCAAGAGCAGACATCATCCTCTTGGCCTTTTCCCTTAGGGGTCCTGAAAACAACATTTCCATTAACTTTTTCCGTCATGGCACGGAACCGAACGTCACCTGTGACGACACTGACGTCTCTTAACGTTCGGTTTTCATTTTATCGTTAGAAAGATTACAAAATATGATTAAAAAGAAAGTTTGGTAAAAAAGACAATAAAACTTTATTTCCTTTCAGTCTGTTTTCTTTTCGTTCCGCTTTAGTCTGCAACACTAAAAAAGTTGATTGGTAATTGGTTTTGCAACACATGTTTGGGTTTGTTAAACACATTTTTATGTAATTACGAGTATCCTAATATGAAGTTGCTAGGTATCTATAATTCTTATAAATGCATTGATCAAAATCAGTTTCCTAACCTCATGAAATGTAGTAAAATAATACCACTATTTAAATCGGGTGATAAAAGTGACCCATCGAATTTTAGGCCTATATCAATATTACCGAGCCTTAGTAAAATTTTTGAAAAAATTATAATGAATCAATTGCTTGAACATTTTAAAAAACAAAACTTGTTACATGAGAAACAGTTTGGTTTCACCAAAAACAAGAGCACTACCGATGCAGGGACTGCACTTATCAGACATATCTCTGATGCCTGGGAGAGTAAACAGAACGCTATAGGGGTCTTTTGTGATCTATCAAAGGCTTTTGATTGTGTTGACCACACTACGTTACTCATGAAGTTGAAACATTACGGTCTGTCTCCTACATCTTTGAAGCTGATTGAATCTTATCTCACTGACAGTATACAAAGGGTCCATATTAATAATTCAAATTCATCGGGGGCTAAGCTTCGCATGGGCGTGCCTCAGGGATCTATATTGGGACCTTTGCTGTTCCTAATTTATGTAAATGATTTGCCATATTTTGTAAAGAACTTATGTGAGATAGTTTTGTTCGCTGATGATACTTTACTTATTTTTAAAACTGACAGAAAAGAAAAAACTTTTGACAAGGTGAACAAAGCTCTGTCACAGGTTTCGCATTGGTTTTCTAGCAATAATTTGTCACAAAATGCAAAGAAAACTAAATGCATTAAATTTATGATGCCTAATGTAAGACATATTGATACACATATTACAATGAATAATGAGCTCTTAGAAATTGTACATTCTATAAAATTCTTAGGAATCGTCATTGACTCCAAGCTTCAATGGGGCCCCCATATCGCGGCATTGAGTTCTAGACTTAGCTCGGCTGCCTTTGCTGTAAGAAAAATAAGGCATATAACTGATATTGAAACGGCAAGATTAGTGTACTTTAGTTATTTTCATAGCGTTATGTCATATGGTTTATTGTTGTATGGTTCTGCTGCTGATATTGAGACCATTTTCATATTACAGAAAAGAGCCATTCGTGCAATATACAGCCTTAGGCCACGTGACTCGCTGAAAACTTTATTTAAGGATATTAATATATTAACGGTACCGTCACAATACATCTTTGATTGTATTTTGTATGTTCGGAAGAACTATAAAGATCTCCCGAAAAATCTGACTCTCATAATTTCAATACTAGAAATAAGCATAAACTTGCCGTTCCAACAGTCAGACTTCAAAAAACAATGAAGTCATTTATAGGACTTAGTGTACAAATATTTAATAAACTACCACAAACTCTTGTTGAATTATCTTTCCATAAATTTAAGACTCAGATCAAATCGCACTTAATGAGAAAAGCTTATTATAAAGTAGAAGATTTTATAAAGGACAAGAATTTGTGGGTGTGACTTATGACCATCTCTGCACATCTACTAATTGACATTTTATATAATTTAATGACATTTATGTAATATCAATGATATTTTAAAAAAATAAGGCTAACTGTTGAGTTTCTTCCGGCACTTCTTCTCAGCAGGCCATTCACGTCGAAGTGCTAGTAGGGTAAAAAAATATTGACGTGCAAAAGAATTTCCTTGTAAATCTAATTGCTGAATAAATATCTTTATCTTATCTTTATCTTTATCTCCGCTATCAGCAGATTCGAATTTATTTAAAAAGGTCACTTGCAGATTGAATGCCTAAGTTGTATTTTTCGTATGTGGATGGGTGACTTATTAAACACATTTACCATCTTCGTATACAGTCATGAGCGATGTAGTCAGCTTCCTTGTCTCTTTTGCTTCTTTTATGAAAATTTCACATCTTAAGCACATAAATATTGCCACCACGATGTTGAAGATTAGAAAGCTGGATGCATTGAGAAATTCCACTAAACCGAGCATCTAAAAAAATAGGTTAAAATAGGTTTTGTAAGAATACCAGCTGTTAATAAATACCTCATCATCATATCAAGCAAGATGACTGGGGGCACAATGAAAGGGTATTACCACACCAATCGATCGATCGTCGATCGACGACATCGATCGATGGTAGAATGGAATAGTCGACGTCGATCGAGCTGTTTCATTTATTCATTGCATGCTACATTGGGTACAAAGTATTATAAAATGTGTACACTGGTCTTATGCAAGGGCGTTGCACATTTCGCCAATCGATCAACGTCGACCGGGTCCATCGATCAGCAATCGATCGATTGGTTAGTCGACTGGTGTCCGTCGATGGCGTCGATCAATTAAAGCTACCACACCAGTCGATCAATCGATCTATTGGTGTGGTAACACCCAAAACCTACCTTGAAAACTTTTGCTAGAACTTCAGTATAAAGTGATGAAGCCAGAAACATCTTGGAGGGAAATATTCCGAAGTTGTTGTTGTCTACGTGACGTTACATTTTTGCAAGTTGATTAGCATTTAAGAAAATTAACGAGAAAGGCGATTGCATGCGCGATTTTGTAGCAATTAGAATTTTTGATCGGATGGATTCAGATATTTAACACAAGGTATGCAACGTCACATATCTATTGTTTTGTAGGATTCTCACAGGTATGATGTGAAAGTGAAATGTTAACAAATGATGTGTTATTTCTGCTATATATCAGTCAAAATTAACATTCTTGACTTAACTAATGTTTATGTAACGGGCCATGTGATAAGCCCGGACCGTATTATTAATTCCCGGTCTGTATTAATAATTCCGTACTCTACTCAATTGGGCAATGTGATAAAAATAGCGTAATTAATCACTTTTCCCGGCCATTATAATTAATTCCCAAACCATATTAGTTGCTAATTAAATCTAATTAAACTTACAATATTTTCATGAAAAGTTAAAAGAAAACATCAATTTAACATAGCAATTTAAAAATAAAATTTTAAAAAAGCAACTATTGATAATATAATTAACTTCCTACTTTTCTTTAGATAAAAATATTACTTAAGATGAAAAGTCGTTAACGTGTGTTATGTTCGTGACTAGGGGAATTTAAAAAGGTCATAAAAAAATAACGCTAACCTATATCCATCAAATTAGTCTTCCGGTTCTTAGGTGGTCTAAAATAGGTTAGGGTTATTTTTTTGTGACCCTTAATCATTTCTTTTCATAATGCCCGGTCCAAGTGATAAATACAAGCCATCTCAAACACTGATTTATTACATGGACCAAGAGGCGTCGGGAATTATTGATAAGGGCCGGTCGAAGTGATAAATTAATCACTTTGCCCAACGCTCTTGGGAATTATTAATAAAGGCCGGCCCTTATTCATAACTCCCGATTAATCACGTTGCCCGTGATATTTATACCGTATTTGATAGAAACGGTGAGTACGACTTGTAGGTAGCAGGTTATTGAGGAGCAGATAAAAACTTTTTCTTTCATTCTTTCTTCCTTTCTTTCCATTTATCCAACAATAACTAACACAGAGCTGTGATTTAAAGAGTTTACAGTCAGAACATACTTACATTGAGTCGTAGAGTGTTAATTGTTATCTGGAAAAATAATATGAAGGAAAGTACTTTTTTGGTACAAAACAGGAACATCTGTAATTCAAATAAGAATAATAAATACAACTAGATGTACGTATTGTGCATTATGTGCATACAACACTTTCATAAATTATAGTATTGTAATTAACAGTAAGAAGGACCGAAGGCTTGAAACGAGTTTTTATTGTAAGTGTACCTATATAATGTATATGTCACCGGAAAATAACAAAAATTGGCCAAGTGCGAGTCGGACTCCCGCACTGAGGGTTCCGTACAAATTTTATTTTTGACGTATTAAAAAAACTACTGAATAGATTTCGTTCGAACCAATTTTCGTTGGTAGTTTTTATGGTTATGTACATTATATAATGATTTCAGTTTTATCATCCTCTTATTTTAGAAGTTAGAGGGGGGGTACACACTTTTTACCACTTTGGAAGGGTCTGTCACGCAAAGTATTCACTTTAGAAAAAAGTGATATTAGAAACCTTAATATAATTTTTAAAGACCTATCCATAGATACCCCACACGTATATGTTCAATGAAAAAAAATATTTCGAGTTTCAGTTCTCACTATGGGGACCCCCTACTTTTTTTATTTTTTTTCTATTTTTGTGTGAAAACCTTGTTGCGGTTCACAGAATACATCCACTCACTAAGTTTCAACAGTCTAGTACTTTTAGTTTCGGAAAAAAGTGGCTGTGACAGACTGGCGGACAGACAGACAGACAGACAGACAGACATGACGAATCTATAAGGGTTCCGTTTTTTTGCCATTTTGGCTACGGAACCCTAAAAACCGTAAGTTTATTAACTTACGTATTTTTTTCAGTATGTTTATAAACTTTCGTAAGATCATAAACTGGAGATAAATTGTATTATTTCACGCTTACATTTTCGTAAGTTTATAAACTTACGGAACCCATACGGAAAATAACAAGTAAGCGCCATGTGCGCTCTGATTGATTGGTTGATAAACAGTAAGGAGGACCGAAGGCTTGAAACGAGTTTTAATTATAAGTGTACCTATATAATGTACTAGCGGCCGCCCGCGACTCCGTCCGCGTGGATTTCGGTTTCCAATAGCCTAAAACCTTCCTCGTCAAATGGACTATCCATCACAAAAAGAATTTTTCAAATCGGTCCAGTAGTTGCTGAGATTAGCGCGTTCAAACAAACAAACATACAAACAAACAAACAAACATACAAACAAACTCTTCAGCTTTATATATTAGTATAGATATGTCACCGGAATATAATCCAAACCGCTAGTTTATAAACTACCTAGGAAGTTTATAAACTGACGTAAGATTGTAAACTAAGGAAACGTCGTATTATTTTACGCCCTCATTTTCGTAAGTTTATCATTTTACGACGTCTCGCGGTAAGTTTATAAACCAACGGATATCCAATCGTAAGATAATAAACGTTTCGACTAATCACAGCACAGCTTTTGATTTTACGCTTCTTAATAATACGGAAAATAACACACTGCGCTCTGATTGGGCGATGTTGATGTGATGTTGAAATTGTTCATAGACTTAGGTGCCAAAAGACCTGCCAAACTATGTATAATCTTTTAATGTAAAGTGTATGTCGAAAATGGATTTTAAAGGGTTTACAAAAAAAACCCTAACCTACCTACAACCTTTGGGACGAATGAGTAATCAAATCAAATCAAATCAAATAGTTTATTGCATGTCACAGGTAACATAGGTGTTGAGTACATGATAAGTGCCTATGTGACGCCCTGCAAGGGCATAGCAACTTGCGAGAGTGCTAGTACGCATTTTATAACTACTTACAAAACTTAGCTTAGTATTACAAAATTATGTTTCTTACTTATATGTAATGTGATTGATGTAGATTATGTTTTTTTTTGGGGATTACAGGTTGATCAACACGCTATAAGATCTGTATATAAACTTAGCGCACGTACAACTTCTCTAAGGGAGCTGTTTAAGAAAAAAGGTATTCTCACAGTAGCGTCCCAATATATATATATATATGTATACATATATATGATTGCATTTTGTATGTACGTAATAATATCAATACATTTAAAAAGAACAGTGACGCACATAGTAAAAACACGAGGAATAAACATAAAATTATGATGCCTCGACATAGATTTGCTAAAGTATCTCGTTCCTTTTTGGGTCAAGGTATACGTTATTATAACAAAATCCCGGCAGATATCCTAAATTTACCTATTCGCCAGTTTAAGAAAACGATCAAAACTGCACTGTTAAGTAAGGGTTATTACTCTACTGAGGAATATATCGGCGATAAAGAAGCATGGAATCAAGCCCTTCAACTCATAGGACAATTTTGTTACTAATCATTTGTATTAATTATTCACTTGCTTTTTTTATGCAAACGTCGTCATACATGTTCTTTCACTAACAGTTAGAATATAAGTTTTTGCTTCAAATAATTGAGTTTTCCGTTACCTGTATGACGTCGTATTCCATTAAATTTTATTTTGAACATATTTTATTGAAAATAGTATGATTGTAACTACTAAATTGGCGATTGAAAAGAGCAACTGACCGAGTTTCTTGCTGGTATCTTCTCGGCAGAAACAGCATTCCGAACCAGTGGTAGAATCGCATCAAATATGTTTATTTATATTATATTTTATATATCACCATATATAATGTATTTAGATGTATTAAATGACATTATTTTTATTTTCTTAGTTTTGACGATTCGAAAGTGCTTGTTTGTATGCCTACTTGAATTAAGATATTTTTGATTGATTGATTGATTGACTTATTTGACCTGATCGTGAAATCATCTAGGTGTAGATACATTTCAAAATTATTGCATCCACCCAATAACGTTAAAGGGGAAAATTTTAAAGGGTATGCAAAAAAAAAATTACCTTAACCTACTTCAATCATACAAGTTTTCGGTCCCAAAGAAATGTGGACGATTTAACGATCTGATCAATCTGATTTGGCCATTTCATTTCAACGATATGGCCACGACATATATGTACATAATAATAATAAATAATAAAAAATATACATATAAGATAACTAGGTACCTACCTGAAATTGGTAAAGATTCTGAAATTCTGAAAATGCTTTCAGAAGATCTTTAGTATAAATATCAATATCGTCAACGGTATAATCATGAGTTGTTAGAACCAAATTTCTCATGTAATCTTTACTAAAAACATATTTATTTTTATCAGGCACCTCTTTCTTCAAATGGTTACTTATTATGGAGTTAATCATTCGCATCCGGAGTGCGAAATAGGCCATAATATTAGAGCAGCAAAGAATTTCCAACAAGAAGTTTGTTTCGCTGAATGCCGTTGTAACAGTAATAAATATCATAAAATAAGAACCGTCGCTTAAAGAAACCAATGTAACAATTAAGAATACAGATACAATCACAAAAACTGTAATGTTGCCCATTTTACGAAGTATGGAGTTAATTTTTTTCACTTGTCTTATTTTCATTCGATCGTCTAGGTTTTGCATGGTGGTAAAGAATTGTATATTCGCTTCATTATTGAAGAACCTTACGTGGATTGCATTGGAATAATACGCGAGGAAATGCATCATAGCCGAAGCTCCCACGCACAAATATAAATTAAAATCAAGCGCCTGAAATTTAAACAGATAATACCATTCTACGACCATATAAAAAGCTGCAATGACTGTTGTAATTATTATTGTGTATGCTTTTTGGTAGACGGTCGGCGGACTCATGGTCTTGTCTTTCAAATTTGTTCGACATGTGCCTAATACCACTTGGACCTTACGGAAATACGAAAAAACGTAAACTATTTCTTCATTATCTAGTTTCGGTGAACATGGAGTTGATGGTTGCATTTTTAATATTATCTAGGTTGAAAGAGAAGATGAAAACTATAAATAAATAAACTAAAGCAGAGTTTAATTCTTCCTGCCAACTATATATGACAATATCTTCTTCTGGAAAATTATTATTATCACAATCACAACTTAATACGATATGTATGCTGCCTAATAAAGTTTTATTGTGAAAGATAGCCTCAGTAAAGAATATTTCACAAGGTGTGCTTTACTACCATACTAGCCTTCGAGACTCTAATAATAATCAATATCTTAGACATAATATTAATAATAATATCGAACATTTCATATAGTTAATTAATACCTAAACTTATTACCTAATGCTTGTATAGACAATACATTTCCTAAATTAATACCGTGAACATCCATTACTTTGATGATAGAGTTTTAATGATTAATCGCTTTGGCGACGTTAAATCATCATCATCAGAAAATATCGGGTTAATGGTTTACTAATAACGGTTAAGCGTTTACATATCAGTAGGTAGATCTAATAATGATATCTATGGTATCTTTTGTCAAGCTTCATAATAATGTAGGTAAAGAAAATGTTAGGTTACATACCTTGTATGACATATGGGTAAATTAGGCCGATCTGGGCCTTTTTGAAGAAAGAAAAATCATATTTTACAAAGCCCATTTACCGAAGCTACGTGTTAAATCTTAGTTTTTAATGGTGGTATCGATCGAATATATTTTTTTTCGGGATTTCACCCATTTTAAAACTTTGGTTTCATTCTGGCTTTTACAAAAAAGACATATCCATAGATAGCACAGTCTGTGCACAGAGTAAAGCATTGCGTCCATATTTTTGACACAATTTTTTGTGTTTTAAGAACTTAGACGACTAAGTTCTTCAACAAAACACAGAATTACCGATTCTCAATATGAGTACCGTTTGAATGTACTTGGTAAATATTGCAACTATTACATTCTTAAACATATGTAAGTATAAGAGATAATAAAATATTAGGTACCTATTTAAAAATCAGATCAGAGAACACTATTTCAATATGAAGAATCTTTAAAATAGCGACAGTAGCGACAGGCAGATTCGGTGTTTACTAAGGAAAAAAATCAGTAAAAACACAGACAATATTACATTAAGATATGCTACTTACATTATAATCTACAATGCAGCAAACTGTAGGAGCACGATGGTGTATGTAGCCATTAACACTACCAACTTCAAAGGTAACTGACGGTCAAGAGCGAATATATCGTAAATTGATACGACGCATCTCTCTTCGGTCAGGAGTGTCATTAACTGTTTAGCATGATCCCTTGACTTCCCTGAAAATCGAAGAAAATCTATTGTATTGTAATAAGAAAAGGGATGCATAAGACCTCCTTGATCACGGCTGCTGAAAATTAGCAAACCGTCGGTTGAACCTGTAAACATCTAGATTTTGAACAATTTGAAAGCTGTATTATTAGTTTCAATGTAGTTTTATTTAACGGATACCAACCCTGATTTTCAATAGATAAACCTACCTACGACACTATTGCAGATTTATATTACCTTCGTTTAACGTAGATTTTAGAAGTAAACTTTGTTTTCTCGTAGTTTCTAGTTTAGATGTTAAAATTCCGGCTGTGATCGCTATGCCCACAATCATAAGACCCAGCGATGCGAGTGCTGGTATTGTGACCACGTACATCAACGGACTCATAGTCATCTATAATCATAAGTAAACATTTCTGTTTAATCCTCCATATTTTACAATTAATAGGCAAGTAATTATATTGGTGTAAGCAAAAACAAATTTTACCTTATCTTTTGCAGAATTTACCACACTATTAGTGGCAGCTATAATACTCAGCATCGTTTGACAGACGAAAGCGAATATCTATAAAGTAATTGTACACAATAATTTGGTGTAGCTCAATTATAAATTTATTATAAAACAGCAAACAAATTTGGGCTAAAACTAGAAAAGCCTTAACCTAACTCACTCAATCATTAACTTACCGGCAGGCGAAAGAGACTAACAATATCGCGGAGAGCGTCCAAAATGCTATGCACGCTATTCACTAGTTCTTCTAAGCCACCCATAGAACATTTACTTTGTTCAACTCTTGTCCAAAAAGGTTGCTCAAGAATATGCTTTGCATTAGTGTGGTTTGATATCTGCTCCCGTAGTATCTTGTTAACGTAAACAATTCGAATTATGATAAAAACAAGCATATGAAATACTAAATTCATCTCAATACAATTAGCAGCAGCGAGAAACATGATAATGTAGGAAGAGAAGCAGGCCGTATCTGTCATCACGATGTTGTGTATCAAGTCCCATATAATACAATACAAAATACCAAATGATGTTAGTGCTGTAGAAACTACAGCAAGTTGCTTGTTGTGTCGTTTTAATTTTTTTATTTTTATTGCTCGGTCTATTCTTTGCAATTTCACATAAACTTGACTATTTAAATTTCCATTGCTGAAATTGTTTTTCCAGGCTATGATGATATTAAAAGTACCCATCAGTAGTAACGCACTTTTCAAATGATTTTCTACCATCTCAGAACTTACTACATGATTGTTGTGACAAAGCGTCACATTCATCACGAGACATATTGTATTGACGACCCATACTGTAGCGCTGTAAAATTTGTATGTCAACGATGTTTCCGTCACGAATCTGTAGTCTATTTTAACCCTTGCAAAACCCACAATTTTCAGCATTAAGTGAATAGGTGTGAAGATTCTTATGAAATCGTCGTCTAAAATATCTGCGGACAAAGCGTCTACTCTTTTTAGACTCATCGTGTTGTCTGTGATCTATGTAATGCACTAGTAATTTCGTCGAAATTCCTAATAGCCACTTTAACAATCATGTCAATTAATAATGTGAATCACTGCTCGATTCAAATATTGAATTGTAGGTAAATGGTACCTCCTCCGGGAATAAGTAGATATCAAATGTTGCCTCAATTTTTTTACCTGTCCCATGAATATGTAACGTTAATTGTGATTTTAAAAATATCGTTTGTAAGGACCTCAATAATATCTATTACGCGATAACTGCCTCCGTGGCGCAGTGGCTAGTTGTCGCACTTTAATGCGGCGCCAGCCGCGCCGGAGGTCCTGGTTTCGAATCCCGGGTCGAACCGATGAATTGTGTCTATGTTCCTCTGTTGTGATAACGCAGATTCAGCCCGGAGTTAAGAAATTGGCGGTGTAATTACACCCCCTTGCCTCGGAAGCACGTTAAGCCATTGGTCCTGCGCCTGATCTCTCTACGAACGTGTCAGACTGCTGTCCCACCGAATTATGCGAGTGAGGGAATAGGGAGTGCATCTCTGCTTGCGCACGCGCTTGTGCATTATAATATGTATATTATATCCTGCGTATTTGGCTAATCGTAAGATTGGCCGCCGTGGCCGATTTCGGCTAGGAGGGTATTATTATAATTCATTATTGTGGGTACTCTTACCAGATCACGGGTTCACCGGGACCCGGTAATTTGAAGCATGCATGGGGCCAAAGCCAACAGCGCAGAGGCTTTTTTGTACCATTTGATCTAAATGAGATGAGTAGATACATCTGCCGGGTTCTTTCTCTGACTTTTGATAGGTGGACCTGAGGAAAATTTAAACACTTCCTCCCCTAAAAAAAGTCGCTATTGTCTTTCACACACTCATCTAGGTACCTGCCAGCTACAAGTTTATTCTTCTTTTTATTCAATGAAGTCGGTTAAAAATAGGTTGTTCATCATCATCCTAGCACCTTTCTCAATTCCATTCTCGGTTATTGCCTTGGAGCCAGGGTATGCTACGAATATGGTCCTGAAATGACAAGCCTGGTTATTACAATGTAGCGACCTCCGTAACTCTTACATGGGAAACCAAACCATTTGGATCATAATCGAAAGCAACGGCTTAGCGTGCCTTCCGAAGCACGGTATCTTCTTCGTATCGGAAAATCAATATATATCCTAATAGTGTTAGATCCTGCCATACTTACAAGGACCCTCATCGAGATGCTTATTGGATGAAACATAATTATACACAATTTGACATGTCAATAATTATATTGCATACGGGTTGCCTGATTAATTTCAGTCCAGGATAAAAAAATAGAAAAATAATTAAATAATTGAATCAAAATTAAAGGAAAATAAAGACTATTTCATTATAAACACGGTGGTTTAGGATTGCCTCCGAAAAATCAGTCCTGAATTAGGGTTGTCACATTTTGTAAAGTGAAATAATTGCCGCGATGAAAAAGGCGTGCGCGTGCTATTTGATAGTGCGAATTTCAAGGATAACGATTGACTTGGATAAGCTGTGTATCATTTTGGAGTTATAAATTACTACACTGGAAGAATAGTATTTTAATTTAATGTTTATTTTTTTAAGTATAAATGTATCATTATCCTGAAGAACTGAAAGAAAAACGCCCATAGCCCCATACAAGAAAAGTATAAATCGGAAACACATGTATTAATCTAATTAATGTTGAAAACAATCTTTTTGGTATCAATAAAATGAAAAGCTCTCCATTTTACCTTCTTGGGTCCCGGAAAAGATGATATTATTTAAAACTAGCGGCCGCCAGCGACTCCGTCCGCGTGGGTAACGATTTCCGCACACAGTCTTACTTAAATTAGCTGAATAAAACAACGTCCTATATGCATGCAGTCAACTTGCACACTTATATGGGACTAATTACTCAGGACAGAAATATTAGTGTAATTAAGTGACGGAAAACGCTTTTCATTGTTAACAAAAATCTGGAGACCTTATACATTTGAGAAAGCATCTGTTCACCGCGATTCAGATCCGCAGCCGCGCCTCATGCGAGGTGCGCCATCTATCGGCACATTTTAGACCTAAATAGTTCGCTAGCACAATTTATTACAATGATAAAATAAAGGAATATACAATAGCATAAAGCCTACCTCGACAAATGGTAAGTGGTAAGTGGACTATCCAACACAAAATGTTTTGTCAATTGGAACCAGTAGTTCCTGAGCTTAGCGCGTTCAAACCAATTTGGATCTTGAGTTGCACGTGTTATTGTGAGTCAACCATAAAAGATAGACATATGCTGTTGGGGGATATTTTTTAGGCAATTTTATGTAGAATATTTCCGTCATACATGATTTCTATGTGACTTTAACCATTAAGGCTGCACACGCGACTGAAGCTTAAGAACTGGAGTAAATTCTCCCGTTTTCCCCACATTTCCATTCACTACGCTACTCCTGTTGATTGTAGCGTGATGAAAAGTATCCTATAATATGCCCAGGAGTATGAAGAATAATGGTACCAGTAGTTTTTGTTTCTATAAGGAACATACAGACAGACAGACAGACAGACAGACAGACAGACAAAAATTTTACTGATTGCATTTTTGGTATCAGTATCGATCACTAAACACCCCTTGATAGTTATTATTATTATTATTAATAGCCTATACTGTCCCACTGCAGGGCAAAGGCCTCCCTACTCTCCTTCCACTTCTTTCGGTCTTGTGCCAAAGTGCTCCAGTCCTTCATGTAGACGTCTAATTCGTCCCTCCAGCGTCTTCTTGGTCTGCCACGCGGACGCTTCCCATCTGCGGGCAGCCATTCCGTGGTAAGGCGTGCCCAGAGTTCTTTTGGCATACGACACACATGACCAGCCCAATCCCATTTGAGTTCTGCAGCTTTCCTAGACACGTCTCGTATCTGAGTTTTGGAGCGCAGTATACTTGGAGTGAAACTCACTGACCTTGATAGTTATTTTGGAAAAATATTTAATGTACAGAATTGACCTCTCTACAGATTTATTATAAGTATAGATAAGTGTTGAGTTAATGACAGCCGGCCATCTATTCCAACTTCACAAACAATACATTTACATGATGATTTATATTAATTATAATTCCCGTAAAAGAGGGTGCGAAATAAAATCATAAAATAATCGAGTTATTACAGTAGCATAATATGACAGTTCGTCTTTAGAAAACAGTTCTTTTCCACGTACCTACTTATTAGCGTAGCATTTGAAATCTTTACTTATTTTTCTCCCAATAGTTGATTGTAAGTATTGTAAAATAGCAGATTTATTTATAGTGTAAAGCTAGAATCGTAAATCAAAATTATTTTTAACTTTTATTAACGACTTTAGACCGAACGTATAATTCATAATCTGTGAAACGGGACGGAGTTTGTCTATGTGTTTGCTTCCGAGTCATATTTTTTAGCACCGTCATTTTGGGCAAAAAAACATAAAAATTGCGTTTTTTTTTTATCCAGCACGTTTTAAAAATTGTTTTTGATGATACTGAAATATGAAAAAAATCTATATTTTTTTGATATAGTTCATATCAGGATACACGCCAAGCCTATTTTGAGCATTGTTCTTTACTAGGCAACCCATAACGAAATATAATTTATTTATGTAATAAATTGACATGTTAAATCATTTACTTGTAAAGTATGTTTCATCCAATAAGCATCTCGGTGAAGGTCATCGTATAGCGGGATCTTAGGCTCGTATTAATAAATCGCACTCAACTCTGAGCTCGATCTTGAGTGCGAACTAGATATGTCATGCTTCAAGTTTGCGCTCAAGATCGAGCTCAGAGTTAAGTACGATTTATTAATACGAGCCTTAGACTAACAAAACTGGAAAACCAACAAAAAGTGAAGGTGTTCCGCGCGGGATTTGAACCCACGACCTCGGAGGCTTTCGAGCACAGCGCAGCGCTCTAATCACTAAACCACGGAGGCAGATATTAAAGTTTAGTGATGGTTGTTTATATTAAATAGTTAAGAAATAAGATTAACAGAAAATTGTGTGTAATTTGTAGGCATTTCAAAGGGGAGGCATAGGTCAAATACCAATTAGTTTCGAACAATTAAATAAATTGACAATTTAGATGATAGCTCGATATTCTCAATACTTACAATATACTGGTTTACGGCTGACGCACGTGCAGGATACGGGTTCACCTTTTAATAACAAAGAAATTGACAACACAGGCCCTTAAAAGATTTCGTTCCGCTTAAAAATGGACTCGACTGAATATTTATCCAAAGATATAATAGAGGAACTCTTTTTAAATACTTTTACTCCATATCATTTTTTCCAAACACTCCTAGGTTCATGTCGTGTTGACGCAAAAAATAGATTTGTTACAGCACCCAGTAAATGGCAAAAACTGTACACGATATTTATTTATATAATTTTAACCACGTTTTACTATGAAGCTTCTTACTTGTATACACATTTGTTTTACAGCAATTTACCAAATTTTTCTCGCATAATTTATTCATATATATCAGTACAACTTTTTGTTACTTTTAGCAATTTGATAAATGCACGATTTTTAAATGGTCCTGCCAATGTTAAGTTCATTATAAAAATGCAGAACATTGACCGCTTGTTGAAGATTGAAAAAGATCCCACCCTTAATAGGATACAATTCAAGATGAATCTCATTTCCGTATTATCTATTCTTTTTTTAGCCACACCACTTTATATTATGATTATTTATACAAGAGTTTTTACTTATTTGTTAATCCTTAATGTAGCATGTTTATGTGAGGGTTCATTTTTGTTTGAGATAGGCCAATGTTCAAATCTATTATTTTATTTCACTATGCGCGTCCGTTTCGTGAATTCTATTATCGCCAATCATTTAAATGAAGATACAGAGATAGAAGAAGGAAATAAAGATTTGTCGTTGTCCCTTACGAACGATTCTATGGATTATTTGGCTGCTAAAACACATAACTTGATGACTAGTGACCCAGATATTTATTTGCGGGAAATAATAAGTGTATTTCATGATTACAATGCCCTGTACAGGTTTCAGGTATGTAATTTTACTTCAAGTTAAGTAAGGAAAAAAATTAGAATTAAATTAAATTAAATATTATTACATAATTAAATATTAAATATTATTGACATGTCAAATTGTGTACAATTTATTTTTAAAATTAAATTAAATTTTAAAAATAAATAAGGAATAAATACAACGTGTTTTCTTAGTTTCATGAAATAATACTATTTTTAAACATTTTTAATCGCGGTATAATTCTAGAACTACATATTTACTTACAGGAAACCCCAAGACCCCAATGTTTCCTAAACGACGAAAATTAAAAAAGTGTTTTTATTTCACAAATACATAATAGATTTAAGTATCACATAATTATTTATGGAAAGAAGATATTTTTGTGATGTGAAAATATTTTACTTTTTAGATTTTGCTGTTTTTCCTGAAGACGATTGTGTACACTTTATTATCCTTTCAATATGCTATCATGGCAACAAAATATAATGTAAGTCGGATGCACGTTATACATTTATCGACGTTCATAGTGTATAACTACCTACTCCCACTTGCCAGAGTTTCAGGCATTCAAATTGGGACATAATATTGTGTAAATAGTTTTCGGGAAACAATAGACAACCGTCAATCGTAAATTCCTAAATGAGAGCCAAGTCAAAGCCAATATCATCTCTAAGAGGCTACGACCAGCATTGGACTGCATGCATCAGGCTCATAATAAAAATAAAAATTCTCCGTAATAGCTAAAACGTTGATTAACTTAGCCAGACATTCGGTACTAGCCTAAGGCTGAGGGTGCGGCCACATCTGACGAATGTGCGTTCAGTTACTGTATCCGTTTGATGCACCTTTCATATTAAGATGCTTGAATAGAGAACAAACATAACAAAAACGTGTGCAGCTAACGAACCGTTCGCGAGCTGCGGATTCAACAGATGTGGACGCACTCCCAGAACTTTGATCTACAATAAGTACCTACCTACTTCTACGATTTGATTTCTTTTCAGTTTCTGGACACGGCTCAGGTCTTTCTGTTTATTACTATAACAATATTCGATGTTATGAACGCTCTATTACTGAGCGCTCGGTTTGGAATCTTCTTCAAAAATATAAAAAAGACGAAATGTTTAGCCATCACCATCATGTCAATGTACATGGAAGGTTTGTAATTTAGTAAATTTCTTTATTCATGGTTTCAATTATGAGTGGATTGGCAACCCACTTTTCATTCGGAAGCGGTATAAGATTTTATTGGGAACCGAATAGCTTTGGATATAGAGTGTCTATCAAGTGCCAACTTCGAAGTATGGGGCGGGAAAATCTAATGATCTATATTTCAGGGCCATTGAGAGAAAAGGCAAAGGCGATGTACAACATTTTAGAGGACACGCCGCCATGTTTCTCCGTGTACGACATGTGGCACATGACGCCCGGGGTTATACTCACGCTGTTCAACGTCATCACGACTTTCATCGTAACGCTGTTTCAGTTTGGCTTTCTATAGTTTTTACACATTCACTGTACCTAATTGTTTATTTCCTTAGCTTTGAGAACATTAAGTTTAGAAAATTATGTAACAGTTGAACCTTTGAAACGATGGTCTTTTTATGATTACTGACAAAAAGGTATCATGTTAAAATTAGAAACAAGGTTCATCTGATCTCGTGACTCAGGCGGGAATCGAACCCAGCGCCTACTCTTGCAATCCGGGCAAGCGCTCTTGCCCGTAGAGAAACACTGCCTGATAACACTACTCAACAAATTTTCACTACTACTACAAAACAAAAGGGATGTGAATGGAGGGGAAATGGACCATCAGTTTTCTCATTATTGAGGGTCTCAGGAATAAGAATCCGGTCATAGTTGCCGTCACTCGGTAATTGCATACTAACATACCTCCAGCACCTGCACTATCTTGGCTACGGGCCCAGTAAACGACTTCTTTTAGTAAAATATTTGAGACTTATTTTATGTTAAAATTTCAACTTCTTTGACGTAATTCTTACTAAGTTTAAACAGTGTAATTCTCATAGTTTCGGCTGTGAAATACAAGCGGACAGACATGACGAATCTATAAGGGTTTTTTGCCATTTGGCTACGTAACCCTACAAAGTATTTTTGAAATCGGTCTATTCCTTTTTGCGTTTATTAGTTACACATACAAAAATGTTAATATTTCTTCATTTTAATATTAGTAAACAATAAACATATTCAAGCTTGCCGTCATATAATGCTCAAATCATAAACTTGGATTGGGCTGTTTTATTGTGAAACTTATTCTGATTTATAATTAATGTAATAGGAAGAAAAGTGCATTTATTCTAAAATAATTTTATTTTAAATAAATGTAATATTTCAATACAATAGATTGTATACAACGCATTTATTATAAAAAGATAAATATTTGAGTTCAAGACACATTTTTGAAGTAATACCTACAGCTATTTATTTTATTAGATGGCTTACAGCGCAGACATATTGTAAACTTTCTCACATAGTTAAATTGTTTTAGTATTATGTGGGTTGTTTATACTTGCGGCAATATAATATATTAATACACCTAAGAAAAAAGTGTTTAAGGAACTAAAGAAAGATATTCCTTTGAAGTTACAAACTCATTTAAAAAGCAATTCAGATTTTATAGAGGAAATAAAGAGTTACAATATAGGCCATTTTGTGTCTAAATATATTATAATGTCTAAAAATGCACGGCAATTAAATTATTAAAAAAAGATTTAACAGTCTTGTCTTATTAACAATATCCTAAAAGGCACAATAGTCATTGGTGGACAAAATTACAGCACATATATACATAGCTTAAACTATTCACATATTCATAGGACGGAATTGTGTTTATTACATAATACTACTTAAAACAATCATAATTATATAAAATGTTTTGCCTAAACAAATTGGCATTTGAATCAAAGTTGGTATCTAAACCTTATAATTCTTAAATTTAATAGATTCTAATTAGTTAATCCAGTTATAAATTACCGCAGTCGTTAACGGCACGGTTTTTCACATTATTATAAATTAAGACTTATAAGTTTCCAGGAATGTAATAAGGTGTGTGTGACTTTAAATTATTTTTTTAAATATCACATTCACTGGGCATGAAATATTCAAAAATCGTTCATATTTATGCGTATTGCTATTGTATCTGATTTGAATTACTGTAATACAGTAATTCAAATCAGATACAATGAATGCCTCAACTACAAAAGTTGTTAATCATAACAAGGCAGGTATTTTGTTTTGTTCCTACAATTAAATCTATTGATGAGATATGCATTAAATGAGCAACACACATCCATAAATAGAACAACATAAATATAAGTTCCATATCGGCATTGCGGATCCCAAAGGAGCATCAAGTTTGGGGAATTAGTATTACAGGTAAAATATGTCACATGAAGTGGCTTCTTCAAAACACCTGTTGTCGGTCTGTTGTGGGTCGAAGTGCAAGTTACTAGAGATCAGGATTCGCAATAACAATATTACACAAAACCTTAAATATGAGATTCACGATGTCATCACAAAATGTTATTCGGCGGTCAGAACAGGTGTATTCTAACGAATGACAGCAGTAAGGTCGAAGACATTAGTAACGCCATTGATATGGACATGGCCGTGGCATTGTTACATCTGTGGTCGAGGAAGCAAAAACACCATGTGGTCTCGTCGTACCACTCTCTGGAAACAAAATTATATTAAATCTAAATCATTCAATTAGCAGTAAAAATAGTTAAAGGTAGCAAATAATTATTATTATGTCCTACCCCAGGCCCGGGCCAGTTTTAGCTACAGGGGGCCGAAATTTTACGATCAGACAGGAATTATCTATACTATACTCTGTCCACTTTATGAAGCGTCTTTTGACAGCTCACGCCCATGAAAGTTCGAATTGTTTTCGTTTAATTTTCGAAAAAAGAATATTGTTCTTCATGGACGGTTACTGCCAACTCAGTGATGTGCTACGAAAAACGATTAAAACGATTGTGCCCCCGATTACAAATAATCGATAGAAATAAATGCTATGAATAAATCTAAACTTCTTCATAACATGTTCATAAGGTACCTATAATGTATATTTTACATAGAAAGGTAACAAACAACATTTGGATTTAAATTTCTTTTACTAATATGACTTACTTGTTTTATATTTAATTTATAAACTCAAATATATGGATTTATATTTGTTTACAATAAATCTAAGAGAATGTTAAATCAAAACGCATGTTTATCGAAATCGGTTATTTTTTACGTACCTAAGTCGAATAATGATAATAGTACAATCGGATTGTTGACTCATTTGAGATACTTTAGGACATCACCAATGTTGTCAATCGGCGACCTGTCAAAAGACGCTTCATATAGTGGACAGAGTATAATACTAATATATAAAGCTGAAGAGTTTGTTTGTATGTTTGGTTGTTTGTTTGAACGCGCTAATCTCAGGAACTACTGGTCCGATTTGAAAAAATATTTTTGTGTTGGATAGTCCTTTTGACGAGGAAGGCTTTAGGCTATTGGAAATCGAAATCCAAGCGGACGGAGTCGCGGGCGGCTGCTAGTATGAATTATACAATTGATAGCGCAATCTCAGGGGCGCCTATTATTTCCTCACTCTTGTAGTTTGACTCAATCAGACATGACCATAGAGTGATCAGGGTTTCAAGTGCTTTCTGGGGCTCAGGGATGTTATAAAATTACGACGCAAATTTACAGACTAAACTTTTACAGCCCAATGCGGAATTGAATCTCAGTACCTCCAACTAATGGAACAGTGAACGCTAGTGAAACTAGTGTTATTTTACGGACGGGCCCGTTGGTATAGTAGTCGCGGGTTTGAATCCCGCTAGGGGAAAATGTTTGTGTGATGAACATCGGCATTTCTATTTGAGTCATGGATGTTTATAAAAGTATTTAAGTATGTCTATCCATTCCCTAGGATCCATAGTACAAGCCTGGTACTTAGTTTGGGGCTAGGCAGTTGATGTGTTTTTAAAATTATTTACAAATAGATAAATATTATCAAATAGGTATTTCATGAATAAAGCAATTTGAGCCCCTCATACTTAGTGTCATTTAGCGTCGTCGAAAAAAGATCCTAATTTTTTTTGTTTAAAAACTATTAAATACCATTTCATACCTTTTGTAATCAATTTCCTTTATGCTGTTGTTGACATAGTTACCCAAGTTAACATCTTTTGCCGCTGGCCTACAGCCTTCATATGTATCAGCAGGTATGTCAGTTCGGAAAGCTTTGAAATTACTAAGGCAGTCCCTTGTTATGACTTTTTCAGCTGAAATATTAATATATAAATGAGTAATTAAATTTATTAATATATGAATAATATAGGGAGGTTAAATGTATATAAATATCCACAACAAATATTACTCCTACAATTCCTAGGAATTCCTAGGGATAGTATTCTCAATAGAGGAGAGCTGTGTAGTTCCTACAGCTAATACACAGGATGGAAACAGATCTCATTATTATTAATAAAACATGACTACTAAACATTATTAAAATTCATCTTACACCTTTAACCTTTGTTATAGTGCTAGATTAAAATAACAATAAAACCAGTTTATCAGTGATAGCATAGTTTTATGCAAAACTACCTAAACCTAGTGCTAAGAGTACCCCATAAGACTGCACCCCACCACGGTACAACATATTTCAATGACCTAACCAACGAGGTGTCTAGAAATAGTTATGCAGCACGGTTGTATGCTATGGAAGTGGGTGCGAGAGGTATACCAGCGAAATCTCTCTACAACCTGCCGAAGGACTTAGGATTACCAAGATCTAATATTAGCTCCTTACTGGAAAGAGCAACTAAAGCCGCTTTACTCGGCTCGTACCACATATAGTTCAGAAGGGAGAGGAATGTATAAAGGGGCCCCTTAAACCTACACACTGGGTCGAAAGTCCCAGGCGCCGACTGACGTTCCTCTCTGTTCCACGCGATGGACCCGGCACCCGCACGGAGAATCCATGGATAACTAAGAAGTTTGTCTCAATGTTGTAATGCAACGCGAAAGTCTAAGAGACGAACTTCTTAGCTATCCATGGATTCTCCATGCGGGTGCCGGGTCCATCGCGTGGAACAGAGAGGAATGTCAGTCGGCGCCTGGGACTTGCGACCCAGCGTGTAGGTTTAAGGGGCCCCTTTATAGCCTTATATCCATGGATTGTCCGTGCGTATGCCTGGTCCATTGCGTCTGGGACTTTCGACCCAGCATGTAGATTCAAGGGGCCCCTTTATAGTATACTAATGATAACCTTCACGGATGACATTGCTCTCCCTTCCCAAACATATAATTTTCTTAAGTGTCCGTATGCTTATAATAATGGATAGACAAGTTGGCAGGTATTTATGTAGGTATGTACAATACACAATAATAAAATCTTACCTCCTTTCCTTTCAATGAGCTTGATACAGATATCATCTCTGTCTGGACAGGGATTTCCAAGATATCCTATGCCACGCCAGTTGAAAGGCTCAGAACACCCAGGTATAGCATTTGTACATTGATAGCACCATATAGCAAGGCCTGAAAAACATAAAAATTATAAATAAATGAATTCCTTGGACTACACACCAATTGCCTAACTCCAAACTAAGCTCCAAGCTATGGATGCTATGGAATCGATAAACATACTTTAAACTTCCTTGACTTTTCATTGATGAGAACAATCTACCACTGACTTCGAACCGCAGTCATCTACCAAGAAGACGCGGCAAGTTATGTTCAACACACAAACATTGGACCCTAGATGGATTTAAACCCACTAGACCAACAGGCCAGGCGAATGTATTAATTGGTACATATTTTATAGGATACACCTCTACACTCTTAATGTTTTTGTGTTGTGCTGTTTCACTTATTTAGCTGTTTGATCCTTGATCAGATGTATTACAATACGAGCATATCCGATATCCTTCATTATATGAATTAAACCAAACAATATTTTTTACTAGGCTTCAGAGACCATACTTTTATCCTAACACTGGTTAATAAAAAAGCGAAATTGGAAGAAGAGATAAACCAATGCTCGCACAGAGAAAGGACGAATAAGTTTGTAGATTTAATATCATTAGGTATACATAAAATGGTACATTGGACGTTACATCATCATGCTTTTACAGTAAAGGTACACAATAGCTGATTGATGTTATTGAAAATACTGAGTTAAGTTATTATGAAAGGGGCCACACCCGTAATCCGAAAAAGACGCAAGTATGAATGTAACTTACTTTTGTGTATGGTTATTAGGAACAACACTAAAAAACAGAATAACTGCATAATTACACTTATTGCAAAGATTACACAATTAGAAAAATATTATCTATTATTTCCAAAACCGACACAAACAAATGCAAGCAACTGGCGTTTTGCTTCTCAGTATATATGTTTAATCTATGGTTTTGCTGGCTGGACTGGCTCATTCAAAATCAAGTGTCAACTGTCAACAGACTGCTGAACTGACAGACATGACAAGATGAAGTTTTGACATGGTTGGTAGTCCGAAATATGATTTCTGTGTAAAACACGTTAGTGAAAGCAAGTACCAATGTAGAGACAAAGATTTTATTATTTAAGGCTGCAAATTCGTTATATACCTTGGCGATGAAAAGACTGGACGATAAGATGGGCGTTGGGCATAATCCATTGAAATGTCGTCATCATTCTCCCTAGCATGCGTCTCGGACTCGGTCGCTCGCTTCCCCGGCCATTGCTGCCTGCATCATACCTGCTGAAACACGGTATCCACTCCAGAACTCGTTTACCCTAACGGTTGTCAGTTCTGCGTCTTATATGGCCAGCCCACTGCCACGCCATCCTGGTAATCCGGGGAGCTATGTCGATGACCTCAGTTGTCTGCCGGATCACATCAATTCGAATGCGATCCCGCAGAAAAACGCCGGACACAGCTCTCTGAGCAATTTTAAACATGTGGACTAGCGGTGCCGTAAATATGTAATATAAATATACCTATTGTAACTTCCCATTTAAGAACGTTCGCATTGTGGTTTTAACCAAAAAAATTTATTAAAGTAATCAAAAAATATTTTATAACTTTAAAATTCGTCCTGGGGTTCAGCTGCAACAACTTCATCTGGGTATATTGCTGCCCGAAGCATTTGTATATCTTCTGGGTTCAAATCTATACACATAGTTCCAATTACATCTTCAACGCCTATAGTACCGTCATTACTCATATCCACCTCCTTGATAAGATTATCTAGTTGCTTTTGTGGCATTTTATGTCCTTTGTTTGAGAGGAGGTCTTTTAACTGTTCTCTATCCATAGTTCCAGTTTTATCAGGATCTAACACCTGTAAAGCGGCCCGAAGTTCGTCCTCTATTGGAAAATCTCTTTGACGTACGGTAACCATTTTGACAAATTGGTCAAAGTTAATATGACCTTGGGGATGAGGTGGTCTGACAAAAAAAGCAATCAACTCTTGTAGTTGCTCTGGTGTTACTGTCATAAGATTAAGTGCTTTTAGCATATAAATTAATTCTTTCTCTGTAATGTAATTGTCTATATCGGTGTAAACAGGAGTGTAATTTTGATAAAGTTCCCAAAGTTGTTCTACTTCTGCCAGTTGGTCGGGTCGTAACTCGAAAGGATCCTTTAGAGCTTCCTTAGAATCGCTAAAGTCAAAAGGTGCTGTAGGGTCAGGTGGAGACTCTTCGACATAACCCTCTTCTTCTTCAACAACTTCTTCAACTTTTTCCTCTTCTTTCTTTTCCTCTCCTTCCTTTTCTTCGCCTTCAGCTTGCTCACCTTCAACATGTTCACCTTCCATCTCTTCCCCTATTAGTTCTTCCCCTTCACCCAAAACCTTTTCTTTCTGCTCTCCTTCAATATGTTCTCCTTCAACAGTTTCATTTTCTCCGTGTTCACCTTCCATGTGTTCACCTTCAATGTGTTCTCCTTCCATTTCTTCCCCCTTGAGAACTCCCTCTTCGCCCTCGACCTTTTCTTGGTCACCTGCATCACCAGTCGTAGGAGTTTCGGTCCCTCCTTCTGTCGTTGCTTCTTCCATTTTAGATAACGTAAATTTAGAGCAATCCAAAAGGTATGAAAATAGCTACTTATTTCTAATTTATACAATAAATCTGTCACCGCATCTGGGTTTACTAAATTTTGTGCGAAGAACTATGATTAAATTTTCCGTTATTCTGTCATACAGACTTAAAGTACTAAGTGAAACTAGGTCAAGAATATCTATAAATTCTCCCAGCAATTCTTCACGAACATTATCAATAAAAGTAAACATGAGTAGTATCAAATATTGTTTAAGAAAACAGACTTTTGTAAATAAACATCTCAAAAAGGAGACGTCATCAGGATAACGGATCATTCATTGTCAATCAGGTACGTCAAACGGTAATTGGTCTGAGTTCAATAGAATTTATAGAAAAGGTTGTAACCTTTTTTCGTGCTTTTCCGTTTTGGCTTAAAAAAGATATGAAATATTTTTTTAACTTACGTTCATAGGTAGGTACTACCTAATATTACTTATCTACATAATAAACCATGCTCAGTATACCTCTAATAACAGGTCCAATGCAAAAAAACTTGATCTAGATTCTAAGAAATTAACCCTTGGTAGACATACAATTTATCAGATTACAAGGAAACATCTTAATGTTCTTTTTTAAAGGCATGAAAGTACCTCATAAAGCGGGTATTGAACTTTTGTAACTCCTTAGAGCATTCGCTACTCGTACCTAGTAAAGTAAGCATTCATATATACACAGTCGGGTCATAAGTTCTGTCAAAACCTTAAATTTTTGTATTTTGAAGACCGGCCAGAAATTCTGCGACTAATTTTAAAAATAGAACATTTATACATGTCGGGAATAGAAGAACTAATTGTTTTTATACATATATGAATATGTAATGGACGATTAAAGACAATAGAGTCACGGGTTTTCCGTTGCACCGCTGTTGTAACGCATAGAAGGTGATTTTCAATTTCGTACAAAAGTTGAAAAAAGCGTCCTAGTTCTTTTATTGTACATAAATTATCAATCGATACACTGAAGTCTCAAGATTTCATAATCCTAAAATAAGCGGCAGACCTTGCTCTTTTAGGAACACTAGCAGTTATCAGAGCAGAGAAGGCGTCAACCGAAAAAAATCCCGTGCGGAAACAAAAAACGCTAGCTCTCCAGCTGTGGCTAAGCAGAACCAAACTAAAAAGAGTGCTAAATGAAAACCTGAAACCACGTGCTTATCGTAAGAAGAACGGATTTTTTCAAATGATCGTCTAAAGAAAAATTAAGCTGGAAAGATCCCGGGCTCTGTTACGACGGCACGCGGGAAAAAAAACTCCGATATTCTTTTTTTGGATGTCTTTTTTTTATGATAGGTTTTAGTTATCACAACAAAATGATAAAGTGTATGCCCACATTAGTGAAGAAGCAAGCACGTGTATTTTGAGGGATCAGTGCTGTCATCACCCATCCTCGTTCATGATTTGGCTTGAACTTTCGTATTCAGGCATAACTGAGGTGCTTTTCGGTAAAAAAGGGGGAACATCAAAATACTGTCCTAACAAGCATAGTACAACCTTTATCCTAAATAATAATCAAGAACAGACATAGGACATTCCAACAGGACTCTACACCGACTCATATGGGCCGAAGCACGAAATACTGGTTCACGGCGCGTGGCACTGACTGACACTGACTTCACCCGGCATGAACACCGGCTATCTTCTAGTCCACGTTTAAACCGATGAGATTACAAATTACACCAATATTTGAAGGGGAAAGTCTGTACTTAACCTCACCAGAATTTGGTGTCTCTCTGAGCGTTTCTGGTTAAATCAGCCAAAGAAAGGTGAATGAATATGGTGCGTGCAGTGATCGCTGACTGTCTTCGTATATTAAAGGCATCTGTCTAAAATGGAGGAGGACATTTCGAATGATGTTAATCAAATTATATTGCAAATTAAATAACCTTTCATTTCATATATATATTTTATTTATATCTCCAAAGGTGTATCAATAATTCCCTAAAAAGTTTATGACAGAACTTATGACCCGACTAGGTATATTAACTTACAGAATTATCTAGCTAGAACAACGTAGGAAGTTATACCTACTAGACTACAAAGTTTATTTCTTCAGCAGCCTACGGTTTTATGAGTTTCTAATGTAGATACATGTAGGTACCTACTGTAGCTGATATGCTGTTGCGCAGGCAGCAAAGTACACAATGACAACACAGATCACCTTTTCCGCATCTATCTCCAGTTTAGTCACACACATGACATGAGATAATGATCCTACTGCAACAGCTATGGTTGATATTGACCATAGCTGGGCACCGTTAATAAAATAGTTAACTTCGTTAATCGTTAATCCGCTACAAAAAAAGTTAGCTTCGTTAAACGTTAAAGCGTTACATTTCGGAAGAATTAACGCAAGTTAATCGTTAATCCGTTAACTATGTGTAAAAATGCATGTTTATATCGTTGCGTTAGTGATCTTGTAAAACCTGTTGGTTTGTTTAGGTTCTGGAAGTTAACAGGTTAGGAACAAAACAAAATACTTGTATAATTCAAATAGTTAAATGTGTAATTTAATCGTCGGACATTCATAAACATTAACATGTTGAAGTACTCGTCTGAAAGCGAGGCTCGTTTTGGTGTTTAAATGTCTTTCCATGGAAATAGACGTTCTACTGCATCGCTTGAGGGTATAGCAGTATTATATATAATAAGTAGACTTATAAATATCAATTCGCCGAGGAATGCAGCATCGTTGAACGAGTCTTTCGATTTCATGCCCAGCCACATTTTAACGAGACTGTGCGCTTTACTCTTTAAAGAGTTGGAGCTCTTTGGTTTTTCTATAGACTGAGTAACAGAATTAAAAAAGTCTTCCACGTCATCATCGTTGTTACTCGTATTGCTCCCTTGACTCCCTTCGCCATTTAAACTGCCACGCGTCGCGCTCGTCCCGCAGAGCCGCCTAGCCGTGCGTTAAATAGTAGGCATTGGATTAACGATTAACGGACTTCTGCAGAATTAACGGAAGTTAACATGTCCGTTAACATTTTATAAAGTCAACTTAAAAGTTAATCCGTTAATCAAAATGTTAACTTCGTCAATTAACGATTAACGGATTAACGAGTTAATGCCCAGCTATGATATTGACTTATTCGTAGCTACCTATAGGTGAGAGCTTTACTTCACAGAGTTTATTCTAATAGATGTAGGGTCTAATTCCCAGGGCTTTACCCCTTCACAGGTCTAGTAATACTGGTTAAATGGGCCAAAAGTTATGGCATCCCACGGCCAATGCTTTCGTTAGGCGCATCGCGATGGTCACGTCACGTGCGTTTATTTCGCGGGAGAAAGAGGCTGGCTGTATGGTGAGCGGCGCGTTTGCCCGTGTGGTCGCGGACCGGCAGAAGACTAAACGCGCGCATTCGCAGCGCATGCGTGCTGGCAGGACATAACACTTTGGCGGGAAACTGTGTCCGTCTGTCAAAATTTTATCAAGATTTTTCGAAGTGATTTTAGTGGCAGTATTCGATATTAAGAAATAAATAGTCGACCAAATTCGTCGTTAACAATTCGCCATGGTGAGTAATTTAATTTTCAATGGTGTATTTTTTCGAATTTTAAATTTTGGTTAGGTACAGCCTATCTTAATCTGTGTTTCAGTAACAAAAACTTAATGTTTAGAAACCCTTTTAATTTGAGCTTCTCTTAATTAAAATGTTGTGGTTGTCTTTTGATTCTTTATAACATCTTAAATAATTAATAAATTAAACTATTATATTTCTAAATTTCGCGATCGATTTGCTGCGTGCTTTTATCAATTGATTACAAAAAAAAATTGGCCAAGTGCGAGTCGGACTCCCGCACTGAGGGTTCCGTACAAATTCTATTTTTTACGTATTAAAAAAACTACTGAATAGATTTCGTTCGAACCAATTTTCGTTGGTAGTTTTTATGGTAATGTACATTATAGAATTATTTCAGTTTTATCATCCTCTTATTTTAGAAGTTAGAGGGGGGGGGACACACTTTTTTCCACTTTGGAAGGGTCTGTCACGCAAAATATTGACTTTAGAAAAAAGTGATATCAGAAACCTTAATATAATTTTTAAAGACCTATTCATAGATACCCCACACGTATATGTTCAATGAAAAAAAATATTTCTAGTTTCAGTTCTCACTATGGGGACCCTCCATTTTTTTTATTTTTTTTCTGTTTTCGTGTAAAAACCTTGTTGCGGTTCACAGAATACATCCACTCACTAAGTTTCAACAGTATAGTATGTATAGTTTCGGAAAAAAGTGGCTGTGACAGACTGGCGGACAGACAGACAGACAGACAGACAGACAGACAGACAGACAGACAGACAGACAGACAGACAGACAGACAGACAGACAGACAGACAGACAGACAGACAGACAGACAGACAGACAGACATGACGAATCTATAAGGGTTCCGTTTTTTTTGCCATTTTGGCTACGGAACCCTAAAAAGGCAGTTTATTTTTCGACATAAAATATTCTTTCGCGTTTTTTTTGTGATAGTGATAAGTGTCATAATTCTAATTTATTATTGTAATTCCAAGGTTGAATGGAGCACAATAACATATATCTGCGACCCCTATCAGTAGGTACTTGTGGCTCGAGTTTGAGCTTATTTACGTATAGAAAAAATTAGTATTATTTTCAAAAACATTGTACCTAACTAAGTATTATTGATCCACTTGGAGTGTGCCATTTATGCCATAAAGTACTTTAATTGATCTTATTTTACGTTTTCATTCAAGAGAGAGAGATTACAAGGGGCATACGGATTAGGGAATTTAAGATTGGATTATTTTCCTTTCATTTAATTTATGAAGTTTGTCGAAGAGATCGCATCGTTATAATTGACCCTGTATACTAATATTATAATATGGAAGAATTTTAATTTTTGTATGTAACGAATAAAATCAAACCCGGCTGGACTGATTTCAAAAAATATTTTTCAATTAAAAAGCTACAATATCAATGAGTAACATAGGTGTATTTATTACAATTTTCTCTATCCTTCTTATTTTATATAGTAATATTAATACTATATCAAACGTCATTAAAAAATGAATTTCATTATCTGCCATTGACCAAGAACAACGATGACAAATTAAGAGACTCACAAAACAACCAACCCCATTATTCAAAGTTAAGTACTCAAGTAAAATCCGCTCCGCTTATTACATAAAGTAAATCAAGGTAAAGCCCCCAAATTAAAAAAAAATCATATTACAAAGTACCTAGTACAAGTATGTAGACTTATTATACAGACAATTAATGTAAAAATTGGCGATTGAAAATAGCAACTATCGAGTTTCTTGCCACTTCTTCTCGGTAGATGACTGCATTCCGAAGTCGGTGGTAGAGTCAATATGTAATTTTTATAATTTTATTATTGACGATTCATAAGTGCTTCCCTGAGGCCTATTTGAATAAAGATTATTTTGATTTCGATTTTGAATCATGTTTTCTGGCTTAATCACCATGCTTGCTAAATGCGGACTGGTGTTTATAAATCCGTGAGAAAGCCCCACAGAAATTTTGTCCTACCCAGCACTTTGAGACCACGGCCTGATTCATAAATTAGTGGATCCAGCGTCACTGCAGGCTAGATGAGCCTGCAGACGTGTATAGAAATCGAGATTATAAAACCCATTACCAATAAAATCCTGCAGCGTTTTCACACATGAACATTGCACGTTCTCTAGGCGAATGTCGTCTTACAGTGAATCTAACCCTCTACTGCTCAAGGTTTGAACAATTAACATTAGGGGAGAGTGGTCACCCTTCGTACACTTTTTACTCAAGGATTTTTAAAAAAATAACTTATTGCTATTTCCCAAAAATACTTCTGCTTTTGCATTACCTAGTTATTTGGCTTCAATAATAATGTAGCTTAGTATTGATTTAATGAGAAGTGTAAAAGATACGGCCTATTTTCCAAAAAATGGAAATAGTACGAAAGCTCGCCACACGTGGGGTAGCTTCGTACAGAGGGGCAGAGCTTCGTAAACAATTATTTATATCCAAACCACTAATTAAATCACCTCAAATGTCATTTTAACTAAAAATACAATGTAAAACAAACAACTTTTTTTACAAATGCACATTATAAAATCAACATTTGAATTTGACCATTTGGGTGCGTGTTTAAAACACACATAACGAGTCTATTTTTGCACATTCATCATAGTTTGATCAATTTTAAAAACATAAATATTTTTTTTTCTTGTTGTAGCTTAAAACGTATCTTCATTTTTGTTAGTAGAACACGTAGCATTTTTTTTCTCATACTTTATTATGTACGAATCTACCCCATTATAAAGTGTACGAAAGTACCCCAACCAAAATTTTTCATAAAAATATTTCAAAATAGAAAAACTATTAAAATAACAACCTAATTCAAATTAACATAGTAATATATGGCTCATATCCAATAGATTTTATCAATTACTTTAGCAATTCGAGCAAAACTTATTACGAATAAATGTTTTCAAAGATAGATCGAAAAATTTCTTGTGCAGGCCATAAACTCATATCGACTTGTCCAGGCGAACCTTATTGAAGCAGTGCTATTTCGTTTAGTTGTGAGTCTACGGCCATGAGGGGCCTTACTTACACACAAATACAAAAGCATCAACATTTATAATTGTGGAGATACGACTACTGTACGAATGCTCCCTCTGTACGAAGCCTGACCATTTTCCCCTACTGATTACTGAAAATTGGGAAGGTACTTAAAGTACCTACTCACTAAATCACCCAATGCTTTTTAAGGGTCATTTCTTTTTTATTATTTAGTCAATTCCGATTTCAGATTCAAATTGTTAACTAGGTAGGTAAATCGTATTTAAATACCTACAGTAATCCGATGAACTACATTGTTTAATGTTCAAACCATAACGTATGTAGGAAGACCATAAAAAAAGAAATAGATAGCTTTTGATCTATTGGTCCGAGGTTCAATTTATTTGTGTATGAATCCTTGATCTCAGGGTCTTACTAACCTGGCCATCTTTAGTTTAAAGTAAGTATTCTATCCATGTTTCAGAATAACTGAAGGTTGAACCATAAATCATTATCTGTTAATATCATATAATGAGCAGTTGTCATACTGATTACACGCATTACGATTTTATCATGTAAAAAGTGTTTAAGCTCTTTTAGGCTAACATAATTCCAGTAGTAATCAGTAGTGATAACACGATTTATTGCCCCAAACTGTGCTCGAAGCTTGTACAATGGATGCTAGGGAACGGAAAGACATACTTAAATACTGTTTATTTTTTATTTTTTTATTTATACAAATATAATCAAATATATACATATCAGTCCAGGGCAAACAGACATGATCGTGCACACAAATGTTTGGCCTGTGCAGGGATCGAACCCGCGTACTCTTGCTCTTGGTCTAATAAAATCAACTTCTTGACCACTACCAAGCGGATCGTTTAATATTTAATCACTAACGCGTTGAACTCTTTTTCAAAAGACGGTAGACATTTATTGTTTACTAGCGGCCGCCCGCGACTCCGTCCGCGTGGATTTCTTTTTTTCGAAATAAAAAGTAGGTAGCCTATGTTCTGTCTCAGGGTCTAAAGATTGTCTGTACCAAATTTCATCAAAATCGGTAGCGAGGTTTAAGCGGGAAAGCGTAACAGACAGACAGACAGACAGACAGAGTTACTTTCGCATTTATAATTTTAGTTGGGACTCTTCGAATCTTTTTGTATGTTTCTCGTTCGAACCTTTAAAAGTATTTTGCTGTACTTATGATAATAGATTTATAATTATTTTCTTAAATATACGTATTAATTTTAAAACAATGTTGAAGAAACCGGTCGCCCCAAAAAAATCTTTATGTCTCACAATTACAGATATCATCATGACAAACTAAGATACATTTGCCGCCATAAAACGCATACATGTTGTACGTTACTATATGAATTTATGTACATAGACAACAGACACCCTTCACCAAACATCTCGAGTAATGAAATCCTGGTTTTGATCATACATAGGGGGCCATCCATAAAGTACGTCACACTAATTTCATGAGTTTTTGAGCCCCCCCCCGTCCTTGTCACAGGTGGTCACATTTCTGAGACCCCCCCCCTCCCTAGTGTGACGTCACATGTTTTGCAATTTAACATCGAAAAATTATTAAATTAAAACAGCAGTTCCGAAATTAGTTTTATTACCATTTAAATTAAGTACTTTTTAGGGTTCCGTAGCCAAATGGCAAAAAAACGGAACCCTTATAGATTCGTCATGTCTGTCTGTCTGTCTGTCCGCCAGTCTGTCACAGCCACTTTTCTCCGAAACTATGTATAAGTACTATACTGTTGAAACTTGGTGAGGAGATGTATTTTGTGAACCGCAACAAGGTTTTTTTTTTCTTTTACACGAAAATAGAAAAAAAAAAAAAAGTGGGGGTCCCCATAGTCAGAACTGAAACCTGAAATATTTTTTTTTCATTGAACATATACGTGTGGGGTATCTATGGATAGGTCTTTAAAAGTTAAATTAAGGTTTCTTATATCATTTTTTTCTAAAGTGAATACTTTGCGTGACAGACCCTTCCAAAGTGGAAAAATGTGTGTCCCCACCCCCTCTAACTTCTAAAATAAGAGGATGACAAAACTGAAATAATTATATAATGCACATTACCATAAAAAACTACCAACGAAAAATGGTTTGAACGAAATCTATTCAGTAGTTTTTTTAAAACGTCAAAAATAGAATTTTACGGAACCCTCAGTGCGCGAGTCCGACTCGCACTTGGCAAATTTTTTATGAAATCAACATAGTATCAAATATTTGAAACAATAACAAAAAATAAACTAATGAATATAAAGAGAAAGAAACTCAATCATCTTCAGTCCATGGACTTTGAACCCAGTCCTTTAAATTATTTATAACTGGCATGGCAATCACTTCACAGTTCACTTCGTTTTTCACGTCAGGAACATTTTTGGTGTCAACATTTTTCATCAAACGCGATTAGTACCTCTAGATTTTGAAATGTGATGTCACGAAACTTAGGACCCCTCCCACCCCTTGTCACACCATGTCACACTTTGTCGACCCCCTCCCCCCCCCCCTTTACGTGTGACGTACTTTATGGATGGCCCCTAGACACTAATTGGACCGCAAACACGACAAAGCTCAATAAAACAAACATTGCATTACCTCTACATTATTAGATTAACTAATAAAACCTCACAGATGAATGACATCCTCCTAGAGCGATGGTGGCCTAGTAGTACGGACGGCGCCTCACATACGTGAGGTCCGCGGTTCGAATCGGGCCCTCACCTCTGGATTTTTCGAAATCTATGTGTGGATTTGCTCGCGGTGAGGGGAAACACCGTGAGGAAACCTGCACATTCAGTGATTTCTGACTTTAGTTCAGTAAGATCTGAATGTGTAACCATGATCCAATTTGTCTGGTTCCCCTCTATGGGTTACGATGGTCTGATGTCAGTCGCTTCACTGTAATAACCAGACCTGCCAAATCCTGGATCATGGTCAAAGCGGACCCCGCATAGAAAACGGGATAAACGCTATGAAGAAGAAGATGAATGACATCCTCCTTATTGTTGAGTAGGTTAATCAGTACACTAAAAAAAACCGGCCAAGAGCGTGTCGGACACGCCCATGAAAGGGTTCCGTAGCTAAAAGATGGCCCGACCGCTTAAGGCACCATTTAGTAAGGGCAACTGCACGTCATAAGTTGGTCGAGTTGTATAAAAATAACTATGTATGATACAGAGTTCGCTATAGTTTTCGTTGCAAGTACTTACTTGGAGGTATACAGGACATTTTTTTCAAAATTATTGTAATAGTATTTCAAAGGTTAACGGGGGGGGGGACGCTCTTATTTTAACTTTGTATTAATATATCTCGAGACTGGGGTGTTTGATCCACATGGTTTCAAGGCAAATTTTATTGTATTTAAAAATACCTTTTTAACGATACCCCACACGATGGGGTAAGTCGATTTTTTTTTTTTCGAATTTACTTTTCGATGTATGGTAGGGGGGTAAAAAATTATTATTTTTCGATTATTTTAAAAACCAATTCATGAATTATTACTATGCATCTCTCCACCAATTTTCGTGGCAATCGGTTCAGAAACGGCGGAGAACGAGCCAGGACAGACAGACAGACAGACATGACGAAACTATAAGGGTTCCGTTTTTGCCATTTGGCTACGGAACCCTAAAATGGATTTTCAAGGTCATTTATTTATTTACTCATTGCGTACTATGAGTAAAAAACGTCAAAACAGTACTGAATTATTGCTCGTTAAATGAAAATTACATGACAAACCGTGAAAAAAGTATTAAAAAAATACGATGCTCCGAAAAATTTACGAGTTTTAGTAAACATTTAATAAAAATTAGTTTTTGCCTTTCTTTCACATAAAAATAGCAAGATTTCGTAAAAGAAGAGTACCTAAATGCAAATCAGCAGGAGTGCCAAATTGTAAACGTTACCCGCAAGAGACATCGTTGTTTGTCAAAATTTCGTAATAATCTGATAATTTAAATGTTGTTATTTGATTTATGAATATTATGTAAAACCGAATAACGCGAATGACTTCCAAAAATTTACTAATTATTTTGTAGAAGAAAAACGTTATTATTTATTAATATTTTGAAGGAAAGAAGCAAGAATTAAAAAAAATAAAAGCTATGCTTTTTATCAATTACGTTAATCCTTAGGTATCATACTAGTCAATGTATTTTGACCGTGGCAAAATCGAATCATCATTAAAACTATTACTTATTTGTACTGAAGGCCTACCTCGAGAACATTTCCCTTTTCTTTTTGTATTATTAAAAGTCTTAATGAACATTTTGTAGGAGACTAAAACACTTTTTGTACGTAATCGTACGCATGTGGTCTGTAACTTTTGTCATTTGTGGATAAGTGGAATATAAACACCAGATTTGGGAAGAGAAAATATCGCATAACCTTAAAATATTAGAATGTGATAAAATAACATTACTGTGGGCGGCGTGTAGCAATATAATATTATATGAAACACATTTGAATGTATGTAGGCGTTGAGACTATTAAAATCGAACTGCAAGATTCACCAATACCTACTGAAAGTAAAATGTATTTGGTGTATTTCTAATATAACATCATTTCATATCATGTCTACAGTTTAGTTAATTGTAATAAGTGTTAATTGTAATTTATTGGTCGATTCAAACGTTTTCGACGAACGGTAGATAATATAAATCACAACGATACATAGTAGTTAATCGAATTACGAATGCGCCTTTTCAAAGGCTTAGGCATTGACATTAAAAATATTTTTACATCCATTATCTTGGAAGACCGTCATATTATATTTCGTGAGTTTGGAAGTTGAAAAAGACGTGTTTAGTTGCCCTAACTTCACTAACTTAACTTTAATGAAATTAAAAAGTTGCACACGAGCTTGCTTTATCAGTTAGGATTTATCAATACATAGTATAAAACAAAGTCGCTTTCGCTGTATGTCCGTATGTATGCTTAGATCTTTAAAACTACGCAACGGATTATGACGCGGTTTTTTTTAATAGATAGGGTGATTCTTAAGGAAGGTTTGTATGTATATACATGTAAGTACCTAAGTACCACGGGCGAAGCCGGGGCGGGCAGCTAGTTTTAAATAAGAGGATGGATGGAGAAAGAAATGTTTTTTTTTGTTTATAAATAAAATGTATGTACCTAGGTACTAGGTACGCTACGAAGATGTAGAGATAAAGTTGACATTTTCTAAAGCATACGTCACGAATAGCCACGACAGGTCACGATGGTAATAAACGCGATGACCGCATCGGTAGCCATACAACATACAAGCCATAACTTGTGTATGTATGCAGATTAATCGATTTCACTTTCATCAAGTCGGATTTATTTGATCGGCACGCAGACGGCCGCGGTGCGCATACTCAACTTCACGCTGGTATGCATTAATCGTGCCAATTTGTTCCTCGCATTACAAACATCATAAAATTAAAATACCTATATCGTTTAGACCAATCAAAATTAAATCGAATCCACATCCTGATTGTCGAATTGAAATTACGATAGACCATGATAGTATGCCCTGGCCTTGAACCTTTAATATCTTCATTAGGGTTACCACTTTTAGAACTACGCATAATATTCATATAAA
This sequence comes from Nomophila noctuella, assembly GCA_958496325.1. Taxonomy (NCBI): domain Eukaryota; kingdom Metazoa; phylum Arthropoda; class Insecta; order Lepidoptera; family Crambidae; genus Nomophila; species Nomophila noctuella. The sequence goes on along the minus strand of OY292486.1, from coordinate 8,623,148 downwards.
AAAAAATATAAAAATATGTAAGTATGTACAATGTATACATTTAAAAAATAATCACGAATACTTTTTATCCTACGTATGTATGTCCTAATTCGTTTAAGAGTTTTTTTTTACTAGGATTAAGGAGTAGGTTTACTACTTATGACTTTTTAAATACGATTAGTTAGTCAGTCGGGTTTATCAAGCTTTATTTTTTAAGAGCATAAATGGTGTTTTAGAATTAGAAAAATTTAGAATAGAAAAATACGGGGCAACCCTACCTACCTGGAACTGCAACCATTTGCACCTACTACCGCCGAATATCTGTAGCACGCGTGGCGTGATGTTCATTGATGGTGATAAATATCTTCGATCGCAATTAAGATTTAACCTTGTTGGTTCTATTATATTTATTGATGTACCACACATTACGTCAAATTGATGTTAATACCTACCCATGGTTTTTAATTAATCATCGGGCCGCATCTTTTTTATAAATCAGTTCATAAATCTCATATGTTTTACCTATCATTTATTTTATGATGTTAGCTCGACTGTCGAGGCTCGACGTGCATGGATGAGTATGATTGGTTATTTGATCAAGTGTATATGGACAATATCCTGAATGATTTGCTTAATTTGCAAGGATTCCGATACGTGTGTCATAAATATAATTACATTGCTCGTCTAATTTAAGATCGTCAAATTATTATGATGCTGTGAAAATAAATTATAACTCTAATCTTTTCGGCATCTTCAAAATAATCGATTTAGTTTTTTGCAAAACAAGGAACTTTAATATGATTTTATTGTGATTGCGAAATTGATGTGATGATGACTGATAATTGTTCAGTATTCTTAATTTAGTTTTCTTATTTAAATTAACTGCCTATCGTATCCATTTACATTGTCTAAATGGACATTTCGATTATCTTAATGGAATAGATACACAAGCTTCTCATCTCGTATATACCTACAATTTGTACTATCTGGTAAGTAGGTGTGTGAAGTGATTAATCGGTTCTTGCGTATGAAAAATGAATGGCATGATGTCAAAACACATATAAATAATATATTTTTTTCTGATCAGAGGTTAGTGACTCCCTGGCATCAGTATGTAGGTTTTTTATGTTATAGGGAGGCACACGACCAAGAGGTTCAACTGATGGTAAGTGTTCACCGCTGCTCATGGACATCAACAACCGCACAAGGATCGCAGATGCGTAGCCTGCCTCTAAGACCCCATAACCTACCAAACTGAGGTGATGTAGTCACCAATCTTTACAATCAAAGTGCAGGTAAATCCAAATATCTAAATCCAAAAGAACATTATCATAAGTTCGTAAATGTTTTGTTTTTCGATTGAGAAACGCATATAGCCTACTGCCACACAAACTTTTGTAAAAATAGGTTTGACCCGTATACTTCCTATAAGAAAACTTTGTCAAATTTTCTATTGATCATCAGAGTTGCTTGTGGTGGAGGAAATGTCAATAGCTTGCAAAAACTTATTTTAGATAAGTCAGAAAGTAGGATTAAAGATCAATGGACAAATGGAACTCTACTTCCCAAGATTGAAAAGAGACTAAGTCTAGTGAGAGGTTAATGAGTGATCGGTCCACAAGAAAACTGGCTCAATGACATAGGTAACTGAAAATGAATGCATCGTTCGGACTGTTACGTTAGTTTATAGTCAAACTTAGCTCAGACAATAATAAGAACGGGACTAAATGTTGGTGCGAAGGTCGGAGCTTGCGCAATGTATCGAACCACATCTAGTGAAATACCTCTATTGTGGAACTGCTATACAGAGCACGATCTATCTCACCATAAGTGATAGGCATTACTATTTATACGTAATCACGCATCACTAAATACGCCCAAAAAGTTTCCAGTAAGAAAGTTTTCAGAGGCGATACCTATATAGATGTATGATATAATTCGCAGAATTTTATAAAACCATCCCCGATTAATCAATTATCTGCCAGCAGACACACTCGTAAATACATATAGGTGTCTTTGTGCTCCGAAACATCATAAGCTATTTAAAACAATAATTTGAGACCTAGCTTCACAAAAAGATTTCAGACCACTTTGATGCATTCCTCGAATTCCTCTTCCAACGATATTCATCATTATTACGCAATTCGTGTTAGAAGTGCTGATACAAGACTTGCTGACTTTCTTGACCTCCAACGGTATCTACCCTAAAATACAAAATTCTTCATGCAATGTAGTATTCCAGTGAATTTGAAGTTTAACAAACGCTTTTATCTCGACGATTTTCACATAAGAGCATACGGTGCCGTAAAGTAAGGTATTAATTAACCGGACCCTGTCATATGCCTGTATTTTTCATCAAATTATAAGTGTTTAGCATGCAAATTGTGTGATTGACATTGGGCATCAAAATTACCCGTATCAAAACTTTCGCCATCAATGCAGTACCTATTGCAGTGTTTGAATTCATAATGAAGCGGAACTACGGTCCGCTGTGATGTCACCTAAATCAGTAATGCTTTTCAGATGCTCATCATAAAAATATTATATACTTTGTTATGAATAAAAATATTCAAACATACAATGAACAAGACAGGTCATTTGTAATCTTTTTAAAGTATTTAGATAAGTGCTTTTTTTTTGTACAATTGTCCAGACGTTAGTTAAATTTTGTATGATGTAATAAATTACTTTGCATTTTAAAATTAATCAGGTAATAAGACTGAATAACTAATGATATAATAAAAATTTTACTCATCAAATTAACCTCAATAAAAAAATGGGTTGAATGGGATTAAGAACAACATGACTGAAACTACTTAAGAGACATCACAAAGTAGAGTCTACTTTGTGATGTTTGACGACTAAATTTTAACTGTACTTAAAAATATATTTGTTCTTAAGTAACTTTACACGTTACTATAATTAACTGATTGTAAAGGTATCAGTGAATTGTTGTTACGTAGGCGTTAAATGAATATTTATTAAATAAATTAAATTCATAATAACCCGCGAACACAGAAATTTACTTTGGGATGAAAGTACTTATTTCAACACTGTCGTAATTACTTGATAGCGGTTCGCAAGTATTCGATAATTGTGAAATAAATCCTTATTGTTAAGAATTTTTATCCAGTTTTACTACCGGTGAAAGTTTGACCAGATTACTCTACATTACATCAACAACGGCTCAACAGTTTGGAGTATATTAACAATCAATTAAAAAGTACTCCGCGTTACATATACGTGAAGGGAAGCAAAAATTATGCCGCAGTTAAAATTGGTCATATTTTAAACTGTATTTTTAAAAAATGCTTCCGTAATTTTCAATTTTAACAAATGATGCATTATACCTACGCGAAAACTCGGCAGAAATATTAGGTTTTTTTTTCTTATCGATTATTATTGTTTCACTTAGGGATCACTGTGAAATACATAAATATGTATTGACAACTCCATAGGTAACATGTTTTGTTCTGCTAAGTTTAAGAGCATTGACAAACATATAAATGAACGTGCAAAACTGTGAATGTCCTTGTCATCCGCAGCGTATGTCGTAATGCTCGAATTTACTATACTTGGAGCCCTCGTGACCTGTTCTATTAAGCTTTCGCTCCGTGTAGGTTGGTCATCTATAAGCTATATGAACATGGTAGGTCTAGGCATATAACGAGATGATAGCTTCGGTATCTTCGCGCCGCGCCACTCGACTGACACTCCCTTACTTTCACCCGGAAAACTTATAAAATAGTAGACGCATTATTAGCTCCCGTTCAAAAATCAATCAAAGTACGTATTTAAGTGATGACGAAACATAATATTGTATCTAGCATAATATTCATCGCTCCATAAATAAGTACAAAAATAATAATTTTAATGTAAGTTATTGTAGAGCAACTTAGTTAGCTGTGCACTGTGCAATTATGTGATAGGGTAACACTTTAATAATAATTGATCAATAGTATACTGTCTATCACGTCCAACATTCGTGACAAAATAATCTAAACTAATAGATATAAAGCTGAAGAGTTTGTTTATTTGTTCGAAAGGGCTAATCTGAGGAACTACTGGTTCGAATCAAATAATTATTTTTCCGTGAGATTGTTCAATAGTAGAGGAAGGCTTTCAGTTATAGTAATAGGACTATGTGTATGGAGAATTCAGGCGGACTGACCCGCGGGCCGCAGCAAATGGAATCTTAAAACGCAAAGCCACACTTTAATACTTCTACTATTATAAAGGCGAAAGTTTGTAAGTATGGAGGTATGGATGTTTGTTACTCTTTCACGTAAAAACTACTGAATGGATTTGAATGAAACTTTACCACAATACAGCTTATACATCAGAATAACACATAGGCTATAGCTTATAAGGCTTTAGGCTATAGTACATACCCGTATGTGGAAACAGAAAACCACGCGCGGGCGGCCGCTAGTATAACTATAAAACAAGAGCCCAAAATGTCCTCGTATTATTTTACACTAGAATTGAAACATAAGCCTTCGTAAGTAAACTATGTATTTGTGAACGGAATCATATTACGTGGAAACAGTCACAGCAACTAATTCTCGCGTAAACAGATCTTGTAGATTAGGTGGAAATCATATCCGACCAGATTAATTAACTCATAATTAGTTATTAATTAGGTTGTGCGGGTATGACCCCAACTTAACTGTTCTACGGGAAAGGATAGAACAAGTGCGGTTAGGATAAGAAGTATTTTTCTAAAGGTTTATAGGTATGTATACCAGAAGGCCTGCTGCCCATGCCCTGCCCCTGGATAATCTAAAACAAAGAGTTGCTGTAGGAGGTAACAACAATAAGGGAAACGTCTCCTCATATAAATGCTCAATTTAATGTGGGTATGTAATAATACAAATAAAGCGCTTAGGTATTTTCAATTGTTTCATTTAATACACTACCTACCAGCAAAATACAAGTATGAATATGCTATAACGTTAAAATTTCATAACATTAAGTAGGACATAACAAAGTAGATAATTATAACAATATAAACAAAAGATATCTAACCACATAATAAACTTGATTTGTATTAGCAATAATTTATATATATTTGCGCATGACATGAATTTAACGATGCTTTAGTTAGATGTTTAAAAGTCTTTATTGTATGAATAGAAAGCTCTAAAACCTAATAAATAAATAATAAAAAAAATAAGACATAGGTACACGATATAGTTCCCATGAAAGTTGTAATTTCTATTATTATACGTTACGTTATGAGTTACTCTTTCTATTAAAAAAAACCGCATCAAAATCCGTTGCGTAGTTTTAAAGATTTAAGCGTTCATAGGGACAACATGACAGAAAAAGCGACTTTGTTTTATACTACATATGTACCTAGTGACTTTGCGACTTTAATATAATAACTATCTATGTATGTATTAACTAAATAATGACGTACTCATTACAATAAAGAAAAATGTTATTCATTGATACGTGACGTTTAATGTGAAAATTCGGTGTAGGTAAATGCTCGTACTAACTTTACAAGTTTATGCCCGTATTAGCAATGTAGTAATTTTGTTATAACAAAATCAGCTTGTGGTCAAATGAAATGCACTGTCCTCTTTTAGACCCCTCATACTAAATGTGTTAAAATTCGCATCTCTTAAATTCTAGTGCGAGTAAGATAACGTGGGTGCATGTCATTGTCAAAATAAACTGTTATTGTGGAGGCTTTAGCACGAGACCATTCATTTAATACACACACTAGTAATATTGGTCAAGTACCTTTACCTATTCATGATGGTAATGATCTACATATTAATTATAAGTATAGTTTTCTTTCACATGTTCAAATTCTTAGTAAAGTACCTAATCACTGACATTGTTATGGAAATTCCTACTGTATCTGGAAACGGACTTTTGTTAAACGAGTGTGCGTCATAATTTTATTCGTTGATTATAATTCTATTGCAAATTTTCATAAGCACTTATGTAAAAAATGTTTTCGCTATATACAAAAATCAAGACAAAACCACAACTTATTGCGTTATACGAATAAAATAACAAGCTAAGTAAGATCTGACTGAAAACATCACATACAGCAATGTTTTCCGTTCCAATAATCGCATCCCGTTACCCACCTGCAACAAATTAACTCCCACAAAATTATGATAAATTCATCAATGGCCCAGCTTAAACAACATAACTGTCCTTGATTTGTCTGCGTCGAATCGTGACCATTTCAGGCACATGACTTCGAGCGCTCGTGACACCTCCACGCCAGCTTCGTAACACACGCTCGCATGCATCCTCTGATCATTCTGGCCACAAAACCAACTCCCAGTGATCGCGTACCGAATTTTGTAACCGTAAACTACAGTAAATCGGTCTGTTGAATCGATAATAATTAGAAGCAACTTGTTTGAAGTCACGTTTTGTTGTTCGTAAAAGCTTCTTTTGACAACTGATAGATTGATTACCCGTTGGCAAAACAAAAGAGTGATCACCTAAACACGATTATGCTCCATTAACTACCCTAAAACTACTAACCATTTTTTATGCTTAACCGTGAACACAATGCTACCGCATAGAATGATATCGTGCACGATATTCCGCCTATTCGTATTAAGATATCAAAACAAATGGTAGAACATGCAAATTAATAGGTAAGTTGCCGCTTTTTTTTTGTAAAAATCCTACAGGGTCTTATACGCAGTCGCAAACACAATAATACAAACAAAATAAGAAACCAGTCTTATTCATAACAGCGTTTGCCTGTGACTCCTATTAAAAACTGTATAAAATCAATTATCTATTCTTTACCAACATCCTGGATATAACTTTGACGCTCCTTATAGAGAATCTTTGTTAATTTTTTCTACTAAATGAGGCAAAAACGTAATACGTGACTACATTTGCGTAAGCACTGTGTCCATACAGATTGCGTTTTAAAGATATCATTTGACACACTCAATCGTGATTACTTTGGATTTGATCCATTACTTTTCCGGATCATCTGATCACATACAGAATGTATCCGTGTGTTCGCTTTGTCTTCATGGCTACGTCATTGTGATGCCTCACCTTGGTGTAATGATCATCTCACATGACTCCATTAGTGCATGGCTCAGATCGTTAAGAGATCTATTTGTTACGTCTGCATTGTAAGGTCATGGTCCTCTTATAGTTTCATCATTTCACTCGCATGATCCCATTCATATAATGGTGCTGTCAAAAATCAGAACACGAACGTAAATGCGTTATCATTAATGAATAATGCAATTGATTGTAGTCATTAGAATTGTAAATAATGGCAGGCCTAGTTAGGTAAATATTTGCTATCACTCTTGTTGTACGTAGATAGATTAATTACGAAATGTCAACCTTAGTTCGTTTGCACACTATTTAAAATAAAAACTCTTTAGTACAGTATAGTTCTTTCTTGATCGACTCGCTTTCCACTTTGTAATCATTTTCATTTAAAGTGAGAAAAAATTGAATACCTTAACTAAAGCAAATACCTATAGTCATCTTTCTGCTAAAGCAACTAAACACAACATTATTATTGTACGTAAGTATCCGTGTAAAATAGTGGGTTTCAATTCACAAAAAAAAACAGAATGTTTGTAACTGTACTTTCTTGCTTCTATTCTCTATTTGATAGCGATCTATTTTTATACATGTTAATTATGATGTAGTGATAAATATCACCTTTTCCCAACAAGAATGATAACTTGCGGTAAATTAATGAATGTTCGTTAATGGTTGATTTATATCTTATCGCTTGACAAAACAATTTCCCCTTTTAAGATTTGTTGATGACTTATGTGTTATTTCTAAGATAAAATACATATTAGAGTAAAGTAAAGTAATTAGGTGTCATTAGTAACATCATACTTTGAATAGAATATTATACGTATTTTGAATGAAAGCTGATAGTTTGCTTTAAACAATTTGTTGGTAAAATATCCTTGAAATTTGCTGAAATTAAAGTTATGTTATCCTATGTATTTAGGGATTTTATAGGTTTAGCTAATGTCGACAGTGGAGTGTAACTTAACTTACAATACTCTTATTATTACTTATTAGCTATCTTCTTTTTTACTTACTGCTTTGCCTTAAGGTTGACTATTACGTAATTTCATCAATCAAATCCACCGTCATTCCTTCAATTTTAGAAATTTAGATTTAATAACTCACTGTAGTGCACTAAAGAAAATCATTTATGATTTTTTTAAAGTGACTTTCAATACTTCTACACTTTTACACTAATATTATAAAGAGGAAAGATTTGTATTTTTGTATGTAACGAATAAACTCAAAAACTACTGGACCGATTTGATTAATTCTTTCACTATTGGATACCTACACTATCCCCGTTGAACATGGGTACTTTTGATCCTGGAAATGTAGGGAGTTGAAACCGCTCGCGGAAGTCTAGTTATATAAATATTTCTATAGTAGGTACTATAGATTCGTAATGAAAAAACCACGTGGGTCATGACGGCCTGCTCATCAACATTTCGCCACCGGAGTCCAATTCAGACGACAGCGGCGTGTCGCAACTGCACTCCCGCGTGCTCTCACGCCGCATTAAATGGACTGATGCACTGGGATGCACTTAGGGCTCTGCATTTACAATACCCTCTCTTAAATTTGTTTCTTGGCTCTCGCCTCAGGTTCATATTCAGGTCTTGAGGAGCCGTTTGGTGTAATGGTCAAAAAGTCGGCTACTACACTAAAGGTCGCGGGTTCGATTTCCGCACGGAAACATTTGTGTGCATGAACATGTCTGTTTGTATCGGTCTGGGTGTTTCTATGTATAATAAGTATGTATTTACAAAAAAAAAGTAATGCTAAGTAAGCTAAGCTAAGTAGTAAGCTGTATGAATAATGTCCAGAGATACATATTTATTTATTTATATATTTACCAACAGGCATTCTCTTCTCTCCTATGTATATTGTTCAATTGATAAAGTATGGCGTTAAAATTAAAAAATATCTAAAAAGTAGATTTCCCATGATTGATAGACCACTCTCAACCGGTGACGTCGGTCATTGAATCAATTTCGATGAGAACGAAGCTCCAATCACAAAATCCATTTGTAACAGTTAGGCTGTTACAAATGGATAAGAAATAAATAATTTGTAAATTGTTATCTATCCCAAACAAAATAACGGGCATGTCTTAATTTTTATAAGCATATTTGTCAAAATCAAAAGATAAATGTCCATTAGCTGTGATAAATTGTATTTACTTAATATGAATGCTTTTAAGAGGTGGAAGATTAATTACTCCATAGGAGCTAGCATAGGCTAGCTCTAAATCCAGCTCTGTTGTCAACAATCTAGCTCTTAGTACCTCTCAGTTTCATTGTTGCTCAGTACTCGGCATGTCTCATCCACGATTAATGTTCTGGCATTATGTATACATAATGCTACATGTCAGTCTTTTCCATCTTCCTTATTAGGTATATCTATGAAAAAAAATCCGAACACAAACTATTCTTAACATAGTTCTAATAACTGTATTAATGTAATAATGGTACGGTCATGTAACTAATGGCTTTATTAATATTTACATACTTTTTTATTTCCTGTTAATTAAATTAAGAATGTTTACATTGCATCATTAGATATTTGGTCATATGTTTAGTGTTTGTTTAGTAAAGTTTTGTCCACTATAGGTGACCCACATCATTGAATCATAACTAAAATGGTTTAACTAGGTACTATTATGTCCTCAGCTTAAAATTGTCATTTAAGTACAAGCAGGGGCGGCGTTAGGGTAGGGCGAGGCCGGGCGACCGCCCAGGGGCGCCGGACGAAAAGGGGCGCCGCGCCGCAGGCCGCGGCGCCCTTTTTCGTCCGGCGCCTCTTTCTGATTTTCTATAATTTACTACAGGCGCCCCCTTATAGTTCCCTCGCTCATTGAGTAAGGCCTACTGGGCGAAAAAAGACAAGAACCGTGAATGATATTTTTTTTGATTTCAAGTTGCCTCACTGGCAGCATGAATTGAAAGAGAACTCAACATAAAAAATATGATGGTAAAACAGAACAACATACCAATTATTAAATATCAAGATATGTATTTTATTAGGTAAGATGACGTACATAACATACATTCGCGGACATTACCGCTCGGTTATTTAAGAAAATTTTTGCTTGAGCAAGTTTATGAAACTGCCCTCGACGAGCCTATTGTTTCTCCCACTCACAATAACACGTGTATATGTAATAACTCCTGATCCAAATTGGTTTGAACGCGCTAATCTCAGGAACTACTAGTTTAATTGACAAAACTTTTGAGACTTTTGTGAGAGATAGTCCACTTACCATTTGTCAAGGAAGGCTTTAAGCTTTAGTATAACACTGTTTGCGGAAACCGAATTCCTCGCGGACGGAGTCGCGAGCGACCGCTAGTATACCTACTTATAATAAAACAGATTCCTGAAAAACCTGACCTTGACAAACTCTGTAGTGATCTCCAATTTTAATTAACTGTGGATTCTAAATCATATATCGATGGTTATATGTTGTGTGATGAACTCATAAGCCTGAAATCCTTTTTGCTTGATCAGAATGTAGCTTCCCCTGTTTATGTTTTAAATTTTATTAAAGACTAGCTGCCGCCAGCGTCTCCGTCCGCGTAGGTTTCGGTTTCCGCACACAGTGTTACTATAGATAGCTTAAAGCCTACCTTGACAAATGGTAAGTGGACTATCCAACACAAAATATTATTTTGTCAATTCGAACCAGTAGTTCCTGAGAACAGCGCGTTCAAACCAATCTGGATCAGGTGTTGCACGTGTTATTGTGGGTCAGCCATAAAAGATAGACATATGCTGTTAGGGTATATTTTTTAGAAAATTTTATGTAGAATATTTCCTTCAAACATGATTTCTATGTGACTTTAACCATTAAGGCTGCACACGCGACGAAAGCTTAAAAAAAAACCGGCCAAGAGCGTGTCGGACACGCCCGTGAAAGGGTTCCGTAGCCATAAGATGGGCCAACCGCTTGACACACCATTAGTAAGGGCAACTGCACTTCATAAGTTGGTCGAGCTGTATAAAAATAACTATGTATGATACAGAGTTCGCTATAGTTTTCGTTGAAAGTACTTACTTGGAGGTTTATAGAACATTTTTTTCAGAATTTTTGAAATAGTGTTTCAAAAGTTAAGGGGGGGGGGACGCTCTAATTTTAACTTTGTATTAATATATCTCGAGACTGGGGTGTTTGATCCACATAGTTTCAAGGCAATTTTTGTTGTATTTAGAAATACCTTTTTAACGATACCCCACACGATGGGGTAAGGCGAAGTTTTTTTTTCGAATTTACTTTTCGTTGTATGGGAGAGGGTTAAAAAATAATTATTTTTCGCTGATTTTAAAAACCAATTCTTGAATTATCAATACGCATCTCTCCACCAATTTTCGTGGCAATCGGTGCAGAAATGGCGGAGAACGAGCCAGGACAGACAGACAGACAGACATGACGAAACTATAAGGGTTCCGTTTTTTGCCATTTGGCTATGGAACCCTAAAAATGGGGTAATTTCTCCCGCTTTCCCAACATTTCCCTTCACTACGCTGCTCCTATTAATCGTAGCGTAATGATAAGTATCCTATAATATGCCCAGGAGTATGAAGAATAATTGTACCAAGTTTCGTCAAAATCCGTCCAGTAGTTTTTGTTTGTATAAGGAACATACAGACATACAGACAGACAAAAAATTTACTGATTGCGTTTTTGGCATCAGTATCGATCACTTATCACCCCCTGATAGTTATTTTGAAAATAGATTTAATGTACATAATTGACATCTCTACAGATTTATTGTAAATTTCGGAGCCTATTCAATTCATACAAACAAACAAACAAACAAAAAATCAAACCTTTCCTCTTAATAATATTTGTATAGATTAGATAGAACGTTTTTTTTAAATGATGGTTATTTTATTGTACCTATTGCCTTTCTTCGTACCTATGTACCTAGGTAATTGAATTGTAGTTAGGGGGCGCCGAAGAAATCTCGCCCAAGGGCGCTTGTAGTGCTAAAACCGGCACTGAGTACAAGCCTTAGTCCAAAAATTAGTTGTAACTAATGGCTTTATTAATATTTACATACCTTTTTATTTCCTGTTAATTAAATTAAGAATGTTTACATTGCATCATTAGATATTTGGTCATATTATGTTTAGTGTTTGTTTAGTAAAGTTTTGTCCACTATAGGTGACCCACATCATTGAATCATAACTAAAATGGTTTAACTAGGTACTATTATGTCCTCAGCTTAAAATTGTCATTTAAGTACAAGCCTTAGTCCAAAACTTATTTCTAAATTTATGTCAATGGTCAGTAATTAAAGAGCCAGATTCACCAACTCTGAATAAATCCACGATAGGTTAATAAGTTGATTTCTGGTAGGTACAATGATCTACAATAATATTTGGAAGATATAAAGTTGCGCAGTTATTCAGCGAGATAAGCAATCAGGGCCGTATGCAGAGGCAATGAAACCGAGCCAAAGAGTACAAAGTGCCTACTTACATGCAGTTCCATGCGTGGTTTGAGATCGCCATTGTGCAATTTTCGGTTCTGTATGCACCGCGGCTGAATCACTTATGAATAAAGCCTTAAGGCACTTAACATAATAGTCATTACTTCTCATCCCATTCTAATAAGATGTACCTAATTTGAACACCTCATTTGAAGAAGAGCATTAAACTCGTAACCTTGGTTGTATACCTACACTTGATGGTATAAAGTATAAACCGGTATCCAACTGCACGCAAATAATAAATTAGACATGGGCAATAAACAATAAAACATAATTTAGTCTGATTTACACTCGTGGTCAAATTTAATTTTTGATGTAATATAATTTTTATGTCTGCTGACGAAATATTGATACAACCAACATGATAGCGGTTAATATAATGCAAATGAGAAATAAATGTAGATAATAAAACAATTTTAATTATCGAGCTAAACGTCTCAATTCGGTTATTTTTCACGACATTACTAGTTTAGTTCACTAGCAAGGATTGGGTTCCACACTAGGAAACGAAGTTCGATTGCTTGAGACCAATAAAGAGGCTACACTCACAACGGTCCATTCATGCTAGGTACATACAGTTGAAGCTGTACTTGCAACGCACGCCACACCACGATCCACGATGAAAAGAGATAAAATTCCTCTTCTAACAAACTAAACAACTTAATCTAGGAAATGAGGTAACTAGGTTCAATGCTCTAAAATTCAATAAAAGTGAAAACTACGGTCTACTATTAAAGGCCATGGGGTGATAAATAGTAGATTAACCCACTTTTTATACGTAAGTGGGTTGTATACTAACTGCCATTGTATTTGCGACACATTTTCTCAGTGAGAGCCTTTGTATAGGTAATCACTGTGCACCTACGGAGCCACATCCGTTCGGTACCTAGTTAACATATAAAATTATACTTGGAGAAGTGGATCCTGAGAAAGTAAACGTGTGCTTGCTAAACCTGTAGCGCGGCGCATGCGTTAGGGTCAGGGTGCCCTTAGAAAGCATCATTCCATAGGATGTAGCATTTTTTTTACTTTGTTTCCTTTTTCTGTAGGTACTGTTTTTTCATCTGAGAATATAAATAGCTGAAATGACAAAAAAAACTTTGTATGATACTTTTGCAAAAATCGAAACATTACAAAAGCTCAGCTCAGTTGCAATTTTACTGTAGTACGTCTTGTGTTTGTGCTGATCAGATCACCAATTCGCATTTGGCAAATGAGGTGATTAAATCACAAGTTCACAACCCATACTTTTACTTATTGGTACATTATGTAACGTAAAAAGTACCTACTTAATAAGCGGTCGTATTACCTTTTCTTCCGTAACAGGAAACTCGAACTTTTTAAACCCTTTTTCTGTAACTTTCAGAAAGCAACAAGCAGAACGTTCAAGAGCTTCTTCAGCCTGCTACTGTGCGTGCTGCAGATGACACTGCAAGTGCTGGCGGGCACGCAGTTCGGGTCACACGTCAGAATCAACACTCCTGCGAGGAGCTTCAGCCACGGCGTGGGGGATCCGCTGTCATCTCTCTCAAGGCGGCCGTATCGAGAGAGACCAGCGGGGAGGATGTTGAGACGTGAGTCGGGCTTTTAGCATTATTCAGGGCATCTTCAGCTTACTATTGAGCGTGCTGCAGATGACACTGCTTGGGGGCACGAGGTTAGCGTCACACGACAGAGTCAGAACTTCTGCGAAGAGCTTCAGCCACGGCGTGGGGGATCCGCTGTCGTCGCTGGCGAGACGGCTGTAGGTACCGAGGGAGACCAGCGGGAAGGATGTTGAGACGTGAGTCGGGCTTTTAGCATCCATTATTAAAGGGCGAGCATCTTCATCCTACTATTGAGCGTGCTGCAGATGACACTGCTTGGGGGCACGAGGTTAGCGTCACACGACAGAGTCAGAACTTCTGCGAAGAGCTTCAGCCACGGCGTGGGGGATCCGCTGTCGTCGCTGGCGAGACGGCTGTACCGAGGGAGACCAGCGGGAAGGATGTTGAGACGCGAGTCGGACTTTTAGCATACCTACGTTATTCGCGAGCATCTTTAGCCTACCTATTATTGAGCATGGTACAAATGACACTGCTGGCGGGCACGCAATTCGCGTCGCGTCACACTTCAGAGTCAGTGCTCCTGCGAGGAGCTTCAGCCACGGCCTGGGATCCGCTATCGTCACTCGCGAGCCGGCCGTGCCGAGAGGGATCAGCTGGGAGGGTGTTGTGACGCGAGTCCAATACGTAGCCTGTTGCAGTTCACTGCTGGAGGATAGCTGGGCGGATGACTGCGGTATGGTAACCGATAACAATGGAATGCTTTTGCCCATTCCCCTGGAATATTCCTTAGTCGCTCCTTACACAACAACGGAATGAAATGGTGAGTGGAATCGGTAGGTACTCGTAGCACCCCTCACGATCCTGTTGTAGTTTGCTGCTGGTCGTAGGCTTTCATGTAGTTTCCAGTAGGTAGACTTCTTGATGGACGGATGGCGGGTGACCGCAGTATGGTGAATATAATAAAAAATACAGGGGAACGCTGCTGCGATCACCCCTGAATATCCTTTAGTCGCTTCATACGACACCTAAAGAATTGGTGAGTCGAATACCTACCTGCTCGTACGTAGCACTTACCTACTTATATAACTTACTTGGACAGTCTTCGAGATGACGACCTTGGGCTTTTAAATTATCAGTTGCAATGAGAGACAAAATGTTTGACTAAAAAGAGTAGCCTAGTAGGAAAGAACGCCGGTTCACATCCGTGACACGTCGTAATCAAAGATAAGATCTGTGTTAAATTCTTTCCAGCTCTACGGGTCGGAAAACAACTGAGGAAAGGTGTCCTCAGGTGTTTTCACTTACCGTCCTTAACTAAATCTAAGTACAAGAAATGGAGAAGGCAATGGCAAAATACTCTTCGCAAGAAAGTATTTGTGTTCTAATTTCCCTGTTTTCTTTTTGACAGGGCCGCCACCGCACATGCAAAACGGTTACCCGCGTGTAAGGCCAACGATACCATTCAACGACGAAGAGGTCAGACCCGGGAACTCCTTGAGCTACAATCCGTGGAAGCAAAATAATTTCATGGGTAAATATAAGTATGGTATAAGTATTGAAATTGTTTACATACAAACATTATGAGAACATGAACTTGAAAAAGTTACTCACGCTGAAACATAAATTGAGCAGTGGTGGAGTAAGTAGGTACTTATGGCAGTTATTAGGTTCTCCCTTCTTGAATGCAGCGAAAATTCTTCAAACCACGGAGCAACAGTAGAAAAATGAATAAGAAATGGCTTATTGTTTATGCTCATGCTGCAACGTAAGATATGAATAGTTTTATTAGATCTGCGTTTATTTGAGAAATTAAAGCCGAAAAACATAATTTTAGTAAAGCCCACCATCCACCTAAATGTTCAAACCTAAACCCTAGGTAGTCAAACATAGAAAGTACCTACCTACATAACTTATTATAAATTACGGATACTTACAAGAAACAGCAGTAGTTCCATCATCCCAAAACTGTTACTGGAAGGTACTAGTGGCAAGAAAGTTAGGAAGATGTACAATAAATGCATACCATCCGCAGATGTCGCCATCCCACTCCTGCCGCCTTCGCCGTACAAGGTGGACTCGCCTGACCCCGAGTCGCTGTGGCCGGAGGGACTGTTCCTGCCGCCCGTGCCGCCGCCGCAGTTCCGCTCCCGTTCCATAGCTCGAGCCGACGGTGAGGTATTGTCAGGTAAACTGTTACCTCGTATCGCAGGACACCGGGTTTTTGGCAGGCACATAATTAATTTAAGTGAATAAAGAAACACATGGCGCGAGAGTGATTTAGAGGCGACAGGTACGCGCCTCTCCTTTTAGCGATCTGACTGTACCTGTTATAAAATTAGGGCATAGCTTACTTTTGATTTATATTTAGGTACATTACTTGAATGGCTATTCGACAGTAATTGTTCATCCGGCAACTCAATAATGATCTGAAGGATTTTCAAAAGTCGTTCTTCCAACTACTGATGATTAAAATAACTCCTTTGCCATTTTGTTGCAGAATCAAACTCCCTCGACCCGTATTTATTAGAGGGATCGGAAGCAATAGCAGCAGTAGCGAAAGCAAACCGCCGCGGGCATCTTTATTTCCACGAAATCCCACACATCGAATCACTACTGACCAACCAAGAACTCAGAATTCAGAACAGGCTCAAACCCCATCGCCTCGGCAGCATACGTCACACATGGCCATTCAACCGACCGTAACACAAATAAAAACCAACCAACTATGTAAAATGCTATATTTATAAAAATGTGTAAAAAATACTCGTCGATAAAAAATATTAAAGTCATAATTATTTAATTTAACAATTGAAAAATAAATGTATACCTCAGTCGAAAGTGTTTCTTTTGTAACATTATTGAGCACCTAATTTTCTTTTCACATGAAACGTGGTACATGAAGTATTTAGATAATTTTGTTTCAATTGATTAGTAAGTAAAACGGTGTTAAAATATCCAATGCTTATAGAATTCGTAACATACAAGAAGAGCGCATAAGTAATCTATAAACACAGTTTTAGTCATATTTCATTTACGTAACAAAAAATATATTCATTTAGGTACTGAACAAAACTATGTGTACGATGAACACGTTATCAAAGGACTTCTAGATTTTAGACTGTAAAACACAACTAGACAATCAGGCAGTGGCTCTGATACTACATATACATGGAATATTACAGTGAGTTTTCCTCCAAATAACAGCATCGGCTAGACTGTCTTAATGTTTTTTTTACGCATAGTTTAAAAAATGTATTAAACACATTATTATAATAATATTCATGATAACTTTTGCATGACTGTTTTTTTTTATTATAATTCAAATCTAAACACAAGTCGTCGTTATTAGGTATGCACCAGTCCAAGTCAAGATTAAAATGACCAATAGATCCGATAACTAATAAGAAACTTATCTGACAGTGATGACAAAATACTTACATTTTATTTAACTTAAGTACAAAACTTCATACTGATGAGTTCTTTAACAGGACGGATTATTATTATCTAAACCGGACGGATTAAAATTTATTAAAATTAATACTTACTAGCTATTAAAATTAATAATAGTACATAATGACCATATTTTAAAAACTGACTTACATTAAATACTTTAGATTCTTCATAAACCTCCAAATAGAGCATTATTTCTATATTTCTAGGTTTATAGAAAATATATTTTACATTGTTATTTACATTAAATGATATGCATAGGATGCCAAGAATATACATACAACATAATATAAATGTCAATATACTCTCAGCACTTTTGACCAAACTTATACCTGATGTGATTATTGTGAATGAGTATGTAAAAATAATACATTATTTTGATACAATTACACAGAATGTAATATTCACATCATAAATAAGGTACCTACATAATTTCTTTAAGTAGTTAAGAAAATCAAAAAAAAATAATAACTGTATCAAACTTACAAGTATTTTTAATCTGATAATTTCTTGTTATACATATGACTAAAGAATGGAAATTGGAAAAGATATTAAGCACAATCAGTTACAAAAGATTACATAATTGTCTAAGTCATTATCATGAACACATAGAAATATTTTTTTAATCACAGTCTATCTTCTTATCAGTTTACCCTACTGGCATAAATGTTACTCTTTATACAATAGAACTTAAAAGTAAAATTTCTTAGTATGTAATTTAAGGATTGTAGACTCTTAATAAGTCATTAATTTGTTTACAAACAATACTAATAAACAAAACATCGATAGACTGCCAATATATCAGTAAAAAATATAATTTATTTTAAAAATGAAATATAGTAAAAAATTCCATCTTGGAATATTTATATTATATTATAAATTGTAACTAAAAGTGTTAATATTACTGATAGTGGGAATGTAGAGATTTTAAAAGCAGAATTACATAAGTCTCCATTACAAAAGCACATGTAAACTTTCTTATGATTCCACATGGTATAAGCGCACCTCTCTTCATCATCATTTGGTGGTCTCTGTAAGCACATTCTTTGAGTGGCAGCTCCATAATCTAGAACAAAAAAGTAACATAAAGTAAAAATAAATATTTTTGTAATGTTAATTATAAAAATATCAGCCAATTTTTTATATGCAAAAAATAGACCAGTGTTAAATGAAATACAAAAATTTAAGTTCAATACAAATTTATAAATACAAATGAAAGTACAACCAGAAGCTAAATGCAACCTGCTGTAAATTACACATATTTTTATATCAATGATTGAAACACAAGGAAAATTACTCTACACATAATTTTTGGCTGCTACAATAAGTAAATGTATCAACTTTGATGATAATCGCTTACATTTTTTTTATTTCTTCATAACATTATTGTTATGAAGGAATAAAAAAGTTGTAAGTTGTTGTTGTTGTGAGTAATGTTATGTCTGTAGAGACAGTAAATCATATTCTTGTAAATAATTGAATGAAATTAAAACAATAGTTAGTTATATTGTTTATTAATTCTTTGGACTAACATATTATATTAAAAGTTTGCTTTATAAATGAAGTAAATAAATAGTTAAGTATATCTTTTCCATGTTATGTTACATATGATCTGTCGAAAACTCGATTAATAAGCAAATAAAATACTTTATATTGGACTCACCGTCAGTTCTAAATGCCCCCGTTGTGCCTTCAATCAATTTCCCGCACCATCCCGACGGACATGCAACCACATGGATGCCCACCTCTGCCTCAGGTTCAGTCACATTGAATGGGAATGGATCTCCACAGCTACCCAGTTCACCTCGAGATCTACATCTCAAGCATCTCTTTTGTAAGCCTGAAAAACAAAATATCTCTTTTTTTTTTATTGAACTTTGTTAAGCATTTCCAACAAATTACATATTATTGGTTACAGTTTGCAGTCGGTAAAGTTATTATTAATAGAAGAAAATGAATTAACAAGTTCGATAAACATAACCGGATTTGTACTTTTAATTACTTTGATAGAACGTGTGAACAATGTGAAATAAAAATATGACGTGTTGATAAGTACGACAACTTTTTAGTTTAAATAACACAAATCTTTAAATAATAATAAAAATATTATGAGCTTGACTTTATGACTTGAATTAAAAAGTATGCCCATTGTTCACCAACTCTCACTTCACCTTGAAAGTATATCCGTGTCAGTTTATAATGTTAGGTGAAAACTTACAATTTATTTCCTTTACGACTGTTAATCCAAACAAGAACAATATGGTTATGTAGTTCATGTTGTAGTATTTTTATACAAATGACTTAATAATCACTTTAACATCAGCTTTTAAAACTTTTCATAATTATCAGAATGAAACTTTACCAGAGTACCTGTTCGGCACGTAAGTCATTTATTCCTTTTAAAATGTACAATAGGGCGTAAGCCCATAGAGAGTATGTGCGGCCAGTTATGTCAGTGAGGAGGTTGGTTATGTCGGTGACATGGTCGCCCCCCGTGTGGCAACACAGTAAATTAGGACCGACATAACTAACCGCACTAGAAATAAATGAAATATAAAAGTAACAATAATTTGGATAAAAAAGTATAAAATAAAAACAATTTTAGACAATTAAACAGTTTCAAACAATTATAAAAATCAAAGCAATAATATAAAAGTAGGTTTGCGTCGGCAACATGAAATGGTCCGCGAGCCAAGGTCTACTTCCCAGCGAACCCGCCGAATCATGTCCCCAAGAGATGAACTCGAGAAATGAAGCGGCATTATTGCCCCTAGAGTTATTAAGTCTTCATGATTCAGCGGTCGCGAGTCCGCGAGGCCCTCCGCTTCCGCCGGTGAAGATGTGTAGCCGTAGGCGAGCGCCGTTTCGATGGGACCGACCAGCCGCTCCCAGACTCCGCCCGTAAAAATCATCGCTCATCGCCGGGTATATAGCGGAGGCAGTTGAAGCCGGTCTGTTCCTCCGGTAGGCCTCTGCTAGGTGGCCTCTGCTAAGTGGCGTCCAGGCCACTCTCTCCGTCGGCAGGTCTCCAATGGGCGCATGCACGTCCGCAGACTCTCTGATGGGCACGTCGGGTGGCCGCTCACGACCCGTCGAACTGCCAGCTGCCATCCAGGGATGTAGTGGCGTCGCGCTGGTGGTGGTGAGCTGCACAACAGTGGAGACAGTGAGTCGCATGACGGCTAGCCGCCTCGAGGATGAGCAGAGCGCTGGAGACGACGTCGAGATTGACACAGCCGGAACGCGCAGCGAGAGGCGGAGGAGGCCGTCTTGGTTTAAGTTCGGGTAGACTTCGGCTGGGCAAAGCTCTCCGCGACGAGTCTGGCATGTGAGTTGAGCTGGGAGCGGAGGCGTCACAGACGCTCGGCATCTTCATGTTCTTCCACGGTGTCGGCGAGTCCACGATGGGAGGGCCGTTAAAGGAAGTAGGAGTAAGACCTTTGGCTAGAGGATAATCGCTCATTATCGCTAAATTGAGAGGTACGCGTACGCGCGCCGAAGAAATGTGCGCGCGCGCTGCCGCAAAAGGCGTAGCTAATATCCCTTAAGGGGTGCGCAATGGGCCCTGAAGGGGCCTGAAGGGGCGCGCAAAGAACCCAGAAGGGGGTGCGCAATGGGCCCTGAGGGGGCGCGCAAAGAAACCTAAAGCTCAGACGTGCCGGCGGTAGTGCGCCGAAGAGGGGCGCAGCCGGCTCTGAGAGGCCGACAAGAGTGCGACCAGCATGTACCTCTAGTCCGCTACATTGGTGAGCATGATGACAAATTTAGAAAGGGAGCGATAACAAAGGTGAGCAATATGAGGTGTGCCATTTAAGGAACTGTCAAGACGTCATAGGTCCTATACGACAGAAACTGTCACACAAAGAAGGTCGTGAAGGCAGACCACGAATGAAAAAAATTTAATGTCGAGGCGAGATGTATGGCCGTGGAGTTGGCTCAATAGGCGGCGCCCGATGTGCCGCGCTCCGATATCGGAACGGAGCTATGAGCGACACGGCTGACCGCGATGAGTAATGAAATAATAGGCTCAGGCCTCGATCGAGTTGAAAAATGGAACTAAAAGTACTCGTAACTAGTGCTAAGTGCATGATCGTGAGCCAATGAATGACATAGTCGGGCGACGCGGTGAGAATCGTCGGCGATAGCCCGCCGTCCAGCGCGCGGATGACGATGTTGGCACGAAGTCGCGCTCGCGGAGGACGCGCGCGCTGGAGGGCGGCGGTGCGAGTGTCTCGAAGTCGAGCTCGCGGCGGGCGCCGGCGCCAGATTATGGCCGTTCTGACAAAATGTTGTGCGCAACGGGAGGCCGTCACCGAGGGCGCGTGTCGCGCGCACTTCGTGGTGGCGGCGATAGGCCGCTGGCAGCGGGCGGGACCGCATGGCCCAGGCAGGTGAGCAGCGGCCGCGGCCACCTCCGAGATGCCGGCCGGGGGGCGCCCAATAAGGGGCGTGGCCGACTCCGAGAGGCCAACAGGAACAGGGCGACCGCTGGTAGCAACCTCTGGCCTAGTGGGCGCAGTTTTCAAAGCGCCGCCGCGCGTGAACATGTCTGTGGGCACAAACGAACAAGTTAAGATACTGGCAATGGTAGAATGATCCTCGCGCTCGGGTAGAACCCGCGGAGTGTGTGGCCCTATGTGTGCGGGAGTTTGGCTCATCAATGCGGCGCTCGATGCGTCGCGCTCCGATATTGGAGCAGTAAGCGACACGGGTGGCCGCGATGAGCGCTTGGTATGAGCTTGGCTATGAGTTTGGCTCGTCCTGGCGGCGCCCGATGTATCGCGCTCCGATATCGGAGCAAGGAGCGACTCGGGATCAGACCGCGACGAGAGCTGAGCACGGGAACACACAACAGCCCGAGCAGGTTCGGGCTTAACAGTAGGACCGAGCATGGGCGAGTAAGAGTCGCGCGTGGGCGACAGAGCGTCAATTAATGAGTTGCGTATGTAATATTCCTCGCGCTCGGTTGGTGTCCGCGGAGTGTGTTGCGGCGGCCGCTGGTAATGAGGCGCGGAATAGGCGACGGCGGGTTCCTGCGGGGTGTGCTGACGCTCAGCATAAGTCACTGCTGCCACAGGCGCACTGGGCGCGGCAGCAGTGAGCGCAGGCTCCTGCGAGGCGTGCATCGGCCCGTGGTTTACCACGGGTGCAGGGGCGGAGAACTCAGGCCTCTGCGAAGC
Organism: Nomophila noctuella; assembly: GCA_958496325.1. Classification (NCBI taxonomy): domain Eukaryota; kingdom Metazoa; phylum Arthropoda; class Insecta; order Lepidoptera; family Crambidae; genus Nomophila; species Nomophila noctuella. Next base: position 8,600,459 of record OY292486.1, on the reverse strand, counting down.
GTCACGCCTCTGCAAAGCGCACATCGCTGCGCGGTCTAAAGAGGCCGGCGGGGGCATCTGGCGGCTCGATGGTAAGTAAAAATTGTGCTGTAAAGTGTGTTGCGGCGGCCGCTGGTAGTGAGGCCCGGAATAGGCGACGGCGGGTTCCTGCGGGGAGTGCTGAGGCTCAGCATAAGTCACTGCTGCCACAGGCGCACTGGGCGCGGCAGCAGTGAGCGCAGGCTCCTGCGAGGCGTGCATCTGCCCGCGGTTTACCACGGGTGCAGGGGCGGAGAACTCAGGCCTCTGCGAAGCGTCACGCCTCTGCGAAGCGCACATCGTTGCACGGTCTAAAGAGGCCGGCGGGGGCATCTGGCGGCTCGATGCAGACGGGGCGGGCTGAAGCACATGTGCTGGTGCGCGTATATGCGCGCAACCTAAAGCCGCCGAGTCTGAACGCGCAACTGTAGACAGAGGTAAGGGATTAGGTTTAGGGCAATCCTTGTCTAGCCACTCTCTCACTTTATTGTAGGTGCTGACATCGGGTCGGATTTGAGGGCGGTCGCTGGAGCGTCGGCTGCTGGCCTGGTCGCTAACGCGAACGGATGCGAACTTCGCGTCTAAGGCGCGTTTTTGTTCCAACGTGGCACGCTCTAGCTCACGATGTCGACTGTCCAGCTCCGCTAAACGGAGAAGATGGGCACGCTCTAGCTCGCGTTGTCGACTGTCCAGCTCCGCTATACGGCGACGATACTTAGCGTGGGCTGCAAGCACCCTTGCTTTGACTGTCGAGCTGTCCCTAGACGATCCCCTGGACGTGCACTCCTGCTTGGCCTGAGACCGGGTCAGCATGTTTAGGAAAAGTGAGAAACGGGAAGAAATTGAGTGAATTTAAAAAAATAAAAAGACAAGAATTATAAATTGAGAAGAAGAAAAAGAAATAAGTAAGGAAGTAATACTTACCTTAATGTACTTACCTGTAAGTAGGGGGTGATCCGTGATAAAAATAACTTGAAATAATTAAATTATTTCGTGAAAATATTAAGAGTTATTTTTGGAAAAATGAGTCACGTCTGACACCACTTTTGTTCGGCACGTAAGTCATTTATTCCTTTTAAAATGTACAATAGGGCGTAAGCCCATAGAGAGTATGTGCGGCCAGTTATGTCAGTGAGGAGGTTGGTTATGTCGGTGACAGTACCTTTCAAAAACACTTGATGACAGATATTGACAGGAGTGACAGCTTACCTAAACTTTTTTTTTAGTTTTGACATTGGCCTTGGGACGTCGTCATCTGCCAAATAAAACCCTAAACGTAATATTTTACCTCTGGCAGCTCACTCTCTTCGGTTTAAAATCGAGCCATATTTGGCATATACCTAATGCAAGTTGAATTAATAGTCACTGACAAAACGGAAAAATTCGAAGCTTTGCTAACTAATATTAACATCTAAGCTTTCAACGAGATCTCTAGCAATGAAAACGAAAGAAAAAGCAATTTAGGGATCAAACGTTCGTACGTCTTCTTATTTTGACAACTTTCAAAAGGTTACGATTTAAACGCTCACCTATATCACCTATATGTACAAATAAATACTACAATACCCATTAGACCATAACATTTTTAAAGAGATTTTTAATTTTCCCTCCAACTCGATTTGTTCCATTCCATAACTTTTCACCATTTGGATCATTCATTCATTTAACTTCTTTATAATATTTTTATTTAAACAGTATAGCAATAAACAAGAAAATTCAGCAAGTAAAAAATATCATATTATTATTTAGTAGTGTTTAGTATTAAAAAACCGAAATGGTCAACATTTAGTTTTGTGGTCCCGCAAAAGAAGAACGTCGTACAATGAAACATTGGCAGTACCTTTTTAGCGCGAATATGGATAATTTGGTCTTAAAATATATTTTACTAGCGGCCCGCCCCGGCTTCGCCCGTGGTAGGCATGAGTCGTACTTGTAAAATCCCGTACCAGGGCGCCCTGGTACGCCAGCCAACAAATACCAAGTACGAAAACCAGGTTTTGAAATACTTCCAAGTTTTTTCTAAGTGCATAGGAAAGTTGACTTTATGACGTTACCATAACGCCCGTAATCGCATGCAGACCTTTCAAAGTAAAATACTTTCAAAGTACGCAAGTAAAAATTCCTTTAAAGTTTTGAAACTATGTTCGCCCGCGAACCGATTTACTCAATAAGAAACCTTAACTTTTTTGTTTTTCACTATCCATACATACACTACATTTTTATATTAATATGTTTTATTTTGATTTAAAATTTTGGCAATGTGTCTCGGCGGAAGGTCTATAAACAGAAAAAAATCTCGTCACCGCGAGTTACACATTTAAAATTTACTATAAAAAGCAACGACATCTGTTAGCAAGAAGTGCAACTAAATACCAACCTCAAGCAATTCAACCCACGCACGACAGTGGGCTATCTATCTCACTCACTCTGCTTGATTTAGAGCGAGCCAAAAGACGAAAGTATCCAGTCCAAGCCAAGATCAGGAAAATACTTTCAAGGTATTTTATTTGAAATTAAACCTTATGTCCATACACATAAAACTTATAATGGCATTGGCAAAAAAAAAACTTGAAGGTTTTCAAGTTTTTGATTTAGCTTATACGATTATGTTCCTTATTCTAATAGAGTTAAGTTTTAATTTTCTTCTACTTTGTTAAAGGGCTCTAAATACTTGAAAGACTCGGCGCGGTCTGAGTCTGACAGACGCTTGGGTGCTTTATAGTAAAATACTTTAAAGGTCTTGCAAGTTTTTCGGGCGCATACCTGGTTTACGTACTTGCAAGGAAAAACCAGGGCTCAAAACCTGGTCGAGTAAATACGTTTCATCCCTAGCCCGTGGTACTTGTCCACTATTTAATGGATGATATTATACATAAAAAACTTCCTCATGAGTTAACTACTCTATCTATTAAAAAAACCGCATCAAAATCCGTTGCGTAGTTTTAAAGATTTAAGCGTGCATAGGGACATACAACATACAACATGACAGAAAAAGCGACTTTGTTTTATATACAGATAACTATATACTAGTCAGAGAGTTTTATACTATGTAGTGAAGAGTATTACGACGCGGCGCCCGCCGTGCGGCGCCGCGGCGTTGACTGACTAATATTTTTAGGATGCAATACAAAAAAATTAGGATACATTTCTACTATACTTTTATTAGTGGTAAAATGTGTAGTTTTGGTAGGCATTTAATCACAAGCTCTTTCCAATTGACAACATTTAATTTTTTACAAGGTACTATAATTCAAAAACCATTTCGAGATTTTCGCTAAATTGACACAAAAAAAATTATTTTAATTTTTTTCATTCAGTAACTAAAAAGATATTTTAAAAAGTTTCCAAATTCAATGCTCGTCGGATCCACACACAATCAATCTTGGTCTCGCTTTGGCCATCGTGAATTAAAAAAAAGAAACGTAAGTTTGACACAAAGATTTTGGAAAAATCAATAGATAATCCATATGTCAGGTTTGAGTGAAGCCACCAAAACTTCAAAAATTCACCTATTTTTACACCTATAGTGCCGTGCCTATCGATAAAGTCCTCGAGCCAACAAGACGTTTTTCTACTAAGAGATTTTTTTATTTATTAATATGAAAATACTCAACATAAATAATAATCATTGAAAATGTTCATCATTAAGTGAAAAAGTGTAAAGAAAATATACAATATTACACGATTCAGTTTAACAAAGGTAATTTAAATTTATATTACCTTTAAGTAGACCCGTACTCAGCACATCTCTTCGCCTCTATCTCTCTACAAAGTTTGTTTCTCTCAACAGAAGTCGATTAAAATTATTAATTCGTAGATTGAGTGCAAGTTCTTTATAGACAGATACATACATATCTAATAACAATGCAATGCATTGTGCGTGGATTCATATCGCGAGAAAAAGGAAAGGAAAGTATTATCCGTTTATCTGAGTGAAATGCAATGTTATAAAGTAACTGCTCGAGGTTGTCATTCAATATTCTTACAATAGTTACGGCACTTTTTACTACTTACAATATTGCGCTCGAAGTACGAATTACACTGGATTCGATTCCCGTTAAAAAATGACCGCCATAATAGCCAGACCAGCTTTACCCATATTCATTATTGAAATAGCCACTTTTATAAATGATGTCGTCATTCAAGTTATTATACAATACCACCTCTATTATCAAAAAAATATTCTGTATCAAAATTTTACGTGCAGTAAATCATAGACTACACGTATAAACGGAGAGTCGATATCGATGAAAATCGGTACGAATGTACTGGAATCCCTAGTTCCATGACGTTTAGACGATTTTTGTCGGGTGTCTGGTATCTTGCTCTATCACACATGATTCATAATAAGGAGAAAAAGGACAAAAAATCTGTCAAATCATACTCTCCATCTAGTACTTCCAAAATCTTTGGTTTGACACTGTTTCTTGTCAAACTGACAGAAAACTGTGCATGTGTGTGTACATTTATCATACAGTGTTGCCGGATTGGCAAAACTCCTGGCCAATCGGGTAAAAACTCATGTTTTTGAATATTGCGACAAAATTATTACTCAGTTGATGTACCAGATTTAATTTTATAGTTTTATGAAATCTTACTAAAACATTATTTACGTAAGTTTAAAGTTCGAACTGGGTACTTAAGTGGCAGTTAGGAACTTGGACAACATTTTTCATGAATTTACCCTAGAGCCTCCTGGCAACATTTGTGTGAACTTCCGTCATTCAAGTTTATTTTTTAAAATAGCAAAGATAAAATAGCAAAGATAAAATGTTCGTTCATCCCATGACATTGACTTACGCTCTTTTAGAATAAGTCGTTTTTAAATAATTTATTTTACAAAAAGGAAAGAAAATAAACGAAAAAGAAAAAATACGTAAGTTTCAGTTTTTGAAAATCTTTGAGAATAGAAAATAAATACAACACATAAAAAAATTTAAATGTTGTCAATTATTTAGTTGTCAATTATTTCAGCTTAAAAATCTCTTCTCCAAGTTCCTTTCTATCGGTAAAATATCCGAACGTCAAAAGATCTTGGCGCTATCATCTTCAAATTGAATATTTACCACATCAACATGGCGGATAAATCAGAAAGTAAGTTTTGTTTATTTATTATAAACAATATAAATTGTATTTTGCACCTCAAACTGTTAATAATTACTTAATTTCGCCCACTTATGTGCATCATTATTAAATACCCAATGGACGATCCTTCAGTCGCCCAGTTTCGAATCGATGTGAAACGCTGGGTTCAAAATTTGAAAAATTCAAATTTCATGACGAATTGTCAGTGCTTATTATCGAAATTTGAAAATTGTTATGACTTATTTTATACTTAGTTTATAATGGTTAGTTATTGACACGATCATACAATGTTAACATTCATGACTGTGGCATCAAAAGATATTTCAAGAGCGTTTTGTAATTTTGTGCAATTTTTTGTTCAGGAGAGCAAGATGGGGAAAGTTTTTCGCTGCGATCTCAACTTAAAATCAAAGACGAGCCGATGGAGATGGACTTACCAGAAGAAGATGAAGAACCACCGGCGTTCGGACCTGCTGCACTTGGCCTTCACAGAGTTGGCACGAAGTTACCACCAAAACCTGCACCAAGTGAACCTGTTCAAAAGCTAAATGCCCGGGGTATGCCAGCCCGTATAAGGAAAAAAAACAAGTTCATATTTGTTGATGACTTTGTGAATACTTCACCACCAAGGCAGTCTCCTAAGCGGACTCCTAAAATTCTGGCAAAAACTCCCAGCAAGCCTACAAGTGCTAAGAAACAAAAGTCACCATCTAAGGTGCAAAGGAATAATGATAAATCTGATGAAAAAGCAGAGAGCTCAAGCCAGTCTCCAGATCGTAAATCAGGTCAACGTATTGGAATGCGGTTAAGAAACTTGTTGAAATTACCAAAAGCTCACAAATGGGTGTGCTTTGAATATTTCTATAGTAATATAGATAAAGCACTATTTGAGGGCGAAAATGATTTTATGATATGCCTCAAAGAATCATTTCCACAACTGGCCAATCATAAGTTGACTCAGGTACAGTGGGCTAAAATAAGAAGAATGATGGGAAAGCCTCGAAGATGTTCACAAGCTTTCTTTGCTGAAGAGAGGAAGGAGCTTGAAAGAAAAAGGAAATTGATAAGATTTATTCAACAAAGAAAAAATTCTGATGTCTGTATCAAAGATTTGCCTAATGAAATTCCCATGCAGTTAGTTGTAGGGACAAAGGTGACAGCAAGATTACGCAAGCCACAGGATGGTTTATTTACAGGATTCATTGATGCTGTTGATACATCTAACAATACATACAGGATATCATTTGAAAGACCAAAGCTGGGGACGCATTCAGTACCGGACTTTGAAGTTCTGTCAAACGAACCACCCGATACACTTTGTCTTTCTACTATAGTACAGAAGTTCAGACCTCGCTATGTAATGCAAGGTATTCACAACTTATATCACCCAGCAGTTGGAATAAACAGTAGTAGCCAAGGTGATCCTATGATAGGGTGCACAGACCTGAAGACTAGTTTGGAAAATACTGGAACCAATGTATACCCAATCCCCTTTATGGAATTAATAGTGAAATTATCAAAAATATTGCATGCCAAAAGAGCTAAAATAAATCGCTTGAAAGAGTACAATAGTGAAGCAGAAAAAAGGAAATGCTTTAGTCAAAAAATGCCTGAAGATTTTGAGAGAAAATATGCAGCAGTAGTTATTGATTTAGAAAGAATGAACATGGACTTGCAAGAGTATATTAATGAAATACAAGTATACTGTCAGCAGATAGCCCCTGGTCCCAGTTTGGCTGCAATGCTGGCACCTTCACATCTAAGAGAAAAATGTCGTGAAGAAGCTTCAATATTAGTTGAGAAAAATAACAATGGATCATTAAAAGATGAAAATCTGATTGACCTTATAACAGATCTCACTGCTTTAATGCTTCAAGTAAAAAGCTTATCAGATTCTGATCAAAATGCATATGAGCTGAGTGTATTGCAAGGGACTATGGATCAAATAAAAATGAAGTTACAACCCCATCATCAGAAAATATTCCAAAATAATGTAGAAATTCATATGCAAAGAATACAAATGGGTCTGGGACAAATGTCTTCTAACAGTTATAGTGCTGGTACATAAGTTGTACAGTTATTACTGATTTATTACATAATAGCAAATCATAATTGTTTTTTTTAATATACTTGATAAATTTGCCATAAATGTATGCAGATTTTAGTAATGTAATGAAGAAAGTGAATAAAATATGTAAAAGTACTGAAGAGATACAATTTTATAAAAATTGATGTTAACTAGGTATTAATAATAATCTGTGTATTGTATATTAAAAATATTAAGAATTTTATTACACCCTTGAAATAAAATATTATATTATACATGATGTTTTTTTTCCACGATGTCACGAGATTGACAGGTTTTTTCAATTGCTAAAACAGTTTTGCCCAAAACTTACGTAAAGTAGAGATACATAGCTCTTTTCAATGGTTTTTCGGAAGTCGCAGCTTGGCACCTCTGAGGAGACCCTTTCTTGCATACCGTGTGCAACCCACTGAATTGGTTGCATTTCAAATTTCATTTTCAAAACTAGCGGCCCGTCACGCGGTTTCACCCGCGTCCCGGGGGAACTACTTTCCGTACCGGGATAAAATATAGCCTATGTTACTCTGGGTGAATGTAGCTTTCCAACAGTGAAAGAATTTTTCAAATCTGCCAAGTAGTTTCGGAGCCTATTCAATTCATACAAACAAACAAAAAATCAAACCTTTCCTCTTTATAATATTAGTATAGATAAGTGACTATCACAGGCTGGTGGAATTGATCAGGAGTTGATCAAGACCAAGAGGACAGGGGTTCGATAGCCGTAAAGAACAAATTATCTGTATTTACTGGTCTGGGTACCTACATGACATTTATAATACCCCCGTTTGTTCGTGGAAGTTATTACGAAAGACATTTTCTATGCTGGTCAACTGATGACAAAATAAAACTTTTTATTAGGTTTAGGTTTGCAAAAATCCTATTCTACACATTAGGGTACTTGTATGAATACAAATACTGAATGCTGAATGTAACACCTAGAACACACACACGTAGGTATTGCAATCTGGGAAAAGCAGCTCAACAAGTTATTCGAGAAGGAAAGAAGCCTCTTGTGTTAATGCAAAAGATATAAATTTTTAAATAACATTTATTATACAACTAATAATCAAACTTGACCACTGTGTAAAATTATTATTAAGTATAACATAAGTTCCGTCGTTCGTATTTGAATTTTCATATATATTATGATGAATAGTAAAATTATGTACCACAATCAATATTTTTGTTTATAATTTAAATCCAGTGAAAATAAGTAGGTACATTTAGGTGTTAGCTGAAAATACAAGTGGCCTATTAACTCTAATTAGTTTGAAAGAGCAGCTACGTAACAATTTTTATTGGGTCTATTCGCAATCCAACTTATGCCACTTACTTCATATGACAGTTAATTATGTTTTGTTTTACATGCATGTTTAACATAGCTGGGCACCGTTAATAAAATAGTTAACTTCGTTAATCGTTAATCCGCTACAAAAAAAGTTAGCTGCGTTAAACGTTAAAGCGTTACATTTCGGAAGAATTAACGCAAGTTAACCCTTTCCACGCCACGAGTTTTCGTCAAAAACGTTCACCACACGCCACCGCAATATAACTGGTTGATTAACTAGTGCTGACAATGTTGAGTATCGATATTATTAATTTGTAACAAATTAATCATTTGAAAAAAATATTTATAGTTATTTTTTAAGTTTCTTGGGTTTTATTTTATTACTAGCGGCCGCCCGCGACTCCGTCCATAGTTTTTACGTGAAAGAGTAACAAACATCCATACATACAAACTTTGGCCTTTATAATAGTAGTTATGATTTTAGTTACATGAAATAAAAATATCAATAATGACCGGTAAGTTTTTCTAATGTAAATACATCTACGTATTCCAATAATCCTCTAAAAAAAAAGAAAATTACAAACACTTTATTGTGTCAAACCATGGTTGCACCATTAGATTGGGACGCTTTATAGTACATATTATATTTTTTTATAACTTACCTGTTGATTATGTAAGAACACTTCAAATTCAACATCATCAGTTCCTTCTAAAATCCTAATCAACTCCTCTGCAGTGGTCATATTTCAATAAACATTAATTTATTAACGTAATAAATCTACACAGCAACGCAAAGCATAACACAGTAAATAACATAATTTTGCAGGGTACTTCTATAATTTATCGATATCTCCAACCCTCATTGTACAACACTAAATAAGTAGTTCTAGAAACATCTATCGCCTCTGACGTCACTTCCGTGTCTGATATATCAGACGTTGGCGTACGAGACTCATGCATGATCGTGTCGCTATAGTGTTGTGACATACTATGCAATTTACTGGATTTGATCATGAAACCCAGTATCAATCAAATCCACCAAATCAAATTTTGATGCAAAACATGAATCGAAAATAAAGCGTTTATCAATGTAAACGCTTTATTTTCGATTGCATTATTATCGAGTGGATTATACAGGTTTTTGTTTTAAGCATATTTTTTGTGTGTTACGAAATCTTGCCAAGTTTTACATTGGTTAAACTTGGTAAGATTTCGTAACACACAAAAAATATGCCCAAAACAAAAACCTGTATAATTTTTACATTTTTGAATGTTTCTATTTTGAGGTACCAGATTTCTGGTTTTGGTAGGAACATTGAAATGGAACATCACTAATGGAACGCCAATGTCTGATATATCAGACGTTGGCGCAGAGGGTCCAAGTAAAAAAAAAATAGTATGAGTCGATTCAACACGGTTTTGTTTTTAATAATTTATCATTAAAATAACATTATAATACTTTATGAAATTGATATTTTTGATTAACTAAAGTATAAACAGTCTGAAAATTGTATGCATATGTCGTCACGTACTATAACGATAAGAAAAAATAGAGTTAAAATGGTTAGATATTTATGTCTGATATATAAGACGTTGGCGGCGAGGGCACGAAAGTTAAATGTCTGATATATCAGACGTTGGCGTGGTAAGGGTTAAAGTTAATCGTTAATCCGTTAACTATGTGTAAAAATGCACTTTTTGTATCGTTGCGTTAGTGATCTTATAAAACCTGGTGGTTGGTTTATGTTGTGGAGGTATTAACCTCAATGGTTCTTAACCTGTTAACTTCTTAACCTTAACTGTGGTAGTTAAGTTAATACTACTACTACGTATGGAGTGGACATCGCGAGCAAAAGTTTTGCGTCAAATTGGACGGAAGGGGCGGATAATTCATTGATATTTTTGTCTTTTTATCTATTTTATAATTGGCCACCATCTTTATTTTTCATCTTATAATGATTGTACATGTTTTAAAACAAAACACGACATTTATTGATTTAAAAAATGGTCAATAAATGAAACTTAGCCTGCAACTTTGTGGTCCAAGGACCACAATGCGGGTAAGAACATTTTTGTTCGTGAAGTCATCTCTATGCGTAGTAGTAATACCTCAATGAATTCAAATAGTTAAATGTGTAATTTAATCGTTGGACATATTAAGGTGCATATTCCCATTCATAAACATTAACATGTTGAAGTTCTCGTCTGAAAGCGAGGCTCGTTTTGGTGTTAAAATGTCTGTATCCGTGGAAAACAGACGTTCTACTGCAGCGCTTGAGGGTATAGCAGTATTGTATTTAATAAATAGACTTATAAATATCAATTCCCCGAGGAATGCAGCTTCGTTGAACGGGTCTTTCGATTTCATGTCCAGTCAGATTTAAACGAGACTGCGCTTTACTCTTTAAAGAGTTGGAGCTCTTTGGTTTTTCTATAGACTGAGTGACAGAATTAAAAAAGTCTTCCACGTCATCATCGTTGTTACTTATATTTCTCCCTTGACTCCCTTCGCCATTTAAACTGCCATTCGCCGTGCTTGCCGCGCCGGCATTGTCTAAACCTGTTTTCCGCGCCTCGTCCCGCGGAGCCGTGCGGTTAATAGTAGGCATTGGATTAACGATTAACGGACTTCTACATAATTAACGGAAGTTAACATGTCCGTTAACAGTTTTTAAAGTTAACTTAAAAGTTAATCCGTTAATCAAAATGTTAACTTCGTTAATTAACGATTAACGGATTAACGAGTTAATGCCCAGCTATGATGTTTAATTATTATAAGTCTATCTTCCTCGCGGTGATTTTTGGTTGGTAAACTGTTGGTTTTGTTTCCATTTGAGAATATCAAGCCTGTCAGGATATATTTATTTATTATTTACGTGTCTATTAAAAATACTTTTAGTTTGGGAGGGCCTAGCCCTCTGAAAAAAAGATCTAGATACGCTAATGGATATTATTGACTGATTAATTACATATTGATTATTATTGCTATTCATTTTAAATACTAGTCATGAAAATATTGATGGAATTGTATTTTTAACAATTTTATTTGGATTATAATAAAACTGGTATCTACAAAAGATTACAAAACTGTCAATAGTGTCAATAAAAATTATGTCTTGTACTTATTTAAAGTTTCTAATAACTCATCTGCTTCCTCTGAAGTTTTAACTCTGATTAGTATTGGAGTTGGCGGGGGTTTTGCATCCGGGGTGGGAATACACACCATCATGACATTGTTCTTCCCCATGCGTTGAGTGGGTATAGCAGATGCCAAAATCATGTTGACCAAAACAGTCCCCAGATTAGTATTGGCCCTTACCAACAGCTGGTGTTTGCCACTCTCTTCTACTTTCTTTATGTAAAGAGTTCCTACACCTTTGTCAGCAAAGTTTCCATCTTTCTTCACAAAAATTTTGCATTTTTTGTCATAGACACTATTTTCCTCAACAACAGGTGTGAACTCAACTTTAGGAGGTTCATCCTCTTCTTCTTTACCATTGTCTGTTGATTCTGTGGCGGGTTTTTGTATGTTGGAATTAAAACTGAATGGTTTGCCAATTCCGAAGGAAAATGGAGCAGTGCCATTAGAATTTATGCCTGTTCCTGAACTTATACTAGTTGTTGTCGAGAACAGGCTAGTACCTGTGCTTAAACTAGGTGTAGCAGAAAATGGACTTGTTACAGAACTTAATCCTGATGACGTCGAAAATGGACTGGTAGCAGAATTTAACTTAGACTTTGCGCTGAATGGGCTTGTTGCAGTTGCTGTTGTGCTTTGTGAAGAGCTTGCAGCAAACGAAAAACCACTTGTAGGATTTGCAGGTGAATTAGAAGAATTGATTCCGAATGAAAATTTTGGTTTGTCTCCTTGTGTCGTTTCGTTGCTTGGTGATCCAAATGTTGTAGGTTTGGAACTTGGAGATGTCTCTGACTTGTTGAATGGAGATGAAATTAAATTACTTCCGAAAGGCTGTATAGTTTTGGTACCTGCATTGGTACTATCATTTAATTTTGAATCAGATGCAGTTCCAAGGCTACTTTTTTCACATTTTTCTTCACCACCTGGACCATGATATTCATCTTGCATTTCTTTCAAATATTTTTCATAATCACGAAATATAGGGGTTAATATACACAATGGAGTTTCCTCAACATGCTTTTTGATCCAGTCTGACACTGATTCATTCAGTCCTTTGAGTTTCGAATAATATTTCATCTTTTTATCGTCATTTTTAGTTTCTTTCGTGTTCTCTTCGATAGTCTTTGATGTTACTGTTGTTGAAGTAGTTCCCATGCCACTTGAAAGGGTTGTCGAGCTGGAGACTGGCTGAATTTTGAATGGTGTTGAATTTGTGCTCGAAAACAATGTTTTAGAGATGTTAGCATTGGTGGTTGGTGCTCCAAAGATAGTTGATGTGACTTGAGAACCAGATGAATTTGATAGAACATTTGTAGTTTTAGCTGATTCAGGAGCAATAGAGTCATTGGAGCTTGAAATTGGTTGACTTTTAAATGGTGAATCACCAACAGTAGAATCTGCCTTTGATGCAGTGAATAAAGATGACATTGTCTGTGTGTTAGTAGTGGACCCTCCGAAAATAGCAGATGGTTGCGAAGTTGTAATACTAAATGGTGATTTAGTGGCTGGGCTTGATGACACTTGAGTTGTAAAAAGGCCTGTATTTGAGCTACTTGAAGGAGGTTTGCTGGAAAATAAACTTGAGGTTACTGCTGTATCACTCTTGCTTTTAGGGGAACTGTTGGTTTTGTTTCCATTAGTTAGGTTAGCCAAGAAATCAAATGATGATGGTTGTGTCTTGTTGAATCCTCCAAAGCCACTGAACACTCCTTTTTTAGGCTGAAACATAGAGTAAAATGTAAATTATTTTTTAAGAATGAAGCTCAAAAGTAATAATAGAAAATTCATATACCTAATAACTTTAGCCTATCTATGCAAACATCAATTACATTGCTTGAGTCATTACTAAAGCTTCCATTTTAAACCCTTTATTTTTGTTTATAATATTAATCAGCAATTTAATAAGCTTATCAAAAAAACCTTCTGAATAAAGAAGTGCAATACAAATGGGCGAATAAAATGAAGACATTCTATTTGACATCTTTGCTGCTGATAACCTTCTTAACAAACCCAGGTAAAGAAACACTGTGGCACTATGTAGATGTTTTTTTTTATTTATACTTGATATTATTAAAGAAATGTTACTGAAAAATAGACTTTTGAGTTGCTTGCTAGTTCTACCAAATGTAAATAGTATTCTTACGCCATGGTAGTATCACGAACATTGATTTTCGGTGATTCATAAGAAGGTGCATGTATGCCATCGGACTAGAATTATTTAGCAAGTGCACTTATAGTTTGATGAAATATAATAAAGTGGAGCCAAATGTGAATATGAAACACCAACATAATATGTGCACTATGCACATAGTGGACATGTAAATGTTCAAGTAAAATTTCAATCTAGTACTCTCTATTCCTAGACTCTAAAAACAATTAACCTAGTATATGAGCACGAAAACTCACCTCGTCACCGCCAATTGGCGCTCGTCTTTTGGCGGTCCTAATAACACGTTTCTCAAGAACATCCTTGGGCGCAGTTTTGAATGTGCCCATTTCCTCATGCTCAGATGGATCATCTTGATCCCAGTTGTCGTGGTTTAGTTCTGTAGTAGCAGCTCTTTTTGTAGACATCTTAAAAACTGAGATTGCCTGATATCCGATAAAGTTATATTCCGCGTACAAGTTGCGACACTGCCGACCCTTTAGAAATCTAAGTTATACGTAATATAGAAAATTGGAATGGACAATCATTTATGTGACTACAAAAATACAATGTAATAAGGTATAGTTCCGATGAAAACAAGATGTAAAACAAGAGAAATATTAGAAAATCCCGCTTTAACAAGCATGAACGCAGTGTGTGATTATTTCAAAATGTCAATGGGGTCTCCAGAATGTCAAGCTATTATTATACTTTTTTCAAAATTTAAAGATCGTAGCAATGGACACTTTCTTTTTAAGAATCAAATACGTTATTCTGAAAAATAAAAAGAATTTCATTAAACTAAATACTCTGGACTGATGAATGAAAGACTCTCAGATTAATGAATATAAAATCACATAAAAATATATTTTGCGATGGACGCTAGTATTTTCGGATCCAAAGGTTCAGAAAAAAGTTTTGGAGTTTTTATTTTATTTTAACGTTCCATCGAATCCAAATGCCGGCACAAAAAATAGACCATCACTATTTGCAAAAAATGTTTTCGCCAATCATTGAGCTGCCTCAACTGACTGTGACGCCGTGACAGAGATAGAAGTATAATGCTATCTGTTTCTGCCATATCGTACCTACTTTTTTGTCTGAAAATGTTGTGAAAATTAACTATGTACTAATTTGTATTTCAATAACCGAAGACGATTATTTTTGTAGTAAATACGATTAAGATAAGAAATTTTAATAATTACGGGCACATTATTCAACTTTTCTTTGGTTGTGTGCAAGTTAAATTTAGATTATCAAGTTTTGTAAAGTGTCGCTTCCTATTCTCAGTGTTTTTCGTGTGTTGTTTCTTTGAATACATATCGTTGTAGATAAATGAATTAATGAAATAATTTTGTAGTTTATATACAGCAGAAAATATTTATAAATAAAGTTTTGTTGTGTAATTAAATGATGGAAGTATCTAACGAGATAAAAGAGGATATTCGAAAAACGCAAACGGATTTGAAAAATGCCATACGAGTGCATCAGGTTAGCGAATTTAATTTTCTGTTACTTGTTTAAATCATTTAAAGACTTTATATTTTGCCCTATAGGCTTTAAAGGTATATTATTTGTTTTAAGGTTTGGGTTGCGCGTCTTCAAGATGACGAGAATGTAAGTAATCTTGATTAAAATAACAACATCGAGTACTCGACTACTTTTTATTTCTGTTTACGTAATTTACTGTAACGTATAATTTATATTGTTTTAGAACATGCACATTAAAACAAAAGTTAAAGAAGCAGAAAAGGAAATTATTGCTATTGGACAAACTCAAGTAAGTAGAATAGATTATAATTATGACCTTCAATAATTAACTCCTTTTCCTGATAGTAAGTAGTTTTTAGTGTATTATATCCTTGCTTTAGTTTTAACAGATTAAACATTTCATTTAAATTTCATTAACCTTACAATTAATTCATTATCTCATCATAAATGAGTAATTTTAAATGTCTTCTGCAGATCCACTTCCACATATTTAACCAAAATGGCATTTGTTTTATCTTAATTGTGTAAGGGATGCATGAAAACATCATGTGTAAGTGATTATAAAACTGACATATATTTCAGAAACTAGTAGTAGACAGACTTAGAAGGGAGCTGGAACTCTATCAACAACGTCTTAAAGCCAGGAACAAACAAATCAACATTGAAAATGACACCCGATATGTTGCTCAGCAAATAAGGGACCACCAAATACAATATCGCAACAGAACCAGAACACTGTTGAAACCATCAGTTTTCAATGAAATACATGTTAAAACTGAAAATGAAAATGAAGCAGTTAAGTCAAGATCTGATTCTGAAAATGAGCTTAAATCATCAAATGAAAAAGAAAATTCCAACCATAGCGAGTCAGATGACAAGGATAAATTCAGGAGTTATATTCCATCAGTCCATGAAAGTAGAAGCAATTTTGCAAATGCCTTGAATAAATTTAAGGAGCAGTTCATGTGAGTACTTTTATTATTCAACTTTTTAAATCACATTCATATTGGTCCAAACAAGAAAAGTGCTTTTGAAGTCTTCTTCCTCTTTGTTTAATTCATTATATCATGAAACATATATGTCAGTGCATATTCAATAAAAAAAACATAACAATAATAAAACATTTCATTACAGAGAAAAGAAACTCCATGAAAACTCTTGGCAAGAACCCAGATCGGATTCTGATTCATCTCATGGTGCTGCACCTTCTCCCACACCATCTCCGCCCCCGCTGCCAGAGCCGGGAGACCCAGTCACACAGGAGACATTTTTGAGGTAAATTTCAAACATGTTAATAAACCAGCTTATTAATAATAACAACTTCAAATATGTAACTAGAGCAGAAATTATTTCTCATAACAAGACTGGTCAAATCACAGATAGAAATCAAAGGTGTAACATTTGGATGAAGGACTATGTACCAGAAATAGTAGTCATAAGTAAACTACAAATATAATATTCAGTTTCATAAGTACTTGGACTAAGTATTGTCACAATCTCACGATTAAGTGTACCTTTAAAAAAAATATTTGAAATTATGATGTAATGATGTAGCATTTATTAATCATTGTTTTAATAATTTTATTTCAGGCTTATTGGTCTAATAACACCATCTCAAAAGGAATTGCTAGAAAAGAAAAGAAATGAGCGTCGTAAAAGATCCACAACAAGTACAAATAGAAATGACTTTTTATATGGAAACTTTGAAATGATGCCAGTAAGTAATACAGCTATTTATAAATATATTTTACAGCTAATCAAGTGGAAAAGAGTTAGCGTTTATACTTATTACAACAAATACTGTTTTAGCCTTTGGCTAAAAAACTATGTAAAAACAGTTTATAAAAACAAATCTGTTTTGGTTAAATTCAGGATGTACAATGGTTTGGTAATTTTTAAGAGTGTTTAATATATTTACAGGAACTTTTATAATTGATGATTTTTCCTAATTCTGTTTCTTCTCTCTTTGTAGAAACGCAAGAAGTTAAACCAGTTCCCATATCTGCAGACACATAATGATCCACCACAGACACGATCTGCAAAACTCCGTAAACAGCAGGTTTGTAAAGCTTCTTGGAAAATGTTTGTGTAATATGAAGCACTGATATTTATTGTTGTATTAAAATGTATGTTAATAAATAATTGTTTAATCAATTTTTTTTCCAATATTGAAGGGTCAAGAAAAAAGCAGTAACAATAAATCATCTCGCGAAGGCTCTCCTTCAGGGTCATCCACAGAAAATAAAGGTAAATTTTAATAACAAATAGTTCCTGAATGTTATAATTTTTATCTGTTCAGATATTTTAGCGACCTGCTCCGGCTTCGCTCGGGTGCATCTTAAATGTATGTAGCATGTATTTTACACATAAAAGTTACATTATACAGGGTGGAATCTTGAAATGGGTTTTGTTGGGCAGGTACATTAACCGTTACAGTTACAAGAAAACGTTGTTAGGCAACCATCCCTAACTTTTTAAGACATTATGACCTACATTCACAGTTACAGTCAGTTGGAAAAAAGTTACAGTCAGCAAAAAAAGTGCTGAAACTGGCAAAATTTTTTTTTCATGCCAATCGATCCTATTTCATGTAAGGATCAAATGACTCTATGGGACCATTTGAGGTTTGAGTACTAGAAATGTCAAACCTATTTCTCACATTTCTAGTAGTCAAACCTTAAATGGTCTGATACAAAGTATTGATTCATACATGAAACCGGATCGAATGGCACGAAAAAAATTTTTTGGAATTTGTAGTACCTACAAAATGTATGGGAAAAGTTTTTTGCGATTTCAGACATTTCTAGTACTCAAACCTCAAATGGTCCCATAGAGTCATTTGATTCTTACATGAAATAGGATCGATTGGCATGAAAAAAGCTTTTGCCAGTTTCAGCACTTTTTTTGCTGACTGTAACTTTTTTCCAAAATCTGTGAATGTAGGTCATAATATCTCAAAAAGTTAGGGATGGTTGCCTAACGACGTTTTCTTGTAACTGTAACGGTTAATGTACCTGCCCAACAAAACCCATTTCAAGATTCCACCCTGTATATTCATGTTGAAGGAGCTTCAACATTTTTGTATGGAAGCAGGCATACCTATAAAACCCACCATTTTCAAAACATTGAGTGTTGGTGGCCAGTCATGAAAATCATGTCAATCGACAGATTAGATATTATAAACAAAAAGTGTAATGTAATTAAATCTCTAAGTTTGACTGGCCGCCGTACCTGGATTTTTTCAATATGGCGGATTTTGTCGGTATGCCAACTAGGTTCGATGCTCTTTCTACCTTATCAAAAAACCGCGTAAAGATTGGTTGCGTAGTCTTAAAGATTTTTGTATACATATGGATACAAAAATCTTTAAGGAAGTGAAATTGAAATTTTTGTCTGAACAAAAGAAAGCAACTTTGTTTTATACTATGTAGTAATGTTAACACTTTCAGGTAGTTGGAGCAATAGCAAGCCATCGTGGGCGCCATCTTTACCACCAGGTCTCTCACTCGAGCCAGTAAATTCACAAGCCAAAAAAGTTTGCCACGAATGCGGTCGAAATGGTGAGTCGCTGTCTATTTAATTTGAAAAGTGAAAGGCTTTTTGTTAACTGCCTCCGTGGTGTACTGGTTAGAGCGCTGTGCTCAAAAACTAAGAACTCGGAAGTCGTGGGTTCGAATCCCGCGGGGAACACTTTCACTTTGTGTTGGTTTTCCCAGTTTAGTTAGGACATTGCAGGCTTGAATCACTTGATTGTCCGATAAGAATGATGATTCCGTGCTTCGGAAGGCTCGTTAAGCCGTTGGTCCCGACTATAGTTGTAAAAAACCCGTTAGCTACCGTTAAATAACCAAATTTTTGGTTAGCTACCGATAAAATGCAGTTGTTAACGGTTAGTCATCTGACAGTGACAGCTAAAAAGGGTAATAGTTTTTTTCCTTTGTGAAGAGAAAATCGATATTCAAAATATAAATAAAATTCATTTTAGATGTTATCCTACTCAGTGGCGTAGCTAAGGGGGGGCGGCGGGGGCGGCCCGCCCCGGGTGTCACCCGTTTAGGGGTGACACCCGAGCCCGACTATGACCATCAGTTATAGTTCTTTCTATTTATAAAAAATCGTAAATCTGCGGCAGAGAGCATAACCGCCACTAATATAATTATCTAGGTAACTATAATATCGTACCACGAACATAATAATTGATATTAAAAAAAAAACAATGTGCACAGTGTCAATAGATTCCCCCAAAATTGGAATCCGTGATTTCGGAGTTCGCTAGTGTCAAAGCTAGAAGGAAGAAATTTTAATTATTAACAAACTAAATTTGTTTTACATAATAAACAAATATTTGTAATAGGTACTCATATTTTAATAAAACGTAAATGATTATAACTTTTTTTTATTTTAACAGTTTCGATTGAGTTTTAGGGTTACACCTATTAAATCCGCCCCGGGTGCCACCTATGCTAGCTACGCCACTGATCCTACTACCTAATCCTACTAAGATTATAAATGCGAAAGTTTGTAAGGATAGATGGATGGATAGATGTCTGTTACTCTTTCACGCAAATACTACGAAACGTAAATGTTAAATTATATGTCGCTTTAATTTATAATTGCGTCTAATATACAATCTATTACGATTATTATTATACAAACACTTATTTACATCTAGCGGAATCTAGTGGAATTTAACCGTAAAATGCATAAAATGCGGGTTATTAACCGTTTCTAACGAAAAATGCATATTTACCCGCACGGTTAAAATCGTTAATAACCGGCGTCGCATCTATAGTCCCGACAATGATCCAACTGGTCTGGTTTCCCTTGTGGTTATGGAGGTCAGACGACAGTCGCTCCATTGTAATAACTAGACATGTCAATTCAGGATCATAGTCGCAGCGTACCCTGGGCTCCAAGGCAATGGCCGAGGATGCAACCGGGAGACGCCTTTACCGGTAGACAATGAAAGAATTCCACGATATGATCGATTGAGATTGATCGTTTCATAAAATAGCAGTGCGTCTAGCTGGCCCTATCGTCAAACGATTTCCTAGCATTTATGATGCAAGCAAGGACCTTCATTGAGATGCTTATTTGATGAAACATATTTAATACATAATTTAACATGTCGACAATTATATTGCAAATGGGTTGCCTAGTAAATTTCAGTCCAGGATATTATTAATTCATTTATAAAAAATAAAAAATAAAATTACTATACTATTCTTCCAGTTTAGTAATTAATTACTCCAAAATGATACACAGCATATTCTAGTCTATCGTTATCCTTGTCATTTGCACTATCAAATAGCACGCGCACCCTCTTTTTCATCGCGGCATATTTCACTTTTCTAAATGCGACAACCCTAATTCAGGACTGATTTTTCGGAGGCAACCCTATACCACGTTTTCATAATGAAATAATCTTTTTTTTCATTTAACTTTGATTAAATATATTTTTATTTTTTTTATCCTGGACTGAAATTTACTAGGCAACCCATAAGCAATATAATTATTGGCCTGTCAAATTGACAACATTTCATTTTTCCTAAGTTACTTCGAGATTTTCGCTAAATTCAAACAGATTTTTTTTTAATTTTTTTCCATTCAATAAAAGT
Source organism: Nomophila noctuella (assembly GCA_958496325.1). Classification (NCBI taxonomy): domain Eukaryota; kingdom Metazoa; phylum Arthropoda; class Insecta; order Lepidoptera; family Crambidae; genus Nomophila; species Nomophila noctuella. Next base: position 8,579,588 of record OY292486.1, on the reverse strand, counting down.
TGAAAAAAATCCAATCTCAGTACTCGTCGGATCTACACACAGTCAGTCTTGGTCTCGCTTTTGCCATAGTGAATTTAAAAAAAGAAACGTAAATTTGACACTGTTTCTTGTCAAACTGACAGAAAGCTGTGCATGTGTGTGTATATTTATCATACAGTGCTGCCGGATTGGCAAAACTCCTGGCCAATCGGGGAAAGACTCATTTTTAGGGTTCCGTAGCCAAATGGCAAAAAACGGAACCCTAATAGTTTCGTCATGTCTGTCTGTCTGTCCTGCTTCGTTCTCCGCCGTTTCTGAACCGATTGCCACGAAAATTGGTGGAGAGATGTATAGTGATAATTCAAGAATTGGTTTTTAAAATTATCGAAAAATAATCATTTTTTACCCCCCCTCCCATACAGCGAAAAGATAATTCTAAAAAAAAATCGACTTAACCCATCGTGTAGGGTATCGTTAAACAGGTATTTTTAAATACAATAAAACTCGCCTTTAAACTATGTGGATCAAACACCCCAGTCTCGAGATATATTAATACAAAGTTAAAATTAGAGCGTCCCCCCCCCCCTTAACTTTTGAAATACTATTACAATAATTCTGAAAAAAATGTCCTGTAAATCTCCAAGTAAGTACTTTCAACGAAAACTATAGCGAACTCTGTATCATACATAGTTATTTTATACAACTCGACCAACTTATGACGTGCAGTTGCCCTTACTAAGTGTTGTCTTAATCTGTCGGGCCATCTTTTAGCTACGGAACCCTTTCATGGGCGAGTCCGACAAGCTCTTGGCCGGTTTTTAATATAGCGAATTTTTTTAACTTATTTGACATACCAGATAGAATTTTATAGCTTTATGATATGAAATCTTACTTACACATTATTTACGTTAGTTTAAAGTACGAATTGGGTACCTACTTAAATGGCACTTATGGTACTTGGACAACATTTTTCATGAATTTACCCTAGAGTCTCCTGGCAACATTTATGTGAACTTCCGTCATTCAAGTTTATTTTTTAAATTATCAAATAATAAAATGTTCGTTCTTCCGATGACATTGACTTACGCTCTTTTAGAATAAGTCGTTTTTAAATAATTAATTTATAAAAGGAAAATAAAAGAAAAAATACGTAAGGTTTAGTTTTTTAAAATCTTTCAGAATAGTAAATAAAAATAGCACATGAAAAAATTTATATGTTGTCAATTGTGCATAAAATATGTTTCATCCAATAACCATCTCGATGAAGGTCCTTGTATGGCGGGATCTTTGACTAATTGATCTGGCCTGCGCAATCATGACATGGCCAATGGACAGTGTAATATTTCATGAAATGCGACCATGTCACGAAATGGTCAACCATTTCATGAAATGTTTAATTCTACGGTATGGCCACGACATGTATACTACTTACTGCTTGACGTTTCGGCCGCGGTACAACAACCATGGTCGCAGGCGGACTTGCGCTTGCGACCGTGCCGGAAGAAACTCCGAAGTTAATTTTGATCAATATCTCTGTGCGTCCGCGCGCAGACGTGCCGTCGCTGCTGGCGTGGTGCGGCGAGTGCGGCGTGTGGCAGCACACGGGCTGCGGGCCCGCCGGCCGCTGCGCGCTGTGCCGCGCGCGCCTGCCCGAGCCCGCCGCGCGAGACGCCGCCGCCGACGAGCGCCCGCCCTTGCTGCACCGCCAGCTGTACCGAGGTCAGACGCGGCTCACTACTTACTTACTGACTACGCATAAGGGGCCGTCCATTAATAACAAAGTGTTTAATTTTTGGATTTCAACCGGGGGGTTAGCCCCCCGAGGGGTTTACCCCCTCTCCCATGGTGATACATTTTGTATGAGGTTCAGGACTACAATTTACTTTATCACCACTGTAATCTAACATATATTTTTTGGATATTTATTTAATCTTTTTAACATGCTATATATTATTTTACCTTTATAAATGTTAAAAAATATTAACAAAAGAAAAATTAATCGGAGCTCAGGTGGTTCAGGTGGGATTCGAACCCAGCGCCCCCTGCAATCCGGGCGTCCGCTCTGACCACTAAGGTACCGAGACGCTTCGTGGACCTGACGATTTTTTTTTCGATTCATTTCCAGATAAACTAGCAGAACGTAAACGGTTACAAGAGAAGAACATCGAGTTATGCGTGGAACTTCGCAAGCTGGAGGTCCGAGCGGCGTCCCTTAAGGAGAACCTCGACGAACACAACGCGGAGAAGCGGCAACTCCTCGCCGATCAGATCCGGACGCAGAGGAACCTGCAGAAACTGCTCGACTTCATCAGCCAGTTCAAAGAGACCTCCGTCAGCCTAAGATCAACCTCACTCAGTGAGACTGGTAGTGAGATCAGCAAGAGCAACGAGGAATGAGATGTGAGTACCACTACGCTATCCATCTACGTTATCTCTAGATCAGGACGCAGGGGAACCTGCAGAAGCTGCTCGACTTCATCAGCCAGTTCAAGGAGACCTCCGTCAGACTGCGGTCGACGACGCTCAGTGAGACTGGCAGTGAGATCAGCAAGAACAACGAGGAATGAGACGTGAGTACGACGATTTTAATGCCTACCAAATTCGGCATTATCCCGCATTGGCCAACTTGCTATGTTCGTCCTGTCAGCTTCTCACCGCTCCACCACGTTGCTCATAGGGCAGGACGAACATAGTAACTGTTTTACACCGATAAGACACGACCAGCCGTCTCGCATAAGACACAATTTGTACTTTTTTTCAATTTATTGACTCGATCGATTTTGTTTATTATCTCGAAAAGTAGCGTATTAACATTGACTTTTTTCTTTCTGAATTTGTTTAATTTCCACTGAATAAATCGCCCTTAAAATATTTGCTATATAATATGTATCTATTTAAGAATATTTGTAAGACCACTGTTGATTCTGATATATGCAACACAAGTGCTTAACTACATGTGATGTTGTGAGATATTTATTTATTAATGGTTGTCTGTATAAGCCATGGAAAAAGGAGGAATAATAATTCAGAAGTGTTAACAATCTTTTTTGTTTGTTTCAGGTTGTGAATATTGTTTTTGTTCTCAATGTGTAAGTTGTGGAAGTTGTTTGTATAGTGTAGTGATTGGCTTAAGAGGCAATAACTAAGGGGAAGTCCAAAATTTACATATGTATAAATCTTGTGCCACTAGTGTATGTTGTGTAGTATTTTAGAATCAATTTTGATTACAATCACAAGAAGCTCTATAATTTTATTTTTACTTTAGTTCACACTAATGATTAATTTTATTTGATGTAAGAAGCCTTTTGTTTTCAAATTATTATGATTAATTGATCATAAAACTTTTATTTTGATCACGAAACAGTTAAAGTATTTTTATGATAAATCATTAATATCTTTACTATTTTATATATCAAAACATATTTTTTACTGCATTAGAATAAGAATGTTGTTATTGTTTGTTACTGTTGCGTTAACAGATAATTAATTGCATTTCAGATCGACGTATGTTTTATGTAACACTTTAACGGTTAAACCAAGTTCTAAGTTGATTTTAATCTAATGGGTCCAAAATGGGTCACTGGTATACAATGTGGTAATTGGTTTTCCATACCTTTTTAAAATTTGTATCAATTAAATGAATTATCAAACACTCCTGTAAAGACTGTTTACATCCGAATGTTGCATCAAGATCACAATACATTTATAATTGATTCCAAAGCAATCATATAATTTTGACACAGGGGATTTAATTTTTAGTATGTATGATTAACTGTACGTCGAAGAATCACAGGACTGAGTTTAATAATATACTAAAGATTAAGAATAGGAGCCTGATTACTGATTAAGAGTTGTTCTTTAAGCAATTATAACATGAAGATTAATATGATTTTGTCTAGTAATATTTATTTAAAAAAGTTATTGTCATGAAAGTGATAACTATTTCGGGATATTATTATGTAATTAAATCACATAGATAAATTGCCAAAAAGGAGTGTTCAGTATCGATTCCTAGTTTAGTAATAAGCTAACGTTAGTATATTTCTCTAGTTATAAATTAGTTGTTCTTTAATTTCTTAGTCAAAAATTAAATGAATTTTTAATTACCTACTTGTTCTCTGTGATAATGATTGTGTTTAATTTTTAACGATTACAAAAACTTTCGTGGAAAATGTAAATAAATGGATCTATTAATTGGAAAATAGTGTTATTTCTTCAATCTTTTCAATAAATTAAATATGAACCAAAAACATTCCAAACCAAAAAATTACGCAATTTCAAGGATCTTTTTCCCCTTCATAACATCTTTCCTTATTTGTTCGATACTGCGTTCCAATAAGTGACATTCGAAGTTGGAGAGGTTTGAGTAACGTTGCATCTCCGTGGCTCCATTAGCGTTGATACTAATTATTCCGGAGAAATAATTGGTGCCAAAGTCGTTGTTCTCTACGTACGCGGCGACTTTGGCGGGCCGACCGTCCAAAGCGTCGAGGACAGACCTGGTGAACATGAGGGCGCTATACGCCATCGATAACGTCGCCGACCAACCCTTTTTCGCATCCAGTATGTTTTCATCGCATTTACGCACTTTCGAAGTAAACTCCTGAATTGACTTCTCGTCCATTTTACAGGCTGGCTTAGCTTGCGATATCAGAGGGATCGCCGTCTTGCCCGACCGGCCGCCTATCACTGGGACGATGCAGTTTCGAGGATTCAAATTGTTTTGCAGAGCGTATATCGATTGAGCTCGCAGATGATCTATAGTCGTTACACCGAATAGTTTCTTCGGGTCGCACTCGCCGTGATTCCTCATTATTTCCGCTGCCATCGGGACTAGAACATTGATAGGTTCCGTGAGAATTCCAACGAAAGGGAAGGGCGACATTTTGGCCAATTTAGTGGAAAACATTTTAATGAAGGACGTGTTTGCACTCATACATACTTTCTTTGATGTGCCGGGTATGCGTGTGATTCCTCCGGCTGCTAAGACGATGTCAGAGTCCTTTAGTGCTCTTTCAAGCGTTTCTTCGCCATGAAAGCCTTGTAGACTAGATTCTGCGGGTATATGGGACAAATCTAAGATGACTCCTGGCGTCGGCATGAGCGTGTCGTGGACGTTCAACTTGGTGATGGAAGGCTGGGCGCGAAGCATCAAACCAATAGTCTGTCCGATTTCGCTCGCTCCACCAACTATAGTGACTTTGTATGTTCTTCTAAACGAAGCAGTTATTATTGAAGAACGGGACGGTATGAATTTCTTGGCGACTAACATATTTACAATTTTGGACCAAAATTTGTTGTAAAATTTAGATTGTCAGTGTGGATGGCATTATATTTTTTGTGAAATTTCAACAATTTGACATTACACATAGATAAATAGAAGAACGCAATTTTCGGGAAGGATGTTATAAAGCACAATAGATTTTCAGAGAATTAATAAAAGAGATATAAAAATTATTTACATAGTCTATGACACTAAAATGTCATCGTTCAAATTGGTACTTTAGTTATTTGCTTCAATAAATTATTAGAGTGATGTGAAATCTTCGTTATATTAAAATTAAATAATAATGTTTCTCAGAAAGTTTGCGGCCGTTGTTATTGCAAAACGCATTGTAAAGATTTCTCAAAATGGGCAATTTAGAAAAATGCAGGTCTCAGTTATTGGTGCTGCTAATCAAATCGGTTCCAATTTAGCATTGCTGCTGATGCAAAATCCTAAAATATCGAAACTCGTCTTGTACGACGATGATGACAAAGTAAAAGGAATAGGAATGGAATTGGAATACTTCACAAACGGAACGAAAATCGCCGCTTATAGTGGTGAGAATTTCTTGCCGACCGCGGTGCGGGATGCAAACTTGATCCTGATGGTCGCAAGAACAGCTCGCAAGCCCGGCACTCCTCGGCAACAAATGCTTGCAGCGAATGCACCCGCCGTCCAAAAGCTTTGCAGGGTCATTTCCGAACAAAATAGTGAAGCGTTTCTTGCCATTTCTACAAACCCCATAAATTCAATAGTACCATTCGCCAGCGCTGTGATGCTTGGCTACAGTGCTTACAATCCTTATAAAATGTGTGGCATCACGCATATCGACACAGCAAGATGTCGAACGTTTGTCGGAGATGCCTTGAAAATCAGTCCTCGACAGATCCAAGTGCCTGTAGTCGGTGGTCATTCTGAAGATACAATAGTGCCGTTATTTTCGAATTTGACTCCGTCCAATATTTCCATCGATACTTGCAAAGCTGATACTTTGACAAGGCTCATGAGAAAAGCTGGTAGTGAAGTGATAAAGTATAAGTACGGGGAAGAAGCGGCTACTTTGTGTTTGGCGTGGTCGATAGGTGAATTTGTTGAGAGGATGATGGTAGCCTTGTCTGGATATGAAGCGACGGTCAGCTGTTTCTGTGCGAATCCGCACTATGGTACCAGATTTTTCGGCGGGCCTACGGTGATGGGACCACAGGGAATCGTACAGGTATGCGGTAACCTTCCAATGAGTGAATTTGAAACAAACCTTTTGAATCGTTCCATTTCTGTTTTGAATCAAGAAGTGTATACGGGTGAAACTTATATCAATGTGATGAGCTCGGCTGGAAATCCTTAGTGTGTTTAATGAATAATTATATTATTATCAGTGTTGTTGAAAATAAATGTCGTTGTAAACATTAAAGAAAACAGTTTTTTTTGTTATTAAACAGCGCACGATGATGAATAAACTATCTACCTCTAAGTACCTAACTATGCGGGACATTGAAAGTATCGCCCACATTGCCAACACGCAATCACAGACAGATTTGCCGTAATCGATGTAAGTAAACACGCCCGCATCCCTTAACCGTCGCGTTAACACCTATCGGCTGGTCGTGAAGACCGACCGGAGACATTAACCCGCCCGTAACCAGCCCTCGTGCGGCCGGGCAGCGATTATCTTAAAGTTAACCCGAACGTTACGATCCTTATTTGCGGTTGCACACTGAACGTAATGTAAGGTTGAGTGGCGTGCACACTGCACATGAGACGGTATTTGACATTTGGTTTGGGTGTTCTCGAAAGTTTTTCATTTCATATTGATATGACAAGTTTAAATGTTTTACCTCTATATACTAATATTATAAAGCTGAAGAGTCTGTTTGTTCGTTCGTTTGTTTGTTTGTTTGAATGTTCAAACAAACAAACAAAAAGCTTATCTCAGGAAAAACTGGTTCGATTTAAAAAAGTATGTACTGGGTAGTGTAATGGGCGAGGAAGACTTTAATAATTATTACCTACCAACATTATGTGTGCGGAAAACGAAATCCACGGGAACGAAGTCGCGGGCGGCCGTTACTTTAATGTAAGTATCATAGATAACGAATGCTGAAGTCCAGTTTATCGTCCAAATTATAGCTCATTACAACTTGCTTTGACTAGTTTTGTCTGCTCTCAGTCACAGATTTTATGAGATTAGTAAAACCAGCCGCAAGATGATGCCAACTACTTATGAGACGAACTTCTTAGCTATCCATGGATACTCCGTGCGGGTGCCAGGTCCATCGCGTGGAACAGAGAGGAATGTCAGTCGGCGCCTGGGACTTTCGACCCAGCGTGTGTAAAAGGAGCAGTCACTGAACAAACTTTAGTAAGTTCATCTTGCTTAATTTAAACTTGCCAGATTTTTTTAAACTTACTTATTGTATGCAATACCGTCTATTTGTACATAGTGTGTGTGTACTCTACTTTCAGTCCCCTAGAGTAAAATGTAGTTTTCAGGAGCGTGCAGAATGGTAGCCCCTTCATAGCTACTTTGTGTGTCGGACATTGCAATGTCTGCATCGGCTCCTTTAAAGCTCACTGGGCTATTCTCACTGACCCATTGGCGGTATTAATAGCGGCTCGAGCAGCTCTCAAATTCTAAAAGAAAAAATAATTTTAACAATAGGTACCTACCTATCTTTTTGTTTTTAAGTTCAGTTCAGCGAATATTGCTTGCTCCGCTCAATTCATTTTATGTTTTAGAACATAGGAGTAAATACAACAATATTCACAACTAGAACATATCAATGAATGTGTTGTCATAGTTTCTCCCCAAAGTCTAAAGTTTTCATATATTTTATTTAAACTCTAAAATAGCGATACCTACTACAAATGGCATAAAACACAACCATTTGTGAGATTGTACTTAAAATCGAAAAATCCTGTACTTAAGATCGAAAGCATCGCCTGATCAATTTATATTTAAAAAGATATCGATATTGGCACGACTAACATTTGAATAAAAATATTCCACGTGCCATTATTCATGTAAAGATGGCATTATGTGACATGTCTGATTTACGGCGAAGCTTGCGTCCCGGAAAGTGTTAGATTTGCCAAGTCAAGCAACTTTGCTCCCGCGTCCCACGGGTGTCGTCTGTCTACGAGCCTCGAGGTGTTGGAACACATTCGATGTATAGGGTGATAATGAGATACCTAGATTGATGCGAAACTTCTGAGAAAGAAATACGATAGTGTGCAATGTTTAAGACGCGGTATTTTGTATCTATTGTTTATGGACTGTGGGCGTTTTGAAAAACTTGAGACCTAGGTATTGTACGTCTCAAGTGGTACTCTAAGTGCAATAATATAATAATAAAAAGTAATAGCGTTTCATTTCCCAGTATTAGGAATCTTGGGGCGCAACTTCTTGTTTCAGTATACGTAAAAGTTGTTGTTGTTGTTACATAATGTATAATGTCTTTCTACTATCCTACCTACGCCAAAACACATAACGTAAATCTCATAGTTACAAATTACAAAAACATGTTTCAAAATCCAAACACTTTATCTGTCGCACTTTTGAAATAAAAGAATCAAACAGTCCTCCCGCCCTCGCACACGAGTTATCTCGCCATGTAACTTGTTTGCCGAACTCGCCGCGAAGAATTGCAAATGGCGATAATTCTAACTACGCCGATAAATCAGGTACACCCGTTCAACTTTTTCCTCCGGGGTGCACTCGGCTTTGTTGGTGATTGATCGCGCTTTACCCATATTTAAACTATAGTCCCGAACATATGCTGGGAAAACGTTACTTTTCACGAGTTTAGAAAGGAGAAAAGCGTTCGCGGATATAGGTATTTGTTTTTCATGATCCAATAGCAGGGGTGTTATTGTGACAAGTTGAAGTAAGGATGATGCAATTTCTAATAATTGATTTATTGAACAAAGTTCATCAAGATATTGTTTGGAGACTTGTTATTTTAATAAAACTCATAATTTCCTAAGGGTGTATTATTTTGACAACATAATTAGCTATTTTCACTAATTATTAAACGTAACAACAGGAAAATTATCTACAATTTCGCGGCACTAACTCATCTTAAATTACTGGCATACGTAAGAAAAGTCGTAAATTAGGAGTTGATGACGCCCCGGGGATGCGCAATTGAGAGGCGATAGGCGATTTATAACCCTTACTAATTGCCTCGCGTATAAACACACGTTATCGGCCGTCGCTGGGGTCAATTAGGAGACAAACAAAGCTTGCGCAAATGTTGGCGTCGATAGCACGCATTTTCATACGTTATAATGATTTGGATAACGATGCGTGTATCTTACAGACGTGGAAAATGTTGTACCTAATAATTTCGTTCACTCGGAATGAATAAGTTTATGGGAGATAATTTAAGGATAGGGTTTTGGCACCGTTTTTTTTGTAAAATTATCTGATTTGATATTGGGCGTGTTCACGAGGTTATTTCAACAAATGTGTTATTGACCAAATCAAGCACCTTACACTGTCTTAATGTCTAACTTTCGTCATCTAAAGGTCTTGGTAACATGGTCTAACCTGGGTGGGATTAATAATCTTAATAGGTATCTTATTTTATCTTAGTGTAAACGTCAAGGAATTGATGGAAAGATTATTTTTTTATTCATATGTTTTATTATGACGATGCACAGAGAAAGTTATAAGTCAACGCACGCTAAAAGTATCCTTTCTGCTGTAGCACTAATTTTGTGCTTATGCTGTTGTAATTGTGTTGCGTCCTTGTCGCGGTATGTGTAACTCGATCTTGCGAGCAATTACTGAGCAAAACTTATTGCAAAGAGCTTCCTTTTGCTAACTTATTTACAGTTTCCGATGACGTGGCTTTAAGAGTTTCATAGAAATATGAGAATTACTAATAAGAATAGAATATTTAATCCTAATTATGTACGGATTCATGTTGAACGGGATAAAGAAAAAGTTAATTGGGTCAGACAGACTATCAACTATCGCAATACTTTTGTATTCTAAAATCCGTATCATACATTATTTGCTTTCGCACGTTTTAAATAAGCAGGTACATTAAGTAGGAATATTTTTTTCAAAATAATAAATTATTCCTACTCATTTCATTTAAAATGTGAATGTTTACAGTTTTTACAGTTGTCTAGAAGATTTATGAATAATAATGCTTTCCTAAAATATCAGCTCCTATCGGTAGAAAAGTTTTTTGAAAGACTTACAAGACACAAATTCAGTTCAAAACCTCTAAACTCAGTTCCTACCTATACATATTTTACCGCAAGAAACATCTAACTGGTTATCATAGTATTTTTAAAGGAGGTACCGACTGAATTTATGTCATGAAAATACTTTTTCGTTATTGCATCAAAGACATTAACGAAGCTAATGACAACATTGTAACAAGAACGACAACAATCAAAACATACCTACTCGTAATAATATCATGAATCGCGCTCATATTACTACGATACGAGAGCGGAGGGAGCGAGCAGTGGCAACATTACACGCCGTGACTCGACTCGGCACGGTTTTAATAATCGATTTAATTGAGCCAATGAACAATTTAATTAAAATTCTAAAGACACGGCGCGGGCGGCGCGAGAGCGGGGCGGCTGCGTTGCCACCACTTTACGAATTTGGCTTTTTTTGACAATGTCTGTCGGTTTTGGACGAGGTATTGCGTAAGCAATGTTATTAATGATGCTTGTGTTAATAAACATTATGAAAATATGAAAAAACTTCTAAAAAACTTGAATATTATTCTATTCATACCTTCTTCCAGGTTATTGTTTAATTTCATAATATAGTTTACAACGTACCTAATTCATTGAATAATGCCAACCACTTAGTTAAACGCAATTATGTTAAATTGTTCATGGTAGTAAAACGGTTTTATTAAACTTTTGTATTACCATTACCATCATGTGTGGTTTCATTAATGCTGTTACTAAATAGTAATTCTACCTGCCCTCTCATATTTATAATACCTAGAATAAAACTTACCACGGGAAATCAAATGAAGTATGTCGATGCGATCTCATGTGTCATGACGGGAATTCGCGGTATCATATTATTATTATGTTCGAAACTTCACGAAGCATTAACCACGCCAGTTTATATTACAATGTATTTCAAGATCTAATTATCTATTCAAGTATAAACAGGTAGTCAAATTTTTATTTTCGTTTATGAAAGTGCTACTTTGAGATTACGTAAAAAGGTCACACTACGCAGGGTAAAGGTAAAGGCACCCCCAATATCAATGTCATATTGCGAGTATATGTTCGGAGCCGCTTCCAGCTGGAGGCAATCTTTTTAGAGACAGCCAGGTTCAGTATTTAGGTATTATGTATGAAACATAAGTGCCGGTGCAAGCATTGGTGAACCTTTAGTTCGATGGAACAGCAATCTGACGTCTGAACTAATCTTACGACTGCCAAAAATTTTAAACAGGAAATTTAACGAAAGTCGGGCGTCGACAATTGCCTGCGACTCGTATAAAAATATGCGATTATTAAAATGTCGGCAGTACAAATGAGCGCGGATCGCTCGACGCAGGTATTCCCGGCACGGGTTATTGGGCTGACGACCTATCGCGTCTATCCCCTACACCTTTATTATCCACATTGCTTATTCCTTTATTGTGTACCTTGGCATTTTTGAACAGATTTTTAACTTCAATTTCAGATATAGGGTGCGTTGGATTATTTTGTAGCGACAGTTCTGCGAACAGATTGTCGTTGATATAATATCAACTCCAATTTGTGGAGTTCAAGTAAGTGGTAAGTATGATATTGGCCGCGTAGTAACGACCTGATGCGTAACTCTTCCAGTGGTGGGATTTACAGAAACGTTTCACAGTGCTTTACCATTCACAACATGCGGTGGCTATAGCTTTCCACCTGGGGCAGGCTGTAGGTACGTCTAATTATGTAGGTACTGTTCAACTCCGGGTTATGGGACATCTCGCCGGCAATTAAACTGGTCCGCGGGCCGAAATCACAACTTTTTATAAGGTGTTTCGGAAGTTTTTTTTGTTTAAACACATATGTTATGATTTATTTAAACGTTTTGATTTCTTTTTATTAAATATACCAGCAAGCTGATATATCGCCACTAGTTTTTAGTAGGAGACATCTGACACCTGTTCATTTAAACTTATCCGGACGAATTTTTCCATACACATTCTAACAGGTGACCCGTGGACTAGTATTTTGCAGGCAAGATGTGCCAATAACCACGACTCCCGCGAGCCCCTAATTAGTTTTCAACTACAGCACGGGAAGATATGGGGCAGCAATTGCCTAAGTCCGCATTATACGGCCCAATCTCCTGCGTTCACGTCGGTTTCGTCAAAGAACGTCATTAATTAGACGCAACTCGCATCGCCCGCAGATGTCAAAAGCTTGACGGGTGCTGAATGTTCCCTTACACTCGTCACTGGACAGACATATTCTATAGGCACCGTGCGTAGCGATGACTCTGCCATCTCCTGACTCATATTTAAAGCTTTTAAATCTCAATGTCGGTAATTCTACTGTCAAACCACGGAAAAACACGGTGCCTTGTTCTGCCATCTAGTGACTCATTTTCGAAACTTTCAAGGTAAATGTCAAATTTTACTGTCAAACCACAGAAAAAAGTCGGGATTTTAGCGCCCTCTATAGTTTTTGCACGGTGCCTATATCCTGGGTGACCTTTAGACACCGATAAATGTTATATCATAGCCTCCGACATTGTCATTATAAGTTGACTAAACAAACAAAACATGATTCGATATGATGGTTTGTATTACGATTAAGAGTCCTCAAGGTTTTATCCATCTATTTGGGCGTTGGGTATTAAGGGTCTGTGTGCTTTGTAGTGTTGTTGATGTCCATGCGGTAATCATTAACTATCAGGTGACATACTTGCTCGTTTATAAAATAGTACAGAGCGTTAAATGGGTTTGCGCTTACGTCACGTATTATTAGTTAAATAAGGTAGGTAGGTACTCGTTCATAAAACAGTACAGAGCGCTTAACTAATTAATGGGTTTGGGCGTACGTCAGTGACGTCAAAGTGTATCATTAGCCTATGTATTAACAAAAATAATATTTTGTACATATATTAGTTTGGCGCTGACTTTAGCTGCCGCGGGTCACGTCGCCCGCAGATGTAAGATAGTGTGACGCGTGCTGAATGATCGCGCAAAGCCATTACCGGACACACTCTGTACCCACCATAGACTTGGTGAAGTTTAGACAGACGTTATAGACGATGATAGTGTCTGAGGCAGACAATTAGGGTGAGACTTCACTAAGTCAAGATGTGTGCTGTGGAGCAAAGATGTGTCGTATCAATTAGAATTTTGGCCTTAACACGTGATCAATCACAATTTGAAATCCGGCTACTTACGGTACAGCACCCATCTTAGCTTTGGTGGAGTCTCGCCCTTAGAAACTGAAGACGATTTAAGGCTACATTTTCAAAGTTCAAAGTCCCAAAATGTGTAAATTTCGTAGTGGAGACATTCGCCAGAGAACCGGATTATCTACCGAAGGGCATCATAATGTAGGTATATGAGAAATGAGAACTTAAGCGGCGATTTTTACTTTTTTAACGCATTTATATTTCTTTTTATTATAAGAATTGTTACAGGTACTTAATTGTAACATAAGAAGTATTGATTGGACAATACAAACACATGTGCTGTACTGTCTTATGCTTGTAATTATACAGTTTTCCCAGAACGTAACGTTTTTAACATTCAATAAAAGTGGGGTAACTTGTCCTGTTAGGCTAGTACCCTATACCGTATACATTTAAGACCATGTTTTTTCTTTATAAATTTTAATAAATACTCGCAACTAGCTCCACTCAAAAAACTTTTCTAGTGTGTCATTGGAGATTGTTTCGAAACACGAAGGCAGAATCTGGTCATAGCAAAAAGTCAATTTTCAATAATTTTGAGTAACACTAGTTAAGACTACTAAAATAAACTTGTAGAATAATTTCTATAAGTGTAAAGTGAGATTGTCTCTTCTATCCCTTGTTCGGTCTACGTGCGGCAGTGAAATGGTCGCACGCGGCGGGCACGCGACTCAAGCGCTATCTCCTCTTTATCTAGCAGAAGTAACCGCACGCTTGACACTTGGGTCTTTCCCTCCAACTTGGCGAATTGAACTAAACTAAACAACCGGGGGTGGTAATGACCACACCACGCATTATGCGGTTGATTATAAGTACTGCCCGCATTGAGAAACTCTTTGTGGATCCTGCCTGTGGTTGATGCTCGTTTGACTGATGGGGTTGTTGTACAATTGTATTAAGTAAGTGTGACATTTGTTTGAAAACTCTTTATACTGACGAAACTTACAAGTTTCGTTAGCCAATTAACTTGCGTATGAAAATAACATCTTGGAATCTTGTTTGTGCTTATTGCGATTCGAATCCACGATTCTTACATTTATTTATTTATTTATGAGATGTTATAACTATCGTTACCCCATTTAAAAATGCTATTCAAATACACCATCGAGACAGTCACCATAAATGTGTGACTGTGTCATGTTGAATGCACGTGAATATAAATGATTGACAAACCGTATAGGTATGTACTTGCAAAGCTTAAGCTACGCATTGATTATAATATATTGCATTGACTGTAATATATGTATAATTATAATTAAAATAGGTCTATCTCCATTTATATTTATATTCGTCGATAAAGAATGCTAATCTGTCATTGTTGTTTATTCTACCCATGCTTTAAATTGTGAACGTTTTATTAAACTTTCAAAGACGGCTTATTCGTCGATACAATTTGCATAAAAATCTATACATTCATTATAAGGGTCGTGTGTGTTAGTTGTGAGTTAAGATTACTAATGTGGTGTTACGCTGCAGATTTTCCCCCTAATCTTTATTTTACTGTTAATGTGGTATCGGGATTAAGCTCCATTAAGTTTGACATTCGCTGCACCGCAGAATAAATAAGGATTACTTTAACGACTAGTTAAGTGTCGTGAGAAAGAGCGCGAAAAATCGGGTCATACGTCCAATCTAAGTGTAGACCTAACTGGATGGTGATTTTATACATTCTAAGGTTCCAATTGTATTGGACGTTCAACCCACTGGTTTACCATCCAGATGTACTTGATCCCTAGTTAGTAAGTATGTTGTAGGATACAAGAGATCTATAAGTTCTGGATCGGTTCTGCTTATGCTTTCTGCCCGTGATATCGTTGTGTGGTTTTTTGTGAGGGTGATTGGGTTTTGCATGGGGTGTAATGTTCCGATGTCACTTTCAATCGTTGTTATAATAGATGATAGATTGATGGGACTTTGTTGTAAGTGTGATGTGTCCCACTTTATGAAATAAATTCATTTTTACGAGTTGCTAATTCCGAAAAGTAGAAGATACGGACTGCTTAGTCTATCTATACTTAATATATAAAGCTGATGAGTTTGTTTGTTTGTTTATTTGTTTGTTTGAACACGCTAATCTCAGGAACTGAGTCTGATTTGAAAAAAAAAAATTTTGTTTTGGTTATTCCATTTAAAGAGAAAGGCTTTAGGCTATAGTACCTATACAATACAGGTGTATTGTATAGGTTATTGTATAGGTACTATAGCACATATGTAGGTACATATATGGCGGAAATCGGAAACCACGCCGACGGAGTCGCGGGTGGCCGCTAGTATTCATGTAAAGTTTAAAGCAAAAAAATACAGTTATACTTAATTATTATTAAATTGGTTTAGTTTTATAATGTAATGACACTTTGAAATTAATTCCTATTGACATAAACAAAAAAGCTGTAATTAGATTTAAGTAGAGCGCCCAAAGTTCTCCGGTGAGTTCACGACAAGACCGTCCGCTCGTTGACGTGGTTAATTAGCATCAAACCAAAGTCTCTGTCAGAAATATCAATTTGTTGAACCACGCTCAAAACTCGTCCATTCATTATGTTTAATGAGCTGGACATATATCTTCGGACCTAGATGTGAATGCGAAATATTAAGCACTCTAGTCCTCTCATCTTGCTCGAGGATATTAATCTTAGATCTCACTTATCATTTAATTAGATCCGTGTCGAGCGCTCTTGTGGCTTCAATTTTATTTTATAACGTCATACACACGTCCCTCCCTCGCTAACTGTACTGCAAATATATTTTTTCTGACCGTACATTTACCTCAAATGAGAAAACAGACTTTATCACAAAGGAATAGGGTGGAGAATTTCATCCAGGGTTGTGTTTGGCGGCATTCGGTTATGTTTCAATGGGTGGCGTGCGTCCCTACTGTTACGCCGGTCGTATTCTATTCGCCGCTGGCCAGTTGATGTGGCAAATTAGTAGGGTTGTGCCGGAATAAAAAATTGATACGGTTCACAATGGGCCCTAGATTAATAAGTTTTTTACCTAATTCATAAATATATAGCAGTCACCTTTACCGAGTTTTTTTATAAAAATAATAAAGTTACATTAAACAACATAAATTATTGATACATTCAGATCTCGAGAAGAGCTTCATTAATTATATTACCTAGTAATATACAAGTCACATAAGGTAACACTATCAAAGTGGAGATAATGTTACAGCAAGCATTGACCACTTTTTTAAGTGCCCTCGGATATGCGTTTTTTAGAACATTATTACATCGAGTGCTTCATACCCGATGCAACGATCTTAAAATAAGCATGTAGGAAAACCAGCATGTGATATAAAACAACCGCCATTCAATTCTCGTGCTCACCCGACGCACAGAAGCTCTACAGGGGTATCGAAACAATCTCCAAGGGATTTCTAATTTACGTCACGCGCAGTGGCAACCCTAAAGAGATGAGCCAAAAATGCATTATGTCTTGCGCATCCCCGCCGGATATTAAACCCCAAACTTAATCACGTCCCTCTCCGTTTACAATATTAACCGACCAAAAAACTCCACAACTCATTACACCAAGGATTCCCACGTTGCGTTATTTCTTTCTTTATCTATTTCTCTAAATTTGACATATTTCTTCTCTTTCTTTCTTCTTATATTACGACAACAATTAAACGCGTCAAATAACGCGTTCACGCTGCATAATGTCTTATTCTAATTCATTTAGACGTGTCGAAATAATTGAAAATAGGTAGCCCTATTTTAATGTTGTGCGCAAAAAAATATCTATCTACTTATTTAAATTTGTGACGTGATGAAATTAGAAAATCTTCTACTGTAATTATATGCGTTTATGTCGTTTTATTTAAGTTGTCGTTGATAAAGACTGGGGGGTCTTGTCGTTCCCTTTTTTATTTTTATTTCGTTATATTTTTAGCTATTTTTCAAGAAATGCCCCAGGCTTCATAGTAATTCGAAGTAATTCGAACTATGTAGCTATTCCCAAAAAAGTTTTTGAACTTCATTAAAATAAAACGATAATTAGAAGCGAAAATAATATAGACTTAAGGACTTATTTATCAATTAAATTTTAGGACTTCGTCTCTGTAAAAAATCTTCTTAACTTATACACTCATCGTCAAAAAATGGCTGCTCAAATTAAATACAAATTCCGAGCCACTGATGGCCAACTGACGCATAAAATGGAAATATTACGCGACGTGAAAAAGGAGAGTTTAAACTGTGTTTAAATTTGCATCAGCGTGGTTGTGATGCAGATGAGTGACGTCACGTGTGCCCCCCTCCCCCCCTCTAGGCTAATTGACAACCAGCCAAACGGCGCCATCGTGTTTTAAAAGTTAGATGGTAGAAGCTTTTTGACTGGTCGTAGACACAGTTTCAAAGTTTGAATTTATCATGGAATAGTGGTCGTAGTCTTGAAGAGTAGGTAAGTTTTAGACTTGATTTATTTATACAAATGTTTTTTTTTAATTTCATGTAAGAGAATCAAAATGTAAAGAAATGTTCCATTCCAATCAGAAAATCATGGGAAGGCACATTACAAAAAGCTGCTCGCTATCTTCATGTATGCTGCTGCATGCTGTTTCTCTTGATAGCTCATACTTATATATGCAATAAATTTTTGTCCTACTCACTGACTTGGCTTCACAATTTAAAATTTTATTTTGTTTCAATGGTTAAAAATACCTATATTTAAAAACAACCACCTAGGTATTTCAAGCGCATTTCTCAAAAATAACACTAGGGGATCCATTGAAAAACAGACGAGAGCAGACATCGACATGAGTGTCGAACTGTCGATGTCGACCTAGGAATATACTCGTATTTCATTCTATTTTGTACAGCAGGTATCATTGTCAATATTGTACTTGCGAACAGACTCTGTCGATTGGTGGACGCACGCGGTTTTTCTCCTTTTCGAAATATTGAAGTGGATGGAAAAAGGCACAATTTTACGCTACAGTAGTTTTCGACCTTAGTTTTTGTTGGACGCAGTTACGGCCGCCGAAGAGTTATGCCTAATTACGTTGATTGGCAAAAAAGTGGTGTAGTGTGTTAAATGCTTGTGCCATCTGGGTTCCGTATGACGGTTTATACATCAGACTCTCATCTTTATAAAAATGAATCGTAAAATGTGTAGGTAAGCGTATACCTCAGCAACGCCTGGACCAAATTGAGCGATTATTTTTTAATATGTCATTTTAAGTCCAGGGTTGGTATTTAAGGCAAGTAAAATTAACGACTAAACGAAAGGACGGGACGACGGGACAAGATGGCTAGTTTTATACATAAGTATCTAGACTGATTTTGAATTTTTGCTTTACATTTAATGTTGTTCGTTGTAAGCATAATTTTTATCGTGATAATACCTCCACCACACTAAATTGAACTCATACATTGGTAATAAAAAATCCGAGGTAAGCGAAAAGAACCGTAGGGAGTAAATGTTTAACGCACAGGAAGAGAAAATTACAAAAGAAAAACTCTTCTTTCTAGAGTTTTGTTTACGAAATCCAAAAACTGATGGGATAAGATTAATTGGTCTATACCCAAAAGATATTAAGCAGATTCTTTTTGTATTGTTTAAGTCTAACGTAACTAATATTGGTCAGTTGGCACTGTGGATAATTTTTATCAATTTCGTAAGCCAACTGTTACTATGTAAGGTGTTTTAATAAAATCGTTGATATGAGAATAAAATTACACATGAGTTTAGTATTTGTCACATTAATTAACAGAGTTACACTAAATCAAATCTAAAATACTCTCAAAAAATAAGTACAAGTACGATTTCGTATTTCGAATGACAATTTTCTAAGCAATCGTGCAAATCAAATCGCCTACCAGCTATAGAGACGTGACAAATCGCGGAATAGTCACCGCGGCTTAAAATAACGAGGTCTTGTGCCCTACCGCCGCCATGGGAAATGTAAACATTAGGGGCAGCCATTATTCCTATGCTAATCCACAAATTAGTCGATAAACGGTTGAGCGACATAAAAATATGGTCCATTCTTCTCGCTCAAAACCGTTTAATAAGTCGTGTGGGATTAGGAATGGTTTTATTTGAATTGTTATTCCTATCACTAGTAGATAACGGTGAATTTATCTTGTACTTAAAAAGTACTTAAGTAAACTATAGGGTTAAAATCAGAGTTAAGTAGAGTAACGTCAAATTAGCTTTCGTGATTGAGGGTTTTACTTATGAAATATGTAATGTTGTTAACACAGAAATAGTAATATATAATTACAAGACTTGTTGTACTGTCTTGTAGTTTCAGTCTCAAATTACTCGTCATGTATCATGGTTTTAGTTCAAAAGCTTAAATTAAAACCAGTCCAAAAAGGCGCAAGAAATGGCGAAATCAAATCATTTTACCAAAATGACTGACGTCACTAACAAAACAAAATCAGAGCGCCCGCAAAATGACATCGAAAAGAACAAAATGAAGTTAACCCTCCACCGTCCAATCGTCCATTCAGCACGTGGCGTGGCCATAAAATTAAATAAATCCGTTATTTTTCAAGCTGAGGAGCAGTAGCTACGGTCAATCGGCCGGTGCGATAACGGCCCGCATTTGTAAAGATTTCGCCGGACGCCCACTCGCGCCCCGAGACTATTGCAAGCTACTACTGGCGTTTGTTGTAGGCTTAGGAATGTAAGGAAGAGACATGCTATAATTCTATTTTCTGGCAAAATCATTGATCGCTCGAGGTTCCACACAAAATAATGTGCATAATTATTTGCACGGTGTCAAGATTTATAGCTGAACGGAGTAATGCTTAGAAGAAGCACGGTAGCTTACTGCGTGGAGTCATATAGCATGAGTGAACAATCTTTAGGAGAACACTACTATGCCCAATAAGCCGTATTACGTTTATACATTTCATTGTTTTGAATAGGCAAGATAGCATAATGCATTGGATCGATAACAATGAACAGATCAGTACAATTATCCTGCTAAATTGCAAGATGGCTTACGTATTGAAAACGCAGAGTGCAGAATTTTCTTTCGACGCCCTAACTTTATTTAAACACCATTCGATTCACGGATCACGGAGTGAGTTTAAGCTTGATGCGATGGTAGCAACATCACTGATTAATTTAAAATATGTATGTACTTAAACTGTTATTGTACACTTCTAGTACAGTTTACAACCTATGCCGGTCATCAGGCACGCACTGCCGGCTAAGCCGCGAATAAATGAAAATTGATTTTAAGATTGCGCCCGCGCTGACAAATAACTCGGCTTAACCTCCAGAACATACAGTATACACCCAGACTCCCGCCATTACGTGTGTTCATATTGATTTCGTTCTGTTCTTATGTTAGCTAAAGGAAAATATATCGGGGTTACGTGTAATGGTTTGCCTTTTTTCCGCTCGGATTAAGTCTAAGTTGTGTTATTATTCTGTGTGGTGTTTATGAAGTGGGTTGTATTAGGTTTAAAGAGCGGAGTTATCTGATAACACTAGTTGAGCCTCTCATTAATGTTAAGATTCATAATGAAAGGCAATTCTTGAAAACCTGGTATGGATAGAATAAACCATGGAAAGGTATAATAAAGAGCGTGTTTTAGTGACAAAAAAAATCTTTCAGTTAGTAAGCCAAAGGATGATGATAGTTAAACTTTCTCATAAAATACTTGAAGCATTTATTGATCTTTCAAATAAAATAATTGTTATTACTTAACATAGTAAAGGGCATTGCACTTGTACTCAATTCAAATAACTGTTAGACATAAACGGAACAACGCACAATAAAATTATTTGACTTCTGAAGTCTTCTGAACAACTGATTGACCGAGGTCGGACTCAAGATATTTGTGTTATTTTCTCGGCTGGTTGGTAATCTTTAGAAACTGTCAGATCAGCCGTTACCTAACTACTGCAGTGAGTTCACGGTCGCTGCGCACGCGCTTATCGTGTTGCACTGTGGTTTTTGTCCCGCCCTATAGCAATAGACGCCAAAATAAAGGTTAGGGTAGCCAAAATGTTCTACATTGGAAACTAAAATTTTTAAAATTATCAGATTACAAATATCTGGAATCTGCTATCAAGATAATGCATGTCAATTGATTAATTTTAAAAAATGAAACATGCATATATTCAGAATAAATTACTCATTAATTTTCTATGGACGTCTGTTTAACCAGTAACATAATTATAGCTCTTAATTCAAGAGAGCTTTGGGAAAATCCTTAAATCTCAAGCATGTTACAGACACTCGTTTTTATCAGTCTCGCGATTATGAAGAATGGACTAAATCGATTGGTTGACATTATTATTTGCTTGTGCATCGATGGTTTTGTCATGTTTTAGGTCGCGTCGGCCCGCTTAAGCTAAATTGAGAAAGTGTGGGGGCGCCTGTATAGTCTAAGATCCCGCCATACTAGCACCTTCATCGAGCTGGTTATTGGATGAGACCTATTTTATCCACAATTTAACATGTCAATAATTATATTGCACAAGGGTTGCCTAGAAAATTTCAGTCCAGGATGTGATTAATTTACACTTAAAAAAGTATATTTTTTCAAATATTTCATCGGCTTGGTTATTGAACAAATTCCATACCAATCGAAAGTATGAAGCCCATATAATATGCAAACGTTGGGTTGCCTCTTGTTTTCCAGTCAGAACTCTCGGGTTGCCGGGTATACCTAGTCACTTGATAGGAGCATTTTGCATCGGCCTGGTTATTGAATCAAATTTAAATGAAAATAAAGATTATTTCATTATGAACACGGTGGTATAGGGTTGCCTGCGAAAAATCAGTCCAGAATTAGGGTTGCCGCATTTTGAAAAGTGAAATATTGCGGAAGAAAATTTTCGTCTTAAGGAGGCTTTGGTGCTTTTTCTGGCTGATAATTGGGAGAACGATCATTTGGCAAACTTTTTAACAGTCGACCATCGTTGCTAATCATATGACGAGCAAGAAAATTCCGTAAAAAAAAATTAAGAGAGAAATTATGAATGTCATCACGAAGAGGCAGATACGCGAATTGTTTTTCATGCTTCTAAAGCAAAACCAGGCGCAAGCATTTTAATTAAGGCTTCTGATACCGACGTTTTAATCATGTTGTTAGGAAATATGCATAAACTAATTGAATATAAATGTTGCCCGTAACATTAAATTTACTATAGAAGTATACATACTTTTACATTACATACAATATATATATAAATAACAGTGGTCGTAATGCGAGATCTTTGTCATGACCGAAAACTGCTAGTTTTAATTTCTATTTTTGTTTTATTTGAGATGAGAAGGACTGTTAATGTGTTTGTTTTAATGTTGTGTTCGTTCATGATTTATTCGTGTGAATTTTTGATTTTTGTTATTGTATGTATTCTTCATTAGTATATTTGTAGAAAATAAACATTTTACGATTTAATATTTCTATAATTAATCTATACTAATGATAAGTCTGTCGAGAGGTCCATTCTGTACTTACATGAAATATATTTTCAAAATAACTATCAGGGGGTGATAAGTGATCGATATGGATGCCGAAAAAGTAATTAGTAAAATTTTTGTCCGTCTGTCTGTCGGTCTATCTGTCTGTCTGTATGTTCCTTATAGAAATGAAAACTACTCAAAAGATTTTGACGAAACTTGGTACAATTATTCTTCACACTATTGGACAGATTATAGGATACTTTTCGTCATGCTACAATCAATAGGAGCAGCGTAGTGAAGGGAAATGTTGGGAAAAAGGGAGAAATTACTCAATTTTTTAAAGCATCTATTGCGTGTGTTTTACATTAAGATACATTGAAATCATGTACGACGGAAATATTCTACATAAAATTGCCTACAAAATATCCAGCAACAGCATATGACGTCATATGGTTGACTCACAATAACACGTGGAACTCCTGATCCAGATTGGTTTGAACGCGCTAATCTCAGGAACTACTGGTTCGAATTGACAAAATCTTTTGTGTTGGATAGTCCACTTACCATTTGTTGAGGAAGGCTTTAAGCTATCTATAGTAACACTGTGTGAGGAAACCGAAACCCAGGCGGACGGAGTCGCGGGCGGTTGCTAGTTAAAAATAAAATTAAAATTCTTCAATTTTAGTAATTATTACTCCAAAATTACACAGCATATCTAAATCTATCGTTGTCCTTGTCATTTGCACTATCAAAAATAGTTTTTCATCGCCGCAATATTTCACTTTTCAAAATGCGGCAACCCTAATTCTGGACTGATTTTTCGCAGGCAACCCTATACCACCGTGTTCATAATGAAATAATCTTTATTTTCATTTAAATTTGATTCAATAACCAGGCCGATGCAAAATGCTCCTATCAAGTGACTAGGTATACCCGGCAACCCGAGAGTTCTGACTGGAAAACAAGAGGCAACCCAACGTTTGCATATTATATGGGCTTCATACTTTCGATTGGTATGGAATTTGTTCAATAACCAAGCCGATGAAATATTTGAAAAAATATACTTTTTTAAGTGTAAATTAATCACATCCTGGACTGAAATTTTCTAGGCAACCCTTGTGCAATATAATTATTGACATGTTAAATTGTGGATAAAATAGGTCTCATCCAATAACCAGCTCGATGAAGGTGCTAGTATGGCGGGATCTTAGACTAGTACTTTCGATTCCTGATTCGCGTGGCTTCGTATGGAAAAGGCACCAGACAAAATGATAACTACATGTAATAACTTTTGGCAAGCTATTTAATGTATTTACTTGTTAGACTTCGGTAAGGCTAGTTAGACTTATTTTAAGTAGAATCGACTTTCCGTAAACCTACTGCTTGGTTAGGTACTACTACTACTACAAAAAAGATCTGCTTTGATATAGTTTTAGTCAGCGAGTTGATGATTTTTGTTAATATAAAACAGTCATTTGTGGTCAAATTATTTATCTTTGGTTTAAAGTAAACAAGCCTGTCCTACCATAACTAATTAGAAGGGACACCCTCTGAATTATTTTACACTCAAATGAACCGTTTTATCGTGAATTCGGTGCTGATAATTTTCTATTGACCTCGTTTTTTAATTGGATGATTTTTTATTCCACGATAATTAGGCTTTCGATTCAGACCCTGGCCACTAGTCGGCTGCGATGAATGGGTGCTTTGTGAGGAGAGTTAAACTTTTATGAGTTAAAGATTGTGTTAATTGCAGAGTATGAAGATGTAATGGACGAGGCCGTACGTACTCGTATAAAACGCACTTTTAACGTGTGTTACGTGTGTGCTGTTTCTAAAACGTCTATATTTCGTCATGTGCTAAAAAGTCCGATTATAAATTCCCAACCACTAAGTCGTTGTGATAATGGAAACAACCAATTAAAGATTTCTCATTTTCAATGCGTGTATTTGTCCACAGAGAGAAACAAAAGCAAAGAAAATAGCTTTTTAGTAGGTAGAGTACGATGCTAATGTTTATATTAACTGATCATTATTTTTTAACGATGCAAAAGCTGCTTTACTAAGAATGGAGTAGTACATTCGTTCCTCCTCGCGCAATTTTTCGACCCGATCGTCAATTATTTTTGACATCATAAATAGTTACACGTGACTTCACTCAACGGGCAGCTTAAGCAGATTATGCATAATTCTCAAGGAGTTTTCTGATAAGAGTGGTAATTTTCCAACAAAGGAGATAAAGACTTCATAATTATTCTCGGAATAATTTCCGAATCGCTAGGTCCTCAAGATAATGAAGGCAGCGAGCGAGTTAGAAGTGCTCAAATCTACTGCGAGAGTTTATTATACGACCGAGTAAACATCATTAATTCTGCTATTCTTGTACATGTTATATCTTTATTACTATACTAATATAATAAAGCTGAAGAGTTTGTTTGCTTGTTTGAATGGGCAAATCTCAAGAACTGAAAAAATATTTTTATGTTGGATAGTCCAT
Organism: Nomophila noctuella; assembly: GCA_958496325.1. Classification (NCBI taxonomy): domain Eukaryota; kingdom Metazoa; phylum Arthropoda; class Insecta; order Lepidoptera; family Crambidae; genus Nomophila; species Nomophila noctuella. The sequence continues at coordinate 8,554,063 of OY292486.1, read as the reverse complement.
GTGATGAGGAAGGCTTCAAGCTAAAGTATGTATGTGGAAACCGAAATACACGCATACGGAGTTGCGGGCGGCCGCTTGTAATTTTATGATATTTGTAACTAAAGAGGAAAGTAAATATATTCATATAAGTTACATACTAAAGAAGTAGGGGATTTCAGGTTAGTCAGTGAATAGTTAATGCGGAGGTAGAAGAAAACCAAAGAAAACGAGGGAGAACCAAAAATAATCATTTGAGTCCTGCCGATTTGGCAACTTTTTATTCAGTGGCAGTGATTAAAGTGTCTCCTCATTCATCATCATCAGCCTATCGCAGTCCTCTGCTGGACAGATGCCGCTCCTAGGGCTCTCAACTCACTCCGATCATCGGCGACTCGTATCCACTCTTTATTAAACCAATAAAAATCATTACACTGCTGATTTCAATCAAAGGGCTTGTTAAGAAATCGCAATGGCGATTAGATTTGATTGATATCTTTGCGTAGAATGAGGATGTCGAAAACGATGAAAATCTTTGTACCTCCACCTACCGTTATATTATTCGCTCGTATGTTATTATAACTAGCGGCCGCCCGAGACTCCTTCCTCGTGGATGCAGGTTTCCGCCTTCCTCGTCAAATGGACTATCCAACGCAAAAAGAAATTTTGTGTTGGATAGTTAATTTCACGAGGAAGGCTATTGGAAATCGAAATCAACGCGGACGGAGTCGCGGGCGGCCGCTAGTGAGGTTATAAAAGGCATTGTTAATGTTTGATCCTCCTGTAGTCTTCGTGTTGTTCGCTGGTATTTACAGAGTATCAAAAATCACAGTTAAATCGCAGTTCAGTCACGTGATACCGCTCGCGTGAGGGCCTTAAGCCGTCATTAGCACACTTTGTAAACTGGCGAAAGGTGCCTCCGTTTAATTTATGCAAATTCCCGTTTCGTTGTTTTCTTTGCGCGACTTAACAGGGGGAGCTCGTAAACTTGAACCGTATTTAGAATTATTATAATTTCTTTTAGCACGCATTTATTTATTGACGCTCGTCTTGAGGGCTGTACTCGTTTTAACTGAAACTGGTTTACTAGGTATGGGTTTCAATTTCTTTAGCATTCATCGACTGTTCTTTAGATAATAAATATATTAATTTTCTTTCTTTTGAAGTGAGTCGTATTAAAAAGTGAAAAATGTAAAAAAACTACCTATGTCAGACATATGTCAGTTCTGACAAGAGCTTATCATTTTAAGTTGTTTTTATGTTAAAAAAGATTTAAAATCTTATCACAGCGTCAATCTTATTAAGATTTCAATTAGATTGGCAGTATTGAGATGATGTTTTAGATCAGCTGAGCAAAACTGGTATTATTTTGATGTTATCCTGTAGGGGTTCAAGTATGAAAACTTGTTCACCATTCGAATAAACATCGTATTGTTTTTAAAAAAATCACACTATACTTACTTAGACAACAGTTCCAGATGACCATGTGGCTCTCTACTACGCGACACCTAAATAGATCTAAACAGAGTCACTCCCTTCCGTTTAGAAATCTATAACAAAAAGTTAAACGCACTATTACCATTAATCAGTAGCGGCTCAATCGCCTTAATAGTGTTCAAGACAAATCGTCATTCGCCGGGTTCCGGACTCACTCCTCACAATGCCACAATTGCCACAATCGCCGGGTCACAAAGACCGAAAGACCCGCGGCACGTCACAATAGCCCGTTTATCCCCGCAGTAGCGGTCGGTCAGCCGAGATAATCCACTTTGAGCACCCGCATCTTAAACGCGCAGCCTAGTCCTCTTTGGACACCTTCACTTTAGCTAGCCATCTCACTGCTGCAGTATTTCCTGTCGGTTACGACATGAAGACCTTTAAGAAACAAGTGTTCTCTTTCTTGAAAGGCCGGCAACGCACCAGCGTTGCTTTTGGTTTCGCGAATGTCAATTGGCGGCGAAGATTGCTTTCCAGCAGGTGACTAACGCTAGATCGTTTGCCGTTTCTGACATACAAAAAAATAGCCAACAATATTAAATGGGCCTCCAAAAATATCAATCCGTACTCTTCGTGGATCGAGGCAGGTGCTCTAGCTGCAGGTGCTCAAAAATTTGAAAATAAGGTGCTCAAAGCGGACTTTCTCGGTCAGTCGATCCCACGCCGAAAAACTCGGAAACAACCCGATAAGGGTGATTAATTGGTTTAAGTCGAATTCAATGAAAGCGGTACGAAACGCTGATTTTTTTCAAGGATAAGACTTAAATCGTCGGCTGTGATAAATACGGGATTTTTACCGGCTTTTGTTAGCCGTTTTGTTGTAGGCAACTCGGTTTTCAAACTTAATTCCGACGCCAATTAAGAATATAATTGAGAAAGATTTTAAAGGAAACGTACATTTCCGATAATTTAATATTCTAGGGTTATTTATAATAAAATTAATCAAATATTCTATAATTTGAGATTATGGACACTGGTTAATTCTAAACCCTTTTATTGTCACTTATTTCGAAAATCACAACTGAAACGAATTAAGTAACCAAAGTAAACATTGCGTTTTATTGATTTGGTTAATCTTTACGTTACTCTACCTACTTAGGTATAATATTTTAAAACATATACATATGTATTTATTTATCAAAACCAAAAATATGCAAGAAATCTGTTGTAGAGCAAGATTACACAACTTATTGACATGTTAAATCAGGTCAACATATATTTTCATCACATGAATGAGGATTAATTTACAAAACCCTTTAAAGCATCATCACATCACAATCAGTTGTTGTTACACTCGTAATTTTATAGGAAGTCCATTCAAAACGTGAACCTAACAACAAATTCAATAAACCAAGAGTGAGTATTCGAATTACACTGAATAAAAGAACGGTTAAATATAAACAGGTTCTGTTTGTAGTGGCTAGAGAAAAATGGAAATTGTAATTTATTCAAAGTAGTCGGAATGAATGCAAGCGTCTATCAAAAAATATCTTAATCACAGGATTTTGTACTTTGAGGGCGAGATGTTGTGCTAATTCGGACGTTTCCTCACAAGTGGGCATTGAGACATAAAAGTCCTTTTATAACCCTTCTCGTGCCGGATCGGCAGTCGAGGTGGAGAAAACAGCGTAATTCCGACACGCAATTTATATACATTGGCAGTACGAATTGAGTGTTGCGTTTTGTAAATACATGCAATTATGTATGAGAACATTTCAACTTAAACAAATCATTGCGAGTCGATTCCGAATTATTACTTAACGTATAAATTACATTTAAATGTTAAACTTTTTCATTTTATAGGTAGATAATAAATTTATATTGCCTGCTTAGCACTACAAGCCTTTAGCTGTTAAGCTTTGAATTCTATTAACTAAGACTTTTCAATCTTTCATGAGGTACCTACTGTAAAACATTTTTGTGCTTATTTTAAAACTTTGAACACAACAGACTAACTTTCATTTAAATATGTATTTTTTTTAATTTAGTCCGCAAATATGAGGTAGAGATTCCTCACTGCCCTCCCCAAAATTGTGGCTAAGATGATTTGTGAGCGAACATGTCTCGAGTTACACGGCGATAAATTAAACGGGCATAGAAAATAAATGCGTCAATGTAGGCCGTCGCCGACTAGTGATGTGCCCGTGATTTATCGATGGGTGTAACGAGTTTCGTATGTTGCGTGTTCGCGATCATTTGACAACGAACCGCTATATGTGATAGCGTATGATTATCGGGTATCGTGAAGCTTAATTACAATTTATAAGGGCGGTGTCATTTTTCCTACGGATGTAAACGTGTTATAGAAGATAAGGTATAAATAAAATGTTATTTCACACAGCAAAACGTATATTTTTTGAAGAGCTATTGAATATTATATTTTTTTATTCCTTATTGAAATAATAAATTGTTTTATATAAGAACATCTATATGAGAAAATATGGTTGTCGCAAGCGTAAAAAAATTATAGGAAGTTTGTAAGTTAAATTATGTTAAAAAAAAATTGATAATCACAATATTCTTTCAAAAGAATTTGTGTAAAATGACTCAAAATAAAATGCAAACTCTAGCTTGAGTAAACCCAAATATCGATATAATTTTGTCGACAAAAAAGTAACGATAAAAAAATGTCATCCTTGTTTTTTGCGGAGCCTGGGTTGAATGGATCGCAAATTGATATAGAAACGCAAGGCATTCCCTTCGATTTGTTTAGGAATTTTTGCTTATTCATGTCATGCTGGTGCCGTTAAATTGTGCCATTCTGTGCGGAGCGGAATCAAAGGGGGTATTGTTCTATTTATCACCGTTTGTTGGAGTTCCTGCTGGATGATTGGCCAGTACCTGTTCCGGAGCGCAAGCTTACATCGACTCACCTAACAACGTATTGGCGAATGAATCGTGAGCGAAACCCGATGACGCTTAATTTACGAGTAGTTGTCCATATTTACACACTCTCAGAACTTTGCAGGCTGATTGTTTACTGTCCTCATATAAAATGTGTATATTCTAACTTACCCGTGGATAAATCTTGGTACATTAAACCTATTAAAATATATCCTCTTTAATTTTAGTAATTTTTTCTACAAGCAACGTATATCCATACCCGTAAAAATTAATATCTTCCAGTACAAAACACGTTATACCGGCTGCTTCGCCACCATTCTTGATCACTTGCCTCACAGCAAGAATCATAATTGTAATTGCATATTTTTATTAAATCCTGCACGTAATACACATTACAATGTTCAATGGAACACTGATAAAGCGACCCTCAAGTTGGGTGTCTTGTTATCCATCTTTTCTTGTGCCTCGCTCTATTGAATCAATTAAGCGTCTGAAAGGGTTGCAATAAAGCATGATTCATTGCCCGCTCCCATAATAGTTTTTAATTAATATTTTAAAAGGGTTCCGTGGCCATTCGACGCGATAAGAAACCTACTTCATGGTAATGTATTGCAGTGATGGAAACTATTACAATTCTCTGTACTACGCACTCCTTGTAGTCTTTCGTTCAAATTGCAACATCTTTTAATCTAAGCCCATTGTCTATGCCTATTTAATTGCACAAAAATAACCTTTAAAAATATCTGTAACATAATATTAGATCAGTCAAAGCCTTGGACTAACGAACCAATTGCCTAGCCCCAAACTAAGCTCGAAGCTTGTACTATGGACGCTAGGGAACAGGTAGACATCTTCAATACTGTTTATTAATACTTACTAATAAACTTAAATATATATCATCAAAACAACATCAAAACCCAAACCAGGACAAACTGATTCCCAATATAACTTTTCTTATAATTTTGTCAGTTGAATATCAGCCAACATTATTTTAACATTTATCGAATACACCTGTATGTTCAAATATTTAAGTCTTATAAGTACCTTTACGGTATTAATTCCTCTAAAGATAGTCTAATTTCACATTATATACGGCACCAAGTAATCATTAGGGAACTATATTAGGAGTACTAGCGGGCGCCAGCGGCTTTGCCCGCGTAGATTTTTACAATAAAAGGTAGCCTATGTTCTTTCTCAGGGTTTAAAGATTGTCTGTACCAAATTTCATCAACATCGGCTTAGATGGTTAATCGGGAAAGCGTAACAGACAGAGCTACTTTCGCAGTTATAATATTAGTAGGGATAGTAGGGATGTTTTGTCAAAGAATATATTTTCATAGTTAAAATAACAAGAACATGTTTACGCTAACAAAAGTTCCACTCGCATCTGAACCTACTACCCTACTACCCAGTAGCAGATTTTCAACAACCACACCGCCTTATATTGAATTGAAATGTGCTATTGTGCTGCCGCAGACCCGATGAATGAGGTGTCGCCGACTGGTTTTATCAATGATGGATGGTCCATTGTCCATTACGATGCATTTTTAATTACAATGAACGGTGAATGCATGTCATTTGATTTTATTTACACGGGTGGAATCAAGATTTTGTGCAAATCTGAGTTGTAGCTTAATCGGCTGGAGTGAATACAGTTATTTAATTATTTATTATGCCTTAATTCATCCTGAGTCTATCGGATTGTTTTTATTTGGATAAGAATATTTTTTATAGATTGGATTACTTAAAAACGGCATAACTAAACAAAAGCTAGAGGGCTAATAAATCATACTTGGCTCGATTTATTCCTTTGGCTTTTAGAATCCAATTAATAAGTTTAAATAAAAACAATTAACGCTTAACTACCTAGTTACTTACAATATATTCTTATTAGATTTAAATTAAAAACATGGCAACAATAAATAAATAATTCATCGCGACATTAAACCGGACCGAATACTCAAAACTCATCAAACCGATCGTAATTTGATTCAGTATCGTTTTTATTTAGGCCTAAATGCAATAGCGCACAGAATCTGCCCACTTACAGAGTTAAGCGTCGCTTCAGCCGCAAAAGGTCGTAAGTGCGCCGCTAGCCGCGCGAAAAGCTCCGCAACGCGCTAGCTTTTGTACGGGAAAAGGAAAGCGCACCCCGCCTCGCGAGCCGCCACAACCTCTCATTCTGTCCCATTCGACGCCGCGCGGCCAAACCGAGCGCACGTCTTCACGCCGCTCCAACGCTCGCCCGCACGCGATCGCGAAAAAAACTTTTCAGTGAAGTGACAATACCCACAGACTTCATAAAATGAACACAACAGTTGTCGAGTGCTGTGAATATTACGTGTAAACAGACTTATCGTCCGTAAGTGTGCAGAAGAGGCTAATTACGAGTTGCTAAGCTAATTGGCGGGGCCGGCGTTTCATGAAGGTGAGCCGACTTTTATTTCCGTTCGGCAATCCCTCTAATTGCGTCAATTAGTGTAATGCGGCGACAGCTTTGAAGAGTCCGCTTAATGATCTCCAGAGCGGCGGTGGCACGACTCTTCGTAAACTATTGGAATTCGCTGCCACGAGGAGTTAGGTTTTAAAATAATTGGTTCGTTATTTTTGCTACATGTGCTCATCAGTTTTCTGGGTAATACCAATAATAACAATGTAAAAGGAATTGTTTTGATATTTTAAAACTTATTTGCGCGATGTTGGGTGCATTTACAAAACTTTACTTTTTTGAAAAAAGATGTACCAGCAATTACCTATGCCAGCGTTTCTTTTCATGCATTTACAGAGCAACTTTCAAAAAGTTTAAAATACTCTAGGTAAATTGAAAACTTTTTTTATATCATACTCACAAAATTTGGTGAATATATATTTATTGTCCCTCATATGATCAAAGTTGGAGCTTTTTTTCGTATTATTCTTAGAATTAATATTTTTGTACCTACTGATTAGAACATGACAAGTTATTGCAATATTTAGTAGATTATGGGCATAGGTAACTTACTTTGTGTAATTTCGACACCAACGGCTAATCATATTATTCAAATTATTGCTTCTGTTATACCTTACTTAGGTATATAAAAGAGTTTTCAAAACGGTGTTTGAAAACATGCAAAGTTGGCCGAACGGTGTTTCTCCAAAAATATCCACAAGTCCCAACAGACGCAGAATCTGGAAACATTCGATTGATATACTGTCTATTTGAATAACTATAAAAGTCACCAAATATTTTAGGACAATAAAGTTTACTACACGTATTTACCACGCTTAACCCAAGTTCATTAAATATTTCCGTGTTTAATGCTTCTCGGAGGGTAATAAAATTAATTATACCTGAAACAATAAATTATTACATTTGTCTGAATCATATAGTACATAAATTACAATTTATATTCACTACGTGCCATTTTTAAACTACATTTTATTTAATGAACAGCATTTATGATTTTGTAATTTACGTGTACACATTATTTCGTTTTCATTATATCAATTAAAACTTGATCTTCTAATGAAAAGCAGTAAGATAATAAGAATGAAATAACATTTATGATCATTGATTATCCAATATATATCTGATGCGTTTCCGAGATTTGTCATTGAAAGTTCCTCAAGACAAAATACCTACAAAATATCGCTAGGAGATAACCCTATAGGGAAATTTACATTCCGCCTTCGCGCGTCGCCGCAAAGGTTTGATTCGTAGAACGTACACCCTTACGTCAGATTAAGTATTTAAAATATTTTCTACTAAGGATAAAGATTTATGGATAAATATCATAATGGCTATGCATGATACACCTGTAAAAATATACATGATGATATTAATATGTATTTAAGAGCCTAATAATTAAATTACTTACAACGAATTTTGAAGAAGTTCATAATTAAATCTACCTCAATATTTGATAGGCTAAAAATAAACAGCAACAAACACAGAGTCACGTTAGAACAAAACTCGAATAGTTCAGAAAAAAAATAAATAAATATAAATAAATAAAAATATGTAGAATTCAATTTATTTCACTTGCCGAAGGTAGGTTTTACAATATCGAACTTAAAGGGCAAAGTTTAAGAATAATATGGTAACGAGAGTTAATTAGTTAAAATCAATAGCTCAGCAGAGATAACCCTGTGAGCGCTGTATGTTTTTGTTGTCGCATAAAAAAGCGTAACTATAGTTAGCTGGCGAGCGACAGAGCGACATGGTTGTCCCAAAAGCCAATTAGAATCCCGTATCCGGCTTGTTTATTCTCTAATTAGCAAGAGGCTCATTAGAACTCAGTACACGGCGAACTACAGCAATGCTTCATTCGCTTTAATTATAAACACTGTTTCTTCTGTACTTATAATTACTGGGCACAATTAATGGACAGCGTTTTATTGTTATCTCAAGCATAATGAGTGTTTATGCGATGCGGATTAACGTCTGATCCAATTATACTCGTTTTTTCGACGATATTGGTAGTTCGTTATAATTGATGCTCACTTCCTTTTTGGTGTTCGACCTATAAATAGAATTTATTTGAGGAAAAGGCGTATGATTCTATGTATGGTTTAGTGGATAATATTTTTAAAAATGTTTTGATTTATGTTCACTATAATATCATATTACTTTTACAAAATATTAATTAACAGTTCATTAGTTGTGCTTGTCAACTCGTTTCCTACGTAAAATTAACCCTTATCATTTTATCCTTTTTAAATTATCCCCGACTTTTTAAACGATCCTTACTTTCAGACAATCAAACAAGTCATATAAAGAAAAAAGTGAAGAAAATATACCTGACATAACCAATTTTCTGTATCAGTAGGAGCTTAGTACAAAAAAGTACCGATTAATGCAATAATCAGAAACCTTGACGATTTCGGCTAACTACATATCGATGGTTATAATGTCAAAGGGCTTAAAGGACAAATCGCAACTTTTCAGGAGAGCCAAAAAACAAAAAAAGTAGAAAAATTAACACAACTTTTTTGTCTTTAAAGCTATCGCTTTCGCTTAAAGACCATTGATTTTATTTTTTTAAGCCTATCTGTATGCGACCGTCTAAAACATTCCAGATAGCGTAGTTTCTTAAATAGATGTCCTTTAAGAACCGTAATTTTAAAATTTTGTCCTTTAAGCTTAACATTTTTTTTCTGGTAGGTGTCGACTATGGCTTAAAGGCCTACTCTGAAATGGTCCTAACATAATTTTGTCCTTTAAAACGGTTTTAGCTTTGAAATTTTAAAAAATATTGAGAAGTTGAAATATAAATAGAAAGAATAGAAACGCATTAACGACGCTATTACTATTTTATTTATTGTAAATTACTTTCATATATTGCCACAGAGTTTTGGAAATTGAGTTTTACTTATTACTACTATAGGTAAACATACATTTTGACAGTTTTTGGTCCATCAAATTATCATGTAGGGGAGAGGGAGGCAGTTTAATACAGGGGAAGTTTTGATCATGGTGGCTACTAACAGCAACTTTTAATATTGTCGTAGGAAAATAAACTCATTTACAACAAATGATATTTGCTAAGGCAGTATAGCTGTAAACTCAGTCCGAACTGAGTGGGACAGCCTAGAACTTCTTGCTTCATACATTTTTCTATGGAAGTACAAAAGTTCTAGCATGTCACATTCAGTTTGGACTGAGGTTATAGCTATACTGCCTTAGCTTATATCGTTTGGAATGCTCTCAAGAATATTTAGTTGATGGACGCGAGTAAAACAGAAAAGACGTCACCTCCTTTACAAAAATTGTCATTGTTTTCTTCTTCACAGATTCAATATGGGGCAATTGTGACAAATGAGAGGATAGAATAATAGTTTTAATTTTATTTCAAGCAATTTCTTGATATTAAAATATAAAAACTTCTAAAGTTAAATCTTGAATTGCAGGAACAAAAATATAAAAATATAGTTAATATACATATCACACAAGTATATAAGTTATAATGATAGATAATTCTCCCTCAAATGAAAAATATATAAATTTAATATAAACTTCATACATTTCATTGCCCCATTGTCACTTAGAAGATGAAATATGACCTACAAAAATTTAGCTTAAAGGATACTAATTTAATACAACAGTAGCAGTAAATGTCCTTTAAGCCTTAAAAAAATTATTTTGTTAGGCTAACTATGTCTTTTAAGCCTAGCAGGTGCGACTAAAATTAAACGTGTGTAGGCTGTAAAGGCCAGAAAACTATTGTTCTGTCCTTTAATCCAAAAGTGCAAAAATGGCTGATTTTTGACCGTGAATATCTTGCTCAATATTGGGAATAGAAAAACCTTATATATACCAATCGATAGAGCTCAAAAAGCTCTATAGGACTGCATCAAAAAGTCATTTTCGCCAAAATGTCCTTTAAGCCCTTTGACATTATAACCATCGATATGCGGTATTGTTTTTTATTTAAAAAAAAAACATTTTATTTGAAGTTTGACATTAACAAAATACCGATTTATTAAAAAAACGCATTTTTGCGAAGAAATCAGAAAAAATTAGAAACACAAAATAAAAATAAAAACATAATATTACTTTATCATAATTCATAACCCGATACGAAATATTAAACTCGCTAACTAATGGTTTGATGAATCATAAATGTTAAATCGACTGTATGATTTATTGTAATCCCATCGTTGTGTGCGGACCATCAGCAAATCCCACGTCGATGTTTGCGTAAACACGTATTTTAGTATAAGTCCATATTATAGGCCGGTATGCATTTCCATTAGGTAATTAACTTCGGTTAATTAATAAACAGGCTATAATAATGAGAATGTTATGATAAATTAATCAGGGCTGATTGGCCAACGGCGACGGGCGACCGTCGCTTCTAAATATGTATGTGGGATAGATATCAGTCAATGTACTCAGTAGGCTATTGTTATATTTAATACTGGACCAAGTTCGATTCGGTACGCCAGTATTTGAATGATTGGTTTATTTTGAAGCTTGAATCAGACTTATCTAGTGACTTATTTAGTTTTTCTTAAACAAACTTTTAAATTTTATTTAAAAAGAATGAAGGCATGCAAAAACAAAAAAAAACACAATCAAGCGCTTGAAAGTGGGTGCCGCTTAACACTAGGATTGTATCAAAGAAAGTTTTAGATGATTAAACTTGTTGAGTAATTTTTTTGAAATATTACAATAATAGAAGTGTAAATAGGATTTTTTAAATGAGCAAATAGGTTATAAAAAAAAATCGTACATTCAAAGCGTAGCGTAAATTCGCGGCATACCTGGACAACTTTCCTAAATGGCTGAAGTGGGCCGGCCCGGCTGCTTTGCGTCCAGTTTACTCTTACTCAGCGTCTTCACATCGTTCGTCCATTAGGTGGAGAGCATTTAAAGCTTCCATCGAGATTGCCTCACGAAACAGAGCGGTATCAACGTACTGAAAGTCGAGATACGCAGATGAATTAACGCTTTTTTCCAGATAAAAAACCTTTTGGGTTTAAAGTTTTTAACATAATTTCGGTATTTTTAGAAAAATTTTCTATGTATTTTTATGTATGTATCTGTACAATATATAAAAATGTATACATCGATTATTTTAAGTAGTGGGTGTGCTTCTTAATTCCCTAAAATTATTACTAATCTCGTTCTTTCAATTATCACTTCCTCTTGTTACTGATTCCACTTCCTTTTTTTATGGTGCCTACACACAGTTCATTATTTACAGATTTATCTGATTATTGTTAATACTTGATGTCTGTTATAATTTAGTCATGTTGTGATATCCTGTTATTGGCTTTGTTTGCCTATCATGTGTATCTAATGTACCTCTTATTGTACTGCTGTTGGATATCCAATAAATAAATAAAAAAAAAAAAAAAAAAAAAAAAAGATTTTTCCAATTTTTAGATCAGTAAAGCATTTTTTTAAATTATGATTAATAATTTTGATGATACTGGAATGACATACCTACCGATACTTAAATAGCGATTATTTATAGTTTTTACGTATTATTTACAACAAATTCCGAAAATATAAAAACTATTCATAATTTTTTACTCGAATATAACAATTGTCGTCTATAACAATTATTCTGCAAGTCGTTTCAACAGAAATGTCAGTTCCGACGAGTTACATCCGAATGAAGGCATCACATGCCCCCTGATAGCAGAGTTAATCATTAAAGAGTGCTCAGCGCTTGGGCCTCACTCTCCCTAATTGCCGTCCCATTCACGGTAACGAACTAATTTCTTTGAAGAACCGCGCTTACGTCGTAATTAATTAAAATATGCTTACAAAAATAACACATCTGACACCCCGATGTTTTGATATAATCGCAATTGAATAAAATTGCAATACTCATGACTTTAATATAAAATGTACATGTAACGTAATTTTATAACGATTTCCGTTTGCCCCGATTTTTGTTTAATAGAGCAAACTAATTGCAAAATAGCAACAGCTTAAAATTTAAATATATAGTTAGAACTAATCAAGTTGTACTTCTCGATCTTCGAACAAAAAAAAATAAGAAAAAAATGTTAATTTTTAAAACGTGTTACGTGTTACTTATTTACATACTTATTAACCATTAATGAATAAAAATATACATAATAACACTAAATTAATAAATGGATTATCTTCATTAATTCTTATTTAATTAAAGTACATTATTTAAAATAGTCTACATTTTAAAAGTACCTGTTATCTGTCTTACTTCTTTAATTGTGTCCGAAAAAGTAATTTAGTAAAAGTATAACGGCAAAACAATTAAAGCGACATGTGCCCCCGTGGCCGGCCGCTCCGGGGTACTAATTGGCCGCCCGCAGTCTTCACGCGCAAGAGACAAATTAGATACAGCCAGGTTTAGGGTTAACTCTGGTCACAGAAAACATCGCGTTGCACAAGACAAGATACATACCAAAATTGGACGTAATTTTTTGTAAAACAGTTTTAAAAAACTTTTATTCGTTTGATATTGAATAAGCTATGAAATTTATTGTAAAAAAAATAATAGTAGGAAAATATAATAAGATGCATCAATATTTTCTTTTTTTATTTCAAAGCTGTAGTTTAAACACTATTGTAAATTATCAATTTTAATTTTTATATTCCCAAGTTATTTGCTAAACACATAATTATGCCAGTGCCCTCCTAACTGCAAAAATAATAAGATTTTCGATTTAGTGATATATTTTAAGTTCTGTGAAACGTCTTTCGATTGCGCTTCGCATAAGATGTTTACGTTTGAGTTTGGCAAACTGCAAAGTTTTTACGCAAATACGTTTTTGAAAACACGTTACACAGTTGGATGCTACGTATTCCGACGTACCTTAATAATCGACATTAGTGTTTAATAAGTAGTAAAAAAATGCTACTAGAACATATTAAATAAGAGTTATGATTCTACCTGCAATTAAAAAGTAGATGAGTTAGTTTCTTTTTGAAGTAAAATTTGATTAATTAAAGTGTAATATCAAGTTAAAATAATTAAAATGACATGTGTCGGGAGCCATCGTTAGGGCGGCGACACGGTCGCGGGCCGCCCACACCGGAGCACTAATTGGCCGCCCGCAGTCTTCGCGCGAGGCAAACAAATTAGACATAGCCAGTTTTAGGGTTAACAATCATCCATTTTTTAAATATGATGTATCTGCGAGTTTGAGTGTTATATTTATAACTTTAAATGACTTATTTTTTTTATGAGACAGCGATTTCATTTTAAATGTTTTCTGTGTATTTGTTCTTAACGCTTAGTGATGTGGTCAAAAAAATCGGTCATTTTGTCTGACACGAGGATTTACAGAAATCATGGCGATTCAAATAGTAAGATATACCTATTTTTGCAGTTAAGAGTGTGATTAACGAATTACATTCAAATAAATTCAATTTTAACATAATATGGAATAACATAAACACCTCCAAAGTTGATTAAAAATATGAACAAAGTACATATTTTCAAAATAGCGGTATATTTCAAGAGTACGCAACTATGAAAAATTAAGTAAGGAATACTGACAATCAGGGTTTAGTACAACATGTAAAGGTTGATCAGTAAACAGGAATTTTGCAGTGCACCGAAGTAAATCAGGTTAGTTTTCCGTGATAATGGCAGCGCTATTCAACGGGCCATCGGTAATTAGTCTTTTAGAAAGGCTTGCTTTAGACATTGGCGGTGCCTCGTGTTGCTTATTTAATTAGGGTTGCTCTCTACGTTAGAAATTCTTCAATGAATACCGTTCGTTATTTAGATATTGCGAAAATTCAGAAAACCTTGTCCCTCGCCTTAATTATTGTAGACTGATTTGCTTTGATACAATATATTAGCATGAATATTTTTTTGTAGCGATTTAATACTAATTGTTTGCTATAAAAGGTAAAAGGCACACAACAAAACATCAGATATCAATATACATAGTAGCCAGAAACTATTTTGAAAATAGACAAAACAAAACAAAAATAACTGTATAACATTTGTTAATGAATTATTTTCATGGCGAGAATTGGTCTTTTGAAAGATGTATGCCTTGTTATGTAAGTAGAGAGGCATCTTAGTTACCCGTATGTCCCCCGGCAAGGGGTATGCAATAGGTGTTTTAATTAAAAGTTATAGGGAGAAAAACGGACAAGGGGGTCACCTGATGGTAAGTGATCACCGCTGCTCATGGACATAAACGATCGCACAAGGGTCGCAGATGCGTTGCCTGCCTTTAAGAGCCTATAACCCTCTGGCGACCTTAGGTACTCACCAGCAGAAAGAAAGCACAACACTTATGACGTTCAATTTCACTGTGGTCTTCTGTAAGGTGGGGGGGGGGGGGGGGTACTCCCCAGATGAGCGGTTCATTTGAGTGGAAGTGCCATTGAGCTCTACCTCTTAAAATGTAAAATTTATATTGTCCACTTAGCCTGAACTGCGTAAATTCACAGGACAGTCTTTATGTCAATGCAGTCCTTTGTGGTCCAATCGAGTTTTATTTGCCTTGTGCTCTGTTTGCACGTACATTCATATTATGTCTAACTTTTCTACGTACGGATATTGAATGCGTATTGTTAAACAAAATCACTGGAATTCGACACCGAAACAACACACAGTATTGGTTACATGTGGAATCAATATTCCCTTCCAAACAAGAATAGTTCGTAGAATTGTTTAGGGTCACGTTTTATGATTTTGATTGATACTGAAAACTGGACATAGGTACTGTGTTTAAAAAATTACTTACTTTGACAAATGTATTTCTATGTATCGATAGCTTTTGTTAGAAAACGTATGAATTCAGTAATTAGCTTCTATAAAATCTAACTTGGTCACAAAGGATGTGGCAGTCCAAGCGTATGACCGTTGGCTAGCTTAAAATAATAAGAGAATTTTCATCCCTTATTCTCAACTAGCGGCCGCTCACGACTTCGCCAGTGTGGAGTCGATTTCCACTCAAATAGTGATTGGATAGTAGAAGGCTTTAGCCATTGTTTAACAATAGCTAAAGCCTAATAAAATATTTTTTATTCGAGCCAGCAGTTCCTTCAATTAGCGCGTTCAAACGATAAAACAAACAATTAAACTCTTTAGCTTTATTAAATTGCTACAGATTTATTTTTCAACTATCCCAATTATTCATTGTTATACAAAACTACCGTCGATAAAATAATTGTTGCGAAGTTCCCATGTAAAATAGTCATGTCATATGAATATCACGCTACTATTCCACTTTTAAACCAAGTGCACTTGCACTTGACCAGAGATAAGGCTGAACTTTTTGTACCTGGGTGGATCAACTTTTTAACCGACATAAGTTTGTCCCGACGACATCGCATTCGAAAACGACTAAATTCAGACAATTTAGAAATTATTTCTATGTTTTATTCAATTAACAGCTCATTAACCTTAATAAAAAACATATTATATCTAGATAAAACGAAGAAGTAAACGCAAAAACTATGGTAACTCAGTATACGACTTTGCATAAGACATAGCTTTCCATACAAATTTTAGCTGTCCCTTGATCGAGGTGGCTATATGTAATTGCTAATTTAAGAGTTTTTTTCCTTGGAACATTCTTAAGTCTGCTTATATATTGCTTATAAATGAAACAAGGTTTAGTTCTTACTATGTTAAATATAAAAATAGGTTTTAATTTTATAGAAATCTAGGCTTTAAAGCTCTGTCCCTAATTCAACTCATTTTGTGGTGTATACTGAGTGACCGCAAAAAAACGTAAATAAAATTATGCAATACGTCACAAATTTCTAGTAAAGAACGGGGATACGATGTTATTCCTTGCACGCGCGGCGGCGAGCCTTTGATTCCTGCCGTTGCGCTGCCAGTCCGCAGCAAACTCTAGAGGAGTGCGCGTGTATTTATTCACTGTCGGCAGAGTTACCGGATTATTTCGATGAACGGGTAAATGTTTTTTAATTTCTTCATCACATTTTGAAAGTCCTTAAGGCTGATTTGCTATGGGTCAATTCAAAACGTTCGCCATATTAGTAAATTTTAATTTACAATCCATTACGTAAAAAATGTCTGCTGAGTTGCCTGTATACTGTGTTACCAAAGTGGTAACTCCAAAGACAATTTAGGTAACGCTTTAGACATTATGCGATTTTCATAGACATACTGTCATAATCAAAACTACTTTCAGATTGTAAACTTTATAATGGCGGTATCCATGGTGAAAAACATGCATAACACACCTCAATAAGCCGCTCAAGTTGTTACCTTTTTGCAACAAGGACTCAGACAGCGAGTATTCGCTTCACAGCTTCTATTTAGTCAGTCTACTGTATCCCAAGTATACAAGCAATATAAAGAGACTGGATCATTATTTTGAGGCTAAGAACCAGCCGCCACCGGGGTACTTCTGAACGAGACGACCGGTTCATTGTTTCTATCACCCTGTGAAATCGGCACCTTACGGGTGTGGACGTGCAGGTGAGCTGAAACATGTTCAAGATGTAGCTGTCAGCGAGTAGACGGTAAGAAGACGTCTAAAGGAAGCCAACCTGACTCCAAAAAGGCCAGCAACAGGCCACAAATCGACTGCAGGCCACCGGCAAGCTCGGTTACAGTTTGGTCGAGAGCATCTCAACTCGAGTTTTGGGCAATGGCGGTCGATCCTGTTCACAAAAGACTGCAGGGTGTGTCTGCATGGCAGTGAAAGGAGAGGCCAGGACTACAGGCGTCCGGGAGAGTGAATTTCCCAATGCTGTTTCGCAGAAACCGTTCCCTTTGGTGGCGGTTCTGGCATGATGTGGGCTAGTATCCCGTTGGAGGATAAAACCGAGCTCGTTTTCGTGCCTGGAGGAGGCCGAGGAGGAAAAGGAGCTGAGGGGCACATCACAAATATTTTCCTGGAACATGTTGTGCCCTACGCAGCATTTGCTGGCGAAGACTTCATCCTTACATCATCATTATCATCAGCCTGTCGCAGTCCACTGCTGGCCATAGGCCTCTCCTAATGCAAGACAAAGCTCTATGCCACACAGCGTGCATTACGCAGCAATTCCTTCAAAAAGTCGATTTGCACACCATGGACTGGCATGCGCTAGGTCCAGACCTAAATCTCATCGAGAATTTATGGGACGAGCTCAAACGCAGGGTACGAAAAAGAAATTCAGCCCAATCTAGTCTAGAAGAGATGAAGGCAGTTTTATTAGAGGATTGGGGAGGTATCCGTCAAGACACCTTCAATAAATAAACAAGGTCGATGAAGAACCGATTACGGGCTGTACTTAGGGCTAGTCAGTATTAAATACTGGACCAATAATTTTATAATCCCTAAGAAAAAAACGTATTCTAGTTGTGTCAATTCTGAACTCAACACCTTTTTCCCAAAATCCCATTTTCCCTCATTCAAGTTCAGACACCGATATCAAAAAAGTATACATTGTTATTATTAATGATGATATCTCATAAAAACTGAAGTTTTATGCTATCAAATGACATATCCTTTCTATTCAAATGTTGCATTCTTTTACTTAGAACTATGTTTGAATGCAGTGGTTGGGCTTGAGTCGATTAGGTTGCTTGTGAGTGTAGTTATGTTCAGAAGTATATAGATTGTTCTTGTCTCTTGTCTCTTGAGTTACCAAAAATGTCTCAGGAGTTACTGTTTGTCCCTAAATTTCTAAGCCGTTTTTGGAAGGTAACAATGTGTGTTTGATTTCATTTGTATGATTATTTTAGATTTACCGTAAAATTAGGTTATTTACTTTAATTTCAGAGAAAACTGTGATTTTATTTTAAGTTTTTAAAGAATAACAGAGAAAATTTACAACATGTATGACTCGTTAGTAACTCAGCATACATATATATCATATTTTAGTGCCCATATACTAAAACTATATACAAATGCTGTATACCAAACTATTTGATTGCGCATGACAAAATAAATCCACTTAAATAAATATTGAAGTGTCTATTTATTCCAGAATTGCAGCGTTATAACTTTGGGTAACTCCGGTGACAAAACTATGGGTCAAGATTTAAACATTTGAGTTTTTCAATAAGAAATAGTTCAAAAAGTTCGCTGCTCGATTAGGAAGCCGTATCTCAGATATATTTGACACACTTCTGAGTAAATAAAATGGATAAATAAGCAAAAAAATTTTTTTGAAACATGCCGAAATTTTACGCTCGTTTTGTCGGTTAAAAAGTTGATCCACCCACCTAACACCAATTAGCTTTCAATTATCGGTTGTCTTCTAATTAAAACTATAATTTATCTTGTTTATTGGTGACAGCATAGTAAGTCAATAGTAAGTAATTAGAAAGCCGCATTGACCTTATTTTCATCGTGAAGACAAGCGCATGGTGATAACCCCGGGCGCGACTGTACTGTCCGTTGACGCACACGCACGTCGTTTGTGGGTGATCTTGCGAATAACGTTATTATGTTAAACACTTGTACAGTCAACTTCATGGAAAAAAAAACAGATTGAAAATAGCACTTATGCAGCAGCCATAAAGGCGATAACCCCGGGTGGCGTGACTCCGTTGACGCACGCGCACACATCTTTTGTTCGGGATCTAGCGAATGACTTTATTATATTAAACGCCTCGATGCTATAAGGGCCGGGCCGTGGTCTCGAGGTCCTGTGTCGATTCCCAGGACGGGAAAATTGTGTCGGTTTTTCCAAAAATATCCCAGTTTTGTTATCCGAAGCCCGCAAAACCATTTTTATGATTAAACTGCAGTGGCAATAATTATAATCACCCGCACGGTCAACTTCATGGAAAAAACTTCAGTTTAATAATAGCGCTTATGCCCCTGGCATAGAGCGATACAAAAATTTGCGTTTTTTTTGTATGAAGGAACATAATATGTATTGTTAAGATTGTTTTTGTTTAATAGATAAATGAAGGGTTCAAGGTATATTTATACGTCATTTGTGACGCTGGCGACCAGATTGATAACAAAATCGATAGGTACCTTGAGTAAAAAAAAACAAGAAGTCAAACAAGCAAAATGGGCACTTTACTGTAAGTGGTCAGTGTTGAAAATGTATAACGGCAGAAGATAGAACACAAACTTTACCAGCCCTTATGTAACAATTTTATCATTGCATTAAGGTCGTATCGGAAATAATAATGCACGTAATACGGTATTTGATTGAGAGGTCAAATCACCTACTTTTATTAAATGTCAAAAACGTAACCTTGTAGGAAAAACTATATGAAATACTGAATTGTGACATCACAATTTTTTATTGTCAAATTATATCTTTTAGTTTCAAATAGCTGTTTTAATTTTTTAAAAACTCAACAGTAATTGTGGGATAAAAAAATGAGCTTAAATTTCATGTTATCTTTAATGTTAGAATATTATTATTTATTTCTTATGCAGTCAAATACCCATTTTATTTAAAAGCTCAGTTGAGCTTGGGAAAAAAAACCGGCCAAGTACGAGTCGGGCTCGTGCATAGAGGGTTTATAAATTCTAGTAAATTAAATAAATAAATAAAATAAAAATATCTTTATTGCTCAATATACATCAGTAACACGTGTTAAGTCTCCCCAGTAAGTAATGCAATACTTATTGTGTTGGGGATGACTTACTCTTTCCCAAGATTTATCATAATATATTGAGTAGATAAAAACTAAATAAGAAATCTTAATCTAAACACTTTTTAGTTATTAAGAACATAGGTAATTAAATTGCGGTGTACGATGTATGACCTGTCAAAAAACTATTTACTAGATCTCGTTTTAACCAATTTTGGTGGAAATTTGCATAATATATTATATGTTTTTTAGTTTCATCATTCTCTTATTTTAGAAGTAGGAACCCAGGGTATGTACATTTTACCGGTTTGGGAGTCTCTCGCGCAAATTTTCACTTTAGAAAAAAATTTATAAGAAACCTAAACAATTTTTTTTAAGACCCATCCATAGGTACCCCGTATAGATTTAATGAAAACACTTTTTTGAGTTTCAGTTCTAGCTATAGGAAACACCATAAAAAAGTTTTACTATATTCGTACGGTTCGCAGAATACATCTAAGTAGGTACCAGGCTTCTTCAGTATACACGTAGTTATAGATTCGATAAAAACTGGCTGACGTCGGTCAGACAGACAGACAGACATGATGAATCTTAAAGCGTTCCGTAGCCAAATTGCTACGGAGCAGTTTTAAAGTATCAGCCTATTAATGTCCCACTGCAGGGCAAAGGCCTCCATCATTTGAAATCATGTTTTCGTTACAAAGATGGGTTTTGGCTTAATCACCACGCTTGTTTGCAAAAAGCAGTTTAAGAGCAGTTTTAGATTTGCAAAAAACGTCAAGTTGTATACTGAATGAGTTGGCTGATTTTAGATGTTCCGTCGCGGGTTACGATGGTGAAATTAACGGGTCTTTAGGCGTTTCGCACCGCAAGCGGTTCGAACCGTGGTGTGAATCGCCCAAGAGCCTCTTTTGAATGGGTCTTTTCGCACCACGGTGCGAATAGCCCAAAATCATTTTTGAATGGGTCGATTCGAACCGCAATGACTAAAGCAGTTTTCTTTTGGTGAATTCGAACAAATTTAATGAATTTTAATCACACATCTCATAAAGTACAGCCGGGCACAAAAAAACAGGCCAATCAAACCAATTAATTACCACGTGAACATCTTCATCTTAAATATGACCACATACCAAAAAAATCAAGGTAAATTTTGACCCTATGTTCTAAGTGGAGTTACCGGTTAAGTAAACTAACTGGAAACAAAAGCTTCCAATCAGAACTTGCACACTTGCTTCTGATGAATATATAGTTTTAAGTATAAAATATCGAATAAACTGTGATTTTAAACCATAACTTATTGTTTTATAAAAGATACAACTGTCGGCTATTGATTAGAAAAATTAAGAGTTTAGTTACATGTTTTTATATCATTGTAGATTGTTTTGTGAATTTTCATGATTACTTTGTTTTAAGTACATTACAATGCATACTATAATTTTTCTTTTACTCGTATGCCATGTTTAAATTTGAACTTGTGAAAACATATTTTTTTATTATTATCTTTATTTTAACAATCCACTTTTCTTCTGGTCTGTACTTACACTAATCAATATTTTATGTGTGTTTAAATCGGACTTACCGGAGCATTGAACCGTGGTTCGAACCGACCCATTTCGAAAGAATCCTTGAGCGATTCACACCGCTGTAACTACTGCGGTGCGATAGAACCCATTCAAAAGGGGCACTTGGGCGATTCGCACCGCGGTTCGAATCTCTTGCGGTGCGAAACGCCTAAAGACCTAAATTAACATGCCTATTTATACAAGAAAGAATAATTATAGCTGTCTTAACTTATTGTAGACTATTTACAATGTTCCATGGAACCAATTAAACATTAGCATTGGTCAGCCATTTGAAAAAAACATTGGAGTCTGCTAATTGGTAATTCAATAATTAACCAAACTACATTTTCCGCAACAACAAGTAAAACAAAAATATTTGCAGTGTGCGCATGACATTGTAGCTAGCTAAACAATATTTAGTATCGATTCGTCCCTAATTGGCCTTAGTCGAACATTGGCGGCTCGAATGCAAATACTCTGTTATTAGGCAGGTTAATTAAAGAGTTATCGGTCGTAATTAACCCGTTTCGGTACAGTACGTATGCCTATAGCTCGTTCGAAACACCACTAATTAAGAAATTCCTCCTTCATTAACTCAATTAGATTTATTCACGTCAGAATATTCATGTACCTAAAGTCATATCGCACAATTAGTTGGCAAACACGACCTTTCTAGTGTTTTCTTAGTAATTTGGTCGGTTTTCATTCGGATGCGTTTCTTAGATGTTGTTTGTTTTGCGCATAAGAAGATTACAAATGAGTTAGTAACTTCTGCACGAACATTATTTTGTTAATTTAATAAGTTATACCTTCCTACTTGTATTTTTTATAATTGTTCCTATTAAAATTTTATTTATATTTATTTTTATGTATTCATAAAAACACAATTTAACATTTTACTTTCTGCAAAAGTAGTAATGTACAAAGCCATTATTAACAGAAGCAAGCCACGATTGTCATCTGTTGACTTTACAAATCGTTTTGAGATGACTGTGCAACTGGCCAACTGGATATACGTGATTACATAATGAACATTGTTCATTGAATAAGATAAAAATAGATAGACAGAGACAAAGACTAAGATTGAAACAGAGAGAAAGATAATTTTGTCACTTCGTCTTAAAATATTTTTCAGATAAAGATGTTCAGAAAGAAGGTATAATAATTAAACCAATGCTAGGCTATAGTTAATTAGTTTACGAACACATGTACACGCCAACAGTGCTCGGATAGGAAGTGGTGACCTTTCGAGGTTATCATTGATTAAGAACCCACCAATTGACGTCAAGTGTGAATGAGTTGTGGCTTGCAAGGGGAGGAGATAGTGGTCTGATCATTCTACCGAAGATATGTTGCGCTAACTTCTCAAGGTATCAACTAAATGAAAAATAGTGGGACACGTGGGCTTATACCATTATAAGCAGGCTCATAAGCGCGTGGGATTTCCAACGTTATAGTGCGTAGAATCGGATAAGCGGAGGAGTTTGGAGGGAGAAGATCACAGCTACATTAAAACGAGTATTTCTTATTGTGCAGTCTCCCTACTCAGAACCTATACTTTATTAATATAATAAAGCTAATGAGTTTGTTTGTTTTTTTTTGAACGCGCTAATCTCAGGAACTACTGGTCCGATTTGAAAAAAATATGATTTTGTTGGAAAGGCCATTTGACGAGGTAGGCTTTAGGCTATAGTATATACCAGGGCCCGTAGCCAAGATGCCACTTTGACGAATTCGCCATACGCTTTCATCGCGACTTATATTGCCCTCCCGCACACGAACTACATTTTTATGTGAGCGGGTTGGAGATATAAGTCGCTACGAAAACGTCTGGCGAATTCGTCAAGGTGGCACTTGGCTAGCCTACCTGAGTCGCGGGCGGCCGCTAGTTATCCAATGAACTGCTGTGTCATAAGAACCAGCGTAGATTTTGATTTTGAGATACTGCTGGCGAATCAAATTCACGACGCTAACTTTTTCAAAACTTGGGGTCATATAATTTATACGGTTTTCTTTGCGCCCTGTATTTTTAGCGACAAATGTATTTTTTACAGCCTAAAGCTGTTTTTGTTATCACGCTCCAATTAGTGAAGGATATCATTTATAGCTTTGATAGTATTTTTAAAACAAGGATGTGGTGATATCCTGCGAGTAGTAGCTATCAGGATGTGGTTGGTACACAGGAACTATTACATCCGTGATACAGGGAATTTCCATTCAGTGTTTGTTCACCAAAGAAAAATCTATAATCTTATAACCATTTGCTATTTTTGAGAAGCTCCGATACTCAATTGAATATGAAACATCTTTACTTAATTCAGCTAATTTATCACACCGCAGAATAAGTGATAACAGACACCTTACTAATGGCGTTTTGAAGACCCGCTTGGTGTAGTGGTCAAGAAGTTGACTATTACACCAAGAGGTCGCGGGTTCAATCCCCGCACAGGACAAACATTAGTGTGTATGACCATGTCTGTTTGTCCCGGTGGGGGCGTCGGACGTATCTATTTAACTATATTTGTAATACCACTGTTGATTTTGATATCTGTAACACAAGTGTTTAAGCTACTTAATACGGAGTCCGATCGCAGGTATGTGATGTTGTGAGATATTTGTAGTTCATATTTGTAATGATCTTACTAAGCCAATTACTGCATTCAAGTAGTAAAAGGTCACAATAAGTATGAATTAATTGCGTGGTATTAGCAGTCTTCTCGTCTATGATACGCCTTGAAGGGCTTCAAGTGTAGGCATTTGCATCATGTTGAAAAGCTCTTCACTCAGTACAATACTTATAGCGTTGTGTGAGATAAATAAATCAAGGCAAGCTTTTCAGAAATAAGTAGGTAGTAATTAAACATTTCACTTTAATAAACAACTCATTTAAGGAATCCTCAAGACCTAGTCGACACATTTTAATACGAACTTAAAAATACTTTGTTGCACTACTTATTAAAATTCCTCTATATTTGGACCTCAAAGACCGAAACGATATCTTATAAATTCTTGGACCTGAATGTAATGAAATGAAAATAGTGTGAAATAGTAGGTTCTAACTTAACAGTCTAACATAAAAGCCGGCGGTATGTTATATCCAAAATAATAAGTTTTAATCAAATAGACGGTTTTGGGACTGAGTCAAGTTTTAATTTCGATATGGCATCTATAATCATTTTATCATGGATAACTTAAATTATTTATATTTAGTAAGTAGTTTTTAATTATTTTCGGTTAAATATGAACCTAGTGAAGAGATATTTCCGTAGTGGTTGCAATGAGTTGAATTTATTAAAATATGAAAATAAAGTTTTCAATATCTCGTCGCTTCCAGATTGAGAATTAAGCTGATATTTCATGTTTCTGCATAGAAAAAATTGTCAATTCATTGATCATATTCCGACTAATTTATACGAGGCACACGATTTTCTGCCTTCCATAATTCTGAGGATGTTTTTTGTACGAATAGAACTTTGCATAGCAGTTTTTATATTCGTTCGTAGAATGCGAGTATTTCGAATGTCGATAGTTTGCATTTGCATGCTTATGCGACTTGCATTTGAATGTCTTGAAATTGAGTAGTACCTTTTTGATAAAGTATGAAATTATAATTGTAATATAAGTATACATATATTCATAAAATTGTGCATGAGGATATCATATTATTACGTGCATAATACTTCTGCTATATACCAATTACTGCTTATATTGCAGGTATAGCTTAAGCTTAATGTACTTGTATGATATCATATACTTATAATATAATAATAATAATACCCTCCGGCCGTATTCGGCCATGGCGGCTGATCTTACGATCAGCCAGGTACGCAGGATATATGTATTATAGTGCACATGTGAGTGCGCAAGCGCAGGTGCACTCCCTATTCCTTCACTCTCATAATTCGATGGGACAGCAGACTGACACGACCGTAGAGAGATCAGGCGCAGGACCAACGGCTTAACGTGCCTTCCGAAGCACGGAGGAGCTCGGGTGAAATTTTTCGGTCACCCATCCGATGACTGGCATCTGCAAACGTTGCTTAACTTTAGCAACCGCAGGCCGAGTGCGCTAACCACTGTGCCATCGAGCTCCTCAATATAATATACTTTGGTATTAAAAAGTGATAAACTTTTGAGCCCATAACAGCTTGATGTAATATTAAAGTCTCCACGTAAACATTAACCATATCTTTTAATTTTATTCGATTAAGTGTTATCGGTGCTCGTTAACTTCTTAAGATAATAATTGATGATATATTATTTTATTTCAACATGAGCATGAGCGGTGCAGCACTGTTTTGAAAACATAAATTAGGTCATCAGGTTGACAGGTGAATCTAGGTATAGATGGAGCCATATCGCCTTGGTAACCGGCATATTATTTTCAACTTAAAATGACACTTATGTAAACACAATGTTTACATAAATCTTATTCCATATCTTTGTAACATTAAAATATATCTTTCTGCATTTTTCACAATATCATGGCATGCTGCAGTATTTATTTATATATATAGCAAAGATAGCATTATGTTTGTGTAAACACTTTCAATATTCTACCATGTCGATACAAATATGGCTTATTTAGAAGTTTACTTGTGTGCAAGTTGTCACTGATCAGTTATTGACTGGTATACTTATTTATTAATTGTTATTTGCAATTATCAGCTCATGAGCGGCGATTACTGGCACAAACACGTTAACCGTTATTTATTTATTGTGCCTATATATGTAGGTAATATTTAATTAATGCAATACTTAAACATATCCGTCATTAAGGGTTGATGTTGAAACGCGCTTGTTTTTGTTTTAATAAAAAATCCCGCGCATTTTATAACTTTATGCGCGGTTAAATCTGCGGTCAAATCCGCTTTCAAGTTTTATTTAAATATTGATACAAATAATTTTATTTACGATGGATATTAATCCTGATGCGAAAATGTTTTGTGTGCATAAAAGTTAAGCAAATAACATAGACGATGTTTTTCTGTTTTCTGTCAAAACATATTTGGGCTCTTGTGTTTGGTACCAAAGGGATCACAATTTTTATTAAGTTAGTTGTGAAGATGTACATACATAAACTTTCAACTGTAGCATAACGATATACATACGACGTAATACATACTATGTGTTAATAAATGAATTTAAAATAATCCCGTCGTGGTGTCGTTTGTATGCGAACTAGAGGAGTTTAATAATACTTCGGTTTGTAAAATATAAATTAAATAAATTATTATAATTTAAGTCGAATATTAATATTGTAGGGCCCAACAGTTATTGATTGTGCAATCATCGCTTAAAAGTTAATCATAAAACGAAGATAATGATATCCCATGTCGCCGGCAAAACTTTCAAGTGCGCTGTCTTCCTTTTCGATTTTTGACGGAGATATGAAAAAAGTTAAAGAGTTTTTGGGTTCATTTTAAAGGATCTTATCAAGAGATGACAAACATGACAAATTTATTACCGTGGGTTGAAATAAAACGCTAATGCGTCGACTAATATAGAAAGATAACATAAAACAAGACATTCGGTTATTTAATGACAATTTATAAATAAGCGGGGAATTTGAGTGGAGCCGAAAGTACGGCCGGGTCGCTCATTTGATAGCCCATTTCGATTTTTAGTACTTATAAAGTACATCCCAAAAGTTTCTTACGGTGAGCTTCTACGACAGATTTTATGCAAATTATGGTAAGTTGACATTAAGTGGGGGAACAAACTGTGTCCATGTTTTACTACTTTACTTACGAAGCCCCTCTGCGTAGGCTTTATTAAAACACATTTATGCAAGATTTTTTGGTATGGCATAGGTAAACATCAAATTTTAATTTGAATTGGGTTTAAAGTAAAGCCTTTTTATTGTATCGGTGGCTGATTTTGTTGAGTAACGTTAGTAATTAAACAATTATAGACTTGTGATTTTAGATCCCCTTCGATGATTGAATAATATTGGCTCAAAAACAGCACTAGAAAGATTGACAGCAATACGAGTAATCTGTTATTTACTATTTTTGACTGTAGTGGATTTGCATATTTGTGGAATAAGAAGAATTACTACGCAATCAAGTACCGAACCAGTTTATAAAAAAGTATACGTCGTTGCTACCCTGTTGACCAATTGACGTCACCAAGTTCGTAGATTGGCATCCAAAATGAAGCTTTACAGCCATCTGGATATGCCTACCCGACCGATTTCAAAGGCACTTTTACTGACCAGTCATTCGGACCCCTCCAATCTTCTGTATTCCGTACGTTTTCATACTGACGCGTGGTCCGTGGTAGTTCATTTGTGCCTGGCCGCAATAGCAGTGAAGACATAAGTGCCCAATTAGCCCGTTTTGTTTGCTGGCTAGTACGGGACAGTTTAGCCTTTTTTCAAATAAATGACGGCCGCTGTATTGGCTAATTGACTGTATGTGTAATGGGAAGTGCAAACAGAGATTTATAGCTTTGCAACCGTGCGCCTCTGAATATTTTTATTGGTAACATTTTCTGTTGATATTTGTGAGTATGCAACGTTTAATCGTATTTGATTGCAAAATATAACGTAGTATTATTATGCACGAGTTATTTTAGATAACGTTAGTGTTTAAATAGTCTTCTAAAAAAATTATAGTATTAATTAGTTCAGGCCCTAAGCCCCAGTTCGATTAAAACATTTAACGCACGTATAATCCGAGCTGTGCTTATTGAAGTCAAGCTTTTTAGCTTCGGTATAAATACTCGAAAATACCTACAGTAGTGCATTCTAATTTAAAATAGCTACTGGCCACTTAACCTTAGGTTAATTGCCTGCTCATGCGACAACTGAACTGACGTACAAAAACGTTGTTATTCAGGTTTATGAATGACTAGCTTTCCGCCCGCGGCTTCGCCCGCGTGGAATTTCAAGCAAACAATTTTTTATTTTCGCGAATATTAATTTTCCGGGATAAAAAGTACCCTATTATTTAATCTGGACTTCTAACTTTACGTTTGAAAAATTTCAAAGCGTTCGGTTTAGTAGTTACGTATGGCGTGAAAGCAAAACAAACAATCAAATAAAAGAACCCACTTTCCGATTTATAATATTAGTAAGGATTACATAGCAATAGGCCTCAATCGTCGATTTATTTAAAGAATCAATGTTACAATCCGTATTGACGTAAAGGCAAATACTTAACACAAAACGAATTAGTAAGTATTCGCTCCCCACACTCCATTGAAACGTCGATTGAATCGAAATCAACAATGGCTCCTCGATGGATTCGTCGAAAGGGAGCGAATCAATAAGGAAATTAACAATGAGTTCGTTGCACCGCTCATAGAAATCGTTCATTTCCTCTGCAGTTGGATCTGTAGCAAACAGTGCGGTAATGACACGACCATGGTGCCATTCCCATTGGCGCGGCTATTGCGACGGCCAGTGGGCCGGGTCGGACGGGAATCCCAATGGCTCCCGGTATTAGCTCGTTCCATGCCTCGTGTTTTCAGTTCAGGATTAGCTAGTCTTGATTGCGTTCTCCTTTTAAAGCATTTTGCGCGGGTTTACGCACATTGTGTGGCGAATGAAACGGTTTTATGACCACTACGATTTTAACCCCGGTACTGCGCCACTTACGGCCATTATTTTATTGCAGGATTTTACAAGTGTCATCTATACTAATATATAAAGCTGAAGAGTTTGTTTGTTTGTTTGTTTGAACGCGCTAATCTCAGGAACTACTGGTCCGATTTGAAAAATTCTTTTTGTGTTGGATAGTGTATTTGGCGAGGAAGGTTATAGGCATAGTATATATCTATTATTTTATCCCAAGGGGATGAAAAAGGGGATTAATAATTGTATGAAACTTTGTCAATTTTAAACCGATTGGGCTGGGACTTTGCATGCATAAAGCTACTATGTCATAAAGATCCCCTTAGAAAGGATTTTTATATATTCCACCCCAAGGGGATGAAAAAGGGGATTAATATTTGTATGAAACTTTGTCAATTTTAAACCGATCGGGCTGCGACTTTGCAAGCATTAAGCTACTATGACATAAAGATCCCCTTAGAAAGGATTTTTATATGTTCCACCCCAAGGGGATGAAAAAGGGGATTAATGTTTGTATGAAACTTTGTCAATTTTAAACCGATCGGGCTGGGACTTGGCATGCATGAAGCTACTATGACATAAATATCCCCTTAGAAAGGATTTTTATATGTTCCACCCCAAGGGGATGAAGAAGGGGATTAATGTTTGTATGGAACTTTATAGGTATAGTATTATACCTACGTTTGCGGAAACCGGAAACCACGCGGACGGAGTCGCGGGCGGCCGCTAGTCATTAATATATGTGAACTTTGCTACCGCCAGCGGGATGTATGCAATTTATTTATAGTGAGATTTGTTAATCTCTGTTGAGAATGTAAATAATACCAAAATACCTATTGTATTTTGGTATTATTTACATTGAAGTGGGGATCATGCTATACTGAATTGTTTTGTATTTTATTTAAATTATGAAATTACTAGAAACCTGTTTTACATTTAATAAAGAAATAACTTTATCGATATACACGGCTGGATAATCCAACCAAATGGCGCCGAGTGACACATTTCGTCCAGCACTCAGGCAGTATCGGGAGGCATCAGATTTCAATTTGTCGGAATTAATAATGGTTCAAATCCGATTCGAGGCTGACCACACAAACAAGCGGTAATAAACGGCCCGACCCACGGCGGTATCATGTTTGCGATGCACGGAGAACTTAATAACGGCACTAATTTCAGCTGGATGCACTTTAATAAGCTAACCTTTCGGATATGTAATCAAAGCTAGTAAACTGGGGCAAAGCTTCAAAGATTGCTTGATTTTAGTTTATGATTTAATTTCTAGTTCGTTGACGTATGTACATATTTGGTAGTGCCATGACACTTTGCACCAGAAGTAGCAGACTCGAAATTATTAAATAATCAAAATATTTTTTTGTTTTGATTGTATGCATTTAACTTTTTTTGACATCTATCCATATAACCATATCATAGACATAGGAAGAATATTTTTTCTTACAGCGTCATCTTGGTTGGAGCTAAGCAAAGGCCCTTGTGAGCATCAGCCCTTTAAGTAGGCCTTACTATACGTGTTAGTAGATTAGATTAATTGACACATAATTTACGAGCTTTATTAGGAAGTAATTGGTAAGATCTTTACCCGTGCATAATTAAAGCCTAATTAATTATTATAAGTGATTGAGTATAAGGACTAACAGATAGCAACTGTCGATATTGATTTAGTTTCAAATTACGTGTTTATTTTTTATACACAATCTACAAAAATCTTCTTAACTAGTATGCATAGTTAATCAAATAAAAAACGAGACATTGATCTATAATATCTGTATGTGAAGAAAGCAGGAGAGGTACTTACTTTACTCTATGCTCATCTGAACAACTGATCCATAGAGTTCCAACTATTGAAAATCACCCAACGCCCATTCAGAGGCAAATACGATACTCGCTGGGCCAATGTTTGTCAACGTTCTCTGTTCTTCAAACAGAACTGGTCTAGCCAATTACGGCGGCAAGCTAAGCGTATCACCGGCCCACGTCTTGCCTAATTATGACTGGTATTAATTACTAACGTAGCCACTAATTGATCTTCATTTTGAAGCAATAGTCTTTTGTTACTAACATCCGTACCCGGCTTTAAGCCCTAAGACTAATTAATTATTGCTGATATTAATTAGCTAGTCACTAATTGATCTGTGTTTTGAGATCGATCGCGTCTGTTCATAATTGTTTCCCCGAGTACTCCAGTCGGGCTTTATAATGAGAGTGAACTACCGCATAATGAGCCAAGCTTATAATATTTCGTAGTTTTTTTTTCTTTTTGTTTTGTACCTACCTCTTGTGAATGTTCAACAGCTCTAAATATGTCAATAATTTGTTGAGGTTTTAAAGGTAATTTTAATACAATCCTAAAGTTAACACGTCATATAGAAAAAGTTTTAGCACTTGGAGGGTATTGATGTCTGTTTTGAATATTGCCCTTTAAGAATTCGTTTTCAGCAATTAATACGATCTGTCATACTTAAATTCGTACTATTCAACAGTCGCTGTTGCTAATTTTAAAACAATCTGCAACATCGCAATGTCTCATAACTTTAGCCGTCACTAGCACCTAAAGACGTATTATAAAGGTCGGAGAAATGCCTCTGATTGAATCCTTTAATCATACCAACTGCTTATCTTTTCTGAGGATACTTTTTAAATATGAGTCACGCTCAATAATATAATGTCATACATTACTAGTAAAGTATAGAGTAGTAAAGTATCAGCCTATAAATGTCCCACTGCAGGGCAAAGGCCTCCATCATTTGAAATCATGTTTTCGTTACAAAGATGGGTTTTGGCTTAATCACCACGCTTGCCAAATGCGGGTTGGTGATCGCAAACCCGGGCTGTGTTCAGGAAAATCAACACAAAGTTTGCCCGACCTGGGAATCGAACCCAGGACCTCGAGACCAAGGCCCGGTACTTAAACCACTAGACCATCGAGGCGTTTTAAGTCGGCCATAAGGAGTAATTTTCTACTGAGTTCCTTTAAACTAGTTAAATTTTAATTATAAAGGATTGGGAAGCCAATTTGTTATGGCTTTATATTTAGCTGGAAGCTGCCATTTTCATAGTTGATTAAGATTTGCTTTTTCACGGGGCAAAGTGTACGTTAGCCGGTATGAATTTCTTAACAGCGAGACAAATCTCGAAACACGATTTATTAATTTCCTGGGAATTCGGTGAACCGATAAATGTTTTAGATTAGTGAATACAGTAAAATGGTCTTGCCTTTTAAAATTTAGTGAGAAGTTAAATTTTGCGATAAAGTGGTTAGATTTAATTTTTCAATTATACTGGTTCATTAGAGCGTTGAGCGTAAGTAATTATTTGAATGATTTCTTTGGAGC
Source organism: Nomophila noctuella (assembly GCA_958496325.1). Classification (NCBI taxonomy): domain Eukaryota; kingdom Metazoa; phylum Arthropoda; class Insecta; order Lepidoptera; family Crambidae; genus Nomophila; species Nomophila noctuella. The sequence continues at coordinate 8,521,281 of OY292486.1, read as the reverse complement.
TTTAAATAAATACAGCTATTGTTGGTGATTACAGTGCTTGAGAACGATTTTAAGAAACGTTAAATGACACAAATGTTCAGTCACTTATTGACAACAAAAGTATTAATTCAATATAAATACTGATAAAGTATGAATTTCAATAGAAAATGTACAATACTTTGGCCCAGTGAAAGAAATAAATTGTGTTTTATTCTAAACACAGGCTTCCCTACGAATCGTACCAGAGCGTCTTGTAAAACCTTAGTAAACCCAACTCAATTTGAGCCGCGCGGTCGGTCCGGCCTCAGATCACAATCGCTAAACTATTACGCCCGCCTTATTTATATAATCTAACTATTTGTGAGGGACAAACACCCGTGGTGTTATTCCCCTTTTAGATTCTCGTAGTGCAGCGTTTTCCCGATGCGTTGCTGTTTTCGTCGGAGAATATTTAGGTAGTGTTTTTGGTGTTTCCGTATTATATGACTTTATGGAGATTGGACCTCAAGCGACAAAATTATTAATGTTGAATTTACTTCACCACACCACCAAGGCATCTTGTATTAGTATAAATAGCGTTTGTTAAACGTTTTCTATGTATTTTATAACTCATATAAAGAAATTAAAAAAAAAAATGCTGTCGTCTGGTTTACGCTATAATTTGATCATGCCAAAGATGTCCAAGGATATCTTAGTTAATAGGAATATTACTTTTAGATCCAGTCACTTGTTATTGTAACTCATTTAGACAGGTAACTAAAGGTTACGTGACACGAGTTCACTTTGTAACGCGACGCCGGCGTCTACTGAACCAAAATAATGACGTACAGTACAAATAACTAGTTTATTGTTAGCTAGCTGGAAAGTTCAACTAATTAAATATTATATCTTGATTTTATGCTGAATGTTATAAATGTAACATTTCTAATTTTATTAGAACAAACATGATATGAAGTCATTGTAATAGTTATGAATTTATATGCCGCATAGGTAACTATTTGATTTAAATACACAGTCAAGTTCATGCTGTGTATTTTGGTCTAAATGGAGATTCGAACAAACGACAAGATACAAAGTAAATGAACAATCACACCAAGACAGCTAAAGCTGTATCGTAAAGTGTAAAAAAACATTATATAAAAAATTACATACATGGTCTGTTCTGCTGTTCTGTGGCGAATATTCGGTCCAAATTGAATCGACATTGGATATCATTGCGTCAAACGGAACGCTCGCCAACAGGTTGCGTTTCAATCTGCCCTTCTGTTGTTGAGTGCGCTGTTTGTTGCACTCCATGTAAGTACTTATTGGTCCAGGCTCGTGTGTCACTAGACTCTTATAACTGCTGTAGTGTACAATACACAAAAATGCGATTTAGTTTTACAATATTCGATAGGCATCATACCTTCAATAGTGAAGAGTTTTCTATATTTTCTGTCTAACTTGTACTCCTAAAACATAAAATAAATTTCCTCTCTCCTTGAAACATAATAAAAACACGTAATCTATATCGAAAAAAATAATGTTTTTAAGCAATAATGTAAGAAGAAAACGACGACATAGTTATGTAAACGATAGCCGAACAACAATGTAAGCATCATAGAGCAACCCGACAAAAACTATCCTCAGAAAATAAGGAATGCAATCTTCTAGTAGAATCAGACAAATAGGGTATCTGCAGTGACCAATTCAAATTGTAGGAACGGCCGGGCTGAACGGGGGATGGAATCCAATCAACGAAACTAGTTTCACTGATGCCTATCACTAAAGTTTCACATTCAAAGATTTGTTTCTCGAGATTAAATCAAAGGCGAATTACAGTAGCGGCGAAAAAGAAATATGGTGAGTCCGGCCGCGAGGGCGGGTGTCCTGCTGAAATTGCTTTTCAATCCCTCGGACTTTGGACTTGTAAAGAAGTTATTACCTTCCAACGAGATAGCGGCGGGTCCGCCGATACGGATATATGTCTTTTTCATATGTAATATTCCTTTTTCGCGTTTTATTAATGGAAAATGTTTCGTGGGACAGTGCGGCCGGCTCTCGCCTCGATATTAAAAAGCCGCCGTCTACTTAGTCGGCTTCTTTTATGAGATTGTCGTAAAGTAGTTTATGTTTCTTGGGTTAGCGAGATGTTTGTCCGTTTAGCATTCGCCTTATGGCATCGTCTTATTTGATTTTAGTTGCTGAGAAACAGTTTGGGATTATTGTTTCCTCAATTGTAGTTTTATATTACTTTATGTTTCTTTATTTCTGTCTTATGGATTTTACTATTGAATAAAATAAGCGGTTATTCTGCATTGGATAAACTTTGTTAGTCATGATAACTAAGAACTATGCACGGTCGGTAAACGTAGGTACTATGTTTGAAAAATTTACTTCAATGCTCGCATTTATTTGCATTATGTATTATATTTGGTAGCTCACATTTGGTTTCCCATGCCAGAGCTGACGTTTGTTGGGGAAGAATGCACGGTTTTCGGGAATCACTATTTTAAAATTTCCCGTTACAGATACTATCTTTCACATTCTACGAAACCTTCAGTTCATAAAATTAAATATTGTTGGCTTGCAACGAATGTTCGAATATTAAACAATACTCTCGTTTCCAGGAAGCGTTTGTTTTATACAATTCTCGTATTCCCAGTGTCCACCGCACCAATATTTCCAGATATTATAATCAAAGCGAGTTTAACAATAGTATAATAAGCCATTTCACAGTATTCACATTCGTTTTATCTGCTTTGTGTAGATGTTCTACTATGCAATGCCCGTTTGATAATGTTGCCTCTAATTAAGTCCACTACACCGATGTTTGGAATTAATTAGTGTATTGTTTAATTGGCATCTCTTGTTATCTGTTTGTTTCGATTATTATTTATTCATTAGTAGTATTTGTGAAAGCTTCAACAGTCTGTGTGACTAATATACTATTCATATATTTGTTTTGTATGTATGTAACATTATTTAGTGGTATTTAGTTATTGGAATATTGTTCTCATCTTTGAGCAAGGGCAATCTAGTAGTAGCTTTCCTCTTTGGATCGCATCCACCGAAAAGCTATACGTATTGTCGAGCGCCGAGATGTTTCAAAACGGCTTGATCCTCTGGCTTGATTTGCATCCTATATCGCTTAAACTATGAGGAGTGCTCCGAGGAATTTTTCGGATTTATACCTCCCACATCTTTTCGCCATCGTTCAACGCGACAACAGTTTCATCGTCACGTCTTAGATAACTGGCAGTCTACGATTTTGCGTTTCTCTAGAAACTTCCTGCCTCGCACAACCAGATTGTATACATGGAATAAACTGTCTCCCGAGGTATTTTCGGACAGAAACGCGACGTCCTCACCTTCAAGAAAAAAGATCTCCCTTTACTCCCTTCTGAAAGGCCGCCTACTCACTTATTACTCCTCTGATGTTGCGGATGTCCATGGGCGGCGCTGATTGCTTACCGGCTTACTAACAGGATTCCGTTTTCCCGTTTGCTGCCTACTTCTATAAATCAAATGTAATAAATTCGTCAAAACATAACAATAAATATTGTGTAGGGTAAAGCATTAGGTTGTACAAATTTGAAAAAAGACGCGTTATAATAGTGTTTTAAACATCTCTTTTAAAATGTATAAAACGCGTAATTATTATTTAAACACATGCAACGCAGGTTATTTAATACTTGAGGTTGAGTTAGTTTGCCAGGAACCTTTAAAAATTGGCTTATATTCGTGGGCATATCGTGCCGGGAACAACAATGAAACGATGCTAATAAAACCATAAAACAGATATAAAAGATCAATTAAGAAGTAACAACCAAACAACATATTGTTCAATTGTATCGTTCTCAAATGCGTCCAAATTGTTATTGACGACGCTAATTCCACCATTGTGCGCGGTAACACTTGTCAACGACAGAAGTATCGGGCGATCGGACATTGTTTACGTAAATGTACGAAGAAAATATGTAACCGAATATCCGTGATCGTATTTCTCGTTATAATCTTCGTTGTATTAATTACACAGTTCAGTTGGTTAAATCAATGCTAAAAAATAATATTTTCTGTTTTTTTTCATCATCAGTCATCAGTTAGAAAGTAAGTTTTAATAGTTTTCAATAACCCTACTTACAATGAAGTTGTGTTACTCGTCTGTTCAGCTATGTTGCACATCACAATTATTAATATATGGGCATAGCAAAGCCCTTAAAATGTTGTTGAATTTGATGTTCCAACGTCGGTTGAAATTAATATTCAACCGACGTTGAATTACGCAAATATAATGTTGATTATATTTGCGTAATAAAAACTACCACCATCAAATGAAATTCAATCATACCCGTGATACGATTATATCCGTAATGTGACACGGAACAGCACTAGCGGCCGTCGGATTGATTACACCTGTCCATCACTATTAATAGAATATTGTGCGTGATTCAATTGAATAGACCACCATTGTCGAATTAGCCGCGTATGTTTCGTACAGACTATATTGATTTTGAATATTTAGTAGCCAATTTGGACTGTGTTAGTATTGTGATTTTGAAATGAAGATATTGTGTGGAAATTGGAATATCCTTAACTTTGGGGTATTAATACTTAGAGTAATATACGAGTAGGCTTCGTTATGTAGGAATATGGTACATGGTAGTTATTTCTATTATTACCTTAGATATTATACAATTTTTCAGTTCTCAATTAATGAACTGTATCAGCCTCAAGGCCATTTTATATATATTAGCCATCAATACATTTTTGCACTGCAGTGACATCACAAGTTAGTAACACTACGCTAGTAGTCAATAAAAGAGCTTTAACAGTAAAACAAACAAGGTGAAGTTTAATTACCGTGAAAAATATTCGTGCGACCCGTCTGGTTTGACAGAAAGTTGAATGGTCGGGCCCCCGTAGTTTTTCTGTGCAATTGGCCACGAATGTGTTCCAATGATGGCCCAATATTTGTTTAGAATGTCGTACACATCTGTCCGACGGTGTGTTTACACAGCTGGGTTGTTTGTTTGTGTGGCTACTTAATTGAGAGCTTGTTAAAATGGTACGGTGGATTAAGCATGCTGCGAGATTTACAAGTCGTCTTCAATAGCTACGACGTCAATATCTAAATATTGGTTTTATTTATAGCCCATTTAGTATATAAAAATGTAAGAAAGGCGGCTTCAATGAGTTTTTTTTGTGAAAAATGCTTTATTTCAAAGAATGTTTTAATGGAAATTTTAAAACTCTGTTCCACAGTGGGAGTTAAAAATGTAAAGTAAATTATTAACTTGTTTTTGGTTGTTTTCAGGTAATTACGGATTACTATTCATCTAATGGCAGATTACGTGATCAACATTGGGCGTAATGTAAGAACTTAGTAGTAAGAGTTGTAGGTACCTAGATTTTTTAAAATTGGAAGGCACTATTTTAATTAAGAAAGAAAAATATCAGATATGAAAATATTAGCTGAAGTAACTGAACCATCTCGCTTTGGAGTGGATGGCCCGAGGAAATGTGGACATCCACCCAAAGTCTTTAAAGGGTAATATGGTGCTCATACTGGCCCTCTGGGCTTCAAAGTGTGCCAGTTCATTAGAGTCTCAAGGAAACGGTACCCAGGGTTGTGGAGTTATTTTACCCAGGTTTTTCAATGTATGGTTCGGTTTTATGGCAAAAAATGAAATAAAAAATACGTAAAATTGTGTTCCATTCATAAAAATATTAGTTAGTAGTTTTCGACCGCGGCTTTGCCCGCGTTATCAAGATTCCTGTTTTAATTCCTGGGCATTTTATCGGTATAAGAAGTATCCAATCACCTAAGTCAGCCCATACCCTGCCTGTATACCAAATTTCCTCAAAATCCGATTAGTAGTTTCAGCGTGATTGACGGACAAACATCCGAACAAATAAACTGTCATATTTATAATGTTAGTAGTAACATGATAAACATGTTTGAGCTGAAACAGCGTCACCCGTTAAGAATACACAGCGGTGCTCGGTTGCTAGAGTATATTAGGGCGGATGATCATCCAGGTAATTAATCCACTCAGCCGCTTTGTGCCAGCCAGCGACCCGCCTGGCTCACTGGGCTTCAAACTGTGCCGGTTCATTAGTGTCTCAAGCTAACGGTACCCAGGGTTGTGGAGACATTTCACCCAGGTATTTTAATGAATGGTTTTATCGCAGAAATGTCCTAAAATCACGACAACAAGTATTAAATAAATAATAATAATATTTCACCACATTACATACATTGATCTCAATCCATTTTAAACAGCTTAAGCAGTGTTTAACAGACATTAGAATCAACAGTGGTATTACAAATATACTTAAATAGATACATAGAACACCCAGACCAGGACAAACAGAGTAATGTTGAATAGAATTTAATAATCCGTTTTTTTCATCATCATCATCGGTGTATGTTTGACTACAATCGGGACCATGGAGTGACAAGGAACTATTCGTCAAATGTTGTTAAAACTACTGTTGTTTTATAAGTAGTCGTTATGAGTGTTATTCCAGTCTTAAAGTTTAAATTAAAGGTTAAATTGGTTCGTAGTTGTTTTCTGTTTACATTTCTTATTTCAACATTAACTTTCATCATGTCAGTGTTTAAACATCCATTCAAAATATATGATAACAGCTAATGAACCTAATTATGTAATATTGTTGGTTATTAATTACACCTAATAACAATTAATTTCATCATTGATTTCAACAAATTAATTAAATTCTTATTAGCCAGTCGTATCTACAGTATATTGTAGAGGTCGGACTAAAATATTGTTTTTGACACACCTAATTAATAATGTGCTATTGTTTTGTATCAATAATATAAACAATTTTAATAAACAGTGCAGTTAATTAACTTTGATGAATTTATTGCAATTACATGCTTAATTAGTTCTGTTAAAATATTGTGGTTTTGTTTCTATAAAACTTGTTAATTTTAGTATTCTAGTCGTAGCGTTCAATTTTAATTACATACTAGCGGCCCGTCACGCGGTTTCACCCGCGTCCCGGGGGAACTACTTCCCGTACCGGGATAAAATATAGCCTATGTTACTCTGGGTGAATGTAGCTTTCCAACAGTGAAAGAATTTTTCAAATCTGCCTAGTAGTTTCGGAGCCTATTCAATTCATACAAACAAACAAACAAAAAATCAAACCTTTCCTCTTTATAATATTTGTATAGATTTATCAGTAGCTACCGTCAGCAGCATAGTATTACGACTTTTAGTTAAAAAATAAGTAAATGGTTGCCATCGTATGAAAATGATGGTTACACCGGAGATTTCTGGCAATTATGACAAATAACCTATTCTATTAGGATACATGTGAGTTATTCGATTTATGATAGTAGTACGAGTAACACAAATGCACGGGCACAATTTAAATATCTAACTCCTTAATAGCCTTTATTCTTATAAGTCCTCACTTATAAGAATTGTTATTTTTCTGGATTCTTTTATGTGCACTGTGCACAAATTAATTAAAAGACAAACCCAAAGAGTGTCCAACCTCTATCGAACATCATCGGAGGTCTAGTATTACTTCATGCACTGTGAATTCGACACAATCTCGTCACCAATATTTCAGGCAGCCGGTCTGCGGGACCGACAGCAATCAGTAAGCATCAGGTAGGTCGCAACAAGCGATCGCATTACACCGCGATTAGCTGACTCTGTAATGCATGTTATGCTCTCAATTAATCAGTGACGCGCAATAGACGCGCCAGGGCTGCTCACACCATGTTTAGTTTTGAAGGTTTCGAGGGTTTGACTTTTATTCGTACTCGCTATGAACGATGACAGACTGACGCAGAGGTTCCTTACACCTCATGGTTCAGTGTCTCTCTATCATGACTGTCCACTCCAATTCTAAATCCAACATTTAGTCCAGTAGTATTATTCAAGGTCGGCTCAGCAGTGCCACATCTACTGTGAATTCAACACAATCTCGTCACCAATACTTCAGGCGGCCGGTGCGCGCCGAGTCAGCCGGTCTGCGGGACCGACAGCAATCAATAAGCATCAGGTCGATCGCAACAAACGATCGCATTACACCGCGATTAGTTGCCTCTGTAATGCATGTTATGCACTCAATCAGTGACGCCCAATAGACGCGCCAGGGCTGCTCACACCATGTTTAGTTTAGGAGGTTTCATGGGTTTGACTTTGATTAATAGTCGCTATGGACGATGACAGACTGACGCAGAGGTTCCTTATACCTCGTGGTTTAGTGTCACTCTATCATGACTGTCCACTCCAATTTTAAATCCAACATTTAGTCCAGTAGTACTATTCTATGTCGACTCAACAGTGCCACATCTACTGTGAATTCAACACAATCTCGTCACCAATACTTCAGGCGGCCGGTGCGTGCCACAAAACCGGTCTGCGGGACCGACAGCAATCAATAAGCATCAGGTCGGTCGCAACAAACGATCGCATTACACCGCGATTAGCTGCCTCTGTAATGCATGTTATGCACATAATTAATCAGTGACGCGCAATAGACGCGCCAGGGCTGCTCACACCATGTTTAGTTTTGAAGGCTTCGTGGTTTTGACTTTGATTCGTACTCGCTACGGACGATGACAGACTGACGCAGAGGTTCCTTACACCTCGTGGTTTAGTGTCACTCTATCATGACTGTCCACTCCAATTTTAAATCCAACATTTAGTCCAGTAGTACTATTCTATGTCGACTCAACAGTGCCACATCTACTGTGAATTCAACACAATCTCGTCACCAATACTTCAGGCGGCCGGAGCGTGCCACGTCACCGGTCTGCGGGACCGACAGCAATCAATAAGCATCAGGTCGGTCGCAACACACGATCGCATTACACCGCGATTAGCTGACTCTGTAATGCATGTCATACACTCAATTAATCAGTGACGCGAAATAGACGCGCCAGGGTTGCCGTGCACGGTTACTTTAGAGGCTTCGTGCTGTTAACCATGATTATTCTCCATTATGAAAGATAAAGGATGGATTTAGAGGTTATCCCTTTCAGTTACTTTCCAGATGGTGATCCCCACAAACGTTTTACCCCCGGCCAGAATGCTTAATAATGCCGGTTAAGATTTCAAATATTTTTTTATGATACGATGATGGCAATTGGTTTGTCGTGATGAATCTTTTGAAACCTACACCTGACGTGATGTTTCCCAAACGTTTACGTTCTTCAGTAGTTCCCATTTTGAGGCAGTATTTTAATTGGCTAGCTCGGAGGCGCCTACATATGAATGCACACGCGTGATTTAGATTTCATAGTTTATTCGCACTGAGCAATTGAGCATGATAGAGTTGGCATCCCTAATTCGTACTAAACCCATTGGAGATTAGGCTCGATGCGATTCGTTTAATTTAACATGTTTAGTGGGCTTCGTCCGCCGTTAATCATTGAAATACTACGGTATTTCAACATGACCAATTAATTAGGAACGATAGGCTGCGATTCTCGTCTCATTTAGAATGTTAACGGTCGATAACTAGCTTTGAATTGTAAAAAATATTCATCTTATTACTAGTTTTGGGTAATTCTACACTGCACTGAGGGTTGTTTCTGGGCAGTTAATGACTGGTAGGTGAACATCCTTCCCAGATCTATATTTATTTTGAATCCTTAATATATATAACAAACTATAAATTATATTTATAAGACGTTACCATAAAAAATATTTGCAATGTAGACTATGTCTCTCAAAAAAAGAGAAGTGCAAGTAACAGGCAGTATCCATATTTATTTATTTTTTTCTAAAGTGCATCTTTATTGTTTTCATTGTCAAGCAGTTGTTTCATAATACTAATTTTCATCCATTTTGGCATTTGTAATATGTAGTAGTTGGATTTCTACTAGTATTACTGTCAAAGTCAAGATTACCCGTACCTTAGTTAATTCGGAATATTAGCTTACAGTTGCCTGAATCACGGGAGGTAGGTAGTAGGTATTGGCTCCGCATCGGTTAGGCAATGCACCAATAATACGCTCAATTAATTAGCACGACTGACGTGTTCCACGTACTTACCTAATTAATGTCCCACCGAGCAACAATGCCCTTGTTGTTATAGTGCCACTAACTGCCACTGATTGGGTTACCTCACAAACAATGCAGACTAATGCATGCGTAATTTTATTACGGCTTTCATACGAAGGAATATCAATTAATGATTAGCTCATGCTTTAGCTGTGGTGTAGCGATAATTGACTCTAATAACATCGTGTAGGTTTATTCAGACGAGTATTGAGAAGTTTTTTTCCGAGGTAGTTATTATGATACATATTATAACAGCAGTTCAAAGACAATTGTAAAAAAGACGTAGCTACTAAAATTATACTAGTTGCATACCTAGTACGAAATTACGTACACATGTATGTGCATTATCAAACAAATTTTTACACGTGTCTTAATATATTAGCACGCGTTAATTTTAACAATGTAGGTCGCTAATATTAAAATGTATGTCAATTCGTACATATCTCAAGTATAAATATTCGTGACAATTTTTTAATCAAGACCTCAATTTATGATAAAATACACGTGGAAGCAATAACAAACGATACGCAAATATTTTGCACTTACAAGTTTTTAAATTAAATAAGTTATCGATAATAACCATACGGGCTCGTGCACCCTGCCAAAACCAATCGTAACAATAGGGTGCCGAGACGACAGTTCAGAATGCATTCACGTCTCAAATTGTTCGATTCAGTCGCTTACAATGCCAAATTAATATTATTACGACTACAATATAACGTCGATAAGTCAGCCTCGGGTCGAAATCGGAGGGACGAGGGGAGCAATTTAGCAGCAATTTTAATAATAAGTCCCTGGTATTTCTATTATATCTGGGCGGCGATCAGGTGGGCCGCTCTAGGGGTTTAATAACTCACGATTAGCCTATTGGAATCGCTATGAATGTTTGCTATTTTTTCCATATTACCCCAGCCCACGCCACGATTGAATTAAAATTTAATTTGATCTCATGTGAAATGATGGACTAAAATTTTAATGAAGACTTCTTGAATTATTTTTGGGCGTTCGTGCGTGTCTATTAATTTGCCATATCTTGAGCGGTATGCGGTTGGAGCATTGATTATTAATTTCGTAACAGCGGTCAACTGTTGATGCTAAAATTTAATTGAATGAGCACATTCGGTCAACTGGTATTTATATTTGTTTGAAATATAACATAACTTTAAATCAATGAATATTTTGGTCTAGTTATGTAGTTTTCGAATTTTTAAATGTATGTATGATTACTCGTTTTATTAATTTTAGTACTAAGGCCTTTCGTACTGGGTGCTGTTACTTTTTATTGAAAAACAGTATTAAACCGTCTTGTTTTAGAAACTAAGAGAAACCTTCTCGTAACTAACTACATAAAAAGTTAATATTGCTTACGAAATAAAACTACTTTGAAACGGATAGAATCGCGGTATATTTTAATCTATGTAGGATGGTTACAGAGAAACCCGACTTACTCGTAATATTACATACTAAATAATAAAAAATACACAGACGTACCTTCAAAATGCGGCCAAACAAAAATATAAACTCCTCAAGCGCGATTCGTAAACGGAAGCTAATATCAAACTAATAAAATGATTAAAATCTCTTCCGTTTGCTAATTAAAAGTCGCACAGTTTCAACAGTATTGTGATTTTCATTATAGACAAATCACCGCGGCAAAGTGGAAATAGTTTATCGCAATAGTTAGTAGTTTATGCCTGGAGAATTTTAATTAAAAATGATAACGTGTAATGTGCAGTGCGGGGTATGTGCAGACCCCTTCGTTGGGGTTGGGGTGATTTTTAATTATTAAAATTTCTACGCCGTCGGCGGCGTTTGCCGATATTACTTTGATACGGGTTCCGGCGAGATATTGCCGGCTATTACGCGTGCATTGCGCGTGATTTGTTAATCCGATGTACATATTGTGTGCTTGTTGGGAGTTAATCTGTTGTGTTGTTTGATCTATTGTATCGAAGAAACAAAATTAAAAGTAGAGTAGGTAAACAATAAATGTTACTGTTCTCTCATATTCACCGGGACAATACTGAGTGATCTACATTATACGAGTTTCTTTGCTTGTTTGAACGCGCTAAGCCCGGGAACTACTGGTTTGATATAAAAAATATATGTTAGATTTGACGAGGAAGGCTTTCGGATACTAGGTATGTGTGCGGAAACTGGAAACCACTCGTATATTTTATTAATATATAAACATTTAACGCTTTAGGATAAAAAAAAAATGCAGAACATGATTGTCTAAATCCATTAAAAATCATGAACTCCATGCCATCGTTGTCTAGGATGTTTGTACCTCCCTCACTGTAGATTGTCTTTTCAAAAACATGTTCAACGATAGAAAACCTTTTAAAAACTCGTCGGGTACTCTTATGAATTCCATTTTAAAAGACAAACATTCGCCCGCGTAAATTACAAAAAGCGAATCCTAAACTATGTTTCCGTCGCGCGGTCCGACGCTGCCACTTGACATTTTGAATGCGTACGTTTTTATTATTCGCCGACATTCCAGTACAGAGTCGTACTAGCGAAATGAAAATAATAACGGAATGTTTTAATTTCCCTGCGAGTGACGGGTCACGTGGCTCCCCCTGGTGCAACTGTCATCGTCACTGCTTCGAACAATTAGCCTGCTCATGAGATTAAACAAGTACAAGTAGACCAGTATTTATTGTTTTTTTTTCAAGCGGCATCGGACTGACATTCAAAGCGGCGTGTGCACATTATGACAGCTATGATGAGCATGAGTAACGAATGTCGAGTTCATTCTCAAGGTTTGCTCGTGAATATATTTGTGTGATGGGCTGAGATTAATGTATGTTTTTTGCATGTCTGTATTCATAGTGTTCTTTAAATATGTTCGGGACATCTTTTGCTTTTATTGCGTTATTTAAATAACTTGTCTGCACTAATTATGATTGAATTAATGTATTGTTGATATTCATGGTTTAAGATATGACTAATGGTCTCTGGTCCCCATAAAAAATTAAGGGAAGTCTCATCCTCACAAACTGTCCATTATTATTACACAGGAAATTGTTTGCATCTCGCTTCGCGAACTTTCGCAAAATGTTTATTTGTAAACTGGTCATTAAATGAAACATGCTTAAAATTATACGGCACGTAACAGTTTAAACTGAAGTATCAATCGATGAAGAACTAAAAATAAACCGCTACACGTTAGTGCGGTTGATATTTGCAAGCTATAACAAGAATATACTCTGCAAAGATTGCCTTTACTATTTCATTTTAGGGGTTTGTGGGGGGGGGGGGGGGGGATAGCAATGTTTTGAAAAGGTTTTGGGAAATCTCCGCTTATCATTTTTTTTTACGTTTTGGAATTTGTCCGTTTAATTAAAGCATGAAACCGGAAGAGCGCACGAAAGTGTGATTTACGCGGACAAGGGATTCTGCTGTTCAATAATGTGCTGTGCGGTTTTTTGCTCTAAGGGGCCTATTGGAGGCCTTTATCCATAAGAAAAACAGAAACAAAGTTAAATAATGTGAAACTTAATTCCTTATTGAAAACTAAATTGGTAAATATCCCTTAGTGCCATTAACTAGGCCTCACTCTATTTGCCTTTAATCAAATGCGCAATCAATTTAACTGCGCATTTGATTGTCTTCCCGTTCAAACAACTCTTATTAATTCACTCTGTTTCTAAAATGATATTTCTGCGTTTCGATTAAAGTAACGCGATTGTTGATAAATCCCGATAGTCACACGAGCGGAAAATTAACTGCGATTGTGTAAGTGTCGCGATTCGTGTGGGACCCGCGTAGGATCACAATGGAATGAATTGCAGTGAGGAATGTTCAGAAAAAGTTGTTTTACGAAGCATGCATTATGTATGTTGTTCTCACTAAAATGTTAGTCTCGGTTTAAAATATGTATTTTTTCAATAAATATATCGAGTTACTAAATAAGGTGCTAAATGTGAGTATCGAATTGTTTGAATTGCTAGATTGATTCCGCTATTTAGACGGGACATATATAAATACATTCATCATTTTTAAAATAACTAGCATAAACATGAATACGGAGATCACGCACAGTTTACTATAAGTATTTTATACTGTGAAAAGGGGCAACGAGGAAAGATTAGCGCATATTCATAGAGCATAGCATAAAATAGGGATAATGAAATAGATCAAGATCAGCAACAGAATTGGATTAATTTTTATATAATAATTCCCCTTCAAATGTTGAACAATTTCTATACGTATAATAAATATAAAAGTTAGTTCGTTTGGATGTTTGTCCATCAACTACGCTGAAACTACTGAACGGATTATAATGAAGTTTATATACAGGCAGGGTATGGACCTATGGGACAGTTGAAATTCTTCCATGAGTTAAAACTGGAACCTTGATATCGTGCGCAAAGCCGGGAGCCAAAAAAACTTGTAATTAGTAAGTTTGGATAGTCGAACAAATCTTTATTGGATTGTTGGCAAATAATTGAGATGCTGTATAAAAAGACGTACTTTTTTTAATCTGCGATAAAAATTTTATGTATACTTTGTAATTAATATTCTCTTCAAAATTATGATATATCTTACTAAAATCAACAAACTAATCATACATTTAAATTAACTACTCGTGTCCTTAGAACTTAGTATCGAATGCATATTGCAATCATAAACATAATCTAACATCCAACAACACTTATCCAGAACATTATAAATATTTTTATTTTCTGACACTCGATATGTCTCAGGAGTAAGGGGCAAGAGTCTCTTACAATAGACGACGCGCAATCCGGTCCAATTAAAATTAATTAGCTACGGAACACACTCCGCAAACCGAAGCAACAAATCAACGAAGATACAACCTCGGATAATACTGCTCTGGATAAGGCTTCGCCATGGGCAAACACCGTTAAGCAATTTCAACCCTATCTGTACGAGAAAAGGTTGCAATTAAAATTATGCCTCAATGCGTTTTTAAGACAGAAATAGGGTTATTAATTTCTAATTCTAGAAATACTCGTAATATCAGTATCAGTTTGTGTATTTCACTTATTATGGAAATCGATTTCAATTGCGTAGCATTTAATGTCTTGTTTGTTATTGTTTCTTTTCAACAGATGTAGTGTACTACTTATTTCATTAATACGATCTGCTTCCATGACTATTCATTGCAGTTAGGTTATTTAAATTGTGGTTTGCTTTAATCATATCTTTATAACGCAATATTTTTTACTAGCGGCCGACCGCGACTTCGTTCCCTTGGATCGGTTTCAGCACACATAGTGATTTAATATAGCTAAAAGCCTACCTCGTCACATGGACTATCCAAAACAAAAATATTTTTTCGATTCAAACCGTCAATTCCCATGATTAACGCGCTCAAACAAACAACAAAAAAGCTCTTCAGCTTTATTATATTTTACGCGTAGTATATATAGCAAAGTTTACTTTTTCAAATACTTTTGCATTCGTTTGAAGAGCAAGCATGTTTGTAAGTTAAACAAAAGTTGTGGAGTCGACCAAATAGACAGACGTCAACCCTAAACTAGTGAATCGTAAAAATAGAAGTCAGTTCATGTTTAGAAAAGAATATATCTAGCTTATTGTCACAACTAATTGACAGCTCACGCGCCCCGCGACAAAATATTCATACGTCGTCTAATGAGCAGGTATGCGGATTGGTAACTTATAAAACAGAGGTTATTTTTGATGTCGATTTATCATTTTGACCAGAGCTATAGGGTTGTGATGCAAACTTCCCATCTATATGAAGACGCCTATAGCTTAAATTCATTTATTTTATCTATTATTAGTTATTACCCGCCATAATAAGTACCCTATCATTGAATTCGTACTACTTTACGACTTAATTTCAAAGCAATCGGTTCAGTAGGCGTTCAGTATGGCGTGAAAGAGGAACAAACAAACAAACAAACTCACTTTCCGATTTCTAATATTAGTGAAGATTAATTTATAAATGGTAAAAAAGCCAGATGTCTGTCAACCCTGACTCCAGACGGGGGCGGAGCCGCTGTTCATCATGATGATTGTCAAAATAACTTGCACTTACTTGTTTTATGATAATGATTTATGCGCCCGGTTCGAAAATAGAATTATAGTTTGGTTTAATTGTCTTTATTACTGAGAGTTCTAGACTGAGTACAAAGTCTAAACGAAACAATAAGTTTGTTTTAATAATGTTACCTCGTACTATAATATAAAGCGTGTTGGTATATGGTCATAATGTATTTATAATAAAACTACAAAAGTAAATCCATTATTTTTGTTATTTGGTAATATCTTTTTTCGCATAGTCGCCGAGGATCGGGCTAAATGGAGAGCCCTAGGAGAGGTCTATGTCCAGCAGTGGACTGTGATAGGCTGATGATGATGATGATGAAAATGTTTTTATTTTAACTAATACACAAATTTTGCCTTTAAACATCTTTCCTGTTGTCGACAATAAAATTAAATCATACTTAAGGCTTCCTACCATACAAAAACTTCTGCATATACTATCTACTCATAGTTTATTTACTGTTTTGAGGTGAGACTACAAACAAATACAGCAAAGCGATCTCATCCGCGAAATTGCAGCCAGTATTTATTTTTAAGTAGGCGAAATAGCGTATTGATTTAAGTGTCTTGTCGTGCTATAAATACCGTGGTTCCACAAATATTGCTTGCAACTGTCCTTAAAATTCGCTTGCTTTATATTTACGGTACATTTGAAGAAGCACGTAGTAATTTTGAACATATAATATTGTATGGGCTTTGTTAACTGAGAGGGCTCTTTTTTAAGGGGTATATGTTTGATAAGTAGCCACAAGTCTAAACGTAATTTAAAAAAAAATACTAATGATTGTTTTTTCCCTACCTTAATTTGGTAGATAGATGCTTGAAACACTTGCTTATGTAGATTTGAGGGTTAAAAATAGTAAATTTACTTACATTTGATCGTATTTTCTGGCCAGACTAACATTGCTTACTTGCAAAGACGATCTACTCAGACTCTTCTTTTTTATTACTGGATACTATTCTCAATTGTGTTTTCGGATCATCCTCTAGAATTAATTAAAAATATCGGTAAACTAAATGTTAACGTCAAATATTCCAAAAGTAGCGTTAATATGTGAAATCGTTAAATTTTAACACGCGATATTTGCATCAAGTCGCTGTAACGATACTATATTTGTATCGTTACCTATTTCAAGACCTGTATGGTACATCAAAACACACTGACAGACTATACCTCCACGAATCCAATACGTGTAATGGTGCACCATTCATCAGCCGGGAACATTGACGGCACGCATCCTAGGCGCAGCGGCATTAAAATGAGTAATTATAATAAAGGCTGATATGTCCCCATAATTAACTAAGCTGATGAAGAGTGCTTTGTCGCGTGGTTGCGCAGCGGAAACAGCGCTTCGCTTTTGGATGGGCTGGATTTGGGCACTCATGCTAACTTGTTTTTTTGTTAGTTTAACGTCAATATGAGGAAAACTGGAGTGTAGTGTACCTTCTTTTCAGCAGGCCATTCACGTCGAAGTGCTAGTAGGGTAAAAAAAAATTGACGTGCAAAGGAATTTCCTTGCAAATCTAATTGCTGAATACACAAATATCTTATATATCTTTATCTTTATCTTCAATAGGTAATGTTTATCTGTTGATATTTAGTTGAGTTTGAAATTATTTGTCATTGACAGTGTGTAGTACAAACTACATTTGTTAACGGATCTTTCTCCCTTCTTAATGACTACTTGTTTTAAATATGGTCTTTGATATTTTCTCCTTATTAAATTCGCTAAGCTAGAGAATGATAAGTTCTATAGCTGTCAACTTTATAATGATTATTTTATTATACTTTTTCCAATGTCTACTTCCAAAAAAGCGCTTCGAGCGCTTGCTACCCTCACGCACCCAGCAGCACTAGTGCTAATTAGACGGAGTGACAACCCACTCCTGCCATAAAGCGCTGCAGATTTATCGCCGCAGATTATTTATATTATGTTTATTAGGCCCCGCCCTCCGCGCCCTCCCTGCTTTCCCGCTAATTGAATTGCTGGGATTTTTATACGTAACAACACCTGAGGAGTTTACGACCCTCGGTTATGATGACCTTCCGTGTAATAGACTTCATTAATTCCATGTTAAATAGTCGGGTCCTTTTTCCTTAATTGTTTTAGTATCATTACAAACATCGCTTGGTAGAGCTAATATAATATGCCATTATAGACTAAAACTTTCAAAGTACAAAGTAAACTAACTAGCTGTCAGAACCTGAACCTTAGTGTAGTTTGGATCGTAAGCAAATAATAAATAATAATAAATAAATATTTCACAACATCACATACATTGATCTGACCCCGTGCTAAGTAGCTTAAGCCCTTGTGTTACAGACATCAGAATCAACAGTGGTATTACAAATATACTTAAATAGATACATATAACACCCAGACCAGGACAAACAGACATGTTCATGCACACAAATGTTTGTCCTGTGCGGGGATCGAACCCGCGACCTCTTGCGTAATAGGCAACATCTTGACCATTACACCAAGCGGGTCGTCAAAATACTTATTTCTTGTAGTGTAAACACAGGTGCACTCCTTATTCCCTCACTGTCATAGTTCGGTGGTACAGCAATATGACACCACCGTAGAGATCAGGCACAGACCGACGCGACGGCTTAACATGGCTCCCAGGAATGTATCATAATTATGTAGATTTTTTCACAGTTAGAATCAGAAACAATATACCTCGCCATGTTACGTGTAACTTTGCATTCCCAACATTGCAATTCTTTGCTCTCCTAAAACAAAATAATTCAATTGAATTCAATCTACAGCTATCTATACAATACTGATCGGGCACTATATATCGGAATCGTATCAAATTAAATCGCGCCTGAGGAGCGCGAGGCATGTGCGAATGGCACCGCGTAACAGGAATACCGCTCTGGGACCGCCGGCTTATTAACTCCTTACATTAATTAAATTATTAGAAATCTCCAGCTGGACTAATTAACGAAGAATTCCAACATTTCGGTCCACCTATCGGGCTTTAATTAAAATTGACAAAGCCACGAGCGAACGAGGGCTGTCCGCTCACCAAATATCGCCTCTATTAATGAAACGATCACTCGAAACTAATTAAATTATGGAAGTAATGGTGCGTGCAAGTGATACCGGCTTTGGATTCGGACATTTTGGTGTTACACCTGTGCGCTGGTTATTACGCTAGTTATTTTTATTTTGGCCATGGCAATAATATTAAATGTTAATTATTTGAGATTGTAGTCTTCTTGTACAGATTTTAGTGAGCTTACCGTAAGCTTTATATGCATGAGTGTTTTTGTATAGACCATGACAAACGTCGCGCATATTTTCTGTCCCAAATGCCACTTTCATAGTACCTACACGTCTGGTTTTGGTAATATAAACTTTGTTAAGTTGTATTCTTTAAGTCTGTTTATTATTGCGCGATTATCATAATGACAGACTTACCTTATGCTTACCTTATTCTTATGTCTCAAACCATTACGTGTATCCTCGGCAATTGGTAAACAATTACGTTGGACCTTTTCCTTCTACGCCAATGACTAACAATTGTCGAGGGGCCTTTTGAAACAGAATGTCAAGTGAATTGCAGTTTGTTGCATCGTCTTCGTGAATATTTTACGCGCTAGCTGGTGGGAAATTGTCCGTAAACACGAGTCAATCATTGTGGAATATTAAATTATTTGTTGTTTTGTTTCAGGTAATATATGGACATTTAGAAACAGACACATCGCACAATGATATGAAAGGGGTAATTTTTATTACTTATTTATTAAATAAGTACACTTCATTTTAATAGGGATTAATATGCAAATATCTAGTTTGGTCGTTGCATTATGAATATATCTAATAATGATTAGTAATATGTATTTTAATATAAATATGTACATCTTTCGCATTTATCAATATAGCTTTGGGCTACTACTAGAGATTATATCAGGAAGTATAGGGAATAGCTAGCTCAGCAGAGCAGCTGTTAGAGAAAGCAGGCAAACAGATCTGTAGCCTGCAGGAACATAAGCGTTCTGATATTGACGATCGATTTGGTTTACCGGTTTAAATTGGCATATATTCAGTTGCAGGTTCAATTCCCGTACAATGCAAACGTTATTTTGTATGAAAATGGTCAAAATATGTAGATATGCATGTTGGATGTGTTAGGTAGAATTTCCTCAAGAAATAGACGCAAGCGGCTATAAATTGCCTACTTTCATTTATAGTCTTAGTAACTTGTAAACGTTCTTCATTATTTTCTCAAGAAATAGACGCAAGCGGTTATAAATCACTATCATTATAGTCTAAGTGCCCCGAAGACGTTCTAAATATTTTTTAAGTCCATAAAGAGGGGAAAACTTAAAGAATCGAAGTCTAGCTGAGTTACACGGTGAAAAGATGCACAGACAGCCAGTAACCCTTTATCAATGCAAACAGCGGCACCACTGACTCAAAGGAGACTGAACAAACATTGTATAATAAAACGTGCTAATATTGAGCTTACCGCCGACGGCTCTCAGACCACAATTAAGCCTTTAAAACAATATACTACAATGCTTAAGATGTTGTTTCCCGGGGAAAGTTGTTTAAAGTGTTTTCAAGAGCTGCTTTTTCATCAATATTTGATGTGGGGCACTAAAGAAGCTAGATAAAGGCAGCTTAAACAAAATAACGATAAGTTTTCTTCGTATCGTATCGTTGTGAGATGGTCTTGAAATCAATAAATCAAGAATAAAAATAATAGGTGCAATCGAATTGAAATAAAATCAGATTTAATGATAAAATGTTATTTCATCTGTACATTAACATCAGGTCATTATTTCCATTCATGAAATTATTAAATATTCAATTGCAACGTAATCACACTGTGTGAAAAGTTAATTGTATTAAATTAACACATGTTATTTATTAAATATTTTTCTGCTCCATTTTTTATTAACTGTCGTGTTATCGGGTACGAATTAATCCAATGACGTCATTACGACACGCTTTGACGACATATGTAGTTGTGCACGTTTGTGCTTCTCTAGACATTACGTAGGGTTTATATTATCGAATATCAAACTAATAACTTCTAGAAAGCAGGTTGCCTTGCGTGCTGGTTAACAACTGAATTTGATACTAATAGCTCGCTTCCAAAGAGCTTACCTTAATTTTAACAACAACATCATCAGCAGCTTAGGTTTGGTAAAGTTACTGCACATAGGCGTATTTGAATTAAAGCAATAAATAAAATAAAAATAAATTAATTCTTTGGACTAGCAAACCAATTGCCTAAGCCCAAACTTAGTTAGAAGCTTGTACTATGGTAGCTAGAGATCGGAAGGACATGCTCAAATACTTTTATAAACATCCATGACTCAAGTACAAATACCGTATGTTCATAACACAAACATTTGCCCCTAGCGGGATTCGAAACCGCGACATTGGTTTTGTAGCACTGGTCTCTTGCCCGTTGGTCCAGTGAACATTGGCCTGCCAAACCAAAATAAACAAAGCAATATTTATACGTTGCAACAAATAGATAAAACCAATTTTAATTTGCGCACTCAACGTTACCTGTACATGTAACTGGTACAAAAGTATTTCACATGAATTAAAGTCGAAAAAATCAGCCGACAAAGGTCCATATACCATCCGAGGCACGTCAACAGCTGGCTACACACAATTGAAAACGTGTAACACGCTCGTCGGGGCCCGATTAAGCGCAATTATACATTTCTCGTGCGATTCGCACCGCTTCGCTCCGCTACGGGCGGTCCACGGGCCAACAGTGCCGTGCGAATGTACGAACAGACACACACGCTTCATAATAAATACTTGCAGTTCAATAATAGAGCTTATGCCCCTGACATAGTACGTACATACGTACAAGCAAAGTCCAAAGTGCCTCGCCTGAGGTGCGGACGTCTGTACAAGTTATTGCCGTAAAGCCTTTGCAACGGCAATTCATTTGATAATTAGCCGTATTAAGAATATAAATTGTTTTTGTACATGTATGTACTTGTATCATGCTGCTTTACCAGTGTAAATCTTTATCATTGTTATAAATTAGGCATTTCGGTTATTATAAACACGCTAAGAAGCCTTTTTTTTTGTGGAGGGGAATGCATTTACGCACCATGACGCCGCGGGCTAGCTAAGCCCGCGACCGTGTGTGGGGCTCGGGCGCACAAAATAAGCGCCCACTACCCACTAAACCCCTCCAGTTCCCCCTTTTGCTCGCATCATCAGGACGGGTCGCTGACACGCTAAGAAGCCTGTAGTAGAGCGTACAAAAAACTCATGAATCACTGAGATCTTATCCATAATTATTTTGGGATGTAATACAATGCTTACAAGAATAACAAAATAAGCTATACTTTGTTAGAGCTTATCAAAGATAAATATTTTTCCATCAGTATCGGTTTGTATGTTTTCAAATACGATAAATTACGTAATTGATTACAAATACCTACTTAAAACTTAAACAAGATCTCCCGGAACTTTTAGATCGGATAGACATTTAAATCAATGGGTCAAACGGGCCTTATCAATCAAAAATTAAACAACCGATGCACTTGTAAATGTCACAAAAGCCGCGTTACATAATAACAAAGTTACTGACCCACAGGTTAAAACCATTGCAATTAAGAAAAAATACTTTGCTTCGAACACGAAGTTAACATTTCGACAAAACCTTTCCTGATAGATCAAATTACGATAACATTCAGAATGTAAATTCCCAAGCCAATTAAAGCACTTTGGTACTTTAATATCCTTAATAGTTTTAAGTAGTCTTAAGTATTTTTGTGGTATTCAGTTTAATGCCTTCAATGAAAGTAGAGGGTAGGGCAGGCTTAAATGAAGGTGTTCTGATTTAAACATAAAATGAAATCAAAAACGTTTAAAAATATTTAAAACAAATTATTACATTCACTTTAATATTTGTAAAAACTCTTTAGTTAAAAAGGGCCAATGTGATTTCCTCCACCGATACTGTACTCCGTCTATATCAGAATGTTATGACAACGGTGAATGAAATAATTTGTGATGGTACACGGGCGTGCAATTTCTCACGTCATCATATTCGCTCACACGACACAAATAAGACGCTTGCACACAAGTTGCCACACATTTTCACGTGCATCGGCATTACACGGCGGGTTAATAACCAATAATTTAAGTTTCACAATGTTAATGACGCCGCCGACAGATTTATCCGCGTTTGTTATTATGCGATTAGTCGCGGCTGTCGCCGACGACGTCGCGTATGCATTCGCGTGCAAGTTATACGTTACGTCTGCGGGACGTACTTTTGGTAAGTTTCATAAGCCGCCTTATTTTGTGTGAAGTGTATTCGAATCTATATTTTTACAGTTGGGTAGTAAATCTGTGTAAATGAATAACGGCCAACATTCCAAAAATTGGTCTGAAGGAGCAAATCATGTCGTTTTCAGTCGGGTCCAAGTACCTGTAGTCATTAGCAACGAATAGTATGTACTTTTAAATATAAATTTTGAGTTACTTGTAAGTAATTCCATCCTCGTATAAAGATGTCACAAAACTATTGTTTAAAATAGTGTTGGGTTCCGCTTCCTAATCCCGCGCGGGCGGAGCGAAAATGGTGGAAATTGAAAATAAACATTCCGTCTGCGCCCCGGCACGCACTGCCCAAATTGACAATACAACCAATTTGCCGCCGCACGCCGACCACCTTTGTATGGGAATTGAAAAATAATATTACTCTTTTTTCCTACCACTGCACGTGGGCAATCTCGAAAATAAACTATGATTCCTATTCTCATTTAGATTTTTAGACAAGTTTCAGTCCGTGGAAATCACGCTATCATCAGCCCTTTTGCTGACGTACGTTTACAGAATTAAGGATTTTGTTAACTTTTTTGTGTTATGAAATTTAATTGAAGTGTAAGGTCCATGATTTTAAACGAGGTAGAGATGCTCATTAAACGAAGCTATAAATAAGTTACCTGCGCAATGCAATTGTAAATACTCATTTAAGAAACAGTAGAATGCCATGATTTTAAAACTAGTATTCTCTTTGGTGACGTAATTTGGGAGTGTTAAGATAGGTAATCTCTAATGTTACAATGGCCGTTATATTAAAATGTGCCTTAATGTCGCCTAACTATTTTAATACCAAGGCTAGTTAATAAATGTAGATGCTTATACTAAATTTTTATTGCCTATATTAATTAGCCTTTATAGCCTAATTATACATCTAAATAAAATTTTATGAACATTATAATGGTTTCCGCGGGCGTTTCTTTAGTGTTGAAACAAAAAAATAATCGGTTAACAGAAAGTATATAAAACAGGCATCCGTCTAGATAAGAGATAAGTATCATCCCATTAATGTCCCACTAAAGAGCAAAGGCCCCATCATTGAAGTCAAGTAATCGTTACAATGATAAGTGACTAACTCAATCAATATTAAGAGTGGAGATAGTTTGCTTTGAAACTCTTGTTTAAATAGTATGACAAAACTAGTGGCTGCCCGGGTTTCCGGGTTTATACTATAGCTTGAAGCCTTCCTCGACAAATGGACAGTCCAACACAAATATTTTTTCAATTCAAACCAGAAGTTCTTGAGATTAGCGCGTTCAAACAAACAAACAAACAAACTCTTCAGCTTTATTATATGAGTATGAAGATGAACATCTTAAAATTAATTTGTCGCTTTTTGGGGTGATCTTTAGAAATAGTCAGATATAAAAAGAAACAGAATTCTAAATTACTAACAGTCAAACAACAATTTAGCAATGTTTTTCAAACAAGGAAATAGGATAAAATGTAATAGCAATAAATACCCAAAATGATATTAGCTGATAATAATAAGAAATCAGAATAAATTGCCGGTTGAGCTTATCATATTTCATAGGCTCATGTATTCATATATGTTTGTGTAGTTCCTAAATTATTTTGATATGTAGTTCTCGTATTACATTGTTAAAGCCATAATTGAAACCAAATCATTGTTGGAATAATACTTTTGCTAAATA
This sequence comes from Nomophila noctuella, assembly GCA_958496325.1. Classification (NCBI taxonomy): domain Eukaryota; kingdom Metazoa; phylum Arthropoda; class Insecta; order Lepidoptera; family Crambidae; genus Nomophila; species Nomophila noctuella. The sequence goes on along the minus strand of OY292486.1, from coordinate 8,496,240 downwards.
CGGGCGAGTTACCACAAAACCGACTGTGTTCATAGAAATCTATAACATTATTCAACATTACAACGGGCTTTCGGCTGCGATGCTGTAGCCAAAACGTCAAGCAGTAAGTACTCAGATACTTATAAAAATAATATAGCGTTTATTCCCGTTGTAATCCATACTAATATATAAAGCTAAAGAGTTTGTTTGTATGTTTGTCTGTTTGTTTGTTTGTTTGAACGCGCTTATCTCAGGATCTACTGGACCGATTTGAAAAAATATGTTTGTGTTGGATAGTCCATTTGAAGAGGAAGGCTTTAGGCGATTGAAAATTGAAATCCACGCGGACAAAGTCGCGGGCGGCCGCTAGTGTTAAATAATTATAATGCAACGCGAAAGTTTAAAGTTAAATCTATACATATCATAGTTTAATTCCTGAATATTCATGTTATACAAGTACATGCTCGTAACCAGTAGAGGTTGGCATCGCCGAATACGGCTAGGAGGTATACCTATACTAAATTTACGGGAAATAAAAAACAAATGTGCGTAAATAAATATTAATTTATTTCTTTGGTAAAATTATTTGCTTTTCATTAATTAAGAACACTAGCTGATTTGTCAAAAAGCGCTACTTATAATCTGCACCTACAGGGAGAATAGGTTCAATACCGTTTATGATTTTTTGTTAAAATATCAAATTGTAAATTTTTCAAATGTATATTACTAACTGTTTTTTTTTACTTCAAATGATATCTATTAGCAATAATATCAAATTGGAGTAACCATTAACATTATGCTCATTTGCTGAAATAAAAAAGACAATGATTTGAATGCCAACAAAATTATATTAATTATTACACTTACAAATATAGTTCAATATAAATATCCAATACGTAATGTAATAGCGATTAATGTCCGGGCAACCATGCGATTGTCCACTCATTAGGTTGTTATCACTCGGGCAGGAAGCTGCCGATAGACTACCACTACTCATTCAGTTTTTGTAAGGAGGCCGTTTTGTAAACACGCGCGTTGTATCCGTTGTCAATCAATGTTAATATTGTCATTTGACTAATTCATTTTATTATAACACAGTCATTTTTATTTGAGGATTATAATGCAGATTGTTATAGTGATACAGTGAGAGTGTTATTCAATTGAATTTTAAGTGAAAAGTATTTATGATTAATATCTGTGTGCTCGTTGCTCGTCTAATCGCCCTTACAACCTTGTAAGTTATTTGTTACATTATTCTCAGTCGTATATTTTTATTGTGCATAGTTATAATTATGGGTGTGTTTTTTAAATAACAATGTAATTTTACAACTTTGGTTTTGGTATTTATTTGCTTTTAAACGGTAATACGGAGCGTAGGAAACATAAGCTATCGCATCAGCTACTTATCATATCGCCCAAAGGGTTAATAATAATATTCATATTACGTTTGTGCTTACCGTTTTTATTCAAAGATGAAATGTTGAACGAATAAAAAAAGCTTATGTTTTGTTTCGTGCAGAAGGCGCTTGTTACCTAGAAGAGCGTTCATTAAAATATTTCTATTCATTATGTGACTCGGAATTCGCGCCGGATTATTAGAAGTTATTTCTGTGAGTAAAGAATATTTTAATTGCGTGTTGTGTACGGTATTTCCTAATTGAAGTTCGTATGCCGGCGTGTTCGTCCTCAGATTACATTTTTAGTAATTACTACAGAATTCTAACGTTTTTTGCTCACACTTAAAAAGGCCCGTACTTATTATGATTATTACAAGTATTAGTAGGCATTTTTATTCTCATTAGTAGGTACACAAACAACTCAAATACAGAGGAAATATTATACATTATTTATAGAAATGAATGGTTTTTTGTTTTAAATGTCTATTTATAGTTTAGTGGAACTAAAATGTTAATATCTTATAATAAAATGATAATAGCTTTTCCAAAGTGAGTGATTCATGAGGCAATAATATCGCACCCTGACTCGTATTGTAAACAAAGTTTGGTCACAAACACTAATTATATTGTAATGTTACTGATTATTGTAATTAGTGATTATTTTAAACAAACGTAGTTTCGATTGCTTCGGTAGGTACTACTACTTAGTACATAAGTTCTTTAGGTAGTGGTTTTGATTCCATACCAAAAATATACAAGAATTTAAAACTTTCAAGCTGAACTAAATTAAGCGCGCGCTTGAAATGATTAGTTTATACAAATGAGATTTTTAATTAATTAACTAACTTAATTATGCAAAATATTAATTAAGCTCGTTTAGATAGGAATGAAAAAGTTGTCGCATAATATAATAATTTACAAGATCAAAACAGTCATCAATTTAGCATGAATTATACATAAATCTGTCAAGAAGTGGTTTAATTATATTAGATCTGTCAGGCTGTGCAATCGGGTTGTGTTTTTTGTGTGGTCTCGTTTCAAAAGGGATGTTCTTAATCAGAGTAACGTTACAATTTTAATTGTATGAATTAAGATTATGTGTTATCTAAACAAGCTCATTCTGTGTGGGCCGGTTCTCTAGAACTCAACCCGCACCGCAGTTATTTCTTAATTTAAATTAGTTTAATTAATTATACGAAGAATTAACTCACACCTTTCACGAAATCGGGCACATCAAACAGGCCGAGCCCATTCAAAGTTATCGACCATTAAAAATTAACAAGTTTTAAAACTTAATTTGTGTAATAGGTTATTAAGGCTCCCGTAATATTAACACATAAAATAATTGAATTAAACAGACTAGATTAGTTCGTAAAGCAAGCGTAATTAATTTGCCTACGTCAACTTAGTTGGAGTTTTTAATAAACCTAATTGTCGGATTTAATTACGAAGATAGTGTGCATAACTCAAGTTAAAAACCACAATGTAATTTACTTCGATGTTTTTGTTCGAGAACTAATTAAAAGAAGCTAAAAATATCCTTTAGGGGGAATTCCAAATACAAGTCTTTCGACTGGAATCTCTCTCCATTGCACTCGTCCTAAATTTGATGGCCCTTTCGTTTTTTTAGCGATTCTGGAGATTGCACTTTGATCGACTCGATTTGGTCGCATCCCTTTCTTTTGATATATTGGACAAAACTTTATCAGCGCAATAATTGATTATAAATAAGTATTTAACTTTAGTATTTGCATGCGGTAGTGAAATTTACATTTACAAAAGACCCGACCACTCCATTGAAAAGGTTCTTAATACTCTCTAACAATAAAATGTGATAAATTCACATGGATCAATCATTAAATAGGCTTCTAAATTATAATTAAATGTAATGGACGCCACTCGATGCCCGCAAATGAATGAATGTTTAATTGAATGACTCCCCACAAATAAAAGCAATTTTCTTATGGCCCTGGCAGAGGTAATTTAATTAATGGGTGGCATAACTCTGATTAAACATTTGGCCGAACAATGCGGTCGTGGACGTCGCACTACTAATTCTTAGATCATAATGAACAGGGCGTGGGAGATGAGATATAGTTTTCGCTGATGTTCTATTATGAGCCTTGATACTACGAATATGAATGCGTCATATGTCTGGGTTTCTTAAGTTTGAATTTGGAAAGAGATTTTCTTTCCACTTTGATTTACTTATCAATTATTAGTATTGCTATGCTTGTTTTCAATCGAGGACAGGCGCATGGCACTATTAAGGAATTGCGCAGTTAGTAGTAATCTTTTGCGTTTTAGGCGATACCCAAATTTAAATGTTTATAACTTTTGTGACAACATTTGTTATTTTGTGTGAATGTGAGATGTCAGCATGCGCCATAGAACTGATATACTGACAGCGTTACTTAAAAGTGCAAAGCAGCGCCTGCTGAAACTAAATTTTACATCCTTCCAAAGGGTTGCATTTACATGTAGTCCAACTTGTTTAATTTTTTTTTAAGCAGCGTGTAATATGAAATAAATAGCGGTAGAGAAACGCTTAAATAAATTAATTCCGTTGAAACAAATTCAAAAGAAACAGTTTTATTGATTATATTTTCGCTATATATTTGTCTACCGTACAATATTTTATTACTTCCGCATCAAACGGACTCAATTCTCGCAACATTTCACAGGATGTCTAACGCCGCAGATAGAAACAATCGCACAAGTGGTAATAAATAAAACATGGCGGATACCTTCGATAGCTCGAGCCTAATGTAATAAATGTTTAATATAAATTAGGTAAAAGTGGCACTCCCGGGGAACGCCAAGCGGCAAGCTTGTGGGGACTGCGCTCCGTCACATTTGACACACGGTCGAGGGAACAGGGATAATTCCAATAATGGAAATCTACGCAGTTACGTTAAACATCATTAGTTGAAGTGAATCGAACCAAAATACTACCCATAAATCAATAACTGATAGTATTTGGAATTTCCCAACTTAGTAATGTACTCAGTTTTGATGATACGCGCACTGGTGAATGTGAACCAAGACCGACCGAACCGATCTTGATACCCAGTCTAATGAATAAAAGACAATAATTGACAACATTAAATTTTTTATAAGGTACTATAATTCAAAAACCATTTCGAGATTTTCGCTAAATTGACACAGAAAAAATGATTTAATTTTTTTTCATTCAGTAACTAAAAAGATATTTTGAAAAGTTTCCAAGTTCAATGCTCGTCGGATCCACACACAGTCAATCTTGGTCTCGCTTTTGCCATCGTGAATTAAAAAAAAAGAAACGTAAGTTTGACACTGTTTCTTGTCAAACTGACAGAAAACTGTGCATGTGTGTGTACATTTATCATACAGTGTTACCGGATTGGCAAAACTCCTGGCCAATCGGGGAAAAACTCATGTTTTTGAATATTGCGACAAAATTATAACTCAGTTGATGTACCAGATTTAATTTTATAGCTTAATGAAATCTTACTAAAACATTATTTACGTAAGTTTAAAGTACGAACTGGGTACTTAAGTGGCACTTTAGGTACTTGGACAACATTTTTCATGAATTTACCCTAGAGTCTCCGTGCAACATTTGTGTGAACTTCCGTCATTCAAGTTTATTTTTAAAAATAGCAAAGATAAAATGTTCGTTCATCCCATGACATTGACTTACGCTCTTTTAGAATAAGTCGTTTTTAAATAATTTATTTTACAAAAAGGAAAGAAAATAAACGAAGAAGCAAAAAATACGTAAGTTTTAGTTTTTGAAAATCTTTCAGAATAAAAAATAAAAACAGCCCATAAAATAAATTAAATGTTGTCAATTCTCTTATTATGATGATAATTATTTTCACGTCATTTATTCATATCTCTTATGCGTCGATGACGTCTGGCGAGGGATAATAATATATTTAATTGCTCGTGTGATCAGAGCAAAACATTTACATATTTATATTAATGTGGTACGATATTGATAGTGAGGAGTTATTGCAAATCATCGGTAACGATAAGCTAATGACGTGTTTCATTATAGGTCATAATTAGAAAAAAACTTAGTATTTGTTCTAATGCGTGCATGAGGGCATCATTTTATTGTAGATAAATTAAATTTTGACTCAATATGCTCTTCGATTTCTTTTTTTTAAAGTAAAACTTTCAGGACTGCAAACGAACAAGAGGGTCCCTCAATGGTAGTGATCACCGCTACCGATTGACATCAACCGTACAAGGGCCGCAGAGGCGTTGCGTTACTTGCATTTAAGACCCTATACCCTCCCCAACTGAGCTCATGAAAGCAGTGGTCATATTAAATATATCAGAATAATAGAATAAGGATATATAATTTGTTGAAATCGAAAAAAGAACTTCAAACTTGCTCCAGAAGTGAACCAATTAGAGCAATGCGCGGATATCATAGTCTAATCGTAAATAACTTGCCCGCCATTCATTCAGCACAATCAGTCGATTACATCTGCCAGAAAAACTCGTTCCTCAATAGATTTACACGTCGATTGAATTTTAATCGAATCGAGCGAGTGCACTCCAATAACGGGCTAAGTTAATTATAAAAGGCAATTGATTTAAAAGGAGCCGTGTCGCGGCCACAGTATGAGTAACAGAAAAAGTTTTCAATTTCACTAAAAGGGACTGGTTTGTGTCTCACAAGTCTCGTCTGGTTATCGGCTTGTAATGTATGAAGTTGCTTCGCGAGGCTTTATTTTATAACTCACTTCACGTAATAGGCTTCGGTTAATTCACTTTTGCCCCTCGCCAGATCCGTTTACCTACTAATTTGCTTGTATTCTAATTAACTTTTGTAAGTACATTATTTCCTTGATTGGTATGAATCAAATGCGTTTGATTGCGATTGAGTTTTCATTTTATCTGAGTTTTCTGTTTAAAATAAAAAGAAGCAAAATTTTGGATGAGTTGTTATTAAAATTAAAATTATATTTTATTAATTCTGCAGACACCGTTCAAAATAAATTGAGAAAGAATTTCATTAAAACCGGTACAGACTATTGTTGTTACTAAAATCGTTTTATGTTAATACAGAAATAGTTTCAGGGGTGCAATTTATCCCTGTTTTATAAAGTTAAGTTATTTTCAATTTGGATAGTATATTTTTATCCAGATGGATAAAGATATTATTACGTAGATACGTATGTTATTGAAGTTCAAAATGTAAAATGCGTCAAAAGTCTAAAATAAGTTTTTAATTAACTTACTGTTCAGTCTATCATTTGTATGTAAATAAGTCGACCGAGTAACTACTAACTACTTAATTACATACATAACATAAAGTGCTTAGTAAAAGGAACTAAGTAATTTCGCATTATATGAAGAAACTAGCGGCCGCCCGCGACTTCGTCCGCGTGTATTTCGGTTTCTAATGAAATGTCTCAGCCCGATTGGTTTAAAATGGACTTAGTTACATATAAACTTTCATCCCCTATTTTGTCGCCTTGGGGGTAGAATTGAACAAAATCCTTTCCATGCTACGTCTTAATATCTACCCGCATTTGCCCGATTTGTCTAGTGGTTTGGGCTGTGTGTTGATTGATTAATTATTATATCAGTCAGTCAATCAGTTATTCAACTTTGAGTTTTACATATTTAGATTTGGTATAATGATCGTGAAGTTGACCAATACCAACCTTTTTTATGAGTAGTGTATTTTGTAAGTGAGTGCCATCGACAACAACATCAATAAAGTCACAATGGCGATGCCAATTGGTATCTTATCACTTCAAAATCCGATTCTCCAAGTTAAATACCCATGGCAATATTTATAGCCAGGAAAAAAGGTTGGTGAGGTATGACTATAGATGAATTGGCTATACTCACTACTTTGCTTATCATTAAGGCGACCACAGCATTATTTAACATATGAGGAGTAAAAAGATAGGATTAAATGAATTAAAAAAACAATATTTACTTAATGTTTTATTTGAAAGATTGCCTTACGCCCTTCCATATTGTAGATGACGTGTTCATTCTGCAGCTCAGACTGATTTTGACATAAATCCATCCATAAACATGCTTCATAAATTATCACGACAACGATTTGGAACATTTTACAACAGCTATCAAAGATTCTTTACGATCAATAGGGACGTGAATGTGACTGCATCACGACTCATAATTAATACGAAACGTTTGTTTTATAATCTAATAAAACATCAGCTGAATCGGCCATGTAACGCTGTAACAAATAACGTTACAGACCGTTATGTTAACACACGTTATAACTTTTAGTAAACATAAAACGCTCTCGATTTTATTGCTCCTCGATACAAAGTAGACATAATTGATCAGGTATCTACAACCGTTAATAGAATTAAATTAATTTAATGCCGTATCTTGGCCGAAGCAATTAAGAGACAACTTTTAATGAATGCCAATGAATTTCTAAGTAATTACAGTGCTGCTACTTTACTAGTTTTAATTAAATGCCCCATTAGACGGAAAACATATAATAGACAGGGTTATTAAGTTCTCATTTGGAATAGCCGCGAGCTGATTGGAAAGCAATAACATGTAAAGTTATGAGAGCGGGTGCAGTACGTAGCGCAAGTTGTAAAAGGAGATCTGATCCAAATTGAGTTGGACATCTCAAACAGATAAAGCGGTATCTGGACGGTATAAAGCAAACTTTATAGTTTTGTTTTTGGCAGTTTTGACACTGCTTCTCTCTACTTATTTGTTCCTTGAGCTGCAAACGCGAGGCGGAACTTTTAACTTGCTCGCCTGCATTCCACCTGAGAATCACTTACTTTGGACTGCTCTTTGTTTATTATCTGATGCACTTTGTTATTCTATTGTTTGTGGTCAGTTTATTGGCAGTTTGCTCGAGACGCTTGCTGATAATAAAGTTATATTAGATTGGGAAGAAAAATAACGGAACGTTTTTGAAAAGTTGTTTTCTTCTAAATGATGGATCGTAGGGTTATTTGGTTTTGTGGTATTACTTCGATAATATTGCATTTGAGTTTCATGTCTCTGTCTGTATTTCTAGTCTATTGGGTATGAGTAGTTAATTTGTTGCCTCATGGTTTAGCGACTTAACGATCGTCGTTTAAAAAAAAAAGCTGAATGTTTGAATTTTTATACATTTTATTCATATATGTATTTTTATATATTCACAAATGGAATGAGTCGAACAGTTTTTATCATAGATATCTATTGACTCAAAATGTTTACATTTGACGCGAACCCATTCCAAAACCGCCATTAACCGTCGACAAAGATGACGATGACCTCGATTGTTCGTTCAGCAATCATCTAGCATGATTTGAGATGCCATAAACGTTCACAGTAACATTTTACGAGACGGATCCTCCGATAAGGGTTGCCTCTACCCGCTGGCATTGTGCCTCCTTCATCGCTCCGGTTGAGACACCTGAAAACAATATACACGAAATTGCCACAATAATCGGCCGCAGTGATCAGCGCAACGACTGTCAGACAATGGGGCAGATTACGCGATAGGGGCTTAACCGAATAGCAGCTAACTCGATTACGCGGCCATCCGTGATTGTGTTTGAGCCTATTAATGTTTGAATTTCGTTATATTATTGCGGCGAGTCGGTGCCGGTAGTAATCCAATATGGGTCGGTATTAACGAAATTTTCGCGCCGAGAATGAGAGCTGACCGTGCTAGCTCGGCGAGGACGTCATGGGCTTTTATTCAATTTCCCCGCAGATTATGAAGTCCAGGAAGATAAATGTCGCTCAGCTTATTGCTGGGCTCGCTTTCATGGGGATTTTCAGCTGTCAATTTTAACTTCTCCAGCGACATTTTTCCACAGCAACAGGGTTAACCTACTTTCAAACTAAGCAAGAGTATCTAGAAAATGTCAAACCTTGAACCTTCTAGAACCTTTGGTATTCTAGCCTTCTACTCAATATTATTGTCACTGTCTGAATTGTGTTCAATCTGCTATCTGCAGCAACATAAAAATACAGTTTTCATTCGAAGCAGGCAAAACCATGTTTGCGTTAATACCGCTATTAGTGTTTATAATGGGAAAGTTAATTAATATTGTAATATAGGCGTAACAACGTCTATATTTTCAGCAGATTATTTCACCTACGTCTAATTAGCGTAATGTCCAATTAATTTGGTTACGAGTATACATTACCTAGTTGCATTATCAGTTGATCACAATTAGTTTTGGTCATTTAAATGTTAATGTACGGTTAATTCAAGATATTTGTATTTAAAGATTTTTTTTTAATTAATTTTTTGAGTTTATGCCTACCACATTTAAAGACTTAAGCAATTTCCATGGGAAATTAGAGTTTTTGAGAATGCAGCGACATGGGTACCAGTTACTCGAAATAATTATAAAACCAAATAAGAGCTTACTATGGAATGTTTAAAGTACTCGTATGTATGTATGTATATTATAACAGTAAAAATTTGGAAAGTGAACGGTATCTCGAGTTTTCCTCTCTTTTGCAATGTTTCAAGTCATGTGGGGGGTTGAAATGTATGAAAGGAGTTGTCTCGCCTTTTACAATAGTCCTGTTTTATCTGTTTTGTTTCCTGATGGGTGCATCTAACGACTCACGCTCGGGACTACTTTAAGGATTGCCACAAAATGTCACATTTGTGGAAATTTCATTTAATGATATCTGGTACGTGTATACGAACTGCCTGTTTATAAACATATGTGAAAGTTTAAATATGGGCAAAAGTGTTAAAACTTTAAGTTTTACTTGTGATCCAATTTAATAGTAATAGTTAAATGTTCACTGAATACATAATTTTATATGGTCATTAAAATGCATTCTTATTGCTTAATATTCATTTAGTTTAAATAACAAGAAATCAAACACTAAACACCTAACAATTACTACCAAAAATCACACGTTAAAGTAATTCGATCACTCTACAACGTTAACTATGTATTGCACACAATTTTGTTTTCGAATAGTTAAACTGTTACTTTCTCTAATTGTCATTGCGATGTTGTGTAAAGTTCGTAGAGTAAGTAGGCAGCCCTATCGCGACGCAGAGGGTGCGATGCAAAGCCCCGCCGCGGACGCCGCGACCATCGCTAGATTAAAGAACAACTTAAAGGAAAGCAATCTGCTAAATAAGTGCCTCTAACTGGTACTGCAGGGAAAGGTGCTCTACTTAAACGGGAAATTTACTGAACCGTCCATTTAGGCGACAACATTTTAATAAGCTATATTATTGACACGTAGATTAATTTGATTACTGTTTTTATCTCTAAACTAAGCGAAATGTTGAAAAGAATCTATTTCTACACTAATATAATAACGCTGAAGAGTGTGTTAGTTTGTTTGTTTGAACGTGCTCATCACAGGAACTACCGGTTTGAATTGAAAAATGACTTAAGTGTTGGAGTCCATTTGGCGCGGAAGGCTTTAAGCTATATAACACTATGAATTGTCGGAAATCGAAGTCCACGCGCACGAAGTCGCTGGCGGCCGCTAGTAATATTTGAATTATAATCCGGTCGTCTGTTATAGCCATAATTAAGCTTTTTTGCCAAACCGTGTCAGCAATAATGAACAGTTGCATTTGTTTTAACAATTTGCCTCCTTAATGTAGGAACTTAATACCAATTTTAAAATGATATTTTTTGTGCTGCAAATTACTTTGTACGATTAGAATTTAATTAAGGGATATGATTACAACAACGTTTTCTCCATTATGCACAAACGCATACGATTAATTACGCGTTAAATCAAAATACTCGTCGATTTTTAAATTAAATTGCCCAGTAATGGGAATAATTCATCAATGCAATTAATTAAGTATTCCATTAAAGCATATTTGCACGATTAGAGCTCAATTAAGTCTTAATTGAAACGGTGATTCTCACGATTGGTTACTGAGGGTGCTTGCGTTATAAGAACAAATGTATTGTTGATTGAAAAAAGTCTATTTGACTATCGTCTTCAATAATTCTTGTGACAAATATGAATGAACTTGAAACGCACCTGATTTACGACGATTTATTTCGAAAGTAGAGCATCATTCAGTGTGATTGCAGTGGTTTGAATTATTTAGCCTCTCGTCTCGTTACTTTAGCCGTGTTTCCGCAGGTGTGGCAATCATATTGTCTCCCGCACACGAGTGGCGCAGGGGGGGGGGAGGGGGGGAGAGAATCATCTCCCTCGCGCGCTTATTCTTTAATCTCGCTGATGAATTATGATTAGCGGAGTGCACTCAATCCTATTAGTGTTGTCTGCCACTAAACGTTGACGAAGATTTGCTTTGTTTTGATGGAGCTTGGTTTTTCGTCTGCCATGTGCTTTTGGGTGTTTTTAACAAGTGTTTTATGAACTTAAGAAGATCTAGAGACACTTGACAGTAATTGAAGGAGAAACCTGATATTTCCTTATAAACTTTCAAATTTTAAATCATATAGGTCAGGGTCAAACAATTAAAACATTAAGTATACCTTTTGTTTTGTTCTTGTGTCACCACAAAGTTGAGAAATAAATGGAGTTTCGTTAATTACATTTGCGCAAAAAAAGTTAACAGAATAAAAAAAATTAAAGACCTTGGTACAATTTTGTTGTATTTTTGTAGTATTCACGGCAAATTGTTTGTTCTATTGGCACGAAAATAATTGAATTTCAGGAAGTAAAACTGTTGTGCTAATACGTCTAGCGAAGTCAGATCAAACTGTAGTGCGGGGGCCGGCGGGAATTATTCGGCTACAACTAATTTACCTTAATAAACTTACCTCAACCGAAATGCATTCGGAACGTGCATTAAAATTTTCCGACAGTCCAGCAAAAACCTTTATGGGCGTACCGGCCACGTAATAGCTCGCCATGGGACCACAAACTCCGATTATCCAAACACCGGCCACCCGAAACAGCGTTGTGAAATTTTAACGTGTAATTGATTATGAAGTTGGTGGGTAATGGGCGAAAATAGTTTCTAATTTGGTGTGGTGGTGGCAGCTCTTAATTGTCTCGGTCTGGGACTTGTGTTAATCATTAACAGTGCGCCTGACGTACGGACCCCGGGGATTACGCTATCTAGGAGTCCTTACACTCAATCCCTTTAATGCATGCGCACCTATGTATACCTGCAGAACCAAATCCTTTATCGTCTTCATAAGATTTTGTGCAGTCATCAAATCACTAATAACATTTAGAAAGATGAACAGCTATCTCAGAAAATATTGCAAAGATGAACATCCGCCAGTACAAATATTCAGGTACAATCCTGTCCCTTTGTTCTGACGAGACGAATGGAATCGGTCGCATAGTTTTTATTCGTCCCGTCAGCTAATTCGTGCGTATTGACATTTGGAAAGTCAGCGTTAATGGAAGGCATGAGCTTTTTTGCTCGGCGTCTAATCTCGGCGGCTGCATTCGCCACGGTTGTTTTCCGAGTGGCGTGGCGTGTCGCTGTCACCGATCGGTAATTATTCACGAAGGTTAGAGAGGCGAGTCGCGAGACCGATGCCCATTTAAACTTTATTGAGTTGACGTTGCGTTGGAGATGAACGGTCAACGGTGATCAGCTGTCGGAGCGATAACTTGTTTTCGCAAACCGACTTTGAGTGTCGTTATCCTTCTTTTCACATTTCTTGGGTGATTTGATTTCTTAACATTCTTCATCTTTAATAACACTTTAAGGCGAATATTTAAGACTCATTTTATAAATCCATTTGCGTTTAACTTGTCTTTTCTAATATCTAGTGTAGTTTTGAAAGCACAAGGGAATTATAAAATTTTTACTTAAAACAATGAACTAATTTTACCTGCAATGTATAGAGAGCATGAGAGATACTTGAGTTTAGCAAACAGTATGAATATATATATCAAAATAATTTCGTATAATAAAATTGAATCAGTAACATTTCATCAAACGATATTGACAAGTAAATAGATCTTCACTTATAACGTTAATGGCCTCTACCTATATCATTTATAATTCGTTGTTAAATTAAACTGAAGCCTAAAAAAGGAAAGACGAAATAATCGGTGTTCCGCTCCGCTTCCCACCAGAGTCGCCGGCTAAGGGTAGGGTCATTTAGTAAAAAAGCGTTGCGCTAAAAGTGCGAGCGTGCCGTGACTTACGGTTTCGACTCACTTTGTCGTTGCTTTCAATGCATTAACTGTATTTTGATTTCATGTAAACCGTGTTTTAGTTAGAGATCAAAACGTTGTTTGTTCGAATTTGTCACTAATGTAGTGGTCATGTAATTTTTTATATAACATTTTAATGTCTTTTTTATGAAACAGCATTGCATAACCATAAAGTAGTGTTCCCATATTATTATTATTTTACTACATACATACATAGGCCTTTACATCTATGACAGATGATTTATTTTACTAAAACTACGCATTGTAGTCCAGATTTGTAAGTTAATTAACAGTTGATGATGATGATTTTTATCTTAGTCATTGAAGCTATATTTTATAATAGTATGGGTTCCATAAAGCAATATAATAAAAATTGCAATTAATTTTAAAGCCGTTGTATCACAAATGAGGCAAGAATATATTCAAGTGCTCATTTCATAGTTGAAAGGAATGACTCTAACATACATTTTATATGAATTCTCAGTAATGCAATCGTGTTTTTAGTTGGAGAGTCTGTAATCCGTAGTTAATTAGGCATATACTCTGAATACTTGCGAGCTTTCGCATGCATATTATATTCAAATGGTTAGCATTTCCAATTGTTGGTATTTCAAATGAATACCTATTACACAACGCTTTAGTATGATTTATTATGAGTCATTAAAGTATTATTACCACTAATTAGCAGTTTCGTGCACGCGTTGCAGTGAAATATGAGCTACGTTGAGTGCATACAGGCTGTCCTGTGTATGCACAACTGCGTATTGACTACCTCAGTACTACGGAGTAGTTGCTAGTCACCCTGACTGAGGGATAACCGCGACAAATCGCTTATAGAAGAAAAAGGTGAACGCAAATAAAAAAAAATGACTCTTTCAAATGGTTGCTAATCGAACTCTCAGCCTAAGCCAGCCTTTCCAAAAGGTTTTTTGGGCATGAAGGACCATTTTGCTAAATTAGTGACTTTACAGGGATCACCGAATTGGTTAATTGGTAATATCCGGCGGTTAAATGTAACTAAGAATAGTTAGACGTCTTCTATCTACGATCGACTTGGGTTAGCTCCAGGGACCATCACTGGTCCACGGATAATAGGTTACGAACCATTGGCCTTAGATACCAGGCAGTTTTCGAATGCCTTATAAATCAATCTACAAGCGAGCAAACTTTTCTGTTGACAAATTCAATTGGTTCACCCAAGAATAAACTGCGGCTAACGGGTCCCCATCCTCTTAGCCTTCAGAACGAGAACAAACAACAGCTTAATTCTCCTTTTAATTGCGTGATTAGGCTCGGTACCTTTACGAGTTGCAAGTTGATTAACATCCGCCGAACAAACAGACTTTGACACAATTCCGAAGTGCATGCTTCCGGGCATAGATATAAATCGTTAGATATGCCTTCGCTTTATTTCGACCCGCTCTGAAATTGGCACTAAAATTTAGAGCGAAAGTCGCTTGTTATCTCATTGGGTATGTTGAAACGTGACATACTTGACTTAAGGTCCTAAGTCCCCTCGATGAGGCAGGGGGCGTCCACCTTGCGTCGCCTTCCCGGTCGGTCTTAAGAAACGCGCTTTAATTTACTGCAAGTTTTTCCTATCTCCTTCACTTCTGCAGCGACCGTCCGCCGCCAGGTCTGTTTTGGGCGGCCACGTTTACGCCTTCCTTGGTTCCAGCTTAGAGCGTACCTCGGTATGTGTTCCTGGTCCCTTCGTCGAGTGTGGCAAATCCAGCTCCACTTGCGGCGTACAATTTGTTGGTCAATGAGTTTTAGTGCAGCGCTCCCACAGATTTTGGTACGAGATTTTCTCGGGCCATTGTATTTCTAGAATTTTGCGGAGACAACGATG
This sequence comes from Nomophila noctuella, assembly GCA_958496325.1. Lineage (NCBI taxonomy): Eukaryota > Metazoa > Arthropoda > Insecta > Lepidoptera > Crambidae > Nomophila > Nomophila noctuella. The sequence goes on along the minus strand of OY292486.1, from coordinate 8,480,913 downwards.
TTGAAACGTACGTCATGCCAAACAAAATATTACCACAGTTTTCTAGTGTCAGGGCATATCTAAAGGTTTAAATCTTTGTTTCGGCGCAATATCCGCCGTCATTATTCACGACCGATCGGACGCACTCTCGAAAACACAAAAATGAGCGGAGCTATTCGTCACGCGCGCGACAATGCCGCCATTGTTCTAGCAGCTCCTTCTTTGTGCTGGAAAACAAATAAGCTACTTATTTACCGGTAAAGTTTGAAATAAATAAATAAATATTTCACAACATCACATACATTAATCTGACTCCATTTTAAGTAGCTTATGCACTTGTGTTACAGACATCAGAATCAACAGTGGTATTACAAATATACTTAAATAGATACATATAACACCCATGCAAACAAAGTTAAATAAAATCTATATCTATTACTAATATATAAAGCTAAAGAGTTTGATTGTATGTTAGTTTGTTTGTTTGTATGTTTGTTCGTTTGAACGCGCTAATCTCGGGAACTACTGGTCCGATTTGAAAAATTCTTTTTGTGTTGGATAGTCCATTTGACAAGGAAGGTTTTAGGCTATTTGAAATCGAAACCCACGCGGACGGAGTCGCGGGCGTCCGCTAGTAAATAAATAATTTCCTCGGACTAACACATCAATTGCTTAGCCCCAAACTAAGCTCGAAGCTTGTACTATGGATGCTAGGGAACGGTAAGACATACTTAAATACTTTTGTCGAGTACAAATGCCGATGGTCATTACATTAACATTTGCTCCTAGCGGGATTCGAACCCGTTACTATTGGTTTTGTAGCCAGGTTCTGACCACTAGACCAGCGGGCCCGTGAAAGTCAAAGTTATTAACTCAAATAAGGACTCTTTTGCATTTGCATAAGATTTGAATGCGCATCGTTGTGCGTAAAGGAGTTAAAGCTTTGAAATAAGCGTCTGATTCCGTATTAGTAGAATACTCTTATTACATTGTTTTATAGTTTTGTTGGTTTCAGTCTAGAAAAGGGCTTTCTTGTCTTATATAAATAGCGTGCCATAATTTTATTATTTTCATCACCTACCTACTGCCTACGTGTAATTGAATACGAATTGCAGTGTGATCTCAGAAGTCGTTTGGAACATACTCGTACTTCTTGTAATTAAAATTTGATATTAATTCAGTAGGAGTTTATAAGCTGCCATTTTTAATATGCATGCCAAATCGATTCAAAACCGTTGAACCGTACCGCTCACTACAAAATAATGGTAGCTATAAAGTTGAATGAAAGTATTATCCAGATTTTATTGCTAACCGTCGACCACTATTGCCGAAATTAATTGAAAAATGTTCGTATAATATTAATTAACCGTGACGGCAGTGCTCCGCGCTTGACTTTATTGCTCACGCTTTTTGCCGCGACACGATCTCAATCACTGAGGCTTTTTCTTTTGCTATTCATTCCATATTTAAGGCACATAATTTGCCATAGTTCGGAAATGGCGACTCGTGTTTCACGTTCTCATTAATCGCTTCAGTAGTCGTGCTAATTTTTTCGAGAATTATTACAGGCGATAAATTTCATGGTAGTGGATTTTATGTGGTAACATAAAACGGCCTATGAATTGTCGCACTCCGACTTGACTGTTGTAACTTATGAATATTGGCTGATTGAGTGGCAACTTGCCACATTTAACAATAGTTTTGAGTTTTGAGAAATGCATTCAGTTGCCCAATAAAATATTGATGGTGAAATTAACTTCCGAGTCACGGTGAAATTAACTTCGCAATGTTTTAATAACGCAGCACAGCAAGCAGGGATATGATTAAAGATGGTTGTTTTGTATGTTTTACAAACCTTATATATAAAATTGATATTATTTTACAAGCATTTGATGAGCCATAGAGAAGTGAGGATATCACTACGCCTTTGATTGTCGCAAAAGTAAAAAAAATAATCTGTACATCCTTTTCAACAAAGTAGTTCTACAGTGTCAGATTACTTTCTTAGTAAGACAAACAATGTGTCTGTTTTCATTTTATTTAACTAATATAACAATGTCTTTTGTTGCGCAGTGCGAGAGGCGGACGCCGCAACAGGCTAGCGGCGGTAGTCCCGTGCTGGGCGGCCACATGTTAGCCATGGACGTGACGAAGGAGGCGCGCGCGTCGCCCGTGCTGCCGTCGTCGGCGCAGCAGCCGCCGGCAGCGTCGGGCCAGCAGCCGCAGCAGCCGCAGGTGAGCTCCAGAACATTCTAGAACATTGTTGAAACTACAGCGGCCATATGTGAGCCATGGACGTGACGAAGGAGGCGCGCGCGTCGCCCGTGCTGCCGTCGTCGGCGCAGCAGCCGCCGGCGCCGTCGGGCCAGCAGCCGCAGCAGCCGCAGGTGAGCTCCAGAACATTCTAGAACATTTCAGAACATTCTAGTAATTACAGCGGCCTCATGTTAGCCATGGACGTGACGAAGGAGGCGCGCGCGTCGCCCGTGCTGCCGTCGTCGGCGCAGCAGCCGCCGGCAGCGTCGGGCCAGCAGCCGCAGCAGCCGCAGGTGAGCTCCAGAACATTCTAGAACATTGTTGAAACTACAGCGGCCATATGTGAGCCATGGACGTGACGAAGGAGGCGCGCGCGTCGCCCGTGCTGCCGTCGTCGGCGCAGCAGCCGCCGGCGCCGTCGGGCCAGCAGCCGCAGCAGCCGCAGGTGAGCTCCAGAACATTCTAGAACATTTCAGAACATTCTAGTAATTACAGCGGCCTCATGTTAGCCATGGACGTGACGAAGGAGGCGCGCGCGTCGCCCGTGCTGCCGTCGTCGGCGCAGCAGCCACCGGCGCCGTCGGGCCAACAGCCCCAACAGCCGCAGGTGAGATCCAGAACATTCTAGAACATTGTAGAAACTACAGCGGCCATATGTGAGCCATGGACGTGACGAAGGAGGCGCGCGCGTCGCCCGTGCTGCCGTCGTCGGCGCAGCAGCCACCGGCGCCGTCGGGCCAGCAGCCGCAGCAGCCGCAGGTGAGCTTCAGAACATTAAAGAACATTTTAGAACATTCTAGTAATTACAGCGGCCTCATGTTAGCCATGGACGTGACGAAGGAGGCGCGCGCGTCGCCCGTGCTGCCGTCGTCGGCGCAGCAGCCGCCGGCAGCGTCAGGCCAGCAACCCCAGCAGCCGCAGGTGAGCTTCAGAACATTAAAGAACATTTTAGAACATTCTAGTAATTACAGCGGCCTCATGTTAGCCATGGACGTGACGAAGGAGGCGCGCGCGTCGCCCGTGCTGCCGTCGTCGGCGCAGCAGCCACCGGCGCCGTCGGGCCAGCAGCCCCAGCAGCCGCAGGTGAGAACATTCTAGAAACTACAGCGACCACATGTTAGCCATGGACGTAACGAAGGGAAGCCCAGAACATTATCGAAGGGACGGCGGCCATATTTAGGACGTCAGTTGTGACGAAGGAAACGCGCCGGTATCCAAGCGAAAAATAACAGTTTTTCACTATAAAAGAAGTCAGCGGCTGACGGTCATCAATAAAAACTTTTTTACGTTTTAATTAAGAAATTAATATTAAAATTTATTAAAATTATTCCATCGTTAGTGTAGCTCCAGATTGGAAGATCATGATGGACGCGTATGAAAAGCACTACACTATTCCAGAGGACATTGCGTTATCGTCGTCTAGACCAGACCTTTTCATTTACTCTAGGAAACTTAAGCGCGTACTGTTGGTAGAACTTACTGTTCCATGGGAGACAAACATTCCCAAAGATCACGCGTTTAAAACAAATAAGTATTATGACCTAACCAACGAGATGACTAGAAATGGTTATATAGCACGGTTGTATGCTGTGGAAGTGGGTGCGAGAGGTATACCAGCGAAATCTCTCTACAACCTACTGAAGGACTTAGGATTACCAAGATCTAATATTAGCTCCTTACTGGAAAGAACAACTAAAGCCGCTTTACTCGGCTCGTACCAAATATGGTTGGGAAGGGAGAGGAATGTCATCGGTGAAGGTGATCGTTAGTATACTATAAAGGGGCCCCTTAAACCTACACGCTGGGTCGAAAGTCCCAGGCGCCGACTGACATTCCTCTCTGTTCCACGCGATGGACCCGGCACCCGCACGGAGAATCCATGGATAGCTAAGAAGTTCGTCTCTAGTTCTAAACAGAACCTCTCCTTCCCAGATCTGCGCCGGCTGTAGCAAGGTGATCACGGAGCGGTACCTCCTCAAGGCGTTGGACCAGCTGTGGCACGAGGACTGCCTGAAGTGCGGCTGCTGCGACTGCCGGCTCGGGGAGGTCGGCCACACGCTCTACACGCGCGCCAACCTCATACTCTGCAAGCGGGATTACTTGAGGTAACACTCGACTCAAATTATAAGTATGTGTTTAAGGTATTTTTGAGGTTAGGAGCCCAGTGGTACAGTAGTTAACGCGCTCGGTCTGCGATTGCTAAGGTTAAGTTTTCGCAGAGCCCGGTCATCGGATAGGCGATCGAAAAATGTAATCTCAAGCAATCCATGCTTCTGAAGGCTCTTCCTCATATCTCTACGGTTGTGTCAGATTGTCCCACCGAACTAGATTGTGTTATACCATAGCTTTAAGCCTTCCTCGACTATCCCACACAACTATCCAACACAAAATCTTTTTTTTCATTCGAACCGGTAGTTCCTGAGATAAGCGCGTACTAACCAACAATATGTTTTTGGTAATTTTCATTTGACGTGAGCCACTTTTTCTCTTTATTTCTGCAATCTCGTTTCACAAATCTACGAATAACGAATACGAAGTAAACTCAAACTCACACCGTCACTGTTTGTTTTTTTTTCAAACCACTTGAGTGTTGTATTCTGGGCATAAAAAGCTATATATTATTAGATGATCCTGTTTCATTTTCCACGTCTACGTGTCTACGGTCTACGGCGTGGGCGGAAGTTCAGATGTTCATCGTGATCATGATCGTTCATGCTTGCATAAATTCAACTTGAAGGACATATAAATTGGTCGCAGTTAGTGGTCTGGATAATCGCGAAACCTATACGGGTTCGTGGGCAGATAAAGGAGTTTCTACTGTCAACATACAAATTTTGGCAGTTCTGGCCTGCAGTAGGACCATAGAGTAAAGTAAATATACCAAAAGGAATAGAGTGCCCTCTCAGTACTTTTTTTTGTCCCTATTGCGACAGTGCTGCTCTCTGCGTTTTGAAGGTAAGAAAGTAGTGAAACTTCACTTCCCGCTTTTCATTTTTATTACTTGTTCAAGTTGTTCATTATTCCTCCAAGTGATTGTTCTTAAAACTCACGAATAAAATTAAGCTGAATCTTTGAAGTAAATGCAGACTGAAATTAATATCATTAAATATATGTATAAAGCAAATCCTAAAAATATCAAAACAATTAGAAGTGTAGGCCTTGATGAGGCCTATGTCCAGCAGTGGCCTGCAATAGGCTGATGAAAATGATATGATGAAATAAAAGTCGAAAGTCAAAAAAGTCGTTTATTATGTAATTTCATTGTCGGTTTAATGCACATTTACACAAGGTCAATACCGTTTCTTCGCCCACCTGCGACTATTGCAGCTCTAATAGCATTCAAACTTTGGATATTATTTGTTCTTCGAATGTTGTAGTTTCGCTCTTCCTAGAATCCTTTTCATAGACCGCCTTCTGGAGATATTCACTACTTCAGAGAGTATCACGTGCTCTCTTTCGAAATCACTTAGTAAAGAATTTTGTTTTAAACCCATTTATGACTTTGTCGTATCAACTATGGGAAATATATAATCTTAAATTGTATAAACTTGTAAAAATTTATCCATTTGAATTTTTAACTGACCCGACTGACTTTGACATATTGAAATTGACGTTAATTGTCAAAATCTTTTATTCTGACTTCTGACCTATTTACTCTATGATTCTGACTTAAGAAGGGACCTAATGTAATTAATTATATAGTCGACAAAAGTTATTTTGATAACTTTTATATTAATTAATTAAATATAGGTATATATCTATACTTAAAAAATAAGTAGGTACGAAGATAATATTACGACACTTATGTTGTCTATGGTTATTAGTTATGTTACCTATGGTAAACAGTTACCTGTGGTAAAAAAGAAAAAAATGTTGTCTGTGGTTACCTACAATTTGGAAGAAAGAGATGGACAATTTCCCCGACCTATCAAATTGAGTTGTACTAACTGTGACCCCCCTGAGTAGGACACTAACATCCTGATTGATACAGACCTACTTTCTTGTTTTCACTGGTCAAAAACAAAGGTGACAATCGTTTTTGTATGGAGAGTTAGGCCCACATAAATTTTTAGTGTTTATTTACGAAATGGGTATCAATTTATTCCTTATAATCTCCAGATTATATTGGTAACATTACTTTTTCATATTTTAACCGGAATCGTTAGAAATAAGATGTGAAAATATACATTAACCTCCTAAACTAATCCGTCATTTTACTTTCCTGACGTTCAACGCCTGAACCGTAACGACTTACAGATAAGGGTGATTTTCCATTATGTTTTTCCTATGTGCCTGAAGTAAAAGCAATTTATTATGACTAGTGGCCGCCTGTGACTCTGTCCGCGTGGAATAAGGTTTTAAGACACACATAGTCTTAAACTATAGCTTAACATTTTTTAGTTTAAGCCTCGATTCGACTAATGGATTATCCAACGCAAATTTTTTTTTCAATTCGAACCAGCTGTTCCTGATAGTAGCGTGTTCAAACAAACAAACTACAGCTTTTTATATTATTTAGTATAACCATTAATGACAGTTGACAGACGGGAGGTTTCTGACATTTGTATTCAGTTTTTTATATAAAATCAAAATCCGGCAATAGACTAGCACTTGCGTTCCGTTATACGGATTTTTTTGAATTGTTTATTTGAATTATTTTATTTCAATAATTAAATGATTTAAAGTCACTACAAATCACCGCCTTAGATAAAAATAAGCATGAAAACCGTTCTAAAAGTGAATTGCGTCTCCTTTATGTTCGATTTCAAGTAGCTTATTTTAATTCTATTTATAAAAACCTTTTTTCCGTCAGTTATCTGTATGTCAGCCATTGTTTACTAATCTTTGGACAGATAGTACACGGATATAATCAAAATAAGGCTTTTTATTTTAGTTTTATGAACCCGGTTTCGTTTGAAATTCACTTCAATTGCAAAATTTTTTTACGTACTTCTCTTTCTCTTAAACGTTACCGATTGTTGGTGGGCCCAAAAAAAACTGTGTCCTTTCTCATGTACAGATGTTAAAATATTAATTTTATCTGAAAATAATTCTGACGTTAAATTATTGAATTATTGCTAATGTAAAATTTTCCACAAAGGAATGAAAGGTTATCTATTTTTAATATGAGCAAACATATTAATACGTAAACTGATCATTATTATATTATTTATCCGTTGTAATTAATAACGGATTTACATATTTATATTTCCACTTATATACAGATACATTAATTGTAAAATTATGTGTAATTATATTCCGTCATTAAGTACATGTATTAAGTATTCATTTAATTTATTGGTTTATTGTTGTGGTTTCCGTTACCTAATTATAATTTGAAAAATATTTGAATTTCCATTTTTTTTCTAGCTGTGGATGCATGATTCAGTCTGTTGATGATAAGGTTGTTAACAAGTGTTGTTGTTGCAGGCTATTCGGCAACACCGGCTACTGCGCCGCCTGCAACAAGGTGATCCCGGCTTTTGAGATGGTCATGCGCGCGCGCAGCAATGTCTACCATCTTGAGTGCTTCGCCTGTCAGCAGTGCAATCACAGGTGAGACTTTTTTAATCTTCTATGCGGGGTCCGCTTTGACCAAGATCCAGGAATTGGCGATTAGAATTACAGTGAAGCGACTGCCATCAGACCCTCGTAACCCATACCTGAGAGACTTTTTAAATATTATCATTTTATTATTAATTGTGCCGGCTTATCCCTACTAATATTATAAATGCGAAAGAAACTATGTCTGTCGCTCTGTTACCGATCATGAAATCAGGCACAGACAATCTTTAGGCCCCGAGAATGAACATAGGCTCCCTTTTATTGCGAAAAAAAGGTATCAGACATCCACGCGGACGGAGTCACGGGCGGCCGCTAGTAATATATACTGAAGGCGTCGTAAAAAACGGCTAGGGGACATAGAGTTATTCTTTACCTTACCCGACAAAATATCGCTCGTTCAGGCGGCTTGGCGTCCAGAAGTACAGAACGCAGAGTTCCCCTGTGTTCCCCAGTAGACGTCCCAGTATGGCAAATATATACCTAATAAAAGATAAGTCTAACAAAGTCGTGATCACGACTACTCTTGCTAGAAAACGTTTTAGCCATATAGATATTAATAAAGTAAAAAAATTTAAACTGCTGTTTTTTATAAACCATTCGAATTTTATTAGTCCCTAAAACTAAAACCACCATACACTTTTTTATATTGCTAGATTTGGTCAATTCTAGTCTTGACATATGTATGTACTTTTTCTATTTACCCTCATTAATGTTATTGAACCACTTACATATCTATGTACTAATCGATTCATGGCAGGCTTAGAAACAACTTTCTCCAAATTCATCTTTTAATTTTAGGCATTCAAAATCTTTATTCTGTTAGTTTTAAAAAATCCTTGTAACAAAATTGAACGTTCTCATCGAATCTTCAACTTTAAATAAAGCAACTGCAACAGTTATTATTACCGAGTAAATAGTAATGTTTATCATTCAGTGCAGAGTCATTCTTGACTCATGTGATATTAGTTACGCACATGGCACATGTTCTTTCGATAACATGTTTTATAATCACAGCGAATTACTTGTTATTAACAATGCAACTTTTAAGGACAATCATCATCATCCTAGCGATTATCTCGGTCGGACGGCCATTGCCTAGGAGTCCAGGGCCAGCTTTCCTGCTCCTTCCCCCGCACATCACACGGTCTTCGGCATCCTGTATAGTTAGGCCATTGGCAAGCATGTCATAATTCACGACGTCAAACCAGCACTTCTTGGGCCTACTCTTTCTTTTGGGACCCAGAGGTGGCACCATGGCTGGACATTTTCCCACTTAACTGGCTAGCAACCTTAGAACGATATCATTATTTAATTGAGTAGTGGTTGATATCTGCGAGTACTTGCGTGAATGTCTCATAATATAATAGCGAGCATGATATCAATGTTTATGAACTTCAATTGTAATTATATTAAATTATTGCTTTTACGAGTACATGAATTGCGTCAAACAAGTTTTATATCACTACATAGTATAAAACAAAGTCGCTTTTTCTGTCATGTTGTATGTTGTATGTCCCTATGAACGCTTAAATCTTTAAAACTACGCCACGGATTTTGATGCGTTTTTTTTTAATAGATAGAGTAACTCATGAGGAAGGTTTTTATGTATAATATCATCCATTAAATAGTGAACAAGTACCACGGGCGAAGCCGGGGCGGGCCGCTAGTCTATACTAATATTATAAAGAGGAAAGGTTTGATTTTTATTTTTGTTTGTTTGTATGAATTGAATAGGCTCCGAAACTACTAGGCAGATTTGAAAAATTCTTTCACTGTTGGAAAGCTACATTCACCCAGAGTAACATAGGCTATATTTTATCCCAGTACGGGAAGTAGTTCCCCTGGGACGCGGGTGAAACCGCGTGACGGGCCGCTAGTTTAAAATAAAGTAACTCTTTCACGATGTTTTTTTTATTTTAACTGGCAAATAAACATAACACAAAAAAAATATTGTGCGAAACAGGTTACACTATAAAGAATCGAGAGTGAGGCTCAAGCTTTTTTTTATATTATTTTTCTTTCAAACCATCTTGGGCCAGCTCGAAAAACTATTTCTGTCGCTACATAAATTTAATCTCGGATTAACTTTCACCAGCCGTCCTCCCGGTAATCTTATACGTCAAACGTGGTTGTGCCTCGGAAATGGAACTGGGGCCTGCTATATTGAATACAGTCCAACGGGGGACTCTTTTAAAAAAAGCGAGATATCACATTCAAAATTCAACAAGCTAGAAAAGGATAGAGGACCCGAGCTGCGAGTATTTGTATTGTTTATTCATCTCACGGACGACAAACAAAGAGTGCGATTAAATTTTCCGCTACATAATAAAGGCACACGTAAGAAAGAAAACGTATTAGGATTTAAAATGCTTTTAGCAATAGATTAGGGTCGCCATTAACTTAATGTTCTCTTTTCGGTTTTCATTTGTAAGTAGAAATGTGAAGCATCAGCTTATTAATTGTCTGAATATTATTATATTTACGAGTCGATGCGATATTTTTTTTTATGTGTTGCACTCTCCGTTTATGGTTTTATAATGATCTTACCTGCTTGTTTGCCAAGTAACAAAACAAATAAGTAATATTAATACTAATTCCAGTTTTTGCTGGTATAAATAAATGATAAATTTATAATTTTTGACATCTAAAAATATAGCGTACCTACCAGCAATTTAACCTTCTTTAGTACCTTCACTACAGATATCAGTATCATAAAATTAATAGGTACTGTCAAAACAAAGTTTTCAGTTACAAGTATACGGTAACGTTGAGAAATAACGCAGTGTAAAAGTTCTTCAATTATTTTGTGAGCAAATAGTTTGATTACTGTTTTATTCAAGCCAATATTGTAGAATGCACAGCAATTGTCACCGGTATCGCACAAGCGTCCGTATTCTGAAGGAAGAGTAAAAATGCGATTTCGAATAATAAGTATTATTTTATATTGGAAAATGCTTGAAATCATTATAGGAAGGTATTTTTAAAGCGATAGGAGACCACTTTGAATATTGCGACTGGAAACTAATTTTCAATAGTTAATTTAGAAAAAAAAAACTACATGATGGTGTACCTACCTCATTGATATACAAACCTACCTACATACCTATTCACAGGAAATGACGGAAATGAATTATCAGATCTCAGGTTTTTGTCATAACAATGCAAACTCTTTTCTTTCGCAATATAGTTCTCTTAATAAAAGTTCATTGAGAGAGCGTTTTGTTAAAAAAATGGTTTTGCGATTGATTCTTTCGCATGAAACTTTCACAGAATAAGTATTCAAATGCGAGTATGGCAATCTTCGCCGGTCTGCGTCCGTTTAAATAATAGAGAGGCGCGAAGATTGGCGCCGGCCGGATGGTTTATACCTCACCGGCGGACCTTTCCTGCAGCCCGCGACATCCCGCTCAATTATATATTCATTCGACGACCCCTCCGATCCAGATTCAACTGTTGAATAACCGTTTTAGACACCGGCAGTCTTAGGCAATCTCTGCATACCTGACACACACGTGGAGAAGTGAAACGGTTGACTTTGACGCGGCGATTTTCAGGCGTTAACTTATTATTTTAGGGCTGAATGTATTTTTAATATTAAATTCGACGACCGTTCCGATCCAGATTCAACTTTTGAGCCATTTTAGACACCGGACGCCCTAGGCAATCTTTGAGAAGCGTGATTGGAAGCGCTTGACTTTGTCGCGCCGATTTTCATTTGTCAAGAAGTTACTACCTACGAGTAATTTGGTAGATCAGGCGTTTGGTGAATAGTCTAGTACGTCAAAAATATGGTTCTGTGTTAGTCAGGTGAAAGTTGTGTTTACTTACAATAATTAATGATTCAAGACTTTCTAGTTCGTGTAATGTAATGTATGATGTAAAAGGAATGACAATTTTTGTTTAATTTCTTTTACAAACGAATGATATGGTGTCTTCAACAATTTTTTATTTGTTTAGCTTCAGTCAATTTTAGAATGACTGCACGCCATGCGAGTTTATCCCTGAATCGGTCTATGCAGGCTTTGAATGCGGCTAAAACAACCGAAATCTATGAATATTCTATACGATTTTATATTAACTGCCGTGCCGTGTTCGTTTTAAACAGCGAGAAATTGCGTTTGTTTTTTTTTATATTTTACGGTAAAACTGAAGTATTTTTTTAAATCGTTCCTTTCTTAAACCTCGAATTCGGAATAAACAAGAAAGTCAGCTGCCATCGCATGAATCGTGTAACGGCCCGCAATATTTGCGCAACTAATACACGTGTTGGGCAAATAACTTGCAGCGCAAACTATTAAATATCACGTACAAATCAATTTCCACGCGGGCAGAAATCTGAATCCAATTTGCAGGCTGTCCGATCGTGGCGGGCGGGCAGATATCACGGGCGAATATCGCTAAACGGCTAAATAATTTAGTGGCAATCTGTGGCGCCCGCGGCTTCCGCGCGCCGGCCGCGTCAGATGCGCGTCGCCCTGCTCTGTTCCGCCACCGGAAAATTTGACGGACGCGTCATTTCTCAGCTGTGCCGTGCTGGGGTCAAATCTAGCTCAGGTTTGCTCACTATCTGTTTTGCTACAACGGCACTTTTGGTACATTTCACGCATTTGATCAGATCATGTTACTTCCATATTACATCCGTCGTAATTTGACTTTTGCGCCAGCTTTGTCAGATTATTAATTCCTTTTAAAAATCGTCGTTAGTTTTTAACCTAAAAAATCTCACATAATCAACAAACAAATTGATCTAAATTAAAGTAAGTACGTACTTTTACACTATTTAGATGGATTTAATATGCAACGGTAACAGTACCACAACAAACAGCGATCACCTAATCTTGGTCCTCAACAAAGAAGACAATCATTAACTAAAAAACGCCTTCCAAATTAAATTATCAAATCTCGGAACGCTTACGACGTTGAAACGCTATTGTCTCAGCGCGGAGGGTGCAGTCAATGGACACGTAAAACGTCAAACTCGGCGTCGCTATCGCACAACACAATGGCTATCTGCACAAAGCTTTACTTGCGCAGTCATTAAAATTTCGTTCTACATCTTTTCCATTACGCGGTTGCAGACAAAAAATAGCGAAATAAAAAGGACAACTCCCCAAAAACAAAAGTCGGGAACGGAGAGAACAGGAAATAAAGTTAATTAAGAGCGGCGAAATCGACTGAGTTGCGGTGGAAATTGGCCCCTTAAAAAAGAGACATTTGTAGCGGAGCTATTGCGCTTAATTTTTGTGACAAGTGAAACAAAAGAGTTGGCAGGGTGGCCGAGAGTCGGGGTGGAAGACGCGGGCTGGGGGAGATAAGGCCGGTGTTATCACCGCCGGTTCCGGCGGCCACCGGCCACTGGCGAGTCGAAGGCGATACCTTTGTTTTGCCACATTGAGGGATGCGCTCGCGTGACGCTATCGCGCCTCCTCGCTCAAGCTGACCTTTCAACTCGTGATAGTAAATTTTAGTTCTCAAACATTTCACTGTTTCCTTTCCCTGATAAAATCTCAACCGAGGACTATCAATACATCTACAGCTCTACGTAACTCTAGGCGAAGTGTATAAATAGGAGCGTAATTTGATTAGCAGACAGAGGCGGCCTCAATAATTTAATACGTGTAGGTTGTTGTTAGTGCTAACCGTGAGTTCCATGAAGAATCGTTAATTGGATCTTTCTGCAACCGGCCCACACTTTGTAACTGAATTAGACCTCGCATCGGATGTAACGTGATATTGTGTTGTGTGCGCTTTACGCTTTATTTTCTTAATCAGGAGAATATGACCAACTGAGTTCAAGGAATAAAAGAAGCTTGTGGTATTTAGATACCATTATAAAATTGTTATTGTTTCACATGTATTATTTATAATGAAAAATTTATTAGTGTAGAATTTTTTATTAATTAGTACAATAATGCAATATATTAGTTACACTTCTATTACAACTTTTTGAAATATTAGGTACCCTCAAATAGTTGAAGTTGAACGAAATCCCGTTTTAAGATTTTGATCACGGTTTAAATTATTATGACTATGAATAACATAATTAACCCCATTTATGTTTGTTACAGATTTTGTGTTGGTGACCGTTTCTACTTATGCGAGAACAAAATCCTCTGTGAATACGACTATGAAGAGAGGCTGGTTTTTGCGAACATGGCGTATAATCCCCCGCCGCTTGCGCACCTAAAGAGACAGACGACGCATCTTCCTCCGCCACCGGTACGTACCCATTGCTAGTTAACCAATTTATTACTTGAAAGAAGAATAATGTAAGAATGTACTTAAGAAATAGGTTTAGTTTATAAAATACTAATAAAGTACATTATTTCTTATTCTATACATTGGTGAAACACATAATGTTATAACTAGGCGCATTTATGATCATAGTCGTATCGTACTCTGGGCTCCGAGGCAATGGCCGAGGATGCAAACAGGAGAGACGCTAGACGAAGACATTTTGGCGAAACTCAATGTGTATTTGAATAAGTCCGTGATTTTATATTTTATTTGTTTTATGGATATGTGCATACTTGCGACGTTGCGATGTTGCCGGGTTTTATTTAATTATTAATTTATTTTTATTATTATTTTTGTCAACAGACGAGCCAGGCCATGGGTGCCATGATAAACGGGTCCGGGCGCGCCGGCGACCTCAACAACAACATGTCGGGCGCTTCCCCCGCCCCGTTCGCGGCGCCCCCGCACCTCAAGCCCCTCGGCCTGTCCGCGTCCAGCTGAGACTACCGCGCGTGAGACGCGGCCCACCCGTACGCCAAGTACCAAAACTGATCGCGCGCGCTATACTGCCGACGATGACGCATACGTGGACCTCCCGAGGACTTTTTGAACAGTGATTAAAATAAAAACTGTATAGACGGATAAACGCGAAAATGCCAAACTGTAGTTAGTTCCCATTGATTGTTACGGTAATTAGATGTGGTCGTATCCGCATGTTTCAATTCTCGAATGTCGTATTTAGGGAAATGTACAGACGGCAATGGAACTGGATTAATGCTCGCAGGCGTAGCCCGGTTCCAGTGTCGGCGATGTCTATGTATAGTTTTAAATCTCATAAGATGATCTCAGTCAGGCAATTTGCTGAACTAGTTTAGTGAGTATGTGAAAAGAAGTGTATTTAAAAATCTATTGATATTTCTAGTTGACGGTTCAAAGTTGTTTACACTCACAATGTATGTACTAGTTGTTGTGTATTCAGTTTAGGCCTCAACGTGCGCGGGTTATAAGACTGCCTGAATTGTGTTTCACGAGCGATTGTGAAATGAATTGTAGTATGTAATTTAACCTTCATGTTATTGTAAATAGTAATTATAATTTGACTTTAAATATTAGTGTAATGTACCATAGTACAAGAAATATCCTCATAATCAATTAGACTCCGCACTTGTCACATAAAATAAATTTGCATTTTTTACAATTCATATTATGTTAGGATTGGTTTTTGTTTCAGAATCTCTTGTAATTAATAGGTATAAATTCATTACCTTTTGGAATAACTTTTTATAGGTTTTGTCGGAGAAGTTGGGACGATGAAATGTATTTTGTGTGACAAGTTTTTTTATCAAGTAAAGTTATTTATTATTAAACTCACTCTCACTCACTCAATTTTATAGATTCAATGGAAATTATTTGGCTAAGCCACATTGAAAACTGATATTATTTTCATTATTCTCTTCTTTGTTATTTCGTTTTGTACCTATATTGTATATTACTGTTAAGTTTACTAAAAACATTGTTATAATGTTTGTATTATTTATGTACATATAACTTTTGATGTAAGTAGATTATTGTATCTATTAAACATTAAATATATTTGAATTACATAGTGAAATGTGAATAAAGTGTTTATTGAAAGACAACATAATTCAATATAGTTCAAATTAGTTTTCTTAGCGATATTTATGAGGCATCTCTGTATTGTCAATGGATAAAGTTTCTATGTTTTCTGCATTTAAATAGATACAGTTGTCAACATTCTCGTCTTTATGTATGTTATCAAATTTGTTAAAATATGTGTATTAGAAAAGCGAATGAACATACGGTATCAGTATTTTCAAATCTCAATGGAATAAATATAATTATAATAGAATATCATAGAAAATAAGAATTGACGTTTCTAAATATTTTCTGCCAGTATTCAGCCGAAGGAAACGAAGAAAAACGCAATTACAGAAAAAAAAACACTCTGTTTTTCAGTGCCGTGAAATCGTCCAATATGTGTTAAATCGCTAGCTTTGTCGCCACACTTCGAAATGGGCACTATAATTAGAGCGACAGTCGCTTCCTAGAGATTATTTTAGTGCCATTTCGAAGTGTGGCGACGGCAATGCTAGCAATTTAAATCTATGGTCCACCCCTAGTACCTAAACCGGTTTATGGTTCCATAAGTTTTTTGGCCTTTTTTGTCGTTTTATTCATTACCTATTGGATACAGTGTGTTCTTTCCTTACATCGTCAATAGAATCTTCGTGGTCGGCTGTATCTTGGCATTCCTATACAGAAGCACGATTGTGTAGACCAGTGATTCCCAAAGTGGTCCAGGTGGACCCCCAGGGGTCCACGGGAGACTTGCTAGGGGTCCACGTAGGCGTGAGTAAAAAATGGGGGTCCATAAGATGTTAATGGGGTCCACGAAAATTTTTCTGCTTTTGATAGTAAAGAGCAAAAATTTAAGCAGTGTTTTTATAAGGGCCTCCCTACATTGTTAGGCTATTTTAGGCTATTTAGTCTAGGCTGCCACTACAATCTCTGAGGAATGTTAAAACGTGTGATAATATCGTATTAGAATATTCCAAATCCAAATATTTCTTAAATATAATTAAAACAAACAAGCAAAACCCACCCGTTGCTAAAAAAACGCTAGGAACCATAAACTCACATTACTAATAATAAAATAGTAGAGTTATTCAACTGATTTACAAAAGTTATTATATACTAAATTATGTAAGAAAACTAGAAAAGTCCATCAGTGGGAGAAGTTATGAAGTGGACGTTGGGAATAATCCCTTAGTCACAAAGTTTTATAGTTCAAATAAAAATTGGAGTTCTTAGAATCGAGCATTGATCATGGGTATTTGTGTAGAAAATAAATAAATTTCGAAACCCCAAAATTGACCATAAAAACGATAAGTAACATCAAATCAAAGATTTCACGCGCTCCGTATGTTTAAAATGTACTACCATTTTTCATTTTTATTTAATATATCGGAATACGGGGTGTATCTGTGAACATTTACATCCCCTTAACCTCGTGCTTCACAAACCATTCTGAAAAACATTTTTGTTTTACGAGTTTTCAAAAATCGTCAAAAAAAATTCGACTACCCATACAAAAAGACCAAGTTACGTGGCGGTCTTTGTATGAAAGTTGTTTTTTTTTATGCGAAATTCGAACAGCCATGGAACAAATATGTTGTTCAAAATGGTTGTTAGTACGCGTGGTTGAGAAGATGTAAATGTTCACAGATACACCCTGTGAACTCAGGAGCGACACAATTTTTGGCGACTTTATGATTGTGGTAGAAATGTAGCAGCCGGGGGGGGGGGGGGTCCACCGAAACCAGTAAAATTTTGAAAGTGGTCCACGAGAAAAAAAAGTTTGGGAATCACTGGTGTAGACGATCATTCCCGTCATGTTAATATTAATATGTGTCAGGTTTTCTTTTAACCAATGATATCGACCAAAGATGTAGCTCATTAAAAGCCTTGTTCAAAACTAAACAGATTTTTATTTTTTAATCAAACACCAAAATATACTTAAAACATGGTATATCCTCTGATGACCTTCTAACCCTACTTTAAATTCAAGGAAACTTAATTGCTTGATAAATTTATTACAAATATCACAGCATGATTGTAATGATGATGAATAAGACAGACAGCAAACTAAGCTGGTAACATTCTAATTATCTGACGTTTTGTTTTATTCATGCTGGTGGAGGGTATTTTCAGATAAATAATTAATCTTATCACATCGAATGTGCTGTAGCCTAATTTTTACACCAAATCACGACAAAGGTACAGTAAAACTAGTGTGATTTATTCCGAAACAAAATTATCGGTTCAAATTTACTTAACAAAATGTCATCATCCCTTTTGTGGCATTTGAAAGTGTCGTACACTCAACAAATCAACATAGCAAAAAAACGACCAATAAAATACTCAAAGAAAGGAGCAATGCTATCAGGTGCAGAGTTGAGCGGAAATTTGAAAAGGTCCTCAGTGGTGGCCCGTAATGGAGACCAAGCAGCGAAGCATAAAATGTGACCAGCATTGTCGCACTCGCCGATAGCACCTGAGGAGCACCTTACACAATTTAAGGTAATGACAACAAAAACATTCTTTTTTAATCAAATTTTGTGACTCTTCAACCACCTTTAGAGGTATGCCAGCCTCATAGGAGCATTCAATGAGATTATTTTTATACGGAAAGGCTCCAGAAGGCTGTAGATAGGATCAGACAGTTAGCATTTTAGCTGGGCACAGTTGCCCTTCTCTGATCCCATAAATTGGGCTCTCGGGTCTCTGTATTCCGAAAAAAAAAACATTCTTATAAAACAACTTAAAACGACAAAAGAGACCACCGTCAGTCGTCTTCACTATTTAATAAATATGTACTATTTGAGGGTAGAAATGCAATACCAAACATAAATGACAGTTGACGCATAACGCCTTCCCTAGTCATCTCGTGCTCAACTACTGAAAAGCAGTCGATACGTTGAGTTTAGGTTAAAAGTGTAGTTTTTTGTCTGTTTTAAATTTAATTTTTGATATTTGTTTTTTATAACTGATCGTCGGACAAGAATGTAGTGAGTGACTGTTGAGGTTCGAAAGTTTTGGCCTTCAAAAACTTCCAGGAACAATTTTGTGGGGACCACATTATCGTAACGAGGCATACACTTTTACCCTGAGCTTTTACCGTCCAAGCATTTTCAAACTCATTGATAGCTGAGGAGCACTTTCACAATTTGAGGTGAGCAAGCAAAAGCATGGGCTTCTAATATTTTTTTGTGGAAAGTAAACCTCAACCATATTCATTGTCTGTGTAGGATGTGACGAACCATGGAATTACATGACATCAGAATATAAATAATGGTGTCTTTAATGTTGTCACTAAACATATTTAAAGATAACTTTTTAGTGTAAAAATAATATTATTGACAACTTGGACTACCTAATGCAAAGCCCTGCACAAAATCATGGAGATTCATATTGTCACTTCACTGAATTACTGCACAGCATAAAAATAAAACTGGTAATTCTCACTAGTTCTAGTCGATATCTCTCCCATGGAACTAGTGCTACTTTTTATACTTAGTTCCATTTGTCTAGCAGACTTATTTCCACGCTCACCACAGTTGTAGCATCATTGACAGCTGACCTCTGACATGTCGTTCATATTTCTATCTAATGCTCGAATCGCTTTCTATGCCGACGGTCCCGGACGTGCACAGAGGAGAAAAATCACCCCAATTTCCCCTCCCCGCGGCCTCATTGTCGACCGAGCGCAGCCTGATAGAATTGTTATCGATGCCATCTTTAATTTCGCCAGTGCAAACATAGCCGTAACCGCGGCCGATTTATGTGTTAGAATATTGACGCCGAAATATGAGATACATTTTGAATGTAAGTAACGTTTGAGTGGTTGATTTTCTTTTACTGCAAGTCTGCAACTATAGGTTTGTCGCGATGTGATGATATCTGCTATAGTGTAAATTAAACTAGGTACATTATTATTGTTTGTTGAAAGGAAAGTTATTTTCATTCGTATCATAATATTTTACTAGTACCTATGTAGGACCTTCTTAGATTACTTACATAATAGTATGCAACATCTTTGCTGAGAGCAAAAATATTGGTGTCGTTTGATGTTAATGTTTTAACGAGTCTTTCACAAAAAAAAATATAAAGCTGTCTAAGCTTTATATACAATATTTTTTTTACATACAATACATTACATTTTTACTACATAAGTATGTAGTTATAACAAGTAGTAGTGACGTTAATAGTCAAGTCGATCGGAAGTGGCCGCATCAACAAACGCCACATCCTTCTCTAACGCAATATCGAATGCAAACCCGTTCCTTCCGACTCCTGTGTCAAGTTTGTTTACGGCGCGGCAGAACTGCCGAAAACTGTAAAAATAAAGGTGTGAGATTGGTGAACAAACCTTCACAGCCCGGTCTCCTCAAGCGTGAACTATACAATGAGGCGCGTGAAAAATGGCGGGAGCGCCGACCGACGCGACGGCCCACAAATCAAAACTGCGAACGGTTCGGCACAAACGAAAATAAAAATCTGGACAAGCGCCAACACGGCATGTAAGGGTTGGTTCTTTATATAAGTTTACTTACTCACATTAAAAGACATTAAAACATTATAACTTTGTAAATTTATAGGTTGTAATGTTTGGAAGTAGGTACCGATGCGAATATACTTCTTGAAAACTTATTATTATTATTATTTCAATAATTGAAAGTTAAACACAAGTGAATTTTAACGATGTATGTATGCGGGGTCCGCTTTGACTATGAGCCAGGATTTTGCGAGTCTGTTTATTACAGTTAAACGACTGCCATCAGACCTTCAGGAAATATAATAACAAATATTATTATTAGCTCCCATAGTAAGCAAAAAGGAGATTGGTAGACAGATAGTTCCTGTACATTATATAGAATAAATCTCATCAGCATTGTTTTTAATAAACTGGACCTACAGTAAATATCCAAAAAGGACTTTCAACCAACGTGCATAGTACTCAAAATGGGGTTTTGTGACTTTAACTTGACTAAGATTGATAAAAGTAATTTTCAAAGTTTCAACGCAGATTTATGGTTAATGGCAGACATCAATGGGCACCGCGGGTTCTCCAGCGGAACCCTAAAAAGAAAACCGGGCGCACACCACTGATGGCTTCTTGCAATAATTTCCGTTTTCAATGAACGCGTTTTTCTTTTTCTTATCACCGCACGAACTAGGATGGTTGGGAATAAATTGAAATACAAAATTGATTGTTGACTTTTCCCGGCCGCTTTATTACTGTCACAAATAGGAAAGAGATTGAAAATTGCCTACAGACGGTGTCGCCGGATTTGACGACTTGGTTATTCTTTCATAAGTATTTTGTTGTGTGCGTTCGATTTCCTCCTTTGTTGTGGAATCGGTTTGTGTATAATTTGCTTATTATTTCGATTGGGCGGAAAAGTTGTAAAGTAAATGTCAAAAGTATTTCACGATAAATAAAATAATCGTGACTAGTCTGAATCAATGAAGCGTAAAAAAAAATGTAATATAATAATTTAACATCTCAACTACCCACACAGAACAAACAAACACCCACCGCATAAATGTTTCTCAGAGGACTGTAATACTTTCATTAGGAAAAACTGTGTATTTATTTGGATACTTAGTTAGGTAGCAATTTTACTTATCAACACCCTCGCGGGACTCTTTTTAAAAAGCGTATACTCACAAAGAACAAGAAAGTGCATAATTTTTAACAGCTACGTTAATAAATAGTCGAGCTATTATTTTTACGATCTATTCCCTGTTTACACTCTTTAATGCCCGGTCAGAGCGAGTTAACGACAGTTGTCAGTTCTTCTGCCCTCCGGCGGGGGATTTATCCAGGAAAATGGTTCTCGCGAGTCGGCCATTATAATTAGAACCCCCGAAAAAATAGCTTGTTACCTATATTAACAACTTCGCCCAACGGACGCCACGGCAAGAAAGCTCTTGTTCCGATGGACGCTGGCCCCGCGAGCCACGTATTTTCATTCGAGTTTTAATTATTAAAAGATTTATGAACTGCTTATTTCTTTTTATGAGATTGTTGAATTAATTCCTTTTGTTTTTAACTCTAATGACTGCAATTGCTAAAGGCCGGGTTAATTAGTAAAAAAGATATACACCGGAGCCCGTAGGATTTGAATGTAAAATGCTATTGTTTGTTTGTCTTTACCTCGTTACCAGGGTTTAGAATGAATGTATTTTTGTTGAAAATGTTGTACTCGTATAATGAATATCCATATTTCTACAATGAGAAGCTCTTATATTTTCATGCAGTAGTTTTTTGCCCAGTAAAGATTTAGTGTTAAATTTCATTATTGAGAGTCCTTATTATTTGAAATATTGCTTACGAAACTGTTGATGTTCTCTATAGTTCATATTTTTCATTGTTGAAAAAGAACATGGAGAACAAGTCTTTAACTTAAAGACTTTAAGTATGTATAATTTTTGAGCGTTTGGGAGTATGTTACTACAATAACTCCTATTGAGGGAATGATGGTTAAAATATCAGAACAAAAAATATTACTAGTATTACAGATCTAATCAGTTACCCTCAGCCATTTGACTTGCTTGATAAAGTTCATTTAAAAATGGCCGTTCGTATTACTACAACTTAAACAACTTAGCAAGAAAGTCCACGACTGAGATTTGCCTACTTGCGTTGATCAGGCGTAGGAAGTAACGTTACATTAATTCCGTTCGCATGACTTACCCACTCCTAATATCAAAAATAAATTCAAATGCACCCGCTTTATATTCATTTCGATCGAGTGGGTTATTCACGAATCCACCGTTATCACGTCTCAAGAATATCATAAAACATTTTAAAGTTCCCAAAGAGATATTGGCGCGGAATACTCATTCCTGAGTCCGGTGTAAGTAAATTTAACTTTAAAATATGCATAACAGTTTTCCGATGCGCTCCCTATTCGGAATTTAAACACATCGAGTCGTATTAAGATACATTTCGATTCAGCGCACTCGGAAAGTTTGGGAAGAAAATTCTGTTCACTTGAGTGGAATCTAGGTGGCTAGGTACGGTCAGCAGTTGAATCGCTTATGTAGATTTTGGGAAGAACATTATCTCATCTTTATAAATAAATACAATGTTTTGTACGTTTGTAGTACTTTTCTCTTTTTAGGGTTCCGTAGCCAAATGGCAAAAACGGAACCCTTATAGTTTCGTCATGTCTGTCTGTCTGTCTGTCTGTCTGTCCTGGCTCGTTCTCCGCCGTTTCTGAACCGATTGCCACAAAAATTGGTGGAGAGATGCATAGTGATAATTCAAGAATTAGTTTTTAAAATAATCGAAAAATAATTATTTTTTACCCCCCCTACCATACATCGAAAAGTAAATTCGAAAAAAAAATTCGACTTACCCCATCGTGTGGGGTATCGTTAAAAAGGTATTTTTAAATACAATAAAACTTGCCTTGAAACCATGTGGATCAAACAACCCAGTCTCGAGATATATTAATACAAAGTTAAAATTAGAGCGTCCCCCCCCCCTTAACTTTTGAAATACTGTTAAAATAATTCTGAAAAAAATGTCCTGTATACCTCCAAGTAAGTACTTTCAACGAAAACTATAGCGAACTCTGTATCATACATAGTTATTTTTATACAACTCGACCAACTTATGACGTGCAGTTGCCCGTACTAAATGGTGTCTTAAGCGGTCGGGCCATCTTTTTTTATTATAGGCAATTTTAGAAGGAGTTTGAAAGTCTAAATGTAAAACTTATTGTAAACAAATACTTAATAGAACCAAAATAGCAACACGTCTCGTATTCAATGTTCTCCGAGACGACAGTTTCAAGAATCGGTGGTAAAAAAATACATTGTTAATGTAGTCTTTATTAACCAATTTCACCTAGCTTAGTGCTAAAAAGAACTTTAAGACGAGTAATAAGAGCCACTTTGAAAAGACATATACTTATCAAAGTTCTTTTAGTTTTTTATACCGAGACATAGTAACAACCAAGTTTCCAATATAACGCGACGCGTCGATATGAAATTGTCGACAGCAGAAAAGCATTGAGTGTTTAAACTTGGCAACTCGCAAATTTGCTTAAGTATTCACCAGGACTTTTGTATGGCTTACTGGAACTTTGTGTTTATAGCGTGCAACGCTGTTCCGTGAAAATATGCATGCATTAGTTATTTATCCGCGAGAACGACTTGGTTTTGTGAACGTGTTATTAAATTAATTAAAATAGCTGTTAGAACATCTGACAAAATGAAATACATATTTTAAAACATTGTAATATGCCGCTACGCTAGATTAATCCATGCACTTGGTAGGCATATAAAAAATATTATTACATATGTAACTAATAATGTGAGTATTCGTTGGTCTAGCGGTCAGAGACCCTATGTTTTAATTTCAACGAAATTATCCATCAAATCACAACTTTCAAAACGAATTTTCATCAAATAAATAGGTAGGTACTGTATACCCTCTCTATAGAGAACTAATTCCTTGCATAAAATTTACCACACTTCCCAAGATTAAAACTTCGTAACAAATTACTGGCCTGGTCCCTGCAAGTTAAGTGTACTTAACCGCGACTTGTGAAAATGTAAATTGTTCCCGTCCTGCCCGGCGGGATTACCTCCGTCACCCGATATGCTAATTACGGTCTTACTGCCTCCGCGTATTTGTAACAGATATTATAATAGCTCTTGAACGTCGAAGCGGCAGTAGCCGCCACTAGCGTAGTTTCATTGTGTATACTCGTGTATGTATATTTTGAATTGCTTTATTTTGAGTACCAATTTGTAAAATACTGCCTCCGCGTATTTTTAACAGATATTATAATAGCTCTTGAACGTCGAAGCGGTTGAAGCTTCCACTAACATAGTTTCGACTGTAGCATGGTTATTTTTTCTCCACGTATATTTTAATTGCCCTTGGATGGTAGCTCTATATGAGTATAGAGTAACTGCCTAAACTTTGTTGGCATAAAGTCTTCCTCGAAAAATGGACTACTTATCCAACAAAAAAACTAATGTATTAATTCGAACCATTAGCTTCTGAGATTAAAGTGTTCAAACAAACAAACAGTCAAACAAGTATACTAAAAACTTTTTTCTTGCCTCACGTTTTCAATTATCTACGGTTACTGTAACTTCTCCTCAAAACCTATTTCAAAATTCCACCCTGTATAGATTCAAACGGGAAGACCTTCTTAAAAGAGTAATTAAGTAGCGGGATGCACAAATATTCGCTCAATACGGTCTGGAAACTTGTTAATGCTATTAGAGCAAGCAGTGGAGGCGTTAAGTCCGCAACCTTACTTAATTCTACTTATTCACAAACTTTGACATGGGAGCGTCTACGCGGACTTGTCTTAAAATATATGTATCTATTCAACACCTACTTGAGTTTGGTTAGAGTTATTTTTGATATATGGACGTAGAGGTATAAATAAAGCCAATTGGGTATTTGAATGCATACGAAATAAATTATGATATTCCAACATTAAAGATGAAATCAAAATTAAGCACAATTTTTTATCTCACAGTTACTTTTGAGCTTTTAAAAAATTAATACACATGTAATTGAAACTAAAAGAGTATTGATTTGACAATAAGTACACAAATGTGACGTAACGAAGTAACTGCCTCCGTGGTGTAGTGGTTAGAGCGCTGTGCTCAAAAACTACGAACTCGAAGGTCGTGGGTTCGAATCCCGCGGGGAACACTTTCACTTTGTGTTGGTTTTCCCAGTTTGGTTAGGACATTGCAGGCTTGAATCACCTGATTGTCCGATAAGAGTGATGATTCCGTGCTTCGGAAGGCACGTTAAGCCATTGGTCCCGACTATGATCCAAATTGTCTGGTTTCCCTTGTGGTTACGGAGGTCAGACGACAGTCACTCCATAGTAATAACCAGGCTTGTCAGGCTTGTCAATTCAGGATTATAGTCGCAGCGTACCCTGGGCTCCAAGGCAATGGCCGAGGATGAGGAGGCAAGCGGGATAGGCGCTAGGATGATGATGAATACACAAATGTGACGTCACAATTTTCTATTCCATACAGTTTTTCCTACAAGGTTACGTTTTTGACATTTAAAAAAAGGAGGTGATTTGACCTGTCAGTCAAATAACGTATTAGCAAATTGGTTTCCGAACTCTGGTTCCCATAACGGCTGCACATCTAGGTACTTACTTTTAGGAAATCAATTACGTTAAATTATTATAAAAAAATACCTTTTACGATACAGTTACCTCCAGTTTTCATAACAGTCGAAACCTACATAATACGAATTAATCGGGAATCAGGTATCGGACTGGCAAAAACGATCAAAATCCGTGCAATTATAATTTTAATATTGCTAAAATTAAAATTAGGATGCAAAATAACATAACATGTCATAGCACAAACATACGTATATTTTCCAAACAAAAATTACATAATTAAAGATGCCAAAACAAACTGAAAAAGCAAACTCGTGGGTGCGGAAACAATCCGGTCGGCAGCACTTCTCTTTCTAACTACCTTCTGTTTCTGTGCTTCCACATTCGTCTTCCTCTCGATCTTGACCTCTTCCTCTTGTAAAGTTTTTACTCGCTCAGGGTATTTATCTTTCGGCCATGATGTGGTTGCTGCGTCATCAGAAATAGTTACTTCAGGTCTAGTGGTAGGTATTGTTGGTTCCAACGTCGAAGCTGTCGTCACGGTAGTTAAAGTAGTTTCTACTGTAATCTTTTGCTCACTTGCTGGAGACACGGTTGAGTGAGTAGGACTGTCATACTCAACATCAGGAGTAAGCTCTGCGGTCGCATGGGAGAATGTGGATATCTCCTCTGTTTCCGTCTGCGCCGTGACAACTGAAACCAGGTCTACTATATGCTGTTCTACTAAGGTGATAGCTTCTGTATTAGCAGTCACTGGTTCGTCCTTATTGATAATCGCACACGTGTTGCGACAACGCTCCTCGTTGCATTTGTCTTCGACGGCGCAAGAGATAAGGCTGTCCCACGCAGACAAAAGCTGGTAGAGGTAAGGTTGCTTGCAGTTGTTCTCGATGTACGTCTGCAATCCAGTTACTTCGTTTTCGCAAATAAGAGGTCCGCCACTGTTGCCCTGCAAAGAAAAGTTAAAGATATTTATTCAGCAATTAATTTTACAAGGAATCTTTTTGCACGTCATTTTTTTGAGTAAATGGAGTTTACAAAAATTAGAGCTGCTTGATGTCGGTCAGAATGCAATGGTGCTTAGCAAATACCTACTATTTTTGTAATATTACTAGTAGGCGATTTGGAGGAAAATTTAAAACATGGTTTGTAACAAGACAAGCATTTTATTAAACCATTACTATTTCCTCATTTCATTTATTACTAATTTTTATTCTTTGCTTCATGAAGATTTTTTTACCAGTTTAAGGCTTCAATTGTAATGGGTACGTATTAAACTGGCTCGACAAATCTCTTGCAGTAAAAGAGATCTTCACACTTGAAAGTAAAACATTGAAATAAATACCCGGCAAAATTCAGGATCAAAAACTGCATTCTTGACTTCGTCACTGTCCGATGCACATAGCATTGTTTCTTCGTGGAAGTGGGTTCCGCATTGTTCTTTAGACGTTTGAAGTTCAACGAAAAGCTGCATTAGAACCCTCTCGTCGGTAGTATTAGTGAATTTCTTCTACGAAAATTAAAAAAAAATATATACTTTATAGTAAGAAAATTGGGATATGATCTTCTTAAATAAGTATGTCTATTAGCGTTATAAAATGTCTACTATTATGAACTAATATTTTATTCGGACAGACCGAGATTTTGATCGAGGTTTGACTAAGCAGGTGTGTAGAGAGGTTACATAATAAAAAAATATTAAATGACCAGGTTGCCTTTGAAGGACCGGACATTTGTCAAGAGAAAGAACATTGGTCCCACTCTCATCGGAACCAAGGGTTCTGTCGGTACATAGAACCCTTAGTTCTGATATTCAGAGCTCCACATACGCCTGAAAGCCTATCTAGCAGCAGTCAAGGCGCAAAATGTATTCCCCTGCTTCGAAAAAGAGTTACCTTATTGAAGTAAAAAAAATTGGCCAAGTGCGAGTCGGACTCCGCACTGAGGGTTCCGTACAAATTCTATTTTTGACGAATTAAAAAAACTACTGAATGGATTTCGTTCGAACCAATTTTCGTTGGTAGTTTTTATGGTAAAGTACATTATATATTTATTTCAGTTTTATCATCCTCTTATTTTAGAAGTTAGAGGGGGGGACACACTTTTTTCCACTTTGGAAGGGTCTGTCACGCAAAGTATTCACTTTAGAAAAAAGTGATATTAGAAACCTTAATATAACTTTTAAAGACCTATCCATACATACCCCACACGTATATGTTCAATGAAAAAAAATATTTCGAGTTTCAGTTCTGACTATGGGGACCCCCCACTCTTTTTATTTTTTTTCTATTTTCGTGTTAAAACCTTGTTGCGGTTCACAGAATACATTCACTCACTAAGTTTCAACAGTATAGTACTTATAGTTTCGGAATAAAGTGGCTGTGACAGACTGGCGGACAGACAGACAGACAGACAGACAGACATGACGAATCTATAAGGGTTCCGTTTTTTTGCCATTTTGGCTACGGAACCCTAAAAAGTAAACATTTATATTATCTGCTTACAGCGTATACAAGCATGAAGCAGTTGCTATTGCTGATGAGGCCACTCTTCATGCGGAGGGGCGCCGGGCCGACAGCCGCCGACATGTTGAAGGGAACCAGAGTCTTCAGCAGCGTGATGTCGTTGCGCCACCACTGAGCCTCGGTGAAGTTGTACGGACGGACGAGCTGGATCACCTGTCGACAACATCTTGCTGTACGGAAGAACCGAACTGGCACGAAAGAAGGTAGGAGTATTAAAAAAATAATATAGATAAGACAAATGTTCCCGACTCTTGTAACCTCATTATTTGCTAACAATGGATAGGTGATCAGATTCCTCGTCTACCTTCTTGTAAAAATTGGGAATGGATCATATAGGATTGTTATCAATAAACAATTGGACGTAGTTACACGAAAAGGATTCAAACCACATCAAGTCGTATTGTGGATTGGATCCTTTTCGTGTAACTAATGTGGATTGGATCCTTTTCGGGTAACTACGTCTAATTACAGTGATGAATTGAACTGTCGACTCGATTACGGCATAACAAAACTATTTAGTTAATGTACCTGGTTTTATTGACCATAGTTTTGTATGCATTTTTAAAGGTAAACAAATTGAAAAATTTGACGTTAAATTCAAGTTTTAGTGTTGTATACGACTATACGTACATGTCAATCATCGGTGGCAGAAGTAACTTATCATGATATTTGGTACGTAATCAGCAAGCCATCTGGCAGCTCTTATCAAATACAGAAAAATAAAACCATTCACGTACCTCTCTCTCCTGTTCATCTTCATCTTCGTTAAGGGTGAAGTTGGCGTCTATAGAAACAGAACCCAGTCTTGCCAGCAGTGTCTTTCGCGGGAAGCCGGTGTGGGTCTCGTTGATCATTATAGGCCCGACAGAAGATGTGATCAACCATTCTGGTTTTACCAACACTGCGCCGCGAAGAAAACGAGCGCCTGTTGCTTCTACTACGGCTTCGTCCGAGTAGTATATGAAGGCCTTTGAAGGAAAAGTGTCCGTGAAAAATGTAGTTATCAGAAGAATTAGTACGAAAAGAGAAAGACATTTCGGTAAGCTAGATGGGTAACGGTATAGTAGCGCTAGTATTCTGTTGGAACAATAAAAAATAAAAAAATGACGTTACTGGCCAAGGATAACATTACAAAGTTGTACCTATGTACATATATTAGGTCTCATGCATCTATTCCAAAGGATTCATCATCATATATCTTTGTAAATACATATTAAAACAACAATCCAGGCAGATAATGAAATATGTACTATAAAAATAACAAGAAAATACGCAACAAAAAAATAAGCTATTACATGGTAATTTATTAGATTTATTAGACCTTATTTCTTTAAAGCCGTTTCCTATTTTCTTCAAGATTAGTTTTAAAATTATTGTTGACATTTAAAAAATAATAACTTCAGTGCATAAAATAAATAAAAACAATATAAACATCTCACCATGTATGGAAAGTGACCTTTTTTAATTCCATCGTCACCTTCCGCGAAAACACTCAGAAATGAAACTGAAACGCAAAATTGTTTTCAACAATAACATCAGAGTGCACCTAGATTGCATTTAAAATCACATAACTTACCACAACACAATGTTATAATAATTGTAATTTTCATATTTCCGGAAAAATAATCGATAGAAAATAGAAAATCATATGAGTGACGTGCCGGTTCACTACCTCTTCTGACAATTCAGATTTCAAAAGAAGAATATCCAACTTTTCTCAGGTAAAAGCATCAGGCCAGTGCTCAGTAAAAAAGGAGGCGCAACGTAAACCTACTTAACTCTTTGATGATGGATTTTAAAAAGTGTCGCGGAACTTTCACCTCTCGTAAAAAGCAAATTAGTCGAGTCACGTCCCTTTATTTTTCTCCGCTATCTGACAAAGTTGCACCGACGCGGGCTAACGCATTAATCAGAATCGCATCCAAGCCGGGACGTATTATCCTCAATAAAGCGAAAAGAATGACTTTGCGAATTTAAGCGCGTGTTCTACCGATAACGACGAGGATAAATCCGTGAAACACCTAATTATTCATGTAAGGGGTGTTCAAGAGTTTGTGTTAATACGCCCGGAGCGTCGTGAACTTTTGAAAAATAACCGAGGAGTATAAAAAGTGTCGTTTATTTTAAACGCGGACGGGAACACGATTTGGGCGGGCGCGCCGTTCCAGACTACGTCTTTAATGTTTTAAAATCAGATGAATGCATAAAATATCGGGTGGATTACATTTTCGTGCGTCATGGCAAATATGTAGATAATTGTTTTACGTTTTAATACTTTTTTTTTAAACTTCTGCTATTTTTGGTAGCAAGCCTAGTCCTAATGAATTGACTTTGATATTTTATTTCCTGCCTCTTGCATTTTGATAACAAATTTTCCGTGTTCATCCACGAAAAATTGGGATTTGAAATTTTCTGTTCGGCAAATCCACACCCGTATTGACAGAACTTTTAAAATCTTCTGTGGCATGTGGAGAGACACTATTCTACAACTAAGTTCTCGGTTGTTAACTATGTAACATTTACGATTAGTGTCCGGCACTCGAAGGAACACTAACATTGTGATATAGCCCACAAATGAGCCGAGAGATTGTATCCAAACCGCTGATGCGGCGACATCAGACCGACTTGCTCAGACTGCTAACATGACCAGTGAAACCAGACCCCGCCTAATGCCCAACTGTTCTCTTCCATTCTGCATTTTATTGCCAAAAGACAGGGGTATCGGGGCTCCACGCTATCTGGTTTTCGACTGAACGAGTCGAATGAACGAGCTACGTGTTTTGGCGGCAATCCGCAATTGCTTTACACTTCCTACGAGCAGTCTTCCTTTATAGCACGCCGAGTATTCGATTAAGTGGAAAATTTTCAAAAGTTTTATACAGTTTTTTCGTTCACTTTATGAGTTTATGGACAGGCAATTGAGTCGTTTACTGCCATCGGTTACGGCACACGGTTTTATTGCTTTGTCAGACAGTATAAAATGACATTGGAAAACAATTAAAACTCGATCGATAGTTCGTAAAATGTTTGTTCATTTCGAGTTACTATGTCAAAATAGTGGCGGGTGATGGCTTTATAGCTTTAGTATGAAAGTGACTCATACATACTTATTATTTATATTGTGACCTTTGCTTGATGCAGTGCTAATAGGCCTACATTCTGGTATTTAGACTGTTTGAGTGGCGTGGTATAGTCGAGAAGAGACCGATCGAATTTGAGTTATTTGGCGTTCTGACTGTTTCGTGCATGTCGTTTCCGTAGCCGTTCATTTCATAGTCCAGGAATTTTAGATTTTATCTGCGGAATAATTCCTAGTGAGCTGAATTTGTTACACCTTTATTATGATATTTTAATGATGATGTGAAAAATCGACATTGATATCGGGCCGGCTAAAAAAGTTATAGGGGTCCAAACGTCACGAAAATCAGTTTTTCGCAAATATCTCGCGATCTATTGCTCAGAGGTCAATAATAGTTTCATAAAAGTTGATCGTCGTAAAATTGTCTACAAAAAAGGTCTCATGCATTTTTCTGTAGAATTAACCGTTTTTGAAATAGAGACTAGAACGCACCCACGTATGGTATTGAATACCGTACGGCGCATACCAAGGCATAAACCCTATTGTTTGTTTTTTTCCCTTTTTTGTTTGTGTGTTTTTTGTTAGTATGATGTTCTACATATAGAAATATAAAGGACTTGAAATACTAGTACAGTAAGGAAAATAGGAATATCAACTAAGAAAAACTAAGTGGCAATTTTTTTTGTCACTTTATAACTCCAGAACGGGCTCATCGATCCAAACCAAATTTTCAGGGTTTGTACAGACTATTTAGTATATGTTTTATGTGAAATTTGAACAAAATCGGTCGTTCACTTTATACGTAGCGAACCACGTACCGGGCCGCTAGTAATGATATAGATATGCAATGTGAATTTTAGCAATTTTGATCCACGATCTGCGAAAAAAATCCTAGTAGGCTGAATTTTTGTATACGCCTTAATTATGATATTGTGATGAAGATGTGAAAAATCGACATTGATATCGTGCCGGCTAAAAAAGTTATAGGGGTCCAAACGTCACTGTACATAGCATATATATATCATAACTAGCGGCCCGGTACGTGCTTCGCTACGTATAAAGTGAACGACCGATTTTGTTCAAATTTCACATAAAACATCTACTAAATAGTCTGTACAAACTCTGAAAATTTGGTTTGGATCGGTGAGCCCGTTCTTGAGTTATAAAGTGACAAAAAAAATTGCCACTTACTTTTTTATAGTTGATATTCCTATTTTCCTTACTGTACTAGTATTACAAGTCCTTTATATTTCTATATGGAGAACATCATACTAACAAAAAACACACAAACAAAAAAGGGAAAAAAACAAACAATAGGGTTTATGCCTTGGTATGCGGCGTACGGTATACAATACCATATGTGAGTGCATTCTAGTCTCTATTTCAAAAACGGTTAATTCTACAGAAAATTGCAAGAGATCTTTTTTGTAGACAATTTTACGACGAACAACTTTTATGAAACTATTATTGACCTCTGAGCAATAGATCGCGAGATATTTGCGAAAAACTCATTTTCGTGACGTTTGGACCCCTATAACTTTTTTAGCCGGCACGATATCAATGTCGATTTTTCACATCATCATTACAATATCATAATAAAGGTGTATACAAAAATTCAGCTCACTAGGAATTATTCCGCAGATCGTGGATCAAAATTGCTAAAATTACTGGACTATTCATAGGCTTCCGATTATTTTATTCCAAAAACCTCAAAAGCTCTTTCCAAAAACCTAAAGGAGACCGAAACCGTTACATACAATCTTGGGCCTGAATGTAAAAAGATAAAAATAGTGTCAATTGATAGAGTAAGACTTATCTGACCATTACTGGAAATTCTGTGAGTTTTGTCAATCGGAGAGCAAAGATATTGAGGAATTTAAAAAAAGTGAGGTTATGAAAAAACCTATACCTAACAGCTGATGCCTACAGTACAGTAACATAATTTGAACTACTATTGTATTGTAAAGATAAATTGCATTATAAAAAAAACTGTTATTGTTAGAGGTAAACTGATACTGGCTACATTTATCCCGAAAAATACAAGTTTCTTGGGGAATCAGCGAAGCAAGGGTGGGTCGCTAGTTTATTATATTATTATATATTGAATTCATTTATTTTGTAGAAGAATTCGGAAAGTCATAGGTAGGTAAAAAGGTAAGGAGTTAAGAGGAGTTTGTTTAAAAATAAAAAGATTAATATTTTGTATTATTTTATCCTTCTTATAATACAATTGAAATATATCATCCAAGAGTTGAGCAGGTGGTAAATATAGTCTTGGTACAGAGCCCAGCTCATATACCGTATTATGCACATGACATGCGCCCAGCAGCCTACAGTTCGTCTGCCTACAATACGGCCTAGGGTATTACAGCGACTACTTAGTTGCTATCCCATGATTCACACAGCGATCCGTAGCGTCACTTTCCAATCCAAAAGCCGGCAGTGTAATCCAAAATAACAGGTCCAAGTCAGAAGTGTAAGCAAGATCTTCCGTATCCAGTATGGAGGTAAGGTTCCGCAGGGTCAATCAGAATCCGTAAAAACAAAGCCGTGGTTGTTTTGAAAATAAAAATCAGTCGGAAAAGCTCACGAAACGTAAAAGTACAAGACGAGAGATATGAAACGATTGATTTGAAACAGCAGCTGTCAATGTCGTTATTTTCGTTGTCATGTCAACAGTGCATAGACTAAAAAAGTAGCTTTTTCAATTAATATCGATATGAATCGATAATTATTATTTTGAAAATTATTATTTACATTTTTTACAGCTAGTCGATATTTTATTTGTTATTATAGCTCATTATATTAAAAAATGATGAATACAATTACTTTCTTTGAACTACCCGCTAATATTTGTACATGTGTAAACTCATTCGCTTTAATCGATTTTTAATATAATCGATTATGAAATATTTTAGTTATCCTTTTTTTCATATTTCTCTGCTTTCCGGAAGAGAATTGAGCTAGTTTTTGTTATTTAGGGATGAAAAACAGAAAGCATTTTTTTAAGCCATAGTTCAACTTGTTACATTTCAAGCCCACAAGTCCCGGTCTCCTTTAAAATCATGCAAAAATAACTAACTCAATCAAAGTCAGTCGCGAATAATTGCGTCTATTCAACCCCTCGGTAAGTCGGCAACCTACAAGTAAGTACTTGTAGCAAACAGAACATCTTTGTACGGTTTAGCTTCGAGTATCGGATGCCGTGTTAACCCTGTCGCCCCCGGGGGCCTATAGCGTCGGAATGGTAATGGGGCAGCTATGCCATTCAAATTTTATTTTATCGCACACCTAATATGAACGTTTGCTCGGGCCCGGCCTTTAAGATACCGCTGTGGAGCTTAACTGGAATTAGCTGCATGTAATGTGTGATAGGGAATTGTAACCTTTTGTTTCTGTGAATAGGAATTTGGAATTGTTGGCCGTCAGGTTTCGAATTTTATATTCTTTTTAACTCGATGAGATATAAAATGTGTTGTCTTTTGTAGAAAAATAAGATCTACATTATAATACAGATTAATTTTGAAAATCCGAAACATTTTCAACAACTTCATTGAACATGTTTCATTCGTTCAGTGTTGGATAGTTCAGTCGACGAGGCAGGCTTCAAGCTATAATATAACACTACGTTTAGGGAAACCATTGAGCTATTACTACTACGTATAATAGCTCAATGGCGGAAAACGAAATCCACGGGGACGAAGTCACTGGTGGCCGCTAGTCTACACTATAATAATACAAAATTAAAAAGATCTGGATTAATTTTAAAGATGAGCAGCATTTTCAACAACTTCATTTAACATGACGAGCACGATTAGTGACAATAGTAAAATAATGAAAATGTCTGGGGAACAATAATTTCTTCCAAATTTGTAAACAGTACTCTAGGTTAATAAGTAGAACAAGACCGGCTGCAATAAACGGACTGATTGAGTAGTCACCCTTCCCCATTAAGGATTCCTGTCCACCATCCCACGTCTCGGAATTAATCGCCCGAGAGTCTCTCTATTAAAGTTTCTTTGCGACTTGTTAAGGCCCTCCCCGAAACTCCGCAGATAATGTTAAAACATTCATTTAAGAGCTCCAACTTTCGAATCGTCGCATAAATCTTCTAATACCTGAGATGTTTAATATTCATTTCACAGAAGCAGTTAGTAAAATAAGATATTCCTCTTGAAATGTGTATGAATCATACAAATTCTTACGACATTTTCCCCCTATGCTGTCTGGCAAACAACATGAACTTTTATTTTGGGAAATATTTGAATATGCGTGTCTTCTTAGATAGCATGTTTGTTGGATCTTTTATCCATAATATAAATTAATAAAAAATAAAATAATAATAAATAATAATAAATGCCTTGGACTGACACACCAATTGCCTAGCCCCAAACTAAGCTCGAAGCTTGTACTATGGAAGCTAGGGAACGGATAGACATACTTAAATACTTTTTATAAACATCCATGACTCGAGTACAAATGCCGATGTTCATCACACAAACATTTGCCCCTAGCGGGATTCGAACCCGCGACCCTTGATTTCGTAGCCAGGGTCTCTGACCACTCGACCAACGGGCCCGTCAAATTAATTACTTATTTATTTTTTCAGGTACAACCCTGACTTGGGTATCATGATTCG
The DNA here is from genome assembly GCA_958496325.1 of Nomophila noctuella. Lineage (NCBI taxonomy): Eukaryota > Metazoa > Arthropoda > Insecta > Lepidoptera > Crambidae > Nomophila > Nomophila noctuella. The sequence continues at coordinate 8,444,922 of OY292486.1, read as the reverse complement.
TGGGTACTCGGCTACGTACGACTAGAAATCATCGACAGGAATGCTGTTTATGATGGGAGTCTACATATTAATAATCGGTAGCCACCGCGTCGGTCTCGTGCTCAATTATGCCTCTACCGTTCTTGCAATGGGACCGGATATGATCGGTGAAGCCATTGACTGCTGAGTTCTACACCTATCTATGATGTCACACGGTGACATAAAGGTAAATGAACAACAAATTCCTATGTTTGCTCTCTTCCTTGTGCACTATAAGCACCAAGCTGAATTCAGATACAAACAATTACTAAAACAACAGCACACTGAGCTCACTAAATACCCTTCAAGCCGTTTTACGGCCATGGCGGCCGATCTTACGATCAGCCAGGTGCGCAGGATATATTTTAGTGCACAAGTGACTGCGCAAGAATAGGTGCACTTCCTTTTCCTTCACTCTCATAGTTCGGTGGGACAGCAATCTGAAATGACCGAAGAGACCGAAGAAGCTCGAGATGTTTTTTTTTCGGTCACCCATCCATGCCTGGCCTCTGCGAAAGTTGTTTAACTGATCGCAGGACGAGCGCGCTAACCACTGCGCCGTCAAGCTCCTAGCATAAGGCTAAAGGCAAAAGGCTCGCTTACATCGGACAGTATATTAAAACAGCTGGTGTAAAGTTAACGCGTAGATAAATTTGATTGGCTCACGATGTCGATCATTGTTCCCGGCGTCATTTTCCGATGCCCTTTCCCGCCTATTGTGATGCATTTTATTGAATTTGATTTACGTGCCAATTTTTGTTGGCTTCGGTTTTTATTAACTGACCTCGACGCCGTTGTAAACTTAATTGAATCCGTTAACAAAAGGCATCGAATGAAAAGAGCGTCCAACGTGTGCAATGCAGATTATAATGGGGTTTTCTGAATTTGCATCAGGCTTTCAGTTACTCGATATTCGATATTCGCTCAGTGGTTGAACTATTGTTTTTATAACAATGGGCATGGTAAATAAATCCGATTTAACTATCCACATCTGATTTCTCATTTAATTTTTAAATCTATAAACGTTTCCATCACGTTTGCTGCTAACCTTTACTGAATTTTTGGTATTATTATATTACATTTTAGGCTCATTCGGCACCTCATATAAGTGATCCAAAGAATATTTTTATTAAAAATAAATCAAAATTAAACTAAAATATTTAAATAACAATCCCATGTTTTTGGTTTAGAATATCTATGAAAAGTATTTACATATAACAATGCATTACGTTTTTTAAATACGAACTACTTACTAGGTAAAAAAAAATTGGTTTTTATGTAACATCTACATCAGTTAGTATACCTCATTAATAATTATGTATCATGTGGCAGTTTCAATGTTTTAAACTTACCTCGTGCTGCTTACATACCCAATATTTCTTATAATTTCAGGCAATAAAAACGTATTATACGCAGAAATAGCGTAATCTGAGTTAATTATCTGAAATTCAGTCGTATTTAACGTCGTCTAAACGAGTTTTCACAATTGGAGTGGAGTCAAAAGAGCCTCCAAAGGAATCGCAAACACAATTAGAGCAAGTTGTTGTTGTTCAAATTGTCAGGGAAAGAGTGCGCATGACATGACGCCACGTTAGAAAATGCACGTAAGTGACAACTTGAAACTTTTGAAACCGTTTTGTGCAGGGATAGAAGTTAAACCTACTTTTATAAAAGGGACTGTAATAATAATATGTGTGACCCTTTTGTCCAGCTACATTAAAATCTTTTTTGTAGACAGTTTTGCGAGATACATATGTACGTTGTCTGAACCATTTTTCGATAGCTCTCGTTTTATACATGCAAACTTGCAAATTTGTGACCTTTGACCTCGAATTAAAAACCACCCGCAAGCTCGATTAATGGGGACTTTTGACATATCATTTGTAATGACGTATTCGAGGCCTGCACAAAAAACCAGCTTGTTGGGAAATAATGCAAACACGACTGTCTATTTTGACTGGACTAATAGCAAATCTTAAAAAAGTCAGTTACACCTCATGCTATCGTAAGCCGACGACCGCTAAGCTCATTATTATGATTGTGCCCTATAGAGAGATACAGAATCAAATCAGCCGGAACAATGGCGACGCAATTAAACCGCGAGGGGAACGTCTCCAAGACTCGCGCTTTGGACAACGTGTCACTCTTAACTTAAAAAAATAAAAATATTATGAAGTATTTTTTAAGATAAAGAGGTTGCATTATGGGTTGTCGCATAAGTATAGTAAAAAATATTGGTAACAAAATAAGTTATTAATAGATTTTGCATAAAGAAAAACAATTATGATGGTGCAATGCCTAAAAAAAATCGTTTACATTATAGAAAAGCCAGCTAACAATTACAATTTCACTAACAGTCAATTTGTACCCTTGGCAATTAAAGTTTGCTTCGAATATTGTTCGAATTCCAATATTGACAGGATTAAAAAGCTTAAATAAATATGCACTATACTAAATTGATTTCATTGCCGTTTAAAAAAATATTTATTTTTCACAAATCTGAAATATGTATTAAGGTACATAGTACGTTAACGATGCCTTCCAATTTTTTAAAAGTCAAATGTAAACGAATAATGAGTTATAGTATCATAATAAGTACTATCGCACCCAAGAGGAGTAATCAATTAATATAACTGATTTAATCTATGTTAAATAAAATAACTCAGTTGCTGTTTAACTAATATAAAACCCCTTAGACTACTTATAAGTCTTACGCAGCAGAGCCAAACTCCTAAATCAAGCAATCCGGACCACACCTTTTGTTCTTTAGAACAATCGCAAGTCGTTCACAATTATTCAAATCTGAATTTAAAACAACGCAACGGAGAAAACTCAATCCGATCTCGAATAAGACGTCGGTTCAAACAAATTATTTGACATAATATCGTTAATTAGAAACCCTCCTTTGTAACCGAGGGTAGGGTAATTAGGTTCCGATGTTCTGAATGGGCCCTTTTTCTGCTCGTTACGGAGAAACAAAAGGGGCGAAGAAGTAAACAGAACGTATTCAGAAAAGGATTTGCATAGAATTCCACAATGGAACTTCGACTTTTGAGTGAGATTACACATTTTGTACGATTTTGTACGGATTAATTTTGACGATCGATCGCGGGAGTGCAGCTCTTGAACATTGAATCATTAGTCTATATTGTGAGATAAAGACGACTGTGCGCTTTAATAATAAATACGAATAATATAAGACGATAACACCAATAATGTAAGGGTATTTATTATAAACACTTGACTGGAGATCTCATCAATCGATTGTTTCTGATGAAGGAAACATTATGTACAACGTATGTACATAGATCATACAAACCACATATTGTGTCCTATTACACCCTTGAAGTATTACTTTCGTAGGCGACAGTCTCTAATCATTAAGCCTTGCCTGACACTTTGTGGCGCCCACAGTTATTTCGACATAAACAATAAATTTCTCGGATTCTATACTAATATTATAAAGAGGAAAGGTTTGATTTTTTGTTTGTTTGTATGAACTGAATAGGCTCCGAAACTACTTGGCAGATTTGAAAAATTCTTTCAATGTTGGAAAGCTACATTCACCCAGAGTAACATAGGTTATATTTTATCCCGGTACGGGAAGCCGTTCCCCCGGGACGCGGGTGAAACAACGTGACGGGCCGCTAGTACCTAATAAAGCTAAAGAGTTGTTTGTTTGAATGCGCTAATCACAGAAATAACTGGTTAGAATTGAAATAATATTTTTGTGTTGGATAGAACATTTTGTCGCGGAAGGTTTCAGCTATAATACTGTGTGCGAAATTCACGCGGACTGAATCGCGGGCAGTCGCTATAATATTATAAATAGCATATACATACATTGCAGATAGCTACTTATATTTATTAGCCTGAGTCGGCGTAGGCGGAGAAGTCGACGTATGCACCCGTCAGCGTACGTCAGAACGCGCGCGATCTGTCATTGCTAACAATGCATTAGTCACTGCAATTGGCTACTATTAATTGGATTAATGCAATTAGCCGGCCCTTCACTCCCTGCTAATACGATCTTCCTATTAGCCGGCGTTATCGGTCATTACTGCTTGTGCTGAGTATGGTTTTCATTAGGATTGCATTAATTGGTTCGACACGGTTATACTTCGAAACAAAAAGGTTGAAGATTGAATGGATTATGTTGATTTACGTAACTGGGGGTTGTATATAACGTGCTATTGTTGCAATGTTTTCAAACATTGAATTAATGTCTGCGTCTAATTTTTATTGAGCGCTGGACACTTTACTTACCGACAAATTTTAATAATTTGCTACTTTACTGTGTTCAACTAAAAGGAAGTTATGTACCTAGCCAGACGAGCGACTCAATTGAGTGAAAGTTCCACTACACTACATTCTTTCAACTACAAAGAGAGCAAACTGTGTCTTTCCATAAATTCTCATGTTCAGTTTTATATCTATAAGGTACCTATAAGGCACCAAGGCCCATATGAGCGACTCAACCGAGTGGAAGTACCCCTTCACAACTTTTCAAGTACGACGAAAGCAAACTGTAAATGTATCAAAGAGAGTAGACAGTCGCCTATCTAAACTCCCCATGTCCAGTCCTAATGCCAGCAGTGGCAGAACAGAGGGATTAGCAGACATTTGAATGCGAGCGGCGCGTCTCCGCACTAATTGAGTTAATATTTGGTTATCGGCGGCGCGCACTCGCCTCGGAGCCTAATCCGCGCGAATTAATGACACGAATTTATCATTATTAATGCCCACATGATCCCGGCCGCACCTGATTTTATGCTCGGCTACGGAAGGGTTGCCGGATGAGATTGAAGTGGATTTGTTTTGATTCAGTGGTGCACAGGAATTGTGGACATCGATTTATATAATGTTCGTAAACGTATCGCAGAGTGGGAAATATTGCTGTTGTACTTTTCTTTTATTTTTCAATAATCGCATGATTTATCTAAGTACCTACACGTTTAATTCTTCTTATAATTCATAGAGATGGGGCTTCATCCATTATAATTAAATTAACATTAATTTCAATCCAATTTGTAGATATTGTGTTATGCCGTACATTCCCTTCTAGGAAATAAATATATAAAAGAAAATGTTCTGTTACAGGCCCTTAAAGCATTAGTTTACTTTACGATTGGCGTGCGAGCATTGTATTTAACACATGAATGCAATTAAATATAAGTGCAGTTTGCACATTAATTGTAATTCACCCGCGACAATCGCAGTTACCTTGGCGTGGCTAACAGCCGTATTTCCTTCATACTTTTATACTTTTGCCTCTCTGAGGAGCCCCTTACAGTTTAATACGAGCAAAGATTACATTCTCCACAAACTATTTTCTTGACGATTGTAAGCTACATAACTTTTAACTCATTGGGTTTTTCACGTTGGCACTCACCATTCGCGTGCACAAAGCGCAAATGTAAATATATTTACGTGTGAAAAACTCGGTGCTTAGATAAACACCTCGAAATTGGCTTATTTGAATTAAGTCTTAGTATAATATGGCATAAGTGAGTATTGTTATAGCATAAATAAAATCAAGGTATAATTTGGCATAAATGAGAATTGATTTTCATATATCGATAATATTTCAAAACAAATAAAAAATATGTATGCTGCGTAGAATTTTCATGAATATCGGCAATCCTCAAATTATGTTGGAAGAGTGAAGATTAAAGTGCTCGTCAGATATTTTACTTATAAACTTTTCCAATCCACCAATCACTTATTAGTTAGTCCTGACTGCTACGTATTTCCATCTAGAGAATTTTACAAATGCAAAAAATCTCATTAAAACATGATTTATTTATAAGCACATTGCATCCCGATTTCGTGCTAGATGAAATTAAAAGTTAACCCTCTCATGCTCACGTAGGTCCCTTCCACCATCCGTAATTAAATCGCGTCATACTCCTCACGTTGCGACGCTTGTGACAGACGTCGATCTCGGTGATTATGCCTTGATGAGGGCGCTTTGATCGGGCATTGATAGCTCGCCGCCTGCTGACCGCCTTTGCCCACGTGTTACACCTGTCAAATTATACCTACTAATATTATTAATGCGAAAGTAACTCTGTCTGCCTGTCTGTCACGCTTTCCTGCTCAAACCTCTCAACCGTTTGCGCAGTCAACCGAAATCCCCAGGATTTATATAAATTTTGTGATAGAAAACTTTTACATATTACGAGTCAGGAGTAGGTACATTTTAAACTTATACCGGTAGAAACTGTAGTCAACACTCAAGTGCACACATTGGTCCTTTCCACCACATTGATATAAAAAACCCAAGTTGCCTCGAAAAAGTAACAGTCAATACTGTCACCAAAATCTCGGTAAATCTATGTGCCTAACTATGAACATTATTATTTGCAAATTAAACATTATGCAGATAAGTGAAGATTGTTTTCACAAGGGATTGGTCAAAATTGCGATGACGCGGGTGACGCAAGACTGTTTGATATAAGTGCATTCTGCACTTATTTTTTGGGGACGATTTAGAGACGATGATTGTGTAGCTTGGGTTTTTGTACATCAATGTTCCACCATGAGTAATTAAAAGGCGTCATTTATACAACTCGCGTTGCGCCACTTGTGTCAGACGTCCGATCGCGGTGATTAGGGCGCTGTGATTGCGCATTGATGGCTCGTTTCACATCTGCTGTCCGCCATTGCCTCACACGTGTCAAACTATTTGGACGATAACAAATATCAAATATCTATTTTAATTAAGTCGCTTTATCCTGAACGTTTTCCTGATGCCAAATAGAAATTGGAGCAAATGCGATAAAAAATAAATGTAAAATAAAATATAACGGTTTGTTTATTTAACTGGTCTTATTGTCGGAGTTTTGGAAGAGGTGTTATTAAATTTTTAGTTGTAATGGTGTTTTTACATGATCCATGAAAGCGGACGTTAGCATCATAACGGTGGAGTTAAAATTTAGCGGAAAGTTATTCGATTTTACTATCGAACATTGCCACCATGAGTTCCGGCTTTAACTAAGCTAGAGTAAATAAAAATATTCGCCAATAAAAGCCGGCCGTTCTTCCGCTGGCTGTTCGTGGACATTAATCTCAATCTCTTAATCCCTTAACCCTGCCAAAATATGAACTAGTGCCTCCATAAAAAACTGTCATAAAGGCATTACACAGGCGGAACGTGCGAATAAACGGCGCGCGTTTGTCGTAAAACTGTCGAAACGAATGGTCCGGTCCAATTGACCGGTGCCGCGCGCTCGCCTGATAAATAAGTGGAGGCAAAAACAGGTTTTTCTTTTACTTGAATTATACGTCGATATGACACATACTACTTAAAGAAAGACGAACTTCTTAGCTATCCATGGATTCTCCGTGCGGGTGCCTTGTCCATCGCGTGGAACAAAGAGGAATGTCAGTCGGCGCCTGGGACTTTCGACCCAGCGTCTTTATTAATAAAAAAAATCTTGTTTTTATTCAACCCAGTATCTGGATTCGGTAACAATTTTCAGTAGGAATCGTCAATTGTGGAATAGTTTAATTACTTTTTATGATGTTAGCTTTCACTGAAAAGTGACCAGTAACTATTTAATTAGACCCCATAAATTTATAAAATAATTTCATTGCCATGTTCTATCATTCTGTAACGAATGATGAAACCAAAACCATTATTCGTACTTTTCGAACGAATCCTAAATCTAACTCAGATTATTTTCGTAGGTACTCCGTCAGGGTTGTCACCGTGAAATTATTGTTATGTATAATTAATTTTGAGGAGTGAATAAGCGATCATAAGTATCACTTGAAATATCCTAAAGGTAATATAAATAATTTTAGATGTGATGATCTGTTATGAGATTGTTGTATTTGATCCAGCTCAATATTCCTAATGAGATTCCAGGCTATAGATATACGTACACATTCAATAAGGTTGTTACGGTGCCGTTCATTCCAGCCTTTATGGATGTTCAAGCCTCCATGATAGCTGGAAAGATCTAACCTGCGCGCCCACTGGCCGCTAATTAGATACCTTTGAAAATTCAAAATTCAAAATTTGTCTATTATGTTCTATTTTCGCATTTTTTTTAAGAGTGATCCAGACCTAGAACTCCTGCGGACCTAGACAAAGCTCTAGAAATACCTAACCATAAAAAAATAATCATGAATATGAATTATAATATTTATTAAATGTTAAATATCCTGTGATAGTCGTGAAGTGTTGTTACAACAATGAAATAAAAACAGTTTATCCAGACCACATTTTCATTTACTCAAACCGTCAACCACTACCTATACGGCTACGGAGTGCTATAAGAACCCTGTGATCGCACCCTGTCGCAAGGTATTATAGCTTTTGCAACCACACGCGTATCGTATCAGAATTTCAATCCTAGGGAAGGGGGTCGACATGCGCGCTTTTTACATGTATTGTTTAACACCAAATCTTTTATAAATACTAGTCAAATTGTCTAGCCCGCATGTCCCTGTAGCCATACCTGTCCTAAACAGCATCGATAGTCAAGCCCGTACGTGTTCCGCCGGCATACCGGCATCTGTTATCAGTGATTACGCGGCTAATTGTGCGTTAATCAGACGCTAATTAGCAGCCGCGGCCCGTGACGTCATTATGCAACGCAATCAATAATGCAAGGACTTGATCTCGTTTGTCACCCGTCTAAATAGCGATTGTGAAGTTTAATGGGATTAGGTGTGGTGTGACTTGGAAGACAGATGGGGAATATGTGACTGTGAGGAACATAAAACTATAAGAAACAGATCTATACTTTGTTTGTGATATAATAAAGCTGAAAAGTTTGTTTGCTGGTTTGTTTGAACGCGCCAATCTGGAAAAAATCTTTTTGTGTTGGATAGTGCATTTGGCGAGGAAGACTATAAGACTTAGTATAACACGATGTATGTGGAAACTGGAATCCATCTGCAATCGGAGTTGCAGGCGGCCGCTAGTTAATCAAAAACAAACAAATAAATTCTGATGTTAGAAAATTTACTGACGAACAAATTTTCCTTCATAATCTCTTAATTTCAAACTCGTTGTGTATTTGTTTATAAATCCTTTCTAATTGTATTAAAGTATTAATTCAACACCCAAAGGAACAATAGGCGATGTCACCGGAGCGTAAGAAGACATTGGACCTGCGCAGACCAGATAAATGCCGTGTTTGTAAATAATCCGCCGTTTCGACATTTGCCCCGGAACAATGTGCACTCGTCTACACTAATTTATTCCGGATAAGAAGTGAAAAGAGACGGAAGGACTTAATTAAAATGTAACATGTGCAGGTTTTAGGGGAATTAATAAAATACACTTATACAGGTTTGGCCGTTAGATAGACAAAGAGCTTATTGTTAGATGTGATTCAATACGCAATTAAAAATTTAAAATAAAGTAATTTTTAACTATTATTTATTCTTCTATCGGCATAGGGACTGACGCTGTATGTAACAAATTGGTAGTCTAAGAAGGAACATTGTCATAATCCTTTTGACAGGATTCAAGATTTTGTCGATAGAAGAAAAGCTGTCATAGTCCTTTTGACAGGATTCAAGATTTTGTCGATAGATATTCCAAAATAGGTATACGTACCTCAATAACAATGTGCAGTATTGTGCCTCCAAATGGTTACTTTGAATTGCAATCTCATTAATAAGACGACAAAATTATTGCACGTACATACTGTAGCTCAATTAGTCACCGTTCATTTAGTTGATTGTATGAGGCCACTTGACGCCAATATGTATTGCTATTGCCTAATCTGTTTATATTACTATGGCACTATTGCACATCGCATTTCGCAAACACTAACCATAAATTCTATACATAGGTGCTGGTTTTAACAAAATAACCGTGCGGAGACAGTGAGAAAGTAATTGATGATTTGTGGGTTATATCTTCTGGCGTATTCCCACATACTAATCATACACAAATACCAACATTTACATTATACCTACACTTACTGACGAACACATTTTACGTCATAATCAGTCATAGTCAGTCAGCGTCAGATAGATACTCAGGGTATTCAAATAGTTAGGTATGACAAAATGTCTTTATGACGTTTTAAATGTGTCGAAATATTACTTTGTTTGTACCGATGTTATTGACTATTTGGTTGCGTATTATTTATTTCAGTACCCTGAGTTTCATTTTCTATTTGACGCTGACTATACGTAAAATATCATACTTGTCCTAAACAATACACTTTACTATACACTTTGCATTCTAATTTCTCTAGTGGATCTACAATTCACTCAATCTTAAATAAGACAGGAAATTCGATTTCATCATCAAATTTGACAGCAAAAACAGCTACATCTAAAGCCTAGCCAACATCATCGGACACCAAACATCGGTGCAGTGTTGTAAATCAGCGCAAATCAATCAATCAGTGTCCATTAACGTAATCGCCGCGACGGCAATGGCCGGTTACACGCATTACCGTCGCCCGCGTTACCCGGCAGACTGATTATGCCGCGAACCAGGTATGTCATGTTACTGTCACGTGGACATGTGTCCCTGAGCGGTGGTACGAGCTATTTTTTGACACCTATTGGAAGATCGGTTATTTTGCCGATTAAACAATGTCTTCCAAGTAGAGATTCTACTCCGGCAGCAAATCTTTACGTTCCACTTACAAGCAAGTTTATGTATTACAGGCAAAATGCACACACAAACAGCCAGTGACAGAAGTAGACGATGAAATTTCTGAAGTGTAGAAAACACCCAGTAAGGTGATTGATGTCTTTGGGCGGCGGTGATCACTTTTCATCGGGTGTTTCGTGCTCGTAGGTATACATAATTTAGCATATATTTCCTTCCTCTACTGCATCCATACTTAATACAATCCATCTAATTTGACATTAAAAACATCCGTTGCTAAACTCTGATATCATCGGCTACCAAACATCGGTGCAGTGTTGTAAATCAGCGCAAATCAATCAATCAGTGTTCATTAGCGCAATCGCCGCGACGGCAATGGCCGGTCACACGCATTACCGTCGCCCGCGTTACCCGGCGGACTGATTATGCCGCGAAATTAGGTATGTCATGTTGCTGTCACGTGGACATGTGTCAGTTAGCGGCGGTACGAGCTATATTTTGACACCTATGGGAAGATCGGTTATTTTGCCGATTATACAATGTCTTCCAAGTAGAGATTCTACTCCGGCAGCAAATATTTACGTTCCACTTACAAGCAAGTTTATGTATTACAGGCAAAATGCACACACAAACAGCCAGTGACAGAAGTAGACGATGAAATTTCTGAAGTGTTGAAAACACCCAGTAAGGTGTTTGATGTCTTTGGGCGGCGGTGATCACTTTTCATCGGGTGTTTCGTGCTCGTAGGTATACATTTTAGCATATATTTCCTTCCTCTACTGCATCCATACATAATACAATCCATCTAATTTGACATTAAAAACATCCGTTGCTAAACTCTGATATCAACGGACACCAAACATCGGTGCAGTGTTGTAAATCAGCGCAAATCAATCAATCAGCGTTCATTAGCGTAATCGCCGCGACGGCAATGGCCGGTTACACGCATTACCGTCGCCCGCGTTACCCGGCAGACTGATTATGCCGCGAAATTAGGTATGTCATGTTGCTGTCACGTGGACATGTGACCCCGAGCGGCGGTACGAGCTATTTTTTGACACCTATTGGAAGATCGGTTATTTTGCCGATTAAACAATGTCTTCCAAGTAGAGATTCTACTCCGGCAGCAAATATTTACGTTCCACTTACAAGCAAGTTTATGTATTACAGGCAAAATGCACACACAAACAGCCAGTGACAGAAGTAAACGATGAAATTTCTGAAGTGTTGAAAACACCTAGTAAGGTGATTGGTGGATGATGTGATCACTTTTCATCGGGTGTTTCGTGCTCGTAGGTATACATAATTTAGCATATATTTCCTTCCTCTACTGCATCCATACTTAATACAATCCATCTAATTTGACATTAAAAACATCCGTTGCTAAACTCTGATATCATCGGCTACCAAGCATCGGTGCAGTGTTGTAAATCAGCGCAAATCAATCAATCAGTGTTCATTAGCGTAATCGCCGCGACGGCAATGGCCGGTTACACGCATTACCGTCGCCCGGAGGTGGAATTCACTAAGCGCAAACGTCATAATCTCACGGTTGTATCAACGGCGACAGTACAAAATTAGTACTAAATTCCTACTGTCGCCGATGACACAACCGTGAGATTATGACATTTGCGCTTAGTGAATCGCCCCCCATGTTACCCGGCAGACTGATTATGCCGCGAAATTAGGTATGTCATGTTACTGTCACTGGACATGTGTCAGTTAGCGGCGGAAAGAGCTAGTTGTGCCAATAGGTGGTAGGCACCAACGTCAACAATAATATTCAATTAAAGTAAAGTATCAGCCTATTAATGTCCCACTGCAGGGCAAAGGCCTCCATAATTTGAAATCATGTTTCCGTTACAAAGATGGGTTTTGGCTTAATCACCACGCTTGCCAAATGCGGGTTGGTGATCACAAACCCGGGCTGTGTTCAGAAAAATCAACACAAAGTTTGCCCGACCTGGGAATCGAACCCAGGACCTCGAGACCACGGCCCGGTACTTAAACCACTAGGCCATCGAGGCGCTTTTATTCAATTAAAACTAACAAAATATCTACCACCTGATTAATAAGGTTACACTGCCGTTTGTACATTTTTAAATATACATACATACTTTGACTTCCTCTAGTCTACACTGTTTAATCGATTCTGATGGATTACGTAATAAAAAACAAATACATATAAAGCGGGCTGGCATAATATTAGACACCAAACATCGGTTTAGTACTGTAAATTAGCGCAAAACCTAAAAAATGACACCTATTGGTAGTAATGTTATTTACCCGATTAAACAAACAATGTTTTCTAAGCATAGAATCTACTCCACAGCCAATCTTTGACGTTCAACTTACAAGCAAGATTTCATGTTACTGCCACTTGAACATGTGTCGGTTAGCGGCGGAAATAGCTATTTTAACGCCAATTGGGCGAACGATTGGAAAGACCTATTTTAGGCGGGTGATGTTATGTCCGGCTGGCTGAGTTTAGGTTCTAACAGCCAGTTTTCTTCTATGCAGGGCTTATGCCCTATTATTAGCCTAAATACTTTATTAATGTATGTAAGTACTAGCGGCCACCTGCGACTTCGTCCCTGTGGATTTCGGTTTCCGCACACATAGGTGTTTTATTGTAGCTTAAAGCCTACCTCGCACAAATTGACTTTGCAAAACAATATTTTTTCAATTCGAACCGCGAGTTCCTGTGATAAGCGCGTTCAAACAAACAAACTAAACTCTTCAGCTTTATTATATTTGTATAAAATGTAGGCCACAGAGATGTACTTATGATTCAAATAGTGAATATAATATTGACCAAGTATATTCAAGGTAAAGAAAATGTTTTGCCTTCGAACTCCGGACGCGTAATCTCAGCCTATTGTGTTCCTACACTATCACGTCTCTGAAAATATCACAACACTAGCGGCCGGCCGCGTCTTCGTCCGCGTGGATATCGGTTTTCATCATCTATACTTATAATAAATCTGTAGAGAGGTCAATTCTGTACATTAAATATTTTTCCAAAATAACTATCAGGGGGTGTTTAGTGATCGATACTGATACCAAAAATGCAATCAGTAAAATTTTTGTCTGTCTGTCTGTATGTTCCTTATAGAAACAAAAACTACTGGACGGATTTTGACGAAACTTGGTACCATTATTCTTCATACTCCTGGGCATATTATAGGATACTTTTCATCACGCTACAATCAACAGGAGTAGCGTAGTGTAGGGAAATGTGGGGAAAACGGGAGAATTTACTCCATTTCTTAAGCTTCAGTCGCGTGTGCAGCTTAATGGCTAAAGTCACATAGAAATCATGTATGAAGGAAATATTCTACATAAAATTTCCTAAAAAATATCCCCCAACAGCATATGTCTATCTTTTATGGTTGACTCACAATAACACGTGCAACTCAAGATCCAAATTGGTTTGAACGCGCTAAGCACAGGAACTACTGTTCGAATTGACAAAACATTTTGTGTTGGATAGTCCACTTACCACTTACCATTTGTCGAGGTAGGCTTTAAGCTATTGTATATTCCTTTATTTTATCATTGTAAATTGTGCTAGCGAACTATTTAGTTCTAAAATGTGCCGATAGATGGCGCACCTCGCTAGAGGCGCGGCCGCGGATCTGAATCGCGGTGAACTGATGATTTCTCAAATGTATAAGGTCTCCAGAGTATTGTTAATAAAGACATGCGTTTTCCGTCACTTATATAGTCTATAATGTATAATGTATATAATGTATTTCTATCCTGAGTAATTAGTCCCGTAAAAGTGTGCAAGTTGACTGCATGCATATTGCATATAGACCGTTGTTTAATTCAGCTATTTTTATTTTTTAGTAAGACTGTGTGCGGAAATCGTAAAACCCACGTGGACGGAGTCGCTGGCGGCCGCTAGTACAAAATATGTTTTTTCCCGCCAACTCCCGTTCCCGTGGGAATTATGCAATATCCTTTTGCAATTAAGCATCAAGTCAACAAAGAGACCTGCATGCCAAATTTCAAGCGTCTAACTTCAGTAGTTTAGATTTTCCATACAAACTTCCACCCCCCATTTTAGGGAAGTGGGGGGTTGAAATGGGTCAAAAAGTAGCCTTTAATACTCTCCATCCCTACAACTATCTCCACTTAAAAAATCACGTCAATCCGTCGTTCCATTTTGCCGTGAAAGAAAGACAAACATACAGACAGACAGACAGACACACTTTCCCATTTATAATATTGGTATTGGTATATTGGTATTGGTATGGTATGGATATTACAAACTTTCATCCATCAGAGCGGTGACAGCAAAAGCGCCTAATAGCCACGCTTAATCTTTAATGAGCTCTAAGGTAATTGTTGTAATTGGCTAAGTCGGTCGAGTACCCACTGATTTGCGCTCAACCAATTCTGATTAACATTAGCCGTGATTAGTGGTTTAGTTTAATTAATCAACTGAGTGACTGAGGAATGTTTGGATACATAACTTACATTACGAATTTGATATACTCCGGCAGTCTCCTTCTCCCTAGCGTTTATCCCGTTTCTATGCGGGGTCCACTTTGACCATGATTAAGGATTTGGCAAGTCTGGTTATTGCAGTGAAGCGACTGCCATCAGACCTTCGTAACCCTTAGAGGGGAACCGGACAGATTGGATCATGGTTACACATTCAGATCTAACTAAACTAAAGTCAGAAATCACTGAATGTGCAGGTTTCCTCACGGTGTTTTCCCTCACCGCCGAGCTAATGGCACAAATCGACACATAGATTTCGAAAAATCCAGAGGTGTGGGCCTGGAACCGCGGACCTCACGTATGTGTGGTGCCGTCCGTACCACTAGGCCACCATCGCTCTTTGACATACTCTGGCAGTGTGCCGCCAATATTCATCTTCAAGTTATCACTCTTGAAATAAAAGTACTTGCAGGCAGATAATAATAACCACGCTAATAATATAATAGTGTGTGCATTAGGCCAAGTTGTCTATGTATGTACGTACATATATCTTACAAAAAAATGGCCACCCAACATTGGCCGTTTAGATAATTTAACCTACAACAGATTCACAAGCCCATACATAAGCTAGCAATAGTGCAGAAGCAGACTATCATCCTTATCACAATATCTTCAAATACCACTCTCTGAACCTATGAAAAAATATGGTGGTAGCACATTGCACGTTTCTTACACTTATTGCTGAAAATTAAAGCCCTACTGATATAAGTTATTATTTCAAAATTTATACCAATGTCTTATTTATATAAAAAAAGGGAAAAATGTAAAGAATCTTTAAAACTCTTTAGTATCAAGTTTATAATTAATTCGGTAACAGCGGAATAGCTGGCGTTTCGCGTAGATCAAAAGCGTAGGCGGAGGTCTCAATTGCGAGGCTCGAGAGATGCCATACCGGCTTTATGGTACGTGACACTCGGTTGCGTGGAGGTAAGTTAATGCCAGTTTAGTTAAAAATAATTTTACGTGTTGTATTTGAAGTAGGGGTAAAAATATTCAACATGTTGTATTTGAAGTGGGAGCTAGCACTGCTCAGATTTTTTTAAGGCAGGGACTTTAAATATAAAAATAATTTGACCGGTAACGGGTTCGATACCCGCACTCTTTGCTTTTTGGTCTCGCACTTATGAAAAGAAAAGTTTAAATGCCATCCAAAAAGAATTTATTTTGGAAGTCTCAAAAATGATAAAATAAAATATCTTAATTTTTCCAGACATTTTCGCAAATAAAAGAAACAGAAGAAGAAAACAACCATTTTTTCATTGAACTAAACATGAAAAAACTAAAAATGAAAGTCACTGTTTACATTTCAAAATAAATATTATTTTATTGATTACCTAATTTATACTTACTTCGAAATTAGCACTAGGTACAATAAGATTGTCAGTCGCTTCTTAGAGCGAAACAGCATGTTGGCAGATTTACCCGTTTAAATCTATGGTATGGTCCACGAGCTGTCGCTGTTATTTTAGTGCCAATTTCGAAGGCGAATCTAACGCTTTAAATCTACGAATTACGAAAAGCCAGCAGCTTACTGCGTGCAACCGGTATTAGTTAAAGTATGCGAGACGCGCGTTATACTAACAATCTTCTCAAAGACATTCCCCGGACGTTTACTGCTTTGATAACTCTTTAAGGTGGCTTAAATTTTTCCCTTCGAAATTGTTGTTAAATTCATTTAAAATTAACAGAGATTGAAGAGGCGTTAAAATAGCTGAAGCAGGAGAAATGTTACCAGGAATTTCATAAATGACGTTCCTTTTAATAATTTATTATTTTAAATTGTAAATAATGTCCAGAGATATTTATTTATTTAATTCATTTTTGTCGGTGATTAACGAGTTATATTGAGTGAAGAAAATCACACTTTAGTCATGGCTCTAAAAATAACCTTGAGAATTTGGTTCACACTAGTATTATTTAACGGGACTTATCGCGATATTAATTATGTAGTATATGTATACTACCGTCAAATCATACTAGTGTAAATAATGCAACACGAAAGTCTTTAATCTTATATCTGGTTCACGATGACACTCAATATTTTAAGATTCCACCAACTTCAGACCCAGTGTTGTAATTTTTCCACAAAATCCACGATATTTCAATATTTCCTTCCTGCAGGGTAGTCTAGCGCAGTGTAGTCCATAGACTACACGTACATATAACCTGAGAGAGTAGGCTGTGTTGGCAACTTCTATAACATGAGTTTATTGCATGTAATAATAGACTCCATAAACCAACAATTAACGTTTCCGCATATTCCCGGTTTCATCGAAAGATAAAGGTTTTATGTTTATACTTTTTTTCGTGGAATGGTGTGCCATAAAAATTATAGCTAAACCAAATTGTATGTTTCGGCAATATTTTTATAATTT
The DNA here is from genome assembly GCA_958496325.1 of Nomophila noctuella. NCBI lineage: Eukaryota > Metazoa > Arthropoda > Insecta > Lepidoptera > Crambidae > Nomophila > Nomophila noctuella. Next base: position 8,427,426 of record OY292486.1, on the reverse strand, counting down.
TGTGATTTTAAAGAAATAAAAAAATAAATAATTAAATTTAATTCAATTTTAAGTAACGTTTAAAAAATACAACTTTATGGTTACCTACCTCCCCACCCACTGCCAAGTATTTTTTATTGTTGGTACTTTTTTCTTAGTGTCAGTCATCACGTGGCACAGCTCAGGTCGTATCGGTCGGTCGTCTCGTTTTAAACCTTGAGCTTCGAGAATGTTTCGAGAATTCGTGAAATAATCTCGTGTGGTGTGTGTGAATGTGTATGTGTAAGTGTGTGTTGTGTAATGTTCCGGGAATTAGTGAAATCATTGCGTGTGTGTTTGTGTAAGTGTGTGAATCGGATCCCTTGTAAGGAATCATATCCATAACCCTTCTGGCAATTTTATGGATGTTATCTTGTCGCGAGTGATGTGTTTCGAATCTACATATATCGGTTCTTTCATCGTAAGAAAATCACAAACATTTATTGATTCTCTCGTATGATAAAACCGTCGAATACCGAATACGCCGCGAGTGTTGTGTGGGTATTCGTGAAATCAGAATTCGTGTTAGAACATTATTATGAACTTTTGATTATTCTGTTAGTGTGTGTACGAGCGGTAGGAGGTAGGAGGTAGGAGAACCGAGAACCTCGAGCAGTTCATCAAGCTATATCATGCACAAGCCGTGATGCAGAAGAATTCAGGTTAGTGGATCTTCAGTTTTATCACACAATCGTCCTAATTTGTACTTACAAAGTTTTTGAACTTAACGGTTATTCAAAATCGGTTTGCAAACTTGTGTCATTCTAAAATAATAAGAAATTGCCTAAATCTAACCGGTTTTCATGTGGTTTTTTTTACCAGATGATTGATTTAGAAGGACTGTTTGTTTATGTGTTATACATGCATTGTATTGAACAGAAACACCAATTATTGCACCCGTGCGAGACGGATTCGGGGTTTCCTTGAACTAACATACCAAACCCATACTAAGCGCAAAACTTGTACTATGAATAATAGGGAACGGATAGAAATACTTAAACATTTATATGAATTTCCAAGAACCGAGAAAAATGCCAATGTTCATCACACAAAAATATGCTTCTAGCGGGATTCGAACAAGCGACTCTTGGTTTTTTAGCCAAGCCAATTTTTAGCCTGCTACACCAACGCCCCCTACCTAGTATGTATAAACGTGAAGTGTTAAAGTGCGTTTAAAATTATACGAGTAAAATAACAAAATTCGTATTACACCTTCAAAATCTCATAAACGGATTAAAGGTTCTTGTATTAATCAAACATAATGCTTAATCCTACTTTACGCTAAAACAAACCCCATCATTCAAATCAGTGACCATCGACAGCCATTCGGGACAAATTTTAAACTCGCGTAGATGGCAACAAATTACTTGATAAAGTTTCCTTAACGACGATACTTTGTTGGCCACGCCTACCTGTCAGTTTGGTCCGGAGACGAGACTGGCTGGCGAGGTGGGCGGGGCGTGTGGGAGGTGGCCCCGCCCACTGAGGCGCCACGCCCTCCCGCGGGTACCTCAGTTGGCGGTGGATCGTCGGATGGAGTGATCCTCTCGGAGTATCGCATGACACAGCATTAATGTGAATGGGGCAGACTTTGTTGTCGAATGAAGTTTAGGCTTTTTGTAGCGTATTGGTTTGTATGCAAAATACTATTTTATTTCTTTAAAAATATGGTTCATAATTAAATAGGCTAAGATAACACATTACGCCATAGGTACTATGAGATAGCTATTTTAGACTCTCAACTGGTAAACTTCATTATGAGTTGATTTTAATGAGCTATGTGCGGCTTTAGAACTTTCAGGTTTTCAATAAACTGCATTGGTCAATGTTAAGCCATGAATCTCAAATCAGGGTCTATCACTTAAGTTTAGACGAAAAATTTATTTAAGTTAAACTTATTACTTCTAACTAACTTAAGTTTATTTTTCTTATTCTAATCGCGTCCCACCTGAATTCTAATGGGAGGAGGACTATATATTTTAATCTACACTAAAAATGCAATATTAATAACTGTTACTTAATTGTATTCAATTTTGCGCAAAAGGCTTCGAAGTTATACAGAGTGGAATTTTGTTATCAAAGTCAAAGTGGTTTATTTTGCAATTTGATTTACATAGAAGTTCTTTTGCACATCATATTTTTTAACCTACTAGAACTTCAACGTGAATGGCCTGCTGAGAAGAAGTGCCGGAAGAAACTCAACAGTTAATGTCACCTGAAGGGGATGTACTCTTAATTCTGTAAGCAAAATAGCATATACCTACTTAATAATATGAATCCGTTGGTTCATCTTCGTAGTCAAACCAAGGAGTTATCTCTTTAATGCTTATTTAATTACCGGCTCAAGTGTTCCCGGCAGATAACTTCAGACATTTCGTTTTACGTTGTCTGACTGTCGCAGTAGAGTATAATTTTATTGCCAAATCTGATATCTCTGCGAGTCGTCTTGATTTTACCTGTTTTACGTTTTATTAACTTCGCAGAGTTGAGTTTTAGGTTGAAGATTATTTTAATTTAAAGTAGATTATTATTGAAATTTATTATAAATAAAAATTGCGGGCCTTGATAGCGCGTGTTTAATGTGCTCGGTCTGTGATTGAGGCTAAGCAAGTTTCGAAAATGCCCATCATTGGATGGGTGACCACAATGTTACATCTCGAGCACAACCGTTCTTTCAAAGTTACGTTACGTTAAGCCGTTAGTACCGGCTGTATTGACCGTCGTTAATAACCACCAACTCGCACTTATTATATTACTAGCGACCGCCTGCGACTCCGTCCGCGTGGATTTCGTTTATAGGTACTAAGCCTTCTTCGTCACTTTGACTATCCAACACTATTTCAATTTCAACCAGCAGCTCCCGAGATTAGCACGTTCAAACAAACAATCAAACAAACAAACTTTCCAACTTTATTGTACATATTAGTATAGATAAGTCGTTTAAACAATGTTTGTACAATTGAACCCATAACTTAAGATGGAATAGTGGGAAAAAAAATTATTTGTGCGTCTGCTCTGTGCATCGTCGCCATTGTTTTTAAAAAGAAAGTGGCAACCTTCTTTTATTTTTGTTTTAATTCCTCCTTAGCGACGTTTCATTTGCATTGGATTGTTTTATTTAAAAGTGTTGGTTATCTCGGGCAGTATTTCACGTTTAATCTGTGGTGATTAATTAAGACGCGGGCAGAGGGCGCGCCGCCTCCACTACATCATATTGTCTTAGATGCTTTATGGGAAAAAGTGGGTGTATTTGGGACTGATATTATACTTTTTTCTAACTTTCTTTACTATCATAGTGTACTTTTTTTCATTCAATCGAAGCAAACGAGCAACAAAATCACCTGATGACAAGTGACAATCGCATGTATATTTCACAAATGATAACTGATACCTATGTATGTTAAAAGTTCAATTAATGACTCAGTAGTCTTTAATTGTCGACAGTTACACGTTTTTTTTATGGAAACAATCATGTTCAATCGAAATTAATATCATGGTGTACTTTTTTTCATTCAAAGTTAGGAATGGAATAATGCGATTGTCACTTGTCATCAGGTGATTTTGTTGCTTGTTGCATCTCATTAAAAACAAAACACGTAATTATCTTATGTGAATAAATTATTTATTTTGGGCTTGAATCGACACCTTAAAGTAGGTATGTAACGTTGACGTTTCATCCGAAGATTAACATTTTGCGGATGGATCCGAGGATTTAAAAAATTACGGATGAACCGTCACCTAAGTTATTATGTTTATTGTCCTCCTAATACTACGAGTATATCCTCCTACACGTACAATAAGTTGAGTTGTATAAAGAACCTAAGTTGCAAACCTATTTTATTCGTTGAGTTTGACACTTATACAAACTTTGTCTTAGTGCTTCTATAAATTATGAAAATCAAACTAAGTCTTACTGCCTATATACCCTCCCAATATTTTTTTTAACAAATACGGCTTAAAAATATGTTGCATCTCTTTACTATTTATTTTAAGGTTTTGGTTCCTGAATACGGCCCATGGTGTAAAATTAGCAAAAAGTAATTCATTAACCGCCGCAAAGATTGCGCCGAGTCCCGCTGAGTATTTTTTAATTCCGCCGCATTAGCATTGTCTCGCGTTGATTTATATGAGTACTGCCGCCCGCCTAGATAATGGACCTTTAAACACCTTCATTAAAATCATTTTAATTGATGGACTGGGTTTTTATATGCCTGTTTTGTTCCACTGACTGGCTGGATGATTGGTAGTAAGGACGCCTAAAGACCCGAGGTAGGGTCGTATCTGTGAGCTGAGGGTCTAAACTCGTTTTGGTTTAAGTTAGAATATGGTCTTAAGGAGTTAGTAAGTTAGGATAAGGCGCTTAAGGATCGAGTTTATATTTCATTTTATAAAATGTTGCATGTACGAGTATTACTTGAATTCAAAAACTGTGTTTATTTTATTATATTATTATTATTGGGTCATAAAAAAGGAAATCGGTAATATTTTAATTTTAATTTTCTTAGTCTAGTGAACGGTGCACAACTTCAAAGCTACAATAATCGTAGAAAGGCAATGCTACGAACGCCGACGGATTGTGATTCGTAGCACGTAGTCGTTCAAGTATTATTTCCAGCTTTATTCTGTATCAAAAAGAGGATTTTTTGTCTATTAGCTATTTGGCAGCGAATAAAATTTTATCTTTTCCAATAATACTGTTTGTCTGCGGAGGTCTGAATACATTCAAGTTATGGAATGGAAGGCATAGTTTGATAAATAAACATTTCAAATAAATTATTGGATGAACTCTTTTCTCACATTTAAGAATTTTAAATTATGATAATTTAAAACTATTTACTTATTCAGCGCTATTGTATCACAACATAAACCTAGTTTTGTACTAGAATGCACTGATATTTTTTATTTTTATTGTTAGTCAGAGAGTTTTAGAAAAGAAAAGGGGTGTACTTTTTCCTAGCGCCTACAATTCTTTCAATAGCAACCGTTACAACTTAGTTGTTCCGATAACTTCCACATAAATCGGTTCCGTGAGTAAATGCTGGCGATAAAAGGTCGGTCGGTACCCAACTCGCTCTTGCTTATCTCGCTCCAAGCCCATTGCGGCCGATCGAACGTATCCTACTAATGTTTATTGAAAGGTATTACAAAGCGAAATCTTCGAGAAGAAAATACATATAGCCACTTTCCTTATAAATAAGAGGAAGACATTAGTATGATTCCATTTAAGTTTTGTGCTCATAGATTTTTTCTGTAACCGTGACATTAACATGATCATTTGAACAAAAAATAATCTGGTTTTATTGCAGATAATGTTTTGTTGAGAGGCTCAACATTATCACGATATTTCCGTAAAAAACTTCATCTTACCTACTGTAACAAGCATATTGGCGACAATTCACATTCTTAAATAAGTAAAAGAATATGTTGATGAGCTGATTTCATATTTAGTGTAGGAACTTATTAGGTTGAAATCACGCGACCGAAGTTCGGTGGCAATGCATTTTCTATACAAAATACGTAACGTAATTTCGGCATAGTGTGTCAACTCCCATTTAAAAGTATGTCATATCATGAACACGACTGATCGTAAACTCACGTTAAGTGGCGTAACATCAGTCGCGTTTTTACTGCAGAGTGTACCTACACTTAAAGGGGGAATCGGAAGTCAGAATGATACCTGCCAATTATATTGGAAATATAAGTGTGTGTGACCTCATAATTCTGTGTATTGATAGCTTCTAGAAATATGAGGGAAAACATTAGTTTTCACCGAAATATAGCGTACTGTTTGTGGAAACAAGGCAACAACAGTTAGCACACGTATGAATTCCTCGGAAATTGGTGGAAAACATGTTTTTCTTAATTTCGGCGAAAATATTAATTTAATTCGATATTTACTCGTAGATACATTCAACTATGTTCTACAGTCAGTCTTCCTGTGGCATCATCATTTTAACAGATCAAATTTAATTTTAAAATATAAAATTGAAGATCATCCGTTCAAATAAATTTCATTCGGTTACGTCGGCGTTTGCCATGGCAGCCAATCTTACGATCTGCCTGGTACGCAGTATATATTATAGTGCACAAGTGAGTGTGCAAGCACAGATGCACTCCCTATTCCCTCACTCACATAGTTCGGTGGAGCAGCAATCTGACCCGAACGTAACCGATTCGGTTACTTGCAACCGCGTATACGAATGTACATAGGCAGAAAAGCGTTTATATACCGCCCGCCGGCTATGGCCGCGTTATAATCAGTGTGGTTTTTTTATCAGTTTGAAACTTAGAAGACACCAAATCTCCAATCATGTGATCATATTTCTTTTCCGTTGCGTACAATCATAGCTATGAAAACGTCACCGCACCGTATCGGCTATCGCAGAAACAGCGTTTATCTGAACCCGCCGGCCATGAGGGCACTAATTTCATAATGACGGCTGTGCTGCACCGCTGTGCAATCACTGTTGATGAAAATGCTAATACAGCAACATTTAATTAGCACACAAACCGGAGGCAAGTCAATACAGCCGACCTGCGTTCGCACCGGATATTAAAATAGTATTCAGATAATAATTTGATCGCCGGTGAATGGGCGTTAATAACATCGACGTGAAAAACGTCATGTTTAATAGTTTACTAATTAAATTTATCGTTATCGACTGATGGCACTGTCTAAATAATACTATAAAACATTGTGGAGGCACCAACTCTTTCAAGGATAGAAACTTCAAACCGTTGAAATATTTTTTTATTGAGTTTACAGTGACCCAATCGGACCTTGCACATTTAAGGAAAAATATAAATTAAACATGTACTTTAAAGAGCTTTTGTCTACCATAGAAAATGTCATGGTTTTATAAAATTTGTCCCGTAATAGATTATCTAGAAAGTCGTAAACTTGTAACTATTTATTACTATTTATATAGTTACGTACTCACTTAAAAGCTTTATTAGTACTTAAAAACTTCTGCATCTAAACCAACGCATCGATTGCTCGCATTAAAACTGCATCCCCACACCGCTTAGACGTTCCTCGCAAGCTAATTACGTCATTAATCTGCCTTCTCATCTTCAATGGCGCTCAGTTTCATTTATTTCCACGAGAATTAATTGCCGTTGCAAGGGCTTTCGAGCTCCCATCGGCGCACAGTTTAGCACACACGCGCTCTCAAGCAAAACTGCACCCTAATTATAACATTCAAAGGGCCGCCAATTTACGGGAGCACTCGCAAAAAGTCTAATTAAGGTAAATAATGTTTATAATTAAAATAACACTCGTGGTTGCCTCAAAGCGAGATTCCGGCTAGCTGGCGCGTGTAATGTGACCACTTCACTTTATGAGATATTTTTTCTTCGCTAACGTATCTTCCTAGTTAGGGATGTCGGTTTTAATTGCACGAAATCAACGTCCCGTTTTAAGGTTGTTTTTCTCGTTTTGGAGAACGAGAATATTTAATGTGACTTATTTTAGTGTGTTTGAGATAATTTACTGAAGCTGATGAATATAAGACTACTCTATGTACCTAATTGTATACATTAACACATTTCTTTAATATAAATCCCAACTAATATTATAAATGCGAAAGTAACTCTGTCTGCCTGTCTGTCTGTCTGTCTGTCTGTCTGTCTGTCTGTCTGTCTGTCTGTCTGTTACGCTTTCCCGCTTAAACCTCGCAACCGATTTTGATGAAATTTGGTACAGACAATCTTTAGACCCTGAGACAGAACATAGGCTACTTTTTATTTCGAAAAAAAGAAATCCACGCGGACGGAGTCGCGGGCGGCCGCTAGTCACATAATAAGTTTAGTAACATTTTAAAGACCCAGTGTGTTTATTGTTTGTTTTAAGTGTATTAAAAAATGCATCGGTTATACATATTTTAAAAATAACTCAATTATTTCATCTTGTTAAAGAGGTTTTGTATGCAGTATTTTAACGGCAACCTTTTATCAGTGCATCTACTTCGAAATCACTTTTGCAGCAATAATTAACTTTATTTACATTTCACCGGTAGGCAAATTCAAACCCTTTGTTTAGGTAAGTGATGCACTGGGTGGCAGAATATTATTGTGTGTTGAAATAAATACTGATGGACGATGGTACTGTCGTTTTAGTAATTTATTTATTTATAAAAATATAAGATAAGAATTACAATACATACCTTATTACATTTACATGTCATTAATTATTATAGTCAATAACACTCAATATTAGAATGCATTCGTAATAAAGAACTAAAATCGTAACATTATAAAAAAATGGTTTCTTTATTGGTACTACCGAATATTCTGTAATATAATAATACTAAAAGTGTACTATTTGTGACTCCTACGATAAATCTTTAGTTTTAGTGTACCTCGTACCCTTCTCGTGGTTACACAGGACGAGTAATTAAAACCATCCTTTACTGATTTATCGCACCCACAATTTATTCCTTTATCTTTCCTCGGACCGCTAATATATCTTTATTCCGCTTTTCCTGATAAAATTAGCGACTTTGCCTGCATTCCTCGCTCTTTGGCAAGGGTTGCTCACTTTTTACTCTGATTTACGAGGGAGCACTGCTCTTTGCGGGCCTTGTAATTTACATTTTACGATTGTGACATTCATTTTGTTTCTTAAGTTTTCTTACGGCTTCGTTTTGTGAATTATTTGCAATTATTCTTTGAGCTTTGAATACAATATGAATACATTTTGCAGATAAGTACCGACAATAAAATCGTATTTATTGAGAAACGCTGCGGGATTTCACTAATTAAATAATTGCAAATTAAATATATACTTTTTTAGAATTAATATGTTGTGTTAACATTAATTTAACTAAACATGAATAATTGGCACATAATTAATATTCTCTTGAAAGCCAATCAACAAATATACGTGGTTAAAAGCATTCCAGTGATCACTTATTTACTACTACCGTGCCACGTTGCAATATAATCTGTCTAAAATTCGCCATTAACAGATCGAAAGGGCGATTTATTAAATTTTTCATAAGCCGACCATGTAGGGGCTTCGATAAGATTAATAATTCACAAGTTTACGGTGTTTAGCTCAGTTGCATGCAGACGCTATCGCGGCGATCTCGAAGCGCGTATAAATACATCTACGGGCCTTTAACTGAATTAATACAGAAGGATTATATAAAAATAAAATAAATTTAACTACCTAATTGCTTATGACAATATCTGTATCTGTTTCAAGATATGTCTGATCCCTGAAAATGATTATACTGGAATAGCTATCACCCCTGCAGGCCTAACATGGCACAGTAACATAGCCCAATGCGAGACTCAAATACGTTACTGAGCTTTGTTTCTTCTTAATTAAAATTATTTAATTTGGTCTTTAAAAATTACAGAGAAAAACCAATTTAGAAGTTTTGATTATTGCTTAGGATGCTACCGAAAATATAAAATCTTACCCTCACATTACTGATGATTAACTGTATCTGCTAACACTGAAGTCTTCAATCAAGCCACACCACCACTATCTGTCTTCTATCAATTGAAAATAGCAAACTGCACCTTCTGCAGTTCTCCGATCAGTGCATAGGCTCTTGCCGCTTTGCCATATAACATGAGTTTGGCAGGCTACTTAACGACTTTGCCAGCGTTTATGGCTGGCAGTTCTGGCGATTTGCCGCGCTTGAATCAATGACGCTGTTTTGATGACTTCTTATATGAGTTTGGCAGGCAACTTAACGTCTTTGTCAGCGTTTATGGCTGGCAGTTTTCGCGTTTTGCGCGCTTGAATCATTGAAGCTGTTTTGATGACTTCTTATATGAGTTTGGCAGGCAACTTAACGTCTCTGTCAGCGTTTATGGCTGGCAGTTCTGGCGATTTGCCGCGCTTGAATCATTGACGCTGTTTTGATGACTTCTTATGTGAGTTTAGCAGGCAACTTAACGACTATGCCAGAATTTATGGCTGGCAGATCTGGCTATTTGCCGCGCTTGAATCATTGACGCTGTTTTGATGACTTCTTATATGAGTTTGGCAGGCAACTTAACGTCTCTGTCAGCGTTTATGGCTGGCAGTTCTGGCGATTTGCCGCGCTTGAATCATTGACGCTGTTTTGATGACTTCTTATATGAGTTTGGCAGGAAACTTAACGTCTCTGTCAGCGTTTATGGCTGGTAGTTCTGGTGATTTGCCGCGCTTGAATCATTGACGCTGTTTTGATGACTTCTTATATGAGTTTTGCAGGCAACTTAACGTGTTTGTCAGCGTTTATGGCTGGCAGTTTTCGCGTTTTGCGCGCTTGAATAAGTGACGCTGTTTTAATGACCTCTTCGAATGCTTATAATTTAAGTACCTTGAATCCTACCCTGAGTTATCACAACTGACGTCTTATTCTCTTGGCTGACCATTGACGTCTTCAATCAATCGATCGACTACAAAGTGCACCTTCTGCAGTTGTCCGATCAGTGCATAGGCGCTTGCCGCTATGACATCTAATATGCGTTTGGCACGCGACGCTCGGTTTGCTTTGCCAGTGTTAATGGCTGGCGGTTCACGCCATTTGCCGCGCTTGAATCAGCGACGCTTGCTCCTGACGATAACCATCTATCATGTCACGTATTTGATCAGCTGTACTAATATTATTAGATTGCTAGGAATGGATTAATAGGGAGCTAAGGTAGTATCGGAATTGAAGTATCAAGTAAAAGTGCGATTGTCAACTCGTGCCCATATTTTTGAAATTCAATGAAAATGATTGCGAAATCATTAGTTTGACAAAAATGTCCTTATAATATAAAACATAAAGAGGATATATCTATTACAGTGCTATCACTTTATTATCTACAAATAATAAGGCTAAATATGAGTACAAAGCGCCATCAAATTAATGTGACCAAAATTAGAGGAATGACATGCAAGCATGAACAAACATACCGTAATAAAATCAGCAAAACAGTCCCTCGATTTGTTTGTCTATGTACATTGTACCTATACATGTATGCAACAAATGAAAAAGTTGTTAATATCAGTCCGGTGCCAACAGCCCAGGGCGGCATGGCTTAATTATTGCATACGCGGCTGTTGACACGACTAACATAAAACGCATTATTGCCAACGTTTCGATGACCGTCGTAATTAGTTTTGGAAAAAATTTTCATAATAATATTATGAGTTTGGCCAATTTATGATAAAAGAGTACACTCGTTTAGCACTAGTACAATCAAATTAGGTTTAAAAGATTGCTTACGACTAAGTTACGTTAAGTTAATTATTATTTTAATATATTGGACTCGTAATACTCTATGCCATTTGTATTTCACACAATTCATCATCATCATCAACAGCCTATCGCAGTCCACTCCTGGACATAGGCCTCTCCTAGGGCTCTCCACTTAGCCCGATCCTTAGCGATTCACACATCATAATTCTTCCATCAATATTATTTGATTTTCTCTCACATTTATATTCTCGTGAGCTATATATTTAAAAGCTATTTTTTCGCAAAATTAAAGGACCTTGTTTGTCCGTGTTTGTAATCTAACCTTAGTGATTCATAATGCAAAGATTTGAGATAAAATTACTTTACACATTTTTCAAGATAATAATATGCACTTGATACTTGACTGACCACTATTTTGAATTGCAATTGACATATCTTTCTTAACTGTTCGTAAAATTATATTATCCAATGTTCCTCAGGAATGGTAACTATGCAGTATTTATGAAAGCGCGTAATTGGCGCGTAAAAATGGGCATGAGACAGACTGCACCGCACATTACTCATGCTTATTAAGTACATATTTGTTCGACAGCGGTCCATTAATCAATTTTTGCATTTTTAATTCGCCCCTCATTATTTGCCCGTGAATTTCGTTCTCACTGTTGTTTCACCATTTTAAATTTTAAACTGGCCTTCCGAAGCGCGAGTTTCCAAGTAATTTACAATTTATCATGTTCACCGGCAAATGAGCAAATATTTTTCGTTTGTGAAGCCACTTGTAATTAATATAATACGGCAATTTCAAAGCGCGGTTTGCCATCCGATTTTATAATCATCAAATATTCGAATTGCGTTTAAAACGTGTGTTTATGTTAATGCGTGCACTTGGTTGTGCGAACGAATATTTTGCGGGCATTCGTGGCTGTTACGTGTAGGTAGGTACGTATTTACCGATTGGTTGTGTAATTAATGATTTAAATTAAATATTTAATAGGAAGAGAAAAAGTTTCATCATATTTGTTTGCGCCAAGGGCATCCATATCCATACTTATATTATAAATGGGAAAGTGTGTCTGTCTGTCTGTATGTTTGTCTTTCTTTCACAGCTCACGAATGTAAGTCCGTCAATCACGCTGAAACTACTGGTTGGATTTTGATTAAATTTGATATACAGGCAGGGGATGGGCTGATTTAGGTGATAGGATACTTTTTATCCCTACTAATGATCGCATGAGATTAACCGAAATCCGTGCGAACGAAGTCGCGAGCGGCCGCTAGTAATACATACCTACTATAAAAATATCAAACGTTAGTTTATTAGTTATTTATATAAAATATGCGCTCTCAAACGCACGCTCTGTAACTTTTAATAAATCGCTATCGGCACAGAGGTTTCCATTTGTGAGTGTCATTGTGATGGAATTCCGCCGGACGAGTGCCATCGAAACCATTCGTCAAAGCCTGAACGCACCGCCTGGTTTAATATAATAATGAAATCTGTTTTGATGCCCTTTGTGATATATCGTTTTACCGTAATTACTTGTTTGAAAACATTTTTTCCGTTTGATTGGTTTAATATATAAATTAAATTGGTTCTAGCAATCTGAGTGAGTGAATGTCTATACATTCTTTCTCTTAATCTCTCGTAACGCCTCGATGGTCTAGTGGTTTAAGTACCGGGCCATGGTCTCGAGGTCCTCGGTTCGGTTCCTGAGATGTGTCGATTTTTCTGAACATAGTCCGGGTTTATCGACCACCAACCCGCATTTGGCAAGCGGTTTTGATATTAAGCCAAATTCCATCTTTGTAACGAAAACATGATTTTCAATGATGGAGGCCTTTGCCCTGCATTGGGACATTAATAGGCTGATACTTTTACTTTCTATGTCTCTCGTATCTATTTTTTTAATGTTTTCTGGTTCTATTTTATTTGGAGTTAATTTAATAGTATCCATAATAACATGATAATTACACGTGTTCACTTGAATGTCAGTATAATTGTAACGTATAACGTATTATGATTACGATAACAATGAAATATTGAACCTGACACATTAAAGTTAGTCTAGCCGAAATAGTTCATAAAATATTGATAACATCAATTAAACAGTTTATAAATAAGTTACATAACGCTATCAATATCGATTATACACAGCGTATATAACACAGATTACGAAACTAGCATTCAATTAAGTAAACCTAGTTTTTTCCCAGCGGAGTTGACCAAAAAGTCATGAAACCAATAGCAATATTTCCCGCGCTCGTTCGCGCCCTGGTGAATATTAAACGATCGTGTAACCGTTTTAGCTTACATTTACGTCCGTAATTGATAAAGGCAGACGTGGCCGTCATATGCAGTATTTACAGGGTTTTAAAAGCCCGCGTCACAATGGAAATTATCAAATAGCAGTAAAGCAAACGCATGGCGACGCCAAGTGAAATCTTTGACTAATAGAATCCCTTTACTTTCGCAAAACTTAACTTTTGAAGGTTAAATAAGTATATGAAGTACTCATACTTCAAGATACCATTGAAGTTAGAAGCTCTAAAGTCCCGCCCCGGATTTTTTATTTTGATTTTTGAGGTACGATAAAACTAGTAGGCTTAGGACACTTTTTAAAACTTTTAAATAATACATGATATATAATATATAACTAGCTTATCCAATACCCCAACTCTAAATCATAACATTTTAATAGTGTTTATAATTTTGTTACGCGTACATTTTAAACATATTTTATCTCACTGTTTCTGTAGTGCACTGTACGCGGTTTGAATCAGAATAATTAATTGCGTTTTTCGCGAACGCGAGCCCTTCCGGAAATGCGATGGCAATTTAATACTCTATATTATATGAATGCCGATGATTTTCATTTTTTCTATGTTCATAAAATGAAAAAATAAACATTTATAAAAATAATTATTAAGTTAAAAAAATATACATTGGACGCTGGTTTTAGTATTGTACCTTACACGTCTTTACAACTTCATGAAAATAATACTGCTATTCTAAATCTAAATTATAAAGCATAATTTTGTACAAATAAATCGCACCTAGACCTAAAGGGTTGGTCAGTAGTTTGTTTGTCTGATGACATTATGCCTTAATGAAATGCAGTAGCCTCAAGGAATAATGCGACCTTTGAAGACTTAAAAAAATTGTGCTTACGGCATTTGAGCCTTTAATATGAATTCTAATTTACTAGCTTAAAATTAAAAGGATTATCTTACGTATAAACATAACGCAAATCTCCCTTCTTCAGCAGTTTCTAAGTAATCGTACGCAAGTTTGAATCAGCGCTAAATACCTTAATAATCATGACAACTTGTTTCAACGTGGGTACAATGCTAACTAGTCCGTGGAAACTTTAATACTAGGTACCAACTTTAGGTGCGTTTCTGAAAATTTTATCTTTGGATTTTAGACTTTCTTACTTTTGAAATAGGGGTTAGGATTTTGTAGAGGTGCTTTAATGTGTGCACCTTATGTTTGTATTAACGTATACAAACTTGGTATAACTTGAAGCTGTCAAATTTGTTTAGCGGTGAGGGAGGCTCGCAAAGTTCGAGCGGCGCCGCGGGCATATAACTAAGTGCTTACTTGCCTACAACTAAACTGTTACATTTGTGTTGTAAAATTAATGCAGCGATTTATGCGAGGGTATTAAAGTTTACTGCGCAATGTTATGGCTTTATTGGCTATTTAATGCCGCGTATGCAGTATTCTGTTATGATGTTTTTTTTATGGACGACGATAATTTTAAGATAAATCACTTGATTTTCTATTAATAGGAACGGTTATTGAAACTTAAGACAAACGTATTGTTGCCGCTGGGTCAAGATCGGGGGCGGTAGCATAAAAATAAAACGCCAGCTCTTTTCCATGTAAAGTTGCAACATGACGTATAATATTGTAAAACAAATCATTACAAATAAATGAATAAATAATAAATAAATGCCTTGGACTAACACACCAATTGCCTAGCCCCAAACTAAGCTCGAAGCTTGTACTATGGAAGCTAGGGAACGGATAGACATACTTAAATACTTTTATAAACATCCATGACTCGAGTACAAATGCCGATGTTCATCACACAAACATTTGCCCCTAGCGGGATTCGAACCCGCGACCCTTGGTTTTGTAGCCAGGGTCTCTAGCCACTCGACCAACGGGCCTGTCATTATCAAAACGTCCTAGAAGATAATAGAAAATTCAAAAATGTAATTTGAAAGGAGGATTGCGTCGGCAACACGTATTATTAACATGTATTGCTTTCACGCTGGTAGAAAAAAATCTGATTTTCCCTCATTCCTTGCTATAATAACTTCTTATATGTACGAGTATTTTATAACATATTGATTTCCAAATTCAAACTGTAGGCATATACCCATAACCAATGGGTATATGCTTTGGGGCCGATAAACACACAGAGTACAACATACGATGAACAATATCGCTTATCGTTTGTTTACGGACAAGGAAACCTCTCATAATTAAGTCTTAGAGTTGCTTAGCAGAGGCACGCTCGGATCGCGTTACAATGCGCACTAGTCGGGATTCGCTGGTCAAAGTTCAAGAGAAGCCACGCAGGTGTCACCCGGGGCTAATTATTGAACAAAGAAAAAACGCAGTTCCAACGTTCCAATTTCAAAACAATACGAAATTCTATTTTATTTTTAAATTTGATTGCTCGCACTTTTTAAAAGTTGAATGAAACCTTTTCGGTCTTGTGAAACGGAGTTTAAGGAATTCGAATTTCAAAACATGGTCTGAGATTTTTTCTTCTTATTTTTTTTAACATTATTTTCGTGCTATTTTAAAGTTTTATCATGATTTATTAAATAACAATCGGTCATGTTTTATTTAAAATTGTATGTACAAAAATAACTTAAACAAACGTGGTAATATATTTGTAATAGCCTTAGGAAACGAAGTTTTATTTTGTTAACTTGTATTACGAGTAAGTAGATGAAGAAAAGTTTATTGCACGTCGTAGAACCAATGTTACACACCCTTTAAGGTTTTCGTACATCAAAGGCAACGACTTACGATATTTTTTCATCGCACCCCTTTTCCTATAAAATCTACAAAATATTGGAAACGTTTGAAACACCTGGTTCCATATAAAATTATGCCGTACTCATTTTCTACTTAAGAACATGTTCCACTGAAGTTATGTTTACTTCAGTATGGGTAGTAAAATAATAATCTGATTTGCCCTCATTCCTTGCTATAATAGCTTGCTTCTTATATGAAATATAATAAAATACATATTGATTTCCAATAAATAGTAAACATATTTTCATCAAGACTGTTTTTTGAAGTACAATATTGTAATATAATTTACTGTGGTTATTTCACCAAATTCTAAGGACTTGATCAAGTTACAGATATCGATATATAAAAATATTGTAAGATCCTCCAGATTATTTATATAATATTAAATTGAATATAAATCGTCTCTTTTGATTTACTCGTCAGTTCTGCACTGCTAATATAATGGACAGTACAAACAATTCCATGGCCTTGACATTATAAATGAGAATAACAAGAAATGCTATATTTACACATACTCCACACCCATGATAGATGTGCCGGCATATAAAAACTGAAGCGAGGAATAAAGGCAGTTTGGCAGTGCGTGAACGGCGCCATATTTCACCAAGTGCGCAAGTTCGGCAGTTAACATAGTCTGTTAACACTTGTTCGAGTGAGCTTGTTACAGGGAGGTACCAGGAAAACGACGTGTGGACGAAAAATATGCGATGTGATTTTCTTTTTAGGGTTTTTTACGTGATGCTGACGTTGCGCTTGAAACATCAAGCCATATTACTAATCTTATACTGAAATTGTAAAGCGAGAAAATTCTTCAAGTTAAGATTATTTAATAGGTTAATGACTTAAATTGTTTCAATCTCCCTCCGATAATACGACTACCGAACGTAGGACATGTGTGGGACGAGACAGTTTCACACTCTCTCATGAAATCCGTAGGATAACATATTATCTTCTGAGCGGCAAAACATCCGAACCTGAGATCAACTTAAACACCCACACTTTGAAACACTGATAATCCACTGAAAACGTCAATACTGCACGCAAACAATAAACTTTTTAAAAAGTCACTGACCGATTTGTATTTTAATTATAATTATCTTTTTTATGTTCAAAACATTGACAAAAACCCAAGATACACAATCAACGTCTCTAAAACGTCCCCGAAAAATAAGTGCAGATTGCTCTTATTTCAAACAGTCTTGCGTCACCAGCGTCATCGCAATTTTGAACACTCCCTTGTGAAAACAATCTTATCTAATCTGCATACGGTTTAATTTGCAAATAATAATATTCATCATTTGACTTTGAGTTTTTGGTGACAGTATTGACTGTTACTTTTGTTCGAGACTGTGCATCTTGGGTTTTTGTATATCAATGGTTCAAAAGTAAAAAGTTTAAAAAAGTATCAGGCATTAATTGAGCAATCTCGGGTGTCAGCCAAGCAGCTGATAAGCCGTTGCAGGTCTATTTGCTCGCGCCGTAAATACGTTTTGGCGCGCGTCCGAGCTAAGCGGAAAATATCGCCGCTACTTTTTCATCTTTTTGGGCTATCCCGCGCGAGATTTCGGTAATTTACCGGCTCCTGTTTTGGAAATCTGTTTTATAGAACGTTCATACGGTTTTCTGAACCGTGGGTTAGTGTAATTACGGCTAATAAATAAATAAAAAATAAATAAATTATTATACGGCTACATATGTACCTCCCTACCCACGGCTTAAACACGTCAAAATAATTGATTCAAAGAAAATATTATTCAATACTGAGTACCTATTAATAAACATGTGAGTTGATGACATATTATTTTGGTGAATTTTTAAGCCTTTTATGTAGTTACTAGCGGCCACGCGCGACTCCGTCCGCGTGGATTTCCAATAGCCTAAAGCCTTCCTCGTCAAATGGGCTATCCAATACAAAAATATTTTTTGAAATCGGACCAGTAGTTCCTGAGATTAGCGCGTTCAAACAAACAAACATACAAACAAACAAACTCTTCAGCTTTATATATTAGTACAGATTATTGTTAGCCCGCTTTTTGTCTTATATGAAGAAAATCTTGTAGTATTTGTAAACCCTGAGCTTTACAACTCACGCATAAACAAGTATCTCTTGCATAGACATCTTAGAACCATTCAAGCAAATAAACACGTGGACAGCCTGTCTCGACAAAAAACGTACCTTCTAACAAAACTTTGAACAAAGAAACTACACATTTACTAAGTACAAAGACAAGGGTTTGTAGACGGCTCTTGTATGTATGAACCTACTTAATTTTCATAAGAGAGGTAAAGCGTCGCTCTGGGCGACGGGGCCGGTTGAGATCGCTTTGTAGCATTAAACGCGCCTTTATCGAAACCAGGGGCGGGCTCGCTGGACACGATCTTAAAAGTAGAATGTAACTGTGCGCTTGATGTATTTATAGTAAAATAATTTGTACGACATCATTACTTCTATATGATAGGTAGGTGTGTAGTTTAAACAAACACTTGGAAGGGGTACACTATACCTACTTCATGTTATTTTATTCCAAAATGTACTCGGATCGAAATAAATCTTTATTAGATTTTCTATCAAAGCTTATGTTGTGGGGTATTGTGGTTTTATGATGTGGTAAGGATATTAAAATGCTATTTATCAAAAATATAATTTAAATGTACGATCGATAAAATTTTAAATGATATAATATTAACTTCATCAATACCTTCACAGATTTGAATGACTTTCTATTTCGGCGAACGTGCAAAATGCTCCTATTTATTTCTCTAAATCTCCGAAACGCACCACTCTACGCAATACCGATTCTTTTAACTTCGCTCAAAGATGTTTCAGTGAATAAGTTTAGTGGACCGTGAGCGCTTGACAGTATCATATCTGCCGGACTACAAATGAAACTTTATTGGACGGCTTTTTGAGACTGGACGGACCCCACTAAGGGGGCATTAGCAGAGTGGGGCTTTTGATAAATGATAATGTAACAGAAAATATCTTCTGGAATTGCAGGTAATTTGGCTTTTATTGGAGTGTTAGAAATAAAATTTAATCATCTAATAACGATTATGTCCCTTTGTACATATGTTGATGTCCACTGCTAGATGAAACCTTCCCCAGATAGGGAATATATAGGTCATACGTGACTATGAAGTCACCACGCTGAGAAGGCGGTTTGGTTACATGGAACTTTTTAGCTGGCTGCTCGCCTGGCCAAAGTAAAGATGGTCTGCTTGCGACACTGTGGAGCAACCTTTCTTTATGTTATAGGGAGGCAAACGAACGAGAGGGTCACCTGATGGTAAGTGATCACCACTGCCCATGGACGTCAACAACCGCGGAAGCGTTGCCTGCCTTTAAGACTCCCTAACTGAGCATACCTTCTGGGCAGCAGCGGATATATTCTTATGAAGAGTTTCAAGCGTAACTTGTACCAGCTTTTTCTCACATTAAAACGACACATAATAAATCATAATCATAATCATAAATCATTTATTCACAATAAGTAGGGTTACAAGGGATGGTACAAATTTTGTGTCAGTTAATACAAACAGTTTAATATACTTACGTTAAAGACAGACTACACAATCGCACAAAGTCAAATACAAACATAAAATTGTTGCATTCTCTGATTGTACCTTATTTTTATGAGTCACAGTGGACATCATATCCCAAATTCCAGCAAAGTGAAATTCTCGGACATTTATTTCCCTTCTACATGCCGGCGACGGGACGCTTACACAAAAGACACGGAGTTTCAGACATATTTCAACGACTTGTGAAGAAATCTCCCCCTTTATAACGTGAAATGTGTCACATGTTTGAGATCATAAAGTACTTTTGTCGATGTGTAGTTTGATAAACAAGTGCTTGACCAATATTTTTTGTTATTGAAATGTCTTTTTGTTAGCATTTGAAACCAGAGTGCTACTGAACATAGCCTAATTAAAAAAAAAAAAACTAAAAAGCGACACGCAACTCTTAAATTTTCCTTTATTAATTTCTGAGACATTTAATGTTTGCTCTTTATCATAAAGAATACGTTAAATTTTGAAATTATGTGTGTAGGGCATTTTTATTCTCCATTTTAACTATCTTTATTCAAACCAAAATGTACTCGGATCTATTTAAATATTTAGATCCGTGTACATTTACACACATTATCACCGATCAGTTCATGCTGCAAGCAAGCGGTTTAAATAAGTATGAGTATATTTATTTACAATCGTGCAAAATCTGGGGTTCAACCAAATTCAGTACTTTAGGGTCGCTTATATCGAAATTGGCCGACATGACCGCGACATAATTCATAGTTCTTTGTAAAGAAACGTCGTGCCGTTTACTAGGAGGAAACGAAAAAAAGTGGTACAGTCAACAAGGAAAACTCCATGGCACTTTATTGATGAAAAGATTATTATTGATTGATATTTTACTTACTTACTTATAATTGATATCGTCTTTTCAGTTTAGTAGTAGTGTAATAATGTGATATTATTATATTCAATAATATTAAATTAAATACTTTGTGCAAAACCTTCATGGTGTGGTAAAGGAATTTACTAGCTCCATTAATATCATGAACTTTTTGGAAATCTTATTAAACAAAATGAAAATGAAAGCCTAAAAATTACGGATACATATTTTTCTTATATTTGACAAACATATTTTGCCATTATTGCATAGTTTCCAGAAGAATACCTACATTATTCCCTTGTCCAAGTAAACACGTTCCACTCGCCAGTACTTGTCCGATAGTCCGTCCCCCGCTTCCGGTCACTATATAATAAAGTTATTCCCGTTCTTTCGATAAAGTTGAGTTTGTCCGGCGATAAATTACCGGGTCGTAGGAAGGTCCAGCAAATATTGGCTTAACTTGAAGAATGGCTCCGGATTTGATGCGAATAACATGTGTTTGTTTCCGTACAAATAGACGACAATAACGTTTTCTTTTTGTACGAATTAAGGATAACCATTTAATATGTTGAAAATTTTGCAGTGTGTTATGTTTATGACTGTTCTATGTTGTTTTATGTTTGGCCTGGAATAAAGCTGTGCTCATTTAAAAAGTATTCTACATTTTCAGTCAAATATTATATGACACGTAATTCCGATTTGATACACTGATTTCCAAGTTAAAGTTTGTCGAGGTATACCCACAAACAACCCTTTTGTCAATTTTCTCCATATTCGATTGGTTCAAATCTTAGTTTGAAATCTTACTTTGAACGACTGGTTGTAATTTATTATGCAAACTTATTTATGGTCAATATTAAATGCAGATAAAATTACCACAACCAAAATTTTTGTGGTCAAGTGTACTTCAACAAAAAGTTGGAAAAAAGGAATATCAATTTTCTTCTTTGTAGTTTTTCGGCAGACCACAATCTACTTTCCTTGTAAAGATTGAGTGAAACAGACTACGAACCCGGCCGTAGCAGACAGGCGTAGGCATCGCTACACTGTAGCACCGTAGACCTACAAAATATCTACCCATGTAGACAGGGTTGATTCAAGTTTAGAAAGGGGTAACTTATTGATTAATTGGTGTAATTCAGTTTTACTGGCACACAGCTAATAACATAATATAATACGAAGTGTATAAACAGTGATAATAAAAAAAATCTGGCCTACCACTGATTATGTACATAATAAATAGTTCGTTACTAATATCAATAGACGACAAAAAATAATAAATTTCTAGTGTTGGCGTGTTAACGTACTAATTTACGTGGCAGTTTTTTTTGTAAAATGTGTGATCCATATCGTCATCCGACCATTCCCAAAAAAAAACAGTAGAAACATTACCCTGTCTACGAGAAATATTCCTCTTTTTATTTTTTTCCCTTTGGAATCTTCAGCCTGTGTATTGTTAACGCAAAGTGCAGTGGTGATCACTAACTTTCAGATGACCAAGAAGCTCGTTTACCTCCCTCACATTTAAAAAAAATAGTTTGAAATTGTCATGTGCCCTGTCTACGAGATTCAACAAGCGTTGTTTGCGAGAGATATCCCTGTATCTGATGGCGCGGCACTAATGCTGTATGAATGAAATTTACTGTCAATATCTGAGGCCCGCATGCGGCTTTGTGACGCAAACTGTCCTCTTTTATGCCCGCCAGTATTCCTCTTTTTATTTTTCCCTTTGCATTTTTCAACGTATTTATTTATGAGTGTCGCGGGTCTTTCGGTACGTATCGGTTCAGTATTTCTCTCCGGCTACGTTTTAATTGCATTAAATATTTTTCATCGGTAAATGCTTTTGGAAAGGTTATTAAAGTTGAAGGAATTGCGGGCGGGCAGGGTTAATTGCGTGTATGAATATTTCATGTTTTATTGCCTATGAGATTTTAATTATTCATTGATGATATTAATTTTAAGAAATTGGGTTTTGTCCTTTTGTAATGTAGGTTTTTATGGTATGAACTAATAATTTAGCAGTGGTTGTATATAATTGTAATGAATATGATGATTGTGACAACTGAGTAATGTTATCACAATTATAACATTTCTCCTATACATATCTGTATAAATACACACATTTCCCGTGTAAACACCTTAAATCAGTATAGAAAAAAATCTTAGAAAATTGTTGTTACAATTATCGGGACTCCCTTTTGTATACTTTTTTTACTTAAGCCAACAAAACTTGTGCAATTAATTGTGTTCTTGTCCGACGCAAAGGCTAAGGTTCGATGTCCGTGCCAACCCCTGTCGCGGCCACATGTTGTCTTGATATATCTGCTCCACTCGGCCTCGTTAACACATCGAAGTTTGTTCGTTAATTACTACGGTCACTTACAAAGAGATACTTGGGAACGTTAATTATTGTCTTAGATAAGTTATCCTTTGAGTTGAATGTGTGTAGGACATTACGAAACATTTGTACTGTGTTTAAGTCATTTGGACTGTGATTATTGTAAAACGTTTCTCTTGCGGGACCAGAAATTTCGTATGAACTGGAATTGTCTATCATGGCCATAAATCTGGGCTTCGCGAAACATTTGCTATGTGCTGCTCGTAATAATAAATAATAATTTAAAGCACAAGTCCATGTTCCACTACCACCGAAGCAATCCATAAATAGGTTTTTTACAAAGTATTTGATTGATATACTTTTCTTTAAAAAATATCAACCAAATTTTCTTTCAAATAAACCTATAGGGATATTTATCCTAATATAATAATAGGTTTCTAGACCTTTTTTAATAATCATACCATTTACTTCGGAATATAAAACCCCGTTTTAGTATGCGAAGTAGCAAGCCCAAATCCCTTCTGATATTAATAGTCAATCAGATAATTCAGCACCTACACTCGCATACCTAATAAAGGTATCGCGTAATCAGTATTCTTGTCTGTGCCACGGCAAGATAATCCGCCCCACGACGGTTTACATAGTGAAGTGAACTAACAGTGTGATGCGCCTTAAAGTTTTGGCGATCTTTTATGAAATAAAAGGCTGTCTTATATGAGGCAGATCTAAAGGTGCCTATTCGACTTATAAATGCAGCATTTCTCTAAAAATAGTCTTAGTAGTTACTCATTAGTGAGCCGCCCGCGATTTCGTCCTCGTGGATTTCGGTTTCCGCACACATAGTGTTCGACAAATGGATATTTCCATATTTTATATTCATATTTGTCATCTCCGACATATCGTACAACGTGTGAAAAAATTTTAATAAGGTACCTACCCACATTTTCTAAAGTACAAAGTATGCGATAAGAAGGTTCTTGCGTTTTATTCTCAGGAAAAAATTACACTTACTTTCGTTACAAAACTGACTAACAAAGTTTAAACGTTATTGGAAAGTAAGGCGAAGTTACATCACTGTTATTCATTTCTTCAAGATAAATGGCGACTAATCGCGGCTCTAGCTACCGTCGGCAGACAATCTCGGGCAAATTATGCGGGTTCTTATGGCGTTATTTAGCTGAACAGGACACCCACCTGAGTTAGGGGTTTGGAGTTACAGATAGTAATAGGAACCTGTGTTTGTGGTGTTTACAATAATTATGTTATTTGAGAGACGAACTACTAAGGCATTTCCTGCATTTAACTGTATAATGTGTGTAAGTTGGCACTAGAAGGTATACCAGTTCGCAAGCACTGAAAAAAAAACAAAATTAAGTTGGGCCCAATGACATTTTCAATACCATCATCACAACTTTCCAAACATCTGTAATTTATTTTTGTAATGATGTTTATTTATCAGTGTGTTTAGATATTTCCTAACTAATGGGATCTGCTTATCGCAAAAAAAATATAAACCCCTATTAAAATTGACATAAGAAGATTTTGCGGAAGCTGTGTTTTAGTGTAGATATTGAGCCATCTTTTAAGTAGTCTGTATTCTTGTCTAAAGCACAGTAAGATAAGCCGCACGCGACACCGGCGACTAATCGCAGCTCCCCAGCGTAGGTAATCCCGCGCAAATTATACAGGTGCTTATACCGAAATTATACCGATGGTAATGCTCGTTATTTTCCGACGCCGACTTACCTGACCAAGCTGCTGTCAGGTATGCTGCTATGCTGAAGCAAGATACGGTGAACCTTACACTATTTTTCAAGGGGTAAAATGAGTCAAAATGTACTTTATTTTGCATTTAATTATGTCATTTGAATTAGTTACCTGATTAAAAGGAATCTGCTTCAGTTAGGAATAGTAAAATCTTCAAGACTATTTTACAGGTCGAACAGAGCAAGTTGGCCAATGCAGAATATGCCGAATTTGGTAGGCATTAACATTATCTGAATTTATTATATTACCACTAAAAAATTCGCCTTTAAAATATATGCAGTATATTTTGTTAGACTGTATATTGATATTATAACATACAAATCCCACATGTTTTCCAGGCATCTTCTCTGTAATATTCGGAGACCACAGGATCTCACAAGCGCCTCGGTGTCCAGAATACGGTCGAGATTCCGGTCGTGCCGGCGACAGCGCCGCCGCAGCCGTGCGGCAGCGCGGCCGGGAATTAATTGCGGCGCGCGTCTGAGGTGCCGCACTCCGAGCTCGGGCGATACTATGCACCAATAAAGGTGATAATGTTGTGTGATCCGGGCCCACACTTCTTGAGTTTCCGAAATTTTATGTGTGGATTTGAGCCATTAGCTCGGCAGTGAGGGAAAACACCGTGTGGAAACCTGTACACTCAGATAGTTTCTGACTTCAGTTTGGTTAGATCTGAATGTATAACCATGATCCAATCTGTCTGGTTCCCCTCTAAAGGTAACGAAGGTCTGATGGCAGTAGCTTCACCGAAATAAACAGACTCGTCAAATTCTGGATCATGGTCCTGGATCATGGACCGCACGGAAACGAGTTTAACGCTAGGATAATGACGATACTAATCTATACTAATATAATACAGCAGAAGAGTTCGATCGTTTGAACATCTGCACATCTGCGGTAAACCTCCGCCCAGCTGTTAACTGCAACAGGCTGAAAATCATGATTTTTAGAACCGCCAAATGTAACTAAACTTGTTTAATGTTAAAATTAATAATAAGCTATCATCATCATTATCATCTTAGCGCTTCTCCCGGTTGCATCCTCGGCCATTGCCTTGGAGCCCACTGTACGCTTCTACTATGATCCTGAATTTACAAGCCTACACAAAGTGGCAGTTTTCCCCGCGATATTTGAGCCCAGCCCTCTTACTACAACACAGAGGCAGTAAAAATTACAGTAAAATAATAAATTAGCAATAAAACTGTCAAATATTAGACTAAACCATAAACTTTCTGCATTGTGAATATCAATTGAAAACCCTACTTAGTATCAGTAAAATAACAATTATTCCAAGTCACCTTTATTCAAATCGTTCCACACACATGCTCAGTATCAATTAGTCTTGTCCCTTCCAAAGATATAGCCTCCCTAATGAATTCGTAATCTCTGTAATCTGTGCAATGAGAAATGGCGTTTTACAAATAGCGGAGCGGCAAACAAATTAAAGCTAACCCAAAAATGAATTTATCACGTCCCAGCTCAGGACGGCTCTCACTATCCATTTGTAACGTCGGGACAATATTGGGCACGCCACAAGTAGAGTCAGGTGCGTGTGTATAGTAGTCTTTTGAATAGTGTTGTACTCAACCCAATATAGTATGACTACGTAGTTTTAAACTAAGCCACTTTCTTCTGTCTGTCCGTATGTATGCTAAAATATTGAAAACTAC
This sequence comes from Nomophila noctuella, assembly GCA_958496325.1. Taxonomy (NCBI): domain Eukaryota; kingdom Metazoa; phylum Arthropoda; class Insecta; order Lepidoptera; family Crambidae; genus Nomophila; species Nomophila noctuella. The sequence goes on along the minus strand of OY292486.1, from coordinate 8,400,983 downwards.
GCATCCAATTTTCATGCGGTTTTTAGGGTTCCGTAGCCAAATGGAAAAAAACGGAACCCTTATAGATTCGTCATGTCTGTCTGTCCGCCCGCCAGTCCGTCACAGCCGAAACTAGAAGTACTGTACTGTTGAAACTTAGTGAACATATGTTTTCTGTGAACCGCAACAAGGTTTTCACACGAAAATAGAAAAAAATAATAAAACAAAATTGGGGTTCCCGATAGTTGGAATTAAACTCATTTTTTTTCATTGAACTTATACTTGTGGGGTATCTATGGATAGGTCTTTAATAATGATATTGAGGTTACAAATAGCATTTTTTTTAATACTTGCGTGAGAGACCCTTCCAAAGTGGTAAAATGTGTCTACCCCCCCCCCCCCCCTCTAACTTCTAAAATAAGAGGATGATAAAACTAAAATAAATATATAATGTACATTACCATAAAAACTACCAACAAAAATTTGTTTGAACGAAATCTAGTAAATAGTTTTTTTAATACGTCAAAAATAGAATTTGTACGGAACCCTCAGTGCGCGAGTCCGAGTAGCACTTGGCCGATTTTTTTATAAGATAGAGTGATTCTAGAAGAAGGTTTAATGTACAATAGATGCACAATACTAAAGAAGAAAAACAGTGTTAATTTTAGTTGAAACTAATTCTTTAGATATAGCTTAAATCTAATTTAGAATTTAATCATTTTATTATTTTCTTTGCAGTAGAGACACTTTTTACACCCATATTATTTAAAAACACAAGCACAATTATCAAATTTGAATCAAAATTAACGGTCCGGGCGTTAGCAGCAAATGTCGCATGTTTGAGTCCCAAATATTTTAATTTAGACGCTGACCACTGGGCACAGATGTCGCCGTTTGATTAATATGCAGGACAGAGGACAATACGGTCTTGCTGGTCTTCTTTCCGGATAGGATGGGCTTAAACTGTGTATTCTGTTTTGGATGGGAATATTTTGAAAAACCGATTTCTGTAAGGCGAATAGAGACGATGTACTGTGAAACGTTTGGCTAAAAAATGTAACAATTTACTGTTTGATTTATTTATTTAAAAATATGTACAAAAGGCGGACTTTACGCCTCATGGCATTCTCTACCAGTCAACCTTAGTGCAAAACAGAAAGTGAATAGTAGGTAAGTAGTGCTATTAAAATAAAATAAATTCACTCTTATTTACTAGTTAACATATAACATACTACATAAAAATACACTTTGTCATATAACTTGATATAAAAAGATCTCGCTTCGATCTCAAATTTTCACGGTTTTAACATTAATAAATAACATAAATGTCGACAAAAAGCCGGATAAGGTTTGCTGGTCTTCTTTTCGGCTTCAAAATGGCCATAAACTGTTTATTCTGTTTTGGAAGGGAATTTGAAAGAAGAACGAAATAAAAACGTTTATTGATGTTGAAATTGTATCGTCTACAATCAATTTTTTTTTCGAGAGAAAGGATAATGAAACTTAATACAAATTGATTGTATTTCTTTTGCCAATAAAATGATACAATATTTTTTTATTTAAACAGTAAGGTTGGTGATGGTGTCACTTGTAGTATAAATATGGACTGAAATATTACTTATAATGAAACCACAATATTAATAATGCAATGGAAAGAAGCATTATAGCTTATGATAAAGTAAACTTTAAGTAACTTTGGTAACAATACCCAATTAATTTAAGGAACGCAATTAAAAATCCAATTAAAACATCTCGTGTAGAAATGAGACGTCGCCCATTCCGCTATCTTGTGATGCATTATGGAATAAAATGTGAGTTAAGAGTCAAGTTTGCACAATAAATAATTGTTTCCCGAGGCGTAATTGCCGTAATTTCATGAATAATTACGCCACAGAGCAATTAAATAAATTACAGAAGGAGTAGCGAGGTCTTCTGTTAGTTTGGGGCGCCGGGTGCTGCACGGAACGGCTAATGGCACCAAACAATAACTTTCAAGAAAACTGCGCAATTACTCACTCGCCTGTTAGACTTGTCGCGTGCATTTCAGCCTTTACGTACATTCAAATAATTGGACAGGGTCTTAGAGCGTTTTAAATCATAGATGCAGTAACATTAGTCCCTTACGTTCTAGGATAAGAGATAAAAATATAAACTAACACGTGTCGATGTCGTATCAAACACATCAAACAGTACATTTATATCAAAACAACAAACACAATTACTTTTTCTTATTATTTAAAGAATTTTTACGATTTTTTTTTAACTAGAAATCATCTGACAGAGAGTGTTCTTTGTACCAAGCAAAGTACGACTTAAAAATCATAATTTAATATATGTATATAGTAAGTAACATCTCCTTATTTCTCAAAGTGAACAATAAATCACAATAAATGCCACTGCTATTCGATAAGTCCCCATGATTTCCGAATACAATAAAACCCGAGCACGTAACAGAAAATCGCGGGGCGGTTACGCTGAAATTTTTTAAAAAGAGAATCGCCGCTGTCATACGCGATATGGCTCGCTTCCAAGGGGGGAGAGGGGGTGGCCCCACATGGACAGTTAGTTACGCCGCGAATTATAGGGGCCATTACGATTCATTAAGGCCAGTTAGGCTTAACCCGGTGTTTACCCACGCACACACGGGTCGCCCCGACCGCGCTCGCCAGATAGAGACGACACGAGAGGGTTACAGTTTCAAATTTTAAGCTACGGAATTGTGGGTGTAATTAGTGGCGGTCGTAACGAGTTTAGGGTCTAGGGTACTGAAGTGTGAATTTTTGACTTTACTTTTAGAAGACGCTTGGGTAAAACTTTTTTATAACGTGACAGGCTTGTTAGTCTTCGTGGTCAGAGACACTGGCTACAAATCCAAGAATCGCGGTTTCGAATCTTGCTTGGGGTACGTGAGTATTTAAGTACATAATATGTCCATCCGTTCCCTAGCATGCATAGAACAAGCTTCAAGGTTTGGTTACGGCTAAGCAATTGGTGTGTTAGTCCAAGGCATTTATTTATTCAACTAATTTTCTTTCTAATAAATGCTAAGCAAGTGTATGCGTGTGCAGATGTGTATCTGCATTGATTTATTAGCAGTTCCCGATATTCGCGCGATCAAACAAACAAACTAGCCAGTTTTATTATAATAGTTAGCATAGAAGCTTGCTAAGCAGCCCTGAAGCCTTTAGTTTAAACTAAAGCCAATATCACTCAGGTTTCACGGGCACTTGTCAGAGGGCCACTTTGGCGTATGATCCGGGAATCAGCCCTGTATTGGAGTCCTGCCAGTATTGACACTATCGCCGGTACCGAGGCGAGGCCTACGGCGACGCGGCATGTGTTCCCAATTATTGTTGAATTATACGAGATTTGACTGGGCGGTTCAAATGGAACTGTCACGGTGTAAAGGCAGGCTGTTGGTCTAGTGGTCATTGACCCTGTCTCGGCGTTGCTAGAAATGTTTTTTGCCAAATCGTGATTTTGGAACTGTTTGAGTAAAAAAAGCGGGTAATAGTCAAAACCCCGGCCAAGTGCGAGTCGGAGTCACGCAATGAGGGCTCTGAACAAAATCTTTTATTATTCATGCCGTATTAAAAAAAAAACTACAAACAAGATTTCACTCAAACCAATTTTCGGTGGGAGTTTGCAATATAAAGTACATTATACAATTGTTGCAGTTTTATCATTCTCTTATATTAGAAGATTCAGTGGGGTCCAGTACCTGTGTCTCTCGCACAAACAATTCATTATTTAAGATACAATTACGGAATAACAAGACCAATTAAAAATACTGAACTTTTCTTAACTTGATAATAACTCGTAGCATTAAATGTGAAATCTGAATAATAAATATTAGGTACATTCACCGTTTACGGTACTCACCAGTTCTTTAACAATTCACTGAACTGGATAGCGGAAAAAAGATACGTTACTAAATATTTGTTCCGAAAATATTCAGTTGCAACTTGCTTCATAACCCTATCATGGCGAAGTCAAATCGAGCGTTCACGTTCCAAACTATCAGATGCAATCGATTGATGGAATACTCGACCTTATGTGCGAGGGGTTAAGGTTGTAGTATGTGTTGTAAGTATGTTTGTGTTCGTAGCATCTGCCAATTTGTAGCTCACTCCATGTCGCTGGTAAATAACCGACGAGGACCGTTTACCTATGCTTTTGACAGGCTTGGAGTGTAGCGCTTGGCAAACATATCGAGTGTTTGTCCGAACTATTTTTATGTCCTCCCTTTTCTATTGCGGATATTTTCATAAGGACAGTTATACTGACTGTTGGTTTTGCTTTAGAAAACATGAGATATCATTAATGTCGGATATTCAAATCTTACACTATGTATAATTACACTAGTACCTACTTATAGTATTATAACACACAGAGGAAAGCAATCTTTTGAAAAGTTGTTATTTTTCCATCTTAAGTTTCAGTTTGAAATTATTATTACTTAGAAAGAATGAAACATAAAATTATTAGGTAATAGGTAGTTATATGTAGGTGTTCAGTGCATGTATTTTCGTACGAAACAACTCTACACCTGCACATTTGCTAAAACACGCGTAACACTTAATTACCCGACCCCTGTAAAAACTGATTTAACCCTTAACGGCGCTCATTTAAAACCGACCCGAGCAATTTATTTTCGCACCCAGACGCATTAACAAAAACCGACGGTGGCCGAAAGAATCCGAAAAAACACATAAACCGGCCGAACTAAGCCCAGCGGCTATCTAATAACATTTATTACTCGGCTTCCGGTCCCCAGCGTCCACTTCCGGTGGCTGATAAACGGCCGCCATTTTTGCCGCCATATTTATTTATCGGTGCCCGAACGGCGATAATGCCGATGCGCCGATCGTTCATTAGGTTGGTCTGCTGCGCGGGAGGTGGGAATCACGATACATTTATATTGTTTACACATAAAACACATGTGTACAGTACAGTATATTTTTTGAAGATATATCAATGTGATTAATAAAGAGTATGATAGAATAATTGTAAAAAGCACTAAATGAATGTTTTTGTCGTCTTTCAAAAGATTTTGAGACATCAAATTAACGTGGTTTTATACTTGGAAAATAGTTGACTTATTATACAATCAATAGCCTAATGATTATGTGGCACTCGTCACGCTTGAAGTGAAAATCACGCCTTTTTTAGGGTTCCGTAGCCAAAATGGCAAAAAAACGGAACCCTTATAGATTCGTCATGTCTGTCTGTCTGTCTGTCTGTCTGTCCGCCAGTCTGTCACAGCCACTTAATTCCGAAACTATAAGTACTATACTGTTGAAACTTAGTAAGTGGATGTATTCTGTGAACCGCAACAAGGTTTTCACACGAAAATAGAAAAAAAAAAAAAAAGTGGGGGGTCCCCATAGTCAGAACTGAAACTCGAAATATTTTTTTTCATTGAACATATACGTGTGGGGTATCTATGGATAGGTCTTTAAAAATTATATTAAGGTTTCTAACATCACTTTTTTCTAAAGTGAATACTTTGCGTGACAGACCCTTCCAAAGTGGAAAAAAGTGTGTCCCCCCCCCCTCTAACTTCTAAAATAGGAGGATGATAAAACTGAAATAATTATATAATGTACATTACCATAAAAACTACCAACGAAAATTGGTTTGAACGAAATCTATTCAATAGTTTTTTTAATACGTCAAAAATAGAATTTGTACGGAACCCTCAGTGCGGGAGTCCGACTCGCACTTGGCCAATTTTTTAAACTTAGTGTCTCGGCGGCGTGCAGAGGTACATAATAAAATCCACATATGTGGGTAATTTTGCAAAAAATAACGGCTAGGTATCAAGAATTCACAATGGAAAAAAAATCTGACAGCCTGATTGAATTGGGCTGGCTTCTCGACCAAAGCCATTTCAATATCCTTGGTGGATAAAATAAAGCCATTAAGGCTGTTTAGATATATTTATTATTAAATGACAACTACATATTATAATGGTTGATTTGTTCTGTAACACAGCTAATTAATATCTACCAAGCACAAAAACAACCTCAACATAATATAGATCTCCGACACCTATTCTAAGCGCCTATTAATCATATCGATGGGAATCGAGGAGTGTTAGCGCGATTTATGCGATCGCAACTTTTGTGCGCACGCGAGTAATGACTCGTGTATTAATCGCTCTTACGGGAACTATTATGAATCACAATGATAGTTAGTCCGTAGATAGTAGTAATTAAGCAGCATTGTGATACATAAATGGTTGTTATATACTCAAAGAAAATGGCGTATACTCAAAGAAGTTGACGAATGATAGGAGCGAGTGGAAGAAGAAAACATGCTGCGCCGACCCCGCCTAGTGCGGGATAAGGGCAGGAAAATGATGATGATGATATACTCAAAGAAAAACATATTCTACATTCACAAAGTTGTTTTAAATGTTACCACAGCCAAAGTACTAGTACATTAAGGGAATGAGCATGTGAAAGTGCTACTTGTATTAATGATAATTTTAAGTTGAAAAATGAGTTTTCGCAATCATAAATCTATCTGATATTAGTATTAATAAGAGTAGGGGTAGTAAAACGCACTTACTTCATCTAAAAAATCTGCTACATCAACATATATTGTGCATGCCTTTAGTTGCATTACATAAAATTCCACGACAAATTTTATGATGAAACACAAAAGTGAATATTGCCCAAACGCTGTTACTGCTGCCATAAACCACTCAATTTATCCCACTCTATTAGAACATGTGACGTTGATATACACCCCAATTCCGTTGATTTCACCCGCATTATAACAGGAGATGTTTGTTTGAAGTGGACAGAGCAATCCCGGACATAAATTGTGTACCTAGCTCGCCCCGGGCCCGCACACAAATCACGGCTTCTTGAGACGCTCCCGGATAATCTCAGGACCACTATAAATACGGATAAATAGATATGTTTATTGCGAAATGGAGGATCTAACTGTATTTGATGTTATCAAACGGCTACTCCACGGGGAGCAGAGGTTCAAAATATCCTTTGAGGTAAAGCGTAGCTGAAATATATAGTATAAGTATTATGCAGTTTATTCGATTCGATGTAGTTTACTGATTTCTTTGTTCACGTTTATTTTTCTTAACTTTACTTTAAAATGTTTTAATTTTTTCTCATTGTTGTTTTGCTGATTACATTTTTATATGTCCGCCCTTAAATCGGTTACACCCAATTTTGACCGTTTATACACATATTTTGTGTACTTCACAACATCTAGTACATCCCTTCAAATCAACAAAACATTTACACTCCATCCATTACCATCTAAGAAGCAGTAGGTACTTCAAACGTATTCTATTTTAAACAGTCAAGTTTTATTTTAACCACTTTCTTCTCTTCAGAGTGCCATCCCTCTGGACCCTCAGCTCAGGTAAGCGCCCTGCCACTTGATTTGTGCATCGGCCGGGACATCAATCGCTCGCCGCTTTGTTCTATCAAGAGATTGGATTCAATGTTTTGCCAATTTTGGCTACCTTGCTACATTGTAAGTTTATTTTGAAGCTTCTTTGTTAATTTTGCTGCCATAAGATCATCTACGGTGATATTTTCATTTTTCTTTTTTAGGAGATTACTGCCACAGAAAATCTGGAGTTTATTTACAGGCAGCAAAAACTTGGCGCGGACAAAAAGAGAGATTAAAAATGCGCCGATACCAAAAAAACTATGGCAATACATTGATTGACGTGATGTATGTTACTTTGGTTACTACGCAATGTGAAGCGACCATCGCTTCACATTTCAAGATCTATGTCAGACCGGGTCGAAGTACGTCGAAGGCTTTCTAACCAACTTGTCTCCCTAATCAATATTCACCTCACGCAAAAAATGTAGAACAAAGTCAATAGACCGGAGTTGTTCACGGTTGTCGCCCGCAATTCATACCCGTCAGTGCCCCGACGGGCTGATTCATAATTAATGATAATATCCGGCAGATGCGGATTTTTCATCCGACGGGAAAAAACGCCAGGCGGCGGAAAAATAATCGCGGAAAGTCCTTAGTCATTTATGACAAGGACAGAGGCGCTGTGGAGGCGCGGTGATGTGGTTTTTTAGCTGATTGAATGTTGAAATCAAGGTTTGAAGCGTTCTGAAGCCTGATGCGTCTGCAGATTAAATCTTTCTTTTTCCCTTAAAATAACAGCCTACTTGTCTTAAAAAAACTGAAATGACAAAAGATAATTTATAGGTACCATTATAAAACATATTATGTAAAAGAAAAACACCTGTGGTTTCTCTACATTTCTTTTGGTGAAATGTCGTCTATTGTTGATATAATATTTTTTTTTACGATATAAAATGATAATCTTTGTCAACAATTAACCAATTCCTTTTTCTTTTGCTAAGGTAACCAAATCTTGCGATCATAGCAATCTGATATTTGACACTACTAATTAGAAATCATACACAAAACCAAAGGCTGCCTGCTTACTAACTTTTTATTACTTATTAAACTTCGTAATTTAAAATCCAAACAAAATGCAAATCCACCTTGAATCACGTTGCCGTTCCTGTGCCGAACCGGAAATACACCGTAAAAAAAAAGGAGTAGCCGCGACCGGAAGCGCGGAGCAGGAAGACGGCGACGACAGCGCCGCGTCGCAGCCGAGCGGATTAAAAATTAAACGAGGATCCGTTTCCGGACACCGCTTCGCCTCCTGTTTTGAGGATTTATATACTGACGCTTAGTTAAAATATGATTATAATCTGAAGTCTGGACAAAATCGCTTTGGGCTTTAACTGCCCAGTGTCTGGTATCTACACTGATTGTTCTTTAGTATCTACCTCTAGGGGCAAGCTTTAAAAACTACTCTTCCGTTACGTCAAATAATGCGATTTTTTATACTAAAGAAAGTTTTTTTTAATTTAAATGTAGGCTTGCGTTAGAACCCTAGCTCACCTGATGAAGAGTGTAGATGAAGTCTATGATTACTGCTTAGCAGTTCGTATTATAAAGGAAGAAGCAAATCGTTTTGAATACCAACATTGTATAAATGACTGATCGTGACAACAACGGTTCAAAAAATGCTAGTTGTACATTTGTGTAATAATTCAGTGTTGCCGTAACCGTAACTGACAATGACGACACAATTTCTGTTCTGTGTTTCAATAAAATGATGTTTTTCTTTTCAACTGATGGTAAGTGATCACTGCTGCCCATGGACATAAATAACCGCACATGGGTCGCAGAAGCGTTGCCTACTTTTAAGACCCATACCCTCCCCAACTGGGAGGCAATGTTAAAGTAAAGACAAAGAGAACAGAGTTATTTGCTCGTTTATTATTTTTTTAACTTATTTGCTTTATCGCTCTAGCCTTTTTATTTTATATGTACAAATGAATGCACCTACTTAACAACGTTTATATAGCGCTCCACTCACTATTCACCGAAAAAATTAAGTACAATTTGAGAATATGACATGATTGAACCAATGACAAGTTCCAATGAAGTGGAGGGATAAAGGATCGCTATATTTAGGACCGTCAATAAGTAGTTAGACTTCAAGACACACTCGACAGTATGTATAAAATATTCAATTGTAATTCATAGTTGTCTACACTATTAGCTAGCTAGGCAGCTATTTGGATCGGGACATAGGTACGAGTACTATGTATTAACTTACAGAAGTTCAACCTTATCGATCGAGTCCAGATATTTACCCACCCACGCTTATCTCATTTTGTACATAGCGGTTATATGTGTGCGTATGTACGTACATACGGCGGCACTACACTCGCGCCGTACCCACACTAGCGCTCGCGCTCACAACTTCATTTGCTGTATACGAAAACTGAAGAAGTGTCTATCGAGCGAAGTCGGTGGGCGTGCCGCGAGGGGGGCGGGGCCGGGCACGGACACTCCTTGGTGTCCTCTTTTTTACCTCACCGCGTCTCTAGGTACAGACCGACCAGATTAACAAGACCCTTGACACTTCCTACAAATCTCCTTCTAACCTCCTTCAGGCCCAAAGAAACGCGAGAGGAGGCAGACCAACGACAACTGGTCCAGTTTATGTAACCGTTTGGAACAAAGCGGAGAACAACTTCGGTCGTTATCGCGTTTATAAAGTTCTCGAGACAATTCCGTTTTATGGGGTGTTTTGCTTCAGATAAAGTATTTTATTTCTTTTGTCTTTAGACGACTTTGTTTTGTGTTTCGCAGTCCGTAAATATCTGAGACAGATCTACAAGGGCTAAATTGTTAAATCTTGGCTGAGCAGATAAAAGGAAAACTCTATTTGAATTTTTTCCAGTCACCTAAAATAACCCAATAGACGCCCAAAACTATTTTAATGCTTGTAGGTACATATACGAGAATCTAATTTTAATCCAACAGTTTTTATTTCATCATAACTCGTCCATGACTACAGGATGCCGCCATAGTAAAAAAAGCAATCAATTATCTTACTTACAGAACAAGCTGTTTCTTTTTTTGTAATGAAAAGATTGACATTCCACAATTACAACGTTTCCTTGAATGAATATTGAATGAATATTGAATGAATATATGCCATTAAACTCAATAACACCATGTTTCAATTATTATAAAAATACATAACACCCCAAGAAACACATGAGCAAAACCATCGAATAAAACAATCCATCAAACTGGCACATAATAATGATAACAACGATAGTGAGGCATCTTCGTAAATCCCGCACCTACATACTTGTATTATTTTTCTCTTATCTCGGGATCCCTGAAACTGAATACAAGATTGATGGTTCAGTCGTGGATACCGCTATCACACGGAGCTCATTAGACGTGGTAATGACTGATGGATGTGTGGAGAATTAGTTTGGGGGATTTCTTAAGAACACTGGAAGACATTTCGGTAGTCGGGGCGACATCTAGCGTCAAATAAATTTTCTAGATTTTTGAGAACACTGGAAGAAATTTCGGTAGTCAGTGGTATAGATTTTTTGTAGGTAAATACTGCGAAAATCTTCGAAGATTGTGTCAGCGTTTACTCTATCAGAAGTTTATTTGATGTGAATAAAAATGGATAGGGAATAAATTGATAGATTGAAATATAATTATAACGTAAATGTATTGTAGCAAGAATATTCCATTATTTTATAGATATGAAGGAGCCTGAATTTTTTGATGCATCACGTACATTAATATTTTTTGTTATTATTTTTTTTTTAACTTTTAAGTAATTTCAAGAGAAAAAAAATAGTAACAGCATTCATCATCATCCTAGCGCTTGTCCCGGTCGCATCCTCGGCCATTGCCTTGGAGTCCAGGGTCCGCTTTCCTGCTGAAAATAGTAACAGCATTGTTTTCTCTTATCTCCGCAGTATCAATGAAACTGAATACAAGATTGATGGTTCAGTAGTGGATACCGCTATCTCCCGTAGCTCATGAGATGCGTTAATGACTGATGAATGTGTGAAAGATTTGTAGAAGATTTTTGTTCAGTGGGTAGAATTTTGAAGAGGGCTGGGAAACCTCCGTAAAATCTTTAACGGTTTTTTTTTCTGAAGGTTCTTTCTTTATCCGCTTATTGAAATTCAATGGATATTAATCATTTACATTTCATGTGTAGGTATAGATATAGACATAAAAAAGTCTCAACATTATCAAACGCAATCGATTAACATAACTCATTAAGCAGTTCAGAGATTTCGTTGTAGTGAACTTCTTCAACTTCCATGTCGAGTAGCGTCCAATTTAAAGGTTTCACAGTTGTGTGATTTAAAATTATATTAATATTATAAAACAAGATTTCAAATTCAACCCTTAGAGCTTTCAATTTAAAGTCTTCTTCTTTCTAGCGTGAAAAACAAATGAGTTAAAGAGCTGGCTTAATTGTGCAGGTTAAAAAAGACGCAACGTACTAAATAATTTTGCTGATTACTTTATGAAAATGTAGAGAGTATAAAGTTAAACAAGTACCACTTAACAAAATTATACACGCCTGTAATTTTCAAATGAATTACAGTATTCGCTAATACGAGCAGAAAAGCGTAAAACACAGGTTCAAGCCGTGTGCCGCTTCTTTGAGGTGCAATCGAGCGCGGAAGCGCAACCCTTACCAGGGCTGACAGTCGATCAGTTAACTAGAGAAATTGTTATAATTACTCCATTTGCAATTTAATGCGGGTCATAAGATATGCTATCCGTAACCTTAAATACGTGTCATACAGTTTTTTCTTTAAGTGTTGTTGTTCGTTTGTCTCCCTTTCACATAATGAAAAAAAAAAAAATTATCCCAATACAAATTTTGCCCGTTGCTGAATCAAGAGATAAATGTAAATGATTCTTTGTTCGGTAATTTAGTGATTTGTCTTCTTTTTTTGTATTTTACGAGTAACAGCGGAATATGGACGATCAGATGATGTACAGTACAGACAGAGAAATGCTACCGAATCGTTAAAAAATACACATGCGGACAGAGCTAATAGTTTAAAAATAATTTTATGCTTGAAAAATTTACAATCAGTTTTTAGTTTAAGCACCACCTGCCGCACAAATCATCTTAAAATATAAATTGTGCTAGTAAAAACTACTACTAAAGTTGAACTGAATTCACTAGTGTTATATTATTAACCGCAACGCGCTAATAAACTGACGGGATTGAATAAAGGAGCGTACATAATGTGACGTCATGAGCGGGTCGGGGGAAATGAGGCGGAATCTTTCAGATAACGCACACACACGCGTGCGGACTACCGTGTGGGTAAAGGTTGAGTGTAGGGAAAGCTAGTCTGGACTATAATATCACTAATCATTGTGTCTGAAAATATAGTTGTTGTCATACTTCTAGTCGATGAACCTCGCCTCAATAGTCTGGTATAGTGGTATAAGTACCTGGTCATGGGCTCGATTCCTGGGTCGGGCAAATTTGTATAGGCCTGCATTAGCCTATTTAAATATTTTTTTCTATAATAATTTGCAAAAACATTTCGATGTAGCTTCTGGAAACACTTAACTGCTTCAAGAAGCTTTAGAAGCGCTATTACGGGATGCTCAAACCGCAAATTCCATCCATCCTCTAAGGTGATACGCCGATAAGAAAATTGGGACCGCATAGTACACTTGTTTTGTCTACACTACTTCTTCGCATCTGTGGATCACAAATGCAAAAATATTAACCTAAGGAACTTAAGTTTTATTCGTTACCTGATTATGATTTATGTATCATTTCCCGATTACTTTAACAAAAAAGTTACATGCAATATCGCTTTTAACTCGCTTACCCTGGAACACCGCGCCAAAAGCCTACACACGTGAAGAGAGCCACCGAGCCACGCGTTCGTAATGTAGGTGACATCGATAATTCGTTATAATGGGCCATGAGTGCTAAATTGAATGTGAGCACATCTCGAGGGTGACAACCCTCAGGTACACGGCCGGCATTATATTTCATCGTGAAATTACTGTTGTATTTGTGGTATCTCGTGTCATCGGGTTGTGATTCGTGTTTTAATTTGTATTTTGTTTGTTTAAAAACATTGTGATTTTATTGCTGTTTGAAGTTGGCATAATAATAGCAATCAAATATAATATAAAGTTTTCTCGTTTTTGTTTGTATTAAATATTTCAACTAAAAGTTCTTCTTTTTTGTTTCAGGTAAGTACCTGAATCTTCTTGTGTTATGTGGTATGTGATTTTTTTTTTACGATATTAGGCAAGTTAAAATACCTATATTAAATATTTCTAACGCCTGCTTTTAGACCATATTATACACAATCGCAAATATTACACAATATACAATGTACATTTCCAAGTTCCTTGAAAATAGCTGTTAGAAGGAAAAACATGAACATTTGCGTCTGCAAATGAGCGTCAGCTGTTTTATCTAAATGGCGGAGCGGGACGTAAAAATGACGTAAACCGTCGTTTACCACAATAAATAATGAAATAAAACGACGCATTCACTTACAAATGACTCTGCTTTTGACACAGTTGTAGGTGAAATGGCATTTATTTTAATGTACGTTATTATAAACGTTGCTCTGTAGGTATAGGCTCTGTAACTCTGATTAACATAGTTGTAGGTTAATACTTAAATGAATAGTTTCCTAAATTTGTATATTAATCCGCGATTTTCATTTAATTTCTCCTGTTTTATTCCACCATAACTACCACTCTGACCGGTTGATTCCATTTTAATTGCTTGAATACGAGTATAATACTGTGTATTATACAATACACATGCGAGATATTATCTAATTACTCGTAGTATCTTAGCTAATTAATTTATAGAAAAACCTATCAAATAGTCAATATTGTTAGTAATTAAGCAAAGTTTATTTGTGCATATTCAATTATTCAAAATCTACTTACCTCATGATGGCCTCTGCACTATTGGAAAATTCCAATTCCATCAACCCCACTTCCTCCATTTCTCAACCTAAACGGTGTAAAAATAAACATCGTCGCACAATAGCTTGTCAGTACGGGCGTGTAATGAAGCCGTCCTTTAATAGCCGCGATAAAGCGCCTAATGTTTGCGCACACGCTAACCATAGCAAATAATAACACCAATGGGAAGCATTAACCAGCCTGGTCATTCAGTATCATAGTCATAGCGTCCCCTGGGCTTCGAGGCAATGGCCTAGGATGAAACCGGGAAAGGCGCTAGGATGATGAGTGTATCGCCTAATAAGGCGGACACCGATCCATGATAAAGTGCGAAGGAAACCGCAGGAGTTTAGCGGGTAGTGGGACGAATGTCTCTTGTTCCGAAACCCACATACTCGTATTGTTGCATAGCTTAGCCTGTTCGATAAAGAGCGCAAGGCGTTTTCCTGCGAAACAAAAAAACTCAATCTTACGCACTACCAAGTCCATCATCCCGCCTTCTTCCATTTTTTTGCTTTTATGCAGGTCTCCGGATCTCGAAAGGAGACCCAACTACCTGGTAAAAATCACACGGTGTTCCTCGATTGCCTTAGGTGCCGTTGAAGCTAAAGGACACGAGCAACGCCGTCGCGGCCCTTTAAGTGAAGCGTAAAAGCGTTTCTGTGCGAAAAAAAAACCACAAACTTCTCCTCCACCATTTCTCAACCAAAACGGTGTAAAAATAAACATCGCCGCACTAAAGCTTGTCAGTACGGGCGTGTAATGAAGCCGTCCTCTAATAGCCGCGATAAGGCGCCTAATGTTTGCGCACACGCCAACCACTGCGAATAACAAGGGAGAGAAAAAAGAAAATGATGGTTGATGCGACCGCTTATCGGAGATGGCGTGTGGGAATAGAATGTTAGGCATTCATGTCTGACGTCGGAATATGATTCGGTAGTTTTCTTCAATCATCCTTGTTTATGTTTGAGGGCGGCAAGCGAGCTCTGATCACCTGATGGTAAGTTACACCGTTGCAAATGAACTTTGGGTACTTTATGTATACTAGTATTTGACTCGTGGATTTCTTTCAAAGCCCTAAATTCTCATTCACTCACCAGATAAAAATAAATTTAAACAAAGTTACACTCATTGTTAGATAAACACTAACTTTATCATTATTATTCTCAAAACGCCATGGATATTGATCACAATGACTGAAAACGGTATTTTATATACCATCGACTAAATTTTTTTGTGTTGAAAATGTATTCAGGAGTAACCGTTACTGTGCCTTTACATCTGTTTTGCCTCCAAAACATCGCTGATGTTAGGTAAAAGTTTGTATGACTCGTGATTGGCAGTTACCCGCATAGATAAAGGCTGATGGGCATTCGGCAGATATCGGCTATCGTCGACAAACTTCACTTTACGGTTATGCGCCAATAAAAAAGACTTAAAGCAAAAACAACTTTACAGCCCACGGTTTACGGTTATTTTTATGTTCGGCGGTTATTTTTACGGCCATTACCGCTCATCGTATCATAATTATTTTATCGCTCAGTTAATTTATTAATCTGCGGTTAAGCTGCAAAATGTGAGTGTTTTTAAATACACTGTTTTAAACTGTTGGTACAAGTTTTTGTTTTTATTAAAAATTGTTTTTACACAGGATTACCAAATACTATAACTATATGGATAAATCGATTCTAGGTTCAGGAGAAAATTTATTTACTACTCAAATCATCCCAATTTCTCCGTGCGTACAAACATAGGTACGATCAATTAACTGGAAATAATGACTGCTATTGCGCGACACGCATCCGACAAAATGAATCCCTTAAATCAATACATTACTAATACTCCATGAAAAATAATTGTTTGCAATCACATGTTCAGTCTTAAACGAAAACAGTCTGTGGCCATTAAATTGATCACTATTAGAGCGAAGGGAGGTGATCACCCCACACTTACCACTCAAACAAAATTGGGCAACGAGTAGCTATCCCTCATCAAATAACAGGAGAAATGACGAAAAGGACCAAACTACACATATCCCGCCTGTTCGGACATACAGACCTATTGCCGAACGAGCAAAAGTATTATTTTCTCTTAATAACTTTTTAATAACTCAAAGTCAAAGTCAAAGTAGTTTATTTTGCAATTTGATTTACATAGAAATTCTTTTGCACGTCATATCTTTTTTTACCTACCAGCACTTCGACGTGAATGGCCTGCTGAGAAGAAGTGCCGCAAGAAACTCAACAGTTTGCCTTTTTTAAACATAAATACAATTTGTATAAATAATTATTTACATAATGATATTTGTTAACGGGACTAAACGCGGTTTTAATTATGTAGTACATATATACTACTTACTGCTTGACGTTTCGGATGCGTTACAGCAACCGTGGTCGCAAGCGGACTGGTGATGCGGGCAATAGCTGAACGGGTCAAAGAACACATTGCCGCAGTGAAAAATCGACAAACGAGTAAATCTGCGGTTGCTGAACATCTACTTGACATGGGACCGAATCACTGGATGGAATTACATGAGCCGAAAATCCTCTCCACTGAACGCCATTACCATTATAATATAAACACTTATTTCAAGTTGCCAACCTACTTTCATTGTCAATGAAATAATGTGTGACACTTTAAATACCAAGTTACAGTTGAAAAGGCTTTGAAATTGAATTTCTTTTAAATAAAAATAAAAAATGACGTTTTGATACGTCAATTCTAAGCATTTATGATATTTTATTCAATAAAAAGTTTTATTTAGCTTCAAGCAAAAAAGAGGTACCTACCTAATAAGAAAACACTACGAGAAAGCTCCAAACTATCCACCCGTGTGTAACCGAAGTAAATCGCCAGATGAATATTGTTTCAAACGGAATTAAGCACGCGCGTGGGGCGAGATCACTTATAATTGTTATTTTATTCATAGAAACAACATCCCACGGGGCCTGGATAGGTGAACAAATATTTTAGTGAGTCGAGTACCTTTTGCCGGGTGAGTGACGCCTTTGAAATTGTACGCCGGGGCCTCTGAGTGAATTAACACGTGCCTACCTAATTGGTCTTGTAAACGGATAATCTTTTGTAACTGTCGTTTCGGTTGAAGTTTATTAGAGGCTTTGGTCAACTCAGACCGCTTAAAACTTATCCTGCGGTATGAGTTGTCCACATTAATATTTTTATTATTTTTCTTTGGTCAACTCAGACCGCTTTAATGAAAAGGTTAAATGTATTCTATTATCTATACTTACTAATATATAAAGCTGAAGAGTTTGTTTGTTTGTTTGTTTGAACGCGCTAATCTCAGGAAGTACTGGTCCGATTTGAAAAAATATTTTTTGGTTGGATAGTCCATTTGACGAGAAAGGCTGTAGGCTATTGGAAATCGAAATCCACGCGAACGGAGACGCGGGCGGCCGCTAGTTTAAAATATTTGTTAACTGTGAAGACCCTTTTATTTATATTATTATTAGACATGTCTATTCTGAACTAAGTTTTATGACTAATGACAAATAGTGCACAGTTGTAAAACAATGTCAGAAAATTTATTAAACCTTGAATTCGTTATGATTGATTGAGTTCATTGAAATTAAAATGTTTTACCTCTCGTTATGATCCGCAGATATCGAGGACCTCTAGAATCGAGATCATGTGAATATTCTCTGTAATGGCGCTAACATTTTATTCCGATTTTAACAAAGCTAAAGCCCATCACAAGTTCATAACCCTTGAATAATGCAAAACCGTACCTGTACCGATAGCCTTTAACACCGCGCTTATCCCGCACAATCATCCCGCAAATCCCGTACCATTAAGTATCGCTAAGAAAGCGATTCGCGGACCATTACCATGTTAATAACGTAGGGGAAACGGTGATTAATCAACTTGACGGCTACCTCCTAACTAACCTCCGCAATTTATGCATTGCTTTGCTGAGGTCTGCCATCGAGATGTTGGATGTTTAATTTCGTCCGAGATAAGGGCTAAGCCCCTGTTGTAAGACGTCCCCGAGTGGTGAATAGTCATTGTTGGACGATTATTTTATGCAAATTTTTAAAGGGATTAAATGAGTTGTGGTTGGAGAAGTCAAATAATGCACTTAAATCTGAAAGGAAATCGCCAAACAAAACCCACAGTTCTTTCAAACTTTATTTAGGGACGCGCTTTTAAATAATCGTTAATCAATCTTACGACATCAAAAAACGACAGATAGTGAATATAATGGCAAATATTCTTGCCATTAAGGCTACGTTAAAAAAGAAACTGTTTCAGAAACGTTAATATATCCGTACCCGTTTCAAAAAAAAGAACGCGTCCGGCCATTTTTATCTCTCAAAACACTGACAGCGTCCAACGTTTACCGCTCGCGATTTAAATTATGAAAACTCCAAATACAAATGTAACGTTACATAATGTGGCTAATCCGGGGCGCTGTCCACGACGGTCCAAAGCTGATATTTCTCCTTTTAATCCCTGTCAGATTATTTAAATTCCCACCTGCGAAGCCGCTCCATTTCCCGGGGCGTTTTATTTAACAAAAAATAAAATATAAAAATATTCCGTATTTGTTTTGGAGTGGAATCCTTTAATTTTCAGCGCGGCTGCGTGACGCCCGCCCGCCTGCAGTTTTGGGTCGCTTTGAGAAAAAATGTCACAATTTACACTTTTAATTTTAGAAATATTTTATTAAACATTTCACCCTTTAGAAATGTTTTTTACTTTTTTAGTTATAGTTTAAAGTTGAAATTACTTACTTGTTGCATTATACCGTTGCTACATATGTTTCACGTAAAAAGAGTAGATTATTTTTTTTGGCAATAAGCTACCTACATAATATTGTTTAATTTAGTTAAAAATATGTTTAATTAAATTTAACCTATTATTAATATTAATGAAAATATCGTCATTGTCAAATAATCAATTAACATGCAAATAAGTTGGTTGGTACTCCAGTTTTCCAGAGTAAAAAAAATAATGAAATAATTCTACCAAACTTTCCTCTGGCGCGAGCAGTAATCGTTCCCCAGCGAAAACAATCGCCCATCGTAATTTATTTAGTAGCGGCTACTCCGCAATCTAGTCGACATTACTCCATTACAGCTACCATACTCTTTTTGTACACAAAAGCGTGTACTTAATGGTTTTTTAAATATCGCAGAGAACGCGGCTTCCACACGTCGACGAACAATGGGAGAAGGGGAAAAACATAATTTATTTTCGAGTTAAATCTTTTGTGGAAATAATATGACATTTCTATTTGAAGTCGTGTGATTTATCGGTGGCTTGTTTCGTGCTCGTAGACCGTGGTTTCACAGTTTACTGAACGGCCAGTAATCAAATTCTAGAAAAAGTTCTGCTATTAATGCGAAGCTATAATGAAATTACTCTTATGTTAATAGCTGTTAGGATTCGCGATATTCATAAATATTTGTGGAAGTTTGTTAAATTATCTACTATCATCAAGTGATTTTCAAAGTATAATAATTAACTTAATGACAAATTACTCATTACAATTAAATTCTACCTTATTTTCAACCAAGCATTTTTTTATTAATTTTAATCAACAAAATTGTAATCGTATTTTAATGTGGTCGAAAGTATGATATTACTGTTTGTCTTGCACTGTGGCGCAGTCGTTACAAACGTTTGGCTTGGATCGATGAGGGCGTGTGAAAACTTTGATCACATGTTTTTGACAGCTTTTATTGATTTCAATAGAACATTGCGGATTTGTCATGTGGTTTCAGTAAACAACATTAAATAAAACAACGAAGCACTATATTACTACAATCATCTATACTAATATATAAAGCTGAAGATTTTGTTTGTATGTTTGTTTGTTTGAACGCACTAATCTCAGGAACTACTGGCCCGATTTGAAAAATTCTTTTTGTGTTGGATAGTCCATTTGACGAGGAAGGCTTTAGGCTATTGGGAATCGAAATCCACGCGGACGGAGTCGCGGGCGGCCGCTAGTTCAATATAAAATGAGAAAATATACTTTAAAAAACATCCTTAGAACAGGAAGTACGGAAAATACGTGTACGACTCAAAACATAATTAATTAATACTGTAAGCTCAAATTCATAATCAAACATTGTTTCAATGGGCCATCTGTACGCAGCTCTCAAATTTGAAACTCCCAGCATATGTGACAATATCCACTCAGAAATAGGAAACATTTTTAATTTTTCTCAACTCCGGGCACGATACGAGCGTATTCAATACAAAGCTGAACGGAAAAAACTCTATCGAGTACTTACTGCGACGTTAATTCAAAAAGTTGTTTTCATTAAGCGTTCTCGCGGTACAGTAGTCGCGAGCGAGCTGAGCGCATAAAGCACGGCGAGCGAGCGAAAGAATTTAAAGTGGAGCAAAGCGAGCAAAAAAGCGACAGTCGCGGGATAAAGCCGGTAGCAACAATTGCTACATTCCAGCCTCGGAATGGTTTGCGACCGCTGTGTTGTCCTCGCGCTCATTCTATAATAGACGCGGTTACTATGATTAGTATTTAAGATACCAAAAACAAAGTATTAAAACAGAACAGAAAAACTGTAAGCATTATTTAAAAAAAAAGACTGATTTAATGATGTACTGTATAAACATTATTCATTTCTATAAATGCTAACTTCATTCACTGACTACGACTTGAACTAATATGTAGATTATTATTTCGTTTGTTACTTTAAAATATTAATAAAATAAATCTAATGAAATTTCAATTTAATAGAAAAAAAGAAAAAAATAATTTTTCAAACACAAAATGATCTCTAATAATAATTAGCAATATAATATACTAACCAATAAATAATCTAACCAAAAACCACTGAAAAAAGCGAATATTAGGCAATTAGGAATCACTTACCAAAAATTGCTGGCATTGTAGAACGATTTTCAGAGTTGGCAAAGCTTCGGACAACTAACTCGCAGTTTTCTTTTTACAAGGAGAGTTCAGTCGCCCCTGTTAAAAAATGTTTGCTTTGTTCGATTGTTATGAGTCTCATATATTATATTACTCGCTCTCCCCTAAGTGCCTTTATCTTTGAATAAAATAATTCCATTGTGTATCTGACCAAACCGTTCATTTTAATACAGAATTTTAAAACAATTTTATTTTCGACTATGAAGTTTTGTTCTCTACTATTCTTTCCTTTTTACTTATGGCTTATAACTTGTAATGCAATAATTACAAGAGCATAGATAGGTATGATAAAAGGTTATTATTATTTTTAACTAGTATAGGTACAGACTTCATAAAAGTTAGATGATGTAAATGTTTTTTTTTTAATTAGCTATTAATATCCCACTGCTGGGCAAAAGTAAATGTTATGATGTAAAAAAAAATACAACAATTTAATTTTGTTATTCATTGATGACAAATGTTGCCTTACTTACTAAATTAAAAAATCACTGCAAAATGCTGAAAGTTATAATCATATAAAGCCACATTCTACCATTGTTCTCAATGCCCTCTAAATCATATTCAATCCCATACCTGTCATACCGCACACACCCCCCTTATTAGTTACCCCCAAAACAAGTAAAACAAACGCATCATTTGCGCGGATGTCGCTCATCTCGATTTACGCGCGCAATTCAAACAGTCGTCCGCTGTAAATCAGGCTATCTGGGATTTATGACAACGCGGATTTACCGCCAAATGCGACTATGACGGTACGTCTAAAGATATTTTGGAAACGCTACGTGAGGTGAAAGTTTAGTGAAGTAAGTGAAGATTTGAAAAAGGAAAATAGTTTTTAAACGGGTGCTGAACGGATGTTAATGAAAAATAAAATATAATATTCATCATCATCATCATCATCATCAGCCTTTAAATCGATCCCACTGCAGGATGTAGGACTCCTCCAAGGAACGCCATGCACGTCGCTCCTTTGCTAGTCTCGACGAGGTTTAATACGCCGTTTTGTTTTTAGTTAATTTTCCCGGGTAGGATAGATACTACTTTCGAATACGAACAAATAAGCTTAAATATCAACTGGAGTATTAGATCATACTAGTAGTAGTAATTGTGATTAAAGAAAACACAAAATATAATAACAGTCCTCAACACTACGTCTTCGAAATTTAAATCACATGTTTAAAAACGTAAAACGCTAATTAGCAGTGCTGCAGACGTCAAGCTTGGTATTTCTTACCCTTCCATTTTCCTCGAAAAGAGGGTACTCATTTAATGCAATAATACAGAGTTGCTAGTTTAATTAGTGGGTAATTCACAAAACGTCGGCAAACTTGCTCCGGGTCTATTCAGGACTACTGATGTGTGCGCTCTGTAAGTTGTGAATCATGGTGTATAATAAACAACAAACAACAAATACAGTGTGGAAATTACACTTTCCTCCTCATAACTTTATTACATTTTAATCAATATGTTGATATCTGCCTCTCTCTCTCCTATTCATAAATAGACCGATCAATGTAAGGTGAGGTTAGAAAAAATGTTACAAATTCAGAATCCATAAGCAAGCAAAATCCATATTGGTTCAGAATCTAGGTTTATTTACATCTAAATACTTGAAATTAAATAAATAATAAATTTAAAAAATATAACCAAATCAGAGGGCTAGATAAGTCCGCTCATTCTTTTACAATGAATAGAGTAAATTAGATTTTTATTTTTATTTAAACCCCTTAGACACGAAACAGTTGAAACCAGCAAACATCAATTGGTGTGCAAAGCATACGTGACAAAACTGCACTGCACAGTGGGCGGCGAATAAATCCAGTAAACAGCGGCCGCGCAATGTCGTTAATTTGCCGATTTAAATCGGCAACACGCGATAAATTCACGTTCGCCGTTCAGGGCTTTTGAATTCAAATGAGAACAGCCGCCGAATTGTTCCACTTAGCCGCCATTACCAGTGTAAAGAAGAGTTTTCTATTGTAACTAAAACGTTTAGCATTTTAATGTGCAATCAGATACGGTTGGCTATTAGACTTTGGTATTCAATACACAAACAGGCCAATTGTAGTGCCAGATAAAATTTATGCAAATCATGTATATTGATAGCTTTTTCGTGTTGAACATAAAATTTTGGATTTATGTCAAAATCGAATGGGTCAATTTTACTTTACGAAAACTGCAATATTTAAGGGCTATAATCTTTTATTTATTTATTTATCTTAAAAGGGTCTGAGTCGTTCTCTAACAACGACTTCATAACAAAACCGATAAAATAAAAAATTTACACGTCTTTACCAATCACGTCAAAAGTTTCGCCCAAACGTATCGACACTTCTAGTGTGACACATCGATCACCATTACCGTTGATTCGAAAGTACTCCAAAAATAATGAACTTAGGGAGCACATAACATTCTGATAGGCACATCAGTACAATGAGGCCGCTCGCGAGACAACGCACCTAATATTATATTGATAGCTTTGATTCGCCCCTCGCGCTTTTTGCCGTTATTTATGGGCCGGCAGATACGGACGAACCTGCGGCGATATCATGAAATATTAAACGCATTACAAGTGGCATATAGGCGGAAGATGAGGTTTGAAAAAAACGTTCGATTTCATTTGTTTTGCGCAGTGAGAGTTGAGTGGATTTCGATTTTCAAATGTTTTCAGATAAAAGTTTCACGCACCTACGTTTCTGAACCTATAATTAAAATTATGATAAATCTTGTTTTTCCAAAGATTTTGTCATTATTTATTATGATTTGTACAGGTTTGCTTAAATATTGTATTAAAGTCCTGCTGCTTTCTATAAAAAAAAATCACCTCTTGTTTAAGCGGATTCTTCTACTTAGTGGAGATGTCAACAGACAGATAGTATTGTTTTTCTTATTTGAAAATACAATTATTTATATTTGTAACATACATATTAAATATATACATATATAAACGTACATATCAAACTATTTTGTAACCATGTTAAAATAAAACCTACACACATAAAGCAGAAACTGATACATATTTAAAATTAAAAAAAAATAACTGATATCAATACTCGTAGTATTTATTATAAATGGTATGCAATAATTGTATTTCTAAATATTTCCAACATATTTCTGAACATAATAAAAGGTGTTTATTAACCCGCAAGACGTATCCACAGTTCCTTTCGGCAAATGCACAGTGGCAAAGTTGGTTGCGCTTAGTATCTCGTCCGCGGATCACGCAAACTTTACTCGCTCACTTTTATCGCGACGGGGCGGCGGCGAAAATGATTTATACGATTCCACATAAATAAGTTATTCCGTATCCATTTGAGGAACTATTGTGTGCTTGTTGTGCTAACGCGTTTCGCGGCCGAGGGGAAATTACGTTTGAACCCGATCTGGCGTTCGGAATTTAAAATCGACATTAGTTTCTTTTCTTATCTTAATGGACCTCTTTTGTATTGATTGTCATATTTTTATTTCTTTTCAGTCAGTTTATAGCCCACCTTAGAAGAATATATACAACTTATTAGAAGAAACTTTATTAACACGAGCTATAAATTTTGCAAATGATAAAACTCGTAAATGTTTTAAAAAGTTATTTAAAATATTTTAATAGAATTTCATAATATTCAGAGGGGGGATTTGACATCCATTGACTTGCTACCCAAAAGTATTTTTTATACTGTGAGGAAAAATAGGAGGTCAATATTTATTTCACACTCACTCAATAAGTCTGGGCTTACACACACATTATACACCCGATACCCAAAAGAGTTACACCGGGTACACAATAAAGTATCGACAGGTCCCTCACAATATTTCTAATAACATTGTAATCTACATATTATTCCAATAAGTGGGTTTTTCTCGCAATATTGGCCGGAGCGGAGTGGCCGCCCCTTGGGGAACTTGGCGAGTTTTTACCTTTTATTGTTTTATTTATAACTTTGTGATTGATGGCGGTTGCCGAAAGTTTCCTTCATAAATATTGAGGCGAACTCACGCTGTGATAGTGTGGAGTTTTCGCGAATGCGCGGTGCTAACTTTTATTTTCTGGCTATGCAAAACTATAGGTGAAACGAATGATGGTTTTCATTCACAGTGGAAGAAACTGTACCAATAACCATTTTATACAAGGGAAAAAACACTCCGAATTTTAAAAAAAATCAGATAATTTGAAAGTTTTCTAACGTTTGTCAATACTCTCATTTACCCATAAGTACTTAATCCTACTGCCTTTTTTCTGTACATAACGTTCATATCAGCTATCTAGATTGATTATAAAAGATTTCTACTGTCAACTGGGATTGAGTTGAACCCATATAAACTGCGTTGGAAATGCCTGATGAAACTGCGTTAAAACCGACATATCCACATCTAACTTCCCTAGAAAACCTGTCAATGATTATTTACATTGCAATGGCTCTCACTGTATGCCTTGTCTATAGCACATAGTCGTATGTGGGTGGATCAGTTGGCCGTAAGTAACATCGTTACCTGACGGGCCGACGCATCAATTTGAACGACGCGATACGGGTTTGCAGTTTACCAGGGCATACAGTGATAAAATCGATTGCGTGGGATACTGCCGCTTTGACGATTTATGATTAAAGTTCACATACCAATCGTCAATTTTTTTTTTGTTATAGAATTCGGTTGCTGGTTCAACTTTAAAAGTTTATTCGATAAACAAATTAAAATATCAAAATGATATAACAAAATAACGTTTTTACTGACTGATATCAAGACGACTTTGATCTAACGTTCTCGTATTTTAAGGTACTGTAAACAGAGTCAGATTTTGTCTTATGCATATAAAATCATTATTAGCATTTTTAAAAAATAGATACGTAAATAAAACGCTTTTACACAGTAATACAATAGTAAAAAACGATATGAACAGATATTCACTCCTAAATATGACAGCCGGTTATTTTTTTTAATATAGCTAGTTTTAGTTGGTCTGAGCGAAGGGTGGCTAATCGTCCGCCGTGCAACCGTATCGTACGTTTTGCGGCTACTGGTTTGAAAAAAAAGAATAGGTATCGTGTGTGGGTTGCGGTCATATTGCATGTTTCTATTAACATATTCTTTTTTGTTTTTGTTTTAGTTTTAAAATGTTTTTGTGCAGGTTTGTATGGAGATAATAAGCATAAATGCAATTGTGCAAAGATTAATTTCAATATTTATCAATATTTTTGGGCTTTTTTAGCGCCTACATATTTTATTCTGCTACATTGCCGAACCAAAATACCTGTAAATTCTCAAGAATAGATGATATGATAGAGATGTCCATTCTTGGAAAAGGAGGATATATGAATAGTTGAAAGATAATAATTTATTATATGTGGCCGGCTCTACTAGCTAATGTGAACGGTATAGAAACACGTGCCCCTGTATAAAAAAAAACTACACGATATACCCCGACGCGCTCATAGTTACGTTAATCATTAAACGCGTCCATTAGTTGCCGGCGAAAATTCTATTTCACCGCCAGGTTACAAATGGGTATTGTCAGTTTTAATTCGCGTTGTTTAACCGCCGCGCTTATCGTGGCATCGGAAGCGCAGCGCCCTCTGTTCACTATTTGCATACATTTATCGCATTGGTTTTTTAGGGGTTGGTACTGCTGGTAGCCGTTCCGTGAAAACAGAACCGTTATTTCCTCGGTGTAAAATATGTGGTCAGGCCTGTTCTTTCTAATCGTACGAATGAAATGTACGATAATGAAAATAGGTAAGTTGAAAATCAATGATAAAATATTCAGACCATAGCAACTTATCTAGACTACCTAGACTGTTGCAATAGGCGTTTAATCGAATATTACAACAATGTTCCAGGCAGATTTGTGTTTCAGGTATTATGCGTCCTCATTATTGCTTGTCATTTGCATTGCAGTGGTTGCGTTTAGTTAGACTATAATACTCGTATGTCGTACCCGACCTTTTATAATTGATTCTTAGCTTTTTGTTTTAAGTGTTAAATAAAGCATTTTATCTTTACATTATTTCTCATCTCATCTCCGTAAATTGTAACAACAACGAAACGTTCTCTTCAAATAGCCATTCCACCCGAAAAGCACATCAAGTAGATACCGTAAAGGTGGCGTGACAAAAGAGCTCAAAGTGCGATACGGTCGTATCTTCCGAGCGGTCGCCATAAAGTGGCGTTCACAAAGAGACGTCCGCGCGGCCCGGCGGCCGATAGCACAATGCGCCAAACGACGCCGGCGCTTCCTGTTCCGGCCGCGGCGCCACTGTCGCAGATTTATGCCCGACGCTTCCTACTGCCATATGCGTGCCGCTCCCTACCCACCTCATTTACACAAAACTCGAGTTTTTCAAGCACCTGTGTTGTACACGAGTGCCGCGCCGGATGGCGGGATTTTGCCGTTTCGTAGGCCCGGTGAGTATGGTTGGGATACTTTTAAAAGTTGTTAAAATATATATTTTATGCAGTAAGGTAAACAAGGCCACACATACTCATACCACTTGTTTGGATTGGATCGATGCCTTATCAATATAGCATTAAATTAACTTCTTTACCCCACGTTGGGCGCCAAATAAACTCTATTTTGTTAATCGGCCGAAAATAAAATAGACAAATTTTATGTACTAAAAAGTATATTGTTACATCATGAAAGTATGAGCGAATATGTTTTTACATGAATGGCTAATTTTAATGTGAACCTAGCGGAAAATGCTGCGACATCAGAAACTGGCAAAATTTGATCAGGTTAAAAAGTCGACGACGCGCCGGATGGGGTAACGAAGTTAATCCGACGCGCTTACGTTAATAAAATATTCGGAACGCGCGAAACTGAAGGGTTAATCCCCGGTGACTGGGAATTAAGATGGAGAAACTTTGAAGCGTCACTAAGAATGTAAAATACACAGTCGATTCTTTGTGACATTTTGCAGTGGCTTCTTAAGCTTATGTTATGTTTATCAATTAAATTAGTAGAACATGTCAAGTTTTTTATTGCTTAATAATGAGCACTAATGGTGTTACTTGTAAAAAATATATTTATTAAAAAAATATAATTTGTTATTCTAATATTTCTTGTGATCGTCTATAGTTTCATAATGAGTTTTTTTTTCTTTGGGAGATCCTGATGGTTACTTGATGCTTTAATGTAAAATCTTTACTCTAAAATCATCACAATGCAAAAGAAGAAGATATAATTGACCAATATAAGTAAAATATGGTGTCGATAAACATTGGTTTTTGAACATTATTTAGTTACCCCAGCTTTCCCGAGTCAGTTGATACCACGTGAAATGAAAACAAAAGATGTTATAGAGTGTGCTAATATGTTTTGACCGTAATTAATATTGAATGCACATCAAGGCTGCGATGCGAACAAAAAGGGAGACGAGCGGTTCCTACATAATGGAGCGTCGGCCGCGAACGCTCGCGTCTCGGAATATCTTAGCAGTTGTACCGCTATCACATCACTTTTGTCATGTGCGGCTTTGCTACGACGAACTTGCTGACACTGAGAGAGGAAGAGCTTTGTGGAAATTCCACTCGAATGAGCCGCTCGTCTGGGGAAGTACCTCCACCTTACAGAAGACCGCAGTGAAGTAGCACTTAGTAGCTGCTGTGCTATGTTTCTGCCGGTGAGTAAGGTTGCCAGAGCTCAGTTGGGGAGGGTATGGGGTTAAGGCCGGCAACACATCAACGATACCTCTGGTGTCGCGGGTGTCCATGGGCGGCGGTGATTGCTTACCATCAGGCGACCCGCCAGCTCGTTTGCCGTCTCTGACGTAAAAAAAAGAAAAGAAAAAACACTGAGAACTAATTTATCGGCACAGACCAACGATTTACATACTGGATACTCACTTTTATTCTTAAAAGTATAAAAATAACAAAAAAAAATTATAGCTGCTGAACAACAATGATGAAGATAAAAGATAAAGATAAAGATATTTATTCAGCAATTAGATTTACAAGGAAATTCTTTTGCACGTCAATATTTTTTTACCCTACTAGCACTTCGACGTGAATGGCCTGCTGAGAAGAAGTGCCGGAAGAAACTCAACAGTTAGCCTTTTTTAAAAAAAATATCATTGATATTACATAAATGTCATTAAATTATATAAAATGTCAATTAGTAGATGTGCAGAGATGGTCATAAGTCACACCCACAAATTCTTGTCCTTTATAAAATCTTCTACTTTATAATAAGCTTTTCTAATTAAGTGCGATTTGATCTGAGTCTTAAATTTATGGAAAGGTAATTCAACAAGAGTTTGTGGTAGTTTATTAAATATTTGTACACTAAGTCCTATAAATGACTTCATTGTTTTTTGAAGTCTGACTGTTGGAACGGCAAGTTTATGCTTATTTCTAGTATTGAAATTATGAGAGTCTGATTTTTTCGGGAGATCTTTATAGTTCTTCCGAACATACAAAATACAATCAAAGATGTATTGTGACGGTACCGTTAATATATTAATATCCTTAAATAAAGTTTTAAGCGAGTCACGTGGCCTAAGGCTGTATATTGCACGAATGGCTCTTTTCTGTAATATGAAAATGGTCTCAATATCAGCAGCAGAACCATACAACAATAAACCATATGACATAACGCTATGAAAATAACTAAAGTACACTAATCTTGCCGTTTCAATATCAGTTATATGCCTTATTTTTCTTACAGCAAAGGCAGCCGAGCTAAGTCTAGAACTCAAGGCCGCGATATGGGGGCCCCATTGAAGCTTAGAGTCAATGACGATTCCTAAGAATTTTGTAGAATGTACAATTTCTAAGAGCTCATTATTCATTGTAATATGTGTATCAATATGTCTTACATTAGGCATCATAAATTTAATGCATTTAGTTTTCTTTGCATTTTGTGACAAATTATTGCTAGAAAACCAATGCGAAACCTGTGACAGAGCTTTGTTCACCTTGTCAAAAGTTTTTTCTTTTCTGTCAGTTTTAAAAATAAGTGAAGTATCATCAGCGAACAAAACTATCTCACATAAGTTCTTTACAAAATATGGCAAATCATTTACATAAATTAGGAACAGCAAAGGTCCCAATATAGATCCCTGAGGCACGCCCATGCGAAGCTTAGCCCCCGATGAATTTGAATTATTAATATGGACCCTTTGTATCCTGTCAGTGAGATAAGATTCAATCAGCTTCAAAGATGTAGGAGACAGACCGTAATGTTTCAACTTCATGAGTAACGTAGTGTGGTCAACACAATCAAAAGCCTTTGATAGATCACAAAAGACCCCTATAGCGTTCTGTTTACTCTCCCAGGCATCAGAGATATGTCTGATAAGTGCAGTCCCTGCATCGGTAGTGCTCTTGTTTTTGGTGAAACCAAACTGTTTCTCATGTAACAAGTTTTGTTTTTTAAAATGTTCAAGCAATTGATTCATTATAATTTTTTCAAAAATTTTACTAAGGCTCGGTAATATTGATATAGGCCTAAAATTCGATGGGTCACTTTTATCACCCGATTTGAATAGTGGTATTATTTTACTACATTTCATGAGATTAGGAAACTGATTTTGATCAATGCATTTATTAAAAATCAAGGCCAAATGAGGTGAAATAATATAAATTACTGATCTCATGATATCAGTTGAAATTCCCCAAAGGTCCTCAGTTCTTTTTATATTAATTTCTTTGTAAGTTTTCAAGATTGTACTCTGTGTGATGTATTCAAAATGAAAGGGGATCTGACATTCAGTTATACTCGACGCCAGGAGAGTTTGAGCTGTCTTTGGGCTAGAATTAAGAAGACTAGTAGTGGCTACAGGAATATCAGAGAAAAATGATTCAAAAGCATGTGCTACATCCATGTCTGTTTTATAACTAATATCATTAATTTTCAAAGAATAACTATTGTCATATGATTTTAATTTACTGGTCTCTTTATTTATAATGTTCCAAGTAGCTTTTATTTTGTTACTTGAGTTATTTATTTTATTTCTCAAGTAAATTGATTTAGCTTTATAACATACTTTCTTAAATAATTTGGAATATTTCTTTACATATTCTATGACCTTCGGATCTTTAGAATATGATTTTAAACCATAAAGTTCATATAATTTAAGTCTACTTTTGTAAATACCTGGAGTTGCCCAGTCACTGAATAACGTTTTAGGTTTATTAATATTGATATTCAGTTTTTTTTTAGGAAACACTGAATTAAATTCAGAAGCAATGAAGCCAAACAGGTTATCATAAAGATTATTAACATCACTATCTATAAAAGAAAGGGTAGGTATTTTCCTTTCTATGTTGTCTCTAAAGTGGTCTCTACGCTTCTCCGTGACAGGTCTACAAATGATCTCAATAGACCTAGGGACAAAACTATGCTCAAAAGTAACCTGCTGTCCCGTGTGGTCCGACTGCATACAATTAATAATCTTTTTATCAGTTACATTCGTATTGCAGAAAACATTGTCAATACATGTAGCAGTAGTGGAAGTGATCCTTGTAGGTTCATTAAAAAGATTCGACAAATTAAATGAATTAAGTAAATTTATAAACCTTACAGAATATTGTGAACCTTCAAGGATATTAATATTAAAATCTCCACATATAACAACTATTTTATTTGTTTTACAAACTTTTTTAAGTACTTCTTCCATTGTAGCTTCAAACATACTAAAATCTGATGCGGGAGGCCTATACACGCACACTATAATATAAAGATCCATCTCTGCACACGATATTTCTATAGTTCGCTCAATGGACAATGCTACGATATCTTTGCGTTCTTTACATCTTAATTTATTATGTATAAGTATAAGTGACCCACCGCGTATCGCAGACTGTCTCATGAACGAACTAATAAAATTATAATTATCTATATTAAATGAACAATTAACTTGCCTTAACCAATGTTCAGTTAGGCACAAGACATGTATATCCATACAGTCAAGGAATAGACCTATTTCTAGTTCCTTACCAGAGAAGCCCTGTATATTTTGATGAACTAAGTGTAAATAATTACAAGACTTCTCGGCAGTAACTGCAATAGGTTTGCAAGAGATGTCCTCTATTGTCTTATCATTTAATTTAAATTATTTGGATCAGAATCCAAAGTCATGTCAAAGTTTTTACTGGACTGCTCAATAGAAGCAGCCTGGTTAGCCAAGTTCTTGGCTGTTAAAATAAAATAAAAAGATAGCGACATAGCTATTTGTCGTTTATGATAATTAGATAAGTAATAAATATCCTTCGTCAAACTATAATTACAATTTATAATCAATTTGTTAATGTCAATTAAATGAATTCTATTATTACCAAATGTCAAAGTATCTAAACACATATTCAACTTATATCTATTATTATTTTCTACCTCTGACATCCCTACTGCATAGGGCAATGTAAACAAAATAATTTTTTTAATGTTTAGGTTACATAGATTGTCAATGTGATTAATCAATTGTTTTTTATTCAAACTACCCCTATTTCCAATTAATATAATTAATGTAGTATTCTGACTAAAATTATGATTCATAATAAAATGAATCATAACATAAATGAATGAAAATCCTTAATCATAAAAAAATGTTAAAACTGTAGTCGTAAAAATGCAATAACAATCATACCTGTAGCCAGAGTTCGAGTGAGTCTTATAGGAGCTATATATTTTTAAAGTTATTAAAATTAAACGATAGTTAAAATTTTTGCTTCTCCTAGAATTCGCTTTACACAGTTACCTGGAACCGATATTTTCCAAAATTATTGAAAATTCTTTAACAAATTAACATTTTGTAAAGTAAAAGTAAATTACTACGAGTAAATTCGCCGTATAAACTCCGCGCACGGCACGATCCTGAAGCAAAGTTTCATATAAATTTTGTACTACAAACCTTAGCTGACGTTAACTTCGTATCTTTGTCTGATCCACGCGGGGGCTCACCCACCTGGGGGGCGAATACCAACTAGCTTTGTGAATCAATCAGGAATTAATTGTGGCTCCAGTCTAGAGTTGTACTTGTGATTTAGTAGCTGTGGAAAGTTGCTTGACGTGATTGTGTTGATTCAGTACGCTGTTTTGATGTCGGTATTCGCTTTCGAATGTTGCTGATTGATCGATTGTCATTTGAGATGATGTGGCGTAACAATATTTGGTCATTAATATGAATCCGTGCAAATGCCTGATTTAGTCGGCCCTTTGTAATAGTATTGAACATGTAGTAAGTAAAGCTTTGATATTACTGTGAGCATTTATAGTTTGAATCAATACCAAAAATAATTAATCATGTTTTAACAAAATGTTTTAACATTCTGTCATTATTAGTTGTTCGTATGATATGTAAAGTAAGAAAGTATAAATTTAATGGTTTATGGGTGCCTAAATCGAGACATACCAACAATTCAATAATATTTTTATATATTATAAAATAAATAAGTATCAGCCTATTTATGTCCTACTGCAGGGCAAACGCCCCCATCATTTGGAATCATGTTTTCGTTACAAAGATGGGTTTTGGCTTAATCACCATCACATGAACATAACTTAAATATTTGTTATAAATTTTCTCCTGCTCAGTTATAAAAGCACTTAATAAAACTTCATTCTGCATCTCAAATTAATAACGCACTGTTGGAAACAGCGTATGTTCGCAGAACTGAGGTTTAAAATTGGCTCGAGTAATTACCGCAGGCATTCATCGGCAAACGTTTCTATTGCGGGCCACTTGAAACTTTCCCTTTGACTCGCCTCAAAACAATCGCACTGTTATAAAGTTTCGTTCTCAAACTCGAGGAGACTCTGCTCGAAATGAGTACTTGCCACCGCTTTGAATTTTGAGGAATTTTCCCTGCGATTGCGTTCTTGTTCGGTTAAAGCAGGAGATTGTTTATATTTATATAATTTACGTTTAATGTACTAATAATAGTTTATTGCATTTTATAAAACCAAAAATCACTTTTTTAAGGGAGCCATAAACTCATGTTTTTATAAAATTGTACCGACGTTTATTAAAACGATTTTTAGTAATAAAGGCGACTTTTATAGTAAATAAAAAATCTCACTCCGCTTATGATTATAAGTATTAAATTACTGTACAATTTTTTTAACGTTTTTTAAAATAAAAGCAACCCTGATAATTTGCCCCGTGACCCGTGTAATAAACGTGCGTAATTATTGACACTCAGTTGCCGATCAGTAATAGTGTTACGTGAACCGAAATTGCTCTATTAGGTACTTGTTTTAGAGTAAATTTCATTATTTCTGATTTTTTGTTAATTATTTTTGTGTACTATAATTTCAATGGTATTTGACTGAGGGGCGAATACCACTGGTGATGTTCAGTTATTATTTCCATTTCAAAATAACATGGTTATATCTAAAAATAAATAAATAATAATAATAATAATAAATTCACTGGACTGACACACCAATTGCCTAGCCCCAAACTAAGCTCGAAGCTTGTACTATGGATGCTAGGAAACGGATAGACATACTTAAATACTTTTATAAACATCCATGACTCGAGTACAAATGCCGATGTTCATCACACAAACATTTGCCCCTAGCGGGATTCGAACCCGCGACCTTTGGTTTTGTAGCCAGGGTCACTAGCCACTCGACCAACAGGCCTGTCATGTTTTTGTCAAAAAAAAACATAACTTATATAGGTACTTGATGTCGTGTCTCATTGTTACCAAGACTGATTACGGGAAATACTCGTGTCGTAATACTAATATTTCCTACCACTCAACTAACTTTTAGCAAATGGTCTGTAAAAATATCTTATAATTATTATTAATCAATAAATAGTGAATTCCTTGGACTAACACACCAATTGCCTAGCCCCAAAGTAAGCTCGAAGCTTGTTCTATGGATGGGATTTGCCCCTAGCGGGATTGGAACCTGCGCCCGCCGGGTATTGTAGCCAAGGTCTTTAACCAACTGTGACTAGACCTACGGTCCTGTCAAAATTATTATCATTTAATGCGGATTTTTAATACTTACGGTGATATCGTTAGGTCGGTCAGCTGTCAGCTACCGGCCGGCTCTTAGCCACGCCGGTCAGTAATCCAGTTACGTCGTTTAATCGACTCGCCGCCCGCCATCGATGCATCTATCGGTTTTGCGTGTATACTAGCTTGTTGATATGAATATTTCCAATTATGGAGAAAACAGCTTCTAACATTAACGATGTGCTCGAGAAAATACTCAACTATGTTTTTAAAATGTCTAGTTTTATCATTGAAATTCCGCTTAAGAGCTTTTAATATTTTTTTTATTTATGTCTAACTAATATAACTAAGCCACTGAATATGCTGGAAAGTTATAACACATCATCGTATCCCCCGACGTCTGCACCGCCATGATTACCATCGGTCAGTTACCGGCCGGCACTTAGCCGCCGGTCAGTAATCCAGTTACGCCGTTTAATCGACTCGCCGCCCGCCATCAAGCCGATACGTCTATCGGTTTCACCTGAATGCTATCTTGTTTACAGTGATTATAATTTTTTTACAAATGGACATTTACAATATCGGAGAAAATGAAAAAGCTAACAACAAAAACGATGAGTTTTAGAAGAAACTCAAATATGTTTTATAATGTCTAGTGATGTCATTAAATTCCACTTAAGTGCTTTAAATATGTTTTCCATAAGACAAAAAAAATATAAATAAGATCCTGAATATGCTGGAAAGTTATAACACATCATCGTATCCCCCGACGTCTGCACCGCCATGATTACCATCGGTCAGTTACCGGCCGGCACTTAGCCGCCGGTCAGTAATCCAGTTACGCCGTTTAATCGACTCGCCGCCCGCCATCAAGCCGATACGTCTATTCGTTTCCTAATGAATACGTGTTTCATTTTCAACATACAAAAGACAAAATATAACGCACGTGTTATGAGACAAATTAAGTTGTCTTCAAAAAAATTGCTAAAGTTTTTACATTAATGAAATTAAAACTACGGTGTATTGTGTTGAAGTTTGTATGATTGTTTTTCCTACTTTTACAATAGACAGAATTTTAATTTGGCTATAATGCAATAAGCATGTTCTCATTATCCTTATTTTAAATTGACTTTATATAGTGTTTAAAGCCACATTAAAACTAAATCCATTAAATTATGGGAACCTAGTATTTCACAACGATATCATTGTAACAGAATAGGGTTTAGCAATTCATCAAACATGAATTCTGTATTCTGCTAACGACCAGGCAGATGTAACTGAGGGTTTAATGACCTGCCTCTAATTGGAGTCTAAGATTTGGAAGCCATTGTCTTACATATTCATAGAGGCTTCAACCTTAGGGCAGGTAGGTTTAATTTATTCAGAGAGGCGGACATGCAAATTTCTCAGAGAATATCGGTCATGTAAGCGTCAGATTTGAGTGAAAATTATTGCGGATTGGCTTTGGCTTTCCGAGGAGCATTCCGATTGCGACGCGTGCCTTGAATTATATTAATGGTGGGGAGACTATGAACTTGTAATAACATTCAATCTTAATAAACGTACCTGTCTCTTTAGTGAAACTCCTCTCAGAGAGGTACAGCTTCATTTGTGAGTAGATCATGCAAATGGACATAATTATACACGATAGAAATAACGATTGACAAAAAAGTTAAACACATACGATTTGATTTGAGTGATAACTGCATCAAAAGAAGAATTATGGTGAAAAATAATTGGGCACATTCAAATAATCCCAACTATATATAATATTATAAATGCGAAAGTAACTCTGTCTGTCTGTCTGTCTGTTACGCTTTCCCGCTTAAACCTCGCAACCGATTTGGATGAAATTTGGTACAGACAATCTTTAGACCCTGAGACAGAACAAAGGCTACTTTTTATTTCGAAAAAAAGAAATCCACGCGGACGGAGTCGCGGGCGGCCGCTAGTATTTTATAAGATGGTTGACTTTCGCGTTTGGCATGATTAAAACAATTGCTAAACACAGCCGAAGCGTCAAGCTGTAAGTAGCATACTATAATAGCAATAAACAAATAATGTGTTTATTTCTTAATTACGATCCAGCAGTTTCTGTTTCGTCTCCTCTGAATTATTAACGCGACGTAAACAAGTGAGAAGACGTCGGGTTACACCCTCTTTTGAATTTCTTACCCGTCCATGTGTGATCCTCGTTTAAGTAATTAGCACCTCGTGAAATATTCACTTATATGTTGTATCAACATTTCTGTTAGCAAACTCAACAAATAAGATTTAAAATGCAAGCTTGTGTACGTTTTTGAAAGGGTACGTGTTTCTAAGACACTGTTGAATTTTGATTTAAATATGATTGTATATTCCAAATAATACTTACACTCATGTTATGCTTAAACCAATTGAATAGTTATTTTGCGACACTTTTTATAATTAACTCAACCTCCGTGGATTCCTTCTCGTTGCTATTAGTTGATACAGATTTTTAACTGTATAATCGTTTGTAACTCGTTCAAGAAGCGTTCAAGAAATATCCAAGTTCGCTTAAGCAAATTTGAATACGATTGTTTACTCTTCGAACGCATCGTACAAAGCAACAGTACAGCTTAAGACCGAACCAAGTTTTGATAGTTAAAGATCGCCTGGAGGCCGTAAACACGCCGGGAACATGTTAATAGCAGACTGTTATCTTATGCTAAAGAAGATTTGTTCCAACAACAAACTGAGCTTATCTCACACAAGGAGATGCGTCTGACCCACCCTTGGCACAATTACATTTATAACAGCGAGGATTCATAAACAAAAAGTGTTTTGAAAATGATTTAAACAATTTTATTTGATT
The DNA here is from genome assembly GCA_958496325.1 of Nomophila noctuella. Lineage (NCBI taxonomy): Eukaryota > Metazoa > Arthropoda > Insecta > Lepidoptera > Crambidae > Nomophila > Nomophila noctuella. The sequence continues at coordinate 8,363,010 of OY292486.1, read as the reverse complement.
TTTGTTGTTGAAATTTTTCCATGCTGTTTCCATCAAGCATTATTTTACACATATAATGTAATCCGTATTTGTATTATATCCGTAGATATAATTAAACTTCTAAAGTAAAACGTATCCAATGAAATGTTTAAATATTACTGGGCTATAATTAAGTGACCCTTCTAGAATGGACAATTCTTTCTGCATAAATACTTAGTATGTTTTTAAGCATAGTGCTAAAAGAGGCATTTAGAACATTATTGATTTTTGGAAGTCTACTGCCGCGTGAATTTCAACCCGCTGGTTGAACTTTAGATTCAACCAGCATGAGATTGTGATCCTTACTGTTGTCTCCTTTACTGTGACAAGCCTCTGGCTAAATGAGACACCACTTAAGCAATTATCCAGTAGTCAAGACGTCTGTGATATACTGCCGACCCATCTTGTGGGGTGATGTATGTATTACCTGCAGCGTCCATTATTAGGGGGCGATAGATAACGCAGTTCGAAGGGTCATTATAGCTTAGGTAAGGACATTGTAGAAATTGCATCTCTCATTTGACACTTATTAGATATTTTTTCACATTTTCCAAAAAGATTTGTGCGAACACTTTATTACTCCATTCATGATAATTTTCTTCTGCTAAATTAACCAAGGTATTATTACCAATTGGCTTCGTTTCAATTTGTTGTGACGGCTTAAAGTAGTGAATATAATTTACCATTGTTCAAAGTACGTCTAACTTAAACCTCCTGAAAAATGCTGCCGGTAATTTTTACAAATAAATTAATTTAAATCACTGCTGAAATTCATATTTGTTCCAGAAACAATTGACGATAAATTAAATGCTTTGAATTGCTTGATAGTGCAACTTTTACAGAAGTACAGCTTTCAAAATTGGCATACAAAACCAAACGTTCCAATACGAGTAGTCTTCTCTTCAAACCATCTAAGTCTGCAGCCACAACTAACAAACCGAATAAATTGATGAATAAGTAACATGAGCTAGTCCAATAACACGCGTAACTCGGCCAACTATCCGAATCCATGTAAGTCTGATTAGAGTTCCCTCCAGGTATAGTTTATGGCGGCATTCCTTAGGTGAAGTGTATCCGCAGTTTGCACAAAGCGCGCCATTCCGTCTGGGTACGTAGACAAGTTGCCACTATGAGTGTTTCGAACGTCACTATCATCTCGACAAATATTGAAAAGATTCAAAGTGGTAATTTGGTCGCTCCGTGATGCCACTCCGCTCCGCTTCTTTCGAGAAAAAACGAGCTTTATTAAATAAACTTACACATGTACTAATGAGTTTTTAAGTAAATATTTCAAAATCAACATCTATATTTTCTTTAAAAAGGGTGTAGGATCATAAGAGACACATAACTGAGTCTCCTGTTCCTGTGATGGTATTACTTATACCCTAAAACGTATTTAACACTAGCGGCCGCCCGCGACTCCGTCCGCGTGGATTTCTTTTTTTCGAAATAAAAAGTAGCCTATGTTCTGTCTCAGGGTCTAAAGATTGTCTGTACCAAATTTCATCAAAATCGGTTGCGAGGTTTAAGCGGGAAAGTGTAACAGACAGACAGACAGACAGCATTTTCGCATTTATAATATTAGTTGGGATTATAATATACCGCAGAAGTTGGTTATTCACAAACCTTCCCAAACTTTCCTACTTCAGCAAGTGAAGTTTTCTCCAGGTAGAGTTGCATTCCTCTAACAAAGTGTTTCCCGAGTTTGCACAAAGCGCGCCATTCCGTTTGGTAGAACCGCAATGCTGCTCCGCTCAGCTTCTGCCGCCGCCTTCAAAACTCACAAGACATGAAGCCTGCTTGTCTGCAAGTTTTGAAGACGTACACAATAAGCCTCCTGGTATGAAGTATTTTATGAGGCTCATTATAGTAAAAGTAGATATGATTTATATATTGGTTTATAACTAGGTAAACTAGCATTTATGACACAAATAACAGAGACAAGACAATAATCTAGCTTAAGTCGACACAACATGGTGAAAGATTTTTGATTGTAACATCAAAAATCTTATTGTGGCTGTTTAAATAACATAAATAAAGTTATTTAAACAGCCACAACTCATTGCTCAATTTTTTTAAATCCAATATTCAAAACAAGAATACCTACGAAAAAACCCGAAATCAAACACCGATGGACCTTTTAGCCGGCATGAATTTTTTCGCGTGGCATAAATTATGTTTAAGTGAAATTAATTTACAAATGATCTATGTTATTACTTATTTTCTGAAACAAAATTAAGTAATATTGTTAATTCATAAGTTTCTAATTAAATGTCTAATCCACAGACTTCCAAAACTATTCCCCTTCAGCGAATCAAGCCTGATTAGAGTTCCATCCAGGTGGGTCGTAGTTGCGGAATTCCTCCAGTGAAGTGGTTCCGCAGTTTGCGCCGGACTCAAAGCGAGCCATTCCGTCTGGTTACTCCAAATCGCCCAGCTTCACGTCATAAGGCGTATCATTGTTGAGATGTACTAGTGTACTCTTGACATTGTAGTAATTGCTTCTTCAAACGCGTTTACGAGTTTCATAGCTACTGGAACAAAATTAGATAAAAACAAATCTGTCCCACAGAAACTAAAGTATCCAATCTAAAATTCATTAGTTTAATCATTCCCGTTACTTTCCTAACTATCGCACTTCAGCTAACCAAGCTTGTCAGTTCAGGGCTATAGTTGAAGTGGTACGCTTTAACTATAGCCCTGGTTTCAGAGGCAATGAGAAGCGCTAAGATGAGTTTGATGATGGTACGTAGTGTTTTGCGTATTGAAATGCGTTACGTACAGCTGACTGATGACATTATCCAATTAAGGATTAAAACGCACATATAACGCCAAAACACTCACTGTCACCTCAAATTGCAGCCTTTCCTACACCACAAAACAATCACAAAGTAAGTAAACAAACCCCTCACACGAAAAACGAGCGAGAAAACCCCGTAACCAGTAAAAATTCCAACCGCATTGTGCACGGTACAGTCGCTATCTAAATAGCTCGGCAAATACGATTAGTTAGCGTCGCGCGTTTTATAACGAGCTAATTATTCGGGAGCGAGCACAAGTGGGCGGCCGTACCATAAACATCTAGAGCAAACATGGTATTAGCACCGGTCACGCTGCACCCTGTTTGTCTACGGCCTAAAACAACACGCGTTTGCGGCCACCGGCTGAATTTGTTGCCACCGGTCACTCGCTGACTCAGTGCCCAAGGGTACTCGTGTAGACAAATTGTAGTGGAAATGGATTGTATGACGTTAATGCAACTAACTTGTATTTGTAATCGGTGGTTTGGCACACACATTTGTATATTTTTGCATCTGTATAAAACTAATAATGTAATTTACTTTCATTTACATTAACTTTGGCGTCCGTTATTTTTACGTCTGCGTTCCATAGTTCGGTTTGCAAAGAAGCACGAACAGCCGCAATAGATTTCAGTTGGAAAAGTATTACTTCACCAAACCCAACTCTCATATTAAACTTAATTCAACACAATAGGAATCGGACCGTAGCCGCCAGTTTTAAGATAATTATGCAACTTGAACGGCAGTTACTGCTCCATGAAGTCGGTAAAAATAGTCATGATTTTATTTCAAATATTAATTCAGAACACACTCTCTACGTGACTGTACCGATACGTGACTTCGCCTAAATAGAAATAGAAGGTGAAATACTTTTATTTAAAATAATATTTTATCTGCCAATTAAATGTTACGAATTAATTTTATTCATATAAAGATATTGTTTTAGGCGATGTTAATCTGGTCGGATAGGTAAAATGTTTTTGTTTTTAATTTATTTGCATTTATATTGTGTTTAAATAGGAGGGGAGGGCTTCTCATTGTAATAAAATGTTTTTAAATTTCAATTAGCCTTGGGTTGTGATTGTGAAGAGATTATATTTTCAGAAGAGTTGAAAACTGCGATTTAGGAACAACAGTAGGTACCTAAAAATAAATTATTCATACATTAAAAAAAGTGTTTTATCACTTGAACATTTAAGAAACTCAAGTGACTCTATTTAACAAAATTAAAAATGATTCCAACATAAGGGATTTGATACCGCATATTGAAACCATTGTCGACCCAAATGATGTAAGATATAAGGGGAGGCTTTAATATCCTTATCAGTATCCCAACTAATATTATAAATGCGAAAGTAACTCTGTCTGTCTGTCTGTCTGTCTGTCTGTCTGTCTGTCTGTCTGTTACGCTTTCCCGCTTAAACCTCGCAACCGATTTTTATTGAAATTTGGTACAGACAATCTTTAGACCCTGAGACAGAACATAGGCTACTTTTTATTTCGAAAAAAAGAAATCCACGCGGACGGAGTCGCGGGCGGCCGCTAGTAGAAGTATATATTGAAACTATTTCAGTTGCAATAGTAATAGTACTGGACATTGCGGTAATTTCCAAAGCAGGGCACGCAAATGATCAGATTGCGAGGTCACGTCGATTTAGCTAATGCTGACGAGCCAACAGGCCGCGCTACACGGCCTAAGCAAACACTCATTACGACCGACACCGGTTAGCCTGTGTCTGGGTACTAACTACTAGTACATTGTTGGAAAAGTAGCACCTAGAAAATTACGCCGAAAGTCGGTGATGCTTTATCAAGGTAGTTACGACTAGTTACTGTGATATGTATTCAAAAACGAACAAGTGGGTCACCTGTTGGCAAGTGACCACCCACCGCTGCCCAGGGACTTGCAAGGCTGCAGAAGCCTTGCCTGCCTTAAAAACCCCCTTACCCTTCCCAACCGAGTGATAACAGTGGTGATGCAGCCTATATTGAGCGCTATCAAGCCGGAAAAGTGTAATCTAATAATCATAATTTGACAGGAATAAATTTTTCTTATACGGTACTATGAGCGCTACGGTATAATAAGTGCGTACCAAGATGAGACGAGATTTGTCAGGTCTCCTTCGCAATAATCGCCCGGTTCTTTTGTACGACTAAAGCTAAGTCTCTATGCCTTTCATGAGTAATGATTTTATATTTATTATGAGTTTATGCTTAAATTATACCATACCAAAACAGTCGTGTCGTATCAAACCGAAGGGAACTAATAAACCAGCCCAGCACACGAAACGCTCGTAACGGTAACTCATGCAGATTTAGCTAATATGAGCGTGTCAACATATCGAACACGGCGGACACGGCCTAAACAAACAGTCATTATCTGCGAATGCGTGCATTGCATCCTCCTGTCTGGACTGTCCCCCGCATAAACATTATATTGCACGGTTGGTTGTGCTAATGCGGCGTTGAGTCTTTGTATTGTAAGTAATTTCATTTATTACTAGCTCACTCTACTAGATCGTATCACTATCGTGTCATAACGTTTGACGGGTAGGACAGTTTGTTATGTGTGTGAAAATTAAGTTGACGTTTTTAATTAGCTAATCGTTTTTCCATATGATCATATGAAGAAGGGGTAGGCCCAAGAGGCCCAAGAAGTGCTGGATTGATAGGGTGATGATGAATCGTTTTTCTATATCAATTTTCTTATTGAAAAAACCTTCCCTTATATTACCACAACTTTTTAGACCGAAATGAGCCAAACTTGCTTGGCCGATCTCGTTCGCATTTGTTATGTATGAGTTTATTTCCCTGAAAGACTGACGTTCTGGCATGCATTTTTTAGGGCGACCGTTGAAATAAATACCTCTTCGTTGGAAGCATTTCATTCATCCTATCTTTTGTCGACATGTGAAGTGTCGACCAAAACCCAACTAGTAAAAAAGTATGACAGCCCATTTTAAACTTCACTTGTTGCAGACTGAAGTCTGGTATTTAAAGATTATAATAAAATTGCTTTTGCCTGATAAAAAACTAGGGGCAAAATAATTTAGTCATATTTCATTACTCTTAATATAAACACAACAAGTGCAGATTGCAGATCGAGACTCAAAAATATGTCATTACAAATTGACATATTTCATCCTGGAAATTATAACCTTATTTGTCCTATGAGCCCAGATGTGGCATCAAAAGACAATATCGGAATGCATTTGTGATGCAGCATGCATTGGCGTGCGACAACGCGCGCGATGAGCTATGGCCTTTGCGTGATCGAGAAGCTTTGTTAAACAATATCAAACTACATTGGTCATGATAAGTGTTAGTACTCCATGTCATGCCTTATTCTTCTTATCTTTTTCAATGGTCGATGAAACATTATAAAAGTATAGTATATAAAATATTCTGATAGCTATGTGTTTTGTTTGAATTGAGTGCACTCTTAATCAATTCAAATTACTTAAAAGAAAATGTTACAGCGATAATTGATTTACAATGAGAACCTACCCGGACGGAGTAGCAGCCGGGCGCTAGTTTTTCATAAAATGAAAATATACCTCATTAACATTTGCTTTCTATATGGTTTGGATTCATTAACTCCTTAGGCCTAGTGAATTATTATTTGTGTTTTATAAAGTACTGACTTATCCCTTAAACTCGTAAATTGATTAAGTATAAGTAACCGTAATGGGTGTCCAACAGGACTGCGGTCCACATCTGGTCAGAATTCCCGTCGCAACAGCGGTCCACAAGTGGGAATAGTGCTGAAGTTCCCGATAGTTTGAGCGGCTTCGGTATTTACTGCTTAAGTTTGAGGGTCAGTTTGAGACAGTTTTGCCTCTGGGAAAACAACGGGTTAAGAGGGTCAAGCTGAATAACATTAGATAATAAATCTTGTTTTAAAATAGTATAACAGTTCCTTGGTTGTTTCTGTGGTGCTCTAACGTGTCATTCTAATCGAATATTTACGATTCCTTAATTGAATGTATATTATTTTAACATACATTTAGCTATTTGGTCTCTATTATTATTCTTCACCACTTTAATTGAAAAGTAACTTTTATCGATTGTATTATAAATATCAGGAGGTCATCGGTTTCCCAACCAAGGTCTGGTAAGCTGATTTGGAGGCATGCTTTGTAAGTAGGTAGCTGAGAGTGAGTAGCCTTAATTATACAAGCTTGTCTGTCACTCACACTCTTGTTAAAATAACGTAATAAAGTACAACATGTACCTCGGTGTCTTCATACTCGTAGGTTTGGTCGAAACGCACGGACAAAACGCGCAAATAGTCAAAAAGAGCACCGTGAATTTCTGAGTATGAAACCGGTTCGTACCAGTTGCGAGCCGTTTGTAAGCCCGCAGTTAAACAAAACTGAAGTCTCAGCAGTGTTTTTTTTTTATTTATACTTAGTGACATTCCACTAAAATAAAATTATGCTTCTTAAATGGAAAAAATAGCTAGACAGTGTTACCAATAGTTTTGGTCAAAGCGCTAGCGAAATGCATAAATAGTCTGCATATCACAGGATAAAACCGGTTCGTACCGGTTGCGAGCCGTTTGTCAGCGCGCAGTTAGACGGAACGGAAGTCGTCGGCGGTTCCGCCGCTCTCTTGCCTCTCAGCACCGCAGTGGTTTTTTTTTAATCCTTACCTATATTCTACTAAAATTTAATTTTGCTTCTTATTTGGAAAGACTAGCTAGACAGTGCTAGCAATAATTAAGGTCAAGCTCTAGCGAAATGCATAAATAGCCGGCATTTCTCAGTATAAAACCGGTTCGTACCGGTTGCGAGCCGTTTGTCAGCGCGCAGTTAGACGGAACGGAAGTCGTCGGCGGTTCCGCCGCTCTCTTGTTTCAGGAAGCCGGGGCCGATGAAAGAAATACTTCGCAGACTTACTCGCGTCTTTGTTACTGGAACTTCGCCATTGAATTAAACGCTTCCGTGTGTTGTTTGTGAGCTTGGATTGTTGTTATTGGTTGTTACTTGGTTTGTTGTATCGCTTTTATCTGGTTAATGGGAAAATTATTGGTGAGATTGGACCATTTTTGTTTTAGCTTCGGAAATGCTTTAATGAAAGCAGACAGCGACGATAATACTTGCATATTCTCTCCCTGTCTAAATGTACCAGATAATTTACTAATTATTTTTACTTCGGCAAATATTTCTCGCTGAATACATAAGCATATATTAACTTACGAAAGCTTTCTAAACAAAACAAAATTAATTGGCTCAAACAACATCGACAACAAATCGCAGACTTGCGAACCACGTTTCAACAATTTAAAACTGATCGCTTAGAGCCGTTCCCGAAGACGTGACGTCTGGCCGGGCTCGTCAAAGCGAACTAATCCGAACTATGATTAATTGAATTGGCCCGGCCCGGCAATGCCAACGGCGAGGACTCTCGAATCAGCCGCTTGTTACTCCAGCCTGCAACTTAGTCCGCCCACCTGACACCGCAAGGATTTGAAGGTAATAACGTCGAGTTGGAATATGTTGGACTGTTAGCTTTGAATATTAAATACGCGAGACGCTTTTAGCACACTAGAGATCAAAATTTGTAAATATGAATTTATTATTTTAAATAAATTATTATTATATATTTTACAACAAAACATATTGATCTGACTCCTTAAGTAGTTGAGTAGCTTAAGAACTTGTGTTACAGTTATCAGAACCAACAGTCGCATGACAAATATTTATACTCAAATAAATACATATCACACCCAGACCGTATTGTTTACGACTGTAGTGAATTCGAGATGCTTCAGCAAACATTCATAGACCTAAGTTTTACTCGTAAATTCACATAGTAAATCTACTATTGCACAATAACAGCTCGTGCCATGAACAGTTCAAATTGAACTTTAGAATTCTCAAACATAAACACCAGTTAAATAAACCCCTTATCTCCAGACGAGAGCTCCAATAGAAGACTTAGTTGCAAACTAATGCCTGATTTAATTTTAAAGCGCTCCGACCGCCGCGCTACGGATAGCCCTAATAAATCTGCTGCTTACTCCGGGGTTCGATTCCCGGGGGCGTCCGCGAATTAACTTGTTAGCCTTCCACTGACCAGCGGAAGTTGAGTTTGTGTTGCTAAGAGTAAGCTACTAAAATCTTTGGGATAGTTTAATATTTAGGGAGCTTCGAGGTAGTGTAATTTCAAGATGTTTATTATTTACTCACACAGGATGAAAATTAAAAGGTAATAAAAGTCTCAAAATGTCTTTAAAATCACATATATGACCTATAAATATGAAAACAAATTAAATTATTTACTTATCAAAGTGGTTATAGAGATAAATAAGTCAATGAAATGGCCGCGCACAAAAACACATTTTCATCCTATGAAATGGGAACGGCATCACATCCGACTCTGAAAAAGTTATAATACTTAAGACCTTCCAGACAATCCTTAAACACTTCTTCAAACAACGAAGTCTAACTTACGAAGTCGAAGTAACACTATATACTGATTGAATGTTACGAGTATATTATATCAGTCCGTATATACCTGCAGAAACTTACCTCCTGCTTGTACAAAGAAAATATTATTTACTAAGTAAGCGCTTACGAGGCACCAGTTTATCCAAAACTAAAGTTGAAACAAGCTGACGTTAGTTAAACAACGTCGATACAACATCGGTATCAGTTTGCTGAGGACGTAATCAACCCCAATTTGTCTAAACTTCGACAAGAGGCCAAAATTTATTGGAACAAAGTTTTTGTTATTCAACTATGTAACAAGAGGTTCCAGGTTGGAATATCTCCCTCGGTAATAACGGAGATATTTCCAGATTATCGATATAGTGTATTGATCTAAACAAAATTTAATAAAATCTGCATCCAAAAACATTATTTTATTACGCGTAGCCCAAGTACCAACTATTACTATGAGTATAGTCTGGGTATATACATTTGTTATGTTTAAAAAAGATGCTCTGGATTTACTAAGGCAAAGAAAATGTAGGTCCTAGAATTCTAGTAAGTTTTATTGTCATTATATGAAACAGTATAATGGTCCATTATTATTTCAGAAATTACAGACATACAGCATGACAGTACAGCAACAGGCATTATCTTTGTATTCTAATACCGCACTTTTCTTTACATAATATTATATTATAAAGCAGAACAACTCATAAAACGAGTAGGCTTAGGTACTTACATCTAGTTATGATCAGACCAAGAAGTTCTTCAATCAACTTCCTTATCAACCCAGTGACATAACAATACACAAACCAATAGCACAGCATGACAATGGGGAATATGCATGATTTTTTTTTAATCGTTTATATGTTTCTACTAGTTATTACATTACCAAACATAAAAATATCACGTCCAAAATATAAACTATTATGCAATAAATTAAATATAAAAATCGCGATCAATTTAAACGCGGCCATTTTGGCGCGCTTGTGCGTGACGTCACCATTACACGAGTTCGATGTCAACAGCAAAGTGTTTGGTTTACAAAATTACCAAAAAATAAATAAAGTGAGTGAATATCGACTGAATTACCATGGAAAAGTACAAAAAACCATATTATAAACATTGTGTCGTTCCTATGTGTCCAAATAACATCAACACTGCACCTGGCAAAGTGTATTTCCTTATGCCGAATGGTGAAAATCTAAGGAAAAAGTGGTGCAAGGCGATGAGAAGAGGCAATGTATCGTGTTTGAGCTGTTTATACTGGTGTGCTCGATGGCACAGTGGTTAGCGCACTCGGCCTGCGGTTGCTAAAGTTAAGTAACGGTCGCAGATGCCAGTCATCAGATGGGTGACCGAAAAATTTCATCTCGAGCTCCTCCGTGCTTCGGAAGGCACGTTAAGCCGTTGGTCCTGCGCCTGATCTCTCTACGGTCGTGTCAGCTGTCCCACCGAATTATGAGAGTGAAGGAATAGGGAGTTCACCTGTGCTTGCGCACTCACTTGTGCACTGTACTGTAATATATCCTGCGTACCTGGCTGATCGTAAGATCGGCCGCCATGGCCGAATACGGCCGGAGGGTATTATTATATTTATTACTGTTGTGAAGATCATTTCAATGTACCTACGTAAGGATTTAAAAAAAGTAAAATACATATCCTACTAGGTAGGTACTATTATAAAGGCGAAAGTTTGTAAGTATGGATGTATGGATGTTTGTTACTCTTTCACGTAGAAACTATTGAATGGATTTGAATGAAACTTTACCACAATATAGCTTAAACATCAGAATAAGACATAGGCTATAGCTTAAACATCAGAATAAGACATAGGCTATAGCTTATACATCAGAATAACACAAAGGCTACAATTTTTGAGGTCGTAAAAAAAATATTACGGAAATCGAAATCCACGCGGACGGAGTCGCGGGCGGCCTCTAGTACAAATATATATTTACAAAACTATGAAAACGATCATTTATCAAATAAATATACATACTATAACTAATTTACCTCGCAGCTTTTACTCCTCTAAGTTCAGCAGACTTATAATCTGGATTTGAAGCGAAATACGTGGCCATCATAAACACGTCGATTTTCGGAAGATTATCCGACTGCGCTTTTACGAAACCGGTTTCAGTCGTTCTCTAAGTCATTCTTCACAATTAATTAATATTTTGAACACATAAAACTATTAACTTAAGATAAAAACAGCGATACTATACAATAACAATTATTCCTCAAAAAAAACCATACAAATAGCTTGTTGACAGCAGACGTCTCGTGTAAAATAGACGTCACGTCTTGTTCCACCAATAGTGTTGCGTTTCGAAAATTTGCGCGGTAATATCAAAACAGCCACTTTTTGATGATTAATTTTCATTATTAAATTAAAATAAATTCTTAAAATAATTGTACAGTGTGTTTTCAGTAGCAATAAATGTTACAAAAAAAAACATTTTGTCCATATTTAAGTCATGTGCATATTCCCCATTGCCACAGTCTTCTGTTTTCTGGTCCGCACATCCGCTCCGTCAAGAACTACTGACGTGAACGTTCCCTCAGGAAATTACGTCGCGATAACACCAACATACCATTGTCTTACTGTTTGGCGACACTTCGGTGCGACGTTGCCGAGACAATTGTATTGGGTGACGCTTTTAGACGACTATTGTAGCTGTAATAGGCTGTTAAGCTGCGTGATCCCCAGGGAAGTTGGTGTGGTTATCTTCAGTGAAATAGGGTGCTTAGATCTCGTAACATGCTAAGGAAGAAATAATTATGAAAGTCAACAACATGTATGAGGGTATTAAAAAAGGATTAAATAAATCAACAAACTGAGTAAACTTATCCCATTAAATTGGGTTTTCAATACCTACTACCTACTGCCGCGCCCAATATTTTATTATTCGTATGTGTATTTCAGATCCTTGATTTTTTCTACGTTTTATAATATCTCGCAACAGGGTGCGAAGGCGTTAAAACTTTAAAAAAAACATCACCATTATCTCACATTCTACAAAATTTACTTTACCACTTTTAGGGTTTTTCCTAAGAGTTATAAAAAAAGAATTGTTTTATTTGTTTATAAAATGATTCCTCACAATAATTAGTTGTGAAGTTTGTAGAATGTGACTAAATTGTAAACATAGTCATAGTATTTCCCAATGAGAAATGCCCACTACCGCTGTCAATTCCATATTTGCCGGAGAGTTGCTAACTTGATCTGCAAGCTGCCGCAACCAGATATATCTTGGGTTTACTAAATCTCGACCCTAATTGAAACCAAGGAAACTGTATAACTGTTGCAGTATATTAGTACCTAGTCGAAATCCGAGTCCATCCAACCATTTTCGGCGTACGTTACGTCTTGTTCGTTTAATCTTATAGGGGTGTGAACTCGATAGTGTAGAAACCTAGTAATAGTGTGTTTGTGAGTTGTTCACAAAGATATTTTCAAACATAATTTCTTATTTGACTGCAAATTATACGAACGGGAAAGTTATAGGAACGTTCAAACGTATGTAATGTTTAGTAAATTCAGAGATAAAATGACCAAACATTAATAAATTGTAACAATTTATTTTACATCTAAACATTAAATTTCAATTAGTCACTAAGCGAGCCCCGGATGTGCCATACTCACGTGCGCCATCAAAGTGCGACGGAACACATTTCATTGCAAACTATTAAAATTTTAATTCGCCAGTGAATATTTCAATATGGCATGTAAATCGAATCGTAAAATCCTCCAATACCGTCCGCTTTATAACACTGTAAAACGGTACACTCGACGTATAATCAAATAAGCCGAACGTCAGATACTCCACTTGAAATAGAATTTTTTCGCTCTTAAAAATTGCGATCACGTTTCTAATATAGTGAAAACAATATTCTAGTGACCGGGTGATTTCTGCACAGATGCTTCTTGCCCTTCCAATATTATTTACGTAGGTGGGGCAAACTTTTTCATACATCTGAAATATGTCTCATAAAATATCCGGGGATTGTGTAATGAAATAAAGGGCATGCGTTTACGAAACCGATTGTTTTGAAACGCTAGCATCCAATAATAATTTGGTTGCATATAGTATTATAATAATTGTGTGTTCCAGTCTAGATTACATTTCTAGTCTATTTAATTAATCAATTGAGCTCTCGCTTAATTACAATCTAAACATATCATATAATTGCACAAGTGAATGTGAACACAGGTGCACTATTTACTCACATGGATCATTTGGAGAAAGTTCGTCGGAAAAACGGATCAGGTTGAATATAATACTGTTCTATGTGTGACTTTTGGAATCCTTAAAATATTGCATACCAAAAAAATTTACTTTACTCGTTCCGACGAGTATACATAGTATTTAATAATAAAGCAAATCAATGCGTATTAAACGGAGACACGTAATATTAACATTTAGTGAAATTATTTTAAAATAGTATCAAAGCGTTTATGAAATTAATTCTGTTTTAATTTAAAAGCAGAAACTGAAATATTTTTAAATAAACCCATTTTTGGCGCATTATGTGCGGTACACACAGAAAATAAATTTCTTAAAGTTCATTTGCATATCGATGCCTAACGGCCAAAAAGGCCTAACCGCCATTTACCAAACTTTACAGGAGAGAGGATTAAAGACGAAAAATTTCGAAAAAAAATCATAAGTAGCTGGGTTTTGCTTCCTAAGATTCCAAATTTTAGGTGTTAATAAAAAATATATTTCTCTTCAAGATGTATTCATTAAAGTATTCAAAATCATTCATCTAAGAGTGTTTTTTGTCGCTTGAGCCCAAATGGATTTATTTTTTTACTACAAAAATGTCGTAACCGCCTTTACCAAAAAAAACATGTTAGCCAGAAGCGGCTTAAGTGCATCTGTATTTTTATTAAAATTGCTTAACCGACATTAAGCCAACATAAGAAGTGATTGACGAAAAAGTATAAGTGTTAGCGAAATACTAAAAATACAGGGTTTCGCAGATAACCTGTACCAGCGAAAGTCTGCGACCAGGGACAGCAATACCCATAAATTGGATCATGTATTTTAAGAGAAAAATGGGATAAGCGCCACAACGAATAGAAATATGTGACAGGGCAAATAATCCTAAGCGCCATATCTTATGTTTGAAATTCGCGGCCCGAAAGTACTAAGCGACATTTTTGTTATTTATTGTTTTTAAGCCAAATTGTCTAAGTAACTATTTTAAAATATTATATTTTCTAACCACCAGAATGAAAAAAAACCTAAAATATTGGGCGCTTAGGACGTAAAATTAAGGCTTGGAGCCTTAATTTACCAACCGCATAACCGACAAAAACTACGAGCTAGAGTGACGAAACCTAGATAGAACGACGGAGAAAAAAAAGGCGATTCCAATGATGTATATAAGTCGATTTCGCAAAAAATGTCGCTTAGGCCATTTTGGCCGTTAGGCATCGATATGAAATTCGTTACTCATCTAACCGCCATCAAAATCACATAATTGCCCCCTCGAAATTTGCAAACACGCATCCCACGAGACATAAATTCGATTTTCGATTTCTTTCTCATCGATATGGTATCGGTATCGTTCACGATCGCGCGTTTAGGTCGAGGGCGTCCCTCGTATCGATATAAAAACCACATTAATCTGTACTTATCTGAGCGATATTATTTAATGACGCCGAGTTTCGCGGTTATTTGTAACGTTTATGACGGCAGGCGGCTCGATGATGCGTCCCTTGATAAGGGTTACGCGGTGCTTGCCGTTACGAGTAAGTGAAACTTTTTTGTTGTCCTATTTTAAAATGTCATTTATCTAAATAGCTTTAAATGGAGCAGACATTTTTTAGGTTCGGTTTTAAAGCGCGCGCAAGGGGGTAATGTTGCGTTATGAAACCGTATCAAGGGTTGTTGGTTATTTTTTGTTCCGCACATATTGTTGTTCAAATTAAGATTTTTTATAAAGTGATTGGCTTGATGAAAAGTTTCGTTATGCACATATTGCTGTTGATATAAGACTTTTTAATAAAGGAACTAACTTTATGACTTGTTTCGTTTTGATTTAATTTGTTCCACTATTTACAAAATCTTTTTTTATTGTGTGTTATTTTATGAATTTTTTTTTTTTTCAAAACGACGTTGTTTAAAATTCGTTTCACTCAATTAATCTGTAAAAATGTTGTCAAGATTGCGAGAACGTGTAAAATGCTTTTAAAATACTTTCCAAAAAATACTTATTAGAACAAGTTATGGGATGGCTGCCAAAACAATAAGCTTACAAGCGATGACTCTGTAAGACAACAAGCAGAGGCCGTTTGTCACGCCTCCAGCAACCAGTATCCTCGAGGTCGATTTGCATGAAATATAAAGGTGACCGCACATAGTTGCGTTGTTTATAGCGGTCAGCGCTCCCCTCGCATTCCTGCGTGCCTTTATTGTCTTACTTTCCGCTTATGACATCGGAATGATATATTTTAAATGTTGAACAAAGGCTATGCGAATAGTTGGAACGGTTGCCAGTCTGGTTTGTTTGCGGGTGCTTGTTTTGGGGGAGATTGTTTGTTTTGAATGAAATCTTTACTTCTAAATGTTACATTATGATGAAACTAATTGAACAAAATTGGAAAATATTTATGGAGTTTTAATAAATAAACAAATTTTAATAATGTTTGCAAATATTTCCTACGATGAATTCCATATCATTTCGTCCTTACTTGTGAACTCGCAGTATGAAAAGACTCAATATATATTTTTGTCCTAATCTAAAAATTCTAAATTCTCACAATACTCGTAGAAGCCTTTTTCAGATTACTCTTTGGACTATATCGATGCCTAACGGCCAAAATGGCCTAAGCGACATTTTTTGCGAAATCGACTTATATACATCATTGGAATCGCCTTTTTTTTTCTGCGTCGTTCTATCTAGGTTTCGTCTCTCTAGGGCGTTATTTTTGTCGCTTAAGCGGTTGGTAAATTAAGGCTCGAAGCCTTAATTTTACGTCGTAAGCGCCCAATATTGAGTGTTTTTTTTCATTCGGGTGGTTAGGAAATATAATATTTTGAAAAAGTTACTTAGACAACTTCGCTTGAAACAATAAATAACAAAAATGTCGCTTAATACATTCGGGCTGCAATTTTCATATATAAGATATGGCGCTTAGGATTATTTGCCCTATCACATATTACTATGCATTGTGGCGCTTATCCCATTTTTTTCTCAAAATAAATGATTCAATCTATGGGTATTGGTGTCCCTGGTCGCAGACTTTCGCTGGTACAGGTTATCTGCGACACCCTGTATATTTAGTATTTCGCTAACACTAAGACTTTTTCGTCAATCAATTCTTATGTTGGCTTAATGTCGGTTAAGCAATTGTAATAAAAATACAAATGCAATTAAGTCGCTTAGGCTAACATGTTTTTTTTTTGGTAAATGCAGTTACGACATTTTTGCCGTAAAAAAATAAGTCCATTTGAGCATAAGCGACTAAAAACACCCTTAGATGAATGATTTGTAATACTTTAGTAAATACATTTTGAAGAGAAGTATCTTTTATATTTACACCTAAAATTTGGAATCTTAGGAAGCAAAACCCAACGACTTATGATTTTTTTCCGTAATTTTTCGTCTTTAATCCTCTCTCCTGTAAAGTTTATGAAGTGGCGGTTAGGCCATTTTGGCCGTTAGGCATCGATATAAAATAAGAACAATGCCTTGGACAAAACACATAAAATCACTTATACAATTAACAAAGCCGTCGCCATAAAAAAAACGAACACACTTCATATTCGATTAGCACTTTCAACAAGTGGCGTCGTTTTCCATTTCCTCGGCTTCATTATTCGATTACCTAGCACCGAGCCACGTCAATCGGCTGTCATATTGCGTACAATCGACACTCGATCACACTTTTTCTAATGAGGGCCGCACTCGTCCGAAACGGAATTATTAAAAAACCATTAGACCCCGGACCAAGATCATGATGGATGGACTCTCGAATCCGATCCATTTCAATTTGAATGCTGACGTCACCCCGTTAGGGTATTGTCCCCAGTGTATGGTAATATGTTTTAAGTCGACCGTGCCTTTATTTGGGCCAACTTGAATCAGGAGTTTGTTTTTGGGTACGTAATTATGTCACAAATATTTGGTTTTGGAAATCGGAATAACAATTTAGATACGAGTGAATGTTTCCACGCGACAACGGTAATAATTCAAAGAGGCGGTATTTTACTTTGATAAAGGTGACAGTTTTTTTTGGGCCCACCGACAATCGGTAACGTTTAAGAGAAAGAGAACTACGTAAAACATTTATGTGTTTTTTTATGAATTTTGCAATTGAAGTGAATTTCAAACGAAACCGGAGTCATAAAACCAAAATAAAAAGCCTTATTTTGATTATATCCGTGAACTATCTGTCCCAAGAATAGTCAACAATGGCTGACATACAGATAGCTGAAGGAAAAAAAGGTTTTTATCAATAGAATTAAAATAAAACTCTTGAAATCGAACATAAAGGAGACGCAATTTACTTTTGGAATAATTTTTATGCCTACTTTTATCTAAGGCGGTGATTGGTAGTGATTTTTAATCATTTTATTAATGAAATAAAATAATTCATATAAACAATTCAAAAAAATCCGTATAACGGAACGCATTTGCTAGTCTATTGCCGGATATTGATTTTGATATAAACTGAATACAAATGTCAGAAACCTCCTGTCTGTCAACTGTCATTAATGGTTATACTATAATAATATAAAAAAGCTGAAGTTTGTTGGTTTGGACACGCTACTATCAGGAACTACTGATCCGAATTGAAAAAAATATTTTTGCGTTGGATAATCCATTAGTCGAGGCAGTCTTCAACTTAAAAATGTTTAACTTTAGTTTAACACTATGTATGCGAAAACCTAATTCCACGCGGACGGAGTCGCAGGCGGCCACTAGTAATAATAAATTGTTTATACTTCAGATACATAGGTAAACATAATGGAAAATCGCCCTTATGTATAAGTCTTTACGGTTCAGGCGTTGAACGTCAAGAAAGCAAAATGACTGATTAGTTTGAGGTTAATATATATTTTCACATCTTGTTTCTAACGATTCCGGTTAAAACATGGAAAAGTAATGTTACCACTATAATCTGGAGATTCTAAGGAATAAATTGATACCTATGTCGTAAATAAACGCTAAAAGTTTAGGTGGGCCTAACTCTCCATACAAAAACGATTGACTCCTTTACTTTATTAATTGTGCCCTTAAATCATAATTCAGAGCATAAATTAAAAGAAAGCTATTTGAATATGGTGATATCTACAAAAGTTAATTTGTTGCATTTTTTTTTCACAGTTTGACGGACGACGTAGCATGCTTAAATTAAAGACTACGGAATGCGATAAAGAAAAGTCGTAATCTTTTTCAGACTTTCGTGTCTTTAATATCAATAAGAGTATATTTCCAGTAAAAATATTATAACTGAAACTATTCGAAAGTTAATGAACGATAAATTTCACCAATTCAGCAAACCATTGAAATAATTTTCTGCAATAATTGATAAAACTCTACATTCAATCTATTACCGAATCAGATAATTCATTTTGATGGTGTATGTAAGATAACAAACGTTTATAAGGCAGCAATAACTGGTACAACATTACTCCTGGCTAACCAGGAGTGATGCGCTTATAAATCACATCTAGTCGCCGATTTATATCGCAATAAACGAGGAAGAATCGCCCCGGTAAATAAACTGCGTTATCAACTTTTTATGACGTTTTACTTTGTGTCTGATAAATACGTAGGTGGGGGATATTTATCATTTTTACACCAAATATAAAAAACTTGAAGTTGGTAGTTTGATATATTACGACTGGAAGGTTTTTAATATCACATAATATTTTTTCCGCAGAGTAAGGAACAAGCGCCTGGACTCAAATTATGTTTTGAAAGGGTTTTTCCCTATACAAGTATTATTAAGCAGTGTTTCTGTATTCGAATTCACATAATTTGGCAACTTTCTTCAAAAGCCATGACCCATTTTCACGTTTTCTATACAAATATTATAAAGAGGAAAGGTTTGATTTTTTGTTTGTTTGTTTGTTTGTATGAATTGAATAGGCTCCGAAACTACTTGGCAGACTTGAAAAATTCTTTCACTGTTGGAAAGCTACATTCACCCAGAGTAACATAGGCTATATTTTATCCCGGTACGGGAAGTAGTTCCCCCGGGACGCGGGTGAAACCGCGTGACGGGCCGCTATCAATTAATAAGTTCGCTTGCCTAAATGTTTCTTGAATAAAAGCACTTAATTTTTACTTCTTTCTTACATTAAATTTAAACCATTTAACCAAACTGCATAACATTTAAACTTTTCGGAGGCAAATGTAAGTCTACAAACGTAAACATGAGGATAAACAAACGGGAAAAGTCCGCACGCTACGCCGTAGTCGTCTACGATCTCGTCGTCTACGACGTAAGCTACGCTAAAAATCCAGCCCGTTAACTTCGCTCACTGTATAAAATAACCATCTGTGGAACCGCCGCTTATCCTTCCAAAACTCTTTGTGAGGATAACTCCCCTTATGATATGTTTATGTACTTTGAGATTTTATGTGGACGTTCTGACGCGGAGCACGAATTTTATTGGGTTTATAGAATTTTATGACGCCGTATCGCATGCAGTGGCCGCTGTTTTTCATTGTTTATTGATTTCGAGGACCGTTTAAGCTGGGCAGACGGCTTTTCCCGTACCATTGTTTTACGGCAGACGTTGAGCAATGGAGGTCATGAGTGCCTTCATAAATAGCAGTGTCTATAAAAGTGTTTCGGATGACGTGATAAAGATGGGAGGGTGTCCGAGTAAGTGATACTTTTTAAGTATTATTGGGAAGCTTTTTCTATGATACATAAGTTTACGATTTTTTTATACTCATGTAGCGTATGTTTGTAGGTAAATTGATTAGTATCATTTTACTCCTACAATTTTAAGAACTCTTGTTAGTATATATTATTTAGCAACATCAAAGTAACCCTTTTCATAGGAATGTGTTCATATTTTCATGTAAAAATAAATTATAATATTATTCAAGGAAATTGTCAATTTGAGACAAAAATTACATCTCAAACACTAAACTAATACAATTGCCCAAAACCCAGTATTTCAGGACAATAGTGCTCAAACATCGGAGCTAGCGGCAAAATCTGTGTTCAAAACTACGTCCAGGCGGCTTTAACAGTTTGACGGCGCACTTAATGTATTTATACCGGGCAGCGGGCAGCATCTGCGGCTAATGATACCGCTGGACCGCCCGCCCCACCCGATAGGGTTGCTACTTTCTACTCATAGTTGGAGAAGAATAAGTTGAACGTCACGATTTAGTAAGTGTTTAACGTTTTGACAGCAATCTTCATGGATTGATACCTGGCATCAGTATAGATAGCTATACTATGTATTTTAACAGTATGACGGCGCACTTAATGTATTTATACCGGGCAGCAGCATCTGCCGCTAATGATACCGCTGGACCGCCCGCCCTACCCGATAGGGTTGCTACAAGTCTACACGTACATTACGAAAATAAATTTTGATACATTATGAAGTGAGAATACAACAATAGATAAAAAGAAAATACATTAAATGTTTTTAATGGGTTAAGAGTGAACTTAATGACTTAATATTTGGCACTGGACAATATTATCCGCGGCTTATGATACCGCTGGACCGCCCGCCCGCCCGACAGAAGGGCTGCTTCAAGACTACATTCACATTTGCAAAATAAGTGAAATACATTATGACTCGGAGAAATAGTAGGTATAAGTGAACTTAATATCTTAATGTGGGTCACTAGGCATTTTTTGTGACTAATGATACCTCTGCATTGCAATAGGGCTACTACAAGGTTATTCCCACTATTCACAGCTGAAGAAGTCAAGTAAATCGTCACGATTTTGTCAGTTTTTATAGTTTGACGACGCACTTAATGTATTTATATCGGCAGCAGCATCTGCAGCTAATGATACCGCTGGACCGCCCGCCCTACCCGATAGGGTTACCAACAACCTAACGGGCAGGGAGACAAGACTTCGTGATTAGACTCATACTAGACTAGAGTACAGTAAAATTCTTGTCTGTTTAAACTATAAGCAGTGGTAAATACCAACAGGATATAAACGAAAAGAAATAGTAACGAAAAGAACATTTTTATGGCGCCCATTTAATAATAATTAAAGTTTTAAGACCGTCCATCCAAAAAATCATCACTGTTCTAGAAAATTTAATGTTTTCTGTAGTGTTCTGTTATTAAACCTTATTGTTCGCTTATCTATAATGGTGTTCTCATGTTCCAAAATAACTAAAATGTGCAACTATAGTTTCAACAAACGATCATTAGGTATCATTAAGGTACATATTTTCAACGCCTTTCACATAAACAAATTGACACAGAACACTTGTCTCAGTCCAACTAATTTGAATTTTAAAATAACCAGGACCGAAGTTGAACATTCCAGTAATTCCAGTAGCATCCCTGATTGGGGGGGTCCGATAGGCCCCCATGAGTCGGTCATTAGTTAAACACGCACAGGCGCCCGCATGTCGCAAGTTTATCTTTGGCTAAACTGTAGGTATGTGGACTCGATTAGCCCTTTGATCAAATAATCCCGCGATAAAATAGGGTTAGGAAATTAAATTACATTAAATGCCATTGTCGGCAGAGCCAGACGTCAGATAAGTGTGTGGCTGAGCAAATAGGGATGAGAGTGCTTAATTCCTGTTGGCATTAGCTGTTATACCGCCCGGTCGACGTCGATGTCTGACTTATCTGATGCAATTACTGACGTCTGTTTATACCTATTTTGGCTATTATGCTTATATTCATTGGTGTGGGCACCTAACTAATTCGGTCCTATTAAAAAGTAATTTATATTATCTACTTTTAAGAAGAATAACCTTGACTTGTTCTTTAACAGCCGCTTTTTAAAAACTCGCAGACATCATTAAAAATTTACACATTTAGAAACTTTTCGATCAAACTTTCCTAGATTATTTAACATACATGTTATTTTAGTAAAATAATTGTAGATTATGAGTTCAATATTTTATTTAAAACATCTAAGGATAAAATTTTTACCCACTCATTATTATAGGCTAATTTGACGCCCATTACATTGGAAATAACATTGAAAAGTAAACCACTCCGCAATTTAAAAATTATGGTTTGACATTTGCTATTGATATTTTATTTATAATGATGATTAAAAATAATGTTTATTTACCCAAAATCAAAACTAGTTAAACGGCAACTCTTGGGCAGTGGAAGACGCGCTCGTTGCCCGCAGGTGGCGCGGATAAACCGCCCTGGTTTAATTGGCGGTCACCTACGCGCACTGCCGGTACGGTCCGGGCAATCACACCAGTCGGATATAAACATTTATTTTGTTTGTTTGTTTTAATGTATACTTTATTGTTAGAAGCAATGGTACTCATCAACTATTTTGTCCACTATTCTTTTCAGTCGTTTTTTCTTTAAAAACAAAGTTGATTTTTAATTTACTGTTTTATATAATCCCTATTAATTTTATAAATGTGAAAGTAACCCAGTATATCTGTCTGTCTGTTACGCTTTCTCGCTTTAAGCTTTCAACCAATTTTGATGAAAGGCGGAGGCAATCCTTTTACACCACACACTTTTATTGCAAAAATACCTTTTATTTCGAAAAAAAGGGATCTGAATTCCATTCAAACAAAGTTGCAGTGTGCAACGGCTGCTAGGCCGCTAGAATGTTATAATATTCTTTACATCAAAATAAATTTAAACAATGCTTCTTGTTGTCATAAAATGACGAATATTAATCTTTTGCTGTACTAAACTTCAATATTAACATTAGTGTTGGTTTCAAGTCCATCATACAATATCTCTATTCATTATTCAAACAACCAAGGCTTTGCCTGCAACTGAACTGCACGCCAAACCGTGTAATTAACTATTGCAAGTAACGGGCATTTTCTAATTAAAATCTGTTAGGGGTGAAACGATTGTCAATAACCGGAACGCTCCGGCCTGTGGTGGTCACTCGATTAATACTAACATTAATCTCGGCCGGCTTGGGGGGGTTAAATTTATGCTGTCGTTTTGACAATTGATGGCCAAGAACACTGTGAAGATTATTTTGTTTAGACGGTTGGAGAATAAATTAAACCCGGAGCGGTCAAGGCGAATGTCAGGGTTTAATTAAGATGGTGGAGGGTTAAAAATGCGATAGAGAAATAAAGTCTGGTAGATTTGTTATTGTTGAAACAACAATAGCTAATTATTATTCAAAATAGATCAAAAACTAATTCAAGCCCAAATCGTTTGTCACGCAATTAAAGTAAAAAAGTAGTGCAACAACCGTGATTTGATAAGCAAAATCTATGGTGTTTTTGATGTCAATTTACAAAGTCCTATTTGTGATCATCATTGGCAGCTATGATAATTCCCAAAAATATTAAACTTCTCTAATGTGAATCAGACAATGTTAAAAATCCACGAACGTTCATTGCATTTACCAAACAGCAAAACAAAACAACTGCAACAGAACGCGTTTACGTTTTTCGCAAATCCGCCGAGAACCCGGTAATGATAGCTGCGTGGGCAGGCATGCGTGAACACTGCCCGCGACGTCTGTCCCGCACTGTCCCGCGATGTGCATTGAATTCATTACTGGGACAGTTGACTGCGGTACAGTGTTAGTAAATTATGAGACGTAGAAAGTTGCATTTTGTGAACGCTGTTTATTATGCTCTTGGTAACTATTAAGTACTCACTGCGTTCACTGCATTTTCCAAACTGCAAAACAACAGCGACAGAGCACGCCTACGATTTTCGCAAATCCGCCGAGATCCCGGTCTGTCTGTCCTGCGCTGTCCCGAGATGTGACATGAATTCATTAGAAGAGAGAAACACTAACTGTTAACTGCGCTAAAGGTAAAAGAAGGATTGTCAAGTTTAAATTCTTTCGTTCAGTAAACGCTGTTTATAATTATACTTCGGAATTAAACCTAAAACAACTCTTGTCTGGCGCCATAATTAATTACTGCAATCCTTAAGAAAAACAAAACGTCCTGTCTCGATGAAGTTTTCATCACTGGAAAATAATTTTGATTGTAATTGCTGCTTGGCCTGTCAGTTCTTTTCAATGCTGCCTGCCCACTAATTTAGCCAAACAAAAATCAGCTATTCCTCATTATACGTAAATCTCTGACGCCGCTCATGCAAATTTCCTATAACGGTTACTCTGCGATTGACATTTAAGACAACTAAATTCTGGGCAGCTGGTTTGCCTGTTAAATGATTTAACAAAATGAGAAACGTGAACGTAGCAGTCTTAAAGCGAGTTGATTCCACGGAAAGCCAATCACTGACATCTGGGCATCAGGTCGGTCAGGCGATTTCAGTAAAAAATCTGGTCCAGGCAATTTCTTACTTGCCGAATCCACTCTTCTCATTATTCGTAAATCCAGCCGGCCAGCAATGCCAAGAAATGAGTGAAGCTGCCGCGACGGCCGTCGCGGTTAGTTAGGACTATCAAACTGATTTTACGCCCAGGGTTGTCTTTCTTTCCAACAGAAGCAATGTTTCTGTTGGCCAACTGGTTAATCAAAAGAAAGCAGCCATTAGTGTAATAAAAAAAACTAATAGTATACTCAGATCCAGGAAATTTCTTACCCGCCTAATCGTATCCACATTCCTCATTATTCGTAAATCCAGCCGGCCAGCAATGCCAAGGCATGCGTGAAGCTGCCCGCGACGGCGTCCCCGCGTGTCCCGCACGAATATTAATTCACTCGCACTTCACTCGCAGACGCCGCTCATGCAAATTGCCTACAACGGTTACTCTGTGATTGACATTCTTGCGCGCGGACTTTATGCGGCATAAAAAATAATGCGGAAAAATTAACTCGTAATTTTACAGTCAAACTGTCAGGAAAACGCGGCCGGTTATTTATATGCGAGGCTTTGCAGTTCGAGTCATTTTGTTGCATGTTGTTAAAATAATTATTGTTGTATTGGCTTTTCTCTGAAATAATAATTATATGTATTTAAAAAATAATAACTTCGTGGAATTATGATACGTGCCTCAGACATCTTTACAATAACCTATGAGTAATTGTACTGAGGTGAAATTTTATGCTGACTCAAACCATAAATATCAACATCATACATACTAAGTCAAAGCACTTCTCAATACGCTTTTTGAAATGACCAACGCTTTAAGCAATTATTTCAATTTAGATAACTTCTTTTATCTAGCCCAAAACGATAATTCGAATGCAAACAACGAAACTACACACGGCCATCAAAAACTAATTAATGCGGTTCAGTTATTAGTTTTGTCCTTAAAATTATAAATTCCACGTTGACATAAAGGGCCCGTACTGATACGGAATAAATTTTCAACTTAATTTAACAGACAAACACAAAGGGCGGATGAAAGGGACCAACTTAAATTCACTATTGAGGTGGAAACTACAGATAAAGCGACGTGAAGTTAGGATGTTACTCGCAGATATAGGACGCTCAGTTTAAAATTTAAATGTGGAACAATCATAATTTACGGTGACCTTTTCAAACCACTAGCCTCTTTAGATAATTGTTTAATTATAGCACTTGAACTGGATATCACGCAACTTTAATAAAAAAAAAGTATAAATTATCTGAGGAATTCCAATTTCAAAAGGATACAACTTTTTTATGTGTAGATATTGTTTATATTGTTTTGTTTCAACGTTTAAATAGTTTAAATAAGCATATCGAACTATACACATACTTATCTGAACTCATGCGTAAAGATACAGTCAGTGTAGTGATTTACCGAAAAATAATTAAAATTTTAAAAAAAATATTTTTTTCTCCACATCTGACAAAAATGAACTAGGCATCTTCGCAAACTAAATTGATTTGGACATGTAATACCGCACGGTAGTCAAATGAAGTGTAACGCAGGTAGGTGAACGCGCAAATTACACAAATCCGTTCCGGCGGCCGTTGTAATTGGCCGCGCAGTCTGCGGTTTGATAACCGGCCCGACATCAAACGCATGTACGGAGGCGGTACGCTCGCCAATTTAGCTGGTTTTCCCGGGACTTTATTCGCACTGATAGTTTAAGAGAGTTAGAGAAAACTGCAGTTAGTTTCAGAGAAATCGAAAGAATACCACTGTTTTTTTTTCTACTTCGTTATTATCTTCTGCAAAAGGCTATTTTAACAGCTTAACCACAGCTTAACCAGACGATTGTGGGAGCGGATGGTTAAAACTTCTAAAGAGTCAAACTTTAATTTGTTCTAGTCTTAGCCCATCAGACAAAAAAGCGCAGCCAACTAAAAACCAACACAGAAACACTAGGGAAAAGAAAAAAAAGAAAAATTGGTTTTATAATAAATAAGAGCGCATTTTTTGTTACATATCACAGAGATTTCATAAAAAAAATCTTACATTTCCACGGATAGAATAATAAATTTATATAGCATATGGCATAATATTCCTTTCCCAGAAAGGTCTTTATTAAAAAAAGTTCATAAATTCGTTCCTGATTTCATTTCCATTCGACATGGTATCACTCGAAGCACTGTATTTCACGCTGATTAAATTAAGCCCGACTGTACCTGTTTGATTTGCCGATATTCAACTTTCATTTTTAGGGTTCCGTAGCCAAAATGGCAAAAAAACGGAACCCTTATAGATTCGCCATGTCTGTCTGTCTGTCTGTCTGTCTGTCCGCCAGTCTGTCACAGCCACTTTATTCCGAAACTATAAGTACTATACTGTTGAAACTTAGTGAGTGGATGTATTCTGTGAACCGCAACAAGGTTTTCACACGAAAATAGAAAAAAAATAAAAAATGGTGGGGGTCCCCATAGTCAGAACTGAAACTCGAAATATTTTTTTTCATTGAACATATACGTGTGGGGCATCTATGGATAGGTCTTTAAAAATTATATTAAGGTTTCTAATATCACTTTTTTCTAAAGTGAATACTTTGCGTGACAGACCCTTCCAAAGTGGAAAAAAGTGTGTCCCCCCCCTCTAACTTCTAAAATAAGAGGATGATAAAACTGAAATAAATATATAATGTACATTACCATAAAAACTACCAACGAAAATTGGTTCGAACGAAATCTATTCAGTAGTTTTTTTAAAACGTCAAAAATAGAATTTGTACGGAACCCTCAGTGCGGGAGTCCGACTCGCACTTGGCCAATTTTTTAACTTTATCGGATAAATTTTGAACAGAATTTTTATACAATTGAAATTTTAATTAATTTTTCCGTTGGTAAATAATAGGTTTGTGTTCATGTTTTTTTTGTGCTATTAATATTTACTTGTAATGGAAATATGATCCCGGATTTTAAGGTCGTAAATTATTCAATTCTGTACTGAAATTAATATTTCTCGATATTGTTTTTTCGAATTCTTCTTTTGTTGCACTTTAACTGTATTCCATATAAATTTAATTATAACCAAAATTGTACATCGCTACTTATTACTTATTTATGTATATCGATTGGAACAACAAGAAAACGTCTTAAAAAAATCATTATAAATTCCGTAACAAATCATAACTCGAATTAGTCACACTAAAATACGACAAAGCAATCATAGTTTTTTTGCACAAAACTTTACACGACACTCGCCGACTTAAAATGACTGAACTGCCGTCATCATCATTCTTTAAATTTTCAAAAGTACTAAATAATGGCAAGCCCAGTCGTTTACAAGCCCCAAGGAATAAACAACAGAAAACCTTCCCCTATAAAGATCATAAACATCGTTTAATCGAGTCCGCTATTCCCCCTCATATTTTCCAACTTCAGTTCGAATCGTTCGTTATTCGGGAACTAAACAAAACTTACTTATCCACAATACATTAGCACTACTGTGCGCTAGGGTTGTCATGATTTTAAAAGATGAAAATCATTAGATAAATGGAAATCCTTACATTACCATTTTGGTCACTGACCTAAACAATTTATAAGTCATACATTTATTAAGCAACACGACCTTTGTGAGCTTATATTTACGTGAATTGTGTTTTTTAGAATTTCCTTCAATCACATAAAATGCTTACTCTAATAAAAATAAAAATAAAAATAAAAATAAAAATAAAAATAAAAATAAAAATAAAAATAAAAATAAAAATAAAAATAAAAATAAAAATAAAAATAAAAATAAGACAATGAAAGTACTTCGAAAAAATGGTTGCCTGTAAAGTCGGTTTTACGGGCGAAGATTTTACGTGACAACGTCCTAATTCTCTAGTGCTGCGCGCGCGGCAGACCGATCATAGTTGAGTGGGAGAGAGACGCAAGGCATTCGGCGGGCCTCTCTCTCGTTCGGTGACTCATCGTAACGTTACCGAGCGGTACACTTTTTCATAAGTGACTCCCAGCCGCAACCTAATTTAAAACGTTGTCACGTCAAAAAGTTAACATACAGATATAGATAAAACAAATTCGCGTCGCATGTCACAGCCTATTATTATTTATACTATTTGAGGAGCTCGATGGCGCAGTGGTTAGCGCACTCGGCCTGCGGTTGCTAAAGTTAAGCAACGTTCGCAGATGCCAGTCATCGGATGGGTGACCGAAAAATTTCATCTCGTGCTCCTCCATGCATCGGAAGGCACGTGAAGCAGTTGGCCCTGCGCCTGATCTCTCTACGGTCGTGTCCCATTGCTGTCCCACCGAATTATGAGAGTGAATGAATAGGGAGTGCAACTGTGCTTGCGCACTCTCTTGTGCACTATAATATATCCTGCGTACCTGGCTGATCGTAAGATCGGCCGCCATGACCGAATACGGCCGGAGGTTATCATTTTTAGGGTTCCGTAGCCAAAATGGCAAAAAAACGGAACCCTTATAGATTCGTCATGTCTGTCTGTCTGTCTGTCTGTCTGTCTGTCTGTCTGTCTGTCCGCCAGTCTGTCACAGCCACTTTTTTCCGAAACTATAAGTACTATACTGTTGAAACTTAGTGAGTGGATGTATTCTGTGAACCGCAACAAGGTTTTTACACGAAAGTAGAAAAAAAATAAAAATAGTGGGGGGTCCCCATAGTCAGAACTGAAACTGAAAATATTTTTTTTCATTGAACATATACGTGTGGGGTATCTATGGATAGGTCTTTAAAAATTATATTAAGGTTTCTAATATCACTTTTTTCTAAAGTGAATACTTTGCGTGACAGACCCTCCCAAAGTGGAAAAAAGTGTGTCCCCCCCCTCTAACTTCTAAAATAAGAGGATGATAAAACTGAAATAATTATATAATGTACATTACCATAAAAACTACCAACGAAAATTGGTTCGAAAGAAATCTATTCAGTAGTTTTTTTAATACGTCAAAAATATAATTTGTACGGAACCCTCAGTGCGGGAGTCCGACTCGCACTTGGCCAATTTTTTATTACTTATATTGCCGATTGATGCCATGGTAATCATGGCCAAGGCCAATTAAATATTAATAATTAGGAAGGGTCTCTTTCTACCTAAAGCGAAGTCCAACTGTAGTTTGTATTTTCATGCAAAAAAATAGTTAACATTTCTTGATATACCAGACAACCCTAACAGAGTCTTCTATCCGTAGTTAGTTATTTCCTCCATACATTTTCATTCGGCAATAACAACGCCTGGGGATATAATTAATAAGGCTAATATGATTAGTAGTTGCTCTCTTCAAACTTTAGCAGAGTGTCTGCATCCCAATTTTCCACTATATTGAGAGTTAGAATATCTGTTCTTAGTACGAAAGCTTTTGTGCCGCGTTGGCAGGGATGCGCCTTTCATTTTTAAAGCACAGATTACAAGTATACAGAGATCTTCAAATAGATAATATTTTATGGAATTTTTGTGATTTCTTAACTTTGCTCAGACAAAGGGCATCCTTGTTGGTAAGTGGATGATAATAATGTCCAGAGATATTTATTAGTATTATTTATTTACTTTGTTATTCTAATCAAAGCTCATACTTACTGACAGCAAAAAAGAACATCACTACGGGTCTAAATCAAATAATGAGTAAATGGTGTTGTAAAATAATTTTCCAAGTCACAAAAACGATAATGATTTGATTCATGATTCAGAAAGTAATTAAAAAAGAGCATAAGTAATTTTTGCCTTAAACTTTACAGCTCTGGTAACTACGAAGAATGATATACATATATAACTTCACAAACAGATAGCGCTGTTTGTTCGTCGCAGGTTTCACTAATGCAGTCCCTGGTCATAAAACACAGCAATAAAACAACTCGTTATGAATGGACACTGTAAATCAGGCAACACTTGCAGCTAAGGAGATATTGCGTACAGAATACTGCGTCTTAATTGCATAAGTTATGACTAATTTGCTGGCAGAACACACAAACTTTATTACGCCTCAGATAATAAGTTATTTCTTAAGCTATTTTAAGTTCCACTTTAGGACAAAGAACTTTACTATTCAAATCAAGATACATAAACCAACATATAGTAGCGCAAAACCTACATTACGGTTTGGCTTAATCGTTACGCTTGCCAAATGCATACTAGTGATGGTTGGATGGCGATACTTGAGCTTTGTACGAGAGTCCAACCTTAATATCGAAGTGCTCTTTAATATTTATATCTTTGAGTATATTTTTTTTAAATACCACGAATTGGCAGTACCGACGCAATCTGCAGCATGTCTCTTTAAGTTTAATATCGTCGAGTCAGATCCCCAAATCAATACCTTAATTTGCAAACCAGACAAAAACTGTCACTCATTTTTTTGTCGAAAATATTTTTTTGTTGCAGTCCCTACGCAACCGTAGCGCGGCGTGAAGTTTTTAGTGTCTCCTGAAATACTCAAATGGAGTTGACTGCTTTGCGAATTAAGGTATCGATATGTGGATCTAACTCGACGATGTTAAGCTTATACAAATTGATTTATAATTTATGTTTTTGCTGCACTAAAACATACCAACATTGTTTAGCCCATTCCCTGACAATGTTACAAGGGTAACCGCAGCCCATTCGTCTCCGAGCCCAGGTGACTGTTGGCACTTGTAAGGAGCTGGCCAAACTGCGGCTGACGTAGATCGATGCCCTCGAGAGGCTGCTAAGTGACGGATCGCACGGCCTCTGTCGCGCTCTTATTTGCTCAATTATGTAGTGTCGTCTGACACTTTGTCTTTTAGACTGGGTCGAAGTGTATGTTGGCGCTAAAACGTAATGTTTTAATGTTACATCCGACTGATAAACTATTAAGCCGCGCGTTGAAATACGTCTAAGGGCAAAGTTTGTGTGATGGACATCGACATAATATGTATGTTTTCCTCAAATCATAAATTTTTGTATTTAAATCATATAATTTTTAAGTCTTCGTATACTTCAAGAAAAGGCTTCAAGTTTCGTTTGAAGTGAGTAAATATTGTCAAAAGCATTTATTCATTTAAAGAAATTATATGTATAGCACAATAAACTGTATTTTTATTTCAGGACTCAACTTCACATTATTGATTCACATTTTCAATTCGAACCAGTAGTTCCTAAAATTAGCGCGTTCAAACAAACAAAAAGCAAGCAAACTCTTCAGCTTTATTATATTCGTTTACTATTCCCGTCTTTATAAACAACCACGTCCACCAAACCATCTATACTGCTTCTAGCCGCCAGCTCCATGCTCCGGTTTAGGCAATCTCGCAGAGCCATGCCACGACTCGTCGATCAACAAATCCGTGCACCAGCAGACAGGTGACGGCAGGCTGGGCCCCGAGTGCCGTAAATAATTGATAAATTGCCACCGGGCTCCCCGAAGTGACCCGACCCAAACTTGAAATTTACGACCGTTTAATTGTAGCTTAATTCCCAAACAGTCTTAGTTCTGTGAAATATAGTTTGTGCGGGCGTCTGATTTAGTCCGCCGCTGCGGTTCGGTAAATAATAGTTTTAGTTGTACCTGTGTGGCCGCAATAAATTGTAAGTAAATATTGGTAGGTTATTCTGCCGATGTTGTTAAAAGTGATGCGATTTATTTGTCGGCTGTTTAACGTTAAAGCCCTTTTAAAACCGCTTCGAAACGTAACAGACATATCGCTTTTATGCACGAATTTTCAATTCACAAAACGTTAAATATTTAATGAGTTTGAGTTTTTAGGGTTCCGTAGCCAAAATGGCAAAAAAACGGAACCCTTATAGATTCGTCATGTCTGTCTGTCTGTCCGCCAGTCTGTCACAGCCACTTTTTTCCGAAACTATAAGTAGTAAACTGTTGAAACTTAGTGAGTGGATGTATTCTGTGAACCGCAACACGGTTTTCACACGAAAATAGAAAAAAAAAATAGTGGGGGGTCCCCATAGTCAGAACTGAGTGTGGGGTATCTATGGATAGGTCTTTAAAAATTGTATTAAGGTTTCTAATATCACTTTTTTCTAAAGTGAATACTTTGCGTGACAGACCCTCCCAAAGTGGAAAAAAGTGTGTCCCCCCCCTCTAACTTCTAAAATAAGAGGATGATAAAACTGAAATAATTATATTATGTACATTACCATAAACGAAAAACTACCAACGAAAATTGGTTTGAACGAAATCTATTCAGTAGTTTTTTTAATACGTCAAAAATAGAATTTTACGGAACCCGCAGTGCGGGAGTCCGACTCGCACTTGGCCAATTTTTATTATTTTATGTTTAAACACAGTTTTATAAAACATTTTCATTTACATCAGCCTGTTTAAGTAAAGAGTTCTCGTATGTTTTGACATGTATAGTTAAGAAACCTGGACGATTACTAACTAAGTGAATGATAAAGTATGATCAGGACGACGTATCAATAAAACAAAATTATAATCCGCTACCAAACAAACATAAAAAGACTGGTAAAATACCCAAATAGAATTAAATTACTACAGAAAAAAAAAATCCACCCCCGTGAAAAGAGTCCACATTGATTTAATTCGCCCACAAGCGATCAAAATCAGACATTTCACCCATTGCTGGCGAGATATGAAATGTAAACAGCGAGATCGGCCGACACAGGCTCGGCAAACGAACCGAGCAAATGGAGAGAGTGCCACTTTGCGCAACAAAAAATTAATAACTGATTGACGATACACATTCACCCGTTTATTGCAGGACGAAATACGAGCGAAACTATTCGCGGTTACTGCAGTTCGGAAAATTCTACGTAAAAGTGCAAAGCTGTATGATAAAGATACGGATTTAATTATGTTGTAACTAAGAGACCTTTGCCCAGCAGTGGGACAATATAGGTTAATAAAAATAAAAAAAACTAATCGCATACAGCAATTGATTAAGAAGGTTTTATATCCACTTTAAGTACTTAAAAATAATGCAAAATATTCTTAGTCACAAAATCAGTACTAATGTTACATAGTTATAAAAATAATAGTGTTGACTTGATTTCAAACTGAAATGGCGCAGCAACCAAAATGTGTTTTTGTCTTCGAAAATAAGAATAAATGACTAGGTCTGCTATTTTAAATGTTAACGTAAACATTATAAACCATTAAGACGCATTGTTATTTGAATGTATTAAAATATTTTGAGGAATCTCTAAACAGTCTCGAACAGATCTCGCCCGACGGGAGCCGTCAGCTGTTAAGCCCGCCTTTTATACGAAGGAGTAAGTTAAGCCTTTTGTTCGCTAATTCCTCAGAATCAACTGCGCTTTCTTGAGTTGATGAGTGTACAGTGCCTCCGTTTTGAAGCAGTAAAATTAAAATTTCATTCTAAAATTGCCATTGTTATCAACTGTCATCGAGATAGTTTTGATACTGCCATGTCTTTCTAACAAAAGTATCGTGCAATTTTTAGACCTACTTATTAGTCACATACTTTAAGTTAATTTAAATTTCTTTTTAATTATTTTAGGTACTTAATTTTGATTAAAAAAGTTGTTCACCAAAACTTTACATATCGCACACCTAGAATAAGACTAGGTTTACTCATAAAAATCACGTTTTCAGGGTGTCATTGGAGATTACGTAGTTTTGAACGCAGAATCTGGCCATGTCAAAATCGCAGTTTTTTAATATTTTTGAGTTACACTAGTCTTATATAAACTAAACTTATATAAACTAGACTTCTATATATCGCACACCTCTAGGTGGATAGAAGTCTTATCATTAGCGTTACATTAACATTGATAAAGTTTTTCATTTATAATTCTTTATTTTTATTAATTCTAATAGAAACTAATTAGTTATTATATTTTTTGAACTTATTCCCGAATGTTGTCCTCATCCAAGAACATTAAAATAATTATTTAAAATGAAAAGTAGTACACAGTGTACACGCACCATAAGAGCCGTATTGTCTTGACGTCATCAGTGACGAGAGCGAAAATTGTAACAATACAGGATTAACAGT
This sequence comes from Nomophila noctuella, assembly GCA_958496325.1. NCBI lineage: Eukaryota > Metazoa > Arthropoda > Insecta > Lepidoptera > Crambidae > Nomophila > Nomophila noctuella. Next base: position 8,328,373 of record OY292486.1, on the reverse strand, counting down.
TGATGCCTTTATAAATATTCATTCTGGCTAAGTTCGAGAGCCCTTTGGGGAGAGGCGACAGATGCGCGTGTTCATAACAAACAGAAATATACTCCACTTCGGAAAATTTGACTCAGATTTTGCGTAATTAAAATTAAAGCTGCCTTCCAAAATATGTAATTGGCGCTCTAGTGATGATGTTTATTATCGTAAACAGACTGTATAGAGTATAGACCAATGATTCCTCAAAAAGTAATTTAACCTTTAATGAATGTTGTGGAAACTTAGAACGCCGGAATAAAATTTTAAAACATAACGTCGATGGAAATACTTTCTGGAAAACACCGCTGATTTAAGTAAATCTCTTTACTCAGAATCAACTGTATTTTATATCAAAGTCAAAGTCAAAGTTTACCACCAATAACAGCGGAAAATCTTAAAACAAATAAGATGACATCAACCTAAAAAATATGTTTTTATGATTCAGTTTTAAAACGTAGGTATGCAATAACGAAGGAGAGTATTCAACTGATCCACCAGTTTAAACATATTTACATACACCATTGTCACTGTACATTCGTCAGTTATAGTTTCCAAAAAGTGTCTTGGAATCCATCTCTTGATCGACGCGTGTGATGAAGCAGAAGGCTTCCGCTCGGCCGAGCGTGAAGATACCGCGATAACTCGGTCCACTGCGCCGCCATAAAGCGACTAGTGGTAGCTTGTGCGTGCGTCGCTGCCCCGATAGTGCCATGGAAAGTAAACAGTTCATAAACCTCAGATTCAGACCTGATGTAGAGGTTTCTCCTAAGGAGATTAGTCTCCAGTAGAAACATTCGTCGCTTGGCTCTCTAACTGACGTATCTGTTTTTTTTTCGAAACTGACTTATCTACAATGCCTTATTCACCTTGCAAAATTGATTTAGATGGAGTAGGAAACTCAATTTAAAAAAATGTCAGATACGTCAGTTAAGCAGGCAAGTGACGAATTGTTGCAACTAGCCCCTGAAGATAATGTTTGCTATGTACCTCCCTCTACTGTCACAGAGAACAAGACCCATTATAAAAAAAAACTTGTAATAACACATCTATTGCCTAGCCCCAAACTTAGCACTAAGCTTGTACGATGTATGCTAGGTTATATGGACTATGGTCTTATTTAGAGATTCTTATAAACATCCATCACTCGAGTACAAATGCCGATGTTCTTGGTTTTGTAGCCAGGATCTCTGACCACTGACACCTTAGTATCGGAATCTGTATTTACACCCGATTGAGAGATTCTATTTCAGAATCTCGAAGTTTTTCTCTCGAAGAACTGAAGCAGTATTTAACTACCAATTGTTACGAGAATTATGACGTCTTTACAATCAATACGTGAACGTCTGGGTGCACTATGCGTAAATCGTCAATAATGCAAACACCTACGTCAAAAGCGGTACGAAGCTATTTATGTCCATACACGGCCTCCGGTATTGTTTACAAATAATTAATTGTCGAATGCAACTGTGACTGTTAATATTGGCATAATAAATGCTATGCCATATTGTATCCAGATAAATAAATACCTTCTCAGAGCCGTTACTCACGTCACATCACACGAATTAATACTTTGTTTCAATGGTCATAACAACCAATATCGTTTATCATAGTCGTGAAATATGATAGTATTCCAGGTTGCAAAGGACAGTTCCGAACGGTCGTATATTGAGGAGTTTAAAAAGGAATTAATTTTATTCATTGGGAAATAGAGAATATATTGGCTTGGATTAGTTAAACGGTTTCAGATACGTGTTTAAGTCGTATGTATACTAGTGATGACAAGCGAACCTCACCATTGTTTTTTCAACTGTAAGGTTGAATTTCGTTTGCGGGGTTTTCGCAATATGTGTGACATATTCGGGAGGGAAGTGCAGGGGTGATACAGGGTGGCGGATTCGGTGCAACGCGTGCTGGTGAATAATGCGTCGCTAACTGGCGATTAACGTCCGGCGTCACTCGATCGCTCGTTTTTACGATATCGCCGGTCATTTTTGCTGCACTGTGACCTATACTCGTAGGTCGGTACACAATCTTTCATCTACAAACATAACATACTTACACAATATACAAATATAAAATAATACCGATTAAAAGTGGTAAATGGCCTCATCGTCGATTCAAATTAAATTCTAAGAGGTCAGACCGAAATATTTTAAATGGCTCTTTAAAAAACAACAGAAGCTTCAAGAGCAATACTTTACTCTCATCATTATCAGCATTAGCCTGTCGTAATGAAGCTGCTAGATGTGAGGGGATATGCCCGCAGTCACGCTGGATTTAAATATTCATAAGTTTCATTTATATCTGACAGACTAACTCCTATCTAATAAAACCTCCTAATTAGAAGTTAAAAAGCATCGTCTGTAACCGTATAATCGTATCGTATTATAATCAAACCACACATCATAATATACAAGCATTCGAGTGGCTACCTCAATTGGGAAACAGGATATTTGGTCAGGATTAAAGTAGATGCCACGCGGTAAATCAATGAAGCCTGTCTAGTCAGGTTAATCAAATGTATCTACTGGGGTTTAGGAATATGCAGGTAGTACTGTCGCTCTTAGAAGTGCTTCGCAGAAGCAAATAACACAATTTTAAACACCCACAAAAGGAATATAAAATCGTAAGGAAAATCCTACGTAAACATGAAACAATTATAAATATCGAAATTATTGATTCATCAACTATTTTATTATTTAATTAACATACAGAACTTCAATGCATTCATTCACCCTTCCAAAGTGGAAAAAAGTGTCCCCCCAGGCAGGTAAAGCAGCTCTATGTTTCATGGACTTTATTCCGTCTCACCTATTTACTTACTATTATAATAATAATATTTATTGTGTTCAAAATAGACAACTATTTCGAGCGCGAGTGTGTCCGGTATCAATCACAGCGCGTGTGAGCGCATTCCCCGCATAGCGCCGAGTACCTCATGGCTCAGTAGCTCGTTTGTGCCTGGCGCCAAGACACAGGGTGCAATACCTCATATTCATAAAGTATTGGGCAAGTAAATAGTTATGCTCGTCTTACTTTTATTTAACTAGAATTGTCATGAACTAAGCATTTCGAGCGCGAGTGTGTCCGGTATCAATCACAGCGCGTGTGAGCGCATTCCCCGCATAGCGCCGAGTACCTCATGGCTCAGTAGCTCGTTTGTGCCTGGCGCCAAGGCACAGGGTGCAATACCTCATATTCATAAAGTATTGGGCAAGTAAATAGTTATGCTCGTCTTACTTTTATTTAACTAGAATTGTCATGAACTAAGCATTTCGAGCGCGAGTGTGTCCGGTATCAATCACAGCGCGTGTGAGCGCATTCCCCGCATAGCGCCGAGTACGGAGTACCCCATGGCTCAGTGGCTCGTTTGTGCCCGGCGCCAAGACACAGGGTGCAATACCTCATATTCATAAAGTATTGGGCAAGTAAATAGTTATGCTCGTCTTACTTTTATTTAACTAGAATTGTCAAAAACTAAGCATTTCGAGCGCGAGTGTGTCCGGTATCAATCACAGCGCGTGTGAGCGCATTCCCCGCAAAGCGCCGAGTACGGAGTACCCCATGGCTCAGTGGCTCGATTGTTTCTCTGCGTCAAGACACAAGGTGCAATACCTCATGTTCATTGAATATTGGGCAAGTAAATAGTTATGCTCGTCTTACTTTTGTTTAACTAGAATTGTCAAAAACTAAGCATTTCGAGCGCGAGTGTGTCCGGTCCGGTATCAATCACAGCGCGTGTGAGCGCATTCCCCGCATAGCGCCGAGTACGGAGTTCCCCATGGCTCAGTGGCTCGTTTGTGTCTCTGCATCAAGACACAAGGAGCAATACCTCATGTTCAATGAATAATGTTCAGGTGAATAGTCGTGATAATGTCGTGTAATTCTTATATCTATACTAATATTATGAAGAGGAAAGGTTTGATTTTTTGTTTGTTTGTATGAATTGAATAGGCTCCGAAACTACTTGGCAGATTTGAAAAATTCTTTAACTGTTGGAAAGCTACATTCACCCAGAGTAACATAGGCTATATTTTATCCCGGTACGGGAAGTAGTTCCCCCGGGACGCGGGTGAAACCGCGTGACGGGCCGCTAGTTGATAATATAAGTGGCAATATTATTGCAATGATATAAAATATATCTATAAATAGATATAGGAACAGTGCTACCATTGTAAACCAAACTTAGGCCTAGTGACAAAGATTTAAAGAAAATTGAATCCTGTAAACATAAATTATTCACCTACAGTTTATAAATTATGAAAGTGTGTTGTGCATTAATAACAATCACTATCGCCAATAAATTGTGTTCGTTGCATTGTTTGCAATAATTCAATGCAGTCTGAGCGATCTAATGCAAACAAACAATAAAATCGCCTTGAGTAATTGAATAAATACGCGACTACGGAAGCAAGGACTCCTTTTTAAACAAATCAAAAAGAAAAAAGATTATCATCACGTTGACATTTTTCGAGCAGACAAAACGGGCCCGTAAAGAGGCATTTCGGCGACAGTGAAAAATGACACCCATCATTTCAACACCGTTTTATGGGCACAATTTCTTTCTCATAAAAATAAAAATCGGTCCGTCTTTATAAAAACATCTCTTCAATTGTCATTCATGGCGGCGCGAGGCGTATTTGTCACCCGGCGCGAATCGCGTACCAAATATAAAAATGCAATTTTAAACAAAAATCCGGCCGCCGGATTGGAACCCTCACAATAAAAAATAAATGCGTGGCAAACGACGATACATACCTAGTGGCAGAGAATTTTATTTCCACCGAAAACGCGCGGTATTTGCACTACACAACGCACGCTCAGAATAAGGTTACACGTTGCTAGGGGTATTGGGTTCAACAATCATTATTACAACTAAAATATTCCTCACACTCATCATTTTACGTGCGGCTTGTACTTTCACATATTATTATTACACAGTTAAACAAGAATCATCCTCCATCCTTTAAAACTATAATATGAACATGAAATTCAAATAAGAAGGACCCGTATTATTTAGTTAGAAAACGAAGAGATTTATTATTACTTGATTGACATTTTCAAACCCTTTCATTAGAAACAAAAGAAAAGTGAAGTGCCATAAATCATCAAATTCATTTTACGATGTTGGTTAATATCGTAGTAATTATTTTTGTTTTTTTAACAGATCTACAATTAATGATAGGTACAATTTATTGTCATATCCGAAGAGTTCTTTCCTAATACAACGCAACACATAAAATATTTACTAAAAGCACCTCCCTCACCATCCTTTTTATAGTTTAGAAAACAAATCAAACCACTAGGAGTAATAACGTATACTTTACGATATCAGATCGCGACGCGTAATATCAAATACGAATACAATCTCCAATAAATTTGGCAGGGCAAATCAAAGCGTGCCGCGGGGCGCGGGAATTTTGTATTCACTGCATCGTCAAGAAGACATCAAGTGGGTAAAGTAGCAAATATTATAATAGCATAATGGTGTCAGGTGGCGTTGTTCTGTGCTCCCTGTTTACCTACGCAAGTAGGGTTGGGACTTAAATAAAAGTATCGACATCGATGGAAGAAGTTATCGAAGAAATAATTTATGAAAATCTTGACTTTTCATATTGAGACCTAATCATCACTAATAAATCAGCAACATCACTATAAACTTAAACCCAAAAGAAGAATTGTACACATGTATCATGAAAACAAATAAAGGTAAGTTGTGATGATAATTTTCAATATTATCTGCACAGAAAACTATCATCACCGTACCAATTAATTAAAGTTCAATAAGTAAAACTACACGCATAATAATAAAACTCGCGACTTAGTTTTTAAGAAAACTTGACGTATAGTTAAATTACAACTCACAAGTATTCTGATCATGTATAATAATCATATAATTAATGTATTTTATGAGAACGTATCGATGAAACAATGATTACCTAGCCCATCACTAATGCATGTAAGTATGCATGCAAACCGCCGTCGCCGTCGGCGTGTCGACGTCGGGACGCGGAGGCCTCGCACTCCGCCGCTAGGCTCGTGACGAGAAAGCGAAGTGACGTCACAGCGCCGGATCTCGCAGATCCGACTTTTATTGCCCCTGATCGTTGTGTGCTTAGTTTTATTGCACTCCAGTGTTGAGCCGCCTCCGCCCGCATGCCAAATAAGCCCGAATATTCATATATGAAAATCTACTCCGCAAACAAACGCCCAACTCTTTTTACGACCGTCCTGAAACTATCAGAACGCGACACGATTGTTAAGCAAACATGACGGGCTTGTCACACGAATTAATTTGAAACCAGTGAAAAGCCGACGGAAACCCTAATAACGGTGATTAGCTAAAATGTACACCGGCCGTATTAAAATGGCAATTAAGAATGAAAAATGATCATTAGTCTGTTTATAATTAAAAAGCCCCACATACACATAGTGGGCCCCGACTTTGATTAATACTCCCGTGACAATCCCATGTCATGACAGGTATAACGAAATGCCCATTAATTTTGAAGCGCGCTATGACTCCAAATGTTAGGACTTTTGAATGATTGTTGGGGACAGGCTGCTTTGGGGCTAAAACAAACAATAGAATATCAATTCTGAATAAGTATTCCTGATTCATTGAAATGGAATATAATGGTAAACGATATTTTGTATAGACGAAAGAATAACCTATAAATGGCAATTTCTCACTTTTAAAAATGTATATTGTAATGTAAATGTATATCAAAAATTAATAAAATCAATCATCCATTTATTCATGCGTCGCTTACAACTATTTTTTCACAAATTAAGTGAATAACAAGAATTATTCACAAATTAAGTAACCTTCAATTTTAATTGTGTAAACAATCTAAATCTTTCTTCAAAATAAATTACCGAAAACGTCATTCATAATCAAATGAGTGGATCCTGTGTGGGATAACCCGGGATAACGGTCCCGAGCCGAGTTTAAATCGTGACAAACGAAATGTCAACTTGTAATCTATGTAATTAAGTGAGCGTCAGGGCGGGTTTACACAAGTGTCACCGGTCTGGGATACTCTGGTTGTTTGCTTTGATTGCGCTTAGTTCCGTACAAAATATAAAGTCACTAACGGCCGCCCGCGACTCCGTCCGCGTGGATTTCTTTTTTTCGAAAGTAGCCTCGAAGTAGCCTATGTTCTGTCTCAGGGTCGAAAGATTGTCTGTACCAAATTTCATCAAAATCGGTTGCGAGGTTTAAGCGGGAAAGCGTAACAGACAGACAGACAGACAGACAGACAGACAGAGTTACTTTCGCATTTATAATATTAGTTGGGATTTTTGAACTTTACAAGGAATTTCGAGACGATGAGCATTTGTTTATTTTACAGAAATAAAAACAAAACATGTGTATTACTCTCATAAGCGCGCTTTGTCAAGAAGCGTTTGCTTGGATTGATGTCTTGGCTCTATTTCAGATAGTATTTTTTCAGACATAGCCCGGGTTCACAAGTTTTATTAATCCATGGTTGGCAAGAGTTGTAAATTTAGAATAATAACATATTTATTATATACCTAATTTGTGTTATAATATTGACAGATTGATAACGATGTTAAAGGTTGCGTTTAACCCACTGTGTTAAAGATAAGACACGACATAATTATACATAATATAATGTCACGTCATCAATAATGTTTTTAATATCTAATATTGCATAATTATGCAGTCGCATTATAACGTATACTACGTCACGGAACGTAAATAAACAGACAAATTACATACATTTTTAGAAACGTTTATTTTCGTTCGCTTTCACATACCTTCGATAGCTCAGTTGGTAGAGCGGTGGACTGTAGTTGTAAATAGAATAATGGATATCCATAGGTCGCTGGTTCAAATCCGGCTCGAAGGAACTTTTTAGGCTCAATCAGTAGGATATTATTAATTTAAAGACCCTTTTTTGGCATCTGTCATCTAACGTTTCTAGTTCTGATGGATTGAAGTTATTTAAAATACTCAATAAAGACAAAATTATTAATTAATTTAAATAGCACCTAATTACTCGTCATCATGTTAACTCTTCTATCATTACCAGTATTCCCGCATTTGATTTGCTTGCTCTATTAAACTCTTTCTTCTAAAAACTAACATACTTAATTTCACACTGGCCAGCCAGCGACAAGCATTGATATTGCGAGCCAATAAAAAAAAATGCTCGTGGTTTGATTTTCAAAATGCGCTCTGACCAAGATTATACTTTATTTTTTATTTCAATGGCATTGTTCATATCTAAACATTGATGTACAAAAACCCTATATCAATGCGTCTAAATAAGCGAGTTATTGTACAACTCGCGTTTTAAAATCTCGCCTGCAGTAGAGTTTTACCCTTTCGTAAAATGCACAGACCGCACAATCGTAGTAATTGTCATAACAAAAATAATTGTATTATTATACAGACATTTGTCCCATTTCACTTTTACCTACAATGACTTTACTAATTATTATTGGCTATGGCGAATTAATTTATCTCCTATACACCAGACAGAGTCACCTGATTATAAATACGAGTGAACATTGATTGTGGAACAATGCTTTGTTAATGATCAATTCGTGTGTTTAGGTGCTATGGTATTAGGCAGTGAATGACGAACAAAATCAATGTGTATTGTGTTTGACAAAGCATAGATTATTTACTTAATATGTGTTTTTAAATTTATCTAAACATTAAAAACAAATTGTTAACGAGAACCATTCTTATCGTTTTCAAGGGACTAACTTGGTTTTTTTTTTCAAATTCCAATTCATAGATCTGAATTAAAATTATGTCCAAATTAAATTATTAAGTGTGTCTAGTTTCTCGTAATGAAATAAAATAGATACTAGTAAAGTTAAGGCGCGATGTTTAGCTTCCTTCTCACATATTATGTACAAATTGCACATTTATGAGTACTTTTAGCTGCAATGTCCCTGAATGAATATTGATAATAGTCCCTGAATATTTTTTCTGCAACAATCAACTACGCTGTGCTTTACTGAAGTTAAAAAATAAAAATGCTTATGACTGAAATATGTTTTTAAATGAAAAGTCTTTCTTAAACACCAGGCAGCTTTAAATGGGTGCAATTTGGTTAATTAGATCAAAATGAATCTTATAAACATAAGACATATAAATCATAAGTTGTAACTGAAGTCTTCCCCACACGCAACACCTACGTCAAATTATTAAGTCGACAGACGCTGTCGGGGCATCCAAGTTGGGCGACAGTTCCCGAACAATAATAGTAGTGGGAACGAAACTATTTAGCGAAGTTTGCTGCGTCAATAGAGGGCGCCACCTCGGCGGAAGGAATAATTCATTTAGCGGGAATTAACCGGCTAACTTCGCGTCTCCCGAGCGTGTGACGAGAGAACACTTTCTGTTGAGATTTGCTATTATTTTCGCTATTATTTTAAGGGAAAAACTAAGAGACGTATTTCTCTCTCGAAAACGGTTTCGGCTTAATGTTGTCAACTGAAACCTCTCATAATTGGTAGTACCCTCTCGTAAAAAGTCTATTCTTTAACTGTTTCCGACCCAAATGCTTTAAAGTAATTAACACATAGTTAAATAATAACTTCCATATAGACTATATATAGGCAATACATACTCAAATGAACTTAATTTGAGCCTTGGATACCCACAATAGTAAAAATAATTCCTTCGAGCCGGATTTGAACCAGCGACCTATGGATATCGATTTTAAATGCCAACTACAGTCCACCGCTCTACCAACTGAGCTATCGAAGGCGCAAGAGTGTCGGCGAAAGAAACTATCAAAAGTAACTCAAATGTTACGTATCCACTCAATTAAGTAACCTTAACCAGTTTAAATCGTTGCAGTGATTGCGTATACTTTTATCATAATGCAATGCTTTAGTCATTTGCAGTGATTACTCTATAACGATAACCGAAATATTCGAGTCCACATGTTATTGTTAATCAATTCACTGATACCGGTTCAAAGCATACCTAGTACCGCAATTATTTAATTAGAACGCTTTCTTGTTTCTTAATGTTGGTACTAGGTACTTATACCAAAAATAAGTGTCTTTTAATTTCTGTTCTAGATGGCAAGCAAAGCCTACCCGATAGAAAACAGTCAGAGCCATTCTAAATATTAAACGCATTTAATACCAGTCTTCCGTCAGTACATTATGCCGTGTGGCAACACAATACAACTGTTTCCCGTGGGATCATAATGTTTTCCTGAGATAAAAAGAAATCTAATGTATATCCTTTGCTGTAAAAAATATAAACTTTATTTCTTATTACAGAACCTATTTTTTACAGAAAATATCCTCTTTGATTGCTCAACAAAAAGCGCTCTCAACCTAGCAACCCTATCAGAGTATCTTCCAATCTCACATGTCATAGCCGCCTAGGATATAAATCGGCTTACTTCGCTCCTTATACCATCGCCAATTAATATGATAATACGCACAGACAAGGGTGCATGTGCAACGATGCGCCGACGAGACGACGGCACAATTGAGGCGGTGGCAGTAAAGAAGGATCGAGTTCATTATGGTTAGGGTAAATTGTTCAGAACATGGAGCCATTACAATGATTACTATTTAGGGAACGAGGTAAATATCAAAAGTTTAGAATAATTTCTTAAGCACATTCGTTATTGATAGCCAATAATTTGAATGATTTTCAAGTTATTTGCCTTTTCTTTATAGCCTATTAAAATATAAATTCAAATGTCACTATTTTATTGGTTTAGCTTACAATTTGTTAACATGACTTCACGAGTCAATAAAACTCCAAAAATAATCAAACATAGCTGTTGTAAACTGAACTCATTTAATCGGTCTATTTATTTAATACAAATTAAATATTATTGCTGGACTAACGTACATAAAATAAAATTAATATTGTCGAGAATCCCGGCAAAGGACAAACAACTAATCATCGTAAAAAATAATAACATTTATTTATTTGTCAATGGATTAGTTTAATAATTTATAATAATTCATTGACAAATAGTGTCATACTGGATATTCGTAACGTATGAGGAGCACGCTTGATCCCGATGATATGCTCGAGTCTATTTTGAATCGCAGATGTTAATCTTGAGCTTTGGTTACGTCTATGAATTGTATGGATTAATTTTAAAAGGTGTTCTATTGTGAATAAGGGCATTCTCCCACTAACACTTAATGAATTAACCTGTATCCTGTTGGCTAAGTTACTTTCGAATTGTTAATTACTTGAGAATTTCTCCAATTGCTTTGATGATAATTAAATTGAATACTAGCGGCCGCCCGCGACTCCGTCCGCGTAGATTTCGATTTCCAATAGCCCAAAGCCTTCCTCCTAAAATGGACTATCCAACATAAAAATATTTTTTCAAATCGTACCAGTACCTAGTTCCTGAGATTAGCGCGTTCAACAAACAGACAAACAAACCAGCATACAATCAAACTCTTCAGCTTTATATATTAGTATAGATATATGTAGATATTTTTTTTAAGATTGAGAAGAACAGAGTTTATTGATCAACTACATTTAACTCATTATAACGTTCACAAAAGAACCTCAAGGTGCAGAGTTCTTATCTAGTATCGTCCTTAAAATACAGATACATGGTATGTTATAGACGGTAAGAACTCATGCAAAATCCAGACTCATTGTTTTTTGAAATATTAGTTTAGCCTGTAGCTAGTGGTAATAAAGAAGCATAAGTTAAATATCATTTCGTATTACAATCGAGCGTATATTGCGACATATTCTTCGTACGCGTACGTGTATGTAGCTGACGTCAGACTGCATTTAATGTTACATAAGACCTTTTGAAACTAGAAGGTAAGCGACGACCAATTTCGACAACTTTCATGTGCCTTCGATAGCTCAGTTGGTAGAGCGGTGGACTGTAGTTGGTGTTAAATTGGTATCCATAGGTCGCTGGTTCAAATCCGGCTCGAAGGAATATTTTTGGAGGATAACCTATCCGCTCTAATGGAAACCTGTGATCCATTCACAGGTAATAATTTAATTACCATAATATCTATATTTTTGGCAAAGTTTTTGCATATCTTATTCTATATAATAACACTAGCGGCCGCCCGCGACTCCGTCCGCGTGGATTTCTTTTTTTCGAAATATAAAGTAGCCTATGTTCTGTCTCAGTCTCAGGGTCTAAAGATTGTCTGTGCCAAATTTCATCAAAATCGGTTGCTAGGTTTAAGCGGGAAAGCGTAACAGACAGACAGACAGACAGACAGAAAGACAGAGTTACTTTCGCATTTATAATATTAGTTGGGATAGTTGGGATTTAAACAAAATGTTGATGACAGTTAAAACTACTGCACTTCTACTGCCATAGAGCCACAACGTTCTACAATAAAACCATGATTACTGTCCGTAACTGTTCAAAATTGGAACGTTTTAATTAGTTCGAGTTCGATCGATCTTTATGAAACCTACCTTTACGAATGTCAGTTGCAGTAAGACCGATAAACAGTATTATTTCATATTTAGAAATTTATTTGAATCTATGAAATCGAAGTTCGAACGATATTTACCGTTGCGCAAGCAGAACCCTGCCGCTCCACGTTGGGCGACAACTTTAAAAGACGAATGAGTTGTGCGGGATTTAGCTTAAAGTCCTTTTATAATGTTTCGGGCTATTGCATTGCGTGGTATTTTAGTATAAAAAAATAATTAGTGAAAATTATTTCAACCACTATGAGACTTGCCGCTAACAAAACCAAATGACAAAATTTATTTTTCGTTTTATCTATACTCATATAATAACGCTCAACAGTTTGTTTGTGTGAATATTTGTTGTTTGTACACGCTAATCTCAGAAAGTACTGGTTCAGATTAAAAAAATATTTTTGCGTTAAACCTAAATTTGTTAAAATACTCTCTAAATTAACTGTAGGTTTCTATCGGTCTGGTTAAACTTTTGCAACATCACAAATAATTTTTTTAAACATTTACATTACACACTTAGTATTATTTAATTATTCATGATCTTGAACTTACTTCACGACTGTGCTACCACCCCACCGCTGCAACTTTTGAAGTGGGTGTGTAGTGAGTACTACGTCACTAGATGCAATAGCATTACGATTCATTATTGCATAATTTTGCGCTCGCGTAAGTTGGACGGACTTTTTTTTTTCGCCAGCTAACATATCACCTTCGATAGCTCAGTTGGTAGAGCGGTGGACTGTAGTTGTATATATTAATTGATTGATATCCATAGGTCGCTGGTTCAAATCCGGCTCGAAGGATTTTTTATGAACGGGACGAGGATAGATTTTTGATTTCTATGAGCTACTTAACTTATAACATTTTGAAGACACAAACCAGTTTCAAAACCAAAAATCCTGTTTAGTTTTATGAACTATACGGTTATTAAGTAATTGATAGGTACTAAAATAAATTGTGTAGTAATAAAAACTGTAGAATATCTACTGCTCATTCTACTGTTTTATAAATTGCTCGTTTTTCCATGCATGGAACTCTGGAGCGAACGTGTGATATTATAATATGGCGAGAGACTACGCATCACTCATGTAAAATGACTTAAACAAAATAATGTTTTAGTTAATATATTGTATGTAATTGTTTGCTCCTGTCTTGACGCATTGGTCAACTTATATTTTTCGAGAGAGGTAGAGCTTTGCGGTATTTCCACTCGAATTAACCGCTCGTCTGGGGATGTACCTCCACCTTACAGAAGACCATAGAGCACTTCGTAACTAATGTGCTAGGTTTCTGCTGGTGAGTGAGGTCGCCAGAGCTCAGTCGGGTAATATACGGGGCTTTTAAAGGCAGGCAACATATCTGCGACCCTTGTGCGGTTGTTGATGTCCATGGGCAGCTGCGATCACTTACCTTCAGTTGACCCACTTGTTCGTTTCCCTATTATATGAGAAAAAAATTAAAGGAAATCAGGTACCACCTTCCGCTCAATGGTCAACTTGAATGAGTCTTAGTATAGACGATTAAGTAGAAAGGCACCTCTATTAGTGACCAAACCAGAATGTTAATGGTTGCATAATGCATATTATTATATTGTTAGTTGCGTTGATATATTTTTTTTCGTCAAAACTATCACACCTTCGATAGCTCAGTTGGTAGAGCGGTGGACTGTAGTTGGTATTAGTGGCTATCCATAGGTCGCTGGTTCAAATCCGGCTCGAAGGAGATTTTTTACTGTCACAAGATAGTTCTGTGTTTACAAACAAACAACCATGAACTATTACTATCTATACTAACAAATATAATAAAGCTGTAAAGTTTGTTTATTTTAAACCCAGACGAATGGTCTGAATTAAAAAAATATTGTATGGTGTAGTCCATTTGTCGAAGATGGCTCTAAGCTATATTATAACATGCGCGAAAACCGAAATCCTCAGGGACGAAGGCGCGGGCGGCCACTTGTAATTTTATAAGCTCTCTTAACTGCATAAAAATCCTAAGCCCAAAAGTATAGTAATAAAATATTGTTGTTTGTAATTTTCGGGAACAAAATTCTGTCTGTTATTTGTAAATAAAAAAAATTAAACACATACAGTGTTTTTCTAGAGCATTCGTTCTGAACATATCGATTAAATGTATTTTTGTATCAAGATCTGCAAAGTTGAGCTTTTTCCCAGACTTTAATAGATCGAGATATGGAATTATGAATATATTATAAGAATCATGACCACCTATCTGACGAGTATATCTCTTGACCGTCTTTAAATATAACAGAATTGCTCTTATCTTGCTTTGGATACAATAATTAATACAGCTGAAGAGAAAAAAAAATCGTCTCTCTGTTTTTTTCAGGGTTTTAAATAAGATGGTATAATTAAAAAATGTTGAAGCGGGTAATACCTACATGTAATGGCTGTTAAAATGACAATTTTTGAAAGGAGACTTTCTGTGCGTTACCCATACACTTAACAATAATTATAAAATTTCAACTTTCAACAGTGACAAAAATAATTCCTTCGAGCCGGATTTGAACCAGCGACCTATGGATGCCCATGATTACCAACTACAGTCCACCGCTCTACCAACTGAGCTATCGAAGGTGTTATGTGTGTTGGCTTCAACGCGATGCACTTTCGATTTCGCGCCAAGTATACTCGCAGTTTGTATGGGAGGGGGGGGGGACAAGTGAAAGGTCTGCTCTAGTTTTGCAATCAAGCATATATTATGTTGTATGACAACTACAAATAGTAATTATACTCAGTGATATCACTACTGTTCTCTTTTCAAAAGGTTCTCAAAAACACATGTACCATTATTTGTCTAAATAAGTCCATAACGTAAAATAATTGTATCTTAATTCGAAACAAAAGAATCTCGTACTAAATATCGCTACTGTTCGCTTATCGAAAGGTTCTTCTTAAACACTTGTTTGTTTGCTCTATAGTGCAAAATACTTGAATCTTAATTCCAAACAAAGGAAGTTCGAACTAAATCTATCATATCAGTCCATCATAAAGGTACTACAAATGGGATTAGTGCATATCAAAAAAGTGGCGGTGACATACTGACGGACAGACAGACAGACATGAAGAATCTACATATAAGGGTTCCATTTTTTTGCCATTTGACTACTAACCCTTAAAAAAAGAAGAATCGGTTTACTAAGCATAAGCTAACATTTTAATCGGAAACACATATTTCCTTAAATTTGCTGCCTTAACAAAGCGTTAACATGGGATTCATTTATGAGTTCATTCAAACCATGAACAATACATAATTTAATTAAACAAAACGCGCATTTATTCATTCTATCATAAACTTATTTTTTATTTAGAAGAAACATTGCAAGTAGAAAGTTTCCTACTGTTAAATTAAACATGAGCACTGATTTCTCTCTAAAACAGGTGTAGCTAACGACTTATTTAAATTAACCAATTTCTTGTAAAGAGGGACTGAGATAATATAATACTAACTAATGTGAAAAATATTACAAACTCATCTTTTTTGCACTTAATATCATGGTGATTTCGGCTAAATAAGAATTTCACAAGCGCTTTGAGAGTAGCTAATTTTATTTCTCCAAAAAAAGATGACTCTATGGTCAGAGTCCGGATTCAATTCTGATTCGAGATTATGATCACAGAATCACACTCAGCGCGTGTTATTATACTAAATACCCGTCTTTCTTGTAAAGATGCTACAATAATGGAGATCCCAGGGCCCACCCTGTAAGATATAACTATGTACTTTACATTACATCTATATCTATATACTAATATATAAAGCTGAAGAGTTTGTTTGTATGTTTGTTTATTTGTTTGAACGCGCCAATCTCAGGAACTACTGGTCCAATTTGAACAATTATTTTTGTGTTGGATAGTCCATCTGACGAGGAAGGCTTTAGGCTTTTGAAAATCGTAACCCACGCGGACGGAGTCGCGGGCGGCCGCTAGTTTAAAATGTAAATAAATGTATTAAAAAGATAAAATTACATTTAACATTTAAACTAACAATGTTTAGTACTTAATCTATTCCGCTAGCATTTATGTCTTTACAGGCAATATACCTACGTCAGTACTTAGACATTCTTGGTCGTTAGGGTCGTTCTTGGAGGGTGGACGCGGTCGGTGCGGAAGCGATATCGCAGCCCGCCGAGACATTTTCCATTCAAATTACCAGCACACTGGCATTTCCACCGCCCCTTTCACGCTAACCTATTAACACATTCGCTATACATTGCTGGTATTGCTCAGGCCCTGTGGAACTAATACCTTCTAGAAGCGCAATGTATGACGTATAGTAAATTAAAGTTGTTCGGTTGAGGGTTTTATAGTAGAGGTATTGTCTAAGCAGCAGACGACACGTCAGACGGCTTCCGGGCTATGCAAACAAATGTATGCAAAGGAAGGCCCACGTTTGGTTTTGTTTAAATGTTCATTTGAATACTGAACTGCAGTTTATAAATACATACTTCGTAGATAAGGAGAGACATTGGGTCATTTGGGAAAGAGATAAGGTGAAATATAGCAGATGGTTCACCTTTCATGCTTGTTAAGTTATCTATAAACACAAGTTGCAGATAACAGTCACAATTAGAGTCATTTAATTAATTAAAAAAGATGTAAATTGTTTGATTAAGACATCCACAAACCTACAAGTATTTTGCAATACTTCTTCTTAATATATTTGCCTACACATAGCTAAAGCCCTAAGAAAGTAACCATTCATATATATGTATGTATAATTCATATATCGTTGACCACCAACCTTCCTACCAGTTTTGAAATTATTCATCGATAAATTCAGTAGGTACTAAATGGTGATGTCATTCCAACGAGGCATTACCGGCACTGACATATTCACCTCATTACAGTGATATTTCAAAGGTAACCAGTTACGATGAAACATTCAAGGGAAATTGACAGCAATCATACAAAGGGCACCCTTCATAGATCAAACGCGGGCCGTCGAATAATTCAGGGCCGGCCCAACACTTAGCATAAGGTCAAACTGACATTTCGTACAACATTTACGTCGGCGCCAATTCATAAGCCGCGAGGGAAACGTCACGCAACAGAAACACTAGTGATGGGACGATATCGACTAATCATTGTCATCATCAGTCATTGCCATCAAGATTTTAAGGCGATCAAATCTGAAAAAAGGCAGGGAAATCTACACTAACTCTATATCAATTTTCTTCACACAATGTATGCAAGAATATTGGTCAACAAACGTAAATGAGATCATACGCACATTATTACCTTAACGGTTGAAAACATTGAAAAATGTCTCTTTATTATAAAGCATCTCTATCTCAAATTACATATTTGTACATATTCCTGATGGTAGGATAAACTAAGATACGATAAGGGATAAGAGACTAGACTTAATTGCTATGCTATTCTATTCTAAATGGTTTATGCCAAACGCCTATGTCATTCATCTTACAAATTAATTATCGATACCTTTACATCTCTTCAACCCTCCTCCTTAGCATAAACAGAAGGGTACAAGTACTTCAGTCGGGATTGCCCTGTCAAAGCCTCCACTAAAATATTAATGCCAAAGTTGGAAAGAATGCCTGATTTAATTATTACAGTAATTTGAAACTGCCCCTTGACATGAAACGGATTTTTGTTAGTACCTGCCACTGCAATGGGGTGTGTAATTAATTAGCATGCTCTGTTTAATCATGGAACTTTTAAACGGAATCGTAAAATTCGATAGTTGTTACTACATTTTGTAGTGCTTTTAACCAGTATATTTAAATGGAATTTGTGAAATTAACGTTGTGGATTTTTGTGACAAATACGAGCTTATTGAAACTTATTTAAATGCTATGTAATATTTATAACACATTTAGGTTTCCATGCTAGCGTAGGCACTTAGTATTCAAATTGCACGTTGCGTAGATTTATTTCCAGGAAAGAAAATATTGTACAACCTAATTTGACGACCTAACCAACTGATCACTACTACAACAAGTTCGAGGAAACAATCCCCATTGCATTTGGCCTTTATGAAATAAACTGTCGGTACCATCAACCTACCTGCATGTCGTAACAATCGACAAAATATTTTAATATTTATTTTCGCTTACGGAACTCGGCCAGTTTAATCAATATCCTGATAAACTGAGATAAAGGGGCATTCACACAAAAAACTGGCAACACGGAACGCTTTATGAAAAAAACTTTATCAAAAAATAGCATTCCCCACTAGTAGCATGACTTTGATATTTTCGACGGTATTAATTAAAAAATTATAAAGCTTCCCTCCGTGCCCGCAGCTATTGTTCGCCCCACAAAGCATTTACATCGCGGAAAAAGATAAATATGAGAGACTCAGGTAATTGCGCCCGCTTTTATTGAGCTGTTGTTTGACTTCAATGGCTTTATTGTATCCCTGTTTTATTTAAACAGAACGATTTGTGGAAACGTGCTGTTCGAACTACGACAAAAATATTGTTTGGCTTCGACTGGGCGCGGATAATTGTCGCATTTCAAATTTAAGATGGCGCCAAAGCGCAAGAAATACTTTTTTAATAATATTTACCAATGGTTTTTTTCCGCAGAAAGATCAGGCGCATGACCAAATATTTATCCGATACATATTGCTGGTGTACTACACAATACTAGGTACGACCAGTGAACTGAGTTTCCGAACAGTAAAATCAGTCACTTCGGTCACAGCCGGCATTAACCAGAATTCCTTAGGCATTCACAACAACAATGCATCCAATGAATTTTCGCGTAACCTTATCTCTCACCTTACCGATATAGGTACTCGAATGCGAATTAGACGTCTACCCGCAAACGACATGGACGTATAATTTTTTCGAATATACTTCTCGTAACAGTTCACGTCCAATGAATCTTCGCAACACCTTATCTCTTACCTACCGATATAGCAAACGTTAACCCCACGGGTTTGTCTATGCGAATTAGACCTCCAGTAAGCGACAGCGACGTATTAATATTCATAATCGGCGCTCCTCGCGTTACTGGCGGCAATGTTAATTCAATTTGACAAATTCTTGCTCAGGAATTGCCGCGTTCTGTTATGATTATGACGTGAGGATGGAGTTTAGTTAAAGCTATGGCGTTAGCTTAGTGGAAGATAAAGCGATAGTAACTAGTAAAGTTAGGTATCTTTAGATTTACGAGTATGAAAGTCTGCGAGGAATTACCAAAATACGTCGATTTATATCCATGTTAAATACTAGTACTCCTAATACTGCCAAAGTTATAAAATAATAGTTTCCCGAATAAGGAGAAGAACAGTTATTATGACATGTTTCTTTTTTAATTTCAATTCTATAATTTATTAAATAAGTAGATTTAATGAACCAGTTAATTAATGGTTTTAGAAATGCGCATATAAATCATTTCAAGACCTAGAAAACAACATAAAAGCATGATTTGTATACAAAAATATACACTTTACAATTTTCTGAGGTAGTACTGTGAGTACTAAGTAATGAAAAGAAATGTTTATTACCCACAATCGCAACATGATCCGAGAGTACAAAAATCCAACCCATCCTCGTGGGTAAGAAGCAGTAAATCTAAAACCAAACAGTGTAGCACAGTATACTTAACATAAACAGAAAACTGACTTTTAAAAAAAAATTAAACCGACTTCAAAAAAATCGTGAACACAAAAATAAACTAAAATTTAAAAAATAATTCCTAATATCTATTACCTAATACTATAATTTTCCTAAACTACTCAAAGTAATCTTAAACAAACTAACTGAAGTCGGTGCTTTTTCTCTTCTGTTTTTTTGGGCAGGCACCGACTTCAGTTAGTTTGTTTAAGATTACTTTGAGTAGTTTAGGAAAATTATAGTATTAGGTAATAGATATTAGGAATTATTTTTTACGTTTTAGTTTATTTTTGTGTTCACGATTTTTTTGAGTCGGTTTAATTTTTTTTCAAAAGTCAGTTTATTTCATGATTTTTAGTTGTGTTAAAGCGTTGTGAACTTAATTATTAATAGGAACTTAGTTGTTGTTAAAAGTAAATGAGAGTGTGGATAAATTACTTGTTCTCGCGAGAAGGCCCAGCGAGACATCTCGGCGAGATTTCTCGCCGTGGGTCTGGATGTAATATACACAAGTATCACGTTAGCCCTATATACATTCGATCGACCAATTGCAGTTCTGCCTTCCAACTCCTAACCGTTAAGGAGTACTGTAGCTTCATCATCAGCACAGTAGCATCAGATGTTGATTCAATCACACCTCACAAGCAACATTTAAGCCCTACATACTACTAAATAGTTTCCATCGACCAATTGCAGTTCTGCCTTCCAACTCCTAACCGCTAAGGAGTACTGTAGCATCATCATCAGGACAGCAGCATCAAATTTTGACACCCTGAAGCATATACCTGAGTAAGACATGATTAACGTAACAAAAACACCATACGAGCATACAATTTTCGGTGGTTGCCCTCGATTTCTCCTGGATTCCATCATCAGATCCTGGACTGGTGAAAATGGGACCACCTCAGAACTGAACTCTATCAAACGAAAAAAAAATATTTGAAGAATAAAAAAAAAAAATATATACACACAGACGAATTGAGAACCTCCTCCTTTTTTGAAGTCGGTTAAAAAGCGTACAAGTTTAAACGTGGTTAAGCCATAATAATGACATTGTGGGCATTTAGGCTACTTAGTCAAATCATCATTATATTGTCGATTGTTTTTTTGTCAGTATTTTTATGGAAATTTGCTTGGTTACGCAGTACGAGTACACATTTGTTATGGTTTATTACCTATTTTATTTTTCATTCAACGTTTTGAATCCCGCAAATATTTCAAGTATTAGATAGTCGCTTGATATGTTACCTATTATTACATTGCATTGCACTCTACGTATTTCACTGACGCAAGTCATCAACTGTGCCGGCGGTGTGACTTGCGTTTCGGCGGGACCACAAACTCTAATTGCCCTGAAACAAAGGCGCATTATTTTTATCCGTTTTGTGCTCAATCATAATTATCCGCCGCCCCTGGGAAGCATTGTTCCGGAAAATCATCATCCACCTTTTACCTTCCTCTGACGCGAAGAAAATATTTACCTTTGGGATTTGGGTTAATAAAATGAAAGAGATAGGAGCGTGATGACCTATTTAAACGATGAAGATAAATACAACAGCGTTCCAATGATTATGTAGATAATGTTTGTCGCCTGGTCTAATAATAATAATAAATAATGAATAAACTTAATGAATAAAAACTAATTGCTGTTCGTTGGTCTCGCTTAAACTCAAAAGCAGATGAACAAATTTGACTTATTTTGGTCTTAAAAAAAAACGGTCGTCTAGCGAAGGTTAACAATAAGAAAATATGGAAAAGCTTCGAAAAAAGCTTACACAAAACGACAACTTCATTTTCTCACACAAACTATCCTAGACTGACAGTGATACGAAGTTTACCGGGTCATCTAGTACTAAATAATTTTGGAAAATTAATATTTTCTTAAACTTTTCATTCTAATATGGGACGACAAACCGGGAAAAGTCGTTTAATGTGCTACCATACAGTATCTTATCTTAAAATTTTTGATCCGGTAGTTTAAGGAATACATGCTTTCACGTTATTGCAGCAATGTAGCTCTAGAGTTTTCTATGAATGCATTTTCACCAGCGCTACTTACTAACTAACCCGTCGTAATCTTAAAATATCCTACCAAATATCTAAATCATCAGATATTTGATCATAATTATTACATTTAAAAACAGAGTTTAAAATGTATCTGCGAACACAATCCGCTCGTCGTTAAAGCCTCTTGGCAGCTAAGCAGCCAAGTTTACACGCCACTAACTCAGCCGATTTAAATCCGGCCGCTTCGATCCTATTCCCGCTAAGATAAAGCCATAATTAAGGGCCTTAGCGATCGATTAACTAAAGCCGAGTTTAAACAGAAGCTAACTCCGGCAGAAAGGACTACTCCGCCGTGAAATGGCATTAGGTTTTCGCGCGCGTTTTATGCGCTTCCATAAAGGGGAGTATTTAGGGAGGATTTTTAATGGATTTTATAGGTTATTTTTTGTACTAGATTTTGGTAAGAATATTTTGGTATTTGTTTACATACCGACTCTAAGTATAGGTACTCTTAATTGTTTTGTGGTAGGTACTTCCACGAATGGTTTTATAAAATAAACTATTAATATGCTTATTTTCTCTCAGGTACCTATTACAAACACTTCTAATTTATTCGCATATTTTTTCAAAATATTATCTGTAGCGCTGCTTATTCAAACATTAGATCAGTTGAATATTTGAAAACGCCTCCATGTAAGTATAAGAAACTTGTACGAATATCATAATCGGGATTATCATAAAAATTTGGCGAAGTCTTGGTATTCTTTCTGACAGCAACATTTCCTCGGCATACAAAATTCATACCATGACCGTAGGAAATTTTGTGGATGTGGAGAAACTTTAAAACTTTACCCTAACTCCATCCCTGGCATCCATCCGAGAGTTGCTAAGAAAGGAAGACGGGCGTCGAATTAATGGCGGATTGACTTAATTACACCCTCGTAAATTAGCGAAAGTATTTTTGATTGATACCGTTTTAAAGGATTTGTCCATTCACGCCCCGCAGTTGTTTTAAGGGATTTTTAAAACAATGTCTTGGAAGATATTGTTGTCGATAGATCCCTTTATAAGTAAGGATGTGCTTAAAGAAATTTACCAGTATATACAGATTGATCTTTACCTAAGATACTTTTGCGTTAAACTACATTCATATTCCTACATATTTTTTTGTTAATATAAAGAACAACTATATAAAAATTATGAAAGTTCCTGAACATAAAACATATATTCCTATTCAACACTTACTACTCATAATAATTGTATATAATCTCATTTGATTTTATCCATTTCCCTTATATTGTCATTGAATTGAATTATAAAACAAACAGCGCAATCGGGAATACCTAACCGACCCTTTTAAGTCCGATTAATCGATAACAAAGAAGCCCATCAAATCAATTACCTTCCGAATCCGGAGAGGCAATCTCCATGAGGCCGCTAATAACGCTAATTTCGGTCCATTGTGTAATAAAATTTTATCAAACACCGGCCGCAGTGGACAATATTGCCCCTTCGGTCGGACCGCAAATGGATGAGAGTAAATGCTCGATAATAGACGCGGTACGGTGCGGTGCGGTAAAATGCTTTAGTGTATGAATTATGTGTTTTTACAGGTGCTTAATATTGAATATTTTTCTTAATGTGTCTATTAAATAAAGAATTTAAAGGTTGAGCAGAATAAATAAAATCCTTATACACCTAGCAAACAGACTGAGCCCAGCTTATACTGTAGGCACTAACAACAGATATTGCTATGTCAGACGCTTAGGTAGCACGGAGTGGTTGTGATTGGCTGAAACTCCACTTAGTGCATTCCAAACAAATGCTGGCAGGGTATTTATAATCAACATAAGCGTTTTATTTTCATATATTTGTGGCGTTCCAATTGCCTCTTTTTTTGGAATTTACCCCTTTAACCTGCAAGTAAAACTGCCGCGTTGTTTACTAAGTTTCACCAGAATGAAAACTATAATTTCCCGTCGACCGATAGCATTTCCTAGAGCCACAAGTCCGACCAATAATTACGGAGCAGGATAATTGCGCTCTCAAATGACGTGGCACAAAAATTAAACCGAACCGTTTCATTTTAAATATGATTTCAATCGGCCGCGCCGGAGCACGCGTACATTTTCGACAAAATGAAATTAAGTACGCGGTAATCAAATTTGATGCTTGACAAAAAGGTGGTGCGGTTAATAGTTTCGAGTAAATTACGGAGTCGATATATCCAAATTACTTTACCAAGTTCTTTAACACTGCACAACATTTTAAATATCAACTACGGCACGAATGACTACAAAAACAAACTACAAACAGTCCTTTATTTTTACAATTCCGGCCAGATTCTTTAATAAACCACTACACCGAAGAGAAGAATTAAGGTGCACGTTTTAAAAATAAAAACCACTTCAAAGCCACATTTAACTCAATAAACAAAAGAAAGCGTAACCGCAAATAGCGATAAGGCGGCGTGCACACGAGCAACAAACGACACCGCATGAAGTCACACCAAAGGGCCGTAACATTTTACAGCCGCAATCGACGACCGCGAGATAGCACCCCCGCCAACAATTAAAGGGAACAAATAAACCCCTGCCTTTCCGCCACTCCTTTACCTCTGTTAATAAGGATGTTTGGGTTTGTATAATCTTGTCACAATTTCTGGTTTAAACTGCCTCTCGGAAAGATTTTGAGATTACCCTTTGAGAAAAATACCATTGACGCGGTTCTGTTAAGCCGTTGTACAATAACGGAGTGTCTATTCTACAATCTTTTTTGAACGACACTTCATCCTTTTGTTTGTTTGTGTCATTTTTATTTTTATTTCGGTGTTTGTTAGTTCAATTCTTCTGTGACAGACTCAGGAAAGAAAAAGCTTTTATAAAAATTTAAAGAAAATGTAACGTCATTAAAATGTGTAATTCACTTTTGGAGGCATCTGGGTCGTGCTAAAAAATTACTAGAGAAATCAGTGCCACCTTTGATCTATAAAAACGAATAATGCTTGAGTTTAAATAAAAGAACTAACCATACAATAAAATACTCTTTACCCAACAAAGTCCGACCATTCCATCTGACAGTTTCCAAATTCAAAGCATATCCAGAAACACATAAAAAAGGCTTCGTAACGAAGTATTCCGCGCGAGCGAATACTTTGTGATGTCACGTGCTATGCACACTTCACACTAGTGCGTGAGAGCGGCCGGGAACGCGGAAACTAAATTATTCAAAATAGGAACGATACGTGTTTATGGTATTTGGACGTGGTGTCGTTTTTATACTTGGTGGGATTTACTTTTTTATAAAAATATTACACATACACACGAATTGAGAACCTCCTCCTTTTTTGAAGTCGGTTAAAAATAGCTGTTCATATTACTTTTAGTGTTCATCTGTCTTGGTTTACGACTTGTAGGTAAACTATTCAGCCTCAATCACAGGTTACTTTATTTCATTTCTATGTCAGGAATAAGATTCACGATTTGATTGATACACTAATTAAATTTCTATTTTCTCTTCTTCGACTTGAATGATCTATTTTAGTTAGTGTTTTTAGTTTATATCCTGAAAATCATAGTATCTGTCTAGTAACGGCTAAAGCTGCGTGACTAATACATATTTTTAATTTTTTTTTTAATATTTTTACAGTTATTTAAATAAAATTCAAACTATGCTATGGTTTGAATAGTTTAAATTAAGTTACCCGCCTCAGGTTTCAAGTACGTCAGAATATAAAGCGATATATTCGGGATATCGGCGTGACGGGCTTTGTGAAAAACGCTGCTTCCTGCGCTCGATAGAGTATCACGCGTGCCTCTCATAGCTGTGTGCTAGGGACGGGTATTGCAGAAAGTTGACATATCGATACAGATATATGATCAAAGTTTCAAAAACTCATATCCCATCTGAACGGCACATTTATACAGTATATTCTACGTACGTACATACACACATACTTTACAATAGGAACTTTGTTAAACGAAAATGTAAAAAATCTTTCGACATTCGAGCATATTATTAAGATCACTTGTTGACTGCTGATGTGTGTGTTTTCTCTACTTTGAAACACATGAGCGTGGTAACAATTCAAATGGAAGGCCTTCGGGCAGGAGTTGTGTACTGTAACGCATAACCGTTTAGGGCCAAGGCTGTTATATTACAGTTGTAAGGGTTGGCATTTAGGCACTTCACTTCTATCTCAATCCTCCACACAGGAGACAAACTTTCACAGCAGTCCTTTAGAAGCCAACTTTACACCGGTTCCTCATTATCAATCGGAAAGTGAGTGTGTTTGTTTGTTCCGCTTTCACGCGGTAACTACTAAATCGATTGCTTTGAAGGCAGACGTGAAGTTAGAAGTCTGGATTAAATAATAGGGTACTTTTTATCATGGAAAAAAAAATGTTCCCGCAGGAAAACAAGAATATTGTTTGCAATATAATCGAAAACCACGCGGTCGAAGCCGCGGGCGGGAAGCTAGTTGAAATAAAAATAATAAATCCCCAAAAAATTCAACACTCGCCACATCACTAGAGCGAATAAAATCGCATAGGATCGTCAATAGTAGGCGTTGTTTGCGTGACAAACAGGTCGTTTCTGCGTGGGATCCCGCGGCCGCGTTCAATTCTGAATTGAGGTTTTTTGAAAACGGAAAATATTCAAGCTCAGTTGAAGCTGAAAGGCAAGCTACGCATCTGGTGACATCTGTGGGGTGTGGTAGTTGTCCCGGAGGGGATCATTTACAAATTAGGTGTTCTAGCTCGTTTGATATAATAAAAAAAACTCAGATTTGGAAATCAAGAACTCAAGCTGGCTTTATGACAATGTTTTTTTTCAAGTGAACTACTAATAACAATCCTTTTATCCTTAAAACTAAAATTATGATAATAACTTTTTTTAAATTTAATTATTGTAATTACATAACAAAACAAACGGTATTTTTCTGAGAACTCAACCAGTAATTAAATTAAGAATAAAAACATAGTATAACTTTTTGAAAAAAAGGGACTTTAAAATAATACATTGTTCAGTATATACAGTGTTCCCAACGAAGGTTCGGCAAAAAATCTATATTTATTTGAGTTTTGATTTGTATGGTCGGATATCTGCAAATTGTCGGAATATTTCGCTGTTTGAGTTTCATGCATCACGTATCGACAGATGTACGAAAATAAAGGACTTTTGTGTTTCTCTCAGGTTTCAAATGCCATGAACACACGTGGTTATTCTGGCTCGCGTAGTTCAATTAAAACGGTTGTAACACAAGCCTCACTAATTGCGGATTGATTTGAGACCTGCACTGAATGAAACTGAAATATTTTACAATAAAAACTAGAATTTTTACATGCCATATAGAAATGTGAAGCTAAGGTGATAAAACCGATTAGAACCGATTTTTTAGAGTATTTGTAGGTAATCAAGCAAAGTCGTCCTTTCTACCACAATAAACCAAACCAGGTGTAATTAATTCCTTTCAAATGATTTAAAGTATAGGTACCTAACTCAAATATTGACTAAACAGAACTAAGGGGGTTTCCGCTGTTTTACAAAAATCGTGCTCTCAAGCAGTATTAAGGTTATGTTCAGTCAATAGCAACTACAATACTATGCGAAATTTAAAAATCGAAATATACCTTGCCTATGTCCGCATACATTATTTTTTAAAACGTCGTAGATCCGCCCCTATAATTTGACACCATGTCTCTTGCAAACGTCGCTTCTTATTACCCAGATTACCTCCATGCAAGGCATACGAACAATTACACCGGGCATTAGTCTCGCACCACAAAAACATCTTCAGCAACCATCCAACAAAAACAAACGTGAGGATTTACGGAACGGCGATAATTTGTCAGGTGGGAGGCGGCAAAGATTACGACGAAGTCAGAAAGGGCAATAAGATTTTGGATTAGAATGAAGAAGAAGTTAGATGGGAAGTTACTGAAACTAAGGTTGAGATTTTGGAAAGCATGAGTAAAGGTCTACGGATTAGCCGAAGTGCCGAGCGTTTGGAGAGGCAAACAGTGGACTGCGAGAAACTAATTATGGTAAGCATTATCAAATGTAAAAACAATAAATATTGGACTTAAACTGAAATGGCTTGTAAAATATTGGAAACTCTTTTTGTTTTTGTTAAACATTTCGGATATAATTTATGATAGTAGTCGAAATTCCTAAAACTTAATTCCAAGCTCCAAATTTATATACAAACTAGCGGGCGCCCGCGACTTCGTCCGCGTGGATTTTGGTTTCTATATCAACTTTTTTTCCCGTTAGGGGTGGATTTTTGAAATAATCTTTGAAAGGGAATGCCTACGTCATATTATCTTTATGAATGCAAAGTCTCAGCCCGATCGGTTAAAAATGACAAAGTTTCACACTAAAGTTCATCCCCTATTTTACCCCCTTGGGGGTTGGAATTTATTATTCTCATTAATTAGGCGATACCTACGTCATAGTAGCTTTATCAGCTTTATGAATGCAAAGTCACAAACCGATCGGTTAAAAAATGACAAAGTTTCATACTAACGTTCATCCCCTATTTTACACCCTTGGGGGTTGGAATTGTATCAATACGATTGCTTAAGCGATGCCTACGTCATAATAGCTTTATGTATGCAAAGTCTCAGCCCGATTGGTTTAAAATTGACAAAGTTTCATACTAAAGTTCATCCCCTATTTTACCCCCTTGGAGGTTAGAATTTATCAATATGATTGCTTAGGCGATGCCTACGTCAAAGTAGCTTTATGTATGCAAAATATTCGCCCGATAGGTTTAAAATTGACAAAGTTTCATACTACCGTTCATCCCCTATTTTACCCCCTTGGGGGTTAGAATTTATCAATCTCATTAATTAGGCGATGCCTACGTCATAGAAGCTTTATGAACGCAAAGTCTCAAGCCGATCGGTTAAAAAATTACAAAGTTTCATACTAACGTTCATCCCCTATTTTACCCCCTTGGGGGTTAGAATTTATCAATATGTTTGCATAGACGATGCCTACGCCATAGTAGCTTTATGTATGTTAAATATCAGCCCGATAGGTTTAAAATTGACAAAGTTTCATACTACCGTTCATCCCCTTTTTTACCCCCTTGGGGGTTAAATTAATCAAAATCCTTTCTTAGCGGATGCCTACGTCATAACATCTACCTGCATACCAAATTTCAGCCAGATCTGTCCAGTGGTTTGGGCTGTGCGTTGATAGATCACTATGTAATCAGTCAGTCAGTCAGCAATCAGTCAGTCACCTTTGAGTTTTATAGATATAGATATATAAAGCTGAAGAGTTTGTTGGTCTGTTTGAACGCGCTAACCTCAGGAACTGGTCCGATTTGTTTTTTTTTGTGTTGGATAGTCTATTTGACGAGGAAGGCTTTAGGCTATTAGAAATCGAAATCCACGCGGACGGAGTCGCGGGCGGCCGCTAGTACATAGTACAAATATTGAAGACGAACAGTCCAAAAAGGTCTCGTCTCATCTTTGCCTCTGCTCGTGGGAACAATCCACGCCGCGTTCGCTCACCGGCCGCTAACGTCTTCTTCAGGGGGGATGAAATATCTAAACGCAACTCTCTTAATGGCTCTCATTTATTTCCACCCGAATCTCGCACTGAGCGCCTGTAATTATTGCGTTTCCAGTAGGGTTATTAAGTTTTGCTTCGGTTAAAATGAGAAATGGCCGCATTTATTCGATGCTCGACTTGATATCCTTTTACCGGGAAGGGTTGAAAATTTAATTTCAGATGATGGTATTATGATGTTATTAATTTAATTGTCGCGCGGTGTGGCGTTGGTTGAGTTTTAGGTTTACGTCAATCATAAAGAAATGTAACGGTAGGTATTACCCCTACGCTCGCGCGCTATTATTAAGCTCCGTAGGGACACAAATAATACAATATTGGCGATTACGTACAAACGGTTCCGTAATTACTGCTCCAATCTTATTAAAAAACTCAAGCGCTGTTACTACAGTGATCAAATCAAAGATTCAGTAACTAATCCGCGCAAATTCTGGAGTACAGTAAATGAGATCACCCAGTATAAACCACCCAAGACTACTAATGTAGCATTGTTGGATCTAAAACCATCACCAGAGGAATCAGTTAATAGCGTTAACAACTTCTTCGCTAGTATAGGTGCAAACCTAGCGGACGTCATTGCCAAACAATCGGGACAAAACAGTTATGGTTCTGCTCCCTTAATAAGGGGGCTGAAAATCTGTTCGTCATTTGTTCTGTTCGATACAGACGTCAGAGAAGTTGAGTCCACTTTGCTTAGCCTCGATTCAGCAAGCGCTCCGGGTTGGGACGGTATCAGCACTGCATTCCTTAAATATGCAAAGGACTTCGCTGTTCCCCAAATTTGCACACTTGTAAACCTTTGTTTCACTGCTGGCATTTTTCCCGACTCACTAAAAAAGTCCATTGTAACTCCAGTGTATAAGAGTGGGTGCAGGGCTGATGTGGGCAACTACAGACCTATTTCCGTCCTTTCTTCAATCTCCAAAATCGTGGAAAAACTTTTAAACAGAAGACTAACTGAGTACTTAGATACATTTAATATAATTTCTAACTCACAGTATGGTTTTAGAAGAGGACTTTCAACACAGAATGCCATTATAGATCTTATCAGCACTATAACTAAAAACGTTGACAAGGGTGACAAAAGTCTCACTGTCTTTATAGATCTGAAGAAAGCATTCGACACAGTCTCTGTGCCCATTCTTCTACACAGGTTGGAGAGCATAGGCGTGAGGGGTACTCCACTCTTGCTTTTTGCTAGCTATCTCCAAAATAGGACACAGGAAGTGAAGATAGACTCTTTCCACAGTGATAAAGTGAACATTACATTCGGAGTTCCGCAGGGAAGCGTTCTTGGCCCGACTCTCTTTTTAATATACATCAATGAGCTATGTAACTTGCAAGATGTCGGTGGAAGGATATTTTCCTATGCGGACGATACTGCCATCGTATTCACTGATCGAACTTGGGACGCGGTCCGAGCGCGCGCTGAGAGAGGTTTATATATAATTTCAAACTGGCTCAAAGAAAACTTGCTAACGCTTAACCTACTTAAAACGAATTATATCTGTTTCACCCCTTCTGTAAGATCTCAACCAAACGACAGCTTTCAAATTAAAATTCATACCTGTCGAAGCCCTAAATATACAGAATCAAACTGCACTTGTCCTGATATTGACAGAGTTGATCATTGTAGGTATCTTGGCATAATTTTAGACCAACGACTTAGCTGGCATCCGCACATAGAACTTCTCATAGGTAGAACAAGAAAGCTCATCTGGGTCTTCAAGTCCCTAAGACAGCTAATGTCGGATAAACTGAAAACCAAAATCTATTTAGCCCTTGCCCAATCAATTCTTACCTACTGTATCTCTGTGTGGGGTGGCTCCGACAAGACACGGATGCTTGGCTTGGAGAGAGCACAGCGTTCTCTTTTAAAGGTAATATACTCCAAACCTTACCGATTTCCTACTGATTCATTGTATAGATTTAGTGGCCTCCTCACTGTCAGAAAACTGTACATTCTTAACGTGGTTTTACTTTATCATAAATCGCTAACATACGCTGACCAAACCCACAAGAGGAGAAAGAATAAGATTGCTCCTGCCGCTGTTACACATACAGCGTTCGCTAGGAGGCAATACACAAGCCAGTCTGTTCATATTTACAATAAAATTAATAGTATACTACAAATATACCCAATGAAAACGTTTGCTTGCAAGAAAAACCTTATCTCATGGTTAAGCTCACTCTGCTATGATGAAGTGGAAGATATACTTAAAAGAGTTACTTAAAATAGGTACAAATTAGGGGTAGGACCTGTATGTGAACATTCAGTTCTGATCCCAAGGAACATAATCCGTAGGGCATACAGGGTTAACAGGACCTACTCACTAATAAACAACCAAAAGCACATACACCCATATGAACATACAATCGCACAAGCATACACATAAGCAAAAGATCATACACACACACACACACACACACACACACACACACACACACACAAATACACACACTCACTCTCACACTCACACATTCTTTGCCTAACTAGGTATTAAAATTAAATCTATAATCTTAGATAGCCGTAAGGGAAGTTGCGAGTCATACCCCACACAAGTGTCTTAGACAACTTACTGGGTAGTCTCGGCCACAGTTTGTAACAATGATTATAGAAATAAATGATTTTTATTTATTTATTATTTATTATTTATAGAAACAGAACAAACATACATTACTGTCGTTTGATAAAGAAGGCCAAATGTAAAGCCTTTTTTACTTCCTTTTAGACAAAGCTACAACAAAGAAAATTATGTTGTCATAAGTTCGCGTAGAAATAACTGCATCCTATTGCTGTGAGAATAACATCTTAACAACTGCTAAAATAGACTAAAATTAGAAAGAAATAAAGAAATCGTTTATTGAGTGTAAACATGAGTACAAACAGATTCATCTATCTTGTCGTCGATAATCGTCAAGATGAACCTTCTCAAAGACCTGATAAAGCTGGCAATCAATTGTTCGCCAACAGATAAGTTGGGAAGATTAGATCGGACAAATCGCCTCTAATTGTGCACCCTAATCCTTATCGATACTTTGCAAAGATATATCCCCTTCTTAGAGAAAACCGTGCAATGAATCTTGAATGATTTAGCCGATGTGAAAAAGATAAATGCTTTGGAAATGTGCTATAAGTATACCGTTGACTCGATTTCCGGATTATATAGTTTTAAATAAATGTAATAACTATCAATGCTAATTACTCATTTATTGTGTTTGGGTCGGAAACATCCTATTTTTAATTTTAAAATCATTAGGTATCTTGAACATTTCACTTTATTCTAGTCATCTGGTTTTACTTTGGCAATAATATAAGATATTATACATATACTAATATATAAAGCTGAATAGTTTGTTTGTTTGAACGCGCTAATCTCAGGAAGTACTGGTCCGATTTGAAAAAAAAAATTGTGTTGGATAGTCCATTTGACGAGGAAGGCTATTGAAAATCGAAATCCATGCGGACAGAGTCGCGGGCGGCCGCTAGTTTAATTATAATTAAATTCTAACAGGTAATTACTTCAACTAAGGTATACTTAAGACCATCTCAAATATCTGCTTTAATAACACATGCTCAAGCCAAGATGCTACAAATACGTCAGACACGCGATACCAAGGCATCACAAGCATTATAAGATTCCGAGCTCTCCGATCCCAACTTTAAAGTACCTTCATAACCACGTAGATAAATTCAGTGTTGCCAGGTGTAACTTTTACTTCGGACGGTTGATGTGAATAGAGGCATTGTTAGTGGTAATAAATTAAATTTCCATAAACATCATAGTGATGTTGAATAACGCACGTGATAGTATTTATGTAAACAATTGTAAAGAGACCATAATACATTTAAGCAGCCATTTACAATCTGGAATCAGGTGTACACCCCGTACCAAACTATAGAAGGAATAGAGAAACATATGCTTGCGTCCGCACTATTGAGAAATTATTTATCCGACGCACTTGGCAGGTTACACAGTATTATGGGATGCTAGCTATTATATCGATGCCTAACGGCCAAAATGGCCTAAGCGACATTTTTTGCGAAATCGACTTATATACATCATTGGAATCGCCTTTTTTTCTGCGTCGTTCTATCTTGGTTTCGTCTCTCTAGGGCGTTATTTTTGTCGCTTAAGCGGTTGGTAAATTAAGGCTCGAAGCCTTAATTTTACGTCCTAAGCGCCCAATATTTAGTGTTTTTTTTCATTCTGGTGGTTAGGAAATATAATATTTTGAAAAAGTTACTTAGACAATTTTGCTTGAAAACAATAAATAACAAAAATGTCGCTTAATACTTTCGGGCTGCAATTTTCAAATATAAGATAATATGGCGCTTAGGATTATTTGCCCTATCACATATTACTATGCATTGTGGCGCTTATCCCATTTTTTTCTCAAAATAAATGATTCAATCTATGGGTATTGGTGTCCTTGGTCGCAGACTTTCGCTGGTACAGGTTATCTGCGACACCCGGTATATTTAGTATTTCGCTAACACTAGGACTTTTTCGTCAATCACTTCTTATGTTGGCTTAATGTCGGTTAAGCAATTTTAGTAAAAATACAGATGCAATTAAGTCGCTTAGGCTAACATGATTTTTTTTGGTAAATGCAGTTACGACATTTTTGCTGTAAAAAAATAAGTCCATTTGAGCATAAGTGACTAAAAACACCCTTAGATGAATGATTTGTAATACTTTAATAAATACATTTTGAAGAGAAGTATCTTTTATATTTACACCTAAAATTTGGAATCTTAGGAAGCAAAACCCAACGACTTATGATTTTTTTTCGTAATTTTTCGTCTTTAATCCTCTCTCCTGTAAAGTTTGTGAAGTGGCGGTTAGGCCTTTTTGGCCGTTAGGCATCGATATGTAATATGCTGTAAACACCAGGGCACATTTGACTAACAAAAACTTTTTGTCTTATAATCAAACCATAGTTTAAAAACCCCAAGCTCAAGGTCAAGCAGCCGTCGTCCTTATTTAAAATCAAAATTGAAATAAATGTTTTTTTTATATTTATTTTTTAGCATGTGAAGGTACATGCTAAACATTTTTTTACCTTAACATATTTATCAATCAATCCCCCGCCTGAGATCAGATGATTTTTTAGTTGCTTATAATTTTAAAACTATAATAATTATATTTATTATCTCTATATATATACTATAAGAGCTGGCAACACTTCTCATTGTCAGGCAGAGCGCAGGGTCGGATTCAGCAGGGGCTCATATTTCGCGCGCCTCGAGCGAGCTCCTGCAAATTCCAAACTTTGTCGAGATAACACGGCGAGGCTTAGCCTTCCCGCTTGAGACTCAAATCCCTCCCTGCACGCCGCTAAGTATGCCTCCTTGTTTTGAATATGTCATCAATATTATCTTAACAATGCAGAGTTTGATTACGAAATAGCTTGAGACGTTAGTCAGACAATGACTTTGAAATTTGTCGATTCCTTGAAAGGCAATTGAAGGCACTGTAGGGCTTACTGAAATGAAATTGACCCTATGAGAGCCCAAGCTTTTATTTTAATTATCAATTAAGTTTGTTATTTGCAATGTAGCCTACAACCTTTCTTTTAAAGAGAAACATAATATTCCTCTCGGCTGGTCTATATTTATAAGTCTTAAAGAGCATAGTGATAAATATTTGATTTTTTGAAGTTTAACTGCTTTATTTGTTCTCCCTCGGATGGTAAAAAGTTTAACGCTTTTGACATAAAAGTATTTAACAAAATTAAATAAACCTTGTTTGCATTCCTATGAATTACTAGTAAAACCGCCAGTAATGTAAATCAACGTCCAAAGCTCTAATTGTAGCCAATAATCCTGTAACCACGTCCGCCCGCTTCAAAGCGGCAACTAATCACGTTTGGCGCCACAAACATTCATGTTATAGCTCGGGGCGTGTTAGCTGTTTGCCCAGGACCCTGTACTCAGGCCAGGTGAGGACCGCCTTGTGTGCAGTTTTGCTTATTAACGAAACCAACATGGCGGACGCTTGATAAGATTTCGGTTTGTCTTGCGGCTCCGTGCCTGCGGGCGGCGCGCGGGCATTTGCGTTGAGGCCACTACTGTGAAGCAAGTTGATGGGTTGATGCTCTACTTGACATCTATTAATTTAAATTATCGTAATAAATGAAAAAGACTCGAACGAGATAGGAAAAAGGGCCAATAAAGTCAAAAAAATAATAATTTATGTATTCGCCTTATACTCTTTAAAAGCATCATAGGCAGCCTGTAGTCGACATAATTATAAGAAAAAATTGTGTGCCCTTTTTTGGACCTATATTCCTATCTTGTTTGAGTCCTTCTCATAATTGTTGGTATGATTGTATTGTTAGGATCTTGAAGAGAGAAAAAATGTACATAATATTAAGTTTTAGTATGCATGTCAAGAAGTGGCGCGGCGCGGGCGTCGCAAAAACTTTTAAATGAATTTTAGTTAACTTGAGATCACCACGTTTTTCAAAACATTATTGAACACGGGACAACGTTTAAATTGTAGTTGCCGACTGAGACACATTTCCAGAGTCCATTCTTAATATTTATGGCTTTATCAGTTTAAATGTAAATTAATTAATTCTGTAAGTAGAGCCACCTTCGAGTCAAGTGTCAAGAAATTTCCGTATATCGTGTAAGGCATAACTGTGAGCTTGACACAAATCGCCCGGCTGCCTCAAATAACTAGCGACGCCGCCCATGTCTACCTCACATTCGTGTGATTATTTCAGTTGCATTGGTTATTTATCTATAGGTTATAAGATTTAAACCACTGGAGCTATGGAATATCAAAGTAAAAGTATCGATACGATACAAACGAATATTATATATGGAATATTATGTCACATGATTTCGGTCGGACTTAATACATTTGAGTATGCAACTCGTTATTTAATAGTTACAATCTAGAATTCTGAATTGCTTAATTTAGTTTAGGTACTGCCTATAAAACATGCAAAACAAAAGCCATTCAATATTTAACACAAACAAACACAAAACATTATTTTAAAAAAAATACTAAAACATATTTTAAACAAACGTAAAATTTCCTTTAGATAATAAAATCTATTAAATTAAAAACAAAAGAGTAAACACCGACTTGCTAAACTCAAAGGAAAAATTAAAATAGTTGCACAAAGCGAAGCTCAACAACACCGCAGCGTAAGAAACCTTCCAATTCCTTTGGAGTTAATAAAAAAGTACCACTTTTACTTTAATATTTTTTTTTAATCAATACTTACAGCTAAGTGAATAAGAAGCTTATTTTGATACCAAAATGAAAGACAAAGTTACTTAAGAACCGCGTACACTTGTGTTTTATCTTTCACCATACGGATTCTGCGATCTCTACCCCGCCTGCTCGGATGGTGATTTCGGGAAAACTCAGAGAGGCCTACTCGCATCCAATGTGCTCGTATGTGTCCGGAATTCCGGATACACCTATATTTAGCTTCAGTTAAGTCTTCAAACTACCCATTTGATTTCAATATGATAACGTTAAAGTATTCAAACAATGCTTAAATCAAATAATGCTCATCTAATTGCTTGTGCATTCTTACGCATTCGGATAACATCGTTATCTGTGTAGATCTATCAGATTACTATGTTCATAGTAATCTGTGTAGATCTATATTAGAATTGATTTGATTTCAGTAGTTATCTATAAATTTGACTATAAATATCAAAACAAAGCACACATTCCAAAAAGATTAGAGGGTAATCAAACAATATTTCACTATGACATCGTAATCCGCGGTTCCTACCTATCCTGATGGGGACAGTGCTCCGGAAAATTTCGATTAAAACAAAATCGGGGCGCGATCCCGCGGGGCCGGTTTATTTCATAGCAATTAGTTAGCTACAGGCAGTGGATTCGTCACGATTGAACGAGTACCCCTTTCATGTAGCGACTTTTTGACAAGGCGACACGACTGCGATTGTCAAGCATTTATAATAATAAGAGAAAGTATTTTTCATTTTGATTTTATCAAGTGTTACGCCTTTTTCAGTGTTTTTAGAGGGACGATAGAGTTTAGAACTACTTACCATACTTCAAGGACTCGGAAAGGTTACTTGACTTATTGGCGTGAATTAGGAACGTGCGTAATTGACGTCTTAATTATTCGTTGTTTTGATTTTGATATTTCGGGTGTATTATTATTATTGTAAATGTACTTACTTACTAGGTTGGCGCAGCGACCCATTGTAAGTCTTGACCTCCGGTAATTGTAAATGTCTAAAATAAGCACAAATGCGCAAATAAAAAAATCAATGTGTACTTGTTGGATGAAAGGTAAATAAATGTAAAAAAACTAACCAACTACTTCTATGGCTCAGCGACCCAAAGTGTGTCTTGTTCAATTGGTAAAAAGCTTTAATCATATTTAACACTCTGATCGTCGATTATAAAATGTACACTGAAAGTAACGAACAACTTGGTCATATAAAGTGAGTCGGTCCTCGCGACAGCGGCGCCGACTGCAGACAATAAACAGCGCTGAATGGCTCAGATAAGAGTTGCCGACTTCATTGTTCCGACCAGGCTTAGAACCTACTGGTTTAATATTCATCACGGGTAGATAAGCTTGTATAAATTGGATATTACGAGTAGAGTTTAGCTGATTTGGGAACCGGAAAGAGTTTCAGTTATCAAATCAATTAAACTCTCCACTACTCACACGGTAAGGTAGATTTTTTGTGAATTTATTGCGGCGGAGATCACTCGAGTGATGTAATGTTCTCATTCTAGCGATAAAAATATGAGTCATTTATTGAGTAATTGTGCTTTTTTTTCCGTCGATACATGTACAACTCAAGGAATAACATCTCCCATGTTATTAAAAAAATCGGCCAAACGCGAGTCGGACTCGCGCACTGAGTGTTCCGTACAAATTCTATTTTTGACGTATCAAAATAACTACTTAGTAGATTTCGTTCAAACCATTTTCATTGCTAGTTTTTGTGGTAATGTACATTATATATTAATTTTAGCTTTATCGTTCTCTTATTTTAGAAGTTAGAGGGGGGGGGGACACACATTTTTCCACTTTGGAAGGGTCTCTCACGCAAAGTATTGACTTTAGAAAAAAAATATATTAGAAACCTCAATATAATTTTTGAAGACCTATCCATGATACCCCACACGTATATGTTAAATGAAAAATTTTTTTACAAGTTTTAGTTCTAACTATGGGGACCCCCAATTTTATTTATTGTTTTTTTTATTTTCGTATGAAAACCTTGTTGCGGTTCACAGAACACATCTACTCACCAAGTTTCAACAGTACGGTACTTATAGTTACGGAAAAAAGTGGCTGTGACAGACTGGCGGACAGACAGACAGACATGACGAATCTATAAGGGTTCCGTTTTTTTGCCATTTGGCTACGGAAACCTAAAAACTAACACATACAGAAAGAAAAGCAAAGTCAAAATAATTGTCTCGAACCCACAATAAACGCAGCAGTAGATAGATATTTATTTTCATGACTCCATTGTAATAGCAATTTATAAGCAAACATAAACACACTAGATCCCTTTGAATCAAAACGACATTCATCCAGATCCGAACCCCATCTACGGTGCCCATCCTGGAATGGACCATCGAAAGTTCGTTAAAGTAATGTCACTCTATCTCGCCGCCCCCCTCGAGACAAATGAGACAGACATACATTAGACATAACGAGGGTAAAGGACGGAAAACCTCGAGATAATACCCTATAATCACAGTTTTGTTTTCCAATCGCTGCTAACGATTATTGGCGTGTTATTCGGGTGCCATTTTGAAATTGCTTTAGTGCCCTAAGACGCACTAAGAAAGTTGTTAGAAGTACAATAAAAGAGGCGAAGTGATTAATCCGTGAGGATTAGGTTTTCGACTGTGTTCGGACTTCGGTGCTTTCTTTTGATGACCGTTAGAGTTTGAGACTTACAAATTGGATTGTATTTAAATTTTTAACAAAGTAACGGCGAATAAATCAACTTTGAACCAACAAGTACCATACTTCTCTTTGTACCAATATCATCAAAAGAAATCGCAATAATTGTTTTACAAATTGGGCAAATATCACCAACTACAAGGACGCGTTCAAAGGATTTATGTAAACTACCCTCATTGATTAATTCACCGTCAGTAAACACGGCCGACTAAAAGTAACGAGAGTGGAATATTTTTAAAATTGCAGATTGGCTGGTAATATTCATATCCACTAAACTTGTCTGACTTCAATCATGTTTATTCATGGATGAATTAATTAGATTACCCAAAAATCATAGATCTTTGCCGGGAAACTTGATTTGTTTTTTACAACACAAGATTGCATTAATTTTTATTAACATTAATATTTTTTTTTTTTTACAAATAAGTCACCGTATAAAAAAGATGATTTCTTTAATTAAGTTATTATATTACCAAGGTCCTAGATACTTATAATTTCTACCTTTTATAGTGACAAATACTTATTACTCAACCTCATTATATACACTGATACCTACCTTCCTAATTTTGTCACATTAAAACACAATGTCAATGCTTAAATAATTCAAAGCTCAAAGTGAAGTAGTACCTACTCACAGCTGTAAAAATGGGAAACGTAAATGAAAGAGGTAACTCAGTCAGAGTAACTCATTTCCGTCATTGACAACACAACAAGTAAGTAGTTAATTTTTCAAACAGTTAACAAACAAAGACTCTGATGATAAAAATTCGAAACAATGCCCGTATGAGTACGGATGCAGAGCTAATCCAATTTTAAAATGTTGCCAGACCATACATATTATAAAAGGAGACTTTGTCGGGAGCTTAGCGTTTAAATTAGTTTATCCCCCTAAAGCGGACCACAACGGAAGGGTTGCAAAATTTAAATTACAAATAAAAGCACTGAAAAATATCTACGAGTGGGTAGTGCCTCAACAACGATGTCTTTTAATTAAAGCGGAAAGGGTAATAAAGCGGAGTTAATTCGTAAACTTGGCGGGAATTATTGTCAAAGACACCCAGGAGTTTTGCGAATTCGGCGCGAGTTCACGCAGCGATGAGCAAATTGTAATGTCATCCGAGTTACGAAGGTAAGCTGTATTATTTAAACTCACTGCCTTTGACGGTGTAAATTGTTAACGTAAATATCTTAAACTTCGTATTATCAAAGCTAAGTTATTAACTTACGCATCCATTCTTTCGAGTTCGTCCGTTATTATATTCAGAACCTGTTAATATTATGTACCCACCTACCAGGAGATCGATTCATGTTTAGGGAAATAACAAAGATCTTTCAAACTATGCCGCAGGTTTATTATCAGAAACTTAACTTATAACAGTTAATAGAACCACATAGTGACATTGTGAGACGTGTTGACCACAAAAAGTTGTTACTGTATTAAGAAAACTAAACCTTTGCGCAGTAACTCAGTTTATTAAAATTTCCTATCTTTTATGAGCCATAAATAGTTTATATTCCGAAAGTTTTTCTTATTCTAAAGGGTAAGTATTAGGTAAGTACCTACCTAAGTATTTCCAAACATGATATTTTATTTGCTTTATACATATAATTTCCAAGGCGTTTAATAAATTTTATATTCTATATTTTTGAAGTTACTCGTAGCTAAAATTCGTCTCCAGCTTTTTGCTCGGA
Organism: Nomophila noctuella; assembly: GCA_958496325.1. Classification (NCBI taxonomy): domain Eukaryota; kingdom Metazoa; phylum Arthropoda; class Insecta; order Lepidoptera; family Crambidae; genus Nomophila; species Nomophila noctuella. The sequence continues at coordinate 8,287,070 of OY292486.1, read as the reverse complement.
CCAATGACACGATTTTGCACGGTCCCCCAACTGTCACGGTCGACAGCGCAGCCATATTGAAACATGTCCGCCGAGCCTTCCGACTCGCCGCGCGCTGCCCGCCGTCACCTACCAACTGCCCTTAGGAATCTTCCCTTCAAAGCACCTGTATTTGACTTGCACGCCTCACTGAATATCGCCAAATATGCAATATCATGGACCTTCCGATATTACGTATGATACAAATATCTCACCAAGCCTGCTGATATAGAAATAAAATACGATCCTTCTGTGACTTTGAACCGTTCTTTATTTACAACTTCTTCTTTCTTCTTTATAACTTCTTTTTCTTACATGTGAAATTCTAATACGAAAAATGAACTTATTTAAGCATACCTAAATACACCACCACCATACCAACGACCATCTTTCACCAACGGCTCAAATAAATTAATAAATTACATATTTAATGAGTATCTCTAGAAAGCATCGTTCTAAAATATTTAGATACGTTAATAAATTTACTTCTCATCACTGCCGCCTGTAGTTGTAAACAAGTCTATTTATTTTACTACTCTCCATTGCTCTTTCTCTTGTAGGAGCACTGTAATAGGTATCGTCGTAACTAGCATATCTTTGAGAACTAGGCTTAAACTCGAGCTGGAGATAATCCCCTTCCTCACGTCTTAATTTCCCTGTATCCTTCCCATCGTATCGGGGGTCTTCATAGATAGTAATAGTTTGTTTCCTGTGGGCTACTACTGGAGCATTTTTCGGTATTTCAGCAACAGGATCATTTCGAGATTCATCGTAGCCGTATCCGTAGCCGTGGTTTGGTCCGTAGCCATAGCCTCCTTCGTGTCTTAAGCCATGGTCATCATAATATCCAGGGCCGCCATAGTCTCTTCCTCTTCCCCAGGCCGGATCACTGCTCCAGCCGCGGTCTTCCCAACCACGCCGATTGTCCCAGCCTTTGTTATCCCAGCCTTTGTTATCCCAGCCAGGATCATGGTAAACTGGAGGGGGCGGAGGAGGAGGAGCTCTGAATTCATGCCTATTATAGGAGCGGTCCCTGTTATACTTATCAAGACCATTATTATACTTATTGTAATGTTGATCGTCGTCCAAGTAATATTTTCTACCGTGGTCTTGATGTCCTACATGCTTGACTCCGTTGTCACCATGTCTGTTGTATCCTCCGCCGTAGTGATTGTCTCGCACATATTCTTGCCCTGTTTTGTGTCCTCCTTGGTAGCTTCTGCCACCCTGGTTGTCATGGCTGGCTAGTCGGCTGTTGTAAGCTGCTTGATCACCCTCGTCGTTGAAGTCGTCAAAGAATGTGCTCTTATTGGATGATTCGTCTTTGTGGTAGGAATTTTGAAAGCCCTGCTTGTGATGTCCCTTTTTATGTCCTCTTTTATATCCGGTAGCTGCACTGTCTTCAGCTTTGTCTTGTTTAGAGTTGTATCCTTTGTAATCATCACTCTCCGTTGCCGATTTCGAGTCGTAGTCTTTCTTCAAATATTTTCCCTCGTCCGTGGCTTTGGCATACTGATTTTTATGGCTATCGTTAACTTCGCTTTCAATTTGATGGACTTTTTCGCCGTTATGCTTCTCATGTTTGATTGATTCCGAGCCTTCTTTGTGCGCGACATCCTTCAAGTGGTCTTCCAGAGCTTCTTTCAACACAGATGCACTAACACCCGATATTAACAATATCACACAAATGGTCCAAGAAAAATAGTTTTTGTGTCGGCGCGTCATCTCATCACAAGATTGGTGCTACTCGTAAAGCGTTCAGGCACGTAATGGGAGGAAGATCGGTTGCATAAAAAGTTTTATATTGGTAAAAATCGGTGAACTTCATGGCGAATTAGGGCACAATGACAGGAACTAGCGAGGCTACCGCGGGAACAATGAGTAGCCAAAACAACGTAAACTTTGTCCGTGACACGACATTATTGGAACAGAAGCCAGAATTTGACGGCGAGGCGACCGTGTTTCGGGACTTACCGTCAAGGTCAACTGAACACTATTTGGGACATGGACGTAAGGTTTATTGGTAATGGGTGCTTATTGATTTTTAAATGATTTATTTTACTGGTGTCTAAGTTTAAGTTACTACGCGTTCCAATATTGCCAGCTTCCAAACCTAAGGTCATCATCATCATCATCATCAGCCTTTAAAAATGATCCCACTGCAGGGTATAGGCCTCCTCCAAGGAACGCCATGCGCGGCGGTCCTGCGCCAGTCTCGACCAGGTCTTACCCGCCGTTTTAACTATATCGGTCGACCATCTGTTAGGAGGACGTCCTCGTCCTCGTTTGCCAAACCTGGGCCACCACTCAGTAAGGCTTTTGGTCCATCTGCCGTCAGTACATCTAGCCAAGTGTCCCGCCCACTGCCACTTGAGTGAACCACATCGCACCCCAATGTCTGCCACTCTGGTTGCACGTCGGATTTCGACATTTGGGACGCGATCGGTAAGACGAATGCCTAGCATGGCGCGCTCCATTGCACGTTGAGCAACCTGTATTTTGTGCCGGATGTCTTTGGTCAGCACCCATGTTTCGGCTCCGTATGTCATTGTAGGCAGGACACATTGGTTATAAAGTCTGGTCTTTAGGCATTGTGGAATCCTTCTGTTCCTAAAAACGTCTTCGAGCTTACCAAATGCAGCCCAGCCCAGCTGAATCCTCCTGGAGATCTCCTTCTCTTGATGGTCTTTGCCAAAGGATAAACGATGTCCAAGATATATGTAGCTGTCTACTACGTCAAATTGTGTGCCGTCACTGGTGATTAACTTACCAGGGTTCGGCATGTTTGACATAATTTTAGTCTTGGACATGTTCATCCTGAGGCCTATCTGTAGGGAGGCATCACGAAGCTCCAAGAGCATACCACTTAGGTCCTGTGCAGACTTGGCAAACAACACTAAATCGTCCGCAAAGCGAAGATGCGACAAGAAGACACCATTGATGTTAATTCCCTTACTCTCCCATGATAAAACCTTAAAAATATCTTCCAGGACTGCTGTAAATAACTTTGGGGAAATGGTATCGCCCTGCCGCACTCCCCTCCTCACGGGGACATGCTTCGTAAGTGTGTGTAGTCGTACCTGAAGCGTCGCAGATCTGTATAGCTCCTGGAGGACATTCACGTACCGTTCATCAATATGGCACCGACGTAGAGAATTAAACACAGCCCAGTGCTCAACACTATCGAAAGCCTTTTCGTAGTCTATAAAGGCTATGAATAAGGGTTGGCGAAATTCTTGACACTTCTCCATCAGTTGCTTCACAGTATGTAGGTGGTCCATTGTTGAATATCCTCCTCGAAAACCGGCCTGTTCGATAGGTTGGTACTCATCAAGCTGACGAGTTAGGCGGTTGCACAAGACTTTTGTGAACAGTTTATGCACCTGAGAAAGAAGGCTAATGGGACGATAGTTCGCGAGACTTCTGTGATCACCCTTTTTAAACAATATAGTTACGATCGCGTTTTTCCACGTCTGAGGCGTATGAGAATTTTCCAAAATGCTATTGAACAGAACAGCCAGGACTCTAACAACTGGTTTCCCACCAGCTCGCATCATTTCCACCGAGACTCCGTCTTCACCTGGGGCTTTTCCAGTCTTCATTTTGCTTAACGCCCTTTCTATTTCACTGGGTAAAATACGTGGTATCGTCTCTGTGGTTTGATGCTCTATAGGGTCTGCTCTACGGTCATTATCAGTAGGCCTAGATGTTGCTGTTGACGCATACAATTTCTCATAAAATTCCTCCACCACTTCCAACAGTTGGTCGCGATCAGTAACTAGAGAGCCGTCACTATCTTTCAATTGCAAAATCTGGTTATTTCCCGTTTTGGTTACTCTTCTAAATACCTTTGGACCCTTAAAACGTTCAATTGTTTCGACTATGACTCGTTTATTGTAATTTCTAAAATCTCGACGTATGCTTCTGGTAATTTCCCGGTTAATTTCTTCAATTTTCCGTTGGTCCTGTACAGTTTTGTGAGGCAGTAATCTTCTCCGGTCCATCAGACTCAGCGTTTCGGACGACAACTTTTCTTTTGGTTTCTTTGATTTCCCAAGAAAATGATGTGCCGACTCCTTGATGTGCCGACAAAATGTGTCTTCCAATTCATAAACCTAAGGTACCTATGTATAAATGAAGGAGTAGGTATGGGAACTAACAAGAATCTAAGGTCTTGAAACACAAAGAGACATTTGAATGGCACTGGTAAGTAGAAGCAACCATTTAAAAATATTTTATTTTATTAATAATTTGAAAAGTTTAAAAATATTTTGTTTAATTTTGTGGTTTCCTCTGTTATTAAAAATTCCAGTAGTCGAAATAGCATGAAGTACCTATGATTTTTTTATAGACAGTGTTGTAGATCGTTCGATACCTTGATCGATGGATTTTCCTCCCCGCGCACATGTATTACCTAGAAGTCCGTACCATAGATTTCCAATAAGCGATTTACATTTTTATCATTTAAGTATTTAGGTACCTACAAAACGAAAATGTGTTTAAAGCTATGTTACATATATTGGATGTTTAGTGGACCGTGAAATTCAATGCATGTCGTATTGTGAAGGTTCTAGGATAGTCCAGTCTGTAGGTATTTTTGCCCTACAAAAGGTGGAGTAAAAGCGTTTATGATGTTATGTTGTTAAGGTATGAAGGCCTAATAAAAATCCAAATTTTCGACCTTGAGAAGAAAAGGCGCGAGCCGCCATCTTGAATTGAATGTGCCAAAATTAGGTTTTTTTTAGATAATGTCTCAACAGTTGACTTTGTGGCAAAAGTGTCTATGGGAAGTAGAAAGAAGATAAAATTTCTAACATTCTTCTCATACATGTTTATTCTGTGAGTCTTATAGGTAAAAAGTTACAAGCGCCGGAATAAAATATTTCCAAAAAAAAACGTGGCTCTGTTGACAAATGGAATAAAATATGCGAAGCGATATCTCATGCTGTAATTTCAGCAGCAAGACCTAAATCTTTTTTGTCGCCACTTTTGATCGGTATCAGTACATATTTGTACAAGAAGTTTGGATCAAAGAAACTTATCGACTTACTGTCTTCGTTGGGCTTCGCGGCGTCGTACTTTGAAACTGCTCTCTTGGAAAAAACTGCCGTTATTCGTCCTGATGCAGCTGGCACCTTGGTTGACCCAGATTCATTCTCTCAAGTTATTTGTGATAATTCGGATCACAATGTCAATACAATAGATGGTTTGCATACTGTTCATATTATGGGAGCTATCCAGTGCGTAACCCCTTATGATGCCGTATCACCCGATCAAAACATCCCAAGATTGTCTAATTTGCCTCAAGTGAATTGATGATTTTTGTAATTTTGTTTTTCTTCTACCAGATGTAACTTTTTACCTATAAGACTTACAGAATAAACATGTATGAGAAAAATGTTAGTAATTTTGTCTTCTTTCTACTTCCCATAGACACTTTTGCCACAAAGTCAACTGTTGAGACATTATTTAAAAAAAACCTAATTTTGGCACATTCAATTCAAGATGGTGGCTAGCGCCTTTTCCTCCCAAGGTCGAAAACTTGGATTTTTATTAGGTCCCCATACCTAAACAAAATAAGGTCAAAACCGCTTTTACTCCACCTTTTGTAGAGCAAAGGCTTTTATAAGTCCCCACAGACTGGATTAGGAGCAGAATCAGTGGAGGAATATCGGAAGCGTTATCTTTGACGACCCGCTTGGTGTAATGGTCAAGATGTTGCCTATTACGCAAGAGGTCGCGGGTTCGATCCCCGCAGAGGACAAACATTTGTGTGCATAAACATGTCTGTTTGTCCTGGTCTGGGTGTTATATGTATCTATTTAAGTATATTTGTAATACCACTGTTGATTCTGATGTCTGTAACACAAGTGCTTAAGCTACTTAACACGGGGTCAGATCAATGTATGTGATGTTGTGAAATATATTATATTATACATTATTTATATATATTTTTTTAGAGGTTAGGTAACAGTGGCATAGTGAGAATGTATATCATCAATATAAGAACAATAATACTTAGTTATATCAAGTACAGACCCGTTTTTCCCACTGAGCACTATGAGCACGTGACCAGGGCCCCGAGATCGATTGGGGCCCCGACACCAGGTTCTGGGGGACGTTTTGGGTAATTCTTTTTTTTAACCTACATAAGACACAACTGATAAATCAATATTTTACATTAACTTATCATATTAATATTCATTGGTAATATTGCATAATTGAGAGAGATATAATTTTTCTGATGGTCTATCTTACAATGTCAAATTAATTTATAATCAAACAATATCAATCAAAATGTACAACTCTGTCACGGTCTTCAAAAATAGTACTTCTTACACCTCCGTCACGCAATGTATCTTTTTTCGTAAGTTAAATAATTAAGAAAACGGTCTACGACATGATAACTTAATTCCTAATCCATCATACAGCAGGAACATTTTCATAGTTTGAAGCACTCATATTTTTGTTTTTATATTTATACATTCGTGTTAATGGAGACAACTTTATGTAGGTTGAAAAGAAGAACAACCCTTTTACCAAACCTAATAAGTGAAAGACGGCCCTGATCAAGTATATTACTCAATTTCGTTTTGACGAACCGCCTGGTGTAGTGGTCAAGAAGTAGATTATTAGACCAAGAGGTCGCGGGTTCGATTTCCGCACTGGACAAACATTTGTGTGCATAACATGTATGTCTTTTTGTCCTGGGCTGGGTGTTATATGTATATATTAAAGTGTGTCTGTATAAATAAAAAAATTGCTAAATTTAGAATTTTTTTGCGAACTGTAACTTTTTTCAATATATGCAGATGACATTTGTAAAAAGTTGTGGCTACTTGCCTAAAAATGTTTTCTTCATACTCGCCTGTTGTAGGTCGCATTCTCCACGACAATTCCTGCCTCCATTCCTTGGGTCATAAAAAAAATATCATAAAAATGCTCTTAATATTCAACAAATAACAAAATAATTCTAGTTTTTCGTTTTATACATTTTTATGCAAAAATAAAAACATCTGATACTAATTCATAAAAACTTTATTCAAAAATGGTGAAATTAGGTACACACATATACAAATACATGCCCTTGGATCAAAACATACAATTTACGGCAATATATATTACTAAAGTAAAACTAACAATTCTGAAATTGACGCTAAGAAAAGTTATTCCACTAATCACCTGATCAACTTGTATAAGTATGTACTTAGTTAACAATAACTGGTGTGCTTCATTGAACTGAGTTATCTTAATTTATCACAAATGCTTAATATCAATAAATAAAACGTAAGCTTTCGGCAGTAGTTGCTCCTTAAATAAACCGTATCACCAGAATACTGTCCAACTCTCAACTTAATAGATAATTGTATAAATATTAATTATTTTAACGCGTTAATTAGGAACAAGTAAATATATAGGACAAAATTGTTCTACGTAAATTTTAAAGTATCTCGTTGCGTCTAATACAGTTTTTCGAATGCATTCAGTCACAATCACAATAATTTATATTTTAAATACCCATGTAATTAACATTACTTTTCACCACAAAAACGAAATCCATGAAAACGCGATATTAACACAAGCCCATAGATATTAATCTGACACTGAGGTAAGTAGTTCAAAAGTATCCGTACGATTATATTTTGATGAAACATTGATGCACAATTCATCTTATGTAATTTTCATTTCTTTCGTACTTTTACAAAAACATTTTGTGACTCAACAAGAATATAAGAACATTAAATACTTTACAGATGAAATCATTCTTATATCTATGTAAATTCAGTGCAATATCTATGTTAATGATAGTTTAACGCGCTAAAATAGCCCCTATGCCGTAGGACTTACGACTCACCGTTAACATTGGCCGGCGCGGCTATCCGCGCGTTCAGCTTGTCCAAGCTTATCTCTGTATACTTAGATTTGTTTGGATGCAATGTTAGAACTGTATTAATTATAGTTTAACGCGCTAAAATAGCCCCTATGCCGTAGGACTTACGGCTGACCGTTAACATTGGCCAGCGCGGCTATCCGCGAGGTCAGCTTGTCCACAAGCTTATCTCTGTATAGCTGTATACTTAGATTTGTTTGGATGCAATGTTAGGACTGTGTTAATTATAGTTTAACGCGCTAAAATAGTCCCTATGCCGTAGGACTTACGACTGACCGTTAACACTGGCCAGCGCGGCTATCCGCGTTGTCAGTTCTTCTACAAGTTTCTCTCTGGGCACCTCGTCTTCCTGCCTGGTGGAAATGTTCCTGATCTTGACAACTCCTCGTTTGAGCTCAGACTCGCCCAGTACGACCGCTAGTGGGATGCCGTTGTCTTCGCAGTGTTGAAGTTGTGTCAGCATTTTTGGGTTCTTCTTGTAGGATTGTTCCGTCTGTGGAAGTTTCGAATTAAATGAATAAATAACATTTTAAAAGATGTAAATCACTTATAAAATGTTTTTAACCTAAACATTTGATAACGGAAACATTTCGATAAATTGTTCGCATGTGCATTCATACCATGCGGCCAATATCTCGGGGGCTTAGGTCTGATTCCGCAGAAAGTTCGTGTAATTTTTCTTTGGTGGGTCCTTCCACCACATTTAACTTGCAATTTGCTACCGGTGAATATTTATATTCCACTTAATACCCGTGAGTAAAATTATGACATAGCGATACGTCAAATAAAAGCCAATATCCATAACCATAATAATATGATTTCAATGAATAAACGGGCCGTTGATACACTTTTCCTTGCCATCTTCAAAAAAGGTGGTGGTTATAGTTCGACCTTTTTTCAGCAAACGTTACCAAAAAACTCTTCAAGCAAATTCCAACCTTAATCCCAGCGTTCCAGAGCTCAGTGCATATCTTCATGCGCTCCTCGAGGAAGTTCTTCTGCGCGGACACGACGTACACGTCCAGCTCGTTGGTGCGCACCTTCATCTCGCCCGCGGCAAGCTTCGCTTCCATCACGGAGAAAACGCGCTCGACACCGATACTCACGCCTACGCAGGGCACCTGGAAGAACATTTATAAATTGGGTGTTTGACTGCATCTAAAATAAAAATAAAACTGACTGACAGACTGACTGACATATCAACGCACAGCCTAAACGGCTAAACGTAAGCACTTGAAATTTGGAAGGGACGTAGCTTAGGGACCGAAGAGGAGCACTTCTAGCCGGAAAATCCTTTTATATGAAAAATCTAAACTGCTTAAGACGCTTGAATTTGGCATGCAGGTACTTTAGTAAACTTACAGCTTAGTTGCAACAGGATATTGGAAAATCTCCTCGGGAAAGGGATCTAAAAATCTTTATACATATATTCAATGTATAAATAAGTCCCTATCAAAACGGACATAAGAAGATACTGTCGAAGCTGGGTATTTTTTGTATGGATATTTTTATATTATGTTGAACCATCTCCTGTCATATTTTTTTTATTATTTGATACTGATATTGGTAGAAAATTCGTTACCTGTTTGTTCTTAGCATCAAACATGCCAACGAGGTTATCGTATCGGCCGCCGCCCGCGATGGAACCAACGCTCTGCTCCTCATTGCCAACTTTAATTGGCTCTGAAAGGAAATCATCATTCAAATTAAGTTATTATGAATTGTTAGCTGTTATGATGTGAGGTAATATCAATTACAGACAATTTCATAGAAATCTTACTATTTAACATGTTCATAATTAGAATAATCGAATACTTCCGCGATATACATAATGCGACGCCTATATCTCTTTTGAAAATGAATCCTTTTTAACTCATAATAGAAAAAATATGTATGCACTTTTATCTCTTTCACTAAATAATCCTCTTTTACTCAAAATGGTATTAATAATATATATTCTGATGTGTAATAATTACTGGTCCATTAGTAAGTGGTTCTTTTAGTTTTTTCTTGTGATGATCAAAAATTAAATGCTTGTATACATTACATATGTATTTTGCTTTAAGTTTGCACTTTAAGCTTACGCAAATAATAAAAAAACATTCGAGTTGCATTACTTCTACGAGTAGTTAATATTAAAACGGCATTTAACGCGATATGATTTTTTAACTACTCTCGTACTAACTGCTTGTCGTTGCGGCTACGATGCTGCGGCCGTGGTCACAAGCGGCCTTTCGCTTTAATAATATCTTCTATGCAAATGCAAATAATATTTAACTATTCTTGGCAACAAGTACACTTACGTGTCAAAACAGCTTCATAAATAACTCCGGTGTAATAGTCCAATCCTCTGGCTAGACTCAAGTCAAACAGGATCTTATCTTTAATGCCAAAGAGTTCACAGTACTCCAGCAACAACTTGATGCCTTCGAGTCCTTCGACAGCAGCCTTTGTCTTGGACAGCTTCTCGTCTTTAAGTAGTTGTTCAACCAATTCTGTTCCTCCGTTGAGGCGGACGTATTCTCCTATTCTGTCAGCTGCCTCCGGAGTTATGCCTTTCTCGTTAATCATTTCTGTCCTCACTTCCTCCCATGGTGACTGTAATTAGTAAGAATGTAATCAGTAACATTTTAGTTTATAATTAATACTAGCGGCCGCCTGCGACTCCGTACGCGTGGATTTCTTTTTTTCGAAATAAAAAGTAGCCTATGTTCTGTCTCAGGGTCTAAAGATTGTCTGTACCAAATTTCATCAAAATCTGTAGCGAGGTTTAAGCGGGAAAGCGTAACAGACAGACAGACAGAGTTACTTTCGCATTTATAATATTAGTTGGGATGAAATGTGAATATGAAATGGCGATGATGATTATTAACCACAAGGGTACCCTATTGATAGTTGCCTTAACATTGCCTTAACTCAAATGTCTTTTTTATTTTTTTACTAGCGACCCGCCCCGACTTCGCACGGGTGCAACTTAGTTTGATAGTGTTTCTCTACTATATTATGCAAGTATTATGCATAAAAACCTTCCTCTTGAATCACTCTATCTATTAAAAAAACTGCATCAAAAACCGATGCGTAGTTTCAAAGATTTAAGCATACAAAGGGACATAGGGACAGAGAAAGCGACTTTGTTTTATACTATGTAGTGATTAGCCAATATTGTCCCACTGCTGTGCAAAGGTCTCCCCTAAATTTCTCCACCTGCATCTGTCTGCGGCCAACTCAAATGTTTATTTATAGAAAAATATATTGTTCAGATCAAAAGCAAAATTTTCTTTGGAAAAATTAAAAGTCATAGATAGTTTAGCAAGAAAATTGTAGATGAAAATGAATTACTACTAAACACACATCAATCTGGGTAACATAATATCCAGTAAAGTAAGTACAGGAATACCGGTTTACCTTATCCAATTTATCAACTGTTGAACATGTGGTGCGGAATTTATCATCAGGAACTCCACACGCCTCAAACATACCATCTAACAACCTTCTGTGGTTCACTTTGAGTAAATATTTGCCTATATCCAGAGAATCCAGGATTTCAGTGACCACCTTCAAGCACTCTGCGTCGGGCACCATTGGATCATATTGACCAGCAATATCGAAATCCTGAAATTATATTTTAAATCCTTTTTACTAAAATATTACAGTTAAAAAAATCAGAGTGTAATTTCGCATTTTGATTGCATTTTGCAACTTAGTTTGGTACAACATAACAAAAAAAAATTAAATCAATTGTACTATAAAATTGTGGTGTTCACTTCTGCAAAAATTAAAAAACAGAGGCACAGAGAGATTTCTTCTCTCTGTCTCTCAAAGAGTTATTACATAGAAAAATGTTGGAAATTGTGGAATTCAAATCAAAATACCAATTATATTATACTCACGCATTGATAAAATTCCCTATATCTCCCTCTGGTCATAGCAGGATTATCTCTTCTGTAGACCTTCGCGATGTGGTAACGTTTCAGGGTACTAATCTTGCTCATTGCCAAGTACCGAGCCAGGGGCACGGTCAAGTCATACCGCAAGGAGAGAATCTCTCCACCCTGGTCTTTTAAGTCATAAATCAGCTTTGAATCTTCGCCATACTTGCCAGTCAGCACTTCCTGTAATCAAATAAATTATTTTGTTTTAGTTAATTATACTTTGGATCATTAAATTTTAATTATGTCATGAATTTCAATATCAATGTCACCATTGTTCATGCTTTTAATAAATTATTTTTTTCTATACATATATCAAAAATTATTAACACATATTCTAAAACAACTTGCAAAATAAAATACATTTTAGTACACTTAATGATAAAAGTAAATATAAAGTAAATAATACCTCACCATACATTAACTTTCTGAGACAAGGATAAAGAATTGAGAAAGTGAAAATAATTCTTATGTTACCTTTAATTCAAAGACAGGAGTATCAATGCATTCCGCTCCATGTCTCTTGAAAACATCAATGATTTTTTGAAGAACATTGTTCCTTATAGTCATCTGTTGAGGGTTGTAATCCCTTGTTCCTTTTGGAGTTTTAAGAGTAAACTTCTGAGGAGCTGCATCTTCAGTTCCCAACTGGGATTTCAAAGCTAAAAGCTTTGCAACTTCTTCTTGAATCTGGAAAATAGAGCATTTAAATTTTATATTAAATTAGTATACAATTTTGCATACAAAATCAACACCACTACAAAAGCAGTTACCTAGGCGAAATCCAGAATAATATTATGTATAAATATTTTTTTATTTTACGTAAACTATTACATTATCCACAGAACAATTAATCAATAAAGACACCGTTTACAAATATACAAAATTGTATAATATACAATACATAATGGGAATGTATAAACAAAGATTTTTAAATTTTTATTGACTTTTGTAAACAAACACAAAATCTTGAGTTAAAACCCTTTACAAAACTTTTTATGTGAGCCAGTTTTAAAGTTGTTATTATATGATACACAAAGTTATTTCAACATTTGCCTGCCCTGTTCCCAGTTTATCTGGGTTCGGCGCACTATGTTGACTTCTTCCATACAGGCCAACATATACAACGTTATTTATGAATGATATTTATTTATATTCAGACCTTGGTAGTATTCTTATGTCTTTTTAATATGCCTTAGATCATATTAAATGCTAATCAATTTACAATTAAACAATTAATACACAACACTTGGCAAATTAAAAATGCCATAAAGAATTATACAAAAAATATTACAAAAACCAATACCTTGCAACAAGATGTTGTTGTAATAGTTTTAACTATTGCACTGTTGAGGACAGGGTTGCGTAATTGCAAGACTATTGCAGAGTTTTTTGCCAACCTCAGCAATTTGTGAGACATGCTTGATTAACTTTATCCAATTAAAATATGATTTCTCATCACCACTGTGTTCCCATTTATTATATACCGGAAAAGACAGAAAACATTAAATGTTAAAATTAAATTCATAATATTATAATAAAAATGTCAAATAATTGTCTTGGACAGTTTAATTGTTAGAATATTGTCACAGAAGTGGTGATGAAAGAACCATATGTGGAGGTTCTAGTATAAAAGCAAATAATCAAGGGGAGGGGTGTACCAAAACTACCAACCAATATTAAATAAATATCAGTGCAAATATCTATCAACTGCACTTTACAACCATGCTACATACATAATTTGATAAAAAACGAACCTGTTCACTCAAATTGTTAGTACGGTGTTTTGTTACTTTGCTCATAATAAGAGGAGGAGATTTCTTGGGAAACTGAGCTATTTCAGAGACACTGAAGCTCCGCATATGGTACCACCACCTCGTAATGTGTATGTATGACTCAAAATTTAGAGTTTTCTCTAGATAATTGAACAATTCAATATCACAAACGCTAGGAGTATAGCCGCATATGTAACTGTACTGACAAAACCATTTGTCGATCTCTTCCAGATCATAACCTACGTAGGTCTTCGTTCCCTACAATTAATTCACAAAAATGTAGGTTATGAAATGTGCATGATGCAATTATTGTTCATGTCACAATGTGAATTATAGACTTAATTTAACTAGATCAGTTATGAAAACTCTTACCTTTTCGCTTGATTCTTTAGCGGCTTTCAATTTCCTCACGAGATCTCCCTGTTCCTTTATTTTATCTAGTATAGAACCCTGAGAATCTGCCATTTTTATTTACCAGTTAACATATAATACGACCGCTCACTCAAGGTTCCGGTAAGAAGTAAAAGTCCTACTGTACACAACATAAAGAAATAATTGCAGGTTAGGCTTTCGTCACCATGCCTTTCAAATTGTTGCACAGAACGAAAACTTCGAATCGAACGTGCAACAAAACGTCAAACATAGTTTTGACATTGACAATTTGTTTCGTTTTAAACACAGACTATAACATAGATAAACAGGGAAATTATAAAAAAACCGTACTTTACCGAAAATCGAATTTTCAATATAAAATTACGAATAAATATCCATGGCATTAAAAGTGTTAACGTTCAAAACCAAACGTGTAAATAATAAAGTGACAGTATTCTTGCTTGACGTAAGTCGCAAATAAATTGTGAAGAAAATCAGAGATGTTTATTTTTTAATTAATTTCTTCTCGTCAATATGGATAGATTTGAATATATGGAAGCAAGATTGTTCGAAGGAGAAAATTATTTGAAAAGAGATAAAAATGTGAAGATATACGACGGAGATGACAAAGTACCACTACCCGAATAAACTTTTAATTTGAACAAGTGTACCTGATCTCTAAGGAATAAGTTTTCTTTTCTTTTCAGACCCAGTTTACAGACGGAGAAGTAGTGTTAACAACACACAGGATACTGTGGGGTAAACCAGGCGATATACCTAAAGGCCTTGTGTGTTTATCCTTACACTTGTATTATGTTTTCTTTGTGGAAGAAGAGAGCGGTGGGGTGTTTGGTCTCGGAGGGCCAAAGAGAATAATTTTAAATTTATCCCCATCGCTGCCAGGTAAAGTTCTTAATAAAACAATTTGTAATAATAATAAGATTTATGTTGAAAATGAAATTTTCATGAATAAGAATATTCAAGAATACATAATATGGTGATGAAAATATATAATTTTCAGGTAAACGTCCCGGCCCAGCAGTAGTTAGTACATACCATTTTGTAAAATTATCTTTTAAGGATGGAATTGATGCTGCATTTCTCAAAGCTCTTAAAGAGGCCATCACTGCTAAAGCATGGGAGCGGCCGACTTTTATTAACTCTCCAATGACTTCTAGTGCTAGCCCTCGACCATCTGTGACTCCCATTAGTTCCAAAATGAGGTCTGGAATAGTTGGTATCGAAAGGAGTATTGAAGAGCAGCATAGAGCTACAGATCAAAATATAAATGTTGCTTTTCAAGACTTGACAAAGCTAATTGAAAAAGCTAAAGACATGGTGGCCATCTCCAAAAACATTTCTACAAAGATCAGGGTAAGAAATTATATTGATATTTTTAAAACATTCAAATTCAACTTATATGATACTAGCGACCCGCCCCGACTTCGCACGGGTGCAACTAAGTTAATTAGAGTTTCTCAACTATATTATGCATGTATTAAACATAAAAACCTTCCTCTCGAATCACTCTATATATTAAAAAAAAACGCGTCAAAATCCGTTCCGTAGTTTCAAAGATTTAAGCATACAAAGCGACATAGGGACAGAAAAAGCGACTTTGTTTTATACTATGTAGTGATAAAAAAAAACTTCCAATCAAAATTTAGCTTCATGTGCTTATTTAATTGTGAATAAATCTGAATAGTCAAGCCCTGTAAATAATTTACCTACACAATACACTTTATAATTCACAGGAAAAACAAGGTGATATTTCAGAAGATGACACAGTGAGATTCAAGTCATACCTCATGAGTCTTGGTATTGATGATCCAGTAACTAGAGATGCTTTTAGGTCAGATTCAGACTATTACATGGGTCTCTCTCAACAGATCTCAGATATGATGGTGGCTGTACTGATGGTGAGAACTAATATATAAAGAAATATTAGACTTCTTGTTTGCTTTCAAAATCCTATATGACTGGTATAGAAAAAGGGTGTATAAAATTTACTTCGTTTTTTTTTTAATTTAGATTGTAAATATACATAATTATAGAATTAGTCTTGTATAGTAATAGGTATTTTCAAGGAATGAATCATTGGGATTTCCCTATAATCATAATACTCCAATCTATTCTTTATCTCTACAGGACTGTGGGGGTATAATGTCCTTGGCTGATGTCTGGTGCAGAGTCAACAGGGCCAGGGGGCTTGAACTTATATCCCCTGAGGATTTATTGAATGCCTGCAAGTGAGTTTAAACTAGTATTAGAAAAACTGGCCTTGTTAATTGTATCATTACACTTTGGAATCAGACCACACTTACAAAATTTATATCTTCTCATATGATTCCAGATTATTACCAACTATAGGGGCACCAATGTCACTTCGTAAATTTCCCAGTGGAGCGTGTGTTCTACAGTTGAATAGTCACAGAGATGAAGAAGTTGCTAAGACCACCAGTGAAATGGTAAGAATCGGTTATTGTGGCATTAAAAGTTAATGATAAGTTAAAGATAAAGTAAACCTAATGTTTCATTATTCGTGAATCATCTAGGTATCAATTTATGTGCAGAAACACACTAGGGTGAAATTACGCGACCGAAGTTTGGCGCTAATGCATTTTCTATACAAAATTACGCGACGTTTGTTTTTGTATCATCTTAAATTTAAAATACATTGCAAGCCTAGTTATGCCGAACTCCAGCCGCGTTTTTTCCGCCTAGTGGGTTTCTATAATAAAGATTGGCAATTGCTCTGTAAGGAATACATAGGTATACGTAGCCAATAAGTTCACCTCCTCCAACAGAACTACGTTGAAATGGTACATTAGAGGAATGGTTAAAAATGGTTATATGATTAGTCAATCCAACTATCCAACTAGACTAATTTCATTGCCTATGATGTAATAATCTACTCAAGATCACATTTTGTTCATTATCTTATTTCCAGTTGGAAGAAAACGAGTTCCTTACCCCGGTGAAGCTGTCTCAAATCGCCAACGTTTCCGTCCTGCTCGCTCGAGAACGTCTCCTCATCACAGAACGCCTTGGCTTAGCGTGTAGAGATGAGTCAATTGAAGGACTGGCGTTTTACCCCAACTTATTTTTAAGGGAGGCCGCGTAGATAAACAAAATGAACTATGTACATCTGAAGACAACTTAGAAGGCATGGGTAATGAGTAAAATATTTTTGGAGCTCAGATATCCCATTGTTTTGTCCGTTTGAAATTACCTTTCGCACCTTAGAGATGTTTTTAAACGTCTGAAAAGTCGTCTTTTTCATTATCAGACACTTCCTTCTTTGCTAACTTCATGTGTCTTTCGTCTTATCAACTATCAATATAAATAAAATGGTGGGAAGTTATATGTATATGATTTCTGTATATAATAATATCATAATAAAATAAACCACACAATGGTCTTTCCACCCTGGATGCCCAAGACCATGCGAAGTGGAGTAGGTGCAGCAGGAAAGCGGACCCTGGACTCCGAGGCAACGGCCGAGGATGCGACCGGGACAAACGCTAGGATGATGATGATGATAATAAAATTAACCAAGTCAAGCGCATAATGTGATTTATTTTCAGCAAGGCGTCCTAACTTCACAAAAGCTTATAGCCATTTGTTATATATAAGTGAAAAGTTAAAAATTTATTATATCGTCACACCTTTGTAAACCATCTCACAAAATATATCCATCTTACATTATGATGATAATGTTACCAACTTGCCTAAATAATTGTGAATTGAAGCTTTATCTTATTTCTAATTAGCAAAAATATAAGTATGTTAAACAGACACATTCTGTGTTTACATAATTATATAAAACTGATTTATTTAAACAAATTTGAATTGATTGAAATAAATCTTTAACATGTTATCCTGCATTATTATTAATACTGTTTAATACCTACTTAATCAAACTTATATAAAAATACAGGCTACAATTTGCATCAGCTGATCATAGGCATAACAAAAGCATAGTTATTAATTTAGCAATAGAGTAGTTATTAACGGGTTTGACTAGAACCACTGTAATAAATCACAATAAATATAATAATGATTTGAACAGTCAACACTACACACACACAATGCATGAATAAATACTCATTTTCATCCACAGATTGAATCGTGAGACTTCGGACATTTCATTTAGAACAATAGAACAACAATTCATTACTATAATTTTGTCGTTATTATGATATTTGGCTAGTCATTTTAACGCAAGCCGGACAAACCACTACACAAAACACCTAGTTTGCATTTTGTTAAGCAAACCATTAATATTAATACTTATATTTCTTTAACTTTAGGCGTAAATGCATTGTATGATTTTGAAAAAAAAGCATGAAAAAGAAAGGACGCAAAAATAAAAATAAATCCTAATTCTACAGTTTATTCCGTGGAATGTGTACAAAAAAATATTAATATTCAATGGCGCTTTTGAAATCTTTTGGTGTCTGATTATGTCTTCCACAGAGCTCCCAAGCTTTGAAGTCGTCGGAGGATCGTAAGTTTTCCACATAACATTCAACACCTCTAATGAAGGGTAGGGCCATCTGATCATTGATAATTTCAGACAGACGATGTAAATATGCAATGTTTTTAGCTAGACTCTCTTTAATCTGTAGTGAGAGTGGGCGTTCAGTGCACTGGACGATATCAAGCTAAAAGAAAAAGGCAATTAGTTAGAACAATCAATGATAATAAGATTGTAACAAAAACAATGTTATTTAAATAATTACTTATTTTACCTTCTCTGCTATGGTGTTATTTTGCAAACCAAGATATGCAGTTAGACATTCTGACAAAGTTCTTACTGTGTTTGGCAAAGTACCATTTTTATTTTTTGTTATGATCAAGTCACCAACCTGTAAGAGTGCAAAGTGCATTATAGTATCATCTATGAGTAATATTAATATTAAACATTGAGAAAACTAACTATAAATGATTAAAAATTCTTACCTGGGTGTCATAAACAGAATTTAATTTCACATTATGCTTATGATAAAGGCAATCAGATATTTTTCTGCAGTCATGTACAATTTTCTTTGGACTGTCACTTTCCAGAAGATTCTTCAATCCAGCGTCAAAAGCATGATACTGCATCACTTGTGTGTCAAAAATATATATTTGATGAGGTGTAGATAACACCATGAAAGGTAACTTGCATTTTCTTCCCATATTTGCACCATCAGTACTAAGCCCAACATAGCTGTATGTGTTTAAATCTTCCACTGCCTCGTGGAAACTGCTGTCGACCTGATTGATGTAAATATACTTTTTTGATACTTTAATTATCTCTTCACACTCTTTTTGTGAAATCTTCAAATGTCTTGGTTCATCATTTTCTTTAAGTTTGACTATGTCTCTTATCTCAGCATTGTAATAGTGGCACACTCCCTCAAAGTTTATGCCTTGGGTCTCTTTACTTACGTCGTACAGGGAAAGTCGGGATTTGTCACTGTTCATGCCGTAAAATCTTCCTTCAATAACCTCTGAATTCTTTGTATGAACTTGTAAAAGTTCTCCTTTCATGTATAAACTATCCATCGTTTGAGCGCTTGAAAAATATTGCAGCAACACTTAATCCTTTTTGACCGGTTTTGAAGTCTTATCTGTTTCACTGTAGGCCTTATAAATGTACAATCCTAAAGTTACGTGCAGAACTACAACTGCTATTACGGCAGAGTAAACACTGCTAGTAATGGGTTCCAGCCGCAAAATACCATCGAAAAGAACCACCTTCACTGAGAAGAAGGCCAGGACGGGTACTATTATAATCACTAAACAGTATTTTATTACTGTCCGGAAAACCTGGAAATCGGGTAGCTCCTGAAAACGAGATGCCATGTTTTTAGTTGCGTCAATAACTTAAAACGATTAATACGTAAATGATGAACAAAAATCTGCTTACATTTGCTCGACCTTCAATCATCATAAGTTAAAGAAAATTAAAGAAATAAAATAAAACTGCAAAATCGAAATTTAGCACTCGCCCTCATTAATCAATCACATGAATGAATGAAATGTTGAATGAATGATTGAGAATACTAAAACTAGGAACGAATGACAAAGAACGACCAACCAACCTCTTTCATTGATCTGCTGAGACAACAACCTCAAGGCAAAGTGGAACGCATCATAAGCGCGCAAAGTTTGAATTTAGTAGGTAGGTAGGTCACAGAGTAAAGTAATATATGAGGTAGGTTTAGTAGGTGCAGAACAAACCAGCAAGTAATCCTACTATATATATATATATATATATATATATATATATATATATATATATATATATATATATATATATATATA
This sequence comes from Nomophila noctuella, assembly GCA_958496325.1. Lineage (NCBI taxonomy): Eukaryota > Metazoa > Arthropoda > Insecta > Lepidoptera > Crambidae > Nomophila > Nomophila noctuella. The sequence continues at coordinate 8,266,770 of OY292486.1, read as the reverse complement.
TATATATATATATACGCAAAGTTTGAATTTAGTAGGTAGGTAGGTCACAGAGTAAAGTAATATATGAGGTAGGTTTAGTAGGTGCAGAACAAACCAGCAAGTAATCCTACTATATATATATATATATATATATATAGTAGGTATATAGTAGTATATTATATATATATTTAAGGTTTGACTACTAGAAATGTGAGAAATAGGTTTCGAAAATTTTCAGTACCAAAAGTATGGGAATAGTATTTTTTTCGATTTTTGCCATTCAAACCTTAAATGGTCTGATACAAAGTATTGATTCATACATGAAACAGGATCGAATGGCACGAAAAAATTTTTTTGGGTTTTTTAGTACAAAGTGGATGGGAAAACTTTTTTGCGTTTTCTGACATTTCTAGTACTCAAACCTCAAATGGTCCCATAGAGTCATTTGATCCTTACATGAAATAGGATCGATTGGCATGAAAAAAAAAATTTGCCAGTTTCAGCACTTTTTTGCTGACTGTAACTTTTTTCCAAAATCGGTGAATGTAGGTCATAATATCTCAAAAAGTTATGGATAGACATTTCAAGATTCCACCCTGTATATCCTACTACTATTATAAAGGCGAAAGTTTGTATGTGTGGATGTATGGATGTATGGATGTTTGTTACTCTTTCACGTAAAAACTACTGAATGGATTTGAATGAAACTTTACCACAATATAGCTTATACATCAGAATAACACATAGGATATTGGAAATCGAAATCCACGCGGACAAAGTCGCGGGCGGCCGCTAGTGCTTTCATAAAATATTTTCCCGGTGTCCTCTTTAAACTAATTTAATTTCATCGTAATTTCTGAAAATCTGTGCAGCTGATTATTTATGGTGGACAAGAGTTCAGACGAGCTGCTTCTAAATAAATAATTATTTGAGATACATAATTGCAATACTTCATTCAACACAATAACAACTTTAAAAACTTTCAACTTCACGCTTTTTAAACACGAGAGGATGTGTCAAATTAATAACTATAAAAAAGTAATAGTTTCCAAAAATATGAAGCAATACCTTACAATGAGAGTTATATTTCCATTCATTTTATACGTATAACAACGCATTATAACGATATTGTACTGTTGTGTATGTAACAGTGTTGGGGCGATCGTCGAATTTACATAACATGTCTAAACTTTTCTAATATTTGTGCCGTAAAATTTCATAATGCATAAAATTTATTTTAGCGTCACATTGGCTTTAATTCATTGTGTAAGTGTTTCAAAATTAATAAAAATTGTTTTTATGCTTCTTTATTGGCCGAAAACTAAGTCATATTGATTTACTTGTTCAGCAGATCGGAGTTAAAAGTACCTTTGTAGATATAAATGAGATCCAAAAAAATATATTACAATGGAAGAATAAAAATCAATTCAATTTTAGTGAGGTTAGCAATATTCCTTTTATATCATGGTCTTAGTTTTTTATGTGGTCAAATGGTAAAAGTGTACTAATGTGCCCCCCTCTCCTATACCCAAATATATAAAGTAGGCAAAAGCTGCTCATATATTATTGATGTCATAGTGCTTTTTACCACGCATCCTTCTTTAATAACTCCTTGTTGCCTTTTCTTAAACCCCTAATTAAAAAGTGTTGTTACAGATAGGCGTGGGCACAAATGGTATATTTGATATCAGCGATGTAAAAAATAAATTAATACAATGGAAAACTCAAAAGTTGGCAGCCCTTTGTCCAACAAATGGGTGAGTAGCATACTTAATAGTGTGGAATTTGGAAATTCATGAATCAATCATAATATTTTGTCGGCTTTAGATAATTTGATATTAAGGATAAAATTAATGTTTACTTATATTTCCAGTGCTCAATTACAAAATTTACTGAATCTCGTATGTAGTACAGCTCAGCCTACGAATGTGACTTTAAGAGATGGCTGTATAACCTGCTTTAGCCAAGTTACTATGATGCCAGAGGTACTGTTACTATTATATCTAAAAAAAAATCTTTACAATTAATCTCCTGATGTTCTTTTTTTTCACATTTATATTGCCTATTTCGATTGTAGGGCCCGCAAGAGCTGAATGCATTAAGTGCGTGTGCGACACAGTATTTTGCAAATACTTCTTATGCCAGTTGTGCCACAGCTTTATCGGTGAGTTAAGTGAGAATTATTTTTATACTGGTTATAACTGAACTTAAAAGTACTAATAAAAAGTAAATGGGTTTTATTTAGTCATCACGTTAACGAAGTATGTGAATACCTGTTGTGAGCACAAACTGAAAATGGGATAATGTTTATGTGGTACCCCACTGAAGAATTTGTACTCTTACCGGTAATAATACTAGATCGCTCGTATGTTTATTATTTTACCATAAAAATACCTAATTATTTTTTCAGGCATTGGCTACATCAGCTTTAAATGTACAACCCTCAGGCTGTTTTATGGGCTATTGTGATTTTGTGCGCTGTTTGAGAAGGACGAACTCAAATAATTTGGTACCCGTTTGAACTTCAATGTTAAAATATGATCCTTTGGTTTTAGTGTACCCAGCGTACTAAAACTTAATGTTTCACTTTTTCAGATTATTCAATGTACCAGGGAAGCTCGGACTGGAGTCAACATTACATTGGATGCCGACAATGTTCGATTTTACACAAATGTAACATCTTGTATCTTAGCACGCACTAGATGTGGCACTTTTAATCCCATCACTGGTGAACCACAAATACCAGGCTCATCAAGTTCAGGAAGCAGAGTCAGCAATGCGCTTCAGTTTTCTCCAAATGGAGAAATTCGGATTCTTGCATTTTCAGCAACGACGCCCGTAGTAAATTCTTTTTGTGCCAGTTCCACTAATTTAACTCAATCGTCGTGGTTGACCACTGCTTGTTAACATTTATTTTTTATAAATTACCTCCTCTTTATAGGCTCCTAATAATAAATAATAATAATAATTACTCTTTATAGTTTAACTAGCGGCCGCCCGCGACTTCGTCCACGTGGATATCGTGTTTCATGATAATAATGTTTTTTCCCGCTAACTCCCAGTCCCGTGGAAATTTTGCACTATCCTTTTGCAACTAAGCATCAAGTTTACTAAGGGACCTGCATGCCAAATTTCAAGCGTCTAACTTAAGTAGTTTAGATTTTCTATACCAACTTCAACCCCTATTTTAGGGAAGTGGGTGGTTGGAATGGGTCTAAAAGTAGCCGATGTTACTCTCCATCCCTTCAACTATCTCCACTTAAAAAAATCACGTCAATTCGTCGCTCCGTTTTGCCGTGAAAGGGAGACAAACATACCGACAGACACACTAATATTAATAATATATAAATAAATAAATAAATATATATATATATATATATATATATATATATATATATATATATATATAATAATTAATTAATAATATAAATAATAAATACTAGTATACTAGTACTAGTAAGTAGTAAGTATAAGTATAGTAAGATTAGTATGGATTTTATTATGGGTCTAAGTTCAAAAACTATTTCGAGAGGTGTCTAGTGAATTAACATCATAAAATTAAAAAGACTATGAAAAAATCCAAATTCAATGAACGAATAATTACACTCAGAGGATCTCAGTCTCGCTTTTGTTCTCGTGCAGGAAAAGCAACTTTCTTTCCGCATTTACAGTACGAAATGGATAAAGTTGTAATTTGAAGATTTGGGCGGTTCATTGTCTTGCCTCTCAGATCAAGAAATATGAGATTCACCCCAGAGTCTTCTGGCAACATTGATATATTAATTGACAAAGATTTTGGAATCTTTGTTAATTGAGTGAATGACAGAATTGACATAAATGTTTTTTAAACAATATAACTTTCAATCTTCGTCTTCTGTATACGCCAAAAAAAAAAACCCGTTAGCTACCGTTAAATAACCAAATTTTTGGTTAGCTACCGATAAAATGCAGTTGTTAACGGTTAGTTATCTGACAGTGACAGCTAAAAAGGGTATAGTTTTTTTTCCTTTGTGAAGAGAAAATCGATATTCGAAAGATAAATAAAATTCATTTTAGATGTTATCCTACTACCTAATCCTACTAAGATTATAAATGCGAAAGTTTGTAAGAATAGATGGATGGATAGATGTCTGTTACTCTTTCACGCAAATACTACGAAACGTAAATGTTAAATTATATGTCGCTTTAATTTATAATTGCGTCTAATATACAATCTATTACTATTATTATTATACAAACACTTATTTACATCTAGCGGAATCTAGTGGAATTTAACCGTAAAATGCATAAAATGCGGGTTATTAACCGTTTCTAACGAAAAATGCATATTTACCCGCACGGTTAAAATCGTTAATAACCGGCGTCGCATCTATAAGTACGGGTCGACTTAAAGGTAATATAAATTTTAATTACCTTTGTTAAACTGAATCGTGTAAAAGTGTATCTTTTTTTTACACTTTCTCACTTAATGATGAATATTTTCAATGATTATTATTTATGTTGAGTATTTTCATATTAACAAATAGTAAAAAAATCTCTTAGTAGAAAAACGTCTTGTTGGCTCGAGGACTTTATCTATAGGCACAGCTCTATAGGTGTAAAGTTAGGTGAATTTTTGACTTCACTCAAACCTGTTATATGGATGATCTATTGATTTTTCCAAGATCTTTGGTATACAGGCAGGGTATGGGGCCCAAACTATGGGCTGACTTAGGTGGTAGGATTCTTTATAAACCGATTTAATGGGATAAAACAGCAACCTTCCTTATTACTGATAGCAATATTTCCACGCGGGTGAAGCCGCGGGTAAAAGTTAGTACAACATAATTATAAAAATAGTTAAGTGTTTAATATAATTAAGTTTGGGTACAAACTTTTTGTCTTGGGAACCGGTAAGGAACGGGTAACCGGTAAACCCCTATTTCTCATCCCTATTATGCCAAAAGTGTCAAACATTACAATTACCGCAACTGTCAAAACTCAAAAACTCGCAAAAGAAGTTTTGTTTTTCATTTTAATACATTTTTATATTATTCTTATTAAGTGAAATAGTGTATTGAATAGGTATTAGGTCTATATTACTCTGATCGGCAGTAATTTTGGATCCCAGTAAGTTACTTTTTAGTTTTTCTGTATGGTATTGCTAAGTTTTGAGGTTCAGAGATAATAAGATTATTTTAATATTTAATGATTGTAATCTCTATAATATATGTTCATAAAAGGTAATAAGGATGCCACAAACATGAATCCTAGTTTTCATAATGTTACATTACACATATACATTAGTAAACAATAATTTGATGCCTTTTCATTGGGATGAATAAAATTAGGTATTAAGTTAACACATCAGAACGTTGCTTTTCTCCAACTGTGATAGAATTTGAATTCAAATTATAATGAGGCTTTACTGAAATATTTATCAAGACATTAGTAATAAAAATGTGTCACTGTTTAAGATATAAAAACTTAAAATTCAGATAACTCGTTTCAGTAAGGTAAAATTTGAAGGTTATAAGCATATTTCAAAGTGTAAAGAGTGTTTTTGTGGTAATATAAATAAGGAAAAGCATTTTTGGAATTCATAATTTATTTTAAAAAGGCTACAAACTTATCCTAGAACTTGTCTTCCACTACGGGAAGGTATTTCAATAAATACAGTTAAACTTAACTATTGCTTATGTTCTATTGTAATAACTTCACTGAATGCTTTTATTTTTAACAAATGTAAGTACATACACCGCAAACAGGCTAGGTACAAAATTGAATGTTCAGTTTTACATAAAAAAAATTGATATTTTTAAATATATAATAAAAATATACATAAATAAAGCAATCCTTTTGGTTTAATTACTGTAACAAGTGTTTTCTTTATTGTTATTAAGAGTATTTTTATAGAATTAAGACTTAAATTTATTATCTGAATTGGTTTTATGTAATTTTGGCTTTATGTTTTTTGTTTTCTTCTTTACTTTTTTAATGGATTGTATTGAATCATCAGAGTCAGAATTATCAGATAATAATGAACTAATCATTTTACTATTTTTCTTCGTTTGAATTGCAGTTGTTACATATCCACCCTTTCTGAAACGACTCTTGGCATTTCGGGTATCAACAGGACTATTCTTCTGTGTAGTATTTTTTGGTATTTCTGTAAAACTAGCATTGTTCCCATATGGTGTACTTTCAGACTTCGAATGCTTTAATCTGAAAATAATGAACAGTAGTTATGTTAATTTACAATTTCATTTAACTTATGATATCTTAGTCTTCATCACATTTTCTGTTCACATAGACAGTTTTCATTCTTCCAGTTGATACAGAATCATTTAATTTAAAAACAATTAATATGGATATGGTTGAAAAAATTGCATCATTAAAACAATTGTAAAGTTGTGATGATTAAGCCATGTTTGTTAATGAGGGTGTTTGCGATTGAAAAATTCCCTAGATGGCAATACGTAGGCGTGAGGTCTAACTGCTACGTCATTGGTGAATTTTGAAATATTTGTCAAGAACATGTCCAAATTCACAAATCAAATACCAGTTACACCCTACGCGAACCAACTGCCATCTAGCGGATTTTTTATTTGCGTAAACCCTCATTAGGGATTACTCTACATACCTATAATGTTGTAAATTTAACTTACTTTCCTTTCTTTTTCCATGGTTTTGGTAATTTATTTAGGGGTTCTACTACATCTTCAACAGAGTTTGGCACTTTAAGGGGAATCTTTTTAGTTTTAGATTTCTTCTTCTTTTTCTCTTCCTTTGTCTTTTTCTTTTCCCCCTCTAACTCTTCTAATTTTTTTGAGCAAGATCTGGAACATTGAATTAAATCCGTAACAAGCAAACACGCAAACAGCACAAACTTCGAAAATTAAAGTTTTGATAAATAGAAATTGAAGCTTATATTAAAATATCATAATTTGAATACCTGAGCAAAGCTTCGCTATCCGTGAAATAGGAATTCATGGCGAATGAAGAAATACCCCATGAAAGCGGCCCCTTCTCTTCGCTTTGCACGCCAGTCCATACATTCCGTTTTAATGAAGTGAGCTTTACTTGAAGTTCAGATGTTTGCGTATTTCTATTTTTAATGTCCGGTATGTGCCTTAAACGCAATAAAAGTATTTGCGAATTAAAAAGATTCGTGCTATTTCATGACCTTATAGATTGAAATGAATACGAATCCCAATGAATGTCATGGGTAAATAAGAAAACAGTTTGTAAATAATGAATCAGGTGATGACCAGTTAAAAGTTACTCAGTGAAAAACAAACACAATTTTGCAATAGGTATGTAAAAAGAATAAAAATTACAAGTCTAAATGTTAGTGCTAAACTGGTAAATAATCGTTAATAGAAATAATGCGCTGCTCAGGCACAAAATGATTTCGTCGCATTAATTCCTGTCTCAATAAAAAAAAAACTTCCTCTGTAATAATATTTACGTTTATACAAAGATTAATTAAATATCATATCGTAAGTATAAGTATTGAACGTTTTCGAAGATACTGTCTTACTTTGGCGGAGGCAAACATCTAAACCGATGCCAGGAAGCTGGGTTCAGTTTTGGTTTATCAATTACATCATTAAACATTGATACACTACGAGGCCTTGCGCTTTTCGGAATCTTCTTTTCACGGTCAGAGTGATATGGCGAGTCACTTGTCTGAAATTAAATTGTTACGTCAACAAAATGATGTGTAGTGATCTGCGATATTTGATTTAGTAGGTGCGTAATTTCATCTTTACAGGAGCGGGAATGATCTTTAATTCTGGAGGCATTTTTTTCTTTCTTCTCGGTTTTGATTTTGTAGAGGAATGTAATAATTTATGTACCCTTCTGACAGGGCTAAGATTTTCTTCGCCAGATTCACCGTCGGATGTCCCATCAGTCATTGCATCTGACGTTAAATCTATTGTGGCTCTAGACACCTGGAACAAGGCATCCATTGTAATGGAGATTGCAAAACAACTGGGAATAGACGATAAGGAACCATGCATGCAATGTTACTTTTACCTGCAGTGTTTCCCGTTTTGGATTTTTCCTTTCTATTCTTTTGAGTTTTTCTAACTTAGGCCGTGGCTTTCTAGGGGTCTGGAAAACAGTCAAAATTATTAATATTTTGATATTTTGTTAGTTATTTAGTCTAGTTTATTTCACTAGTGCGAACTTATTTACCCCAGGCAAATTTCTGTTGATATCAGGAAATAGTGGGGATGGAGGCGGCGCAGGTTGTGCGGAATCCTTTGTTTGCCTGGTTCCTCCGTCAGAACTACTGCTTGATGTATCGCCTTCATCACTGTTAAATATAATAGAAATCGTGTGAAATTAGATATTATTGGAACTCTCTGTTCTTATTTTTACTTCTAAATGGAACAGAACTGAACATATGTACGTGCTCACAAGGTTCTTTATATATGCTACATGACAAGTTTACGAGCAAAACTAGACACACATGGCTATATCATTGTTACGAATAGGGCTGGCAAATATTCGACGAAATTAGGTATTCGAATATTCGAATATTTTTCGAAAAATATTCGAATATTCGAATATTATTCGAAATTTTTTTTCAGGAGTCCACCAACCAAACATTGAAATATATAGTCTTGAGGCCATCACAAACGATATTGGCTATGGCAGTATAGCTGTAAACTCAGTCCGAACTGAGTGAGACAGGTTTAAACTTTTACACTTAAAGCCTACGCTTCATACATTTTCTATGGGAGAGTGCATACTTTTTTTCTCGCGACTTTCGACCAATCATGAAAAATTAAAATAAATATTTTTGAGGTCATTTCAAAAGCTATTTGATTTGGGAGTATATCTGCAAACTCAGCCCGAACTGAGTAAGACAGGCTAGAAACTTGAACACTATGTACCCTCGCTTCAATATTTTTTAATAGGAGGTTGTGTTCTTTATTTTCCTGCGGCTTTCGCTACTAACATTTTCCAGGAAAGGTGGCGTCTTTATTATTTCGCGTCCATCGACCAAACAGGGAAAAATTTTATATTCTAGAGATCATCATGAACAATTTTTGCAAAGACAGTTTAGCTATAAACTCAGTCCGAACTGTGTGAGACAGGCTCGAACTTTTTTACTGTGGACCTTGGCTTCAAAATTTGCTATGGGAGGTGGTGTCCTTTCTTTTTCAACCGACCATCAACCAAACATCTATATCTATAAAACTCAAAGGTGACTGACTGACATAGTGATCTATCAACGCACAGCCCAAACCACTGGACGGATCGGGCTGAAATTTGGTATGCAGGTAGATGTTATGACGTAGGCATCCGCTAAGAAAGGATTTTGATTAATTCAACCCCTAAAAGGGTAAAATAGGGGATGAACGGTAGTATGAAACTTTGTCAATTTTAAACCTATCGGGCTGATATTTTGCATACATAAAGCTGCTATGACGTAGGCATCGCCTAAACAATCACATTTATAAATTCTAACCCCCAAGGGGGTAAAATAGGGGATGAACGTTAGTATGAAACTTTGTCATTTTTAAACCTATCGGGCTGATATTTTGCATACATAAAGCTACTATGACGTTGGCATCGCCTACACAATCATATTGATAAATTCTAACACCCAAGGGGGTAAAATAGGGGATGAACGTTAGTATGAAACTTTGTAATTTTTTAAACGATCGGGCTGAGACTTTGCATTTATAAAGCTAATATGACGTAGGCATCGCCTAAGCAATCACATTTATAAATTCTAACCCCCAAGGGGGTAAAATAGCGGATGAACTTTAGTATGAAACTTTGTCAATTTTAAACCTATGGGGTTGATATTTTGCATACATAAAGCTACTATGACGTTGGCATCGCCTAAACAATCATATTGATAAATTCTAACCCCCAAGGGGGTCAAATAGGGGATGAATGTTAGTATAAAACTTTGTCATTTTTTAACCGATCGGGCTGAGACTTTGCATTCATAAAGATAATATGACGTAGGCATCCCCTTTTAAAGATTATTTGAAAAATCCACCCCTAACGGGAAAAATAGGTGATAAAGAAACCGTAAATCCACGCGGACGAAGTCGCGGGCGCCCGCTAGTGGAAATATATATTCTTAAGTACATTACAAACGATCTTTGTAAAAGGCGTATTGCTGCAAACTCAGTCCGAACTGATAAACACAGGATAGAACTTTTGCACTCTGACTGAACTTTCGCTTCATACCCTTTTATTAAGTTCTAAACTGTCTCACCCAATTCAGACAGAGTTTGCAGCTATACTGTCTATGCAAATATTGTTTGAAATACATAGTCTCAAAAATATATTTTTAAATAAATGATCGTTGGACGCCAAAAATTAAAGACGCCAGGCCACCTTACTGCACCAACCAGGACTGCAGGACCAACGGCTTAACGTGCCTTCCGAAGCTGGGAGGAGCTCGAGATGAAATTTTTCTATCACCTGCGACTGGCACCTGCGAACGTTGCTTAAGTTTAGCAACCGCAGGTCGAGTGCGCTAACGACTGCGCCATCGAATATTGAAGCGAGGGTACATTGTGGTCAAGTTTCAACCCTGTCTCACTCAGTTCAGACTGAGTTTGCAGATATACGTAAAATTAAATAGCATTTGTAATGACCTCTAAAATATATACATATTTCCATAGTTGGCCGTTAGACGCGAGAAAAAAAGGATGCCATTTCCCATAGAAAAATGTATGAAGCGTAGGCCTAATAAAGTGTAAAAGTCTCAACCTGTCACACTCAGTTTGGACTGAGTTTACAGCTATACTGCCAAAGCAAGTATAGTTTGTGATGCCCTCAAGCATATTTCCATGCTTGGTTGATAGACGCTCGAATATAAAATAAAACCACCTCCTCCACAAAAATCGGCCTTGTCTTTTTACCAGGAAGGGTTGTAAGGGGTGAAATAACAATAAACGAGGACATTATTATTCACGAGATCAATCAAACATTCATTTTTGATGAAACTTAAGAAGTTAAAGTCGCTAAAGTTTTTTGCTTAGGGTCATTAAATATCGGTCTAAAATCTCGATAATCTCGATCAAATCTGTCGAGATCTCGATCAATATCACATATAGCGAGATAATAGACCGTCGAGACAGAATATCGAAAAACACCTACTTATTTTTTGAGATTTGAGACTATCGAGATTGCATTTTCTTATTAATCCCAATAGGACATAAAATATTCGAATATTCGAATAACGCGTCACTTAATATTCGAATACCAAAATGAGTCGAATATTCGAATTATTCGAATATTCGAATATTCGAATTGCAAGCCCTAGTTACGAACCTTGAATAATCAGACAAATCAATATTTGTAGGTTCATCGGCATTGGATCCTTCCTTTAGCAGTCTAGTTACTATTTTCGTTCTTAGCCTCTCCTTGCTTGGATCTTCATCATAAAAGTCTAATAATGTTTCACAGAAAGTCTTCCCTAGGCTTTCGTAATCTTGAACTGAGAAATGTGTTGACATTCTACTTCCCAACTCTGAACCTCCAAATGATGCTTCCATGGTGTAACTATTTGCAACTCCTAACATCCAAACAACTACTCGGCCGGTCCCCTCTTTACTGCGTTGTATCCGAAATTTGCAATTTTCAAAAGAGAACTGTAAGAAAATTTTAATTACTTTTTAATTCATAATTCTCAACTCAAACTCAACTCAAAATATACTTTATTCATGTAGGCCTCTGCAAGGCACTTATAAATCGTCATACATTTTTAGCACAAAGGAATGACTCGACCACCGACTTCGTAAAGCAGTCATCTACCGAGAAGAAGCGGCAAGAAACTCGATAGTTGCTCTTTTCAATCGCCAAATAATTACAATAGTTTGTCCATACCATAAGTTAACATACTTGTACTAGGTCTTACAGTTACGGCTTTCAAGTATATAATTAAAAATATATTTATCATGAATAGATTGAGTCCCAGTCGACCAGTCCCCAAAGGCGGCACCTGTTCACAAGTATGACGTATGTGTCAGCCATCATCTCACTCAACCATTTTAGAGGGAATGAAATGACCCGCCACATAGCGCCACCACCCCAGAGACATTACAGTGAGCATGACTACTAGGACCCAGGCCATCCAACCATCAAATGGAATAACAAAATTTAAAGTAAAACTACACTATATGACCCAGTCTAGGTACATACTCTTTATAAAATTTATACATATAAACAAACAGAACAACATTTTACTTTAACATACAAACTTGTCTAATAAATAATAAAATAATTTGGAACAATACTATTCTACATTAGTTACATGTCCACATTGCATAAATAATAATAAATAAAATAATATAAGCGTGAGAAGATATGGCAAGAAAACTAGCACATCAGTAGCTACAGCCCTCCATCGTTCAGGTAGTCTTCAACTCTATAATACCCTTTTTTCATTAAACTAGATTTAATATAAGACTTAACCCATTAATGGTCAAAGTGATACCAGAGGGATTTGATTGAAAATTTATTTATTTTCGTATTATAGATAATACAAATAAATAAGAAAATTAGAAAAAAACTGAAAAAATATGTTTTTCAGGAATTTATAGGGGTGTTCCCAAATTGGCACAGTGGCCACTAAAGGGTAGTTAGTAGTCTAGTACTAGGGTGATCTTTTCATACATAACTTGCAGTTTTACTGGTTTATTTTATGGCAAATGACACAAGGTACTCGTTTCAGTAGCTTTCTGATCTGCTTTATCGTGTAGGTGGTGTAGATCAGACCATCCATGGTAGAAGTTGAAGGACAAACAGAGGGTTTTAGGGGCGATTTCTTTGTAAAGAGTCCGGAAAATAAGCTTCGTGTAAAAAGTAGTAGATACATAGACTTATGTCATTCACCAATGATATATGCAAACACTTTCTAGAATTTTCTAGAGGTTTGTGGCATCCGCACTATATATATTGTGAAGAAAACGTTTTATCGCTGCTCTAAAGCAAAATATGTCCATTATTTCGAATCACGTACAAAATACTAAGATTGACTACCATGTCCAATATTCAATCATCAACTATTTTACTATTTGACCAATACATGTAAGATTTTTCACTGCCCCTTTCTTTCTTCTTTCCCTGCCCAGGGTCTATGTAGATTTTCGTATTTTTCTATGCCAGACAGGAAAACTTGATGGTGCATTAGTTACAGTAAATCGGATTCAAGTTTTTTTGTGGCATATGACTTGTCATTGCTGCTATCAGAAAGACACCCTAAACGCGAAAAAACACGTCTATATTTTTATTTGAAAAGGTAAATAATTCATTGTCAAACTTTTATCAGGTCATTATAAAACAGTATTTTTCGACGATGTCAATCATGCTATGGTGGAATAATGGCCAAATAATACTCCAAATCATGGTCATTGTCATCATTGTTGGAATAAATAGTCTTTTCTGAGCCTTTTATGTGGTAATGAATGTTAAAAATATGTTAGCGAATTATTTTCGAAAACCAAGAAATCGAGTAAAACTGATATCGCTTGTGGCCGCTGTACCCAAATTGGCACAGCAAAGTTGCGGACACAATAAAAGCTTACATAAAAACTATTTCTCATTGAAAAATGTTTTAAATCATTGGTTATTTATTGTATTCAAATAATATCCGGAAAAATAAGATTAATTTTATAAAACTATTTAAATATTTTTTTTAATCTCTATGTACCTCCCAGCATGATCTGATTGTAAATTTTAACTAATAATTATGAAAACACCAAGGCTTATAAACAAAATTTAGTTTTGTGTATTCATTTACTAGACTTTCAACTACGCAAAACTGTATTCGGATATTAACTGGTGTCAATACTTATCATTTCTACCCTCAATAACTAAGTGTTCCCAAATTGGCACAGCAACCATTAATGGGTTAAACTGATGTAAGGGTAGGTTAACAATATCTAGAGGTAATTTATTAAATAATTTAATGCTTAATCCAATGAAGGAATTTCCAATCTTTTGAAGTCTAATGTTTGGGATAGCAAGCTTATGCCTATTTCTTGTATTAAATCTATGACAATCCGACTTTTTTGAGAACTGTTCGAGATTTTTCCGAACATACATAACACAATCAAGAATGAATTGTGATGGTACAGTTAAAATATTTATGTCTTTAAATACTTCCCTTAAAGAGTCGCGAGTTTTGAGACCATAAATAGCACGGATAGCTCTTTTCTGCAGTATAAATATATTGTTGATGTCAGAAGCCGAGCCCCACAAAAGCATCCCATAGGACATGATACTGTGGAAGTAACTAAAGTAAACTAACCTAGCTGTTTCCACATCAGTCAGATTTCTAATTTTTCTCACTGCATACGCAGCTGAACTAAGTCTACCCGTTAAAGCAGTGAGATGAGGGCCCCACTGCAATTTAGAATCAAGTGTTATTCCCAGAAACACTGTCGAGTTGACAATTTCAACAGCTTCCCCATTAATGGCAATATTGGGAATAACGTTTCGAACATTAGGCATTGTAAATTGAACACATTTCGTTTTCTTGGTATTCAATGACAAATTATTAACAGTAAACCATTGTAAAATATGCGAGACCGAATTACTCACATCGTCAAATACATTTTTATGTCTGTCAACTTTGAATATAAGAGAAGTGTCATCAGCGAATAAAACAGTTTCGCAAAGGCTTTCTGTGAAATATGGAAGGTCATTAATATAAATTAAAAAAAGCAAAGGCCCTAATATCGAGCCTTGGGGGATCCCCATTATTAGAGGAGCTCCCGTTGAGTCTACCTCATTTATATTGACTCTTTGAATTCTGTTAGATAGATATGACTGTATAAGATTCAGCGAGTTGATAGTGATTCCATAATGCCGCAACTTCATCAACAATGTCTGATGATCAACGCAATCGAATGCTTTCGATAAATCGCAAAAAATACCTATAGCATCTTGCTTATTTTCCCAAGCGTTAAAAATGTGTTTAATGAGTGCTACTCCCGCATCGGTGGTGGATTTATTTATTATAATGTTTTTCTATCTACAAAATATGTAAAAGTGTCTGAAGTTTTACCTTGTCGGCTGCATTTTTATGAAGCATCAATGGGAATACTTGTTCTTGCAATCGTTTGTCTGAGTTTCTTCGACTCTCGCAGCCGTAAATGAAAACGTTGTGCTTACGTGAATGAGCATGTAAATCTATGTACATCGCGACTCCGCATTCTTCCTGTAATCTGATTCAAAATAAAGTCCTAACACTTGATTGCAAAGTACTATGTAATGATGTAATAAATAAAATACTAACCTTCGAATCATAACTTTCGTGTGCCATACCGGGGGATATGTCTCCCGTATTACAGTACGATATTGTCTATTTAGGTCTTTTCCGGTCAACGAACAACGGTTGTTTCCAACGATAACCTGTAACAATAGAGACAGCAATTTTAGCGGTAGCTGTTTAAATTATCACGTGAATATTATCTGATGATGACTTACACCATCCGGGTTTAACATAGGCACTAGTTTGAATATGAATTTTTCTCTCAATTCACGCGCTTGATTCGAATCTCCTGTTAAATAGTCCATAAAGCCTTTCATCATCCACGAGGATGGCGTTTCCCCGGGATGTACTCTTGCTGTGATTATGACAGCTTTCTTTTTCTGCGAAAATGTTAATATTATTAGATTCTTACAATTTAGCATTTTTCTATTTTAATTTACTTAAATATTCACCTTTTGCTCCATTTCATTAGGGTTCGGAGGCGCAGTGACGGTTAAATAATAAACATTATTACCGGCTAAAGTTCGACAAAGCAGTCTTAATTTTGAGTAGGTCGACTTGACGGGGTGGGCCTGAAGTCGTGATAAATATTCTTGTAAATCAGAATACGTGTATGGATAACAATGAGCAATGTATACAGCGTCGTCTGTATGTGGAAATTCTATGTTGAAAGTTAGCGTATAACTTGGAAATTGTTCTTCTTCTTCGGACCTGTAATATTTAAAGGAATATTTAAATTTCTACGATTTTCAATATCAAACAAAATAACGTTGACTTACGTGGATTCATTTTTATAATATGCGATGTTGTCGCCGCATCTTCTCCATCCAATTGAGTGTAATTGCGCGTCCTTCGTTGAATATAGCAAAGGTCGCATGCCCTCGTTGTAAAGACTTTCCGCTTTCGATAAATTCACGATCGAGAATCTGTTATAGTTTAAATTCGTTACTTTCTGCCTTTTAGATTTATGTTTTATAATTTTAAACCTTCTTTGATTAAGAGAAAAAAAAATGATTTAATCAACCCACCTGTACATCATTTGTTTTCTTGTATTAGTAACTTTGAAGTAAAACCATTGCATATGTCTATTTGTATACAAATCAGTTCTTAGATGCAATTCATAATAAGCCGACGTGATTCGTATCGCTTTAGCTAGGTTTCCGCTTTCAAATCGAGATTCGAATCTTAATTCATCGTCGGGACCAGCATTTGGATTTGCACTTGCACAAGCTGATAGAAATAATCTCGATCCTCCTACAGTAGATCTGCTAAACTAAATGTAAGTGAAAGTTAGACGTAAATTAGTACTTAAATTAAAGTGAACAATATGTATGCTTTTCGATTAGGTACAAGATCAATAATGCTCATAGATTACTCTTGGGTATATAAAGATTCCCATGGCATTGTATGATAAGTCAATACTAAAGTTTTCTGAACTATCCATACCCACTAATCTCAAAGTTACTTTTCTGTGTTATTTGTAGCTGGATTAATTATTTATTTATATACATTTTCGTTTAAACGTTTGAACATACTTTTCATTTCAACCCGTTTACCCATATGTGCTTAACATTGTCGTGACTACGTTGAAAGACCTTGTTGACATTGTATTGCTTGAACTTGAATCATAACCATACCGTACGTATGTCAATTTTATTACACTGATTTCGGCCCCTCACAAGTCTTTCTTTGTTGTAAATCGGTCCAGAAATTACTCACGTAGTTAACAGCGCTCATTGGGTAATATTGAAATATAACTGTTCCTGCATCCTCGCCAACTGGTTGAGGCTTAAGTTCTTTTCCTGTTTGCACATAATATGGCTCTGGTGAAGCGGCACTCCACGCAATATGTTGTATCCTTTCTTCAACCACCTATAAGATGTGAAATATATTGCTGCTAAATATGAAAGTGCCTCAATTACGATAAGGATATATTATGCCAGTTTTTGTTTAAAGAAGCAAGTAACATAACTTACTTGACATTCAGAAGGCCATCTCGGCGCTTGTTGTGGACAGTCTAGTTCTTTTGGCAAAGCAAATAAATCACGTGGCTCTTTTAATTTTGCGGTAGTTCTAAATGTTCTTATATCTGTGTTTATTTCTAGTTGATTGGTCTTGATATTGTTTTGTAGAAAATTAGATATAAATGTTCCTGTAGCAAAAAGTAAACTGAAAAGAATCTGATACCAATTTGTAGAATAAAGTTGAACATGCGTTGCATGAATTTGTGGGGTGCACGCTATCTTCGATCGTGCAAAACCAACTACTTCACTACCTGTAACACATTTTCTTAGTCAAACTATTGTGTCTGAGTTTAAAATGTTCCCGAAATGTTAAATGGTTTTGCTAATATCAGTGACTTATTCGTTATTATTACCTTTGTTATATATAGGAAACAGTGACGCTTGTAACGATTTCACTTGTTCTAAATTGGCTATTAAAAAGTTATCTTGTAATACAGGAACTCGTGTCGGCAATGTGAGAGTTATTGTGGTGTTTTTTATGTACTGCCTTCTATGGTCCTCCTCCCTTTGGATCATCATGACGCTTTCTTGTACGCTTTCAAGCTGTTTCCACCATAACATCTTAGGAATTGAATTAAGCAGTAACATCCGCAACGTTTGCTCTCACGGCCTATGGGCTATACTATTGTGTCTCTTGGTTGTGACGCCAGTTTTCGTATCACCATGGTTACCGCACTGTTTAGATTTCTCGTCGGTTTGTTATCTACTGACTGGCGGCGACCTGGGTCGCGCGACGTTCCGAAATATACTGACTGAAGGGCTTTCGTTTTGAATATTGGAACACGATTTCGTGCGATCTAGTAAAAGCTTTATCAGGTGATTGGTGACGTCAAACCATGACTTATGCGAATTATTAGGGAAATTTTCAGACATAAAACAGATGGGTCGGAGGAGATGGATTTATGGAAGTTATTCGAGGCATTGGTAGTCACGCTATTATAGTTCTATGAACTCAATATTTTCAGTAAGCTGATATTTATTTTCTTATTTCACGCAAATTACTAACTTATATCTATTTTATTTGTAAAGAATGTCTCAAATGACGTAAATGATAGTCAGCCATGAAATAAGGAATATCTTCTTTTTGAATTCAATTGAAATATTGTCTGGTAGGTATATTTTTAACTATAACATAAATATTAATTAAATAAAATATGAATTATGACATACCTGGTCCGCCATTTCCTTCGATCTCTCGAGTTTCCAAGTTTTCTATTTCAAAATGATTTTCGGACATCAATAATATAGACATTTATTTTATTTGATAGTGCACTTTTGAGTCCCAAATGTGATGTTTGGTAATTAAAACATCCTTTGTGTTCTGTTCTAATGCGATCAATCTTTGATAAATGCTAAAACTTAGCTATCTTCTTTGGCTTCTGTGGACACCATTGTCTTCAGCCTAAGTCTGAACAAGACTGCCAAGCATTTAGCTAATCTAAGCCCAATGGCCTGATTCATCCTATGCAGTTCGAGCACATAAACATTATTCCAGCACAATATACTGACTTACGTAACATCTAATTGATACTTAATTACTGTATTGCCAAGAACGGAAATTTGGTAATTTTTGAATCATTTTCCTGCAAGCTGCGTAAGCCTATGTTTCCTAGAAAGCCTGAAAGGTGACTGCACTTTCACCTAGTGTGTAGGAAAGTTGTAGCGTTTGTGTGGAAACTTCGCTACTGGCCTCGGCACGACCGTAAAACTTTAATCTGCCCATAGACTTGCGAAGTTATAGATGTTGCGATAACCAGAATGAATGTCGTCAACTTAGTAGAATATAGTTTGCATGGATGAAACGATTATTCCTTACGTTCTATGGAATATTGTATTGAAGTAATATAGTTGAGTAGATAGGACTTGAATAGAAGTGAAGGTACATAAAAAATACACCAAAGGATCGAGCAGAATCGTTGTATTGGTAGTTGATGTTCGTTGTTTAAACATTTGCTAAGTATAAAAAAGATATAGACGTATGATAGTGCTATAAAGAATTACTAACTCAAACATTACGTTGATAATTCTCATTTGGGCACTTACATTATGTCTTATGTCTAAACCCTAAAGGTATACAATCGAATACATCAAGTTTATATTTTCCGATTCCGTTGTGTTACTTAAAAGGAAACCTGTAACATACCGTTTTTAAAAACCAATTTGAATGTCTAACGGTTCTATGCTCTACCAACATCAATACATTAACAGTGCACAGTATCATAAATGGTTATTTTTAGGATGTTGAGAGAAACATCAAATTATTATTTAATTAGCAACTAAAAGACACCCGCAATTATGCCCTTATAACGTAAGAAATAAGGTTCGATGTTGGGCATGCTGTATCCTAGGCAACGAATATTGTAAAATCGATTTTTGATGTGAAGGAAATATACAGATGCTGAAGGGACAGGTAAGCTCCTGAATTTGTTGTAATAGCTTCGCGCCATAACCTTCTATGTCGAAGCAATTTGTAGTTATATTTTGCTAATTTAAAGATTACACAATAATCGACACAGGACTGTGTCACTAACCTTAGACGCTTATTTCCGTCATTTTAGTAACATTGGGCTATTTAATTTGCTCACTAGCTATTTAATCATCAGTAGTTTAGTATTTTTTTTATATCTTTAAATTGCCTTTCATTCAGCACATCTTCTATAGAGAGTGCATTACGTCGCTTAGGTATATCACCTTGCCGCATGGGAAGTGTAAGTTCCATGCAAACTACATAGTACATTTTTAGGGTTCCGACGCGTAATGGCAAAAAACGGAATCTATTATAGATTCGTCATGTCTGTCTGTCTGTCTGTCTGTCTGTCTGTCTGTCTGTCTGTCCGCCAGTCTGTCACAGCCACTTTTTTCCGCAACTATAAGTACTACACTGTTGCAACTTGGTGAGTGGGTGTATTTTGTGAACCGCAACAAGGTTTACACACGAAAATAGAAAAAAATGGGGTTCCCATAATTATCGATGAAACTGAAAATATTTTTTTTCATTGAACATCTACGTGAGGGGTATATATGGATAGGTATTAAAAAATGATATTGAGGTTTCTAATATATTTTTTTTCTAAAGTGAATACTTTGCGTGAGAGACCCTTCCAAAGTGGACGGGATAAGAGTACGATAAATCTAAAAAAATATATAATGTACATTACCACAAAAACTAGTAGTTTTTTTAAAACGTCAAAAATATGAATAATTTGTTCGGAACCCTCAGTGCGCGAGTCTGACTCGCACTTGGCCGATTTTTCTTGTAGGTACGGTGTTTCTCAAACGCCTAGGCGTTACATCTCGGCCTGAATTTGTTAGGTCTACGGTTTGAGATTTTACATTTGCGCTACATTGATATAATGCTTAGATTTTTTATAAAATATTACATCTTGTTACTTTCCAATTATTATTCCTACATATTTTTTTTAATCCCATGGTTTTAAGATATTCTCTGAAATTTTCACTAACGTTCTGTCTTACGACACGTCTAATTAATTTGTAACTACAGACTGGTTCTAAAATGTAAAAAATAAATACATGCTTGGTTGTCAGGGTCAGATTTTAAATTCTGATTATTAAGCTTATTTATCTTTTGCGTAAAACTTGTTCGCGTGATTTTAATCAAAACATTTTAGTGGTAGATAGTATTTGTCACGCAACTGAAAGTTGTTATCTACATTTATGATACTTTTAACCGACTTCATTTAAAGTTGAAGTTATTTGTTATGTCTTTTCTGTTCAAAAGTTCAAGCAATACGCTCATGTGCATGTGCATAAAAATATTATGATAATTAAGTAACGCTGGGGCTCTTTTGAAATTCTTTAAAAGGACCTAGTTGAGGTTAATTAAAATTGAAAATTGAGTGAATTCACTGAAACCAAGATTGCTAAATACGGGATCTGTGAAGGTATGCGTACATGTACAAAGAGTAAGGGTTGCGAGGTGATTGGCCGCCGCTTGGTACGGCATGGCGCGGATCGATTTCCTTGCAGACTATGGTAGTCTTTTGTCGCCAACGATATTTTCATTTGAAATTATCGCATTATCTAATATGTAATAACTGCACATATTCACAAAAGCTCATCGATTCTAATGCGCAGTAAGAACTTGAGAGAATTCAGAGACTGCGTATTGTCGATTTGACGTACGTTATGTTAGCGATCCCAGATTTTATAGAGCATTATAGTTACCGGAATATAATATTTAAAAAATATGCAAGGTTTCATTATTATCATAGCTCACAGTCAACATAGGTTAAACCTAAGCCTCCTTTATAACATGGTTGAATAAAAATCATCTTACATCTATAAATTTATTGAATCAGTAAAATCAAAGAGTTATGATTTCACAAAACTACCCGTCTTGTACATATTTCTAGCCCTAATAATAAGGTATTCGTTCTCGATCTAAGTTTACCACTATTTAATGAATGCCGTTTCCCATTTAATTTATACCTCATAAAACTGGAATGTCTGAACTATTCTCTACTATGGTTTATGTTATTTCTTGATACAACAATTGGATCTACTTTTTATAACTTTCATTTCGCTTATCGCTTGGTAATTCTCTTTACTTTTAATCGTGTCTGATCAAAAATGTCAAGTAGAGATTGTGTGAAATGAATTTTGTGCATTTAGGATTAAGATTACAGATAGGGAATGAGAAAATAATATGTTACGATGTTCGATATATTAAAAGTCGCATGTGAAACAGATTTTCTGTTATACGGCTTGACCCACTTTACAGGCTACATTCGCGATTGAACTTTTGACCTAATTATTAATCTTTTACTGGCATAATGCTTTACTGTATTTATACTCCAGTCAAAATAGACATTCCAGCTTGCATTAATTCCCAACAAGCTGGATTTTTGTGCAGGCCTTGAATACGTCATTACAAATGTTATGTCAAAAGTCCCCATCGATCCCGCTTGTGCGTTGTTTTTTATTCGTGGTCAAAGGGCCCAAATTAACGTTTTTTGCTTATATCTCTGAAACTAAGAGAGCAATCGAAAAATGGTTCAGGTAAAGTTTGTAGATCGTAAAATTGTCTACCTAAAAGATTTCTACACTTTTCTTCTACAAGGCAGCGCTGTCGAGATATCGTGACTTTAAGCCGCAGGAAAGTCGTTTTTTCGAGTAGCCCACATTATGCAATTACAATAAATTGTGTTGCGTAGTTTATCTGGAGCAGGTGGCAGTTAAGCATGGATTGGCTCTTAACTATTATTTACCAATTTCCAGCCCCAATTTTCAGGATTTAGATCATTGAAGTCAAAAAAGACAAAACGCTGTATCAAGCTTGCATTCATTCCCAACAAGCGGGACTTTTGTGCAGGCCTTGAATACGTCATTACAAATGATATGTCAAAAGTCCCCATCGATCCCGCTTGTGCGGTGTTTTTTATCTGTACTGAAAATCTTCGGATCCTATTTCTAACCTTTCTGGTAGTTAAACCTCAATGGTCCCCATAGAGACTTTTACTCCTTACATGAAATAGGATCGATTGGCGCGAAATAAACATTTTGGAATTTTCAGTACAAAATGTATGGGAAAAGTTTTTTGCGATTTCCGACATTTCTAGTACTCAAACCTCAAATGATCCCATAAAGTTTTTTAATCCTAACATGTAATAGGATCGATTGATATGAAAAAAAATTTTTGCCTATTTCAGCATTTTGTACTGAAACTTCCAAAATTTTTATTTCGCGCCAATTGATCCTATTTCATGTAAGGAGTAAAAGTCTCTATGGGGACCATTGAGGTTTAACTACCAGAAAGGTTAGAAATAGGATCCGAAGATTTTCAGTACAGATAAAAAACACCGCACAAGCGGGATCGATGGGGACTTTTGACATATCATTTGTAATGACGTATTCAAGGCCTGCACAAAAGTCCCGCTTGTTGGGAATGAATGCAAGCTTGATACAGCGTTTTGTCTATTTTGACTTCAATGATCTAAATCCTGAAAATTGGGGCTGGAAATTGGTAAATAATAGTTAAGAGCCAATCCATGCTTAACTGCCACCTGCTCTAGATAAACTACGCAACACAATTTATTGTAATTGCATAATGTGGGCCACTCGAAAAAACGACTTTCCTGCGGCTTAAAGTCACGATATCTCGACAGCGCTGCCTTGTAGAAGAAAAGTGTAGAAATCTTTTAGGTAGACAATTTTACGATCTACAAACTTTACCTGAACCATTTTTCGATTGCTCTCTTAGTTTCAGAGATATAAGCAAAAAACGCAAATTTGGGCCCTTTGACCACGAATAAAAGACAACGCACAAGCGGGATCGATGGGGACTTTTGACATATCATTTGTAATGACGTATTCAAGTCCTGCACAAAAATCCAGCTTGTTGGGAATTAATGCAAACTTGAGTCTTAATTTTGTCTATTTTGACTGGAGTATTATACGATGGTTCCTGATTGTGAAGACGCTTTTATCAGATGCGATGTTGTACTTATTTTATTGTTCCTATACTATGTATTGTAGTGCGACTACTTCTCGTTTCTATAGTACAGTACATCGGGAAATACAGCATTACATTTTTGGGTACCTCAATAATATGTAGAATTCCTGTATTGACATTTCATTCAAATCTGCTTCCGAAATTCAAGCTAAGGTTGTATTGTGCTTAGGCACGATAGATTCTTCCGTAAAGTTTGTAACTTTGTACCTAAGTTTGTTTTACATATTCATGAGAGTCAGTGACTTATAGTAGAGTAGAGTTTACAACTGAATCCTTGATTGAATTATTGAGCTGATATTTTAGTCTTACATCCTCATGACTTGCGCACATTACTGCACATAACACAAGTCTTTATGTGTTTTGCATTTACGTTGGTACTTGTATATAGCTGTGTTTATGTATCTTACTCAAAAGAAATGAAGAAAGTCAT
Source organism: Nomophila noctuella (assembly GCA_958496325.1). Classification (NCBI taxonomy): domain Eukaryota; kingdom Metazoa; phylum Arthropoda; class Insecta; order Lepidoptera; family Crambidae; genus Nomophila; species Nomophila noctuella. The sequence continues at coordinate 8,242,624 of OY292486.1, read as the reverse complement.
TGTTTTCTAGCCGTCTATTTACTCTTCCGATGCATTGGTAGTTATTTACGAGTATCATCGGGTCAACCTACTCAAAAAGCATTAAATAAGTTCATCACACGAATATACATTTATGTTTTTAGGAATATGATCAACACTGATTTTTTGAGTTTGATATTCCCCTACGTAATTGTCACGTGTATTCAAGTGTTTATTTATTGTTTTCTTTTTAGGTCTTCCAACATGGGACGCAAAGTGACAGTTGCTGTTTGTACGCTTAATCAATGGGCATTAGATTTTGAAGGAAATTTGAACAGGATCCTTCAGTCAGTGCAGGAAGCTAAGGAATTGAATGCACTGTACAGGACGGGGCCCGAGCTGGAAGTATGGTTTGTATCTTTTTATTCTTTAATGTACTAGGGTAGAGCCCAAGCCTGCGGCGTGTATAGTGGTTTCTGTCGCCTTTGTTCTGTCTGGTCATAAATACCAGAGAAAGACTTGGTGTTGTGTGTTTGCTTGAGAGAAGTTTCTCTTATACGTTTCAAATCCCAACAGACAACACAACTCTGCAGTTCTCTGCAATATGTGATTAAAGAATATTTATTTTTAAGACGAATTTTGATTCTAGATATCCATAATTATTTAAATTAAAATAATTATGTGTAACAGCTTTATAATGCCGAGATCGCGATTTCTGTATAGTCATCAAAATCACGAGTTCCAAAATTATAGTATATAAATAATTCATTTGTTGTTTATCCGCAGTGGATACAGTTGCGAAGATCATTTCCACGAGCCGGACACATATCTCCACAGTTGGCAAGTCCTTGCCGAGCTGCTCAAATCTCCAACTTGCCAGGATATACTCATCGACGTCGGCATGCCTATACAGCATAGAAACGTCTCTTACAACTGCCGTGTGGCATTTCTGAACAAAAAGATACTGCTAATAAGGCCAAAGATGATGCTATGTGAAGACGGAAACTACAGGGAGTCGAGGTGGTTCTCCTGTTGGACCAAAGTAAGTACATGAACCTTTTTTATATCTGATTTATTGGCTGTTGTTAGACACATTAATAGGATCAGTCGAGGTGTAAAACCTCCTCGGACTGACCGCATATTATTAAATTTCAAAAGAAAAAGTTGACGAGCGCGCGAACATTTCGTTTTGAAATTGCGCACGTCAATTGTTTTTTATTGTGTTTTATTGTGTAAAATATTAAAATTAAGTCTCTGGGAATCGGACGAAAATTATTGATCTCTTTATTTAGACTAATAATATTGTTTATTGTAGGAAAGGGAAACGGAAGACTATTATTTGCCAAGGATGATAACAGCGTTGACGAATCAGACGACAGTCCCTATTGGAGATGCAGTAATAGCGACTAAGGACACGTGCATAGGTTTCGAGATATGCGAGGAATTGTGGAATCCACAAAGGTAAGTTTTTTTTTTTATACATTTATGGTTGGTATGGTTATACCTAGTTAGTAACATCAGCTTAGTTCCTATTGTAACCCTTCTGTCATTTTAATCAAGCCGTAATGTAAGTTATTTCTGCTGTTATCAACCAATAGATCTCGCAATCTGCTGCTGTTTTTGCAAACTCTTTATAAATCATTTCTTTTTTCTCTTTTTATCTGGAAATCGTCAGTCTATTTTAAATTAGATGTGAACTCCATTATTACTATAAATTCCAGTCGCCACGTCCCTCTCGGCTTGGATGGCGTGGAGATCATCGCAAACGGTTCAGGCAGCTACATGGAACTCCGGAAGGCGTACGTCACCGTGGATTTAGTCAAAAGCGCCACGTTCAAGAGCGGCGGCGCGTACTTGTTCAGCAACCTGAGAGGATGCGACGGACAGAGGATATACTTCAACGGGTGCTCGTGTGTCGCTGTCAATGGGGAGGTGGTCAGCAGGGGGCAGCAGTTTGCGTTGCACGATGTGGTTAGTGAAGTATTTTTAATATGTCTTTAGTTGTATTGGGGTCTTATAGCTGCTACATGGAACATTGCAAGGCCTACGTCACCGTGGATTTCGTCAAAAACGCCACGTTTAAGAGCGGCGGCGTGTACTTGTTCAGCAACCTGAGGGGATGCGACGGACAGAGGATATACTTCAATGGGTGCACGTGTGTCGCTATCAATGGGGAGGTAGTGAGCGGGGGACAACATTTTGCGTTGCACGATTTGGTGAGTGCTTTTGAGTTGTAACAAAACTGTGTCTCAATTAAAATCTTCTTTTCGTAGGAAGTCATAACTGCAACGATAGACCTCGAAGACATCAGGTCATACAGAACACAGATACGGTCGCGGTCTCACCTCGCGGCGTCTAACAAGCCGTTCCCACGCGTGGCCGTGGACTTTGCTCTGTCGGACGAGGACGACGTGCACCTCATAGCTAGTCCGCCGATAGACTGGCAGTACCTCACGCCTGAGGAGGAGATTGAAATGGGTAAGAAGAGATTATCTGATTTACATAGATGTTTCACCACAAAATTGATTATCACTCTGTTGCGTTATACTGTCTTGAAGAAGAAGCAGACCTCTCCCAGATGAGAGGTTATGCCCATAGTCACCACACTGCGCAGGCGAAATTGTGACCTGCTATTCATGCGCCCTATGCGAATGTCTTCGAAACGACACTGGCAGGAAGATAGGGGAACTCATACTGACTACAAAATTAAGTTTGCTCCATAAGACAGGGTATTCGAATATCAACGAGGAAAGAAGTTCGTCAATCGTCTTTTTTAGATTTTACCACAAATAAAAACCTAATTAAATCTATTTTAAATATATAATCTACAGGTCCAGCTTGTTGGCTTTGGGACTACTTAAGGAGATCGGGTCAAGGCGGCTTCTTCCTGCCTTTGAGCGGCGGTGTGGACTCCACTAGTACAGCATGTATAGTGTTCTCAATGTGTACGCAAATTTGCGAAGCCATACAAAAAGGAGGTGAGAAACTGTTTTTTTTCAAACTTGATATTTTTTATGTTTGATAGGGTGTTAAAGTCTAATTTATGGATTTACTAGCGGCCGCCCGCGACTCCGTCCGCGTGGGCCTAAAGCTTTATAAGCTTAGCCAATGTGTTATTCTGATGTATAAGCTATATTGTGGTAAAGTTTTATTCAAATCCATTCAGTAGTTTTTACGTGACAGAGTCACAAACATCCATACATCTTCATACTTACAAACTTTCGCCTTTATAATAGTAGTAGGATAAACTGAGTGGACTTTTTGCACGGTAAGACTCTTTAATGATAACAAAGTCCACCACATAGTTATATACGCGTTGAGTTATTCAAGCTGAGTTCGAAAAAAAAACCATTTAGTCCAACTTTTTTGAAGACAAGTGATAATTTTTTCCATACATGCTGAAACCGTAAAATATCAGATTCCAGAAATTATGCTTAGCGGTGCATAATTATTATGATTTATGTTTTCAGAAAGTCAAGTCCTGTATGACGTGCGGAAGATTCTCTGCCAATCAGACTACACACCGTCGGATCCTATGGAGTTGTGTAATAGGTTACTGGTCACCTGCTATATGGCCACCGAAAATTCCAGCCAAGAGACAAAACAAAGAGCTTCACAGGTATAGAAAAATATATTTTCTGATAGTAAACCTAGCATACAGATCTACCAAGAATAAAGTGTAGGGAACTGTATTTGCCTGCCCAGTTCCCAGTCCATCTGGGTCGGCGCAATATGTTGGCTTCTTCCATACAGGCCTATCATTCGTCATCGAGTCAATCACTCCTTTTTTACTCATGTCATTCTTCACACAGTCCGTCCACCTTGTCTTTGGTCTACCTCTTCCTTGCAATAAAGTGTAGGGAACATGGAACCAAAATGTTTAGTAATGATGAAAGAATTTTGGAATATTGTGTGGTTTCCAGAAGTGTATTTTAGATTTGAGATTCTATCGACAATTAAATGTGGCATAGGGTGATCTGAGATCTATTATAGAATTCGTTTTTTTTTCTTGATTAAATAATAATTTATGTATAACTCTTTTACAGTTGGCGAGTGAAATAGGCAGCTATCATTTCCCCATAGTCATTGACTCAGCAGTAAGTGCTGTCATCGGTATATTTACAACCGCCACCGGTCGCGTGCCCAAGTTCAGGAGCAAGGGTGGATGCCCCCGGCAGAATTTAGCTTTACAAAATATACAGGTGTGTATAAAATTTGGAATTATTGAATATAAGGTTGGTACCTAGTAATAGGGATGTTAACACATATCATAATTAATTTAACAACACTTTTCTTAAAAAAGAAGACGCTTTTTAGCACGTAATGTATTGGTTTGTTTTCGTTTATACGCAAGATTAAGATTTTTAATAAATTAAAATTATACAATTAGTTACTCAGTTGACTTTAAAACTAGTGACGTCATAGTGTGCTATTCCCATACAAACTTCATAGTTTGGAATCGTTTTGACAGTTAATAAAAGAAGGTCAAATGACTGGTGGTGGCAACATCCCTATTCGCACTTCATCGCACGGGTGCAACTAAAATGTGTTCCTCTACTATGTAATGTACATTATGTACACATAAATCTTCCTTTTGAATAACTCTGTCCCACAATGAAGAAACATGACGTATTGAATTTACCTACAAACAAAAGTATACCTATTCAAGTGAATAAGAAATAGTATAATCAGGTAAATATACTTTTGTTCGTGTTGAATTGTTTGAGGTGCTTTCATACAAAATTACATACAGAAAACAGAAACAGACAAAACAAACAAATGCCTTTTTATGACATAAATATTTAATATGTAGGGAATCGTCAAAGGAATCGTTATCCTTAAAATAGTTATCACATTCAGTATGAACCTTAACGCCTTGACTAAAGGTAGAAAACCAATGATTACATAAATCTTGTCATAACTTTTTGGTGTTAAACATACAATAAACAAAATTTTACTTCCTAAGCATGGGTACCTCCCACTAGGTAAGTGTAACATTATCACTTACCATCAGATGAGACATGGTCAAAAGCTGACCTATTCCCTATAAAAAACTACATATTTAAATTATTTTTCACAAGTTAAGAGCGTGCGGTCCGCACACTAGCTCCACCATTTGTTTTTTTTTTGATTGTGATTGATCTAAGATATTTTGATAAAATGACTCTCTGAAGTGCAATAAAAAATAACACATTTATAAAAGTGACTTTTATTACATTGTACATCATTAGGTTCATTATGGCTATCTTTACGCTAGAAAAGTATTCAAAGTATGTAGATTTCAAAATCATAAAAGCTATTCTTTAGTGCACTACAGAACGTTATTTTATCTTAATTACAATTAAAGAAAAGCTACTGGCGGCGCTAGTGTGCAGACTGCTCACCCTAAGGATCTAACCACAGCTACGGCGGTGAGCGGCGCGGAGAGGCCGGCGACGGCCGCCCTAGTCGTGGGTATGGCCGCCGCGCGTTCGCCCCGCGCATCTCGCCGCCGATAGCTTTGGCTTGCTTCATACAATTTCCTTTATTTGATTTTTTCGCTCGCCACTTTCGCCGTGGCAAGACGCATCGCAAGTCGCACCGCTGTGGGCTGTTGCCAGGGTGTAAAAGTAATACAGTTTACAATTTCTCCAACAGGCGCGTCTACGAATGGTCCTATCCTACTTATTCGCTCAACTGATGCTGTGGGTCCGCGGGAGGCCCGGCGGTCTCCTCGTACTGGGCTCTTCCAACGTGGACGAAGCTCTCCGAGGCTACATGACCAAGTATGACTGCTCCAGCGCCGATATCAACCCTATAGGCGGAATATCGAAGACTGATCTTAAGGCGTTCTTGCAGTATGCGAAGAATCGGTTAGTAGACATTTCTGAATACTTATTTGTTTTTTTTTAACGAGGTATATACTTATGTCGTACTGCAGTTTATTGGCCCACCAGTGAACTAGCTGTTAAGAAGTCAGTAGTCACTTTATTGTAAAACCTAATTGCAATAGGTATACGTATCAATATAGGGTCCTAAAAGAAGTATATTTTTCATTTCATTCAATATTTTGTGTCTTTTTTGGTTATCTATGTAAATATTAAATGCCTTGGACTAAAACCCATTGCCTAGCCCCAAAATAAGCTTGAAGCTTGTACTATGGATGCTAGGGAACGGAAAGACATACTTAAATACTGTTATAAACATCCATGACTCGAGTACAAATGTCGACGTTCATCACACAAACATTTTGCCCCTAGCGGGATTCGAACCCGCGCCCCTTGGTTTTGTAGGCAATGTCTTTGACCACTAGACCAACGCGTCTGTCAAATTAAATTAATCTCTATTAAGTACTAATAAATAAATAAAAATACATTTTTAACGATTGATGGTCCCAAAGAAAGAAACTATGTATATACATTTATTCGAATACGTTTCCGCAGATTCTTCCTACCCTCGTTATCGGAGATACTGCAAGCCCCGCCCACCGCCGAGTTGGAGCCGCTCACTGACGGACAGATAACTCAAACGGACGAGCAAGACATGGGCATGACGTACTCCGAGCTGTCAGAGTTCGGCCGGCTGAGGAAAACGCACCATTGCGGGCCGTTCAGCATGTACCACAAGCTCGTGCATTCGTGGAGCGACAAGTGTACTCCGTATGAGGTGAATATTACTTGTTGTTGTAAAATGGGAAGGTCTTCCTAATTTATACCAAGGTTTTTACTAGGCAGCCGTCCTAGAGATCCGTAAACGGGTTATATGAAGTAACTGTTGGTTTTCTGACGAATGGATTCCATTTGAAGGATGTTTGACTCTTAATAATTATTTTAGGTAAAGTGGAGCCAATATAAGGTGCGGTTATAAAAAAATAAACAGCATTAAAATATCCAATTACTTATTCATACTAATGGAATATATTAAAGTTTTTTAGTTAATACCTTTATTATGTTTAATTAAACATTGCGTTACAGGTAGCGGAGAAAGTGAAGCACTTCTTCCGTTGTTACGCTATAAACCGTCACAAGATGACAGTACTGACTCCATCGTACCACGCGGAGACATACAGCCCCGACGACAACCGCTACGACCACCGCCCCTTCCTCTACCGGGTGCACTGGAACTGGCAGTTCAAGGCGATCGACGACGCTGTGAGTATTAACTTTGATGTTCATAGTTGCTGTTACACTCTTATTTTGATGGTGTTAAGGCTCATTATCCAACGGCAACCGGTACGGCCACTGGCCCTTCCTCCACCGAGTGCGCTGGATCTGGCAGTTCAAGGCGATCGACGACGCTGTGAGTATTGACTTTGATTTTCATAGTTTCTGTTATACTCTAATTTTGATGGTGTTAAGGCACATTATCCAACGGCAACCGGTACAGCCACTGGCCCTTCCTCTACAGGGTGCACTGGAACTGGCAGTTCAAGGCGATCGACGACGCTGTGAGTATTGACTTTGATGTTCATAGTTGCTGTTACACTCTAATTTAGATGGTGTTAAGGCTCATTATCCAACGGCAACCGGTTCAGCCACAGGCCCTTCCTCCACCGAGTGCGCTGGATCGGGCAGTTTAAGGCGATCGACGACGCTGTGAGTATTAACTTTGATGTTCATAGTTTCTGTTAAACTTTTATTCTGATGATATTAAGGGGCATTATCCGACGGCAACCGCTACGATCACCGCCCCTTCCTCTACCGGGTGCACTGGAACTGGCAGTTCAAGGCGATCGACGACGCTGTGAGTATCGACTTTGATGTTCATAGTTGCTGTTACATTCTAATTTTGATAGTGTTTAGGCTCATTATCCAACGGCAACCGGTACGGCAACTGGCCCGTCCTCCACCGAGTGCACTGGATCTGGCTGTTCAAGGCGATCGACGACGCTGTGAGTATTGACTTTGATTTTCATAGTTGCTGTTACACTCTTATGTGGATGGTGTTAAGATTCATTATCCAACGGTAACCGCTACGATCACCGCCCCTTCCTCTACCGGGTGCACTGGAACTGGCAGTTCAAGGCGATCGACGACGCTGTGAGTATCGACTTTGATGTTCATAGTTGCTGTTACATTCTAATTTTGATAGTGTTTAGGCTCATTATCCAACGGCAACCGGTACGGCAACTGGCCCGTCCTCCACCGAGTGCACTGGAACTGGCAGTTCAAGGCGATCGACGACGCTGTGAGTATTAACTTTGATGTTTATAGTTTCTGTTAAACTCTAATTTTGATAGTGTTAAGGCTCATTATCCAACGGCAACCAGTACAGCCACTGGCCCTTCCTCCACCGAGTGCACTGGAACTGGCAGTTCAAGGCGATCGACGACGCTGTGAGTATTGACTTTGATGGTCATAGTTTCTGTTACACTCTTATTTTGATAGTGTTTAGGCTCATTATCCAACGACAGCCGGTACGGCTACTGGCTCTTTCTCTACCGTGTGCACTAGAACGTGCAGTTCAAGGCGATCGACGACGCTGTGATTGTTGACTTCGATGTAAATAGGTGATAAAGTGGCCAATAATTTAGAAGATTTTTTTTATTAAAATGTGTTTTCTAAAACTATGAGCCTACCACCACACCCACCATTTTGCGCGGTCGCGGTCGAGACCGCACAATTGGGTATTTGACTGCATACGAAATAAATTATGACATTATAAGATTAAAGACGAAATCAAAAATTAGGCACAATTTTTTATCTCACAGTTACTATTGAGCTTTTAACAAATTATTACAGCTAATTGAAGTTAAAGAGTATTGATTTGACACTATTGCATCGTAACGTCACGATTCAATATTTCATACATTTTTTCCTACAAGGTTACGTTTTTGACATTTAAAAAAAAGAAGGTGATTTGTGTTGTCAGTCAAATACCGTATTATGGACCCCTTAGCTCGTTTGATAGCAGATAGAATAATAATAGACAGTAATTTTATTGTATTTGTAGTAACAAAATAACTAAATATTAACCTTATAAAATCTTCCATACAGCCATAATCAATCGCCATTGGTTAACAACTTAAATAATATTGTACATTTTGACTACATCAATAGAAAAAATATAATAACATATTTCAATGTATTTTTCAGGTCACACTGATGTCGAAAGACAAGCGCGGCTCTGGACGCGACAGCGACCGTTCCCAAGTAAAACCAGAGCTCGGTAAAACAAACAATGGTAGTGCTAAACCACCCAGTATAACCGCACAATTCGAATCACGCAGGAAGGGAGTGCTCATTTAGAGAAATCTGTATCATGTAGCAGTAGCTGATTATTTTATTGCCAGTCGTGCATTTAAAAGTGCCTCTAATAATTTAGTAGAAATCCGTCAAATAATGTTGCCATTTATAATGCGGTTTAAACAAAAGCATCACAAAGTTTCGAAACGCATACAGAAATCTGTCGTGCAATGCGCGGCGCGGGATGTACATTCAACTTGCCATTAAATTGGGGAGTTAAACTCTAGCCCTTATTGTTTCTCACCTACATATGTATAAAATTAGATAGTGTTGTTAATAAAAATTGATAGTGTTTATTGTAAGAAGAATATTTTATGGGGAATAAAAGTTACATTATGCAGGTTCTCTCAATATTTTACTACCACGAATGCTTGCATGTTGTGTGTGTTTTTGTGTTTTTTGTTTCATGCATTTTTGTTAAGTCATAACACACTTTAGCTAATGAAATCATTTTACTATTTATTTTCTTCATTTATACTCATGTTTTGATTTAAGATTAGATGGATTGCTTTAACGTCTGTTTTCTTTTGTTTTAAATTTAAGCTCTTGTGATTTAAAAAAAGTAGTTAAAACAAAACAATAGTCCAGACTATTGTTATTGACATATTGTTGAATAATAAATTATTATCCATATCACATATTGTTAATAATCCGTAATTAATTGTTGCCATTACCCTTAGTAGCAGAAACTGAGCTAAAGTTATAAAGATGAGTTACGTACAATTGGTAAAACATGCATTGACTAAGAAGAGTTTGTATGTATGTTTATTCATTAAAAGAAAATTTGGAACAACATTTTATATTTGTACAGATGTATTTGACTTGATAACAGATAAGTAAAGAAAACGTAAATGTTAATTATGGTGTTTATGTAGCTTTTATACATTTTGGAAATTTATTATTTTGTTATTTTATTTTCCTTGTTCTGAGGATACAATTGGCGTTTATATTTATCTATTTTTTCGTTTATACATGTGAAAAATAAATGATATCGGATGACAGGTAATTTTTTTGTATTTTTATTTATTGTTCAACATTATTTTCTTTACGATGGTGGAAGTGAAGTAACTCAAAAAAAAATTCAGCTTTAAGTATTAAATATTTTATTTTGCCGTTACAAACACAAAATTTATTTTTATACGTAACATTTGTAGCGTCCACGTTTGACCTTCATTTCTGTTTATATGTTTGGAGTGTGAGGCTTTTTGTGTGAATTGATGTTGTTTTATTTTTTTAACCGTTTGATATTTCATCATATCTATAAGTATTGCAATTTGCATCGCATTAAAGATTCGCTCATTGTAATCTTCAAAGTTAAAGAAATAAGTTTTTAGTTTTGCACTTTTAAGAGGTTCTTGGGTGTTATGGTTAGCAAAATGTATAACACATCAAAACTTATACCCCTGATGTGCTGATGGTACATTTTATAAACGTGTTATAAAAATTATTCAGCGTGTGAAATGCTTTCATCCGAACACACTGTCTTTTTATAAAACAGATTAGTTTTAATTTTATATTGAGGTTCCAAGGCAAGGTAAATTATTAAATTTTATAGCTTATAGCTACATCATTACGCTTGTCAATATTGGTGACCGTGTGAGTATAGTAAGTCTGATTTGAATGTATTTCAGGTTCGATCTCCGCACACAGCGGGACAACCAGAAGCTAAGAGAAGATATAGTGAGTACGTGACCATTGAACACATTTAGCCTATGACAGGCTTAAGAGCTTACGAGTAACCAAATGTTGTGTAATGGATTAGTAGATTAGTTATAATGAGGTTAGAAATCCATATAGGGAGCGTTCAATTATTACGTAACGCAATTTTTGAAGATTTTTGACGCCCCCTTGTAACGCACCGTTACGTTTTCTGTACTCCCCCTCCCCCTCTCTAAACGTTACGTAACACTCAAGTGACCATTTTTACCCTAAAGTTGCAAAGTAAAATTGACGACCAGAATAAACAGGGATTCCCCATAAAACGTAAATGGGTTGCCAACTTGGGAGTTTTAATTCCCTAATTTTTTATTTGAGAAAAACAATGTTACGTGACGTGTTGTAAGAAAGACCCCCCTTCCGCCGTTGTAACGCATTGTAACGTTTCACGAGACCCCCCTCCTCCCAAATTGCGTTTCGTAATACTTGAACGCTCCCATATCTATCTTATACAAAATGATACAGTCCATAGTCGTCATACCCTTGTTTGTCAGAAAGCTTTTAAGACGATTTTTCGGAAGAATCGTGTAGGTAAGTCCTTATAAATTACACATTAATTGTCAGGAAAATATAAAAAATAATCTAAACTCATATGTATAATAATGCCGGTGAGTTTGTTTGTTTGATTAAACGCGCTAACCTCAGGAACAACTGGTTTGATCTAAAAACTATGTTTTATTTTAAGTTACCTGCGACACTGTCTCCAATGCAATAAAACAAATAAATTATATTCACTTTATTTATATCTATAGGATGTTTTATTTTATAAGTATTATAACAATAATTTATTTTTAAAATAATCGGTTATGGCATTGTAAGTATTGACATGAGAGTACATTAAATATGTTAAACTGCTTCTGATGAACTGGAGGGAACTAAGCAAAGATTTCAAATAATCCCAGGGTGTCTTTCGTCATGTCTTTTCCAAAAGTCTCCAAAGCTTCGAAAATTGCCTTACCTTTGCCGCCGCTTGCTGTTTTTTTTCCTGCATCTATAAATATATATTTTGATTAATAATTTTGCTGCTTTTTGTTATTATAATAAGAATTAAGCAGCATTTTTTTTTTGTTTTATGAAATAACATAACATGATCAGTCGACGACCGCCTGTTACCGTATGTGGTATAAATGTATTTTTTCTTGATTAGAGATACCTATTATAAGTATTTGTCTGAATGTGAGACAACAACGAGTAATTATTCCATCTAGGTAACACATTGGTGTTTGTTACCAATGCAATGATATTATTTCATTATGTTCAAAACGAAACGTTATGTTAATTGAAAAGCAAATGAAATTGCATTATTATTGAATGTCAAGGATGTAAATCGCAGTTGAACCTATCCGTTTGCGCCTTACTCCACAATTTTATAAAGGATTCCTAAAAATGCCTCCTGCGTCTTGTTAAACTTACATATGCATTTTAATATTTAAGTAAAGGGCATCGAACATAGTTGGCACACCTACACAGTCCGGCATTTTGTAAAAACATGAGTTTTGCGGCCAGTTATGAAATGCATGTCAATCAACAGCAGTGCGGGGCAGTGGTCCAAATGTTCTGTACAACTAGTTGGACCATGGGCCTTTACTAAGAGTAAGTGGTTATAAACAAAAACGTGTTTAGTAATCAAGCTCAATACGGTTTCCGAAATATAAACTGAAAATATGGATTTCGAATGACAATGATAAAAATAAATAATTATTTCACAACATCACATACATTGATCTGACTCCGTGATAACTAGCTTAAGCACTTGTGTTATAGACATCAGAATCAACAGTAGTATTACAAGTATACTTTAATAGATAAAATATATAACACCCAGACCAAGACAAACAGACATGTTCATGCACACAAATGTTTGTCCTGTGCGGGAATCGAACCTGCCCCTTGTATAATAGGCAACAACTTGACCATTACACCAAAGGGGTCGACAATAATTATATTTTTCAACTTGATTATATCTCAAAAACTGTATCATTATGAGCTTTGATTACTTAGCACTTTTTGTTTCTAATCACTTACTATGTCGATTGACAAACCTACGTTAGATACATGACAGGCCACTGAAACTCGATTTTTTCAAAATGGCGGATTTTGTAGGTAGGCCAGCTTCCATACAAAAATGTTCGAAGCTCTTTATTATAAAAATGTAAAATACCTTTAGCTGCATCTGCTGCATCACCGCCAGCTTTTTTTGCGTCATCGCCTGCTTTTTTAGCATCATCGCCTGCTTTTTTAGCGTCGTCTTTAGCGTCATCCCCTGCTTTTTTAGCGTCATCCTCTGCTTTTTTTGCGTCATCCCCCGCTTTTTTTGCTTCATCCCCCGCTTTTTTCGTTGCATCATCGGCGGCTTTCTTTGCATCATCAGCTGGTTTCTTATCTGGTTAAAATAAAATGCCCAATAACATATTTTGCCTTAATATCGTACCTAGGTAATAAAGTTTAGCATTAGATATTAAGAGTAGGTCGATAATATATATCAATAGCCAAAACTATAATAGGTAGGTACTAAGTATTTTATGCAATGGATACAGAATTATAAGTGTGTCAATGTTTTTATTGATTATATTAAGATGTATTTACAAAACTTCTTACCATCATCAGCTGGAGCAGCGCACTGAAAAAGTTATAACAATGATATTTATATAGAATATAATATGTAAATACTTATATCACTTTTTACCACCGACAATACCTATCACTGTATAGTTTGTGCATAAACATAACGTGGTCGTCAACCTTTTGCGTTGCTAATTCGAAACTAATATTATTTGATACCTAACATAAAATCAATAATGGGTGTTTGTATGATCTGTTTTCCTATCTCAAACAAACTTCATTCAGATTGAGTTAAAATAGGCTATTAAAAAGATATCAAGAAATCATGAAATTAAATGATATTATACTTACAATTTGAGCTACAAGAGCTGCTACTAATAGAGCGTAGATTATTTTACTCATGATGATTTTTTTCCACTCAATGATACGTTATGCCGAACCGATTGAAGACTTAAGTAGTTCATGTGCGTATTGTCGTACTTACTTATATAAAATATTTTACAAATAATCGCAGTTGTACAAATAACGTATTGCGCAAATTTGTACAATTGTATTTATTCGGGTAAAAGAACCTACCTACCTACTTGTCATTTGTAAAGGAATTATTTGCCTTTTTCCTAAGCAGAATTAAATTTAATAAACTAGCTTTTCGCGCGCGACTTCATTCGCTTGGTTTATTTTTATCAACCAATATTTCAATTATTCCGACTCAGTCAGCACTTACGTCTTCAGCGGATCCAGCGCAAAATTTTCTAGCACTTGTAATAAAAAAAATCAAATTAACTTTGCAACCCAAAAACAACCCCTTAGTTGTTGAATTTCTCAAAATCTTCTCTCAGGAAACAATGAACAAAAACAATGTCTTGTCATGGAAATCTTGATTGTGACCTTGCATATTATAAGTGTTACATACGTAGATTGTTTGAATATTCTAATAATACGACTATGTATTGTTGTTACTGACCTATATTTGCCACATGACTCGTTTTCTGCTTAGGCCAACTCTGGGTGTGTGATTGTTTTGTTTTTCACAATATTTTTTAGTCGCAAGCTGTTCCGCAGTGAAGTAGCGCCTGACTCTGCAAAGGATCCCGAGCTTCTAGGATCTAGAGGCAGATGCTGCCATAGACTCTATGTAGCTCCCAAAGTTAAGGTTGGAAGATAATTCCATACCAAGGAGCTGTAGTCGGTCAGATAGGGGAACAGATACGCCGCGAAAAGCGGGAGTCATCTGAAATGTGCTCTTTTTGGTGGAAAAAAGACACGCCTCCTAATATATAGGGTGTTATAAAATATACTGCAATTATTTTAAAGGCGAACTCTTTAGTGGCAATGTAATCAATATCAGATATTAATAAAAGATAGCCCGGCCGCTTAAGACAACATTTAGTAAGGGCAACTGCACGTCATAAGTTGGTCGAGTTGTATAAAAATAACTATGTTTGATACTGGGTTCGCTATAGTTTTCGTTGAAAGTACTTACTTGGAGGTATACAGGACATTTTTTTCAGAATTATTGTAATAGTATTTCAAAAGTTAAGGGGGGGGGGGACGCTCTAATTTTAACTCTGTATTAATATATCTCGAGACTGGGGTGTTTGATCCACATGGTTTCAAGGCGAGTTTTATTGTATTTAAAAATACCTGTTTAACGATACCCTACACGATGGGTTAAGTCGAATTTTTTTTTAGAATTAACTTTTCGCTGTATGGGAATGGGGGTAAAAAATGATTATTTTTCGATAATTTTAAAAACCAATTCTTGAATTATCGCTATACATCTCTCCACCAATTTTCGTGGCAATCGGTTCAGAAACGGCGGAGAACGAACCAGGACAGACAGACAGACAGACATACAGACAGACAGACAGACAGACAGACAGACATGACGAAACTATAAGGGTTCCGTTTTTGCCATTTGGCTACGGAACCCTAAAAAGTCAAAATTAATGCCTACCAAAGGACAACGGCAGAATCCCATGTATTTCCAGTACCACATAAAGACTTAGCGTTCCAAGAAGTGAATACTAGAAAATCAATCCTCTAATGATGCTTATCAAAAAATGTAATGGTAACATATTTTTTAAAGCTGGGGATAATAAGATGATTTCAAACATAACCTCCAATGCAACTTTTATATTAACCACAGAATTGCCATTTCCACAAATGTTATAAAGGCTTTGACCATAGTCTGTCACTTTGAAATGTAAGCAAAAATTGACCATATTGCCATGGAGTATATTAAATATACGAGCACCGACATCTATTGGTCTAAAGTGTCAATAGTTCTGTCCCAAAAAATGCAATCGTCAAATTCTTTCTCCAGATGGCGTTAAAAACAGTTTTTAAACCTGTCAAATTGGGGTGTCTATAAGTATGACCCCCAATGCCCCCAATGATATTTTTTAAATATTATTGATGACCCCCCATTGTTATTGCTTATTATTATTTATAACACTGCGCAAACTAATACAAACCTGTAGGGTGGTAGAACACCTTGCTGGTGATAAAGCATTTTATTTTTATGATAGTTCAACGTACATAGTCACTGCTTTTACAAAACAATATAACGAGGAGGAAAATAAAGACCAACACCATTATGTTATAATTATTATTTATTTCTCCAAAATAACAGGATGCTTTTCTTCTTTATAACATAGGATAATTCCAGCGCTGAACCATATTGAGAAGATTTTCATCCGAGTCTTATTGGACATGACTATGTATGCGTGATAAGCGCCCATATTCCAATAAACAACGCATTAGCAAGTTCCCACACTAAATACTAAAACATTCTGGTATAAACATATTAAAATGTCCTGACAAATAATCACACGAATCACACTCGAAGAGTCTCTCCTCGCAGAATAGCAGACAGCGCAGGAGCAAAGGTGCTCAACTTACACACATCTATTGTAATATTATACTCGTATATTGTCTAAAACATATTTCTTATTGTATGTATCTGCGTGCTCAACTGAAGGCAAATCATTTTACAAATCACAACACAGCATATATTGTGAACAAGAATGCAATAAAGATTTATGAATATAAATATTAATTGACCGATGTCTTTCCGATCACTTTTGACACATTATCAAACATAAACTAAAGAGTCGCTCTTTAGACAACGTCAAAAGCGTTCTGTTTTTCCATGCAAATGATGACCGGCGTTTTGTTTCAGGGATTTTGTAAGATAATACAATCAATGATTTCCAGCTATTCCCAGCTTCTAAAAATCTACTTCAAATTGAAAAATGTTCGTCTCATGATTACCTTTAAATCCTATGTAGTCAGTTCTGGGAACGCTTAGTTTTATGAGTGGTACCCAGTCTGCCGATCTCCTTTTGCATTTTCTGCATTGCATTGGTCAATTTGCTCTTTTTGTCCTGTAAGCTTCGCCCCCTCTCCACCACTTTGCTTTTGGGGCAGGACAAGTGTAGTAATTGTATTACACTGATAAGACACGACCAGCTGTCTTGCATATGAGAGTACTTTTCCCAATTATTCTCTCAATTTATTTTGTTGATTTTCTCGGAAACTAGAGAATTAACAAAAAAAAATTACTAGACAAAGGAGGATGCAAATCCTGGTCCACCCCCTCAATAGCTATGTGTGTTATATGGTTGGATAGGTATTTTTTAGCTGAATAATAGTTACTATGGCGCCAAGTTCCAAATGTTAGTCCGTTCAGAGTTATTCTTTATATAAGTCTTTATTTTTATTCAACATTTCAGTTCTAGCAGGAGCTACGTTGTTATATTTACTTGCATTTCTGTACTACATATACGTTGTGGAACCACTGACATACAGTTTTCATTGAATCACAATCCATAGAATCCTTTTTATCCGTCTCACTCAGCACTCATTATAACATTGAAACTGGTTAGGGGCACGGACAGGACGGTAGGCGTCGGCGGGGTGGCTCGCAAGCGCAGGTTGCTGCTCTTACGTGGTGGTATACAGTCGCGACACGTGAGAGCTAGAATGTACTACTGCTACTTATTGGTTCACAATAATAATATTCTGCAAAGATATTGTATCTGCAGGACGTACAGTAGGAACCTGTGCGCATATTGTTTCAATAGTTTGGTATCTAGGATACGCCAGACACTAGGCGTTTGTAGGCCCAGACTTATTTCTAAATGACGTCATTGTAGATCATGACTAATAATAAATATAAATGTTGATTATTAAAATATTATGTTATCTTTTTTTTATAAAAAGCATGTGGTAACGATAAGGTCTGTTTGAAATTGTCATTTTTGAAAAATCAAACATTTAACATTGTCTTTGAATCATGTGAAACCACTATGTTTAAAAAAAGAATAACTCTGAACGGACTAACATTTGGAACTTGGCGCCATAGTAACTTTTATTCAGCTAAAAAATACCTATCCAGCTATATATCACACATAGCTATTGGAAGTGGGACCAAATTTCATACAAACTCTGGCATCATCCTTTATTACATTTCCACTAAACGATTCGCCCTTAAAATATTTGCAGTATATTTTGTTACACCTTATATAAAGCTGAAGAGTTTGTATGTTTGTTTGTTTGTTTGTTTGAACGCGATAATATCAGAAACTACTGTTCCGATTTGGAAAAATATTTTTGTGTTGGATAGTCCATTTCACGAGGAAAGCTTTAGGCTATTGAAAACCGAAATCCACGCGGACGGAGTCGCGGGCGTCCGCTAGTGTTCACATAAGTAGCCTATCGTTGTCCACTACTGGGCAAAGGCCTCTCCTAGGGCAATTCCTCGACAATTCCCAGCAACACACAGATAACAAAAACATTTATTTATTATCTATATTACAACTAACAGAATTTGGCTTTGCCAATTATGAATGTCTGTTATGTTGTCTGTATTATAATTAGGTACAAGTGGTTTGAGTTAGGAAATGTAAATAAAAATCAATAAATATGCTCAGTTCTGTATAATTTGCAACAAAATGGTAACATTTGTTTTTCTGAAATAAGATGGGACAGAATTAATCATTTAACTATTCATCATGTAGAATATTATAAGCTGATTTTCTCGAGCTGAAGATGCGATATTTACCACCTCACTTGCCGCCAAAGCCTTCTGTAAGAAATTGAATATTTATAAGCTTTGTAAATTCCGCAAACTTATTTTACCTATGTAACCTAGTAAATATGAATGCAGAAAAGACACAGAAGTTTAGAATACAAAGTTATTAAATAAATATCTGAGAACAGGCACGTACGTTTGATCTGACTACCGTTTTAAAAGTAACTAATAGAGTATAGTATACCTACACCACAAAAGTAACTAAAAAGTAAGAAGTAGCTTCCTACTTGTGTAGGTCGTGAGTCGATTAGTTGCTGCTTGTTTTCATATCGGAAGGTATTTATTTTAGGGGCTTCGGAATGCTTCGGAATTTTAAATGATAGCTCGCGGTGCCTTATTTTTTATGTTAGTCTCTTGATAGTAGGTAAGTGATATGGCTACAACAACTCTACAGGGTCGCAGGTGAGTTGCCTTCAAAGTCATACCCTCAACAACTGAGGTCTGGAGACTAAACCAAAACAAGTCATGAAGTGCTACGTCACTGGTCTTCTGTAAAGTTGGGTGGAGGATCTTCCTCAGAAGGGCGACTCATTCGAGCGCAACTCTTAACATAATAAATGAATACTTATATGTATAATGTAGACAAACACTTACTAAAAAGTCCATCGACTATGCTCTGGCTCTTGTCTAAAGCTCCTTTGGTCATATCGAAGAAGGGATCGACGATGGAGCCGACGTCGGGTACAGCGCCCTTCAATGTATCGGCAGATGGGGGTTTTACGCTCTCGGCCTGCTTTTCAGCACCTTTTGCGGCCGATTCAGCTCCTTTTACGGCCGATTCAGCTCCTGTAAACATATTTTATTAATTAACAGGCAAACCTGATTGTCACCTGATGTTAAGTAATTATTAACCCGACCCATCTGCAACCCTTTTGGAGTTTTCGATGTCTATGGGCTCACAGCTGCTCTGAGAAATCAAAATCTAAACGGGTTGCAGTTAAGTCGGGTTATAAACTATTTGGCGGAGCCTTAGGTCAAATAACTACTTGTGATTAGTTTAGTTAATAATGCTTGGAAATCATACACGTACAACTTGGGTACAATAAGAACACTTTCTTTTTTATCGTCACCATATACAGCTGCAATCTAAGATACCCAGAGAAAGTATGGATGGTTGGTTACTACTGCAATGGATTTTGAAGAACTGAAATGCACCTTAATTTGAGAAAACTTGTTCTTTTCTTGTTCTCTTTTATAAACATGAATAAGCGTTGAAAGTTTTTAAGATAGAAAAAGGTAAGGGGGCGGCTTCTTCAATGTTATCTAAGTATGTATTAATTTTGAATAATACATACCTGATGCTGGATCAGCGGGCATAGCATACTGAAATATAAAAAAATATAGGTATATTAACAAATTAGCATAATATGTTTTTACAATAAAATGATTTCTTGGCCGTGTTCGCAATCAATTTTTAACTATGTAAGTTGAACTATAGCGGATCCTTTTTTTTTTTTGGAGGTGAATGCTTTGACGCACCATGTCGCCGCGGGCTAGCTAAGCCCGCGACCGTGTGTGGGGCTCGGGCGCACAAAATAAGCGCCCACTACCCACTAAACCCCTCCAGTTTCCCCTTTTGCTCGCATCAGGACGGGTCGCTGCCAGCCGCCATGTGGGCGGCTTATGTACTATAGCGGATCCTGGATTCCGAGGCAATGAGTTAGTGACCGGGACGAACGCTAGAATGCTCATGTGGGACTAAGATAAATAACCATGTAAAGAAAAGAAAAAAATATTTACCACTTGGGCGATGATCGCCACAACCACGAAGAAAACAATAAGTTTAGACATTTTGTAGATTTATTCGCAACTGAATTTCTAGAAATTCGTTCACACAAGATTCCTTGTTAAGTTCATCTTCAGTACTACCGGTTTATATACCACAATCCTTGTTTATGAAAAATAGCGAACAAAGAGAGAAAAATAGTAACATTAGTTAACCTAATAACAGTTTTAGTTTTAAGTTGCCAGTTATTGAAATACCGTGAAGTAAGTAATTATTTCTACAAACTTATGAATCTGTGTAGGCTTTTGTTTGTGTTTAGAAGAAGGATCGCGTCATTTGTTTTGGAACTCCTACCAAGGTCTTTTTGGTTAAGAAAACGCGTTTCGCGTTAGTCACGGTCTCTATTGGCGGCCTTTGTGGTGTAAGCCAAATAACCGATAAATAAGAGGAAAATTACGGCCCTTTTTCCATTAAAATTGCCAGTAGCATGCCAGCAGACGTGCCAGTGGCATTGCTCCGTTTGTACATTCCTAATTCTTGTTATTGGTGTCTAAAAGTTTTCTTGCCCGTTCACCGTACAGTGCAGACATTCAGAAAAAATATTTTTGGTAACATTTCCTTGTCTGTTTCCCTTGTGCCACAAATATGTACCTTTATAGAAGATTTTCATCCATTGCCCGTTAGTTTCGAGAACTAACTAGCTGGACGAAGTAATATTTTTTTTCTTTTACAATATTTAATAGTTAAAGGATGCATCATCTTACTCAATCCCAGAACCCATTATAAGAAACATATATTGGTAACTCATTTCGGTAACATGTCGAACTTGGTATTCAGATTGCACAAACATTCTTCAAGAAGGTAATGTTGCTTCGCAACTTCGTCTGCTAAATTGCTAATTGCGTCATATTATTAATTCATTACTCCGTCTTGCGTCAATAAACAGATACATTTCCGTCGTACCTATACCGTGCCTATACTATATAATTATGGATATTATTTTCCAGTTCAGTTTGGAAGTAGATATAGTTCGCAATCTGCAAAATATTAGTTTAGCCCATACACTTGTATGTCGCTATCATCTTTTGGGAAGTAAACTTGGTATAAGTTATGTGAATTTTACTCAGACTGATTCCTTGATCTGAGGAATTAATTTGAATTTTTTTGAGTGTCCATAACCTTATGAATCATAAAAAAAAATTGTGTGTAGCTATTTTCTCGTCTGTGGCTTGAGTAAACAGTGGTACTTTTAGCTACGAACATATGTACATACTTAATTATATTTATAACAATATTTTATTTTACTACTAGTAGGTAATTTAAGTCGAACGTAGTCGATTTGTTAAGGTATCGTTTATTCAGAAAGTATTGTGATTGATCAAATTAATGAAAAAAAATCCAGTATGCGTAACGACAAGACAGGCCACAATATAATTTAAATTTAAATACCTTTTAGAGGAAATTATCTTTGTACAAACAGACATTAAACGTTCAGTTTTAAAAAATGATATTTGCTTATTATTGTGTTTTATATTCCACAGACTAGTTAAACATTGATCAGGTGTTTCTTAACAATGCGTGTTTTCAGACTTGAAGAATGCAAATTGCCTTTACTTGCGTGGTATTGGAGCTAGAGTTATTATTTACTTACAGCGGCATTTAAGTGTTTTATTCATTTCAGGAAAAGGAAGAAAAAAGCAGATAACAAAAAAGAAACAAACTTTTCTTTTTAAATTTTATTTTTCCAGGTCTGCTACGACGCCTTTCCTTGGTTGTTGGTAATACCGGAATAACATAAAATAAAGACGCAATAAATAGAGTTTTATTTATATTGTGATCGGGATTTCGGGATCTTTTCAATAGCACCTGTGTACCTATATGTCTTTAAGTTGTGCTGAAGGACTTAAGTGCTGAAAAGGTTTTCATGTTCTCTTCTTTTCGCTCGCAGTAGTTTGGAATTATGTAGTTTTACCTATTGGTGCGGGTTTTTAATACCTGAAAAAAATACAAGTAGTTTTAGTATATTTTATGGTTCATGTAACCTTACCTACTTATTCGTACATTGATATACCATTTCTATTAAGTCATAGGTTACTTTAATATCATTCGCATTTTTCTTTTACATCAAACGTATTTAACGTAATCTATCTAATCGAATAAAAAGATTCTTAGAAATTTCATTGATGTTTTTACCAAACACCCCGCTTTGCCTACATGTAATATTTCCAATTAACTGTAATATTTGTGATGTTTAAACATTTACTTACCAAATAGCGAGTTCCATCTGTTTTGTCCGTCAGCAATCAAATATTTTCCAAAATTAAGAAATGGTGTCATAAACCCCATGGAACCCGAGTTTCCCAAAGGCTGCAACTTCATTTTAACTGGAAAAACATCCATTAATTACTTAAACAAATTAACTAAACAAATGTATGAAAGTATTAGAATAGTAATGATTCTTGGACTAATACTTTAAACTTGAATACCTAAAGTATGTTAATTTTAATAATGTCCCACTAGTAATAATGGGCAAAGGCCTCCATCAATTGAAATCAGGTTTTCGTTATAAAGATGAGTTTTGGCTTAATCACCACGCTTGCCAAATGCGGGTTGGTGATCACAAATCCGGGCTGTGTTTAGAAAAAAAATCAACACAAATTTACCCCGTCCAAGGAATCGAACCCAGGACCCGACGGCCCGGCACTTAAACCGCTAGACCTTCGAAGCGTTAAAATTTGAATATTGACGACCTTTTCCGATTAATTTCCTTAATTTAAGTGATCCATCTGAAGACCGGCATTCTCGAAAAGTGGCGTTCGATAAACGCAGATGTGGCAGATTTATGAGGCTTACGTTTAGATATATCTGCATTTGGAGTGGTTATATAGACGCCAGTGTCATTTGCTTTGGTCGATGTAAGGACGACTTCTGTAACGCCGCCTGTTGCTTCTGAAATAAATAAATTAGTTCAAAGAGAGATAAAGTAGTACCTCCCAATTGATAGAGCCACTTATCTGGAAACCTACAAAATAATCTAAAGGATAATTATGTACAAGTAGGCACAGTCAATTTACCTGGTGCGTCGGCTGGTATAGAATACTGCAACATAAATTGCAAATGTCAGTTATTAAAACCATTTTTATATAATGTAATGTATAATATATAACTGTTCTTTATTAATGTCATTACAAACTATTGTAAACTTGTAAAGATTGTTAATGTGTAGGTATGTGTTATTATTACAGGTGTTATTGATTTACTGACTTCGTGTTAAAATTGTTCTAGATGGATTGAACTAGTAATATTAGGTTAGTACTCACAATTTGTGCGACCATCGACACTAAAAGTATGCAGATAAACTTATTAATTGCCATTTCTTACTGTAAAGTGATTGTCGAACGAGTAATGTGTGGTTTTTCTTTCTGCCCACTACGGTGGTTTGTTTCATTTATTTGTAATAAACTAATTTTCCTCTGAATATTCTACAATAGTTTCTCCTTTTGTGTGTTTTGATTAAGAATTTCAATGCACGGTTCCGCAATACATTTTGCAGAATAAATATAAGGTGGATAGTAGTGGAATTTTCATTCAAAAGTTGAGGGGTCTCCAAGTCAGCTACGTATTAACCCTAACAATTTGAAACGGTTTTCCAGTAAGTTGACTAGTTTGCATTTAGATATTATTCAATTCGTTATAATACAAAAGAAATCTTGTTAGCCATAAAAATACGATTTAGAGATTTATTAGTATATTTATCGTTCTTTATAGTCGTCTTGTTGAGTGCCCTGAAAATGTGATTAAAACATTTTCTATTTTATTGAGTGAAAACTAGCAGTATTACGACTAAAATGATTATTTCCAAGCCTCCTACTTCCGAAACAAAGCAAAAGTGTTGTGGCATGGCCACTTAATTGCAATAAAAAAAAAATTTTCAATAGTTTAACAATCATTTTAAAAGCTTAAGACATAAATTACACGTTATCATTTAGGTCAAATTACAGTTCCTTTGAAAAATCCGAAAAATTATATAAACAATGTTATAACAACTTTCTTGCGGTGACGTCTCACCGCATTATTTCTATTATAAAGGTTCAAACAAACTGACACGAGTATTAACTAAAAGGCTCTACTGTTAAACATGTTCTTAAACTGATACATTCGTACTTTCTTCTACATGAGCGACAGTCGTACTATTACTATAAAAGTTTGTTTCTTTCGGTGGCATTGTTAACTGCAACTGAGCTGTCACGTAGACAAAAGTAGAAGCAAGGATGCGAAGGAGTACGCCAGGATCAATTACGAACAAGCCATAGATTGACATGCGGTCTACTCGGTACTCTATAGCTCGAAGCACTGCTTTGGTAAATCTGTACACGCCCTCTGTAAAGAGAGAAATCACATAATTTGGTAAATAAGCTGGATAATGTAACCAGCTGATATATCTGGGTAAATGGTCTGTCCATCTCTAGTGTGGGAACACACTAGGTTGAAATTACACGACCAAAGTTCGCCGACTCTGCAATTTCTATACAAAATTACGCGACGTAATTTTGGCCGGCGTATTCACGCCGAACTTCGGTCTCGTTTCTAGCATTAAAATTAAGAGCAGTCTTCATTTGAAATTCCTAAAATTACGCCCATTTGCTGTATGCCTATGAGTTTACTTATTTTCAAGGCATTGAACAAAAGTCCCTGTTTAGGGTTGACTCAAAAGTGTTGAAAAATGTAAAATGGATTGTTTTATTTTCAAACTTACCGTTAGTAATAGATCTTAGTTGAGCAAATGTACAAATCAATTTTGTTTGATCGATTTGCCTTGAAAATACATTTAGAGATATGCATATCATCAACAGGAACAACCAGCTTAGGCCCACCCAAAGTACCATAATGGACTGCCTTATTTTATCTACACCCTGAAATAAAAGTGTAAGTATATATAATTTTCAACATTGCCGTTTATGGAGATGCCTCTATGTAGCTACAGCAATGCCTATGTTCATTGTACAACCACTTAAAATAAAAAATGTGGGTATACCAACCGCTCTGCCATATATTATAATCGATTGTATGCTTAAAAGAGTTCCAATAGTAACAATTAGAATACTTGCAAAAATCTGAAAATAAAACAAAAATCAATACGAGTGTTTTTTTACACTTAAACAGCAATTGCGAAACACCTATTTGGTCTTATTGTAATAAATGTATAAACAAGAAAAATCCATCGTGTACAGACTCCTCTTTCCCAGTGAGCACAATGTTCGCGATCTGCCAGGGCCCCACGATCGAGTGGGCCCCCAGACCAGGGTCTAGGGGCCCTAAGCTTACGAGACAAGATGTTTAAAGGCCCATGTATGCAGGGCCTCTAAAAGCTGAAAGATGGTCCTGACATGTCACAGGTATCAAGGCTGGATTATACCTACTTATACATCTATATAGTCTATCTAGTCTTTATAGTAGAATATTCACAAATTAATATATACAAAATAAAAGCCTATTTGGTACTTACAAGAAATTGGTAGCATGTTTGATACAGTTGCATGTACTTAAACAACATTTTATAGGCGTCGACAAACTGTTTCACGTTCGCCCTTTTGTGAAATTGTACTAAATCGTTATATTTTGATTTCCAAAACAGTCCACTGAATAGGAACAAATCCGGAATGTATTCGCTTTCCACGTTCAGTGCTTTCATCATTGCAACGTTCAGGTAATTTGTCCGTAAAGAGAGGAAAAGAGATTGAACCAATATGAAATTTATATCGTATAATATGCAAAAGAACCACAAAAAAATCAAACTCCCGGTTACGTGAACTGCCATTGAGACTTTGAAGGTTGCGTATAACAGTGTAACAATCAATATTTGCATGATTGCCACAGGTATATTCATAATTAAAAACAGCCTGTCAACCACGTCTCTCATGAATGTAGTTTCCTTCCATCCAAGCAACAAATCGATATCTATGCTGCAGTGAATTATCTTTGCAACTCCATTTCTGTTGCTAAATGTTATATTCAGTACAACTAATATGATCAATATTGCTACTTCTAGTAAGATGGATAATTCTGTGAATAACAAATACTTGACGACGATTGCTATATTGTAGACGACGTGGATCAGTAATAAGATCATAACTGCGACGACACAAGCACCGAAAATTATAGAAGTTAACGATTTTTCCACTACATTATTGTTTTCGATGCTGAATCTGCAGAAACCTGTAAATCGTATTCCATAATATCTGGCACTAGTCAATCTGTTCACTATTTCCCTATTCAACTCTATTCTATCTTTCATTTCCATTTTTATATTTTCCTGACACGTTGCTAGTTCTTAACACGGGAGTGGAATGATTTGATTATCATCAAACTCTGTATTTATCCACCGCCATAGTAAATTAAAATACCATTAAGTATCAGTTTTGTACACCGTCCCTAGCGTATTCCTTAAAATTATATTCGTTTAAGTGAGTAATTTGCTGACCAACTATTGATTTTAAATTTTAAATTGATGGGCTCTTTGAAAGATATGAGTTGATTTCAGTTTAATTGCCTCTCTGGGGAAGTGATTTTAAGTTGTACCTTGAATTGACAGCTCAGCCTAAAATCCTGGGTACGAATCCCAGGTGAAACTACATATATAATCTTTAGCCAAATCTAGGAGATGGTAGACACTCTCGAGCCTTAGAAGGCACTCTCTCCTGTCGTTTCAGATGGCTTCACCACCCCACCAAGATATGAAAGTGTGAGAGAGAATAGGGAGTGGATTTAAATATTACCTCACTTTTGCACTATCAAACTACAATATGTGTATGTATAAGGACATTATTAATAATGTTCATAACAGGTTTTCTGTTATTTTCTTTAAGGATTTCAAAAGCGCAGTGAGACACATTAAGCAATGTCTAATTTTAAGTTCAATTACTCATTTTAGGCCTTGTAGTGTTATTTCATTGAAGGATTGTCGCTCGTATTGTCATTCCGGGAACTAAAACATAAATCTCGGACTTGTCGAGAAAAATAAGCATTTACTAGCGATAAACACATTTATTTTGCCAACAAAGAAAGTACAGTAAATAATAGGTATATCAAAATATTAAATACGCTAAGAGTTACAGAAGAAATAAATTATGATTTAATTCTTGAAAGAAAAGACTTGTGCCTAAATTACATCAAATCTGTGACCAAAACTTTGATTAAGATATCGTGTAACATGAATACAGTCTTGTTTTATAGTGTTTTGTAAAAGAATGTGCAGTTTTTTTAAACATTATGCGCCTGATGAACTAATGTGCTTTACTGTAATCCTTTATTTATTATATTAAAATACTAAGTAGTGACTTCACCAGTAGAAGTGATGGTTGTATCGTTTCTGTAAACATTTGTTTCTTTTGGAGGCATTGTCAACTGCAGCTGGGCTGTCACGTAGACAAAAGTAGAAGCAATGACTCGCATGAGGAAGCCAGGGTCAAAGCGAAACAGGCCGTAGATTGACAAGCTGTCTACGCGAACCTCAATCGCTCGAAGGATTGCTTTTGTGAATCGGTAAACACTTTCTGTAATGCAAAAACCATATATTAATGAGATATAAGAAGAACATTCAATCTATTAATGTATCGATTTTATCCAATTTCAGAATTAAAAGTAATCATAAAGTAATTCTGGAATTTTACAGATTCATAATATGGTGTAAGAACTTAGTTTGATCTTAAAAGTTATCTTGCTATCAATTTTTATGTAAAAAAAATCGAATAATTTGATGTATTCCCATAGAATTTTGAATGCCAAACTCTACCGGAATATATCAATTATGGCTTGGATGTTACTTACCATTGGTAACGGATCGCAGTTGAGCAAATACACATATCAGTTTTGCTTGATCAATTAGTCTCGAAAAGGTGTTTAGTGAAATACACACCATTAACACAAACATCCAACTTAAGCCCACCCAAATGACCATAGTCAATTGCTTAAATCGATCCATACCCTGAAATAACGAAACAGTAACCAATATAAGCAAACTTTTATATTTTTTTAAATACGCATTAGGTACATAATAACCACTAGGACTGGAGCCTTCGAGGCGCAACAACGTTTCAATATTATCAGAATTATGATTACACAGATTCATACGGATGAAGTTAAAACTCTGCGTATCTGAAGTGATAGCAATATAAGATGAGCTGCTCAATCAGAGGATGTAATATCATTTCTTTTAAAAGGCTAGTTGCCTCGTTTCAATGATAATTCAACTGCCTAGGCCATGGTGGCCTTTTATCATCAATCTAGGATTTTACTCGTTTTTACCGCTGTTAACAGTATTATGTTTCATTTCTACAGCTTTAAGCGTCGCAGCAAGTAATTAAACGTTTTAAGCACATCGATGGTTGGGAAAGAATGCATGATAATAAATAATATCATAATACTAACCACTCTGCCATATATGATAATCGCTTGTATGCTGAACAGAGATCCAACGGCAACTAGTAGAATGCCTGCAAAGATCTGTAAGAAGGAAAATATACGGTTAATGTCTAGTGTTCAATCTGTTGTCCGTGTTCAGTCTCGGCTAGTGTAGTTTCATCTTATCGGTAGATACGATTAAGCTCAAATAAAATTTAATTACATAATATATTCCCTTTAATCGGGTTTGAACAAAGAATCAGAAATTGCTCTGTTTAACATCTTGGAGAGCATGTAAAATCAGTTATACTTAAGCTTTATCTTTCATTGCTATCCTACTAAAGTAATATCTTGTGTTAAATGAAAAGAAGCTCTGCTTGAAAGGTATGATTATATGTTATCAAAATACTTCGTACAAAATGGGAAAGATGCTTACAAGAAACCTGTAGCACGATTCGAACATTTGCATGTATTGATACAACATTTTATAGGCGACAACGTACAGTTTCACGTCCGCTTTTTTGTGGAATTGCACTAAATCATCATTATTTGTTTTCCATAATAAACCACTGAATAATAATAAGTCTGGAACATATTCCGTTTCCACGTTAAGTGATTTCATCAATGCAACGTTTAGGTATTTTGTACGTAAAGAGAGAAATATAGATTGAATCAGCAAGAAATTCACATCGTAAAATATGCAAAGAATCCAAATAAATAGTAAAGTCCCTGTAATGTGCACCGCTATTGATACTTTGAAGGTTGCGTATAACAAAGTAGTAAGAATAACTTGCATGATCATCACAGGTATACTCATAATTAAAAACAGCCTATCGACCATGTCTCTCATGAATTTGGTTTCCTTCCATCCGAGCAACAAATCAATATCTATGCTGTAGTGAATTAACTTCGCAGCCCCATTTCTGTTACTAAATGTTATGTTTAGTGCCACAAAAGTGATGAATATTGCTAGCTCCAGCAAGATAATTAATTCGCTAAATAACAAAGTCTTCTCGACGATTGCCACCTCGTAGACTACGTGGATGAGACATGAGATAATTGATACTATGACACAAGCTCCGAAAATTATCGAACTGAAGGATTTCTCCACTATGTTATTATTTATGATGCTGAATCTACAGAAACCTGTGAATCGTATGACATAATATCTTGCACTGGTCAATCTTTTTACTATTTCTCCCTTAGGTTCTATTATATCTTTTGTTTCCATTGTAGTTTTTTATTCACTTGTTGTTAGCTTTTAGTGTGGGTGTGGAATGATTTGACAATCAAGGAATATCAATATGTATCAACTTCATCGATTTAAAAAATTGTTTTCAATTATTATTATTTGTCCATCCGTTCATACATTATTAACCCTCTAGAAGTCTCTTGTGAGTACATTAAAATCCAATTTGTCTATTCGTTTGCTTTATGACTCATGTACCTCGTCGAAAACTGTAAGTATTACATTTTAGTTTAGGTGAAGCTTACAGAGTTTATAAATAATAGTTGTATCATACTTTGTTTATTTACTGATTGAGTTCTTAATGCGCATTTGCCATTTTAGTTCTGTAGGCACTAAAAGGAGATCCGCCAAATCCCATATAAAATTGCCCCAGCTCCGGCGGCTAAAGCATATATTTAAGATTTTGGAGTAAAAGTAGTGAAACTATTATAAAGAATCCCTATTCCTAGATTCACATGCTAACCTATTTTATTAACCCGGAGAACTTTCATAGGCGCTCTATGTAAAAAGTTCACTTTAGAGAAACTTCGTCCTTTTAGGTACATTTATCATTAAAATAATTTATTATACGAGTATACTTAGCTATAGATATAGACATGACAAACAAAAATCTGGAACTAAAAAAGTTGACTTGTCTTTCGTACTAGACATGGGAAATACATAATATTTTTTTCTAAATTATTTTGATTAAGTATATACATTTAAAAAATAATATAAGTACATGCTTATGTGACAAAATCAATTATTTCAATGGTATGAACAAAAAAAAGAAGAAGTTACTTTAAAAAAATGACCTTTTTACATATGTAGAGTTTCTATGAAAGTTCTCCGGCAACAAAATATGTTAGCATATAAATTTAGGAATAGGGATTCATAATAATAGTTCTACTACTTTTACTCCTTAAACTGAGATTAATATTATTGGCGCAGGAGCTGGGGCAATATTGGTCAATCTCCTTTGTTTCTTAAATCCATCTCCAAACATTAAAAAATTTATAATTGACTTGCCGCCACCGTCACTCCGTCCGCGTGTATTTCGGTTTCCGCACACACTGCATAGAGGCTTCCTCGACACGTGCGACTATCCAGCACAAAAATGTTTTTTCAATTCGAAGCAGAAGTTCTAAGATAAGCGCGTTCAAAAACAACCAACAAACTCTTCAGCTTTATAGTTTAATATACATAGTATAGATTTAAATATTGCCAGACTTGCCAAATCTTGGATCATGGTAAAAGCGAACCCCGCATAGAAACGGGATAAACGCTAGGAAGAAGAAGAAGTATAAATTTAAATATAGTTGTTGCGGAATAGACGACAGAGGTGCAGTAAGCAATCGGCACCAACGAAAGAGATCATCGAAACAGATTAAAAGTTCATTCCTCTTCGCGAAACTGTTGTTATTTTGGGGTTTTCTGTTTGGCACTTATCATCATCAGCCTATCGTAGGCCACTGCTGACAATCTCTAGGGTCGAGGGCCTCCCCTGACAATCTCTATGGCCGTCCCAACCTTGAATTTTTTTAGCACCCATTTACATAGTATCTAGCTTTATTTTTATTTATTTACTAGAGGCCGCGCTCGACTCCGTCCGCGTGGAACGCTAAGCCTTAAAACTTCCTCGTCGTATGGACTATCCAACATAAAAATATTTCTCGGACCAATAATTTGACCTGAGATTAGCGCGTTCAAACAAACATACAAACAAACAAATTCTTCAGCTTTATGTATTAGTATAGATTTTCATAATGTACACAGTCAAGTGTGCGATCTTTTCACCCTGGACTCCGAGACGATGGCTGTGGAAGCGACCGGTACAACTCGTGGGATGATAATGAACTCTGAAATATTTTGGGCGATGGCCCGCTCACCCACCAAATTCACCCACTAGTAGGTGGAGGGGAAACTCGAGATTTTTAGTAGTGCGCGTCCACCCATCGCGTCAAGGCTGGAATTTTTTATTGATGTATTTTGTCGATTATGAAAAACAATATGTACTATTAAATTAATTGTTTATTAAATTAAATTTAAATATTACTAATAGAAAACCAACGTGAACAAACTAAAGGGGTTTCTTAACTTGTGGATTTGGTGATTTTGGTGGGTGAGCGGGCAATTGCCCAATATTTTCAATCGTGCCCTGTCATCGTTAGGGGAAAGAAAATTACCTTCATACATATAGCTAAACAACGAAAGTCAACATTTACTTCTTTCATTATATTTTTTTGTAACCAAAGCGAAAAACTAGCGCATTCCTTTCCTTATTTCTTTCAGTGATTTTTAAGCAGACAAATGAAATTAAGAGTCTCTGTTACTTGTTACCTATAAATCTTTGTTTATCTTATTGTTCTGAAAACACATTTGCCTTCGTGAAATTTAAAGGCACTTTTGTCTTTTTTTCTGAATGATGTACTTTTATTATAATAATTTTTGTATCAAGATACTTGACTTTACTACCTATGTATTAATTGATTTAGAAGGAAAGTGGATACAAGAATATGATTCGTATTTTCAATTTTGAAAATGGTTGACTGGTGAGCTAATCGACGTTACCACCATTAAAAACCTTTTTCCAGTAGGCGCTTAGGTATTTAAGATTTGTCGAAAGTATATTTAATTACGCCTGATTTGTTGGTAGAAAAACACATTTCTTCTTTCCCGACTTGGTAATTTGATATTTTATGATTTTGGTGGAATCAGCGTATCTGTGTCAGCATGATAAAATAATAGTGTAGGTATATCAAAGAATGGAAGAAGCATCATTAACTGGTGCCTCAAAGTGTATGTTTTTTTTTGTGATAGTTGGTTTGTAAATAAAAGATATCTTTAATATTTTAATCATGATATATTGCTTATCAATACAGAGTAACAAAGATTTTGTTTCTTAAATATGAAACTAGATTGACGATGGAATCAAAATGCTAGTAAATGCAACAGACAAGTATAAAATAAGGCATTGCGCTATCACAATTGTATGGACCCAAATATATCAATGATAAGCCAATATTAAAAATCAGATCTATCAAAACTTATCGAATTGTACAAAATACTATATCATTATCTTTTTAATAAATCTCATAAATGCTAATTAGGTACTACTAAATTATGCAATTAATACGTTTTCAAAATTTTACTACTATACTTCTAAATTTAGACATATTTACAATTTATTCTTTATAATTTTATCCACAAGCTTCGCTGTGAAAGCGCAAATGTTCAATTGAGCATCATAGTGTTCACCCTTCGAATAACGGAAGCGCTTACATCAAGGCAGCCTTGACGTGACATACATTAACAATCGACGCATTAAATAACGCAATTACACAATAGATAATTCTCACACACACTCACAGCACAGACAGTAACCGATCGATATTTTAATTTAAATAATAATATAAATATATCTAGAAATGCATTTCAACTTGGTACGACATGTCGAACGAACTCTAGGTTCGCCACACGAATTTAAACAATTTTGACATCAATAATAAGTACAAACAAAGAACAAACATAACATTTTATAGTTACATACACTTAAAATTGTGACATAATTTGTGTTAATATTTTGAGAGATAATTAGAAGCTAGTATCACTAATACGAGGAAAGAGATTCCTTTTTCTGGAGTTAGTTCATACCAAAGCTCGTTTCTTTGATATTCTTTCATGGAACGGACAAAAAGTGTCATCCGACCCATGTTGCTTCATTTCAAGTCAGCAGCGGCCACCCTTAGCACCAACCTCTTAGATCCCATAACGCTACGCAATAATCTCTTCGAAACACCCTTGGCTGGTTTGAAATGAAACTTACAAACAATTACTAAGAGATACTCTAGTACTAAAGCTAATCAGTTAAGTCTAACTTACAGACTAAACTTAAGTGATATCCCGTACCATCACCAAAGATTGCACATTATACCCGATACTTTGATTTTTGCAGTCATGCCTACCTCCGTAGGCCAGTGGGCTAATTTCACATTGACTGTTAAAAATAAAGGTATTTATATGGGAACAAAAGGTGGATAGTTACGTCGTTCAATATAAACCGTTCAAAAAATATATAATGTCACTAGTAGTTAAAATGCGGAATGTTTACATTAACATTGGAAGA
Organism: Nomophila noctuella; assembly: GCA_958496325.1. Taxonomy (NCBI): domain Eukaryota; kingdom Metazoa; phylum Arthropoda; class Insecta; order Lepidoptera; family Crambidae; genus Nomophila; species Nomophila noctuella. The sequence continues at coordinate 8,208,586 of OY292486.1, read as the reverse complement.
CAAATTGATTTAATAAATTAATGCGATTTCGTGTGCGTTGTCACAAATTATCTAAGTAAGCACTGGGATACATAGTTTCGACGTTCAATTATTTTGTTCTATATTTAAACGGACGGAATAAATTCGTAATTAAGTACCTTTCGTTCCATTTTTCATAAAATGGATTGATTGACATTGGTTTCGTTACCTACGTTTTAGGTATTAGTCTTTCCATTTGTTATGCCAATTCGTTGTGTTTTTAGGTACTTTTAGTTGTGGACCGGCATGGGGAGTTGCCCCAGGAGCTGGTTCGCGAAGGAGGCGTTCGTGAACTTGAAGTGCCGTTTGTCGTAGAACTTGAGCAGCGCGGGGGAGTAAGGGTGCTGCTTCTTGAGATGCATGTAGTGCTCCTCCGGCTCGGACGTGGTGTGCCCGCACTCCTCGCACACATACATCTGAAAAGAGATAAAAATATAAATGTTATAAATGCTTAAAATAGCACAGTTTTATATTAATTTAAAGCTACATTTATATTTATCTTACTTCGTCCCAAAATACAAAAAACTATCAATGAAAAAAAAAAACTTGAACTTAAACAATGAACATGAGTGATATTTACCTTAGTCCTTCTTTCTTTGTACGCATATGTGTGTTGAACACCGTGGACCTTCAAACAGTGTGACTCCAAGGAACATCTTTGGGTGAAGGACTTCTCGCAAAGGTTGCATTTGTAGGGTCTGACTCCAGTGTGCGTTCTGGTGTGCCGCTTCAGGTCGAAGGTGTCATTGAACCCTTTGCCGCAGAACGTGCATAGGTACCGCTTCACGTCAGAGTGGCATTTCATATGTCGGTTCAGAAGCCTCTGCAAGCTGAAGTTCTTCGAGCAAACCCTGCAGACGAACTTTGTGGGATCGTCCTCGCTGACTAAAACTTGCTTGTTCTTCTCTTCTTCCCTTTGTCTTGCGTTGGCTTCCGTCGCCAATGGGTTCTTCACGCCGTGTCCGCCATTGATGAATTCAAGTGGGAGTTCTGCCGGCAGACCCAACTGTAACAACCAGACAATAATTGTTATTTATAGTTGGAATATGCCTAAAAATATTTAAAAATAATATGTACAAACTACATTTTAAATACATTTAAACTCATCATTATTATAAAGCTGAGCTTAATGCTATAAAAAATGTGATAAACAACAAAAAAATAGGCTGTAGGCTGCAAGAAAAAGCATAAGTTGATTCAGGCTCAGCGTTATGAAATAACGATTTTTCATAATTAAACTTCGATGTCGTCTTTCTGATTTCAAAAAGTTAATACTGACGACATTGAAGTAGAAAAACGAATCAAAGCTTCGCCTTAAAATCAAGTAATGCTTACCCTTTGTTGCAAAACGTGCAATTTAGCTTCACCGCCCGAGCCTTTCTTCAAACTTACAGCAGCTGCAGGACTTAAAGATGCGGTCTCGATGTGGCTGCTGCCGTCCAGCGAGTTGTTGCCGCCCGGCGACGGCAGCGACACGCCCGTCGGCGAGTCCAGGTCCAGCGGGTGACTAGGGAACGGGAAGCCCGGGGACAGGATCTGAGGCCTCTGCTGGAACTGGACGTGGATCTGTAGCTGCTGCATTTGACCCTCATTGTGCTGCAGGAGAGCTTGATGGCTCCCACTGGTCAGTTGCATCAACAGGTCTGGTCGGTCCTTAGAGAAATTGTACGATGAACCCTGTTCTTGACTGGCGAACGCCAAGTAATTGGCTTTTTCGTAATACTGTCGACTTAGATTTACTTGTTCTGCGAATGTTTCGATATCTACAGGATTGTGAACAGAGTCGGGAGTGATCGACGATGATTCTCGTAAATCTGAATCAGTCACCGAGTCTACGTGGTTGTTAAGTAAACTCGCAATACAATCATCTGTTGAATCAGATAGGTTTCCTAATACTCCTTCATTTGAACCGGAGAATGTCAAAGTGCTTGAAAACTGATAGTTGTCAATTACATCATCTCCCATGTCCATTACCATTGAGTCATCGAAATTACTTCCATAGCCTATTCCGCTAAGGTTCTCTAATTTGTTCTCATAATCTATTTCTTCATCTTTCAACGCAAGCCCGTAGGGTGCATTTTGCATTAAAGAATACTGTTTACTTTGTTCGGGGAAATTCGTGGCATTTTCATTGTTCTCACAGTCCATATTAAAACCATTGATAATATTGAATTCATTAGTAAAATTACTATTGGCGTTAAATGAGTTCTGGCCTCCTTTAGAGGATGGGCCAAGAGTTTCATAAAATGGAGGAAGACTGCCTGTAGGTGGGCTGTTTGGACCGTAGTTCGATCTACCGTCGCGTCCGTTGCCTCCACTACCTGATCCACCACCCATCGCACCGCCACCCCCCGATGATGGCGCGGTGCTGCCACCACCAGAACTAAAACTTCCGGATCCTCCAGTACTTTGGGACCCACCATTGGACCCATTGCCGCCGGTAGATCTGCCATGTCCTGCAGCTGCGCTGATGATGCCAGGAAGCTTATTCGCAGGACGGTTTCGGAGAACAAGAACTGGTCGGGCTAAAATCCCATTTGCAATTTTTGAGCTGCTAGTTCTTCTCTGTTCTCTGATTTTCTTTTCCGTTTCTTCATCTTCAGTTTCACCGCGTTTCTTTGCTATCACATAATCTATTGGTTGATCCTGTTCAGGTTCTGGGGTGGGTAAAGTTGCGGGTAAGCTAACATCAGCCAGTTCTTTCTTATTGTTATGAAATTGTGATTGTGAAGGTGTCCTTTGTATTACTGACACTTTTTGACATGTTACGCTGTTATCAGGTGATGGCGCAGATTCGGGTGATGGGGTGTTTCTGGGGGGCAATACTACAGGTTCACTTTCGAGGCTATCTTTTTCTTCCTTAATAAGCGGTCGATCCTCAGTTTTCTTCTCTACTGCCACAACAGGTAAGTACTGTTTTCGTTCTGCTGCATTAAGAACATGCCCTCTATGGCTTCCGTATGGGATATCTCCTCCAAGTATAGATGATATGAACCTCCTGGGTTCTTTAGTACGCTTGTCGTGCGAGTTTCTTGCATTGCTTTCTCCAAACACGTCGCGATCTGAAATAAAAAATATCTTTCGTTAGTAATTTGAAATGCACATGTTTAACCAAATCGTCTGAATGTCAATAAATTAAATCAAACTAATATCAATCATAAAGGTATCGATGCATCATCTAGTTAACTACATTATAAATGTCAGTATATGTTAGAAGTATAACTTCGAATGAATTACTGGAATTACTGAGTGACTATCCGTCCTCGGCTTATTACTAACGTATTCGTGCGGCGTCGGAGGCATGAAGCCTCGTTGACGTCACTGGTATGTGCCTCCATAACGGTAATACTCGCCTCCGCACACGCACCCACAGCTCAGTGTGTGTGTAGTGTTATTGTAATTGGCGCGCCAGCGGACAAAGTGACAAATTCAATCTCGACCTAAATCTGTTAGCCATTGACGCCGCTGAGTTTTACCCATTCAGCCCGTGTTGAGCACTTCCTGTCTGGTCATATGATTTTGACACGCCTGTCGACTCTATTATCAATGTCAAACCTATGTGCAAAATAGTTTGACGCGCCTATGCGGAACTAAAGTAACATCGTAATTATTATGGCAAATACACGACAAGAGACAAGAATAAGTCATGAAGAATCTTGCGATATTATGCAACGATGGAAGAGTGAACACAGCGTGAAATTAAAGGAAGACGAAATTATACAAAAAGGGCTATTATAGCAAAATGTGCGTAGGTAGTCAGTGAAAGTCCCAAGGTTGGCCCAAACGAGTTCCTTTGCCCTTTCTCGGCTTTTGTTAGAAGCCCAAGGACGAGCCTGCATTGTTGGGGCGCTTTTTTGTACGGTGCCCGTAATTGTATGCGTCTGCGCAGGCGGGCGTGACGGACCGCGGACTCTAATTTTGAGTCTCTCCGTCCATAGTGCACCGTTCAGTTTTACAAAAAGTACCCTTTAGTCGCATTCCCGGAGACGTTTATAGCAGTACTTAAGGCCTTTAAAATCAAGTGTAAATATTCAACATTAGCTTTTGTGAGTTTGGTTTCTCGGAAAATATTGGCTTTGGAATATTTAGCGCCGCGTTCTTATATGCAACACAATTCAACAACATTTTTTTACAAATACACTGTTTGTAGTGATGAATGGTGTAGGTTTCTCATCTCTCATACATTTTTATTTATTTTAAATCTTGGTCGGTAATAAGTACTGATATGCTGTATTTATGGATGCAGACATTTTAAAATTAACTTTGATAGCAGACAATACCTTATTTGCATAACGAAGTTAATGTTTACATGTTCTCTTATTTACTACAGAGGGTCATTGGCAATCCTTGAACCGAAGAAACTATAAGCTTCAAAAGTGTTTTCACAAATTATTAGCTACAGCTACAGCTAATAATTTGTTACACTACAGTGTATGCTTCATAATGGTTTCAAAAGTATAAAACGCAATAAATTCAATCGTCAAAATAATTAATGATAATAATTATAATCATAATCATGTCAAAAAATTCGCTATATGCTGTTACCTATAATAATTAAATCAATTGTTTGCGTTGTGTATCAATTAATATATTATTATTTAATAAATATGTTTGTTACTTGCGTCAGTGATTGATTGAATAGTTTTAAGAGCTTGTAGTCTTTTTATTATGATGGCCGCGTATGCTCGGTGCCTGACATTTGGAAACCAGACTAAGGTTTATGAATTAATATTCTTCGGACGACTGCGACGTTGGCCAGTGCACGTAAGAATACTTATAAGGTATTCAAGCTACTGAGTATTGGCTCAGTAAAGTTCTTAAGTAATTGTACAGTTGTTTTCTTCTTCATAAAGTTAGAATAAGCCAGTGTAATTCTCATCCGAAATTTTGTCGACGCAATTTAAGTACTGACCTATCGAATAAGCAACTACGGGTACCAAAAATACCTGTTTCATTGTTTTTAGTAATTCTATTGAGCTTTATTTAACAAAATGGGTAATTTCTAAGTGGCAATGCTGATTAGAGTTACATAAACAAACAGACGGAAGCGTCTACGTCGATGCTGCATACATTATTGTATAAGTACCTACACGAGTAAAATTTGCAAACAAAAAGACTGTCTCGTGCAATTTACATACGTTTGAGAGATAAATTGTTTGCTTTTATATTTAATAGTTTTTCTTTGGGGAGCGTTACGGCTTCTCACAGTCACGTGATTACAACTTTTTTGATTTTTTGAGCTAAAAACCGATTCAATAAGAAAGCGGCGTTCACTTTTCCATAGTGGCTTTTAATAATTTTAGTACTGGTAAAGTCGACAAATATGCTCGAATGTTGGTTAGTAAATTCTTAGCCTTAGAGTAAGCTAAATAAATACCGACTACATTATGCACGCTTGCGTCAACGGCAGCTAATACCCATATTAGTTTAAACGTGGTTCGACCGCAAGCAATTCTATAAGTCTAATTGAGCCATATTTAAATAGTGCGGTTTTTATTCTGAAACGGTAAGTCAAGGCTCCGTAATTACCACGTCCATATCTATTCAATTGCCGTTTCCTGCCAAGACTAACCTTGTACGCGAACGCTCATTATTTGGTCATTAACGGCTGCCTTCTTCGCATCACTTTTTGGCAATAATTAGTGAATCTAGAGAGGTGGGCTGGGCTAACAGCGTAAAATAATCTTAATGCTTTAAAAATAGAGTTCGAACTTGAACGTTCCGAAGACGATAACCGGTATCGAGCTGGAAGTAAGTAATAGTGCTATTTTTTAAATGCCACGGGTATTGCGAATGTTGTTGTTAAAAATAAGAATAACAAAATGCAAGTGGTTTTTCTGGCAAAGAAAGTATTTTTAATAATGTTGATTTTGGTTTGAAAATTCTCTGGTTCAAATGAAACGATGCAAGTTATTGTATAGGTAATATTTACGAGAAGGATTTGGTTTGGTTCATTAGTAGGTTAACATTAGCGCATTTTGTGGTGCGAGATATGCCAGTTACCAGTAATTACTGGTACATTAATCACTAGTAAAATGTTATTCTAATAGCGCACAAGTGATTAATTATATCTTGTCGGTTGAACAATGTTACAATTTGGTAGGCACAATGCCATGCATAGAACCTTGCGTCGTTACCGCCCAAATCACTGGGGGCGATCTACGAACAGTTTTGATTATCTCCAGGTGAGCAAGACAAAGAGCATTAGTTTCCTCGTATAAAACTTTGCTGACAAAGGACAAAAGTTTGTACCAAGTTTTAAGGGAAAATTTTGAGGACCGATTTTGGAGTAAACAAGAGGTCAAAACGTTCTAAATTGGTATCTTCCTTCATAAAAATACCTGCGATTGCGAAGTATCGTTAGTAGGTGTTATTGACATGCAATCAAGAGACTTTAATTAAGATTTTTGTTCTCATGCTTCGAGCACATACATTCGGATAGACGGCAAATTTATTATAATTCATAATAAAGAGGCGGCAGTAAAACTGGCCTGGGGCATTAAAAAACCAGCGAGCTTAAGCGGGCGGCTAGCTTGTCCTTGCGGTGGGGTTATCGTACGCAGTTAGCATTTAACGCGTTATAAAACGTAAGACAGCTATGAAGAACCGCTGCGGACGGAGCACATAAAATTCCGTTGAAGCCTTTTTTTCTGCGGCGAGTACCGGACGGTACTCGGGAGCACGCGCTCCCGATCGGTTAAAAGGTCGTTCCGAAGGACACATTTTTTTGTTTTGAATTATTTATAGTCCGCCCCATATGAGCGGGCCGAACCACATGTTTCTCTAGTTCAGTCGCTCAAACGTGCTACCAAAAGTAGGTAAAACGGTTACTTAAAATGCAAAAATCTTTTTAGGAAATCTCCGTCGATTTGCGGTAACACTATTGTAAGCTCAGCATTCGTTATCTGGCTGCGAGGTTGCCGATCCTTCCTACACTGCTCCGCCTACCGAATGTAATTGCTTAGCCTTCCGGATTTCGAACGCCACTGGTGAGCGGCAAAAAACGGTGTTTCTAATACGTCGTCTCTGAACAAACGGTCGCAAAAACTGTTCAAAGCTTTATTATTATTTTGATCACGACGTGAATCACAACCAGATTTGGCGAGGGTTAATGACCCAAATATGTTTAGCGAAGTGTTCAAGGCTAGCACCGACTAATTCGGATAGTTGATAAAAAAAATCCGGTATCTTAGAAGGCGATCGGTTGACTTGTTTTCATCACTGACTGGGAAACGGGCTGGTCTAACTTTTATTACCGACGGGTTTATCCGTTAAACTCTTACCGTTATTATTTTTTAGGATAAATATTAAGAGGATTGAATATCAGTAAAGCTCCTTATACTCCGACTCCAATTTTAAGCAATTGTTTTTTTTGGTACTGAAATAACAACGAAAATACGTTAATAAACTAGACTCTCGTGACTCGTCGAGATTTAATAAGAATGCCTTTTTAGTATGGGCTGTCGTGAATTGTCAAAGAATATGAGATCGTGGGCGGCCCATGGTAAATTGCTCCAAAATACACGAAATGATTATCTTTTATTGCGCATGACACAACAATGGAGGAGATGACCTTACGCTCAAAAGATGTGAGCCTTCGCTAACCATTCGCCATTTTATTTAATTTTATGGAACATGACCATTTTTATGAAGTCTCAAGTTTAATCTTTTCCGTGTAATACCCACAGATTATGGAATAACAAAAGTTTTGAAAAATTACTCTCATTACTTTAAAAGCTAACATTAAAGAAACAGATAACAATATTTCGTCCTAGGTGGTCTTAATGTGTTTCGATAACAGAAAGTGTTCCCGTTAATGACGTATGCGGGTATTGTTAAAGTATTGTCTGTCAACCGTGACTTTGTTTAACGGCTTTGAACTTTAAAGTGTTCTCAATAAGACGCATTAGAGTAAAATATGGAAATATATACGATGGGCACATCTGTATACGTATAAATTTGGGTGTTTGGCATTGCTTGTACAAGTTATAACAGTTGTGAGTTACTGTTAGCATTTATAAATGGAACACGTTTTTTCACATGTGCTATCAAATTGTTGTTCCTGAACGTTGAATAACTATGACGAAGTTTTTGATGTAGTCAATGGTGATCCTTGGTATGCTAAAGCATTAACATAATGAACATTCGTGAAAGATTTCTCATCCCATTCAATAACAGATTGTTTAAATAGCATAACACGCCGAAGATATATTTAGTGCAGTAGATATAGCAAACTAGACTAAACTATAAGAACTGGAATATACATATATAGACTAGATCTATTACAAAATGCTTGGCACTTTGCTTATAAACATAGTATGTATTACTATTTGACAAAATATACAAAAGCGTGCACGTGATGTAAATTGACTCAAGTGTTAACGGTTGAATTAGTGATCTATTCATATGGATATTGGCTAAGTATAGCTCGCACGTGCAAATTTTTAAAGTATTTTTTAACTCACCGTGTCCTAGCTGAACTGCTCATTAAAATGTAGTCGCTAAGTGAGTTTAGCTTGTAGTGCCGAGATTTGACATATCATATAACCTGCTGAATATTGATTTCTTTAAACATTCAAAGAACAAAAAATATGAGTAGATATTTATAATTTCTTACTAAAGAGATAATGTGAGTATTTGTGAACTCAAAAAAGGAATTTAAACAAAAGCTTTCGTAGAAATGAGTTTTATCTTTATCTTATAAATCCAATCTGTGTCTTATCTGCCAGCCGTAAACTAATCTACTTAACTCTTTTTTTTCAAGACAATAATTGGTTAAGTTATTTGTGAACCACTTCCTAGACCTGAGGTTATGACTCACATCAAAAATTCAGGTAATAGCCATGGGAGTTGTATCTCAGGGTCATTTTTGTGTTTCATATCGTTTTCTTTGAAATCGTAATTGTTATAGCCTTTTGTTCGGAAACCGCTGCAGGCATGGCTAGAATGGAGTTACACGTATCTCGTCTAATAACTCGTGTTATTACTGAATACTAATGCCCCTGAAGTCTGGTGTATGTGTATAAATGTTGAAGGTGAGATACATATGAATATGTTGTATGAATTCTTTGTTCTGAAACTTTGCGTATTTTTTGTCTCGCTTGACCTATGATAATTTAAAAATAGATTCATTTATTGGGGATTGACTGTGGTAATATAACTTTACAATTCGTTCAGAAAAGTTATACCTATATTGAGCATACGCAGAACTTGGACAGTCAAAGTCATAGCAGTATCATTACGTCTTTTATTGTATGTTAATTATTTTTTTCTCAATAAAGAATTCCTATAAATACCTTATGCAAAAATGCTTAAAATACCTATTTTGCAAACAAAAAGGCAGATGTGTAAAAGCTATTAAAACCCGCCTGGACCCGCATGCTCATATGTTGCAAAACCTGAGTTCTAGTGTTTTTTTTTCTGCTAAAGGACATGTGCGGACATGGCCGTTCCTAGAAGCTCGCCATCACGTGCAAGACATCTTGCTCTGGCACTGCAAAAACTGGCTAGATTGCGATCTGCGTCTTTGTGGTTTGGTTCCGTAGATGAAAAAAAATTAAATACACTTTTTTGGTTTTAGTAAAGCTAGTTCTTCCGTGACCGAGGCTTGAAGGAGTCTGTATTAAGATCACAATAAGACCATGCCCTGCGTGTAGACGAAAAAAAGGTGCGTCTTTTGTTACTCTTAAACTCATTTAATTAACTGCTTCAACTGAATTTACTTTGATGTTCTTTTGCTAATTTCTTTTCTATCACATAATTCTGACAAAAAATATTGAAAGTACACTAGAAGTCGCTTCGAAACCTAAATATCTGTGAAGCACGTGAGTTGTCTGATGCTGCTTATTAAAAAATGCTTAACTTTACACTAATACATTTATCGATACATTAGCATTTAAATTACCATTGTCTGCTGTATTTAAAATGAAATATGTGTTTTAAATTTGTGTGTTAATAGACGTTTAAAGGGTTACTCGATTGCGCATTGGACCGCTGAGCATAGTTTAAAAGGCGATCCTCTTCTCAAGTACCTATAACAGTTAAGTGCCTTAAGGTGTTTTGCTAAGTCGATTTCCGTACACGATGTCCATGCAAATTGAAGAATGGTTTTTTTAATGTTCTTACGTAACGAAACATGAAATGAATGCTGTACGTCATGTAGATATGTAGATGCATGCAAGTATACTAAAGATGTTTACATATATACAGTAAGGTTTATTAAGTATTGATTTTATTCGTATGAGTAATTATTGTGTCACACTGTCTGGTTCAGTTAAAATGCAAATGCCGTACATTTAAAATAACGTTACTCAAACGTTGATCTTGGTTTTTAGTGCATGTAGTGTCGTTGAAGTTACTTATACCTACTCGTAATGTGACGTCGATAAATAATGCGTCTGCAATCGCATGAGACACTACATTCTGTCTGAAATACTACTTTTAAGTATTTAAAATGGATAGATATGTTAGTTTTTCATAAAAATTAGGTAGGTACATGGTTTTGCGGAAAGTTGCCATGGTAAACTATACTCAAACATTATTGATAAGGGTTTGGAAAGTGTATCATTCTTTTTTTTACGTTATTGGGAGGCATACGACCTAAAGGGTCACCTCGTGGTATGTGATCACACCACCGCTGCCCATGGACATCAACAGCCGTACAAGTGTTGGAGATGCATTGCCTGCCTATAAGAGCCCATACCCCCGCCCAACTGGGCTCTGGCGACCTTACTCACCAGCAGAAACATTTGCAACAACATCAATGAAATGACAAGCAAAATCCGATAAGTAACAGTAAATCGTACTCATAATACCGATATATATATATCACAATATTTCCATGAAAACGTTTAACGGAGACATTAGGTATATATATCGCATATTATGCGCAATGTCTGCGTAGAATTTCAGAATTGTAGATTTATTGTTTTGTTCTGGGCCACTGTAAAAAATTCCACATGTATACTAAACCAGCATCCACGTAACGTTTGTGTTATCGATTTGTTTGTCTTTACATATTGAAAGAATAAATCCATGTGGGTGTCCTTCTAGACCGAATAACACGTTACATGAATTTCACTGTTTAGAGTTTGTTTAAAGTTTAAACATTTGATTTTAGCTCAAATTACATTTTGTTATTCTTTAACTACAATTCTGAACTGTTTTAAATGCCAATAAAGAAGATGGCTCATAAAAAACCAGGTTCGACAGAATGTGGGAAAAGCCTTTTGCAATTAGCAGATACCCCTTTTAGTTAGGAAAAATTGATATTCATTTATTTATAAATTGTTTTATGAACTTCTTCCGTAACGGACATTTGCAGATTCTGTCGATACTGGGATTTTAGTGTAGGATGTTGAGCCTTCTCCTTTATTTAACATTTAACATAGGCGTGCAATGTGTCACGTGTAATTTTTTATTTGGATTTGGGCAATTATTTATACAGTTTATAAGATATTGTTTTAAATCTAGAAAATGCGTTGTATGTACCTACCGACACGCGGAATTGTACAGTTATAAATATAGTTACCGTAAAATAGTTGTTATTCCAGCGTAAAAGATTAACCGATAAATAACTATTATGCATTTGAAACAGTACGGCGGCGTTCTAGCCGTTCCGAGAAAGATTTACCTTAGCTATTTACATCGTAATCTGTTTTTTATGGCCACTCAAAAGGCAGTTGTTCACAATGGAAGAAGAACAATGGGCCACATGGTGGTATGTTCCTTCTTTTGGAACTTTTTTTGGCTATTCGTTAAGATGCAGATTTTTACTGTTTGCAATTAGAATCGCGATAATTATCGCCGATAATTCCATTCATGCGCAGACCGGTAATACCTACGCGATTGGTTTCGTTTTGCATGTTTTATTTTTCGATACGTAAACTACTCATTGATGGCATTTGGATTAAGGCTTAAAACTACATTTAATCTTTACGTTTTTAAATTACTTGCAAGTTTGAACTGATTTGCAATAATTAGTTTAAAGGCGATATCAAGGACTTCTGTTTTGGGCAATGCTAGCTATCTTAATAGAATTTAAATATGTGATTTCTTTTAAAAAAATCGTTTTCAACTTTGGAGAAACATTAAAGATATTTTTAGTTGTTGTTATGAAAACGAATACGAAATGGATTCGTAAACGCATTCGCTCAGTTGCACAGCCACTTCATTCGTGGAAGGCGAGTGATGGACGATTATGGCAAAGGATCTCTTTATGGGAATAGATTGGGCATGCGATACGCACGTTAACATTTTTGAGAACATTTAAGCTAAAGTAATTTGATACGTTTTTTCCTTTTTTTATAAATAAGCTTGGAACCACAGAATTCATTCGAATTATGGAATTGCTAAGAGAAGCGGTTGTATCAATGTCTGTATTGAATGAAACTTGTAAAAAATGTAATGCTTAATATCTTTTTTTAAGAAAACGTTACTTTGATCAAGTTATGCTCGCACGCACTATAAGATTGGTAAACCAGCAAAACGTTTACAAAAAAATATTGACTTGCCATTTCGGTATTTTAATTAATGGCAATCGAAGGTCGCGGTCAAGATACGTTTGTTTATTTTGTAATGTTGATGGGAATCCTGTTATTATTAGTGACTTAAAAAATCTTAGATGAAAATGTTAACTATGTTTAAGTAACTTGGAGCGTAGGTTATAATAACTTAAACCCAATACTACATCTGTCATTGACTACAAAATGGCACATTTAGTTATTATTCTACAATAACCTACAGCAGCCTGGCAAAGTCGTTGTATACTTATTTTTAGTCTATACCTACTCGTTGATTATTCGTTGAGGAATCCCGTTGATGTCTTTTGTTCTGTAGTCCACTAGAAGAAGGATACATTTTCCATTCCGCTGAACACAGGTTTATTTTTTACTGTAAATATTATTTTCGTAACAGAATTCCATGTGTAACGTTTTTTTTTTGTAATAAGTATATGAATGAGTTTTGTAAGATATTGACAAATTGAACGGGGAAGGCCTCCATGACTGAATTTCTTTATTGGTTTTTTAAGTAGCTAAATCACCACGCGTTCAAAAATTAACAATCACCAACCAAAGTTGTTAATCAATGTAACTGATTGAACACAGTGCTAGAATAACGACAAACGAAACTAAAAGAAGCAATTTGACTGGCTCACTTGCAGACGTATACAAAGGGCCCTTATGAGTACAATGCATGTCTTATGACCCCATTTTATTTTACCCTAAGCCCTTATTTCATGCACATTGCGTTTATTATGGCAGGTCGCGTCCTTCGGTTTGCCCTTTACGAATGTACAGGTGTACCGGCACCTGTAATTATACTTTATCTATTTTAGTACTCTTTACGAAACTAAAAAGAACACTTTGTTGGAAATACCAAGTGTAATGTAATATAATTTATCAGGCCATGTGTATTTTTGAATGTCGAATAAGAAATGTGGGGCAGTTACCCGCTAACCCACCATTCTAACCCACTGGTGGGTGGAGGGGTGTGCGTAATTTTTATTGAGTTTTCTAAAGTAATTACGTTTGACTTAAAACAATAATTAATTTTAGCGCATTAGTGAACAGAGAATAGACTGAAGGTCTGAAGGTTTTTTTATAACTTTCCCTGAATTTTCATGTTTTAGATACCTATTTCAGTAAAAAAAAGTGAATTTCAAAAGTAACAAATAGGTATTTTTGTTGGTTAATATTTAATCACGTTATTTTATATTACAAGTCTCGCACAGAAGGACTTGTTCATTAATAAAAAGGACATGCCTCATCTCGTTAAGCATAAAGTCATTAGGTTTAATTTCCATTGCGGCGTCAAAACTGATGCATCGCATTTTAGCATGCGAATGATCACCAGTGGTCAGCGCAGTTGGAAAACAAATGAATGAACGCTAAATACTCTGTTGAGTAACCGAGGCGACATAGAGAGCCAACCTATGCTAATAAGGGACATCGCTAGGGCCGTCACAGACTGCTTACCTACATTGTCTTTTATTTACTGGTACCAAAATAAAAGTAAATTTTATATACGCTAATCATTATTAAAGCCGAGTTAAGATAAGTTTTCGAGTTCTTACAACCTCGGTTCAACAGTTTCAAATGTATTTTTACTTATTTTTTTTAAGTTAATTTAAGATTTTGAATCCCATTACATAAGCCCTTGCCGGACGCCTGGTGTGACTAAATTTGTTTTAAAATTAAGATTACTAGACCTGTTCCACTGATATAATTTGGCCTAATGGGTTTCGAATGCGAATATGCGAATTTGAACTAATAAAATTACTATTTAATGCCATTAATTTCGTATATCCAATTGGTCTTAAATTGATAATGCCAAAATAATTGGTGCTACTATTCCGTAACAAAATCCAGTTATTATACTCATAAATGATTATTGAATGACTTGACATAAACCCCGAACAAATAAGTTCGGAATAATTTTAAATATTTTTGCCTTTCCATACAATAATGCGAGTATTTATTTACTTATGGTATATTATCGGATAAAGTCTGCAACGAATGTTTATCAAGCCATTTCATATTGCAAACATGCCTAGCTAATTGTGTTCTTATTACGTCATATTTATTCCGTTAATAATGTTGCAATGTTACCAATTTCTCGCACCGCAATTCACTGTCAAGATCAACAAGTTCTTCTTTTTAAAAAGGGGAATGCATGTTCGCTACGTAACTGCAAGTTAGCTAGATCTGCAGCCGTGTGTTGGGATCGGGATATCTTCCCAGTTTACTAAATGCCTCGCGAATTTCTTCAAAACCTTATTTTTTTATTGATTTCGGCCCCATTCTCTCTGATGGTAAGCGAAAGAAGTGGCCTGATTGCCATGACAACGGATGCGGTACCAAAGTTGTATCCTAACCATTGGAATCGCTTAAATTGGAAAAAAGAATGTTGCTCTTGGCCCGTTTCAACTTCGAACATTCCTAGCCACACGTACAGCATACATGTTAATTATATTGAAATGACAGTCGAGATTGCGGTGACTAACCTAAATACAAAGCGGGCGATGGTTGCGACGGAAGTCGCGCCATTGTGCCGCAACCATTGACACTTCGGTGCCAACATCATCCGGTCAATTCCTGTGCGGTACTGGCACACGTTGACAAAATTATTTGATGATCAGCTGATTTTGGGAAGTTTTGGAACTAAATTCTAGAATTATTCAAGAAATGTAAGAGTTGAAATAAAAGTTACTGTTGAAAGAATTTCTTGAATAGAACCTTGTTGAAATAAAAGTTACCGTTGAAATAATTTGTTGCATAGAACCTAGTTGAAATAAAATGAAGTAAGGACATGAAAACAGCTTAAATCTTCAATGAGAGATTATGAATAGGATCTCACAAATTTTCAATGGTTGTGATCTCAAAACAAGTTAAATTTGATCTTTTACTATTTGAACTTAGACATCTGAGAATTTTCTATGAATAAACGTAGTATTTTGTCTATTGTTTTGCAACGTTACGGTTATCTAAAAGCGTAAGGTTATATCTTTATATTGTAGCGGTAAGTACTCTGGTCTTCCTGTCATTGTTTTGTGTTGACGAACATTTATCATGCTACACTTGGTTAGTCACGTATAGGCATCCACCTAATATTCGTACCTGCTTCCATCTAAATCATATAAACATTTGTAGATAATCTCCGTCGCAGACAAAAGTCACGAAGGCTAAGCAATACTGAGCATACTTACTTTACATGACGTTTTATCCTTGACAAAAAATAACGTCTATTTGATATAATGACACGGAGTCAAATATTTTAGCATGTCCATGAGAGCAAACATTTCGTGGAAATATAAAAACACGACAGTTATATCTGTGATTCACACACGGTAACTACCTACGAAGGACCGTTAAAATGTTCACTGACCGCCGTAGCATAATGGCTGTTGACGTTGATTTTAATAATAACGACTACCTCTGATGCCTCTCATACTAGAAGCTAAAACCTGTGAGCGGAAAAATAGACATAAAGCCAAATGGGAATAAATAGAAAATAAATAGTCCAAAGCAACAAAAGGTACGATGGATTAGGATCACGCAAGTCACATAAATGCTCGCAGGTAGGCGTTTCTTCTCAGGGCAAAACCAAGAACAGGATTGTATCCAAGTGCGATCAACACTTTTTTATTTGGAGGCAAGTAGCCGTTATGGTGGCATTGATAAAAAATAAAACAAGCGTTATGGCGAAACATCAAACCGACAATGTGTGGCTATAAATAAAGTAATGCATGAACGATTCACAGTAATTACATCGAATAAGGAAAGTGAAGAGACAGGTGAAGATGCTACGAGATGATACAGAGATGATTGAAAATCTTTACGTGGGGACATTACGGATGAAGTAAATGAATAAGGAGACGCTCCAGACATATTCCTTTTTAAAACTAATTGAAAAGGAACGACGATGAGCATTAAAAATAAAAGGTGCCCGTTGAGATGAATGGGCCCATTATAAGGGTACAGATACGAAACAGTGGATACTCACCGCATTCTTTATCCTTCTTAGAGAGGAGGGCGATGGGGCCGTCGTCGAGGGGTGAGCCGGGACACAGCGTGTCAGCCTTGCTGGCGAGCAACTCCTGCCCCTCCTGAAGGCCCAACTGCTGCTCATGCAGCCGTTTCTTGATGAGGAAAATCTTCGGCATCTTGTCTGTTTATAGTACACTGCACTCGATCCTGTTCGTATCTGTCACTGTCTTTTAAAAAACACAAGTCAGCATCGTATCATCACACTGCACGGTTGGTTTCCTCGCGTTGTTTATTTTGTGCGGAGCAGCTAGCGGCACATGCGGTACCGTTGGCCGCTGCGAAAGGACTGAGAGCTAGTGTGCGGTGCCTCGACACCGTTGCCCGAACAGGTCCGCCCCCGCCCGCGCCGGCGCCGCCGCCCGCCCGGCCCTGCGCGCGCGCACAGACACACCAGAGCGTACACGCCGCACTTACACAACCGTACATTCCTGTATTACCAGTAAAAGTGCTGCCTCCATGGATGTCCGTCCACTCATAATTTTAACAATACCTTTTTGATTCTTGTTTTCTTCTGTAATAGAAAAACAGTCGTCACTTAGACCAGTTTCGTGTTTTACTTCTCTCACATATTCGATTTTATTGACGGGCGTGCTTAAAATTTATTCAATTTGTTTCATGGCTTAAAAAGACACGTGACATCAAATATCTAAAAACCGGCCAAGAGCGTGTCGGACACGCCCATGAAAGGGTTCCGTAGCTAAAAGATAGCCCGACCGCTTAAGACAACATTTAGTAAGGGCAACTGCACGTGATAAGTTGGTCGAGTTGTATAAAAATAACTATGTATGATACAGAGTTCGCTATAGTTTTCGTTGAAAGTACTTACTTGGAGGTATACAGGACATTTTTTTCAGAATTATTGTAATAGTATTTCAAAAGTTAAGTGGGGGGGGACGCTCTAATTTTAACTTTGTATTAATATATCACGAGACTGGGGTGTTTGAACCACATGGTTTCAAGGCGAGTTTTATTGTATTTAAAAATACCTGTTTAACGATACCCTACACGATGGGTTAAGTCGAATTTTTTTTTTAGAATTAACTTTTCGCTGTATGGGAGGGGGGGTAAAAAATGATTATTTTTCGATAATTTTAAAAACCAATTCTTGAATTATCACTATACATCTCTCCACCAATTTTCGTGGCAATCGGTTCAGAAACGGCGGAGAACGAACCAGGACAGACAGACAGACAGACAGACAGACATGACGAAACTATAAGGGTTCCTTTTTGCCATTTGGCTACGGAACCCTAAAAAAAATACGTCATACCGACATCCATTGTGAAATATTTTTGAAATAAATACAGCCGATGAGTAATTTTTGCATGTTTATCTCATTCATTATGAAATATAGTCCGGTCAAAATAGACATTCCAGTTTGCATTAATTCCCACACAGCTGGATTTT
This sequence comes from Nomophila noctuella, assembly GCA_958496325.1. Lineage (NCBI taxonomy): Eukaryota > Metazoa > Arthropoda > Insecta > Lepidoptera > Crambidae > Nomophila > Nomophila noctuella. The sequence continues at coordinate 8,190,614 of OY292486.1, read as the reverse complement.
TGTGCAGGCCTTGAATACGTCATTACAAATGATATGTCAAAATTCCCCATCGATCCCGCTTGTGCGTTGTTTTTTATTCGTGGTCAAAGGGCCCAAATTTGCGTTTATTTCTTAAATCTCTGAAACTAAAAGAGCTATCGAAAAATGGTTCAGGAAAAGTTTATAGATCGTAAAATTGTCTACCTAAAAGATCTCTACATTTTTCTTCTACAAAGCAGCGCTGTCGAGATATTGTGACTTTAAGCCGCAGGAAAGTCGTATTTTCGAGTAGCCCACATTATGCAATTACAATAAATTGGGTTGAGTAGTTTATCTGGTGCAGGTGGCAATTAAGTATGGATTGGCTCGAAACTATTATTTACCAATTTCCAGCGCCAATTTTCAGGATTTAGTTCATTGAAGTCAAAAAAGACAAAATGATGTATCAAGCTTGCATTCATTCCCAACAAGCGGGACTTTTGTGCAGGCCTTGAATACGTCATTACAAATGATATGTCAAAAGTCCCCATCGATCCCGCTTGTGCGTTGTTTTTTATCTGTACTGAAAATCTTCGGATCCTATTCCTAAACTTTCTGGTAGTCAAACCTCAATGGTCCCCATAGAGACTTTTACTCCTTAGATGAAATAGGATCGATTGGCGAGAAAAAAAAAATTTGGTATTTTCAGTACAAAATGTATGGGAAAAGTTTTTTGCGATTTCCGACATTTCTAGTACTCAAACCTCAAATGCTCCCATAAAGTCTTTTAATCCTAACTTATAATAGGATCGATTGGCATGAAAAAAAAAATTACCTATTTCAGCAATTTGTACTGAAAATTCCAAATTTTTTTTTCGCGCCAATCGATCCTATCTCATCTAAGGAGTAAAAGTCTCTATGGGGACCATTGACGTTTGACTACCAGAAAGGTTAGGAATAGGATCCGAAGATTTTCAGTACAGATAAAAAACAACGCACAAGCGGGATCGATGGGGACTTTTGACATATCATTTGTAATGACGTATTCAAGTCCTGCACAAAAGTCCCGCTTGTTGGGAATGAATGCAAGCTTGATACGTCATTTTGTCTTTTTTGACTTCAATGAACTAAATCCTGAAAATTGGGGCTGGAAATTGGTAAATAATAGTTTCGAGCCAATCCATACTTAATTGCCACCTGCACCAGATAAACTACTCAACCCAATTTATTGTAATTGCATAATGTGGGCTACTCGAAAATACGACTTTCCTGCGGCTTAAAGTCACAATATCTCGACAGCGCTGCTTTGTAGAAGAAAAATGTAGAGATCTTTTAGGTAGACAATTTTACGATCTTTAAACTTTTCCTGAACCATTTTTCGATAGCTCTTTTAGTTTCAGAGATTTAAGAAAAAAACGCAAATTTGGGCCCTTTGACCACGAATAAAAAACAACGCACAAGCGGGATCGATGGGGAATTTTGACATATCATTTGTAATGACGTATTCAAGGCCTGCACAAAAATCCAGCTGTGTGGGAATTAATGCAACCTTGAGTCTTAATTTTGTCTATTTTGACTGGATTAATAACTTTAACGGTATCTTCATCTCATTTAGTTGACATGATGTCTATTTTAGAAAAATAAGAATGTGTTATTTTTGTCTTCGGTGTTGTGCCTAATCAATGGTGATTCATTCGAGATTTTTCAAATTTTTACACAAATTACATTGATTATCCAATATCTCGCCCACGATCTTGTTGCTTCGTAATCGTGTTTAGTTCGTACTCATTTTTTCTTTGAGGTCGTCTTTTTCTCATATCATGTTTTAGAGTCGCTTCATATCATAAAAGCCAGTTTTTAGATTAGCCCTTTCATGATTATCTTTTGCATATTCATAAAGGTTTATGTATCCAGGTAAAAACACCCAAGTTTTATGTCGGCAGCGTTACAATCAACGGGATGGACGAAATAATAGCAACCCGGCTGACTGTAATCAGTGAAGGGAGAAATAGTCTCTGTTTCTTCACAATAGAACTGTTGTGAAGTAAAACCAATAAAGTTTTACAACACTTTTTGTCCGCCATAGTTTTCATGTTAAAATTAAAATGTAATTGTTTAACTTATTGCTTCGGACGTCGGCGTCTTTGTAGCGCCGCCTCCAATCACATGTTTTTAAAGCTCGTCATATAAAGTGTCTCTTTCAGTAGACCAATTGTATTCAATATGGCGCCCATGCAGATGAGCTCTGTTATTCATGCAACAATTTTGTGTCCGACTTTAAAAAGGAACTAGGTTTGAACCAAGAGTAGTGTCTGATTTCTAAACTTGAAAATACCACGCCTAAAATTAAGACTCGTCAGCCCTGTTAAAGCGTTAGGGTATCATTCAAAAGCAGTAACATTAGGTCAGCCAAATTTTTCTACTCTTAAGTTTTAATGGATGGAGGGAAAACCCCCAATAAAAGGGTCACCAAAAGGGATTACTATCAAGTAGGCGCATTTTGCTCGCCTCAAAACACACTCTATGTTGGTCAAGCAATATATCAGCGAACTTATTCGGAAACGGTTTAAAAAGAGTATGACATTTTATTTGAATTCATTTTCCGTCAAATTCATACGAAGAATTTCTGATTCAAAATATCGGCAAACATTACACTTACCGGTATTAGGGATCGCAAACTGAATCCTTTTGTAATTTCTTCGCTCGCCGCCATTAATGGACTTCCGCCTTCTTACGAGTGTGTCCACATCCTGCGTTATAGATTCCCACCGGAAGTTCCAACTTGTAAAAAGCCATTGATATAGTCATTCTCGCCATTCCAGGATTCTTAGACATTAACGAGTATACCATTTCACTCGAGACGACGACAAATAACTTAAAGAAATGAGCTGTGAAATTTGTTTGCTGATCACAATGGAATCCGCAATGCTATGTAAAGAAGAGATTACGATGTCTGCTAGGCACAAACAGCTTAAGGTTTCTCGGGAAAAAACTTAAGACGGCTTTTGGTTTTAAATTTTTTCAAGCGTGTGCTTTTAATCTCGTAAAATTTATCTCGAAACGACGAGAGTACCTGCAAACCTGTACATGTATTTGTGTTACATTGTTTTTTGGGATAAAATGTTTTTTGTTGAATACTTACTTTTTTTTTAAGTGCGCCAGAATACCGTTGTCTGGCAGTGTCAATTATTTTATTCATTCCATAAGATACTCACCAAAATAGTAGCGTACATGACTACGCTTGGACTTAATCTATTGAATACAATCACAAACGATTGGAAATGTGTTTAAAAATCATGATTGGAACAAAGTTATGATTGAATGCACCATAATCAAAATTTCTGTTAACCCAATATAATGTCGACCGTTGATTTTTGACGGGCGAATAAACCTTCATTTTAGAGACCATAAATCATGTTTATTAAAAATACACCTAACGAGTCCATAAAGTGCCAAGGAGTTGTTTCGCAGTTAGAAATAAAACAAAACTGTTACTTGCTACCGAAATGGTTGTGTTTACTTTTTTGAGCTTAATAAAAAATGGTAGTGATTTGGCGTTAGCAACGTTAAACTTTTTGTCGGAACATTGGTAAAAAACGTAGGCTCGTGCACTCTTGTTATAATTTTAAAATTAGTTCTTAGAAGTGTTACTCACTATAAATTGATGGAATAACCTTGCAAGGATTTTAATGTAGATTTGCGTGGATATCATGTGCATAAAACATGACTTAATTATGGTTGTAGTCTGAGTTAGGTAAGTTTCATACTACATATGTAGATGTAGCAAAAAATATTTTCTACTGATAAATAAAACTATTATAAAATAACGTTATACATATGAGAGATATATAGACAAGGCGAAGATACGAGATCAAACAAATTGATTTGTCAGGAGATTACGTTTGACACGTAGTAGCCAAACTTAGAAAAAAACAATTTATATTATCTTATCACTTACCTATATATATAGAAAAGGCAGTGGGACACTACAGGCTCTTAATGTAATTACCTACATATATAGAAAAGGCTCTGGCTATACCCCGAAACAAACCCATTAAGAATTCCATCCCATCATATTCCTAATACTAAGGGTATAAAACTTATATTTTTAGTGAAAATAATTGTATGTATTGACATTACCAGTTTGAATTAAAAAACTTGATACTGAATTAATCAGGACAACCTCTGACGAAGTTCTGCACTTGGTAAAAATAGCCAACGCAATGAATGGGTTAATAAAACTGTATGTAGACGTAGGTAAATCTATAAAGGTCAGATCTCAAGATAAAGTAGACTCTATTCAAAGCATACGAGTACCTTTAGTATCTTTTTGAATTCAATAGTTACATTAAGCTTCGTTTCAATGTGCACGGAGAAAAAATCGTTCGCGACTCGCGAGTTCCTCACGCTGTCATGGAGTTATAAAGTAAGCACTGTAAGAGATTTTAATTATCTTCACGGCACATTAAATCTGAACTAACAAGCCTTGTGTTCGAGCCCGACGTTGAGAATGTGAAATAAAAGAATATTAAAATGCTTGGCTTTTGTTTGTAACTTTGTCGATAGGTTTTATTGGATTTTTTGTACAATATTTATTGATGAAGGATATACATATTTGAAACTTTTGGAGTATAAATCTACAGGATGGCAAAACATATTATTTTCTTTTTACAATATAGTCATCTATTTCTAAGTCATGCATCGGTGCTGACTGTATGGGCCTTAATTTTATCAAAAATGTATTTATTGATAAATGCGTATCCCGATATTATTATTCAGCTAATACATACATAATATTGACACGTGGTCTATTTAATAACACTTGTTATTACTCCAGTTTAAAATTTAATTTACCTAACTGAACAAAGGCGTCTATTTGGAATGAGTTTCTTCTTGAGATTCATTTACATGTCAACAATATTTGTACATATCATCATCATCAGCCTATTACAGCCTACTGCTGGGCGTTTGCCCTCTTTATATGGAAAGTTAATACCCATAAGCATGACAGGCAATCGAATGGTATGTACACAGGGTGCTGATGCCCATTCTACCGGGATGCTCCTTAGCCGACATTTCGAAAACCTACAGACACAAAAGTGGTAGCATCATTGAAGTCATCCAAATCATTGTCCATGTGATTGGATAGTACCGTACCACATACTGACGGTCTTTCTAGAAGTAAGATAGCACGTTGATCAACACCCGCCTAGCAGCAAGCTAGCGCAAGCGATGCGTGCGCGCCGATTGCGCAACGTTCAACGTTCCGCCGGTTCCGCGCCGCTCGCTTCAAGTTCTCGGCGACGCTAACCTCCTTCAAGTTTACCCGTAAGTGGCACTCGCCAACGTTGGCCCCAACCTTGGTGAATACGTAATCTGATGCAGTTTGACGTGGTTAGATCGGAGGATGGGTTGGTGTCGATCGATTTGTTTATTTCATGCGTTATTGATGTAAAGATTTAGGTATGATAATAATTAGAGAATCTTTGTATAATATAGGCCAATTATCATGTAACTCGAGTTAAATACGTAAGAGAAAAAAAATTACATTAATCATCATCCGAGCATTATAATTCCCGGTTGCTTCCTCGGCAACTACCTATGAAGCCCAGGGTCCGCTGAAAATTTTACTATTTGTATACGTGTTGTAGCACTATAAAGATGGTTCGATTGCGGGATATACCCATTTGGAGCTAAACCGAGGAGAAAAATGTCATAAAATGTTGACGTTAATAAAACAAGAAAATGTATACCAAATACTTTTTATAGCCGGGTATGCATGCATGGATGCATTTACTCTTCTTTTAAACAACAAGATGGAGACACACATGGATTTGCTTTGTTTTTCCATACTTAAGAACAAACATTTTAAAGGTTTGAGTCATGGAGCAAACTTGCTTGTCTCAAGTTTCATCATCAACTAACACTCACTTATTCAATCCAAAAACCTGACTCATTCGACACAGTTGCTGCCCATGTCGCACTCGTAAAATCCCCTACGTTTTATGACGAATACGCCGCAAATATGGAATCAGGCTGCTTTTTATTTGCCATTCCAATCATTGACGTATTTAGGTGATAAAGTTGTATTAGATTTTTAATTAGCGAAATAATTGAAAGTAGATTTTTATAAATTCGCTCTAAAAATTGGGTGGAGCTTAAACCATTTTGTCGCATTTAAGACTTACGACAGTAGACAGAACTAAACGTTTTTTTTGTGTTTTTATTAAAATACCTTTAAATACTATTTAAAGTATTTTAATTATAAAATACCATACTGGTATTCATATATTTTGTATTATTTATTATGAATTAATGGATACAAATTTGCAATAACGGTGAATATTTAAATAAGGTAATTTAAATGTGGGCATTCAAATATTTAGATGCACGAATTATACGTTCCTATCAATGACATTAGACGGTCAATGATCACATTAGTTTTTACATATTTAATTTGCAATAAACATTTTCCCGTAACGCCTTTTGCGTCCAAAAGCGTCACCCGATAGTCATATGTTTAATATATATCTATCTATCTATATCTCAATCCAAATCACGTGTGATCGGCAGCAAATCGGCTGAGACTAACATCAGTGCGAACACATCAAGTGTGTCGTCGATACAGATCGGTGCAACGGTACCGCACCACGTACAGTCATCCACACTTCAATATCACCAATTAAAATAGGTCTTATACCCTTGCCAGTAGGGGTTAAGAAGACCAGTGTTTCGTATCATGTCTGTACTTTGAGTACCGTGTACAGTCACCCACACTTCATAGTCTCCTTTCCGTTAGATTGTATCTCTTATACCCCTCACATAAGGGTGGTAGAAGGCCACTGTTTCGAAGTCTGTACTTTGATTGCGCCGGCGCACGCGTCGCATCGAGGAATAAATTGCAATAGTATTAATGTTCGAACCGGTCCGGCGATTACACCACAACTGGACAGTCATATTATTCAATTGGACGCACGAACACTTTATTAGATGGTAGCGTTACATTTTGTTCTGGGCGATCTGAGCTTGCGTTGGGTTGAGTAGCGTTTTTGTATGGGACGACATTGCATGTGACTCTATATGGGAGATGCGATAAGGAAACGAGGCTCTAAGCTCGTTGGTTCCTTTTCCACATCGACAGTGATGACCATGCATGGCCCTAGGTTCTGTCATGTGACACCCCACCCCATAAATGCACAGTAGAACTATAGGAATTTTAAGGGTGGGATACCCACAAAACCCTTGGTTGCTCACGTAATGTTTGATGTGTTCTCCCTATCACAAAATGAAATCCATTTTTAGACCAGGTTTGACATAGAGACATTAATTTAAATGAACAACCACCTCTATGTCTATATTAGTCAACATCTGAACTATTAACATCAAACCGGGCTACAGAGCTCAATCAATGGTCATGATCACATAGTGACTTGAATTGTTATAGAAACAAACATCAAATTCATAATTTCTCTGTGGTGATGCCAGAAATAGTCTTGGATATCCATGGCACGAAATATTTCACTCATTCAGTTATCACGATTGCTGTAAAGTAATCGTTTAGTCAGGTTGAAAATACTAGCTTCATAATATTTGTGGATACTACAACTTCATCTATTTTCATTGAAATTTATTAAAAAGTTCTTGCTTAATAATTTTAATATTGATATCAATTGCTTACGGTTTTTCTCACCGAATTAACGTAGCAGTGTGTGATGCGTTGATGTCTTTTTCTAATCTCTGTCCTATAACAGACTATTTCTTGTTTGTTATTATTTTTATCATTCTTTGAATATTTCAGAAGGTTCAACTTAAGTGCGTTAGGATTTATGAAAACTATCTTAATCTTAAGAACATCTTTAATTTCATAAATCAGCAATAATGTGTTTCTTAAAGTAGGCACATATTTCTCACACAAAACCACAACTAACATAACAATATTTCATGCTCGCTTTGCATTTTTAATTACCTAAACGCTTAACTTCTACTCATATGACGCAGTTACTGTGAATGAGACACGTCACGTTCCCAAAAGCATTAAAAGTTCAATTGCGAGGTTGCGGGAACGCTTCGCTACGTGAATTAAACGTCAGAAAATTCTCAAGCGTTCACGGCCGGTACTTACTACATACACCGGTTGTCAGGGACATAGAGCGAATTATTGTAAGGTAGAATATAGTAGAGATGGGTAGAGTAAAGTACAGTAAAACGTCTAGAATGAGACGCTTTCGTTCGAGTGGAAGTTCTACTGGTCGTTCGGTCGGGGTAAGCACTTCAACTTTACAGAATAAGGTAAACTAGACTAGACTAGAGTCCAGGAAAGAGAGGAAATTGCTTCGCTGTCAAGAGAAAAAGATCCTTATAATCCTCCATAGAATGAGACTTAATTTTGGTAAAAATACGGCGTGATCTGCTGCAATAAAATAATAATATTCTAAATATTAATATTATATATAAAATAATATTATTCTACATAATAATATTCTAAATATATAACATGTTGGTATGTTTGTAATATTTGAACGTACCTATGTCTATAATATATTATAAAAACTATATAATGACGGAGGCCTTTGCCCTGCAGTGGGACATTGATAGGTTGATACTTTAATATTCATCATAATTATCAGCCTGTTGCAGTCCACTGTTGGACATGGCGGATTTTGCCCAAAGTCACCCACTGCACAGGCGTATTATAATCCCTTGCACATAAGAACGTATAAGTGTTACATCGCCTCCGTCTCCTATCAGATAGAAGTGTTAAATAAAGAACGTAACATTTCGATTTGTTACAAACTCGACTTCGCTGCGCGGCAGGGCGGCGCGGGCGGGAGGCGGCGGTGCGGGGCGCGGGAGGGGCTCGCGGGTACAGCGACCGCAATAGCTGCCGCGCCACCATTGCCAAGATCACGGACCGCGCGGCGAATGTCAGCCACGTCACGAGCGAGCTTTGTGGCTATCGCGATTGGATCGGATCGAATTTAGAACGAGGAATGTGATCACGATTCGGTCGTGGCGTTTGGTTTTGATGCTTTGTGGACTGTTTTTTGACTCGATATGTACTTTTTCAGATTGATATTTTTCGAGCGATGTTTTATCGCGTGACATTAGGTATCAAATAACAGTTGATTTTGCAGATGTGTTGCATGAGTTCATCCCAAAAAAACTTATTATTTTTATATTGGACAGTGTGAATAATTTTTAGAAACTAATAAAACTACGTTACAACCTTGCCAGAATTGTAAAAATTAAATTTTATCTTCGCCCTATGATGGCCAATAAAAAAAGTAATTTGTATAAATATTCAGTTACTGTAACAGAAACAACATCAATAATAGTTTTTTTACAATCCTTTACGATTCAATTTCGGCGATCCAAAAGCACAATAAAGACTATAGTATAGGTATATGAGGTTCGCTGTTACTAAACTCCCCATACTGCGCACTACCGGCCGCTTAGCGAACAAATCACGGCGTCTTTCCTTCCCAAATGGGGCACCATGATTACGCAACCGAATCACAGGCCGAGCGCTTTGCCCGCATCCCCACGGTAAATTACGTCCCAAGACTCCCGAGCTCCACTCGCCGCGTATGTATACGCGTAAATAGCCCTTGCCCTATCTTTATATGGGCCGAGCCGTAGCCCGCAATACCCATTCAATTCACGTAAGGTAGCGGCCCTAAGGACCGGGTTTTTGTAACAACGCGACAGGTAGAAAGGAAAGGATTGCGAGTGGAGCGAGAGAGCACGATATCATCTCTCGGTCGTGCCTCTCTGCGCCGGCGCAGGAATGCCGTACGATTTGTGCTTGCCATAATGCAGACGAGCGCTGTTGTGTGTGTTATGTATACGTTAGCGCATAAGCACACACTGGCCTATTGCGCGCGGGTCATGTAGCGGGATTTACAGAGTTTAGCCAGTGAAATTATATTGAAAGGGAGTCTGATTATTTTTGGCCATATTCAAACTGTTTATTGACTTTTAACTATGCATTGTTTACTAATTTAATGAGAAGAAATATTATTTTAAAAAGATTGAATTTTGTAAAAAACCTTATATCCAAGCTTAGTTTCATTGATAATCTAGAAAAACAAAATAATAATAGCATAATAATTTTCTTACTATGGTCCTAGAGGTCAAACAATTGTAATAATAAGTATGAGGTGGTTCAGAAAAGCAAGGCTTATAAATCATCAATTCATTGTAGGGGGACTTTTCTGGACATGATTAGAAAAATAATTAAATACAAATTTTATTCAGTTTGGTTGGAGCAAATTCAAGTAAACGATAACTGGAATTTGCTCCAAATGTCCCATTTTTACGGAATACAATGAATTTAAAAGGCTATTAAAATTGAAATGATAATTATTAGAAGTTACTGCCAATAGTTTTCAAATATCATAAACTACAGCTGCAAGCCATTAAGGCTAAGGCTTTGCAAATGTTATTAGTTCTGTCTGTTTGTATGCCAGTAAAATTATTGTTCTTTGAAATGGACTTAAGGCAATATCGTGTTCCTTTAGTTAATATTCGCTGTGATTGTCATTCAACATCGGTGTTATTATTCATTATGTACCAAATGTTCACCTTATACAATAAAACCATTTTATTTTAATCAGGGTTCATATACCTAAGAAAACTTTTCATAGCCCTACTGCTTCTCAAGTGTATTATCTAAAATAGTATAGCTATATCATTTGTGCTATGGCTATTAGTTCCAACAGTTAACCAACAGTATATTTAATCTAAGGGATTTCCTTTAATTAAAATTAAACTACTCTGTGTTCTGCTACTCATCTCGATCAACCCAAGTCATTCAATCGGAAGTAACTGTGATGTCAAGATCAGATCAGCTGTACGTGATCTCTTTTACATTTATATATGTATTATTGTATTTTAATATTTTTCCCGGTGCCATTACTATTTAATTTGTTCCAGCGACGTCCAAGTTATCTGAGCGCCGCATATGGCTCCCGTCCTGGCTTGGTCTGTGACACTACACCGCTCTCCCGACACCGAGCCTTTTGCGGATTATCTCATTTTGGATCCTGTCTCTTGTTAGTACACATTTACAATGGTCAACTGATTTAAGGAGCTGCCGGAGATAGGTTCCCGATGTATCTATGCTTAGGCTTGCTCGTAACGGTCGGTTAAAGAGTGATCGCATAAATAATGGATGTATCAGCTTGTGATGATTCCGATTGAGTCGTCTTTCCATGTTTTGTTTTAGTGGTAGTTAGTCTGCCTAACGGCTAGGCAGCTAGCGCCCCTATAGAAGAAATTTGCCCAGAACATTTGTAATAAACGTCTAAACCTTAAGACAAAACTATCGTGAGACATATTCAAACAAAAGAACCCTTTTCAAAAAGAGCCCTGTAGAGAATAAAATGGAGAAAACAGCACGAGATATCTGTGTTGTTACAAGCCATTAATTCGATAATTTAAGGTATTTTCAGTACCTTCATATTATTTATCATCACAAGCAAAAAAATTAAATCAATAATTGTAGTAAGACACCAACAAAATGAATTTCGTAACAAAGAATGACAAAAACTATTGAACCGGTACTAAAGTAAACGGCGTCAACAGTAACGTGATAATTGACAAATGCTTGATAAGTATATTGACAATATGACACAAGTATAAAAACACTTTGATATTGTTTTAACATTTGTCTCTTTAGTCAAATTAAAGACTGGTTGACGTAAAGGTGAGATGTCAGTTACCTGTGCACGAATGGTAGATTAACAAACAACAGGATAAGACATCATTTTGTTGTATAAAAAGACTTAAGAATCACTAAATTCGGTATTAGACTGACAGGTCAAATCACCCACTTGTTTTAAATTACAAATAACGCAACCCTGAATTGTGACGTCACGTTTCTGTATTATCAAATAAATACTGTTTTATTTTCAATTACTATTTCTTTGCTGTACTAATTTGTTAAAAGCGCGAGAGAGAGCAAGATTAGATATAATTTTGTTGTTGTATGTTAAAGAGTACAATAGCATAGGCCTTAGGAGCTTCATACGAGTACTTTAAGGCAGACTGCGTGCCTCTGTCAATTGATCTTGAAAATAAACGCAAAACGCATTGATGATATTAACTTCTATTTATATTCGCTTAATGGGTGCCGGTTTGTGACTGTCCCTGTATGTATACATAAACATATAACGTATATACGAATATCAAAGATAATGAAAATAATGACGCCCGGTTTACAAAAGGAAAAGGACGCATAACTTATGAGAGAAGATAATCTCTTATTTGCGTGAAAAAAGTGGGAACATTGATGTCCCACTGTAGTAAAAACGCCTTCGTAATTGACATCGAGCAATCGTAAATATTGATGGGTGTAGATGTGGATTATCTTAGTACAGACATGCTATGTCTATGAATTGAAAACGAACACATTTTTTTCATTTATCTCTAAGAAAAGACTGAGAGTAATGTTAACAATTAGAATTCCAAATTCTTTACGAAACAATTTTATAAAACATTAATTTATAAGTAAATTGTTAAGTCAATAGATATAACCTAAGTATTTATTTAAACGGTTAAATTTTAGATCGCTTATTAAAAAATATTACGTCAAAAAATTTGGTTCCAGAATAAAGAAGACAGTGTGCAAAAGTCCAGCAACACGTCCAACTTTTTTCTCCTTCGAAATTCGATTTTCAAGTTCGTAGGTACATAATAATGTACAAACAAATGGGACATAAGCCGATGGCTGTGTTCCTTGAGCAAACATATAACCGCTCAGTCGTTGGTCACATAAAAACCTCTCGAGAGCCGGTCCCACTGGTCTGTAGATCGACGACCTCGCGGGCCGTTTGACTTATGGAAATTATACTCCTCTTGCCACACCTGACTGATATCTGGCTACTTTATAGATAACCCATTTTGTAATGTTATTACTAGACTTCATAACTGGGATAGGTAGTTGAAAGAAAGACGTTACTGTTTAGTTTTGATTTGAGTACACTGTTATTTTAAAGACGCTAGCAGTCGCCGCATTTCTAGAACTTTATTATAATGAAAAAGCTTCCTTCCAATTGGAAATCTTACTATTTTTGGAATTTTGATTTTAAGCTAACCTATAACGTTTGTATCTGTATTGGTTTGAATTTACGTGGATCTGTCACATTTAAGATTGCTACTTTTCGAATTATGTTTATTCCCACCAATGTTAATTTTTCAAAGAAAAATATTAATTAACCCATGTTGAGAATAAAAAAGTATTTTAAAAGGCAAGTAACAGCCTCATATTTCAATCGGAATGGCTATCAAGCATTCCTTGATACTTGTACTCCGTATGCGTTATTTTTAGATCTGCCGATGCCGGTGACTGTAAGTGACAGTAATTGATCAGGTTCAGATAGATGAAGTGGAATTACGCCACTTATTGATAATGTCTGTAAAGGCCGACTATACGATATACAAACTTTTTACTGGATACGAAATGTTAATAAGGGAAAGAATTGGAAAGGGCAAACAAGGAGAGCATGCTTTTTAAAGGTTGCATTAATAAGCGAAGTTCTGGTATGCCAGAAACATCATTTATTTTTGGCCAGAATTAATAACGAGTGGCATTTGTTACAAAGTAATTATATTTGTGTCAATTAAAATTACGAAAGTCGTGACTATGGTATCTATGTAAGTAGTAATTGACACCTGACCAAAGCCACCGTATGTCAGGATACGAATAAATCTATGGGTAGGGTACCTCTCTGACCCGTTGATAATGATAAGTACTAATAATAAACTAACCATTTCCTCGAGATAAATCGCTATAAGTGGTTAAACTTCCTAAATTGGTTTTATTGCATAAAGTACTTAAGACGGTATTTCCCAGGCTAACAGAGTTCATTAATGTATTATCTGTATGTAAGGATGTTGTAAATACTAATATAATAGATACGATTTAGACATTATTACATTCACAATTATTTATTAATTCGATGAATTTTTTTCCGTTTTGCGAGTTCTGTTTGATTCAACAATTTCTTTGTAATATGGTTTTGCATCGGCTATATGGCTTATTATTAACAATAAATTCAGCTACATAGAAAAACGCCTAATGTTATTATAATGCTGCAATATCATTATATATGTATGAGTGTGTATTGATTAATAGCAATAACGAGATAAGAATTTATAATATCTAATGAATATTTATCACGTTTAATCATCAAAGGGTTGATCGATGGATTGCTCATTTTATATCTGTAAAGGTGCGAGCAAGCGTGGAAGAGAGTGTTCGTCTATTAAATCATTCTTAATAGGCATCCATTTTGTTTGGTTCTTTGAAGATAAAATGCCATTTTATTTTATGATTTTGTATTAGTTTTGCAGTGTTATCCTTTTAAGACAGAGTTATCAACTGTATAATACTAGCGGATGCCCGTAACACCACCCGCGTAGATTTCGGTTTCCGCACACATAGTGTTATACTATAGCTTAGCTTAGAGCCTTTCTCGTCAAATGGACTATCCAACACAATTTTTTTTTCAATTCTTACCTTTATTTCCTAACATAAGCGCACTCAAACAAACAATCTCCTTATTGGAATGTGATCACTATATTGTAGAATGACGTTTTTATTCCTGATGAAAGATATAAAATTTTCTTTTTTGTTATTATTGTTTGTTCGTCAGAGGTTGTGTCTCGCGTATTCTGCTTACATCAGCGCGGTAACGTTATGCGTCTTACGCGACCGGTTGACGCAGTCGCCGTCGCTGCCGTATTGAGGTTGCACTTTCCGATACTATCACGAGATATAAGACATCATTTAAAGTCTGTAGGTTCATTTGTGTGTAATCGTGTTAGTGAACTAACTGTGTGAGATTTGTTAAGTTATGATCTTATACTGAAGAGGCTTAAACATGAGGAAATGGATTTGTCTGCTTCTTCTTATTATTTGCTGCTTGTCCTTATTATTGAGTAACAGGCTTGACAATCTGAGAATATCCTCCTCCTTGCGGCGTATTCCAAAGGGATGAGGCCGTGACATCCCTTCTGCATCACTTTTTCGAATAGAATATCAATGAAATCTGTTTTCTTCCCTTACTAGAATAAAAAAAACTTCTTACCGAGATAAAAAATAGAAGCATTTAGATACAGAACTTGGCATAAAACAGTTTTATACTACTTTATTGCCAGTCATAAGGACTAATGGCTACTAGGAATAAAACTAATGACTGTGTCATTGCTTATGCGTCATAAAGTTTTAACAAAAATGCAAAGGAGCCGAATGTTGTATATTATTAAACTATATATTTCTATGCTGTTCGTGTTTACTAATTAGATTATTTTATTAATACGAAATCGCGTCTAGAATTTATTAAATTACTCTTTTATAGCGATGTTAGCAAGATCATTTTTATAACATGAACAAAATTTTTACTGAAATGAGAACGTGTTTGCGACGTTGTTGAAAAAAAAATGGCGAATGTTTTATATGACATTTAATTCCAACAAATAATATTTTAATTAATGTACAATTGTACACACTGTAATAAACATTGGGCACTTAACAAAAGGAGTTAAAATACCTCTGCAGTTAGTACTTAGGTATAGCGTAATACAAATTGCTAAATTATAAGTCAAAATTATTCGCTAGACAGAAAATAAATGCAAAACAATGTTAACTAGGCAACAGCCAATCCGAGAGAATGGTAGAAATATTTTTCCGCGCTGAAACCTATGACGAATGGCTCGACGCCGTTTCCGCGAGGCAAGGGCGTCGACCTGTCAAATTACGAATTCATTTTAATGCTTTTTGCCTTCCTACTACACGCGCAGACTGTAAACGCTAAAGTTAATGAAGAATCTGCTTTTACCGTTCTTATTCTGATTCACGTGTTAGTGACGCTGTCAGGTGAAGGCTTGGGATTAGATCTCGTTAAAAGTCCTATTAGATACTTCTTAAGATCTAGAATTATTAGAAATGCTTGCATGTTGTTTGAGAAGTTTTGGTTGTTGCATTACATTAAGATTCCCATCATTCCCACAATGTCCTCTCACGAAAATTATTGTAATACCAAGGTATTATAGATGATTAGGAACTATCCTTTGGCGGAGGGCTCTAAAGCCATGTTTTGTGTGTCTGGGTTGCGGAAGTTGATGGCACCAACGTTATAACTACAAACTATACCTACCTACTTGTCAAATCCTGGGTAAGCGTATTGGAGTGTATAAAAGCCTTTTGAATTAGAATTTACATGAAATAATTATGGTGTTTTCGCTGATCAAATTAGATGTGAACTCGCAAAAATGAATAATATTGGTTGTCCAATTAAACAAGAAAGAGTTGATTCGCTTCTAGAAATGGCAATAGATAGTCCTTCCAAGAAGACGCCATGGGATTCATGGGTATGAAACTCCTTAACCTATTACAACCCAGCGATGTTGCAATGCAAGTCGTGGCGGGTTTAGCGGTCGCGCTCGACGGTGCATCACGATCTAGCGTTCCGCTCTGCGCCGGCGCACGCCCCCCCTCCCCGCGACCCGCCGTGCCCCACCCCTCGCCGGCCCTGACCGAGACACAGACCTCACGAAGGCAAAATGTTACGAAATTGCCGACCGTCTCCGTAGCGAGATAGAACCCGTTTTTGTCACAGGAATTTTGAGAAAAAACGCTTAAGGGACGTAGGTATTTTATTAATGTTATTTGTCGAATTTAAACAACACGGTTAGTATTGGTTTATGTTTAGGAAATCACATCTTCCTTACTTACTTTTTAGGCTATAAAAATGGTGCTTTTTCTAAAGTGTTGAGATAAAATCTTGCTTTGCAAGTTGCGTATATAAACAAATCTGTTTTGATTCTATTCTACATATTTATGCTCCATCGCATATGCAAAATTTGCATCAACATACAAATAGAAGTTAAACAGAACCTAACCAAAACGCTTTGATGTCAGCTCACGTAAAGCATAAGTCTAGTTTTAATCACTGCTTCATTATCATACCTACCATGCTTATATTTGTTATGGGAGTCGAACTTCTGTTCAATTCCTCTTAAAAAAAGGTTTATTCAATATCCGTAACCTTTCAATTTTATTTCCACCGACCTTCAACCAATCAAATAAAACCAAATAAAGTGGGACTCAAAGGCTTACTTTATTCATATTAATTTAAATGAAATAACCATTTGTTTGGTGTTAATAATAAGGCGATTAATCTATGCTAATTAGAAGAGGGTACAAGGATTGACGGGGGAATGGATTACCCCGACTGACGCATATCGTGTTCGTAGACTTATTGTAATGATGGTGTTGGGTGTTATTATAATTTAATTTTGTAGTTTTTATTTTTTGAATTGTAGTTCGATAGCTTACTGCATATTTCAGCATAGTTTTGGCTTCGTCTTATCAGATAAAGTCAGCCATTTATGAATGGCTATGTGGATTCCTATAGATGAGTATACATCCATTAGTATTATTATTTCGTCACTATATTCGAAGATATAGACGAGAAATATATGTATTTCTACATATATAGTATAACACGTAGTCCTTTTATTGTTTAGCAATTTCCGCACGGTTTTTAGAGTTTAAAGTTTTTAATGCTGGGCACCCCAGCTGTCCGTCCTGCGCGCCCCGCCATCTTGCTTCATTCTTTTATTGTGCGCGCACCGGTACGCACGTGTTACCGTCATTGTGCCGAAACGTAGTGCAGTGGAGTAGATTCCGTAATATTCTCAGAAAATTAAGAAGCTTAGAAGAAAAGAGGACATCCGACGCAAACGCGTTATTATTTACTCGTATTCCTCGGATTGCGAAGAAAGCTGGTAAGTTAAAAGAATTCTTGTTCTACCCTACCTTTTCGGTAGAAATAATTTTTAAAAGTGTTTCGAATCTTT
This sequence comes from Nomophila noctuella, assembly GCA_958496325.1. Lineage (NCBI taxonomy): Eukaryota > Metazoa > Arthropoda > Insecta > Lepidoptera > Crambidae > Nomophila > Nomophila noctuella. Next base: position 8,172,791 of record OY292486.1, on the reverse strand, counting down.
TGAATGATTTGGGTATAAAACGAGGCTTTTGAGTTGACCGTGAGTCAACCACAAAGCAATAATGACTCTAGAGTTAACCGTGAGTTAACCACAGAGCTATAATGACCCGAGAGTTACCAGTGAGCTAAACACAGAGCAATAATAACCCGAGGGTTAATCATATAGCAAAAATGATATAATAAGTTAAAAGAATTCTTGTTCTACCCTACCTTTTCGGTAAAAATAATTTTAAAAGTGTTTCGAATCTTTTGAATGATTTGGGTATAAAACGAGGCTTTTGAGTTGACCGTGAGTTAACCACAAAGCAATAATGACTCTAGAGTTAACCGTGAGTTAACCACAGAGTAATAATGACCCGAGAGTTAACCGTGAGTTAACCAGAGGGCAAAAATGACCCGTGAGTTGACCGTGAGTCAACCACAAAGCAATAATGACCCGAGAGTTAACCGTGAGTTAACCACAGGGCAATAATAACCCGAGAGTTAAACATATAGCAATAATGACCTGAGAGTTAACCGTGAGTTAACCACAGGGCAATAATAACCCGAGAGTTAAACATATAGCAATAATGACCTGAGAGTTAACCGTGAGTTAACCACAGAACAATAATGACCCGTGATTTGACCGTGAGTAAACCACAAAGCAACAGTTACCCGAGAGTCAACCGAGAGTTATCCAAAGGGATACTCTTTATAAGTACATATTACCTAGAGTTAACCGAAAGTTAACCAGTTAGATAAACTAAATAGTTTTAGTGTAATATAAATAAGAACTATAAATATTTTCTTTCATATTTAAATATAAAAATATACCAAATACATTTTCATATTTATTTCGGCTGTCGTAACCTATGATGCCGAGACGAGAATAACAAAATCGTCAAAAATCAGTCAGGAAGATTCGGTACCAGAACAGGCACTGACTGACCTAGACCCTGATGTACTGAGTACCTTGGGGGAACTCATGCCTCGAAATATCTGCTGCGATTTCTGATTTTGCTCGTGCAAGGGCAAGAAAATCGAAACTTGTCAACGGCAGTTAGAAGTAGAACTTACAGCTATTAACAGAGCTAAATAAAACAGTATGCGTTCGAGCGATAATAAGATACAATGTATAAAACATTTTTCAGACGCTCGCAGAAGCTTATCAGAAAAACCAGGGTTCTCAAATTAAAAAATCAAGAAAAATGCAACACCAGGTCCCTCTTACTCCTACTCCCTACCTTGGGAAACCGGAGAGGCCCCTCTCGCTCGACGTCGAGGGGGGGGGGCAAATGTGCCAGGAAGGCATGTCAGAGACCTTCATCGACCCAGAGCAACTTCAACTCATCGAGAGTTCGAAACAGACCTCCTCGTGCATGCCCTCGGACATTAAGATACACGCAGATGGGCTTAAGTATTTTTACAATCGTTGGCACAAAATAACAGACAACAGACAGGTTCTTAAATGAATTACAGATCAATATCAATACCTTTTCATAAAAAAGTACATCAAGTAAGAACTAGGAACCTTGCATGATGACCAAAACAAAAATGGATATGTCTAAATCTATCGAAAATTATGACGAAAGTTATCTCACTAATTTAACTACATAAGTGTAAATATAATTTGTGTTCAAGTCTGTAATTTAGTAAAATGTATATTAGTTTGCCAATCGAAAAGCAGAACTACATTTATATTCTTATACAAAAAATCCCAACCGTGCCTCGATGTACCATCAAAGTATTCGCCCAGTTGATCGGAGTTGTAATAACAGCTTGTCGAGCTAATAATTATAGCTACAATAATATAGTATACAAAACTATTGTAAAGGGAGAAATATTTAGCTTTACATAAATATAATAATAATTATAATACAAAATTTAATCTCTCAACTAATATATTGCCAGACCTTCTTTGGTGGTCTGAAAATATTTTAAGCTTAAGAAAGAATTACTCAAACCTACGTTTGCTTTAGAAATTTTTACTGATACATCCAGACAGGGTCGGAGTCTTTTTTGTAATGATTTGCGAACCAGGGGTAGGTGGAAATCCGATGAGCAAAAATCCCATATTAATTATTTGGAACTCAAAACAGCTTACCTTGTTTTAAAAAACCTTCGCTCATGACAAATCTGGTGATGCTATTTAATTGCGTTGTGATAATACCACCGCTATCAATTGGGTATTTGACTGCATACGAAATAAATTATGACATTCTAAGATTAAAGACGAAATCAAAAATTAGACACAATTTTTTATCTCACATATACTATTGAGCTTTTAACAAATTTTTACAGCTAATTGAAGTTAAAGGAGTATTGATTTGACACTATTGCATCGTGACGTCACGATTCGATATTTCATACATTTTTTCCTACAAGGTTACGTTTTTGACATTTAAAAAAAGTAGGCGATTTGACTTGTCAGTCAAATACCGTATTGTATAAATTGAAAAGTTGGAAATCGATTTCCTCATTTAACTGGAATTACCACAGAAATGTGACAATGGCGCGAGATGTGAAATATATGGCTATACGCCTCATACGTTAACAAATACACGAATGTAAGAGAAGATCAAGAAATGCGTAATAAAAATTAAGATACCGCATTAGAATTATCAAGTACAATGTTAGGCTGTAACATTGTATCTATTTAAATGTATTTGTAATACCACTGTTGATTCTGATGTCTGTAACACAAGTGCTTAAGCTACTTGACACGGGGTGAGATCAATGTATGAGATGTTGTGAAATATTTATTTATTATTTAGTTAATTTAAAAATTAAGTTAAAAAAAAAAAAAAAAAAAAAGCTGACCTTTTAGGTAAGCCTAACATAAATCTCTTCGGTTCTCACGCCATTGACAAGTGTGATTGACAAAATCCAGATTCCTTTACAGTAGACGCACAAATTGGCAACCATACATATTTCGTTTTTGCCTTTCCCCCGTTTACTCTAGTAATAAGTGCCTTCAAAATATATTAATGGATAGAACTGTAGGAATCTTAGGGTTTCCACACTGGCCTTCTCAGTCATGGTTTCCGTTCCTGAGAATCACGTGGAGCTAAAAAAAAAAAAAAAAAAAAAATTGTATTTCGACGCTATTGAACACAGGGTCAATTTGTCTTACAGCTGAAGGCAGCAGTTCAAACTTACCCTGGGTGTTGCGAGGCTCTCCGGGAATCTTTTCAGAAAAAAGGGACCCCGGAAGAAGCCTAAGATATTATCTTGTTCTCGCTAGCTCAGAGTACCTTTCATCAATAAAAGGCACGTATAAACTATGAGGGTCATTACTGCAACGATTTAGATTCAGATGCCTATAACAATTGTTCCGAATCAACCATCTTAGCATTCCTCACTCGTCTTTATAATCAAGGCGCAGCATATGTTCAAAAGCCATAGATCTGTGATAAGCTTATTATTAAATAGTGATATTAATAATTATAAATTAATTTCTAGATTTTTTGCCAGCTGTACCCAAATACTTAGGTACATTGAACCCTCAAAATTGTTCTTAATCATATAGAAAAATGAAAACTGCATAACGATATTTATTCAGAAAAATTAACAAAAAGTTTCAATTCTTTTAGCGCTTTGTACATCGCATAGTACACAGAGGCTGTTTTTCATAAACATTAGTAACATTAAAATAGGTAAGAACCTATTTTTAATGTCATAAGAATGACATTAAGGTAATTATTTCCAACATAATTAAAACCTCTGCCTCAGGGCGAGCAAAACCATTGCGGATTATCCATATTTACTTGAATCTTGTTATCAGCCTGACAATTGCATTAAAGATGATTTAACAACAGTTGGCGGATTGTGGAAACAGATAGACTTTTACTGACGTTTAAATCACTTCTACTGACGTTTAAACCGCCACATAAAGCGGCTTCGAGAACCGCGGGCGTATCTCTCGACGTCATACGTAAAACTGTTGGTTAGACTGGGTTAGACATCAAAGTACTTTCGCAAGATTTAATGATAGACCCATAGTTAACGAGGATGGCTTCACTAGATCAGCGTGTTTCCACAACCCAAACTGATTCGTTCTATTAGTTATTATATTAGTGATTCATGATTTTTACAAATTTATTGATTGTTAAAAATTATTGATTTCCTTTGTTTATTAAATGATCTGTCTGCAGTGATTGTACCGTTAAATTATGTTACAATCACTGCCGTTTATTTTCAGAATGTCTTTGATGTTCATCACAGACAATTTTTTTTTTTGTGGCAAAACATGTCTCTGAACATCTACGTGTTATACTATATATGTAGAAATACATATATTTCTCGTCTATATCTTCGAATATAGTGACGAAATAATAATACATGATCAAACGAACTTCTAAGTGAAGTTCGATCAGTATTATATGAGTCACTTTATTCGAAGATATAGTATAAGGTCCCGCCCATCCCAACCCAATTAGTTTTGCCAAAAATATAAATAAAAAACTCTTAAAAATGAAGCAAGATGGCGGGGCGCGCAGGACGGACAGCTGGGGTGCCCAGCATTAAAAACTTTAAACTCTAAAAACCGTGCGGAAATTGCTAAACAATAAAAGGACTACGTGTTATACTATATATGTAGAAATACATATATTTCTCGTCTATATCTTCGAATAAAGTGACTCATATAATACTGATCGAACTTCACTTAGAAGTTCGTTTGATCATGTATTATATTTTAGAAATCACAATATTTAATCACAAACAACTGTTTATATACCCAAATAAAAGGTCAAAACAAAAGTTTTATTCTTCTTCAATTTGAGTTGACTTGTAATAAAGGTGCAAGGTAACTGTTAAACTTTTATCAAAATAAGAAAATCAAGGAACAGCGTGTGTAAGTATGGCTATGCAGTCGTTAATACCAAGTCAAATATGAAAGCCTGTGGAAGTTTCATCTCTCTAGCCTGTCTAGTACATATCGAGTCATATTTCAAAGTTGGACACCCAACTCGTTTTTGATGTTGCTGTTGCAAAGGATTCTCAGCTCGCTCAGACTCAAAAATGTTACCAAAAGCATCTTCAACAGAAATAGAATCGTAATATACAATCATGATTTACTATTGACAGCGAAAACATTACTTTGAATTATGTAAAAGCCGATAAATGATAGTTGGATAAGTAGCACGGGAGTAAAAGAACTAAATGCAGAGAATTTGTTGTGTTTATTTGTAACAATCTTGTTTTAGGGTAAGTTCGCCGGTTCGCGTCCATCGCCCAGTTTGCGTCCACTTTATTTTTAAATCCTCGAAAATAAGTAAACTGCTACATCAATCAAACGAAAAATCAATACCACTTATACTTGTATGTTTAATAGGCTAGCACATATAAACAAAAGGTCCGTACGTCAAACCAAAATAAAATGAAAAAATAATTTGTCCTTGCTGTTCAACAAAAAGTGCGCGAACGCGGGATTTTAAGAAAAAAAATAGTGTGCAGCGGCGCGTTCGATGGTAAGTATTTTATTGTTTCATATGTATTTTGGGAAACTGAAATAGTTTTAAACTTTTATGATGAAAAGAGGAATAATATTAATTAAGAATTTGTTTATGTTTTTTATATTTAACTAATAAAATAAGGTGGACGCGAATTACTACATCAAATTTTCAAAATTTCCACTTTGCGTCCGGGTGGACGCATACTATAAACATAATAGACCAATTTGCGTCCACTATGTTTTTTTGTTAAAAACAATTGACTTTCTTGTAGTAATAATTTAAATGCTTAAATTCTTAAATGACAAGTAGACAAAATTTATTTAAAACTTTTTTTTTATGTCAGAGGCGGCAAACGAGCTGGCGGGTCGCCTGATGGGAAGCAATCACCGCCGCCCATGGACATCCGCGACACCAGAGGTATCGTTGATGTGTTGCCGGCCTTAACCCCATACCCTCCCCAACTGAGCTCTGGCAACCTTACTCACCAGCAGAAACATAGCATAACAGTTATGAAGTGCTACTTCACTGCGGTCTTCTGTAAGGTGGAGGTACTTCCCCAGACGAGCGGCTCATTCAAGTGGAATTTCCACAAAGCTCTACCTCCACTAATTTTGTCTGTCTCTCTTATTTTGTCTTCACTAACAACTTTATGATTTTCTAGTAGATACTGCGACGTTGGTTCTGTGGTGTCCTTAGACGACAAAAGAATTCTACCATTAGAAGATATTGCATCAAACTCCAATATTAAGTGATGAAAAAGAAACTCTCGTGAAGGAACTTACTCCAGAAATTCCTTTGACTTCATCATCAGCACCAACTGTATTGCTACCATCTTTATACCCTCAGAGTTTTAATTACAACCATTTTCAGCCACTACACAAAGGGGAACCACTGATTAATTTGAACACCACCTGGTGCTGACCAGCTGACCAGTATTTTTTTACAATGCTGGAAAAGGTAATCCCAGTACTCCAGCAACAATACCTTCTGCTGCATGAAGAAAATATTAGGAAGGAAAAGCAGGAAGCGCGTTATTATTAATCAATCAATATTAATCAATACTGACGTTAGATTAAAATTAGGAGCCATCCATTGCCGTGGAAGGGTGTTCTTAAAAAATCACGAAATGTCACAAGGGGGAGGGGGCGTAGTAATATGTATGTATATTCTGTTTATTTTGTTTCCGGCAAATATGCTATACTTATCCAAAAATTGGCGTTAAATCTGTGGTGTGAAGACATTCTTAATAAAATTATGTTCATCTAGTCTTGTAGCGTGGGGGAAGGGGGGTGGTCTTAAACCTCACCAAGGGGGAGGGGTGTGGTCAAAAAAACATCACATGATAAATGGACGGCCCCTTAACAGAACTCATAATGTTTATCTTTGAAGGTGCCAGCACTGGTTAGTTTCCTACTACATAGTTATCTTATTTTAAGTTCAATAATTGTAGCGAATTAATTTTTTAAAGTGATAACAATGTTGATTTTTAATATTTATATTTATTCTTAAATAAAGACACTGATAGAGTACAATCTTTCTTTTAATTTTTCTTCATATCACCCGTATGACCCTTTACTAAGCTGGTGGACGCAAACTGGTCCATGGGTGGACGCAATCTAGATTTTGTGGACGCAAACTGGGTAAAACGCCAAATTCCGATATTTTATTTTTTTTGGAATAAATACAAAGTGTTTTAAGCAAATTTGAAAGTTAATCTTAAAATAGACTTTATAATGAACTTATTAAATAATTTTGAGATAGATACTAGAACTCGGATATTTTTATTTTCGCCGTCAAACTTGGGAACTGCACTAAATGGACGCAAACAGGCGAAATGACCCTATTGTGTTGTAGTTTCTTACGATTCCAAACAGCTATTAGCGTCTCCCGAAGCTGGATTTATTTACAGACTCGTTATGTAAAAGAAGGTTGACAATATTTGTAAATGCAAATAGTATAGCATAATGCAATGTTCTTTTTGCTGCCATGCGGGACAGGCATTACTATAACTAGAATAATTTAATTACTGGTGCTCAGAGGCTTGTTAGATGCATTTTGCAGGAGCAGCTGTAATAAGGGTTCAAGTTTTAGTCACGGACTATGCAGCAAAAATTAAATTATTTACAGCAGTGTATCATCCATAAAATTTATAATAACCTAATGAAATATATTTTCCAAAGTTTAAATTGTTATGGCTCATTATTTTGGCATGCAATAAGCACTAAACAATTAAAGATATATCTTAACAGGTCTTTTTATTAAAATGCTGAATTAACGTTTCATTTCACAAAAAGACTGTCAGGAATTTAATTGTTATTGCCCACTAACCCCTTCACCTGCTAATCAGGATTGCATAACCTACCTTGAAGGGCCACAGATGAAAAATTTACTTTGTTAGCTATGCACATTTATGCAGTGGTATGATAAGGGCGATATTAAACACCGGTAGCCTGTGTCATCGTGAAATAGCTATACATAGCAGGTGTCTCGCTTGTGTGGGAATGATTTTGCCAAAAATATTGGCAACGTGCAGATTGCTGTCTTAATAATTGAGACCAGACATTAAAATTATGCACCTGCCCTTCCGTGATGAAGAGTTTTTAGAAGGCATTTAAATTGGGGATGATTTTTACATGATAATCATACTAAACGTTTAATTATTGCTTTTTGCTTATGATAAATTAGTTTGAATGCTTTAATTTATAATTGGAAGATTCCATTTATAAAATAATTTTAAAGTTGTTTTAGATGTAATGTATAATTCACCACAACTATAAGCAGAAATTCTTAAATAAAATATTTAACTGCGTTAGTCTCATACCGCGCGAAATGACTTGTATCCATTTAGAGAATAAATGTACTTGCAGTAATCTAGACGGCTGTAATGTTCGTGTGATAATGTTTCATTACTGCTGCTATTACGGGAATAACTCTTTATTTGCGACCTGTTCTATTACCAGCTCCAATGCAACTAGTGATAACATTATTCTTCATAGAAGATTTATTGTGGAATCAAAATGGTGCAGCAACCATCAGATAATTTAAGAAATAAGTGTGTGGCTTGATCTCATTATTTACACCCCGCTTTAATTCCTGATCACACTTGTAGATGTAATTTTTTCATCCAAAGTTTTAGATTCCTTCCACCACCTTCACTATAAGTGCAATTGTGCAATTGTTGCCAAAATGTTAACCATTGCAAAATAATCGATCTATTGAATTACACGTATTTAAAAAAGAAGCAACAGGAATTTCATTTATTTATGTATATAAATATATAATACAATAGCCGATGAACCAGATCTGCAAGGATTTACTGAAATTAACAATTTCTAAATTAAACTTAATTTTTCACACTGTTCTTTTATTTATAACAACAGACAAACTTCTGTAATTATGTATACTTCTGTAAAAAATTGTCAGACTTCATCACAAAATCAAACCCGCGAACACTATGATATTGTTAAATTCTCTACCACCACGCAACATCGGTCGTCATTACAATATCAATTACATTGATTGATTGCTTGCGGTTAAACGCAACCCCATATATCGTCGTATAGCACGAGTAATTCAACCATGTATGGACCGTTAATTCATTCGGCTGAATAACTTGTAACTAGTAATTATTTTGCATGTTCATCGTTTTAATTTTGATTGTGTTTGTAATTGGGATTATTTGTATTGTGTGCGCCTTTTAAGAAATGGTTTTAATCGGCCAATTTATGAAACTTTGGCCAACTTAGTGATATTAAAATAGCTCTTCAATTAATATTATAACATTTCACAACTGAAAATCATCTTAAACAAATTTAGTCATAGTGTTCATAACCACTGGTTCTTTCTGAATATTATTCGCTTTGTCCAACTATTGTCTGCATTCTAGGTTACTGACAAGTTAATTTGCAAGAATGAACGTAGCAATGAGTAGTGTAACTTACGTTCGTTTTGTGACAATTTCAACTCTACCTATTGCGAATAAGGGCGAACTCTTCTGTGAGTCTTTGTAACATAGTGTAAAATAAAACTCAGTAATGTTTAAGAAGTAAAATGGTAACTTGCTAGTGCTTTTACAGTATTGGAATCTCAATATGCAATAGTTGCTACTTTCTTGTGATTGCTACCTTTTATACAGAAGATTTCCAATTACTTAGGATTATCATCGATATTGAAACATAAAACGAGCTGTTACACAAACTTTTTTGTCCAGTTAAATATCTAAAATTCAACAAGATGTTTGCATATTCAATCATCTAAACTGTAGAATAGCAGAGAGACTGAGGCTGGAAAAAAAATGAAGTACGGGATGACAAACCAAACCGATAAGTTGATGGTGATCAAATAAGTTGATGGCAAACATTTCCTCGAATCCAAGTAATCTTCGAGTCACTCACTCACTGCCCCGCATCGACTGTGCTCGAGTTCAATACAAGTGACAAAGACACTCATGCATATTCATGCGTCCTCTTTCCGAATGTCGCCTAATGCTTCGTCTTGACACTGTTTCGACGGCTCATTCGCGACGCCAATTCGTCGATGTAAGTACCTACGAGTATGTATGTGCGTCGTACGATGTGGGCGTTTGTCGTGTTTGAGGAAAACAGTTACTGTTGCAATAACTTATGTCAACTGTTTCAATGGTGCGATGCTTTGCTGATACAGCAAAATACAAAATCATGAGCTAGTAATGTCTATGCTATTCTTTGTACCTATTAGTTCTTTCTTTGTTTTATTAAATAGCTTTTCGGTTGATTTTGGAGGAAGTTACTGAAACAGCCACACTTTTAAAATTGTTCGGCTATATAATTTAGTTTATTAGCTTTGATGCACTTCATACATTAACCTTAATAAATACTCTAATAAATTTAAACATCGCCCTGACAATATTTGGATACCTAGGATATTTTTTGCCAGTAAGGAATGAAACTTCTATATGATCGTTTTATATGTATTATACTACTGACTTAGATATCTGTCTATAATAATTTTAATTACATTTCTAGCCATAATTGAAGTTTAACTGCAGACACCAATCTGCCACGAATCGCTGTATTAATTACTAATTTACAATCTAATAGTTTAACTTTTTAGAACGATTGCGTATTTAAAACCAGTAAACATTGTAAGTGATTTTACTATTTTAGTGTCATTCAATGCGTTTCTTTGTTATTCTTAAAATCAGTTTGTGCAACAGGTTGAAGTTGGATTCATTGTTTAATACAATACAAATTAAACTAACAATAAACTAATTTCGAAACTCATGTCATCGGACCCGTATTTACCTTGCCCTAAGTGAAGTGTTATTTGTAATTCACTTATATGTTAGTCTCTAAATGTTAATTACTGCATGTCCACAATTTTACTGCAGAGTGCTTAAATAATAAAGCTACATTATGTTGAAATAAGTTACATAAAACTTATCCAGCTTTTTTCTTATTAATGAAAGATCTTGCCTCTCATAGATCAAGATATTAATCTAAAGGAATATTTATAACTAGCGGCCGCCAGCGACTCCGTCCGCATGTGTTACGGTTTTTGCACACAGTGTAACTATAAGATGGCCTAAACCCTACCTCGACAAATTGTAAGTGGACTATCCAATACAAAATATTTTGTCAATTGGAACCAGTAGTTCCTGAGCTTAGCGCGTTCAAACCACCGATTTGGATCATGAGTTACGCGTGTTATTGTGAGTCAACCATAAAAGATAGACAAATGCTGTTGGGGGATATTTTTTAGGCAATTATGTAGAATATTTTTGTCATACATGATTTCTATGTGACTTTAACCATTAAGGCTGCACACGCGAGTGAAGCTTAAGAAATGGAGTAAATTCTCCCGTTTTCCCCACATTTCCCTTCACTACGCTGCTCCTGTTGATTGTAGCGTGATGAAAAGTATCCTATAATATGCCCAGGAGTATGAAGAATAATCGTACCAAGTTTCGTCAAAATACGTCTAGTAGTTTTTGTTTGTATAAGGAACATACAGACAGACAGACAGACAGACAGACAGACAGACAGACAAAAATTTTACTGATTGCATTTTTGGCATCAGTATCGATCACTAATCACCCCCTGATAGTTATTTTGAAAATATATTTAATGTACAGAATTGACCTCTCTACAGATTTATTATAAGTATAGACAAAAGATCAAGAGCAAGGTTGTTTTTTTTCATAGAAACTCAGTATATTAGATCCACTCTGCCTGATGGTAAGCAAAATGGTATGATGGTAGGGAGGGCTCCTCGCCCTACAATTACAAATTGCCATGACAACGGATGCGGTACCAAAGTGGTATCCCATCCGTTGGCATCGTCATACCGGCCCGCAAGATACTTCATCACACTTCATTTGAAGGAATCAAGGTTATTAGATTTTTAAATAAATAAATATTTTATAAATATAAATATTTCACAACATCACATACATTGATCTGACCCCGTGTTAAGTAGCTTAAGCACTTGTGTTACAGGCATCAGAATCAACAGTGGTATTACAAATATACTTAAATAGATACATATAACACCCAGACCAGGACAAACAGACATGTTCATGCACACAAATGTTTGTCCTGTGCGGGGATCGAACCCGCGACCTCTTGCGTAATAGGCAACTTCTTGACCATTACGCCAAGCGGGTCGTCAGATTGCAGAAACACGCATGATGGTAACGCATTTAAGTATATTACTGCATCATTTACGAGTACACACTGAAAGATGGTAATCAAGGACCTATTTTATGTCTATCTTATTTTCCCACGTTATTTTTTTTTTACATTAGTCAAAAGCCATATACGATGTGTTTCTACAAGCACTCCTTTCAAAACGGATAACTCTTTGATCACAAATATAATTCTAAAATGGATCTAAGTTTCATCATATAAAAACCTGCTGCAAACCTCGACGGCAGTAATTCGTCATAGACTCATTCCCGGCCGTTGGCTGCCGTGGCAACGACCTAAGGGATACGTGATGAATGACGGCTATTCGTTCTGATGACGTCATTACGGTGGTACACAAACATGGAGGTAGGTAGGAGGAGCAGATGATAATTGAACGGTCCACTGGTCTAGTGGTTGGAGATCCCGATCACAAAACTGAGGGACATGGGTTCGAACAACATATTTTGCCTCAGTGGGGTATTATCTGAAATGCCGATGTTCATCACAAAAACATGTGCCCCTAGCGGGATTCGAACCCGCGACCCTTGTTTTTGTAGTCAGGGTCTCTGACCACTTGACCAACGGGCCTGACAAATAATTTGTATTGACTCTGAAGCGCGTGAAAATTTGAAACGTGTTGTGATGTTTCAAAACATTTTTTGCTTCGTGATTTTCATCTATCCACGAAAAAATTACAACATCACGGTGACTAAGTGAGCATGATACCATACAGTTATATTTATGACACGCCAAGTAGTACTGAATCAAAGATCATTGTTTGCTACGGAAAGTCACCGCTCTATCCTAAAATTAGCATATCGATAACTGATACTAAAACCTGTGAGTCCGTTTTCAGTTGAAATCACACAAGACTTTAAAGTCTGATGTACAGAGTAGAGTAGTGATTCTATCAGTATTTTCTAGGACAATGTTTTTGTATACTGGTTTTAGTGTTCGAGTATATTGGCCTTTCTTTAGTATAATTATACTAAACGTTTGTAGACAGATCATTAAAATACGAATGTATCTATGTAAAAAGCAAGTTTCATGAAATTACAAATACGTAGTTATTATTAATTGTAAGTATGGATGACCTATGTTAAAAGCTAAAAACTGTATGGATGACCTATGTTAAAAGCTAAAAACTTTAAGAGTTGTTATCGTTTTTTTAAGTTTCTGAGCAAAATTTTGCGCATTACGCGCAACTATTAGAATTTAAATCTCCGATGTCGTAACCAAGTTCCAGATTTAGCACATATCAATACTATGTATCTCAGATAGCAAGCTGAATAAAAGTATGTCAACCTCGAGACACCTTTTTTAAGAAGAAATTATCTTAGGTTTACGCGACTGCTTCTCATGAATAGACACATGATTCCGTGATCAAAGCTGCTGAAAAGTAGACGAAACGTCAGGTTTCCTGCAAGCATGTAGTTTGAAATCATACCGCGATTTTAGCGGTAATTAAGTAGTTTTACTTCACAGACACAGAGATGTTCAAATGTTTGGTTCGCTACCGCCAACGGCAATGGCTTCCGGATGCGACGTCACGTCCTGCGGCACCTGCGCAGGCGCATTTTCCTGCGCATTATGAATTCGTGTGCCGTTTGTCAAGCCGCACTAGTTTCAAATAGCGGCCAAATTGTGTCATCATTCAGGCAAAATCTAGTGTCACTATTTATAACATAATCTAGTGTATATTTTTCTATATGCTGTTAGAGAAAATCAGTTTCTTGAATGGTTTATCATCCAATGTGTATTCGATTGCCGTTTAGCAATCCGTACTAGTTTCATACAGCGACCAAATTGTGTCGTCATTCAGGCGCAATTGAGTGTAACAATTTTTTTATTAATTATTTTTTATTATATTCGGATTGTCATTTTTAAAGTGTCTGAACTGCTTACTTATTGATCAGTAAACATTCTATAAGTATAATTGAGTGGGGTTGTGCGACAATCAATTTTATTTTTAGATTTATTCATATTATTTCTTTCAGTACCAAAAGTTTGAGAAAAAAACCATTAATTTAGGTCAGTATACATTTCCACTGTTTTGTTTACTCAACTAAAAGAAATGAGTCATGTTGAGTTACGTGTTCGCGCTAGCCTAGTAAGCCAAATGGATACAAGTTTGTTTGTGCTAAATGTAATTCTAATTCCTGATGTTAGTGTTAATGGTGGTCCTGGGACTTAATGGGCCATTAATATGCCTTGAAGAAGTTAAAAGTCAATTTCGTTCCTTATCTGGCTAGCAATTTTATTGCGGGTTGGCAGTTATAGAGTAAGCTTTTTGTTTTAAGTGTATATGCTAGCTGTGAGGTAATTCATACATAGTTTGTTGTAACTGTTGTAATTAGAGGCGTATAATATTTTTTGTACGTACCTTTACTCTGACTACTACACGCTAGGTCGCAAGTCACAGGCACCGACTGGCATTCCTCTCTATTCCACGCGATGGACCCGGCACTCGCACGGAGAATCCATGGATAGCTAAGAAGTTCGTCTCAAGTTTAAAACCTTTTACTTTTTTAGAACGATTCGGACCCTGGACTCCGAGACAAAGCCCGTCGAAGCGACCGCGCCGGGACAAACGCTAGGATGATCATGATGATGCAAATAACTTTTCTAAAGTACAGTTCAAATTTAATTAATATTTCCTCTTGTGTGAAAAATATCTTTAAAGTTGAATATTTCATCCAATTGCTTCAAGTCACTATTACTTAAAACAGGCATTCAGAAAAGAGGAATTATACGAGTAAAAGGCTTTTAATTCATTAGTGTAGTTGTTTGGTAAAATATGTTGTATCATATAATTCTACCTAGGTTTGTAGTATCATATTGAAAAAAGACTAGTAGGTGAAACAAATTTTCTATCGATGCGTCGTAAAAAGAATATCGTTAGTGAAAATGTACGGCGATGCGGGCGCCCCCAGTCGGCGACGGAAGTGACATGTCTGCATGCAGATACTCGAGTATTACCTACATTTTGTCGAATGCGACGTGAATTTAAAACAAATTGATTGTTCTTTGTTTCTTTTTTATTTGTCTGCCATGTGTATATTTTGGAATTTGGAGTTATTGACGTCACACGAAACTTTTAACATTGAGAGCGTTTCGTTTTGGTTGGAATCTGGATTTGTGGAACTTGTATTTGTGAAATGCTGACAGGATAAAAAGCTGAGTCGTTGATTTACTGATCCTTGTTAACAGAAGCCGGATATTAAGCAACAGTAATAAAAGTCGATTTATCTCTTAATCTCGCAGGTTCACCTGATCATTAAAGAAATGTGATAATTCTGTCAAATTCATTATTTTATTTGACCTTTTACATACCTACTAGTATGCAGTTAAACGTTTATTATTTACAATTTGTATTTTTTGTAAAACAAGCAATGACCCGGCTTGTTTATCCCTTTTGTCATTGTGGTTACATATTAATTCTTTAATATAAAAAAAGCATATAACATTTTATACCGCCTTAAATTAAAGCATTTATATGGTCGCTAAAATGCAAATAATCTTAACAAAAATGGCAAAAAGTGTGCTGACCCAGGCGACTTCGACGCCAATTTATTTAAAGAGCTTATCTGATTAAATATTTTAAACACATTCAGTTGAAATTGCAGATTCCTTAAATTATTGCACAATAAAGACGATGGAGACAGATAACGGTATAGTAATAGAATTTTAACAAAGTCGTTGGATACGAAGATGTCATACTTTCTTACGAATCTGCTTAAATTGACTGTATAGGTATTTATATCACATCAAATAGGAATCATTCTAAGAGCATCTGGAGAGAGATGCCTATATTTTTCTAGGCTAATTTAACGGTGCCTATCGACGTCTGATGATAAATACGATTGCAAAACTAATAAGGAGCAGGATGACGTAATTGCTTTTCGCAGTATTATCCTGAATGACAAATGAAAAACTTTTATATTAAATATATCGCGTATGTAAAGTCACTTTGACTGCTCCACGAAGGCGTGCCTTGAAGGTCGGATTATAAAGTAACAAGTAAAATTGGACTTGAGCTTGAGGAATTGCGTGGTATTACCTAAGCTCTAATTATTGGTATTTTTGGTCTCGAAATAGGATCCCGAATTTGGTTGTAAATGGTATTATGACATACAACCTTCAACCTCAACCTTCTACAAGAGATACTATCTATCTATTTTTATTAATATTATATAATGTATATTATATTTTTGCCCATCCATTTTTATAAATAAAAAAAGGCGTGATTCAGTTTTCAAAAACTTTTTTTTTAAATCAAAATCTTTCATCTTCCATTTCCACGCTCGATCGTTAATCCGAGCTTCATCTAAAAACCTTAGCCAATTCCAATATAATCTATAGCCACAACACGGCAACAGAGCGCAGTTTAACTGTAAACTTGGTTCGCCCGAAGACCATTGTAAAAAGTTAATCGGTAATAAGTGGAGCAAATCGGTCGAGCGCGCTAATTGTTGATGGGCAATTAGATACCATATTGTGCAATAATTGATTCATATACAGTCACGAATGTATCATTCAGTTGTGAACCCTAATCGAGATGGTTACCAATACGTGGAGTGTGGAAGCAGTAAGTGAAAATAAATGTCATTTTTCTATTTGCGACTACATAAATAGATATGCATAATCTGCTGTATATATGTAACTAGCTGCCCGCCCCGGCTTCGCCCGTGGTACTTACTTACATGTATTATACATACAAACCTTCCTTAAGAATCATTCTATCTATTAAAAAAAACCGCGTCAAAATCCGTTGCGTAGTTTTAAAGATCTAAGCATACATACGGACATACAGCGAAAGCGACTTTGTTTTTTACTATGTATTGATTAGGGATTTAGCATAATCTAAAATAAATATGTAGATAACGATGATAAATCAACGCAAACTTCTTGTCATATTATTCAATTTTTAAGGATCAATTTCTGATGTCTTTTGAAGATAGACTAGATGCATGTAATTTATCTACTCGCTTTCGATTCGACATATTCGACACAGGTTACTATCAACGTAACAGCTTACTATTGAAATAACATTGGGTTGTAAGTAATTTTCATTGATGTGAAGATAATTTATTTCAAGTTTGTTCTAACCTTCAGTTCAATGATGATCCAATACCTCTTAAGTGTGTATTTAATGCATTATAATTAAGGCACGTTTAATTTGCAACACTCATGTGAGCATCCTAGGCCCACCTATTTCTCATCAAAAATAATTTATCGCCAAAATTGTCCCAATCAATCTGGTAGTAAGGCAAATAAACGTCGGCAAATCTCACACTTTATTACTACATACTGTAAGGGTACAACTGTGCTATTAAGATAATCTCAGAACACTGGAAGATACAGAAGTTTATCAGTTCCAAGACTCGCATGTACCTGACTTGCGTACAATAAGGAGCGAGTTATGGGCTTGTTAGAGCAGTGCGTGAAGGTCGTGGGTTCATCCTAGAGAATAACAAGTGACCAGTGTAGTTTGCTAGGTGTTGGTTGCTCAATGGTTACCTAGTTATTTTGTTATTACTAGATAACCATTGAGCAATTTTTTATAAAAAAAACGGTTTAATTTCCCGTAGAACTGATTCAGCGCTGAATATAATTTTTAAGATGTCCTATTCTCATCTCCTTGGCATGCCGATTTAAACGTCATTGGAGGAAACACTCATTTGCTTGTTTTTGAGTTTTCTTACTACGCCCCTTTTTGCGCATCTTCAGAATGTCCAACAAGCTTAGCAAGAAGATAATTTGCAAGAAAATTTGAAAATTTGTGAGTGAAATTATGAAAAACATATTTCAAGTACGCCATTATTTAGAAACTCATCCAGCTTTGGTTTCGAACAGGACCTTATTGTTAAGCAATATGTTTGTAGGTAGGTTTCAAAATTTCAATCTGAAACATGTGTTTCAGATTGATGATGTCATCAGAATCATTTTCTTCCCCATCGTTGCATCGAACTTGACCACCAATAGACTATAAGCTAGGCAGCTATTCACCGAGCATCGCTATGAAGTCGTCAGGCTGTAAAGAGGCCGCGGCGCGGGAGGGGGGCGATGACCGCCGACAACCTTATTGCGTGGCATCGCCGTCGTAGGCAGACTCGGAAAATGACGTTAACGAAAAAATAGGAAAATGTATAGTACCTACATGGTTATATTTATTAGGATTCTTTTAAGTTGGCTTATCCTAAGAAAGCATTAAAGGGTGCTTGATTGAAGAGTAAAGGTGGAATTCGTCAAGACTGGAGCCAACATTAAAACACTTTTAACTAACATTAACTTTTACAAATGCTTTAGTAATTCTACATGTGAGATGAAGTTTTTGGGCCATCTTCCCAAAATAAAATTATTTTTTGTATTCTACATAGGTACCCCTATATTCTCTATTTCTGAGTTCTAAACAGTGTCAGACTGGTATTCGTTTATATTTACCATTAACATACCTATTATACAATAAAATATGTTCTTTAAATGCATATTATTTGCTAAATCTGTCTTTAAATGTTTAAGAGGATTAAGTATTTAAGAAGGTGCAATGACAAGTTATTTTAACAGAACTTATCGCGAAACACTTGATTGTCTTTTATTTATTTACTAATTAAAAGTCAATTACTATTCTAGTGAATTTCGGAAACGCTAGTCTGAATACGTAATGTATGATTTAAAATTAAAATTCCTTAAAACACGGATGCATAATATTAGCAAACATTTGTTACCTGTTACTTAACACCTTAATTAAAGTACTAGTACGCCGACATTCATTAAGGAAAATAGTCACATTATCTATTGATTTAATTTACTAAGACAGGATGCCGATATTAATGAATAAGTATTATTAATTAAGAACAAATGAATTGCGCTTTATTAAAGATGTTTTAAAAACAAGTCCAGTTTTCAGGACATTTTTCACTATCTTTACTACCTACTTACGATGTTCATTCATATTCGCCGTACCTACTAAGTTTTTTTTGTATGACACAAAATTAATTTCAGTGGAACATATAGGTACTATCATTATACAAGTATTAGCCACTACAAACGGAATCATTTAATTATCGAATACTAATCAAAGATTACAAACTAAAACATATTTAGTTAATAAGTTCTACGGATTTCATAGATGAGATAAGAAATTTTAGACACGGAAAATATAATTTGTCGCTTTAAATAACTTGTCGTGTCTATACATCTATATGTCTAGCGCTGACTATGTCTAGGGGAAGGTCCTCGCACTGAAAGTACATAGAATGTTCCGTGGTCGCGGCAGCCGTATCCGATATGGTTCGAATTTGTTTGACATCGCAAAAGGAGGTTGCGTAATTTTGCCTCGTGTAGCTAACAATGTGTTTTGTTTGGCGCTAAAAGTTATTTTGTTGAAAGATTGGTAGTATAAGAATAACTAGATAATAAGGGATCATTTTGAAAGTCTGCCATTTTAATACAATTCTTGGAATGGCTGAATGTAAGAACCAGAGAACTAAAGATATAGACATATTTAATCCAGGATAAAACTAAGAAAAGAAATAAATGTGTAAGAAAATATTGTAGTATGAAATATGGTGCATGCGAAAATGTACTATCTGCTAAGTTAAGAGCATATTAATATGAAAATTTTAACAAGTTCCAGTTTAAAATTAGTTTGGAAAATTTTGGAATTTGGGTTCTTTGCAATTTATGATAGCAATCAAGCTTAATTGCTTATCAGATTAGGACCACAGCTTCTTCAATTAGCAGTTACTATATAGTTATGGCTGTGGTTTCTCAATAATTAAATTAGCGTGGTAAATGCATTATTATTCAATTCAAATACTAATCTTCGAAAAATGTTAGCGTCAGAGTAGGTATACGGCATAAAATTCATCGAAAGCAGTCTTTTTAACACGTGTGATTCAGTGTATTTTCCAATTAACGTGAAGTTCAACTTAAGCTTAAGCCACTCTTATATGTAAGAAAAGAAAAACTTAGGCTCATTCTATCAAATGAATCACAAGCTTGTCTGTTTCTATTTAGTCAGAAAAGGAGACTGAAACGATCCCATACAACCCTGGGCCCAGCATGTAACGAAATGAAAATAGTGTCATTTAAAAGGTTCAAACTTAAAAACCAATCAGTGAAAATTCTGTAAGTTTCGGCAATCTGAGAGCTGAGATAATGGAAGTTTAGTAAAAGTAAGGTTATGTTGCAATCTTTGACTGTCAGATGCATTGATTTAAATTACTCAATGTTCAGATGTTATTTAAGCACTCATTATCGGACAATCAGGTGATTCAAGCCTGCAATGTCCTTACCAAACTGGGAAAAACAACACAAAGTAAAAGTGTTCCCCGCGGGATTCGAACCCACGACCTCCGAGATCGTAGTTTTTGAGCACAGCGCTCTAACCTCTGCACCACGGAGGCAGTTACACTAATATTTTTAATAAAAATAAATGTAAAATACTTTTAGTCACATCACAACACATTTAAAAGTATTTAAATTACCCCCGTTACTGAAGAAGGATCAACAATTACAGATGGGTAACAAATAAGAGTTCTGAAAAAGAAGAAGGAGAAAAAACGTCAAACAATAAAACAGTTTATTTTATTTCAAGTAGTATTTTACATATTCGTCTTCAATAATTAGTAAAATATCGTCCAGGAATTGCACTGACCAGTTGCTATACCACAATTCACACAGCGATCCATCTTTATAACAATAACCAATCCGCAAGCCGGCGATGAAATCCAAAATAACAAATCCAAGAGTAAACGTGCGTGCGATCTTCGGTGTCCAATGTAAAAGCAAGGGTCGTATAAGGTAGGCTGGTTCGGAGTCCGTAAAACAAAGCAGTGGTCGTTGAAAATAGAAAATAAGGAGAAAAGCAATGGGAACGCATGGAAAAACACGATACAAGTGACACATTGTCAAGTCACACGTCAATTAATTTGAAATCGAAAATCATAACTAATAGTCATTCGAATAATCATTCGTACAATCAATTATTTCAGGAAAACGATCTTTTTCATATTTCTCAGTTTCCAGATTGAGAATCAAGCTGATTTTTGGCATGTGTATTTACAAAAAAACGACTTATTTTTAGACCAAATTCCAAGTCATTACATGCTGGGCCCAACAATTTCATTCTCCTTTGATAGAAATCCAAATTCTCAGAATTTTCACGATCTATGCGAAGCTGAAGTTAAAACTAAGCAAAGCATTTCGCAATGGTACTTACGATTACGAAAAGCAATGCTCTATAAGGATGTTATTATGTTCGCTAAATATGAATGCATTTAGGAAAAATTTTGTCCTCTTAATGCGCGTTGATAAAAAAACTCGATTGCGAGTTGAACTAGGTGCCTACGAGCTTTTTGTGGCACCGCAGATAGTTTGGCCACGCGCTTCGAGCTAGGTGTTCCATTCGAGAGGCAGGTCAACGACCCGCGAGTTGTTTGCGGCAAAAAATGGGGACACAGAGACCGGCTCGCTTATTTTGGTCGGCATATGATTCAGCGTGAGAAAAACAATAAAATTAGTAAGGTTTTTATAATTTACTTCGTTGAACAACAGCTTCGGAATGCTGCGTGGTAAATGAGTAGTTGGGGACGTTTACAAGTGTAAGCTTAAATAATTATCTTTTTTATGAATATATGAATCAACGTGTTTGTTTCACTTTATTCAAGCGCTAGCCTTCCGCCGCGGTTTCACACGCGCGTAATTATTTTTCAGATAAACCCCCTAAAGCTTATGCTCATTCCCCCCACATTTATGGAATCAAAATTCCCTATGTTCACCGGGGATAGTGTAGCCAGCCAACAGTAGAAATATTCAAATCGGTCCAGTAGTTTTTGAGTTTATTCGATACAAAAATACAAATCTTTCCTCTTTATAGGTAAATAATATTAGTTTAGATAGTGTAAATTAGTCTAGATGTCGATGTAGATAGTGTAGATTGTAGATATAAGTCTTGTGAAGGAGCAGACTTTCATATAGGTTTCATATACATAAATATGTATGTATTCTTAACAAAATGTTGTAATTCGACTTTCCTTATGTAAAATACTTTATATATAGTTTAATAAACTTACATGTAAGGAAACTGGCTCCCTGTTCATAAAACAGGTTCTTTCGAAGCCCGTCTACTTCAAGTATAATATTAATATGGGAACCATGTGTGAAATATTCCATATAGGTTTATATTATCTGTGCTAATCGTATATTTATTCACATTCATGTACATTAAACGAAGTCACAGATCACAGAAAATGTCATAGCCAGATTGTTAGTCTGGTATCCGATATAACAGTTTTCGTAGAGGTTTCGCCAAAAATTATAAAAATAAGGTGTAAATTATGAACAATCGTCTTTAAAACATTAAATAGAAGTGGCTAAGGACTAAAAAAACAGAAGAACGTCAATAAGTTAGATGGTTTACTAAATACGAACCGTTTTAATTTAAAAATAAGGAAAAAATATGCTGTACCATCGATTCTTCACTTTCAGTCAAAGTAAACAATACTGAGAATAAAAAAATCAACGATTCATATAAGTTTGATATTTACAGTCACGCGAAGCTGTAAACCTCATTCTTTATCCTCAGAATATTTTATTGGACTGAATCCGCCTTAATTTTATTGGTCCCGAATTGTGTCAATATTGGCTTGGAGAGAAATAAAAGGAGAATAAGGCACCATTCTTTAAGGGTTTTATTTCGAGATCTGATGGATGCTGCGAATGATCCAATTTAAATTAATTGGTATCGAATCAAATAAAAGTCGATGATGATTCCTTGCAGATTGTAGGGCATTGAAGATTTGGTGTTATACTCGTACGTATCTATTTATGTAGGTATATTTGTAAGTTCACTGTTGATTCTGCTAATTGTTACACAATTACTTAAGCTATGTACTTACCACTGAGACATGCCCATGGACATCTAAAACCGCACAATTGTCGCAGATACGTTTGCCTGCCTTTAAGACCCCATATCCTCCCCAACTGACTTCAAACAAACAAACAAATGAATACTGGTATAATATACTTTCGTCCAGCTCGAGGTTAATAGGCTAACGAAACTTAGTTGAATCTACATATACTTTCCGTCAAAAACCCGGATTATTAATTTGTTTACATCAGCATAGTTTTCCATTTAAGCTCAGGGCAGTGGCCTAATCTGTAAGTACTTAGACGATGCTTAATCTAAATTGTTAAACGTGGCCATCTTTTGAATTCAGATTTAGCAAAGCATTCATATCCATGTATGGTTAACGTGAATCTGGAAAAACATACAGATGTTTATTGTGACTTAAATAGCAACTTCGTAGTGATTGTTACTTTGTAAGGTGACATTCGATTTGTTTGCTGCTAAGTTTATGCAGTTTTTTTCACCTTACTTTTATGTTTTATTCTTGGGTGTTATGATTTTTGATGCGACGTTACAGAGCACAAATGTTAACTAGCACATGTGAAATCTCTATCACCGCCGTAGTCACCGCCTCTCACTAATTTCCCATTGGAAATACGATTATATTCGGAGCCGGAAAATCCAAGAGCTAAGTTACACTTAACTAAGCACTTGATTTTCCTGTTCTGTGTGTTAGACAATAGTCCAAGTTTTTATTTGAAGTTCAGTTTATAATCTACTATAATTTTTATTGTTAAATTAAATTTCTCGGAAACGCTCTATTATTATTTTTAGCTGGAAAGCTTTACAGAATGCTACATTCGATGCGATGCTCCCAAAAATATCCGACAAAGATGCTGTTAATATAGTAAAGTGCGTTATTGCAATACACTTCTTCTTGAAAGAGTTAAGTTAACGCATTCCTACCTACTATGTTTTAATTTAATGTTTGGTTCTGTCTCCTCTAGTTTGGTCGACTTTTTAAATTGTAAGTGTTGTACACTCCTGTAAAGGCATATCTTTTATATTTATTGTAGAATAAGTTTGTTTTTACTGTGTAATGATATGTCGATGGTGTGTCTTTTTTCAATAAATAATAAATAATAATAATAATAATAAAGTGACGGCCTAGATTAGTACTTCCCCATTTCATTCTGCAAGAATCTGATAAAAGTGGCCAAGGTCCTAATCAGAGGTATGGAAGGGAAGGATTTGCCATCACGCACCGGCATGGCCAGTGTGGTGTCTATTTTTTATGTTACAGGGAGGCAAACGAACAGTACGTTCACCTGATGGTAACTGATCACCGCTGCTGTTGAACATCAATAACCGCACAAGAGTTGCAGATGCGTTGCCTGCCTTGAGACCCCATTCACTCCTCAACTGAGCTCTGGTGTCCTTACCCACCAGTAGAAACATTTCAACAGAATATAGTCTATGGGATTCACTTCCCTTTTTGAAGGAGGCCTCCGTTCAGCAATTTATTGCCACAGGTCGATGAGAGTGATGATATAGTGTTAATTTCTGACCAAACCGAAACTATCCCCGTCCGTACCCTCTCCGGCTAGCCCCAGGAGCCGACCCACTTAGTCCAGCGTCCTCACTCCCAATGACAACGACCTCGGAATCGTATTCAGAATGCAAACGCACCCGCGCGTTGTAAACAAGAGCGTGGTACGAAAACCTTGATTTTTCCCCCAGGAAGTCGAGCCGCGGTGTGATTGGCTTGTTGCGAAGTGTCCCGTTTGGGAGAAATCCCGGTGTGAAACGGCACATTTCTTAGGATTTGTAAACATTTAAGCATTTAAATCCCACTTGGAAAAACTTTTAAGTTATGTATCTGGTTGTTGCTTAGAGGAAATTCCGGTGCCACCAAACGGCATATTTCGTAGGATTTGCAGGCATTGGCATTCAAATCCCAAAATTTCAAACTCTGGATTTGTTGGTCCTGCTTTCTTGTCTTTGCTGTTTTATGAGATACAACACTTCTATTTAACTAACATTAGCCAATCACATAGCTTTGTACTAAGCTTTTATTAGCGGTGTTACGAGTAACTACGGAGCGGGTTGTAACTGCTACTGAAAGACATCAACGGGATCTGTTGACTGAAGTCAATTCGTGAACGAATACTTTGTTTAGGGAAAGTATTCCCTATCATTTATCAAGTATTCTAATGACACTCAAAAACCTTCTGAATGAGGTTTTATTTGAAAGTCAGAAATGTTTATATTGCAGGAATTTATACCTAGAAGTAGCTCATGTACTTACGAAATCATAAGTATTATTTTAATTATTCTTGTATATTATGTTTTTTATGGCCAGCAGTTAGAAGTATGTAGGTACTCCTGTTATCTAGTCAATTGAATGGCGGTGAAATATTTGTATCCAACAATTAATTGCTATAAATTGTTAGAAGTCGGTTAGTTTAAATGGGGTGTACCTACACTTTGTATAGTAATTTTGCTACTTTAAACGTTAAAAAGAAAAACTATCATAACTTTAACGTTTTAATAAAAACAAAATTTGTTCCCATTTTGTAATAAAAGGTAGAACACCCTTAAAGCTAAAATGGGATGGTCATTCCATTTGACATAAGGAAGGAGGATCAAAATGCACTTTAACTATCATTAAAATGTATTACAACAGACAAACTATTTCATGAACAATAATGCTAGCAATGTAGCTCCCAATTATTTCACCATTTTTAATAATTCAATCACGGCTTTATAAAGTAACTTCAGAATGACACAAGCAATAACAAACCCATATAATCGATAGTTAAATTCTCGATGCCCCAATTATATTACACTCGATACAGCTTTCCAACTGCCTATAATTTGACTTTTATGATACGTAATGTTCACGAGGAATTCAGTGAAGTCCTACTTCGTTCACGAGACTGATACCTTTTTGCGGCCTCTCGATCTCGGTCATGCAAGGATGTAAACAAATTAACATACAGGCATTATTGTAACGTACTATACATGCGAATGTTAAAAATTGCTACGCACACATACGTAAAACTTTTAGCTTAGTTTTAACCTTAAGAGCAGAGACATAACGTAGAATATGATTTGCCGTATTTTAAATAAGATTGTACCGTCAGCAGCTGCGTATATCACGATTTGATTAATGTGTTTATGATTGATTCTCGTGTCTACATTAAAACAACTTAATTCCATTGTGTGATTAATGAACTACGTGTAAAGAGGATTGACCAATGATAATTTTATGTTGTTTTTATTTCGTGATTTGACGTAAATTATATTGCGATGAATTCGAAGATGACCAGTTAAAATGTGTCATGAGCAAAATACTAAAAATAATTACTACATTATGAACGTACGAAATTTATCTGTATTTTAACTATTATTGTAAAAAGAAGCTACATGGTGTGTTAACTAGCTTTTAACTAGAACTATTGTGAACATTATTTAACAACGAGTACCTATATCATCCATATCCGTTCAAATGCATATATTTATTTAATTGCCTGCTGTCTGTACGTCCTCACAGATTTTCCTTTCCATGTGTTGAAGGCCCCGGCGTGTGCAGGTTAACGGTACAACTCACGTGTCTCCAAGAAGCCATCGACCCTGCTCGGCCTCCGCTCAGTAGGTATTCTACGCGCAATACTTGCTGCCACTACGGAAAAAGCCTCATCAAAATATCATTATCGACCAAAACTCAACTTTAAACGCATCAGATAAAGCTGAAATTCCCATAACCGTCTCAACGGTCGATACGTCCCTTCAATCTCACATGAAGTCGCTTCAATCGATTGGTTGAACGTAATTCCTTGTGTAACCGATTCTAAATTGTATTTCTCAGTTGATACAGACTATATTCGTTTGTAGATGTGCAGAAAAGTTTATAAAGCTTACATTATTACTTCATGATTGAACCTGAAAAAATGGTGGAGTGGGAAAATGGTGACGAATGTGTGGCTTTAAGAGAAAGCAATTTTAGTTATGGACATCTATGCTGTTATATGAAGTACCATAATGTAGTTTATATTTGGGTTGTAAGATGTGTCCTTATTTCAAAATATCAAGATATATACATTTATAAATAAATTAATTTAAGTTGAACAGTTACCGACCTTACCCATACATTTAAATTTATGGAAATAATTTACGCATTTTGAACAAGATAATATGTGATCTTAGTTGGTATTATTATCTTATTTGTTTTTATTTTTAGAAGTAAAATATGTTTTCTTTGTTTTCACAACCAAAGATTGCTAGATAGAGAAATGTACCAGTGTTGTTCACTGTAAGTTTTAATTTGCATACAATATACTACAATTTTCTATTGTTTCTCGTTTATATTTAGCATTGCATAGATGAATTTAGTACAATCGGTCTGTTCATTGTTAAAATGTAATAACTTTCGTACAAAATCTTTGTGGTTTAACCTCCTTATTCAAAAGGACCAAATAATGTTGTCAACAACTTGCCTTGATTTTAGGGTATTTTACACCATGTAAGAAAAAATATAAAAATGCATTTGTGTGATAGATTTTGAACAAAATAAATAATAAAACGTTGATATTTCACCAAAATCAAATGCGTAAATTTATTAATTTAATTTTAAAGATAGACATTTTTAATCTGTTTTTAATGTGTCAAAAACAGCAAACGCCATTTTAGAATCCGATATGACGTCACTCCGATAGTCAGTCAAATAGGTACTTTATGACTAATGTTGGTACGTTTTGTTAACTATTTCACTAAAGCTTTGGTTTCCTAGAATAGCGGTGCCGTCATACAGCGGACGTAATAAAGCGGTTAATGACGTCATTAGAACGTTGTCTATGTAAACAAAAAGGCGCGGTTTCCTAGAGAGCGGTCACTGCCACCGTAACGTCAAAAAGCGGTGCCGCCATTTTCGTGACGGCCGTCTTGACGGTGGCAACTGATTCGTGAACGTTTTTATTGATAGCGGTGAAGTATTTTTAATGCAAAATGAGATCTTCCGACTCCTGGAGCAACGGGGATGATGACATTTTCATTGATTTCGTACTAAAATCTCAAATGCACCTTCTTTAACACGAAATTTGAATAAATCCTTTTCTGCCATAGGTACGAAAATTTTCCTCTTCTGATGAAAGTTCATCCTCCAAGTAAATTACTAAAGCTAAATCAATGTCATCCATATTCTCTCTTCGATACTTTTCGTTTGATGTGGGTTTATACAATAACTGACGGTGTGAAAATACGGCCGTGGAACTTTACACGTGTCGTCACCGTAAAGACGGCCGCTTATTTGCGTCCGTAATATTACGTCCGCTATATGACGGCACCGCTATCCTAGGAAACCAAAGCTTAACCGAGCGACGTCTCGCGAAGAAACGTCAGGGCGGCTAGCGTTTTCGCACGTCAATGTCAAGTCCTAATTTTAAACATAAAGGAGTCAATCGTTTTTGTATGGAGAGTTAGGCCCACATAAAACTTTAGCGTTTATTTACGAAATGGGTATCAATTTATTCCTTATAATCTCCAGATTATAGTGGTAACATTACTTTTTCATATTATAACCGGAATCGTTAGAAATCAGATGTGAAAATATGTATTAACCTCATAAACTAATCTGTCATTTTACTTTCCTGACGTTCAACGCCTGAACCGTAATTACTTGCACATAAGGGCGATTTTCCATTATGTTTTTCCTATGTATCTGAAGTAAAAGCAATTTATTATGACTAGTGGCCGCCTGTGGCTCTGTCTGCGTGGAATAAGTTTTTCGCACAACAATCTTAAACTATAGCTTAACATTTTTTAGTTCAAGCCTGGCTCGACTAATGGATAATCCAACGCAAAAATATTTTTTCAATTCGAACCAGCTGTTCCTGATAGTAGCGTGTTCAAACAAACAAACAAACTACAGCTTTTTATATTATATAGTAAAACCATTCATGACAGTTGACAGACGGAAGGTTTCTGACATTTGTATTCAGTTTTTAAATAAAATCAAAATCCGGCAATAGACTAGCACTTGCGTTCCGTTATACGGATTTTTTTGTTTTGTTTATTCGAATTATTTTATTTAATTATTTAAATGATTAAAAATCACTAAGAATCACCGCCTCAGATAAAAATAGGCATGAAAACCGTTCCAGGAGTAAATTGCGTCTCCTTTATGTTCGATTTCAAGTGTTTTATTTTAATTCTATTGATAAAAACCTTTTTTCCTTCAGTTATCTGTATGTCAGCCATTGTTTACTAATCTTTGGACAGATAGTTCACGGATATAATCAAAATAAGGCTTTTTATTTTGGTTTTCTGACTCCGGTTTCGTTTGAATTTCACTTCAATTGCAAAATTCATTAAAAAAATATACATTTTTAACGTAGTTCTCTTTCTCTTTAACGTTACCGATTGTTGGTGGGCCCAAAAAAAATGGTCTCCTTTAGACCGTTTATCGGTATTTAAAAATCAAAATAAAATATTTGGTACATTACGGCACAAAGATTGATTTTAACCAGTTTTAAAAAATTGGTGTAATACCCTATTATCTTTTTTGATAGAAAACAAAGAAGATAATAATTAAAGAGCTGACTCACTAACTTTAAACTTGTCTCGATTCATTATCATCAGGTCAGTTGTATTCGGAACTCTGAAGTTCACGATGGCCTGCACGTGTATTTTTCAGGTCACATCACCCGATATTTCTTTATAATATGGTACAGTTTGCAAGCTTAATAGTAGAACGTTTGCCTTTATTGCCCGTTTTATCTTATTTTAGTCATTAAAGTATGTACTTTATTTTTCACCAACGACTTTTATGAGTTGTTATCCTCAATAAACCTTAAGACGGCATTGCCTCCAAATGTGTCAAATATTTTAACAGGAAATGTAGCTCAGTGTGCTGCCATAAATACGATCTTCTTATATTCGAAACTGCAGCTGAAGCTCCTGACTCAAAAGTTCGTGTACAGACTTGCTATTAACTTTTATATTGATGGACACAGCTAAAGGAAAAATGTCGTAGACTAAGGAAAGTGGACGGTTCACAAAAAAACCTTTCGTC
The DNA here is from genome assembly GCA_958496325.1 of Nomophila noctuella. Classification (NCBI taxonomy): domain Eukaryota; kingdom Metazoa; phylum Arthropoda; class Insecta; order Lepidoptera; family Crambidae; genus Nomophila; species Nomophila noctuella. The sequence continues at coordinate 8,142,765 of OY292486.1, read as the reverse complement.
GAATACATAGTTATTTAGTAGTCAATTTCGTGGCGGCTTCATTTCTAGAAAGTAGGTATACATATTTAATTTTGTAGTCTTTTTCGTGGCTCCAATTCTAATGGCCAGAAAAGTCAAAATTAAGTCAGTCAGGTGTGGTCACGTGTCGGGTCACGGGGATGCCGAGCTCCGGAGCTCACGACCCCTGTCGCGTGTATTATTCGGGTCACGTTAATCTGTCACTTTAATTTGGTACAGTTGACAAATTAAGAATAACGTTCAGCCGTAATTTAGTTTTAGACGAAACTTATTTTTTATATCCCATTTTTTGCCATAGTTTACTTGCGCAATTGCTATTTACTTGCGTGAAATGGAATTATTTTTGTTTTAGTTTTAATTCAATTATAATAATAATAAAAAAGAATACGAGGAAAAAGCTTTATTTTGTGGCCCTCCGAAACTCCAACTTCTTCTTCAAGGATAAAAAATTGAGTAGTTTTTGATGTTAACTGCCAATTTAAGCTACAAAACTAGATCCTCAGATTCTATTAAGGTAGTCATGCCTGTACATGTTAATGCAATAGTTTGTAGTGTCACTTATGTCAATATTTGAAAGGCAACTGAAATATCACGATGACGTGAAAGCCTCGCGACAGTCACGTTTCTCTTACATGTGTCTACAATATGAAGAATATTTTTCCCTCATTAATGCTTTTATTTACAGGATAAATCTATGTCTGACTGTATAACTATGGTCTATTTTGGAATACTCAGAATAATGTAAACTTTTCATGAAATAAATAAATGTCTTTCGTTGACTTTTAAAATTACTGTATTGTTGAGTTGTGCATTTAAGAACTTTATAGAAAAAATATATAAGTGTGTTTACCTCGCCTCTTGCTAATTGTAGGAACAAGATTAAATGTTTTATAATGATTTTAATTTTCTCATTTTTGTTTACTTACTCGTACGTAGATATTTTTCTAATAACATGCATATAAATATTTATCAGGCGTTCCTTCTAAACTCTTTAGGTATCTACTTGTTCGATTGACAAGAAGTTTCCGTTTTATGCATACAATATTTAATTATATTCCGTCTGGTTCACAGAAATAACCTTGGACATTTTTTTTGTACAAATTCATTCATGATTATCATCACGCGTTTTCAAAAGTTTAATTAAAGAGAAATTGTTTTGTAGTTAATTGCAATAAGACGTTTATCTTATTTAAATTATATAGATGACATAGTTCTACTCATATTGCTATGACTAGTGCTATACCTTGCTCAAGGTTTTACTGATATGTTTAATAACACATTATTTCATTGATTATTTATTTATATCAGCGATTAAGATGATTGTATTCACGACTATCCATACCTACTAATATAATAAAGCTGAATAGTTTGTTTGTTTGTTTAAACGCGCTAATCATGGAAACTACTGGATAGAATTGAAACATTCTTCTTGTGTTGGATAGTCCATCGCCACGCGGACGGAGTCGCGGGCGCCTGCTAGTGCTTTTTTATAAGTAGTAAAAACGTATACCTTCAGATTGCCTTTCAATAAGAATTGACGTAAATGCTGTTACGGTGGTGTTCATTTGGAATATACTTAAGAACTAAAGGAGGATTTATTCAAAAAAGAAAAAGAGAGAAATAGGAACCATGTAATGCGAGTAATTTGCATGCGTAATCGAGTTAGTGAAAAAAAGGATTCTTCGTTGTTTTAAGAAAAGTTTAATGAGTTTGGTGAACATGTTAATATTTATGTGTAATTCTTAATATAAGTCTAAATAAGCATCTGGATAAACTTATGTTCCATATTATGGTATTTCTATAGAAAGACACTCCTAAAAACCTCGGTCTGATATAACTATCATTAGGGTGAGATTCGACCAAAGCTGAGTGCTGTGTGTGTATCGTAAGTAGCCGATAGGATTCAACACTTAACACGTGATCAATCAAAGCTGAAAATCCTATTGGCTACTTACGACACAACAGACAGCTCTCATCTTAGCTTTGGTGTAGTCTCGCCCTTAACGGAGATTAAGTTTTCTGATGTCTACATTTATCTTGGTGGAATATAGCGAAACCTATTTTGTAAATAGATTTTGTCTAATGTAATGCGTAGCCAACAAGTTCAAGTTTGAAAAAGCCAGTTGAAAGTGTAAATCAAATCGACTTGAGTCCGTAGTAGCGTTTTTTTCTTTCTTACAGAAGCAGCCACAAGAAAATCTACTACACTACAGTAATATTTATTAATCTAAGTATTTTTCCCTTACGGTCGTGAAAGCTATAAATATGTAATGTCGTGCGTCACGAGTTTTTCAAAACGCTTATGCAATTCAGAAAAGTAGGTTTTGAAGCTACAAATACCTTTATATTTGTGGAACACAGGAGACTCAATAGAAACGACAAAATTTATTCCGTTTAATTCCGCTCATAAAAATTGCAATAAAAAAGAAAGTTCTCATTCAAATTTATTTATTTAAGCAAAGACAATTATCATATAGTCACGTGTAAGTATTTGTGATTTTTCGAATGACTTAAAGCAGTCTATATCATTGAATTTTCATGCGTCCTTACGTATGAAAAGGCCATTTCTTATAGATTCGGTTTTAAATTTAATTATGTTTGTTCCAAAATGTAGCCGACTGCGTCAAACGAAAGTGAATTAACATAATATGTACATATGTATAATATTTTTTGTCTCAAATATTTGCCTCACCCACGTTAATACTTGGTTAATACAGATTTTGACTTTGTTGCTAGTTGCCCTACAAAAAGGTATAATACATTTAAATAGACCGATGGTGGCCTAGTGGTACGGACGGCGCCTCACATACGTGAGGTCCGCGGTTCGAATCCGGGCCCACACCTCTGGATTTTTCGAAATCTATGTGTGGATTTGTGCCATTAGCTCGGCGGTGAGGGAAAACACCGTGAGGAAACCTGCACATTCAGTGATTTCTGAATTTAGTTCAGTTAGATCTGAATGTGTAACCATGATCCAATCTGTCTGGTTCCCCTCTATGGGTTACGAAGGTCTGATGGCAGTCGCTTCACTGTAATAACCAGACTCGCCAAATCCTGGATCATGGTCAAAGCGGACCCCGTATAGAAACGGGATAAACGCTAGGAAGAAGAAGACATTTAAATAGACCATTTTTGTGTTTGAATTAGAATGTGGGACTTAGTCGTACGTACAGAACCGTTTTTTTTCATGTACTTTGTCTTGGATTTGTCGTAGGCCAAATATATAGTAATGAATATAACGTATGACAAAAAGAGAAGCTGGTGCTTCTCTATCATGTTGGAAGGAAAAAAATATATATTGTAAAGTAAAGGGAACATAGTAGAATAAAATAGCGAACGATGTATTTCAATGTAACTGAAGTTGGGAAACCGTTTTGCCATTCGTGTAAAATCTGCACATACGAAATGAGGTATGAATTATTGAACTATTAGTAACTAGAACATTATAATATGACCCTACCTGGTAAAATATGCCAAAAATATGAACTAGAACGGTTTTTTAACATATTTTATATGTTAATACTTTCAGAAAGTCTATTCGGAAAATACAATTGAATGGATGCATAAGAATTTTGTATTTTTATCAATATTTTACAAAGCCAAATAGGCGAAATTTGAAGTCACGTGTCTCACGTGTATCACGTGTGTTGGTTTGCCAAGGATAAAAACATGTTGTTGAATGTCTATTGAAGAATAACTTAAAACATACATTTAAAACACAAATGTTTCCTTCAAAAAAAATTCCGTCGGAAACCGTAAGGAAGGGTTATATTCTTGCAAAGTATTTTTTCCAAGCAACAACTTACGTGAAGTTAAGAAAATGTATGATAACATTATAGTGCGAATTGCGTCTAATTTTATGTCTTCTTAATCCGTAATTTTCAGTTTTATTTCAGCTAAGCGACAATGAAAGTGGGCGGGGTTTTACTGATCCAAAAATATAGCTTTAGAATGAAGTGTGTTAAAAATATCTTGAGCTTAAAGTTTTATATGTATATAGTTATAAATGTAAAGACAGATTTGGTTCGTAGTTCGATAAAGTTTAGTTTCTTCAATCGTCAATGATACGAAATTAAGATTTTAATTGTTTTTGTATAACATATTCGTTTGCCTAGTTGACTCGTTCAGTGTTTCGTCCCACTTTGCGTTAGTCCCAATGGGACGAAACACTGAATTCAAAAAAATAATATTTTTCGTTCTGGATTCGTCCCATTTTATATTTTTTACTCATTTCTAACAAAGTATTTGCAAAGTAATATCAGCGAAAAAGTCAAACATTTTTGAAATAAATAAAATTATACATACATATTACTAAGTACCGACTCATACATCATATCCACGTAAATAAAAAAGACCACATTACACTTCGGTTGATCACATCAAAAGGGTAAGGGGCCCGTTTATTTTTTCAGCCAAATATATATTTTCAATATAATATTGTAATGGTTTTATGGATTCTACAATAAAATAATTTAAATGTCAATGATGTAAACATGACTTCAATCTCAAGATTTATCTGTCATAATCGAATAATAAAATATTGTTTTATGCCTTTAGTGTACTTAGGTACTGATATAATAGAACTTAAAGTCTAAGGTCCCGCTAAACAAAGACCATCAATTTAACATGTCAATATTTTTTTTGCATATCGGTTTCACACAGCCGCGTAAATTCGGTCGCATTTTTTCCGCAAAGTGCGTTCCTGCACTTAAGGGTGAAACTGCAGCGTATGTTATGGTTAAGTTGATAATGTATTTCGATACTGTATCATACAATTACTAGGGAATGTATACTTGACGAAGTGAAGTATATAATATCGTTAGGGTATTCAATTTTTTTTTATACGCGGTTTTGAGTTTTGCAAATACTGCATGAGCCTCTTTATATTTGGAATAAAGTTTAATCCATCGAGGAGGATAGACCATCGCTAAAACCACACTAAAACTACATAGTATACAACAAAATCGCTTTCTTCTGTCTGTCTCTATTTATATACATGCTTAAATGTTTAAAACTTCGCAACCGATTTTTTGCGACTTTTTTTCAGGTTTATTTATTCAACATACAGGTTAATGTGTATAAAGCATGAATAATAAAGCGGAGAAACACTGATTATTTAAAATGTACCCATACGAAGCTGGTTCGGGTCGCTAGTTGTATATTAATCTAGTTTATGAGCCCTTTCATGAGTAACATTTTCGCCGATTGTGTAATGGCGGTTGGTATATTTTCAGATTATCATACACGTGGCTATTATAGTCGCGATTTGTATTAAATTTTGGTTGGAAATAAGTAGTAGGTAATGTAGTTTCATTGCCGGTGCTAAGATGTAGCTAAGTGGATGTTTATTTTGTAAAGTAAAATATATGGGGTTGAAAAATGGCAAGCAGTAATTAATTTTGCTTATTGTTTAACTTTCACAGATTGTGGTGGTCGGTGGACTTGAACTTAAATTTATCCGTGGTTCAGAATATGAAGTTAACATTAAGATTGACTTCACAGACGAGTATATCCGTCTTTCATTATTGTTAAAGATTAAGAAACTGTTTTTTGAGTAAAGACCTGATTAATCAACGCCTTTGAATAATTCTCAGCTTTGGAATATGAAATTTCTAAAAAGTAGCTAATGTTACTTATAAATAAGGTAGCTTAGATATATAGGCTCCAAATTATTAGTATCACTCAATTTCAGTTACTGGCGAATATTCGTTACAAACAAACAACTAAAAAAATATACCATTCTGTAACATTAAATAATACCTTCATTATACCTGATGAGATAGAAGACATAATCGATTTTTGTACGCGTCCATCAACCAAACATGGTAATATACATACCTGTTGAAATTTTGTAATACCCCCTGGAGGGGAAGTACCCTTAATACTATACCCGGATTTTAATCAAAGAGAACATTCATTTACTTTTGAAAAGAAATGACTCTGCATTCAAAGATTATCGAAAATTTACCTGTCGCACCCGGCAATCGAATCGACTAAAATCCATAAAAGTTGCACCCTGCACTTTTATTGCATCGATCGTTAGATTCAATTATAAGGATGAAATCTCTCTTTGAGACTTTATAAATAAAATCAAAGAAAAACAATTAAATCTAAAACTATTCACAAAAAATTGTAAACTACGGGGACGAAATTTCCATTTACCCAAACTAACTAATTAATTACTCAAAATGGTACAAATATTATGGTACAAATAATATATTACGTACGTGATGCCTCACGTCTTGACTAAATAGTTATTTGTAATTTAAATGGATAAATAACGTCAATCATAATTTTCAATGTATAACATAAGTAAATATATGGTAAACTTTGAGTTAAGGTGCTTTAACTTGTCCCATCGAATTAATAATTAAAGATTTTAATGTTTTCCATTTATTTATATTTAACTAGCGGCCCGCCCCGGCTTCGCCCGTGGTACTTGTCCACTATTTAATGGATGATATTATCACAACATCACATCACATACATTGATCTGACCCCGTGTTAAGTAGCTTAAGCACTTGTGTTACAGACATCAGAATCAACAGTGGTATTACAAATATACTTAAATAGATACATATAACACCCAGACCAGGACAAACAGACATGTTCATGCACACAAATGTTTGTCCTGTGCGGGGATCGAACCCGCGACCTCTTGCGTAATAGGCAACATCTTGACCATTACGCCAAGCGGGTCGTCAAATATTATACATTAAAACCTTCCTCATGAGTTACTCTATCTATTAAAAAAAACCTCATCAAAATCCGTTGCGTAGTTTTAAAGATTTAAGCGTTCATAGGGACATACAACACACATAGGGACAGAAAAAGCGACTTTGTTTTATACTATGTAGTGATTCATGAGGTTTGTTTGATAGATTTCATCCTTATCACTCCAACGATCGATGCAATAAAAGTGCAGGGTGTAATTTTTACGGATCTTAAGTTGATTCGACTACGGGTGCGTCAAGTAAATTTTCAAAAATCTTTGAAAGCAGTTTCATTTTTTTAAAATAAGGGAATGTTTCATTTGAGCAAAATTTTCTATCTATGTTATTAAGGGTATTTTTCCTCTAAAGGGCATTACAAAATTCCACCCTGTATATTCTTGAAGGCATTACAAACAATATTTGGAAAGGTAGTAGCAGTTAACTTAGTCCAAACTGAGTGAAACAGCCTAGAACTTCTTGTTTCATAGATTTTTCTTTGGGAGTGTTAAAGTTCTAACCTGTCCCACGGATAACAGCTATCCTACTTTATCAAATATTGCCCTCATGAATAAACTATTTTTTCATGAATAAATTATTTTTATTACCATGTTAGTTAATAGACTGTTGTGCTAGTGAGCACGGCCTGTGAGTAAGGTTGCCAGAGCTCAGTTGGGGAGGGTATGGGGTTAAGGCCGGCAACACATTAACGATACCTCTGGTGTCGCGGATGTCCATGGGCGGCGGTGATTGCTTACCATCATGCGACCCGCTAGCTCGTTTACCGCCTCTGATATAAAAAAAAGACGCGAGAAAAAAAAGACGCCAACTTTAGGCAATCCCCCTGGAGCAGCATTTTAGCCTCTCAAACGAGAATTGACTTGCAGAGAGTTAAGTCACACCACACGTGACGCGGTGTGTGTTATTCAGCAGATACCGCTATCATGCGCTGCCTGGGTGTTACTTCATCCCAACATTTGTAACCCAAATCGAGTACCGATTTGTTTATGATGATTTCACTTTTTGTCCGTACGTGTCGGGATATGGAGCTTGATATACTTACATAATATTACCGGTGAGGGGAGCAAGAACGTTTTAAACGTTTTATAATGTGATTTTAAGTATATATCTTTGTAAAAGTATTTTCATGTTTAAGACGGCTGTATTTGTACATCTTCGTCATTTGTATAAATGTACATTTGGACACAATATTATAAATAATTAATTTTGTGCTCCAATTGTTAAAATCTTGCGGACAGACAGACATTCATAAGTGGTTTCTTATTGCATAGTTTCGACATTATCCTACAAAAAAAAAAATGCGCTGTGTTACCTAAAACATAACAAAACATTACGCAATCCTATTGATTTACAAAATAATTGAATGTATTTCATGAAAATATAATAGGAATTGGACATGGTCAAGGTGACCTCAACACGTGAAATATGTATTTTAATACTTCCTTGCTCACTTTATATGAGACTGTTTATGCAATATCGGAATGGAAAAATATGAAAACGCCCAAGTTACGTGTCTATTTTCAGTTTTCAAATATCGTTTGACGTATGTCACGTTATATTTTAATTCCTCGTTATGTTTATGGATTGGATCGATATTTTATGAATTTGATAAAAAGGGAATAGATAAGAGTTTTTCTGTGTCTAAACGATAGGTATAATTGTTCATGTCGTTTTTGATACTTTTGGATTGGACTGTTACATATTGTGAGAAATACTTCAGGTGTAGGAATATACCAGGATAAAATTACGACCGAATTTCGGCGGCAATGCATTTTGTATACAAAATAACGCGACGTAATTGCGTAGTCACACCGAACTTCGGTCACGTTTTTGCCTAATAGTGTGTTTCTTTTCCAATCGTGCATTTTCCACGACAATGACGGTTGGATACTTTTAAATTAATGTACTTGTTGTTATGTATGATATGTTTTTAAATACCACAATATAAACTGAAATTAAAAATCAGAAGGCGCTAGTCAAAATCAAACTCTGTACACGGTATCATTTAAATGTAGTAAATAGATACAAGTGGTCTTGATTCCTTTTTTGAATTTATTGACTATTTTAAATGTAATAAAATAATTGTTAGTAGGTATGTAAGGTTTTATGTTTTAATGTCTACACTATTAAGATAAATAATTATAAAACGGTTATGAGGCCACATGAATGAATAAAACTTTATAGATGCCGCTGAACGTCCCCTTCCGTTTCCTCTGCTTTGTTTGCATTTCCTTATCCTTTTATGATATGGTTGAATATTCAACGATTCAGTTTGATAACGATCGATTTAAGAAACTTATGCAGAAATTAATAAAGCTCTTATTGTTATGGGTAATAAGGTATTACGACAGGTTATTAGAGCTCAATTTGTGGATGAAGGTATTTAAATTAGAGAGGCATTTTGAAAAACAAAATGTAAGTATGTGATATTGTGAAACATTTATTTATAATAATATCTCAGCTATTAAATTTAATTTGTCATTAAATTCTATGCTTATCTATACTTATAATAAATCTGTAGAGTGGTCAATTCTGTACATTAAATATTTTTCCAAAATAACTATCAGGGGGTGTTTAGTGATCGATACTGATACCAAAAATGCAATCAGTAAAATTTTTGTCTGTCTGTCTGTCTGTCTGTCTGTCTGTCTGTCTGTCTGTCTGTCTGTATGTTCCTTATAGAAACAAAAACTACTGGACGGATTTTGACGAAACTTGGTACCATTATTCTTCATACTCCTGGGCATATTATAGGATACTTTTCATCACGCTACAATCAACAGGAGTAGCGTAGTGAAGGGAAATGTGGGGAAAACGGGACAATTAACTCCATTTCTTAAGCTTCAGTCGCGTGTGCAGCCTTAATGGTTAAAGTCACATAGAAATCATGTATGACGGAAATATTCTACATAAAATTGCCTAAAAAATATCCCCCAACAGCATATGTCTATCTTTTATGGTTGACTCACAATAACACGTGCAACTCAAGATCCAAATTGGTTTGAACGCGCTAAGCTCAGGAACTACTGGTACGAATTGACAAAACATTTTGTGTTGGATAGTCCACTTACCACTTCGAGGTAGGCTTTAAGCTATTTTATATTCCTTTATTTTATCATTGTAAATTGTAAATTTTATTGTGCTAGCGAACTATTTAGTTCTAAAATGTGCCGATAGATGGCGCACCTCGCTAGAGGCGCGGCCGCGGATCTGAATCGCGGTGAACAGATGATTTCTCAAATGTATAAGGTCTCCAGATCATTGATAATAAAAGGCGTTTTCCGTCACTTAATTTGACTATTATTCCTATCCTGAATAATTAGTCCCTTAAAAGTGTGCAAGTTAACTGCATGCATATAGACCGTTGTTTTATTCAGCTATTTTTAGTAAGACTGTGTGCGGAAATCGTCACCCACGCGGACGGAGTCGCTGGCGGCCGCTAGTAATTACCAAAATAGTTTTCCACGCGATATATCACAACTTTTGGTCACTAACTGTCGTCCTCAATAGTATCCACAAATTCCAAATATTTTTAGCACCAAAAGGTATTTGTCACGGTCGTAACACGTCCACAAATAGATTATAAAAGCCATTCGAAGTGACGTACTTGACCCATCTACATTATCTCGAATAACGTAAGATTCAACGGTCATAACGTATTTCTTTACAACCGGGCTACCTGTGTTCACCCCAAAGAAGCCTTCAGCGGGGGTGAAATACAATGGTGAAGAACTCGATCGTGGGAACGAACCCCGTGAATGAACACACCTGTAGGCATAGGGATGGGGGCGTTGTCACATTTTATTTGATAAAAAAATCAAAGGCGTAGTACTATTGATGTGTGAAAACATGACGACAATAGCTTGAATTTAATTTGAACTGTGGAACCGTTGACCGATAATAAGATTATGAAAAGACTTTTTTGTTAAGTATTTATTTAACCTAGCTTTTTTAGTTTATTTCGTGGCAAATAAATGGCCAATTTGGATTTGCCTTAGCATATTACTTAACTATCGCCAAGGTAATGTAACGCAAGGTTCTTTTCACAGCTTTTTGTGTTGAACTCTCATAGGGATCTAGATGCCAATGTTTCTACAAAAGCACGGGAAAATAAGACTTAATAACAAATATCCTGACAACTTAAAATTCATGACTGGTTCCATAATTCTAATAAATTGATTTTAAGTCACTGAGCATCTCTAGTAGCACCTATTATACAGAAATCACATGGCATTGAATCACTTCAATGTCAGTCGTTTTAGCATTCAATTCTTTTTGCGCAGTTCCTTATATAATCTCTTATTTTACATATATCCCCTCGGTGGTGTTTATTGTATACATTGCATTTGTTATGTAACCCATAAAACATTCCTGTTTCTTGTTCCACAAGAAAAACATGTGTTTTTTTTAAAGAAAAAAAGGAGTAAGTATGCGCAATCATAAAGAACATCAATAATGCATGTCGTACGAACGTGGAACGTTCCACATAATAAGAAACGTACTTGAGTTGTTATACATACATACATACGTACATACCCACTACCCTTCTAGTAAACGGTAATATTACCTAAATGGAATTAACTAAGACATATATAACATATTGTAGTGTTAACCTGTTCAAAATATCAGTTTAATCATATTTCTAATAAGCAGTAGCTATTGCTAACTCCAGATTTTATCAGTTCTCTCAAACTAAGTTGTCGGTGTCATAATAGAAATGAAACATACAACAACTGTCTTGGCAATTTTAATGTAGTTATTTTCCGTTGCCTTCTTTATTTCACTTAATGAACATTTAAAATTGTAATAACCTCTGTTTCATCAGTTTGCTGCCCCAAAAACATTACAGCAATTTGATCCACTTTAAAGTTGAGATTAGCTTTCAGCAGTGTGTATGGTGGTTGGTCGTGGTAATCATGGATTATCTTCATTAATAAGTATTCACTTATCTGAATAACTTTTATTTACAACTAGGCGAGGGGGAGTTACCTTAAAGCTTTTGCTTCAGGCATTTGGCATTCCAAAATAATCATTTGTTTGTCCTGAATATTTCGCTTCCTACTTAAGCAAAGAATTCCATCATAAATTAGCTTCTTTACTGTTTATAGATTTGATACATACTGTTTAATCAATATATGTGACATAGTCAAGTAGTTGTTCAGATAGAGATACTCGAAGAATTTATTTTAAAATACCATCTTTATGTACCTCCCAATAAAACGCGAGTTTTGCACCTGTTCGACGTGCTACAATGTTGTCCATCTAATATTCTTTTAGCGAATAAAATTAAACCTTAGGAATTGAGGGAGAAAGGCGTTTATACTTTGCAAGTTCTAAGACTGCCTGTTAGTCGGTTTGAATGGTTTGATTAAAATGTGGCAGAGAATTTCGAACGATGATACACGTGAAATGAATAAATTAGAGGCCTTCACTTTCTTACTTGACTACGAATGCGAATAGCAACAACAAAATCTATATAGATATTATGAAGAATGAAGGCATATTAAAGAAAAATCTGATAATTTTAATGCTTGCTTCAAAAATAGTCGTGACCTGATTGAGCTATCACAATAATAATGGCTAAATCAATATTGACATTCGAATAATGCAGAACCCACTATAACGACACAATTGTACTGTCAATCAAGAGTTTCGACCACTAAGATAAGATTTAAAGGTGCAATCTTTAATACGATGTTTGTCCGTCAATCACGCTGAAACTACTGGAAAGATTTTCATTAAATTAGGTATATAGGCAGGGTATGGTCTGACTTAGGTGATTGGATACTTTTTATTTCGATTAAATGCTTCCTCAGGATATCGATAACGCGGGCAAAGCTGCTGGTTAAAACTAGTATGTATTAGTATAATACCTATATTTTTTACCACATCAAGTCGGGATAAATCTACGTTTACCTACCCAGAATATGTAAATCAATAGAATGAATTTGCATTATACTATTTTTTAAACTCTCGAAATAAGGGTGTGTCTGCCCACCAAGAAAAGGTTGTTTCCCAAGAGGCAGCGCCTTGACGGCCAGCAATAAATCGGATTAAAGAATACAAGGCTTACTTGTGTATTAAATTAAACCAACAATAATTGTTTGCGGCGCATAAATCACTTGTCTCGCTGCTCCTCCGAAACGCCATAAATTCCCGTGCATCGTAAACTTTAATGATTAAATTACGAGACCCATGACGCGGAAATAACGAAGGCGATCGTGATTGCGATAAATAAATAGGAATGGGCCGTGGAACAATGGAACGGGTCATCGAACCTCAATAACATTTCGGTGAAGGTCCCTAGACTCGAGGTCAAGTTTTTTTGGCATGTGAATGCAATTCGCTAGCGCGTTGAAAGATCAAAAGTAGCTAATTGAAAAGTTTACGCGAATATTTTGACGCTTAGTGTGCCGGGCCAGTAATTCTTGTTCTTATAGATTTGTATGCGTAGTTTTTGTCTGTCTTTAAAATATTTTTAACCAAAACCTCTAAATACACCATCTATCGAATGGAGCAGAACCTCAGTAGTTAATACTCACAGTTGGATTCCGTTAGAAAAGTTTCCGTGCAAGGGGAAGACAAGCATCTTTATTCACTAAAGTAATAAATAATAGATAAATCTATATTGACATTTTAGGATTGCAATGCAGATTAAAGATAAACAAACAAATCGTGCCCACCGCATAATCCTCAAGTCGTATTACACCCTTCCGATTTATTATACAGTTCCAAGTATTACGACCAATGCGTGTTGTCTTCATATTTCACAAGATATGCCCCATTGCCTGCGACAGAGAATAGCCCTTCACGTTTTATTGCCTTCATTATTAAATTCTGTACATTTATTGACTTGTAGGCATCAAAATCCATTACGCTAAAAGACGTGGTGTATCTAAAAAAAAATGAGTTCGCTTAGATTTTCTAGTAATGAGGACTCGGACTGGGTTTATTGAATGAAAATACTGACTCTAATTGGGTTTATGAAATTAAACAATGACTAGGTTCATTATTTTAAATGTTGTGTCAAGACGAGTCTGCTACAGAATTTTGTACAGACGCAGTATTGTTAATTGATTATACATATTAGCATCACGCACGATTGAAAAGCGTTTCCATTTCGCTAAATCACATAACCGTCTTGCAACTGTTACTAAAGATTTAAGTATCATCGTAAATACACTGGTTTTAAATTTAATTTAATGACTTCAGAATTGATTTTATCGAAATCGTCGCCATTTATCGTAACTTTAAGAGTTATTGCTGGGACCAAGTTGCCAGTTTTGTAATCGGTGGAGGTAATAGTATATTAAAAGAGAGCTACTTTTATGCTGTGCACATAAAGTTTTTAGTATTTATGTCATTACATAACGGGAAAATCCAAAAAAAAAAAAAAAAAAACCAGCGGACCCTGGACTCCGAGGCAACGGCCGAGGATGCGACCGGGACAAACGCTAGGATGATGATGATGACATAACGGGAAAATCCGCACGCAGTAGTTAAATCAGTTTATAAATCTAACGATCAATCTAGTGGCGATAGGTATTATAAAACGAGACTTTTTCCATGCATTTTCGTTAGCGATATTTATGCGATTTCAAGTTCAGATCGTCATTTTGTACCTATTTGCAATTCAAAGACAAATGTGAAAAGGACGTAATTAAACTTAATAAGATATTAGAAGCTTTCAGACGTTGTGCTTTTGTCATTTTTCTCTTAACGCGTGATATTTGAGGATAATTGCAAAAGCGAATGAGAAAATGTAGTCGTATCTTTGAGCACAACTTATTTATTTTAAATCTTATTACCGAGGATCGTGACCCACTTACAAGTTCTGGTTGTTTTAAACATAAATTCAGCTTGGCGCCAGCACTTTGCTTCTTGGGTGGTCACCTTTAGAACAGCACTAAACCCACTGTCATGTAAAATATCTCTAGACTATTGACCTTAATTTCAGTATCGACATAAAAGACAAATGAAATTAGATAAGTAATACATTACATTACCCATAATACGACATTGATGTTGAAAATTTTGGGAAGCGTTCAAGTTGCAGACTAATCTGTTTCGTCTACAAAACAAAACATTATTTTTAAAGACTACATACCAATTTACACATCAAACACTTAATCAAGTATGTTCAGTTACACCAATGTTTGCAGCGTATAAAGGTCGAACTTGTGACCAACAGTGTTAACTTAACTTACAGCCATTACACTAATTCGATTGTCAAAAATAAACACTGATATTTCCCGTGTTCGAGTGGTTTTCTTGACTATTTCAAGGGTATTGTTCTCGTATTATTAGCGTTGGATAGCGTCACTCAACCATTACTGCACTACAAAAATAGCACGGCAGAGGTATGTAGGTAGGTATTTGCTACTGGTAATTTGACCGCAACTTCCTGCTCTACGATTGATGTACTTAAGACATGTTGGACAACTGTGAGGTAGCACTGTTATTTTAATTTATTGATATAAAATGTATCTTATCTCGTGCTGGGATCAGATGAATAGGTATGTAGGTATTGATTTTGAATTACAAAAGAAAATAATACTTATAATTTAAATGCAAAAAACAACTTTCTTCTTCTTAAAAATAAAGTTTAACAATTTATTTACAATAATATTTATAAAACCCTGTATTTTTATTTCTTTCAAAAATTGATAAATCTACGGTACTGTTACATTTAATCTAAGATTGTTTCCTTATATTTTGTTCTGATATTTATATAGGTATTAATATTTCGTGCTAAAACACACTATTAAAGTTATCGCAGGAAGGCGATCACTGCATCAATTATTACGACTTAACGAATACAGATTACTTTGTACACGTTAATGATCAAGCCTAGACCAGTCTTGCAGCGCCATCTAGCGCCGCATCGACAAAACCGATAACAATCTAAAATCAACAGTACGAGCAAAATAAATTGGCCAGATTGAATAAGTCTCCAGTAGTGGCTGCAAAGTACTGCATTTATGAACTTAACTAAAAGGTTTATCTGAAATTATATCATACATATCCATCGAATTCCATTGGTAACCGCCGCCAAGAGGTCATTACCTCTTGGAGTACAGAAATAATCCTCATTTGTTAATTCCTAGACCAAAACTGTACCTTTGCGAAAGTATCTGACCGAGCTTAGACTGGTCAAGTTATCTACTGCGTACTCTACACACCGTTGAACACTTACATTAGTGTGCTCGGTCTATTCACTTCTAACCACGCACACAGGCAAACAGACATTGAAAAACAAGCGGCACCCACACTAGCGCGGAGTTACAGCCTCTTACGTGAAGAACGTAAGCGACTGCGGAACTTAAGATGGCTGACATTGGCAATGGCGGGTCGATGACCTGCACGCGCAACCTTCGAAGCTTAGATCTGGCATTAGAGAGGTTGTTATTTTCCGTCATGTTTTTATTTTACAGTGCTGTTCACCCGGCAATTTGGTGTTGAATAATTTGAAATTACTGCCTTTAGACTTAATGTAATAGAAACTAGAGATTTACTAGTGTATTACCAACTGTAATATAATAAAATAAGAAGATTTAGGTGATGCTAAACAGTTTTCTTTTTGTTTATTTAGGTCACGTTTAGCTTAGGATGTTTTTGTTTTTAAGAGTTTCAATTGTTTTTTCCTTTTAATAAAAACTGTAAGCGTAGGTGCATTTTTATGATTGAAAGTTTATTTTGTTGTATTTGCATGTAATGTTTACAAAACAAAATAAGTTATATATGGAATTAAGGAGGTAGGTACCACAATGGCCGTGATAAAGATTATTTCTTAAAGTTTTTACCAAAATGTGTTAGTAGGTACATAGTAAATTTAGTTTAAGTTGTCGACAATTTTGTGCTTTTTCTCCTTGCTTTACTTGAATTGAACATAATATTTTTTTATGCCATCAGCGTTCCCAGTTACGTAATCACCCGTCTAAAGCGTCCCAGCGGTCGTAAAGAGATCCGGATTCCCAACAACATTAGATTGCAGCAAGAAAAGTAATTTAAAAAGCGCAAGAACGAGGTATTGCGGTAGTGGCTCCGCCGCACGGCCGTTTGCGGCGACCGCGGAATGTAGCTCAAACTAACGGTGCGCGCGCGCAGCGAAAAAACTCAAGTTCACTATCACGGAAGATTGCGCGACCGCGGCAGCCATTACCGCGCGGTTACGTTGTCGCCGGCTACTAGGTGTTATGCCGAGCGGTGTAACTACGTGTTACACAAGTTTTAAAGATACTGCTTTATAGTTTTGATAGGGATATTTTGCGATGGTTTTGATGCGTTTATTTCTTAGTCGGCTATGCATGGACTAAAGTGGAAGGGTAATTAAATACTTCTTTTTTAAAGAAATATTATTTATTTTATTAATTTGTGTATTTTTTTGCAGCTTACATTTCGCACGCGCTCCTCTGTGATAATTGAGGGGGTTCTATTTATTAAAGACAGAATCGAATTAAAAAACATATATATTTTACTCATAAATAAATAGACGTGAGACGATTCTAAATATTAAAGACGAGAGATTAATATTTTACGAATGGATATAAAAGACTCCGCTAAAGAAGGAAAAATCTTTTCGATTCCATCTCACCTTTTTATTTAGCAACTACGAATGACGTTAAATTAAAAGCCTACTCTGTAATAACATAGGTTGGTTACTTTAAAGCCGCTCTAAAAATTATCTAATAAACTAATCTCTCCCAGGTTACATTGTTTCATTGAACAATCTTAAAATGCTAATATGGAAGAACATAAAAATCACAATAATTAGTGTTTAATTCGCTTCACATTGACATTACATCTGGTCCCGTGTTGACTGTTAGTTGCTGGAAGCATCCGGTACGATCGGCGTGGATGGAAATGATTGGGAAATATGTCAGGAGTCTTTTGAAGAATGATAGAACCGTAATTTCAAGTCGAAAGATCTGGAAGGCTTTTGTATTGAGTAAAAAATGTTTTCTCTCATTTATTACACTACTAGCGGCCCGCCCCGGCTTCGCCCGTGGTACTTGTCCACTATTTAATGGATGATATTATACATAAAAACCTTCCTCATGAGTTACTCTATCTATTAAAAAAAACCGCATGAAAATCTGTTGCGTAGTTTTAAAGATTTAAGCGTTCATAGGGACATACAACACACATAGGGACAGTAAAAGCGACTTTGTTTTATACTAGGGTCATTTCGCCGGTTTGCGTCCATTTAGTGCAGTTCCCAAGTTTGACGGCGAAAATAAAAATATCCCAGCACTAGTATCTATCTCAAAATTATTTTATGAGTTCATTATATAGTCTATTTTAAGATTAACTTTCAAATTTGCTTAAAACACTTTGTATTTATTTAAAAAAATCAAAAATATCGGAATTTGGCGTTTTACCCAGTTTGCGTCCACAAAATCGAGATTGCGTCCACCCATGGACCAGTTTGCGTCCACCAGCTTAGTAAAGGATAATAGGGGTGATATGAAGAAAAATGAAAAGAAAGATTGTATTCTATCAGTGTCTTTATTTAAGAATAAATATAAATAATTAAAAATCAACATTGTAATCACTTTAAAAATTAATTCGCTACAATTATTGAACTTAAAATAAGATAACTATGTAGTAGGAACCTAACCAGTACTGGCACCTTTAAAGATAAGCATTATGAGTTCTGTTAAGGGGCGGTCCATTTATCATGTGATGTTTTTTGGACCACACGGCCACACCCCTGCCCCTAGGTGAGGTTTAAGAACCCCCCCCCCCACGCTACAACACTAGATGAACATAATTTGATTAAGAATGTCTTCACACCACAGATTTAACGCCGATTTTTGAATAAGTATAGCATACTAGCGGCCGCCCGCGACTCCGTCCGCGTGGATTTCGATTTCCAATATCCTATGTGTGATTCTGATGTATAAGCTTTATTGTGGTAAAGTTTCATTCAAATCCATTAAGTAGTTTTAACGTGAAAGAGTAACAAACATCCATACATCCATACATACAAACTTTCGCCTTCATGATAGTAGTAGGATTTGCCGGAAACAAAATAAACATGATATACATATTACTACGCCCCCTCCCCCTTGTGACATTTCGTGTTTTTTTAAGAACACCCTTACGCGGCAATGGATGACTCCTAATTTTAATCTAAGATCAGTATTGATTAATAATAACGCGCTTCCTGCTTTTCCTTCCTAACACTTTCTTCATGCAGCAGAAGGTATGGTTGCTGGAGTACTGGGATTATCTTTTCCAGCATTGTAAAAAAATACTGGTCAGCTGGTCAGCACCAGGTGGTGTTCAAATTAATCAGTAGTTCCCTTTTGTGTAGTGACTGAAAATGGTTGTAATTAAGACTCTGAGGGTATAAAGATGGTAGCGATACAGTTGGTGCTGATGATGAAGTCAAAGGAATTTTTGGAGTAAGTTCCTTTACGAGAGTTTCTTTTTCATCACTTAATATTGGAGTTTGATGCAGTATCTTCTAATGGTACAATTCTTTTGTCGTCTAAGGACACCATAGAACCAACGTCGCGGTAACTACCCGAAAATCAGAAAGTTGTTAGAGAAGATAAAATAAGATTAAAAGAAATTTTGTCCACTTGTCCTTTAAGAATTTAAGCTTATAAATTATTTTTACAAGAAAGTCAATTGCTTTTAGCAAAAATACATAGTGGACGCAATTTGGTCTATTATGTTTATAGTATGCGTCCACCCGGACGCAAAGTGGAAATTTTGAAAATTTGATGTAGTAATTCGCGTCCACCTTATTTTATTAGTTAAATATAAAAAAAATAAACAAATTCATTATAATTGTTATTCCTTTTTTCATTATAAAAGTTTAGAAACATTTAAGTTTCCCAAAATACATATGAAACAATAAAATACTTACCATCGAACTCGCCGCTGCACACTATTTTTTTTCTTAAAATCCAGCGTTTTCTTACTTTTTGTTGAACAGCAAGGACAAATAATTTTTTCATTTTATTTTGGTTTGACGTACGGACCTTTTGTTTATATGTGCTAGCTTCTTAAACATACAGGTTTAAGTGGTAAAGTTTTTTCGTTTGATTGGTGTAGCAGTTTACTTATTTTCGAGGATTTAAAAATAAAGTGGACGCGAACTGGGCGATGGACGCGAACCGGCGAACTTACCCTATGTAGTGATAACTCAATCTACTGAAATAGACGTAAAAGCCAATGGAGATGATGGCTATTTATATAATGTAAGCATTAACAAATGGCATGTTTTAATATGAAATGTCTTACTGAAAACCAAAAATTCATAAAAAAATATAAATAATTCCAAATAAGTTCAAAAAAAGAATAGTCATCATGGTGACACATTAGTTTCATGATGATTACTCATACGGATGATGACGGAATTCACTTAGAACCGCAATGGAATTACGTCTGGACTTTGTTATTCGCAATTCAAATATACAAAAAGGGCAAAGGTCGGTACATAACTTTTTCATAACATCTTAATACTGAACCCTGTATCATAAGCTCACAACTATCTTGCCTATTTATTACGAGCAATATCATACAATGGCATCGTATTGTGACTGTTATGATGTGGGAACCGCCGCCACAATCGTGGGTAAGCCGCTCGTTCACTCTTAAAATGTTAATTGCCGACGACTTTGTACGCGTTCGCTTATTTTCATGCGAATGGCTGAAGAAAGACCCGTCATCGAGTAATGAATGATGAGCGCGTTGTGAATTATAAAGCAATTTGCGCTTGGAGGTATGGCTGGCTTCATTATAGAATTCCTAGGACAGGATTCAACTTGTTAACTAAATAGCTAAGATTGAAGTTAACTTAAAAAACTAATTATCTGCATCTGAATGAGCAGTGCTTCAATCAAAGCCTCCTATTTTGAAGACGGGTATGCCCACTTAAATCCAAAATTTTCCCATACAATATGTATAATATGAATGTTAGCACGCTGATATACATACATAAATGCTCTTTATATGAAGCCATCCAAACGTAAATAAAAGCTTATGTTGCTAACTTACACATGCACACTAACACAACACACAAGATTAAACTAAACTAAAAAAACTACACTTCACGATCGTGGTTTCGCTCCACTGGTGTCGATCTGCACCAGAATATATTTTGCAATTCTCTATCTACTTTGTATCTCCCTGTCTTGAAATCAAGTAAACATCACTTTGCCATTTGTTATTTCCTACTTCATAATTTCAATATAATACTTCCTTCTAGTATAATTACAGTCAATTATTCATTTCACATCAATGTGGTCTACATAACCGTATAATTTAATTCTATGAATTATGGAAGCTTCATCGGGCATAGCTACTTAGTTTGAATGATACGAGATTTTTAAATTATTGCTGGTATCGTTCTGAATATATTTAAATTAATAACATCCAGAACAGATGCAAAAGACAAAGGGCTATCAACGAAATTAAGTCGTTAAAAGAAAACCAACAAAAATACAGATTGAAAAATCACAAAAAAACACTTTCTAATGTTACAATAATAACTCAATGTGGAGATCTAATCCTGTCCCTTTTAACAAATGACCACTCGCGAACATATGCACCTGTCACTAATCTTCTACCACAAAATAATACTAATCAGATGCCTTGTTTCAAAAGATTCATTACCACTGTCCGATTTTCTGTTGGAATTTCGGGCGACAGCAGTTAAAGTTCAATTGAAAATAGATTTAAAGTCTGTTGATGTAACATTTATTTTCGCGTATCACGCTGGTTAATTCTAATTGACCTATATTTGTAACATATGGGTAAAAGCGGGGCAGGTGATGGTAGGTCAGGAATGGGTTGCTAAGGCCATAATTTAGGACGCTATTATCGAATATTGATTTGCTTTGTTTGGGACGGAGTGATTGCTCGAGGCGAAGGATGCTAATAAGGTGTTCAGTTTCTTTTAGTTTTGCACCTTGTGCTATCAAATCTTATAGAAAAATAAAGTTTATTGAAAACTGAACAGGTGTAGCGGTTTTACTTTTCTTTTAGCTATCCACTTTATTTGCGTTCTAGCCTTTTTTGCAGCGAAGTTGGATAATGTATAAATATTCTAGGTTTATTATCCGAGATGACGGAGGGAAAAACAAAGATGTTGCTTTATTTATAAGGCAATACCTATTACCTGTAACGATCGCAAGTCTAACGTTCAAAGTGGCAAAAAAATCATCCGTGACTTTGAATCGATAGACTATCAAATAATCAGAACGGACTTAATAAACTAATACCCCGAGTTGTTTTGTAACTTAAACACTCTTAGCATATATTTCAATTTTACATTTTGATTTTACATTCAGCAATTTCACAAAAAAGGGTTTCTTAGTAAAAATGTGGTTCTAATATAGATAAGCATCGCAGCACTTCTAATAGTGTTCTCACACATGTTAGGCCATACATTTGTATTAAAAGGCATTCAACCCTGGATCTATTAGAATAGATAAAGCTAGCTCTACCGCGATTGACATCACTTTGGTAGCTTTTATCTTTCCCTTCTGTTCACTCGCTTTACCTCCGACCTTTCGAGAATACTGCCTGGTCTAGTACATTCCTTCATCTCTGGCAAACGCATCTGCGGCTCGTAGGAAACGCGATGGTTGCGACGCCACACCTGCGGCGCTCTCCCACGCCGGCACAATAGAGTATATCACATAAGAACTCTAGTAATAAAGCTATGCCTTGCTGTGGTACTTGCGGTATCAAAGGGTATCATGAAGTGAGTGATGGTGAATGTTATGTGTCTGGAAGCAAAATGTTGTCTGTCTAGTTCATTGAAAATTTATAAATTGATTTACACTGAACTGAATGAATAAAATAACTGATAGGATTGTAATTTGATTTTAATAAAAAAAACATATCAATTCGCGAAGATTGTTGTGAAAAATATAACTTTTTTTGTCTTTGAGGTTAAACGTATTTATTTAGAACCAAATTTCAAATAATTACAATAAGATTGTACTCGTTGCTTGCTGACTTAGTGTAAACCAGTTCGTTAGCTTGTCTTTCATGCAAAATGTTTAATTCTCTGATGATAAAAATAAGAATCTCTGACGCTAACAAGGAGACTGATAGGACCCATACAACCTGTCCATAAATATGTACTTTTAAATTAACTTATGTTTACTGTTGGAGCCCTAGTTTATAATAATACAACAGCAGCTATTATGGAAATTAAAACGAATTTGATGGTAATTTTATCGTCCGTCAAACAAAAAAATATATCAATTTACGTGATCCTGATTTCCCACGATCCGATAGCAGCTTTCACTAGTTTTTTCTTCTTCATACGTTGATCATACTTTTTTGCTATTGACGTGTTGGTGAATAAAGTAAAAAATCCCTTTCGATTTCCGCTTAGGCGCCATCTGCCGGGCTTTTTGTCTTGTGGTTTGTTTAGATTAGTTTTTTGGAACTCCTATGGGTCGAGATTTCACCGGAAGTCCTCCAGGGATATCAATGAACGACATATTACATTTAATTTTATGCATTTTATTGTTGTTGATGTTGCCGTCACAGATTGTGGGTTGGGCGATTAAAAGTTAGTGATGGTCAGATACAGAAAAGGATTAAGGATACGTTTTTGTCTACTTTAAAATGATGATTAAATTATTGGTTACGTCTTTTGTGTCTTTTTAAGGTATGTAATGTTTGAGCTTGTGTTCATTTTTAAAATACGCGTGTTGTGAACTTAATCGTAATGTCGCAGCCCCTTTGATAGTGTTGTCATATTTATCTTATCTTATGTATTGAATGAAGGCTGCTGAGGTTAATCTGTCAGGATATTGAAGTTATACTAATTGAATAAATCGATTCCTATTTTTTCTCATTACCTAACAAATAAGCAAAGTAGGAAGTATAATAAATCCTAAATCTTTTTTATAACTGAATTAAAACCAAGCCGTAAATTACTACCGTTTTGTTCTTTTTATCGCGAAACACGTGACTCGCGGCCGATCGAATTGCGAAATAAATTATGTTTATACGCATACAAGTAATATTTAGTTAGGTTATTATACCATTTATATGGTGCGATTTCGTTATGCTTCATAGCCCGTAAGTTATAAAATGGCATGGCTAGTAAAATATTCCTTTGTTTGAGCACTTAACACTTGCTATCAATATATTTATATATCAGGAACTGTAATTGGTATTGCGGATAAATTCACATCGTTACTTGGGTCTAATCTCGAATGATTTAAGAAAGTTCCTACCATAAGAATCAACAAGAGGATTCGCCGAATAATTATATCTATTACCTATTGGAAACACCGCGTTAGTCTATGTATATATTTTTATGTCAAGCCACCAAACTGTGTTACATTTATTCGCTAAAACTGAGATACATTTTGCCCATCTCGAGAATAAAGCTACAACTTGAACTTTACTTTACATGGAGTCGTATTTATTTAATGTTATCAAGAATCAGTTCAGTAGCTTTAGCGTGATTGACGGACAAACATCCGAACAAACAAACTTTCACATTTATAAAATCTTATATATTAGGACGTATGATTTACACTTAGTAGGTACCTATAGGTAGGTGTCAGAACCAAGTTTCCTTTATAAAACAATGTAAATATACGAATTTTCTAATGTAAAACAATTAACTGACGGCTTCAAAGTTATCAATTGTAACGGACAAATCTCTTTTGTGATAAACTCTAAGCATGTGGAAAAAACACAGCCTTTCATTGTACCATTCTCTGTTTGAACTAAAGCTTATCTATTTGAACATAGACACATTTACCGATTCCAAAACCGTATTATCGTACAATGGATGACCCATTTAAAGAGGACCGAAGAAAGTTATACGATTGAATTGTAATGCCTTTGCGTAAGCAGGTAAATATTTAGACAAAGGACAACTTCAAAGGACCCGCCATCCTTTCAACTTTCTTTCGGAATCTCCCTTTGAGATAGATAAAACAATCACATAACCGTCAGGACGTTATCGGAATTTCACAAAGTTGCCATTGATGATAAATGTTATTGCTCCTGTAATTTAAGGACAATACAGTTATTTTTGTTTGACAGTGGCCTTTTTCTAGAGTGTGAGTCATTTTTAGTGCACCTATAACATCATTTCTGTTTCATAATTTAAGAGAGGTAAAGCTAAGTGGAACTTCCACTCTAATGAGCTGCTCCTCTGGGGAAGTACCTCCGCCAAGAAGATCACATTGAAGTAGCATTTCGTAACTGTTGTGCCATGATTTTGCTGGTGAGTAAGGTCGCTAGAGCTCCGTTCTAGAAGTTGTGAGGTCTTAAAGGCAGGCACACATCTGTGACCCTTGTGCAGTTGTTGATGTCCATGGGCAGCGGTGATCACTTGCCATGAGGTGACTCTCTTGTTCATTTGCCTCACTGTAACATAAAAAAAAAACAAATTTATTCAGTATCCACTTTAATGTATAGTCATATTGATGTATTTACCTAATTACATAATATGTACAGAACATCGAGCTCATTCTCACGTCATCACAATTCTTTTTAATAGCTCACAAAAATCACGTTAAGAAAAAGATACCGTAAAAAACGTATGAGAAATCTGTACCGAATTTGATTGATGCGAATTCATGATTCGCAAAAATCTCACAAGTGTCATGTACGCCGGATGTAATGTGTAACATTAACCCTTGTACAAAAACTCGCACTTTACCCCAAAATCGATGTTTCCTAAAAACCCGCTTATGACTATGAGGACCCTTGTTTCCTGTCCTATTCATTATTTTGATTAAGGGTATCCACATTTTAAAATTATCGTGGGATAAAAATAATCATGTATTAAGAGAGTTGCTCAGTTAGTTTCAGTTTTAATTAATCAGTGGTTATGGGTATTATATTAGCCATAGATATCAAAATCTAAAATTGCAAACAGAAATAGTATTTGCGTCTTACTGGATACTCAAATAAAATAAAACATGGTGATAGTTAGTAAAGTTATCTACTACAATATTTAATTTAATTAAAACCTTACCATATGAGACAAGCAATTATGAAATCATTTATTGGATCATGAGTTAAGATCTAATACTTTGTCTATTCAAAAACGCGATATACAAATACAACGTAGGAGTCACCCTACACATGTGGATTTAGAAAAAAAACCTCAGCACGACTAGGAGCGCATCTGCCAAGGTTCCCACGGCGGAAGGATTGCCCGCGGATACCTGTCGCAGCCTTATACCATTATACCGAGCCGTTCGCTATCGATTGATGTATTGTCTTACGTACTAAAGGTTGAAAGTCTTGGGTTCAAGATAGACGGACGAAAATTGTGCCGTGATTTTTGGTCGGAAGTTCGGTAAATAAAGTTGTGCCGATATGGTTAAAAGTTGTTTCAATGACAGAAAGAAGGTGTAAGAAGTTTAAAATCTTATGATTAAACCTCCTTGGTATGAGGTTTTGCCCAGAAACTCGGTTAAAGTAAGGGAACTGAAACCGTGCGTGTAAAAGTTACAAGTTGTTTTAATGATATGACGGCAGATAATTCCAGCTGAAAAAGACATCAACGCTTCAAGCCGTTAACTCCTCCCCGAATTTCGTTTAGTACTACATTAGTTACTTGCATTACTTTAATCTCTGAATCTAAGCTTTGCTTATTTTTGTATTTTATTTACGCAACTTCTTCTATTAATAATTTTAGCAAATAAAAGATGAATGATGAAGAAAATAGCAAATGAAAATGTACAATTTAAAACCTAACATTCGACATTTTTACGGAAAGACAATTTTGTTATGCGTTAACCCAAAAATTGCTCATGAAAGTATTGAATCCAAAGATATTGGTCAACTTTTTTATACCAACCAGCTACATTGTCGTTCAACGTATAAAGCATTGAAATATGAAATTATCCCTTTCTTCGATAAACGGTCAGCACTAACAATTACCTCGTTTATATGCGAAGCTTATTTCAAATGGTCCATCTGTCTTTTAAATACCGGAAGGCACGAAGATGCGCATTAAAATTACTCTTATTATAGTAAACACTGGCTGTGTCTGCGGTACGAGTCAAATCAAGTGCAGTGTTCGGCAAATGTTTTGCTGGTACACTGTGATTTTGGTAGGGTTACTATCAAGTAAGTGATGCTTAAAGAATATTATTTCTACAAGTAGACTAAGAGATTAAGTTTCTTTTAATATCTGTCAGATAATCTTCTTAAAAACTAAGTCTGATAGTGCTTTAAATGTCCCTTAAAATTAAAAGAAACAAAAAATGAGCAAAAACACATACCTTAAAATTGTGTCAGTTACTCTATTTGTAATTAATAATTTTACCTTCATCTTGTTCAAAATCAAAATGAATATGGACAGGCTGAACATTTCAGTTGTTTCACTGACTGTTGATCTCATCACAGTTAGTTAAAAAATACTCTGTTATTTTCTACTTTATATGAAGCAACCTTAGGCAAATCTTTTTAAGCAAGAAACCGCAGCGCACACCGAAATAATCAGAATCTCAAGCATTATGGCATTATGCGCAACTTAGATTGAAACTGAACCAGTGCTTTCTCCGAAGCAATTAGGGTTGCGTTTATGACGTCACATGCGCGACATCTGTCGCTGTTGTGGAAGATCGCTGATTGTTAGCGATGGTTGTCGCTTACGCAAATGGCCGCACATTGTTGCGACCGCAGCCACAGCTTGCATTGGTTTGGTGCAATTGCGTTTAGTTAGGGTTCCGTTTGCAATTTTTAATTTAAACTAATACTTTTTGTTAAAAACCTAATAGAAGCGCTTTTGGCTCTAACAATAAGGATGGTATAAAATCTAAAAAACTTCGTCTGGCGTGCTGTTTTCTGTACCTCACTGTACTTTTTGGAGGTGTTACTTAATAATGTTTTATTTGGCAAATATAACTTTTGTGATCACGTCCGACCAAGTCAAGCAAACATATCGAGTTTATTTAAAAATTGTTAGAATGAATTTTAGGATATAAACATAAAAAAACACAATTTAACAACATTAAAATTACAATAAAATAAAATTAAAATGACAATTAACTACATTAATCAGTAAGGTTTATTTTTAATCAATGCGTTTTTCAAAATCGTAAAGCTACGGAACCCTTCAACTCCCAAAATCAAACTTCACTCAACGGGAAGTATTTGTTATGTCCGCACGCATTCAAAGTAATATCTGCAACAAGGTGCAACCCATTATGAATAATCGCCTAATGCGTGACACTCTCAAAGATGTTTTCGCAACTGACGCAAACACATTGCGTGGCACAGACTTCACGAACACAAGGTGTAAGATATGACCAATAGTGTGATCGATCACCATTATGCATGTTATTACAAAGGTAAAAGCTGCGGAGACAGTATCCACCTTTCCTGTAAAGATGTGCATACAGAATTGCCTATTATTAATGTTAAAAGCGAATCTCTTTTGATAATCTTTACTGTAATGTAATGATACACCTTTTACGCATAACATAATATTTTTGTAAATTCGATGACAAAAAGCACGCGCCATCTGATTATATGTGGCCATTGCGGACTACTTAGTTTATTGAAGTGCATTTCCCTGGAACGTTTTGAGAGATTAATAAAGGCTCTTTTTGATTAAGGAGCCTCAAACTAAGAATGCTAGTTGTCGTTTTTAATCAGAAAAACAGCTTAACTAAAATTATATTGTTAGTATAACTGTATGTAGGTACATAGTTGTTACATAGTATCTACTACATGCCGAGGGGTTGTGGAGGAATTAGGCATAGGACAACATACTACATAACATTATAAGCATACCTGTCCACTCTACCTCTAAAGAAAAATCTTATACATCAGAAACAACACTTAATCGTATCTTAGAATCACTACATAATCATGTAGAATCACCTCATCATTGTCGGAACGAACGCCAGGTACAAAATGAAGATGGCTCTGTAAATATTCTATTAGCTGCAATCAATCACGGCGCGAGTTGAAAGACCGTTTGTTTGAGCGGCCTTAATTAACAGACAAACAGACAGACACGCAATCCGTCGTTCTCTTTGATCGTTAGCGATTGACAGCAATTGACAGGTTGTAGTGGCACTGATGGTTTGTTTAAAATGGCGGTATTTGTAGAACATAGGGCTTGGGTGATCTATTTGAATGGGTGTGGTGGAATCTGAATTACTATTATGTATTACTATACGTTAAAATTATGAATATTAATATATTATTAGAAATTAATACTCAAAAACTACCCGTTTGGACCGTTTGAATCTTTAACGAATGAACTTTTGTTCAAATATGAGAAACATAAAAAAAATTGGTTTCCTTAGAATCCTTGTTCAGACCACAACTAAAATGAATGCTGTGATGTTGATAGACTTTTCCCAAAAATAATGACCATTTCATCGCTACGCCAGTAGAGTGGGTTGACTGACCTTTCATGTCCTCTACAAGACAAGAGTACAAGAGCTATGAGCCTTAGAAGGCCCCTCTGAAGCTCGCAGTTTACTTTGATACTTTAATGTTATTTTACAAGCACACATTTGGAGCACATTGAATTAATGTCATTGCAACATTTAGGCAATTAGCACTTCTTGACTACTTTGAGAGTTTACTTGCTATATTGTTACAAATTGCAATATCAGCTAATCGATTTATTTGATCAGTTCTTAAATAACAAAGGTTTGAACAGTTTGTAATTTGTAAGTCCTTCATGTATTAGCTGAAATCGATAAAAGTGCCTATTATGAAATTTAATCTTTAAAAACGTAATATATTTTAAAATTAAATTATTAATGGATATAGTAAACGATTTCAAATAGGCCACTTCTCAGTAATAATGCGAATAGTTGTCTGCAGTCAACTAGAATGGCGTGGTCATTGAACGAAGCTTATTAAAATGCCATCAAACTCAATCATGCTTACGTGAATGACTTTAATTTCACAATAACGTTTTGCACAATAATATCTTTAAATACATGTAATAACTTGATTTTCGATGACTTTTATGCTGACTCATTCAAACCTTTCAGTAAGCATTACATGAGCAATAAGTCATCTGGTCTTGTGCACGCCATTCTATGAGAATAATTTAATGTGTTTTCCCATCTCATAGTAGGTATTTTAATTTGATGCTTCGTATTTTGAAATAGCAGACGAATATTTTGGGGCAACGACCTCAAATTAGAGTCATTCGAATGCTAATGCTATGCCAGATCGAATGTAAATGCATCGCTTGTGTGTGTTTATAAAAATTAAAACAAATGACTCAAACATTAATGTGTACCTACATATACTACTACCTATGTTAGAAACTATAATTAGCAAATCAGGGAGGTTGCAGAATTTGATATGGTAACTATATTATGCTAATTATATTTGCTGATAAAATCATACGTCGCATATTCTTTAAATTCAGTTCCATACACAGTTGTTAATAGTACACACTTTATGGTTACACAATAGTATACACATTCGGGATCAAATTGTGTACATGATAAATTAAATTTAGAAAAGCACTGCCTTTTAAAATTCTCAGAAGATAAAAGCTTATTTAATTATTACTTCCCGGTGTGCGGGAATCTCTTTGAATAAATAACCGGCGTCTTCACTACAACATCCGTTATAATGATGTTTCTTACATAACCTTACGATTAAATTGATTCAACAACATCCATAAAAGCCTACTCAGAATCTGTTATTCAATGTTGAAATAATCCCACATACATTTAGATAGATGCTTGATATTTCTTATGCTTTATGTGTTAAGAACTGGAATAACACGAAGTACATCCGTTCCGTCATTTTAAACATGATTCACAGGAAACGGCGGGGAAGGTTAGAACTGACAGTAATTAAGTTTTTTTTAGTTTATAACACTAGTTTTGCTTTAAATCTAGAGACTATAACATTCATTTGACGAGCCGCTTGGTGTTGTGGTCGAAAAGTTGTTAGAAAAAGTGGTCGCGGGTTCGATCCCCTCACAAGATTGGCGTGAACGAACATATCTATTTGTCCTGGTCTGGGTATTTATATGTATCTTTTTAAGTTTATTTGTAATACCACTGATGGCTGCAACAAACTATGTTTAAGCTACTTATTACGGAGACAGATCAATGTATGTGATTGTGACGTGCCAGAAATGGTAACGTCGCAAATAAATAAACAATATATACAGATTGTATACGTAAATAAATAATATGAAAACAAACAGATGATATTTCTTTGACAGATGACTGATGACAGTTCATAGGATAATGAGACTGGTCCGAATTTAAGTAAATGTTCCAATTAACTGATTACTTAGATGATTTTAATGAACATCAAAAGTAATTAAAATACATAAAACTATGTGTTATGTCAGAAACAGAATAAATATTATTTTAATTAAATATTTATGTTCCAAGAACATTCTAAACTGAAAAGAAGAAATTAATTCTATGTTCAAATTCATATACTAGAGTTCGGACAATTGGTCCGAAGGTGCTTGCGACGAAAGAAGAAGACAGCTATATAAAGGCATCCCTTTTGTGTCGTATAGGCTACTTGCACGTTATAGAGGCGTCGAGAGCGTTGCAGAGGCTGCTTGCACGTTACAAAGGCGTGGATAGCGTTATTGAGGCTTGGATCGCGTTACAGAGGCTGCTTGCACGTTACAAAGGCGTGGATAGCGTTATTGAGGCTTGGATCGCGTTACAGAGGCTGCTTGCACGTTACAAAGGCGTGGATCGCGTTATTGAGGCTTGGATCGCGTTACAGAGGCTGCTTGCACGTTACAAAGGCGTGGATAGCGTTATTGAGGCTTGGATCGCGTTACAGAGGCTGCTTGCACGTTACAAAGGCGTGGATCGCGTTATTGAGGCTTGGATCGCGTTACAGAGGCTGCTTGCACGTTACAAAGGCGTGGATAGCGTTATTGAGGCTTGGATCGCGTTACAGAGGCTGCTTGCACGTTACAAAGGCGTGGATCGCGTTATTGAGGCTTGGATCGCGTTACAGAGGCTGCTTGCACGTTACAAAGGCGTGGATAGCGTTATTGAGGCTTGGATCGCGTTACAGAGGCTGCTTGCACGTTACAAAGGCGTGGATAGCGTTATTGAGGCTTGGATCGCGTTACAGAGGCTGTTTGCACGTTACAAAGGCGTGGATAGCGTTATTGAGGCTTGGATCGCGTTACAGAGGCTGCTTGCACGTTACAAAGGCGTGGATCGCGTTATTGAGGCTTGGATCGCGTTACAGAGGCTGCTTGCACGTTACAAAGGCGAGTATAGCGTTATTGAGGCTTGGATCGCATTACAGAGGCTGCTTGCACGTTACAAAGGCTTGGATCGCGTTATAGAGGCTTCCATCACGTTGCAGAGGCTACTAGCGCGTTACAGAGGCGTGGTTGGCGTTATAACAGTGATTATCACGTTGGATCGCGTTATAGAGGCTTCCATCACGTTGCAGAGGCTACTAGCGTGTTACAGAGGCGTGGTTGGCGTTATAACAGTGATTATCACGTTGGATCGCGTTATAGAGGCTTCCATCACGTTGCAGAGGCTGCTAGCGCGTTACAGAGGCGTGGTTGGCGTTATAACAGTGATTATCACGTTGGATCGCGTTATAGAGGCTCCCATCGCGTTGCAGAGGCTGCTAGCGCGTTACAGAGGCGTAGATGGCGTTATAGAGGCTTCGATCTCGTTATAGCAGCGATTATCACGTTATATCGCATGAAGAAAGAAACCATATATAAAGGAGAGGAATCTCAGTCTAGGGACAGTCATTTTCATACAGGGTTCGGGAGCAGTCATGCTCGCTCGTTATAGTGAGAATACCGCGAATCGGGAGTGTTACGAGAGCAGTCTTGCTGAGGTAGAGTCTAGAATCAGACCTATTGCCGTCGGTTAATCTAGAATCAGTGTTTACTTACTAAACCTGTTGGAAGTTAGCATAGAGTCAGTGTTGTGTGGCTAAAAAGTGGTTGGAGTACAGCTGAACCTTCGAGAAGTAAGCTGGTTCGCTGAGCTGAGGAACGAGAATGGCGTTAAAGCTAAGTGGTTATCAAGCTAGAAAGTCTAGTTTGATTTGTATTAAAACTTTTGATGCTAGTTGAGTGTCCTAACCAATGTTTCATTACTAGAAGACATATTTGTATTGGTTTGGTTGATTTGAACCATTTTAAGTGAATTTGCTTTAAAGAGTTATTCCTAGAGGGAATAGGTTTGTTGGTCTGTTGGTTGGCTTGTGTAATGCAAAGCGGCATGAATCTCTTCTGTCTGCCTGACGGAGCAGGAGGATTCTTTGGCCATACTAACTTACTCAGCATACCAGTTTATTGTAATATAAACTTTGTCTTATTCTAGATCGGAATAAGTTATCTATAGAATGTGGTTCAGTTGACGAATCTTTACAACTATACATAATTATTTTGTTATGTCTACAATAACTTTATTACCAGCTACCATTTATACCTATTGTTGTTTCCCAATTAACTCATATATGCTAGAGTGATCAACTCTTGAGCACAAGATTGTACTCTATTGAGATTTGAGTGTGGGCTGGACACACATAGAGTCACGGGTTGCATCCTCTTACTGTATATATGACATTTGCATTGTGTCGTGCGTGCGGTGGGAAGCCGACCAAGTCCTTGGACGAGGCCACAGGATGAGTTCGGAGCGTCGGAGGCTCATCCCCCTCCTTTAAGGAGGGCCGCAATTCATTATGTCCTCTTTCATAAAATAAACATATAAATATCTATTCAATTTTTCTCCATGTGTTATAATAGTTAAGTTTTAGGTTCTTCAGTTTATGATTTAGGTACTCATCATTAACTAAATAAGATTTATGTATGAAAGATTGTATGCTAATATCATCATTAATCAAATACTTACTTCAATATACCATAACTATTTTCCAATTCCTAAAAGAAACTGAGTTACTATAGGAACAACGAAGGGTAACTAGACGATCATGTGCCAAAGTAGGATTAAATCACGAGCCAATAATTATTATCGTTATTTTATACATAACAGCTTAGGTATCCTAGTTAGGTCTAGATAGGTTAAGGCATTTAGGTAATTTTAGGTCTCAATTAGCATCAGGTTAGTAGATTCGAGGGTAGGGTTAGGGGCTTTCGTGGGGGGGCGGTACAATTTGGTGTGGCCGATGACACAGGATAGTATAGATATGTAAATTAAATAAGATAAGTAGGTAAATTATAACATAGGACTATATTTAAGGTATTTATTTATTTATTGCTTTATGTAGTGGCTATATGCAAATATAGCCACATGATGTTGTGAGATTTTATTTTAATTTAACAATCCTTCCACCCTCGACTTTGTATTAAAAGCGTTGCTCGGCAACCGTCATTGTCACGGGTATGAGACAGTTATTAAGACTTTAACGTTAGCATTCTGATATAACCCCGGGTAATAAGGATGTTGACACATATCACAATTATTTTAAAACACTTTTCTACAAAAAGAAGACGCATTTTAGTAGTTAATAAATTGGTTTATTTTCGTGTAGGTAAAGATTTTTAATAGGTTAAAAGTAGATACTAAATCACTCAGTTGACTATAAAAATAATGACGTCATAGTTCAAACTTCATAGTTCGGAATCGTTTTGACAGTTTATAAAAACCGTCAAATGACTGGTAGTGTCAACATCCCTATAGGTACCGTGCAGAAACTATAGTGGGCGCTAAAGTACCGATTTTTTTCTGTGGTTTGACAGTAAAATTTGACATTTAGCGTAAAAGTTTAGAATATGAGTAAGCACCCGCACGTCTACTCACTAGATGGCAGAATAAGGCAACGTGTTTTCCGTGGTTTGACAGTAGAATTACCGACATTGAGATTAAAAGTTTTGAATATGAGTCATGAGATGGCAGAGTCGTCGCTACGCACGGTGCCTATTGAACATCTTAAAACGATAGTTCTAATACACAAAATGATACATGCAATTGTATTAAAGAAGGTGCATAATCATTTTCAACCCCAAAATAACCCCGAAGGATTGATTTTATAATATCCCATCCAAGTGCTAGTAAGAACGATGATATTGGTCAACTAATAGAAAAGTTACACTTTGAAAATATTATTATTACCCACACGTTATTTAACAATAAATACCTATGAATAATACTGGCCTACTCGAGTTATTAAAATAATCGTCAATAAACGGTGAACTTTAAACTTAAATTGCAGTTAAACCGCATAAAACGGCTACTATATAATTATTGGTAGGTAGTTAACCCTTGAAATTATGAAATAAAAACGTACTTATTTTTAGAAAAGCAAGCGTATTAAAAGTTCAATGGAAGTTAAATTAATTTTATTTAATGTAAAATTTCTTCAGAAGTACCTTCCTCTTTTTTATAATAACGCGAAGGGCTGTGTGTGTCACGGGTTTTTCTTAACGTACTTTTTTTTGCATCGAAACGAATTTATAGACCATCCAAGCGATCTAAGGCTAACGACCTTTACAATTAAATCAGGCAATCTTACTACATTAATAATATAAATTAGGTGATTTAATATACATACTGAATTAAAAATTGGTATTTCACATTCGCCACAGTCATTGGGTTTGTAAATGAGTCGTTAAGTAGTTCAGAGGACGCGGCCGTTTCCACTTATTGCTGAGGTAGTCCACTTTGCTCACCCAATTTAAGAGCACCCGCAACTTGAGCACCTGGGCAAGTCCCTTCTGAGCACCTATTTAATATTATTGTTTTGTCCAAAATATCAAGCAGGCCAGCCAAACATATCAATCGGTGCAGACAGTGGAATTAGAGGGTCTTACCCCTGATGTCGCGGATGTGTACATAAGCGGCGGTGATTGCTTCCTACCAGGTGACCGGTTGGCTCGTCATAAAAAAACTAGGACAGGTACCTAATTTGTAGGTGCTTTAAAATTGGGTGCTCAAAGTGGACTATCATTTATTGCTGACCCACTCCCAGAGTGTTGACCTTGCCTTGGTTAGTGAAGCCACTCATAACTTTTTGTTATTTCTGCCTCGGGGAAAATACGTCACTAGAGAAAATACTTTTTATAAATTTCGTTGAATGCACGAGAGTTTTGGGGAGAATGTCATAAGGAATTTCACCGGAAATTTCTTCCGACCCTCTAGAATGTTCGAGAAATTTGTTGCAGTAAATGAACAGTCAGATAGTTGGAAAAGAAAAAAGAGCTTACAAATATGGGTTTAATCTCGTATTTAACTAATACGGAACCCATTTGCTAATAAATGTTTATATTTCTTTTTATAATTGTAATTCTTGCTCCGGAATGTGATTAACAATTTATGAGTTAGAGAAAAATTCAAGTTTCAACCCATGGCTAATATGTTAAAATAAGTGCTTGCTATGTTAAAACAAATGATAATATGCCTAAGCTTAAATCTCGCAAATGTCAAAATTCAGGCAACCTTCAAAACTCATAATACGTGTAATTAATCAAGCAGTTCTGCCGAATATTTCCAACTACAACAAAAAACAAACATGTAGCCAAATTGTTTAAGAACTTCTCGTACCAATTTATCTCCAACATCTAACCAGCGATTGTATTTTTTTCTGGAGCTTGTTCTAATAGACCTCTCTTTTATGTGTAATTACGTTTTTGTATTCTCATTGCACAGAAATTTATTGTTGTGTTCAGCCTGGTCAATGAGCATGCCTCCACGGTAGGGCCTCTGTGGCCTACATCTGGAGTATTGACCTCGCACACTCCGGCTAAATTGCTTGATCATGG
Organism: Nomophila noctuella; assembly: GCA_958496325.1. NCBI lineage: Eukaryota > Metazoa > Arthropoda > Insecta > Lepidoptera > Crambidae > Nomophila > Nomophila noctuella. Next base: position 8,106,327 of record OY292486.1, on the reverse strand, counting down.
TTCGTACCTTTGCATTTCGGAGGTTTTGTTTTGGACCTACTTTAGGAGTTTCGGACGGAGAACAACTAAAAATGTTAAGTCTTTTTAGAACGAAAGGAATCAGATCAATTTTTATTGGATGTATATTAAACATATTCAAAGGAACCATACCATTCATTGCCCTATCTAGGCGCCTAATAAGTTAATTTGTTCTGGGGATTGACCCAGGAGTTTTAAGATATTAAAACTGCTTCAAAATTTGACATTGCTGATGCTTGCTTTGTATGTCGTTATATCATTAATTTCACTTTGTATTGCATTGCAATACATACAAACATTAAATAAATATCGCTGGACTCAGCTATGTGATGTTTGTAGGGACTGAAATACGTCCTTAATATCGCCAATCAATCAATGACCTACACCACCAAACGAGAGATAAAAACCATCAATACACTGACACAAAAATGTTTTAGTTGTAGTTCTTCAACCGAGCACAGTTCAAATAACTATATAGTGGGATGTCACGGCAAGTTTGTCGCCCGACGAATTTAGCACATCTGACGTCGTGACGCTCGGGTCGAAGACATTTGTCGCTTAACTTTCTCATTAGAGCGTTACATTTTCCGTCCCGAAGTGATCTATGTGTGCTTGCTCCAAAATTAGATATTCATCTGTTTGTTTACTCCAAGTCGCCTTCCGGTCTGACGTTTCATTACAGAACATAATCAATAAATCAGTAGCTGCAAGAATTTGTGAGATGGCATCAGCTATAACTACGTGGGTGGGAAAGTGGATATGAGAAGTATTATTAAAACGACTTACGTATAATGTCTGAGTCATAAGCATAGCAGTCAAGCATAAGGCCCAAAGCACGATGATTGTATAAATGTATAAGCAAAACGTGGCTCTTTTTGAGTTTAGTTTTGTTAAATGAAATTACTCAACAGAAGGACTAAAAGTTTTAATCTGTACTCCTTTATAATAATGACAATATACTTTGCAAAACTGATACCTAACCATCACATTTGATAGATAAGCAAGATCACAAGGATCGCAAACTTCGAAGATCTGTCAATTCTAGCAGAAAACCAATAATTTAGACCATGATTTCCCTGAACATTACGTTGCCTGGACTCGGTTTATTGCAAGATGGAAGCCATAATAACAAGTTATGTCAGATGCATACAATAGAAGAGGAATCGAGCTTGCCCAGAACAGGTTGTTGATCGGTCAACACTTGAAAATCTTAGAAAACACAACTTTGCAACTAGTCAACTTTGTAGGAAGACGCTGATAGACAGAGGCGGCCTTACCCATTGCGAGGCCCCGGGCGACAGGTCTTTGCGAGGCCCTTTGCCCTACGGAAAATCTACTTATGTGATGTGAAAGTTGGTCTGGTTGTTTGATAGGTATTCATTATGTTATTATATTATTATATAAAGGTACTCTTTTGAGATCACGGGTCCACAGGAACCCAGTCCTTTGAAGCATGCGTGCTTTTTTTGTACTATTTGATCTAATGCGATTGGTAGGTCTGCCAGGTTCTATCCCTGACCAAATACAGATCAAGTCAAAGACAGAACCTGGCAAATGTAAGGACTATTACAAAATAAAAGGAAACAAAATCTAGGGCTATTGTGAACAGTTTGATGGTTTGGTTAACTGGGCTATGGGTTGAGACAACGGACGTATGCAATGCAAAATGTCTCAATGTTTTACTCCTTGAGACGGAAACTCGCCTCCCACTAGACGAAACCCCCAAAAAACCTACCACTCTAAGCGGCCACTACACCGGCATGGTTGGCTAAGGGTGCCGAGAGGTGTGCACCGGTTTCTGTATCGCGTTAAGTCTGTCAGCCGTTCCCCGCTATTTCGCAGATTGAGCACTTCCACGAAGATTAATTTATTAAGAAAAAGGATTAGGGAAGAGCTATAACTCTTGCGCTCCTCTCTGGCCAGCTATTTAAGCAAGCCAGAGGTGAGGGAGAAGATGGGTAAAGTACAAGCTGCCCTGCGGAGACTGACTGCATTGATGAAAGTTGTAATAAAACCAGCGCCGTAGTGCCACGTTGTGGTAATGCGGCATAATGCTGAGTGATTACCTATTTGGCACACTATTTGTTAATATTTGTAATATTAATTTTATTGTTTAATTTTAATTTTAATTCTTCTAGTTTCTAAGTCCAGTAATATTTTGTGTTTTATCTTAATTTTATTTTTAAAACGTGTAACTTATAAAATGTAATCTTGTGTGCTAATTAAATCATTTCACTTTCACTTTCACTTAATTCCTCAAGGAGGAGCTCCAACTACCAACAACGGACGATGGGTTCATCAAAACCCATTTATGTAGGAAAATTGGGATTCACGTTGCAGCATGTGTGGGGCCAAAGGCCCAAAGCCAACAGCGCAGAGGCTTTTTGGTACCATTTGATCTAAATTGAAATGAGTAGGTACATCTACCAGGTACTACCTCTGAAAAAATACAGATCTATTCAAAGACAGCACCTTCGCAGGGGAAATGCTACCTGAAGACAGCACCTGGCAAATGTAAAAACTGTTTCCAAATTAAAAGAAAAAAATATTCCAGGTCTATTGTGTGTAGTTTGATGGTTTGGTCAACTGGGCTATTGGATGAGACAACGGACGTCTGCCAGCCAAAATGTATCAAGTTTTCTCACTCCACGCGGCCACTAGGATCGCGGGCAGCAAGGGAGCAACACCGGCGTGATTGGCTAAGAGTGCCGTGAGGTGTGCACCTGTTTTTGATATCGCGTTCTCCGCTATTACCTACGCAGATTGAGCACTTCCACCCACCAAGCATATAGCTCTTGCGCTTCACTCTGGAGGGCCAATTAAGGCAAGCCAGAGGAGGGGGAGGAGATGGTAAAGTTCCCCCGGGAGGTCTCGGGTCCGTGGTGCCCCCACACACCAACAACTTGCCCCAAGCTGCCCTTGACTGATTGCATTGATGAAAGTTGTAATTCCTCAAGGAGGAGCTCTAACTTCCACCAACGGGTGATATTATTACATTGATATGGTGATATTAATTAATATACAAAGTTTTACGAAATGAACAAATACAGAAATGTTAGTCCAATAAAAATAGACAAAATTGTGATGCAAGTTTGCATTAATTCCCTACTTACAAGCCGGATTTTTGTGCAGACCTTGGATTCATAAAAGTTCGAGCCTGTGTCACTGAGTTTACGAGTGAGACGAGAGCTATACTGGTCTTCGCAAATATTATTTGTAATGCCCTCAAGAATATGTTACCATGGTGGACACTTGAAATAAGACTCATGTTTAAAGCATTGATTTTTCAATGTATGATCGCAATCATGAAAGACCTTATATGAACGGAAAATCGAAACGCAACCGTTATAATATAACGTACTGATCCCGTGGGGCCTCGCACTTGGTGGGGCCCCGCGCTTGGAGGGGCCTTGCAATTGGAGGGGCCCCGCGCTTGGACGGGCCTCGCGCTTGGTGGGACCCCGCGCTTGGAGGGGCCTCGCGCTTGGAGGGGGGTCGGACCCTCCGGGCGCGAGGCCCCTCCAAGCGCGAGGCCCCGGGCGGTTGCCCGGTTCGCCCCCCCCTAAGGCCGCCTCTGCTGATAGATATAGGTTTCTTAGTAATAACATTTCAAATAGGTGGGTAGGATATGTTTCGCTGGAGTGTTTTTTTTTATAGATACTTTTACAATACTTTCATTATTATTTAATTAATGTGTACATTGGTATACATCTTAACTTACTTTAAACGTAATTAGGGATAAGTCAACCCATTGCACTAACAAATATGTATAATAACTCTTTTATCAGCTGTTACAGTCCGCAGCTATCAAAATACTTTTTTTCTCGTACTTTCTCATAAAAAACTGGAGCAGTGATTATATCACTGATTTTCTGCGATAATGTTCGCGTTTTCAACGTCCCATCAACTCAAAAATTTACACTGATGTCCTTGCAATCCACGATTATCAATATCAAATCAATTGCTCGAATTAATGGCATATTTATGTAAATATTAAAAACCGACAAACCACTGTTACATTTCGTACCAATTAGTTTCCGTCAACTGTATTGCTTATCATTTTAATATTAAAAATATGTTAAACTTATTTATTAAGAATTTTTACGATATTAATATTTTTCGTTCTCATAAGTTTAAACTAATATTTGGGTATATTTAACTTTTAAGATATGATAACCTCGGATTATTGAGAATATGATTCTTACCAAAAATTGGCTTCTTCGATGAACTTTCCTCCTGCACTGTTTTATGGCTGAGCTCTAGGGCACTCCGGTTACAGAGCTAAGTTAGTAACAGGATAGATATTGCAGTTAATATCGAGCTTAACCATAACTTGGATTTATGGCCGAACCAAACACTGAATTGATCGGGACTTGGCGCTGGGAGAGCGAAAACTCAACTTAGACGCACTAATATTTTGAATACCTTTTTTATTTTGGTTACCTATATCTACTTATACCACTTGAATACTTTTAGTTATTTATTTACTTTAATTAAAACAGTACAAAAGTTATAGGTTATCTGAAATAAATGATTTTTATTTTATTTTATTTTTTTTTGTTTTTTAATTTACATTTACATTTTTTACATTAATTAATGGAAGGTTACATGTCATATTACATCTATACTATAATGTAATAAAGCTGAAGCGTTTGTTTGTTTGAACGCGCTAATCTCGGAAACTACTGGTCAGATTTTAAGAAATATTTTTTTGTTTTGGATAGTCGATTTGACGAGCAAGGCTTGAGGCAGGTATATTAAATATATACCTACATGTGCGCAAACCGAAAACTATGCGGGCTTAGTCGCGGGCGGCCGCTAGTCGTAGATAATGACTATGTGGTCTGTCAAGTGGCCCGCTGTGGATAGAAGTGGCGAGCAAATAACGCGATAGATTAACCAAGTTTTTGCCACGCCATAATAGACATTCGTTATGTGGGCCCATTATGCCATTCCCGGCATTAGTAATGCAATGATGTTAGGGTTAATGTACATCGAAGGGTAATAAGGAAGCTTTGAGCGTTCAATTTTACACGTGTAATCGATGAAAAGCTCAGCAGAATATTGAGAGAGACATCGTTGATAACGTTTACATATTTGAAATCAAATGCAAAAGCAAAACTGAAACGGATGATTCTAAACCTGACTGAAACCATATCACTTATAAGTACATATTTCAGACCTATTTGTAATCTGTTTATAGACGTTGCAAATTATTGAATTTGCAATTATTTTGCAATTGCATTGAAAGCTATTGCTGTATGTGACATTAAGTCAAGAAACGTTCCCTAAGAAGTAACTTAGATAGAATAAGTATATATAGATACTTGCAGTTAGTAATAAAAGGAACTTAGTCACCACCTAGCAAACGAATTTAGCGGTCTACAATAACAATAAAATGTTAGATGAGTGTAATAAGCAACGCAATTGACGCACCCAGTTCGATGACTCGCCTAAGGCATACCCGTCCGTCTGATCTGCCCTTTACGTAGTTCAACAAAGTAGAATTACTAGCCAATACACCACAATAAAATATGGTGACAGTGAAACGTTTCCATTTTGATTGTAACTATGAAACCAAAAGTAGGCTCAAACTTTAACATGCTAAGACAATCGCTTACAAGTACAACTATTTTTCAAATGTTTGTTTCTGTTTTTTGTTCCATTTTGATATTGCTTTATTGTGAAATGCCGTATAAAATAAATATAAATTAAGTAAAAATGGGCTTCGCTAATGATTGTACGATTATATGTTCTCTTTTTATTTACAGCAGGAGTGGAGGCGCAAGCATACAAACAGACCTAAGAGATAACTGCCCTCTGAACTCTCTAACTAGAGAAAGAGTTCAGGCGTAGAACGGGTTAAAGATTCTCTCAAAGGCATGACAATTGGGTATTTGACTGCATACAAAATAAATTATGATATTCCAACATTAAATCAAAAATTAAGCACAATTTTTTTATCCCACTGTTACTTTTGAGCTTTGACAAATTATTACACCTAATTGAAACTAAACGAGTATTGATGTGACAATACACAAAATAATGTGACGTCACAATTCTCTTTTACATACAGTTTTTCCTACAAGTTTACGTTTTTGACATTTAAAAAAGAAGGTGATTTGACCTGTCAGTCAAATACCGGATTCTAAACACACTGTCAGGATACATAATCCGGGCACCAAGGAAGTTCTCCTGTAACAGATAAACTGATGAAATTAACTTTCAATTGGCCCTGGGACTCCAGGTCCCAGGCGAGACTGACACTTTTAAGTGAGTTTTACTAGTCATCGCACCACGGGGGCTGTGAAAATCGCTGGTAAAAACATAAATTCTCCTTCTAACATATCCATTGACTGTGCCAGGCACGGGGCAAGCAGGATACGGACCGGTCTCGCGGCAGCCTTCCCCAGTAAAAACTCACATCCTATATTAAGTCGCTCCTTAAAGGAGTTTGTGCACTTGCAAGCAACAATTACTGGCTCGTTTTTGCAGTGGACAATGTGCGAAAACGAGGACAAAGGACCGACCACGCCGGCTAATTATCCCTGACGTCGCTAAAAGGAAGCTCAAATAATTGGCCACCTTGAAGCTATCAATTAGGTACAGGAGTAATTAATAAGTGAATAAATTAAAAGTGTTTAATGCTGTTGACATTTAATTAAATGAAACTAATTTTGGTTTGCATAGATATACAGTTAAGCTATGTTAGTTATTACAAACGATAGTAATATCAAGCTTAAATTCAAGTGGAAAAGTAAGTTTACTTGTCAACATAGGTGAGCTATGGCGCTGAGCTTTTATCTAGCATAAATTGGTTGAATTGAATACATTTACGACTACTTAGTAAAAATATAAAAAGCATTTTCATAAACTTAGCAAGTTACCCTTAAAACAATAGCAGAATATTTGTACTTAAAACGTTAAATTACACGTGCTATAAAAATTTAATTTAAGTTAGAATATTTTGTGCAGAATGTATTCACGGCCTTTAGTTTATTAAAACTAAACCTTTAATAACTTCCTTCACCATACGATAGTCTACATCACAATGAGCTAAAACATCAACATCGCGAGACGGCAAGTGATAAAATCATAAGAGCGGTGGTATTGCGCGGCATTACACAAGTCCCCGTAATTTTGCGACGCGAATCGCGACTAAGTGTGCCGCGTGCATTATCTGTCAAAGAATATGTGGAAGATTGGCAGTTCTTGTACCTACACACGTGATCACGTATCATAAAAAGCGATCGCTTTTTATACGAAAGTAATAACTACCTAAGTTGGAGTTCATTGCTGTATTGGTTTGTAGATTAACCTTGTGTTTAATCTTTATAATCATGAATCATGGTCATGCATGCCACGGGAATATTTTATTCATACTGCAACATGCCTTCTTCATCTTAATAAAGTTGAATGGCCGTGGAGCAAAAATATTGCCATTTTTCTGCTGTTTGCATGGACTTTGCGGGCACGCCCGCCGCGTCGATGGGGACTGAATTGGAGTGCACCGCAGTCACGGTCAAGGTCTGCCAGCCACGATGCCAACTCTGACGGTATGCACGTCATAGGTCGATGAAACATCCTTAACAACAAGTATCTGACGGCTTAACATACAAAGGCGTTGTCGTTTCTTCTGCGCTCTGATATAAATTGACACTTCGATAGGGAGATCAGGCTGAGAACCAAGTGCAGAATTTTGCGAATCTCCTGCTAAGTGCATATTCTTCGTGCTCATGCCGCGCGTGTGCTGCAGAAAGCTTAACCAATCTTTTCGTACTTCGAAGCTTCGCTTAGGATATCATCAAATAATATCAGCATTATACTTAAGTAGCGACGAGCCAAAGTATTGCGATACTTCTGCTGCGTGGATGGTCTTTGCGCGCACGCCGGGTGGGGGCTGCGCGGGAGTGGAGCGCACCGCTGCGCGCAGTCACGGTCAAGGTCTGCCAGCCACGATGCCAACTCTGATGATATGCACGTCATATGTTTACGACCAAACATTCTGGACGCAATGCGCTTTTAGATATGAATACTTCTTTGTATGAAACTTCTTTGTAACCGAAGGCATGGTTTGTAACTGGCCGGTTGAGAATTTCAAACAGAAAAAAGTCGTGTTTGGAATTCGTTTTTAATCGTATTGCCTAATAGTTATTTTTGTTAAACCGAAACCTTGGTCTTGGCAAGGTGCTAGTGAAGACGGGTATTAAATTTTCATGCAAACTTATCAGCATAATTCAAGATAGTTATTTGTTATTTATTATTGTAAAGGAGCAAACACTTTATCATTCTAAATCATATTGGATGCAATTTAAGATGTCAATTAAATACTGTTTAAAGCTTTTGTTGGGGCGTTATTGCGTTTGTGCATAAAATTAGGCAAGCAAATAAGTTATTATGCAAGTATTTATAAGATAGTTTATTAACGCTGTGGCATCTTCGGTTATATATCTACTAAATATATTCATTATGTGGTTGGACTATTCCCAACAGCGTCATCAAGCCAGCCAATTTCCTCATCGCTTAATCACTGCAAAGTTTACATGTATCATGGACAAGTAACGGCTTCTATCTAATGAGATGTAAGAAAACCTCATAAATTATCCAGTTAGCGCGCTCGACAGCTTACATAATATGATTAGAAGTAGAGCCTGTGATTATGAATTAGTGCATTTGATTGGTGCGCAGTGGGCGGCCTATGAGGAGCAAGGCAGGAATTAATGTGTTATGTCTAGTGCATTTAAATCTAGATTGAGCTTAAAATATGTTTATCCTTAAGGAAACAACAATGTAAAAACAAATGTCCCAGACGTGCTTCGCCAAGGGCGACTCTGCGGTTTAGTGACTACGGAAGGTGTATACTTGGCAATATTTTTTTATGCATACATTTGAGCATTTATTTTGGAATGGACGATGAGGCATTCGGCGTTAAACTCATTTAAATGATTTTATCAAGCAAATAAAGCAAAGAATTACCACATCAGCATAGTATTACACAGACAACTGGAAGTTGAAATTTGTAATGACGGATGTACAGGGCCGTTTTTCATCTATTTGGGGCCCTGGGCACATAGGCCTAGGCCTTCAAACCTCTTGTTTGGTAAACGTGGGGCCCCCAGAAGCTGGTCTGGGGGCCTAATCGCTAGCGGGGCTCTGGGTGCGTGCCCATTGTACCCAGTGGCAAAGATGGGTCTGCAGATTATAAATTGATAAAATGCAGGCAATAAATTGAAAGTCATTGGTTTACTCTCCATCTACCTTTTGCTAACAGTCCATCTGAGTACAGCATTTATTAGCTTTGCACTATTACTGAGCCGTTACAACAGAATCACTAAAGCTAAAAAATATACACTCCAGCCAATTGTCATAAAAAGTTAACCTTTTCATAAGAACATTATGAGACAGTGCAAAACACATTACCGCACATGATACACAATGATAACTGTGTTACGTGAGTAGCAGCTACTATAAATGTCATGAGTCATGACGTCGACTACCGTTACATACTCGTATAGGTAGTAAATTGTCCGCATAGTGCAGGAAAACACCGTGATCGCGAAGTGTTTACGAGATTACGATTGTGAGGAAAACCACAGCTGTGATATGTGCAATAAAATCAACTGTGCCTTCTATCGCGTTGCCCATTCAGATTAACAATTTCAAGGTTTTGTATAAGTAGTTGTCATATAAACTATGCTTCCCTGTGAAGTTCAAAATGGACTTCGAAACTCCATACAAAAAAAATATAAAAGTCAAGTGTTTTTAAGATCACTCTTAAGATGTAGTGAGATGGCTCTTTCAAACTTTTGAGTGCACTTCTCTGTAAGTACTACATTGGTCTGCTATAGGACAATATTTTTTTATGCAATGAAAAGGAAGTAATATCCTTTACATTGACCGCAACTATTGAAATCGTGCCATCGCTCAGCTTGAAAAACCCGTAATCTTAGGTATATAAGAAATAACATTGTGATGCTGTGAAGGAAATAGAGATTGAATTATATTAACATATAGTGTAGATTACTCACACATTCCTCAGGATGGGCGGATGATGCAGTGGACTCTTCCAGATTCAATTAAGATAATTGGTTTAATAACACATCGTGGCAATTGCAACGCAAAATAAGAGGCCAAGTGCATTCACTTGTATGCATTTCCGGTACCGCAGACCACCTGCGTAATAATACTTAAGAGAGTGAACTGTTTCGATCAAAATTATGCAACATCATGCAATTATGTGCACATGTGTGCAACTGTATACGACTATTAACCTGATTGCATGGACACAAGTCTTTAGTCTAAACATCTCCTTGCACGCAAGTGTATTTGTACGCATGGATGATGATGCAGTAAAACTAATAAATATAATAACTCTAGAATAACCTTCGAGAATAATTTATTATTTATTTATTTATTTATTTATTTATTTATTAAACAATACATATAATATGACTTAAACTAAGAGCCTCGCAAACCACTTCCGTGGTTGACTGCGAGTGCTATCACGCAACTAGGCATTAGTATATAAATATAACAAACTTAGGAGCCAAATTAATTACTATGCATCTTACAAGCTATTCATGAAATATTGCTTTAATTTAAACACAAATTCTTTTTTATTGACTATATTTTGCAGACAACCTTAATTTGATGGAAAATTATTATGATTATTTTATTGTTTAGGATTTAATTAAATAAAAGCTCAAATACAGTTTGCATTCTTAGAAAATTTTATTTGAATTACATGTTTTGACTCAAAGAACTGTGAAAATGATTTAAAAAAAAATGAATAATAATCCTAAATATACTTGATGAATGCATAGAATAATGGCTAATGTGCCAATTGCAAATTAGCGATTATCCTATAAAATATATATTATGCGGAATATATCTTACTGTGGTTTGAAAATACACTAAGTACCTAATAGGCAAAGTGGTACCCATATCAACAAAACATTTGGCATTAAAAAACATACTCGTAAATATTCAATTTCAAAGTTCACTAATGATTCTCATCGATACACATGACACGGGCCATTCTTCAAATGACTAAAACGATCGATTAAGTACCTCACTCAATTCAATATGAAAAAGAAACATGATCTACAAAGGTCATACTTGACAAGCAAAGTCGTACAAACAAACATTCCTTGGTTCTTTATTATTATGAGTAGTGTTTTTGGCAGCTATAATTTTATAAGCCAATATTATGAGTAGGTAAGTATAATAACAAATAACTGAGAATTATTACAAGCACATGTGATTATATTCGTAAAAACTAATGTTCTACATAGGTTTCGAACTTACGAAATAGCATTCAAGCTACTTGTATGTCCAATCAATATAACAAATATTTGGCAAATAGAATAAACTATACCTACCTTAGGAATAACATAGGTAAATAATAATTTACATGAAAAAATACATAGCGATATTTGCGTGACAATTGCAATAACCAAACTGGTAAATTCAGGATCATAGTCGTAGCATACCCTGGGTTCCGAGGCTATGGCCGAGGATGTAACCGGGAGAGGATTATGAGGAATGCATTGCAACATATTATTATGGAACATAAATAGTGAAATATTTTAATTATGATTATAAAATTGAGAGATTGTTAGCCAAATTACTCTTTAAAATACCTGTTCAATCAATCAATCAGCCTATTGCCGTCCACTGCTGAACGCAGGCCTCCCCCAAAGTGCGCCAGCCATCCCGGTCCTGTTTTAAAGATAACTGACAGGTAAAATACCTGTTATCAAGAAGTAATCTGAAAAAAAGAAACATACAAATTGATTTGATGGATTAACAACTCGAAACAACAACTGGACCTATTGTAAAGGACATGACGATTACCACAGCATCTGAGTCATAACCTGTGAATCGAAGTCTTATTCTTTAGCTGATCATTAGTTAAGCGGACCAAAAGATTCCTTCGACAGATATTTCATTTCATACAAGCTGTTTGCAGTCATTTGTAATGAGAACGCTGCCCTCCTTGTCCTCGTAATGGTTGCCAGGCCAAAATGGTTGGTCTTGTGTTAAACGCAGAAATTTCATTTAAATTTGAATAAAGTCAATAAAGAAATACATTCATTGGAAAAAGTACTTAAAAGAAGAGTCCTATGAGTCCTCATACTAAACAGAATATGTATTTCAATAACAGTTGTTGCTTAAGCCCGACGTTTTCTTTACATTTTGTAATCATCTTTAGCTGCATGTGCATGTTGAAAAGTTTTCCTTTTTTCTTGTAAAAACGCTTATGCTTGTGGCAAAACGGTCACTTATAAACAATAAATATATGATCACTATTGTCTTCACAAAAAATATTTTTTAAAGATTATAACTGTTTGGTATCTATCCGTGATAGAACAGTTGCTTGATCGGTGGAATGTCGAGTGCGCTCACTGGACTAATGCGCGGTCGGTGTTTCCCAACACGATCCCCAACCAACGAGGCCGAATACGCGCGCCCGCGCAAACGTTCCTGGCCGCTAAGAAAAAAAGTAAGAAAAAAGAAGAAAACCAAAACGTCACATTTTTCACTCTCTCGAAAACAATTGGACATCGCCGTGCGTGCCTAGTTTTTCATCTTATTAAAAATAAGGATTAATCCGCTTGCTGATAATATCCGTGATATTTAAAGTTTAAACATTTGTGGTCGAACGTGGTGGATCGTATTCGCTGCAGGAGCCCGGCCGTTGCGGAGGAAAGGTAAGTCGTAGGGTCATTTCGCCTGTTTGCGTCCATTTAGTGCAGTTCCCAAGTTTGACGGCGAAAATAAAAACAACCCAGCACTAGTCTCTATCTCAAAATTATTAAATGAGTTCATTACATAGTCTATTTTAAGATTAACTTTCAAATTTGCTTAAAACACTTTGTATTTATTTAAAAAAAATTAAAATATCGGAATTTGGCATTTTCCCAGTTTGCGTCCACGAAAATCCAGATTGCGTCCACCCATGGACCAGTTTGCGTCCACCAGTTTAGTAAAGGATTAAAGAGGTGATATGAAGAAAAATTTAAAGAAAGATTGTACTCTATCAGTGTCTTTATTTAAGAATATAAATCTTAATTAAAAATTAACGTTGTAATCACGTAAAATAATTAATTCTCAACAATGATTGAACTTAAAATTAGATAACTATGTATGTTAAGGGGCCGTCCATTTATTATGTGATGTATTTTTTGGCCATTTTTGACACCCCTCCCCCTTGGTGATACATGAGTTTTAAGACCCCCCCCCCCTCCCCACGCTATAACACTAGATGAACATAATTTTATTAATAAAGTCTTCACATCACAACATATTTGCTATAGCTGAAAACAAAATAAACATAATATATTATATCCCCCCTTGTGAAATTTCATGTTTTTCAAGGACCCCCTCCACCCTTCCACAGCAATGGACGAATCCTTATTTTAATCTAAGATCTTCCTCTTCTTCTTCTTCAGCCCTTTTCAACCCACTGCTGGGTATACCCAGCAGTGCAGCCCAAAACCGCTTAGAATGGAGGAGGCCTATAGGCCTATAGGCCTATAGGCCTCCTCCATTCTAAGCGGTTTTTGGCTTTCCTCAGCCAGTTTCTGCCTGCTGTTTTGGCTATGTCGTCGGACCATCGAGCTGGCTGTCGACCAACGTTTCGACGTCCCGTTCTTGGGAACCATTCCCACTCTGTGATCTTATGGCTCCAGCGCCCGTCAGTTTTGCGGGCCACGTGTCCTGCCCATCTCCACTTTCTGCATGCAACGACACGAGCCACGTCGGGAAGTTTGGTTCGATTTCCGGCATTGTTAAAAATACAGGTCAGCTGGTCAGCATCAGGTGGTGTTTAAATTAATCAGTGGTTCCTTTTTGTGTAGTGGCTGAAAATGGTTGTAATAAAGACTCTGAGGGTATAAAAGATGGTAGCGATACAGTTGGTGCTGATGATGAAGTCAAATGAATTTCTAGAGTAAGTTATTCGCGAGAGTTTCCTTTTCATCACTCAATATTAGTTTAATGCAATATCTTCTAATGGGAGAATTCTTTCGTCATCTAAGGACACCAAAGAACCAACGTCGCGGTAACTACCAGAAAATCAAAAAGTGGACAAAATAAGTGGTGAAGAAATTATATTCACTCTTCATTCAATAATGTAAGCATTTAAACTATTTTTACAAGGAAGTCAATTGTTTTAAACAAAAATACATAGTGGACGCAATTTGGTCTATTATGTTTATAGTATGCGTCCACCCGGACGCAAAGTGGAAATTTTGAAAATTTGATGTAGTAATTCGCGTCCACCTTATTTTATTAGTTAAATATAAAAAACATAAACAAATTCTTAATTAATATTATTCCTCTGTTCATTATAAAAGTATTAAAATATTTAAGTTTCCCAAAATACATATGAAACAATAAAATACTAACCATCGAACGCGCCGCTGCACACTATTTTTTTTCTTAAAATCCCGCGTTCGCGCACTTTTTGTTGAACAGCAAGGACAAATTATTTTTTCATTTTATTTTGGTTTGACGTACGGACCTTTTGTTTATATGTGCTAGCCTATTAAACATACAGGTATAAGTGGTAATGATTTTTCGTTTGATTGATGTAGCAGTTTACTTATTTTCGAAGATTTAAAAAAAAAGTGGACGCGAACCGGGCGATGGACGCGAACAGGCGAACTTACCCTACTTGCTTTCTGTTGTGCAGGCAATTTTTTTTTTAGCGGATAGATACCGAAACCGTGCTTCCCTTATTTCTCTCTATTATTTCTTCATCCTTAAAATACAGTGCACACTCTGCTCTAACAATAACAAAGAGTAATTTTCACAAAAAATATAGTATTCAAAACTTAAATGTTTGAATGTTGGTAGCCCTGGTCATTCTGTAAGGGCTGCGGTGTGTCAGTCATCCATCAGGCAGTTTTTGTTCTCCACAAAGACGTCGTGTAGGCGTCGTCGCAACAAAGCGCTTCGCACAATCCAACCTTGATTTTGAGATACATTCGCAACATAACATACAACAACATGAGTTCAACCGGATCTGCAAGGATACAATGGAGGTACAAAATAAAAGAAAACTTATTTATAGGCATAAATATGAAATGATAGATATGACACTAGAAAACTGTGGCATTTTGGTTGACGGGACGTACGTTGGTTACTGAGCTTACTTCGATGTGAAGAGACCGAGTCGCTTCACATTACGGTGTCTGTGTCAGAGTGGGTCTTTGCATGGGAGAGGCATATCAAACTTTTTAAATCGTTGTATATTGGCATGTACACAAATAAATAAAATAAATGCCTTGGACTAACACACCAATTGCCTAGACCCAAACTAAGCTTGAAGCTTATACTATGCATGCTAGCGAACGCATTTTCATACATTAATACTTTTATAAACATCCATTACTCGAGTACAAATGCCGATGTTCATCACACAATCATTTGCCCCTAGCGGTATTCGAACCATTGATCGACGGGCTTGTCAACAACTTATGAATTGTCAAAAACGAATAATATAAAGCTATATTTATTATTTACGAGTGCAAATCTGGGTGCAATTTGGGTAAACAGAAACGTAACATATAATACTCGTAATCCAGTTAGGTTCGTGTATTTTACGCATAAATCCATTTTGTGTAGATCCAACGAGCTATAAAGTGAGTCGGCCGCCTACGTCCGTAATTTAACTAGCCGTTACTTCGAATAGATCCTTAATTGAGTTCCTTACACTTAATTTCCATGGCCTGTTAAGACACGGTACAATTTTAGCATACATATTAGTCAGTCTGTTTTACAACATTCAAAATACTTGCATCACCCTGCATATTCTAATAAGTAGGTTTATAGTACACTGTGTTTTAAATCTACTATTACATATTTTTATATGTAGTAAGTTTCAACTTTTGTTTGTTTATTTTGATCAAATAGGCTCCGATTACAAATGATCAAATTGAAAAAAACATGAATATAGATTATAAATATTTGAATGTCATGTCAGTAGAAGGCATCAAATATCAGAAAATAAACGTAAAGTGAGTGTGCAAGCACAAGTACACTCTCACATTCTCTTACTCCCATAATATTTCGGTGGGACAACTCTAACACGACCGTAGAGAGATCTGGCGCAGGAGGAGAGGTTTAAGTGCCTTCCAAAGCACCAAGGAGGTCGAGATGAAAATTTTCGGTCACCCATCTAATGACAGGCCATTGCGAATATTCCTTAACTTTTGCAATGCACGCCGTCGTTATAAAATCAAGTGCAATTAACAGTAGGTATGCCCGTAACGAAAACAAGTTCTTTCCGCCTACTTGTTATGCAGAGATAAATGCATCTAATAGTCCAAGCACGCGGTAAGTAGTTTGCACAGGTGCATCAACTTGCAGCTTCCAGTTAGTGATAACAGATATGCAATGTGTGAAGAGACCATTCTGGTACATGTTAATTATGACCGAATATGTGAGTCTACTGAAATACGTGTGAGTACAGAATGAAATTGGCCTAAGTTTGTAGTAATGTTTTTTTTTGTTCTGAATATGGGCGGTATTTCTGATACATTTTGAAGGAAAGTATTGCAGGATTAGTAGTGAAGTTAAAATATTTATCCATATGGATATCACGATTTCAAAGACAGGCTTAATCTTAACCGGTATCAAGAGTATTATTAAAACTATTGCAAAAATAATAAAAATCACAAATAAGTCGGTAGTTTACCGTTTAAAAATGGTAAAACATTCAAGGACGCGTGAATAATAAATAAAAGGTCAATAGAATTTAAAGTCCCATTCCTAACTTCGTCCTCTATGATCCATAAAAGTTGGCACAACTACGAGTTGTCATTATTTATGAACTTGCGCTACCAACAGAACATAATTGACTTTTACTCGTTCTCATACGATCATTATCGCGATACCGTAATCTCGGAGAACTTTGTTACCCAGTATTATGCATTTGTGAAGTGAACGTGGAACCATTAGGTATAGGGAATGCAGTCTTGCATTCCCTGTCTATCAATCAGATTTTACTAGAATTTGGATGGCTGGTTTAAATTTGGAATGAATCTGACTACTCGTAATTGATTTGATTCGAGTTGAAATAATCGTATGCATTAATCTCAGTCATAGTTAAACCTATGTGCTTGTGCTTTTTCTATTAATTTATATGTATTATTGCTTCCGCGGTTTACAGCTGTAATATAAAGTTTATAACATCCGCCTTATGTTTAAATTATTATTGATTATAATTGTTCATTAT
The DNA here is from genome assembly GCA_958496325.1 of Nomophila noctuella. Lineage (NCBI taxonomy): Eukaryota > Metazoa > Arthropoda > Insecta > Lepidoptera > Crambidae > Nomophila > Nomophila noctuella. The sequence goes on along the minus strand of OY292486.1, from coordinate 8,089,064 downwards.
GATAGGGTGTTGTTAGAGGTTTATATAAACCACAGCACTTGGTTTCATGTTAGAGAGACCTTATTTTTATTAGTTTAAAGTCCTTTTTCGCATACTAATTAAAGTGACTTCATAGAGGGGTCACTTGAGTACCTTGTTCTAGTCTCTTCATCTGATACTTGCAGAATTTTATTACTATTGGATTTTATTTATGTAGTCAATCACGACTTCCCATTTCTACATGGGCATGCTATGTAATTTCAAACAACCACAGTCATTAGTTAAATAAACTTGTGGTTTCCTGTACGATTCGCCCCTTTATTAATAAAAAATTGTAGGACAGGATATATTATATACATAAATCATGTCGAAGCAGGAAAAATTAGTGTGTCTTTTAATTTAAATGTCACCGTTATAATTAATTTAAATAGGGTATATTATTGTTGACTATGCAAATCATTTCATCTTTCGCAAAATTATTACTTGAGTAAGGGATACATTACGAGACCTGGTATACAACATAACCCGCAGACAACGGCTGCACCCGGGTAGTCTACGGGTATGCTTGACCATATTTTTCTGGCGTTATAAGGCATGAAAATCTAATGGCCTCTCCAGCACAACTGCGTGTCTTCACTATCAACGGCTCTGGAGCTTCGCCTGCAGCGTTAGCGCTAGGCCAAGGTCACTGACGAATCGCGATATCGCACCGTTATCTGGTCCTCATCGAAATTGTCACACTGTATAATTGTGGGACATTACTATTTATAGTGCAGTCACTGTGCAGTGCGAGAGGTTTGGCCTGCAACGCGTTAGCTGGGCCAAGGCCACTGACACGATGCTATGCCACACCGCCAGGCTTCTTATCGTATTTCGGGAATGTTTACTTAATTGTATCAGCAACATTGCACTATGACTGCATGCTTCGCTAGCTAACAACGGGGCTTGGCCTGAAACGCGATCGTTAGGCCAAGGCCGCTGGCATAACGCGATATCGCACCGTTAGCTGATTCTTACCAGAACTGACATGATTGAGGGACATCACTATTTACAATGCACTGCAGTGCGTGACGATTGTACAATATTGAACTTCTCATCGGAATTCGGAATTGTTTTCATAATTGTATCAGCAACAGTGCACTATGACCGCATACATCAGCGGGGCTTGGCCTGCAACTCGATCGCTAGGCCAAGGCCGCTGACATAACGCGATGCTACACCGCTACGTTTCTTGTCGTAATTCGGAACTACAAACATAAATGTATCAGCAACATTGCACTATGACCGCATGCTTGGCTAGCTAACAGTGGGGCTTGGCCTGCAACGCGAGCGCTAGGCCAAGGTCGCTGACATAACGCGACGTCGTCGCACCGTTAGCTGCACAGCACCGGTACTGTTTACATAATACTCTTTTCTTGTTTACAAGTTCATTTGGCGTTGTAAATAGAAGTTTGGTTAGCAATATTGAAGAACCACCAACAGGAACCGGTGAAATTGCTGAGTTGGTTCTTTCATTCATATTTCTGGTACTTTGATTATGTCGGGTTATTATGCTGTAGGTGTTATATGTACATATAAGAAAGAAATAAGAAATTTCGTAGAAAAAATAATACATTTACACAAACATCCTTGCGTATGCAGATATACTATATTTTGTTCAGTTTGGACTACATATCACCTTTTTTCTTTAATGCGATTCTCGATGTCAATTATACTATTCACATTATTTTATTAATTGAAATTGCTCCTTTTTGCGTCCTGTCAATCTTGCAACACGAGCTCTAAGCCAAGGCCAAATGACATAACGCGAGTGTCGCACCGTTAACTGCGCCGGCGCACATGTAGTCGGCGATTCGGTGCCAATTCAATTTAGTGGATAAATCAGATGATTTATAGTGTGTTATTGGCTTGTAGTATCGTTTGTAATAAAGATGTCGTGTTCCATGTGAGGGCTTGTATTTTCGATGGTAATAGAGATGTCGTGCTCTATGAGTGTAAATTAATATAAAAACCATAATTATAGTGGCCCTTAGTGCACTATCATTTTGTGTATTTATTTACCTTTCAGCTAGAAAACTAAAACACTGCTATGATAGGTGTCTAGATGACGTCGAAGCTTAAAAATAATCAAATTGTATCTATATCATCTATAGATTCGCAAGCTGCTTCAGCATTTTGTTAGGTAGCTTCTTGGTACAAAATACCAGCTTAAACGGGTGATACAAAACATGATAATTATGTAGGTGAAAAGGGAAGTCTGTCTTTTAAGCTAAGACGGTGACGGTGTACAACTTTTTGCTTCGTCCAGCTAAAATCGCCAAGACATCGTAACGGTACATCCAATCAGAGATTACGTGGAAGTAGCTTCGCTGGCGTAGCCTCCTAAAACAGGAACGTGTGTAGAATTTGCATGAGTTACTTGAGTTACAAGAATAGTATTCATGTCGTCATTAAAAGGGATTGTTATGTTAACAATATTTTAATTAGTCGAATAATAAATAGATAATTTTTTATAGTTATAATATGTGTTCTGTTAAAATATGATGCCTCTATTGTGACGAGTTATAAAACTACAAAAGAATGCAAGATGCTAAGTCAACGAAAATAAACGTAACTTGTTGAAATAACTTTGATGTGGCGACAAAGCTTAAAGAATCCAGAATGAAAAAAATACTTTTGTCTCCTATGATAAACACATCATACGAAAGCATAATGACGCTTCAATGCAAGCAATGCTACCATTTTCTATTTGGTTTCATTTGGGGTCTTTCAAAGCCCTTTTCTTATAGGTTAAATATTTTTGAACATTCCTTTGAGGAGTTCTTCTTAAACTGTAGCCGGTGCACTACTGAATATTGTGCTACACAGTATAAAATGTATGCGGTGAAGTTCTTCTAGCAAATAGTATAAAACGGTTCTTATTTTATGCTATTAAAACTTCATGCTTTTTGTTTTTAAACTGATAACACTATATTTTTAAAAACATAAACTTACTGGCTAAGGTAAAAAAGCATATTTTATACATACTTTTGTGAAGCCATTTAGTAACATAAACAATGTGTAATATCACAGAACTAGAAAATCACCTTTATTTTATAGGATACATATAGGACGTTGCATTGTATAAGATTTTAGATTTTCAATTAGATTTTAACACTTATATCGTTCGCTGTATGCAGAATACCTAAAAAGAACAATTAGGCCGCTTATTACATTTTCTTGAAAGGCACAGTGCACGTTTCATAATTAACCAATGTATTTTGAGTGGAGGCTTTATTTTCACTATCCGTGAGTCTTTTCAAGTTTATTCCAATCTGGCAAATATAGTCCTGGAATTAACGTAACATTGATGTTCGAAGTTGCATTCCTAAACAAATCAAAATCTTATCAATGTATCACTGCTCCAGCAACACTGTGACACTGACCTTCTCTTAATCTACGCGGTCACATGTGGGCTGTGAGTAATGACGGCTGCATTGTTGGATTGTACTGCTATTGCTGGAGGCAAAGGCACAATACAATTATTATGACACTGGCCTTGCCCCGATATGCGGCTTACCAAAAGGGAAGGTTCATGGTCGACGCATGGGTTAAGTAAGTATTCATGTGTTCGATTAGTCATAAAATACATTGGTGAAATCTTTATTATGGTGCCACGGTTATTAATTTTGAGAAAACATTTTAGGTAAGTTGCTTGTAATCGAAAATGTTTAATTTAGCAAAATAAGAGCTTGAAAGCTTTATTGAAAAATCTATAAAACTTTAAGAAAAAACAGGTTTCCTGGAAAATTTAAATCACAGTTTCCTTTATAATTCTGGCACTGATGTTTAATATAAATTATTTAAGCATTGACATAAAACAATCATAAAAACAATAATGATAAGCGATAATCCTATTAATAACATTCCTCAGGCAGGCTACAAAACAACGACCATCTAACAAAACACAAGACTTAATGAAACATCCAACTCTTAACATGCTACCCAGACAGAACAAATTCAACAGGGTCTCATTAATATGCCGTGCAGTTCAGGTCACTCCGCCTCTATAAATAAGCCAACAGGCTCCGATAAGAGCTCTTACACCGCTCTTAGTATAGAAACACACTAGGCGGAAAGAGCGCGACCGAAGTTTGGCGTGACTACGCCTGCAGTGTATTTAAAATGGAAGATGACATACAATTCCGAAATTACATGGCATAATTTTGTATCGAAAATTCATTGCGAAACTTCAGCCGCGTTATTTCAGTCTAGTGTGTTCCTACACTTGTACCTCTCTTATACCAACACAGGCTGCGCAGGAGTGCATAAAGTTGTCTGACGTTTATTAGGCATCACAGTTAGGTCAGTTAGCTGCTGTATAATGGATACGTGTTATTCTGGCGGCTTTTAATTATAACTTGAAACAGGAACGCGGCTGTAAGGCTGCATATAAACGGACAGGATTTCCGCCTTTGATTTATTGGGACGGGTGAACAGCGATCTTCCGCTAGGTTTATAATTGCTACTGGTTTGTTCAATAATATAAGTCTTGTGTAAATATGTATCATAACCGATATAAGCCAGCAAAGAGGGAATATTAAAACAGTGCACAATGACGATTACATTCTAGCTTTTTGCAACAGGGAGCTTAAAAAGTTCCAACGTTTAATACTAAACAATGTTTTTATCTTCGTAATTTTCGGTTTCAGACTGTAGTTTGGACTTTATGCTTTAAACCCTCATAAGGACTTACTATTCAACATCACATACTTACATCCAAAGAATATTGCAGATCATTATTCAACCAAGAAAAACCAACTACTCAGCAATTTCCATCACGCATACTAAATTGTCCATGCATGAATTCTAACGAGGCGTCTTAAAGTAAACACTTCGACTGCTGAGGTAATGCGAAACCTGTTATAAATGAGCTAACAGATAGTATACGACGTTTGCCGATGAAGTCAGATTGCTGTGTCCACATAACATTACCGTTTTGTCTTTATTAGACTGCTCGGAGCGGCCACAGTTAATCTAAAGCCGTTTTAGTCGACTCTAAGAAAATCTAGTTGGTTTTTTCATCCTTTTACGGATTACTTGGAAGCTTTATCTGCGGTGGGTCTTGGAATGTAACGATATGTTTGTAAGTTTCTACTGAATACTTATATGCAAGTGTATGCAAGTGATATAGCTTGATATTAGCAGGGACTTTCAAGATATTTTATTGTTTAGACTGACATGTAACTTAAAAATTCGTTTGAGAAATAAACATTATATTCCTTAGAACATTAAAGGAAGAGAAAATGAAGGTAATATTTATATTCTAAGAGATACATACATACATTCGCTCGTATAACGTACAGATATCCAGTGCAGTCACAAATACACTACCGCCCTTTAAAGATTAGAGGCTACGTTATCCTAGCTTCCATGCCTTCCATTTTAAATCTAGTTCAAATAAATACTCCTTTATGCAGGTTTCCTGTGAGTCATGATATCTATCCTGGCCTACTTTCGAAGAAAATGCATTAAATCGCTAGTTATTCCGTAGCTAAAGCAACAGCGTATCTTATTTTTCAATAATTATTATACACAATATTATTCTAAGCAATCATTTATTATATAAAATATATATAATAGTAGTTGCACAAGCAGACAGTAACTAAAAAATTGCGCCGTTGCATATAACAAGCCCAGTGACTTCGATAATTATATCAAATGTTCAAACCCTTCGAGGTGAACTACCTCCTTTTAACATGCGGATAATTAAAGCCAGTAAGTATTCAAAGAATACACTAGTTTCCTATCGCATTGTCGGCGATGCGTACTGCAATTTGTATGCAATCAAGGTGCGCTTGATGAATGGGGACGAGCCCAGAGACAAATGGAAGGAGATAACACTCGTCCTATATTCTTAACTAACTCTTGCAAATGCAATATATTTGTTTTAATTGAATGGATGGCTGTACGTGTTGCTGGATGCTTCATTGGTACGTTTTGTTATCTTGAAAATACAGTTGATAAAGTCTAAGGTTTAGTAAACAGTCGTACTAAAAGTTAGGCCGATTGCTTTGTCATATTTATTTTATGGTTTGTTGTCTGTTTGTAATATACACACACATACATATTGCTTAGGAAACTTTAAATTTTGTTCTAAACAAAATAAAATTGTTAAAATTGTTGTGTTAAAACCATGGTTAGCATATAAGAGACCAAAAGAAAATTATGATAAATCGACAATCCTTTTAGGTAACAGAACAATGTAATGATATTATTTGAGCTTTTGTCAGTCTGTTGTTGAATTCCGTTCCGTGCCAAGTAAAATCTTTTTTTAAAAAGTCAAGCTTGGTACCGTGGTTGAACAATGAGACCTTTGAATCGATAACTCCCGCCATACGCAATAATTCCGTATAGTTTTCCTCTACAAAACAAATTGTGTCGCAAATAACCTTCAGCCGCCCTCAACCTTCGCTACCGAAGAGTCCACCGCTATTGTCCTTCTCTCGACGTGACGATCGACATTCGGCGTGGAGACTTAACAGTTAGTTGTCATTTCGGTATTGTCTGGCATTCGGCGGCGGCACGTGCTTCGGTTGCAAACCGACTACACCTCGTGAGAACCGATGAGGTAATGTGATGCACGGTAGAGGTGACACGGATAGCAGTTTCGATAAGTGATTGAAAACGTGTAACGTGTATGTCAGAGAGACGGAGGGGCTAACTCTAGTAGAAATTGATATTGCTGTGTGAGCTTTGGAAGTCTCGTTTCACAAGTCAGTTGAGAGATCAAAACTCGTCGCTCACTCATAATGGATTTTGATATTCCTCTGTAACTAGCTTTATGGTGACAGAAATCTTGTTGAAATATCTGTCCGTCAGATTGCGAGGGTTGTGTCATCTAGGCCGATCTGAAGCCTTAGAAAGAAATAAAAAAATAATATTGTTGGAGCATTGACTGCGGTAACATACTCGTGACTTGGAAAGCACGTTTTACGTGATCTGGCTACCTGCAATCGTGTCAAATCTCTGTCTCACCAAATCAAACAGCAGTAAGAAATGCATCTGTGTGCTGTAATGTTTTATGTGGATGTTTCCTCGATCATCTTTAAGTATCATACATTTGTCAGCAAACTGCTCTGGTACATTTGATTGGATGGAATTCCATAAACTGTTTTGTATACTTCAACTATACAAATAACTTATAGTGAGGCAATGAGGTAAATTTATTATTCGATTCGTTTGTTAATAACAAAATCATATTGTATCTGTGCTGGTATAACTGTAATTTACTAATCGACCTTGTTGCTAAGTGCACATTGAAAATGTAAGTATGTGATCAATGCTACAAATTAGCATGGATTGGCGTCAGAGCCCTCGCTCTGAAAACAGTAGACGGAATAAATGAATTTGGATTACGTCTTTATCCAAACCAGCTCAGGGTTTCAGTCCAGGGCTACTCCAATTAGAGGGAACTGCTGATGCACTTTGTCATTTTATTATATGAAACTACTGTTAAGACACAAATTATGGTTCGGAGATTGAGAATTTTAAATACCAGATATTAACTTAGTTTTGTATTTATGTTCGCCAGACGAAACTTCGTAATGATCTAGTTTCTGCCTGGTATAATTAAGCGTCAGACCGGCGCCACCGAGAGTAGCGGTTTGATGAATACAATTCATAAATTTTATGTTTACTATAATTCAGGCAAAGTTTGAGGTATAGCCAGGTTAAAGAAGTAGCCATCTTTGCGACCTCTGTCACTCCACCGGACCTGATAGTGTCTTTTACCTCCTCACTCCAAACGTTGTTGGTACCGCGACTTGCAAGCTTCCGTTGCATAATTGCGCTATGCTTTTTGATGAGATAAGGAGGCAAACAAACAAGACGGTCACCCGATGGTAAGTGATCACCGCTGCCCATAGACATCAACAACCGCACATCAGTCTCAGATGCGTACCCTCCGCAACTGAGCTCTGGCGACCTTACTTACTAGCAGAAACATAGCACAACAGTAACGTGGTTTTTTGTAAGGAGGACGTTCTTCCCCAGACAAGTGGCTCATTTGAGTGGAAGTTCCACTTAGATCGAGCACCTGGATGGTCTAGTAGTGGTTTAAATACATTGCCTTGGTACTGGATGTCTTGGGTTCGATTCCTGCTTCGGGCAAAATTTGTGCCGATTTTTCTGAATACAGACCGGGTTACTGATCGCCAACCCGCATTTGGCAAGTGTGGTGATTAAGCGAAAACCCATCTTTGTAACGAAAACATGATTTCAAATGATGAAGGGCGTGGCCCTGCAGTGGGACATTAATTGATGCTGCAATGACTGCAAAGTCAGTTCTGCGGCTGAAAGAGAACTGGTAACAGCCCTAAATTGGCAATACACATGCATGGAGATGTTACTGCGACGCGCGCGCATCAACGTGACGGCGGCGCGGTCGTGAGCCTCCTCCCGAGGGGTCGGCCACGTGACATGCTCTGACCTCCTGAAATTAACCCGATTGCATTCGTAGCATACTATTGTATAAGAAAATGTAACCAAGTGTAACAATAATGTTTATATTTAAAGCAGACGGCTATCCTAGTTTTGTTTTTTGTTATTGGAAATGGGTGGGTGCCCATATTTAAAGCGCAATTTTTAGAAAACCATTGATCTACTGCACATATTGTGAACAAATGTCTACGTAATTTAGGCTTTTGGTGGAGTAAATAATATTGCCACGTACTATTTCTATAGCACTACGGGCTTTATAATACAGACTTGTCTTATTTTATATTTTTAATGGTATTTAAATGGTGCGGTTAATACATAATGTTATTAATAATACTGCCCGAAGATTTTATGGTAGTAGGGAGATTAATCCTAATATTGTATAGCTTAAAACCAGAAGGTACCAGAAGCTTTTCTTGAAAGATAAGAAATCCAAGAAATGATCTTACTGGTAACCTTAATATTTTAAATTAATTAACATAGTGTGCCTATAATAGCGGCGCCCAAATATATAACAGTACAGAGTTGAACTTACTTAATTAACGAAAATGCAAAAATCGGCTAATTAAACCTTTTCACTTCATTATATTATTTTATTATCTTTATGTTTCGAACCAAAAACGCCACGAGACTACCGTTATAGTTTTGCATTCTGGTTTTCTAAAAACAGAATCAAGATTGTTGTTTTCAACACCATAATGTATAATAAAATGATCACATTTTGTTATTTTGTTGTCTAATCTTGTAGTTGAACGAATAACGTTATAATTTGTAACACGGAACCTATTCTTAAATTAGAATTGTATTAATAATGTGTTGGAGTCACATGGTTTGTTTTTGTAAATGTTTGTCAGGTTTTAGTTATCTTAATGAGGTTATATATACCAACATGTATCAGTCAGTATTACCGTTGGTTTTGAATACATTTTGAATTTAACATTGTGTTTACTTCATGCGAATAATGAGATGACGTAAAACGCCGTTATTTTCTGAATAATATTAATGACAATCAATTTATCATAATATTATAATACTTATGACATACATGATAAGATAATTTTGTTCCTCATAGTATATAGTTGTCCACCTTGACAGTTAAGCTAAACAGCAAATTCAAACAATTTGTTTCTAATAAAATAACTCGGCCTTGTATCTTTTAACGGAAATTCCAAACCTCCTTCCTCCTTTTCATACAAAGAAAGCGAAAGTATTTATTTAAAGATATTTATCAATACATTCGTTTCACCCAACAACTAACTTAGCATTACAAAATGCACAAGTGACATTTTATTGCGTCTCGTATTGTAACTAAAATTGAGCCAATACAGAAGGACTTTTGGTTTCCCTTATTGTTCTTAAAGGTCCGAAAAACAAAAGAATTAATAAAAAAAAACTTTCGCTTTACCACTACTTTCTGTTTCTTAGAGCAATATAATTTATTGTTGTTTAACTGTATTGTTGCAAACAGACAAATGTGTTCCGTTTACTCAATTGTCCGGTCTGTCATTGAAACTAAATGTTAAGAAAGTTAAAAGCTTTTTTGGTTTGCACGAAAGTAACAAAATTACCTAATTGTCTATTTAGATGTTATATTTATTTTGCTTTCTTGAATAAAAAATTGTATATAATTTCTTTAATATTTGACTTGGCACGGGATGCATATACTGGATATACTGGACGTACCTAGGTATATCGAATTTTTATCTGTTTAAACACTAAAACCTGTTATAGAATATTTTTTAGACCTACGAGTACAAAAGCATTTATGTAAATCCTGACATCATCATGGTATAATTTGCTGGCTTCACATCTCTTCATTTGATGAAGTTGTTCAATAACTTTAAGTTCTTACTTAAAAGTTAGGTACTTTACGTTAGTCAATTATGTGCTAGCGTACAACTCGGACGAGCATGATAAATATTACATGTTCTGTATAACATTCTTTAAAAAGCAGTGAGAATGGTTCGGGTTTTGAGAGGCCCACGGAAGGCTGGAACACTTTGTATTCAAGACAGCCTTAACATCCTACGTTTCTTTCACTCTCATAATTCCAGCGCCTCGTAGAAAGGGATAAATGATAGTACGGCGAGTAAGTTGGCCAAAGTGAAATGACCGCGCTGACCATTTTGGCGGTTGCGTCATCCATTCGAGACTTGAATCTGAAGATTGGTTTATATCAAGTTCAGACCCAGCGTCGCTGCAACTTTACTAATACCAATTTACTAATACATGGTAGAGAGATGCACTCAACTTCACAAAGAATCTGTTATTATCTTCTTGGTTACACATTTTTGTATTGATAAAATTATTGTTTGATTTTGTTTTGTCACAATTGAAAATGAGGTACTCTTCTTTTCAGCCCCGGGGAGTTAAATGTTCTTTATATTAGCATAAGTTCTTGTCGATGTCTGAAACGGTTTGCTTCTATATCATCTGGTTTGGGAAAAGTACAATTTCTTAATTTCTCAATGTTGATTTGTATAACTTACCTATATTGCTTACTATGAGTAAGATATGAAGAAATGTGAAATTCTTAGCAAATGAAAACATTGTAATATGTTCTATTTATGTTACATTTCAACACATTTTCATGGTAATTTTCATGAAAACCAGATATAATTTGAAATAAATTAGCATGAAAATATGTTTGACATTTGTTTATGGCGTTTTAAAATAGAGTTGTAAAATGTTTCATTTGTCTTATAAATACTATTAATAATCAAAATCTGCAGTCTACATAAATAACAGAGTGATGTTGCTTTAGACTTACGAGTATGACTCACGATTCAAGATTTTGGATCATCTATGAAGGATATTGACCTTTCATTTTGTTAAGGAGTTTTGAAATACTTTCGAAATACATCTTATTAAGCATCTACTTCATAAAACATATACAATAAATCTGTGTTTCTCTAGTTTAAGGAAATCATAGTATTAACATAGTCATACATTTTTATATTTACTTAATAATATACTAGATACCAAATTATTTTCAATCCGTCTCAAATTGTATACTAAATCAAAAATTATGTTTCTAATCTTGATTAATTTCATGGGAAGAGATCATATAAAACTCACATTTCAAGTACGTACAACGTACGATATTTATTATACAGGTTTTTTTACGCTTTTCCTGTTTACGCAAATTAGGTATTTGATTTGATTGATCAGTTGCCATTTATGAAGTGCAAATTAGATATAGGCATAATTTGTCCAATATCATATTTAAATTGTAAAATAGAAAAGAGCATAGCTTGCTTACCTTCATTTCTTTTATTGCGTAGGTTTATTAAGTTATCTAAGCTGAAGAAGCTAGAAATAAAGTTAAGTTGAACTTAATCGTTAATTTTCAAAAAAATATTTGCAAGACAATCACCTCTAGATAAGAAGATTCTCAAATGGAAAAACCCAATAAAGCAGATAATAAGGCGGAAGTCATCAACAAAATTAATGCGGGAATTGAACTTGCGACCCTCGACCCCGAGCATTTTAAATATTTGCGATATGTGCCAGATTGAGATAATTTTTTTACAGAAAACCTATTCTAGTAATTGTAATTTAAATAAAGCTAACTAAATTGAGATTAGCCTGCAATAGATGCAAGACAAATTTGGGATATATGCAAACTTTGAACAAAATCGAACGAAATGACAGAACTAAAAATCCAATGTTGGTGACAAAAGATTGGCATTTAAAAAAAGGGATGCTAAATGTAATAAAAACGACCATTACCTAAAAATGTACGTCGTCATGTTATTCACACTTCACATAAGACCCCGAGAATAGCCCAGTTCTCATTTTATTTATTCAACCAGAAAATCTCAAGTCTCGGAAAATTCTAGATAGTAACATCCACGCCTAGACGTCAATATAATGCGACAGCATCGTTTGCGCATCTCATTAGCTGGTCGAAAGAACGACGGCCCATATTCGAAAACCGTGTTTCGTCGTCAAGTTCAACCACCCGCGAGGTGGACACGCAATACCCAGGCTTGACCTAAAATAAGGATTGGCATGAGGCATGCGTACGAGGCTTGGTTATTATGCTTATGAGTTACCTACTATGAGTTTATTTAGAAATGAAAACAATTATATTTATTGGAAATACTAATATATACTATATACTAATACATAAAGCTGAAGAGTTTGTTTGTATGTTTGTTTGAACGCGCTAATTTCAGGAACTACTGGACCCATTTAAAAAAATCTGCTGGATAGTCCATTTGACGAGGAAGGCCGCTAGTTGGACATAAAATGTCCCTTGTTCTGGGATGGATTAAAAAAAGCCTTTTTGAAATAGGAACATAGGAAGCGATTGTCGATCTAGAAGCCACTTTAAGATCTAGATGATATTTTTTTTGTAAAGGTAACTTTGTCTGTTAACCAGTATTCCCATATTTGTATAAAAGCTACACTAATTAAATTGCATTGGGTCCACAGTACACGCCTAATACATACCGATGTCCAGGAAGAGCAAATGAGCGTGTTCGCGTTTGAAAACTCCGCTAGATGGCAACACGTAGGCGTGAGGTCTAACTACTATGTCACTAGTGAATTTTGACATATTTGTTAATGTCATGTCAAAATTCACCAATCAACATACCAGTAAGACCCTACGCGTATCTAGCGGATTTTCATTTACGAAAACCCTCATTCAGCACTCAAGTATTCAGCCGGAAGGGATTTTCAGAATAATTTTATACCGTGTGTTAATAAATCTCCATTTTAAGAGTCCATTAATAAATATAAATATAATAAATAAATATCTCTTGACATTGTTCACACAGCGCCATCTAGCCTTAAACTAAGCATTAGCTTGTGCTATGGGTGCCAGACAACGGATAAACATTACTTATATACTTTTTATTGTAAATACATACATGATACATAGAAACACCCAGACCGATACAAACAGACATGTTTAAATTGTTTAATGTTTATGGAAACAAATGTTTGTACCGTGCGGGGATCGAACGCGCGACCTTTGGTGTAATAGCCGACTTCTCAACCATTACACTAAACGGCTCGTCCAAACTCCATTAAACTTCCTATTCGCATAGATTTGGCAAAGTCATAGCTATGACTATGACTACACGTCCAAGGTCACTCAACTGGGGCCTACTCTTAACGAAGGATGGAGCCGCCCCACTTGCGGTTCCCTGACCTCTGCCGCAACAGCGAAGATCGCTCTATCTCCCTCTCACTTATGCTACGACGACCTCTATCTCTCTCACTCCCGGAATATTTTCGCATGCGTTCGGAAAATGGCGCAGGCGCAAGCTCAGTTCACATAAAAATACTTTCAAGTGCAAGCTTTTAAGCAATTCTTCGTTAATTAAGTAATTATTTTATATTGGATTAAATTTAATGATTTTGATTACTTACGTTTAATCGGAACTTTTAATTAAAATGAAATAAAAGATAAGGTGGATGCAATCAGATATTTCTCGTAAATTATTGAGGTGAGAGAATCAGGGGCCGAATCATTCATGTTTACCTACAAAGTGTATAAAATATTGAAATCGTAAATGATATAATTACTGCTTTTCCCTCGGTAATTAAAACTTGCAAATTAATGATTAAGTGTAAAATTTTCAACTCCACATTATCATACTCATGCTTCTACATCAATATAAGATGCTTCTGTCGTCAATAAGAACAAAATAGTATTTTTTTACGCTGAACACTGCAATATTTTAATAATTAATCTACCTAGACTAAACCTAATATCCATTGGTGTTGTATTAGTATTTGACGACCCGCTTGGTGTAATGTTTAAGAAGTTGACTATTAGACCAAGAGGTCATGTGTTCGATCTCCACACGGGACAAATGTTTGTGTTCATGAATATGCCTGTTTGTCCTGGTCTGGATGTTATAAGTATATATTTCATACCACTGTTGATTCTGATACCTGCAACACAAGTGTGAAATATTTATATATTTATCTTTTATTTGTAAACAATTTAATGGATGTCTGCTTTCTTACTGATCACAATTAATCGCTTCTCATTGGTCTGAGACTTCATCGAATTGGAAATTAATCTTCAAATCTGCTTTGCATCATATACTATTTAAAATAGTTTTTGTGGGAGTTTTTTTCTTTTACTTCTTGAATAAATCATTTCTTAATTTGCATACATGTGCCTACACGAAATTGCTGTTGCCATACATAGCAACAGTAATAATTTCATTCTGATTGATAGTATGAGTCACTATTTTTGCCTGTAACTCCGTAAATTAGTTTTTCTGACTGCAGCAAATATGGAAGGCAGTGTTGGTAATTTTTAATGATAAGAATAAATTTAATTTAGGTACTTGGATTCAAAACTAGTGTTGGCTTAATACTATCTACCACATGAAAATCTGTTGGAATCCATTGCAGCAAATAATCCCACAAGCACAAAATAGAGCTCATTGTATACAAAGAAACGCTGCTGTTATTTTCCTATCCACCGGAATGTCCCTTAGTCGCTCTTTGAAAGAAATGGGATAGTCTAGGCCAGCACTTCACTGCATACTATGTACTAACTTCTATCAACATAACCAACTATAGTTTCTTTATAAGCTCGGATTACAGTCATGATCTAGTTCTTGGTCACCCACCCGGTGTTTGTTGCGGCAAAACTTGTTTATCTTTAGCGATCTATCGTGATTAATATATACTTATTATTCGAATATACGTTACGGTTTTAAATATGATGAATTGAATGCTGGCATACTCGTAGTTGAGTACTCATATTCGAATCGAGATAATTTGTTAAAATAAGTTCATTAATAAGTTTTAATTTCTTTCTATTAAACATTATGTGTCATCTAAATATAACGTTATTTTTAATGCGTTTTTAATTTTAACAACGCCTTCCTTATTAAAGTTCTTACCTCAATTTATTCACCTTTCTAAAATGGATTCTTCTCGTTATCTTCGGGCAATGAACCTTGCATAGTTACGTCAAAAAGTTCTCGATTAAAATTGCATTTCA
This sequence comes from Nomophila noctuella, assembly GCA_958496325.1. Classification (NCBI taxonomy): domain Eukaryota; kingdom Metazoa; phylum Arthropoda; class Insecta; order Lepidoptera; family Crambidae; genus Nomophila; species Nomophila noctuella. The sequence continues at coordinate 8,073,625 of OY292486.1, read as the reverse complement.
AGCCAAATTCGATGTGGATTGTCTAAACATGCAAGTACCTAACTTGTTATTACAAATTCGCACGTGATGAATAATAGGATATTGCTCTGGAAACTATCAATTAAAACGGACGTGCGAAGGTTCATGTAAAAAAATAATACAAATGGCTTTGATGCGGTCAACATATTCGTGATATGAACAAGCGCATTCGTCAGTCATAAATAATTAAAACCATTGACGACATTCATCCGGTCTACCGGGTCAATGATTCACAAAATATTCTCGTCGGTAGATAAGCAATTATGTGATTTAAGAGCTATTAAGTCTCTATCAAATCCACCTATAAGATGTGTGAATATCTATTAGGTAAAAAGAGCACCATATTAAATGAGAATGGTACAAGATCCACAAAATGTTAATACCAATTTATAGGGATGGTCGAGAAATACACACACACACTTTGGTAACATGACATTACTCTTAATTTGTTTTGGTTTTGGTATTTTAAAATGGCATCTACTAGTTAAAAATATCTGTTAAGAGCTATGCTAGTAATTACTTATAGGGCTTAAAACACTTAAAAGTGTATTGGTCTCAGATAAATAAGCACGATGTTTTGTCATGTTTATGTTTGACCATTAAAAAGGAAGCAAAACACAACCGATCCCAAACCGTCCACAAAAAAAAATGCCGTCATAAGTGCAACCGCAAGGGATCCAAAAGATTACACCATATAAAGAAGTGCACGTTCGTGCTGAATTTCATTTTCTAATAAAACCCGATTACAGCGAGGTGACGCAGCCGAGGTCGGGCGACACAACACTCGAAAACGAAAGGCGTTCGAAACTGAAATCGGAGGGAGCGATCCCGTTAAACTGCCGGGCCGAGATGGAAAGCTCCCGTTAACCAGGGAACCATCGTGAGGCGTCGTACGACGAATGTCAGGGAAACAAACGCGTGACTCATGCATAGCCGTTCGTTTTAATTGGAATACTTTCGTCTTTTGCGCCGGACCTCTCGACTCAATGTTGTTTTGTTTTGTCAATATGAATAATACCTAATCTTGACTTATTTTATTTTGTTTGATATAAATAAAAACTGTACGGAATATTTTGAGAGCTGTAGGTAGTACTTTTTAGGTCTTAAATAGGTCGCTGGGTATAATATAAATACAAAGAAATAATTATAAATAGAAGAACAGCAATTACCTACAAATCAGTTGTCTTAACATAATTTTTATACATTAAATACCTAGTCTCAGCCAAGAACTATGAATATTTATATCTTGAATCCGTATTATTACTACCCATCTATGTCATGTGGGTACAGGTTCATTTCACTGTCATTACCATTCCTAGTGCAATTCATGTGAATGTCAGTAGTTAGTCATATCCGCGGCGCTATAGCCCGAGAGCTGGCAAGCATTTTTGGGTAGGTGCTTGAGGCAAGCTGAAAACTTGTCCTGTACCTCTCCTATTATATCCCAACACGAAACTGCAGACCTGGCTGGTGAGTAGCGGGGCTAAATCAACCCCCAAATTTTTAAAAGTATATTTTTTTTTAATCCAAAAATATACTTGAGGCAATTTGCAATTTTTATATGTTGTAGTTTAATATTTACAGAGTATAAAAAAAAATAAGCCAGACGATTCAGCCGGGGTTTTAACATTGCCAGGCCCGTCCAAAAATATTTTGCAAATGAATATAAAAAATGTGTTTGATGCAACTTGAAATTTTAATAGAGTATTATTTATAACTAAAAAATAAGACTCTCAAAAAGACAGATCATTTCGGTGGGTCTTTCTACCTGCCAGGCGATCTAACAAAAGACAATGCCAATTTTGTTAGGGAAGGTGGCGTCTTTTTTTTTCGAGCGTCCACCAACCAAACTTGGTAATCTATATTTTTGAGGGCATTACAAACGATTTTTGCTTTGGCAGTATAGCTATAATCTCAGTCCGAACCGAGTAAATCAGGTTTGAACTTTTTTCGCTTCATACATTTTTCTATGGGAAATTGAATTTTTTTGTTTCTTGCGTCCATCGACGAAACGTGAAAATATATATTCTTTAGGTCATCACAAACAATATTTGCTATGGCAGTAAAGCTGTAAACTCAGTCCGAACTGAGTGAGACAGCCTAGAACGTTTTCACTCTAGGCCTTCGCTCCTGCTTTTTTGTATGGGAAATTGCAACTTTTTTTTTCTCGCGTCCATCGACGAAACATGAAATATATATTCTTGAGGTCATCACAAACGATATTTGCTATGGCAGTATAGCTGTAAACTCAGTCCGAACGGAGTGAGACAGCCTAGATCGTTTTCACTCTAGGCGTTCGCTCCTGCGTTTTTGTATGGGAAATTCCTACTTTTTTTCCAACAGTTGAAAATTATTGCGATTAAGACTTGTAATGTACATTTAAATAGTTCTGGCCAGTCTCACTCTGTTCGGACTGAGTTTACAGCGTCACTGCCATAGCAAATATTGTTTGTGATGACCTCAAGAATATATATTTTCACGTTTCGTCGATGGACGCAAGAAACAAAAAAAACAATTTCCCATAGAAAAATGTATGAAGCCAAAAAAAGATCAAACCTGATTAACTCAGTTCGGACTGAGTTTACAGCTTTACTGCCATAGCAAAAATCGTTTGTAATGCCCTCAAGAATATAGATTACCAAGTTTGGTTGGTGGACGCTCGAAAAAAAAAGACGCCACCTTCCCTAACAAAATCGGCATTGTCTTTTGTTAGATCGCCTGGCAGGTAGAAAGTCCCACCGAAATGATCTGTCTTTTTGAGAGTCTTATTTTTTAGTTATAAATAATACTCTATTAAAATTTCAAGTTGCCTCAAACACATTTTTTATATTCATTTGCAAAATATTTTTGGACGGGCCTGGCAATGTTAAAACCCCGGCTGAATCGTATGGCTTATTTTTTTTTATACTCTGTAAATATTAAACTACAACATATAAAAATTGCAAATTGCCTCAAGTATATTTTTGGATTAAAAAAAATATACTTTTAAAAATTTGGGGGTTGGTTTAGCCCCGCTACTCACCAGCCAGGTCTGCAGTTTCGTGTTGGGATATAATAGGAGAGGTACAGGACAAGTTTTCAGCTTGCCTCAAGCACCTACCCAAAAATGCTTGCCAGCTCTCCAGCTATACGCGGTGGGCGGACAATGACGTCCGACACAGCGAATTAGGAAATAGTGAGGTGATTTATATGGGATTCACTTGACCCTAGACGAAGTCGCTACATTTATATTATTTGATTAAGTGCTAAGAAATTGCTGCACACAATTGTACACATTTGTGTGCAGCAATTTCTTAACACTTAACATGATTCTCACTATTATTTTTTTCTTTTAATGAGCAACGGCTGCACTAGATAAGTAAGTAACTTTTCAGGTGGTGTAGTTGCGTTACCTGTCTTTCTAGGACCAAAATAAAATAAACCATGTGCTACAATCACTTTTCGTAGATTAAGTAAAGATGCGAAACATCAACAATCATTTTTGCAAAATTGCACTCTGAGAGAGCAAACGATGGTAAAAAGACAATTTCCCAACCATGATACCACGTGTAATAATATCATACTCATTATAATCTCGATGGTCTACTGTAGAAATCGAATATTAATCGACTTCAATCAAACCTTTATCTCTGCCTTCTACCACACTGTGATCGATGCGAGTACGTACCGATGCTTACCGGTATCAGTGTCATTATAGCTGTTCAGTATTGCGCCATCTTCAAGGACGGAGCCAAACCCAGCTTCACTGATATCTATCCAGATGAAGCGGTAACAGCGGATATTATAAAAATTAAGTAACATAGTTCCTTATAAATAAACACGATTGTCAACTAAAGTAATCGAGCAATAATCGATATTGATCGATGTTTCCTCTCTGCCTCTCACCGCACTGTGCCGATGCGAGTACCGACGGGTAGTGGCGGCATCAGTGTCATTATAACTGTTCAGTATTGCGCCATCTTCAAGGACGGAGCATAACCCAACTTCACTGACCTCTATCCAAATGTAGCGGTAACAGCGAATATTATAAATATTGCGTAACATTGTTTTTAATTATCGATTACGTGGTTTTGTTTCGCACGTTGTACCGCTTGAACTGATTTGTATAGTTTATTTGGATTTTTAGACTTCGAGTGGCGAAGCATTCATCGTATTGAAGATCAGCGTGTGGTGTCGTCAATGTGGTGGTTACCAACTACTAACCATAATTAAATAGTGTCAAGATTTTTTATAACGTCTAAGTTCTATCTATAGAAAATTGAAAAAACTGGCCATAACCAAGGCTGGTTTGTACATCGCATACAAAGTAACAACCAAAATTTACGATCACTTTGAGGCTCACTCTATGAAGTCACTAAGGCTCAAAATAAAATAAATATTAGATCGCCACATACTGTGTTGACGGTAAAGTCAATAGGTAGGTAAGGTAGTAAACAATAAGTATAACTGTACAAAGGACGTCATTCCTCAAAGTGACCTCATCTTAAGCAGTGAGTGTAAACATTTCGGCAAAATGGTTTCCCCTTGTGAAAAACAAAGATATCCGGATCACAAAAATATGTTGACTGTGTCCAAGTCTTTGTTTTGAACCACGGAAAGAAAATAAGCAAGCAAGCGAATCACGTTTTTTTTTTCCAAAAGTTTTTTTAAGATACTACTTTGCAGACATTATGTCTTTAAGCTACTATTTTCTTGGTAAATGCTACGATCAAAACAAATTCTTACCTGATATTGTTCTTGACAAACATTGGCCAGTCAAGTTCCTATTAAATGTAGGTATCATGTCAACACAATTGTTGTCTCGGCTCCTACTTCAATAAGTAGGAGCCTAGACTGCTATGCACATAATAAAGTAATCATTGATGTATATCATTTAACCGAAACCATACTACATTATAAATTTAATTATTATTTACCCAGAGAAAAACAAAGCGTAAAAAGTAAAAATAATGTAAAGTATGTATGATCTGTTTACTACCAATTTCCCACGAAAGGATAAAAGCCACCATTGAAATCAGGTCGTTGACCCAACGAGTCGGCTTAATTACCGTGCATGCCAAACGTGAATTGATGATCATAATCTCAAGCCCAGCTCTGAAAACATTTTTCCGGACCGAAAAATGTAACCAAATATCCTGAGTTGCTTACAACCAAATTGCTTAAAATCGTTCGCCACTAAAAATCAGGCAATTTCATTAAGTGTTTTTGAAGCCTTCGGAACATTCCAGACTTATATTGAAAAATGGAAAATCGAAGGTAGTATGTCCAAAAAACGCCAAACCTTCATCAAATAGGCCAGTAACTACTTAAATAAAACTTTTGTCTATTGCATGTCATCTAAAGGACGTAATATTCAACATAATATTATGATTATGATGACTCGTCCTGTTACACGAAAGAAGCTTAATGAAAAATATTTTGGCAAAATAAAACATCACGCAAAAGATAGCTATACCATGGCACACGCTGAGTTATTTAGTCTCGTCATAATAAAGATACCTTATACTTCACCAATACCGTCTTATTGCCATACTAATGAGTTTCAATACCCAAACCAACCTCCTTTACAGATGGAAAAACCCCGTACCTACATATTGTTCTAAGCGCAATATAATCCTGAGATTAGAATCTTCCGAATGAGCAATGTCCACGCATTTCTTTCGCGCAAGGCTGGCATTGAGTCTCTTGGCCCACTTTAAAGTAACGGGATTCAAGTCCTGGGCCGGTCACAGTAATGATAATGACAGTGAGACTAATTCACCTTGACCTTCTCGCCTTAAATAAAGCTTAATTATATGTGAAAGATTAGGTTTGTAGGCTGTGTGGGTTAACCCTTTACTGGTTGTAAAATACTTGCCGCTTTAATAAGAGCCGTATTTCGTAGTACCGACAAAAACAAAAACACGATAATAGTCTGCTACGGCACAAATCCGCTACGTTGGCAACATTTACAGATGTAAATACATAATAGAATATATCTTCTGAGTACGAGTATAATAGATTTTCCTGTAATGTCCACAACAGCTGATAAATGGGTGAGGTCCTTGCATACATTTTAAGCCTTGGCTACTCTGCTGGCTTTATAATTATGTAAGCATATGCTGTCCACTGTGATTTTTCCTGGACTTAAGAGTATATCAAATTTAATGGATAGAATTTGAAATGAAGTTGGTTTACGTTTTAAGAAAAAATATGAAGATATTTAAAATGGACAAAATAAATAGCTTTCTGTGGTTTTTAGGGTTCCGTAGCCAAAATGGCAAAAAAACGGAACCCTTATAGATTCGTCATGTCTGTCTGTCTGTCTGTCTGTCCGCCAGTCTGTCACAGCCACTTTTTTTCGAAACTATAAGTACTATACTGTTGAAACTTGGTGAGGGGATGTATTCTGTGAACCGCAACAAGGTTTTCACACGAAAATAGAAAAAAAATAAAAAACGCGGGGGGTCCCCATAGTCAGAACTAAAACTCGAAATATTTTTTTTCATCGAACATATACGTGTGGGGTATCTATGGATAGGTCTTTAAAAATTATATTAAGGTTTCTAATATCACTTTTTTCTAAAGTGAATACTTTGCGTGACAGACCCTTCCAAAGTGGAAAAATGTGTGTCCCCCCCCCTCTAACTTCTAAAATAAGAGGATGATAAAACTGAAATAAATATATAATGTACATTACCATAAAAACTACCAACGAAAATTAGTTCGAACGAAATCTATTTAGTAATTTTTTTAATACGTCAAAAATAGAATTTGTACGGAACCCTCAGTGCGGGAGTCCGACTCGGACTTGGCCAATTTTTTATAACTTCTTCGTTATCTGTGTCGAAATAGCAGAAAACGCTTAGAAACAGATTCGCTTATTAGCCTGTTAGTTAAATTGTAGCAGCATTGGGAGTTCAAATATCGCTATATTACCATAATGTTTGTATAATGACCGGTACAGATTCGCTCAGCTGTTGCATTTTGTACGCAACACGTATAAATTAATACTGATAAAGGGAAATTATCAATTAAATCATGAATAAGATATTTTTAAGAACCAAAAAAAGTCTTTAGAAATGATAAAGCTGATTAGCTTATTTTTTTAAGAATCTATTCTCTCACAATTTATTCATTTGTTTTTGTTATTTTATTCTTAACACGGACTATGGTAAGTTGCCTTTGTGCTAGGCAAATCGTCTTAGATTCATGTAGAGCAAAAAGTTCTCGATTTTGCGTTAACTTTATTGTCAAGCCTTCAAAGTAAACACCTCTTTGAAAATAATTCAATTTGACAGTTATTCAATGTCATTTCAGGAATATTTATTATATCCAGCAGGAATACCGGCTTCGTCCTGATTCCATAACTAACACGAATCCTTGGTTCCATATAAATGTTTTGAATTGCAAATACGTAAACCAAGACAGACATTTAAGAACAATATTGGTGCCAGGCTTCAAAGTTAATCGTAAAGCTGTTCAGAAATTTGAGATACAATTGTTAAGTCGTATTATCATCTTTACTTATAATAAATCTGTAGAGAGGTCAATTCTATACATTAAACATATTTTCAAAATAACTATCAGGGGTTGATAATTGATCGATACTGATGCTGAAGAAAAAATTTACTGATTGCATTTTTGCAATCAGTAAATTTTTTCTCTGTCTGTTCTTCTGTCTGTCTGTCTGTCTGTGTGTGTGTTCTTTATAGAAACTAAAACTACTGGACTGATTTTGACGAAACTTGGTACAATTATTCTTCACACTTCTGGCCATATTATAGAATACTTTTACATCACGCTACAATAAATAGGAGCAGAGTAGTAAAGGGAAATGTTGGGAAGACGGCAAAAGTTACGCAATTTTTTAAGCTTCTTTCGCATGTGCAGCCTTAATGGTTAAAGTTATATATGAATGACGGAAATATTCTACATAAACTATCTTTTATAGTTGACTCACAATAACACGTTAACTCCTGATCCAGTTTGGTTTGAACGCGCTACTCTCAGGAACTACTGGTTCGAATTGACAAAATCTTTTGTGTTGGTTAGGCCACTAACCATTAGTCGAGGAAGGCTTAAAGCTATCTATAGAAACACTGGGTACGGAAACCGAAACCCACGCGAACGGAGTCGCGAGCGGCCGCTAGTTATAAATACTAGATAACAATGGAGCGGCATAAGACTAGGTATCATTCTTTCTTTCTTCCTTCTGTTTAATACGCTTAATTACTAAAGCCTAGGTGTACGGTTAAGTGAAAGTTTTTAGTGATGAAATCTTTTATTAACATAACTATATCGTCTTATTTTAATGGTTTACCAAATCTGGAATATGTTGGTATACAAATACGGAAACCGCATGAACAAACTCGTACCTGCCCAACATGCCACATGTACCGACAGCAGCAAATGAATAAAATGTGTGTAGATACTAGTGATGAATTAACCCTTACTGAAATTAAGCAATTGCCTAGGGCATCACGTGTGGGGGGGGGGTGCACCAGAAGAAGCACAAAATTCTTGTTGACATACAGATAGGGGGCCCCACAGACGTGGATTGCTACGGGCATAAAGTAGTCTTAATCCGTCACTGCTAGAAACACGATGATCAAGTGGTTCATCATTGGTTATTACATTCCATCGCTTGTAAGGGAGACGCTGGTGTAAGGAATCGTCACCAAGATTGAATCCCCGGAGTAATTTTAAGACGATTAATTTATACTGAATGAAATTGAAATCGAATCTGTTAAATAATGTATTGACATTATTAAACTGGAAATTATGGACTTTCAACCCAATTATGCACGACCAAATAGTAAAAATATTAAAATATAAAACAGTGCCATCTGTTCAAAATCAACCACACTACTGTAACCCAATAACAAGCGTTGCTTGAAAGCAACCTTTCGAGCACAGGTAAATCTTTTACAACTTAGTGTTTGTTCAGTTGTACAGAGGGCGCTAGTTATATTACGAATTTTTTTTAAAAAAAAAAGTCTTTTCTGGGTTATATTTTGTGAGCCGGTGAAAAAGTCGTTATCTAAATAATTAAGAACGAAAAAAAACTTCATAAAAAATTATGCTTTTTGTGTTCTTAAGAGAATATCCGCATTGCATTTCCATTTTGGTAGGCCACGTGTAAGAAACTTGAGAGTCAAGTCATGTTTCTGACACACGTAGGTATTATTTTTGTTAATCACTATTGTAATTCTATCTTAGTGGATATTAATGGTGTAATAAGTGGATAGTAATATCCTACATATTATGCTAGAAAAATATTAGGTACCTAAATTGACATTATGTAGACAGTATCCTTTTAGGATAACTTTCTTATTTTATTTGCTGGTTGCAGCTGTGATAGCAGACAGCTATCGAAAAATAGCCCGTCATGGTTATTTGAACTAATACCTATCCACAATTCCACATATGAGGCGTAGGGAGGCGATAGGCACTGGTTTGCGAGACATTTCCCAATAAATATATTAAGATGACCCATTTATCGCATTGGTCGTGGGAAATCGCAATTGTGCTGATATGATTGTCGGCAAATCTAACGCAATATTGTATCTTTAGCTGTTTTGGGGAAGAAAAACTCACTACATAGGTAAAAATATCTTTCTCCTGTTTGTCCGAATAAATGCTCACGTTTTGAAACTGACGCTACCGATTTTCATGCGGTTTTTTTAATCAGATAGACTGAAGAGAAAGTTTTATGAGTATAATACATGAATATTATAAAAGTTGTAGAGAAACTTTGCCGTGCGAAGCAGGGGCGGTAGAGTAGGTATATAAAGGACTTAATAGAAATAAAGAATTTAATAACAAACAATACGGCCAAAAGCCATTGATGTTTTATTCAACTCTAAAAATCCTTAATCCCTTCAGGTACGAAATTCCACACGTGTGACATAGACAGACTGAAGTGGCACACTTTTTTACTGGAACCAAGTATTTTTATTTTGGTCGTCTATGAAGTGTGAAAGAGGTGTCACCACCTCTGGATTTTTAGTAATTTGTGTGGATTTGTGCCATTAGCTCGGCGGTGAGGGAAAACACCGTGAGGAAATCTGCTCATTCAGTGATTTCTGACTTTAGTTCAGGTAGATCTGAATGTGTAACCATGATCCAATCTGTCTGGTTCCCCTCTATGGGTTACGAAGGTCTGATGCATACGAAGGACGAAGGCAGTCGCTTCACTGTGATAACCAGAGTTGCCAAATCCTGCATCATGGTCAAAGCGGACCCCGTATATAAACGGGATAAACGCTGGGAAGAAGAAGATGAAGTCAAAAGGTGTGTCCTATTTCGCGTTATAAATAAAACAATACGATACTTACACGACTACGGTATCGCAAACCGACGAAAATTTCATCATGTATATTAGTGTGTATGTGCCGCAGTCAGTACGACGTCATGCAACCAACCTTATGGTTCAAAGCGGCAGCGGTCAGTCACTGCAGAATATACTTATTACCCAATGGATGGGAAACGATTGTTAACATTAACAGATATAGGTAGTTAGTATTTGCAATACTTTAGTTTTTTATTATATAACTAGTTAGCGGCTCGCCCCGGCTTCGCCCGTGGTACTTGTCCACTATTTATACATAAAAACCTTCCTCATGAGTTACTCTATCTGTTAAAAAAAACCGCATCAAAATCCGTTGCGTAGTTTTAAAGATTTAAGCGTTCATAGGGACAACATGACAGAAAAAGCGACTTTGTTTTATACTATGTAGTGATAATGGGATTTGAATACATGGTTTAGTAAAGATCACGAAAGTTATCCATTTTGTTCAAGTTCAACTGGTTGAACTAATAGTTGAACAAACTGGAACTAATGTCTCCCAACGTGTCACAGTATGACTGGTTGGGAATAATTCTTCAAAGTTAAACCCAACGAGTCAGTGTTACTGGGTTTTGGCGATTTGGTGAGACTAGTTGGGGACAAACGTGAATTTCTGGTGTCTAGGTTTCTACTAATCATAGTCAAATAATCTGACAACTCTCAGACTATAATCATAGTTATCTATGCGTAATTTTCCAGAACCGTCAACTATATTGCATTGAAATGTTATAACGCGTGCAACTACCGGTTTTCCTTGCAATCCTATTTACGTAGTAACTTGCATGACCCCACTTTTATATGCAGAGATAACTTTAATGTTCTACAAAAATTCACACATTTGGTAAGTTTTTAATATTATTAATATAATTATAAGCTATATGCCAAAAATCGACTCTCCTTTAACCAGGTCATTTAATGTTCTAATGAAATAAAACTATTTCGGCCCTTCGTATCAATGGCAGGCATTCTTCCAATTTAATACGTAAAGCAATGATGTTCATTTTAACATTAAGCCAAACTCAAGTAGATTAATATCAATGTTTTTAGGTATAGTGGATTGGCTTAGAGTTACGTCACTGGGACGTGATAGTAAACAAGCGCCGACGTCACTAAGTATGTAGTTCTTCCTACTGACCGAAGGCACATTCATGGGCCTTTATTAACGCAATAGGCGTCAGCCTCCTTGGTACTCAAATCTATACTAACATAATGAAGCTCAAAAGTTTGTTTGTTTGTTTGAAGGTGCTAAACTCGGGCAGATGGATGCTCATTTGGAGACCCAAATGAGCCATTTTAGACTTAGTCCGGCGGACAAAGTCTAATGATTATTTTAGCACATGCTCCCAGTTCAGCGACCTAAAGTGATTCGAGTCTTGGCCTCCGATATTAGGAGACTCAATCTTTGATGATACTGCGTTGATGTTTATATGTATATGTACGATTAAGATTTGTGACTGCAAGTTTTTATTAGTAAAGGTGTCTACACACCAAAGCCGCCGGCCTTCGGCGCGGCCAGATTTTGAAGCAATTATTTGTGCCGCGCCGGGCCGGCGGCTTTGGTGTGTAGAGACCTTTAGTACATGCAATTTCTTTGTATTCAAATTGATTTAAATTTTTGCATTTAAACTTGTAAGATAACTTTCCTAGAATTTGCTTCCAGCAGTAAATCGAAACGGTTGTATAACGCTGTTTAAACTTAACTTTCGACTAATGCCAACAGTAACTATTGCAGGCAATACATTAACGACTACGTAGTGGAATAAGTTACGAGTTGGCGTTTTATTTGCTGGAAATGAACTTCCCAACAATGTGAGCAAATGGGAACATTAACCTGTTTTAAAATGTATTAAGTCTGACGAAGTACACGTCCAATCTTCTACTAATTTCATCCGGTTTACGTTGAGCTGGCTAATTTATGATTCAGAATAAAACCTCCGATAGAACATTTTATAAATTAACCTTTACTCTCCGATCAAAGATACGACAAACAAGATACAATTTTGCTGTTTATATAGTCACCAGTCTAACCTTTTGCGCGTCAATTAACAGTTCTATCTCGCATATCTGGTAGCACGGGGTTGACGTCTTTCGTGAAGCGACAAAGATCATTTTTGCGTTGCATGATGGTTTCTCATTGACGTCATCGTAAACGAACCCCAAGTTAAACGACAGCCCCGGAGGAACCCTTTTGCACCTCGACAGTGACAGGTTAATGTACTTGAGCTGCTCTAAATCAGGTATCAACTTGTAAAGCTTGATGTACACGGGCTCTAATGTCAGGTTGCAAAATTTTATATGCTGTGTCGTAATGCCGCCACGCTTGTATTCGATTCTATAAGGATTCGGATACGATATGAGCCTATTCTCGCAAATGTACGACGCCGTTTTTCGAAGAGGGCTCGAAAAATACTTTGAAATCTCGATGAAACGTTCCACTTCAGATTTGAAAGCTTCATTTGCCTCGTACTGTTCTTGACTGTCTTCCGCTAAATCTGCCTTAGTTTCTTCTTTAACAGGCTGGAGTTCTAAGCTAGGGTTGGATTTTTCAGTTTGTGGTAAAACGTAATTTAATGGTCCGGGAATTGGTTGCACCTTCCTGCTGGTTGGAGATTTTGGTTTGGCAACTTTCTTTTGATTCATAATTTATTCCGAGAATTAAAATTTCACACTCAATTTTGGCGATGACACTTATGACATTATTGAGAAAAACAATTTTTAAATAGTTTATGTGCATTTTTCAAAAGGCCAATGAGTATTTACACGTGTAACTAAAAAGGTAAGTAGACATCATGAAATCATTGTTACTTCAATACTTACTCAATCAATACTGCAGCAATTAAATTTCACATAAATTACAAGAAAGAACATTGTTTATTTAAACATTGCAAGTATTAAATTTTTTAAACCATAACTAAAATTGGGAAATTCAAAGCTGTACAGTAGCTGTGTTTACCAAAATAAGTTGGTATTTATACGAGTAAATGTTATCTCATCATATTTCATCTCATTACATTATTGCATAAACCAGACTAAAAACTGATTCCTCACTCTTTATAACCTCGTATCGTATACCTACATATATTGTTTGTGCATTTATTCCGCGCTTATCGACTACCTATGTTATTACACGTGCCTATAGAAGCATTGCCCTATAAAGAATGTGAATGAATAACTTTGTAAACTAATACAAAGTGTAATACGTTAGATCACACTTAGAAGTAGCTTACAATATAATGATGTATTAATAATAATGATGGCAGAAGTTATGCAGTTTTAACTAGGTGATACACAAATCACAATACGAAAATATGATTGAATAGTAGTTGCTCTTGTACTGAGCCACACCAATGAGGTCATTAGTTCAAATTCTATGTCTTGACTTTGCTCATAATAATACCCAAACTTGCTCATAATAATACCCAAACTTACCCGCAGACTATTTAAATAAGTCTACATTGTCAATTTTTCCTTATAGGCATATTTCAACATTTTTTTTACTAGAAAATTTGCTAAAAGTCTAGTTTACAGTCAGGTTTACCTTCAATCTACTAGTTTGGGGTCTAAAGAACGAAGGATTTCGAGCAAAACAAGCTCAGTAAATTATGTATATCTTCTAGCCATTCAATAATCCTTGCGTTTAGGTAGCGGGACGGAGGATCGTGCGTGATCATTTTATAATGACTACGACTTTACCTAAGAAAGTCGTCTTTGTTTCACTTTACCATAAATTACAAATAAACTAGTTGGGAGCTTGTTTATAAGGTACAACGCAACATTTTAATATCCAGTTTACGAATCTCAAATTCTAATAAGCTTTTTATTTATTTATTTATTATAAAAACTAGCGGCCGCCCGCGACTCCGTCCGCGTGGATTTCGATTTCCTATCCTATGTGTTATTCTGATGTATAAGCTATATTGTGGTAAAGTTTCATTCAAATCCATTCAGTAGTTTTTACGTGATAGAGTAACAAACATCCATACATCCATACATACAAACTTTCGCCTTTATAATAGTAGTAGGATTACTTACACGGGTATCAAATAGATTAACTTGTAACACTGAGAGAAATTATCTGATAGTCGTATCGTCAGTACCATAAAAGTTTCCACCGAAATGCGATCAAAATGACGTAGACTTCCAAGAGCTTCGAAGATATGGCCGTCTGTGTTTCAAAATTCAATGACGCACGTACAACCATGTTTGTTTCAACTTTATAACATGTAACTCGTAAGGTATTATATACTATATTGTTCGCCCTCAAAAAACTTTGAACCTCTTCGTGCGTCTTTGGTCCAACTTAACCAGTTTGGCACGATGAACTTTGAATTGGCTGTGAGAAAAATTAAGTCAAATACGTCACGCTTAAGGCAAAACATGTTACTAAACTTTCCAGTATTGGTTTAAACCAGATTCTTTTGTGTTTTTGATACTTATACATTTTAGGATTATATTTTCATATCATAGGTGGTAAATATATCTACTGACTCTACTGTCAGGTGCCAAGGTTAACGAACTTGCAATTCATTATTAGTTTTTATGCCTTCGTCTCATGTGCATAAGCTGTACCGTACCACACCGTACTATTGTCCTTGCCTTGGAATCAAATGATCTTCTACTTCGAGACAAAAATACGTAAAAATATGGTAGTACCTAGTTAGTACAGTTCTGTATAGGACATCCCTTCTTACAATTTGTTTTCTGCCAAGAGAACTTTATTTATTTATTTATTTATTCACACGGTACGCAGCACGCTTACAGTTACCTCTTTGTTACATAATTATTTGTGGTTATCTATGATCTCATTTATTATGCGTGTACTACACCATAATAAAATGGACTGTTTGACGGTCCACACGTGATTCCTCACATTTGTCGTCATTACGAGCTTTTACGAACTACCAAAGGCGACAACATCACGTTTTTGATTTTTGGAATCACCATTGATTTACATAAAAAAGGCTAATTATTAATTTTAATATACAAATTTATTCAAATAACACTTACATACAAACATGTTCAACACTTGTTTTTCGCCGGAAAATCATAAGATACTTAAACTTTTATGTTAATTATTTGTTTAATAGCTTTTCGTCATGATCATCAAAGAATCACGTGTATTTTGACCGTCAATGTATACATTTCTTTAGATTAATTGTCATTCGTCCTGGAGGGTAAAAACCATTTGGCCCCCAAGAGGACAAGGCCAGAGTGGACCAATGGGATACACTCCAGAATGTAAACTCCAGCAGTGCAGTAACCATTAATAGGCTTTTAACATTTGTTTGTATTACTTCTTAATAATTCGGTTAACCAAAATGTCAAGTCGTTTAAAACCAATTAGAAACTGTACTTTAACCTTATATGATTACAATTTTCTCGGAATCAAGGCCTAATGAAAATCAGGAAAACAACCAATGTTCATGTCCATACTAAGACAAGGGAGCAATGTTGGTAATAACCGCTTATATATACTATAAAACATTGATGTGTTTACCAAATAATTATTGTTTAACATTGTGTTACCTACTATTAGAAAGATTGAAACCGCAAGGCATTCACTTTATTTGTTTATGTTATGTACACAATCAATGAAATAACCACAAAAAGCATCTTAATTTATTTATTTATTATTTATATCTATAAAACAGATGGCACTCACACAATACATTATTTTAACACAGCTCAATATGTTCACCAGTATTGTATCAAAAAATAAGAGAAAAACATAGGTATGTGGCAGTTTGGAGCCCGTTTTAGGCAACAGTCCAGCCTTACAAATGCTATCTACAAAATATAAAATAAAATTTTTACACTTTGAGACTTATGGGTAGGTATAATGGTTACATGAACTCGGAAGACTAATAGTACAAGTTCACAGGTCTAAATATCAATTTGATGGCAAAAAATGATAGAACAGTTATTTAATAACTCCACAGACCTAGCAACCCGACCGCAGTTTTTGAGCAAGTCCATTGACCCTAAAAACTCAAAAAATAAACAAGAAATAAACTTTCACCGCCTTGCATCTAAATTTAAACATGTCTGCTCAGATTCAAAGTACGTTTTTGTCCAAATCTATTTATAAGCTTAATCTTGACCTTGTAACGGAACGGAATGGTATTTTTAGTAACTTTCCATATTAACACACGAGTAGGTATTCGACGACTGAGGTTTTACAACCTCATATTGCAAATCATGAAAAGGAGACTTGAATACTTAGAAGTTTCTGGTCCAAGTTGTTTTGATCCAATGTTGCTTACGTATGAATAAAACGAGCTTTGCAAAAATAAGGCCACGTTTGACGTTCCTATTACGTAATCAATAGTGCAATGACACGAATAATAATATACATTTTGTATTACTAGCGGCCGCCCGCGACTTCGTTTCCGTGGATTTCGGTTTCCGCACACTGTTTTACTACACCTAAAAGCCTAAAAAACTAAATTGCCTGAGAAACGGCCCCGCTTTCAAGGTAGTGGGTGCGCATACCTTCTTAATAACACATTATACTAACAATCCTCAAAATTTCAGCTTTGCTAAAATGACGTAGGTCTGGGGGCTCTGGGATCTTACTCTATTAGAGAGCAACAATTTGTCGCCTTGTACTGTTGTTGTCGGTCAAACTTATACATATGTACATATTTTACATATTTATTCTTGCACGAAACATAGAAAGCAAGATAAATAAAATTAAATAAAAACATTTATGCTATTTTAATTTAAATAAACTTTAAGACATGCACACATGAACCGCCCTGTTAGGCCATGGCAAGGTTTAAGCAATTGAAATGTAAAAAAACATTTTTCACATATACATTATTGTTTATGGACTTGATAATGTATACAATTAAAAGTTAACGTGCACGATTATTTTCTTGTGGGAGCGGATTTTCTGAACCCAATACAGTATTTGACTGACAAGTCAAATCACCTACTTTTTTTAAGTGTCAAAAACGTGACCTTGTAGGAAAAAATGTATGAAATATTGAATCGTGACGTCACGATGCAATAGTGCCAAATCAATACTCTTTTAACTTCAATTAGCTGTAATAATTTGTTAAAACCTCAATAGTAACTGTGAGATAAAAAATTGTGCCTAATTTTTGATTTCATCTTTAATCTTAGAATGTCATAATTTATTTCGTATGCAGTTAAATACCCAATTGTAGTACGTAGGCTTAAAACAAAAGGCGGCGCATCTATGTATCACGTATGATGACGTATGTGCGCATAAATCTCTCATATTTCCTATACAACAGATTGGAGAGGCACTGTTGCCAAATAGAATATAATATTAAATTTTCAATTAAGTGGTTGCCCAGTACAACTACATTGTGCAGGTAGCATTCTCAAATAAACAGCATAAGCTAAAAGTAGGCTGTAAGTTTCCACAGTTCCTCAATTGACTTCCCTTCGCCTTTTGACGTCAGGGAACGATGTAAATGGATCGAAACAAGTAATATTCAAGGTGTAATAGTGAAATGAAGCTAGACCTATGAGAACAGAGGAAAATAAATCTATGTCTTTATGACTGATTTTCTAAGAACATTTTTCGTACATTTACCTACAATATTATTTAACAGTATCAGATTATTATAGCATTACTAAAATTAAGGCATCTAAGCTTGACTAATATGGGCGACTTGACTAATGTAGAAAATGATTGTTCTCTGCAGACCGGTACATACGCCAATATTTTTTTAATGTTTGTAATCATCTTCAGATATTCATAGAACTTCATTGAATTTCACTAAATATGTCGAAAAATTACATTATTCATCATTGTATTAAGATTAGTATTATGTACTCGTACTTATGGTGAAGCGATAACAGCGCGCATTCTGTTTGAAAATGTATTTCTTAAGTTTACATAACACATATTTAGATTCCACTATCTTTTTTATTAAAGAAATAAATAAATTATCTTCATTTCTTATTGCATTCAAAACTTAGAGCTTTCGAAGTAATCTTATCACCAAATTTTATTCAATGAGACAAAATTATTAAAAAAAGCCTTTGGACACACTTATAACTTAGTTGAACACAAAATAGAGCAACACTAAAAGTACTACAAGGCAGTGTTTTAGGATGCATCTTGTTTTTGATTTATGTGAATGATTTGCCGAAGATAATAAATGAACACTGTACCCTTTTTGCAGACGACATCTCTATTACTATCCCATGTACTAACTTAAATGACTTGACTGAAAAACTTGATTATAACTTAGACAAAATTCACCAATGGCTCAGTAATCACAACTTAATACTTAATTTAAATAAAACCAAAATGTTACAATTCAGACCGTATCAAAAAGCACCATTAGATATTTCATACAAATTCAAGGACTCACAAATAATAATTGAACCTTCTTCCACCCTGCTAGGTATCGAAATAGATTGTCATCTGAACTGGAAGCCCCATATACAGAAGGTCACCAAAAAAATATCATCTTTTGTTTATGCACTTTATAACCTCAAAAAGGCCACAGACACCAAAACTGCACTAACAGCTTATTATGCGTATGCAAATTCCTGGCTAACCTACGGCATAATTTTATGGGGCAACAGCTCAGACATACAAGAAGTTTTTATACTGCAGAAAAAATGTATACGCATTATATATAATCTAGATTCGATGACATCATGTAAACCTTACTTTATAAATAAAAAAATCCTGACAATAACGTGCTTATATATTTTAGAAATTTGTAAATTTATAAAAAAACATATGTATTTATATACACCAAACACACTAATTAGGCGCAACAATAGATATAAAAATCAGTTAAAATTCCCATTAGGTAACCCACTACAGCTAGTTAGATCAGGTCCCCATTGGATGTCCATCAGAGTTTACAATAGAATCCCCAGCCATTTAACGGATATACCACACCTGAAGCCATTCATAACTCGGTTGAAAACGTTCTTACTAGAAAAAGCCTACTACAGTCTGAATGAGTTCTTTGAGGACAATTGAAGATAAAATTGTGTTTAATTTAATTTGATTTAAGTTTAATTTAATTTAATTTGATTTGATATTTTGTTTTTAATGAAAGTTAATTTTATTTATGTAATTATATTATGTAATTTTTTTAATAATAATTAATTAACAATTGTGTAATTTGAAATAATGTAAGAAATCTATAAGTAAATTATTGTAATAATATTCTTAATTGTGTGTAAGTAACGAATTGTATTTGCGGTGCCCCTACGGGGTGTCACGTGTATAATGTACTGGACTATATTGTAAGACCTTTTTACACCATGTGGCAAGCAAATAAATAAATAAAAATAAATAAATAAGGTACCTACAACATTTTCTTATGAATAATAAAGTAAGATAAAAAGACATGAGAACTCATACAATCTTTTTTGTGTTATTCTTACCAAAAAGATATTTCTTTAGCCAAAATATTCAATCTAGTTCATTCTCGAACATCCTCTGGACGGCAACAGCCTTCACTCAATGGTCGATGGTCAGATTTCTGCCTTATTAGAACCTTATAAACTTATAACTTAGCCTTAGGGTTTAAAATTGATTGCAGAAATTATCAAAAAAAATTAAAATAATTTGTATTGGTTCTTGTTTCATTAAAGATATAAAAAAAAAAGAACAATGATATTTTGTGCAATTGCTCTCAATTGCAAATTAATAAAATTGAAAAAAAAAAATTATTCATATTTTACTGTTTCATTAAAATAGATAATGCACGAAATTAGTGTATTTACCAGTATTGCTTCAGCACTATTGAAGTAGCGGATTGGTAACCTTACCGTACCCAAAAATATTAATTAAGTACCTATGTTATTTATAAACGGAAGGCCAAAAATTATTGTCTTGTTCGTGGAAATATACTATGGCTATAAATAAATTAAAAACATTCGTAATAACTGGTATGTTGAGGCAGTCGTTCTATTTTTAGATACAAACGTAAGAATATGTAACTACCTGCTTTTTTCAATTAAGGTATATTGATCGGTTCGATATTTATGCTCCATACTCGTATTTTAGGCGTCTTAGGTTTCGGTTCCCGATGGGTGGGTCAGTAGATTTCATTTTTTGTGTTTTTCTATTAAAATTAATTAATAAATAAGTTTCTTTTTAAATTTGTGTTTAACACTCAATAACTGCCTCCGTGGTGTAGTGGTTAGAGCGCTGTGCTCAAAAACTACGAAGTCGGAGGTCGTGGATTCGAATCCCGCGGGGAACACTTTCACTTTCAGTTTGGTTAGGACATTGCAGGCTTGAATCACCTGATTGTCCGATAAGAATGATGATTCCGTGCTTCGGAAGGCACGTTAAGCCGCTGGTTCTGACTATGATCCAACCGGTCTGGTTTCCGTTGTGGTTACGGAGGTCAGACGACAGTCGCTCCATTGTAATAACCAGGCAAGTCAATTCAGGATCATAGTCGCAGCGTACCCTGGGCTCCAAGCCAATGTCCGAGGATGCAACCGGGAGAGGCGCTAGAATGTTGATGACGCTGATGATGACTCAAAGTAATTGCTAAGATTAAATACTACACTACAAATCATAGTGATATTAAAATACGTTCCTTAAGTTAACCTTATTAAATATAGGTACCTACTATGCTTTAAATGGAGTATCCTATATAAAATTTTCAAAGAAAATTAAGTGACTACGAGTAGGTATACATTGTCTTTCTTCCCGTTTTTTTATTAAAATGATGTTACGCCTAATCAATCACTTTAAATTTTATCGCATACGTACCTACCTATGTATTTTATTTTTCCTTAACACAAAAACGTAACACGTAGAAAATATTATGATTGTAATGATCGGCTATGCTACCGACTAACTAGTTCAATTACATAGTTGAAGTAAATCTACTGAGAACTATTATTATGCAACTTTGCAGGCGGAAAAGAACTAGTCGACTGATTGTAAACATTCTGACTAATGGTGTTTTTATTTTGTATATCCCGTAATTAAAAAGGCTTTACATTTAGCGCAAACTTGTGTACTTAAATGTTTATGATTGATTTTATATATTGTCGTAGGTCTTTTCAAGGTTCCTTCTATTTATTTATTTTCAAACTCACATTCACGATCATTACAGTAAAGACCTAATGCGATGGTCACAATGTGAACAGCGGCTGGCCCATTGCATTGTTCCAATGGCAAACCAAGGGTTGCGGGTTCGAATCCCGCTAGGGGCAAATGTTTGTGTGATGAACATCGGCATATATACTCGAGTAATGGATGATTATAATTTTAAGTATTTAAGTAAGTCTATTTGTTTCCTAGCTTCCATAGCACCTACAAGCTTCGAGCTTAGTATGGGACTAGGCCATTGGAGTGTTAGTCCAAGGAATTTATTTATTTATGTTTATTCTATGAGCTTGAATAAGAACAAATTCGATAAAGAGCGAAAAAAGTCCTGAACTTCTGCAAATTTTTCCAATACTTTAGTTGATTAAATCGCAGTACCACATTTAGTATCTGGTAAACACCATGATTTTCTACCATAATTGTTGATGTTAAAAATATTTATGTAGTTCTTACGAGGTTTAGTGCTACTAAAAACATTTTTTTGATAGAAATTAAAAGTTACCGTAATATGATTACCTACCCAGGTTATATATATATTGTTTATACATAGTTGTTTGTATGTCCAGTATACGTCATAAACAGCCAATTCATTGAATTGAATAATACCGCGCTAAAATTTCCATTATCAATCGTTCGATTACACCGTGGGATCCATGGTGAGACCGAGATTGTTTACGTTTGATTAATTAACACTGTGACTCAACTTACGTCAATACCATAAAAATGTTATTTAAAGCTGATCTTCTTTTTCGGGAAACATCTCTTGAACATAAACAATATAAATACAATTGAATAACTAATTGCATGTTAAGATATCTAAAAATATAATGTGCTGTTATTATTTCATTCACGTAACGATGGTTATTAATAAATAATTTCTTTTTTGTCAACAAGAACTTTGATAGTGTGTTAGCCTGATAACTTCATCTTCACAAAAAATTAAAAGTCACTCGAAAAAGTTTAAGCACTAAAGAAGCTAAACTTGTGTTCAAAACTGCTTTTAATCAGTCATCTTGATCAAAATATGGTAAATAATGATGGTAATCTAACAATAATTTTTAATTTGGACCGGTGGAGCTGAACAATACTAAACTTATCATTAGGGTTTAAATAAAATAAAAACTTTCAACTAAGCCAGTCCATAAATAATATTATGTACTTTTCAATTTAAATAGTTAACATTATTAGTTTTTGCATTGACCTCAAATATTTAGTTTTATTAAAAAAATATTAATCGATACAAGAAAGCGGAGCAGAGCTTAGGCTTATTGACGAGTTGTTTATTTAATAAAAACAACTGTAGTACAACAGGTCGTCGTTTCCACGTCACTACGTTATTACTTCCATAAATTTCCACTTGCTTATGACGTACAAAAGTATTTTAAAGAACATTTGTATGCTATTAAGCTTACATTTTATTTGACCAATCCGATCATTTTTATGACTAACAAGTCACCGGTCACCACTCTGGCTTGGATTCCACAACATACAGGCCTTATATTATCAGCCTTTCGCAGTCTACTGCTGGACATAGGCCTCTAACTATTTCCCTCAGCCTTACATGCAGCTCCAGTGGTTCTTGCGCAAGGTATCACCACACTTGACCAGAGGAACACTTCCGTTCTACATTACTTTCAGCACTCGTTTACCCCAGCAGTTGTCACCACCATAATAATAATATGCATCACTCGGGAGTCGGGATGTTTTGTTTAAATTGATAGTCGGTTTCTCGAGGTCTTAATATTTAAAATCGTTATATACTAGTACGAGCACGAGGAAACAAAATTTAATACCGATTGTCACCAGGGGCACCATATAACGCACTAGTGGACGGCCACGACGTCCGCTTGGTTTTAGGTTCCTCACACATAGTGTTATATGTATTATAGCTTCAAGCCTACCTTTATACATGGAATATCCAGCCCAAAAATATTTTTTTTCAATTCTAACTAGTTATTTCTGAGATAAGCTCGTTTATACATAGAAACAAGCTCTTCAACATTATTTTAGTACAGATACTTTTCAAGTTGTAGACACAGGCTTTTTTAATACTGGCGACAAATAAATGAGAAAAATGCATGCCAATTATCGACTGTATTGGAGTCGTGTCGGATGACCACGAGGATTGAATAAAATTCCAAACTTCAGAACCATTGCATTAGAATGTGTTAGATTTATTTAGTTGACATTGAAAAAAGAAATTAGGTACAAATAGTGCTGTCAACAACGGAGAACTGGCTAGAATGCATTATATTAAATGTTTAAAATTAATTAGAAATGGATAGGTATTGCATGTTCATGTTGTGACATTATGATGATTTTATGCACAGAATGCAAATTAATTAGGTATGTACATTTGTACATGTATTTAATGAAAGGAATTAGTTTATTTATAAAACCAACTTCTATTCAAAATTCGCGTATTTTGACCCAGTCGACCATTTAAATGCGTTTTTTTTCTCATCAAATATGACAGAATGAATTTGTGATAAAACAGCTGTATTTCTTGACAATGGTGATGATTTTGGAATCGTTACATTTGTAACGATCATTTAATTTTTACTATTGCTGTTTTTCCCCGCAGCAGACATTCCTCATGGGCAATAATGGACATTTTGGAGGAAAAATATAAAAATAATAAATACTCATGCTACATATGTACATTGTTCATGGAACTGGCAATTCCTTGACATTTGCTCTCCTAAGACTAAAGGAAATTGGTTGGTAGTCAATTTAATGTGAAGCTTTACGTAAATATATAATAATAATAGTTTACGTAAATAATGTGGTTTACAAGTTGTGAGTACATTTTAACGAATGGACGTGTAGTACCGGCCTACAAAGTACTTCCCCTTACTTTCTTCCCATTAGGGTCATAAGAAGCGACTGTGGGATATTGCGGATAGGCATCAGAGTTTCTTTATGTTATTACAATACCGTAATCGACCCGCTTGCCCAGTGTGATATGACTGACTTTAAATAAAATAAATTCCTAAGACTAACACACCGCTTGCTTAAAGTAAGCTCGAAGCTTGTTATATGGGTGCCACCGAGCTAATATATACTTATTTCTTTAAAAATAAACTTAAATATATTATAAGTACATTTAACACCCAGACGAACACAAACACAGATGTTCATGCAGACAAATGTTTGTCCAGAGTGGGGATCGAACCTGCGACCTATTGGTCTAATAGTCAACTCCTTGAACACTACACCTAGCGGATTGTCAAACTATGAACATAACTTTCCACCTGGTAGAAGCCCACGGTTCAGCTGTGAAATGCTACAGGCTGATTCTGATGGTGATGATGCCCTAACACAAAGAGAATCCACGCAAATCTTAAACAATGCGTCACCAACAGAAAACATAGACACTTTAATACAAACTTTTGAGACACGACAGGACAAAATTTTAACGTTTCTTCGCATTATGTCACCTTTCAAAAATAGGTTCAAAATACTGATTGTCTAAATCAATATTTTAATGAAAATCTTAAACCGAAAGAAAAAAAAATAGGTAACAATTTTTTCTTCTATTTTTATAGATATTTTTATCTTAAACAGTAAAAAAGCAAAATGTTGTAAACGATACAATGAAGAAACATATTGAGTTCAAGTTACAGATATTAGATAGAGATTTTAATTATAACTGGTAATAAGTTCATTGTGTCAACAAGAAGAGGAATATTCGAAAACTGATATTGACGGTGTATTGTATCTAATCATGTTAAAAGATGATGACGACCACATTACGTGCATAAAAAGCCGGTTATTTTTCATTATAATAAAATTCAAAACGTACCAGATCCGTATTCTTAAGTCACTCGCAAAGTCACGACGAATGTTTTTCTGCACTTATACGAAAGAAGCTATCACCCACAGTCCACACTTCCAAACAATCACTTTAAAGATTTATCATAGTCACTTGTATTTAAGCAAATTGCTTTTACCTTCAAATGAACTTCTGGGCCTGAGATACAATATTTGAATTTAAAACATTTGGATTCTTATAAATCAGCTGTTGATTGCATTTTATTGTTTAATTTCTTACTGCTCAGTTTTTTTTACATATTATTAATTTCGCACTACAGTAAGATTTTATTATTGAGTTTGTTACACTTTCGACACGTCTTTATCACCTTTAAATTATTTTAAAAACCAGTGTTATTTATCACACATCAACAACTTGCGAACACTATGAGAATAACCGCCTGTGACAGTTGACAGCGGACGATACTATGCTGACGTAGGTGCCGTGTATATAGGCGCCTGCGCAGAAATCTATCCGATAGTCGACACTTCGACACGCATCGGGTCCTTTCGGGATAACCACATTGTAACATTAGTGAGAAGACAGTGAACAACCAAAGGTAGGGGAGTGTTTAATTTATTAGCGATTAATTAAAATAATAATGAAAATGTTTTAAATAAAAATAAGAAAATAAGTGCTGTTTTTGATGATTGATTTCTTTTAAATGATAATTTTAATTATTATAAAGTAAAATTTAAAAAAAAATAAACGAGAAGGTATTAATAATTAAATTGGTAGGTTTAATTTTCAATATAAAAAGAAAGTAATAATTTAAATATATTGTTGACAAAATACTTTTTAAAAGACGTAAAATTTATAAATAATTAATTATGAACATAATTTTCTTCTACCGCCATGTATAATAGTGAAGAACATATCCAACACTACTACAGCGACGAATTTCAACATTTTCTAAATACACCCCACTTTGTTCCAACCACAGAATTACGTTGACAGTAAATAGTGTTTCCTTGCACTGAAACTGCAGTTGCAAAATACTCGCGCCATTGCGATTCAAAACCACATAGTGAAAGTTAATAGCTTCTACCGAGGAAGCACATAACCTACACTTGTGTCTTTTCCACCAGGATTATATTGAGTGTACAAAAATACTCTAACTCGTATTTTTTGTTTTTTGCACTTTTCTCGGTTTTGGGGCAACTTTTCAAAATGATCCTACCTACGTATAGTGAAAATACTTATATGCATTAACTTTCGTTACCTTCGATATGCTTTGATAATTTAATTAAAACCTTAATGGTCTCCTTTTCTTTTAAATAAATGTTTTCATGAACTTTATTCAATACGTTTCTTTCAAGTTCATGGTTTTCAGAAGATATTGCTGTCATTTTGGAATAATCACACTATTACAATGAATGCAATATTTATCAGAAAATGCAGTAATCGATTTTGTCACGAGGTTAATACTTTTTTTGTGCGATACATGGACGCAATCCAGTGGAAATTTTTAACAATTGCCGATGAAAGGAATATGCAAGGGCTAAGGTTGCTTATGTCCTTATTTGTACGAGTAATTTTATTGACAAAGGACAAATAGACAAATACGCACAAATTCTGTACATGTATTAATTTTTTTGCATGAACATGTACATATGTTATACATGTACAGTACATATTACATAAGGGAAAAAATATGATTCCTTTGTTTCATTTGCTAAGGCTAATGAAACAATCGAAACAAAACGGCTATTATGTTAAATCATTACACAATTATTATGAGTGAAAAAAAGAATGTTATTATTAAATTATGTTGAAATGAGTAGTTGTATCCATCATAATATAAAATCACAATTCTCTTTTATGTTGACTTTTTTAAAATTCTTAACATAAATTTCTGTGTGTCAAATAATCTAATATTATATGTATAACGATGCAATTGCAAGCTGGTCAAAGTATACAAATTACGCTGTCATTGCATGCAGTAACTTCACGTCCATCTCCTATTCAGCAGTAATTTTAGCCCTTACAGTGCACTACCGAGTTTGCTTGTTTTAGCATTATTTGAATACAATAGCATGTCTTATTGAACTAGTATATTTTAAATCGGCCGCTGTTATTTCAGTTTCAACTAGGGTCGGCAAAGTAGGTGTTAACTTATTCTAATGTTCATGACGTGGTGTTTAGTTATTTACATATTAGTGTTATAATCAACGGTACCTAAGCATTTCGTTCATTAGCGAATTAAAAGTGTAGCTTAGCTGGCTTGGGCGGGCAAAGTGGAAAAAATTGGCCAAGTGCGGGTCGGGCTCCCGCACTGAGGGTTCCGTACAAATTCTATTTTTGATGTATTAAAAAAACTACTGAATAGATTTCGTTCGAACCAATTTTCGTTGGTAGTTTTTATAGTAATGTACATTATATAATTATTTCAGTTTTATCATCCTCCTATTTTAGAAGTTAGAGGGGGGGGACACACTTTTTTCCACTTTGGAAGGGTCTGTCACGCAAAGTATTCACTTTAGAAAAAAGTGATATTAGAAACCTTAATATAATTTTTAAAGACCTATCCAAAGATACCCCACACGTATATGTTCAATGAAAAAAAATATTTCGAGTTTCAGTTCTGACTATGGGGACCCCCCACTTTTTTTATTTTTTTTCTATTTTCGTATCAAAACCTTGTTGCGGTTCACAGAATACATCCCCTCACTAAGTTTCAACAGTATAGTACTTATAGTTTCGGAAAAAACGGCTGTGACAGACTGGCGGACAGACAGACAGACAGACAGACAGACAGACAGACAGACAGACATGACGAATCTATAAGGGTTCCGTTTTTTTGCCATTTTGGCTACGGAACCCTAAAAAGTACACTCTTACGATTCAGGTGAGATGGTCAGGTGGGATATGTGGAATAGCCGGCTCAAATCAGCTCGGCGTTCATAAGGCGAGTAGCATTTAGTCCAATGTTTTATACGTTTTTTTTTGTTCCAGGTACTGGTAAACAACAGCCATGACGTATTCAGCTGAAAGTGTGGTGCCCACCAGCACCTGGGCGGCCACTAACTTGTTCTACATGCTGCTAGTGCCAGCTTTTGTGCTCTGGTACGCGTATTGGAAGATATCCAGAAGACATATGCTGGAACTCGCTAGTAAGCTCAATGGACCTCCCGGCTTACCGATCATTGGCAACGCATTGGAGTTCACCGGAGGATCGCATGGTGAGTGTCCAAAATATGTCTAGAGAATGAATTAAATGATCGCCTCGATTATCAAGTAGTATAAGTCCCGGGCCGCAGCCTGGAGGTCCTGGGTTCGATACCCGGGTCAGGAAAAAAGCGTGTTATTTTTTAACATATTCCATGGTCTTGGTTTGTGATTGCCCGCATGTGGCAAGCGTGTTGATAAAGCCAAACCCTATATTTGTAACGAAAACATGATTTCTAATGATGGAGGTCTTTGCCCTGCAGTAGGACATCAATAGGCTGATACAATTAATTTAATTATTGGGGAGGCTTTTTGCAGTTATTGGCTGCAACAAGCTGATAATGATAATCATCATTTGTTTCTTCTTAACTGACATTGGAAAGTAGTTAATGCAACTTCGCATCAGAGATTAATAGCATTTTCTAAGTAGGTATCGCCGTATGTAATTTTCCTGAAATGTAATGGCTAAATCTATTAGCCTACCTTTATTTTACTTGCATTGATTTAAAATCAATTAATTGTGTCATAATGACTTAATGCGTAAACCCATTAACAAAAAAATCACATGAGCTATCCTCAACCTCGCGGACAAGGAATTGTGCTATTCAATATTGTGCTATTCGGTTTTGTGCTCTAAGTGGACTACCTCACTCTTTCCTTCCACCAACAATAATGACATACATATTCCAACAGATATCTTCAAGAACCTGGTACAGAAAAGCCAGCCTTATGACAAAGAGGGCGTCGTCAAGATCTGGATCGGCCCCAGACTCCTGGTGTTCCTGTACGACCCTCGGGACGTGGAGCTGATCCTCAGCAGCCACGTCTACATCGACAAAGCTGATGAGTACAGGTTCTTCAAACCCTGGCTTGGAAACGGTCTTCTCATCAGTACTGGTAAGCATTCATTGGTATACTGAGTATAGTAGACTTTTCGATCTTGATAGTACATTTAAAAGGTATACATCGATTGTATACTATTGTCGACTCTTCCAACGTCTTTTGTGTTAGGAATCAATAACAATCAGTTACAATTTGTGTGGGAAAATCGGTTGTACATATTTCCTTTGTTGAGCTTCAATGTGAGCCGTATCAAATCCTTAAAGTACACAGTTGGGCAAACTGTAATAAGATAAGCTCTACATTAAAGAAACAAAGACAACTTTGTTATAAAAATATTATGTTATAACAGTGTTACTTAACATGCATTATCATTTTACGAAAGGTAAAGCTAACTTTATCAACTCACGTACTACCTTGTTTTGCTGTGTGAAATAATAACTCGACAGATTTTAAAACAAATTAATTTTAATACTACGTTCACATAGTAAAATATTTTGTGCCTCGAATTTTATTCTTTTGTATGAATTTCTCGTTTACAGTTGTAATGAATAAAGTCACGTTTTATATTTTAAGCGAGTTAATGACCTCCTTTTTTCATTCTTTGCATCACAGATTATTCATTACATAGTCATTGCATCGCGGCAAATGTTTACATCTCAAGTATGTGGCCGCGCAAAGTTTTCCTGTTAGCTTTAATTTAGTTGGGCAAAAACAAAAGTAGAGGAAGTGACGCGCTTAACGGATAAGAAATGATAAACAACAGTAGGTCAAACTAGATACATGAAGATAGAAGATGAACTAAAAACAAATCAAAAAGATCGATAATATAAGACCGTTGGTTGTGGTTCACGCATACAATGTGGCAAGCCACAAAACGTACATAGTGTTTTCGTGTGAGTGGGAAAATAAGTTATAATTCGTTTATTTTTGGATACACTCGGTATCTAGGCTAATGGTTTAGCTCATTTGAAAAGTCTATATTACCTACTATTTATGATATTCAAAACTGGAAACTTAACGGTAAAAATATCACGAACCATTCGCGTGTTGATATGGAAGTTATGAATTTAAATGAATGTTAACCTTTTTTTATTTGTACAGGTCAAAAATGGCGCTCTCATCGCAAGCTGATCGCTCCCACCTTCCACTTGAACGTTCTGAAGAGCTTCA
The DNA here is from genome assembly GCA_958496325.1 of Nomophila noctuella. Taxonomy (NCBI): domain Eukaryota; kingdom Metazoa; phylum Arthropoda; class Insecta; order Lepidoptera; family Crambidae; genus Nomophila; species Nomophila noctuella. The sequence continues at coordinate 8,043,205 of OY292486.1, read as the reverse complement.
TCGACCTGTTCAATGCCAACTCCCGTGCTGTGGTTGACAAACTGAAGAAGGAGAGTGGCGCTTTTGACTGCCACGACTATATGAGCGAGTGCACCGTCGAGATCTTACTTGGTAAGTACCTACATATATGGAAGTAACTACTACATTTCTTTAAATTCAACCAAAACTGGTATGTGGGTTGATTTATCAGAGCCTTAGCTTGCCAGTTAATATGCACTATTTATATACGCACAAAGCGCATCAGACATAAACTCCGATGGAAATATTATTATATAATATTTTTAATGCCTAACCACTCAACCGTCCGGCGCGCTTTATGACTATGTAAGCATACGTCCGGGTCCGCGCGGCCCGTCTAGCGCAGTCATTGAAGCGAAAAATATGGTCAAACCTCCGAATTTTTTTACTGTGAACCGATTTGCATGAAATTTTGGAATTAGTTTCATTGTACCCTTAAATTCAAAAGTGAAAATGATTTGAACGCCGCAACTACATACCCCTGGGGTGGTTGCCACCCCATCTCGGGGGTGAGTATTTTTTTTAAGATAACCTCGGATATCGATTGGATTACTAATTTTAAGCAAAAAATCATCTATAAAGTTTTTCGATAAATCTAATACTATTCAAGTTATTGGCAATTGAAAATTCGCAATTTTGTCACGTTTTTCATCGGTTTTTTGCAAATATCTCCAAAAATATAAGTTTTATCGAAAATTTTATAAGGAACAAAATTGTAGCAGGTAAAAAATTAAATAATTTTGTTTATCCTAAAGTTTTCTATGTGCAATATTAAGATATATATTAAAGATCGTAGCCGTTTTTTATTTTGTCTGCAATTTAATCGATTTGGTCAATGTCATCTAGCGGCGAGCAGATGCATTTTATGGATTCTTATAATTAAGAGTTTTGTAGTGCTTAAAATAAGCTTTCAAATGAGTACAATTAAAAGTCTTTTGCTCGTAAAATAAGTAAGCTGTATTACAAATAAGAGGATCATCGAATGCTTTTTCTTGTAAATCAATGGGTTTCACAAGTGCCATTTCCAAGCTATTCATGCTATCACCATTTCTAAAACAGCATTGAAAAGGTAATTAGAAGAACTACAACATCCTTTATTGCAATACATAATTAAAAACGTTTTTCGAAAACGGTGAAGGGTTAAAGGGCTTAAGAGAGGCTGTGATTGCCGCTGCCACGCGCTCTTTAAACAATCATATCTCCGTCAGTTTTTGTTTAACAGAAATAACAAAATTACTAAATTTTTTGTCAGAAAAATACCTAATTTTTTTAACCCTACACTTTTATACGCATCTATCGTAATTTTGGAGATATTATGAAAAGAAGGTGGGATTTTTTAAAATATGAGATTTTATATTTTTATTTTAATCCTGTCTATTTTGAAAAATATGTGTCCTAAAGCAGCCAAACTGATACAATTTATCAAACACTTCATAATAAAGTTAATTCTTGGCGGAATACGAATAATTTCAATTCTGGTGGAAATGGCACTTATGAAACCCATTGTTTTAAAAGAAAAAATTTTGGATGCTCCTCTTATTTGTAATACAGCTTACTTATTTTACGTGCAAAAGACTTTTAATTGTACTCATTTGAAAGCTTATTTCAAGCACACAAAACTCTTAATTATAAGAATGCATAAAATGCATCTGCTCGCCGCTAGATGACATTGACCACATCGATTAAAATGCAGACAAAATAAAAAACGGCTTTGATCTTTAATATCTAACTTAATATTGCACTTAGAATACGTTATAATTAACAAAATTGTTTAGTTTTTTACCTGCCACAATTTTGTTCCTCATAACATTATGGATAAAAGTTATATTTTTGGAGATATTTGCAAAAAACCGATGAAAAACGTGACAAAATTGCGAATATTCAATTGCCAATAACTTGAAAAGTATTAGATTTATCGAAAAACTTTATAGATGATTTTTTGCTTAAAATTAGTCTTACTATCGATATCCGAGGTTATCTTAAAAAAAGAATACTCACCCCCGAGATGGGGTGGCAACCACTCCAGGGGTAGTTGCGGCGTTCAAATCATTTTCACTTTTGAATTGAAGGGTGCAATGAAACTAATTCCAAAATTTCATGCAAATCGGTTCACAGTAAAAAAATTCGGACCCAAAATGCTTCATTGCCTGCACTAGTCACAGCGTAAAATTGCGGCTTGTGAACTCTCGAAAAATGCTTCATAACTCATTACCTAAACGACCTACAGCTACAAAAAAAATATTGTGCTGAAGCTGATTATATACACTACCACACAACATATATTTTATTGTATAAAATTTCATAATTTTTTCTGTATTTGGGCCAAAAACATACAAAACCTTGAATAAATGCTTATTTAATTATTTCAACTTAACTTTTTTGGCATAATTAAATTTGATTGTGACAATTAAAAAATATATTATTAATCTGGGCTAAATTACCTTTCAAATGATACCAAAATAATTTTGTGTTATACAGTTGTTGAGGTACAATAAATTCATAAAGATTACCTTCTCCCTCACATTGGTCATCGCTGGTCGCGTCATGAGTAGGTAACTTTCATGTTATTTTAAGAAATCTTCAGCAGACTTAATGTATTTTTATCAAATAATTATAAAGGTATGTTAATAACAAACTAATGAATCTTCAATAAAACAAATTTTATGGAATAGTTAGAAAAAACCTTATCGGCGGCTATTGTTTGTACACGAAAGTTACAGCCTCTCGTAATAATGGGTTTACTCGATATTCATCGCCGTGAAAGAAACACCACAGCAAATATGTGGTTCTACAATCATAAAGATTAATAAAAACCAACTGAATTATATAATAAAACAAGTTCTAACGACATAATCAGCAGTAATTCCACGCGCATGCACAAGTCCCTCAAAACACAGGTAACACTAAACAAAATAAAATATTATTCAGTCCAGAAAGCATACTATAGTGCCATCTATGATTTTTTAAGTGTATTAGTTAATAGAGTATCGTTCTAAAAGCTCGGGCTATCGTCACAGGCCAACAGATGGCGTTTTAAAGCAGTTTTATACACCAAGATTTTTTTTTCTCTGTTGGATACTATAGTATCCACGGACGTAAGTTTACATATTTTTTTTGGATACTATGGTATCCACGGACGGTTGAGTGGCTAAATTATTAGCAGCTAGTACACGCCACTTCTTTAAGAACAACATAGGTATTAGCAAGCAAAAGTGACCTTGGTATTTCAACAAATATGCCAATTTCAAATCGCGACGTATTATTATAATTAATCTGAACGGCCATCACTGACCGGATTTATGTGCAAAAAGCAGGTATCGCTTCCATCGTCTGGAACCTTCTGAATTATATTCGACTGACGTGCGATTCGGTTCTCCCCGTGCGAAGAATACTAAATCAAAGTAGTGCCGTAGTCACATTTATGAGGGATTGTGGATATGCAGTCATTACACTTTTATGGCCAGAGTGTAACCGAGTTTTGATATTTCCTTAATGTTTCACCTTTGTCATGACCCATTGTTGGGAAAATGTCGCACCGACCCTTTTGGAACGGTTGCATTTATAAAACCTATGATAAGCCTATAATGCTTTCTACAAACATGTTATCAATATTAGCTTAGATATTTGCTCTCCTAAATTGTGCACCTAAAATTGTTGAAATTACGAGTATACTCGTATTAATGATATTATTTGAGCAATACAAAAATGATTGTCAAAAGTTGTATAAACAAATAAACTTTTATCAGATTGTTCGGAAAGGCTATTGTGAATGCGTCGGGCATAAAAAGCGGCAGTTTTAATGTTGTATTCATAAGTTTATTTTGCCGCAGCTCTCTCATTTTAAATACGTGTCATACTGTCATCACGCGTGAGATACATGACACACGTCGATATTAAACTACAAGTTCATTGTTACAGTGATCCTACATATTCATTTAAATGTAGTTAAAATTATGAAGTAATCAAACAGATAAACGGTCCCTCATAGCTTTTTAATCGAATATAAATTGTGTAAAATAGTATCGGCCCTATCAGCTTAGCCCTTATCTATTGAATAATTGTGATGTGATTTAAAACTTATACGTGATTAAGATACGTAATACTTGTTATAGTAACGTTGATTTGTCACGTGTATTAAAGATGTTCGTTGAAGAATTTATATTCGCATTAAAATCCGATGAATTCTAATAGTTATTTAAATATGTTAGTTCGATGTTCGTTTCCAATAAATTAAGGAGGTCGCTGATCCCTTTTAAAATCTGGGGCTGATGAGATGGAAAATTAAGTCAATATTTTTACGTAAGCTATACCAATAAGGTATAGGTAGCTGTACAAACGATGCCTCCTAGTAAAGTGTCCTTTTAATGGTTTGAGCTATAATGATCGGATTGTGTTTTAATGAGCAGCCCAAGTGTCTTTTTGCCAAACACAATTGAACTGGGAGGTAAGGTCTCTAAATTAATAGGCGCACATTCTTAATCAAAATAATGAAATTTTAATATAGCTAAATAAAATGAACTAACGCGTTACTGCACGACCCCTATTGTTATAGCGGATAAGTGTTTCTCTAGCAAATAAACTGCGAATTAAAATCGCCCCAAATTTCAAGGAGTCGTCACGAAAATAATATTAGGATAATAAGTAATTTCTCAGCAGAGTCACGTACTAAAGCGAGTGACAACGCGGGTCATGGCGCGCGACTCGCCGGAACACTACACATTATTCTTGAAAAGATTACTCTCTGCGTTTGCGAAATTGCACACCTTAGATTTGCACACTGGTTTAGCAAACCATCAATTACTGTATATCATGTAAAATATCTTCAATTTAAACATTTGCGTCATCGCATCTCGGAACTGGTTAGAATCACCTTTGCAAAGCTTACTTCATATTCAGAACATAACGACCCATTTGTAGGACAGCGCAACAAGCAATATTTTTGTCAAACGCAACTCACGTCTTACGCTGACGACATTAAACATAATAATAGTCTACTTAAATTATACATTTAACTGCCTACGCCTACTAAATTGCTCTGTATACTACACCTAAGATGTTTATGGAAGTAATTATGCTGTGTACTTGAAATAGTTGACGAGTATTAGCGCAGTAGAAGACGTAGGGATAACGAGAGGTAGGTCGACGCTATTGAATCATCATGCGAGCGACACGTATATTACGATGAGTTTGGCGACCCCCCACAGGCCACGTAGACATAATGGCCAATATTCGCCATCAACGGCGCTAAATATTACGAGGCCAAGTCACGATACCTGTTACTCAACTGCTTTGAATACTATGGAGGACGCTCTTTCTTTTTAATATGAGCCACGTTTTATATTTAATTTTGTTGCAGAAACCGCTATGGGAGTGAGCAAGAGCACGCAAGATCAGAGCGGATTCGAATACGCGATGGCGGTGATGAAGATGTGCGACATTCTCCACTTGAGACACACCAAGATTTGGTTGAGGCCCGAATTCTTGTTCAACTTCACGCAGTACGCCAAAAGCCAGACTAAGCTCCTTGACGTCATTCACGGATTGACCAAGAAGGTAAGCGTCACGCGGTGGCCCTATGATACGCATATATTATAAACTAAATAAACCTGATCTTCTAGTGTAGATCAAGTTAACGTCATATGTAAACTATTTGCTGACGTCGGTCGTTAAAATTTTATTTGTTATTTGCCGATTTGAGATAAACACTGTCATTAATCATTTTAGATTATATGAAGTTTGCAAAATATTTTTATAATTAATATACATCTTTTTTATCAGGTTATCAAGAGGAAGAAGGCCGAATACGAATCTGGCAAGAAGACTTTAATCATATCAGAGCACGTTGAACCAGCACCAACAACTGAAATCCCTTCAGCAAAGACTACATCCGTAGAAGGTTTGTCCTTCGGACAGTCTGCAGGACTGAAGGATGACTTGGATGTTGATGACAACGACGTTGGTCAAAAGAAGCGTCTTGCTTTCCTCGACTTGCTGCTGGAGAGCTCACAGAGTGGAGTGGTTATTTCTGATGAAGAAATCAAAGAACAAGTAGACACTATTATGTTTGAGGTAAATATTCTGACGCAACTTTAACTTCTTGACAATCTGGGAGTTGTAGAATGGATCGTTATTAATTGTCTCTTCGTTAATAGGGTCACGACACCACAGCTGCCGGTAGCAGTTTCTTCTTGTCCATGATGGGAATCCACCAAGACATTCAAGACAAAGTAATTGAAGAACTCGACCAAATCTTCGGAGACTCAGATCGCCCGGCCACCTTCCAAGACACACTTGAAATGAAATATTTGGAGAGGTGTTTGATGGAAACCTTGAGAATGTACCCACCGGTGCCAATTATTGCTCGCCAACTCAAAGAGGACATTACTTTGCGTAAGTCACCTTTTTTATTTTTAACATCGAAAATGTAGTTATTAGCTTTTATAGGTCTTTATATTACTTTACTTTAACAAAGTAAAGAGTGCGAATGACCGATTTCATCTGAAAGTTTGGGAAGGTCAACCCTCAAATCACAGCCCGTACTTAGAACTAACTACGAGTAACTTGTGAAACAATACGAGCCTGTGAATGTTTGAGAAAGCAATTGCTTTTGGGTTATTAGTTTTGACGTTATAAATTACCAATATTAATATTGGTAGATTGAGAGAAAACTTTAAAAGTTTTTCTGTACCTACTTTGAAAAGTGTGCAATATGTGCGTGAAGTGTAGGTACAGTCTCCAAATCAATTTCAATTCAAATGCGTTGTTAACTTTATGAATTTAAACGCTTACTTATATTAATTATTGGGACTAAAAGCAATAGTTATTCATGTACTTCATTCACGTCTACTACTTACTGCTTGAAGTTTCGGCTATGTAACAATTTGCAACAGCCGTGGTCACGACGAGCATTCACGGGCATCCCAACTAATATTATAAATGCGAAAGTAACTCTGTCTGTCTGTCTGTCTGTCTGTTACGCTTTCCCGCTTAAACCTCGCAACCGATTTTGATGAAATTTGGTACAGACAATCTTTAGACCCTGAGACAGAACATAGGCTACTTTTTGACCCATTCCAACCCCCCACTTCCCCGAAATGAGGGGGTGGAAGTTTGTATGGAAAATCTAAACTACTTGAGTTAGACTCTTGAAATTTGGCATGCAGGTCCCTTAGTAAACTTGATGCTTAGTTGCAAAAGGATATTGCAAAATTCCCACGGGAACGGGAGTTAGCGGGAAAAAACCGACATCCACGCGGACGAAGTCGCGGGCGGCCGCTAGTGAAAAAATATTTGTTGAATCTTTTGGACGAAATTAACCTTATTGTACATTACAGCATCCAGCGGCAAGCAAGTTCCAGCTGGTACGACGGTAATCATCACCACGTACAAACTGCACCGCAGACCCGACGTGTACCCCAACCCGGAGAAGTTCGACCCCGACAACTTCCTCCCAGAGAAGTCCGCCAACCGCCATTACTACGCTTTCGTGCCGTTCTCTGCTGGACCTAGGAGTTGTGTCGGTGAGTACACACCTTTGACACTTTTTATAACAGTGACTCTTAGCCTATGGTCAGTGGACCACTGGTGGTCTCGGGAGCCATTCCTAGTGGTCCGCAAAGCAATTGTAGATGAGAGAAGTCTTACTACGCCTATTTACATTTAACCGAAGGAATTACCAATAAACCAATTTAGTGGTCCCTGTAAAGTCAAAATGGTCCGTCATGCCAAAAAGGTTAAGAATCACTGCTTGATAAATCTATACAAATATATAAAGCTGAAGAGTTTGTTTGTATGTTTGTTTGTTTGTTTGTTTGTTTGTTTGTTTGTTTGAACGCGCTAATCTCAGGAACTACTGGTCCGAATTGAATTTTTTTTTTGTTTTGGATAGTCCATTTGACGAGGAAGGCTTTAGGTTATTGGAAATCGAAATCCACGCGGACGGTGTCGCGGGCAGCCGCTAGTTATAGTATATAAATTCCTTGCACTGTCTTTGCCATGCACCAAGCTTAGCTCGAAGCTTGTACTATGGATGCTAGGAAACGGATAGATACACAAAGATTCTTATATAAACATCTATGGCTCGTTCAACATGCAAACATTAGCCCCTACCGGAATTCGAACCCACGACCTTTGGTTCTGTGGCCAGGGTCTCTGACCACTAGGCCATCGGGCCTGCCAAGCATTTATTTAAATGCTGTTCGAGTGATATTCGGGATCGACTGGGTGCCATAGTTATAAAAGACAGCCGGTCAGACATATGATCTTACGCGGTGGAACTTTCGTTAGAATTTGTGGTGGACAATAAAAAGACCTATCTTAGCAGCTACCTTTGTCGTTTCCTATCACTAAATGACACTCAAGAATAGGGCATTTTTATAGCTAGATGCTATTGTTTGTTAGATTGGAAGCGCTATTATATCAACACACATATTTCCAGGAAGGATACCCTAGATACATTGTAAACTTTATATCCTTGTCAGTAATTGTAATCATATTCCTCACATCGCAGTTGTCTTTTAATTACCATAACTAGAAGTTGTAGTAATCACTTCTTTGAATTCTTGCCTCCATAAAAGAGTAGTTTAAGTCTAATTAATGATCTTGTTCAAAGTGTATGCTACCCACTCAATATCATGTTTGTTAAGATTTGTAAGTGATCCTACCTAACGTTAGAGCTACTCAAAAACGTTCATAGAACACGCAAATTTTTGTGTGCTCGTAGCAGCTTACAACTTAACTGTCACACAATTTGTTATAGAAATTTTTAACATTATGTTTACAAACACGTACAACAAAATAAAATTCTTTGACTCGATGGTTTAGTAGCTTAAGTACCAGGCCATAGTCTCGAGGTCAAGGGTTTGATTCCAAGGTTAGGCAACATTTTGGGTTGTAATCAACACTCCGCATTTGGCAAGCATAGTGATTAAGCCAAAAAACCCATCTTTGTAACGAAAACATGATTTCAAATTATGAAGGCCATTGCCCTCCAGTGAGATATTAATAGACTAGTTATTTTTAAATAAAATAAGGTATTAATTACTGGTTTCTTTCATCAGGTCGTAAATACGCCATGTTGAAGTTGAAGATCATCCTATCCACCATTCTAAGAAACTTTAGAGTACACTCAGACCTCAAAGAGTCAGACTTCAACCTCCAGGCGGACATCATTCTGAAGAGAGCCGAGGGCTTCAAAGTCCGTCTACAGCCAAGAAAAAGGGCGACCAAAGCCTAAACGATAGATATAGTTGAAGTGTAGGAGCAAACAAAGAAAACATAGTGTCATAAGAAACATTTAAGTTATCTTAAATAACAGAAAGACCTACTAAAAGATACTTCAATATTTGTAACGAATTGAAAATTGTAGAACGAATTAAAAATTAAGAATTTAGATCGAGGTTCGATCTGTAATCATATTTGTTACGATATACTCGTACTTCATTTTGAGAGTGATTGTTTTTCTTTCTTAGTGTTTTTTTAATGAAATACTTCTTTAATTTATTTTTGCTCCAATTTCGGAATACAGGTTTATTACCTATTTTATAAAAGTAACAAGTAATAAATTCTCGACTTTATGGAATTACCATAAATACCTATATTATTGCCTACAAAGGATAGCAAGGCCAGTTCCTATGACTTCCTCGTTTTAAAAAAAATCGAGATTTTATTGGTTTACATAAACAATGTCATAAGCTCTCTATTATTTTTATATTATTGTAACATTACTTATTTATGAATGTTATTTGGTTAAAGATACAATTTTCAATTCAAATTTATAGCATTTGTGATATGTACTGAGAACTTAAATTATTATCAAAATAGGAGATTTGATAAACGGTGGCAGAAACGGGTGAGATGTCGGTAAATGTAGCGTTTTGCTCAAATTAAACTATTCCCTAGGTTAAGTAACTACTTGTAAATAGCTTTATGTTTAAGATTTTTTGTGATTTATGATTTGGTTATAAATAAACATAATCGGATTGATAATTTTTGTTTCCTTTGTCTTTTTCACTCTCCTAAATTCTAAAATGCTTGGATCAATCTCTATTTTTCACTCTTAATTATTAAGTGATTACGTACATCAGAAAAATATTTTTTTAGCTACTTGTGAGACACTACTGTATCAGAGAATTCATAATTTATTTCTTTCCTCAAAAAATGAATACGTACAAAGTACAAATAACATTCTAAATATGTAGAAAAAAGTTATATCACACGGAATGTTCTTCTTTGGATTTAGGAAAGGTACATATAAGACTAACAGCTTTTTTTAAACGTGTCTCATTATTATTTTAAAGAAAACAACAATGAATTCATTTGCTTTAGAGAGTATAAATCATGATTAAAATACTAGTTTAACCAGATACTTTATTTATGCAAAAAATATAATTACTTATTCAAATGTAGGCCTACGTCAATGTGTTTAACTATTCATGTTAATCAAAACATTATACCAGTTTATTTGGCACCATTTATGTTATAGTAAATTTCTGCTAAGATGACACCGGTGGCAGTTTGCCTTCAAAGAAAAGTCGACACTATGTTATAGTTATTAAGACCCTATGGCAAATTATTAGAACAGCTCGTGGAACTTATTCCCTTAAAATAAAGTTTATAAAGTTTAATTTTCTATAAGAAGTACACTCACAGAGATCATCTTACTTGAAATGGACCATTAATATCATCGGATTTCACCTTGTGGAAATAACTTTTACCTAAGTTTGATGTCGTCACTCGCAAAGTTGGCATAAAATTCATTCACAACTGCATTTATTGCTGTTGTAAGAAGATCTAAATTAAATTGCATATCCAATTTCATGACGCTTGGTGACGTTCTTACTAATGATCTTTTTAGATAACCAGTTGTTACGAACTACATAAGTAATTAAGTGTAGGAATATACTAAGTGGAAAAAACGTGAACGAAGTTCTTTCGAAGTTCATTATCTATATATTATTACGCAACGTATTTTCGAAACAATGTGCCATCCTCCATTTAATAATAATTTAAAACATTGAGGGCGTAGTCCCGCCGTAGGTACTTAAGGTCGCGTTTTTTCGGCATAGTACATATTTTCTACACTTATTTATTTAGTAATACATTACTGTTGATCATTGAAACACAATAATTGAACTAAGATCCCAATACAATTATGTTTTATGTGATTTAAATTGTATAAAACATACACGATAGTAATAAAATACAATGATTTATTAACGAAATTTAACTTTAACAATAAAAGCAAGGTAAAAATAGTTAAATGACATTGACAAAATGAACGAACGACATTGATTGTTAACAACCAAAAGTAAGTTATATTTTAGTCAAGCTATGAAGAACGAATTGTTTAATATTAATATTACCAACAGGCTCCTTTTTTAGAGTTTTTGATTGATTACTTGCATGATGAAGAAAGATGAATCTACTAGCATAATAAAATAGTAAACATTTGATGAAATAATATATTTATCACAAGAAAATATATCTAAGTTCATAGATTTAAAGGGTCAGATATACCCTCCCCCTACTTCGATCCGCACTGGCACAAGTCCTTTAATGTAAAGCGTCCGTCGCTTCACCTAAGTAACTAACGGACGTCACGCCAATCAAAACAATACCACAGTTTTCAGGTGTCGGGGCACATCCAACTACATATTTAAATATATGCCTAAGTTCTTTAATCTTCGTCGTCCTTATTAGTTCCATTGTCGCAGTAGCTACTTCGAAGTTTCCTCATGTCTTCGACAGTGCTTGTTCTTCCGAGCACGCCGTCCGCCACAGACATTTCCACGTCCATTTCAGACTGCTTCATGTCTAGCTTCATCCTATATGATAAAAAGACTCCCTTTAAAAGGATCTATACCCACGTAATATTGAAATAGTTGGTAAAAAGGTTTCAGAAGTTTTTAAAGGGTTTGCCCTTCTGTCATTTTACTTTTCTTTGATTTCTCGCACATTCATGGCAACAAGATCTGCATTATCCTGAACTGTTTTTAAGAAGTAAAAGTGGGAAAAAGTAGTAGGACAACAGAAGTATCTAAGTGGTTTTTTCTTAAATTTCCCAGCACAACTAAAACGAAAGGGTTCCGTAGAATGCCTGGAATTTTGTGTACATTTAGTTCCATTGCACCGAGAAGTAAGACAATTTGGATTTTTGTCTTTTCTATACTAATATTATAAAGAGGAAAGGTTTGATTTTTTGTTTGTTTGTTTGTTTGTATGAATTGAATAGGCTCCGAAACTACTTGGCAGATTTGAAAAATTCTTTCACTGTTGGAAAGCTACATTCACCCAGACTAACATAGGCTATATTTTATCCCGGTACGGGAAGTAGTTCCCCCGGGACGCGGGTGAAACCGCGTGACGGGCCGCTAGTCTGTTATACAATAGAACTAATGGTATAACTAGATGGATAAACCCACGCGCTTGGTGTCACGTATTCAAAGTAACCAAAAGTTTCGCAGTCAACGTGCTGACCCGATGTCAACAAGGTTAATTAATCAAACAGGACTAGAGTTGGCTCAATGAAGCTAATTCGTTCTTAGTTTCCGACATTTAAATGTCTTGTAATGTACATTTATATATAGGAAAAGTTGAAAGTTATTCAAATCTTGTGAAAATAATAACAAAGATACGTTACAATTATGTATCTCATTTTGTTTTAGAATTAATAACAATCATAGGTGTATATTTTACGTTTAACTTCCGAAACCGAAAAAATATACGCTCGTCTTATATTTTCATAACATGTCGAAGTTCGAAAAGTACTTAATATTAATGTTGTAAATGATTTTTAGTTACTGATATGTATAGTTACCGTAAAATATCAAGCGGAGTCCGATTGTGTCTCGGACACAAACATGGAACGAAGTCGTGTTTTTTCTTCTTTATCCACCATCCGGCGTGCGATAACTTCCACTCTATAGTTTTTGTCTGTGCCACCCCGCATGTACCGGCTTCCCGCAGCAAGTTGAAATAACTGGCCATTAACTCCTGACCTGGGTAATTAAACAGTAGCATTCCACTTTGAGCAACCATTTTTGAGCACCCGCACCTTGAGCACCTTGGCTAGTCCGCTTTGAGCACATTTTTAAGGCCAGTAACGCATCGGAGATACCTCATCTGTCGCGGATGTCCATGGGCGGCGATGATTGCTTGCCATCAGGCGACCCGCTAGCTCGTTTGCCGCCATTGACATAAAAGAACTATTGATGTTTTTGGCGGGACTAATTGATATTTTCGAAGTCAACTAGGCCAGGTGTTAATAAATTTGCGGGAGCACAAAGCGGATTTTCTCATTGCAAACCATTTCATCGCGTAGGATAATGGTAGATTCTAAAAATGCGGCAGATCCCACCAAGACTACCATTACTATAAACCTTTAGTTATTATAATATTATGTATCTTGTCTATCTTTATACGGTAATAATTTATTTTTAACCAGCTGAAATGGCCATCATGAGTCTCGACTGCTCCGCTTCTTCTTCAAATATTTCTTTTTGATGCGTTGTAAATATGAATCCTGCGTCGTCATCGTCATCACCTCCAAAATTGAATTGAGATTTGGTGGGCTGGAAAAGAATTATATTTTGTGATAACTTTAATTTAACCTTATAACAAAATGGAATCTAGCCAGAATCGGTAAGCATTAGGTACCTACGTGAAAAAGTAACCTACACTTTAAAAATTAAATGAATTTAACGGTACCGATTTCAATCAAAATGACGCAGGTGATAAAAATAAAGTAAACTGAATAACAAGAAATTAGTTTTCTTTGTCACGTTGAATAATCTAACAGAGTTTTCCGAAAATCCCGTCCGAAACTAAGGCATAAGTGTAGAAACACACCTTGCCGAAAAATCGCGACCGAAGATCGCTTGACAACGCCTGCAATGTATTTTAAATGCATGATGGATGATACACCAAGCCGAAATAGTAAATTAAAGTTAAGCCTATCAATGTCCAACGCATGCAGGGCAAAGGCCTCATCATTTGAAATCATGCCAAAGTAACGTCGCGTATTATTTAACAAAAAAAATGCCGCCGGACTTCGGTCGCGCATTTCCAGCCTGATGTGTTTCTAAACTAAACGTATAACTCGATGGAACTCACTTTTTGAAACGTCATTCCCATAAAACAACTGAATGCTTCAGACAAATGTTGCGTTCCGAGCTCAGGACGTTCCCTTCTCAAATGCAGTTCTCCGAGCAAATGCAACGCACGGCCAAGCTGCCTCCGAAGACCGTGTTCCATGGCCAATGCTCCCATTTCGGTCAGCAACTTAGCTGCCATTTCGTGGTCACCTAATCTGCCGTTTTAGATATTTTCTTTAGTAAAATTGTGTTCATACAGTATAATGTAACCTGATTCACAGTTTGAAACCGAATCTCAATCAGATTCTTCATTATAAAACTACTCGTTAAAGTGCTCGTTGTCTTTTGATGTTTGCGAAACCATGCAGAGATATACATCTACATCATTTTTAAGCATCATATACTCACATAATAACCAAACATAATAACCAAAAACTTAAAGCAATAAGTATGTTTATATGCAATTCGCTGGTTATTTTTATATTGACAAAAACATAATAAAGGGGAAATAAGTACATCATACGTGGCACTTATTGGATCCGGATGTTATAAAATTTTCAAACGGTGTCCTTTTGACGAAATCAACCTATTTTTTTCTACTTACATAGATTTTAATTAGGCGCTGTAATGAATTAAGTAATTTTACATGATCCATCCTGTCTTCGTTTTTATTGTTGTTATTTTTTTTATGATCATATTATAATTATTTTTCATATGCGTAAACTATTAGATTCTTTTTGATATGTCATGCAATGTAAGGTCATAGAGTTCAAAAGTACCCGACAAGACAATAAATAATATCAGGAAATGTATTTCTCATTAGACAGTATAATTTGGTATGTTACATACAAGTAAATAATGAATATCAAGTGCACAAGTGCTCGCGTTTTTGTATTAATAATAAACTAGATTGACCGCGTCATTTACATAAATTACCGTTAGCATTATATTTGCATAGAAAAGTATCATTAAAATTAAATACAGTATTTTTTTGTTAAAAACTATCCAGATTTCACCATTCATCTTTTTCCTTTCAGTAGATAATATAATTAGTATTAATCAATCAAACTAATGCAGGTACGAATTCTAGGACAAACGAGATAACACAACATTTTATAAAGAAGCCATTAACCCCTCGTAATAGGTGGGCGACTAGACAATGCTTCACGTGACTTAACATGGCACGTGTCATACGTAGTAAACTATTACAAAGAATATTTGATATTTTGTCGCCCACAAAGTCTACTTGTTACTCTGGTAGCTGAAAATGGTTGGTCTAACAAACCTTTGCATGACAGCAGCCAAGTGCATTCTAGTTTCACACAACCCTTCAACATTATTACTCTCCGTGTGAATCTTGAACGCTCTCTCCAAAGTCTTCTGTGCATTGTTCAGATTGTTCATCAACAGTTGGCAGATCCCGATTTCAATAATGGCTTCTGCAGTTTTGTCTATGTCGTTTGCTGGAAAAATTAAAATGAAAACAAGGATTATGTTGTATGGTCATTATGTTGGATGGAAGGTAATTCACATTTTTTGTTTGGTGGCGAGTATGTGATAGGTACAAATAACTGGACCTAAAAAAGTGTCTACGTCTGCAAAAGGCTGTTTACATATTAACTGATTGTGCTGATTGTTCAAAACACCAAAAGTACAGTGAGAACTAATTACATGTACTGTATAGGTCTTATTGAGTCCTGCTGACGTTCTGTAGCCATTACATAAACATAATAATATGACAATTGGCCTTTAATATTGGCTCAATGTAACCACTGCCTAGATACTGTATTAACAAATCTTGCTGAAACCTAGCTCATGTTGCAAGCTGTCTTCTGACTTGAACGGAATCGAGCGTTTGAAGAAGGAATATTCAATAAAATTCGACATAATACACTTACCGTCTCTTGCCCTTCTCTCTGCTAAACGCGAAAGCCGCTCTGCTTTAGCAGGATCAGACTTCCTTATTGACCTGGCTTTATTTAACAGCACTCTGTGAAGTTGAACCGCTGTCATAGCAAACACTGTATCCGACGGAACTTCTTCGTCGTCCACTGGTTCATACAGCGGCCAGTCCTAAAAAAATCGACATATTTAATATCTGCCCTCTAGAATAAGTATTTATATTCAGGCAAAGATTCAACAATAATGTTTAATTAAAGCAATCTGACGTAGGTGTTGATTTCAAACCAAGGGCCAACAGCTTTTGGGTTTTCGGCGGCACGGGATTTGCCAATTTTAATAGATGCCATTCCACAACTGAATTTTTTGAAAAGGAAAATTCGACAAAGTTTTGGTATTACAGTCTTACGTGGCTAATTGCTTTGAAATACCATCCACTAGATACTGCACTAAATCGGAGCGTGTTTTCTAAATTATCAATATCAACAACATTTTATGGTTATAAATCGTACCTTTCCTATAGCATTATCTCGAACTTCTGTGAGTATCTGAGATGGTTCATCCGTGTCAGCCCCGGGAACTGTCAATGGATAAATTATAGTCTGTTTTTTAGCATTAGAAATACTAAGTAATAAATTGAATAAAATAAAAAACAATTTTTGCAATTGTATAATTTTCTTTCTATATTGTAAACAACCTGCTATTGACGATCTTTAAAAGTATTTTTTTTTCACTTCTTGCTAATGCAAGTCAATGTTCATATAATTAATGGTAGCTAACTCGTGATTAGTGACATTTTTGCAATAATGTTTTTAAAAACCTGATTTAATCGTAATTTATTCTCAAATATTTTTCTCAAACTGTGGGTAGCAACATAAGTAATTTTAAAAAGCTGTACCAAATTCATGTAACACGGCTGGTTTTATAGCTTAAAGTAAAACAACCACTAAATGAAGCACATTAAAAGATGAAATCAAATTTTTTAATTGATTCATTTTAAGGTGGATAAACTAGTACTGTATAAACTTCTCGTTTTATGTCAAAATTAATGATCACACTGAATTCAAAGAACAAAAACATTTGTTTCAATTTTATCAATGAATAAGGTTAATAATAATAGTTTTTATTGAGATATATAATATATGAAATGTAACATAATGGAACATAACTTAAACAGACAACAAAGATAACGTTGAAAGACACATTAGGTAAAACTATTATAATCTAGATTTACTCTTTTGAACCAACTAGATCAATCTAAGGAATTTCCTCATTTCGAAGGATTACTACATTGCTTCCTCGTATCCGTATTATAGTCGTACTTGCACGTATTCCTAGTTAAAATAAACATGCAAATAATAACTTCGACCTTAGCGGACTATACTTATCTAGTTACAATTACATACCTACCTACATACACACTATAATAGGAAATTTTTAATATATTGAAACACAGGCAGATAAACTAACAAAATTGTATAAATTAAGAGGATTTAGCAGAGGTTAATTTTCAAGCTACTTAAATTGTCGTTCTAATGTAACGATTGCAGTCCTACCGATCTTATTAGTAATGTTAAAATAACCTTTTCGTATATTTATTTTAAGCGTTTTTTATATGCTTAGAATTATAATACCTTTACTTATAGTTTTTAAAATTATAAACAAAGAAAAATTATAAAGTCGTAATCATCATGTTGCAAGCCACTGCTGAATTTGACGTGCCCAAGAAAGGGGGTCTTGCTATAGTAACTGTCAACCACCGCTCAACCGCGGAAGTAGTCCCTTTGACACCCACAGAAAGAAATGGGGTAGTACTATACAAAGCCGACACTACAAGACATAGTTAAATAAAATATATCAAATGGTTAAATCTTACATTTATCCAACAAGAACTTTGCGTAGTGGTATTTGCAGCATGCTTTCTGCCTGCCTCCATCGATCAGGTACTGGCTGGAGACAGCAATGGCGGCCAAGAAGAACTTCTCTGCCAACCACAATATACCTTTTCCCTGTTCAGCGTAATATACCGCCAAGGCCAGTAGTCCTAGGCATTCTTTCTTTGTGTTACCTGGAAACAAGTATATTTCGGAAAGGAGCAAAACATAATAATTTATTTAAAAGGATTAAAAATCTTAACGTTGTAACTTTTATAATTTGTGCGTGCCCGTAATTGCAAACAAATGTTCTAAATCCCACTTTGTAAGTAAGAGTATGAATATCCAGACTTGCAACGCTGTAAAAGTGCCGTCTTATAAAGGATCCTCATGAAGTTACTTTCAGTGCACATTCTTGATCCCAAAATGAAAACCATAAAAAATATACCAGATTAACAAAAAACTAAGACTAAAACTAATTTGTATTCTTGAACTATCGTATTCCAACCAAAAAATCCAATATTCCATCATCGGACCTACTTTGTATTCTGCGTATGACGGAAAACTTTAAGTACCTACCTACGAGTATTACCTTACTTCCTCAACTACACTACAGATCCTAAGGCAATAATAAACAGACGAGTATTACCAGACATTAGGCCTAATGTTCAAAAACATTCTTATAATACACCCAATATCGCTACAAATAAATCGATCAATTGTGTGTGACAGAAATTTATGGACCATTAAGCGAAATACGGTAGGAGAAAACCACAAAAGAAATGGGAAAGAAAGTATGGAATAACGAAGCTTATATTTGTAAGATTATTTTCCAACGAAATGTAATCAGTCTGCAAAGCATGAAAGTAGTGCAGTACTATATTTGCAGTTTCGCATATTAATTTTGTAGATGCCTCTTGGCCCTTAGAAATAACCAAGTCTTATGAACTGTATATCAAAAAATTACAAGGGTGTTTTGCGACACTTTAGCTGTCAAAGTATGAGAAAATATATTATATTTATTTAAATTGAAATTTTAAAGATATAGTCGAATCAGCAATAGAAATCTTGATTTTATACAAATACTATTTGGAAAACGTTATAATACCCCTTTTTGAACTTTTTGAACACTAAGTTCACACAGCTCCAAAGTTATCAAATATTTTACGTACGTTTATAATGTACCTAAATAATGACATAATATTATTAATTTATTGCGATTTATTTCACCATTTAAATGGTAAAACCTCCCAAACTAATTTATGTTGGGACCGGTCAGAGTTTAGGATTCTTATTGCCATGAATAAGTCTAGCGATTCTTCGTTCTTTTAACCTTCATGTGATCTTGAAACTTAGTAATCTCAATTTCCACAGTGTTTCTTTCAGTACAGGTGGCGTTCTTGAAGCCATTTTTTTTTTAGTTGGTTAATAAGCCATTATCATAACATTGTTATTCTTTAATTTTAGTAATACCTTCAGATGAATTATTCGAATATTTTTAAAATTAGGTACACTTTCTAAAATTGGATTAAATCCAAAAGTGGCAGAAAAATTTAAAAGGAGAAAACATGTACTAAGTAAGTGATTAGTAGGTCAATTATAAACTGCAGTCCGTTCCAAAGACTCCTTTTTGATTAATTTACTTTAATCATTGCAAATAATACCTTTATCTCTTTCCTTTTCAGCCTTCATAAGTCCTTCACAGATGTGCTCTAAGTAATCGACACGATTCCTCAAGTCCACAACGATACCGATATCATCCTCAGCCACGAGCTGAATGTTGTCGTAAATAAGATCCTGGAGGTAATCAGACGATTCCGTGTAGCCCGCCTCCCTCAATTCTAAAATAAGGCATTCGTGCAAAGGAAATTTCCTCCTGAAATTAAAGTGAAACGTGTTTTACTTAGCGTAGTTTATAAAGACTGACGCGTTAACTAACGATCGCCTTGAGGCGGGTCACGTTTCGTAAAGACATTGTTTGGAAGTAAATAAAAGCTTTGTCTAGGAAACATTGGATTTATCTGTGTAACTATGCCTGCCAGTTTCACTTACAGTATTTATTATGGGAGTATTATAAGAGTCATTTGAGGGGATATCTTTGAGTTGAAGTAAATATGTATAACATAGTCAAAGCCAAGCGTCATCCATGCACAGATTTGGCTGTACAAATATCGACGATAAATATTTAAGCTTTAATACATTAATATTAATGTGAAATTTTGGTAGGAGAGTTTCTTTGTGTAAGGCGAAGGGAAAAAGGACACACAATTTAAAGGCATGCAAATCTTTCAATGTTTCCGGTCAAATCTAATAATTATTTTTCATATCAACTTTTGGCTTAAGTGAAATCAAAGAAAATCAGCATACGAAACATTGTTGAGTTATAAAAGGGGACAATGTAGGTACTTGTTAAAACATATATATTAAAATCATTAAAAATAGATGGCTTCAATTAAGCTCCCTACCTTAATAGGTTAATCTTGTAAATAAAGGAAACATAAGTTTTGAGCAACTATCAAAAATTATACGAATACTTTGCCTCACTTTATCGTCTAGAAGTACCTACTGTAGGTAACTGCGTCAGAGCAAATGCATCTGTAATTTTACTGCAGCTAATTATATAAATAATAATTATACAAATACGTACCTCCGTATTCCTTTTGCGTCGAGCGTGTCTAAACTAAACAAAGCTTTGTTTCTCATGTTCTCTAAACTAGTTTTAGTAATACAAGCTATTAGCTTCGGCAGTTGCCGCCTGTGGATGGATATGCGTGACTTCATGACTGGTCTGTGAGTAATTAAATATAACTCAACTCAACTAAGTAAAAACTAAAGTTTTGCTTCTAAAAGAGGATATCCGAATGGAAAACTGATAACAACACGAAAAGTTGGAACTTTTATTTACAAATTATTGCGATTGACAGCAACTTTTTTTTATACATGACATTTGAATATTTTCGGCCAGTGGGTATCATATCAATTTAAAAAAGTTCAATTTTATATATATTTTTTTTATAAATATTCTATTTTGACGACAACTTACGATTCCCAATACAAAATACCTATGTGTTTTTTTCTAGTTTCTACGGATAATACAATTTCAGACATACTGTTGCGGTGCCCAGTTTTCAATATTAGATTAGACTTGCCTTGCTTTCAAATGGTTAAAAGTGAAACTTCTACTATACCCTATTCAAACGTGGAAAGAAGTAAAGTTTTCTCAATTTATACATATGTGGGTACTTATTGGAATAGTGATGTACCTAATGATATAAATAATGATATAATAAAAAAAAAAACATACGGGTCGAATTGAGAACCTCCTCCTTTTTTTGAAGTCGGTTGAAAATAAGAGAATGGACCACCGGTTTTTGAAGTGAAAAACAAAGTCAATATTTGAATTGTATTATTTAATTTACATAATTTGGTCGTAATCGCGCCGAGTCAACAACACCTTGGCTCTTAGTTGTAACTTGATAAAACGTTGGTAAGTAGGTAATATGAACTGTAAATTGACTTACTCATCATATTAATTTATTAAAATAAATGCAATAATACCTGCAGGAATTCAATCTGATGATATCAAAATCTTTATCAGCTAGCGAAGTGTGTATTGCATGTGTGTAGTGCATATACCTAAGGGGTCGTCCATTAATCACGTGAGGCTCAAAAGGGGGGGGAGGGGGTACGGAAAACATCACGAAACATCACGAGGGGGGCGGGGGGGTCTCGTTAGACATCACGTGTATTAATTATATTATTTTTTTTCCAAAAAGCGCTATTTCTGAACCGAAATTATGAACATTTTTTATATTTTTTTCCAGTCAAAAATAGCTTTACATAGACTTCCAAAAAATACACGTGATCCAGGGGGGGGGGGGGAGGGGGGCTAATCCCAAACCACAACAAATATCACCAGGGGGGAGGGGGGGGTCCAAAAATAAGAAAAACGACCTCACGTGATTAATGGACGGCCCCTAACTCCATTAATTGAAATTATACTTAGTAATAACTAAAAGTTGGTAATATATTTTCATACTGCGTCCACTTGTCACAAAAGGAATTTTATGATAATTAGTATAAACATATTTTTATTTATTTATATAATATAAAGTCACTGTCTTCTTTGCCTTCAGGAATAAAAAGGCAGCTAACGATGCAATTGCTAATAAATAACTGCAGGAGCTTATGCTACAGGATGTAACATAATACTGTGTGAAACACATATGTCCAATAATACGAGTACATTGATCAGAAAAAAACATCTTATTTCAGGAACCAGGTAGCACTAAAGCTCATTCCTTTTGCTGTCACAACGAATAGTAATCTTCTAGGCAGACGTTTTATATCGATGAGGAAAATTAAGAAAACAATTATGTCAAATTATTATAACAGTTGTTGGATTCTTTATAAAACGGTTGTTTCAGTGCTTTATTAGCATGGTGGAAAGAAAACCATCATACACAGTACTAAATCCTTGTTATATACCTACGTTAGGCTTCTCAGCCTTATTTTCTTCTGCGAAGTATTCTTTTCTCCTAGTTAGCGGTCATCTAAGGTGCTTATTATTGATGTAGGCTTTCTTTCCCGTAACTTTATTTTTCTGCAGTAAAACCTGTCAAGGGTTCCATAATATCGCATAAATATCCTTATAATAGTATTGCTTGTTATTTTTTATGGGATATCTTGTTAGGGTTTATAGATATCGCCCTTCGTCAATAGGGGAAAAATAGGCTTTTATAATTTTTTTGTCCAAATTTTTTACCGTGTTTATGAATTATGTATTTTTGTATTATTAATATTGTTTTGCTTGTTGGAAAAAGGAGTTAATTGGAGATATGATTTTGCACACCGTAATTGTGTTATATGTTTAAGGCAATTTATTCTTGGTATTTCATGTGAGAAATCACTATACAGCTCATTGCATTTTGTGCCTTAGATAGAACAAACAATTTTGACATTACGTTTGTCAATACTAGTTTCCGTGTGATATAAAGTAATTGTAAGTACAAATTGCGTAGACTTATCTTAAAAGTTAACTTCAGTTACATTCCATTCTACTTGACACAAGTTTCTCAAACAGGAAAACTAATGCCTACTTACTATGGTACTGAATAGAGCCATAGAAATAGAAATTCTAAGAATTTGCAGTTTTGGTGATGTTACAATAAGGAAAATATACTTCAGTTAAATTCCTAAGATTTTTTAAAATGTTTTGATGTTCAACAATTTACAATACATTTGTTTTGTTGGTTTTCGATTAGGTAGTATAGTTGCCACATATTCATCGAACTCGTAATTCACTTCAAGTCCAATTGCAACCCAATCTCCATCTTGTCGTCATTAAGTTTATCTTAAATTTACATCAGCCGGAGTCCACTCAGAAGACATTCAAGTGCTAAATTTTCTTCTAAAAACACTTAGAAATTTTCATCAAAGTTGTTAGCTAATCCGATAAGGATCTATTTTATCAGAAGGTATATTTGCTCTATTTTTTACGATCACAGGACAGTATTTGGGTACCTGGTTGAACAGTCAGATACTTTGAGTTTTAATTATGCCGAAAAATTGATGCTCCAACATTTGGCAAACACTTAAGACGCAGGAAAGACGGATAACGGACTATTTTCGACCGAATATTTCACTAAACCCTGATTCTTTAAAAAAATCATACTTTATTACATTCTACAAACTACTTCGTTATAATTCTAGTTTTATATTAACGAGCTTAATATCCCAGTAAACTGCTAAAGCAGGCGTGTTCCCAGATTGTTATCTAACTTAATCACCTACTAAAGCTATAATTTTGCTTTTGTTTCAACACTAGGTGTCCGCACGTGCCTTTGTATTCCCAAAACAGAAATAGAGAAAAGTTTCCCCCATAACATTGTGGAGCACGCATAATAATATTTTATAACGATATAAAAAGATCGCGTTGTTGAGTTAGTTTAGACGGTTCGACTTCGGAGATATAATATGTAAGTATATAGGAATAGTTCAAACATCCATAACAAACCACCAAAATGTGTTTGACCTTGAAAGAAATAACATTATGCTAACTAACGGGCCTAAACGAAACGGAACTCAATGATTTAGGCTTTATACACACTGGAGTTATGTGGTTCATTGTGGTACAAATAATTATTCATACTATCGGTTATTCCCTGTGAAGAAAATAAAAACGGTGCAACGAAAGAGTGCTGGTATACAATTAGAATACATTTGTAGGTATGGAGTGACGACTTGCTACAGATGGCTTGCAGGCACTTGATCCGAGTTGCCGAGGAGTGGAGAGGCATATATTCAGCAGTGGACTGCGATAGGCTGATGATGATGAAGGTATTTTTTGCCAGATTGCAGTAAGCTCTGTGCTCCCCCAAGACCTACAGATTGTTCACTAAGTCCAAATTGGTTCAATAAACAAAATATTCAAAATTCAAGGTTCTGGCAACAACAGAAGGATAGAAACAAAATCCCATTCAGAATTACATTTTACTTATTAAGTTTAGGGTCTGTAAAAAACTCAGTATGGTCCGTAATCTGAAGGGTGCCTCGTCAAATATATAAAGACGAGGATTGTGAAAGACTTATTTTATGTTCTTCGATAAAACTTGGTAGCTAAACATAAAAGTACTCGTACAAAATGTCAGAATAACTTGTTACTGTTAAGTAACAAAAACTTAATATAAGGATCACCCCCTAGTGTACTAAGGAGCTGTGGTACCCCAGTTACAAATGGCAATGGCAGAAGTAGTGACTGTACTACAATATTTAATACATTATGGCAACTTTTTTGAAACCAACAAAGGGAACCGACAAGTCAATAATATGTATGTTTGAAATCCTGCATCGCTCAACCAAAGTAAATATTGTTAAACGAAATACCAAAGACGGAGCTTTCCCACTAGGAATTGATACTTATCCAATACAGTTCAAATATCACAGCTCAACCAAATACATATTCGTATACCAATAAATCCAAATTGGTTCTAAAGTTTAGTATAGGTTTCGGGATACACGTAAATGTTAGGGTTTATGCATACTCCGTGGTGTTAAATATTACCTTAGCGATTGCATAAAATGCATTCAGGAATATCAGAATATGACGACTCAATTTTGTTGGCTTAGAGAAAATTTTCATTAAATTCTTTTCATCAAAAGTTAAAGGTAAGCCAGGGTTTCCCAGAATACATGAACAAACTCCTTCTATTTGCTTCTATTAAATGTTTGTTTTAAGTCTCACGTATAAGTCACCACTATCACACAGTCAGGCACATTTCCTAAGTAAACATACATATTTGGATTATATCTAAGAGTTATCTGCTGGTATTTTTTACGTCGGTATGTCATCGGCTTTACTTACAGCTTTGGCCCAGCGCCAACCCGTCGCCGTGACGGCGCGATCAATTCCACCCTAGCTATTAGGTAATACGCGCCTGACTGTAGCAGGCATTGTTTTAGATTTGCTGGAGATGGTGTACCATAATTGGATACAAATTAGTTAGTCGAATGTAAAGATAAAACTGTCTGATAATAATACTGAGCTTCATTTACAGTTACTAACGGGCGACGAGATTAAGTTCGACTGTTGCAACAGAAGAGACGATAAATAATTATTTCAATACAAAAAAAAATATGACCGTTAAAAAACATTTTGGTCCTTTTGCTTTAATTTTATCTTTTACTTGCATTGGTTTGTTGAACGATTAGTACCTTGTTAATTTATAACAAGGCTCGGAATTCAGTAAATTTGAGTTGAACCGTGGAGGAAGTTCAAGGTGGTTGGTAGGTGAGTACAGCTAGTTGCTAGTCTGCTATTGTCATTGAACAAAAAATATATAAAAGCTTTCACAGCAACAATGTAAACACCTCGAAATCGTGTCTCATAATGATCTATACGTTTTCAGGGAAATTAATCACTGTCTAAATGATGAATCGGCTCGTATTAGGGCGAATGCTAGCCTCACTAATTTTAAGGTTGGCCTATATTGTAGTGTATTGTTATTATCAAATAATAACTACATTCAGTTGAACATTTAATCAAATGAAGTATTAAATATAACTCGGCACTCTAAATCTTGTCTTTAAATTGTGTCATAAATGTATTTGAGATATTTATAATTCACTTTAAACCAAAATTAATCAACTGAATCTGTTGTTTGGAAGCAATCAATAACAATTCGATTCTCAGCTAACTAATAAACCTTCAAAACTCTGCAAACAAATATTTCAATCATCACTTCACTGCGATATCAAAACAAATAGTCGTACAGCATTTTAGACGGCCATGGTGGAATCAGTAAAAAATATTATTATCGATGAACGAAAGCTGTAGCTCGCGAAAGATTTATGTTATTAGTTCAACCAATTATTTTACCATCCCGACACAATTATGACTATCGTATGTTACGTACTATACTCGACGTAATGTTACAAAGTTGAAGTACAATAAAAGGCGCCAAATTCCTGTTACGAAGAAAGTTCTTAAGATGTATTCTATTTTACAGAAAAAGAAGTGCATTGCATTGCTATAAGATACTATTTATTATTTATAAGTTATTGATAATTTATGATCCATGCAGAGCATTATTTCATTTCTTAATATTATCTTTATTCTCCATATTCGGCACAACCCCGGGCGCGTGGCCGTCTTCGTGTTTCCTTTGTTCGAGTGTGTTCTGTTTAGAGCTCACTCCACCATCAGACACTTCATTGTTTTGTTCTTGGTCCGTTTCATCGGAGTCTTGTTGCTTGTCTTTATTTTTCTTAGCTTGTTTGATAGCCACTAGCATTTCTGAAAAAAGGTTCAGTTTTGT
Organism: Nomophila noctuella; assembly: GCA_958496325.1. NCBI lineage: Eukaryota > Metazoa > Arthropoda > Insecta > Lepidoptera > Crambidae > Nomophila > Nomophila noctuella. Next base: position 8,016,505 of record OY292486.1, on the reverse strand, counting down.
TTTATATACGAGGGAGGGAAACGAGCAAGTGGGTACTCTGATGGTAAGTTAACACCGCTGGCCATGGACATCAACTACTCAACAAGAATTGCTGATGCGTTGCCTGCCGTCCTCTTCAACTGAACTGAACTGAGTCTTTGAATTCCATAATTTTGAATGTTTTGAATGTAAAGTACGAGTACCTAACATTTATAAAGCCCAAATGCACAAAAGAAAAGCATTTATCTGGCACATAATTTGCATTTCGCATTCATGAAAGAAAACAAAGACCTCCTTTAGTAACAAAGATACTGCATAAAGTCTTGTAATGAGAAATTCCTCTAAGAAATTGAGACAATAGAAGTTGAAGAAGTCGCAAGAGCGCGAATGTGTTGTAAGTGTTATTAGAAGGTAAATTATGTGCGTAAATCTCACCACGCCTGAAATTTGCTGAGAGCGGCATTCTGCCAAAGTAGAATTTACTCTTTCATCTTGACTTTCGCTGGGTTGGTGCGGCTTTTTTTTATTTTATTTCCCAAATCCACAAAATTTGACAGTGACAATGTCATAAATCGCGCACGTTTTAAAAAGTCATCGTCTGTTGTCTATGATTCTTAGAAAAGTCTTTAACCAGAATCGTCTTCTCTTTGTCAAGAAAAGTATTATATTTTTCACAAAAGCAAAAACGTTAATATCTTATCAAGGTTTGTTATAATATAAAATAACTAAAACTGCACTGCGGAGTTCTTAATGACACTTTCGTTTGCGAGAACAGAATATGTTTAAGGATTTAACGATGAAGACATAATATTTCATCGCTGGAAAGATTCATGAGCTCATTTAGAGACATCAATCATTCGAAGTGAATACTTATTTACCCTGTATCTCCATACTAATTAATGATTGAATCTTAATTTAAATAAGGTATATCCAAGAATACAATGAGTCAGGCTGTTCTAAGTTACTTGCAAAGAAAATAAAACACCAAACATAGAAAAGGTGCACTATCCGATCGAAATTAAAAAAATCTTCATCAACAATCCCTGTAAATTGTATCTTAAAAACTAACGTTTTAACTGTATCTTCACCAAATAAAGTGAAAAACCATAGCAATGATATTTATATTAAAAAAGTTTAACCCATAAAAACTAGGAGGTGGAACTCTTGCTTGTGTAGACAAAAATAATGTTAAAAGTTGGGCATTTCTAATACAAATGAAACGTGCCTATTTTCTTCCAAATGGCCGGAAAAGTTTACGACAGTCACACTAATGGATACGAAAGAGTGGGTTCGAAAGTTAAGGTCTCCAGTTAAATTTTTATGCGGATTCTTGGCCAAGTTGGAACGTGTTCGGGGAAGTTTTTCTCGTATCTAAAGACCACAGATGTGTGTAAAAATAAGAGGTATGACATTGATTGTAGCATCGCTCATTCGTAGATAGAAAAACTTGAGAATTTTCCAAAGTAAGAAGCAGTTTTTAGAGTTGATTTCAGATAATGCGCAAATTGAATCTTAAACCTTGAGTACGTCAGATAAGATGACTTCTCGATTTATCGTATTCGATCACGGTAAAAGTTTCCGCATCAATGCCAATTTGTCTCACTGATCCCCAAGAAAATCTCATTTGGAGATGTCACTACCCAGTTACCGTTACAAATACGCTCTGAAAACCGAACTGGACATCTATCTAAAACTTGGGTGTAGAGCTCAGCTGTGAAGAAATATCCTTTTGAACTGCTCGCTCTGAATGCCTGTTTGACTATCTCATCCATAGTTTCAAGATCTTGCATAGATTATTTGTCTTTCGAAGATCCGTTTTCTTCCTAAATTACTTGCCAAATATTAAATACTGCAAAGAAAATACAACTTGCTACTGTGTGCCTTTACAAATAAGGTGTTGTCTGAAAAAGTATGTAGAAATTATGTAATATAATTTCATGTGTAAAATGGTTATAATATTAATGCAAACACTGGCTTTATCCGGACCTGGAATGATAACATAATGTCGAAATAGAACGCGACAACCTCAGTCGCAGTACTAAATCTACTACGATACAACAGCAAAATAGGAATGGATTTGGACAAACACACATGTATTTGAAATATACACTCGAGTTGCCAGGAAATGTTTGGACATTTATGGCGCTAGTTTACGCTCCACAAACGGACACAAAACCAGATGACAATACTGATGCAGGAAAGTCAGGAAACATTATGGACATCGCAACATTTCCACAATTGGATAATACAATAGAATTACTATGTTTTAAATGTATCGTTATGTATATAACGATACATTCGTCTTTGAATGTATCGTTATGTTAAGTTGTCTCTCCAGCCCGGTAAAAATTTTGTTTTCCTGACTGCTGCTTTCTTGAATACCAAGGGCGGGATACCATTTACTTACATACCTGAATGGAAAATATGAAAAATACATTTTATCTTCAACAAAAATACACCAAAACATTTATACAAAATTGATTTTGTAATAGTGGGTATATTTTACTCACGAGCCAAATACAGAGCTGGGTAGTCGATGAATATTGCATATCGCGCGAAAGCATTGTGATCAAATTAATAAAGATTATTTGGAAATAATAATTTTAAAGAAACTATTATCACTGTTGTTTTCTAGGTTACTACTACAAATCGTAAAAATGCTGAGTACGAATGTACTACCAATATCTAGTAAGAAAAGTGGCTGTGAAGTATGAAATCTTTCTAAACCATAATAAGCAATGATAGAATTCCTGCACGAGACGAAAAAAAAGCCTTAAAGATCTTAACTCAATAAAAAAGGTTTATTTATGTTAGTACATTTACTAAAAAATTATACATTTTCTATACAGTAAGCTAAATTTGTGTTGGGGATTCCCGACTCGATCGCATACATTGTGTCGTTACATCAAGCCATGGTTGAGGCTTTTGGATACCGCAATAAAGTAGGCTCTGGACAACTGGGACGGATTTATACTGCAAGTTCCGCCAAAGTCTAAATAGACTTTATAGTCCGAAAACCCTTTAAACCACTTTAAGTGAATCCAGTCATTTTTAAGCCTGATTTATGTAGTTCGTAAGTGGTTGAGTAAGATGATTGTCAAAAATCCCTACATGCACTTTAAACATTAAATAAAGGGTGATCTAAGCTTGTATTCACTTTTCCATCTAGAATTGTCTATAAGTTAATTATTAACTAATACAAGTATTAACCATTTTCAAATCAAATTACTTATACCTATTTATTGTCTTTATATTACAAACAAACTTTGCATGTTTGTTTTCTTAATTAATCTGATGTTCCTTCCATTTTATCCATGATGAATACGTTCGTTCCTTACAAAATACTTACTTCCTGAGCCATCAGACACATTAGTATATCACATTAGAAATATGGGCCATGCCGTATGCGGCGGGAAGTGGGTTAGGCGTAAATAAAGTGTTATTTTTGCTGAAAGATGGATGGTCACCTATCTATTAGAAGGGATGAAGATTAATAGTTTCACGGCACGAGAACTTATCGCAGTAAAGATTTAAATAGTAAGATAATTATGCCCTCACCACCCTTCGAAGCGCTCTGAAACTGGCACTAAAATATGAAGCGAAGTTCGCTTCTTATCGCAGTAAACAGCATGGTGAAGCGCAGGTCTTGTCAAACAAAATAATGCCACAGTTTTTTGGTGTCGGGGCATATAGGGTCGGGAGGCTTACATTGTATTTGCATTTTTGATTCATTTGCATTCTGCTTCGGTATACTTGCATAAGTGATGGTTTATTTATTATTTACTTAGTTTACTTGGACATGTTTTCTATGAGATTCTTGGGAGGTCATAACTTGGTCTGCTGAATAATGAAAGAGCAACACAGCTGTACTATGTATTTACATTCGCTCAAGCGGGGAATCACCTAAAGTATTTACTTAGCATAAACTTTCTTGCTTTTAAATATGTGCACTATATACTCAATTTAAAGTGATTGTAGAACAAATTCAACATTTTATTTAAATTTAATGTTAGTAATTTTATATTTTAGTTATACTGCTTTGTAACAATCTTAACTTAACAAAAAATGTCGCAACTGATTAAGCGACAACTTGGCCCTTCCACATTAGATAAACAACATAACGCTACAAAATTTTACATAAAACTGTCTAATGTTTCACATTATGGGCTAGGCAAAACTTTTGTATTTCTGTTTTGGGAATACGTTATGGCAAGGTGCTAATGCCTAGTAAACAAAAAGTTAAAATATTAAGGAAAGGGCCAGGGCCTCAATCCGAAATATGAAATGAAAAAATCACATCATGATAAATTCCCTCAATGTGTGTATTTATAACAAAGAATACAAAACTTGAATACACACAAAATGTATTGTTCACAACGGACAGTCTTTGTATGTATGTGTCATACCATTTATAAGAAAAAAGTACATATTTATTTTAAGATCACAACCGTTCTTTCTACGTAATCGGTGAATCTTTATTGTTAAGAGACACGTTGAAAAATGAGGGAAGCTAGAACTAAAATGTAACAAATGGAAACCGTTTGAAGATAACGCTAAGATATGATACGGTAGATAATAACCTTGAATGTAGTGTAACAAACTCGAAGCCCATCCTAACTTAAAGTATACGAAATGTGATAACTCACATTTCTTTTTTCTTAATACATTTTCTTCCTAGGGGAGAAAGAGCAAGCTGGATGAAATTTATTTAAGCTGACTTCGTTTTTCCAACCGTACATTTTGCCATATCTCTCCGGAATAGAAATATACGGGAAGTGATTTGCATAACAAATAATAAAAAGAGCGTCAACGAAGATAGCAAACCACTTGGTTACAAGGGAAAATATACGTGTAATTTTATTCAACCGCATCGAGATTGGAGATAGAAGCAGTCATAATAAATGTAGCACTTGGGATCACCCAATACTACTATACTTTAACAAATATCAATTTGTTAAAGTATATTTTTATAACTTTTTTAATTCTCCTTAATGCTCCCAGCTCAGAACACTCTCTATTTAATTATAGTCATAATTGTGCTACTGGAAAAAGATAGTGTGTAAAAGCTCAAAATTACAAAATACCGAAATCTGTATGCTATTTAAATAGTGGAATTATGCAACCTAGTTATAAAATGGAATGCACTTAATAATGCTCTGAAACTATTTTCGTATAAGTATCATAATATCATCGACCTCATTTCTGCGAGGAAAATTACTAGCTTATTAACTTTTGTTCACCAAAATGAACCAATTTTGCTGTAATATGCAATGCACGCCACGGGAATTTTATGAAGCAAACCAACACCCGCTGTTGTTTTAAAAATCTTAACTTCACGATGAATGTGCAATATTGCACCGCTACAATTTACTACTTAACGATAATCATTGTAAATGATGAGAACATGGCTTATACAAGACAACAAGATTTAACAATTTAAAACGTTTCAAGCTAAAAATATAGAACAATAAAGTGAGATGAACAAAAATAGCCGTAATGATGAATAGAAGAAGGCAAGTTAAGTTAACTAGCTGGCGAATAACTTTGAACAATGACAATCTCACTAAAATATTGCTGGCCTCGCCAAACCTTTGATAAGGCGATTTTTGCTATATTGTCACATGTAACATTATGTCCCAATAGACCTCATACATAAAAATAAATTGAAGTCTTTTTATTTCGCCTCCTAAGTGAAGACTTTGTTAGTGATACCATTTGACAGGCCTTCGATATTCTGACAAGATTGGAAAGCCAGAGGGACTATTCGGAGTATCGATTAAACCTAGTACCAAATTAAAATACGCCGTATAATATAATATTAATTTCAATAAGGTTAGCACTTAATTTGCTAATATTATTGTTCAGCTAATGTTCTAACAAATTTTAAATTTGTTAGAACAAATTAGTAACAAATTTTTAATCTAGATTTAATAACTAATTAATGAAACCTAGAACCTTTTATTTTAATTGTTTTGAGTTATTTTTCACCTAAAGAAAAAAAATCCAGTAACGGTTTCATTTTCGTCTTTTTAGAGAAAAAAAATCAGACAAAAAAGCAACGGCCGTCAAGAGAGATTAACTTTTTAAACAAACATAGCTGATTTCATCAGCTGACTTTTCTTAAAAGAACCCTTATCGGCCTAATAACGATGCAAGTCGAGCAAAGTAAGAAAGGAAAATGAGCACTAGACATCGAACGGAGCCAATTGGTATGCAAGGGAGCCACGTCTTAATGTTATCTCCTTTTATTCTTTTGTCTTTTTAAAAAAGTCTCTTGAATTTATTTTCTTTGTTAATGAGGACAACCAAGGGCCCAATTATATAATTTACTAGCGGCCGCCCGCGACTTCGTCCGCGTGGATGTCGGTTTTCATTATACGAATGTTTTTTCCCGCTAACTCCCGTTCCCGTGGGAATTTTGCAATATCCTTTTGCAACTAAGCATCAAGTTTACTAAGGGACCTGCATGCCAAATTTCAAGCGTCTAACTCAAGTAGTTTAGATTTACCATACAAACTTCCACCGCCCCCATTTCGGGGAAGTGGGGGGTTGGAATGGGTCAAAAAGTAGCCTATGTTCTGTCTTAGTTTTCTTTGGTTTTTTATATACATTTTTCAAAATTTATATATATATATATATATATATATATATATATATATATATATATCATATTACTTATAGTTCAGTAGTAATAACTATTATGTAGTTTAAAATTGTTTTCATTCATCTTTTAAGTTTTACAAGTCTTTTGTAATTTTGTCTCAAGAAGAGCGGCCTCATCCTAATACAGGTTTTATAAACTTAAAAGGATGAGTCCTACACCTACTCTGTAATACTCGACTTGTTTTTATGAATAAACTATTTTTCATTTTTTTCATTTTCAGGGTCTAAAGATTGTCTGTACCAAATTTCATCAAAATCGGTTGCGAGGTTTAAGCGGGAAAGCGTAACAGACAGACAGACAGACAGACAGACAGACAGACAGATAGACAGACAGACAGACAGACAGACAGAGTTACTTTCGCATTTATAATATTAGTTGGGATATTAAGAAGTAGCTACACAATTAACACATGTGCTTAACAAGTTTTAGACTCTCAGAACACGCATCAACATAAAAGTTTAAAATCATTGTTTTTCTTCTTAAACAAGAATAATTATCTCAATAAATTATTACGACGGAATGATTTACCTACTTAATTACTAATTTATATTTTCAGACACGGCAAAAAACAGTTTAAAGTCGACTCAAGACAACGACAATGGTTTGTTTAACAGAGTATTTCAACGCTACCTCCATTCACTTCCAAGAGAAGCCCACTGAATTAAAATTAAACTTGTAGCGAGTGAGAGAAAAGTTTTAAAGGCAACAAGAAGGCTTACCACTAAAGCTAGGAGGAACAATATGCCTGAGCGAATATGCTTAAAACTTTAGAGTGCTTGTAGATATTTTCATTAGGAGTTTTTGATGTTACATTAATAATTTGCTTGCTTACGATAAAACAATATAATTTTGCGGCTATACTTTGTGTATTTGTGTATCGGTCTATTCTAGAAATTATAAAGCGAAAACTTTTAGCAAGCTATCCTTTAATTAGTTTATAACACTTCTTCCTGTTTATTTCTTTAAAAGTGCTTTAGAATCTTCCGTTACTATAAAGTAGCAGACAATTTATTTTGCCATGGAAGATATTTATTTTGATCGTTAAAGTTACGTAATTTCGTTTGACGTAAATCGTACTGTGTTAAGATTGCCACGGTCAAGTATAAATAATTTAAGGCTATTTACTAGTATTATAATGAATGAATTAACATTATTGCAGATTCTCTGACGCGGAGGCTTACAACGCGAGATTTATTTGAAATCAATATGTATTTGTAACAATAAAGGAGCTTGAACTAATTTCAAACGAATTTTATGGATATTAAATAAAAATATTTTTCATTAGAGTATTAATTAAAATTGACTGAGTTAAGGCAAAGAATTCCTAGAAGTTTAACCAGCTGTAAATCATTTACTTTATTAAAACCTCAGGAAAGATAATCTCATGATATCATTCTCATAGGTACTTTTTCTTTTGATAACATTATCAAATCATGTCACGCAGGGCACAACCAGTGACCATAAACATGGAAATTGCAAATAACGCGCCGACCATCAATCATTACGGCCGGACCAAGAAATTACGACCACTACGACGAATCAACGTGAATTTAATCAAACTAACACTTTAATTACTGCTAATGGTAACCTGTTTTGTAACTGTTTACTGGCGGACATATCCGCTTTATTGAACTACGTCAATTGGTGGGGATAGCAACTAGTACCTATTTAAAGTTTCGCACGTAAGCCTCGATGCGGTTTTATGTATATTAATGGACAAGGCTTTCATTTACCATTTTTCATCAGTTTCTTATATCACCTCCGCCAGTAAACAAACCATTTGAAAGAACACAAATAATATATTATACATACAGACGAATTGAGAACCTCCTCCTTTTTTTGAAGTCGGTTAAAAATAATAATGTCCTCTTGTTACACACAGTTGACACAGAATTTCTATTGAGTGTATCGTTTCTTTATTGGTGGAGGTTATTATAAGTACCACTCTGTTAAAGACGAACGCCTTGAGTTTCTAGCCTCACAACAGCTGTAGGTCTAGCTAGTATGCGACAAAGCACACATGGTGCAAGGTGGTAACTTAGGCATTCTTTACAGATTTACTCAAATTAAATTTCACGAAAATATTTTCGGAACATTTTCAGCTATTACACCTGTAAATTCATGCTGTGTCTCGCCTGTTTATAATTATGTGGAATAATTATATAAATTTAATTTACGATGCTTTCGGCCAATCGAGCTTATCGGATCGCATTAAGTACCCTGTTGTAATTTGTAAGTGTTATATTGCGTGTTTGACAATATTGAACATAATTCAAAAAGTTTTTCGTGGCTGTTAACTAGCAAGGAAGTACCCACTTATGTACATATATATACCGCGCCCATTGATATACAAAAAACCCAAGATACACAATCAACGTCTCAGAAACGACCCCAAAAAATAAGTCCAGAATGCTCTTATTTCAAACAGTCTTGCATCACCCAATTTTGAACACTCCCCTGTGAAAACAATCTTAACTAATCTGCATAAGGTTTAATTTGCAAATAATAATGTTCACAATTTGACTTTGAGTTTTTGGTGACAGTATTGACTGTTACTTTTGTTCGAGACTGTGCATCTTGGGTTTTTGTATATCAATGACCGCGCCTGATTTATATCTATACTCTGTCCACTTTATGAAGCGTCTTTTGACAGCTCACGCCCATGAAAGTTCGAATTGTTTTCGTTTAATTTTCGAAAAAAGAATATTGTTCTTCATGGACGGTTACTGCCAACTCAGTGATGTACTACGAAAAACGATTAGAACGATTGTGCCCCCGATTACAAATAATCGATAGAAATAAATGGTATGAGTAAATCTAAACTTCTTCATAACATGTTCAAGTTCATAAGGTATAATGTATATTTTACATAGAAAGGTAACAACATTTGGATTTAAATTTCTTTTACTAATATGATTTACTTGTTTTATATTTAATTTATAAACTCAAATATATGGATTTATATTTGTTTACAATAGATCAAAGAGAATGTTAAATCAAAACGCATGTTTATTGAAATCGGTTATTTTTTACGTACCTAAGTCGAATAATGATAATAGTACAATCGGATTGTTGACACATTTGAGATACTTTAGGACATCACCAATGTTGTCAATCGGCGACCTGTCAAAAGACTCTTCATATAGTGGACAGAGTATAGTGGTCGAGACTTCATGACGTCGGCACTTGTTTCGTTACTACCGTAGACGTATAAAACTATGTCAGTTACAATCGGACCCATAACAAGGTAAATACGACTACTTTTCATTATTTGCATGCTGGTCCTAATGAGTTGAGTCAAAATCCCTTTTTTTTAAGCCTTGATCCATACGAGCTATGAATAAAAACGGCGTGTAAGTAATTAAAATTCTAACTACGTTTGGCAAATAAGCATACTTTGCTATACAAAAACGAATCATTACGAGTATTAAAACAAATTTAAATAAAGGAATAAATATTAAATAATATAAACTGGACGTATTTAGTTAAAATTTAAATTACATATTCCATTAATTAAAACATTCCCGACTTTCCGTTGTCCAAAAGGACGATCCATTTTCCCAGCTCCCCGCTAATGTGATGGCCGGCTGATACTAGTGATTAATTAAAGAAAGATGCCTCTCATTAGCATTTACACGGACATTAACTTTAATATAAATGTCAACTATTTTACTACAATATTAATTGTTTTTCTACATAGCATGTTGGTCGGTAGTTCTGGTAACTAATTACAGACGATCACAAAGGCTTAGCCACTTTATTCTAGTTGATTAGGGGGAAGTCGTGTAAACACATGCTTTTTCTTCATGCATACATCTAAATAACCCCAACATCTACATCTACACTTCTATCTTACTTCTTACTTATATTATAAAGAGAAAAGATTTGAATTTTTGTATTTTTGCATGTAACGAATATGCTCAAAAACTTCTGGACCGATTTGAATAGTTATTTCACAGTTGGCTATCTACACTATCCCCGGTGAACAAAAGCTACTTTTGATCCCGGAAATGTAGGGTGAAATGTGGGATATTTGAAAAAAGAAAATTACGCGCGAGAGAATCCGCGGGCGGATGGCTAGTAATAGATATTTTTTAAGTACTGTAATAGATAAGACTATAATATACCCTCAGGACGGATTTCTACTCGTATAAACTTCAGGACTAGGTACCTACTGTGTAGAAAATAATTGTTGTGCAACATAAAACAGATGTTGCATGTTTTAATGTTAAATTACAGGAAACGTAAATGAAATTATTTCAAATATGTAAAAAGGTTTTGCTGCAACACAGATGCTTTCGTGAGATTGGTACGTAAAATGTTGTTTAAAACAATAAAATAATATCACGCAATTCTTATTAAGTCAGTCAACTTTAATAACTGGTGCAAACGCGCTAAAAAGTTGAAGCCTTTAACAAAATTATAGTTAATGAAACTTGCCATAATGTTTTGCAAAACATACCTTTAGCCTAATAGTTTTCCTTTGATATTCTTTATACTTTAATGTAGACCTTGATCACTTTTGTTTCAGTTAGTTTTCGCTTGATAGCCAAAATCATTAATAACGATTACCATGGTGAACCGTTTGCTCGTTTGCCTCCTTTATATGCTAAAATCCCAATTGATTGATATAAATCATCATGACCAATCCTTATAAAAACTCTTATTCAAAGCAACATTATAGACAATGAATAGTTTCATTGTCTAATTAATATAAATACAATTGAATCTTTTATACTTTCAAAAATATCTTTTTGATAGCAGATAGCTATAGATAGTTTTAGTTAGTAAAGGTATACATCAAAATAGCTTCTTATTTTCTGAACAGTTAGAATAAAATTGATTTAAAAGCACACAGGAAGAGCCATATTTCAAGACTATCGGCTCAATAAAAATGCCAGCATGAATCAGAATAGGAACCCAATGTAAAGAATAGTGATAGGTGAGCACTATTATGATAAGTAGCTCACTGTTATTGCCAGAGACTGCATACGTAAGTGAATTTCAGGGACAAACAGTTCCGGAAGAAATATAAATAAGTGTGTATTCGAGCTATTTCAAATATATTTTTGCTCTAAAACATTTCAAAGGCTGAAGCGGAGCGGAGAAGTATTGTTAATAGCCAATAGGGATTTGCCCTTCCTACGTGATCATAATATCAGCATTGAAATCCTGTTGGCTACTTCTAGCAAATCTCCGCTGTGCTCCGCACATCATCGCTTTGGTGGAGTTGGGATCTGTGCCTATTTTAAAAATGTAAGAATATAAAATAGAGGCAGTAAACAAGGTTGAGGAGATTGCCTTAAAACAATTTGTCTCAGCGCAAAATCAGTAAGACGCCTCAAGAATTTCAGTCAACAATGGATGGATTCAATTACACGTGCAACTCGAACCGATGTGAAATGCAGCAATCGTAACACGTGCCTGTGTCCTTATATCACTGCTACAAGACACGTTTGAAAGCAATTTGTACGTTATATAAATTGAAGCGTTTTGTCACAGTAACAGTATTGAGCGTATCTCAGAACGATGATCACTGTTCGTTTATCAGATTTGTGTATTTCGTATTCAAATTATCTGTACTTTTGAATGTTTTATATTACTGCTTGTAAGCACACAAGGTGTAGACTAAACCGAGTGGACTTTTTCTGGTAGATAACTGTAAAATAGTATCCATTTCAGTTAAAAAAAATATTAAATAATTAAAACCCTTACGCCTTGGAAGAGCAATTTGCCTTAACTGAAGGTAATAAATATATCAGGCGGAGAACGAACAGCTTACCTTTCCTTAAAAGTGTTGGCCCTTTTATATTAGATATTAGAGCAAAGACCAATATTATGTTTCGCAATCACCTAACATAGGAATGTCCGTCCATCACATTCTTATGGGGCGAATTTATTACGTACAAAACAGGCTTTTCGCCCATCGTCCCTGTATATAATTATAACTCGTTAATAACTTCAAACACGTGAGCAGAGTTTATCGTCTAATTATACACAGTACATGCCGAAAACTAACATCTCATAAATCAACTCGTTATGGTTTGTGGTTAAAAAATTATTTTTCCTTCAGTAGCCATGCAAGGTCCTTAAGTTTAATTGTAAACAAAATATTATTATTATGCCAGTTTGGAATTAAAAATCTATATTATAACAAAATTTTGACCAGCAAATTATGTCGTTTGTAGTACGTTTTACTAGTAAGCTGATAAAAATATTTATTAATTTAACGGATTATCTATTTTTCTTAAACAATTTAACACTTCTTTTTATTTCTTTAAATGCAAAATAATGGAAACCAGTTTGACTGGCACGTGTTTGCAATTAATAAAATCAAGTCATTATAGCGATTTTAAACTGGTTTAATTTATTATCACGTTTTCAAAAACTGGCCAAAATCAGATAGTAGTAATACCGGTAAATACCTTTTTTGAATGTTCACGTGAATCGCGTAATGATATCCGAAGGATAAATTTCCGTGGAGCATTCAACCAAACAGGATAGTCAAATGTTAGACCTAACTTAAGCAATGCTTAAGCTTACTTCTTTCAATATTAATGGCCATTTATCCTATTGCCATTTATGTGGCAGATTTATTCCCCAATCAAATGACCCAAAAAGCCATTTCCGTGACTGACAGTTCAAACAATACCGAAAAAGTATCACCAGCCATGGACCTTCGGATTTTATTCACGAAAGTCCGAGGAATCTGACAAATTTTCCTGAGCATAGACGAGCTTGTTCGCAGCAAAAGCTTTTAATGACAAGGGCATAAAGTCCTCAGAAAAATGTTGTTGAAATTAGAACAGCTACATCACTTCTGCTCCTTATATACTGGCTCTTAAACCTCAACTATAAAGCCTCATCCCTCGAAGCTGGCAGTTATGAAATAGATCTTAAACCCTTAAACCACGGATCATGAATACGGGCCAAAATGTTAATCGCATCTAAATGGTGCGAAAAGCCCATTCACAAGTAAATATCATATTGCGGCATTCCAGTCTGCTGGAATAAAATAAAGTTCACGACATTTGTAACGATCGACAGTAAATGTCTTGTCTCCATCGTTCTGTGAATATACTGCTCCGAGACGCTGTATAGTTGGCATGAACATATTTTAACTTCTTCAGATATTTACAACGGTTTCTTGTTTATGATTTTCTATTTTTGCCAAATGGTTGCAACACTAGTTCCTCGGACATTATTGGATTAATAAGTGCTTCTATGAAGACTATGTTAATAAAGAATATTTTGAATTTTTGAATTTTGAATAGTGAACTGGATCAGGAAGTATTAGGGATTGATTGTAGTTCTGATAAAAAATAATATGCTAGACTTTTTAAATGATATAGTTAGAAGCAAAAGTACGGTTTCAACTAAATGTTATGCTTTACGTTTACGAGTCCGATGCCTAACAGTCATCTGTTCAGGCTAAAGCAAATAGGACTCGTGTTTGTACAAACAGAGCCAGTGCCAAGTACCTACTCTAATATATGTTGTACCTACCTATATTATGTTCCCCAAATGTGTATCTGTGATGCCAAGCTAATAGTTCAGAAACAATATTTTACCAATAAGTTGAAAAACACATTCAACAGTCACTCTTTTCAATTGCCAAAATTACAAATATTCTGACGACGGCAAACATTATCTGAAACGAGCATTGTACAGCAAAACAGTAAACAGAGCTGTTTAATCCTCCAGTTTGCCAAGTAGTTTAAAAATACATTGTAAATTTAATCATAATATTGTTGAAATAAACGTTCCTATTCCCGCAAACAACTCTCCGGCATACAATTGTGATTTGTCTCGAACAACATAAATATAACAGCGTTCTACATTGAACTCGTTACGTTCAAGAATAACGAAGCTTGGAAAACTTATTATTAAGGGCGTGCAAACCGCACACTAGCGACGCCATTAGTTTTTCTTTAATTGTAAGAAAAATAAGATATTAAGTAAGAAAAACTGTAGTGCACTAAAAATTAAAATCTATGATTTTTTGAAATCTGCTATAAAAAAAATTTAACGTAAACTTTTTAACTTTTAGCAATATTTAAGATTAAGACAACTTAATGATAAACAATGTCGTAAAAGTCACTTTTATTAAATCATAAATGTTATTCCTTAGCGCACTACAGAGTAATTTAATCTTAATATCTTAAATTCAATACAATTAAATAAAAACAATTGAAGGCGATAGTGTGCGGTCTGCACGCCCTTAAGACACTGGAGAAGGCGATAGACTGTTGTTACATTTCTCGTCTCTGGGAAGTAATAATAATAATAATACCCTCCGGCCGTATTCGGCCATGGCGGCCGATCTTACGATCAGCCAGGTACGCAGGATATATTATAGTGCACAAGTGTGTGCGCAAGCACAGGTGCACTCTCTATTCCCTCACTCTCATAATTCGGTGGGACAGCAATCTGACACGACCGTAGAGAGATCAGGCGCAGGACCAACGGCTTAACGTGCCTTCCGAAGCACGGAGGAGCTCGAGATGAAATTTTTCGGTCACCCATCCGATGACTGGCATCTGCGAACGTTGCTTAACTTTAGCAACCGCAGGCCGAGTGCGCTAACCACTGCGCCATCGAGCTCCTCACTCTGGGAAGTAGTATCTAGAGATATGTATAATTCAACAACAGCAAAATGGAGGTAGGAACAGCAGAAGTGTAATTGAAGGATGATAAAACGTTGGCAAAATATCAGTTGTATAGCAACAGGACGTCGGACAGAAAACATTGGAATTCGTACCGCCCGTACGTCGAGGGCATAAGTGCTATTATTGAACTTCAAGTGTTAGCCAATACATCCCTTTTACCGTACTTAGTATTTATTAAGGGGAAAAAAATAACATCGTTGAGGAAAAAAAGAGGTTTTCTTAAAGACGTAAACTTTAAATAGGCTGATTCAAAATAATAAAATCTCAAAGTTGGAAAATCAGAGATTTAATCTTTTTTCATAAACAATACTGAAAGTAAACACAGCAATAAAACGAACTCTTACCACAGGTATAAATAGAGTTGAAACAACAGGAGAATTGCAGTTTCAAGATTTCACACCTTCTACTGCCGGTTCCTTGATATTTATTACGTTGCTAAAACAAATGCTTTTAATTTTAAACTCCTTGGAAACTGTTCTATAATTCTTTCGTGCCATCTTTCTTTCATGGTGGTTCCGTTTAGAATAAACGTTATTGTTTGTACAAAAATATATTATTTTTAATTCCGTAGTCCAAGGAATTTATTTTTGAAAATGTATGTAAATATGTAGGTGATGTAAAAAGTAATGTATACATTGTGAGCTTAACCTAATGATTATAATAAGACCAAAACAGATATTAAGTATGTAAAGTAAGTGAATAGGTACCTATGTGGTGGCACAAATGACTACATATTATCGTGAAATACTACCCAAATTTAAAATATTATTGGTTTACCCATTAAATTTTATTTGAGTTAAAAGTAATTATCCGAAACAGTGTTATGCCAAACTGAATCATTTGCCGAAGTAAAGGATGTGCTCTCTCGACATCCTCAAGCGATAATGGTTGCCATGAAAATTAATGTTCTATGGAACGAGTCCAACTGAAATGCAGTCATCTTTCACCGACCTACTTCCAGTGAACGCTAGGTTTAATTATTGAACACGCTGAAATGCATGAGAAATTGCTTGGTTGGTTAATTATCTTCACAGTGGCTTTCAGATTTAATAACCACGAAAACGTGTTCATTACGGAGTATACAGCTAAACGTTTTTAACTACATATGTAGGTACTGGTAAATTTTATAATTTTTCTGGAGCTCGATGGCGCATTGGTTAGCGCACTCGGCTTGCATGATGGCGCATTGGTTGTTGCTAAAGTTAAACGCCGTTCGCAGATGCCAGTCATCGGATGGGTGACCGAAAAAAAATGTCATCTCGAGCTCCTCCGCGCTTCGGAAGGCATGTTAAGCCGTTGGTCCTGCGCCTGATCTCTCTACGGTCGTATCAGATTGCTTTTCCATCGAATTATGAGAGTGAGGGAATAGGGAGTGCACCTGTGCTTGCGCACACACTTTTACACTCATAATATATCCTGCATACCTGGCTGATCGTAAGATCGGCCGCCATGGCCGAATACGGCCAAAGGGGTATAATTATTTTTACTGCTAAATTTTACCAATTCACGTTTTTTTGTTACTTCCTATTGCGCCCGAATATACTTTTTCCATTAAGTAAACCCACTAATTAAACCCCATACATAGCAATTGAAGATTATAATATAAACAAAACTGAAATATCTAAAACTTAATTTACCTTAGAAAAATACTAAGAGAATAGATTTCATTATTTTGCTGCTCCTTTTAATACAGATTAAAAGAAAAACACAGTTCCTACGCAACAAGCGACGCAGTCTTTTCGTATCCCAGATTTATTTGCCTCTACGCTAGGTCACGTAAGCAAGTCCGGTATAGGACTCTCTTGACGTAATCATAGCCTTGGCAATAACATATTTAAACCTAGGTTACGTAATGTTATTATAACTTCCTTCGGTGGTAGGTATATCAGACTAAGGTAACATCGCGTTTACGAGACATAAAACTGTTTATCTAATCTGAACGATGCACAGGAATATGTCAGGGTTTCATCCGATATGAGCATTTCCTTGGAAATAGCAATAGTGTAAACAAAGTTCTGCAATGTTTGCGTTTATGCTATTTTCATCATATTGTATAATTGATCAGAATCCGGTGCAATAAATTAATATTTCAAATATCAAAGTTTGTCTAGCTTGCTGTGTTAGGGCAAGCGAAATTTTCTCTGTTCCAGGAAAAATCGTCCGAAATATGACAAAACCACATACGATAGCGTTCCTTAAAAGAACAAGCGATCACTCTCATGAAAAAATCGACAAAGGAAAGCCCAGAGGGATAGCCAACTGGCATAATGACTTTTGAAATTCAAAACCAAACCTCGTGCACTAGTTATTCTTTTTTTAAAGAAGCTAATGGATACAAAATCCTTCCCAGTAGATAAAATAGATAGTAGGTGTTTCATATAATGAACAGAATGGATTCTGCCTTATACAGTTGCCATGTGATCTGGCAAAATTTTTGTCGATTTACCAGATCACAGCCCGGGTTTATGATCACCTACCTACATTTGGCAAGCGTGTTGATTACGCCAAAGCTTTGTAAAGAAAGCATGATTTCAAACGATTTAGGCATATGCCCTTCAGTGGTACATTAATATGCTGAGACTTATACTAAATTATTTTCAACATGTTGGTATCTCATGCAATTTGAGTCAGAATTCGCTTTCCTTTTACACACGCAATCAAATCTGTGTAGGTTACAATAGCGTTACAACCTCCTCCCCATGTGTACACAATGTGAATAACACCAATTTAGGCACTCCCCACTTAATTACAAGTGACACACCCGTATCAAATGAACACAGATTGGTTGCGGTTATTGGACATCCGTCTTTAACTATACAAGTGACGGAAATAAAATATTAGTAAATAGTTAATAGTATGTTTGTACAACAAGCATTGATTCAAGTTAATTTACCTTTTTATATATATTTATTTGGGGAAGCTCAATATTTTTTTAAAGAAAAGTATTTGGATGAAATCGAATTTTCTTTTTCAGTTCGGGGGCAGCGGATAATTATAATTGCGTTGCCGAATTTTAGGGATTACGACCTCGGGCTTAATTTAGTCAGAGAAACGCAGCTTAAACAACATTTCACGTTGGTGTCCATATAAGGTCGCGGGTTTTCACTAGTTTACCGGCCAAATTCATGCAACGGATAAATAGCATCGTTTCTCTAACAACAAGGACACTGCCTTATAACAACGTTGCTTGATGAAACTGTTAAGTTGCAAATTGTCATGATCCCATCAGACAGTCGACCGCAGTCAACTGCTAGACGTTGCCTTTTCCAAATAGGAGCCATGATCCTTATAATAGACAATTGTCTGTGCACAGCTGACATACCAAAGAGAGAGTCATAAAACATAATGGACACTAGACAGTCGACAAAGACGAAGACAGAACTAATTCACAGGTTGTTTACGACGGATGTGAGACACAACATATGCTCCAAGAACTGTAAATCAGCCGGTTTATGGCTCGCTCGATGATGATTAGCGTGAATGGAATATTGCAGTTTCCTCTGCTGTTGACTTTGTGCATAAGGTTGTACCGGATGAATCCTTTAGCTTCGGATATTGCCATGTAGACATGAGTCTTGAGACCGAATAGTGTGAAGAATGATGGCCAGTATTAACCAATTCTCGAGAAAAATACACTATCTTTGTAAGTAAGACGCACCATGTTGTCAGAACAAGAGTTAAAAATAATTCGTCATGCCTTTATTGATTGAAATTCGGCATGTAGGTGAAGGTTAGTCGAAAAGTACTTTCAACGAGTGCAAATTTAAAATTCAGGGCTGCAAACATAAAAGTTCCAACAGGTTTTATTAACTAACCGCGGTAAAACTTAGGAATCTAATTGAATTTACTTAACTTCAGAAAAAACTAGACCTGACGAAACATTTTTACCTTCAACTGAGCATTTTGAGACAAGAGAATCTATGCAATGATTAGTAGATCCCTGAGGATTGGTCCTAATATTCACTAAATATCTATTATGGGTATAAATTACGATGGAACGAAACCGCACTAAGCTAGATGATTTACGTGCGGTCACGGCTGGCTACGGCGAGCTAACGCCATACTAATATGTGTCTAGCTTATGACCACAGAATACAATATGCTGACTGGCATTTCATTTTCTTGAAGAATTTGAGAATTTTGTTTAATTCAGAAAGTATTTGTTGAATAGAATTTCATGAAAATATGTATCTTCTACGTAAATTATTAAGATCCGCATTTTATGAGTTTTTTCAAACATTGTCTTCCGCACAGATACAAACACCTAACGAAAAAAATTACAAAGTTCAGCACTTCTTTATAATGTCAGTAGTATAGATTTCAAAAATTTTACGTTCATTTGTTATTGCGTCTTTGACTTATAGCTTCAGACTTTGTTTAGCTTCACGCCTTTGATATTTTTACACGTGTTTTGATAGTCCACTTTTAAAGCGATCATCTTGCCTTAAAACAGCTCAAAATCAAATTGTTATGGTGTGTACTATGCATTTAGTTCAAATGGGTTAAAATCTATTTAGAGCAGTTCAACTACATAATGAAGCTATTGCATGAAGCGAAGACGAGTATCAGGTCGTATAGGTATGTACTTTCTGTGTTTAAAATTAATACAGCTTCACATAAAAAAATTAAACTTCCTTAGTGAAATGTTACGTATTTTTTCTAGTATCTCGGTATATTGGCTCCTCTCTGCCTGATGGTAAGCAAAAGAGGAGCCATAATTGCCATGACAGCGGATACGGTACCAAAGTGGTATCCTTCGGGAATAATATACATCTTCAGGGATGTATATACTGATACAGTTAGTTGCGTATGATTATAAATAAATATTTTTTAGTCGAAATAATTATAACAAAACCCAGTAATATAACTAAATAATAAGGAAAATGTGTGATACATTTAATTACAGTTTCTCTTTGGTAACTTGGGAAGCGTCAGAAACTCTCCGGCCCGCGAATTCCGGTTATTCAGTGCTCATTTGGCTTTTTGTCGAATTTCTTGCATCTATCTGTCTTTCTGTTGGCAACTGTATATTTGCCTGTTTCCTATTTACTTGAGCAAAAATGTTTTTCCCAACTAACACATATAAATAAGACTACTTATTTAGGTGTCGTTATAGTTATGTTTATCCAAAAAAAAAAAACTAAAATGTTTTTTCAGTAGTAGTCTACTATGGAAAAGGGCAAAAATATACCTATATAAAATAAAGTAACGACGCACTTGCGCCCCAGGAAAATGGCAACACCAGTCAACCTTATAACCGATATAATGCGTACTCTCATGGGACTAACATTTTGCGTATATCGTCAATATCTTCATAACAAAGGTCGTTTACCAGACGAAATTAAATTCCTCAATATACGTTTTCATGCTGGCTTTGCAAAACAGCTTTCATGCTCCTTGTTTTATGCTTACTGCATTATGGGTCTTTTATATTTAGTTACAAAATATATTTTAAAAAAAGTTGTTTAAATGATGTCCTCCGAAACTCTTACCCAGTTTGACTGCGGATTCAAATCAGGTAACAACATACAAATAAATTATATTGCCTTACATCATAATTCAGTGACAACAGTAGGTACCTTCTTAGCTTACGTCTAAAAGTTTTCTTGTTGTGTTCCTTTCGTTCTCGTTTTTAGGGTTTTTAATATCTTCTATCTATCTATCTATCTATCTATCTATCTATACTTCTTCTATCTATCTATCTATCTATCTATCTATCTATCTATCTATCTATCTATCTATCTATCTATCTATACTATATAAAGCTCGATTACCACTGACTCACTCACTGACTCATTCATCGGGGCCTTTTTTCGCAGTGTTGCCAGCTTCAGACTCGATTTACATGTATAGGAGTTTTGTTCGGACCGCCAATCAATCTGGAAATTTTTCTTTTTTTTTCCAAAAATCCAAGATGGCGGCCATGTTGGTGGTCGCATCTCCGCAACTATTAACCCTGGAGCTGTCAAATTTTCAGGGGTCGTAGTCTGTGGAGAACGGTTGGGATTTAAAAAGAAAAATGTCAGAAAAACAAAATGGCGGCGCCGCCATCTTGGCTTGAAAATCGGAAAATCGACCTCTTTTTGCGGGGCAGTGTCTCTGGACTGGGCAGAGATAATTTGTTGTTTTTTTTTCTTATTGCTTACAAATATAGTCAATTTTCATCTTAGTGTTGCCAGGTGCAAAAATTCAAGATGGCGGCGCCGGCAGAGACGATTTTGTCTGTATCAAAAATTTTGCAATTTTTTGAATCCTTTTTTTTGGCGGTTGGCAACATCGGACAGATTTGGTTTTTAGCAGTTTTGGTGGAGTATTTATCCGAGTGTTGCCAGAAGGGAAAACCTGCTACCACGTTCAAAGTAGATTTTTGACATTTGGTCCAATTAGTAGAAAATGACTTTTTGACAGCTGGCCGAAATCCGAGTATGCAGTTTGGTGGCAACTTTGGTGGTCAAGGGCCCTTTGGTATTTTTTTTGAAATCATCTGGCAACACTGGGAGCGGCGGGGAAAAAACGATTTTTCGGATTTGGTGACTTTGAAAAATTCCTGTGGCAACACTGGGCGTTGTTGGTTGGAAATTGAAACTTCATTCGACGTGGTATATGATGTAGTTTCAGTAAAAAAATTGGCTGTCAAAAATCCAAGATGGCGGACGCGTAGGCGGCCATTTTGTGAAATGAAAAATTTTCGAAAAAATTGAAATTGATTTTTCGGGTAGTTGGCAACACTCTACGCGAATGTGTTGTATGGCGGCATTGCGAGTCTAAGTAACAAGTATTGCCAGGTGGAAAAACATCTTGGTAGTTTTTGGTAGTTTTCGCTCCAGGGGCCCAAAAAGGGTCGAATCAAAAACTGAGTTCAGGGGAAATTCGAGGCCACGAATCCGTAGTCCAGAGGGTGTCTATTGATCTTTTGGTAGTTTTGACTCTTTACTCTGGCAACACTGGCAGTGAGGATTTTTTGAATTTTTCGAGACATGGTCGACTTCGCGGACCTCTCTGGCCCAAACTATAAAAAATACAAAAAAAGTAAAAATGAGGTTCGACGCTGTCTATGGTCCAGAATTTGGAAAAAATACGCGCTGTCAAAAATCCAAGATGGCGGACGAGCGGGCGGCCATTTTGTAAAAAGTAAAAATTTTCGAAATTTTCAAACCCGTTTTTGGCGACCTTGGCAACACCTGGCAGAGTTGGCTTGTATAGCGGCCACGTTTGTACAAGTGCCAACTATTGCAAGGTGCAAAAATGTTTCGGTAGATTTTGGTAGATTTTGCCGAGGGGCCCAAAAATGGGTCGAATGGAAATACGGTATTTAGGAAAAAATTAAGTATGAACGATTGTGGCATCTAAGGTCCCCAATGACGTTAGGGTAGAAAATTGAGAATCACCTGGCAACACCGGGCTTGAGGAGTAAAAGAAAATTTTCGACATGGTCATCTGCCAAGACCTGTTTGGCCAACTGGGTGCGGCGGAGGAAAAAAGTAAAAATGCAGTTTGATCCGGTATATAATGTAGTATATGGGAAAAATACGGGGTGACAGAAAATCAAGATGGCTGACGCGCTGGCGGCCATTTTGTAAAATTTTGAAGTTTTCAAAACTTTCAACTTGAAATTTCGGCCACTTGGTGAACCAAATGAGATTATTAAATGTATTGAGCGTTTGTGTGTTTTAGTATGAGGTATTGCCAGGTGAAAAATATTTTGGAAGATTTTGGTAGTTTTTGAGCTGTGGCCCGAAAACGTCGAAAATAGAAATAACGGTTTTTCGCAAAATTCATTCCCAAGGCGTGGCAGATTGGGGGGTCTAAAATGACATTTGACTATTTTGATCAGAGTGGTCTGGCAACACTGGGAGGTACGACGGCTCAAACTTTTTCGGAAGGGGTGTCTTTGAGGATCTCTGGAGGGGTCAACATTGGCCTAAGAGGAAATGTGAAAATGCGGTTATTTGTGTAGATTAGATTTAATTCTAGGAAAAATACGGAAAAAATTCCAACCAAGATGGCGGATGGGCTAGCGGCCATTTTGTGAAAAGTTTTAGTTCAGGAGTATTTTAAACTGATTTTTCGGGTAGATAAAGGCGTGATAGGGGAAAATATTGCATGACCTTTATTGTAGAGTAGACTTTGATCTACAATGTGGTAAAATAATTTACCCCATTTTCAGGGTAATTTTCGAGTTCTAGGGGAAAATGTCAAAACTCGAAGTATCAACTTTTGGGCAAAAATTTGTATGAGGAACTGTCAAATGTCGTCTTTTGTTTCCATTTTTGCCATATTTTTATTCATTCTACCTTTAACTTTGAAATAATTAAAAAAACAGTTTGCCATTTTCCTCATACATTTTGTACTGAATCGAGCTTTATATGGGGCACGCGGTACTGTGACTTTGTATGGAAATTTTACAAGTGTGTGAAAACTGTTTAGTGGTACTGAAATACTTGTTGGAGGAGTAAGTTAAGGCTGTAAGGACTGCATTTGAGGTATGTTTGGTTTGTAGAAACGAATCGCTGCCAAAACCGACTCCACGTAGTCTTGTTTGCCCTACCCCTAGAGTGCAATATAAGCCCGCGTAGGCGCGGAGGGGCGTGGCGGCCCGCGAGCTGAGGAGCAGGTGGTTTGGAAGCTCGAAGCCGCGACTGAGGCTGGCCGGCAGGGCCAACAAGCCGAAGTTGCGGTGAAGAGCGTAAACCATCTGCGACGAAAAGATCGCGTGGGACCGCCGCAGCCTCGCAGCGCCGGAGCCGTGACAGAAGCCAGAGCTGCTATGCGTTTACTTGCATGATTTTAAATAATAATGTGTAATATTTCAAACGTTTTTAATTGCAGACTGGAGCAATATAGAGTTATGGGTTAGTTATATTGATGACATTATCATACAAAGTTTGCTTTGAAAATGAAAAGAAAAGGTGTTAAAGCAAATAAATCTGCGAGGCCGAAGGCCGAGCGCCGCGAGGGCGAAGCCCGAAGCGGCATAAAGTGAATCAGTAGGTCTTAGTTGATGGCTCTCAGGGCGTCGAAAAAGGACTAGGAACCCGCTGACGGACGGTCCAAGCCAGCCATGTAATTTTGCGAGGCCGCAGGCCGAGCCACGGCGAGGCCGAAGGCAGAGCGCCGCGGAGGGCGAAGCCCGGGAGCGGCCCCGTCGCGGAGCGACCTAGCTCTGGGCGCGACCGCGAAGCGGGCGCCCCGAGCTAGTTCTGTTACTAAAGTTACTCAGAACATACTATCAGGGTATATCCCTTCTTGAAATTTCAGAGAAGAAATACTTCACGAGTGATAAAAAAAATTAACATGAAAGACACATTAGATACATTTTCAAATCATCCTAGATAAACATTAGTATGTGTCACCTAAACTTGGGACTTGACTGGTTTGATATGATCTTTAATATATTTGGCACCATTTCAAATGCCATACATAATCATGAATGTACTGATAATGCTGTAAATTAAATGACTAATGGTTCTAATACTCATATGCCCTATGTGCGTAGGTATTAAATATTAAGACTTTTAACTTTTCTACTTTTTATTTATTTATAAAACTTTATTGACCACACAAAAAGCAGGTACAAAAGGCGGGCTTAACGCTGAAAGCGTTCTCTGCTAGTCAACCATTACTATGGTGGATTTTGTCTCCTGGCTTTAGAGATTTAAGTCCATTATGCCGTGTTACAGACTACTTTCTTTGCCAATGGAATCTAAATCAAAGTTCCTTTACAAATATATAGGCGCTACTCTTGCTGTAAGTATAGAATAGATCTATTTGAAAACACGCGTTATAGTGCGTCGTAAATCAAGCAGTTTACTGCTGCCCAATGATTAGTAGGGACGGTTCGTATGCCAACGCAGGACGTACCAGTTAAAGTTACGCCACGCCTTTGGCATCAGCCATTTGATGTTAAGGAACTGGGAGAAATGTGAACTTGCTCCAATGAAACATTTTTGGCAGTGACCAAGCCCAATACGCTACTGGTAAAAATTATCTGTTTCGTTTCTTTGCTGCCTGCTGAAGTTTGTTTAGAATTAGATGAAAGAAATGTTCGTAATATTAAAATAACCATTTTCAGAAATAACACTTTATTGTACGCACTATTAATGTCTATTAATATCATGTTTTCGTTAATGAGATGGGTCTTTATCACCAAGCTTGTCAAATACGGGTTAGCGATCATAAGCTCGGAGTGTGTTAGAAAAATCAACAACTAAAATAACTTGAACCGAGGCTAAGAAGGATGTGCGTAATATTAAAATACTAGAATTTTCTGAAATAACACTTTATTGTATGCACTCCTCATGACAGGCCCGTTGGTCGAGTGGCTAGAGACCCTGGCTACAAAACCAAGGGTCGCGGGTTCGAATCCCGCTAGGGTCAAATGTTTGTGTGATGAACATCGTTTGTACTCGAGTCATGGATGTTTATAAAAAGTTTTAAGTATGTCTATCCGTTCCTTAGCTCCCATAGTGCAAGCTTCGAGCTTAGTTTGGGGCTAGGCAATTGGTGTGTTAGTCCAAGGCATTTATTATTATTATTTATTTATTATTATACAATTTTATTTCGTAGCTACCTACTATGAAAGGTGGACCACAAAAATCCTACAATTAATATAAAAGCAATCGACTGTGAAACGCATGTGTGGTGTGTGAAAAAATGTCAGGCTCTAAAAGCAATGGAGGCGTATTGTTTCCAGCGTATTGTCCAAACCGGCCAAACCAAAACAAAACCTTTTTACACAACTTGTATGTTACATTAGTCCCAGCGGGATCTAACTTTAAACTTTCGCGTTGCATTATAATTATTTAACATTACAACGGGACTAAACGCGATATTATTTTTATAAGTACCTAAGTACTTACTGCTTGAAGTTTCGGCTGCGATGCTGCAGCCGAAACGTCAACCAGTGGGATCTGTTTGGGGGGTGAAACTTACGAATCAAATCTAGGAATGTGGGTAGGTATTTAAGATGGGGTGGATGTGTCACGGACAGAAACATTCTAACAGATAATATTTTCAGTATATTGTGCCTTGTTTTTGCTGTTATTAAGAACATAATTACAATATTTTTATTCTGAAGTAATATAATGTTTTCAACTATAGGGTATTCAATTTTATCTGAAACGAGTATTGATACATGTGTACTTACACTACTTCAACACACATTTAACAGTACTTGGTGTAATATGCTTATTATCTTTTATTATTGTAAACTGTTTGCAATAATGCGAAGTAAGACCACGAGGAACTGCAAATCTGTAAATACAATAAATCAATTCATTAAATAATCTTCAATGGCACCTATTAGTGATAAGTGTCACAATAGTTACGAAGTAACTGTTTGAAATAACTTAAATGAAAATTATATTATCTTAGTGACAGGGCACGTATTAATTGCAACTGGTGAAAATCACTATGTACTTAATTAAATAAACCCTTCAAACCTTGCTGAAAACTCTCAAATTCAAATCTGTGTAACCCATCGCTGTTAGCTTACAGGGTTTCTGTGCTCTGAAAAAAGTTACGATACAATAAATTACTAATTGTCTTATTTTTATAATTTTACTTAAAACACTACGCGAGTACAATTACAATCGAGCTGGAATTGTTAGTATATTATATATACGTGATTTTTAGATTCTTTATATACCAGGATTAACTTTAAAGTGCTGTTTTACATGCACAGTGCATGTAAAGAGCTATATCAGAAATGGAACATGATGTCATTTGATGAAGAAGAAATATTTTTTATCATATAAATATCAATAAACCGATAATTCACCTTGTCAATACGAAGAGTAAGTCTTTCATGAAGGCAGGATTGGCGTTATACCAATCACTATTATAAACTGCGTTACTCACTTCTGTACTCTGTAATTTCATGAACAAAGTTTTATTTAATAAAATATGTTTTAACTCATAAGTACCATAAAATTCAGATTCAGATTCAATTATATTATTTTATTTTACAATAAGATTGAAATTATCTAACGTATCAAACAACTTATTGCATATTTAACCTTCGGCAGTCTACTTATTTAATAAAATAAAGCTATATTCCTTACCGATTCAATAAGCAAGTCGCTGTAATAGCAGAGTACGAATATTTGTAATGTCCACATTAAGAGAAACGCGATGAAAGGAGCCATTAAAAAGATATCATCTATAGTCTGAAAGAATAGTTGCTATTATAACATTAAGTCGTTTTAGGTTGAACAAAAGAGAGTGTTTATTCATATCATTAATAGAGTTAGTTATTCCTTTTTTTTAATATGTGAGTGGGCGGGATTTAATTATTTTTCGGTTTCCGGTCCATATTTAGCTAGTAAGTAAGCCAGGAAGTATTAGCAAAGAATGACACGTAGATTCATCGTTAAGTATTTTTGCAATATAATGATGCAATAAATAGGCACCCATTTTACAACGCTAATTGCAAAGATGTCAAAAGTAAAAGTGACTGAAAACATACCGTTACATTGAATGCACACAGACACATCGTAAATGCACTCACACCCACATTTCCCAATGTAGATTTAGAATAAATAGTTTCCACGAAACTCACGCATCTGAAAACATCCGAAGTTTCGATAAAGGTGTGGTATGTAGTTAAGACACACAGGAGTTCATCCGTAAATGTGATTGTACATGAAATATCTATTTTTTACTGGAACATCATATTGTCAGGATTTAAGAAATAAAATGTCACAAGAGTACCTTATTAGCGGGATATAAGACTGGGAAATGCTTGCGTTTGTCGACAGCTTACTCATCTGGAATTTCTAAACTAGTAAGAGAAAACTAGCAAAGAAGAGCTTCAAAAGCGCAAAATGGAGGAGACTTGCCCAGAATTGGGAGGACATGAGTTGAAATATATAGATAGATAAAATACTGATTAGCACCCAAAGTACGGAGAGAAAAATCTCTGGTCCCCAGTGGTGGTGGATTCCCAACAGAAAGATAATCGTCAAACATTTACCTTATTAACTCATTATGGCGCTTCACAATGTCTTTCAATTTTTCGGAGCATTTCTCTTGAACCTCTATCTTTGTAAAATCTGCTTTTTCGGGACAGATTCTCTCTATATCGTAGTGTAAAGTCTTAAACTGGATAAGTAGAAACGTACATGAATACGAGTAAAAACTGTCCGGACCATGAACTGTGGATATAACAGCTACGCCTGATGACAACATATTGATATTTTGCATTACAGTTGATTTTGCCGATACTTACATTCTGGTATTTGTGACGTTAAATGTTAAACAGGGCAAAATATGTAGGTTGCTGCTTTTTTTAAACTTAGTGATGAATAAACTAAAGGGTTTTTTGTGATTATTAATGAACTATTTAATAATGAGATAAAGGTATTTTGCTCCTAGTTTTTGACTGTGTTTGCAAAGATGTAGGGTTATGTTTTGGGATAAATCTATTTTGAAATGAATTCTACGAGTAGGTATAATTTAACAATAAGAGAGTTCACATACCAACCCACAGTTGATGAATGTAGGCGATAGGCCAATACCTGATGTCTGTTGCATCAAACGGGAAAACAGACAAAAACGGCAGCTGCATCACAAGTTTCCCCGTAGATTTGTACATTAGCAGTGATATGACAACGGGACCAAGCGCAAAAATCGTAAATCCGATCGTATACAGCATATTATTACTTGTCAAAATCGTGGTCAGAATCCTAGCTCGTTTCGTAGTTTCTTCTTCAAGCTCGGTTCTTTGCTCCCTTTTCGCAGATTCCGCTTGTAACATCTTCACTGTTTTTAGTAAATCGTTCACAATATCTCCATTTTTTATATGGTAAAACGATTTAGCGAACCCAATGAGACATAGTGTCACGCAAGGTATTATGTATGTCAGATGGACCAGAGTGGCGGTACCTGTCTTAATTCCATTTACTGCCCACCACACCTCACCGATTATATGAACGATTATAATAAATACGTTGAGACAGTAAAATCTACGAGTCAAAAAGCGATAAAAGACGCTTCCGTGCACATCTTTCTCATCAACTTGACTGCCTGATAGAGCCAAGTAAAAATTTATTTTCTTAAATAATTCAGCGTTCAAAAGTTCCTCTTTGCTCATTTTGTTTTTACACTGAACTAATGTATTAAGCAGTGCCCTCTCAAGAAGAGTCGGTATTTAAATGAGAAAGAAGTGAAACGAAATAAGTACAATGAAATAATTTGTCTGTAACCGGCAATTATTTAAAATTGGGGAAATAACGGGTTATGATGTCCTAATTACTTAAGAACGGCATAATAATCAACCCATGAGAAACAAAACAGAAATTAACTAGTCACATAACTTTGCCCCCCGTTTTACTCGTATAATATCGCAATCGCATTTATTTGTCGTTTCCAAAAGATCACAGGAAAACTTTCGATTAAAAATTACCACGAAATTATGTCGTTTACTATATGTCTTCATATCTCCATACCAATCTAGCCCAGGTAAGTTAGTAAGGTATTATACACAAAGGGATACCTATTTTAATGTTTACGGAGAAATGGGACAAACCTGTAATTCTCTCCTGGGCTCAATTTCAAAATCTTGTTCGAAATACAGTGTGTACTAAATGGTCTAACAAGGTCGCTTACTATTATGGAGCTTAGCCAGTTACTTATTTTAACATAGGAAATATGTCCCTTTAAAAATGGAATGTATAACATTTTATATTATTTACGATAGTCTCGTGTCATTTATATCGAAGAGTCGTCCCTACTCTTACTCAAACGTCCACGATATCGGAAAACTATCATCATGGACATGTTTCCGAATCACTGAACCAAACGATATCTCACAACAGTCTCTATGTTCTGAAGCAACATCTGCGAAGGATGCATCAATACATAGTTATCGTACAAAGCATTCACTTTCTTCTTAATATTCCTATATTACGCCTAAATCATTTGAACTACGCAACCTATTTTTCTTTTATATATGTATGGTAGACTGATTCGAGAGGAAGGGTTATGCGTATAATGCTGCTTGTATGTATGCCTTTTTGGAAAAATATATTTTTTATTTTGAATACATTCATATTGTAATAAAGGAATAATTAATTACTGTTAATTTTAGTAGCACTCGTGCGAATCCGGGGCGGGTCGCTAGTCGAAATAGATGTGTATAAATAGTATAATCCAGTCAAAATAGACAAAATTAAGACTCAAGGTTGCATTAATTCCCACACAGCTGGATTTTTGTGCAGGCCTTGAATACGTCATTACAAATGATATGTCAAAATTCCCCATCGATCCCGCTTGTGCGTTGTTTTTTATTCGTGGTCAAAGGGCCCAAATTTGCGTTTTTTTCTTAAATCTCTGAAACTAAAAGAGCTATCGAAAAATGGTTCAGGAAAAGTTTATAGATCGTAAAATTGTCTACCTAAAAGATCTCTACATTTTTCTTCTACAAAGCAGCGCTGTCGAGATATTGTGACTTTAAGCCGCAGGAAAGTCGTATTTTCGAGTAGCCCACATTATGCAATTACAATAAATTGGGTTGAGTAGTTTATCTGGTGCAGGTGGCAATTAAGTATGGATTGGCTCGAAACTATTATTTACCAATTTCCAGCCCCAATTTTCAGGATTTAGTTCATTGAAGTCAAAAAAGACAAAATGACGTATCAAGCTTGCATTCATTCCCAACAAGCGGGACTTTTGTGCAGGCCTTGAATACGTCATTACAAATGATATGTCAAAAGTCCCCATCGATCCCGCTTGTGCGTTGTTTTTTATCTGTACTGAAAATCTTCGGATCCTATTCCTAACCTTTCTGGTAGTCAAACCTCAATGGTCCCCATAGAGACTTTTACTCCTTAGATGAAATAGGATCGATTGGCGCGAAAAAAAATTTTGGAATTTTCAGTACAAATTGCTGAAATAGGTAATTTTTTTTTCATGCCAATCGATCCTATTATAAGTTAGGATTAAAAGACTTTAGGGGACCATTTGAGGTTTGAGTACTAGAAATGTCAGGAATCGCAAAAAAACTTTTCCCATACATTTTGTACTGAAAATACCAAATTTTTTTTTTCTCGCCAATCGATCCTATTTCATCTAAGGAGTAAAAGTCTCTATGGGGACCATTGAGGTTTGACTACCAGAAAGGTTAGGAATAGGATCCGAAGATTTTCAGTACAGATAAAAAACAACGCACAAGCGGGATCGATGGGGACTTTTGACATATCATTTGTAATGACGTATTCAAGGCCTGCACAAAAGTCCCGCTTGTTGGGAATGAATGCAAGCTTGATACGTCATTGTGTCTTTTTTGACTTCAATGAACTAAATCCTGAAAATTGGGGCTGGAAATTGGTAAATAATAGTTTCGAGCCAATCCATACTTAATTGCCACCTGCACCAGATAAACTACTCAACCCAATTTATTGTAATTGCATAATGTGGGCTACTCGAAAATACGACTTTCCTGCGGCTTAAAGTCACAATATCTCGACAGCGCTGCTTTGTAGAAGAAAAATGTAGAGATCTTTTAGGTAGACAATTTTACGATCTATAAACTTTTTCTGAACCATTTTTCGATAGCTCTTTTAGTTTCAGAGATTTAAGAAAAAAACGCAAATTTGGGCCCTTTGACCACGAATAAAAAACAACGCACAAGCGGGATTGATGGGGAATTTTGACATATCATTAGTAATGACGTATTCAAGGCCTGCACAAAAATCCAGCTGTGTGGGAATTAATGCAAACTGGAATGTCTATTTTGACCGGACTAAGTACCACTTAAACCGTTTCAAATTGTTACTGTCGTGCTAAAATTAAACTGTAATATTATGTCGGTAATACCTGCAACTGTTCAATGTTTTCAGTTAAACTGTGAAATTCAACGGTCTGCTAAAACGATTTCAACTGCAAGACACTAATAATATAATCTGTGAGTGGAAATGTGTACGCCATATATTTTGTGGCGTAAGATTTCTATGAATGTAGATGGGGGGCAGGCGAACTTTTGAACCACCCGATCGTAAATGACTTTTATTGCTGTCTGTACATTATATGCAACTTTAAGGTTATTTTTAAATCGTGTAGGTTACATCTGTCGCACGTAATTTAAGCCAGTGTGTAGTTATTTTCTTGGCTGACT
This sequence comes from Nomophila noctuella, assembly GCA_958496325.1. Taxonomy (NCBI): domain Eukaryota; kingdom Metazoa; phylum Arthropoda; class Insecta; order Lepidoptera; family Crambidae; genus Nomophila; species Nomophila noctuella. The sequence continues at coordinate 7,984,080 of OY292486.1, read as the reverse complement.
CAACAGTAGTCACAACAACAGTATGACAAACAACGGTCAAGATACGATAAAAATGATAAAATAATCAACTATTAGCTGCTGCATTTGTAATAAAACATTTATTTATTATTGTTTACTTCATAATAATCAACTCGTGCCAATGAAAAATAACCATTTTAATTCTTAAGACAGTCACTTTTTTACATTTAAACGACTTATTTATCTGCCTAAGCGGCCCAAATTGGGTCTCAGCCATATTTTTTCTTACCAATTTAAACTGAACCCGGCTTTATGCCAACTTTGTCCGGATGAATGACCTAATGACATTTACTTTTTTAATTTAGCTTGGCGCTTTGAAATACGTTTCATTGTAAGTACCTACTTACTGTATGTATTCTTCTGTAGCCTTATAATATTATTCAAAACCATTGGTCCACCAGCAGGCTTCTACCATAACCATGATTATATAGAGCCGTCTCAACATGCTTACAAATTAATTTCTGTACTATTTTTCACTTTTAACTTCCACAAGAATAATCATACTAAATTGCAATATTGCTAACTTTGTAAAACTTTGCAATATATGGAATATCTTTTCAAGAATTTTGTAAAGTTAAATTCAGGTACCTATCGTGTTCACATAAGCTAAGTGACAGTCACTAGCTTAGCATGATGAATAAAATAAATAAAAAATATAGACTGACTGACCAATTCCTGAATTTCCGAAACAGTTGAGTACTTCGGCCTTGGTCCATTTTGTTCCTTCCTACGATATGCGTAGTGGGAACTCTTGTACTCCGTCTTTCAATTTTATAGCGTAATAAAATATATCTTACTGTTTGTATAATAGGGGCCATCCATAAAGTACGTCACACGTAAAGGGGGGGGGAGGGGGTCGACAAAGTGTGACATGGTGTGACAAGGGGTGGGAGGGGGCCTAAGTTTCGTGACATCACATTTCAAAATCTAAATGTACTAATCGCGTTGGATGAAAAAGATGTTGACACCACAAATGTTCCTGACGTGAAAAACGAAGTGAACTGTGAAGTGACTGCCATGCCAGTTATAAATAACTAGCGACCCGCCCCGACTTCGTACGGGTGCAACTAAGTTTATTAGTGTTTTTCTACTATATTATGCATGTATTATACATAAAAACCTTCCCATTGAATCACTCTGTCTATTAAAAAAAACTGCATCAAAATCAGTTGCGTAGCTTCAAAGATTTAAGCATACAAAGGGACAGAGAAAGCGACTTTATTTTATACTATGTAGTGATTTAAAGAACTGGGTTCAAAGTCCATGGACTGAAGATGATTGAGTTTCTTTTTCTTCTTTTTCTTTATATTCATTAGTTTTTTTTTTGTTATTGTTTCAAATATTTGATACTATGTTGATTTCATAAAAAAGTACTTAATTTAAATGGTATTAAAACTAATTTCGGAACTGCTGTTTTAATTTAATAATTTTTCGATGTTAAATTGTAAAACATGTGACGTCACACTAGGGAGGGGGGGGGTCTCAGAAATGTGACCACCTGTGACAAGGACGGGGGAGGGCTCAAAAACTCATGAAATTAGTGTGACGTACTTTATGGATGGCCCCATACGTAATTTATCGTGTAAACACTGAACGGTTCTACAGAGGCGCGCGAGTAGCTGACCGGAGGCACAGTATAGAAAACATCAGTGAGCCATCTTCAGATTGGACTGCACAAATAACATTAACAGCATTGTTAAAGCATTATCCGTATTTGCCAGATTTTTCTTTTCTTATCTCCACCAATTCTGGTGGTCTCTAGCGCTTTTTGTGGTTCGCTACATGAAACTTTTATTAACCAGTCGTGAAAACGTTTTTTCATTTGATTACCATCCTAAATCAAAACAATGAAATACATGGTAATGAATCATGGTATTCCCTAACTTTATTTTACTATATTATTATGTAAAAAATATTTAAGTTGAATATTCATATTCTGTAATCCAATGCCAAATCCTGGATCATGGTCAAAGAGGACCCCGCATTGAAACGGGATAAATGCTAGGAAGAAGAAGATTCATATTCAGTAAAATTACAAAACCAGTTTTGTTAAATTGCAAGTGCAATATCGCTTGAATCAATGTTGTTGTGTATTATCGTGATTTTAAGAAAGAAACTTTTTCTTTTCGAGATCTTGGAGAAAAATTCTGGAACGAATTTATTCTTTACTGGATTTATTTCTGTGGTACTTAATACCCACTATGGTTCGGGATATTGGGTTGCGTAAGCGCATATTATAAAGAGTTTTTTTGTTAATATTACGATCCTTATTGATCGCTCACTGTAAAATAATATGAAGATAGTGTATTTTTATACGTGATAGTTAAGATAATAAAGCTTTATCGATAAAAATATAGTTCGTCATCTCTGAAAGAAAGGATGATGTGATGATTTTTACAAGCTTCAACGTTTAATTACTTTATTAATGTTTGGGTGGTAGTAATTTTCGATATAAATATTTGGGATTTTTATGTTTTAAAGTGGAAATTATTTAATGCTCTATTGTTATAGTACCTCTAACGTTAAAGATCTTCACACAGTCAGGGTCATCATACTATTATAAACATTATGTTTTGCAATAGCTAACTATTGTGAAAATAATATGCTATTATGACGTTAAATCAGACGCTACAAAACTAAACCGTCCAATTTATTACTTCCACTCTAATAACGTTACAATGTATTAGAACATATGCTTTCAGAGCAAATGTGTATATCCACCGTAATTATGTTTATTTTAACTCTGTTCAATGAAATATTAGACGATACTAAAGCTCCCATACTGCCCATGAGATATTATTAAGGTATTATCTAATATCTAACTAGTTCTCAAATGAATCGGAACGAGGAAAGTGACTTGGAGGATCAAGATGTTTTATGAAATAGTAAAACATGCAAATGTGTTGCGAAAAATTTAATAAAAAAATCTCGTGAATAATTTGGAAGATTCCTTTTTTTAATACATCGTAGTATATTTACATCATTTATCGGAAAAGTACATATACTCTGCTTGAAAAGAAAATTGCAGGCATGATAAAACATCATTATTACTCCAGTCAAAATAGACAAAATTAAGACTCAAGTTTGCATTAATTCCCAACAAGCTGGATTTTTGTGCAGGCCTTGAATATTTCATTACAAATGATATGTCAAAAGTCCCCATCGATCCCGCTTGTGCGTTGTTTTTTATTTGTGGTCAAAGGGCCCAAATTTGCGTCTTTTGCTTATATCTCTGAAACTAAGAGAGCTATCGAAAAATGGTTCAGGTAAAGTTTGTAGATCGTAAAATTGTCTACCTAAAATATTTCTACACTTTTCTTGTACAAAGCAGCGCTGTTGAGATATCTTGACTTTAAGTCGCAGGAAAGTCGTATTTTCGAGTAGCCCACATTATGCAATTACAATAAATTGTGTTGATTAGTTTATCTGGAGCAGGTGGCAGTTAAGTATGGATTGGCTCTAAACTATTATTTACCAATTTCCAGCTCCAATTTTCACGATTTAGATCATTGAAGTCAAAAAAGACAAAATGATGTATCAAGCTTGCATTCATTCCCAACAATGGGGACTTTTGTGCAGGCATTGAATACGTCATTACAAATGATATGTCAAAAGTCCCCATCGATCCCGCTTGTGCGTTGTTTTTTATCTGTACTGGAAATCTTCAGATCCTATTTTTAACCGTTCTGGTAGTCAAACCTTAATGGTCCCCATAGAGACTTTTACTCCTTACATGAAATAGGATCGACTGGCGCGAAAAAAAACATTTTGGAATTTTCAGTACAAAATGTATGCGAAAAGTTTTTTTGTTTTTTCTTTGCCAATCGATCCAATTACATGTTAGGATTAAAAGACTCTATGGGACCATTTGAGGTTTGAGTACTAGAAATGTCAGAAATCGCAAAAAACTTTTCCCATACATTTTGTACTGAAAATTCCAAAAATTTTTTTTGCGCCAGTCGATCCTTTTTCATGTAAGGAGTAAAAGTCTCTATGGGGACCATTGAGGTTTGACTACCAGACGGGTTAAAAATAGGATCCGAAGATTTCCAGTACAGATAAAAAACAACGCACAAGCGGGATCGATGGGGACTTTTGACATATCATTTGTAATGACGTATTCAATGCCTGCACAAAAGTTCCCATTGTTGGGAATGAATGCAAGCTTGATGTAACAAAATGATGTATCATTTTGTCTTTTTTGACTTCAATGATCTAAATCGTGAAAATTGGAGCTGGAAATTGGTAAATAATAGTTTAGAGCCAATCCATACTTAACTGCCACCTGCTCCAGATAAACTACTCAACACAATTTATTGTAATTGCATAATGTGGGCTACTCGAAAATACGACTCTCCTGCGGCTTAAAGTCAAGTTATCTCAACAGCGCTGCTTTGTACAAGAAAAGTGTAGAAATATTTTAGGTAGACAATTTTACGATCTACAAACTTTACCTGAACCATTTTTTCGATAGCTCTCTTAGTTTCAGAGATATAAGCAAAAAACGCAAATTTGGGCCCTTTGACCACGAATAAAAAACAACGCACAAGCGGGATCGATGGGGACTTTTGACATATCATTTGTAATGACATATTCAAGGCCTGCACAAAAATCCAGCTTGTTGGGAATTAATGCAAACTGGAATGTCTATTTTGACTGGAGTATATTTTAAAACACCTAATGGTAAAAACGAAAATATATTTTGTTTTATTTTTTTTGTTTTCAATAAATCATCTTACAGTAAATCTTTAAAGTAATACACAAATATCAAATATATGTTTTTTTACAGATAAGGTAATCAAAAATTTACGTTGATGTCTTTTCATAAAAAAAAAATATTGGTCAAAAGCTGCATGTTCAGGAGGTATTAAAAATAGTCCTTAGTCAAAACGTTCGAAATGTTGATAAAAAAAAATAACAAACATGACCGGCAATAAATACCTTTACCATTTCAACATAATGTTAGCAGAATACTAAGTTATGTACCAATTTAGGTTTAGCATACTACGAGCGACGAGCGTATATTTAGCAGACGTCATGCTTTATTTTTTTATTATCAACAACCAATATACCTAAACTTGTTCAAATAAATAATGGCTTCATAAATGATTCATTTAATTACGATAAATCGGTTTGAAAAACTGTCAACGTCATTATTGAGCTTGATGAATTAATTACTAAAACATTTAGCAGTAAGACATTTAACGTGGAAGAAATCTCAATCGGACTTATATCATAAAATACTTATTTAAAGTGCAACAGCATTATACAAACTCTATGATATTTTCGTTCAATTATCATTTACACGAAGTAATTACATTACCACATTTCACAGTGAACAGCCCGGACATCCTTGAACTATCGACAAAAATAAATCTAAATGAATACATTAGTTTTATCACATACTCTCTGTCTAGACAATGCGCCGCCTATACATCTTAACAGGGCGTCAAACATAAAACTCTTGTGTACCAAAACAATGACAGTCGAGTCACATCTTTTTCTGAAGTTGGCACGCAAACGGTTCCACATACCATTGTTCATCCGAGTATCAGCAAGTCGAGTTTACACGTCCATTTCCAATCTATAGAAAGCGCGGAATCAGGTCAGAATTTCAGCTATGCATCGATGCAAATGCGAGCGGACAAAAGGGCCTTGAACTTAAGCAACGATTCCCGTAATGTGGAAATGTCACGCGGAACCGACGTGTTCGTGATCAAGTCTCATGATCGTGTGGCGTAATACAAAAGAATTTGGGCGTGAAAGATAATCTTCATTACCTTTAGTGACTAGATTATTTGCTGGAAGCGCACGACAGGAGTGAACAATCCAAATTATGGTAATACTAGCGGCCGCCCGCGACTTTGTCCGCGTGGATTTCTTTTTTTCGAAATAAAAAGTAGCCTATGTTCTGTCTCAGGGTCTAAAGATTGTTTGTACCAAATTTCATCAAAATCGGTTGCGAGGTTTAAGCGGGAAAGCGTAACAGACAGACAGACAGACAGACAGACAGACAGACAGACAGACAGACAGACAGAGTTACTTTCGCATTTATAATATTAGTTGGGATACGGTCTAATGTCTTAGTTATTGCGCTTGACACAATGGTAACGACTTCAGAACATGTTAAAAATTAACCAAGAGATAGAAATTTTACAAAATGTAATATATATATAAAATACACATTTTTGTACGGTCGAGCATGTAAACGGGCAATATACGTGTTCCAATTTATGTAGCGACATTGGAGAAAATTTTACAGCTTTAGCTTACTCATACGTTCTTCATTTGGTTCTCTTTACGTTTTATGGATTTTATATCTATATATCAAAAGAAGTATTTCAGTGTACGATTGATATATTTTACAGTAGATGCAAACATTCAAACAAGGTTTTGAAGGAGCATGCACGCATGCCATAGTCAATGCTACGAGCAATTACAAGTTGCTTACTACGCAGCAACTAAGACAATAGAAAATCTCTCAAACATCCAATAGACAACAGGTTCTTCTAAACAGATGATTCATAAATGACTATCTGAACAATAGGCGGCTTCGCCTGTGGCGTGGTGGGTGACGTGATGTCTCGTATCACAGCTTCGACGGCCGCCTCCCACTCCAGCTGACGTTTGTCTGACATGCCATCCTTGCCTGCCGCAAAACGCGGCATCGTCACCTGGGGATAAATATAATTATGTTAGAAACAAAGAATATGTTCTGAGCTATATAAGAGCTCCGATGCCAATAAAACTACTAGCATGAGTGCAAGAATTAACTGTCAAATGCTTGAAGCAAACGGGCAAGTCATCAACGCATTGACCTCAATTTAGGACCCCGGTTACCGATATTGAATTCAATCAATTTGAGAAGCCGAAATAAAATATTTTGAATGGATAACATTATTTCCAAATGAGAGGATAGGGGGCTATTGTCTATATGTGTTTACGCTCACATGAGTGCATACCCTTAAATGTTGAAAAAGTTAAGCCAAGATGATATTCATACGATTATACTCCACGTTAAATACTAACATGAGTATATAAAAAATGCTAAAATAAAAGTCGTAGTGCAAACTTGATCATCTAGGAAATTGTTTGTCCTGAGTAAGGGAAATATGAAAGGTTAATATATCCCGATCTTTAGAAGTTATAGCAATTAACAGAATGGATATTTTTCTTTTATTTTATTTTTTGTGGCAGAAATAAGTAGTGATTGAGAAATATCGGCAAAGACTTAAGTCCTCAAAGAAAATTAATTTCATATGAATAGTTTCCTCGTTGATCAAAGTGTTCAAATAACTTAAAATAAGTAGCTCTTATGCTTTTGTAAGCAGCAAAAATTAAATTTGAATGCGCGTAATTTTTTTGTTACAATATTATGAGAGCAGCAATAATCCTCAAAATACAATTCATAAAAGTATTATAACTTCTTAATAGTGTATTCACTGCAGTGTAATAAAATTAAGCTCATAGCGCTAGTGTTTAAAAGGTTCTTGCAGTTAAGTCATAAGTTATGAGTTAGAAACTTGGCGCCGAAACTACATAAGCCAAATTACATTGGCAGGAAATAATAACCTTTATAAAGTCCTTATCTTAATAAAACGCTTACAAATGTGTCGTTCAAAGAAAAGCATTGGACTGTATAGACTGGTTAATATGTTATTAAAACAAATGTATCAATGCCAAATTCAACGATGTATCAAAACTTCTCGTATGAAGACTTCAGCTCTCATTAACCAGACTATAAATATGAAGTTAAACGCTTTGTACATGAATAAACTTTGACGTATTCTTCCGAAATCGTAACTATTATAAAGTATCTGCAGCAGCAAAGCATAATTAATTATCTTGTGAAATTCGCCGCCTAAACTACGTAAGACCTTATAGATCTTTCACTGCCGAATGATTTATGGAGCGAAAGATCTTAAACAAACTGTTAGTACCTTTTCAAGTACCTTCTTGGGAGACTCTGTACCCTGAAATATTAATTCAGACTTAATCTAAATATTGCTACAATAAATGAAATACAAGGATACTTTTAAAAGGACTGAAAAGCAAGTCCTGTAAGATTAGGTACCTAAGCCTTTTAGCCTCTCGGATACTTGCTTCTGATAAAGTTAAATCGTTCAAGGCTTAACGACAAAAAGCTTTGTTAAGTAACATAAATTTGGGCGTTGTTTTGCGTAACTTTAATTAGAACACTCATTCTTAGAGTGTTCTCAGATGTATTTTCAAAGTAGGTTCCATCTTACTCCTACGCTAGACGAAGATTCCCTGTTCTTAGTAATTCCCTTAAGTATAGAAACACACTAGACAGAAAAACGCAAGCCTTGTTCGGCGGGACTACGCCCACAATGTATTTTAAATTCAGGATGACACACTGTGCCGATATTGCGTCGCGTGATATTGTAAAGAAAATGAACTTCGGCCAAACTTCGGTCGCGTTTTTTTCCACTTGGTGAGTTTCTACACTTTGGCGGAGATGATAAACTTCCATGTTTGTATCGGCTGTAAGATATGAAATAGTTGTTATAACCTTAGGAGAATTAGTAGCATATCGTTCTGTACCACTAAGTTAGAGGCACACTTGGTATTAAAGCATGGAATGTAGAGAAAATATTGATGTTACTCGTATTGTTATCTTCATAATCATTATGTACCTATAAATTTGCATAGTTTACAACTACATAAAACTGTGACATAACTAAAGATATAACTATTAGACAAAATTAAGTAACATCTGTGGTACGCCCTTTCTGTTTGTCTTTACTCAGTAATATTAATAAAACAAACATAGCCTTATAAAGTTTTTACACGTCTCCCGGGAGTACACTTCATTTAATCAACATTGCTTCCTTGTAACTCGACCGTTGAATACTTTTGTCATGTAGAGTGTCATTAACAATATTGCCCCATTGATTGCAACGATATACGACTGCATTTTTAATTTGCTTTTTACTACCTTCTCTCCAATGTAAAACGAGATAGAGGTCTACAGAGGAATGTTTTTTTAGGGATAGATGGTATTACTTCGACGGTCTTGCTGTAATATACTGTGTGTGACTATGGACCTTACTTTCTAATTATCACTGATTTTTATATACTAAGTTGCGATAACGAGAGTAAAGAAGGAGTTAAGTACGAACAGCAGAAAAAAAACAGAATCAAAGTAACATTCAAAATACTCGAATTATGAGTTGTTCTCATGACTTACATAGGAAAGTGGAAACTACATCAACGATACAAAAATCAAATATTCCTTAAAATATATGCAGAGTCACTGGTTATATTCGTGGAGTTCACAAATCATTTCTCACAACCACTTCATATGAGTCAGTATATTCATATCCTAAAGGACTCGGGACTGTAGCTCAAAGTACCGCATGACTAAGGCTCGCTTCGTCGTATATTACTCACACATTTCTCGGGCTTAACTTTTCATCGCAACGCTACACGTTACGTCTGGAAAGGGAAATTGTATTTCAGTAAGGCGGTCACGATGGAGTTTAGGGTTAGAGGGACATTAATGAACACTTAAAGAAGAATATTTTAGGCATTGCATCTAAACTACTAGGACTACAGTCTGTATTCAATAAGAAGAGAACAGAATTGTATAAAAACGTATTACTAACAAATACGTGTTATACGGACTGCGGTAGAATGTAAACTTGTAATGTATTACAACCATTATAATTCATAGCAATCCCAACCGTAAAACATCTTATGGCCATTAGCGGTTTACAAAGTACCTCTAAAGAACGTAATATGATCCGAGTGTCCGCCTCAGATTTTAACGAGTACTCTGACTTCTTCTTGAAAGTAATTCCAAGGAGCTTAATCGCCATACAAATGGTAACAACCTCGAGGAAAAGGTCCGTTTCAAAGGGTTTTTGGAGATCATTAATTTATTCTTTTAATAACAAATCACAGCTGTAACTAAAAAAAATCCTTTTGAGAGTGTTTTGTTTGTAAAAACCTTCAAGTCGCAAAAATTAAAGCAGGCCATCGTAAAAACTTTGTAGCATATTGCCTACTGCTTATTACTTGAGTTTCTTTGAAAGAGTAAGCTTTATGCCTGTGCCTATTATACAAAAAACAAAATGCCTAAAACGTTAACCTGAAGGATGGAAAAAATTAACAAATCAGTTGTTGACACGACATTGGTTGATGACAAGTCTGTAAACGTCTACGTATTCCTAAGTTAGTACTCAGATGGACATTTTCTCCGTGTGCGATAGTTTCGTTTCCAATATCCATGTATTTTAATATGACCAAAATCTACTTTCACAGAAGATTTGACCCGTCACATACTTCTTGTTAATATTAGCAATATATCGTAATGCATCAACATAGATCGACTTACGTCACGTTACCCTCTGACAAATCTCTACCCCAAGGTCACGGATCTCTGACGCAATCACACCGACAAGTTTTACGAGCGACGAATCGGAAACTTACAAAAATGTACGATGCTATCAATCTCATTGATTGTAAAACACGAAACGCCGAGTATATCATCCACTGACCGACATATCCCGCCGCAGTCCCTAATACTATAGTGAACTGTTTACGAAGAGCCATAAAGTTAGTCTAAATAAAAATCGGAGACAATCACAACCTGATCCCAAAAATAAAGTCAAGTACGCCTTAAAGTTTTCAAATTTAATTAAGGCAACTTAAGTTTCATTTATAACGACATAAACAACAAAACTGAAAGATATTTATGCAAACAAAGGAAAAATAAATAAAAAGTCGAAACACTTTTTCACCGTTATTTAAAGTTCTTACCATTACTTGGACAATGACATCCTTTAAACATTAACGTTATCTTAATTCCAAGCCATTAAGTAAATTCCAAAACCATTAATATCAGAAGCATTCCAACACCGTCTGGTATTTAGAAACGCTAGGACCAGCTTGAGCCATGACCCTCTCAGATTTATTTCAGTCGAGACAGATTGCCTCATAAAATCGAGCTCAATTAAGGGCCGAGCATTTCCGTGAAGTTTAAGCAGAGTGGGATAAATACAGAGACAGCATTTGCATAAACCTACAAATTAAACGCATTTGTTACCAAGTGAACCTTCAGACCCTAGGTCATGTCTCTGCGATCGAGCTGAGAATGAGGGAGTATTCTATGTATATTTAAACTGTTACTTTTTATTTGTAAACATTAAGCGACTCGGTTAGCACTGCTTCAATGCTAATTTCCTTGAATGAATAAAGCGTGTCTTTCTTTTACAAAAAAAAATTTGGTTGTGACTGTTCAGACTGCAGGCTCACCAGCTTTAAGAACAGTTAATATTAAGTAGGTTTGACTACAACTTGAATATTACCAGCCCATCCAATACTAGCTGAAAGCAGAAGCGTGGCTTCCACGTTCAAACATGGCACTGTATAAATTCGGCTCAGAACTATTAAACATTTATTAATGCGAAACGTTTACCGAATTTTATTTGGCAGTAAAAATAAAAGTGTGTCCGTTTCGAATAAAAACAGACGTGAACTGTGACCTCAGGGAACGTACCTAACCTACTACTGCCCGTAGCACTACACATTACTAGTACCATAAGCATTACATTAATATTTGCGTCTAAGTGCTTGCTTACAACAGACGTTATAGAGACCGCTTCATTATTACAATTCGCTATTGTGGTTATCGCCTAGAAATTGCCACTTACAGAGCAATAACTAGAAACAGCTTTCGCATTTACGCAAATTATCTTTTACGAGTTGTGCCTAATTAAAACTAAAGTACCCGGTTATTTGGAATGGTGGTGTATGAAGTTGGCATATCTTGTGTGAAGCTTACATTAAATTAATTGATTGAAAGTTTGCGTTCAAATAATTATTTACATTAAATTGATATTGATCAATTTAAATTATGTAAAAGATATTAATCAGATAAACGAGGGTCCGGAAACTTGGGAAACGGACATTTTTATCGAAAAGTAATTTACATAAGTGTATTTGGAAATAATCGATTTTCATTGGAGGCCAGAATTAATGGGTGTTATGCTAATTAAAACTCTTATGATTTTATCTTCAAAATTGAATACCCTTACGTAAGAACCAGAATTTTTGTTTAATATTCTCTACCTATGTATTTACAATTTCATTGACCATGATGATTAACCAGAAAGCTAGAATATACGAGTATTTCCGAATCCTGTTCCCTTGTAAATACGGTTTACCTTCAACCATTCGCCTTATTTAACGAACGAGCGAACTATTAATCTTTACAGAGTACATTTTTAACTGCACTTAGGTTGCCGAGAAAGTAATGCGTTTCTCTACGTGAACGAAATCTGAACTTTTAAGGGCCCGTACTAGTCCAAATTGCGTTAGATAGTTGGCTGTAATTTCTATATTATTGAAATCAAGAGTTTGAAATTCAGATATAGCAAAGTTCAGGACTTACACTAGGACCCATATTCAACGAAAACACGATTGCATTAAATTTTCTCGATAGAAAAAAATTGCAAAGTTGCCTCTAAATCGCCAAAAGAATCGTCATTACTCAGGTGATACAGTAAAACAAAGCTTGAAACTTTTTAATATAAATAATCATCACATAAAGCGAGGTTTATATTTATTTTTTTTTCAATTACTAATAAAATCATTAAAAAAAGACTAAAAACTAGAAATATTTTGCACGCTCGGCCATTTTCATTTAATTTTCAGTCCGGCTTCGGCCTTCGGACGGGGGGGCTGTGTCGCTCGTCGTCGCGTGAAACAAAAGACGATCACATGCCATTTTTCAAACCTACGTTCGAATGTCTCACCAGGGTTATCGATTTAGACAATACTATCGTGGTAGTAATATTTATGTATGTAGATGCTCTGATGTTTCAAATATTATAATTTTATGTTTGGATGATAATCAAATACAATAAAATTATAAACAACAAATTGGTTTCATAGAGAGATCTATTTTATGCGTGTTTAAGTCGGACTTACAGGAGCATTGTACCGTGGTTCGAAACTACCTATTTCAAAAGAATCCTTGAGCGATTCACACCGCTGCTGTAACTACTGCGGTGCGATAGAACCCATTCAAAAGGGGCTCTTGGGCGATTCGCACCGCGGTTCGAATATCTTGCGGTGCGAAACGCCTAAAGACCCGAGAGAACATAACATTCTACGATTTCGAAATTAGTGAACGCATGGATATTATTTTATTTTAAAGAATGCATCATCTCTAGCTTTCGAGGTGCAAGGTTTGATTCCAGGTTAGGGCAACTTTGAGTCGGTTTTTCCGAACACTGCCCGGTTTTTTGATCACAAATCTTTGTGAGCAAGCGTGTTGACTTAGCCAAAACCCATCTTTGTATGAATAATATTTTTCAAGTTTAAACAGGAATACTACTGAGTGGAAATAAAATATATGGATTAAAATAATATTGCTGTAAATCTCAAATGCCTAATGTAGAACACTTATTCTAAAATAAGAGGATGATAAAACTGAAATAATTATATAATGTACATTTCCATAAAAACTACCGACGAAAATTGGTTCGAACGAAATCTATTCAGTAGTTTTTTTAATACGTCAAAAATAGAATTTGTACGGAACCCTGAGTGCGGGAGTCCAACTCGCACTTGGCCAATTTTTTAGTTTCCTCGTTGCATACAAAAATACAAATCTCTGCTCTTTATAATATTAGTAAAGAAAATATGACTGCATTCTATTCTTTTTAAAAGTTTAAAAGAGATGTTCACTAAATTCGTACAAAACCATATTTTTGGGAACCCTATGTGTTTGGAGATAAAATATGTATAATTTCAAATTTCGAATATTATTCCGCGCGATCATTGACTTCGCGAAATATTTGTGCGGGGCATGAGGAAGTGGGGGCAAAATCGAACTTGTCATTGGCCTAGTACGGGGCCTTAAGAGATAGTAATATTTTCTCGTGTGGAAACATTCTGGTGAACCATTAGTTTCAACAATGTACCAATGAAAAATGTGAACTACGTTGTCAACTTCACAAAGACAGAACTGAAAATGTACCTGAAATATATGTATATTAACAGAGAGAATAGAATAGATGATAATAATGCCTTACTATATCTAGTGAAAACATAAAACGCTTTTATGCAAACAAACACAAAAACATTACTAACCATTCTTATAAATGTCTCATTTTCTTTCATTATTTCAAAAAGCTTACATTCCAAAAGCAATATTTATTCAAATATCGATACAGGAACAGCAAAAAGGTTGGGCGACGCGACTGAAATAAACCCACATACCTAAATTCTTAACGGAGTAACTCTGTTTCGAATAAATTAGGGAATTCACTCTGTTACACAAACAAATGAAGCCGAAGGATCGCGTTGACCGAATAAATTTCGAAAAAGAAGACCCATTGTCACATTCTGAACGAATAAACAGCGCGTTTGGTTCAAATTGAAAGGATCTCGAAGCGGCGAACAAAAAAAAAACACAGCATTACTATGAAAAAAATGTGGAAATGGTTTTGGGTAAGAAAATAGCTGAAACCAGTTTACCTAAAAATGGACCACATACAAATTCACACCATTTTTCCGAACACTTTTTGTCAGCAAAAATACAAATGTATTTCATGTATCAGAGTCATAATTTGTCAACCCTATGGGTATCCCTGGAGCCTCCTGTAATAAATGGATGGATCCATTTTGAATAATATCCAACATTTTCCTCTTCATTCTATTCGATGATACAACAAAAAGTATGGACGTGGTCACTCAACCAAGCAATCGTTTCAGCTTTACGCCATTGATTACACTACCACTAATCTTTGTCCCCAGGGTTGGTTTTGAATCCCAGGATAGAAACACACAAGCGGCCACCCGCGACTCCGTCCGCGTGGATTTCGATTTCCAATAGCCTTAAGCTTTCCTCGCCAAATGGACTTTTCAACACAAAAAGAATTTTCCAAATCGGACCAGTACTTCCCGAAATTAGCGCGTTCAAACAAACAAACAAACATACAATCAAACTCTTCAGCTTTATATATTAGTATGGATGTAATAATGATAGTTGCTACTTCATTTAGGTTTAGATCTATTGTTGCGGAAAAAGGAACAATGGCTAAATAAAGTCACAACCTCGCAACAATACTAACGACCTTAGGTACTTAGTTCTAAAGAACAAAGAACAGAAAAGAATGAAGACAGAAAGAAAGTAAACCTAATCATGAATCGAAAGAACTACTCATTCATAACTCTCAGTCGTCGAGTATAACAAATGACTTTAATTTACAGAGATTGGAACTGAGTATTGGAAATCCTATAATTGAGTTGCCACGTCAAGTTTCAATGGATTGATTTTCGATTTCAAATTTTAATGAAACTCTTTTAGTCACTTAATTAGGAACAGTCTAAATCACATTTCCAACATCAACTTATTCGTATTAGATTAACTTTAACTTATTATAATTTAGCCCGTATCAAAATAGAGTCTGCGAAGAAATTTATTTAGTAAACAAATAGAACTATAGAAGTATTCGATTCTAAGATGTACTCTTCCAAGGTAGTCAAGATAATAATAAAATACGAACCAATTCGATTTTTCGAAGCACTTATCTGTTTTCCGGGTGCTGTTTTGAGTAACATAAAAATAATGCTGTGATCCATCATACTATATATTTGGTCTCGCGGCGAGCGAGCTACGGCAATGATAAAAACTTCAGGGAACTTACCCGATATCAGTCAATAAAACTTAAAAGTTTGGTATCCCTGTACGAAAACAACAGTCGCTCTTTGGAAACTAACCGCTTGAAACCTCTGAAAACACAGTTGTGAAGTTGGAAGATTGGTAACTTCTGCAATCTCCTTAGTATTACGAAAACAATACCGTTCCTGCTATCATCAATTCTTATAACAAAATATAGTCAGTGTAATTAAATGTTCAGAACTCATCTTTCACAAGAATTTCAGCGTAGTGTCCAAGGGCGTAACACGGCCGGTGTAGTTTCTTACCACGAGTAGGTACTTGGATAGCTATGTGCTTATCTAGTCCTTTTTGAATATAAGTTTGAAAAAATGTTAAATCTGAATTTATTTGTAAAATTAAAAAAAATACTTGAATAAAAGATGGCACACTAAGTACATCTTACATTATTAAAAGAAAAAAGGCGTTATTCAAAGGCGTTGTCTTTGATTCCAAAAGAGTTAATAGACGCATTGCTGTTAAACGAGTATCTATCAAAATGTGAGTTATCCGATTCTTTCAAAGCGTATATTATATCACCAAACACCGTTAGCCCTACGAGAATCTCCCGTTTATAGAAGGCAACAAACAAACCGTCCGTCAGTATCACATCGTCGACTCGTGTTTATGTGAAAGACAGACGTCTGTCTACACAACTACTGATGTCTACGGATGAGCTATGGGCCGGCTAATTCGATTCCATCAGCTTTATTGTAGGATGAATGAATGATTCCTTGAGTTAGATGATACAATGTTTGTCTTGTTTGGATTAATGTGAAATCTGTCAATATAATATTACTCTTATTGCAAATTATTTATTTTATAAAAACTTGAGTCACTTAAAAATAATGTAAAATTTTCTCAGACTATACATTAAACCATAAACCCATTATAAAATACATTAAATCATCTACTAAACGTTGCTAGCGGCAATCAATTTAGTTTTTTATGCAATCTGCAAAATGGGCTTGACTCAGCAATTTCCCGCCCTGCACTATAAATCAATTTGGTAAGTTCCAACATACGGTGTTAGCAGAATATAAATAAGGCAATAGGGCGGTAGATTACTCGGCGATGTGACCAACCCCATGCTTGTGCTGCGATAAGGTGAAATCGCTGGTGATGGACTTGCGTGAGTCCACACTGCACTCGTACTTATTTGCATAGTTTAATACAGGGTTAACTTTAACGAATAAAGTTACACGAACTGGCTATAAAAAAAACAGACTCGGTTCGGAATCGGTTGAAATAATAAACGCATTTATTTTACTACCTACTCGTGATGCACAAATATTTTTTAAAGTTTCCTATTCTTCACATAATAACTGTTGATTCTTAAAAGAAATGTGCTTACTTTTCCTAACAATAAAGCGTGAATCGATTTGGACTCATATGGAATGACGCCAAAAACATCAGATAAGTGGAGCGTATCTATTTCAAAGAAAGACAGACGTCTTTGGAACAATATTATTTTCTTTGTTCATAAACAATTCTCTGCAATATTGGCGAAAGGTGGGTTAAATAAATAAATAATAATGATAAAAAAAAACTTTCAAAGAAAGATTTACTAGGTCAGTAATATGTATAAGTTGTTTAACTTATACATATTACTGACCTAGTAAATACCTAGTACCGTTTTAAGGAGGAAAATGCAAATTTTGCTGTTTTAGGCAAGACTATGAAAGGGCTTAATTTGAGCTTACTTTTTCGTAGGCAGCTACAAAAGTACATACACTTTAGTGAAAAATCATTTTCTCTTCTATTGGACAGCGTTTCAGAGTTATGCGTGAGAACCTATAATATGTAATTTACCATAACATGTAGTTTAGAGCGTTAATACTTTCAAAACATCGCTACAAAATATATTCCTACTAATCTACCGCTAAGTTTCAAACGCAATTCTGAGCCTTAACTCCTCACACATAAAGCGTACTCACCACAGTCAATACTCTCCTCAGGTCGGACACGTCGACTCCTCTACCCGCGTCGCCAAGTCTCCTCAGCGTATCTGCCAGTGGGCCAGACAAGGCTCGTAGTTGTTGCCAGGATCTGGCGTACTGCCGGCGGACCAGCTCGATAATAGTGGACGTCAGTGCCAAGCCAATCAGGATGTAGAGCGTGCAGAGAAGCATGTACTTCGGCCTTTCTGTTGGCAAAGGATTTTTGTTAGGGAAATAGGGTTGGTCAGTATCTATATTTGTTGTAAGATTTCCTTTTTTAACAATTGTTAATGGTTGAGAAGTATTGATTGATATACGTGTTTTAGAAACAATTTTTATTTTACTTGAGTGAGTTGATATACCGAAATCAGAATGATTTTTAACTTTTGGTCAAAAACTCTATACTGTCTCTTCATAAAAGAAAGTTTCGGAAATTAACATGTAATTTGTAGCACCAAACCTGTAATTTAGTGACGTTGTTTTAAGAATCAATACTTAAAAATATTATTGACAATCAAATAAACCTTTACCCAATATTTTTGCACGACAAATCTGTTTTAGAACCGCAAATGCACGTTTTACGTACAACCAAAAAAACACTTTCACTTGCGAACTACAGAAAACCGAATGTACCAACGGCGGCGTTTTACAACCATGAATAATGTATCAGTCAGGACCTAAAGGCGCCAGGGGACCTAATGACGGTGCACGGAATAGATATCCGTCTAAAACCGGCTTCCACGCCGCCTTGTTTGTAGTTACCATAGATACAGGAGGGTTAGATACTTCTACCCTAATCTACGAAAACTGTCTCAATTTGAGCAAGGGCGTTACTTTTACGGCTGTAAGGGCACCTGTACACGCCTGTCCGTACATTATGTCCGCTTTTACCACGTAAACAGACTAATGGGTGATAGTGGCGTGGATTATGAGTCCATTTTAGCGTGGTGGGATGGGTTTTACTATCTTACGAGATATACATACTCGCTTATATAGTTTGCGACTAAAGGTATGAGCTGGAGGTTTTCTTTAAGAGATACAGAGGAGATATCTTTTATGTTATATTTTTGTGTATTTTAATCTTCATAGATTATTCATTAATGAACTGTATAAGTACAAATAGTCTAGTCTAGACAAAAATAACGTGTTTTAAAAAATAACGCAATCGATTTCGTTCTAGTAATGTTTTATAATGTGACTCGTAACTGACTAATAACACAATCATTATTTTTAATAGCTCATTTAGTAATTGAATCACGGCGGGCTTGTAATAATTAATATGTTTCAATTAAAGGTTTGTTTATAATTGCTCAATTTAATGTTTTGGAGTCATTACTTTGTTTTCATTCAACTGCCAAACCAATGAAAATGTATGTAATTATGCTATAACAATGATCCACCCTTTAAAGTGTATTATTTTAACGAAATGGGTTTTATGAACATAAGTCCAATTTTAATGGTACTTATCTGAATTAGAAAATAATTTCTCCTAAAAATACTATTATACCTACTAATGAGCTCTGTAGTTATTTTAATTGATTGTTAGTTAGTACAAGGCTCTGTCTAACAATGTCTTATCAAAAGTTGCGATTCCTTCAAAAACCATACAACATTTAGTCTTGTGTAATAACTTGTCTTCATCTCGTCTTGTTTAACTGTAATCAATAAATAGAAATACTATATCTTCAAAAGTAAACAGAATCATCAACTTACTCGGTACAAGATCACCGAACCCAATAGTCGTCATAGTGATGAAGCAAAAGTAGAATCCGTCGTAGAACGTCCAGTCATCCTCCCACATTTTGAAGAGGCCGGCGCCAGCTGACAGGTACACAAAGAGGAAGCCAACAGCCCCGAAGGCGTAGAGTGACCTCTGACCAGCAGGGTTGGCTTCGGACACCTTTTTACAACATTCTAGAAGAAAAAGATAGATTTAGCGGTAAACGAAAAGGATATCAAAGGAATTGTGGATCGGTTGTTTTAGGCAAGTGAGTTTTTAAATAAAATAATACACGTTTTATCTACATCATCCTTTCACTTCATTATTAAGTTCCGAACTATCGAGTCAAAATGATAAGAATTACTTCAATACTTGAGATGAATATGAAATGCAAAAACTTTTTCATAAATAAGTATTGCATAAGATCACGATCAATGATCTTTTAATTGGATAAGAGACAAATCAAAACTTTTAAGCTAATAAAATCTTCATAAGATTATGCACAATTATTCTTGTGCCTTTACAAAAGTAAACAAACTTGCAAAAACAAGAAATAAAACTATCAGATACTCACGTGGCATAGCTGGCAATTGTTTAGCTATGAACGACACACAT
The DNA here is from genome assembly GCA_958496325.1 of Nomophila noctuella. Classification (NCBI taxonomy): domain Eukaryota; kingdom Metazoa; phylum Arthropoda; class Insecta; order Lepidoptera; family Crambidae; genus Nomophila; species Nomophila noctuella. Next base: position 7,964,093 of record OY292486.1, on the reverse strand, counting down.
GTGGCAAATACTCGTCCCAAGTCTGCGATAACTGTTAGCGTCAATGGTATTCCAATAAGCGCATATGCGATGCAAAACAATCTACCCCAGAAGGTCTCAGGAACGATGTTGCCGTATCCTGTGAATTAATGATCGATTAAGTATTAGGTTCTATAATAATGTATGGATATGAAGAGACTAAAGTAATAAGGAATGTACAAAGTCATAAAGTGGCAAGTGTTGAACTTAATTTTCCGAACATACGATACGTGACATTGACTTATCTTCTGCTGGCTGTAAGTCATCTTTACGATGAAATTGTGATTTATTTATCGTTGTGTTGCGAGATTATTTATCATAAAGTGAATGTCCATGTTATATTTAGGATATTACTTTCCACCATCCAAATAGTTGTTAATCAACTAAATGATGAAGGAAGGAATAGGATCTAATGGTGTCACATACCATGGTGATCTAATAATCACAGTCTGTGACTATCATTCATTATTTTATCTACCTTTTTCGACAAGCCAATGTTTCACTGTGCCAATACTTCGAGGATTATTCGGCTTGTTACTACCAAATGAGTTATTGCGGTTTTGTGGTACATCAAATTTTAACGACCGACCGGTTAGTGAGTATTACGTTTTAACAGCCGACCAATATATTCGGGTTATACCTACAGTGAAAACAATTTGGAAAGATCAGCTAACGCATCACAATCTTTTTAAAAAGACCACATTGGAATTTAAGAAAACTATCCCAGACTCTTTCATTTGGTTTCAGGTCACTTTATTTGAACAACTTCCAAAACAAATACGTTTCAAATTCCACTTAGAATCCGGTTATACCTACGAGCGCTTATCGTCATAAAATGACAATTTTACGACAGGCACAAGTATATTATCATATTGCGTGACGTCTAGCAAATGTTCCAAGAAATACATGTTGTCTAAATTATCACATCTTTTACGAAATACGGTAGTTATTTTATTAGGAAAATTTTAGTGTATCCAAGTGTTACTTAATTGAACTAGTATAAGGGTGGTTGTGCTGTTGTTGCGGAGGGTGATTGCTTGATAAGAGAGTGAGCACTTGAATAACAATAAAATCATTGTTACTACCTATTCTAAGCAAACAAATGATTTTTGATGGGCCCGTTTGTCGTATTGTTAGAGATCCTGGCAACAAAACCAAGGGCTCCGGGGTGAAATCTAGCGCTATTGGCAAATGTTTGTGTGTGATGAACATCGTACTCGGTTCATGAATGTTTATAACAATATTTAAGTAATTCTATCCGTTTTCTAGCATCCATAAGTCAAGCTTTGAGCTTAGTTTGGGGCCAGGCTAAGTTTGTCAAAGGAATTTATTACTATTTATTTATTGAATTATTATTTTGACTTGCTAGATATTCACTACAACAAGTTTTTTCATACAAATACAAGCTGTTATGCTTACATGTTCGTACACACCTATTGTGGTGAGCACAGTAGAGGAGAAGAAGACTGCTTGTAATATGCTCCATTTCTCTTCAGCAGGAGGGAAATCTCTGTCTGCTTCCATTGATAAGCCACTTGATGAGGCTTCTTCTAGCACCTAGAATATTTAATTTATTATGTAATGATTTCATTGGCTTTGAACTTTTTAGGCACCCAGTATAACCTCACTAATGTATACACTATTACATATACCCACTATACACTATACATAATATGTATGTGTAAAAGCGCACTAAAATATCACTTAAAACAAAAAGAAGTCTTAAAAATAATATTTATTGTCTGAATGATGGCATAATGATTACTGCATAACTTTATCTTAAACAACAATCTACTAGACTCATTCTACTAGACTGGCCCGTTGGTCGAGTGGTCAGAGACCCTGGCTACGAAACCAAGTGTCGCGGGTTCGAATCCCGCTAGGGGCAAATGTTTGTGTAATGAACATCGGCATTTGTACTCGAGTCATGGATGTTTATAAAAGTATTTAAGTATTTCTATCCGTTTCCTAGCATCCATAGTACAAGCTTCGAGCTTAGTTTGGGGCTAGGCAATTGGTGTGTCAGTCCAAGGCATTTTTTATTTATTTACTAAAATAGGACTTAAATAAGTTTGTTACTAAAATTAATAATAATAACTACATGTAACTTACCTTTTCATAAAGAGCTAAACGATCGCTTAGCATTTTTTCACCATCCTCCGTCGAATTAGCTTTGCTCTCAGACACGAACCGTATGAGGTTCCATCGCTCCGTGATCAGCCGGTCTCGATGGAACTCTTGCTTCTCCAGCTCAGCTGGATACTCTAGGGCTCGAAATACCTGGGAAAATAATAGAAGAGGATCTATGGTTTATTTCAAAAAGAAGAAAAAAAATCATTGCATAAGAGAACGAATACCTTGATATTTCTCTTTACAAACGAAATGTGCAAAATTCGCAGAGTACTTCCCCAGTATTCCTTTAAATTATTGCTTTTCTGCTTACTAATCAAAAGTTGAAAACACAAATGCACTCATTTTTTAGGAACATAACTATTGGCGATGAATTAAAAAAAACACAATTACGTTCCATAAAATAAATATATCTATTTATACAATTATAGCTAAAAGTCCTCAAATTCTTTTTCATATAAACAGATTTCTGCCTTCACAAGCTTAGCATCACCAAAGTCAGGAAAATTAGCAGCATCTCCTTCATTCCTACAAACTGGTACATAAGGAGGTATCATTTTATGATGAAGTATTGAATTCCAATTAGTTTCTTGAAACCACTTGTGACTCTTTATATCGAATACTCCCGCTTTAAGTGACCCAAATCTTTTCGTGGGATCTACTTCTAACAGACTTTTTAATAAAGACTTGCACAGAGGGGTCATTACATCAGGTGTCTTGAATTGACCGTTCAATACTTTCTCATATAATTTCATCGTATCTGAACTGTAAAAAGGTGGGTATCCTGCCGTCATTTCATATAGAAGTACACCTAAAGACCACCAATCAACAGAAAAAGTGTAGCCTTTCGACATTATGATTTCCGGTGCCAAGTATTCTGGTGTTCCGCATAATGTCCAAGTACGCGTTTTCAAAATCTTACAAAATCCGAAATCGCCAAGTTTTATGTAACCGGTTTGACATAGAAGTATATTTTCAGGTTTCACATCTCTATGGATAATACTACAGTGGTGGAGATATTCTAATGCTAATACCATTTGTGCTGCATAGAACTGAACCAGTGGTTCAGATAGTAAACCTAATCTCTTTATCAGGCTATAAAGTTCACCACCGGGCTGGTATGGAAGCAAAAGGTAAATATACACATTATCTTTGCAACAATAGTCTAATGACATAACAAACGGAAAATTCACTGCTTGTAAAATTTTCTTCTCTAGCATCAATTGCTTTATACTTTTTTTCTTGACGACTACAGCTTTTTCAATGGCTTTCATAGCGTGATATCCAAAAGCCGTTTTGTCTCGAACCAAATAAACTGTTCCGAAAGCACCTGCACCGAGTGTCTTAATTGCATCGAAATCTTCAGGTGATTTCTCATACTCTTCATTTTGCATGTATTTTACTACGAACTCTTGCTTTAACATATCCAGATACCGGTTATGATTCACCTGTGCTTCGTGAGTGTAAACTTTGTCCTTAGATTCTGGTTTTCTTTGTACACTCATAAATTTTAAACGTAACTAAACTAGATTACCACTAAGCTTGTTGTTGAAATACAAAAGGCTGGAGAATTATTGACTAAAAACTTAAAACCATGATTGTGCAATAAGTTCGGCACAGGTATACAAAATTTCCAAAAATTATCAACTGCGTCGGACATGGTTTGTTCTAGTCAAATTGAGTCAAATAATCTGTTGACGTACTTCAATATTTCGTGATTTATCCTCCTTGCTTTCAAATGTGTTTTTATTAAATAACAGGAATAAATAATGTAACGATTTTTTTTTTCGTTTCACTAGATAAATAAATATATCACAACATCATATTTTAGCTATGTGTATCTGACTCCATTTTAAGCAGCTTTTGTTACAGATATCAGAATCAACAGTGCTCAAATACATTTCACCCAGACCAGGACAAACAGACATGTTTATGCATACAAATGTTTGTCCTGTGCGGGAATCGAACCTGCGACCTCTTGTATAATGGGCAACATCTTGACTATAACACCAAGCGGGTCGTCAAACATTCTGTCCAAGCCATACAAAAGTTAACTTTAGGTAGTCAACTTTCTTTTTCACCGAGAAAGGGAATTGTAATTTATTATCATTATAATTATAACGGCTTAGTCTTTCAACAAAAATAAAATTGTAGTAAGTATGGAAATACTGTTAGAAATCAGAAAAATATTTTTTGTTATCTAAAACACAGTAGGCGGAGACGATTTAATTCACTTAAATAATCATGTTACTATTATATTTACGCTATACAATAAGACTAATCACAAAAACATTACTCTCAACCCGTTTGAACGTGGCTTGAGCTTATAATTCAGTAACAAAATATCTAAAACTCTTCGAACTCCTTTTCGTAAAAACATCTGGAAGCCTTTCTCAACTTGGATTGAGCTACCTCCGGAAAATTACTTGTGTCTCCTGGTGATGGGCAAATTGGAACAAACGGTGGTTCTACTCTTTGATGCAAAAGCGATTGCCAAGTTACATCATTGAACCAAGCGTGGCTCTTAATATCATATACACCTCCTTTCAAGGAACCCAAACGTTTGGTTTGGTCTACTTGAAGTAATCCTTTCAAGAGACTCTTTACTTCAACGTTTACTGAATCGGGACATTTATATGAACCTTGCAGAATTTTTTCATAAAGCTTGCTGGGGTCTGATGCGAAGAATGGAGGGTGTCCAGCTTGCATTTCATAGATTAGTACACCCAACGCCCACCAGTCTACAGGAAACGAATAACCCTTCGACACAATGACTTCTGGTGCTAAATATTCCGGAGTCCCACAAAGTGTCCATGTTTTCTTTTTCAGTACCTTACAAAATCCAAAATCACATAATTTCAAATATCCGCTTGTGTCTATCAAAATGTTTTCTGGTTTGAGGTCTCTGTGGACCACTTGACAGTAATGTAAATATTCTAACGCTAAAACAACTTGACTGGCATAAAATTTAGACAATGTTTCTGAAAAGTTTCCATATTTCTGTATGTATGTGAACATTTCTCCTCCAGAGATGTATGGTAGAACAAAATACAGGTATAAGTTATCTTTAAAGGCAACGTCTAGTGAAACGATAAAAGGAAATTGCACACTCTGTAGAATTTTCTTTTCTAGTATTAAATGTTTCACATGTTTCCTTTCCACAACAACTTCTTTTTCTACAACTTTCATCGCGTGGTAAGTGAACGTGCTCTTGTCCCTGACTAAAAACACTTCGCCGTAAGCACCACTGCCAATAGCTTTTATTCTATCAAAATTATCAGCAGTTTTTTCGAACGGAGGGGGATCCTCAAACTTCCTTTGGAATTCCGCTTTTAACATATCTAAGTACCTGCAATGATCATTATGGTTTTGTTGGGTATACGACTTTGACATACCCTAGTATAATAACAACATCCCATTTAAAAATCTTTTCAATCATATAAATGTTTCTGAAATATAATAAAATAAACTAAAAAATAATTATTCATGTGTATGACATCTTTGACATTTATTGATGCAATGGATTTTTTTACGTTATCTGTCAAAGTCATAGAGGTTTAGGTTTTATTTTGGTGAACCGAGATATAACAGTATTACATATATTACGGCTCAAAATATGATAACGTTGTATGTTATATTTTGTGCCTGAATAATTATAAAAGAAATGTTTCTAAATCATTGACTTATAGAACGGAAAGTCTGACTTACGATTTATGAGGTAAAACTAGTTTTTGAAATCCATAATAAATTTTTAATTTAAAGACATTTTAGTACATAAATCCAGACTCGAAAATAGAACATTGTAAACGAGTTGATGCAATGTATTGTCGTTATTCAAATAACTACATACATATGTATTCTTTTATGGCAAATTAACAAAACTTTTTAACACGTAAGTATAAAAACAGACACTAAAAAGAAGAAGAAGTTGACATGAATGGTCATCGACACTTGATTCTGAATTTCTGATTCACATTCATTTTTTATCTGTTGTCATCCATGTTAAAATAATTTGTTAACTGGATTTCGATTTAACTATACGGATTTAAAATTATTCAAGCTGCTTTCTAAAGAAGATATTGATAGAATGGGAGAAGACCCCAAGCGTCGAATATATTCGCCTCATCCTGGGGGATACCCTTACGCAAAACAAGAACAATACCAACAATATTTGCGAAAACTACACCAAGATTTCTTAGAAGCTTGGAATGAGAAGTCTGAGAGCAATGCCAAAAAGCAGGATTTTGAGATGCATAAGGTATTAGGTACGGGCGCATTTGGTGTAGTATATTTAGTGAAACATGTGGTCAGCTCAAAATATTATGCAATGAAAATGCTTGAAAAAGAAAAAATTGTGAAGCTTAAACAAATAGAACACAGTTATTACGAGAAGAAAATTTTATGCGGCCTTAACTTTCCTTTTGTGGTTTATATGAAATATTTCTTCAAAGACAACGTATATTTGTATTATGTTTTGCCGTTTATTGCTGGAGGAGAAATGTTTTCACATCTTCGAAAAATGGGAAAGTTTGAAGAAACCTCTGCAAAATTTTACGCCGCGCAAGTAGTTTTGGCTTTAGAGTACCTCCATGCTTGCGAGTTAGTTTATCGTGACTTGAAACCGGAAAATATACTCATAGATAGAACAGGCTATATCAAAATAACTGATTTTGGGTTCTGCAAGCTAATAAGAGGAAGAACCTGGACTCTATGCGGTACCCCAGAATATTTGGCTCCTGAAATTATTCTTAGTAAGGGATATGGAATGTCAGTCGACTGGTGGTCTTTAGGAATTCTGTTGTTTGAAATGAGCGCAGGTCACCCACCATTCTATGCTTCTGATCCTATGCGAATCTATGAGAAAATAGTTTCAGGGAAGTATCGTTGCCCGGGGCACTTCACACCAGAATTAAAAGATTTGATATCCCATGTGTTACAAGTAGACATATCGAGACGTTTTGGAAATCTGAAAGATGGAATATTGGATTTCAAGAACCATAAATGGTTCCGCGAAGTAGATTGGGATAATATTTTGAATACCAGAGTTCATCCGCCGTTCATACCCAAAATCAGATCTCCAGGTGATACCACGAACTTTGATGCTTTTGAAGAAGAAAAACTGAAAGAGAGCCCCATATGCCTTTATGAAGAAGAATTCGCTGATTTTTAATTACATAATTTAGCATGAACATATTTTGATCAGACAGATACGATACTAAGGATATTTTATGCTATTTAGTTTAAGTAGTATAATAAGAACTATTTTTCTCTTAAGATGGAAACTCTTAATTAAGTTTGAAATGAAAAGTATTTAGTTTAGCGAATTGGTTCGTAATTCTTATTGATTAAAAAGTACGTAAAATATTACATTGTTCTTTAATTTCATATCATAGACCGGACTAGAAGTACAAAAAAATATTGGATTATCGTCTAAACTCTGTGTTTCATCAAAGCTACTTTTTGCATCACAAAATATACGAGTAGTTACTGTAATTATGTAAATGCGAACACATTTTTCTGAAATCGTTCACTGTCGCTAACCTGTTTTGTCCGGTTTCACAACATCGGGCAACGATTCGTCTACAAACACCTAATGAAAACGAACTGAGTTTGCCTGAGCTCAATAAATTGGCTTGACCCTAAACGGGACGTGTGATAAAAGGGCGGATTTGCACGAGGTCAAAAAGGCAACGTATAATAATAATTAGGGATTTGCAACATAACATCAGAAAAAGGTTCCACTTTCTGTGCAACTTTGTTAAAGAACTGATGAGCACCCTCATCTTTTTAGTTTCTTATCAGCGACAGAATATCTTTGCGTAACTTACACACAGTATGTAAGGGTAAAGAACACGTTTTCTTGATGTCTTTTCGTTTTTATCAGATCAGAAGAGACGTTAAGCAAAAGAAAAGTTCTCAAAACAAAAGTTTCAAAAGGGAAACGTTTCTACTGAAACGGCTTTGACTTTAGGGACATAACTTTGTTCAAAAAAGATTGTTGAACTTACTTTTCCAGGTATGTATTTTTTTTCTCTTTGGTTTCTTTTCAGCCAAGTTAAATTTTCCGATTATACTTGTATTCAGATAAATAATAAACTTCAGACAACCTTCTTTTAAGGTCAATTAATAATCACGACTTTTAAATCCATCTTACCTAACCAGGCGTACCATCATCCGGCATAGCTGATAAAACGTAGGCTTTAATACAGTTGTAAAATATGAAATGGTTTTATACCAGTGAGCATTACTCCAATGGTAAGCTATTTTCTGAAAAGAGATAGCAAAGGGGTCGTAAAATGATGGCAAGAGTCAGTAATGCGAATATCATTAGCACCGGTAACGCTCTGCGTTCAGATTTATAGTCGCAACGTGCAAGGTTCGAAATCGCTTCATATCGACATGTCTTTCTGTAAAATGTTCTAAAAATTTTTTGCTCCAACTCTGTTAGAATGCTATTATAGTAGTGTGTTTTTCATTAGACAAATAAATATTTGAACAAGTTGAAAAAGCATTAAAAAATACCCTTGACATTCGTGGTGCAAGTCGATATTCTTTACACGAGATTCTGATTGAGTTTTTTTGTTCGGGTATAACAATGTCTGAGAATATAGGGCACCCATGTAAGCTCTTCACGGGAACTAAAAACGAAGAGACGGTCCAAAAAGTATGATTTTTGTTGCTCTAGTCTCTTTTAGTCCAAGGTACGAGTTTGTTAGCTGATGAATAAAATAATTAAATTAACTAAGTAATTAAAGGAAAAGTATTTATTGCACAACGGTCAATATACAACCACAATCATCGATAGCTACGGCTGAAATTTCTATTGCACATTCCCGTGCTGATAGAAATGAATTTAAACGGGCTAAAAGTAAAATGTATGACTTAGAATCAAACATGAATACGTGGGTGTTTGCTGAAAATATGCATAGCGCAGGTGATAACCTAGTTTTGCTTTGTTTGAATTTATGCTGGATTATTAAGCTATTGCAGCGAGTTATGTTATACTTTTCTATTGAATTATACGTTTGCTGACCGTAGTTAGGTTTAATGCTCGTTCGCGTAGCTACAGTCTAGAAAATACTACATGAGGAATATATTTTGCATTGTAAATTGAGGCTGCGCAAGAGAGATACCGGTGGAAGTCTCTCGTTTCGGAGGCCAAGACACACTTTGGGTCGCTGAGCCATAAAAGTTAGTTAGTTTGTAAATAATTCCGAAACAGTATTAAATCTCAACTGGTCATTTGAATTACAAAAATGTAATCTGCGCACGCGTCACTTTTGGAAAAACCACTTAGAATAACATACTCATAACGGAAGAAAGAAAGATAATACGTACCAAACCTCCACCCGCTGTGTACAGCATCAGCGCCACGAACAGTCCCACGTGGGACAGCGCCGCCCTGGGACACAGCTGTCCCCAGCGAGACTTCTGCGGCGTCCCCATCAGGGTCTCCGTCTCCCACGTCACAGCGTTCACGTTCTTGCACATTTTGTCACGCGGTCCTCACTAACACCATTTTATGTTCACGACAATGTTTAGACACTAGGTCAAGTCAGATACGTTCCAGTCACTTTGCACAGGTTACAACATCATTGACTTCAGCTAAAGATTTGAATAAACTAATTATTAACAATAATGACCTCAAACCAATAGATCCATTAGACGGTAATTTTAATCTAACACCAGTTTATGTTCACGACAATGTTTAGACACTAGGTCAAGTCAGATACGTTCCAGTCACTTTGCACAGGTTACAACATCATTGACTTCAGCTGAAGATTTAAAAAACAGATATTAACAATAATGACCTCAAACCAATACATCAATGAGACGTTATTTTCAATCAAAATGACACTTTGGCACACTCAGATCAATAGTTACCATTCCACTTTACTTTACTTGTTCAGCTGGGTGACACCCAGGTGAACAAAGTGAATTGATGAATGTTTCAATGGACAGAGCAGTGAGCATGCCTCGATAGCAACGAGATTGTAACTATCCTTTTTTATTTCCAAATTGATAATTTATGTATGCTGTACCTAATTATAATATAAGTAGTACAAAGTTATATAATTTTCTCGTATCTTGTCCCCACGAAAGTTAGATTAGCGCAAGCAAGGTTGTTCAGGTATTGTGCTTTATGACACCCATTTAAAACATTCTTCTTTCATACAATGTAACCCAATTTTTCTTGTTTACTAAAGACAAAAGCAGTGAGGACATTTTTACAAATCACCTTGGTCGAGTGAATAAAATTCAAAGTTGTTGAAACCGCGTATTCAGCGTAAAGTTTCCGAGCTTCAAACAAATAACATCTACTGCAGTACGGAGGTCGTTCACGTTAAACTTTGCTTAAGTGCAATGAACTTACTTGAACTAGTTCGGAAGCTTTCTGTTTTAAAATTTAAACTATAGCAATCGGTAGGATGCGACACAATCCAGGAACTGTAGTTAAAATATCTAAATTAATAATAAGTAACTGACAAAGTTGGTAAACAAAAGCATTTAATGATCAATTTAGCAATAACTGCAACCCTTCTTCGAGTTAAAGATTTTAGTAATGTGATAAGCAAAAAATGCGATTTTGGATACTTTCCTAGTAATTGGAGTTTATATTTAATCATGCATAAAAATAGCCCCAGATCTTTATTGCCAGCAAAACAATTCCAGCTGTTGCAAGTCGAACAACAAGGCAACTTTTATTGTTTTGACACGAGTGTAAGTATGCAAGCAAGCATGTAATAAAATTAATCTACGAGAGACAACGATTATGACATTTTTGGCGTTGATAAAAGCAATAGTTTTTTCGACGCCAAAACTATGAAATAATAATTTGTAAACTCGGAAAGTGATGCGGCAATTTCTCGAAATGAAAATTAGTTAACAAACAAAATAAATTGAGTTAAAAACTATTGGCAACCAAACATTGCTCCCTAGTAATGTAACACATTCGTCATTGTCAAAATAATAATAGGCAAAGTCTCACAGCAACTAAATACTTTGTACGTAATATCCGAGGAGGGAGAGCAAAGATACCGAATTTATGAATTGGTTTCCACTTCCGCAATAAATTTTGCGTTGTTTGTATTTTCGACCTTTGAACAGTTTTGCTAGGGTAATAAATCAAGAGTAAATAACATACAATCACAATACCCTTCAATTTACTGTCTTGATAGCTGATTCTGTAAGTGGTATCCTTGCCCGATCCAGAGAAAGGAGGTTCGAATTCCACCCAGAATAAATATGAATTTTCTACATGTGTCCGGCTGTCGATTTCGATTAATTATTATTGTTGTTAGTTTCGTCTTTTGTTTTCTAAGCTTATTAACAAATTGCTATAAACATTATTCTGATTAATAAATAGCAGACGTAATCTTTGCTTGATACCGTCACCCTCCGGAGTGGATTCCATTATATTATTGTTTTCCTTCTCCTAGTCACGTCCACAACGCAATAACTTTTATGATATGTCAACTTTTGGTAATCTTTTATCCCGTCAATTTACGATTTACTCAGATTTATGAGTGTATTGCTTTATACGGCTAGTTTGGGATCTTCATCAAGGATAAACCATGAATTGGGTATAATTCTCAAATATTATTTGAAATTCCAGAAGTTTTCAAAAATATGGTATTTTATAGTTTTTGTTAATAATTAATGGGTAATATTTGAAATTGAAATACTTCCCGTGTTTTTGTACAGAATGGGTGGTGCGAAAATAGAAAAAACTACGCAGCGATAGCCTTGATTTCTGTAAAGAACCTAAAAAAGAAGCTAGGGCCTGAAATGAATGCTAGCATATTTCCCCAATCCCCAACCAAATGAGATCGTTTAAATGTCCTGACAGTCGATCTATGCCCTCACTCGGCGCCGCAGTCGTCTGACCTTCAACAAACTTAAAAAAACATGGATTGACCTATCGAATGTTGACGCCAAACTTACATGTCAACTATATAATATTAAAACTAGCTGATTATGGGGATTACGTTTATTAATCATAGGTTTGAGGCTATCACTAAGGCCAGCCAAAGACTTCCTTAGGACTATCACCCGAAACGCGCGATCGCCTTTAAATAATGTTCACAAAATTACCAGCGGTATATGTGTTTTTGAAAGCTCTGATAATATTGCCTCTGAAAAGATTATGTAGTCGAATTACAAAGAAATCGCTACGTATTATGCAAAATTCTGGTAACATTTTTAAAAACGTCTCTAGAGTAATTCAGAAATTCAAGAATTCAGAAATAAAATTCTTTAAACAGAGTTTCTTTTGTAATATAATATCTGAAAAGATATCTCTTTTGTTTTTCCAGTCAACGTACTTATTATTTTAGTGCTAATACAAATAACATATTTATATGATAATATTACTCTCCTTGAAAAGAACACCTTAAATATAAAATGTTGTGTTGAAAAGAAAAATGGACGCATCGACCATTTTATGACGAATAGCACTCACATTTGAAACTTTGAAGTTTATATTTAGCTAACCTTTGCATATCTGAGAGTTTTAAAACAAAAATGCTGTTTTGCATATGGAACTACTTACAAAAACATTTATTGTCTTGAAAACCTTAATGTTTATTGCAGGCTAGGGATGAGAAATTCGCACCAACCAACCAACCGATGGATACAAATGTATGATTAGAATCTGACGAGCTCACTATGATACCGATGCACTATGTATACCAAGGCATTCAAACTTCCTACTTTACATTATAGGTAATATGATAAAAACACTGAGATAAGACTAATAATCTTCTAGCTCAGAAACATTCTAGGGTCAGACTACAAAATTCGATCTATGATCTATTTGGCTGGTCTGTTCCACGGCCGACTGAGAGCAAGCTGTGAAAACAATGACCCCACAACAGCAAACTTAGTTTTATTGCTTCAGCTAATTCCCTGAAAGTCCGTAAAGCTGATTAATCGATATGTTTAAAATTGTTTGTCTTAACTTATGCTGAAACCAAAATAACTGGATTCATTTTATTGAAAGAAGAAAGAAATAATGTTTGTTTAAAAAAATCTGTGAATTATTCAACGTCAGTTTGAGTATTTTGATTTGATATTGAAATATGTATAAAATGAATAACGAATGAATTAAGAAAGAAATTGCCACTTAAAAAATCAAATCTCTGGTTCGCTTACACATAAATTCAATGAATAAGTAAACCGGCAGAATATATTTACCGATTTCAGCCTTGTCATCCCAGCAACGCTAAATTCTGAAGTAAATAACCTGCAATGCCGTATTTCGTTATATAAGTTGGACAGGACAGGACTCAAGGCAGACTTAAGGTTGCCTAAATAGATAAACCTAGATTTGTGTGTGCAGAAAATTAGAACAATGGCGATATCGAAAGACCTTGACCCCTAAGCACTCTTCGATTTAGAAGTAAACACCAATATTTGGTGACGACTTAATACTGGCCACAAAACAAATTCCCTTTTTATTTTTATCACCGGTAATAAATGTTTATGGGAAGCCATCAACAAGTGATCGATATCTTAGTGGGCAAGAAAAGAAGTAATTATGATACCAATATAATTATGACCTAAAGCTACGTCATATCTTCTTAAAACCAACCTACCTACATCTAGATGTTGTATTAAATTAATATTTGAAATCATAAAAATAATTTGGTCTTATTAGAAAAAAATCTGTACCAGGTCTTTTAACACGATGGAGGATGGATAAGGGTCCTTTTGATATTTAAATGAGATTTGCAAGAAATTTAATATTGGGCATTCAATCATAACTCTATTAACAAACTAGTGGGGTTATTAGGTCAACGATCAAGATTCGATTTGAAGTCGAAAAAAAAGTAAGTATATCGAATACCAATGATAGTACGAATATAAATGAGCTCTTTGATTAATTTTGAGATCCGTTTCAGAAAATACAAAATAACGAACTTTTCTGAAGTCCTAATCACTTAATGTACAAGTAGAATTTACCATCTGCAACCACACATTAAGTCACTAGATTCAAGATAACTATGATAAGTTCAACACAACAGTTCGATACACGTTTGCGTTATTACAGCATAGTTTCGAAGTTACGTTCGCGAATCGAGGGTGAGACAATTTCGGACATCCTCCCGACGGAGCGGCACGCGAATGACTGAACTCTGAAACAGTTTCAGCAAGCTTTCACGCAGAGCTCTGCGAAAATACTAAATCCCTTTCCCAGTGGGCACATTCCGGAGATTCTTCTTGATACTTTTTTTCGGGGAACAAGTGACACAAAGAGAAACTTCATTGGAGTTACCTTCTTTTTATTTCATTAATTATGATAGGACGTTGTGTTTTATACGCAACGCAACTGAGAACTTTGTGGTGAAGTTTATGATGATTGTCTCGAACATTTACCTCCCTTCATCATAAAACACGCTTTTTATATGTTTGTATTGTTTTCGCATTAATCACCTGTTTTTATTCATCCACACTCTAAGATTGTTGGAAAGAAACTAAGATCATTAAAGCTAGGATAGAGAGACTAGAAAGTTCACTAATTCGGGGCAAAAGCGACTAGACATTGGTCACGTAATGAATGGTATTCTGTTGAATGTCAATTAACTGAAGTTTTCTTTGGAATAAGTTTATGTTACTATCCGACACGAAATTAGTTTTTCTATAGAACGGACTTTAAAAGGATATGTATGATATTTGAATATATCAATTATTTATAAAAAATACTTTTACCTACTATTTGAAACTATCAGATGCAACACCTTTTCCTCGAATCGAAAACTTAACCAGCTACATATAAGAAACGTGAGGTCTGACTAAAATTTTGGGCAATAGGGAAATGTGTCCTTATAGGAAAAAGTGTGGCTTTATGTCTGTACACTATTATAAGTGATGATTCAGTTTGACGAAGAAACAACAGGAAATTGTAATAGTTCTACTGAAGGCATTGCTTTTTTGGGTTTATAGTTACAAGAGGGGTGTACGTGATGTTTAAACTCATTTAATTTTATTCCTAGAAGCGAAATTAGACGGATCATAGCGTCATAAACTACGTACTCGAACTTTAATTTCAAGCCTCATAGGTACGCTTTCTGGAAGTAATGGTTCCCGAACACAGCTACTATAGGTAGTAAATCTTCGTAGCTTGAACATTTTAATTAAAATTCATTATAAAACAAACTCTATTAACGTTATTGTTAAAATCACGCACAAGACTGCGGTTACTGCGGCGCGGCGCGGCTCGGTTCATTACCCGCTCACGCGAGCGCCTGATCGGCAGGCTTGATACAAACAATGATTGCTTACATTTGCCTCACATAAAGTAGTAGGCGTTTTGTATGAAATTAATTAAGAATTAAATTGTTGTGTTCTTAATACTTCGTGCACATTATGAACGGCTTTAAAAAAATATATAGTATAAATTAAGGAAGCGTTCAAAAGATTGATCGCTCAAGCAAATGGCTGACGTATGGATTTCTATCTAAGCTTATAGCTCAATGTCCAAGCTATGATTGGTTATTTTATGTAAAGCGATGAAAAACGTAGTCGTTTCGTTCGCCCTGAGGCATTAGAAATATTCTTAGGTTCTTTTTGTCAGGATTTCCATAAAACATTATTATTATGTTACCGCAACGAAGTCGTAAATAAATAGCGGTCATAAACAAACCATCTAAGTATACCTACTGTTTGTGATCGTATTTTAGACTCCAAATGTACATTTATTTGGTATTATTTATTTACTAAACTTTGTCGACCACACATTTAAGTAAGGTACAAGAGGCGGACTTAACGCTAAAAGCGCTTTGTGCCAGTCAAACATTAAGGACACATATTTTTCAATAATAAATAGGTACTTTCGTATTATTTTTAGTAATTTAGATTTTTTCTTGATTCAAAATCTCCTGCAATACAAACGATATAATACTACTCTTATATATATATATATATACTGAGAGCCCTTCTGAGCCTTGTGATTCAACTTAACTACAACGCTTATATCGGCTCTCAGTATATTAGAATAAGAAATCTTTATTGCTCATACTGTGTATATACAAGATGGAATAAATAACAAAGTAACAATAGTTGCCCGTAACAAATGAAAATAGACATTTGCCATTTACCTACATGTGCGAAATTCATAATCACCCTTGTAATAATGATTCTGTGTTTCCTGATGAAAACGTTAGACCCGGAAGACAGTTTACCTACTAGGTATAATGACTTCGAATAGTTACAGAATAATATTAATTTCTCATAATACTGCAGAGCAAAAGCCTCTTAAATGGTTTTTGCGAGACATTTAAAAGTTGGGTTGTTATTATGTTCGGAAAGACTCGATTGCAGTCGAAGTTATGGCATCCAGAACTAAGTTGCAGCTAAGACGACGAAGTCCCACTACGAAATATTATTTTTCCATACAAGAACAAAAAAATCTTATACAATTCAAAGGAATTCTTATGTTCCTGGTTCATGAAAAAACCTATAGCAACAATAATTTTATTGCGGTTAAGTCAATCATTAGAGCTGATTTGAATTAATTGAAGGGCAAACAGTTTAATCAAGGGCTGCCCACAATAAAAAAAACTAGGAAATAATATACATACAAAGTGGACTTGTGTCTTTTTTGCATATACAAATGGCTATTAAGTAACAAAATAATTTTCTGACGAACAAGTAAATTAAAACCCCAGTTAAAACTATGTCTAAAAAGTCAAGCCAAAGAGTTAACGTCATCTGAAAGAACAAAATATCATGTGCAGCTCTTGTCAGTCATAATAAATTTTACTGTTATCAAATCTATACTAATATTATAAAGAGGAAAGGTTTGATTTTTTGTTTGTTTGTATGAATTGAATAGGCTCCGAAACTACTTGGCAGATTTGAAAAATTATTTCACTGTTGGAAAGCTACATTCACCCAGAGTAACATAGGCTATATTTTATCCCGGTACGGGAAGTAGTTCCCCCGGGACGCGGGTGAAACCGCGTGACGGGCCGCTAGTCATCAATAATTTGATTTATACCACTAATAATTATTTTGTATTTAAGATTTATTTACGAATTGTACCTAAATTATTGTAGGAATCCTGCATGAACAGGCTTATAATGATGTTGACACCTGCAGTGTGCTTACAATTACACAGATTTATCTCCAGGCCAAAATAAGAGATGGTTTCGTTGGGCCTTAGGCTAAAATAATATTTGCCTACTATACATTTATCCACCCATCAGTCATTAGAAGATATGGCAGTATGAGTTTGTAGAATACTGAATAAAGATTTTTACTATCTGCATTGTTAAAAGCGTGTCACTCTTACGCGATGCTATGCATTTTAATAAGGCGGCACTTTTAATGATGTCGAAGACAGGTGATGACATAAAAAGGTCTTCGTGGAACATGACTCTTTGTTACAATTAATCATGGAGACATGATAAATGTGGACGTAAATAGGTACTTAATGCTTAATGCAAAGGATATGGTTTTTATTTTAATGACAAAGTGGCTAGTGAAGCCTAAATATAGTGATGGATTAACCCTTAATCAAGTTAAGCAATTTTCTATGAATCACGTCTGGGGGGCACCAGAAGAAGCACAAAATTCTAGTTGACTTACGGATAGGGGGGCCCACAGGCGTGGATTGTAGGGCATCAAGTAGGTGGTCTTAATCCGCCACTGCCTAAATACGAATGATAAAATGCATTGCCTGACGAAATGCTATTAATGCCATATTAATAAACCCGTCTGTTCACTTCCGATTTTTATTGAACTTCAGCTGGGGTGACTTTATGTAGAATAATTGCATGAGTGTGAAACAATAAAACTGTCTGGTCGTGACAGGGCCAGAAATTGAATTCTGCCTTGCTGACTCTCCTTTTTATCAACAACTCAACATGTGTCTTTTTGTCTTGTTGGCCTTTGTTACTGATATCGCTACCGTTCTCAGTCCCCTTTGATTTTGCGTGTGACTTCCGACTTGAAGATCTGCATTTACACCTTTTATCTTTATCCGGAACATTGTCCCTCGAGGACTGAAACCCTCAGGGAATAACCCGGTAGTTGACCAACAGGTGATCTACACTTATATAACAAAACCGAAGAGATTGTTAGTTTGTTTGAGCGCGCTAATCTCAGCGACTACTGGTTCGAATTGAAAAAAATATTGTTGTGTTGGATAGTCCATGTGACGAGGAAGGCTTTAACCTAAGTATTATTTACACTGTCTGTGTAACCTGAAATCCCAACATATACATACGAAATTGCTTGACAATTAAATCTGAAGCTTTGACCTTTCTAAAATTGTTCAGCACATTGAGCTCTTAATGGTATTGATGACGGTCGCCCATGAATTACAACAACTCTACGCGGAACGCAGATTTAGGTATATCTTGTCTAAATCCATGCCCTTCTCTTGGAAACATAAGGTAACAATTATTTTATTATCAGATGCATAACGATATACCGGAACTATTAAGGAAAATACTGCAAAGTAGTCATAGGTATACACTCAGATCAATCATCGATCAATTTTCATTGCATTCACTAACAGCACGGTCTCGAATCATAATAAATCTATTCTCTGAACTGTTAATCGATTGAACAGGTAAAAGATTACTGCAGTTGATAGGCAAATTTTTCTCAATCTGCATATTAATTGTCCTATTGACGCAACAAAATAATACACTGTATTATCTGGCTATTATTTAATGTTATTGACTTAATCACGCGTAACTTGTATGCGGTGAGTAGTAAAAATAACTATGAAAAATAACTATGTGGATCCCTTCTCCTAGTCTTTTTGTTCCTGCTTCGTGAAAAATACTTTATCCATCTATTTTTGTTATATTTTTTATTGCAGTTTCTTTATTATTTTCAACCAACAGATGTTCATTATGGTAAATACAAATAAAAGCTAAATGTAGATCTACTTAAAGGTTTAAATCTCACGCAAAAAGAGAAATAATCATAATTTAATATTTATGATTAAAGACCATTTGGATGAATCTTTCTCAATATTGCGCGTTTAGTTTTTATGCATTAAACAGAATTTTAATTTCCAAGGCCTGTAAATCTTGTCTGAGCGCTCATCGTAAGGCATAAAAACTTGAGGCAGGACATGGAAGTAAGAAGATATTGATATTTATTTATTTTTATTTCTATATTCTTTAACAGAGCGCTGATGGCCTAGTGGTACGGACCGCGCCTCACCTACGTGAGGTCCGTGGTTCGGATCCGGGCCCACACCTCTGGATTTGTGCCATTAGCTCGGTCGGCGGTGAGGGAAAACACCGCGAGGAAACCTGCACATTTAGAAAGTTTCTGACTTTAGTCCAGTTAGATCTGATTGTGTAACCCTGATTCAATCTGTCTGGTTCCCCTTTAAGGGTTACGAAAGTCTGATGGCAGTTGCTTCACTGTAATAATCAGACTGACTCCTGGATCATGGTCAAAGCGGGCCCTACAGAAACGGGATAAACCCTAGTAGAAGATTTCTATATTCTTTAATCTAGACTGAACCGAACACAAGTAGAGATGCGAGCGAAAGATAGTTCGGAATAAATCGCCAGGCTACGCACGATTTTAATCCAAAAAACGATTAATGGTGTGAGGGGCATAAGGCGCGGCAAGGATATTGCACGTGAGACGAAAGATATCGCTTACTTTACGGAAACGGAAGTGAGGCGGTACTTTTACATGTCAAATGTCAATGTCAGCTATAAATGTTTTTATGAATACATTTGACTGGTCGAAGGGTTGTTGAAAGTTCATCAGGATCTTTATTTGATTGTGATTGTGTCGCTACTTTAGAAATATAAAGTTTAAAAATACTACTTGTTCTTTTTTACTGACTTGAACACATGAAAGTTCTGCTCAGTTTGTTGATTAAAAAGATATAATGAAATAGGCGAATGTACTTTAAAATGTTGTTTCCGTGCTCCAAAAATAATTCAGTACAATATCCAAGGTATGCGAGATTTTCGAACAATCAAAACCTTGACGACTTCTTCCTGTAGCAATTAAGCAGCTCATTGTGTCAAAATTAAGTTATTTAATTATACATATGACACGCCATCATTCATTTAAAACAAAGTGTATTTACATATTACCTTTATTATATGTAGCTTAACGTGGTTATGGTTATAACTTATTATTTTACAGCCATGTTCAACCCTGACACAAAAATACCTTTAAAATAAATCTATATACTAATATATAAAGCTGAAAAGTTTGTTTGTATGTTTGTTTGTTTGTTTGAACGCGCTAATCTCAGAAACTACTGGACAGATTTGAAAAAAATATTTTTGTGTTGGATAGTCCATTTGGCGAGAAAGGCTTTAGGCTATTGGAAATCGAAATCCACGCGGACGGAGTCGCGGGCGGCCGCTAGTAAATGATATTTTCACTTAATACCTTTTCGGCCTCTTCGACAATGGCAGTCGAATTAGAGATAGACCGTAGGGAGATCTGGCACATGATCAACGACTTGAAGTGCCTTCCGAAGTACGGAGGAGCTCGAGATGATATTTTTTCGGTCACGCAAACGATGACTGGCCTCTGCGAAAGCTGCTTAACCAAGCAATCGAGATCCACAAAATATAAGTACACGATGTAGGTACAGAATTACAATCATTGATCTTATGCCAAAGTTTCTTAATGCACTTGTGTTAGGTATGATATTTGCACCCAAACACCACCACTTTTCGTAGTTTTCTATACAAACGCCCGGTACAAACATGTATTCACAGGGACTCAGAAAGCAACTTTTTTAAAATGTTTAATGTAAAAATTATGTCACATAAGTTCTTTCGGAATGGGATGCGATCATACGTCATCATCATTATTTTCCAAATAAATAAATAAATACCTGATGCAATAATCACAATCGCCAGCAATGTGCCTTGTAGACATCATTTGACTGTTTATTTAGGTATTTCAACTTACTTTTTTCCCTCAATGTATAGAAATAAATAAGTAGATGCAGATGTCAGACTGAAATCTTTAATTAACTTCATTATTTTCCTCGTCATTCAGATTTGAAATCCTATTTAGGTACCTAACATGTTTTTATGCAAAAGAGATACCTTTAAAACCTGTTGCCATGGTAAACAAAAGTTAAAAATATATTCACAGATCAATAATAATTTTAATGAATTTATTTTGTCAAGGACATTTTGCGAATTGCTTGTAAATAAATATCACAGTGGTAGTTATAACGTAGAACCGTACAATAGGTAAATAGAGGCCATTTTCTCAGTAAAGTTAACTGGTTTACCAACCAGTACTCTCATCTATTTTTGTTTTATCTATATTAAGTACGAAATAACACCATGTTATCAAAATACTCTGTTCTGAGTTCCATTTGCTGGAAACGGACTGGCTTTGTACGATTTTAATAACAAATAATTAATATTTACAAATTATATTCTTTTTGCAGCAACTTGATTATTAAGATTGAGTACAAAAAACTCATACATGATCATTACAATCCGCTAGTTTAAATTTATATTCGATGAAATCAATCGTGTATCGATGCACGGGGCCGATGTGAGATCTGATATGGCTTTATACTTTTTATGCGAATCACACAAGTGCCAAACTCCGGATTATTTATCTGCAAATTGTATTAGGTATTAATATTTTAGACATCAGGTTTTGACTAGTATATTTATTTTTCTCATTACGTTCCAATTCATTTGAGTTGTATATTTTTTGTTTTTGGTACGATTGACATCGTTAGTTTTATTAGTCTCTTAATGCAAAGTGCAGGTAGGTTTTATCCTGTTTTTCTAGTTTTGTTACATAAAAAGAGAATAAATCAATGCCCTCATTATTTTTAGATAAGTATTTTCTCATGGGAATTCGTACCTAACCATGGTCATCGGCTGGTTCCGAAGAAGTTATAAAACGAATTATCCTAAAAACGCGTGGAGGAAGATTAAACAAAGCTTTTCGCGCATTTCTGACTCCAATGGTGTCACAAATGTATATTTGTGATGGCCATCTTGAAGATTAGAACAATGTTTAAAAACACATCAAATCGCCTTTATTCGTAGTCATTAAAACATATTCATTGGCCTTTACTTCTTCACGCTTATTAACAAGCGCTTATTATAAACTAGCGGCCGCCCGCTACTTCGTTCGGTTTCCAATAAATGTTTCCATAGTGTTATAATATAGCTTCAAACCTACCTGATTTTTCAATTCGAACCAATATCTCCTGAGATTAGCGCGTTTAAACACACAAACAAACTCTTTGGCTTTATTATATTAGACTAGATGTTTCAATGTAAGTAATTCCATCTAACTTTACAACCGCTTTACACTACACGTGTAATCCTGATTCACCTTTTTTATGAGATCAATGATTACTGAAGTAGACATAAAGTGGTTAGTTACATTGCATATAATTGTTCTGATTACCTAATTAATTGTTGTCTCAGTACCAAACCGTTTGATGTTATTCTCACGTTTGTTTTATTGAAGAAAGCCGTGGCTTATTTCAAGGTTACTTCACCATTTTAACTTATATATTTGAGGAAAAAACATGACACAACAAAAAATGTTCACATCCCAATCTCAGATTAATGATGGTATCAATAGATTTATTAAAATGTAGAGAGCTTTTTTAACGCATTTTTAGCAATGTTTTTATGCATGTTAATATTCTGAACTTAGTTTTTTGTAAATTGTTTTTTACTCTTCAAATTGGTATCTATGATAACTAATGATGTTTCAAAAATATTGATTGAATATTTGTATCTAAGCACGTTCGTTCATTTACACCTGTATAGGTACTAAAAGAACAGAGATCACTCAAAAATTGAGAGATGTTTATTCAGTTTTCACACTTATTACCGACTCCGAAGTGCCTTTTCGACTTACAGTACTTCTCAAAGAGAATTATTATTCTACCGAAACTACCCTTTAACAGTCGAGGAAGTGAGTGATTCGTTGACCGCGGGATGACCGAGCTCATCGCATCACAAACATAAATACGAGATCAATGCCACGCGCACCACAGTGAGTGCCGGGCTCTTGGCCTATAAACATTGGAGAAGTTTATTAAAAAAATAGTTAAATTTAAATTTATAAATTATTAAATTTATATAGATTTAAATTTCAAGAGCAGCGGCACCATGCAGTCCTTAATCAGTCTTGTTATTATCAGCCTCTTCTGCGCAACCCTTGGCGAGCAAAAGAAAGTGTTTTTACGTGAGTTAATTTCTTTTTGATATTGAATGAAAAGGTTATCTTTGGGACATTATCGTGATAATAAGCTTAAATCATCTTAAATATTAATTTACAATTTTTAAACTACAAACCAATCAATCAATATTTTTTTAAGTATGTCGTAGTTGATGTTGCCATTTAAAGCTCGTTTTGAATGCCATTTTTTTGTGACTAAACTTGTTTGAATAAACGTTAAATTTTAGTAAGGGAATGAAAAAGTTTTAAAAGTTACTGACAAATTGATATCCGCTATATCGTTAAAGCAAAAGCAAACATAATAATCTTAAACCAAATACAATAACTCTCAAACGTCGAGTCTGGGGTCATAAAATATATGTTTACATAGTATGATGGACAAAAATGTTTTTGCATTCATTTTATGTTATTTAAGTAAGGAAATGGTGTTCTACCACAAGATATATTAGACATCCAACACAGATTTTAAATACCTAACAATGGGTATTCGTGTGAAGCTGCTAAAACATTTTTGATTCCTTAGATTTGCTGTTTTTATATGAACTTGTTTTTGTGACAAACAATTAACAATGTAAATAAACAATTCATTCTCTAAGACTGCACAATGCATGCAGGTAATGTGAAGACCTAAAAGAAAAGTCGTGCTTACTTAACCAATTAACTCTAACCTACTTCCAAAACATGACCAGCATTAAATACGACCAAAACCAATTCTAATTGCTCACAACATCTCCAAAGATAGGATTGTCAAGGATTTAAAGTAGGTAATTGTTTACCATGATCGTTTATAGCTGATTAAAATATGAGAAGCTAGACTTGTAGAAAAATTAATACGCCGAAAACATAAGTACTTGAACTTTGACTAAAGACTGCCACTAAATTATTCTAGGTAATTAATTTAAGCATCGAAACACACTTGGTCGCGAAAAACGCTACCGAAGTTCGGCGGCAATGCATTTTCTATAACAATAAAACGCTACGTAATTTTAGCATGGTATGTCGTAGTATTCGGCGGGGTTACACCTGCAATCTATTTTATTTAAAGTACTATATTTTCAATAAGAAAAGTACTTAAAAATTATGAAATCTGATAACTAATAAAAAAAAATTATGGGGTCATGTCATTAAATTCGATGTTGTCCTTGACATTATATCTAGATGACTCAAAAACGTAAGTTGCTATGATAGAATACAAAACCGGCCAAGAGCGTGTCGGACACGCCCATGAAAGGGTTCCGTAGCTAAAAGATGGCCCGACCGCTTAATACACCATTTAGTAAGGGCAACTGCAGGTCATAAGTTGGTCGAGTTGTATAAAAATAACTAGGGTCATTTCGCCTGTTTGCGTCCATTTAGTGCAGTTCCCAAGTTTGACGGCGAAAATAAAAATATCCGAGCACTAGTATCTATCTCAAAATTATTTAATAAGTTCATTATATAGTCTATATTAAGATTAACTTTCAAATTTGCTTAAAACACTTTGCATTTATTCCAAAAAAATTAAAATATCGGAATTTGGCGTTTTACCCAGTTTGCGTCCACAAAATCTAGATTGCGTCCACCCATGGACCAGTTTGCGTCCACCAGCTTAGTAAAGCATAATAGGGGTGATATGAAGAAAAATGAAAAGAAAGATTGTATTCTATCTGTGTCTTTATTTAAGAATAAATTTAAATATTAAAAATCAACATTGTAATCACTTTAAAGAATTAATTCGCTACAATTATTGAACTTAAAATAAGACAACTATGTAGTAGGAACCTAACCAGTGCTGGCACCTTTAAAGATAAACATTATGAGTTCTGTTAAGGGGCCGTCCATTTATCATGTGATGTTTTTTTGACCACACCCCTCCCCCTTGGTGAGGTTTAAGACCCCCCCCCCCACACTACAACACTAGATGAACATAATTTTATTAAGAATGTCTTCACACCACAATATTTAACGCAAAGTTTTTGATAAGTAAGTATAGCATATTTTCCGGAAACAAAATAAACATGATATACATACATATTACTACGCCCCCTCCCCCTTGTGACATTTCGTGATTTTTTAAGAACACCCTGCCACGGCAATGGATGGCTCCTAATTTTAATCTAAGATCGGTATTGATTAATAATAACGCGCTTCCTGCTTTTCCTTCCTAATATTTTCTTCATGCAGAAGAAGGTATTGTTGCTGAAGTACTGGGATTATCTATTCCAGCATTGTAAAAAAACCGGCCAAGAGCGTGTCGGACACGCCCATGAAAGGGTTCCGTAGCTAAAAGATGGCCCGACCGCTTAAGACACCATTTAGTAAGGGCAACTGCACGACTGCACGTCATAAGTTGGTCGAGTTGTATAAAAATAACTATGTATGATACAGAGTTGGCTATAGTTTTCGTTGAAAGTACTTACTTGGAGGTATACAGGACATTTTTTTCAGAATTATTGTAATGGTATTTCAAAAGTTAAGGGGGGCGGACGCTCTAATTTTAACTTTGTATTAATATATCTTGAGACTGGGGTGTTTGATCCACATGGTTTCAAGGCAAGTTTTATTGTATTTAAAAATACCTTTTTAACGATACCACACACGATGGGAAAAGCCGATTTTTTTTTTGAATTTACTTTTCGATGTATAAAAAATAATTATTTTTCGATTATTTTAAAAACCAATTCTTGAATTATCATTATGCACCTCTCTACCAATTTTCTTGGCAATCGGTTCAGAAACGGCGGAGAACGAGCCAGGAAAGACAGACAGACATGACGAAACTATAAGGGTTCCGTTTTTTGCCATTTGGCTACGGAATCCTAAAAATACTGGTCAGCTGGTCAGCACCAGGTGGTGTTCAAATTAATCAGTGGTTCCCTTTTGTGTAGTGGCTGAAAATGGTTGTAATTAAGACTCTGAGGGTATAAAGATGGTAGCGATACAGTTGGTGCTGATGATGAAATCAACGGAATTTCTGGAGTAAGTTCCTTCACGAGAGTTTCTTTTTCATCACTTAATATTGGAGTTTGATACAATATCTTCTAATGGTAGAATTATTTTGTCGTCTAAGGACACCACAGAACCAACGTCGCAGTAACTACCAGAAAATCATAAAGTTGTTAGTGAAGACAAAATAAGATTTAAAAAATTTTGTCTACTTGTCATTTAAGAATTTAAGCATTTAAATTATTACTACAAGAAAGTCAATTGTTTTTAACAAAAAAACATAGTGGACGCAAATTGGTCTTTTATGTTTATAGTATGCGTCCACCCGGACGCAAAGTGGAAATTTTGAAAATTTGATGTAGTAATTCGCGTCCACCTTATTTTATTAGTTAAATATAAAAAACATAAACAAATTCTTAATTAATATTATTCCTCTTTTCATTATAAAAGTTTAAAACTATTTCAGTTTCCCAAAATACATATGAAACAATAAAATACTTACCATCGAACGCGCAGCTGCACACTATTTTTTTTCTTAAAATCCCGTGTTCGCGCACTTTTTGTTGAACAGCAAGGACAAATTATTTTTTCATTTTACTTTGGTTTGACGTACGGACCTTTTGTTTATATGTGCTAGTCTATTAAACATACAGGTTTATGTGGTAATGATTTTTCGTTTGATTGATGTAGCAGTTTACTTATTTTCGAAGATTTAAAAATAAACTGGACGCGAACTGGGCGATGGACGCGAACCGGCGAACTTACCCTATGTATGATACAGAGTTCGCTATAGTTTTCGTTGAAAGTACTTACTTGGAGGTATACAGGACATTTTTTTTCAGAATTATTGTAATAGTATTTCAAAAGTTTAGGGGGGGGGGACGCTCTAATTTTAACTTTGTATTAATATATCTCGAGACTGGGGTGTTTGATCCACATGGTTTCAAGGCATATTTTATTGTATTTAAAATACCTTTTTAACGATACCCCACACGATGGGGTAAGTCGAATTATTTTTTATTTAATTTACTTTTCTCTGTATGGGAGGGGGGTAAAAATAATCATTTTTCGATTATTTTAAAAACCAATTCTTGAATTATCACTATGCATCTCTCCACCAATTTTTGTGGCAATCGGTTCAGAAACGGCGGAGAACGAGCCAGGACAGACAGACAGACAGACAGACAGACAGACAGACAGACAGACAGACAGACAGACATGACGAAACTATATGGGTTCCGTTTTTTGCCATTTGGCTACGGAACCCTAAAAAGTGAACTAGACATATTCGGTTTTGACCAGAGTTCTTGCACTTGACAGGTCAATAATTCGCAAACCTGACCGGTTTTATGAGTTCGCTGAAGTTGAAGGACATAAGGTGGTTTCTTGATAAAGCAAAAGGTTAAGGCTCGACTTTTTGTTTACAAACTTTTGTGAAATTCCATTCGTCTCCTTTGCGCGTTTATGGGCGATGTATCACGAACCGATATTCCATTACTTGATGCATTTCCAAAGCAACATGAGAACACTTTGTCATCAATGTTAAGATCCATTTGCAGCTATTGTTCTTCTTGAGCAAAGGATCTAAAGAATCCGCTCTTCTCATATATATATTTTTTTATTTAAGCCCTGTCATGCCAAACTACATGTTCCTATTATAATATATGTACATATATCACAAATCGGCGTGCCTCTTTGCATTATGCGTCTTCCAGCTTCCCCCATTGAGCACGGTCTTCTTCTTCATTGAGCTCGGTCGTCAAAACTTTGGTCCATTAGGGTCCTACCTACGGTTTGGCCATAGTTAGGCAGATTTCTTCTCATCTTAATCTTTTTTACGTGTCAACAGCGTTTTCAGTGAAAAACAAAGATTCCCCAAGTTTCACTCGTGAGAGTAACAGCCAGTGCAGTCTATACGTAAAATAATATTTCTTACTTTACCATGAAAACAATGTGGATAAATACGAACAATACGATCATAGATAAATAAATGCATTTTATGTCTTAATAAATACTCTGTCATTTAAACATACTCGTATTGAAACTACCGTCGTATTACAAATGATTCTTCATAAACTCATAACGTATGGTATCTCTGTAGGAAACTACTTAATTAACGTTAGTAATGTCCTATTGAAAATGTGTGCATAAACTTAGATACTATAAGTAGGTTCACTCGTTCATCAAAGTAAACCCTATGATGGATGACTTTGGTCAGAAATTAAACTAAATTATCAATATTTCAACTTATTTATAATCGATTGTCACTAATCAAAACGCTGGCCGAGGCTTCCGAATGCCAATAAAGGATGATGAATGACATCAGGGCCGCGCCGTCCCTATGTGCGAAGTGCGCGGCGCACACAGGCGCCAAGGCAATAGGGGCGCCGCGCCGCCACTGCCACCTACTAAGATATTGGGTTTTTATGAAGATTCGTTAAAAAAGCGGCGCTTCATAGGATCCGCACACAGGCGCTGCCGGGGGTTGGCGCAGTCCTGAATGACATTCAATTGTCCTGTTCTTCTACGTGTCTAGAGTTGGGTATACAACGAGG
Source organism: Nomophila noctuella (assembly GCA_958496325.1). NCBI lineage: Eukaryota > Metazoa > Arthropoda > Insecta > Lepidoptera > Crambidae > Nomophila > Nomophila noctuella. The sequence continues at coordinate 7,935,282 of OY292486.1, read as the reverse complement.
ACAAATTTTGCTTCATTTTATTATGGGATGATGTGTACATCATCATATAAAAACTTTAAAGGACAACCTCTATCTCACACTCAATCTTGGCCTCGGTTCTGTCTGGATCTGACCAGCAACGATTTGCGTACTCTAATTAGTTGTTGTATTTTTTTATCCTTTTGGAAATAGGAGCGAAAGTGGATAAAATATTTTCCATTAAAAAGCGTACCTATTTAAAATTGTGTAGTGTAACATTTGCATCGCAACAAATACAAAACGGTGCCTCTTGCCGCTGCCTTTCTGTGTTCTGTTTACTTAGGTATATCTTTAAAACTAAGCAACGGGTTTTCATATGATTTTTTTCAATAGATAAAATATGTTACAAGACGATTTTTTTTTGTTCTACTTGCGGCCGCCCGCGATTCCGTCCGCGTCGATTTCCAATAACCTAAAGCCTTCCTCGTCAAATGGACTAGTAGTTCCTGAGATTAGCGCGTTCAAAAAAACAAACTCTTAGCTTTATTATTAGTATAGATAGATAGATTACATGAACAACAGACATTCAGTATCACCAGCAAAGCCGCGACGGGTCGCTAGTGAAGATTAATCGTCCTGTATACTCAGATATTAAAAAAGCACGTGTGACGAGGTGTCACACGCAATTTCACAAGATGCCGCTAACCATGTGGGATTTCCGGTGTCGGTCGTATCGTAAGGTCACTGGCGACTGTTTGTGATTTATGGAAATATGAACAAGGGCAAAAATGTTTTAGATGTTTTAAGTAAAGAGGGCAAAGAAAGAATGAAAGTTTAGCATGGAGAATAACATTGAGGACTAAACTCTGCTTCTAGTTTATTGTTTGTACATGACAAAGTAACGATCGATAGGTCAATATTGATTTACAAGTAATTGTCTATCAATATTAAAGACAGCTTGTCCCATAAAACACAATAAATATGATACCAATAAATTGGGGCATTAACATTATTCATATTAATAAGACTTCAGTCCAAACCAAACTTTATTTCTCAATCTAAGTGCCAGGTTTTCTTAGAAGTTGTCCAATAAATAAATGCCGAAGCTCTAATATTTATTGTTAGAATACTTCTTACAAGGAAATACTTAGTACTTACACAGACATTAATGTGATTGCTGTAGAACCACAGAGTGTAGTCAAGTAATTACCAACATTTAAGTGTTAAAGGTCGTATAATATAAGTGACAAAGGTCTTAAAATAATCACCTGAAGATACGAGTTGGAATGCAAAAAACGGAATATCGGTGTAATATTATATAGTTTGGTATTAAATAGTGACATGTACTAAAGATACGGGATATTTTAGAGAAAAAAAATAGTTTTCCAAAGACAATCAAACTAGCTATCTTTTGGTAGGTACCTACCAAGGTCATACAACCTGTGGTTGATCAAATCACGTGCACGTTAGGTACCAAAAAATGTTTCTTATTAATTTTCATAAATGGACATAATGTTAATGAACGTAAATACAGTTTATTATACTAAACAAGTACGTGCCGAGTAATCAAAAGATAAGAAAATTGGCCAAGTGCGAGTCGGACTCCCGCACTGAGGGTTCCGTACAAATTCTATTTTTGACGTATTAAAAAAACTACTGGATGGATTTCGTTCGAACCAATTTTCGTTGGTAGTTTTTATGGTAATGTACATTATATATTCATTTCAGATTTATCATCCTCTTACTTTAGAAGTTAGAGGGGGGGGACACACTTTTTTCCACTTTGGAAGAGTCTGTCACGCAGAGTATTCACTTAAGAAAAAAATGAGCTTAAAAACCTCAACATAATTTTTAAAGACCTATCCATAGATACCCCACACGTATATGTTCAACGAAAAAAAATATTTTCAGTTTCAGTTCTAACTATGGGGAACCCCCATTTTTTTATTTTTTTTTCTATTTTCGTATGAAAACCTTGTTGCGGTTCACAGAATACATCTACTCACCAAGTTTCAATAGTATAGTACTTATAGTTTCGGAAAAAAGTGGCTGTGACAGACTGGCGGACAGACAGACAGACAGACAGACAGACATGACGAATCTATAAGGGTTCCGTTTTTTTGCCATTTTGGCTACGGAACCCTAAAAACGTTCATCACTGCATAGGTGCGAAAATTGTATCCTCGTGATGAGTGTAACCTTGCGATAGTAACTGCTTTCCGAATCGGTGGTAGAGTCATTTTTTTGTAGTTTTCTGACGATTAATAAGTGCTTGTTATTTTTGATAGCAAGAAAATAATTTAAATTGATTTATAATATGATAGGGAGGCAAACGAACAAGCGGGTCACCTGATGGTAAGTGATCACCGCTGCCCATGGACATCAACAACCGTACAAAGGTCGCAGATGCGTTGCCTTCCAATTTATGATTTAGGTAGGTATAAATAAAACCCCAAACAAGCTTTGAACTAGAAAAGATATAACGATTCTCTACTTTATAGTGTTGCAAGGAACCAGTTTCCATTTGTGATAAAACAGAGCATCGTAAAATCACCCCTGACCCATTTGTATTGCCTCGGTCACGCGACTATACTTCTGATTTGGTGACGAATAAAAGTCTGCAATCATGGAAAGGCCACAGTTCGGTCAAATACAGGAAAATCGTTCATTTTTCTACAGCTGTTTTATTTACTTTTGTCATCAGGCACGCAGTAAGCTTGATTGTCAATTGGTATTACGGTCAATCCATTGGCATTGCCCTAGTTTGATAGAATTTTTTTTCTTTGTTTCAATGTTTTATTGCATTCAAGGGTAATCACATACACGAGTATAAATTGTTGTCTCGATCACAAATCAGCATGCAAATGTTAAATGATTCTTATAGATACGAGTGCACCTCTAAAGTTCATCATTATAATTCACTAGCGGCCGCCCGCGACTCCGTCCGCGTGGATTTCGATTTCCAATAGCCTAAAGCCTTCCTCGTCAAATGGACTATCCAACACAAAAAGAATTTTTCAAATCGGGCCAGTAGTTCCTGAGATTAGCGCGTTCAAACAAACAAACATACAAACAAACATACAAACAAACTCTTCAGCTTTATATATTAGTATAGATTAGTATATTAGTATATTAGTATTAGTATAGATAACTTGTCATTTGAGCATTTTGAGCCCAGCGCTATAACCACTACAACATGGAGGCAGTTAGTTAAGTAAGGTAGCTACTCAGCTAATATGTACAAACAAATTAACTTTCAATATTGCACGAATTGGTCATTACTTACCCCGTGTCTAAAATGGTCATATTAGGGTACATAAAGTTACAATTATGTGTTATTTTTCATAATTGTTATGGCAACAATTACGTACCTACTAGTAAACGCTATCATCAGAAACAAATTACAGCATCGAGACTAGCGACTATAAAACGATTTTACTATAAGTGGGATAGGTAGATACCTACTGATTAAGACTGGTGAACTAACACTTTCATTTAGATAAACTTTATAATTATACGTACATATACCTAGGAAAACAGTAGCTGTGTCTTTAGTATGAGATTTTCACATGAAATTCGCAGTTAGGGCGGTTTAAATTTTCTATTGTTAGATAGGATACGATACGACTGATAAGATTCAATTAAAAATCACTACATAGTATAAAACAAAGTCGCTTTTTCTGTCCCTATGTGTGTTGTATGTCCCTATGAACGCTTAAATCTTTAAAACTACGCAACGGATTTTGATGCGGTTTTTTTTAATAGATAGAGTAACTCATGAGGAAGGTTTTATGTATAATATCATCCATTAAATAGTGGACAAGCACCACGGGCGAAGCCGGGGCGGGCCGCTAGTATTAAATAAAGCAGAATGAATTATGATCATTTCTATAAAGTATGATTTTCCCGATTAAATTGCATCGATTCATGTACACTTATTAGCATTACACATTATTCTGATGATAAGATTGTTTTATCCAGTTTAATCTGTTAAAAATATATTTAAACATTAATCAGTCTGATTGATGACTGAAATCAAAACATTGCCGTTATTAGCCAGTGCGATAAGATACTATCTATCATATAAATGTAAGATGAAGTGATAATTATACCAGTTCAAAAATCTTACGATAAGCGGGCATCACAAGGTGATGACTTTTCAAAAGTACAAAACAATAGAGAATGTGAAATGGCTCAATTTCTTTTCTCTCTTATTCCTGAACTAGCGACCCGCCCCGACTTTGCACGTGTGCAATTAAAATTATTTATCAGTTTTTCTTCCCAGGCCCACAATGTTATGCATGTATTATACCTACACATGCAACTTCCTCTTAAATGACTCAATATATATGATAAATGTATGAAAATCGGTTGCGTGGGCTTAAAAGATTTAAGTATACATACGGACAGACAGAAGCAAGAATCCTTGTTAACCTACTATGTAGTGACGGTCACAACAAGGACTACATTCTGTTGCACTCTTATCGTTTAAGTTTGTTTATTATTCGCTATTAGGTTAAAAGTACATTTATTTTATCCTTATTAATATTATAAATCGGAAAGTGAGTTTATTTCTTTGTTCGTTCCGCTTTCACGACGTAACTACTGAACCGATTGCATTGAAAAATTGCAGACGTAAGTTAGAAGACCGGATTAAATAAATGGGCACTTTTTATCCCGGAAAAATGATATTCCCGCGAGATAACAAAATATTGTAAGCCGCGGGCGGAAAGCTAGTTTTCTATAATGGAAAACCGCGTCACGAAGGACGCGGTCGTGAGGTCAGAGGCAAGGCCGCGCTTCGACGCGGGTCGGAAGTTCAAGACCGCACGCACTTTTCATTTTATATATATGGACATTTTGAACGAGTAATTGGCATCTTGCTTTTAGACAAAAAAAAAAATACCACATAATCGACATTGTACTTATTTATTTGCATCATCGACCTGCTGCATTTCTAGGGCAAGTCTATAGGCCTGTAGGTACAGGTAGAGAAAAAAAAACTGACGTGTAAACCAAATTGCTAAGTGAAATATAATCATTAAAAGCTATGTAATCGATTAATTGATTCGTTCAATAATCAGTTAGGTACAAAAGAACCTCTATCTATCACCTGGTAGAATAGGTAGGAACATTTTGTGATTGTGATGTGTGAACAATTTTAAGCGTGTAGTTAATATAGATAGCCGTATAAAATAATACAGAAGTAGTAATAAGCTAATATTAATATTACAGGAAGTTTAACACAGACTTTTTTCCGTAAAACATACCAAATTCAATTATGCAAACGATTGAATAAATCAACATATTAATTATCTACGCTCCATTCGCTTAATTATTATTATTTATTTAATTATTAGCTTCTTCGACTTTCAAGGTTTACAAAGATTGTTTTTATTCACAACAAAATCATACTTATAGGCCTACGTTCGACCGTAATGTAAATGACCTTATATTTTGCGCGGAATACATACTTAGTTAAGTAAATAAGTAGGTACCTACATACAAACGAGTATTTTAATCTTTTTATCATATTTGCCCCATAACAATCCGTAACGATTTAATAATCAGGAAACATCTTAGGTACTCATACTTTAAAATATTAATAGAATAGTCTTGACCAGCGCAGCGTCGCCATTATGTAATCTTTTCTTTGTAAAGTATTCTTATAGTCTTAGTCGAGTAGTCGTCGAACATTGTAGCGTTATTACAACATTATTAGTACTCATTTTACTAGACAGTACCACGACAGCACCTACCTAACATAACGTGTTCTGTTAAAATTTATGAACAACGCTCTTAAAAACAACCCTCTCTTAATTACAGCGCCATACATCCAACGGTGCGACATAGATGAAGCTAATCTGACAGACTGCATTCGAGAACAGATCGTGATCGCCTTGCCTCTCTTCACGAAGGGTGTTCCGGAGCTGAACGTGCCATCGACAGACCCTATTGATTTGGATGACATCAAGATTGACGGGAATGGACTGGTGTTGACGTTCACTAAGGCTGCTATGCACGGCTTGAGCAATGCTGAGCTTACGAGTTTGAAGTAAGTCAAATTTCAGCGAATTTAAGGCTCGTATTAATAAATCGCACTCAACTCTGAGCTTGATCTTAAGTGCGAACTAAATATGTCATTCTCATATAAAACAGCACCTCAAGTTCACGCTCACGACCGAGCACAGAATTGAGTGCGATTAATTAATACGGACCTAAGAGTACCTATGTACGTACCAAAATAAAAAATAACTTGGACTAACACACGGTGTGTTAGTCCAAGTTAAGCTCGCAACTTGTACTGTGGATGAAAGAGAACGGATAGACATACTTAAATACTATTATGTGATTTGAACCCGTGGCCCTTGGTTTTGTAGCCAGGGCCTCTGACCACTAGACCAACAGACAGACAGCGTAATAACCCGACTTCATAATCAAGTAATTACGCTGTCTTGGCTGGTAAAACCGAAACGAGGGTAGATTACAGTCTAGATAAACATCAGGTGTCAGATTTCAAGGAAAGAATACATATAAAAATTCCTTTTTGGAAAATTAAAAATTATGATTTATAATCAATTAACTAAATTGCCAATAAAATAATGTAATATCTGAATATATAGTGTACTTCATTAAAAGCAGAATAATTCTAGAAAAAGTACTTAACGTAGCATGTATTGTTTCCTATATAATTAGTAGCTAATTAGTTGATGCAATGACTGTCTTAAATGCGTCAATAAAGGGCGGAAATGCTATTTGAATAGAAGTCGATATGCATTGACGCATAATCGATTATAACTCGCACATTACAATCAAGTATTCTGATTCGATACATGAACAAACAGACCTGCGTGTTTACATTGACAATACAGCCGGCAAACGTTTTCCATTGTTTGTAACTTAGTAATGATTCCAAACGCCTTTGTCTAGTGCAGACATAGAAATCTATCGAGTTAGAATAAAAAAATGCATGCAGGCTACACGTGCCAAAAGGTTGAGTACCTAAGTAACTAACTAACTTTTATGGCTCAACGACCCAAAATGTGTCTTGGCCTCCGAAACGAGAGACTTCCGAGTACCTAAGTAGAATGGGGTTATTTTCAAAGAAAACGCCCCATAGAGATAAAAAACAAGTATAGAGTGGCCGTCGCAGGATGTTCCCGGAGTAAGTAAAGTATGCACAAAACCGGCCAACTTCGCGGTAACCTCATTGCCTTCAATGAGTTGAGTTAGCTCTCGGGCTAACTATTTTTAATTATCCAGGTTTAGGACGTACAGGGGTCTTGAATTAAATGAAGATTTTTATTTATAATATGTAATAATACCGTTTATTTTAATATTTACAATATTTTATGTATGACGTATCAACGAATATAAAACGAATGAAAAGACGAATGAAAGACGAATGTATGTGAGTCGAAATCTAGTAGGCCGCGACCGCGCGCCGCCAATTCAGGTTGGCCATGGCTCGCGCTCAGCAGCCGCGCTGGACGGCGCTGGCGTTAACATCCCGGGCGCCTTGGAAGATTCCTCTTGCAACAAGCGACTCGTTGAGGCCTCATGAAGCCTCATCTGTGGTTTGAACGTTGAGAAGACAAATTTTTGCGCAGGCCCTTTGTATAATGCCCGATGCCGTTTGAATCTCCGCGACCCTGGAGTCGCCGTCTTTCCCTGGATAGGTGCGGACAACTCTGCCCATTCTCCACTTTAAAGGCGGGAGGTTGTCTTCCTTTATTAAAACAAGAGTGTTAATAGCGAGTGTTTCTTGATTCTCCATCCACTTCGTCCTTCGCTGTAGCTCGGAGACGTATTCTTTCGACCAGCGCTGCCAGAAATGCTGTCTCAGTTGTTCCACGCGGCTGTAGCGGTCGAGCCTCGTGCCGGGGGTTGTAGCGAGGTCCTGGCAGGCTGGAGCAGTCAGCGGGCGGCCGATCAGGAAGTGAGCGGGTGTTAACGGGAGCAGATCATTTGGGTCTGACGATAGAGGGGACATAGGACGGGAGTTCAGGACGGCTTAAATTTGCGTCAATACCGTGTTGAATTCCTCGTAAGTTAAGTTTGCATTACCAACTATACGTCTCAAATGATTTTTACACGATTTTACCCCCGCTTCCCATAGACCTCCAAAGTGTGGGGCGTAAGGAGGAATAAATTTAAAATCAATTTCGTTAGAGGAAGCAAAATATATTATTTCTTTAGAATTTTGAAAAACAGCTGCAATTTCCTTTCCAGCTCCTACGAAATTCCTTCCGTTATCGGAAAATATTTGCGCGGGTTTTCCGCGTCTTGAAATAAAACGTTTCAATGCCAACAAATAGTCTTGTGTGGACATACTACTAACTAACTCTAAATGCAGAGCTCGGGTTGTGAAACACACAAACAAACAAATGTAGCTTTTTATTAATTTAGAGCCTCTGCCTTTGCGGCTCAAAATGAAAACAGGACCGGCATAATCAACGCCGCACCGTATGAATGGAAAACTGGGCTGTAAACGTTCCGATGGCAAATTACCCATTATAGGCGTTATTATTTTTCCTTTCATACGTGTACAGGTGATGCATCTATGTACTACATGCCTAGCTAAGTTTCGTGCTCCCAGCACCCACCACTTATCACGCATGGTAGCTACAAGAAGCTGTGGTCCCGCATGAAGTAGTCGCTTATGTTCGTGAATACACAATAGCAAAGCTAAGCGATGCTTACTGCACAACAATATCGGATGTTTTTTGTCGAAGTCGAAATCCGAATTACCTAATCGACCTCCTACTCGAATAATATTATCGTGATCAAGGAAAATATTTAATCCAGATATTTGATTAACACATTTATTATTCTTAACTTTCACGGGCAAGTTCAATTTTAAATTATTGTATTCGCACGGAAACGATTGCTGTTGTGCGACGCGAGTAATCAATAGAACTGAGTAATTTAACTCGTCGATAGATAAGGAACCAATTTTACGCTCCCGTTGAACGCGGCTCGATGCACGCCCATAATAAACAAAACGAAGTACATAGGCATATGCCCGCTTTAAACGATTAAATGATGAAAATCTTTCATAATCAATTATGATGCTATCTGATTTAACTGAAGCTAAAGATACGGTTTTTGTATGCTACTAATATCATTATTAATTAATCGAATCTTATGGCCTAAATTTTCATATTCTTGTATGAAATCAGAGTACAGCTTTTTGTACTGTGGCGAACGATTTAATGTACACTCTAAAGACAAAAAATCTACTTCGAGCTAACGAGTATGAGTCACCGAGAGAATCAGCTGATTCTCGTAACGGTATCCGTACGGAAAATCTACCTTGTTCATCGCGTTTAGAAGTTTCCGTAAATATTTTTTCACAAATAGAATCTTCGTTATTAAGAAGTTGAGGACAATTTGACACGTCCTTTAACTCCCAAAACTTTCTTAACTGAGAATCGACTTTAACAAAATTACAAAGAACTTGTTTAGACTGAAACGATTTAGGTGTATAATAAATAGGTCCGGATATGAGCCATCCTACCTTTGAAGATTGTAGGTATGGTCCCGAACGCAAACGTATTTTATTTTTGTTTATGAGATCCCAAAAAATATCCGCGCCTATCAATAAATCTATTTCAGACGGGACATTAAAAGTGGGGTCAGCGAGTTGAACATGTTTAGGTATTCGTATAGAGTGACTACTAACGTTTATCGAAGGTAACTTCGAAGTAATACTCGGCAACACTAAACACTGTAACTCGGTTTTATAATCGTATATTTTAGAACGCATATTAATTTTACATGTGTGTGTAGACTGCGAAACGAATTGACCTACACCACTTACTCGAATAGCGGACTGTATGATAGGTATATTTAATCGTTTACATAACTTCTCCGTAATGAAACAGTTCTGACTACCACTATCCAACAGCGCGCGGGCGCAATGATATTTATTATCAGAATCGGCAACATCTACTAACGCGGTGGATAGCAGTACCGGCTGCAGCGCTGCACTCGACGCAAGAGCATTGCTACTGTCAGCTTCTATGCCTACACTGGAACAATCAGCTGTTTCGTTCACCGTATGCAAAACAGGCAAGGTCAAGGGCGGCTGAGCGGACGTAGGTAAGTTATGATTATTTGAATTATTAACATGAAGTAAACTGTTATGTTTTACTTGACAAATTTTACAAGGTTTAAAGTGACAATCGTTCACGGTATGATTACTGCTTCTCAAACAATTATTACAAATACTTTTATCTGAAACGAATTTAAGTCTATCCTGAACTGAAAGATTAAGGAACTTTGCGCAAAGATAAAGATCATGAGAGCCGGAACAAAGCGAACAAGTCCGGTTACTATTATAACTATCTTTATTTTTACTATGATATTTAGTTTTGTTACTAGAAACATAACTATACGTTTGCTGAGTATGCGACGACCTTACGCGCTCATTGTGTGATTGTTTCGAATCATTAGTAGGTTTTGACTGAGATAAGTGATTTTTACTTGAGCTCGACTTAATCATGTCTAACATGTCAGCACGATTTGTTAAGAATGTAATTAAATCATCTAACTTTAATCTGTTACTTTGAAAGTCCTTGCTAGAAACGAGGGAGCCTTTATGGTTTTCCCATTCTCGTTCCGTAGCGGGATCTAATTTAGACACAATCAAATAAATAATAATAGTATCCCAGTGTTCTGTGGGTTCATTCAACGATGTAAGCGCGCGTAAATTACGTAAGGTTGAATCTATTAGCCTCCTAATCTGTGACGGGGATTCTTTATTGAGAGTAGGAATCGTAAACAACGACTTTACATGGTTTTGTATTAATAACCGATTACTATGAAACCTATTCTCAAGCAACTCCCATGCGTGATCGTAATTGGGTGCAGTGAACTCTAACGCACTGATTACTTGTAACGCACAACCGCTTAATGATGATCGCAAATAATGAAATTTCTGTATAGAATTTAAATCGCTTCTTTCATGAATCATAGTAATGTAAGAATTCCTAAATTCTAACCACTGATCATAAGATCCATCAAAGGCAGGCAATTTTATCTCTGGCAATTTAATCGACACACGACTACATGATGGATTATTGAACGAATTATTATCAGACTTAGACTCATTATTCTTTAACAACAATTTCGCAGAAGCCATAACGGAATAATACTGTTCTTCAAACTGATCCCTATAAGAAATCTGACTATCAGAATCTTCTTCATCATCTAATTCTTCAATTTCTGTTTGAATAATGTTAAATTCCTCAAAATATTTAGAATTTGTCTGAATTCGCATTTCTAATTCAATTATTTCACTTGCACATAAAGTTGCATGTAATTTACTAATATATTTTTGAAAACTAGTGACTCTACCTTTAATCGTACCTCGTCTTTTTTTAAGTTGTGCGAGGCGATCGTCATTATTTTCCTCATTACGACCCATTTTGGAAGTCTAATAAAAAGCAGGAGTACTTACAATCGTGTCGAAAGATGCGTTGACCCGGGGCGGCGATCGTATATACCTCGCCAAGTTAACCTCACGGGACACTGCGTGATGAGACGAACGTCACCATAGAAATTAACTGAAAATTCAACACGAAACACGGTATTAGCACAAATCCTGGATGGGGAACGCGAAAGTTACGGAGTTCTGACCGATTTTCTTCAAATGCAGACTCCCGACGTCCTCTTATTCGACTTCTGGTTTCTTCAACGTGTAATCCGATCCTCGAAGGTCCATATATGTTAGCTCTCGGGCTAACTATTTTTAATTATCCAGGTTTAGGACGTACAGGGGTCTTGAATTAAATGAAGATTTTTATTTATAATATGTAATAATACCGTTTATTTTAATATTTACAATATTTTATGTATGACGTATCAACGAATATAAAACGAATGAAAAGACGAATGAAAGACGAATGTATGTGAGTCGAAATCTAGTAGGCCGCGACCGCGCGCCGCCAATTCAGGTTGGCCATGGCTCGCGCTCAGCAGCCGCGCTGGACGGCGCTGGCGTTAACAGTTACTAGTTTGGCAATAAGTGCCTGTTTGTTATTAAAGGTAAAGGTGTTAATGTAAGTGTGACTAACATCTGGTCCCAAACAAAGTACCTACGCACGGCACACGGGAGATGTCGTTTGTTTCTGATATCTGTGATGCTCTCAAAGAAAATGTAACGTTTATGATTACTTAACTTATAGGATGTCAGAGGCGGCAAACGAGCTAGCGGGTCGCCTGATGGTAAGCAATCAACGCCGCCCATGAATATCCGCGACACCAGAGGTATCCTTGATGTGTTGCTGGCCTTAACCCCATACCCTCCCCAACTGAGCTATAGGAGAGCATAGATTAAAAAGGTTACTACAAAATCTCCAAAAAGTTTTATTAATGGTGCAGAGTAATATTTGGAAAACATAGCTTAATTTATTAATTTGTGTTTCAGATTGAACCTAGGTGACGCTGACGAACAGTTCAGCCTAGGGTTCAAATGCAACTTCAGCCTGACAGCTCAGTACGAAGTCGACGGCCGAATCCTTATCCTGCCCATTCAGGGCAAAGGAGATGCTTTTGTATATGCTGGTAAGAAACCGAAATTTTAGAAGTACACCTCAAAAGAAAAACGAGATATCTTTACTTATATATAAGATATCTTTAAAAATTTTTGATTTTTTGGTTAGATAGGGTTATCAGCAATCGCGGCATTATGTGTTGTTGAAACCAATGTAGGTGTATACCTTCCTCCTGCCGATAAAATTGCAGCCATAAAAGATTTTTATTTTATTTTCTAGATAAAGACTCATGCTGAAGTAAAGCAACATTTACCTAGTCTATTTTGGTTACAAAAATATTTCTCAATGCTTTGTAACTCTGCAGTCCATTAAATAGTAAGATACCTATTTTATTTTACAGAGGGTGCCACCGTACAAATCGATAGCAAACTGATCCACGTAAAGAAGAATTCACAGGAACACTTCAAATTGACCGCCCCCAGTTACAAATACGACATAACAAAAACCACCTTCGACCTGAAGAATTTGTTCAACGGGAACAAACAACTGGGTAAGTAGCCAAAAACTTTTTTATATCACACTAGTTACTATTTTTATACAAATATAACTCTGGAGGGAGACTGAATGGCACATTCAAGCCACAAAATTGGTTTACGACCCTTAGGTGTATGATCAATCATTCGGGTATCAAATGACAAGGATAATTTTCTAATGATTAAACATTTACGAATAAAATCTTATTTTACCTACACCACAGATAACATTATAGACTTACACATAACATAAAGTCAAAATAGATACCTTCATATACGATTTTACTTGTCAGCATGTACCTATTACTACGTACTACCTACCTATTGCTGATTGCGCTGAAGAAAACGCTTTACCATAGATAGTTGCGTGCCCGACGGCCTCTTATCAACCTCGACCACATTTTAAAATGAAATATCTCTTGTTTTCGCAGCGGATACAACGCTGCAATTCGCCAACCAGAACTGGCGACAGCTGATGGACGACTTAGCGCCTCCAGCGATCAAGCAAATCGTCACCACCGGCGTCAAAGCGATCAACAAATTCTTCTCCAACGTACCCATCAACCAACTCGTCATCGGATACAAGGATCAGTTATGAAGCGACATGTGATATAGGCACTTAAATTGCAAATAGCGTTAAGTAGGCTACCTCTCAACCGGCTCCCTATTTAGGGACCAAACTTATGGAAATGAATTCCAATCGACTATTTAATATCAAATAATGACCTTAAATTGTAAGGTAAATTTCCTGTCTTACAGGCAAAAAACAGGTAAAACCTGTTAGTGTTTACATTATTCGAGTTAAAAGAGCAGTACAACTTTAAGAATATAGACATAGGACCTTTTTTACGTGTTTTCTACGAGCTCATAATTTTAATATAAGTTGCAAGTTTTAGGAATTCAAAGAAAACCAATTCGAAAACAACTTCGTGACATTGACGTCAATGATCGTGATATTGTGTATCCAATAGGTACGCCTGGGTAAGTACCTACTCATTTGTGGTCTTTTTTGATTTTATAGTATTACACAAGTATCTAAGAGTATTTAAGAGATGTTGTTTGATATTTATTTTAAACATTTGTGATCAACCCCGCCTGCATTATGAATATTAACCTCAGAATGAATCCTCAGCTGACGGTAAATGTAACAAGCTCTTTGTTTAGAGGACAGATTTGTTTAACTTATACAATTAAGTCAATTATATCAATCTTGAGTGACAAAGACTATTACATGGCCGAGCCTTTTGTGGAATATCCTGTATGATATAATTATAAAGCAGCTGACCAGTGTCACTGAGAATTACAATAAATTACCCTTGTGTAAATTAGATGTGGTTTTATTTTATTACATGCAATTCTTTCCGCGGGGATTACACGAGTAGGACGGATTTTTGTAGAGCGGATTTTTGTACGGTGGTTTAGCCTATTGTTACTTCTTGATAACGTAGTTGTCTATAAGGCAATGCAAACTTTATGGATATGATACGTAAGCGTTCTTAACAGAAGATTAAAATGTTTCATCTGTTAATAAGCAAAATTATATTGAAGTGCCTATATTGTAAATTGTGAAATTGGGTGAAGACGGTTGTGATAAGATAAGTAATAATACAAACTAAAAATATCTTGAGTTGATCATCTGTGAATAAATATTTTTGGAATAAAATATGGATGAATGAATAACATATAAAAATATATGTAGGTAAATTTATTTTATGTACAAATATATCTTAACATCTAACGTCTTAAAGTCATAATACAAAAACAAATACGTTAGTAATTAATATAAATTCAGAATAAATGTCATGCTCGTGCGTGCATGCTTGCGTTAACTTGAGTTACTATCTAGGTAGACATTCGTATAACGCTGATAAAAACTCACTGAGAAAAACTCACTTGCATTCCCGTTTGCGTTCCGCTGTTTTCCCCAGTGCCAGCATTCCGGGTAGGATTTAAGTCTTCTCCACTTATTGACACTGAAGCAACACTATTATCGGAGGACATACTACTACCTCCAATACTTGACCTATCGCCCACAGAATAGGCGACAAAAGGCACACCGGTTGCTTGCGAAGCGCGGTTCCTTCTCCAAGGAACTGGTTTTCCAATTTTGTACCAAGCTACTCCAAGCAATAGTGCGATTAGAGCGATTATACCCACGCTCATACCAGCAGCGCCGGCTCTTGACAACGCAGTACGTGATCGGTCTGAAATAAAAAGGTTGTATGGCCGATCATGACATAAATGATAGCCAGTATAATTCCGACATAATTGATCGTTTTGACAAATTCGCTTCATCGGATTTAAACAATAATAATAATAATTCCCCTCCGGCCGTATTTGGCCATGACGGCCGATCTTGGGATCAACTTGGTACGCAGAATGTATAGGGTGTAACAAAATATACTGCAAATATTTTAAGGGCGAATTCTTTAGTGGCAATGTAATCAATATCCGATATTAAAAAGTCAAAATTAATGCCTACCAAATTTTGCATTTTCTGCATTGGCCAATTTGCTCTTTTCGTCCCGTAAGCTTCGCCCCTTCTCCACCACTTTGCTTTTGGGGCAGGACAAGTGTAGTAATTGTATTACACTGATAAGACACGACCAGCTGTCTTGCATATGACAAAATTTGTACTTTTCCCAATTATTCACTAAATTTGTTTTGTTGATTTTCTCGGAAACTAGCGACTTAACAAAAAAAAATTACAAGACAAATTTATAACATTTCCACTAAACGATTCGCCCTTAAAATATTTGCAGTATATTTTGTTACACCTTATATTTCAGTGCACAAGTGAGTGTGCATGCAATGCACCCTATTCCCATGCACAGGTGAGCTCGCAAGGGACAGCAATCTGACACGACGTAGAGGGATCAGGCGCAGGACCAACGGCGTAACGTGCCTTCCGAAGCACGGAGGAGCTTTATACCGGGTGACCCGTTGTTCGCATGGTGATGATTTACGACTGTTTGGATTTCGGCGAAATAATTCTGATTAAAAGAAGCTGAAGCTGGAAAACTAGGCGACGCGAGCATAGTCCCGAAATATGAAACCCATGACGTACTATGAAAGTGTTCACGTACGAACGTGCGACTTAAGTCGCGGGCAACCTTACGACAAAGACTCGCTCGTTTGTGAGTGTTCACGCTAATCTAGCGGCGGAGCTCACTTCCATCGCGACGACAGGAAAGTACATTCGGTTTGAACTTGGACACGAAGTAGCCAAGTCATCGCCCGCAAGCTCCACTTAGCACTAAGCAGCACTTATTTCGCGATGACTTAGCTACAAACAACTCTTTACCTATGGGCACAATGGGCATGTGCCCAGGGCGCCACTATCCATTGCCAAACCCGAGATTTAAAGGCCCATGTACCCAGATGTGCCTACCCAGCTTCTAATAGGTGAAAGACGGCCCTGCCCTGCTAACCAGTATCTTGGCCTCCGAGATTTATCGTTACGAAAAGCGATTAGTAACATAAATTATTTTGATATCTAAATAAATAAATCATTCACCTGCAACGACAAGTTCCAGTGTGTCGCTAGCCTCCATAGCTTCACTGTTGATCAGAGCTGCGCAGGTCCATTTGCCCAAATCCTCAGGTTGCACCGATGTTATTGCCAAGGAACAGTCCCCGTAGTCCAAACTTCGGCCTGATGGGAAGTAGTAGCGTCCAGAAATGGGGCTGGACAAATTAAATTAGGTATTAATTGAAAGAAACACCTTGCTTTGAGATTAAATAGCGTTACTTTCGGAAAGTACTGTAAGTAATTTAAGATATCATCCGATAACAAAATCAGGTGTATAACTAAGATTGGCTTTGTCTCTGCCATATGGCTCAGTGTGAATATTGACCAAAAGGAAGCCCTGATTAATATCTTGATTTAAAAAACATTTTATCGATAGTAAATCACGTATACTAAAGCATTCGTATAAGTCGTTAAAGTACTTGATAATAACTGATGCAAGGGTCTTGATTGTCTAACAGCATTTCATTAAATCTTACTGGGGCAGACCAAGTCATTTAGTTTTACTGGACTTGGACCTTAAGGTGATTTTGAAGCAATTGTTTGAAAATAAGGCCGCTGGCAGTGCCCGGCGGGTTCGTGCCGCCGGGCCGGCGGCTTTGGTGTGTAGACAACTTTATTGATAGGGAATAAAGCAGTACATAATATGGTGTCTATTATATAAACAGAGCCTTTTAAAGGATTAAAGGCAATAATACACGTAATGACAATACTTACTTCTCACGCGAAACAGACGAGTCAATATTAATCCCAAAATAATCTGGAGACAAAAACCGGCAGTAGTCCAACGGTCTATTCCCATTAGAAGTGTGACAGTGTAGCGTCGCGTTCTGCCCTATTACTACGTCTAGTTTGTTCTTGTTCGCCGTCAGAGGGCCTGTCACTCTGACGTTTATAACGTCAGTTTGCTCCAAGCCTCGGTGCTCGGTAGCGCCCATGTGGCATACCCAGGTCCCAGCATCGTCGATGCTAGCGTGAGAGAAGGTAATGCCGCAATCGCCTGTTTGGAGACTTTCACCGGAATACCTAAAACAAATACATAAATATTACACAATATCACATACATTGATCTTACTCCGTGTTAAGGACTTTAAGCACTTGTGTTAGAGATATCAGGTAGGCTAGCCAAGGTGCCCCTTACGCGAGCGCAAGCTAGCGCTTCCGTCGCTACTTTTACTAATACTTCGTTTATAAGTGTTGCGGGATGGAGATATAATTCGGGACGATAACGATATTTCGCTATCGCGAAATGGCATCTTAACTAGCCCACCAGAATCAACAGTGTTATTACAAATATACTTTAATAGATAATTAATAGATAGAAATAACAACCAGACCAGGACCCAGACAATAACAGAGACATGTTCATGCACAAATTTGTTTGTCCTCTTGGTCTAGTATGCTACTTCTTGACCATTCCCCAAGCGGGTCGTCATTAATAATATAAGAAAAACGCTAGCATGATGTTCTTAAGTTTACACGCCTATTGTGAATTTAGGCGATAGGACGTAGACAAGCTAGGCTAATTTACACAAGGCCCGAAACCTAAAAAAAAACATCCCACTCTAAGCATGCATCAAAGCCTTTGGTAACTTCCTTACATGGTGAACAAAATAGTAAGGACTGCTTCGTGCCAGTAATTGACCAAAGCAATACAATACAATGTAGGTACTTTATTTTCTCTCACGCATTTGTTACAAAGTTGATACTTAATCTAGGATTACAAGGAATTATTAATGCTATGATAAAGCATACACATGATATTTCGAGAATCGAGATAGTACGCCACAGCGTACAATTTTCAGTCAGTCTTTCGTTTAATATGTGTCATGTTCTAGATACATCTAAAATAAGCCTGGATCTCGACAAATTTATGCGTTCAAAGAAAGGACAAAAAGATTTAGAGATTAATTACTGGCTATTTGCTTTTTACGTGAAAATGTTCTTACCAGAAAAGTTGATTCGAATCTGCAAGTGGCACGGGCGAGAACTGAGAACCGTTAGGATGCAAAAACCAACAGTACGAAAGAGACTCCTGGGAACGGCACGTCACTGTGAAACTCAGTCCTTCTTGGATGAAAACTGTCCTCGCTTCTGATAAGTCTTCTCGTTCATGCCCTAAACCTATTAAAAATAGTATGTTTATACATTCATTCATATTCTTTTCAAAATAAAATAAAATTTTATTTGTTACATCGGTCACAATTCTTTATTTTACTAGCGGCCGCCCGCGACTTCGTGTGAATTTTAGTTTATCACATGGGAACATGTAATCCTATCACCTAAGTTAGCCCATACCCTGCCTGTAAACCAAATTTCATCAAAATCCGTTCTTGACGGAAAAATATCCAAACAAACTTTCACATTATATTAATTGATAAGATTCAGGTCAGTGCACAAAGCTATTGGGTAGGTAGTTGACTGAGAAAGCAAATCTGGTATCTTGAATAAGATTTGATATAAATCTATAGCTTATACGTCAGACCGTAGTTTCCTTTAAAGAGTGTTTCAAGTCCTTATCTTATCTTATCGTTATATAATTTATATATAACTAGCGGCCGCCCGCGACTTCGTCCGCGTGGATGTCGGTTTTCATTATACGAATGTTTTTTCCCGCTAACTCCCGTTCCCGTGGGAATTTTGCAATATCCTTTTGCAACTAAGCATCAAGTTTACTAAGGGACCTGCATGCCAAATTTCAAGCGTCTAACTCAAGTAGTTTAGATTTTCCATACAAACTTCCACCCCCTCATTTCGGGAAAGTGGGGGGTTGGAATGGGTCAAAAAGTAGCCTATGTTCTGTCTCAGGGTCTAAAGATTGTCTGTACCAAATTTCATCAAAATCGGTTGCGAGGTTTAAGCGGGAAAGCGTAACAGACAGACAGACAGACAGACAGACAGACAGACAGACAGACAGAGTTACTTTCGCATTTATAATATTAGTTGGGATAAGTGGCATTTTTCGTTGTCACTTTATAACTCAAGAACGGGCTCACCTATCCAAATTTTCAGGGTTAGTTCGGACTATTTAATAGATAGTTTTTGTGAAATTTGCACGAAATCGGTTGAGTGGTTCTTCATTTACCACACGTAGCGAAGCACGTATCGGGCCGCTAGTAAAACATAAAGCTATGTATTTTGGAAACAGGTTCATACATACCCTATCATATTTCTAAACTAATACGTCTGCTGTTAGTAAAAGAGACAAAATTTCACTCACTTCTCGAGTTTGAAACGACGTTAATAAGAGCCTGCATTGGCGTCTGCTGGGTCACAGTTGTGCCGACCCACTGCTGGGACCCCACGGAGCATCGCCAAGTACCAAAGTCGGCAGGAGTAGGATTCTCAATAGTCATACCGCACTCTTTTGCGACGAATCCATTGCCGTAGTAACTGCAACATCATTCTCAATTGTTTATGGAAGCATAACACAATAACAACTAAAGAAAAGATATAGAAGGTAGTATGAATATAAAACTTTTAAATATAATTTTAAAATGTAAACATTTTAGTCAGCAGTATTTCAGAATCTCACAGACATTAAAATAATATAATCACCCGAAATTTTGTTCTGAACGAGTTTCGAACCTACAACTCTGGCCAAATAAGGCAGGCCGGCAGAGTGACAATCCAAATCTTATGAATAAAATAATATTTTCAAGTATTATCATCGTCATCAGCTTATAGTAGTCTACTGCTGGACATACGCCACTCCTAAAGCTCTCCACTCAGCCCGATCCTCGGCGATATGCAAGTCAAGTAGGTATTATGGTATACTTCTTCCTAGCGTTTATCCCGTGTCTATGCGGGGTCCGCTTTGACCATGATGCAAGATTTGGCAAGTCTGGTTATTACAGTGAAGTGACTGCCATCAGACCTTCGTAACCCATAAAGGGGAACCAGACAGATTGGAACATTGTTACACATTCAGATCTTACTGAACTGAGGTTTCCTCACGGTGTTTTCTCTCACCGCCGAGCTAATGGCACAAATCCACATATGGTATATGTATCAAAAATATTTTTGTACCTGTGAGCACCATCGCTTAACCCTTCCATCACATTGAATCCTAAAGAACTTGTTGTCATCTGGAATCGGCAAAAAGTAATGTTCTTTTCTGTATGAAGTATGTTGCAGTACATGTGCAGCTTATTTGTGCTAGTATCATGGATGAATCCCGTGTCAAGTCGTTCAGCTGAAAAATAAGAATTTGTGTTCACGAATGTCCTTATTAGGCAACTTAATATAAACTAGCGGCTGCCCGCGACTCCGTCCGCGTGGATTTCGATTTCCAATATCCTATGTGTTATTCTGCTGTATAAGCTATATTGTGGTAAAGTTTCATTCAAATCCATTCAGTAGTTTTTACGTGAAAGAGTAACAAACATCCATACATACAAACTTTCACCTTTAAAATAGTAGTAGGATTATATGACACAGTATAATAATAACATGAAATCCAATTTCTTCAGTTCGAATTTCGTTTACGCTTCACTGTTTCTTATTGGCAGAATAAAATTTAGTGCACCCAGAGAGCTAGAGTTAAGTGGAACTTCCACTCAAATGAGCTGCTCTGGGGAAGTACCTCCACCTTGCAGAAGACCATAGTAAAGTAGCACTTCGTAACTGTTGTGCTGTTTTTGCTCAGTGCCGGTTTTAACTCTAACAATGCCCTGGAAGAGATTTCAACGACACCCTCTACGACTAAATAAACTTCGAACTGTAAGGATAAGCCGTCCAACCGCGCCCTACTCTAAAACAGCTACAGTTTCTGCTGGTGAGTAAGGTCGCCAGAGTTTAGTTGGGGAGGGTATGGGGTCTTAAAGGCAGGCGACGCATCTGCGACCCTTCTGCGGTTTTGAGTGTACATGGCAGCGGTGATCACTTACTATCACGTGACCTTCTTATTCGTTGGCTGCCTATAACAATAAATCCTTAGGGGAGAAGCATAACATACAATTCAAACAACGGTCTGTATCTGGGTCAATGCTACAATGTGTCTGCAATATAAATCCTAAAACATTGATTGTTCTAATCGCAATCATTAGGAGCTAATAATAGGTTCGAATACCTAGACAACACGAACTAACATGATGCATTAGTGGGCTTGACAACCATATGGTTGATCATAAATAGATTAGATAGGTTTTAATCCATGTGACCGATTACGCGTATACTTTCTTTTCTATCAACGAATAGCATCTAATCAACGAATAGATATACAAAGAATTGTCTGGCACGACCTTTCGAAGTCGGAACTGCGTCAAAAGTGCCTTTAGATAATGTGGAAGGACATATGGAGCCATTGGACTTTATATAAGAGTCCAATATACAGGGTGGAATCTTGACATGGGTTTTGTTAGGCAGGTACATTAACCATTACAGTTACAAGAAAACGTCGTTAGGCAACCATCCCTAACTTTTTGAGATATTACATTACAACCTACATTCACAGATTTTGGAAAAAATTACGGTCAGCAAAAAAAGTGCTGAAACTGGGAAAATTTTTTTTTCATGCCAATCGATCCTATTTCATGTAAGGATCAAATGACTCTATGGGACCATTTGAGGTTTGAGTACTAGAAATGTCAGAAATCGCAAAAAACTTTTCCCATACATTTTGTACTAAAAATTCCAAAATTTTTTTTTCGTGTCACTTTCAGCACTTTTTTTTGCTGACTGTAACTTTTTTCCAAAATCTGTGAATGTAGGTCATAATATCTCAAAAAGTTAGGGATGGTTGCCTAACCACGTTTTCTTGTAACTGTAATGTACCTGCCCAACAAAACCCATTTCAAGATTCCACCCTGTATAAATAATAATAATACCCTCCGGCCGTATTCGTCATGGCGGCCGACCTTACGATCAGCCAGGCACGCAGGATATACATATTATAGAGCACAAGTGAGTGCGCAAGCACAGGTGCACTCCCTATTCCCTCACTCTCATTATTCGGTGGGACAGCAATCTGACACGACCGTAGAGAGATCAGGCGCAGGCGATCAGGACCAACGGCTTAACGTGCCTTCCGAAGCACGGAGGTGCTCGAGATGAAATTTTTTGGTCACCCATCCGATGACTGGCATCTGCGAACGTTGCTTAACTTTAGCAACCGCAAGCCGAGTGCGCTAGCCACTGCGCCATCGAGCTCCTCAATAATGCGAGTCCAATATAATATACTCTAAAACATATATACTCAAACCATAATCAAAATCTTGTTTTTTCTTTCATATTAACATGAATGGAAAACACGAAATAAAACATATATCCCGTTCATCGCGGAGCGACATTTATAGCGATGTCACAATGAGGGTGTTTGCGATTGTAAAATCCGCTAGATGGCAATACGTAGGCTCAAGGTCTAACTACTATGTCATTGGTGATAATTTGAACATATCTGCCAATGTCATGTCAAAATTCACCAATCACTAACAGTTCTTCCCTATGCCTGCCTACTGCCATCTAGCGGATTTTGCATTAGCGAAAACCCTCATTACTTAACTCAATTACAGAAAAAAGAAAACATGAACAGTCAGTAATAGGACTTTACATTCAATATTGCTTTCAATAATAATAACTCAGTACCTTCCACAGCCACTTGTCTATCCAACCGTATCTCTTCAATCCGACCAGGCAAGCCGACTACAACATTCCAATTTCCCTGCACAGCTCTTGTAGTCCTGTCCAAAGTCACGTGACAGTGACCAGGGACCAAAGCACTCTCGGAGAATGGTTGAGTGACGACGCAGTAGGAGTTGTCCAGAGAAGTTAGCTCCAAACTGGCTTGAGAACCGTCTTGAAGAGTTATAGGGGGCGCTGTGTAGCTGGGTACGTCTTCTGCAAAGATAAAGCCATTTTTCAGCCAAGCCAGATCATCAAACGCTTGATTCAAAGCGTCAATCCTCCAAGGATTAAACTAATGAACATTCGGTAAAGCATCGAGAACCCATGGATGAATTAATGATATTTGTGCAAATAAGTACTTTTTATTTGTGCAAATAAGTTTGACGACCCGGTTGGTGTAATGGTCAAGATGTTGCCTATCACGCAATAGGTCGCGGGTTTGATTTCCGCACAGGACAAACATTTGTGTGCAGGAACATGTCTGTTTGTCCTGGTCTGGGTGTTATATGTATATATTTAAGTATATTTGTAATACCACTGTTGATTCTGATGTCTGTAACACAAGTGCTTAAGCTACTTAACACGGGGTCAGATCAATGTATGGGATGTTGTGAAATATTTATTTATTAACTATTTATTTACTTAATTATTTAAGTACTAAAATCGTCATCATCATCCTCAACCTGTCGCTGTCCACGCAGGCATCCGTAATATAATGCGATGGATTGTCACGACACTAATAACGTAATGATACCATCTCATTATCGACAGACTGACGTTAGACTGCCGACATTGATTATGCTTTAGTAGGTATCACTGACAAAATTCGCAATGCAGCCATGCAAATGACGCAACTTCCGATAATAATCATTACATTTCAGATATCATTCGCCAAGCATCTAAAACTGAACTCGAAATCCGGTATTTGTCTGACAGGTCATATCAAACATTATTCTTAAAAACGTAAGCTTCTCTAATAAACTGTATGAAATTCTAAGCTATGACGTCACATGTTGGTAGTGCCAAATTAATAGTTTTTTTTAGTTTCTATTAACTGTAATAATTTGATAAAAGCGCAACAGTAACTGTAGCATAATTATAATATGTCCTTATTTTTAAATTTATTCTTCAATGTGAGATTTTCATTTATTTTTAAAGCGTCCAACACCGAATTAATATATAACATGTGGAAGTCGTATATGTATTTTTCTGGAGAAATACCTCACATGTTTAGTTCTAGCTTCAAATAAATTCTTACAAATATTGTAACATGTAAAAACCATACCAGTGACAGTAATTTCAACCCATCCTTCGATGGAATGCGTGCCTAAAGTGGTAGTGAGCCGCCACCGGCCCTCATCCTTTTGCTCGACTTTCCGAACCCTCAACCCACACCCGTCGCTCCAATGCTCGAATCTGTGTGTCAAAAAGATTGTCAAATACTACTTAAATGTGCAAAATAAACATATAATACCTATGTTGCATTGGTACATTTGTCTGATCTCCAAAACAAGTACCTTGTACAGTCATGAGTAATAACATAGAAACATCCTTAAAATTCAAATTTATGTAGCAACATTAAATCGCAAAAATAAATATGCTAAACTACGGCCTATAATTAGGTAAACGCTAAATTATTTCAAAATGAACTACACAATTCTATCAAATAATTGTAAACAATAGGTAATCAAAATGTTATATTAACTTTAAGTTACAAAATTATGTACTCACCAAGCAAATCTAAAATATGTAGGCACAGTACATTTTCAAAAATATGTGAACAATAAGGTATTAATCAAAATTATACCATAAAATCAAGTGAATATTATTCATCAAAACTAATAAAAAGAAAGACTTATTCCTAGATTTTTTCAGTAATTGCGTTATGAGGATTTGTTACAAAAATAAGGTAAATATTTAAATTAAAGGGGGTAAGTTCATAAACATCAGCGAGCGGCATCGCGCAGCGTAACGGCTCGCTCGACCACATTTTGTTTCCATTCACCGTCCTGAAACTGCTCATGCTGTTAGATTCCTACGGAAATATTGCGGAATTTGTCTTTCCCTGTTGTCATGTGATAACTTGTTAAGAACCAAGCTGTGCTTGTTCTTGGTGGGCGCTTATGTACAAACCTCTTTTGTCCATTTGACACATGACAGCAGGGAGCGTATTCTTTTTAAATATTCTTTTGTTTTTCGTTTGTTTTAATGTATTGATTTTTCTCAGTCTGAGAATACTGGTATACGCTCACATTGTTATACCTATTTCGGTATTTTATTGAAACAATCACCAGGCCATTTACTTACTTGTTTTTGTGAGCGTCAAGGGGCTTCAGAGGATTGGCCAATACTAAGAAATCAATGTAAAATGAATAACAATATTGTGCCGTACCGTATTTCTACACATGACAAACACAGTAGTTTAGACAGTAGTTTCAGCGTGATTGATGGACAAACATACAAACAAACAAATTTCACATTAATTATAATATTGAATAGATAAGATTAAAAACCAAAGGCGGAAATGATGTTGATAAAATTATTTAGGTGCGCAGCCGAACAATCGATTTTGCATTTTGTCTACTATGAGTGGGTAAAAGGACTTTTTTGGTTTGAAAATAAGTTTTTATTGAATCACAAAAGCTTTTGAGGGGAAAATTTGCAAAATAAGTAGGTATTCCTAAAAACGAAATTGTCAATGACTGTATACGTCATGATCACTTAATTCGACTAAAATCACGAGTAAAGTTAGGTACTAGGCAAAAGTAAGTATACACTTCCAATATAATTGTGATGTATACATGACAATGGCTATTACATGTGTACATTTGTATACATAATATAGAAATTTACCTGGATAGTTAAAAATTATATTCAGAGTGTGAATTTATTTATGATTTTGTTTCGCTTATATTAATGTGGAATAAACGTTTACCTTATTTTGACATTGTTTAATGGTTAGTTAATTTAGAACAAAATGTTGTATACTTCTTTCTAGATTGGTACAAGTTAAGATATTTTAGAAAATGTGACAATGTATATATATTATTGCTCATGACTGTACGTCTAAGCTACCTAGCTTAGACGTTAGATCAAAATCATCCGCAAAAGTTACAAAATTAAATGAATATAATGAAGAATTGGTAGAGACAGCATAATTTTGTCTCATTTTATGATAGTTTGTTTTATTATTTCTTTAGGTACTGATTATTGTATACCCCTTGTTAAATGTTACGGCTAATAACCGAAGTGCGGCTTTATCTAGTTTTAGCCGGCAACAACTAAAGCAATAAAAGATGTCCTTTCCTCCTTCCTTAAATCGGTTGAAAGGTTAAAGCGGGTAAGCGTAACATACAGAGTTACTTTCGCATTTATAAATTATAGTATCAGCCTATTAATGTCCCACTGCAGGGCAAAGGCCTCCATCATTTGAAATCATGTTTTCGTTACAAAGATGGGTATTGGCTTAATCACCACGCTTGCCAAATGCGGGTTGGTGATCACAAACCCGGGCTGTGTTCAGAAAAATCACCACAAATTTTGCCCGACCCAGGAATCGAACCCAGGACCTCGAGACCACGGCCCGGCACTTAAACCACTGGGCCATCGAGGCATATTATGTAAGTTTGTACATAGTTAATATTAGTAAAGTAATCTCTTCATCGATATAAAGATGTTCCTTACCTGTTACTCGGAGGAGATTGTACGTTAAACGACAATCCTGTAGGCATGGTAACCGTGCAGGTTTGCGCATTGCCCAGAGATTGTCTCAGCTTCATCAAGCCTTCCTGCCCTTCGGCTACCAGCAACCTCCGCGGCCATCCCAAGCCTTGCTGAAGTTTCAGAAGATCATTCAGCTGAAGTTCGAAATATGGAATTGCCGCCTCAATTTGCACAATGTGGGAACAACCTGTAGTTTGTAAGAAAGAAAGAAAGAAATCGTTTATTGAGTGTAAACATGTGCATCAATTCAACACAAATATAAACTAGAACTTAAAAAATTAAACAAAAACAAAATCAGAATATCATACACTCAAAAGGCCAGTGCTTAGCATATGCCAAGTGACGTTGCACGTCCCATGGCGTGGCGCTGGTATTCTGCACAGGCCTGGTGGTAAGAGGCGAAACTGTGTGCAGACATAAAAGCCCTGTCATGCAGAACGAAACATTACAATACGGATACTAAAATAATACATAATATGGATACTATAGTATTATAATAGCAATTTACAATAAAAGACATGTTATGTGGCGTTTACTTAAGTTTAGAAAACATAATTATTTATATCGTTGTGGTCAAATCCTACTCCGATTTATTGTCTTGTAGTCATGATCGTATGGGGAAGTACCTCCACCTTACAGGAGACCACAGGGAAAAAGCACTTCGTAACTGTTGTGCTGTTTCGGTGAGTAAGGTCGCCAGAGCTCAGTTGGGGAGGACATGGGGCTTTTAAAGGCAGGCAGGGCAACGCATTTTAGAAAATGCGTTGCCTTGCCATCAACAACCGTACAAGGGTAGACCCTTGTACGGTTGTTAATGTCCATGGGCATGAGCTGAGCCTCTTGTTCGTTTGCCTCCCTATAACATTTGAAAAAGTGATGTGTTCTTGATCATAACGATCGACAGCTGCGAGATTCATTCACGAAATAAACTCGACCAAAATTAAAAGAATGACAAAAACCATAAAGAACACATAAGATAATTTTTCCGGAATAATTTGCTTTTTTGTCAGTACTAATACATTATCTGAGTTTTAAATCAAAATAAAGGTGACCGTTCTTACAATGTAGTTAATTATACCTAGTTGATTCTCGCACATGATACGGTTTGCACTTCATCGTATCAAAAATAAATATACCTATAACCAACCCATACTGGTGCATGCGGAGTTTGGGTGACGGTGTACAAATGGCGACAACTTAAAAAATATTATTGAGAGCGTTATATTAACTGAGTGGAAAATATCTAATACCTACGTAAAATAATAATTTTCTCGGATATGGAAGGAAAAAGCATAAATGTCCGTTACTCGGATGGAGGTACCTCCGGTACAGCTAAGAATTTTATCTATTCTCTACGCGACACACAGAAACTGAAAATTTAAAAATAAATCAATAACTTTGCTTGTCTTCATTGAGTTACTTCAAATTCAAAAGATTCATCGGATTCAACCGACTAGGTATCTTTGAAAAGGACGACACGGAGCTTATAGGTTATACAGGGGGATACAAAATGAATTACACTCCAACATTGTTACCCGAAAGCTGGAGATTTTTCAACTAACATTGTAATTTTGAATAAGTCAGAAATGATCAAGTTTCGGACATAGTGGTATATGACTCTTCTGCAACCCCTATCAAGAAATGTATCGCATATCCTAAAATAAATTGGTTTAAATGTATCTTGATTTAACAAGAATAAAAAAAAATTGTCTTATAATTTTACTTACAAAGCAAAGCAAGTCTCTATGTTATATACCTTCCGAAAGGCAAATCATTCATTATGTACTTACCGAGTATTAACAAAAATGATGTTATTATTTTCTGGTTGTGTTCCATCTTGAAGCTCAATTCCACCCACATGATTGAATCGGAACTCCAGTTCTTGACGCACTGAAGATCGGAACTTATATGAGTTAATTATCCAAGAACATTTTAATAAGTGTATATTGATAAATTATCTGAGATTTTTATGATAATATCTATGGCGGATAAAGTCAGATAATACTTGTTAATAATGTTCAAATACAACTTTGTAAAGAAACGTATCTCTAACTAAGATCAGAAATCAATAAATCAGTTTAGGTACAAAACTATGTACGTACGTATAATGCCTTACCATGATCGACTCGACTAGTCGACTTACGAGGTCTTAACTTCCCAACTGCTGCTTCTTACCATGAAAACACAGGTTCTCTGACCAACCCAAACTCAGGCCGATATTGACACGCGCAATCAGATATCCCACGCATAAAACAGATGCATTCCGTATTAGTAATCGTACCTAAGTCCAAGGCATTTATTTATTTAAAATTACAAAAAAAAAGTTTATGCAAAAAATATCGTGTCTTTACGCATGTTTGTTTGTTGTCATCCTGTTTTGGATATTTAAGAGCAACACGCTCTACTGATCGACCCAAGCGCTTGTTTGCTGGTTTTTCGGTCGTTTGATGAATTTTTGCTTCAACATTTAGACGATGAACAATGAAATTTAAGCCATCAATGCTATCAATGTCTATTTCAGTTCAAGAGGCTTACCTACACAAAACAATCATTATTTTTTTTTAAAGATTAACACCAATAAAAATCAAAAAATCTAGATGACATAGTTGTTCATCTAGATTTTTTGATTTTTCTTTGCTTTCCATATAGATAAGATTTCTATATTATAGTGGGAAATTACATAAAAATTATCTAAAATGCGATAAATAATAAAGAAAAGTTTCCGAAACCGTCCACGTATTCCTCAGATTTGATTGTTATCTCAATGACAACGCACAGACAGTGCCGTAAATAGGGCGGTGCCCAGGCACAGGGCGCAGAAATGATTGAGATTCAAGTAAAAAAAAAAACGGGCGCAGTTTTATGAGCTCGCACCCTGGAGGGGCGCAGAAATGACCGACTTTGAAGTAAAAAAAAAGGGGCGCAGAGTTGTGAGCTCGCACCGGGCGCATATAAGGCTATTTACGGCACTGCACAGATGCCAACAGATTGCAAGTTGCGGCCCTCTACAAATAGATGATACGGATTCACCGGAAAGTTGTTCTCATCTCAACTACACTGGTGCCTGCATAAATTGGCACTTTAATAAGATCGAGACAGCAGCACTTTGACCATAGATTTCAAGGGGCAACTGTCAACGTGCTGACTCGGTCTAAGAAGCAACTGTCGCTCTTATTTTAATGCGAATGAAGTATGGCGAGGGCAGATCTAACGATGTAAATATATGGGTGCCTGTTATACTGCTATCAAACCATCTGAACATGTGAGTATACCAGAAGAGAAGTTTCATACACCCTTGACCTTGAGAAAAAACTATAAAAATAAATAAATTTTGGACATAAAAAAACAATGAGGTATATTTTATAATTTATTATTTAATACATTTTATTGCTTACCTATACAATAATCACAAGAGATCAAGAGCACCTTACGAACAGGGTTCAGAATTGACTATTAATTTTTGCATGACTTTCTCCTTCACAGCAAGATAAGGTATAACGTCGTCCGCCTCCTTCATTTGACTTGTCGGCATCTATAAATAACATTACAATATGAATTAATCAATGACACATCCACATTGTTTATTTTTTTTACAAAGGTTGTTTTATCTGCCTTTCCGTTTGTTATTACAAATTGTCTTGGTAGGTATTAAAAGTATATCAAAGTGGTCAAGAAAAGGATTCAGTCTGTATCATTTGTGCTATATAGAACAAATGGGTATAGAGGATGTGTGGAGCCATTGTGGTTAAAACCAAAATGACTTTTGGTTTTTAAATCTGAAAAAATAAATGGCGGTGGTCAAGACTGAGTGAAAGCTAGTAACAGAGCCCTAGTTGGGACTCTTCAGAAAGTAAAGTGCATTTTTCCTTTCCATTTTGATATATTTCTGAGAGTAAAATAAGTTCTTGCCAGACTATACCTTTTGTTATCATTGTGACATAAGATATTTTATACAGGCTTGTCAATTCAAGATCAAAAGATGTAGAGAACACTGGGCTCCGAGGTTATTGGCGAGGATGAAACCAGGAGAGGTACTATGATGATGATGGACTGATATAAGGTACTAAAGATAACATCTTAGCAACTTACACTTAAATCTGAAGCTTTTGATTCCTTTGCAGTATATTCTCTTAGCACATAATTTGAGTTCAACATGTGAAACATTCTTGTTTCATTGGATCGCACCAACACATCATCCACTCTCAAAAAATACCTTAGTAGTATATACCAATAGGAGGGCATAACTCTCTGAAACATTATTAATTAAACATTAATTTTAAAATAAATGTTTTGACAAGTAATGTAGTTAAGTTCTTATAAATAAAGTTTAAATTAAATGAATAAATATCTGATAACATCACATAAATTAATCTGTCATTTTTGTGAGTAGCTTAACTACTTGTGGTACGATTTCAGAACTAGCAGTGGAGTTATATGTTAGTGCTTGTGGAACTTACTGTACCATGGGAAACAAATATCCCTAAAGATCACAATTATAAGTTAAACAAGTACTGCAATTTAGTCGACCAGATAGCAAGAAGGGGATTCAAGACTGATCTATTTGCAGTGGAAGTCGGTGCTAGGGGATTACCTGCGAAGTCGGTCTATAATTTCTTTAAGAATCTAGGATTGCCAAGATCTGCAATAAGCTCATTTATGGATAGAGCTTCAAAAACTGCTCTGGAGGCTTCTTATCGGATTTGGATAGGTAGGGAGAGGGAGGTTGAGCATGGGACTGGAATTGCTCCACGTCCTAACCAATCGCAGGTTAGCTGACGAGGCTTGACGCGAGCCGAAACGTCTGGCGCTTAAGTGAGCAACGGTGGCCACCGCTAGTCTCGTTCTCAATAATCCCTCTTCCTGTCTTGCAATGGGCCCGGTTTTGCTCGGTGAAGCCATTGACTGCTGAGTTCTACACCTACCTACTTAAATAGACCCAGACGGAGATCAAACCCGTGACCTCCTAGTGTAACAGTCAACTCTTTAATCAACTAAAAAAATACTTACAATCTTGACAGAGAGTTTTGATATCCCATGATCATGCAATTCGTCTTCAAATAAGGTAAGATCATGATAAAATAATATTTGATCTTTCTGTTTCAACAGATCATAATTGATTGTCTCGTCTGTTGCTTCAACTGCTATGTTGTTGCTCAACGTTCCTTGGTAATCAGTTGAGAACGTCCAATCAAATGATTTCTTCTTCTTTTCAGCATCTGGCCTGCAATTCACATCAGTGATAATAATTAGCATATTTTTTAATTGTCAAGATTTTTTAAAATTACTTGTAAACTAGCGGCCGCCGGCGACTCCGTTCAAACAAACAAACAAACACACAAACAAACTCTTCAGCTTTATATATTAGTATAGATAGACAGTCCAATTATGACTTCTCAAAATTTAGGCATCATTCTATCATAAACAAGTAAAGGCAGGAAAGTTTTCTGTTTTCTCATTAAAACTTACTTTTTGCACATAATAAACACCCAGCCCTACAGCCACATAAGGCTAGAGACATGTTTACTAGTCTTCATTGTTGATTAGACCAGTACCATGAAGTAAAAGCTGTTCCTTCAAATCTGTACATTATCATCACCACCATGGCCCAGCCTATATCCACTTCTGGATATAGGCCTCTCTTATGGGCTTTCCACTTAGCCCGCTACTCAGAAGAGCCTGTAATAACTAGCGGCTCGTCCCAGCTTTACACAGGTTTTCTAAAGATGCTACTCAGTGATAATGTAGCCTTCTAATGTTTTTTTTAATGGGCCAGTTGTTATTGAATTTATACTTTGCATACAAAAACACAAATCTTTTGTTTTATAATATTAGTATAGATAGTAAAGAAGTAGAGACAAACATGAAAATTACTAACCGAGCTTCCAGCCATGCTTCCGAGCAAGACACTTCTATTGCTTTCACAGTGTTTGCAACACGCTTTAGTGCATCCAGTGGGTTGAAGTGAATTATAGCTCCATTTTTATGGCTCAGTGTCAAAATATTTTTAGGGAAAACCATATCTGGAAAATGTGGAATTTCCAGCTCTTTGCAATAACTGAAATGGTAGAAAAGCATAAATTAAAGCTTAAATATAGTGTTGTTGTTTTTCTTAAATGATAAAACTGGCTTATTAGAACCACAAGAGCAAACCGCAATGTATTCATTCTCAAATTAAGATTTTAAATGGTTTCTGCTAAAGGCTTTCTTTCTTTTCACTCGATGTAAACCTTGTTGATTAAGGAACCATGGATTTATTGATTGAAGTTACTTACAATAGGTGAAGGCTGTGTAGTCTTTCATCATTGCAAGTAAACATTACTCTACGAAATAACACGTAAACAAACTTACACACAGAACTGGCAAAATTGATCATCATTTCGTTCACACACAACCTTAGTCGAGCACACACTGGGAAGAATACAGCTCACATCGTAGGATATATGCCACGGTCCAAACTGAATCGACTGAGAATTTGTGGCATACCGGCCAGAATCAACGCGATTATCCTGTAATACAAACGCAAAGTGATTTGAAACTGCACACTAGTTGAATTGGCTTCATGTTTCTTAAATAATAAACAACCTCATCTTGAAGCATTTCTCTGTTATAAAGTTAAAAATTTCCCAAAAATAATAATAAATGTTCTGTTTTATGAAAATATTGAGGATTTACAATAATAAAACCGGCTAGGCAGCAGCCAAAAAAATGCTAACAGAGCGACTTTGACTTTTTTTACGACACGGTTTCATTCATGCGGTCCGAAAAGTGTTATGGGTATGTTCGTTACAATAATCAAAACGTAAGACAAAATTACCTAATTAAATTTAGTGTGTGATATTCCGTGTTTATTAACATAGTCTTCCGTCTCACTAG
Organism: Nomophila noctuella; assembly: GCA_958496325.1. NCBI lineage: Eukaryota > Metazoa > Arthropoda > Insecta > Lepidoptera > Crambidae > Nomophila > Nomophila noctuella. The sequence continues at coordinate 7,901,542 of OY292486.1, read as the reverse complement.
GTGGGAAATAATTGAAATGGTTGACAACCAGACATTATGAAAAAATAGTTTACGAATAAGCATAATTATATACTTATTATTTTAATGTACTTGCGTCATGTCCCACCCGTCCGCAGCTCCCTATTAAACGTATAATTCTAAAATGTACATTTTGGTTTAACAATTTCCATATTTCATATTAAATTCAATGAACATCACAGTCATCTTTTAACAACAACTGAGAGCGACTTTTAATAACTGCGGCATATCTTTAATTCTGCAATAGTTAATGATCAGATTTAATTTAACCTTGTTTATAGAACGCTATTAGCACAAAAAGAAAGTTTCGGCTTTTGCACCTTATTCTCATTTTTACACTTACATTACATTCAATATTTGTATTGTAACACTTCATTTTTATGTTTTTCGGAATTCGGACCACACCAGAGTTGAATGAAATGTTGATGAAATGATTGTTACACAGCGCCATCTATTTCTACTTTATGATAAAACTGACTTTTTAAAAAAAAATTAAACCGACTTCAAAAAAACCGTAAACACAAAAATAAACTAAAAATTAAAAAATAATTCCTGTAGAATCCTCGTTGTTTGGATATTTTACGGCTCACCAACACTACAACACGCGTACGAAGTACAGTCCCGCCCGCTCCGTTCTCCCGCCGGACGGAATGTCATTCTGACACGTGACGTAACCGCGTGAGACAACCAACACTACATAGCCAATACACTACATCCCTTTCTTGATTTAATTTAGTTTTATTAAAACGAATGTACTTACTTCATATAATCATGAGACAGTTTTATCTATGTGGAAAGTTTACTACTAGTTACATTATTTTAATGGCTTATTAATCAAATCAAATCTTAATTTACGCATTAAGAGGTCAACCAATATTTTACACCATTGTGGTGCCTGAAGTGGGATTAAGTTGCAAGATTCCTTTCTTCGTCGTCGATTTAATTTCAATCTTACCACACGCTCCATTCGCCCTGAATAAGTGCCCTATATTCCTTCTACGGACTTGACCAGTTTCATCGTGTCGGACTTGGATAACTCCACTTCATTATTTCCACTGTATGCGTTTCAGGATTGTAGTCCTAGCATAATTTATTCTGTCTATCCATTTTACTTTTTCTGTTCTTAATATAAACTTTATCACCTAGTACCTACTAGATCACTTTCTTCTGCCTTTCTTTTCCTATCTCCATAATCCTTTCCTCTTTCTTTCCTTTCTTTATCCCTGTCCTTGACCGCTGAGTCTTTTGATATCCTTTCCATTGTATCACTCACTACAGGAATTTTATCTCTAAATCTTAAATTATTCTTCCGGTGACAGAATGTGGTGTGCTATTGTACATAGTTAGATAGTCTAGTCTAGTAAACTTTCCTTCCAATCTTTATTTTCAGCTATGCTTATTTTTTAACCGCTTTAATATCGCGATTTTGTCTTTCGACCTCTCCCTTTTGTTGTGGCCAGTATGGGATTGTATTGAAAAAAAGGTGATGTTTCTTTCTGTTAAAAATGTTGAATTCTTCGCTGATCATATCTGCCATATGTCTTCCATTATCCGGTGTTATTAAAGTTGAATTTCCTAAACGACTAAATATTTCTTTGAGATTTGCCACAATTTCGGTAGGGGTGATTTTCCTACAAATCTTAACTTCTTTATATCTGCTGTAAGTCTACTACAGCAACCAGATGGTCACCGCTAGGGAGGGGCCCATCAAATCAATCGCAATGTCAATCCAAGAACCGTCAGGCATTTCTCGTCGTTTCATAGGATTTGAGGCATGTAGTGCAGATACAAGAGTGCATCCTTTACACGCTTTTACAATGTTTTCGGCATCCTTGTTACATTTAAGCCACCAAACTTTTGTTCGAAGTTTTGCCTTCATCGATACAATGCGGAGATTTATAATGAGTCTGCGATATTGGTCTTACCCGATTGTTAAACTACTTTGTAGCTATACGACTGTACTATAACCCATATCTCTATCCTAGCACATGTTTTGAACTTGATTCAAATATAACCTCCGACGGTTTGTGGTCTGTTATAAGTTCGAATCTTCTGCCATAGAGGAAAATGTGAAAATGCTCTACTATCCATACACGGGCTAATGCCTCTATCTCAGTCTGGCAGTAGCGGCGTTTACAATCAGTCCGAGTCTTGTGACCATATTCAATAATCCTGGGGTTGTCTTCAGAATCAGTTTGGACTAGCACTCCACCCAGGCCCACCGGGCTAGCGTCTGCTATGACCATCGTACGATCGTTTACATCGTAGTAACCTAAGGTAGGTATATTTGTCATGATATCCTTCATTCAATGAATTGAAACATCGCTGATTTTCTGGTCGCCGATGATCTGTAATATTTTTTCGATCTCCATTTTTATTTCGAAGAAGTGCTTTCAGAGGTTCGTTATTGTCGCATAATTGGGGATCCATTTGCTGACGAAATTAATCAGGCCTAAGAAGCTTCGTAAATATCCGGCAGTTTTTGGCCCTCTAAATTCTTTTATCGTAGAAACGTACTTTTCCAACGGTCTCACGCCTTCTGCTGACAACTCATGTCCCAAAAACCTCACTTTACTCATCCAGACAGAACATTTGTCTTCTCTTACTAATACATTATTCTCTTTCAGAACTGACATCACTTTCTTTACTCGAGCATCATGCTCCTGCCTGTGTTTCCCGTAAATCAAGATGTGATAATTTACCACTCCTTCACAACCTACAAGCATGTGCTCTAATGTTTTATGAAAGATTTCCTACCTAAATAGGCCTTTATTATTGGTTATGAGGGTGGTTATATGTCTTGAAGCCATTTTATGAAATGCGTCTTTTATGTCCAATTTTTGTGAAAACTTGCATTTTTCATCTTTCGGTATTAATTTGTCCATTGTCGGCAATGGGTGATTTTCTCGTACAGCTTCATAAGATCGACGCATGTCTTCACAAAGATGTATTTCTATTTACCCTCACAAACTTTGAGACAGTGTAATCAATTGAATGTTTCAGATAATTAGGTGTTATCTGCTTTGCACATCAATTTAATGATTGGATTATTTATATCCACAAACTTTGAGACATGGTAATCAATTGAATGGTTCAGATTGAGCTTAACAATCTACTTATCACTTTAATAAGCCTTCAACACCGGCACCACAGGGTATACCCATTTGGAAGAGCTTACGGCTGGTTCTATAATATCCCTTTGTTTAAGCTATTCAATTTTCCCCTCAATTTTAGCTTCTAAAGGTAGCGGGGTCCTTCTAAAAATGTACAAACAGGAGTAGGTAAAGATTAATAACACATAATAATCAAACAACATCTAAAGATGTTGCAATATTATGTTTAATAAATAATTTAAGGTATCAACAATATTTATTTGGACTTATACCTCACCATTATCATTTATAAATATATATTAGATACTTTATAACAATGAAATCAATACCTGTAAGGCTTTAGTGGTGTGGTATTGCCACAGGCCGTGAATGTTACAGTAGGATTTAGTTGTTGATTAAACATTAAACAAACTAACTTTGTTCTTCTTCATTGTTTACCAAGTTGATTCCTGTTTGAGCAACCTGCATGAATGTCGCTTGTAGATTTTGCTCTGTTTTGGAGCAGAGTATGAATCTAGTTTAGATATTGCAACTTCAAACACGTCGACGCCAACACTTGACTCAATATTAGCACCAGAAATGTTCTAAAACACTTCTTGCGAATCTAAACTAGCGAAATGTAGAAGAGAAGCCCTTTTCTTGATGTCTTTATTAATGTTAGACGCTTCCAAGAATATGAGCAATGCTCTTTTCCAGCGTTCCCATCGTATACCCACTGAAGTGGATTCCCCGTAACAATCAAACTTTTCCAATGACAGGAGTGACATCTTTGGGCAACCTGGAGTGATCAATTTAATGATTCAGATATGTTATCCGCTATTTACTCATCAATTTAATGGTCGGATTATCTGCTATTATTCCTGAATTTTTTTAGGTCAATTCAGAATAATCGATTGAATGATTCAGATTGATCCCTCCAATCTACTTATCAATTTAATGATTCAGATTGATGCCTCCAATCTGCTTATCAATTCAATGATTCAGATTGATACCTCCAATCTGCTTAACAATTCAATGATTCAGATTGATTCCTCCAATCTGCTTATCAATTTAATGGTTCAGATTGATGCCTCCAATCTGCTTATCAATTCAATGATTCAGATTGATCCCTCCAATCTGCTTAACAATTCAATGATTCAGATTGATTCCTCCAATCTGCTTATCAATTTAATGATTCAGATTGATCCCTCCAATCTGCTTATCAATTTAATGATTCAGATTGATTCCTCCAATCTGCTTATCAATTTAATGATTCAGATTGATTCCTCCAATCTGCTTATCAATTTAATGATTCAGATTGATCCTTTCAATCTGCTTATCAATTTAATGATCAGATTTTCATCTGCTCTTATATTTATTTTCATTTAATCAACATGTATATAAGTGCGGTATGGGAATCGAACTTGCACCCTCATGCACAAGCGGCCGTTTCGTTTCCAGCGACGTCATTGGATTATAATTGTTAATAATGCAACAAAACTAAAATACAAATACATATTTTTAATTTGAGCATAATCGTTACTTTTCTAATACGAAATAGGTATTTCATGCCCAGCATCTAGCATAATCCAATTAAATAACGTGATTACTGTCGCCAGGTATTTCAAATATCCACACATAACTTTTGTAGTCAACGGCCCAAAGAAGCAAAAAATAGAAATTTAAAGTTAATTTCTTAAACATCTCTGTATGTCTTCATTCCCATTATTTAGTTCGCCCTGTTGTATTCAAATAGATGAAACGTAAATTATTATTTTAATAATCAACGTTTGTCAAAACCGCCTTTGCACAAAGTATCTACTTTGCCTTACTACATTGGCTTTTTATTTTATTTAAATAGCAAAATACTGTTAAAATTAAATGTTGAAATTATTGTTTAACATGTATCGAGACAGTAACTATACTCATAATTTTTATGTTTTATTATTAACCATCAAACCTTATAAGAATCAGTGTTAATAAAAACATAATTAACTGAACCGCTCAGAAGTCCGAGCCGCACTCGAAAAACCGACACAAATTCCCTTCGACCCGGGACGGGAATTGAACCAAGACCACGACCCGGTATCCACACCGTTAGGTCAACAAAGTGAGGCGAATGTTGCAATCGTTTCCTTTTGTAAGCCTCAATGCCAAGTTATTAACCTACGTTAAAGTTTGTAGGTACCAGGGACTACCCGAGCGCTGGAATGTTATTGTTAGAATTTGCGCTCGAACTGCAATCAATTTCTTTGTGCGGTACTTATAGATTTACGCGTTTCTAATGTTTCTTTTTCGTTTTTCCTTGAATACATGACCCTTTAACGTTAAACATTTAGTATATCAACAATCTTATCAGTATACTGAGAAATACATGCAAACATCGTGGTTTTAGGGATCACTGATTTTTCCTTTTTATTTAATTTTTTAGTTAGTTGTATGATGTACCTTTCTCCTCGTCGCCACATGTAGAATCCTCGTTGTTTGGATATTTTACGGCTCACCAACACTACAACACGCGTACGAAGTACAGTCCCGCCCGCTCCGTTCTCCCGCCGGACGGAATGTCATTCTGACACGTGACGTAAGCGCCTGAGACAACCAACACTATACAGCCAATACACTACAATTCCTAATATCTATTACCTCATACTGTAATTTTCCTAAACTATGTTAAAGTAATCTTAAACATATTAACTGAAGTCGGTGCTTCTTCTCTTCTGTTTTTGGGCAGGCACCGACTTCAGTTAGTATGTTTAAGATTACTTTATAGTCCAGGAATTTTAGATTTTATCTGCGGAATAATTCCTAGTGAGCTGATTTTTTGTATACACCTTTATTATGATATTGTAATGATGATGTGAAAAATCGACATTGATATCGTGCCGGCTCAAAAAGTTATAGGGGTCCAAACGTCACGAAAATCAGTTTTTCACAAATATCTCGCGATCTATTGCTCAGAGGTCAATAGTGGTTTTATAAAAGTTGTTCGTCGTAAAATTGTCTACAAAAAAGGTCTCTTGCAATTTTCGGTAGAATTAACCGTTTTTGAAATACAGACTAAAATGCACTCACATATGGTATTGTATACCGTACGCCGCATACCAAGGCATAAACCCTATTGTTTGTTTTTTTCCCTTTTTTGTTTGTGTGTTTTTTGTTAGTATGATGTTCTACATATAGAAATATAAAGGACTTGTAATACTAGTACAGTAAGGAAAATAGGAATATCAACTATAAAAAACTAAGTGGCACTTTTTTTTGTCACTGTATAACTCAAGAACGGGCTCACCGATCCAAACCAAATTTTCAGGGTTTGTACAAACTATTTAATAGATGTTTTATGTGAAGTTTGAACAAAATCGGTCGTTCACTTTATACGTAGCGAAGCACGTACCGGGCCGCTAGTAATGATATAGATATGCTATGTCCAGTGACGTTTGACCCCTATAACTTTTTTAGCCGGCACGATATCAATGTCGATTTTTCACATCTTCATCACAACATCATAATAAAGGCGTATACAAAAATTCAGCCCACTAGGATTTTTTTCGCAGATCGTGGATCAAAATTGCTAAAATTCACATTGCATATCTATATCATTACTAGCGGCCCGGTACGTGCTTCGCTACGTATAAAGTGAACGACCGATTTTGTCCAAACTTCACATAAACCATCTACTAAATAGTCTGTACAAACCCTGAAAATTTGGTTTGGATCGGTGAGCCCGTTCTTGAGTTATAAAGTGACAAAAAAAATTGACACTTAGTTTTTTATAGTTAATATTCCTATTTTCCCGACTGTGCTAGTATTACAAGTCCTTTATATTTCTATATGTAGATCATTATACTAACAAAAAACACATAAACAAAAAAGGGAAAAAAACAAACAATAGGGTTTATGCCGTGGTATGCGCCGTACGGTATACAATACCATATGTGAGTGCGTTCTAGTCTCTATTTCAAAAACGGTTAATTCTACAGAAAAATGCAAGAGACCTTTTTTGTAGACAATTTTACGATGAACAACTTTTATGAAACCGTTATTGACCTCTGAGCAATAGATTGCGAGATATTTGTGAAAAACTGATTTTCGTGACGTTTGGACCCCTATAACTTTTTGAGCCGGCACGATATCAATGTCGATTTTTCACATCATCATTACAATATCATAATAAAGGTGTATACAAAAATTCAGCTCACTAGGAATTATTCCGCAGATCGTGGATCAAAATTGCTAAAATTACTGGACTATTAACATAGTTTAGGAAAATTACAGTATGAGGTAATAGATATTAGGAATTATTTTTTAATTTTTAGTTTATTTTTGTGTTTACGGTTTTTTTGAAGTCGGTTTAATTTTTTTTTTAAAAGTCAGTTTATTTCATTATTTTTAGTTGTGTAAAAGCGTTGTGAACTTAATTATTAATAGGAACTTAGTTGTTGTTAAGAGTGAATGAGAGTGTGGATTAATTTTTTGTTCTCGCGTGTAGGCCCAGCGAGACTTCTCGGCGAAATTTCTCGCCGTGGGTCTGGATGTAATATACACAAGTATCACGTTAGCCCTACATACATTCGATCGACCAATTGCAGTTCTGCCTTCCAACTCCTAACTGTTAAGGAGTACTGTACCTTCATCATCAGCACAGTAGCATCAGATGTTGATTCAAGCATACCTCACAAGCAATATGTAAGCCCTACATACTACTAAATAGTTTCCATCGACCAAATTGCAGTTGTGCCTTCCAACTCCTAACCGTTAAGGAGTACTGTAGCATCATCATCAGGACAGCAGCATCAAATGTTGACACCCTGAAGCATATACCTAAGTAAGACATGATTACGAAACAAAAACACCATACGAGCATACAATTTTCGGTGGTTGCCCTCGATTTCTCCTGGATTCCATCATCAGATCCTGGACTGGTGAAAATGGGACCACCTCAGAACTGAACTCTACACAACAAAACAAAAATTTTTGAAATCCGTCAATAATTGACGAAAATATCGCTGAACATACATAAAAAAAAAAAAAACATACAGACGAATTTAGAACCTCCTCCTTTTTTTAAGTCGGTTAAAAACAATGTACTGCTAAAGTCGGTAATAAGCATGCTCAACCATTTCGGACAGCAGTTCCGAATTAATTTTAAAGATTGTTCAGAGATGGCGCTTTCTTCATTTATCACCTTATTTTAGATTTTCGGAATAGCAAAAATAATATTTTTTTATAATTTTTCGTCGTTCTCAGTCGGTCGGTAATCTTTAAAGAAGTGAATTGAACTGGTCTGGGCTTTTGAGCCTAACATTATGTAGCGAAATGATGGAAGTGAAAACTAGGTTGATATACCTATGTAGGTACCTAGATACTGGAATAACAAAAGGGGAAAAGAAAGTAACTAAATAAATAATTAAAAAGCTTATTTATTTCACTTCATTCAGTTACTTAACACTAATTATAAATCATAATACTGTCTTTATTTAAATTAGTGACACAACACTATCACAGTCAAAATTCTCATGAATTTGTTCTGACAATTTCTCTGATACTCTGCGTGACTCCGGTCACGAGAACGAACGTCCCGAATACTATAAGCATCACGTCCTTGACGAGAATCCATTGGTATTTGCCAAGATCACGCTCCCATCGGAAAATGAGGTCCAATATGGAAGGCGCGATCAGGCCCAGGAAGGAGTAGAAGAAGGCGCCTTCGAGGCCTATCACCTGTTCCAGTCTTGGCAACGTGGCGGCAGCTATCACTGTAGGAGAAACAATATTATATTGGTTATCAATACCGTTTCTGGAAGTTAGATTGCATATCATGCGTTGTTAACTGCGTTCAAATGTCGTGTAAAGTCATTCTGAGCACTTGAAGGTGTGAAGGAATATTGCTTTTTTATTTTCAAAATCAGAGAAATTATAATTATTATTAAATAATTATGTGAGAACTGCCAGTAGGTTAAATGTATGGTAGGTACGTAATAACGCTGTCTTTTGCTATGTTATTTTTTTATGAAAATCAATATTTTCAATACAATACAAGCCAATGCTTGTCATATATTATTATTGTATGAGGTTTTACCCGTAAGAATAGCAAAGACAGCCCTCATGACGGACTGAGCAATGTTGTGGTACTTCGTCGAGACGTGTTCTTTGGTGTTGCGCCATACAATCTCCATCGGCACGTAGAACTGAAGAGTGTAAGTGAAGAAGATGGCCAGGACTATGAAGCACTTCGCCATCAATGCTGGGCTGTAATGCGAGTTTGACCGTTATAGTATTGCTTAGGTAGCGTTGAGTAGGCAAGGTAGAGTCAATCGCGACCAGAGGGATCGGTCGGGTTTTAGTGGGTAGTCTGGCTCTTCCAGGAGTCCCAAATAACCCTCATGCCGCCCCGCGGCAGAGGGAATGCGTCAAAGTATTTCCCGACTCTAAAAATAAAAGGCAGGATATGGTAGTACGTACATACCTATTGACGATTAATAATGAGGTTTGAAACCCATAATAAAGCCATGAATATTCGTATTTTGATTCAAACTATTTGATTTACTGACACTTATTCGCATGTCCAGCGTGGCCTCGCCCAGGATTGGACTGGTTCAGGTGAAAAAAATCGTAGCTGTTTTATTTGATTTTTCACCAATGTACGATACTTAAAAAAGGAAAAAAACATCGCAAATTTAATTGTCTAAGTAATAAGGAGGCTATTTTCATTTATATACTTACATTTCATGCGGATCAGTCGGGAGGTTGAGCGTGATGCTGCCCATAGCATCGTTCCCGTACTTGACATAGCCCAAGAAGCCCATGAGCATGTACAGTAGAACCACCACACTCATGGTGATGTTCAGAACTCCTGGACATCCGAGGAAGTGCTGCGGCTTCGCCATTGTGTTCTCAACCGGTAGGACCACTCCGATGCCTTCCATTGCGAATATAACTGTACTGGAATAAAGGGTTGGTCAGAATTGAGGATGCTGGTGGTTTCTTGCTTAACACAGTTGCAAACAACGCCGAATGTTTAATAAGGTTATTTTGCAGAAAAAGAAAAAAGAAGATTCTAACTGTTTTCACAATTGATTGATCTAGTTTTCCTTCTTATGCCTTGGAATGGAACTTAAGTCCCAATATAAAAGTATGATACAATTTTATCAGAATAACAACTCGTTTAAGATATGTATTTGATTGGTCCTAATACTCGTATTACCAAACAGATAAAACTAACATTGAGTAAATACATAATTATGTTCAGTACATTGATCATTAAAAATACATTAAGAAAACCAGAAAACGAATTTTTCGTTACATTCAATGGCATTGATAGCACTATGAGATTAGCAATAAGAATAAACTTCACACAAGCATCAAAACTAAAATTAACTTTTGAACACAAGTCATGTAGGTATAGCTTACCCGATAAACAACGGCAGTTTCCCTATGTCAACCGACATAGGCTGAGATGCCACATCTGGGAATCCATCGCAGATGTAATACAGGCATATTACGAATGTGAGCACCAATAGGAAGTTGGCAAAACCAGAGAATGGAGCCAGGTACTTAAGATTCTTGATTTGTGTGAACAGCAAGATTGGTACTAGGAACATGAGGCAGTACATCGTCTTGGTGATGCCGTTGTCAGGGTAGAAACGGTCAATGATCTGAAAATGATAGGAGTTGTAAAGTTAATAGTGGTAACACCAGTCCTCGATGGGTGTCTGATAGGTTGTCTGCAAGATAGCTTTAGAAATAAGCGGAGTTGATAAAGCGCCCTAATTATTTAAGAATGGACATTCGACAATTGATAAAAGTACATTCAATCTCCAAATCTAATAAAAACTGCCTAAATTGGAATTTTAAAACAAATATACTTTTTTATCGAAAGAGATTTAAGAGTACCTAGTGTACTTAGGTAATACTCATTAGTGAGGTCTCAATTTCTACTAACAGTTTATTTTCTATCCTGCTAAATATATTTCAGTCACAACAACATTTAACCTGAACTCAAATTGATGGGGTTGACTTGTCAACGGTCCAACATACCTGCACTACAGAGTCAACCAGTAATATGACATACACGGCACAAGCGCCAAGAATGGTGAAAGCCATTGCCCAGTCCACAAATATCCTGGAAAACATAAAATTACACGTCAAATGACTTTAATATTTTTTCATCATGTCATTGTATTTGATTAAGATTTAAATAAATAAATCATCAGCCGGTAATGGCATACTTCTGATGGACTTAAGGCCACTCTAGATGGGGATCAGGTTTATGCATGTAGTCACCACGTTCGGCAAGCAGATTCGTGAAGATATGATTGTGATGGCTTAAACATGGGGTCTTTTGGTTTGCTATCACGTGGAAGCCTCGCTTCTTACGTAATCCACAAGAATAACTATTAAAGGCCGGCACAAAATGGCTCGTAAAGTTTAGCAATATCCTAAGTACATGCATACAAAGCCTTCTGGCTCACAAAGTTCGATGATAATTCGTTGCATAGAGCAAGATTTCGTAATGAAATACAATAAATCGTAAGGTGAAGCAACCACAATAAATCAAGTATTATGAATGATAGGTATTCAACAATACCACTTTACTACCGAAACCAGTTTTATTAAAACTCATCCTTGTGCCATAAACGCGGCAGAAATCCTTGTATAGATTATACTCGTCGTACGATAATCAAGTTATTTACACAATCGTCTGTTTGAGCTGTCTGTATAAAATCTCAAGAGGTTTGAATGAATGAGATTTTTTATTTCTATTGGGACCAGATAACTCAATCTTTTTAACTCAATATGGAGCGTTGTGATAATTTTGCGACATTAAACAATGGTCCCTATTATGAAATATGTGTCCGTCACGCGACCAAGTCGTGTCTCAAAGGCGATTTCAAACCATTTGGCCGTTTGATCGACTGATTAATTATATCAATCTCAAGGAGAAGTGGTCAAGTCCATGGTTGCTTTTTGTATTAATTGGCATTTTTACTCAATTGAAAAAGAGGAGCATTATATTCAGAAGATATAAATAGTAAATACCTTAGGTGTTTTCAAGAATAAGGTTTTGATTTGATTTATCACTTATCTTTATTGCTTCAACATTAGATATACTGCTGTGATTTATATATTTTTCTGATTTTAAAATAATAATTATAATGATAAGAGTTATGTTACCTAGATGCTCTTGATATTTTTCTCAGTGGTCGAGGTCCAGTCGCAAATACAGCTTCCACTGTTTCTGCATATCCTAAGGATGGCACTTTTGATACTCTGGAGACGTCTTGTGATGTTTTCACCTGTAATGAATCAAAAATGTGTTTAAAAACAATGATGAATGGATTTTAACAAAATGCAAGCAATATCTATGATGAAACTAGAAACATTGGCATTATTTCCGTACAAGCGCCATCAGTTAGTCTTGGACTTTGCATAACAAACATTAAACACATTACATGTTCCTGCTTTACTTAAAATACTAAATCAATTTAGGTTACAATTTTAAATATATTCTCAAAGAATAAATATAAGTCCAGAGGATATAGCTACTTATGTATACCTATGCACAATTTACTTTGCTGATATGAAATACAATCATAAATAGAAAAAGAAGGCACTTACCAGTAAAAAGACGCAATGTGTGCAAATGTAGCCAAGTATGATGGTGCCGAATATGCCGACTATCGTGCCAGCATTCTTGAAGGCGGCGGGCATGGCAAGTATCCCGGAGCCAAGGGAAGACTTGAGCAGATTTGCAAACGATCGGACATCCCTGGAAAATAAGTAAATTGAACCTTTAGTTTAGAACTTAATTTAAAAAGAGTAAAAGGCTCTGAGATCTTGGTCTATATAAATCACTACATAGTATAAAACAAAGTCGCTTTTTCTGTCATGTTGTATGTTGTATGTCCCTATGAACGCTTAAATCTTTAAAACTACGCAACGGATTTTGATGCGGTTTTTTTAATAGATAGAGTAACTCATGAGGAAGGTTTTTATGTATAATATCATCCATTAAATAGTGGACAAGTACCACGGGCGAAGCCGGGGCGGGCCGCTAGTTCAGATATAAAGGTATTTAGCACATCTCAAATTGTTTTAGCAAAACTTTCGGGATGATATCGACGGTGGAAAGCGGAAGTAGCGTATCTCAAAAAGTCCAACTTTACACCAGAGCCAAAAAACTATTTCAAAAATTCATATCTCTTAAATTAAGAAAGTTACAAAGCTGCAATTTGACATGTTTTTTCTATTGATAAAAGTTTATTACATGAAGTTGATTAGAATATTCTAGAGTTACTGCTTCATTGATTTTCGACTAGTTACAGCAATTGATGTTTAAATATCGAGCAGCAGAAATGTCGTATCTGTTAGGTAAAATATATGGCTTGTTTAAGTAGACCTTAGTTTCCATGCAGCGGATCTGCTGTATCTCAAAGAAAAGATAAACTCTATAGGGCTTTTTAGCTGTATGAACTTTTAATAAAAAACTTTTTACATTTGAAATGTTTTAAGTACAATAAGAGTCGGAGATGTACTAATAATAAAATACTGTATCTTTCTCTGAAATGTTTTGTTCAAATTTAAAGAATGTGAGGACACCCAAAGATCAATCTGTAACATTTTTATTTTAATCAGTCCGACAAAGTTTTTCATAAATATTGAATGTTGTTCTTATTTCTCTTCTGCTAATACAAAAGAGAGCATCAATACGTTTACAATTTCTATTACTTTTTTGGGCTTTGGGGCTCCGCTTACATCTTGTAAGACCAAGTCAACCACACCTGCCCGTGGTGCACCCCGCTGAAAGATGGACGAGGCTCGGGAATGGCTTTCCTCCCGGGGACGGGGGAGTGGTCAAACGGCAGTCGCCCCCATAAAAGCCAAAACTTGCCAAATCATATAGTAGGAATTTCAAGAAATACGGTTGTGCTTAGGGCGCCGACGGAAAACGGCGCGCAGGAGCTCGCCCAACTTCTACGACAATTGGGCGAGGGCTACCATGCACTGGGCGTGCACAGCTGAACTATCGGGCCCCAAACCCCAAACACATTGGTACAATAACTGGACGAGTAAGGGAGCTAGCCGACGTACTCACGGTTGCTGTAGTGCTGTCTGAGCGGTTTCGGGACAGCATTCTGGAAGTTAATCGTTGCAGCGATCGGCTGATGGTGATTAAGTTGCTAATTAATGAAGTCACGCCCCAATCGATGAGAGCTTATGCGCCGCGGGCCGGCTGTAGCGATGTTGACAGGGTGAGGTGCTGGAACCAACTTGGAGATGTGCTGAGTGGCTTCCCGATTTCACAGGGGATCGTTTTGGGAGGCGATCTGAACGGCCATATGTGTGACAGGTGTGAGGAGTTTGGACGTACTCACGGTGGTTTCGGATAGCGGGCGATAATATTTCCAAGTGCCGCTGTGTAAAAGATCCAAGTGGCAATCTGTTATGCGAGGACCTCGTGGTAAAGGAGATATGGCGCTTGTATTTCCACGAGCTGCCTTATGAGACTGTGAGGCAGCAAAGGAGGTGCAGCCACCGGATCTTCATCCAAATCAAGGACTAGTATATACCACCCATAACGCCTGATGAAGTTCTGAGAGCTCTTCGCCACATGAAGAATCGGTAAGCAGTTGGTTCCACCGATGCCGTCCACATCGAAGCTTGGAAAGCAATGGGTCCTCGTGGTGTGGACATTTTAACCGACCTGTACCATAGACCCTGTTTTTGCCCTAAGGATAATGATGATGATGACATGGAGAAGTACAGAACGAAGAACGTATTCTTCGTTCAGAGGCGTACCTCTACATTTCCTGTTCCTGGACATGCAGAACGCCTTCGACTGTGTTCCTCGCGTGACCATCTGGTGGGCACTGAGGTCAAAGAAGGCTGAGATTCACGGAGATGAAAATTTTGCACTGGATGCGAGTAGTCTTCTTCTTCTTCTTCTTCTTCTTAGCCGCAGATAAACTGCAGGAGTGTCGCCTAAGTTGTTACAGCCATGTTTTACGGAAACCGGCAAACTACGTGTGAATTAAATGCATCGCCATGCAACTTCCGCCAGGTCCCGGAAGACCAAGAAATGCTGGCTTGACGTCGTGCTGAAAATCGTGCGAAGTGGAGGAGGAAGTAAAGGAAAGCGGACCCTGGACTCCAAGGCTATGGAAGCTCGTGGAAAAAGTGACCGAGACATACCCTAGGGTGATGATGATGACATTTTCTCTTCTATTAATAACAATCAGTCTGTCATCGTTTTTTTGCTTCATTAGTTTTTACATTAAATATGTTCGAATCAGTATTTTTTTCAAAGTAATAAAAAAATTATCATGTAACTTTTTCTTCTTTGTTACTTTGGTTAGTTCATAAAATGAATTAACAATTCCGCTTTCTCACTATCGGCTATAACGCTCAAATGCCGAGCGATCAAAATGGCGTAAGCAGGACACGCGACGCAGCGGGTGAGAAACAAGACTCTACTCTTATGACGTTTAAAATGCAGCAACTATTTGATTTGATTCACGTCAGATCGGTCTATTTGCTGTATGTTCGACAACGTAAGATTTTGCGGCGGCAGAAATGATGTATCTCAATCAATATCAATGTTGAACTCAGGAAAAGAGTGCTGTAACTGTTTACCGTACTACCGTACCGTATCAAGTATTGTCGTATCTGTTTTATTTCCAAAAGTTGCGTTTTTTTTACTATTTACAGCAATTGGTCAAGTAAATTGTAAAAAAACTAGAAAAAAATCGTTGACGTATCTCAATTTTTTTTCATCGTAGAAAGACGATTCATACACCAATCGACGCGGGATTTTTTTCTTAATATAATGGCATCAAAAAAATTTTTTGCCAATTTTTGAGATACGCCACTTCCGCTTTCCACCGTCGATATGTAGCTTAACAAGTTCTTGAATCTCATAATAAGACTAAAAGGCTCTGAGATCTTGGTTTATAGGAATTCAGATATAAAAGTATTTACTTATCACAATTGTTCTAGCAATCCTTTCAGGATGATAAGTAGCTTAATAAGTTCTTGAACGATTAACGAGGCGCCATTTACAGTATAAGACACAGGTCCAGATTTTTTAAAAACGGAATAAAATAATAAATGTTTAAAAGTACCTACTGCTTTTGAAATACGAGTAAGTGTGAATAGGACCTGGGACTCAGCAGAAGATGAAACAAATCAGAAGTCATGCAGAATTTGCATTAGTTGAGATCGAATTTCGATAGTCGTAGAATAAAATCAGTAGCTACAAAGTAATAAATGTACAATGTAGCAGAAACATTGTTATTCGATGTCATAAATAATGGTCTTGGATGGTCGCCAGTCGTTCTCTTTAATACTTGTAGATTGACATGAGTTCCTATTAATGACACAATTCTCTTTTTACTCGTTAGTTGTTGAAAAAGAATCGAAAGTTATCAATGACAGAATGTCAAATTTTGATATAGGTGAGATAATTTAGGATCCACCAACTTAATTACTCTTCTAGTACATACATATTTGTATTACCCAATGACCTGCTGATGTAACATAACCTCAGCAATATGCATTTCCAAAAAGTGGTGAATACTGTGGTCAGCCAGAATTAGCTTTTAAATAGGTACCTTTCTTCAATGTAAGTCAATGACAATAATTCATCAAGTAATGCGACGTAATAGTTACAAATAAGAATAGATCGGATTCGTGGCAAATATAGACATTGTTTTACTTTATAGAGCGGTTCTATGTAGATAGGAAGTTATTCTTATCTATTGTAACATTGTATTCTAAAGGTATCAATCACAAGTGCATGGCTTATTGAATGTCCTTACCGCAATGCTATATGCACATACTAATAAAACCTCTATTATTGAACATGATAATTTATTCCTGATGTCTACGATGGAGGTATAGAGCCTATGGTGCCAGACATCACTACAGTTTATTTAGATTATGGGAAGTAGACTTCCAAACTAAGAAAAAATTGGGTACTACATTATTTATAAGATTAGACTTTCGCGTTGCATTATGACACTAGCATTATTTAACGGGACTAAACGCGGTTTTAATTATGTAGTACTAGCGGCCGCCCGCGACTCCGTCCGCGTGGATTTCTTTTTTTCGAAATAAAAAGTAGCCTATGTTCTGTCTCAGGGTCTAAAGATTGTCTGTACGAAATTTCATCAAAATCGGTTGCGAGGTTTAAGCGGGAAAGCGTAACAGACAGACAGACAGACAGACAGACAGACAGACAGACAGACAGACAGACAGACAGACAGAGTTACTTTCGCATTTATAATATTAGTTGGGATATGTATTCGGCTGCGTTACAACAGCCGTGGTCGCAAGCAGTAAGTAGTACACATATACTATACATAAATAATATCGCGTTGAATCCCGTTAAATAATACTGGTACTACATTATTTGACTGTAAATCAAGCAATTACTATAGAACTTGTGATTACCTATATCTTTTATTGCCTCCTAGATGAGGGTGAAGAGTGTAGACGATTCCTAGGACATGCGTAATGCGTTATTTTTAAAACGGAGAGAGTTGTTAATACTTACGAGTTAGGATGTTCCAGTTTTCTGTTCTCGAAAGGGTCGTAAGCTTTTTCCAGTTCATCTTCTTTACATTTAGTGTTGATTGTGTTGATTGATATTGTCGATGGGTATATTCCGTTTTCCGTAATGATGGCTCTATAGAAGAAGAAATACAAATTTTGATTAAAAAAAAAGTAAGTAAGAAAGTTCATAAGTTTCAACTAAATAATGTAATATTACGTATCAGCTAACTGAACCAGCATCGGTAGGGTGACGATTCGCACGTTCGGGCGAATTAATTTCGTGCGAAACAACTACTAAGCCAAGCAAGCCTTAAATATTTGTTAATAATAATACCTACGTGTTGTTAATAAGAAATATGAATCAATTATGTTGGTCTCGATGACTCGTTATATATTCTAATACGGTAGGCTTAACATATAAAATACCTTAATCAAGTCGTAATATTAGTTGTGATTGTTCAAGATTACTATTTAATTTAATTTTACAGCTTGTCATGGCCTAATCTCTTCTATAAAGTTAATTAAACAGTAACACGTAGGATAAGATACTCTTAAAGGTGATAAAACACGTGATACTTAGATGTTATTTGCCTTGAAATATATTCAACTTAGAGTACTTGGTTAATTTTTTAAATAAGCTAGTTTATTCTGCATGTCATTGTTGATATTTCTTAGAAAAAAATTAGTTAGGAAGTAGATAAGTTATAATTTAATTAACTGTCGCTTTTTGGTGACTATCTATATGCTTTTGATTCAGACCGATTTCCACATTCCTAAGCAATGACACGGAAAACTCGATAGTGCTAATTAAGTAATTTATTTAAATCGGCTATCATCAAAACAGTTTACTTTTAATACCTCTCTGCTTATTCTAAATAATTTCTTTGTAACTTTTCATGAGTTTTTACTCCCTTAAAATTTATGTTTCTACATGGTGGGATTATACCTTTTATGATTTTTCTAAGGTGCGAAAAAATAAAAATCAGGCAGATTTTTAGAAGTAACATACTACGCAGGAGGTCGCTTTTTAATCTCACGATTGAGCATCAAAATAGAACATCGCACCACTTTACGCAGCGTTTCTAAATCAGACTAATTCTTCACCTTGGGCGAAAGAGTTCTTAAATATTTAGTGAAATTAATAATTCTATTTTTCATAAAGAATATAAGGCTTTGTTTGAAAAATGCAGGAAAATAGAGCGTTGCACTAACATCGTCATAGATTTTGGCGCCATTTCATATATTGCGGCGCTAAACGCCTACATGTTCTACAAATAGTTAGTGGCAGCTATGCAGAATTGTTTAAAATATAACGTCATTAAATTCATAACATTGAATCAAATTATTTAAATTGTACCTAAGTATCGTAGTTTTTCATGCAAAGTTTCGAATTTAGTCTGTGACCTTTAATTAAGGGGGAAAAACATGAATGCTACAAAGCGAAGAATTTTAATTAAACAACTAAATTCCAACCTTATCGAAAATGATTTAGGTATTTAATCAGTTTCTTGAATTAATTGTCGTAAAGAAAAATACAAACGAAACCAGTGTAAGGAAACTGTTAAAAGTTACTGAAAATTATTATTTTTATAGATAAAGGTCTCAGTTTTTATGAAATTGTACGGTGTTCAGCACTTTATTTTGAACTTGTATATATTTTTTTAAATATATATTTACCTACTTGCACTCGAAATCACTAGAGTTCTTATCAGACTATCGAATAACTATGCAGACTTACGTCGAGCTGAATTCCTTCATGTTGTAACTATTCGCCATTATCACAGTGTTCAATTTTCATTTAAAACTTAATTAAAATCACTCGCGGTAGTCAATGGTTTGTTTACATTAGTATTTTATACCTTTCTGCTCTCGCGACATGTTCCGCCGCTTGCGTAGCAGTCAATGGTCGTCTATGTAGTCACTACCTACTGTGATGAGGTTTATAAATACATAAGTGTGATTCCACACTGACATACAGTTTTGGCATGGACACCCGGTATTCCAGACCACTTTATAAATTCTGAATTATGATTGTTATATTTCAACGCTAGTATGTTATTTACAACTTACCCTTATTTATAACTTTGTTTTGTTGCCAAAATGAGAAATCTTCGCGGTGAAAGATCGAGTTAGATTGTAACCGTTAAAGTCTCGGTTGGGAACCGGTTTATTCGCGGATCTTGTGTTTCTAAAAAGCTGAATAAAAAAATGCTAAGGAATGCTTTTATTATAGCGACGAGTAATTTAATGACATGTTAGTGGTTTTTGACTAATTTCGATCTTGTTTTCGCGATTTCTAATGACGTCATTTTCAGATTAAGATAACATCTTACTAAATATCTGTATTTTCTTTGTGGATTTTGGTAATACTCGTATTAATAATGGGAATGTGCATAGCGACAAAATAGGTATACATATTTAGTTATGTGTAGGTATGCGCGTGTAATTAAAAGATGGAAGACCCTGGATTTCACTCGCTCTGGCTCCCACAAAATACCTATCTCTGACATAGCATTAATGTTTATTAAACGAAACATCTTTACAACATACAGTAAACATGAAGTAAACAAATCTGGCAGCATTCAACTGCATAGAAACTTTTAGCCGTGCTGTTTTAGAATAGTTTTGATTATGATATTTATATGTATTTTATAGGTATATCATGTTAAAAAGGTAATTTGGAGGTACATTCAGTTAGTTAGACCCGCGCTAAGGACATACACATTTTTTTGAATGCAAGATGTTTATTTAAAATCTTTGTTTACGTAATACTTTTCATATTGACATAGTTTTATTCCCCAACTCAACACTTGACAGGCAGGTTTTATATCGACCCCAAAAAAACGCGTTTTCACAATATTACTTAATGCACTGTTTAATAAACAAAAGCTTAGTCAGAGGACATTGCAGTGCTTAAGACATTTTTGATTACGAGTGTGTCTTTAAATTTTCTAATTTAATACGCAATTTTCCTGTTTTTATCGTCTTCATTCTGTCATGAATTAGCATTTAACATAAGCAGAGGGTAATCACCCGTGGGGATACCTGCACAAGTGCCCAGTCAGATAGTTTCTGATTTTTTTTTAAGTTAGAATTAAATTTGTAACTTTGATCCAATATGTCTGGTTCCCCTCTGAGGGTCTGATGGCAGTCGTTTCACTGTATTAACCAGACTCGCCAAATCCTGGAAAATGTTCAAAGCAAACCCAGTACAGAAACGAGATTAACGCTGAAGGATGATTTCCAAATAAAAAATCATTAGGTACGCAAAGTAAATAACAATATTGCTTAGTAGATGACACATTTTACGATGAGATGGCCTTAACTTATAATAAAGGCAAAATAATCCTATTCCGATTATCTTGTACCTGTATTTCCATATGGTATCTCTTGTTTTACCGTTTACGTTCACAATCTAGCTGGGTAACCATAAGAACATTATCTGTCGTCAAACTAAGATTATGTTGCCTCAATGAATACAACTAAGGGTCTCTTGTAGAGAGTAGCATCTGCAAGTACAGTAGGTATATTAAGATAATATTGACCGGTTCAGTATGCATTAAAATTTGAAAGACGCATCGTTCGGATCCATTAATATGGGTTATGGGGATACATTGAGTGGTTGCCAGGCAAAAGTCTTTCTCCCGGATACGAATTAAACTGTCGGGGAATAATGGGTAGAGTTGCCGAAGGAGCAACGGGAATTAAAACGTTTGGATCGACGAAATAGTTCAATCCTAAATCTAACACACTTCAGGAAGCGTCCCTGCACCTATGGTGCTTCAAAAGACAAAAGGGTAGTGGTTCTCATCCCGTCTCTAGCAAAACGTTTTCTACTCATGCATAATGACTCCAATCTGTCGTTTAACTCATCAGTCAAAACATTTCAATATCTGTGTCGCTTTAGCCTTGGAACAGATTTCGGAACAATTTACTACCGCAACTAACATCTGTTGGGAAAATATAAATAACTACTTGTTTGCACGTGTATATAGGTGGATATTTGTAACGGATAGAGACAACCCGGATATTTTTGCTTTAAAACCCGGAATCTTGCACTAGTCTGGAGGACGACGTCCATTGGCATACTGTATGTTAATCAGTGAAGTAAGAAAATGCTTGTTAGGGTTTCTCTCCGCAGAGATCGTGAAAATATGATAAAGAAACAAAGCGAGACACTAAGCATAAGCAATCATTTTGAGGAGGTTTGCCTTTATATCGCTTCTTCAAACCATACACTTCTCTACTTGTGCGGAGGTGTCCTCTCTATGATTTTCTTCTTTGTAGATTTACAGTGAATTTCACTTATTTGCCATAACAGAATTTTGGGACCAGGAACGAAGATAATGTCCATAAGAGTAGGTAGAATTCATTTTTTGAAAGATCGATCGCAATCGATTCTCTGGATAAGAACTTTGAAACATGATATCACAAAGTAAACCTTTAAGCACTAAGGTGTTGTATTAAATCATCAACTATGCATATGAAGTATTTTTTTTGTATGTAAATGTACATGTGTTTAAGGTTATTATTTAGATAAGCTGTCTTTTGCTCTTGTAACTACAAGCTAAGCTTTTCATCAGGCGATGACTGCCCTATGACAGTTGCAATAGTCATGCTTGACTGTGCACTAAATCTTACCGTGCAGTCAACGAGCAGACAATAGCAATATGAAGTATTTGGCACGCAGTATACTGTGGCGTCTTTAAATAGCATTAGAAAATTTACACGTGATTCTGACTTTGGCATCGCGAAGGGTTAAGGGTATTTAAAATTAGAAAGTGGGTAAGTAACCTGCATGAGTTGAGTTTTTTAGTTCATAAGCGAAGTCCAACAGTATTTGTCTGTACAATGGAAAGTATGTTGAAGTAAGGGACGTCTGCGCCAAAGGATAACGGTCCCAAGCAAATCATCAAGATTTGAATTTATACCTGTTTTTTAAGTCAGATCAAAGTACACCATAAAGTAACACACATTTAGAAAAGTTCGTGTTTGGTTTCATCATATGTTAAGGTCGAAACTATTTACATTTTTCTTATATTTCATGACAACTTTTGAACCCAGAAGTTCTTATAAGTACGTTTACTTTTAAACGAAATGCATTATTATGACTTATTTTAAAAAAAAATAGGTCATAATAATGCATCTAATATTATTGCGGCTATGAAGTTCTTGGTTGGGCATTCATCATTGACAGTTGCGATTATTGTTAAAGATCGTTTGCGCCGAGTTAGATACTACCCTTTGCTACAAGAATACTGTTTAATTTTACCTGTGTTTTTAATTTGGTCAATGTATCCAGTTCTATATTGGGATTGACATTTAAATTACTGGATGTGTGCCTGTAACCTGACTCTCCTAAGTGTTGATTTGAAATTACTGTGAGGAATTTGTTTTTGTTATTGTTGTCAATCAACGACATTTGTTGACGATGATGAGTCCACCTGGTAAATATAGAAGCGAATGACGATAATGTCTTTCACATACGAGACTTTCTAAGTTGAGAAACTGATTCTTACTTGACTTATACTTAGATCTTGAATTTGTATTGAATATAAGTTTTCAATTCTCGTTGAGACGAGAAATGCCTCCTGTATACTGAATATATTGAAAGCCTATATGATTAATGGGCCACTTGATTATAATTGTTTTGATATCTTGTTTGTAAAGATAACAATTTGGTACTCGTCAACATCAGATCTACTCAGGTACACGTTTGTGTGATCACCATATCATCTGTAACGAAAAATAAACTCAAAAGGTGTGTGCTTTCAACAGGTTAACATAACTACGCAGTATTTTTTTGGCTATTTGTTGAATGACGATATTTTCTTCCAGGTAATTAGTCACGCCTACTTAGAATAACAATATTTGTGAGTAGGCGAAGGTTTAAATTAGGGTAATTTATTTTGAACTCAGCTGCCAGTACTAACCATTTTGTTTTAAAGAGTTGCGTGTTTAATTTCACCTTGAAGTCATTGATTGTTTAGTTAATAACTTATAGGCAGTTAAAGTAATAATCTACATTCAAATTTACAATAAGTACATTTACTTTTATTATTTAATCTGTGTTCCCTTGAAGATTAGATAAAGGAGCCGAAATTCAATTCTAAGCCTTTATTCCTATACCATTTTTAAACCTATCATTGATGACAAGAAAATTGTAGAAATTGTGCTACTTACCAATAAGTCAGCTGCAGTACAAAATACGGATACTGAGTTCGCGTATCTTATTTTCTATAGAGAAAGTACTAAATTCAGTAAGACGAGAAGCAATACAAAGCGCAACTGACGAAGAGACGAACTTTACTACGAGCATACATACACAAATGCAATTTAAATCCCGGATTGTCAGACATCCACTTATTACATCTTATTGCGTTTACAAAGGCACGTGGATCAGTAACGCAAGTAGACATCGCTACAATGTATTTATACCTACTTATTTCCAATGAGTCAGTAACCCAAAGTGGATCTTGGCCGATATCAAGATTCGTCTTCGTCAATTCTAAATTACGTCAATTTCAGCTCCATCTTTCGTGATAGTAAATTATTTTCATCTCATTACATAGTCTCGGTGCTATGCTTAAGGGTGAAATGCCACCAAAGCGGAGATGTGTCGTTGCAGCCAATAGGATTTTGGCCTTACCACTAGAACATCGCTGTATTCAAATCCTATTGGCTACGGCACAAATCCGCTCTGCTTTACACATCTCTGCTTTGGTGGAGTTTCAGCCTAAACTTAAAATGAACTGCGCATTTGGCGTAGACAATCACGTTGCGTGAATCAGTCGTCAATGAATGAAAGCACGCGCATGATGTTGTAAATAGCTTCCTATTTACCGCAATCGATTTTCATGCTTTTTATGTCAGATAGAGTGGTTAAGGGAACTGACCCTCACGAAATAGGCCCGTTCCTAGTGTTTGAGTCATTGTTTGTAAATTGTATGCCATTTCTAATGTTGGTAATAAAAGTATTTTATTTTTTTCATTATGTGAAAAAAAACATCTTTAATGAGGTTTATGTGTACAATACATGCATAATCCGTGCAAAGCAGGGGTGGGTCGCTTGTTCAAAAAATGATTCACACATTAAAAGATTGGCGCGCCACTAGATCGTTATTCTTCTATTCACAGCATTGTCTGGTCACTTTTATCCACTCATATCAATTGACTTGGCGTCCATCAATTCATTACTTTTTTGTCTTGACATTGGTGACCTATTTTAGCTTCTAAACAATAGTTTCATATTTTATGTTAATAATTAATAATTATAAAACATTTTATAAAATCAATATTTTTTTTTACAATATATTCAGTTTAAATGTTTACTACAAATTAAAATTAATGTACATTAAAAACTACAAAGAATTGTGGATCAATATATGGTACATCAGATACATATTTATCAAAAGTGTAACATCAAATGTCGACAGAATAAGCTTAAAATAACTAAACGACTTACCTATACCTAAAACTTTCGGGTCAATGTCTTTTACAAACTCAGTGTTTATTGAAATAGTTTTCACATTCCGATTTCAGTGACGTATAAAAGTACGAATATAAAGCTTGTATTGACTTCGTACCGTCTCGTCGAATTAATAAAACGGATTCATTTTGGTGATATCGCGTTCTTGGATTTCAGGATAAAAACTCACCAGAAATGCTTTAAATTCCATATTATTGAAATAAATAAACAATATATAAATTTTACTTAAATTGTTATATATTAATTTTAAATTGTTATAATATATAAGTTTTAAAATATGTAAATTATCTATCGCATCTGATATGACTAATTTCACATTTGTCCTATACACTTAAACTCCACTTATGGGCAGATAATTCACATTCGTGTCCCATAGAAAGTTCCAAATGAAGTAAATCACCACACCACTTCTATTCAGTTTTACTATTAAGAATAGTGATGATATCCAAGATAACGACTGTGCAGCCTGATATTAAAGCGCATAGTCCAATCAGCATAATGAGAACGTTCTTCCAAAGGATCCATTTGAATCTGCCCAGGTCTTCCCAGCGGAAGACTGTCTCGATTAACCCAGGAAGGATAAGGCCCAGGATGGAGTAGAAAAGAGCTCCAACGAAGTTGATGATTTGTTCAAGCATTGGTATTGCCATGCCGATTCCGCCTGGAAAATTAAAATAATGATATTAGAAAAATAAAATAAGAGAGCGATGGTGACCTAGTGGTTAGGACCGCGCCTCACACACGTGAGGTCCGTGGCTTGTTCCGTGCCCACTCTCTCGGCACCGGACTCAGGATTTTTGAAAATCTAAGTGTGTTTTTGCCATTAGCTCGGCGGTGGGAGAAAACACCGTGAGGAAACCTGCACATTTGGATAAGTTTCAGACTTTAGTTCAGTTAGGTCTGAATGTGTAACCATGATCCAATTTGTCTGGTTTCCCTCTAAGACTTACGAAGGTCTGATGGCAGTCCCTTTACTGTAATAACCAGACTTGCCAAATCCTGCATCATGGTCAAAGCGGATCCCGCATAGAAACGGGATAAGCGATAAAAAGGCTGATGGTGAATTCTGTTGCGCGTAAAAATTCTGTGTTTCAATTATACACTACGTATTAGTTTCTATCTCAAGACTGTTGCTAGTTGAATGAAAGAACCTAATTAAAACTTTCAACTAGCGACAGTCTTGAGATAACATTAGTATAAATATCATCCATCGCAGATCAAAAATATCTCAGGCCAATGTTGAAATTTCGGAACGTGATGAAAGAGACCGTTTAATTCGGTTTACTATATGTTTATATTTCGCTCGGTTCATCGGTCAGTGTCCTCGGTTCAGTGGTAACGAAACGACAATGAGGTCACGGCTTCAATTCCGGCGGAGACAATATAGTTGCAGACGCTCGTTGAAATCAGATGAAGGACAGATAATGTTAGGTATTATTTATATTTACGAGCACAAGGAGAACATTAAAAGTGACATTCTTTGCGTAGCACACGCTGGGAGTTTAGAAATAAATTATACTTCCCAATGAATCAGAAGGAAATTGAGGAAAGTGCTTCGTAACACTTCGTATTATTTTTGTGTATGTTCCAAACTTAAATACAGAAAACACCAGGCGATCGAAGTTCGGCAGCAACGCATTTTCTTTACAATTAATGCAACGTATTTTTGGCATGGTTTGTCATCAACTCATCATCCATTTAAAATACATGGCAGACGGATAATTCCTCTTAATATTTAATAGGTATTAAATTCTATAAAACATTAATGTACTTGTTACTTAACATTTAATGTTCATTGTCTAATATGATTTAAAGTTATTTATTGTTTATTCTTATGTCAATTTCCATTCAATACATCAATAAAATTATCTAATACTAAAATAAGTTTTCAATTTAAATAATGTGGTTTTCGGGGAATTACACAATGAATTTAAATCACGTAAATCGCTAGTTGTAAAACAAATCCATTACACTAATATTATACCTTAGGTAGCTTTGTTTCGATGTTTGCCCGTCAATGACGCTGAAACTACTGAACAGATTTTGAAGAAATTTGATATACCTACAGGCAGTGTATGGGCTGAATTACAAAGGGAGTAAAAGTTAGTTAATTATGAAGATACAATTTCGTTGTTTCCTGCCCTAATACAGCTACTAGGCGGGGTTGGCGTAACATGTTCTCTTCTTCCACTCACTCCTATCAGCCGTCAACTCTTCATTTACTCCTTTCACGTCCATATCATACTTCATGCAATCCATCCATCTCTTTCTTGGTCTTCCGCTGTTCTGTTGTTGACTAAATTGCAAAAGTAAAGTAAAGTATCAGCCTATTAATGTCCCACTGCAGGGCAAAGGCCTCCATCATTTGAAATCATGTTTTCGTTACAAAGATGGGTTTGTGATCACCAACCCGCATTTGGCAAGCGTGGTGATTAAGCCAAAACCTTTGACTAAATTGTAGTTATAAAATTTTCTTACCGCACACAAATACGATGGTACTACGAGCCACAATCTGCGTGACGTTGTGGTACTTCTCTTTGATGTAAGGCTTGGTGTATCGAGTGAATATATCTGTCACCACGAAGAAGTGCAGAGGGTATGTGAATAAGATGGACAGGGAGATGAAGCACTTAGCGCATATAGCAGGCCTGCAAAGGAATTAAACAAATTAATAAGATCACTTATTAACATTCCATGTTGTTCTAATCGATGTTCGGCTGTGACCTTCGCATACCAATTATGATGATCAATAGTTGGACCTTCTTTATTTAATTTTATATTGTTGGGCAATAGTGATTTCCCAGCTCAGAGTCATACTTGATTTTTTCTTTCTTTCTAAGTTCGGTGGCAATGCTATCTAATATCTTGACCATAATATTATGTACCTATGTAGATCAGGCACAGGTGACAGTCCAGTTCAGTCTACAGAAAGTTACTAAGATTTTCAAACAAAACCATTAAGATATATGATTGGGCCCGAAAATTGAACGCATCAATGTTTTGTTCAGTAAGGGGAAATCTGTGAACCGTGTTGTTATACTTTTATATGTAAACTATTATAAATCAGCATATATTTATTGATCAGTGGCCCGCACGTGATGATAAGTATTGTAGCCGATTTCAATCTACTCGGCGCATACCGATAGACGCTAAAGTATTATGACACATTACTGGGGTATTCGATAAGTTTTTTCTTTGTCGTGATGAGCGATTAAAAATAAGTTATTTAATTCTGAAATATCTGTACTAATGTAATAAAGCTAAAGAGTTTGATTGTTTGTTTGTTTGAACGCGCTAATCTCCGGAACATCTGGTTTGAATTGAAACATTATTTTTGCGTTTGATAGTCCATTAGTCGAGGAAGGCTTTAAGCAATAGTATAAGACTATGTCTGCAAAAACCGAATTCCACGCGAACGGAGACGCAGGCGGGCGGCTAGTTTTCCATGTAAATCAATGAAAGTTCAATCTTGTACTACTAACCAATCATCAAGAGGCAGGTTTAATGTGATAGTTCCTTTCAAGTCATGTCCGTATTTGAAGTAACCGAACAGGCCCAGACTGCCGTAGAGGGCCGCAATAAAAGCCATGGCGATGCCAAGTACTCCGGGGCAGCCAAGGAAATGCTGCGGCTTCTGCATTGCGTTCTCCACTGGCATGACCACGCCGATTCCTTCCATTGCAAATATTACGGTCCTGGAAGAAATTATAAAACGTGGCTATTAGTCAAAATCATAAGCCTTATGAAAATATAATGATTTTATGACTCCCACACTAGGCTAAGCCGGTCTTGTCTGTCGTGGCAGTTTGAATACAATCCGGGTTAGATTTTAGTGGCACTCGTTTTCTTGATGTATGAGGTTGGACCATTTAAAGGTAATAGACAGACTGTCTGTACTGACTGTTTGTGGTTTTAGTTTGTTCGTATTCATTCACCAATTTTCCTTTCCAAAAGAATTGGAATTTGCAAATTTGGAGTTAGTTAATTTCTCCTTTTATGCTGATAGCGAAAGGATGGATACGCTATAAAGAAGATGTATTATTATATTTTCGGAAAATATGATGGTGACTGTGAACATTTAAAATGTTATTTGCTATTGTGTTTAAGCAATAATATTCAAGAAACAGTTTAATAAAGTGCTAGTAGTTAAACTTACGATAAAAACGCTGGAAATCTGGCAGGGTCACCAACTGCGATTTTGTCTGAAAAGCTTATTTCTCCACCGAATATGTAGTACAGGCATATCACAAATGTGGCTATAAGTAGCACGTTGGCAAGCAGTGAGAACGGCGCCAGATACTTCAAGTGCCTGATCTGACACATCAGGCAAATTGGCACCATGAAGATTAGACAGTAGTATTGAACAGGCAGTATAACGACGGGGAAGTATGAATCGAATATCTGAAAAACAAACATTCATCAATTTAATTAAGTAACTTTTGAGAAAGTATAACACACGTATGAATAAAGATTTCGGGAAACTACTCAGCTATAAATAACCAAGGGTTGTCAATTCAGGATCATACTCGTAGTTGAAGCGGACTCAGGGCTCCGAGCAATTCCTAAGGATGCAACCGGGAAAATCGCTCAGATGATGATGACTTTTGTGAACGTATATTACACGTATTAGTAAAGAATTTGGGGAAACTATTCAGCTACCTACTCGTACAATGAAAATGGTGGGTTTCTTCTTGAACACGGTAATCTGCCTCAGATGACCCATAATATTATCATGTTTACGTTTCGAAGAAAAACAATGCAATTCAAGGCGATATCTTTGCTACTTTAGTTGACAATGTTGTTTACTACTTAAGAAGTAAACTTCTAAGATCCAATGAAAATACTAAGACCGGTAATAAAACTTGTTTAAGTTCTTCACGTGTAAAGGAATCCGGCGGATTAAAATGTTTATTGTTTATCGCTTATTATTGATTAGTTGCGGCCTTTTGATTTATTTCAAGAGCGATATCGATTGAAGTGGTGTTTGCTACTTGCCTGTTTTACAGAATCCGCTATGAGTACCGTGAATATACAGCAGACCCCAATGTATGTGAAGCATAGAGAAAACTCCGCAAACACTCTGAAAACAATTGACATTTTGTAAATTCAAGTACTTAATTGATGCGTTAGAAAAATACATTGATTACCTACTGTAAACTATTTTTTTTTATGCCACAAAACTTAAATTTATCTTAGGTATAGGTAAACAACATTTAATACTTATGCTGTAACGCTATAATTATCATCTTAAATACTTGCTATGCCTACTTATGTCGAATTACGAGTATTAATAATGAACCGCCTTGAAATGTAGAAAACAACATTGTTTTGAAAAGGCTATATCGTTAAGCCTGACAGGTGAAATCTGTGACCAATTTGTACCCTAAATGAGCATTCAGAGTAAATTAGGCAAAGTAGTGTTATACTACTACTAATATATACTTCCTCGACTAATGGATTAACCTAAGCAAAAATAAATTAATTAGTAGGATGTAAATGTAAAATGTATTTACTTAGCAGTAGTAGCGAAACGTCTGACAGACTTAGGTCCATTCGCAAAAGCGGCTTCGCAGGTCTCTGCATAGCCTAGTAATGGTTTCTTCTCCAATTCGCAGCATGATCGCGATGTAGCCACCTGAAGAATGAAAGACAAATAACATAGGTAATAAGATACTTACAAAGAACAAAAATTCATACTAGGACGTTATACCGAGTGCCATGACAATATGTATGCTAAAGAGGTAAAAAACGAACCCAACGCCTCTTGCTATCCGGGCAAGCGATCTGACCATTAATCTACGGAGACCGTCAGTGGGCCTGACGAATTTCTCCTTGTTTTTTGCTTAACGCTCCATGTTGCCAACATCAGACGAATTGTTCATGCTTACGATTTGAAAAAATAGGTAAAGGTAAAATAATACTTAGCAATAATACTAAGCATGTTAAAAAAAATATTTGGATTTGGATTCATTTAAATGGACGACTGATCACTGGGTGGTATAATTTACAGGTATACTACTTATATCGTTTTCCTTATATCGTACGTTACATTTTTTGTTTTCTTTCCCTCTTTTGAACACCTAAAGATAAATTCCAAATGAATGAGTAATCAAAAAACACTTATCAGGTTGGTTGGATTCGAATCGTAAACTAAGAATTTCCTCAATCGGGTTGTGTTCTTTTTTATTTACGACTAGCGGCTGCCTGCGACTGCGTCTGCGTGGATTTCGGTCTCCTCACAGAGGAATAGCTTAAAGCCTTTCTCGACTATGAGCTATCCAATAAAAAACAATGTTTTCAATTCGATCTAGTATTTCCTCAGATTAGTGCTTTTAAACAAACATATACAAACAAACAGAATCATCATCTTTCTAATATACCTAACAATAGATCAAAATTTAATTTTAATGTAGCAATTAAGTTATTTAGAATTGAAATATAATTAAAACATACTATGCCAAGTAAAATGATATTAAATACGAAATTATGCTAAACAACCTAACAGACTCTGATACTTTATTAGTAACTAGCGGCCGCCAGCGACTCCGTCCGCGTGCGTTACGGTTTCCGCACACAGTGTTACTATAGATAGCCTAAAGCCTACCTCGACAAATGGTAAGTGGACCATCCAACACAAAAATTTTGTCGATTCGAACCAGTAGTTCCTGAGCTTAGCGTGTTCAAACAAATTTGGCTCCTGATTTACACGTGTTATTGTGAGTCAACTATTAGAGATAGACATTTACTGTTGGGGGATATTTTTTAGGCACTTTTACGTTGAATATTTCCGTCATACATGATTTCTATGTGACTTTAACCATTAAGGCTGCACACGCGACTGAAGCTTAAGAAATGGAGTAAATTCTCCCGTTTTCCCCACATTTCCCTTCACTACGCTGCTCCTGTTGATTGTAGCGTGATGAAAAGTATCCTATAATATGCCCAGGAGTATGAACAATAATTGTACCAAGTTTCGTCAAAATCCGTCCAGTAGTTTTTGTTTCTATAAGGAACATACAGACAGACAGACAGACAGACAGACAGACAGACAAAAATTTTACTGATTGCATTTTTGGCATCAGTATCGATCACTAATCACCCCCTGATAGTTATTTTGAAAATATATTTAATGTACAGAATTGACCTCTCTACAGATTTATTATAAGTATAGATAATGATGGTACACTCACGAGGAATAATATGTATACAACTCGACTCTTTATGAAACCAGTAAAGTTCATATTGCAATGTGTTTGTACACATGTTTCTCATGATGTGCTCATGACTGTACAATTGTACATGGTTCATTCGACATGTGTAGGTACAGTTTAAGAAGAACAGTAAATCCAGTTGGGTAGGTATATTTAATTGACTCTGCCAGAATCTGTGGAAATCTATCTCAGAACGTTCGAATCATAGTTGCAGGATCTAATTACAATAAGGAACTATCAAAGAAAGCAATCTATACTAATCTATTCTAAAGTAATAAAGCAGAAGAGTTTTTTTTAGTTAGTTTGTTGGTATGTTTGTTTGTTTGTTTGAAAGCGCGAAAGGAAGAACCGGTTTAATTGAAAAAAAATTGCCTTGGATAGTCCATTAGTCGAGGACGATTTTAAGATATAGTACCTTCAACACTTTGTGTGTAAACACCGAAGTCCAAGAGGACAAAGGCGCGGGCGGCGCTAGTTATTAAATTAAACGGAGTACTCACGAATATTTGGACGCAGTGGGTACATATGAAGGCAATGATGATAGTGCCAACTATGCCAACAGCCCAACCAGAGTTGGCAAAGGCCAGAGGCACCGCGAGTAGGCCAGACCCTAATGAAGATTTTAATAGATTTGCTAGTGATCTGATGTCTCTGTAAATATAAAAGAATGTCAATTAATAAATATATTTAATTATTTCATGTGCTGCAAATATTTCGTAAACATGCAGATAATGAAAAAATACTTTAGGACTGTGGTGACGGTTTTTTACATAGTTTAACTTAAATTATGCACTCACATAATTTACATTCAATTTGTTACCTTTTAAAACAGTTGAAGTAATTGTATCGCTGATAAATTGAGAATGGCTAAAGGGAATCAAAACCCTATTAAGTGTTTTAATGTTAAGTCTTTCAGCATGCAATGATCGTCGATGTAGTTATATACCTACCATATTTTTTGTATACCATTTACTTAGGGCTGTCTTTCATTATTAGCGGTCCTGGATCGGGTGACCATTGTGCACAGTGGGAAAGACGGGACTGCATATACATACATATAGTAAAACGCCGATTATTCGAAGGTCCAATTTATCGAATCGATCTCAAGCATATTATATAAAAAATAAACCAAGTATGCACCTGTTATATCTTTGTTATTTATAAAGGTACTTTGTATTTTGAGGTTGCTACTTTGATCGAGCTATGTATTTAAGAAACCAAAAGTTATTGTATAATTTTAGCCATTGTTTTTTTAGGGTTCCGTAGCCAAATGGCAAAAATGGAACCCTTATAGTTTCGTCATGTCTGTCTGTCTGTCTGTCTGTCTGTCTGTCTGTCTGTCTGTCTGTCTGTCCTGGTTCGTTCTCCGCCGTTTCTGAACCGATTGCCACGAAAATTGGTGGAGAGATGTATAGTGATAATTCAAGAATTGGTTTTTAAAATTATCGAAAAATAATCATTTTTTACCCCCCCTCCCATACAGCGAAAAGTTAATTCTAAAAAAAAAATTCGACTTAACCCATCGTGTAGGGTATCGTTAAACAGGTATTTTTAAATACAATAAAACTCGCCTTAAAACCATGTGGATCAAACACCCCAGTCTCGAGATATATTAATACAAAGTTAAAATTAGAGCGTCCCCCCCCCCCTTAACTTTTGAAATACTATTACAATAATTCTGAAAAAAATGTCCTGTATACCTCCAAGTAAGTACTTTCAACGAAAACTATAACGAACTCTGTATCATACATAGTTATTTTTATACAACTCGACCAACTTATGACGTGCAGTTGCCCTTACTAAATGGTGTCTTAAGCGGTCGGGCCATCTTTTAGCTACGGAACCCTTTCATTGGCGTGTCCGACACGCTCTTGGCCGGTTTTTATTGAATAAACAATAAACATAGCCTATGTGTGGCAGTTCGGTCTTCGTTATTCACCAGTCTATGTCTGATAATCAGAATTTTCGATTTTCGAATCGATCCCAGACCCAATCAATTCAGAATCAGCGTTCTACAGTGATCTAAAAAAATATAAAAACATGGTTCAACTTACGAATTTGGTTTTTCTACATTTCGATGTTCAAACGGGTTGTATTTTTCAGATTTGCCCTTTTCGTCCGTCATCTTGGCATACCTACACTAAAAGTCCATTCACAGATAAACAATGTATTTGTTTTGATAAATTGCGACTGTACAGTTAAACGTCTTAAGTTTTTGCGAACAACGAACGTACTAAACACTTTACGAATTCCTTGATTCAGTTTTCAATGAGACGCACAGTTATTTAGAATTTTCTCACTTAAGAAAAACTCATGCGGGGAGAATTAATTTTTACAACACCATATAAATTTAATTTACTTGTACTGTCAATATAAAACACTGCAACACTATCACTAAACCTCTCTTGATCCTAACACTCAAGGAATTGTTGTAAGAACAATTGTTTTATGATTATAATCCTTTTATCTACGGCTGACATAAATAGGTTTCAAGTTTTGATACGTTACAGCTTCATAGTTCTTACGATTAAGTGGATTGTGCAAATTTCAATTCACTAAGGATTTTGCAATTGTTACGTCTATATCAAAAATATCACTCTTAAAAAATACTTGTACTACAGACTCTTTACATGATTCTCCTGATACTTCGTTTCACTTCAACGTGTAATAGTTATCTAAACTCTTGTCACATGTATCAACATTATATTATTCTATTCGTAATTTTTTCCATTCTGTAAGCGTGAGCAGTCAAATAAATTGTAACAAAAATATACAAACACATTTGTGTTGTAAGTTATAACGTTTTTAACGAATGGTAGGAATGATTTACGTACCTATTTGTGGAAGTATTGCACAACCACAACTAACGTACTAATTCTAGTTATTACCTACATCAATCTTTTTACTAATAACTGATACCTACGCGTCAAGTAGTGTCTATACTATAGTATAATACATATTTGAATATATCATATTTATTACTTTGATTTTATTTTATTTTATTTAATAAAGAGGGGTAGAGATTAGTGGAACTTCCATTCGAATAAGCCGCTCGTCAGGGGAAGTACTTGTACCTTACAGAAGACCACAGTGAAAAAGTGCTTCGTTACTGTTGTGCTACGATTCTGCTGGTGAGTATGGTCACCAGAGCTCAGTAGGGGAGGGTTGGGGTCGTAAAGACAGGCAACGTATCTGCGACCCTAGTGCAGTTGTTGATGACCATGGGCAACGGTGACTTACGATCAGGTGACCCTCTAGATCGTTTGCCGACCAATAACAAAAAAAATATTTTCCTATCTAATCTAGGTTTTATGTATTGTATTTATCCCATAAACTGTGATTTATTTATAGGTACCTACCTAATTTAAGACGGAGTTATGACAAATGTAAACTGATGTTCTTACTCATAATTCCACGAACGTTTCGATTGCAAAAAAGCATTTACCTGTAAACATAACTCATAAAATACTACTTTAAGGAACATATTCCTTTTCATACATTAGAATGAACACTATCATATAAGTATAAAAATGTGTACTCTATATTATGAAATATTATTATCTTTCACGTGTTTGCAATAAACCTGCAATCACTTTCACGGATTCCGTTAGTTAAAAAGTACCTAGTTATATGTAAGTACAGTCAGTACTGCTAACGTTAGATTGTTGTCTAAAAAGAAAAGAAACTAAAAAGATCTAAAAAGCCATGTTGTTTAATTTTTAATGTTCAGGTAAGGTCATAATTGGACAAGTTCAAATAATGCAGGCTCAATTCCCGCTGGAACTGACTGACCAATTTACCCAATTTAAAAAAAAGGTAACCCTATGGTTCTTGTCCTTAGGGATTTGAGCCCATTGATGGACACGAATCAAACTTCTTAAATTAATGAAAAGTAATTTCACCCGTACTTGTCAGTTTTGTATCGTATTGTCAAAACGGTCATGAATCTTAAAGATAACATGTAGGTATGCCAAGTTAAAGATGTCATTAAAAAATCTGTAACAAAGACTGGATTCTTTGTGAAGGTAGGTATCCTTTTCATATTTGCATATGTCTTCGAGATGGAAATTTTACGACAACGCTAATCTTGTGTAGTCTTTGAATGTACATTATAAACAATATGTCTTATCTGCACAAAATAAAAGTGTACAATTTCTTATGTCGTACTTTGTTAAGGTTAACTTTGTAATTAATCCTCATATAGGGGATTGAAAATCTCGGTCAATGTTATAAATAAAAAAATTGGCCAAGTGCGAGTCGGACTCCCGCACTGAGGGTTCCGTACAAACTCTATTTTTGACGTATTAAAAAAACTACTGAATAGATTTCGTTCGAACCAATTTTTGTTGGTAGTTTTTATGCTAATGTACATTATATATTTATTTCAGATTTATCATCCTCTTACTTTAGAAGTTAGAGGGGGGGGGACACACTTTTTTTCACTTTGGAAGGCTCTGCCACGCAAAGTATTCACTTTAGAAAAAAGTGATGTTATAAACCTTAATATAATTTTTAAAGACCTATCCATAGATACCCCACACGTATATGTTCAATGAAAAAAAATATTTTCAGTTTCAGTTCTAACTATGGGGACCCCCCATTTTTTTTAATTTTTTTTCTATTTTCGTGTGAAAACCTTGTTGCGGTTCACAGAATACATCTACTTACCAAGTTTCATTAGTATGGTGCTTATAGTTTCGGAAAAAAGTGGCTGTGACAGACTGGCGGACAGACAGACAGACAGACAGACATGACGAATCTATAAGGGTTCCGTTTTTTTTGCCATTTTGGCTACGGAACCCTAAAAAGACTAGAAAATAAAATACTGACACGGCTCACTAACTACAAATCAGTTTCGAATTTCCCTAATGGCAAAAAATTGTGTCATCGGCAGGAATTTGTGTTTATCTAAGATTACATTATGGAATGGTTTTCTATTTCATTTAAGCCTAGCGCCTGTCCCGTTTGCGTCCTCGACTATTGCCTAAGAGCGCAGGGTACGCTGCGACAATGATATTGATTTGATTTAAGTATATTTGAATCTGTTCCTTAGTAAACGCATAAAGCCTAGTTTTGGACTAGGCATGTGTAAGACCCATATTATTTTGACATAAACCGATAGAAGGAATTCGTGTTCTGTTCTGTTTGTATTTAAGTGTGAAAATATAACAAACACTTTGTCTTTTTAGCGTGAAATGTACAAAATTTGGAATATCTTTCGTGAGACTAACACACGTGGCAGGAATCAAAAGCT
This sequence comes from Nomophila noctuella, assembly GCA_958496325.1. NCBI lineage: Eukaryota > Metazoa > Arthropoda > Insecta > Lepidoptera > Crambidae > Nomophila > Nomophila noctuella. The sequence goes on along the minus strand of OY292486.1, from coordinate 7,863,922 downwards.
CAGGTATATAATGTATATTATTGCACCCCTAAAGTAAAATGTAAATGTAAAAAAAATATGTAAAAACACGTATCTGAATAATGGCGAAGTCTGACAGAAGAGAAGTAATCTTCGTCCTAGCATTTATCCCGTTTCTATATGGGGTCCGCTTTGACCATGATCCAGGATTTGGCAACAGTGAAGCTACTGCCATCAGACCTTCGTAACCCATAGAGGGGAACCAGACAGATTGGATCATAGTTACACATACAGATATAACTGAACTAAAGTCAGAAATCACTGAATGTGCAGGTTTCCTCACGGTGTTCTCCTTTACCGCTGAGCTAATGGCACAAATCCACACATAGATCCGAATCCGGGCCCACACCTCTGGAGTTTTCGGAAATCCAGAGGTGTGGGCCCGGGTTCGAACCGCGGACCTCACGTATCTGAGGCGCCGTCCGTACCGTAACCACTAGGCCATCATCGCTCTACAGAAGAGAACTAATATTGAAATTAAGGCATACTGAATCGAGCATGCTCTAAATGAACATATAAATAAAATATGCACATAAATTGAAAATGTATTTTATTCTAAAAAATAAATATTATTTGTAAATCAACTATAACGATTTAACAAAAAAAAAACATAATTGTACTCATTTACAATTTTCTACAGAAACTTAATTACAATATTTACTATCAAAATCACAATTAATCATAATAAACAACAAACTCGCAAGTGCAGTTACTACTCAAACTAATAACAATGTATATTATCTACATTACTTATAAATCTAAAAACTAATTAAGCCATTAAATAATGATGTTAACGACTAAGCGTATTATTTATTAATTAAAGATTGATTTTCTAATGGTAAGTTGTACAATGCACAATGTATATTCAAGTTTTTCTTTTAAGACTCTAAACTTTCGCGGTGCATTACTATTAACTAATATTTGAACGGGACAAAACCTCAAAGGTATTATAAGTACTCTCGTACTATAATATCGCGTTTAGTCCCGTTCAAATATTAGTTAAAAGTTTTTCTTTTCTTTTTTATTCACAATATTTTATTAATTATTTTACTTCGTAAAATGCATTATATCTTTAGTTATTTTGTTATGTGCCCTTGATGGGAATTTAACGTGTAATGAATAAATTAAATACAGCTAATTAGTTGTTTCTTATCTTGATGGTAGAATATTATACCGTATTGGTGACTACTGACTAGACTGATAAAAAAATAGAAAACATGGAAAAAAAAGGAAGATTTAACAGTTACATAGAGAGGTAAATACAAATTTAAAAAATATAAGATTGGTAAACTAGTAAAAACCATCACCCACTAAAAGTTGTAGAAGATATTTTTTAAACTTTTAGAACCAAGAATGGTTCGATAACATTTCATCAAGATAATGAAAGGGCTTTGATGATGAATTAGCACTGTAACTGAGACTTAGATGATTAAATATTTATTTGATTTAAATGCATTTAAATTGTTGTGCCCGAACCAGTACAGGCAAACGAATAATATGGAATGAACGAGGGCAATAATTTTAATATTACTTAATAAATACTTAAACTACCTCTTGTATAAATTGCGAAAATGATTTAGAAATTAATCTTTAGATATTGTGCAATGTGGGCCTTAAATCACATAACTCACACATGAAATCATTCCTTATCAGTTTGGACCAGGCAAATTCTTACAAAAACATATTTTGTCACCCTGAAGGTTTTTGTTCATTTTGTTTTCGTGCTTACAATTCCACCTTAAATTGTTTTCCCATTCACAATTCTGACTATATCTAGAATGGTCACTGTACAACCAGATATCATGCATAATAGACCGAACAATATGATGAAGATGTTCTTCCAGAGGATCCATTTGCACTTGCCAAGGTTCTCCCAGCGGAACACTGTCTCGATGACTGCGGGGATGATGAGTCCGAGAGTGGAGTAGAAGAATGCTCCAACAATGTTGATGATTTGCTCCAGTAATGGCAAGGCGGTTCCTAGGCCAACTGAAAAGAAATAATATTATTTTTTGGATTCTGGACTCTTGATTGTCTTGTGCAAATCTTAGCTTTACCGAAGACCTCAATATTATGTTATCTTTCTGTAAGAGAAATGATATGTCATAAAGTGTAGTTGTTGCTTTGATACTATAAGAAGGTTGGTATATAGAATAGACTTAGAATATAAACTAAATTTGCTCATTGGATAAGGTGTTTGGGTACAAATTTTGCACCCATTTTCCCAATTTGATATTCAAATCTGCAACAAAGAACTTACCGCAGAAACAAACTCCAATAATTCTAGCCACTATTTGTGTAATGCGTTTATATTGTTGTTTGATATGTGGATCAGTATACGTTGTGAAGACATCTATGACAACGAAGAACTGTAGGGGAAACGTAAGGAATATTGATAGTATGATGAATACTTTTCCGCATATCGCCGGCCTGTAAAAAAAACATTTTTTTAAGTAGGTAATATTTTTTGGTTTAATTGACTTATACAAAATACGTGATAATATTTATAACATAAAAATGAATTATTTGTTCTGTGTATATCAGTGCAAACTGGCTAAGCTAGAATGTTGTCTTTCTATTAAGGCTTAACGGGAAGAAAGAACCTTTTAATTCCTCTGAATGCTATTCGTTTAAACCAAGTTTAAGTGTGTGTTCAATTGGATGCAATTTAATGTCACGAATACACATATTGTGCACGAACATCTCTTTTAGTAGGTAGGGTAGGTAGTGTTTAGGTATTGTGTATTTTCCTATGTAATATGCCATCTTTTATATCCGCCGATATTCCACGGTTTCACAAAATAGGTAAACCAACATATTTCAAAATAAGCTATACTTAGTTTAACTAATTCAAGCAATAATAAATACAAACCAGTCGTCAATAGGCAAGTTCAAAGTGATGGACCCTTTGAGTACATCGCCGTATCTGAAGTATCCGAATAATCCAAGAGTGCTATACAGGAACACGATAGCTGACATAGCCACCACAAGGACGCTGGGACATCCGAGGAAGTTCTGTGGTTTCTTCATCACGTTTTCTATGGGCATAACCACGCCAACGCCTTCCATTGCAAATATAACAGTCCTGAAACCAATGAAATAATACTTTTAAAATGATTCAAGAATCAATTCATCCAAGGATCAAAAAACAATATATTTTTTTTCCAAACGGACCATTATTAGCTCAAAGGAACAAAAAGCGATTTCGACCAGAGTTCGGACAACTTTTGTTTCAAGAAAAGGTAATCGTAGTAAATGATATATTTAAGACGTGTCTACCAAATTGACTAGTCAATAATAATAATACTTACGAAAGAAAAGCTGGCCACCGGGCCACACTCCCCGCAACTTTTTTATCAGATATGTCAAGGCTTTGTCCAAATATGTAGTACAGGCATACTAGATATGTAGCAAACAGTAGAATATTTGCAAGCAAGGAGAAAACTGCCAGCCATTTCAAGTACTTTATCTGACAAAGTATGCAGAAAGGTATCAGCAACATAGCACAGTAATATTCTACTGGCATTATTGCGTCTGGATAATACCTGTCGACTAGCTGAAAATAAAACGATTTATCAAAATTATAGTAGTTTATTTAGTACCACGTCATAAATGGCAAAGCAATCAACAGGTATTCGGAAGATATTAGTGTATGTAACAAAAGGATGAAGACCAAGAACATATTCATTCATTCGCAAACAATTATGCGTTTCGGAGATAAATGGCTAATTAGGACGTTTAAGCGGCCGACATGAAAATATAACAGATCCGAGTGTTCAAAGTGGACTACATAAATTATGGCCATCTCAATGCCAATGTGAGACTCTTGAATTCATGGTATTTACTCCTTAAATTCTAAAGTACTTCAGTAAAGCTAATTAAAGTGGAGCCTTATTTATCTAAAATTTATTCTTTGTGAATCCAAGCGTCGCAAAATGCAATGCTATTAAATTTTATCGAAACGTTTGTATTTCCTCTATTAAACATACATGAGTCATTTTGAGTTTGAGTTTTTTCAAGTATATTTTTGACTTTAGTTAACGAAGATGGCCATACTAATTATGCTCGTAACTTATATGTCGTAGTCGTAACTCAATAATTGCAAGCAAGTCACTGGATGCGTTAAGGATAATTAACCCCTGATTACTCAAATAACGTTTTCACTTTCCCGTAGGTTTGATGTTTAAATCATCGTTTACCCTAGGCGCTTATCTTAACGATAAATATTGAGATATTTACCTGTTTAACAGAATCAGATATGAGCACGGTGTAGATACAACAAACGCCGACATATGTTGACACCAATGAGAATTCCGCAAATATGCTGAAAGAAAAAATATTGTATAAATGTTTTAACTTATCATTCTTAAAGACAAATAAAACTAGCCGCAAATAAAGCTATATAATAAGTGGTCAAAATAAGATTTATTTTGACCACTTATTTTGATAGCTTTTTAGGGTTCCGTAGCCAAAATGGCAAAAAAACGGAACCCTTATAGATTCGTCATGTCTGTCTGTCTGTCTGTCCTCCAGTCTGTCACAGCCACTTTTTTCCGAAACTATAAGTACTATACTGTTGAAACTTAGTGAGTGGATGTATTCTGTGAACCGCAACAAGGTTTTCACATGAAAACAGAAAAAAAATAAAAAAAGTAGGGGGTGTCGATAGTCAAACTGAAACTCGAAATATTTTTTTTCATTGAACATATCCGTGTGGGGTATCTATGGATAGGTCTTTAAAAATTATATTAAGGTTTCTATTATCACTTTTTTCTGAAGTGAATACTTTGCGTGACAGACCCTTCCAAAGTGGAAAAAAGTGTGTCCCCCCCCTCTAACTTCCAAAATAAGAGGATGATAAAACTGAAATAATTATATAATGTACATTACCATAAAAACTACCAACGAAAATTGGTTCGAACGAAATCTATTCAGTAATTTTTTTGTTACGTCAAAAATAGAATTTGTACGGAACCCTCAGTGCGGGAGTCCGACTCGCCACTTGGCCAATTTTTATAACTGATAGAATCAGGTCTGTTCAAATATTCAAAAATATGTCATATTTTCTAGATAATGGTCGTACCGAACGTGTAGCATTAATGTCAATTAAATCTTTTGGTAATTGAGTGATAAATACGTTAAAATAATGCTTTAAAACCGGTGAAAAGAATTTGGTCTGAATCTATAGTTTGAACTACACAATATAAAGGACTTTGATAATACTTTGTGATACGAGTAAAACACTGATTTGGTGAAATTGATCAAAAACTGGTTAAGTTTCGTAAGTGACGAAATTGGTCGTTTATTTTTAATTAATTATTTATTTTAAGTAATGTGTTTATGATTATGAGATAGATAAGTTTATTTACCTGGCAGCATTTGCAAAGGGTTTTGTCCGTTTTGGTCCGTTTTTAAATACAGCCTTACATGTCTCCGCATAGCTAAGGCTTGGTTTCTTTTCTTTCACGCAACAGCCGCGTGATGTATTTACCTGAAAAATTTAATAATTTTTGTTCAGTGATTTTGTGCCCTGCCCAGACAGTAGATTTTATTTTTTAAATCGTTATTAATGCAAGTATTTAAAAAATCAATCCGTGTAAAATTGCCATATGTTAATACTCGTACTTATAAAGACATACATGATTTTCGAGCCCAAAGTTTTCGAAGATGTTTTTGGAAACATTTGTGAAAATTACTGATGATTTTTATCAATTCATCATACACTGATTGTAATGATGGTCACTTTTGGCAGTCAATGGTACATTCATACGCTGAAACTTAACTATATAATTACAATTTATTTTAATAAAATAAAATATCGATTGGTCCAGGATCAGTCGATGACGAGATAAACACCTTGAAGTCTGAGACTAACAGTGAAATGTGATTGAAAAGCTGATCATGAAGATGAAAATAAATGATTGAGATTACTAACCAGTATATGAATGCAGTGTCCACACATGAAGCCGACGAAGATTGTACCCACTAATCCTACACCCCATCCTGCATTTGAGAAAGCTAAGGGTCCTGCCAATAGCCCAGAACCCAATGATGCCTTGATGAGATTTGCTGTTGACCTTACGTTTCTGAAATGATTTGAAAAGTTAGGTTATTTTAAAGAATTTTGTTATTCAAAAGGAGTCTTTTTATTACAAAATTATTTTTTTATTCGTCTCTAAAACAAACAACTTTAAAACCAGATCATTAATTAATGTTGTGAGATATTTGCAGTTTTAGTAATAATATACGAGTATGTAGGTATTTTTGGCTCAAATATAAATTTGAACAAAAACTAATTACCTATGTCAATTATTATTCTAAATAAATCTAAATTCATCACTAGTTTGCAATAAAGACAAAAAGTATACTTATTAAGATTTAATTTTGTAAATTTATTAAATACCTATTTCCTCATAATACTGCTTTAATAGTTTGTTAATTGCTTGATTTTAATTAATTGTCTTAGTAAGAAGAGGTGGGTAGTCGTTAAATGTAATTTAGTTTTAGGTAGGTATCTATAATTTAATAAAAAATCTTTATTTCTTACAATGAGGTAACCAAGTACAAAAAATATGTTACTTACGAGCTCGGTTTTTCAACCTTTCGATGTTCAAACGGGTTATATTTTTCTTCAACTTCAGTTTTTGCAACACTCATATTGTCTGTTTACTCAAACTGCACTGATTAAACATATATGCTAAACTATAACACGTTATAATTGTGGAATATGTTTATATTTTCATAACATTCATAAACGGTTGATGCTCCGATGAATACGAGCGTTATATGAACTAATTCATAATATTCTTTCACACACGTTAGTCCGTAACTCGCAAGATGCGTGTCACAGCGTATCGCAGACGATACTTTGATATTTGTCTTTGGGTAAATTACGTTGTCTTACGCAGGGAGGAGTGGTGGATCATTGTGGCTTAAGAAATACCTATATTAAATACTTAAGGCTTCGTGTACTTGAGTGTTCGTATTAATGTATTAACAAGCATTCAAGGTGCAGCGGCGCCTTTGATCAATCAGATATTTATTAAATCAGTTTAATGATAAACAAAAGCAATAAGCTTCCAGAAGGCATTCAAGTATATTTTTTATATGTATTTACCCGGTATCTTTGTCATCATCATCCTAGCGCCTCTTCCGGTTGAATCCTCGGCCATTGCCTTGGAGCCTAGGGTACGCTACGACTATGATCCTGAATTGACTTGCCTGGTTATTACAATGGAGCGACTGTCGTCTGACCTCCGTAACAACAAGGGTTTGTAACTTATATTTAAAGTAGTTCGTATACTGTTCATTTTGTGTGTATGATAATTGTAATAAAAGTTCGTGTAGGTATAATGTATTGATACAATGTGTGCTACAATGAGTCCCAAATTTTTTTGCATGTTCAGACCGCTAAACATAGCACATAGCTTTATTATAATAATGCTATTCAAATTCAAATTTTAACAATGATTTCTTGAATAATATATGGCACAATATTAAGTTACCGAAATATTATTGTTATAAAAAGAAATCAGATAAATAGGAATTTAGGCCATATTCTTAAACAGGTCGGGAAGTAAGGACAGAATTCATTCATAACACAAAACTTATTCCTATAAAGAAAAAAGACTGAATTATGAAAGTATCGGTTGTTTCATGTGAACATAAAAATATTTATAACATATGAGTAGTACCGAAATTATTTGACAACGTTATCGACTAGAGACGTGAAGAAAGATGTAGCCTTCAACTTGAAGTATGTTTTTCTAGGAATTAATTATATTATTAAGGTAACGAATAAGCCTTGAGGTAATAAATGTATTAAGATAAAACTGCGGCTCATTCTGTTTTTAAACAATTAAAGAGGCAGGTTGTACGTCATTTACGATAGGTAGATATCAAAATACACAAGATTCTTAATTACTAGCTATTTATATGTACCTCTATGATAGACATATATCTACAATTGTGCTGTTTCTGCTGGTGAGTGAGGTCAACAGGACTTAGTTGGGAAGGGTATGGGGTCTCAAAAGCCGGCAACGTGTCGCGGATGTCCTTGGGTGGGGGTGATTGCTTACCTACCATAAAGCGACCTAAGGCGCTAGCTCGTTTGTCGCCTTTGCCTGAAAGCTTACCCTGTAAGATTACCTCCGAGTGCTAAACAGCGCCTGGCTGTATACAGCAATGATACATTTATGTTATAACATTGCCGTGAATTTAATATAACTTGGAAATTATCTCCAATTGAATAGTTATATTTACACTTCAATCATCATCATCATCATCATCCTAGCGCCTCTCCCAGTTGCATCCTCGGCCATTGCCTTGGAGCCCAGGGTACGCTGCAACTATGATCCTGAATTGACATGCCTAGTTATTACAATGGAGCGACTGTCGTCTGACCTCCGTAACCACAAGGGAAACCAGACAATTTGGATCATAGTCGGGACCAACGGCTTAACGTGCCTTCCGAAGCACGGAATCATCATTCTTATCGGACAATCAGGTGATTCAAGCCTGCAATGTCCTAACCAAACTGGCAAAACCAACACAAAGTGAAAGTGTTTCCCGCGGGATTCGAACCCACGACCTCCGAGTTCGTAGTTTTTGAGCACAGCGCTCTAACAACTACACCACGGAGGCAGTTAATATTAAAAAATTTTACACTTCAATCTGTAACCGAATATCAAATGAGAATGTAAGTATAAAGGTAGGAAGGTTTGTAAATAAATTGTGTGTGTAACCTACAATTTACCTGATAGATTGTCCTTGGGGTTATTTACATAAAGGATATTATACTCCGAATAATAAAGACATTATGAATTGCATTAGCATATTTTAATTACACACAATCATAATCAACAGGGAATCCGTTGTTACCAGCACACAACATACATTATACAATACATTCATTCGACATCATTCTTCGTTAATACAATTAAACATTCGCAACATTAAATAGGTACAGTAAAATTTACACCATGAATAAAGCATTGTATTGTGAAAGGTTTTTGAAAACTACACCCAAGTTTCTTATAAATACGAGTAGAATGTAACGCATTATTGTTACGAAAACCAAGATGTTATTATCATTCTCGCAGTTACAAATAGCTATAAGTTTATATAGCTCATGTACCACAAGAAATGATACTTCAGTTGGTCTCGATTCTTTCTAAATTCGTCACACTGGATCGTGTGATCGAATTTAGTGATCTTGGGAAATACGTGAAAAAGACACTATATTAAATTAGGTACTTATGAATCATAAATCTAGTAAGATTTGAACCATCGGTTGTCTCCATTGTCTCTAACTAAGTATGGTACGCTCTGCTGCTTTGGAATATTGATGCTGGTGTAAGTATGTGCTCTTGGGATTACATTTTGAGATAGATGGGGCAAGGCCGGCGCAACATTGAAGCGAGGCACCAAGGGCGGAGTGTACAGGCTAGGGGTATACTGAATAGGTGGCTGGTTAAAGGCCGTTCCACTTTGATAGAATTGCTTATTAGGCCTCTCGCACACCGTGCCTTGAAGTAGCAAATCCAATTTCACGGTGTAAATGCGGAAGTTGATGTCGCTGTAATCTAATTCAGCTTCTAGGAAGACCGGCATACGATCGGAAATCATCCATACGTTTTTGTCGTCATCAATCTTAATATCACTAGGGAAAACGAACCCTACATCGTCCTTGTCAACAACGCCAATGTTCTGGGGTTTGTACGCCAGCGCAGAACTCCAACAACCAATGGCGTTTTGATCAATCAAGTTGAATAGTTGGACTCCCGAATCGTCCATTACTTTAGAAGTCGTGTGACCGTCTGCTCCGCGACTGCCGACGACTTTGAAGTCTTTGTACGAGCCTTTGACTTTGGTTTCGTCTCTCAAAATTCTAGTCGAGACGGCAAATTCGGTGTGACTTGACAACGGGCTGAAGTACAAGGTTCTGAAGCCGTCAACTCCGATGGGTGACAAGGTGATTCCGAAGATACCTTCAGCTCCCCATTGGAAGTTCAAGCCGGCGATGTTGAAGTCCCCGACAAGAGGGTCGGGCATGAAGTAGCTGTGGCTGAATCTCCAGGACTTGTTTTGTTCCCAGGAGTAGGAGATGAGGCCGTATCCGAGTTCGTCGGAGAAGTAGGCGTAGGTGTCGTCGCAGCTGCTGCCGATGTCGACGGCGATGTTGGCGATGAAGGTGGTGGACACGATGTCTTCTGGACGGAACACGTATCTCCTGATGCGCTGGTCGGTGTTCAAGTCGTAAACGTTGAGGGAGTATGGGCACAATTGCGTCACATTAGGATCTGAAAAAAAAAGATTATTAAAGGATCTATAGATGACTTGAAGAAACAAGACATTCGTTAAACGATATCATGATCAACATTCGTCTTAAATAGATTTAAGCCCACGGAGACATAGGAAACCGTTGTTAAAAATATTTGAAGTTATATTCTTTACTATGTCAAGTGAGAGTGCAACCAACTGATATAACTCCATATTTTATTACTATAAAATCTTGCCATTAAACCAAGCACAATTCTCTTTCCATACTGGCAATACCCTATTCTAGTCCCAAGGGTTTAATTAATTTATCTGCACAATTTTTTTTCGATTAACTCACCGTAACCATAAGTGCCGACGTCCAACACCCACAAACGGTCACACTTGTCCGCCTTGATCCTGTAGACGGTGTTCAGCCCGCTGTCGCAGTTGCCCAACTCGTTGCCTTGCCAGTCTGGGTAGGGGTTCAACTTCGGTGACGGGTCGTACGGTGCGTCCAGTGGGATGTAGTTCAGTGTTGCCGGGATGCCTGGAATGAATGGAAGTTTTGAGTTGAAAGTGTTTTTTAATAGATTAGGATTTGCTTTGATTATGTAAAGAGTTTCATGTTAATTACTACTACTACTATCGTCCCGTAAATTATTATATTAGCCCATATCGTCCCACTGCAGGACAAAGGCCTCCCCCTCCGATTTACAGTTTACACGGACCAAGGAAAACTCTGGCCAGTCTTTTCTGTAGATGTCAAGGACGTCGCACCATCTTTTTCTAGGCCTTCCGCGTTGTCTTTTTAGGTTTTTAGGTACTTACCGTAAATACTATTGTTTAATTACTTATTTATTTTTTGAAGACTGGCCATGTCTAGGCATATATGGTTATATGTATATTTCAAGACATGGCAAGTCCTTAAAAACAATACAATAAATTATAATGGAAAAGTATTTTCTAGGTATTGTAATGCTCTTTACGGCTCAAATAAGTATTCAGCCTACACCGAAATAGAACATTCCCTATCAAAACCTGTAAGGCCAATAATAGTTTGTGTCAATAGTTTTTAAAGTAGGTAAATTTTATTTAGAAATACAAAAACAATTTTTACTATGTTGCAGGCTCCAAGAACTATTGTAGGTACAAAAGTCTGCCTATAACTTCTTCTATTGCAGTAAAGTATCTCAAATCACTCAACATCATTAGGCCTGATTTGTACGTAACCGCTGTTATTTACGTACGCCATACGCAAACGTACACGGAAGGTGATCCAATCGGTCATCAACCATTTCACGGATTAACTGAAGTATGTAGATTACGTCTCAATTATGGTCAGCGTATGTACTTTAAATCATTTACGATACGATTATTAGAAATTACGATAATCTTGTTATTCCAATTTGTACTGACTGAATTTATATACTGGCCGGTTAGCCTTGCCACGAAACCAAGAGCCGCGGGTTCGTATCCCGGTAGGGGAAAATTTTAGTGTGATGAACATTGACATTTGTACTCGAGTCAGTGGTGTTTAGTATTTCAGAGTGTCTATCTGTTCCCTAGCATCCATAGTACAAGCTTCGAGTGGAATTTATTTATTTAGGTGCATACTTAGGCTAAGTTTTGCGTTATCATTGAGAGAATTTAAGGTGTGTATTTCTAGTTCTACTTCGCTGTTATGTGATTAATGCATATTTTAAGCAGAATGAGGCCTCGCTTATACTGGTAATGCTACTGTGCAGGGTCTTTAATTATATGACATCAACTCAGGGATTATCGGTAAATAAATTGTGGAGCATTTATAAAACACGATGTAAACTAGAAGTAAGGTAGTAGGTGTAAAGTGATCCCCTCGAGGACTGGTGGACACTTGCCGGAGGGGTTCAATTGGGGATTCTAATAATTTACATTAATTAAATAGTATCATAAATATATTTTGGTAGATATGCACGAATATTTATGTAAATGTAATATCAAATGCGTGTGACTAAGAATTATTTTTATAGAAACAAATGATTATTTCGTGATTTACCGATCAATCTGTCATTAAGCAGGTCACGCGAGATATAATATCGGGCGTGTCTTTCTATGTACTATGAATGATCTCATGAAACTCCCAGAACTATATTCGATCCACTGGTGGAGCATATTAGAAGATCCAAGTGTCATAGGATCCACCGAGACCGTTGGTGGATCATAGTGAACTCCGGCGGTCTATTCGATCCACTGGTGGACCGAAATAGTGGATCCTATGGGATTGAGGGATAAAATTACGGAATCCCAGTGTGTTTTATACAGCTTATATGTATAGTCTATGTTGTACTAGCCTGATTGTAAATGTTTGGTAAATATATAAAACTGCCATGTAGACTAGTTAACCCTAGTTGTTAAATTCCATTACAGCTAAGGTGATCTCTCTATCAGGTAGGTGGCGTAATTTCTTATATAAGATTAAACTTAATTTCGGGGCAATAAGGTCCACGAGCTGTTCACATGATTTTTCATAGGGTTCTTAATGCTTTAGAATAGTGTGGATTTTCCTTTGAACCGTAAACTGTCACCGGGATCATCTTAGATGAAATGGACAAGTTGTAGTGGCAACTGTGAAAAAAACACACATGGAACATGTTCTACACTCTTCATTTTCTAATCTATGAATACAAAAAACCGCCTGTGACATTAATAATAATATTGCCGAAACACATCATCATCATCAGCCGCCTATCGCAGTCCACTGCTGCCGAAACACATGATGGCTGGTAAAAATAAGCAGTTCGGCCTTGAAATGGACGTACCAGCGAACTGAACTAAGGCCGGAATTTAACCCACAACCTCAGGCTTATAAGCCTGACGGCTTGGCAACTATTCCATGGTGATAAATAAACTTCTGACGACATTCATTGATCTGACTCCGTGATAAATAACGCAAGAACTTGTGTTACCGTACGGTACAATACGGTGTCAGAACCAACAGTGGAACTAAATGGAAAGATACTGTAAATACCCAGACCAGTAAAATAAGGTGCCATGCACTTGCACACAAATGTATGAACAGTGCGGGAATCAAACCTGCGACCTCCTTCTGGCAGTCAGAAAACGGAGATAACCCAATGCTAATTATGTATCATACAAATAAAATAAAGTTGCAATTCAACTTTAAAATGGAAATTAAATTAAATTATATTTATGAAATAGACAACAGTCAAAAAGTCAAAAATGTTGGTCAGGTCCTATGAACAGGTCTCAAGATTTCCATACTGTTCTTAAATGCACTGTGTTAATCTAATTACCATCTAATCAAGCTCAATTGACAGTTGTAGACGTAAAAATTAGAACTGCATAAGGAGTTGCATGTTAATTGCTTCTGTATGTGTAAACCAAGCACTAACTGAGAGTGATAGTGAAGATTGATTAATGAAGTATGATTTAACGTGTCATAATGAGTGAATTACGAAAAGGCTGTTTCATTTTTATTCAGCCAAATGTATCATGATCTTTTCGTGGAGCCGACATATTTTGCCTATTTCCGATAAAGGAAATCTGTTTATTATCGGGATGTATTAACATATTTACTATATTATTTTGTAATCATGCTCATACTGTTCTTTGATTGAATCGCACAAAAGGGAACCTTGAGAAGCATTCAGGAAACTTTTGAAAATAAAACGTAATTAATTATTGAAATTATTTCAGTACGTAGCGTTTTATATTGGCATATTCATAAAAATACTATTGAATTTCAATCAACTTTACACCAAACTAATTAAATAAATAAATAAATATAAATATTTCACAACATCACATACATTGATCTGACCCCGTGTTAAGTAGCTTAAGCACTTGTGTTACAGACATCAGAATCAACAGTGGTATTACAAATATACTTAAATAGATACATATAACACCCAGACCAGGACAAACAGACATGTTCATGCATACAAATGTTTGTACTGTGCGGGGATCGAACCCGCGACCTCTTGCGTAATAGGCAACAACTTGCCCATTACACCAAGCGGGTCGTCAATTAAAAAATCCTTTACTTACAAATAATTGCTGTACTACCATAAAATAAATAGATATGCAGACCACGACCTACGTAACATGCGTTAAGCGTGTTGCTTAACTTTAATCTTCAATCCGGTTTTAATGGTCCAAATCGTATAAAGAAATCTACTCTCGATTAATATATTAGACCTACATCACGGGCCAGCGTAGGCGAATCGCACGTGTGTAGTATGCAAATACTGTTTCGAAAGAATCGTGACACTCCGGAAATTAATGAACGTATATTAAGTACCCACTTATAGTGTAAAATGTTACGATTTATATCTAAATCTAAAATGTCCCATTTCATACTTTTAGAAAATAAGCAAAACAAATCAATTTTACAAGTTACGAATATGTTTGACAAGTTGAGGAAATAAGTCGAAAAATATAATGAAAAATCATGCAATTAGAAACATACTTGTATAGGCCACTTAATTATAATAAACGCTTAAAACACAACGGAACAACATTAGGCGTAAGAATGCGATCTAATTTTTTATCCATAGGAAACAGTCACCTTGAGCCGATTTCCGTCCAACTGGAGGTTAATGGAGAGTAACGAGTTTTAATATATGTTATTATCATTATTTGCTTTTTAAACGTGATTAATAAGTACTCGTTTATATCATTAGCTAATATTGACTGTGGCCAAGGTTGCTTATCCCAGATATTACAAAGAATACATGTTAAATTATGCTTCTGATTTTCTGCTAGGCTCAGCTTGCTATGTCTTTACTGCCGAGTGATATTTAACTATGAAGGATTTGAATTTGTAATGCACTTAGGATGTGAATTCCACCTTAACCTGGTCTGATAGTATGGCTCTTAGAACTCTACTGGCTAGCTACCCGTTTCAACAAGCGGGTCACTTGATGGTAATTGATCACAGCTGCCCATGGATATCAACAACCGCACTAGGGATCGCAGATGCGGTGCCTGCCTTTAAGACCCCTCACCCTCCCCAAATCAGATTAAATACATGCCCGGCTACAAGTCAATTGCAATCGAATGCAAGACGTAGGTCAACCTATTTATGTTGAAAAATCTATTCCCATACAAGATCCCTTAGCCGTTCCTTACGACGAGAACTCGGAATGACCCTTAGTCGCTTTTTTCCCTACTCACTGGAAGAAATTGGAAATCACCCACTATTCTAGGCAAATGATCCGAACGAGTTTAATTAAATAAATCATATAAAGGGACGGTAAACAAAGGCCTTACAAAGTACACACCATTCAATCTGCAAAATTCCCAGTAATTTAGAATTTCTCAACATGTTTTCTGATGGGAAAGATTCTCAGGCCAGAGAGCATTTGACAGTGTTAATTAGAGCTACCTTATATGGCAACATTCCGGTTGAATGGAAGTAGTACAAACCAGTTTTATTTGCCTAATTTCACAATAACAACAAAATCCGCCCACCATTACTTCAAAAACATTGTTGCAAGCATTGATTTAGATAAGCCGTGATTTTAGTTAGGCTTTAGAAATAGTCGAACATTTCATCTTAATCGTGTTTCACACTACGGAATGTTTTCGTTAAAGTCTCATTAATACTTTTTTATCATTGAGTTGTCAATATAATTTATCTAACCTCAGGGCTCAGACCGAGTTAAAACCCACAAGTATAGTAATAGACTAAGCATTCACTTCTAATAATGATAAAGTGACCTTTCAAATAGAAACAATGCTAACATAATTATATCACAAGTAGCTTATTAACCTCAGTCGCAATGGCCGAAATTATATTTGGAGGACATTATTGTTTATTAATACGGCCCATGTCCACTCAAAGTCATGAGAACTAAATAGCAGTCACGAATAAAAAGATCTACGCAAGTGACTGGCACAGTTAAACAATTTTTTTTCTATGCCTGAGGTGTACCTGTATTTAATTTTTTTTTAATTCGTACAAGTAAAGTTCTTAATAAAATAAAAATAAAAGTAGTTTTTGACATTAGCGCCTTTAAACAAATAAACATCCAAACACTTCAGCATTATTAGATTAGTATAGATGTCTTTTGGAACACCATTAAACACATTATAGCTCATTTAATCAGGAAGACAGCTTCTGCAACCTATTCCAATGGGTAACACTCAAGTAATTTTAATGCTTGCTCAATCTGGCTGCCACAGTAATAGGTTTCTCGGATGTTCTTTCTAGCTTCATGCAAGCATAATAATTATGTCACAAGTATAATAGGTATGGTTGTATATAATTGCTCACTGAATAGTATGGTTTAGTCATGCTTTCTCAGGAAATATGTACTAGTGCATGTTGGAAATGTAACTCACCGGTTCGCCATCTCGGCACGCTGACGAAAAGTTTGTTTCGCCATCTCTCAATGCCGACTGGAAGCGCGTTCTCTGGAACCAGAGCTCCAGAGCTGATGGCCTGCTGTCTGGAATACTGGTCTGGATAATTCCAGTCCATGACATTCCAAGCAAACGTCTCCTGGAACTTCACTGCTGCTGATGCGAATGGTACGAGACAGAGAAAAAGCAGCCACGCCATGACGATGGATCTGTTAAATAAATAAATATTAGTTTCTAAACTCAAGTTTTTAGGTTTTCAAAAACCTATTTTTTTTAAGATACAGCTTATAAATTGATATATGTTTCGTTTGCTGTACTCAATTAGTTAACGAAATAATTCTTAGTTTCTTTACTGAGAAGAATTAATTGATGTCAAAATAAAGCTTATTAGGTCCATTTTGCTGTCCTCGGTCATTGATTTTTATTGTTCATGCTATTGCTTTTTATAAGGGCAACAAATATTATAACAAAGACAAGTTTTGGTTTAAATCAATAATTAAAAGCTATAAATGAGGAAAGATTTTACAATTTATTTGGAATATATTTAATTGCCTACAAATAATTATTTAATATACCTACGCAAATCATTCTTTTAGTTGGGAAATACGTCTTTGGATTTATATCAAAACAGGTCGTAATAAAGATTTAACCATTTTATAACAACCTAAGCAAAAAACAGACGACCACTTGTTTTTCATACTATTGTGTCGGTAGGTACGATGTTAACAATGCAGATGATTTTTCCGTTTTCAACCGCATAACATTAGATTATTTTAATTATTGACGATGACATTGTTTTTACATGATTTAAATATTAGATAACTTAAACGTTAAAAAAAACAAATCAGAACCATCATAATTATTACACCATAGCAGAGTTCAACATCTCTTATCTAATGACCAAACGGCCAAACTTTTAAACGTGAATGAATGAATAGTTAATGAATAATCACGTTTAGACAAGAAAGTAGGCATCGGTATCTCGGCCGATGTCGGAAATAACCTACACAGTACAGAATCCAATGGAATTTGTCTAGTTTTCTTTGCAGAAGGTAGTTCCATTATTACAAAACTATGTAGCCACATTTTATGTAACGGTTCAAGAATTTTATTGTGCACACGATAATTAATATGAAGATGGGTATGTCACATAATGTAAGCAAACAAAAATAGATTTATTTCAATTAAAGGAAATAATGTAAAAAACAAGATTTTTTTTAAAAAAAACAACATTTTTAAACCACAGCACTTTACACGTTGTCTTCACATTTTTAATTTTTTTTATGTATTTTGCAAGCATTATCTGATTTGACATTAAAAAGAAAATCTTATGTATTTCTAAGTTTATAATATCTTAAAATTGACTCAAAAACAAAATTTTTAACTTCCCACGTCAGAGCCCTTTAAAGAAAAAATATTTTGCGTGACATGATAATTAAAAAAATAATCGTATGAAAAAGTGTTAACGCCAAAAAAAAAATATCCGAAATCGTGCCCAAAACCATGAAAGAGCCTTTAGCAAGCTTTCAGACTGTAATGTTTCTAATAAAATTACTTAAACCTCGCACAGCTTATCTTTCACTTTGATCAATTATAATATTAAATAACACTAACTTTTTACCACCACAGCTGCGAACGAAAATCACGGGTCAACTGAATTTCGTGCTACAACCCCCACTATATAAATTAAGCGTCCATCGTCTCCTACCATGCGCTTGGGCATAGGAAGTATGTAGAATTACGAATTGCCTAATAGGAATATTGCAGCGAATATTGGTTAGTGTTTCAAACTTTTTTCTGGCAGCACCAGTTTTTTTTTGACGCTGGCATATAGCATTTTTGGAGAGACAAATTAGAACGGAATTAATTATGATAATTCAAGAAAGAATGACGTATCAATTATGAATTTTCTATTCATGAGGTTTGCCTTTTAATGTATGTTATTGATTCAGACTTTGTTACGCCTGCCCGGTCATTTATTTATTCAATTTCAATTTTAAACACCGGATGTAATGATTTAGGTTTTTTTTAAGAGAAGGGTAAAGGATACAATTTGTCTGTATTTTGAGTCATGTTTTGTTATTTACTGTTTTATTTATAAAACTTTTACATGTTTGATGATTGTAACAATTTAAATTGAGGGTAGAAAATCTAATGATTCTAACGTCATTTAGACGCATAACATCAGTCAGTCCGTTATAACGGTTGCTGAAAAGCAGCTGATTTGAAATTTTGTAATTATAGTCCATTTACTTAAGATGATTTCTGTGACAGAGTACAAGTATAATATAAGACAAGTACTTTTTATACGAATCAACATTCTCATAGCGTTTATCCATTTCTATGCGGGGTCCGCTTTGACCATTATCCAGGATTTGGCAAGCCCAGTTATTACAGTGAAGCGACTGCCACCAGACCTTCGTAGCCCCTGGAGGGGAACCAGACAGATTGGGAGCCATACAAAATGAAAATTAATTTCAAAGCAATAAGTTCCACGTGCTGTATTAATAATTTTCCGTAGGGTCTTTTTACTTTAGAATAATGTCATCTTAGCTGAATTGGACCATAGTTAGTTCCGATACCAATTATTTTGTTTTAGAGCTTACAACTTTAGGGTTAGATACAGACCACACCTGTTATTCGTTATTTCTCTATTTTCTCTGTTTCTTATACTCCGTCAATTTTATAAAACGACATTTAAAAGCAACTTTCGTATTGCTTTCTTTCAATTTTCGATAAAAGAATATTGTTCTTCATGCACGGTAACCGCCCACTCAGTGATGTGCTACGAATAACGATTACAACGGCTGTGCACCGATTACAAATAATCGATTGAAGTAAATGCTATAAGTACATCTAAACTTCTTCAAAACATGTAAATCAGATGTAATGTGTATAATTTACACTGAAAGTAATCCAAATTTTGATTAATATTTGTTAAACTAACATAACTCACCAGATTCTTCATTTTTAAAATGTCTAGTATTTATTTTGTATTTAATAAATAAAGACTTAAATAAATGGATTTTTTTTGACGAACAGCTTCGTGTTATGGTCAAGATGTTGCCTACTACGCAAGAGGTCGTGGGTGCGATTCCCGCACAGGACAAACATTTGTGTGCCTGAACATGTCTGTTTGTCCTGGTCTGGGTGTTATGTATACATACTTAAGTATATTTGTAATACTACTGTTGATTCTGATTAGGGTTGCCACCCGTACTTTATAATAAAGTATTGTACGTTATTTAGGGCAATTGTACTGTATACTTTATGACAATAATAAAGTACACGAAAATACTTTATTTCGGATAATTTTATTATATTAATATACTTTAATTTAAACGTAGACTGTAATGATGCTGTGCAATTGTTTAGTGAAGATACTAATTTGATACAAACTGCAAAAAGCAATAAAAAATATGTTTTTAAATTTAGTAATAAAGGAAAATAAATTGTACTTTATTTTGGTACTCTGTACTTTTTTTTTCTTACCTAAAATGACCAATATACTTTAAGTGCAAAAAAAAAAGGTGGCAACCCTAATTCTGATGTCTGTAACATAAGTGTTTAAGCTACTTAACACGGAGTCAGATCAATGTACATGATGTTGTGAAATATTTATTTATTAACGATTTATTTACTTAATTTGTTTACAATAAATCTAAGAAAATATTAAATCGAAAAGCATGTTTATCAAAATCGCTTATTTTAACGTAACTAAATTAAAATAATAGTACGATCGGAATGGTAGTGGTACCATTACATTTCGTACTATTATTTAAATACTAGGTACGTACTATTATTTTAATTGGTGATATCAACTCCACAGTTGAGATACTTTACGACATCACCAATTTTGTCAAAAGTAAAGCTGTCAAAAGTCGCTTGATAAAATGGACAGAGTATAATTTTATTGTAGCATTTACTTATTACTCTTATTTTGAAATTCTTTCAGTGGCAAAAGTGCTTGTGTTTATTGTGAGACTGATATTCATTAAAATATAATCGTTACAGAAGAGTTGAACACTCAAAACGATCGGTTCATTGTCATTCTTTTTACACTCACATAATAAAACGTATTTGCGAATAACGTTGTGTGTCTGCAGCAGCTACCTAAAAACACCTCCTTCATTTTTGAAGTCAGTTAATAAAATCTAATTCATCGTGATCAACCACATTACGGTCGAGTAGCTCTGGCGTTAATGAACTAAAGAACGCGTGAAAATCGTGATAAGGTTAGGCTAGCGTAAAATTTTAGTCAAATTGTCTAATACGCCATTCATGTGTCAGACTTTGAAAAACAAGCACAGATTATAAGTACTGTGTTGATGTTTACACTGAAGCTTGAACTAAAGAACTGAAACGAAGATTTATTAAGGCTTTGGTCAACTCAGACCGCTTAAAACTTATCCCGCGGGATGAGTTGTCCACATTAATATTTTTATTATTTTTCTTTGGTCAACTCAAACCGCTTTAATGAAAAGGTTAAATGTGTTGTATTATTTTAAATATTTGTATTATGTTAAATAGAAGAATGCAGGGATTTCACAGGTTAAGTTGTGTTAAATACGAGGTACATGTTGCCTAAATAACTTCGAAATGTGTTTTAAAATATTGAGTAAAACTAACACATTAACAGTTCGTTATTGTTGTGATAGTTTCTGCTGGTGAGTAAGTTCGCCAAAGCTCTGTTTGGGAGGGTATGAGGTTTTAAAGGCAGGTAACGCGGTTGTTCATGTCTATGGGCAGCGGTGATCACTTACTATCAGGTGACTCTCTCGTTCTTTTGCCTCCCCATCATCATCATCATTCTCCTGGCCTTATCGCGCACAAAGATGGGTTGGGTTAGTGTAAACCCATCTTTGTAACGAAAACATGATTTCAAATGATGGATGCCTTTGCCCTGTGGGGCATTTATAGGCTGATACATACTTTATCCCGCACTAGTCAGGGTCGGCACCACATGTTTTCCCGCCAGCCGTCACAATTGGATATTTGAATTCTTACGTGCTTTAATTTAAGGCAGTTGATTAACTGTTGTCTTTACAACTAAATGGGCGTGTTACATATATTTAAAATAGACCTTGAATATTTTAATTATTAAGACAGCTTACACTTTTCATTAATTGTAATACTAAGGTCATTGGGCAAATCGAAAAAATTAATTGGCCTTGACATGCTAAGAGTGACATTCTTAGATAATCCAAACTAACGTTGTGCTAAACCAAATATGTAAAAGTTGTGGTCGCCAAAGGGCAAAAGCACTCACTTAAAATGCCCGTGAAGCTAATTAATGGTAATTTACATTTTTTTTATGTAACAACGATTTGTTTATTGCTCTTGACTTGTCAATAACGTGAAATTAAAGAAAAAAACATTAATCGTATTTTTTTTATAATGATTAAAAACCTTAATTAATATTTGAATTGTTAACAGCTCTTTTGTGACAGCAGAGATTAGAGATACTATGGACATAAAGATATTTTGAAACCAAACTTATTTTTTAGGGTTCTGTAGTCTACTAGGAACCCTTATAGTTTCGTCATGTCTGTCTGTCTGTCTGTCCGTCCGTCTGTCCTGGCTCGTTCTCCGCTGTTTCTGCACCGATTTATAGTTATTTACATACAACTCAACCAACTTATGAAGTGCAGTTGCCCTAACTAAATGGAAATGTCAAGCGGTCGGCCCATCTTATGGCTACGGAACCATTTGATGTGCGAGTCCGACACGCTCTTGGCCGGTTTTTGTTTAAAACATCGATTGCACAGCACTATACTAAATTTCATTCACAATAGTAAACACTTCAGAACGTGTTTCAGGTCTTAGTTTTATAATCATACATTGTTTACTATAAGTTCCGTCAGATAATTCAGTAATGTTATTGTAGCTAATCACTTGAATGACACTTGAGTACATTATATTTAACTCATATTAAGCTGACGCTAACAATAGGGTCATTATTATTTACTACTAACTAAATTGCATTGATATGGTCAAGGGCAAAAAACTAGTTCACTAGTTGAAATATAGTACATAATGTCACTCAAGCCCCTACGCCCCCTAAAAGACATGCGTAAAAAGAGAAAGGTTAAAAGCCTACACTAGGAGCCAGATTATTTGACATTAATTTTGTACAACTACATACTTTAATTCGAATTACATTTTGACTTAAGTGACAATGGCGCAATCATAGTTTTAATTTAAATTCACACGTTTAAATTATTAAAATGTTTTCAGTAGTACAGATTATGACTGTACTTTTATGCTTGAATCTATGATAATTTAGGTTCTTTGGTTTTGTTCCTGAGATTTGCAAGGCAAATTACTCAAACTTCAAACTTAACTAATAATTTAAAGCTAACAAGACATTTTATCTTATCATAAATAGTAACAATTATGTATTTGAACAATTCGATTCTTAATTACACGGATTTCCTTAAATACGCCCAACATTTCCCTTAAGTTGATACAGTCAGCATAACAACGGGATCAACTTATAAAAACAGTTTTGTTAAAACAAAATATTTGAGGTAACTCATATTTTGTTCATACCCATAATATATTATAGTATTTTTATTGCCATATACATATTTCATTTTAATTTTACATGCCTACTGTCTTAAACATTTACCACATTAAGTGAAGTTTTATCTTAATGCAAAGGCTTATTAAATAAAATATCTTCTGTAGTAAAATGATACTTTAGTTAGGTGCCTACTTACATATTTTTCAAATTCAATTTGTGAATTCATAAATTTTTATAAGTTTTTCGACATCCGCCTGTTGTTTCTCTGATTTTGCTGGTTTAGCAGAATTAACTTTTTTGATCGTATAATTGTAAAAAATAGTAATTGTGTTAAAAGTTTAAATTTTCTTTTGCATTTTGTTGGAAGATATAAGAATTGAATTAGTACAGGGTACTACATATTTCACGGATTTGTTCCAATTGTTAATTTTTAACTTATATTTATTTAATGAGTAGGTATAGTTATCTCATAAAAATCAGTATCATTAACATAAACTGTTGAAAAGTAATAGCTTAAATATGTTTATTGCTTGAGCAATCATAATGTATATTTTAACTTCCCTTCTCATTGCATAACGGCCTAACACTCAAATCTTTAAATGTAAATCAAGACTAGGTAATAAATTTAGCATAAACCTGTCTTTTATGGAAACTCCAAAAAAGTGAGTTTGCTTAATTAGCCCATTGCTACTTATTCAACACCATATAACTAATACACTGTTTTATATTACGTTACGCATATTTATTATATTATTTACATTCAATATTGTAAACTTACAGGATGTTACAGTTTACGAAGGTTCTATGCTAATGAGATTGAGCTAGTACCAATTCTTGTAAAATGATAAGTTATATTTAATAACTAGCGGCCGCCAGCGACTCCGTCCGCGTATGTTTCGGTTTCCGCACACAGTGTTACTATAGATAGCTTAAAGCCTTCCTTGACAAACGGTAAGTGGACTATCCAACTCAAAAGATTTTGTCAATTCGAACCTGATAGGCTAGCCACTTTGACGAATTCGCCATCCGCTTTCGTAGCGACTTATATCTCCATCCCGCTCACATAAATATGCAGTTCGTGTACGGGGTGGCAATAAATATACATATTATAAGTCGCGACGAAAGCGTATGGCGAATTCGTCCACGTGGCATCTTGGCTAGCCTACCAGTAGTCCCTGAGATTAGCGCGTTCAAACCTATCTGGATCAGTTACACGGGTTATTGTGAGTAAACCGTAAAAGATAGATATATGCTGTCAAGCGATATTTTTTAGGCAATTTTATTTAGAATATTTCCGTCTTACATGATTTCTATGTAACTTTAACCATTAAGGAAATGTGTGCAACGCGACAGAAGCTTTAAAAATGGAGGATTTTCTCCCGTTTTCCCAACATTTTTTTTCACTTCTCTGCTCCTATTGATTGTAGCGTGATGAAAAGTATCCTATTATATAATAGGCATATAATAGGCTCCTGGGCATATGCCCAGGAGTATAAAGAATAATTATACCAAGTTTCGTCAAAATTCGTCGAGTAGTTTTTGTTTCTATAAGGAACATACAGACAGACAGACAGACAGACAGACAGACAGACAAAAATTTTACTGATTGCATTTTTGGCATCAGTATCGATCACTAATCACCCCCTGATAGTTATTTTGAAAATATATTTCATGTACAGAATTGACCTCTCTACAGATTTATTATAAGTATAGTAGTGCAGGCAATGAAGCATTTTGGGTCCGAATTTTTTTACTGTGTACCGATTTGCATGAAATTTTGGAATTAGTTTCATTGCACCCTTAAATTCAAAAGTGAAAATGATTTGAACGCCGCAACTACCCCTGGAGTGGTTGCCACCCCATCTCGGGGGTGAGTATTCTTTTTTTAAGATAACCTCGGGTATCGATTGGAATACTAATTTTAAGCAAAAAATCATCTATAAAGTTTTTCGATAAATCTAATACTTTTCAAGTTATTGGCAATTGAATATTCGCAATTTCGTCACGTTTTTCATCGGTTTTTTGCAAATATCTCCAAAAATATAACTTTTATCGATAATGTTATGAGGAACAAAATTTTGGCAGGTAAAAAACTAAACAATTTTGTTTATTATAACGTATTCTAAGTGCAATATTAAGTTAGATATTAAAGATCAAAGACGTTTTTTATTTTGTCTGCATTTTAATCGATGTGGTCAATGTCATCTAGCGGCGAGCAGATGCATTTTATGCATTCTAATAAAAAAGAGTTTTGTAGTGCTTGAAATAAGCTTTCAAATGAGTACTATTAAAAGCCTTTTGCACGTAAAATAAGTAAGCTGTATTACAAATAAGAGGAGCATCCAATATTTTTTCTTTTAAAACAATGGGTTTCATAAGTGCCATTTCCACCAGAATTGAAATTATTCGAATTCCGCCAAGAATTAACTTTATTATGAAGTGTTTGATAAATTGTATCAGTTTGGCTGCTTTAGGACACATATTTTTCAAAATAGACAGGATTAAAATAAAAATATAAAATCTCATATTTTAAAAAACCCCACCTTCTTTTCATAATTTCTCAAAAATTACAACAGATGCGTATAAAAGTGTAGGGATAAAAAATATAGGTATTTTTCTGACAAAAAATTTAGTAATTTTGTTATTTCTGTTAAACAAAAACTGACGGAGATATGATTGTTTAAAGAGCGCGTGGCAGCGGCAATCACAGCCTCTCTTAAGCCCTTTAACCCTTCACCGTTTTCGAAAAACGTTTTTAATTATATATTGCAATAAAGGATGTTGTAGTTCTCCTAATTACCTTTTCAATGCTGTTTTAGAAATTGTGATAGCATGAATAGCTTGGAAATGGCACTTGTGAAACCCATTGATTTACAAGAAAAAGCATTCGATGATCCTCTTATTTGTTATACAGCTTACTTATTTTACGTGCAAAAGACTTTTAATTGTACTCATTTGAAAGCTTACTTCAAGCACTACAAAATTCTTAATTATAAGAATGCATAAAATGCATCTGCTCGCCGCTAGATGACATTGACCAAATCGATTAAATTGCAGAAAAAATAAAAAACGGCTACGATCTTAAATATATATCTTAATATTGCACATAGAAAACTTTAGGATAAACAAAATTATTTAATTTTTTACCAGCTACAATTTTGTTCCTTATAAAATTTTCGATAAAACTTATATTTTTGGAGATATTTGCAAAAAACCGATGAAAAACGTGACAAAATTGCGAATATTCAATTGCCAATAACTTGAAAAGTATAAGATTTATCGAAAAACTTTATAGATGATTTTTTGCTTAAAATTAGTATTCCAATCGATATCCGAGGTTATCTTAAAAAAAGAATTACTCACCCCCGAGATGGGGTGGCAACCACTCCAGGGGTAGTTGCGGCGTTCAAATCATTTTCACTTTTGAATTTAAGGGTGCAATGAAACTAATTCCAAAATTTCATGCAAATCGGTTCACAGTAAAAAAATTCGGAGGTTGGACCATATTTTTCGCTTCAATGACTGCGCTATAGATAGATATATTAATTCCAAAAGTTTAAAAAAACATTCAGTTGCTTATATTCACGAGGCACATATCAGCAAAGTATATATTTATTTAAATGAATTTCCTAAAGCAAGAAATAGTTTAATAGAATTAGTTAATTTGAAAAGTTTTCGGATGATATAGAAGCCTTGCAAATAAACGCTTTCACGCCGTAACAACTTAACCGATTGCTTTGAAATTTTGCAGACGTAAAGTTAGAAGTCTGGATTAAGTAAATAATGGAAAGGGAAACAAAAACATTCTTTGCAATATAATCGAATTCCCCCCAGGCGAAGCCGCGGGCGGAAAACTAGTACCTAATTAATAAAGGCAAACAAAATTTCTACTTAAATTATTTCTTTGTTTTTGTCATGCGTATCACACCTTCTTTATGTTCAGACTATGTTATAAGTAATTCTCAAACCACAAATCCACTGATATAAATATTTTGAGGAGCCTTTGTTTCACCTGATCTATGGAACACCTTAGGCCCTTCTGCGACGGAAAATCTGTTGCTTAATAATGGTGTGTCATTTCCATTTTCTTTCTTTGCATTAATTTTGCTAGAACACTGTTGTGTTCTAGCAAAATTAATATTTTAACCCAATTCATTTAAAATCAAAGGTTCGGATGGAATGACATTTATTTCAATTTCATTCACACGTTTCCATATAATTATGTTTGAAATTAATTCA
The DNA here is from genome assembly GCA_958496325.1 of Nomophila noctuella. NCBI lineage: Eukaryota > Metazoa > Arthropoda > Insecta > Lepidoptera > Crambidae > Nomophila > Nomophila noctuella. The sequence goes on along the minus strand of OY292486.1, from coordinate 7,836,513 downwards.
TATATTCAGAGGAAAAGGGAAGTGACAATCATGATGTAACAGAATTTCCATCGCAGAAACTGATGGTTCTAGATCCGTTGCTTTAAGTGCTTTACGAAACACGAACGAACACGTGTTAAGTTGTGGTATAATCACTTTCAGTGTTTTATATTAGATTACTATTCAATCATGAATGGAGTTAACACGCTCACAATGCAACTACCGAACAAAATTTGTCTGAGCAGCCTTTATTCTTGTCTTAGTTTCATAACGTAAGCTTACCAAAAGACTATGTCTACCGTTTAAGAGCATTTGCTCCATTAATCTGAGATCATGTTTTGATCATATAAAAATTGTATGAAATGAAATTGCTCAAAATTAATTTGTTACTATTACTCCCGATCTAATTAATTAATCTCAATTAGGATACAATGAATTATGACTTTTTTTTAAATTATGTATTAAGTCTATTGTTAACTTCAAGTCACTTTCCATATTGCCATATATTATAGTACGTGTCACATCTAAGGCCACCAGCAGTATGTAATTTGTTACAACAAGTTTTGGTAGATTTTTATCTGTTGTAACTTACAATTACCAATACTTGCCCGATAACGGATAAGTGTAGGCGATCTGTCAATGCTTAGCATATATCCGCTTTATTTCATGGTCACTATGTACCTGATTCATTTGTTAACTTTCAACTCAAAAGAAACCATATTTTCATAAACAGAGGTTAACATTAGGTAATTTTGTTTTATTAATTAATGTACACACATCAACAAAATCTAGGGATATCTTAATTGTATATTATAAACTACGTTGTATTGTTAATTATATATTATATTTATATAAAGTTTATATATCGATTGAAAGGTATTTTATTGTAGTTTTATAAAAAATATATATATTTTTATAGAAAAACAAAAGAATGGCAAAAAATTATGGGTAGTTCCTTCCGCACGGGAAAAGTGCATGAAAATTATGATTGTTTTTTTGATATTTTACGAAAGAAAAGTGTTTTTTTTTAATTATTTTTTATGAAACTTGTTTAGTGTTCTTTTAAGAATTATGAAACAGCATCATTTGAGTTCAAATGAAATGTTACGATCCGTGGTCTTGTAAGAAAGTGTTTCCTTCGAACGCGTCGTTGCTGAGACCCTATCCACCAACCAAAACATGTTACCAAGGTTTTGAAGCAATTGTCGCAGTCTTGGGAACGTGGTTGAACGGCACTAAAACAGAAATCGCATGACTTCCCAGAGACAGGATCAATTTCTCCAAAAGACTGCTAGAGGACGACCAAACATCACAGCGATGCGGCTAGTAAAAAGGCTCCAGGAGGACCATCAGCTGCTGGAAAGCGACCAAACCGTGCAAAAGAGTTTGCATGAAGTGGGTCTTCATGTTGGACAACCGTTACGTGTACCAGCATTGTGATAGGGCAATCGCGGTAGGCGACTTTATTGGGCTTAGGAAAATTTTCCATGGAGTGACGACCCATGGTCTGTGATGCTTTAAACCGATGACTCCTGCTACAGATTTTATCCAAATTCAAGAAGAATACGCGTTTTGAAAACTCCTGACAGTATTAGCCGTCTGTGGCACTCTAAGGAAGTCCACTTTTACCAAGGCGGGACAGTCATGGTTTTAGGAGGATTTTGTCTGGCTGAACGAACCCAGCCCGTTTGTATCCAAAGCATCATGACTAATCAAAAACATCTCAAAAAGGTAGTAGAATCTGTCATTGCTCTAAGCCAAGTCCAAATCACCCAGGAATTTATAACCATGAACGACAGTGCCAATTCCCATGTGGCGCGGTAGGTGCCGGCCGCTCTACAAGATAACGATATCCATGTTTTTTATTGCCCTGATCAGTCGTCCGGCTTAAATCCTATCAAGCATGCGTGCGGCATGTCACATCAATGATTTTTAAGACATTTCCCACCAAATTCCAAGACAGTACAACAACTTCACCATCACTTTGCAAGAGCATCGGATCTCATAACGCAATAAGACCTTAACAAACTTAATATTTAGCATGAACAATTGATACTGATGTTATAATAAACGTGAGAGGTGGCAACACTGATTAAATCAATAAGACTGTTAATTTGAATTCAATTTGATCATTTTATTTAAAAAAAACGCAAATTTTCTACCACACTAATTTACCTAGGGCGATAAAAAATTAATTATTAAAGAAAATATAATTTAAACCACGTTTTTTTTTTATTTATTATTAAAATCTATGAAATTCTCTATATTTTTTTCATTCACAGTATAAGCGAATTCCTAATAGTATTTAAGATATTTGATAATATGTAGATATCCCTAGATAAAGTTGATGTGTGTATATTATGTCAATATATATCATTACCGTTCACTACTATAGGACTTAATACATTATGCACACGGTCGTATTATACGATTCATTAGAAAAATGCAAACGCGGCTTTACGTGTATTCCGTTTTTTTATGTGTAAATGACTTGTCATCAAATTGTACAAAATATGCAAAGTGTGCCATATTCTACCAAGTCACTATATCGAGTTGTCATTTGGTCTCATCTCCCCTCTCATCAAAATACTCAAGTGTCGAGATATCTAATTTACTTGCAGTGTTAAAAACGTATAAATCAGTGAAAACTATCCAGCCCAGTAAATTATCGAGCGGTAGCCGGCTTATTAGCATTACGCGAAAGACGACTCTAAACATGCATAATGATAAGATCCATTAGTCACGTGAGCGCACCGTTCACTCGCCCGTCTTCAACGCATCGCATGATCCGTGTTTCCTTTCAAAGAGTAGTGGTCTCAGATACGACACTAACTAGTTAAAGATTCTTTATAACATAAATATAATAATAGATTTTTTAAGAAGTGCTGTTACAGCTGCTAGTTTGATCACTTAACACAATTTATGGTTGTAATAAATTCTATTTCGGATAAAACTCTCGAAGATACATCCCAAATAGATGTCGCGTTTTGCTAGCATCTCATTGAGTATTCGGTTTGTAGAGCGCTTTCTTCTAATTCAGTCAGGGTACGTTCGCGCAGATCCAACTTTTAGCATATCCTTTTTGTAACAAATGGTCTTATAGAAGTAGATTAAGCCTATAATTTTATAATAGACTAGATTTATATAGGAGAAAAAACATTGGCAGAGATATTGTAATTGACATTATCGTGATCACATAACAATAATTAGGCTAAAATCTTTTATCAGTCATGTTAAGACTGATTATGATACGTTATCTATGTACCTACAAAATAGAAAATTTCAAGCTTCCAGCTATTCAAACCATTGGGCTAACTATGCAAGTTATTCACTAGATGCATAATACTTACTTTTTGCTGTTGCATGTTGTTTGGGCGTAGCCGTTACCCTTGCAGACACCTGATTACCGTTATCAGTGTTACATAACAACGCATAATTACACCGATTCTTTTGTAAACAATCGTTGAAAGAAGTCCAGTTGAAATGTTTGCATTTTTTACAGTTGACATAGATTCTTTAACACTTTACTTACACAGTTTATTTTTCTTATGTCAAGTACCTGATTAAATTTTGTTAAATTATTTCCTGCCTCTGTATCTTACATACTCGTAGTCACACTCAATTGTTAGTCTTATCAATTTTATTGCAACAGTTTTGTTCTTAAGTTTTTAGCTCCAATTAACAGACATTCTCTTAATTTTTTCTTAAACAAGGGCGGCAATAGTACGATTTAATTATATTTGAATTTGAAACATATTCAAAACAAGATCTATTGTTTTTTTAAATAATTTATAGTTGTTACAAATGTGTTGGTAGGTAGGTGCTTTGCAAATTACATATTAAACAGTCTTGTTACTCGTGTACCATCAATGTTTAGGTAGATTTGGAAAAAAAATACCTTTTAGCTTTGTATTGTACAGAAAATGAATGACTTTGTTAGCATCATCATGCAGCATCTTTCAGGATTAAGTTTATGTACTATGAAGGAAGAATATTTATCCCAACTATATATAATATATAATATATAATATATAATCCCAACTAATATTATAAATGCGAAAGTAACTCTGTCTGTCTGTCTGTCTGTCTGTCTGTTACGCTTTCCCGCTTAAACCTCGCAACCGATTTTGATGAAATTTGGTACAGACAATCTTTAGACCCTGAGACAGAACATAGGCTACTTTTTATTTCGAAAAAAAAAGAAATCCACGCGGACGGAGTCGCGGGCGGCCGCTAGTTGTCAAATAAAAAAAACATCGTGCTGAGAGTTTGTACGGAAGCACTAGAATTTCATTTAACTTTACTTCGCAAACGTAATACTAGTTCGCACCAATGTTTTAAGAGAACCGGTTGTTATATTAAAGGCGTGGTTGCATCCTAGTATTGTTCGCTGCGTTTTTTTTGTCGAACTCTTTGAATTAAACAGACTAAAGAAAGTGGGCTGTAGTTATTTGACTACACCTTACAGCACAAAACTCGTAAAACTGATAAGAATTAGTTACGAGCCGGCAGTTTACTCAGAAATTCACACGCACGAATGCATAGTTGATAAATGATAATTGAAAACATTGTGAATGCTATTGATTACACATTTGTAATTTTGATTAATATGCCTATTAAAGAAGAAGCAAAAAATGTATTGGCGCCAGTGCGTGTGACTTTGAAACTTAAAACTTTACAATGTTTTCCAAAAAAGTAACTGTGTGGTTCATTTCAAAGAATGATCGCGGCCCTCATTAATCAGTTACACGTACGTAGTTCAGATAAAGAAGGAGGAGAATAGCCTGTTCTCATGCGGCAACTTTTGTCCCTGCAACCGACCATATTTTATAAACGGTTCAATAGTTTATAAGATCATATTTTTTTTTTTTGTAATTTTTTTTTTTTGAGAATAAATTCTTAAATTCTTAAAACCTATATGATGCGTATAAAATATGCAGATCTACATAGATTGTTCAGAGCGTGCAATGTAGTTGGTGAGTAACATTATTATTAACATTGCATTAGTTACGGTTTATTAATTAATTCAAAGCCTAGCAGTTAGTATGGGAAACCTTCCATAAATACCCATTTCTTGTTTCCAAAAGTGTGGAGAAGGTGAATGTGAACCTATCCTGTGTAAACAGGTTTAAAACATCTAAAAATTTATTGGAAGCCGAGTACCTATAAAATATTAATAATTCTTTTTTTTTATGTCAGAGGCGGCAAACGAGCTAGCGGTAAGCAATCACCGCCGCCCATGGACATCCGCGACACCAGAGGTATCGTTGATGTGTTGCCGGCCTTAACCCCATACCCTCCCCAATTGAGCCCCATAATTCATAAATGTACCGAGAATAATGTTTGTATTAAATTAAACAATAAAAAAATCATGTAAAGTTAGAATTGACAACGTCCTCCTTCTTTTTTTTGTTGATGCTTTGAAACTTTAACAACTTGGGTGTGTACTACCTTGAAAGTGATTTTGTCCAGAACGACCATTTCGAAAATGTTCTGTTGCGAAATGTTTGGTACTTATTTGGAGTGTGTATATCACGTTAAAAATTATATCACTATTGACACACAAATACATTTTTATTGCTCTCACTTACATTTTAATCTTATTATCATATACTTCATACTAATATTATAAATGTGAAAGTTTGTTTGTTTAGACGTTTGTCCGTCAATCACGCCTAAAAATTCTAAACGGATTTCGATGAAATTTAATATACAGGCAGGGTGAAAATACAAGTATTCTTGAGGTCATTAATATTTCAGAACCGATACTAATCGCGTTCTGAAAAAAAAATTGGCCAAGTGCGAGTCGGACTCCCGCACTGAGGGTTCCGTACAAATTCTATTTTTGACGTAATAAAAAAAAATACTGAATAGATTTCGTTCGAACCAATTTTCGTTGGTAGTTTTTATGGTAATGTACATTATATAATTATTTCAGTTTTATCATCCTCTTACTTTAGAAGTTAGAGGGGGGGGGGGACACACTTTTTTCCACTTTGTAAGGGTCTGTCACGCCAAGTATTTACTTTAGAAAAACGTGATATTAGAAACCTAAACATAATTTTTAAAGATTTATTCATAGATACCCCACACGTATATGTTCAATGAAAAAAAATATTTCGAGTTTCAGTTCTGACTATGGGGACCCCCACTTTTTTTATTTTTTTCTATTTTCGTGTGAAAACTTTGTTGCGGTTCACAGAATACAACCACTCACTAAGTTTCAACAGTATAGTACTTATAGTTTAGGAAAAAAGTGGCTGTGACAGACTGGCGGACAGACAGACAGACAGACAGACAGACAGACATGACGAATCTATAAGGGTTCCGTTTTTTTGAAATTTTTGGTTACGGAACTCTAAAAATTATTTTCTGTTCGATGTAATGTTCCCCTTTTTATCCCGATCGAGTGTTCTAATGGGATTTTACCAAAATCCAAGTAAAAGAAGTCGCGGGCGGCCGCTAGTATTAAATAAGATTAAGAGTATCACAAGGAATTAGTTATCTGATTAAACAGGTATTCATGACCTGTGTGTGCTCCGTATCTCCTTTTAAGGTTAATAATTACAAAAAACTTGATTTAAAAAAATATTTAATTAACTTAATAATACCCGTTCCAGTAGTTCTTAATTAAATCAGATGCTTTCTCTGCAATCATTATAGTCGCTGCATTAGTATTAGCTCTAACTATATTTGGCATTACGCTTGCATCAACAACTCTTACATTATTTGTTCCATATACTTGCAACTGTGGGCTAACTACAGCATTATTACTATCAGGAGGACCCATGGCAGCTGTTCCTATAGGGTGAAATAATGATGTGGTTATATGTCTAGCGTAGCATTCATAATAATCATCACTTAAGAATTCATGGATATTGCAAGCAAACCCGGGAAAATACCCCATAGATGCTTTATACTGTTGTAGTGTTGGCGTTTCTGTCAAATTAGCTACAAATTTCATACTCTGTACTATTGTGTTCATATCATCCGGGTGGTCAAAGTAATTAGCCACAATTATAGGCTTTTCGAAAGGGTTTCCACTTCTAAGTTTGACGTAACCTTTCGATTTCGGCTTCAGTAATACACAAAAATAATCCAGAAGTGGGTGATTTTCATTTTGTTCTTTAAACATCTGTAATGTTTCCCTGTTGTAATCGTGGAGTTCGTAAATATTGGATATTTCAGTGAACTTCCTAGGAAAAATAGCGTGATGGTATTGTATGTTCGAAACAGAATTATTAATATCAAATACGTCTAAAAAAGCTACAACTTCAGTCGCCCCAAGGTTAGACTGCATCCCAGTTTGTAATGCAATATATTCTGCTACAGAAGCACTGTATTCTTCTTTGCTAATCGTTCCTATATCTACTCCAAATGTTATAATATTATGTACTACAAGATGATCTTGTAAGTTCTGTCCAACCGGAAGATCACTCAAAACTGTAACGCCGATTTCATCTAGATGTTCTTTTGGGCCTATTCCGGAAAGCAATAATAATTGTGGAGTATTGATAGCGCCTGCAGACAATACAACTTCTTTTGTAGTATAAATATTATATGTTTGGCCAGCATGATAAATTTCGATACCAATGGCATCAACAGAATTACGTTCAAAAATCAGTTTGGTCACCAAGGTCTTTTTCATTACATACAAATTACTCCGTTCTTTGATGGGTGTTAAATAGCCACGGGCAGTGCTCCATCGTCGCCCGTTCTTTACAGTAGCTAATGATTTAAAAACTCCCGTTGCGTTCTTTCCTACATTATTTTGAATTGTTGGTACACCAATATCGTTGTAAGCTTGGATTATAATGTCACTAAAAGGATTTTCACCAACATGTTTTTCCACATTCAAAAATCCATCAACACCGTGAAACTCATCTATTTCATCTTGGGATACATTTGGGTCACCCAATCGTTCACTTTTTTTAAAATAAGGAAGTACGTCGTCGTATCCCCAGCCTTCGTTACCTAAATCACGCCAGTCATCAAAGTCATTTCTATGGCCTCTTATATAGAACATTGCATTGATACTACTGCTTCCTCCTAATGTCTTACCACGAGGCCAATAACACCTTCGATCTTTAGAACTCCAGCAAGCTTTTTCTTCAGGCTCTGTTTGATAGCCCCAGTCATTTTGGGAGTGAAATATTTCAAAAAACGATCCAACAAGCTGAAAATAAAATACGTATTTAAATAGTTCACACATTATTAACAGTCTGTAAAATTCACGTATTAATTAATAAGAGCATTATGTTGCTAACAGTCATTAAGAAATTAGTGTATCTATGAGTTTTTTTCAAATTGGGTTATATTCAGACAATTCTTATTTATTTTAATTACTGAAATGTTAATGAATCAAAAGAGATGTTAATTTATTGTATGAAATTATATTTTTAAAATGTAGCATGAATCTAAACTGGAATTATAATTTGAACTAAATATTTTAATTATCTAATCTGGCTTAAGGGATTTGAAATCTATATAATTAAATTATTAATCTATTTATTTCATCAAAGCCACATCCAGTATAATTTTCATATGAAGAACCGGAAGAAAACATCTTAAAAAATTGTGTCAATTGTTGTTTTGTACAGCAATTTACGCTTGTACTGCATACCTCAGTATCTAGAGTAGGGTCTTCCCCAGCTTCCAGTAAAAGCACCTTCCAGTTAGGGTTCTCTGTAAGTCTATTGGCCAGGACACAGCCTGCTGATCCAGCACCAACAACGATGAAGTCGAAAACAGGATCTGCATTCAAAAGTCGTCTTTAAACCAACTGTTCTTATTTAAAATTATTAGAAATTTCGTAACTGGAAATGCTAAGTCGATCAGCACAGTCTGCATTCTAATCTGTTTACTATTAAATCGAGTCATGTTTGCTGGTAAAATATCTTTAAACGGGTTAGGTTAGGTTGACTAAATAATACCCCAGTTTTAAGTGAAACGGCATAGAAAACATATGAGAATGATTTTAATCCTGCGCAGACTGCATATTATAATCTACAGTTTAATCAAAGCAAATGGTTTATTGTTTATACAAGTGGTTTTTCATAGTAATTTGGCACGGATAAATAAAATCATTTTTTTGTTAAGTTTTTAAATGTTGTCGAATATTTAAAATATTTGAATCTTTATTTACAAAGAAACTAACCTGCTAGTATTTCGTCACTTCTGTCGGGTGGCCACTGAGAAGGTGTGGTCAAGGCACAATGGGCTGCCATTAAAGTACTTAGAGCTTTAAAAAAGGTGGACCCATCACTAGCAGTGGTAAACGTTGCTTGATCCACCACAGTTTGGTCACAAGACCACATCTTGGTGACTTCTTCCTGCTTAATAAAGCAGATTCTTCTAATGTTGGTCCTTTTATATTAAGAAACAAATGCACGTATAATGCCGTAATGTAAGTGCAAAATAATGCCAAGTTCATGCCCGTTTGTTCGTCCGCGAAGAACAAAAATAGGTATGCAGTTACTGAAAAAAAAACTTGTAGTATAAAAAAAGTACCTTTACCTTTTTATTATTGCAAATCACGATTGTTGTGCATTATTCTTATTATTCTTTGAGTTTGGTATAATGCATCACGTTTACCTACTTTAAATTGTATGAGGTCATTGCTTTATGAAATAATGTATTAATATGATGATGCCCAGATTCGTCAATTAGCAAAAACATGTTTTAAGCTAGTCTTTTGCTTCGCCAGCTTGAAAAACACTACAGTTGTCCTGTGGGAAACGAAGTCCTTTCCTAATGTGTACTTATTATTAGCTACACTGAATGTAACTTTTATTGGCTCCCTACGTCCACTTGGATCCATTGAATGGCTCCCGTGATGGATCCTGGCAGTTTTGAGCCCATTAAAAATACAGATTTGATATTTGGTATGATGGTTGAGTGTTGCATCTTTGTTATGCAAACTTGGCTGTCACTCTACCGTTTGTTTAGATAATCAATAATTATATCTACTTAACTCATTTTCAAGAACATCGAAGCACATCTAACGACATACAGTCGCGCGCACAATTATCTACCCGCCTACAAGTATTAGGAACTGCTCAGTTTGTTTATTTACCATGTTATTACGCGAAATCTATTTTTGTAATCATTATTTATTAAGTGACTATTCCAAGACATGTATAGTTAGTCGATATGTTTACTGCTTTGTTTGAAATAATAACCTGCACTACAAGTTAAACGGATATAAATCACGGTTCAATGAGTTGACTACATTTTAAATTATTGATTTTATTCGTGAACTAACAGTAGTCACGTAAACCGAGGAAAACGGTAATAAGAAATGAATATTACCTTAATCATATTGAAAATTAAAGTACAATGACCAACTCTGGCCAAAAGTTGAAAAAAGGATTTTAAACGCAAACCATGTAAACAATATCTGTAGCTCGTAAAGTTTTTTTTTTCTTATATTATAATTAAAGAACTGTTCAAAAAATACTCGGAATATTAATAAGAAAACATAGCTTTTAAACAATCCATGACAGCCAAGTATGGTTTTCCAAAGTTGTAACGAATGTATCACTACCATTAATTAAGGTTAATTCTAGAAGTGTCTGTCAGCTCTTTTTCGTTCACAGTCCATATCATTTTGTCACTAGAAAATATATCACTTCTCTTAAACCGACCATGACAATAACGTTTGGTTAAAAAATGTAAGTATAGGTCGGAACCGTTTAATAAAGGTTACTTCCATAAGTGGTCGTTAACTTTTTTGTTGATCCAAGGCTATACAATTTTGGTCACTCTCCTTTGAAGAAGTAATATCGTCTCGAGGCAAAGGGAAAAAAATTGTTCAGCTAGGTGTCGTTCGTATTTTGCTTGAAATTTCTCATCTAGGAAAAGTACCACTTTCCTTGCTAAAGTAGATAAAGAAGCAGTTCCTCATTCACTTTAGAAACTTTCTTGAAGTAATCATGTGGTTTAATCTAGTTCAAACCACCAAATAGTCCCTCAGAAAATTGCTTTTAAGATTGAGTACCTATGTACGAGTATGACCAATTAGTACTTCTGTAGGGTCATTGACTATACCTAGTACTATACAATTCTTAGCTTTACCATTTTATGTGGTAGATTTGAACTATTTGAACTTTGCGAAGAGGAAGTTAGATCTACTAAATAGCCACTTACCCACAGGTGTAGTCATAATTTTTCTTTAGTTCTATCACGAAAATATAATTAATCGCCACATTATTGCACCATCTTATAACTAAACATGTGTCGCATCACCTGTTCCAGAAGTATTTGTAGCATTAGTACTCATTAGAGAGCCCATCTGCTTTCTAATCAGGGATTATTTAGTGTTTTGTATCCGCTCGTTTGATCCACGATTAGTGGCTTTGATCATATAAAAACAACGTGAATGAAATATCTTTGTTAGGGAGCTTAAACATTAATTACTAACAATTAAGGAACCGCTTCAAGACGACCAGTAAATTGGTTTTAATTTTAACAAACGGGCGTGAGTTAAGAGAAATTCAGGAGTCTTTTCTTAACACGTGTCCTTAACTTTTTTTGAACCAAATAGCATTGCAGTCATGGTGCATTCATGTTTAGAGTTTTGAGGTGAAAGTTAAAATGTTTTGGCTCCGACGACCTCATTTGTTGAGTCCAGTTTAAAGACTGAACGCATAAGAAATTAAGATAAAGAGGGATCTAGTATAATAATTATTTTTCAGTCCTTGGGACTTCTTCATAATAACTAATAGATAATTTTGAAGTTTCCTTACTTACGCATATGCAGGCGGCAAACTTCTTTTCCAATTAAAATAAGACTGGCATCAAATATGACATCAGTGCAAATTATCGTCCAACCAATTAAACTTTTTCGCTTGTCAATTCGAGCAAAGCAAAGCCATCGAGAAGAAAAAAAATTGTAGCTCCACCCTTATCATGTTTAACTAATTGTTTGGGCCATGATATCATAAAAGTTTATTCATGAATTTAATGAAATCACTGCCAAAACAATTAAATATGAGAATAACTGGATCGTTTAATAATAAATGAAAATTATTTGGAGATTTATTTCCTATAGTAAAATAAACTGCCTGTTATTATTTTAATCTGTTTAGCAATTACGTATATCACCATTTGGTGACCCTTTTGCCCTTTTCTTAAATCATTATACTATCAAACGTAGGTATCATGTGTCTTAAGTAAGGTTATTCAACTTTATATTTAAGGTCCTGCTATTATTATTTCATTACAGCAGCGGATAAAATCCAACTAAGGTATCTTTGTGGAGAAGATGAGTTTGACTTTCTACTTTTTCTGTGTGAGACTATTATGAATAGAAACTTAACAAGAAGTGATGAAACAAGGTTTTATATAAAAAAGGTTATGCAATATTTGTTGCATTCATTTATTAATATGAGAGAAACCAGTTTTGTCCCTTATTGACGTATCTGGGACATAGGCCGTTAGCTTGAACTAACTGCTCCAGTGCAAGGTAATTAATTTTGATTTGATCCCATTTGGCAAGATATTATGACACTTCAAGAAGTCCGTGATTAGAATTTTTATATTATGAAATAAGAAAATATTGTATTGTAGATTTTGGTGTTTTTTGTGTCTCACAAACAAAGGCATTTTATAACTATAAGTTTTGCATTTCCATTTGTCATTTTTTGATGTTCGTAAATAATATCCTTAAGTCCTTAGATTCATTAAAATTGACTTACCATTTTAAACCATAACAACGATTAGAATAAATTTAACGAGGCTAATTCTGATGAAATAAAAACGAAATCAAAAAATATACATTTCTAGAAACATTGATGACTGTATCCTTTTTTTTACACTATACTTGTCAGGTTAATTAGTTTCTTATGCAAATAAGTTCTTCATTTGATTTGTCTTATTTGCTTTGTTTCAGATTTTTGTTACAAGGTAGGTACCTAATTCAATACTTTTTTGGACTTAATAGTATGCAATCATATTATTATTTGGCCTATAGGCGGAACTAGTTGCAGGAACTCAATAATTTATTACATTGCTTCGGACAAGAGAATAATATACTGGTCTTTTACGGTTTCTTGTATGAATATTATGATATATAAATTATCATTAGAAGTAATAAAATAAGATCTTATGTTCTGAACCACCTAGTGATGGGTAAACAGCAGGATGGTTTGGATTATTATCAATAAGTAGCCATTAGCAGCCATTAATAGCCATCCACTTGATGATAACCCTGATGTTAATGTTTAGTAGAAAACAAAAGTTTCTTTTTTGTTTTATTGTAATTTTCGCACAAGTTCGCACGTACGTAGTACGTTACTTAAACCGCGGTCGTTTTCTATTGTGTTAATAATTCAGAGAGTCGAGCTATATCTGCTGAAAAACGAACTTGTTATGACGTTTACTCCGGGACCCAAAGGCGCAACGGAAACACAATGCAACACAACAGTGTCAACTCGCGGCTAGGGCTTGCAAATATTCGACGAAATCAGGTATTCGAATATTTTTCGAATATTCGAATTTTTTTTTCGATGTTCGACCATCTAACATGGAAATATATATTCTTGAGGCATGGAAATATAATAATGGCTATCGCAGTATAGCTGTACTCAGTCCGAACTGAGTGACACAGGTTTAAACTTTAACACTTTGACCAATGCTTCATACAGTTTTCTATGGGAAAGTGCATCCATTTTTTTCTCGAATCCATCGATCAGACATGGAAATATATATTTTTGAGGTCATTACAAACGCTATTTGATTTGGGTTTTGATAGTATATCTGGAAATTCAGTCCTAACTGAGTGAGACAGGCTAGAAACTTGAACACTATGCACCCTCGCTTCAATATTTTTTAATAGAAGGTGGTGTCTTTTCCTTTTCCTGCGGCCATCGACCAAACATGGAAATATAATATATTCTTAAGAGCACTGCGGACGATATTTGCAACGGCAGTATGGATGTAAACACAGTCTTTACTGAGTAAGACAGGTTAGAACTTTTACACACTAACTGGGCCTTCGCTACTGTCATTTTTTTAAGGAAGGTAGCCTCTTTATTTTTTCGCGTCCATCGACCAAACATATAAAATATATTTTTGAGACTATCACAAACGATTTTTACAGGGACAGTATAGCTGTAGGTAAACTCAGTCCGAACTGAGTGAGACGGGCTCGAACTTTAACACTATGGACCTTGGCTTCAACATTTGCTACGGGAGGTGGTATCCTTTCTTTTCCCACCTGCCATCAACCAAACATGGAAATATACATATATTCTTTAGAACACTACAAACGATATTAATTTAAAAGGCAGTATTGCAGTAATCTCAGGCCGAACTGAGTATCAAGGGATAGAACATTTGCACTCTGACTGAACTTTCACTTCATACCTTTTTATTAAGTTCTAGACTCTCTTACCCATACTGCCTTTGCAAATATCGTTCGCAGTGCTCTTTAGAATATATATTTCCATGTTTGGTTGATAGCCGCAGGAAAAAGAAAGGACACCATCTCCTATTAAAAAAATATTGAAGCTAAGGTACATAGTGATCAAATTTCAACTCTCTCTCACTCAGTTCGGACTGAGTTTGCAGAGATACTGCCAAAGCAGATAGCGTTTGTAAGGACCTCAAAGTATACCTATACTTATATAAAAAAAGCGGAATAGTTTGTTTGTTTGTTTGATCGCGCTAATCTGAGTAACTACTGTTCCGATTTGAAAAAAATCTTTTTGTGTTGGATAGTCGCGGACGGACGGAGTCGCGGGCGGCCGCAAGTATTTCCATATTAGGCCGATGGATGCGAAAAAACAAAACAGGATGCAATTTCCCATGGAAAAATGCACGAAGCGTTGGTCTAAGCGTAAAAGTTTAAACCTGACTAACTCAGTTTGGACTGAGTTTACAGCTTTACTGCCAAAGCAAGTAGCGTTTGTGATGCCCTCAAGCAACCTTCCATGATTGAAAATAAAAAGACCTCACCTCTCCTACAAAAATCGGCATTATCTTTTTACAAGGAAGGGTTATAAGGGGTAAAATATTGTTCTGAAATCACGATAATCTCGATCAAAATCGTCGAGATCTCGATAAATATCACATATAGCGAGATTATGGATCATCAAGATTGAATATTGAAAAATACCTACCTATTTTTCGAGATTTGAGACTATGGAGATTGCGTTCCCTAGTTAATCTGAATAGGTTGATAAGATTGTTGTTCGAATAACGAGTAAATAAATATTCGAATAGTAAAATGAAGCGAATATTCGAATTGCAAACCCTAAATTCACTAATCATATTAACAGCAGGGTTTTCATCTATAACTGGCTATTAATGGATGATAATGGCTATTAACTGGATTTTAATCGATTATTATCAAAATGATATTAACCGGATTATTATCATTACCCATCTCTAGAACCACCTGGATAGTTTATGGTAGTAAGTTGTAGATTTAACTTGCAATGGAACCAAGAAAGGGATTTTTTTGATTTTTTTTTATGATTTTTGTCATTTTGTTATCAATGTAATACTTTAGTGTTTTTCATAAATTTTCATTATGTTAAATATGTTTTAAGGACTACAAAAGCATTACAAAAATCTGTGTTTATTACTACTTGAAAGCGTTAAGGTGATCACAAAGAATAAGATCTTGCAATATACACAGATCTGGTTTGAAATTAACTTGCAAATGTCTCTTCTGTCGGCCACCGACAACGGCGGCTAGTGTAAATGAGACAATATCAAAGTCTTGCTTATTTTATTCCTTCCCATTGTCCCCGGGGTACATAAAGATGTTAATAATGTGGAGGTGGAAACTCAAATACTTGTATGGAAGTGACGTACTGAGGAATGACAATAAATAACCCTAGGAGACCTTTTCAATTGTCAAGAGCACATAAATGACTTTAGTAGATAGGTTTTGTTTATATTCAATGGAAATTCAAGTATCGGTTCTTCTGATACGTCGATGAATGTTATCGTTTATAGGTAAAAGGAAGTACTTGTACGGGGTGTAATCAAAATGTAATAAACCTATTGTTTAAAATAAATTGCTGAATAAATACATACATGACGATGAAAAAAGTATTCTATGTATAAAATATTTACAATTAAAATGAAAAATGTCATATTTGTGGCATGTAAGTACCTATATAATATAAAACCATTGACGTGCGACATAAATACAAGTATTCTTGAGGTCATATATCAAAGCTGATACTTATCGTTTTCATAAAAAAAATGTTTTTCTGTTCCATGTGATGAAACCTCTTATTGCCACAATTAATAGAAAGTAGGAGTACTATTTTATGCTAATACCATGTATTCTTCAATGACAACGTTATCTTTCATACCTAAGTTTCAAAATAGCTCTAATAATAACTAAGACGGATAAGATAAGGTAGTAAAGCACGAGTTAATTAAAGAGAGGCGGTTAGCGAGGCAGGCAGTTTCATTTCTATGCACAAAGTGCGATGCTAATGCGGGTTTTTTGCCGCGTTTATTTTGAGTCCTTATTGCATTCTTGTGTGAGCATCGGTCCCGTTTAGGAAACCCGTCAATGCCCAAGCCCGACGGGAGAGTCCTTCTCCTGTCGCGTGCCTGGGAATGCGGTGTCCATCATTTACACTGACAATAAACAATACATAAAATAAGTTATATTTCGGGGTGTTGCGTCAGTTGACCCGGGTCCCTGAATACTCCGCGGTGTCAACTGTATACTCTTTTTTTGACAAGCCGTTTGGTGTAATGGTCGAGAAGTCGGGTATTACACCAAAGGTCGCGGGTTCGATCCCCGCACGGTACAAACATTTGTGTGCATGAACATGTCTGTTTGTATCGGTCTGGGTGTTTCTATGTATAATATGTATGTATTTACAAAAAAAAAAGTATATAAGTAATGTTTATCCGTTCTCTAGCATCCATAGCACAAGCTAATGCTTAGTTTGGGGCTAGATGGCGCTGTGTGAATAATGTCCAGAGATATATAATGTCCAGAGATATTTTTGAATTGGCCGATAGACACCGCCGATGTTAGTTAATAATACTGACGGTGTTAAGCAGGAACAACGTTTTTCGAAATGATCTAGTTTTTTCCTATTGTGTATAAGTTGGTAGATTATTTAGATTGGAGACTTGTTAGCGTCTATTGGAACTACCCGTCCAAAGTAAAGGACTGGTGATTCAGAATGGACTGTGGTCTTAACCTCCCATCTGGGGAGGTCTTTGTCCAGTAGTGGACTACAGAAGTCCGATGATGATTATCACTACATAGTATAAAACAAAGTCGCTTTTTCTGTCATGTTGTATGTTGTATGTCCCTATGAACGCTTAAATCTTTAAAACTACGCAACGGATTTTGATGCGGTTTTTTTTAATAGATAGAGTAACTCATGAGGAAGGTTTTTATGTATAATATCATCCATTAAATAGTGGACAAGTACCACGGGCGAAGCCGGGGCGGGCCGCTAGTAAATTATATAATATATCTTAAACTTACAAAGAAATCGACGATGAAATATGTTTTTGGTTTTGAATTAATAATTTTGTTTAAGTGATGAGAGCGCAATTTATAAAATTGACCCGATATCGGCAGTCGTTTGGTCGCCATGTCCGTAGGATTCATTATAAACACCTGTCTTAAAATAGACACAGGGATTGTGGTCACACACAGCATTTTAGAACTTGCTCGTCGATTTTTAATACCTAAATCAACAGGTGCATGGGCAATAAGTACTTGTTTATAATAATGACGATATCTATACACATCTTCACTGCAACCGGCACAGTAACAATTTAAACTTCTTTGTCTATGAAAAAGAAAATACGATCGCGTATAACTAAACAATTTGTTTGTTATCCCGTCATTACCTTATATAAATATATTGTATAAAATTTTATTTTGTACTGCATTACAAAGTGTTTTGCAATTGTTTTTTTAAGTTGTATGGTCATGAAATACTGTGAGTGTAGTAGGAGCAATGAATTAACTTTGAGATATTTTGCTAACGTCTTAGTAACAGGCGTATTGTCAGTGTATCAGGAATCGTAGATGTCAAAAACTCTAATAAAATTAAGTCCCTCAATATTAAGTGATGCATTATTTATGTATATTAAGTTATAATAAAGTGGCAGTCAAATGAATGTCAGAACGCTAACAATTTTTTTTGTTAAATAACCCTCTGGGCCTAATTTAATTAAAAGGTCTGAGCATTTTGACTAATCTTCCAAATGCCAGATACAGAAGTAGATTTTTAAATGGACTTTAGTATGGAACCCTTTAGCGTTCAACAATTTATTAGTACAAGTATATATTTTTTATACTCATGGATGGGTATTATTGGGTATCTATAGTGGCACTTGTATTTACAGCTTTTGGTATACCAAAAGCTATAAATACAGGTATACATAGGTACATACAATTAAGTGGCGTGGTGAATAATAACCTAATCGTTCGCAGAAAGATTAAAGAAAAAAAAATTGTGCGGCATTCTGGTTCTTCACTTATCAATTCTTAGCGGTGTGATATGATGATATCAAATACAATTACAGCAATAGAACCACATTGGGTCAACTTTCAATTAAACTTTAAGCACCTACTAAAGTATTTCATTTTAAGGCCTTATCATTATCAAAGTAAAAAATGAAATGTCTTAATTGCTATAATTTAAATAGCGAGATTTTTAGTTACATAAAAGTTATCTAGGTAGCTGTCGCTTTTTATTTTATAAAGACATTCTTATTTCAAATATAAAAATAATCTAGAAACTAGCATAATTAAGTTTGAATTTTACGCCATTCTTAAATTTTTTACGACTAAAATTGGTTTCCGTTTTTATTACAATCGATTAATTTCCTCGTCAGATAAAGGCCATTGATGTTTATAAAAATTTGCTGCCATTTCACAAAAAAGTTTCTTAGTCCATCTTTTATTGCACTGGAGAATTGATGATGGCACAAATTAGATTAGCAAGAGAACAGGAAAAAGAGAGGGAAAGAGCATGGGGAAATATTGTCTATGGTTTATAATATGGTAGGTATAACGCGATTCGTGTGTGCCTTTATAGACAAATAATTAAAGGGTACCGATAAGGACAATCACAATATTTACAATCCCTATTAAAAACTGAAAGACATGTCGGTACATACTATTTACTTCCCGCGGCGTTCCGTGTCGCTATCTTATACCCAATAAATCACCATGAATTTTTCATAGCCAATCCATACTTGAGCGTTGTTTATGCGCTTGCTATGTTTGCATTTAAATTGGATTTTAACCGATAACCATTCTTTAATGTAACGTTATCTTCGACACATCTATCGAGTACCTACATCTTATTATTCTTACAAAATGATTACCCCAAGATCTATTGTATCTATTTCTTAGTCTTTTTATTTGATAGTGACATGAAATTAAATTAAATTAAATTAAACTTTGGAACTTGCATTTTGTTATTGTTTTTTCCACTATTTGTTTTTATTTGTTTTTATGTTAGAAAAACATGTGCGTGGCAACAGTGTTTGTTTGTGTAAAATGTGTAAACTGATCCTCACAGGACAGGCTTAGCCTAGTGTGGGGACCTTGTTAACTTTTTATGTTTTTGGAAATAAATAAATTTTGAATTGAATTTGAATTGAATTGAATTGAATTGAATTTATTCAGAAATTTGATTCACTTATAATTTATTTTGCACGTCAAAACTTTTTTCACCCTACCTAGCCTCTCAGGTTACTTATTATTATACACTAGCGGGCGCCCGCGACTTCGTCCGCGTGGATTTCGGTTTCTTTATCACCTATTTTTCCCGTTATGGGTGGATTTTTCAAATAATCCTTAAAAGAGAATGCCTACGTCGTATTATCTTTATGAATGCAAAGTCTCAGCCCGATCGGTTAAAAAATGACAAAGTTTCATACTAACGTTCATTCCCTATTTGACCCCCTTGGGGGTTAGAAATTATCGATATGACTGCTCAAGCGATGCCTACGTCATAGTAGCTTTATGTATGCAAAGTCTTAGCCAGATAGGTTTAAAATTGACAAAGTTTCATACTACCGTTCATCCCCTATTTTACCCCCTTGGGGGTTGGAATTTATCAAAATGATTGCTTAGGCGATGCCTACGTCGTAGTAGCTTTATGTATGCAAAGTCTCAGCTCGATTAGTTTAAAATTGACAAAGTTTCATACTACCGTTCATCCCCTATTTTACCCCCTTGGGGGTTAAATTAATCAAAATCCTTTCTTAGCGGATGCCTACGTCATAACATCTACCTGCATACCAAATTTCAGCCCGATCCGTCCAGTGGTTTGGGCTGTGCGTTGATAGATCACTATGTAATCAGTCAGTCAGTCAGTCAATCAGTCAGTCACCTTTGAGTTTTATAGATATAGATTTGATTCACTTATAATTTATTTTGCACGTCAAAACTTTTTTCACCCTACCTAGCCTCTCAGGTTACTTATTATTATACACTAGCGGGCGCCCGCGACTTCGTCCGCGTGGATTTCGGTTTCTTTATCACCTATTTTTCCCGTTATGGGTGGATTTTTCAAATAATCCTTAAAAGAGAATGCCTACGTCGTATTATCTTTATGAATGCAAAGTCTCAGCCCGATCGGTTAAAAAATGACAAAGTTTCATACTAACGTTCATTCCCTATTTGACCCCCTTGGGGGTTAGAAATTATCGATATGACTGCTCAAGCGATGCCTACGTCATAGTAGCTTTATGTATGCAAAGTCTTAGCCAGATAGGTTTAAAATTGACAAAGTTTCATACTACCGTTCATCCCCTATTTTACCCCCTTGGGGGTTGGAATTTATCAAAATGATTGCTTAGGCGATGCCTACGTCGTAGTAGCTTTATGTATGCAAAGTCTCAGCTCGATTAGTTTAAAATTGACAAAGTTTCATACTACCGTTCATCCCCTATTTTACCCCCTTGGGGGTTAAATTAATCAAAATCCTTTCTTAGCGGATGCCTACGTCATAACATCTACCTGCATACCAAATTTCAGCCCGATCCGTCCAGTGGTTTGGGCTGTGCGTTGATAGATCACTATGTAATCAGTCAGTCAGTCAGTCAATCAGTCAGTCACCTTTGAGTTTTATAGATATAGATAATCAAAATCCTTTCTTAGCGGATGCCTACGTCATAACATCTACCTGCATACCAAATTTCAGCCCGATCCGTCCAGTGGTTTGGGCTGTGCGTTGATAGATCACTATGTAATCAGTCAGTCAGTCAGTCAATCAGTCAGTCACCTTTGAGTTTTATAGATATAGATAGCTATATCTGAGACTACCCCTGTGCGTAAAGATATTTAATTTTCGTTAAAAGATCACAATCCTTACAGATGCAAAACAGAATCAGATTGACTTATGTTAGATTGTCCATTATTAACCATTATTTATTACAATAACCACCACATAATCCTTTATATTCAAGCGATGCCCCGAGTAAGTGGTCCAGAGTTCTTATTGTGCAGTTAAGAAGCGAATAATATAATTATTTCTCTGTGATAGCATCTAATTTCCGAGGCGAGGACAGTCGCAACTACCTCCGATTGCAAAAAGTGCCATCGGGTCGGGTTTCAGCCGGTCCCGGCAATCTTAATGGGTTTGGTTCGCGCTCGCGAGAATCGTTCCACTCGTCATAAAGTTTGTAGCAGTGAATCCAGCCCGATGAAAACGTTTACAGTTATTAGGTATACCGACCATTGAGGTTTTACTACTACGTATAGAGTGGACACCTAGAACAAAATCTATGTGTCAACTTGGAGGGAAGGGTGCGGATAATTAAGTGTTTTTTTTCCTATTTATCGATGAAAAGACACGCCACTTGATTTAATTTAAGTCATGGAATCATCATCAGCCTATCGCAGTCCACTGCTGGACATAGGCCTCTCCTAGTCATGGAATGATTCGTACATAATTTTAAAACACAAGACAACATTTTTTCGATTTTAGGGATAGTACACTTGATGGCAACTTTTGTCCACGGACAACAGCATAAAAACAATTATTCGAGGTATCTTCTCAATACGTAGTAGTAATAGTAATGACTCAATGACACTGACAAAATTCTTCAGCATCTCAACTTCGAACCAATTACAAAGCAGGTTGCGAAATTGGTGTTATTCATTTTGATTTGTTGTTGGCATTGCTATCAAATGATGATAAGACTCTCTAATTTATAGTAGGCAATATTTGATTCACAAACTTAATAATGCCTTTAGAAATAACCCTTAAATATTGCCTTAAACATGTTTGTAATATGCATGGTTACATAATTACATATATGACCCGGTGCCCGGAAGGGTCACGTCTTTAGTTTTAAAAAGTTCTCTCTCATCTCCATATATTACACAAATGAGAATTATGCTAATAAACCTCATATCATTCTCGTAATGAATGGATCTGATCAGAATCGTTTAAATCGGCGAAGCTGCAACCAAGTATGTTACGTTTCAGGATCTCGCCAGAAAACAAGGAAAGGGTTGGAGCCATAAAATATTAAAGTACCATCAGAAAATATTACTAGCAACGGCGATAAAACGATTTTATAGATTTTCCTGTGTTCAAATTAGTATGAGCGTTTACAAGGTTTGGTTTCAATGGGTAACATAGATTCATCAAGGGATTTAATGTGAAAGTATCGACTTTCGAGTAGATTAGGTATGTCTTTTTGTCTTAATGTTTACAGAGATTTCAACAGTGGATTTGTTTAGTTTATTACTAGTTTTTACCCGCGACTATTCCCGCATTATCAAGATTTCCGTTTTAGTCCAGTGTTTGTTCTAAACAGTTTTGTGGTTTAGGTACTTGAAAAGCACAAACAAATGGAAGGGGACAGAAAAATCTGTTAAAGAGAATCATCACTTAATCAATTTTATCGCGGTATCTAAAATACTAAAGTTAACGTGTTTTTCAATGGTCTACTCCTTGGATTAAAGCGAGGAGAGTGCCAGAGGGCACGCAGTAATGTTTATTTTGCAGGGAGGCATAAATTGCTTGTGACAAAATTGATACGGTTGCCGTACGAACCTCACTGGTTACAGTTAGGCAGGCTCTTACACCGAAGTGAATTTGATTTCGTGAATGGATTTCGGTTTCTGCACAACACAGTAGTTTAAAACTTTCCTCGTCAAATGGACTATCCAACACAAAACTATTTTTTCATTCAAACCAGTATTTCCTGAGATAAGCGCGTTCAAACAAACTATCAAACAAACTCTTCAGCTTTGTTATATTAGTATGGATGTAGAAAATGTTTATACAATAAACTATACTAAATGTTATCAAATAAAACCAATTTTAGGTTAAATGTTATCACTTTACCCTGGCTAAAAAACCAAACGTCCGAATTTCGCTTGGGGCAAATGTTTGTGTGATGAACATCGGCATTTGTACTCAAGACATGGTTGTTTATAAAATAATTAAAGTATGTCTATCCGTTTCATAGCTTCCATAGTACATTCTTCGTGCTTAGTTTGGGGCTAGGCACCAATCGCCTAGCTCCAAACTAGTGTTATTGGTGTCCAAGGAATTAATTTAATTGCGGGTCATCTTCCAATTCTCACTGGCGTACGCTACGGTGTGACAAAATGTATCCACAAACTCAAGTCGTGTCGCAGTCCAGAAGTTCCCGAGACAAAATAAGTGTTATTAGCTTTAATCGCTTCACGGTGCTGCTTTCGACATTTTCGAATAAGTAACGATGTAATGACGTATGCGCACAATCGTGGCGAATTATCAACGATCATACGGCAGATTGACAGTTATTCACCGAGTAACCACAGTTAATTTTATTAGCGTAATGACAATACAATTATTGTTGTTCTCCTGTTTACAATTATCGTCTGAACGACAACAAGAAACAGTAATTTCAAGATTTTGTGCTATGTTTTACTACGTAAGAGGCGGTATGATTCGCAAATCTTGATATAATGACAATCTAGCGAATGAATTTCACAACTCCAGCACAAATGATTACCTATAAGCTACTGCGCAGTTGAAGACAAAGTTATAGACTGTTTGGGAGGAAAACAAACTTAACGAAATTAGGAAAGTTTTTCTTTTGGTGCGAACGAAAACAAGGAATCTGCGTAAAGGAGAGTGCTTTTGAACATTTTAACCTTTTATTTTAAATTGGCATGATATTCTTATTGATAATTATTTATTTAATCTTGTTTTCATAGGCCATTTTACTTTTCTTTTCGTTCAATTTCCCAATTCAATTCCTACATTGTCATTGTTTCAAACAAATCAATTCTATTTCTTGAGGGATACCTTACCTTTTTCCTTATAGCTCGTACTTGAGGTCGATTTAGAGGGTTGAGCCACGTGCTGTCTCCGGCCAGCAGATGTGTCGTGACACCTGCCCTTGCCACTTCACCCATCTCCCTCTACCCCATACCATCCACATACACCCATCCTTGTCTTATGTGCTTATTTTTATATAATTTATACAAAGTGACGGTAACTAGAATGGACCCTGAGGCGGTTATAATGACCAGTACCTACGTTGGCAGTGTTTTTTTAATTGCGCAAGCAGTTTCTATTTTTGAGGAGTACGCATACAATTTAATCGGTTGCTTTCATATTAATTTATGTTAATTTTAGTGGCTTTTCAAGGAGTCGGATTAATCCTTTGTTTTTATTAGGGAACAGTCCATTAGTAAATTTTTAAAATATGCCATTGAAAAAAATAAGATCAAATTGAAAACTTGAATGGACAACCTCATAATAAATTACTTTATTGTGTTTTAAGTACCAGTAGGGTTGAATAGGGGTTAGCTGCCGAAGTAGGCGATTAGACATTTGAGCTAAAATTAAAATTAGTAGACAAAAAAGTTGGTTGATACCTGAGGTGTATAATTTTATGATAAGACGTTTTCCTTCACTTATTATTCCAGTAACCAAATATTAAACAATTAACTACATTGTAATCTTAATGAACATTGTCCTGGAAAGGATGGTAAGGCCAAATTAAAACGAAACACCGACTTTCACTGGATCAAGTGCTCAGCGGTAATAAAGTTAACCACGTCAACATTAACATAATAACTTCCATAGCAGCGCTCCCATACATTGCTTATCCGCAAGCAATCTTAAGCACAGCAAGAGTCCCAATGCTTGAAGTCGATCAAGTAATTAATTTTTAATTAGATACACTTTGCAGATTCCAGGTAGCCGAAATACTTGTTCAGTGATCGACCGAACTCTTCGACGCAGGTGCATCAGTTTCATTAAAATTTAATACAAATGTCGCGTGCGGGACTTTTTACATCGCGACGCTCCATTATAATTAAAGAATATTATTTTGTCGTAAACTGAAGGAGCGATTCGATGCCACGCGCCTCCGCTATTGGAAGCAACGGGACTTTGGACCTTACGATCGGTGTTTATCAGCCGCTGATGCGTTTTGCTTTTTGAAAATTGACCACGATGTTTTCATGGTCCATTTTACTTATGTTTTGTTAAATGTGTTCCAATCACAATCGGAATCTAAATGTCTGAGTGACGAAGAGTGCCAAATTGAGTTGCGGCATATTTATTATAATATTTTGTAAATGTGCAGTTTTTCCACTCTCATACCATTCTCCGTTAGCATGGAGCAGATGACGTGAGCTGGTGTTATTCAGAAAAAAATAATCACTAAAGGGGAATGATTGAAGACGGGCCTTTTTATTCTGATTTCACAGGCAGGTTGTCTATGTATATACCTCTGATTCTAAGGGTGTTCACGGCCTGAACACTAGTGACCAAAGAATTCATATTTAAAAAACAAAGGTAAAATTGTATATAACATCAAATGATAAAATCTATCTCGCGAGGTTGTGAACTGAAAATTAGCGTAACCGTCTCGACACTATTTGTATTAATCATGTTCTGAGGACTCAAACGACGCCAACTGACATTGTAAAAGTTATAAAATATTCGAATAATTGAATCCGAAAACGTACTTACAGTCTTGTCAGTTTATAATGATATCATTTATACTTACTGTGTAAAGTTAAGACTGACCAAAAAGTGACAACGACTGAAGCCGCCGACTAAGATCAGAATAACTCTTTACATTTTAATACACGTCCCTAAATGAGTATTGAGACGCACCCAATTTACACAAGTGACACTCATATCACCTAAATGTATAAAGATATTCAAATCTTTATAATTACTTTCGTTTGCGAACCATTAAAACCAGTATGGGGCGAACATTACAGGCCGCGCTTGCTAAAATATATTCTTAATTATCAATATAAAATAATAAGAGATTAAACGTTTCGCATCCTTCTCGAACCCTTCAATATGTATATTTTTATTTTGTCCATATTGAAGAGTTCGCAAGCACTCAGCGCCATCTAGTTTGAAACTCCGACTTAAAGCTTCGCAAAGTTAGCGCTAGATGCCGCTGTGTGAAAATATTGAGAGATTAATGTTTTCCATGAATCTCTCAATACTTAATTTATTTATTTAATTAATATTATTTAATGCGATATTAATTGCGTCTGCGTTACAACAACTGTGGTCGAAAGCGGACTGGTGATGCTAGGCGTCGTCGGCTCAGGTGCCGTTGTGAATTTTCTTCGACTGGGTACCCACAACTCGTCATTTATCAAATTGTCAACCGCATTTGCACGGCACACAACACTAACAGTATCAGGGTTTGTTGTAACGCAGTCGAATCGTCAAGCAGTAAGTACCTAGTATAGATGTACTACATAATTAATGTCGCGTTTCGTCCCGTTAAATAATATTAATGTAATGCAACGCCTAGGTCAGATATCTTATAGGTTAAAGTTTTCTCAAAAATATTATACATAAATTTTTCGAGTGGGCCCTGGTCTAAAAATCAGTAAGTTAACAGAACATTTTGCTTGTGTTTATTTTCATGTGCTGATTTTGTCGAAAGGTCCGGTCTGCGCATGACTATGCCAATAGTCGTGCAAGTACGCTGTTTGGCTTCGAAATACAGGCAAGTGTTTTTTTTTACTGTGACGTTCACATACTTCTATAAACGACGATATAATATAAATTAAACGAACGTTTAAAAACATATTCAAAATTATATCTCTATACTTTAAGCATTAATTCAATGATTTGCTGAGGTACAATGTAGCTTATGAGTATTACGTCAAGTTAAATAGTGTTGTTAAAAGTGCTTAAATGGATTTCACTAAGAATCTTTAACTTTAGGCGCTGAACCAAGATGCAATGATATTTATGACAAGAAAATAGCCGGAAAGCATGTTGCATGTGGGGCCTTGTTCATACGAGATTGCCATCGATTTATCTACGCACATACATAGGGAAGATGTAACATTATGTCGGTTCAGCAACATAATCTAAGTAGGTAATAACTGCTTGATCTGGTCATACTCGTAGAATAATATTTACTTTAAAACCCCAACGCAAAGTTAATGAAATTAATTTCACGTCTTTTTTTATTCTTTAGTGCTTCACTATTCATTAAAAAACTATCAAATAATAATAGTACACCTGCTTTTTCATTTCGTTTCTAGCGGCCGCGTGGATATCGGTTTCATACAAACTGTGGAATGTATCAAAATCCTTTCTTAATGGATGCTTATGACATCGTAGTGTTATTTATGCATCAAATTTTCAGACCGATCCTTCCAGTGGTTTGGTCTGTGCGTTGAAAGATCACTATGCCAGTCAGTAAGTCAGTCACCCACTTTAAAAGGTCATAGGTATTTTCAGCAAGTTTATTTTTCATATTTTCATAAAATTTAATAATAAAATATACCAATATTGAGTAATACATGTTTGTGTTCTAGACTGCGTGAGAACTGTCATTGATTTAAATATGTAAGTCGAAGGATGCGATTTCCCGCGCTGCGTAGGCGCCGCGGGCCGCGCCCCGCCCCCCATTGTACCCCCACAATGCGTCGTACTTCACACTAACGAGCCCTCCGAGCAAACCAGACGCATTTGTAAAAACCGCAATAAGCGTACCATTTCGGCATATTGTTTTGACATATCCCAACTAATATTATAAATGCGAAAGTAACTCTGTCTGTCTGTCTGTCTGTCTGTCTGTCTGTCTGTCTGTCTGTCTGTCTGTTACGCTTTCCCGCTTAAACCTCGCAACCGATTTTGATGAAATTTGGTACAGACAATCTTTAGACCCTGAGACAGAACATAGGCTACTTTTTGACCCATTCCAACCCCCCACTTCCCTAAAATGGGGGGTGGAAGTTTGTATGGTGTCATATATTCAAATGTCAATTCAAATATCACCATAGCAACCATTTTCGTTATTGTAGAAAATATATTCAAATGTCAATTCAAATATCACCATAGCAACCATTTTCGTTATTGTAGAAAATATAAATATGATTACCATGGCAACAGTTTTCATTATTGTAGAAAATATATTTATGATACGTAAACATTGTGATGTGTTATTAATTGTAAATATATAATATATGGAAAATCTAAACTACTTAAGTTAGACGCTTGAAATTTGGCATGCAGGTCCCTTAGTAAACTTGATACTTAGTTGCAAAAGGATATTGCAAAATTCCCACGGGAACGGGAGTTAGAGGGAAAAAACATTCCTATCATGAAAATCGAAATCCACGCGGACGAAGTCGCGGGCGGCCGCTAGTAATAAATATTTGCGAGATTACACCACGCACAGATTGCGGGGCCGATCTTAAAATGGATCGCTCCGACGGATGGCTATTGTTTCGTTCGGTAGGCGTCCGGCCTGCGCCAGCGCGGACCGTATTACACACGGTTGCGATCGGGAGCTCGATCGAACAGGTGGATTTTGGAGATCCATTTAGATATCTTTGCCCTTGGATGACTATTTTTTGGGACTTAATAAGGCTCCCTTTTCATTTTTATGCATAAATAAATCAAGATTATGAATAAAGATTGAATTTAATTACTTAATCAGACATTGTTAAGCAAAAACAGTTAACATGTATAATTTTGCGTCTTTAAAATTAATTTATTTTATTACATATTTTACCCATGGGCTTAGTTTCATTGTTCGAAACACAGACAATTAAGTAGAACAAAACAATGAACCTAGACGTTTAAGTCAGCCGGTACTACGATGGAGTAATACCGCCCGTAGCTAACTCTAACCTTCTAAATACAGGTATATTGGCCGCCAAACGAAAACGAAGAGCGAATATTCTCATTGTACGCGTGTAAATTAAGGTGAATCAGTGCCCGCATGCGCCGCCAGCCCAGCATCGCACGTCCCGCAAATTGTAGGGTCCACCCCAGTTAGCGCCTTGTAGGTGTCAAGATTACCATAATTTGCCGTTGTCAGGCCTCCAGCGGCTGTCGTCACGTGTTACAATCTAAATACTTTTATTATTTGAGGAAACCCGCTGATTTACATTGCAATAAAATGAAGAAGTAACGTTACGCCCCGATAAGGAACCGCCGAAGGTGTTGAACGTTAAACAGAAACAGCCGAGCAATGGAGCGGGAACTCGAACATGAAAAAATTTAAGCAACCGGTGAGTTTCACACGTATGTAATTAATGACGTGGCCCATTAGCAGCAAAAAGCAGATGAATGAACGAGAATTGATACTTTACAATTCAATACCATTGAGAAAAAGTGAAATTTATTTGAAAAGTCCGTTTGGAATGACAATATTCCGCAAACGGCGGAAGTATTAACATTTTACTCAAGGATTCAAGTGCTCGTTTTACAAGTGTGATAACGATTATCGCGCCTGATGTTTTGTGATACTTTGCAATTCACTTGAATTTATGTGGTTATTTTAAGTCGTATTTTAAAGTTAAAAGATTGATCTATAATGCATGAATGAGAGTAGGTGCGGGTACTGGTATCTATCAAAAGTCGTAGGGGTAGAGAGCGGCATCAATCCAAGCCAGTGGGTGATGGACAACGGCTTGATCAAGTTACACCGCGGTCGTGTCACACTTCATGTCGAGTTGTCCAGACATGTCGCGCGGCTTGTGAATGAAAATGGATGCCGGCGAACATGCGGAGAACTCAATCTGAAATTGATGATTGTAACACTTAAGCAATGTACAGGAAAATAGACAACAATGCGTTTTTTCCTTATTGATAATTCGAATAGATAATCTTATCTATATCTATACTATAATATAATAAAGCTGAAGAGTTAGTTTGTATGTTTGTTTGTTTGAACGCGCTAATCTCAGGAAATACTGGTCCGATTTGAAAAAATCTTTTTGTGTTGGGTAGTCCCTTTGACGAGGAAGGTTTTAGGCTATTGGAAATCGAAATCCACGCGGACGGAGTCGCGGGTGGTCTCTAGTCTTATTATATGTAGAACTATCGGCCGGCCACGACTGCGTCCGCTTATTTCGGTTTAAGCACACATAGGTTATACTACAGCTAGAAGTCTTCAAACACTATAATATTTTCTTTCAATTCGAACCAGTAATTCCTTAGATTATCATGGTCAAACCAATAAGCAAATTTTACAGCTTTATTTTATCAGAAAAGATAAACAGTAAAGATAAGTTTTATTCTTGAATTCCAACAAAGAACTTCAACAGCCTGATGATGATTTTAAAGAAATAAGAGAGCCGGCCAACCACTTTTGCTTGGCGACCTTGCCTGACACTACGAAACTGAAAAAAAACACAAAGCACTAACTTAGTGGCGATTTGCTTGACATATGTGGCTATAACAATCGTCTTATAAAATAAAATTATTTATAATTGTTCTTGTTTTTAAAACTTTTAATTTAATAAGTTTAACCACAGGAATACCCATCTGGTTTCAAGTAAGTACAAATACTTAATCAAGTCACAAAGATGAAGATCTAAATTAAAGTTGTACATTTATGACTTAAAGAGCAATAATGTATTTGTTAGATGAAGTGCTTAATATAAACGATTCCGGAGTGGACACGCATTTGGTAGTAAATTATTCAACGATTAAATAATGAGGAGTCGGAGATTTCTGTCCGTAAGGGAAAACAGATTAAATCTTATTCAATCACGGAACGTGCTTTGGAAGCGAATGTCTCCTGATTCTAAGCAGATTAAAGTCAACTCTACAATGGAAGCGCATCTTTTAGAACTCGCATTTAAATTTAATGCATTTTTTAAAACTCTTAAAAGTGTCTTTGTGAATAGTTGCTTTTTGCCGGCGTCGAAACGTAGTATTATTATAATTATGACTTATGTTTTTGACGTTCACATTCAATTGTATTCCGCAGATGAAAACGAAAATATTCTGCTAACGATCTGATGGGATTTATAAAAATATGTGCCGTTCTGAACTGTTTCCCGAGTAGGTGAGTTTCTTCACACATTAATAAGCCATTTTGACTTTGAGATTTCTCTTTAAGCATCGGCCATAAATTGTGGAAACATCAATATTGTATGATGAGATTAATGCCCATGTTCGGATGACCATTAGGGCTGCATAATGCCATTGTGTTTTTATTTACCATTGAGACAAAGCTGGACCCGCCAAATCCACGTCAACTTTTCAGAAAAATGTATTTAAATTGACGAATGTATTTTGGTTTATTTCCAGATACTATTAAACTTAGTATCGTTGTTATTTTAGTATCTACGAAAGTTCATTTATCAAGAGTATTAACCCGAGTCGAAGGGATCAGTGAGTTTCATAATTCAATTCAGATATCGGCGGTTGTCAAAACGTCTGGTTGAAAGGGTGACATGCGGTCCATAGTCGGAGCCCGCTTAATGCTCGGCCATCCTTCATAGCGAGCCATTCATGAGCGAGCCGGGCGTCCGACGACACTTCGCTTAGATTTATGCACTTGTAATATGGCGGCTTCTGTAAATGCACGAGTTCTCACTACTCGCAGAGTCAATCCTTTGAATTTATTAGGCACGAGAGGCTCGACTGACTCGTGTAAGTCCCCTTTAACGTGCCGAGGTTATTGTTTGATTGCTGATTTATGTAGATTAACCCTTATAACTTTTGTTCTATGTTTGCTTTTTGTTTATCGTAGGTCGATGGGATATTATATTATAGATGGTATCACAAATAGTATTAGTCAAATTAACTTGGTTGCTTCGTTTTTATCGTGCATGTGGCAACTCACTCGAAACTATCAATTTAAGCAGTAACCATTAAGTGTCATTCCTTTCAAATAATATTCAAAATGTTTCATAGCCGTAGTTAATAGATTCTTCGGTTTATTAAAATGAAGAGTATGGATGTCATTGCTTCTTTTATCACCGCGTGAAATACGGCTCGTGTTACGTTTTATTAAGTCATAACTTTAGGCGGAACGAAATCGATACGCGACACACGTACTTTTATACGAGATTCCAACAAAATTTCTTAATTATAAATTCGATGCTACCTCAGTCGCCACATATTTTTAAGTTTTCTAATGACATTCATAACTGATTGTACGATACAATTATCAGTGCTATTACATCTATAATTATGTGGCTTTAGATATTTTAGTGGCGATGCTTTCGACCGTTGGCTACCGAATAATTTTTAATAAGTTATCAAGATACAGTTCAATATCATGTTTCATGTCCCGATTATCTCTTACCGACTGTAGTCGCGTTTATTTTATGGTAAGAACTGGATAAAACAATACGATGTATACAGTTATGAGACTTTAATAATGACATTCATTGTACCTTATTGGGTAATGCAGTGGTGCACAGAAATGCCTTTAGAAGTCCTGCTCGGACATTTAGTTATTGGATATTCCACAATCAACTCATAAATCGAGACGGGCAAAGCAGCCAAAGAATCCGAGCTCACCGCAATCGTCGCTGATAAATATCGTTTCTTATAGACAAATTACTGCGTATTCTTTAACAAATTGCTGAGAATCGCCGCGTGAGCCCTTAGGATGCTACCGAACCATTTCTCCTATAAGGTAAAAATGAAAACGACTAGCTCCGTGTAATGAATATTAATTAGCAAAGTTCTGTATAGATGTCGTGCAAAAAATACCGACTCGTCGTTCGAGTCATCAATTCGTTTTCTCGCGATGCTAATTTCTCGTCGTACCTCGAAACCGCGTAAAGACCAGTTTTATGGCTATCGGCATCGCATTTACTGCGTTTTGATACGTACTTAAAATCGTTATCTCAAATGACATAATAAAATTAATCGCGCCATTAAAGTTTGTGATGTTACTGAAAAAATGGGGTTAGAGAATGGACACGTTTAGTAAGATGCTCGAGCGTCCAGTAAGCGTTTTGATAGAGGAGATAGTGTTTTATACAGTCCCTTATACATAATTATTTAGTTTTGACGCAAAATATTTATTTATCTTGGTAAAATATTTATTTTACAGCACAGAGAAAAAAATAAGTTAAATATTGAATAAAAAATATTGTAAATTTTGAAATTTTCGTCTCATCTTTCTATTATAAACAATTGTAGCGTCACTAATATTGTTCATTAACGGTTAATTTATTTCAAGTGTTAAAGATCATAAGAAGGTTGTAAATGAGTATACATGATGGACACTTTAATGAAAATTACGCCATAAAGCCACGCTACCTTACCGTAAACAACGGCGTGCCTTATGGTTCCTACAAGATTTAATCCGTGTGAGAGAGAGCGGTTATTAAAGAAGCAAAAGTAAATGACACGGTGGAAGCCGATGTGCCGAAGACTGACGCGAGCCGCCGGCGTGACGTTGAGTTGAAGGTTTATTTAATCAAGGTGCAGTACCAGCCTCGGCACGCCCGCGGCCTCCCATCCTGCCGTCTCAATCTCCCCTGCCTCCGTACAATTGCTTATTGTCCTCGGGAGATAGAAAATTTAATGAAATCTCTTCACGGCTATCCCCCGATTATAACATTGTTCCACTCGGTAGTTGTTTTAATATTTGCGCACGCAATCACCGCAAGTACGAGTTCCGTCCATCATACTTTTATGAATCGTAAAGGGGAACGCGTAATTGCATTTAAAATATTGGGAATTGTTTTTGTTTTGCTACGCTGTAGCGATATTCTGAACGATAATAATATATTTTGGTTTATTGCTCTATAATTATATGGAAAACGGCAATGATTCCGCAATTTTTCACTTTTAATCATACGGCTCAGTGCTAATTGCGTATAAAATAACATTATAGAAAAACGAATTAGTTTCTAATTGCTACTTAACAGGGCATATATTTAACATCGTTAAGGTTCTACGGTCAGGCGTCTAGTAGCGTTTGTGGAAGTATTAGTCACACTCATATTAGAACGAACGGCAATTCCGCATAAATGAGTTTTTGCTACAACCAGAATCTGGTCTCAGGCACACTGCCCGTACGACTAGTAGACGGTGTATATTATGTACGTATCGACGCGATAATTAAATTCGCTTTAATAATGTTTTACTAATGAGTTTTCTAAAGCCATGAGAATATCTCAACACAACTAGGTAAGCTTAGTTTAGTTTAGAGAGTATTAATTATTTAACCAAAACAGAGAACTTAATTTTTTTTCTTTACGCAACTTGCGTAGTACCTATCATCATTATCAGGGGTTATGGATCTTCTGAAAGTTTATTGACACCAGCTAATTCAAATGATAATTAACTTTTTATTAACTATTTAGCTACTGTTGCCGCTGACGGTGTTGAAAGTTAAAAGTTATTCTACATACCTACGACACCAAAGAGTATTTTGATTGTTCCCAAAATAACAGAAAAAGGTTACCAAAAGGAACCAACTTTAAAGATAAAAACATCTTTCATTAAGTTTTGTGTTATATGTATAATTTTATATTTAGGGTCTTTCTTATCTACAATAGAAGGTACGTCTAAAGTTACTCAAACTCGTATCTAAACGTATAAAAGTTGCTCAAGACATCACGGCACGGCCCGCCCATTGTTCTTTTCCACGCAAATTTTTGTATTCCCCCGGATTTTAGCTCGGAGGGTAGTATAAAATTTGTATAACAAATGAGGGGCGTGGTTGGAATCCGTCACAGTGGCGGGGACGCGCTGTGCGGTACTAGATGGGTGGCCGGGCTCCTCCAGTACAAGATAAATGTTTATAATTAGGTATATGAACTTCTGTATCCCTTTTAATTGCGCTGAGAAATAGTTTTAGTATCGCTTCAGGGTCCTCGTGTTGAGGGTAACTTATGGTTGCGGCCCTAATGATGACGGGTGATTGTAATCTTTCACAAAACAAAAGACTGATGTAAGGATGAACAATGGTTTATCCTTTAAAATGAACGTTATAATCGGTGGCCGGAGATCGTATTGTAATTGTTTCTTTTACGTATTCAAAGAAACAGATCGGAAGCACGTTTCTTTATTGTTAACTAGCGGCCCGCCCCGGCTTCGCCCGTGGTACTTGTCCACTATTTAATGGATGATATTATACATAAAAACCTTCCTCATGAGTTACTCTATCTATTAAAAAAAACCGCATCAAAATCCGTTGCGTAGTTTTAAAGATTTAAGCGTTCATAGGGACATACAACAGACAACATGACAGAAAAAGCGACTTTGTTTTATACTATGTAGTGATTTGTCCTCCTAATTGTCTGATTGTACATCATAATTTACGCTATAATTTTCAAAAACAGAAGTAATTTCTGTTTTAATGTGGTCTTAATTCTTCGCAAAATTTGGACAGGCACGGAAAACAACGCCCCAGAAACCTCAAAAACAATGGTCCAAACAAAACAATTTAGGCCGGATTTGAATATAAAACACGAGTTAGTCTCGGTAGTTATTTGTTAAGCGTTCGGATAGTTAATAACATACATTTGTTAAACGGGCCCAGACGAAAGGCTAAGCCGAGAAACCAGCCACCTCAGTCGACGGAACGTGGTATTAAGCTATTACTTATCCAAGCAACTTAGCTGTTTTTGGCAAATAAAGTTTTGGATTCGTAAAGCTACTTCGGTTTATAGAATTTGATACTTGGATAAAGATAATGGTGCAAAAATATGATTTATGAAATATTCCTCTGTAACCAATTTTATTTCTGTACATTGTAGGCATATTGTACAAGATGTGCTTACTCTTATTCTGACTTTATTTTGATTGACCTGACTGTTCAAACAAATAACCCTGAAACATAAGTTTTGACAGATATAATTTTAGCTAGGCAAGAAGACTCTGTGAGAATATTATTGAGCTAATTTGTTCGTCCGTCTGTCTGATTTTTTGTAAGCAGAATTTTTTCTCGGTAATAAAAGAATTGCGACTTGTATATGTGGTGAAAATCCACTGTATAACCTAGATAAAAATACTTCTATAAACCGATAAATTAAAGTATCAAGACTTGTCCATCTAATCTAAGACAGACAGTATCAGTTAAACTGCTGATCCAGATATGCAAATGTGTGTTTGTTTTATCGTGGGGAAAGACTACTAATTTCGCGCTGTATCAAAGAGATCGTCCAGGGATGGATACATCATCTGCTATTCAAATAACCACAGGCAGTGGTAGATAAAATCCGGATTTAAAAACAGTTAAGGATGAAATTTTGTTGCTGATTCACTTTTAGGTATATAACATTAAACTCTATTGCATTTTGAACTATAGAGGAAAAATACTTTTTCTTAAAACTTAAAAAATAAGAGCCAATATGATTCATAATTATTTGCAGCTTAGTCAAAAATAAAATTGAAATAAACTTTTGGATTCGTCACGATTTTAACCAAATAAGGACTAGCACGATCGTTTAAAAATTTATAACGATTAAATCTATGTATTGGTAGGACTTTCTATGACAGAAAATACACTATATGAAGTGATTTTCCATATTGTTAAGAGTATACTTTTTGGTCTATTTCACCAAATACTTACCAGCTTAAAAATGTGGACAAATGAAAATTATAAAAAAAGAAGGGGTTCTTTCATCCAATTATCCCTTAAAAAATTTGAACGTAATTGCTATATGTAATTGCTAATGTAGCAAAGAAATTATATTCAATTAAAGATCTTAGAAAAAACGTACAATTAATACACTAACCTACACGTATTAATTAGCGAACGAGTATGACAATTTTATTCAGTCCATTTATTAAGGCCCTTTGCATAAACTTCCTCTGATTTATGGCAGCAGTTGCGTAATTGGCGGTTCCTTAAGGGAAAGTATTTAAAGACTTCAGAAATTAAAATATTATTCCTCCGTGCGTAAAAGGAGAAGTAAAATTAAATGGAAGCCTATTAAAATTTAAAGTTCTGCTCTACTCAATTGTTTCTTGCCTTTGATTTGTTAACGTTTTAACTGACTGCTGGTTAATGTGGGAATTGGAAGAATTTATCGGAAAAAGGTTTAGCGTATCCAGTAAACATTGCGATGTCTGGTGAAATTAAAATTCATTAGGCGACGGTTTCGACGGCCACGGTTATAAAAGTACGACCGCCGTCTGTAATATTTATAAGTTTACGTGTAAAGTTTTTGCGTTTCATTGTTTTGGTCATGCTTATTATGATGTCAATTTATTAAACAAGGCGTTTTCACCTTTTTTAGGGTTCCGTAGCCAAATGGCAAAAAACGGAACCCTTATAGTTTCGTCATGTCTGTCTGTCTGTCTGTCTGTCTGTCTGTCTGTCTGTCCTGGCTCGTTCTCCGCCGTTTCTGAACCGATTGCCACGAAAATTGGTGGAGAGATGTATAGTGATAATTCAAGAATTGGTTTTTAAAATAATCGAAAAATAATTATTTTTACCCCCCCTCCCATACAACGAAAAGTAAATTCGAAAAAAAAACTTCGACTTACCCCATCGTGTGGGGTATCGTTAAAAAGGTATTTTTAAATACAATAAAACTTGCCTTGAAACCATGTGGATCAAACACCTCAGTCTCGAGATATATTAATACAAAGTTAAAATTAGAGCGTCCCCCCCCCCTTAACTTTTGAAATACTATTACAATAATTTTGAAAAAAATGTCCTGTATACCTCCAAGTAAGTACTTTCAACGAAAACTATAGCGAACTCTGTATCATACATAGTTATTTTTATACAACTTGACCAACTTATGACGTGCAGTTGCCCTTACTAAATGGTGTCTTAAGCGGTCGGGCCATCTTTTAGCTACGGAACCCTTTCATGGGCGTGTCCGACACGCTCTTGGCCGGTTTTTAATTATAAATAAACAGTGATGAGAGACGAATATTAAACACATTACACATTTATTCTCATTAATACTCTTATGGAAAAAATACTTAAGAAAAGCTTGTAATTACTCCAATTTTGATAGTAATTATCAATTTTATTTCTTGTTCATTATCGAATGTTGTTTTAACGATAAGAACAGTGAGAACTCAAATTAAATTCTCGTATCATAAATAAAACGTGGAGTGGTAAATTCCTGCGGATAAACCCATCAGGATTCGTATAAATCTCCTCATCAACAAAACCAATAATAAATGATTTGTGAGTTTACCAATTTAGGAAATTGCCATATCGCATCGACGGCAGATTTAAGAGGCGCGAAAATAACATAACCTTACGATTTCCGAAAAGATAATTGTTCTCGATAAAGGATAAAGTCAATAAAGACGTTCTCTGTGTTTAAAAAATAATAACACACTGTGGTCTATTATTAGGAAGTTGAAATGGACGGAGCGGAGTATTCAAAGGATTTCCAAAAGTTTTTTATGAGTAAAATTGATAGTAGTCGGTGTTTTGTAGGACCAAAATGGCTAAGTGCCTGCCCAATATTCTCTTGCAATGTGGCTCTAATAATTATTCTTGGATTGTGTTGTATCTGACACACCACAGTCAAATTGTTTTTTACAGGAATAAAACTAAAATTATATCATAACATTTAATATAATTATTTGGGTTTGATGGCAAATGCCAAAATCATCTTAAACTATTATGCACAGTTCATTGTAGGATAAATACATTAAGAGACGTCACGAAATGCAAATCGGCGCACAGTAAATCAAACTTAATTTACCAGCCATTGTGTATGCAACGTTATAATGGAGTATTAAATGTCGACTAAGAGCATTTGTGTCTTCACGAAGAGGTGGCTAAACGGATAAAAAATGAAGAGAATAGTGTCGAATGTCAGTAGGGCGACAGGAGCATGGGTGTTCAACACTCATTTATTGTTCAAAGATGTATAAGCACGAGCGAAACGCGTGTCTCACAAATATGAACCCTATTCCGTTCACTTTCATGTACACAATAAAGTTTTCGCTTGAGACTGCACTACGTAATTTATGTTAAGTCGAGCGTTATGCTCGGGTTTAAGAAAAATCATGTGATGAATGAACGTAGGCCCCATTCAGCAAAATTGTTGATTAAGTAATTTAATTCTACTTTGGCCAGTGGCTCAATGTACAGGTAGAGCAAATATATTTTCCCGGTCTTTTCGAATTTAGATTGGATTTCTAAGAAGCAATCCGTGTTTATCAAGCCTAGTAAATATACCAGACTTATTAACTTTTGACTTTGACTTGAAATTCAGATAAAAATAAACAGTAATTGACTGCTCTATTATATTATGAACTGACAGTAAAATTAAAACTTGTATCAAATCTTTGAGTACCTTTCTCGGACCAAACTTTCGTATTTTAATTATGAACTCATTGATAACCTCTTTTTAATAATGGAAATCATGTTTTCCCCCATCCATTGCAATCTTAATAATTAGCCAATTCCCGTCCTTAAGCTGAAATTATGGTCACGTCTTCAATGATAAAATGGGCAGATGGCTCTTTAATTGTAATCCTAAATTGATTAAAATGCTAATCAAATCGCCCAATAAGTAGTAGGTGTTATAAAACACGACCCGAGATGTTCCCATGAAGTGTAACATTCCGACGTCAAAGCGCGGGATTATAAACCAAAACATTTTATTTAGCTATAAATTGTCACGGTCAATCGTGATTATGGCTAGTCTACTGTTACAGTAGGAAGGCCTTTGTAACGATAGCGATTTTCAATGCATCATTTCTCATACAAATGCGACCGTTTCGGGTCGGGTTAGCGGGACCACCCTGCAACTAAGTTTGAATCGGTAATGACATGTTCATAAGATTTGAATTAATAACGCATTACGGTCAATTAAGCAATGAGCGTCAGTATCTATAAAATTTGACACTTCTATTTCGTTAGCATAATTTCATCTTTTGGTGGTCGGTGGAAGGATTTATATGTTAACGAGTAGGTGTCGCATCCAGCTTGTTAAATAATAGCCCTCAGCTAACACATATTACATACAAACATGTAGGTATGTCAAACACTATAGGTAACATTCCCATAGCCTAACTTTGCAATTGGTTGTTAAACTATCAAAGAATGAAGCTGGAAAGCGTAATGTTTATGACGAATAAAATAAGGAACATGCATAATATTAATATGGGCACAAGCGTTTATGGCACCACTCGTTCTTCAGACTCAAAAAAATAAGTTTTACACACAAGAAA
Source organism: Nomophila noctuella (assembly GCA_958496325.1). Classification (NCBI taxonomy): domain Eukaryota; kingdom Metazoa; phylum Arthropoda; class Insecta; order Lepidoptera; family Crambidae; genus Nomophila; species Nomophila noctuella. Next base: position 7,796,200 of record OY292486.1, on the reverse strand, counting down.
ATCACTGTGAAAAATCACACCGCAACTGTTCTAAACAAAAAGCCACATTAGAGTATTATTTAAGTTAAAATCCTTGTTCAATTCCTTTGTTTTACTCAGAAACAATTAGTAAATAGTTATACGCATCTGCATTTTTTTCATTTTAACCATTCATCTTTTGCGCGTCAAGAAGGTTTTATTTCACCTGAATGTTGAACTTTTATTTCCACGTCTATAAAACAAAACATCTATAGACATGACTGAAGTCCATTGTCTTAATTGAACGCAATCAATTTATATAAAATATGTCTATGATTTAAGCGGTCTTTGTCAGTTGCGGAGCGAGTTATTGTAATTATAGCAATAATCATAAAAAACTTTAGTACGAAGGCGTTGCTGGCGCGAGCTACGTAACCTAGTAATTTGAGAAGTGAGGTCCTTTGTAAACCTCAGTATGGTTGGCAAATAAGGCAAGTTCGGTGTTATTAACTTAACCATGGGGATGGTGATTGCGACAACTTTACTACCATGAAATATAAACTGAGACGCTCTGTTTATTGTGTCGTAGTAAGGTGTCTACGAGGAGCAGGGACGTCTGTTTGCAATTGTAAAAGATGGTAGTGAGTGACATTATTATTCATAAACAATTACTGCAATATTTTATATTATTTGTAGCTGATAAAAGACATTCCCTTAAATTTGTCCCCCTACCAAACCTGGTAATATATATATAATATATATCAATATGTAAATATAGACATACATGTATAGTCTTGAGCTCATTACAAAAGTTTTTTGCCTAGGTAGTATAGCTGTAAACTCTCCTACAAAAATCGGCATTGTCATTTGGATTTTGTGCTGGGACGATACCAATTACCTAACTAAACAGCGTTCTATTTAATGTTTTTTACAGTGTAGAAGAAAAAATACCGCATACACATAATTTAACAAATTATTATCCAAACCATATATGTATAATGTATGCACCATTTCGAGCAAATCCTATATTGATTTTGCAGTTGTAGGTTCTTAAGTAGCTGCGGGTTTGAGAGCAAAAGGAGAAAATACAAACCAGCAATTAGGCATCATAAATACAGTATAGAACGTTATCCTCGCCACTCGTTTTAAGATGGCGAGTAAACGACCTCAAAACTATCCCCTTTATTTTACGGCTTTAAGATTTTGTGATCTGACAAAGCGCCCGTCGGAGATTGGGGTAATATTTCACAGCCGCCGTGGTTTAGTGAAAATAATTCCGTTTAAATGACCCCTTTAATAGTTTCGAAACGGCGTGTTGTGGCCGAAGCCTTCTAATGACAGACCTCAAACAATAAGTTACGTCGACCGGCTAATTAATAATTAAGTCGTTGATTCCCTCTGTTTGCTCCACATGACCGTGCTTAGTTTTAGTGCCGTAATTAGTGTTTATGGGATATTAATTGGGTTTCAATTTGCGTTTCTCGGTGGGAAGCACCGTGGGATTAATAACTTTTTAACTTTAATGGAACTAAATTGTAGTGAAATGACATTGACTAGCTTTTGGTTCTTTTCATATTTAGTCAATAGTTTTTTTCAGTATTATTTAGGTAATGTAAAATATTTTTTTATAAAACTATATATACACCATACTTAAATAACTTATGTAAACAATAACTAAAAATTCAGTGGCTAGTTTAAGTTTATGAAAAAAATTTAAATGGCATAATTTAATCAACAATTCAAAATATAATACAACACAAATAGGTAGTCGTTAGGCGCAACAACCATTCCAATATAAAAAGAAACTGATCAGCGAGTACACTGTAGACTCTTATCAAGAATGTGCCAATCACCCTATTCTTAACACGACTCCAAATATAGATATAGCAGCCCCACTGTTTGCTTTTAGCTGAAGATATAATGCAGAACACACATGAAGTGACAAAGAGGCAAAAAATCTGCCAAATCCGATTTAAATTGCCACGTGACGCGATGTGGGCTACCATAAACATGTGAACACAATGAGAAGTGGCCACTAAAAAGTTAATACGACAAAGAGGAACCTTGGTTGCGCAACAATGAGCTATTCTGTGCGCACTGTCATGCGTATAACTTTATTAAATAGTTCACCCCGTGAACGATTGATAGGGACATCTTAAAATGTGGGCCATGTGACAGAAAAAAAGTCATAGACATTTAAGTGGTTTATGGTTACCAATTTTAAGTAGAATGGAACGCCTTAATCTTGGTGACTACTTGTAAAGAGATGAAATTTTTTGTACATAGGTATGCACGAATGTTCGCTTGATAGAAACATGCTCCCGTTAGAATCAATCCATACAAAGTTTTCGAAAGTAAATATCATTAATAAAAATCACCAAAAACTATCCGCCTTATAGGAATTTTAAAACTGGAACGAAACGAACAACAAAAACACATATAACTATATACATGTCTTTGTCTATCTTTCAGAGCTTTCAATAAAATTATTTAAGCATGAGACGTAAAGCAGATTCATTTGTGCAACACTTGATGATATATGTTATTTCAACAATCTTAATACATATATAATTTTTACAAGAAACCACGTAAAATTTATAATCTTTGTCAAAACTTTTGCACAAAAGAGAAGTAAAGATGATCCAGAATTGATTTCCTGCTTTCTTTTATTCACGAGAAAGCCGCGACATCAACCCTTACTCAGCATAAACTGTCTCCGAAATTGGCAACATATAACTTTTATACGAAGGGCACATCCGCTCTCGACGCATCCGGAAAGGTGCTAGCACAAATAATGGCGGACCATAATTCGTCATATTATTCATAAATAAAAATCAGTGCAAGATCAGCAGATGCGAAAGGATTGCACACATGCCGGCAAGGTGTGTTCGGCTTGGCTTGTGCCGTAGCACTTCGCTTCGCAAACAGTAGATAAAATTAGGTTTTGCATCTGGCACGTTACCAATTTTTCTGTGCAGATCTTTGATTTTGTAATAAGGTATTGTAACTTAGGATTTGGGGTATCTACTCTAGTCCCGTTGGATATACATAAGTTACGACATTCTATAAATGCCATAGAGTTTTATCATGGCTAAATAACATTCTGCATAGATATATAAATATTTATTGAAACTAGTTTCGGTAAATTTAAAAGCATTTTTATAAGACGATATTAAATTTTATCAATTATGATATCACATGAAACTTTATTTAAAACTCCAGGAATCGAGACTAAGATGTTTCGCGTGATAGGCAAGCATTGCGCTTCCCAACACCAATGTCGGCATGATATTTCTCATCTCGATTCTCGTTCTCGAACATGCCAACGATATCCCAATCGAATTAGGTTTATATGGCATTGCAGAAGCGCGTGGCGGCCCCTTTAAAACAGGTCTCGATTCTAGTTTAGTAATTAAACTTACAACTTTATCGATCAAAGACTTTTCCAGTGCGACGGACCACCGGGCTCTATCTTCAAGGATTGCAATGAACCGTTTATAAATATTAGCTAGGCTTTGACTGCGTAATGGAACTGTCAGGAGATCGCTCCTTGTCTATAATCCACCGAATGAGTTTATTACGAACGGTCAGCCCACTTATATGTAGATTCGATCAGAACACGACGAACAAATACGGATAACAGGCCATTAATTTTACAAGTTAAAGACTGCAGACACGTTCTTGCTTATCCGTTGCTGGTCTCTCTGTGGAATAAAAGAGGCTGGACGAGACGATAACATGGGTAAAACAAGTATCGAACAAATAAAATGCTAAAAGTAGGTTCGTCGTTTTAGTAGAAAAAGCGGTAATCTTCAAGATTTAGATAAGCAGAGAAAATGGGATTCATGCGTGTAGTTATGTGATAAAGTTCTGCATTGATAATGTTATTAGTGCAGAAATTGAACTGAATTAAATTACGTAATTAATTAAAAGATCAAAGGAACTTGAGAACATTTAGGTATTTTATAAGGAAAGCCAAATATACAAAAAAATCATTTATTCTTGGTGATCAATTAAAACATCTCAATGGAATCAAATAACGTTACTATTAGAATATTTAGCAAAGATGCTCAATCAAAAAGTATTTCAATTGCAATTTTCACAATAGTTCCTTCTGATCCATTGTTACATTCGTTTTAAAATCGCAAAATATACATGTTACAAAAGCTGTAATTATTGGTTATGGTTCCGTTCGCTTCTTCACGATCTATTGTGTTCAGTAGATGTCTCCATTTTGCGATTCTCTAAGGTGTGGGCTGGCTAAATGTTATTTGACTATAGTATTGTGAGCACGCCCGTCGTGCCATTGTTCGTTACACTTTGTACTTCGACGTATCACTCCCACAATTTCATTATACTTTGCGAATTTACTTGTAACTAGGAGGTTTGGCGTAAAATGATGGATGGGTCTAATACTCTTGAGGACAATGTGAGAAGTTATACGACTCGAGGGATTTATTTAAATTATATTTTTATACGAAAGTAATATCTAAGTTTAATATTTAAACTTAAATTACAATACTTGAAACAAAACATAATATGATCAATAAAAAAAAATTAAAAAAACCTTGTTAATAAATTTAAAAAATAATGAAAAAATCTTCATTCATTCAATTAAAAGTTCAGTCAGGAACCAACTAAAAATTATAAAGGTAGGTACCTAACATACGAGTACATATTAAAATGTTGTTTAATTTAAAGTGTGTGTTCGGTCCTTCCTCTTTAGATTTAAAATTATTTATAGTTTGTATTAATTACAATTTAATTGAAATCAAGTTTATTTATTTATTTATTTATTTATTCTTTGGCACAGTAACAAAATACAAATTAACAGTAATGATGATAATAACTACATTTTATAATTCCAAATTTGCATTTCGATTATAACTGAGCACAACATTCGACTTTAGTATTACAATGAATACTTCTCTATGACGAAGTACAAAAAATTGGTACCAGCTAGTAGAAATTTTAACAATGCTAATGGAACAACTAGTGGTTTAGGCCAGAAAGAAGTAAATTAATTATGCTCTCAGAACCCCTAATGGTTTTAATAAACATGTTTAGACTTTGATGACATATGTCCAGGTTTTCACATTTACAGATACAATTATATTTTCTACACATGCGTAGCAATGGACTATTTTGCGACACATTATTCCTAGTCCGCTGAATGTGGAAAAGGTGTTGTCTACGGTCAGACCTTGTTGCGCATCTCAATGAAACATGGCTCAAGACATCAGAATCCCAGTTAAAGTTAATTATTTTATGTAATGTGGAGAGATCACAAAAATGGCGCCTCAAAAGTAGGGAATCTAATTTAAACTCCATCAGTCTTTCATTGTATGTTGTCAAAACCCTACTTAGACCTGATTTGTAGGCCAGGCTACGAACAAAACGCTTCTGGACCGATTCCAGCCTATCCACATGGTTTCTATAACTGGGCGACCATATGGTGCAACAGTACTCCAGAACGCTTCTAACCAGAGAAGTGTACAAAACAACAAAACTTTGTCTTCTTTTAAAAGGTTTCGTGACTCTATTAATAAAACCCATAGTTTTCTTTGCTTTTAAGACTATAGAGTCATAGTGTACTCTGAAAGAGAGCTTAGAGTCAAACCAGACACCCAAGTCCCGCACAACATTGACATGGTCTAGTTGAGTATCTTGAATTGTATATGGGAATAATGTTGTATTTTTCTTTTTTGTAAATTTGATTATGTGACATTTCTTTACATTTAGCGACATATTATTGCTAATGCACCAGCGAGTGAGCGTATTAATATCAGATTGAAGGTCAATGCAATCCTTAACAGATTTTACTTCCCTAAATATTTTCAAATCGTCTGCAAATGCCAAACATTCACTTTTGATCAAATCCAACAAGTCGTTTATGAACATTAAAAATAATAACGGACCCAAATTTGAAGTTTGCAGCAGACATACGACGATACCACATAGCAGTCGCACGTTTTTATTTTTGAATCGCAAAACAACTTCTTGTCGAATCCGTACTCGGATTGTGAATTCCTCTCCACTACTTAAATAACATAATTATGTGGAAAACCAAATTGTCAACTTTGACTTGTTGGTACAGGTCGGGAAAATAAGTATCTTCTTTGTCAGTCCATTTCAAATAGATACAAGCTCATTGATGACTAGTTTCGGTATTTAGTTAATTTTATTATTCCGAAATATTTTTTTAATAGTATACATACTATCCAAATAACAATCTTTTTCATACAGCTTGCACAACTTTGTGTCACTATTTACGTTAATAGACGCGAGGTCAAAACGGCATCGGTGTCAAAAATAAAATTTTGCACTAACTAGATACTCTTTAAAGTCTCTTTAATCGAAAACGATACTTAAAAGTTCCACCACTTTGCAGTAATATTGTAGAATTTAGGACCACAACACCAGCTCGGTAAAAGCGTGAGATCATAATATTGCAATATATTGTCATTGGATGCAAATAGCTGTAATGAAATTTGACATATTGGTCATTTTGGAGATAAAATTTTTATAACCCTTATTTAATATTATGTAACAACTATGTAGTCAAATCCATGTTTGGAATATAAGTAAGTCGGCGTCCTTTTGAATAAAACCTGCCCCCGTGTCAATGTAGTACTGTATAATAATATCAATATGCCAACTGGGTTGTCTCAATTTGGCAGGATTTTCATAGATTAATAAATCATAATTATACTCATTACGCATAATAGGTATGCACAAGTGTCTCAGGGGTTACTTTGTAACCAAAATACGAAGACATTTTTGCATCTTTGAAAATTGTTTTTCTTTTAATAACAGCGTAACCAAAAGTATGTTCTGTTTACCCATTAAGTGGGAAGTCAATCTGTCGATTTCCCATACCATTGGAAGAGTCAGTTTAGTTCAATTAGAAAAACAAATCTCAGTACCCTTTATCTCACTGTTCACAACAAAGAAGCCATGTCAGGTAGACCAAAGAGAATCAATGGGACAAAATTACATATGAATTGCTTCTCGGAGGCGACACCTAGTCTATTAAAATCGCGTTTGGCGCCTTCTCAATGGGATGATTGAAGGCCTCTAAACAATTCATTCTTGTCCATTCTTCCCACTGTCTCAATGGCTGGCCCACATTCCTTGTGTAATCTTTTTACAGCACAAAGGGTGTGACAATGGTGGGCACTTCACTATTCAAGTTAGTTTAAAATAGAGGCTCGTTCCAAATTAATGTAAGATTTTTTTCAGTTGTTCAGTGAAGTCAATGCCGCCCAGAGCGCAGGCAAGGTATGGCTATTCGACAAAACTTCAAAGTTTTTATCAAAAATGAACTTTGAGTTCAAAAACTTAAAGAAAACAATTCCTTGAGTGGTAGTCTCAAGTTTGTTTTAGGTATTTCTATTAGACACAGCGTCTCTTGTACTGTAAACACAATGCAAGTTCCTTTTGTTTAAATTTCGCTGCACTGACCGTAATAAATTCACGATTGCGTATTATTCGTCCCTGTTGGAACTCCACTTGTCCAGTTAACTTGTTTCTAATGAAAGTTGGTGCTATTGTAAAACAGCTGACTCCATGAGGCGCCAACCAGCTGATTGTTAGTGTATTTTTTATGTCAAATAGAAAACCTAGGAAGATAACTAAACAACTATTTTGTTTCATGAATATTTCAAATTCAATGGAGGTGCAAAACTGCTAACGAATATTATACTGACCTTTTGCCGTTGAAAATATTAATGCATTTACTGCAAATTTCATCAAAATTCGTACAGTACTTTCAGCGTGATTACCGGACAGACATCCAAACAAACAAACTTTCACATTTATACTATGTTTTAATTAATTTGCAAAACAATATATAAGTCGCGTGTACATTTAATATTATTATTCAAACAACAACTCCCTAAAGTTGGAACACCTTAAAACATGACAGAGTTGTAATAAAAAAAACGTAATATGTAATGATTTATAAAATTCATTGGCACGTGTATGAATGTACGCTCTCGTTTCTTTTTGGTCGGGTACGCCAGGTAAGAAGTAAAAAAAATCTAAGGGAGTGAGGGTTCTATCCCAGTTTTTTTGGTCAAGGTGGGCCCATATAACGCGGCGTGGGTGCCCGCAGCGACCATTCATTAGATCGCTGCCGAGGACGACGCACTTTCTAAGCTCTCTAACTTCACCAAACATTTACGAGTTACGAACAGTCGTACATTGACACTACACAAGATGTTGCAAGGAGTTCACCGCCAAATCTCTAACTACATGACCGACGCGCCAAGGATGGTTCCCATCGCACCGGCTCCTGAGTCAAAATACATCAGTGATGCTGAGAAGAGAAAATACAATTACAAAAGCAACCCCTACACTGGAGCTCAAGCCGCTTCGATTGCAAGAAGGAACGCCCGCGAAAGAAACCGTGTGAAACAAGTGAACGACGGATTCAACGCGCTCAGGAAAAGGCTGCCCCCTTCAGTTATTGCGGCCTTGTCTGGAGGTGCTCGCCGTGGATCTGGAACGAAGCTCAGCAAAGTCGACACTCTACGCATGGTTGTAGAATACATCAAGTACCTTCAGAACATGATTGAAGAAAGTGACGTGGCTATGGGTGTAACGAAGACAGACATTCGGACGGCTGCTGTCGACAATTCTTACGAAGATGAGGGTGTGTTTGGAGGTAACTCGCCCTACTCAGACTCAGTGCCATCGCCAGTCAATTCGGAGTGTTCATCGGGTGTATCGTCTGTGTACTCGACGACGAACGGCTACGTGTCAAATAACTACCAAATGCACGACCATGTCACCGCTCTAGATGAAGACGACCTCCTAGATACTATTTCTTGGTGGCAGCAGAAGTAATTATTAGTTACACGTTTTGACAACTTAGGATACAAAATGTTCTAGTCATACAGATAATGTAATATAAAATGTAAAAACTTTTAATTATAGTTAAAGTGGCTGTGGAAAGTGACGTAAACGACGATATGAAATTGTTAAATTATAATATCCCCAGTTAAAAGATTGTAAATGATGATATAAAAATATATTTTATTTTATTATGAAAAACTACGTTTCCTTTATGCACATACCTTTCTCACTAGAGATACCAACTCTTATAACGAGATTTTTATGCATTTATTCTCACCTGATAGTAATAATTATTCACAAGAAAACCACATTTATACAACAAATCCGATTTTTTCCTTTAACTTTACATTACGAAGCAAGTTCAACTCACGCCTAATAAGATAAGGAGTGAATTGTATGAAGAGATAATGTTAATTGTAGTTACGATATTGCTACTGGTTTATACAAGGAATGCAGGATTGTATTTCAACAAGATAATCCGAAATCGCATCGATGCAAATTTAATATACCTCCAACATCCTAATTTACTTAAGCAATGAAGATTTTTAAAATAGCCTCAGTTTGCATGAACATAAGCTTTAATAAAATAAGACAAAGTTCATAAAATACTCTAAAACTATTTGATAAAATGTGTTCAAGTACATCGAAGATATTTTTAAGCAATACTATTGAAGGTAATTAAATTGGAAGGTACTCACATGAAGTATTGATAGATGCTAGATTTTCTAAAAGACACAAATGTCACTAGTTGTCTGCAGCAAATTGAAGAAGAAATATTATTACGATGTGACACAGATATAGCTTACAGTTTAAATTTATCTCTATAAATAATACGATGGCAGTGATATTGCATCCACAAGAGTTGATTAAGCCATCGATGCGCAGACACCCGCTCCGGTACATTGTTATACAAGATTAATGGTGTACCTCGAGATAAGGAGGTGGGAGCTAAATGCATTTACATGTGCGAATAAAAAGACTGATAAAGGGACAAAGAAGTTTGCATCGAATAAAAACGGTAACATTTATGCCGGGGCACACACAGATCGAGCCTCCGATGAACCAATTAAAATAATAAATCCCATAAAATCTCGTTCGTATTTAATTAACAAATTACACTGGAGCCCTTTATTTTCGCTAATGATAACTACAGTCTTGAAATAAAATTAAATGTACGGTAACCACTTAGATAATAATCAGTGAGTTGAAATTAAACAATTATTTTGAATGGATCCTCAAAAATTATGAAGCAGATTTTACTTAAAGATTGCGTTATCATGCATTAAGAGTAGAGGCCTGGCTTCATTAAGAGCTTGCAATTATTTTGGAATTATTAAACGAGTAAAGTTCAGGTTTCGTTTTCTTCCGAGCTGTATGTCGTTTTGATACAATTTACACAGAAGCGTAGATTGGACTTTACGATTATTGAAAACGCTGATAGAAAAGTCACATTTGTTACTGTAATTAAACCTAACACTGTGAATGCACTGTATCGGTCACTGCATGTTGATTAATAAACTAAAAGAAATTTGCAAGCACGCGAGAATCAACCTTTAGTTTATTGCCGGGCGCTTCGTGATTTCGATTCAGAGTCGAAGATTTAAAAGGGAATTTTGCTAACCAAACATGGTGATTTTTATTTCCCATTTAGCTTTTATGTGCTTCCGTATTGTTGTATACAAAAAAGGCAGAGAAACGGAAAGCGTTTCGATATGTTTCGGAAACGATTTAAATCGAAACATTCGATTCTTTTGTGCCGATAATCTTATTACTTCGGGCACGTGATCTTTTTTGTGTTCGTGATTTTTGCAAAATGCAAACGATAAGCTAAGACGAGTGGAATAATAATGTATGTGAAATCAATTTTGGTTGGCTTTAATGTCGTAGGTAATGGAATGAATTAAGAAAAAATCATGAATTCGATCATTCTTGCTAGGTTTTTTATACATGGAATATCTCGCTCACAAACTGAGTCAGTGTACTACCTTGGTTCTTCTAGAATTTCATAGTTTTTTTCTCGATGTTCTAAAACAAGAATCCAACGCCAGTATAAGAGCCTCCTTCTTAGTATCTTAGATATTACGGGTACACTTATTTATTTCAGGTTTTATCATAACAGCAAGTCCTGTTGAATAAAAATATGTAATTAGTTCGCTGTTTTTTAAAGCAGTTACGAATCGTGTAGTCAAAGATATCATCTGCATAGGACATGCGGCTTCTTTCATCGCCTTTAGCCTTCTTGCTGACGGAGGCACAGTTTTATATGAGTTTAGAGAACAAGATATTTATCGCAATTTGCGTTAATCTGTTTCACAGGAGATACGAGTGTTATGTAGGTTTCCCTCGCACTTTAATCGCTCTGCAAGAAATATCTTCGTGGTATCTATTACCATTACTAAAATAAGTAAGCTTGCTGCTATATTTAATGTGTATAAATATTAAGATGTCTGAATTAGGAGGTTGTTGTGGGCTTCCTTATAATTTGTTGATTCTGTTTCGCAATAATATGAATCTTCAAATCACCCGTTACTGTAGTTCCTATTGTATGGACACAAGAATTGATTCATTGGCGGATAAGGCAATTGTTGCTACTAATATTTCTTTAACCGTTCACAATGAATCAGTTTATAAGGCTATTAATTGATAACTTTCACTTGCATTGTTTAGTCGATTAACAACCGATTAAGGAAACAAATGGTTTATTATTGAATGATTTAACATGAACAGACAATGACGATGCTAAATGCATTTAAGACAACTTTCTTCAAAACTTTGTTGATGAAGATAAATCAGTTTTTATTTTATTTCCAATAACTCCGTTTCTCATGCTTAAACCTGTTCTCTTTTGGCTGTATTATGGATATCTTGTAATATTATCAATCTCTAAGCTGGCTATGTATAGGAAATACAATGAAAATGATTAAAAATCTTTTTCAATGAGGCGACCTTGTAGCATCTATCAAAATCAAAAATATATTCATAATTGATGCCATCTCAGTAAGAGCTATCGCATGCAAATGGTTTATAGCCTCCGCTCGGTTGCAACGCTGTAAGATTTATTACTATACACACATAAAGCATTGGACTCATCTATTTAGACCAATAAAAACACATTTGATGTATTGACATTAGCGTACAAACACACTAGAACGAAATTACGCGGCCGAATATCCGCTTGTCTACGCCTGCAATTTATTTTAAACTAGCTCTCCGCCCGCGGCTTCGCCCGCGTGGAATTCGGCCATCAAACAAACAATATTTTTGTTTTCCCTCGGGAATATAATTTTTTCCGGGATAAAAAGTACCCTATTAATAATCCGTATTTCTAACTGTACGTCTGCAAAATTTCAAGCAATCGGTTCAGCAGTAACACGAACAAATAAACTAACTCTTCGATTTATAATATTCGTAAAGATGGAGGATAACAATCCATGCCGAAATTACGTCGCGTAATTTTGTAAAGAAAATTCATTGCTTCCAAACTTCGGTCGCGTTATTTCGTCCTTGTGTGTTCCTGCATTTACCTGGAATTATTAAATGTGGTGGCGCCCCTATCTGTTTTATTTTAAGCTAGTGTTAGAAGCAGTCGAGTGTCTAACGCATGCAGTAAAATATAAATTATGCGCATTATAACAGATTAACTAGTTTTCATATATGTATGAATAGAAATCTGGAAGGTGTTTCAAAACAAAGTGTCCAGTTATTAATAGTTTTCTACTAAAAATAAAAGCATGTGTCTTCTGCAACATGCGGTGCTTTAATCTCTCTCTCTCATTTATTGTGTGGAAATCGGAACACTGATTTCAAGCACAATTTTTTTGCTGTAAAGCTGTGTGTAGATATTTTAATAACTTTTTTTTTAAATAAAAAATGTATTTTCAATTTCATAAAATGTCAACTGTGGTATTTTTTTAATTGTTATGTAAAAGTAATGAACATTATTATAATATATATAATATCAGCGTTTTCTTTTTTTTTCATTCTAGTTTTAATGCCAATTACGGGACATCATTAAATACCCGATTTTCATTTCATGTATTTTATCGCTAATTTTTGTTAGATGCATCTTTTAATTTATCTGGGGCAGACTTTACTGCGGATATAACCTGCTAACATTAGTGTAGTATTCGTCAACAGAACTATAACTTTGCGTCAGTCGTCCATCGTCATTAATATCACAATGCGAGTATAGCTATTGCGGCATACCATTTCTCGCGGTTACGTCGGAGAAATAAGGCTAGCGGTAGACAAGTCCATAAATATATTGTCGGATATCGGCTTCCTCCCGCCCGTCGGGTACTCACCGTGATCGATGCGAGAGGAACTTTGGTGTTACCAGATATTAAAATAAACAAAATAATAAATTTAAGTATTTAATATGACATTTTATAAGTCGTAGTAAATTTTAAAAGATCATCTAAAATGCTCTTTAAATCTTAAGTGCAATGGCGAATTATCAATGTAGTAGCAATTTTTCTTCTGTAATATTCTACAGCAAGAGACGAACTTCTTAGCTATCCATGGATTCTTCGTGCGGGTGCCGGGTCCATCGCGTGGAACAGAGAGGAATGTCAGTCGGCGCCTGGGACTTTCGACCTAGCGTGTAAGTTATCAATATTATTTTTCGTAATAAGTCTTCTGTTTCCTTATAAACTGACTGCAAATAATAATCATTAGAAAAGTAAAATGCAGTACATTTACTCAATTCTGAACACACTTTAGTCATTAAAATAAAACCTTAGTTGCGTAGCCATGCTTTTATGATAAAATTATGATTCACTCCAATAATAAATACACAAGTTTGTTAGGTAACAAAGATAACATTCGTTTTTATTCCTCACCATTCCAATATGAACACACCACTAACTTCTATGAAGTGGTTTAAGTTTCATTCAACATATTTAAATGAAAATGAAACATAATGGCTCCGTGTTTGCTTTGAAACTTGTTTTCTTACATTGATAAACGACATTGCTTTCAAATAACTGTAGGTAAATTCAAAGTATCCGCGATATAGGCGTGTTAAGTGTCGGTTTTGATTGAGCTGAATCTTAAATAAGTTATAATAGCAATTTCTCTTGAATTTACGTGTTTGCGACTGAAACGTCCTAGAGTTACATTCATACTAATGAAATAAAATAATTCATTCAGCAAATTTTATTCACTTAGTAAATTCCTTTGCACGTCTTATCTTTTTTCACCCGCTTTATCGTGAATGACCTGTAGTTATACGTGTAAAAAAGCTTTGACTGGGGTTTTAACAACTGCTTCTGGTAATTAGTTTCTAAGTCACAGAAAATCTCACTAGTGAACGTAAAATATAAAACGAGAAAAATAATTGTTGTGCTGCATCTGTCATACCTTTGCACAACTTTCAACGAAAAAACATAATAAAAACCATCTCAAAACAATTATATCACACAAAAGCGTGCCACCACATCTGGCGACCAGTAGCAATAGAAAGCAATTATGAATTCTGATTAGCTCTACAACGAATCAAACAAACCCACTTGACCGCGAAAAATGGCTATCTTGTTACGCCGAGAACAAATGAATTACGGATAGGTTATTACTTACTGACATTTGATAGTCACCCCCAAAACTCGAGCGCTTATTTCATAAACTATAGTTTCATTGAAAGATGTAACATTTGAGCAAAAAATACGGGGCCTTCCTTAAAATTGTTCAACTTTTGCGATCGGAAGGCGAACTGCAATTTGAGAATGATTTCCGCTTGGAATGCACCAAATTGTTAACACTCATCTTTGCTACGTTTTTTTCTTTTCAATATTTCCTCGAGTTGTTTTTTCAACGTTTTGTGGTTTGAATTGGCTACAAGCCTCGATTTATGAAATTGTGTATAGAATTTGATTTTGTAATTTCGATAAAAGACTTTCGGCGATTTGTTCCGAGTGGTAGCGAATTTTCAACCACGTACGTGTAGTGGCTTTGAAGTGGTCTAAACAAGACTTTATTGCTTTGAACTAACCGAAGATTTTTTTACCCACATTAAGTACTTCAAATTGTCTACAAAGTATCCGCAAAATAAATTCAAAACTCAAATTGCCCGAACGTAAGATATAATTTATTGGAAAATATTAGTTTGTTAAAAATAAATAAGTTTCAACAAGTAGATAACGTAAATATCTCTAACTAGCGGCCGCCCGCGACTCCGTCCGCGTGTATTTCGATTTCCAATAGCCTAAAGCCTTCCTCGTCAAATGGACTATCCAACGCAAAAAGATTTTTTCAAATCGGATCAGAAGTTCCTGAGATTAGCTCGTTCAAACAAACAAACATACAAACAAACAAACAAACATACAAACAAACTCTTCCGCTTTACATATTAGTATAGATAATCCTACAAAGATAATAATATACTTATATACGGAAAAAAATTACGCCGAAAATCTTTCTTACCCAGCATTTTAAAATATCATTAAAATATAATGCAATGGCTTTATGGTAATCATTGAATTGATGTTGATTCTTTTGAGGGAACTATTGATGTTTATTTAACAACTGGCTTATACTTATATAGACTTACAACATTTTAAGTAGATTTAAACGCAATATATTAAGGAAGGCTAGCGTTGTAAACATTCGTAAATATGTCTCTTGGCTCGTAAGTACCCATTATCATATGGGATGAAGATGTCCGACCTATGAGAGGGATGCAGTGGCTAAACAGTGATTTAGTTGTAGTCGAAGGGCTAAGAGATATTTCTTATAAATTATGTAACATTATTATAATTTTATTGTTTTATATTCAATCTTTTTTCAAAGCTAACATAACATTTGCTGAATAATAAACCATGACATGTTAAGCAAATGATTGCTTGACAATTAACCAAGAATTTGCTAATAAGTACAGTTCTGATGCGGCATTTTCAAATATGTGAAGCAGTGGGTGTACTTGTATTCCAATTACATAATTAAGGGTTTTAAGATAATAGCAAAATTATTGGCAATGTCCCCTAATAGCATTGCATATCTCAATCAAACTGGGAAATTAGTCCATATTTATGAACTGTTTGCTATTTTAAGGGCTGCGTTTGAGTTTGCCATGTAAATAAATTGTAACTCGTTATGCAAAATGCATCTAAACTATTATTTGTTAAAATAATTTGGAGTTTGTGATAAGTTTTCTAATAGGTTAGTCTAGGAACCAAAAAGAATTAAAAAAAATACATCATATTCGAAGACTTGACATTTATTTCCTATATATTTTTACATAAATTAAAATTAATGGAAAACGTATCTAAAGTCGTTTGTAGCAATAAGTAAAAGTATAAACAAGCTCTTAGAGTACAAGGACACCGCTGAGCTCAGCGTGACCTTAGTAACTCACAATTGATATTCATTGATATTCGCTTCTTTGGCGTTCAATCGACGTTAGGAAAGCAGTAAAATGTTCGAGCCACTACTTTATTGGTACCAGTGAGCACAATTCTTCAATGAACAGTTTTATGAATCGGGAAAGTGCCTATATATCTCGTGCTTACATTGTTGTGAATAATAGTAAATAATGCCGGACAGAAATATTAAAGTCTATGGAAATAACGGCCAAGTCGTGTTCCGGAATACTAATGTAAGGCCAGTGCGTATCGATGAAAAGAAACAATACCAAAATTTGTTTAAAAATCATATTATTATATGTATTAGAATGTCCAGTAGTCAATGTAGATAATAGTAAATGATAAAACCAAATCTGTATGGTACGATACAGATTGCATCTCAACTTCCTACAGCTTCCTTAAGTCATACTTATTCTTCTTTAATGAGGGTTGCGATCGTTGTTTTCTTCACTAGAGAAAATTCGCACACTCACTTAAAAGTCAGAGTTGCCGGCCAGCCCGGATTGAACTAATGACCTCTCACAAGTGAATCGGCGTCCTTACCACTAGGCTACTCAACCCTACACATCTTTAACCTACTTATGCCGCTTATTTAAAATAGTTTCGCGTAACACAACTCCTCAATTATGCACCTTAAACTACGGCCGCACCTTGCTCCAGATTATTTATCTGGTGGACAAAAAATTAATTTCATATGGGGACAGCCAGAGGAGTGATCCTTAAAATGTCGGCGTGAAACTCATAAAAGGGATTATAGGTCGACGGGTACTTAATACCCTAGGATTCAATTAGGCGAAATAAGCTTAAGTGAGGAGTATCCGCTGTTATGACAGCAGTCAAATTATCAAACGCCCTGTCGCATTATAAAATGTATTAAATTGATATCGCTTCCGTCATGAGTAAATCTTGGGAAGACGACCTCGTTATACAATTTTATGATAGTGGTACTCTGTAAAAAACAAAAATAGATTCCTACGGATGAACACCAGTTTGATGTAAACTTTACAGTATTGTTTATTTTTTCCTAGATTTTGCAATTTTTTTATTTTATTAATTGACTGAGATTGATTTTCTGTGCGGAAAGCTCCTTACATTTAGAAGTCAGGCAGCCGTTATTTCACTAAGACTAATGTTATTAGTTTTGTACTAGATCTTTTATACCTTTGAATAATGTGCCATCAAACTAAGTTCATAGAAACACAAACTCTGTCATTTATTTGCACATTATGCATAACAGCCGATAGACAAAATTTGTACGCATAGACAAAAAATATTTTATTGCATATCACCAGAAGCTACGTTTGTTTACACACGATTTTATGTTTCTTTTTGACCATACGTTTAAAAATAAATTGACCGTAAGTGGCGATTAAAATAAATAAATATGTTATTAAAATATTTAAAGAGGCAATAAAAATGTTTTACACGCCTGTTCAAGAGGGTTATTATGATAAAAATCTTAATCAAACAGTTCATAAGAACTAATAATTTCATATGAGCCAATTATTGAGAGCAGGTGTCTGTTCCTAAGTTATACATGATGCTAAAAACAAAGGAGTTTTACATGAATTAAGAAAATTTTAATACAGAAAAACAACGAAGAGAGGAATACTCACTTATCTTGTTCGGAACGAGTTGCGGTAAAGGGAACGCGGTAAGTATATTGTGGAGAACTTAGGAGTCAAGTGCAATACAGATACGGCTATCTTTAATTCACTGGCGCGTGTCTCTGCACTGGTATATGCGGGCGTGAATGCAACACGACAATGTACAACTACTAATTCTTATCCCATCCGAATAAAGTCCAAAATCCCTAGTTTTTTGTCAAAAGATAAAATAGTGTTTGCGAGTTCATTGTTGGCAGTATTCAGGACATGACCGACAGTTACTGCAGGTATCGAACTTGCTTCAAGATAAAATGTACTGGTATGCATAATCGGGTCTCACTAAACATGCTAGGCTAGTGATAGCGACTACCTGTATATAGTTTCTTTAAGGAACAACTATAGCAAGTTTCAATGATAAAATGTGCTTCTATTCACGTTGTAGCTATCTTTTGTAGATTTTCGCATTGAGAATCGTTATTGTGAAGATCCTCCTCAGTTTCTAAGTAATGAATTAAAAAATAACAAATTGTGGCAATTTTTTTTTCAATTATGTAAAAGTACTGGCATACAAAATAAAGATCTGTAGTCCGAAATCAGGTCAGCAGCAAAAAAAATTGTGTCATAAGAATTTCAATACGTCCAAAAATCTGAGCAAACCAGTGACTGTGTGAAGTTATTAAATCCTATTTATGAAAAGACCACAAACATCCATAACGGCGTATACGAAAGTTCAAACAACAGAAAAGGGTTAAATTCACACGAACACAGCAAAAATCTCTATTGACCAGTTCTTCCCACAACACGTCAAATGAACTTTTAAAAAAATTACGATTTACGTTCACGCGAATGTTCCCACGAAATACTCGTACATGCGAATAGCTTCCGCATCAGGTGACTCCGCCGACCAAAGGGTTAGTAATGCACCGAATGCACGTCTCAAAGGGTTCCCATTATTATTATTCTGATTGACAAACGCCCTCAAGTGTCAGCGTTTTTTCTGCCACATATAAAACTAATATTGGAAGGTCCCATCCTCTTCCGCTAGTTTTTTGCTCGTCATTGCATTTTGGGAAAAAAGTTACACTATTTAAATTGCTTTTAGCTTTTTATTACTTCACATAGCATATCGGATTTATCGAAAAGTGTAAACCATGTTTGTTCTATTGAAAGTTTTTTTTATGCTAGCAGTGTTCCAGAGATAAATCTTAGAATACCAGATACACGCTTGTCAAATGTTATACCACCCATAGGCGAGAATGGAATTCCATTTAATTATACTATCTAATTAGATAAACTTACACTACAATGCTTGCACGGCGTTTACTTTAAGAAAACTCCCAAAAACTTTGATAGGTCGGAAAAATGCCTCTACATTGCTTATGTTAGGGCTCTCTTTCGAATAGAACAAGTTAGTTTCTGTTTAGTTTGTTTTAGTTAAGAACTGTCGCAGCAGTGATGAATGGTTCGCCCTTGATTTAAAAGGGTTACCTTTGAATAAAAAGGCTTGCTTCTTTGTATCAATGTTTAGCGTTAGTGTAATAAAACCATAAAAGTGATGCACTTATCTCGACTACAGAAAAAATATATGTTTTAGGAAAAAAATATACAAACAGATTGACAGATATGGTTGTTGTAAATGAAATGGGGTGCGAAAAAACAGATCTCGCATCGAATCTACGCCTGTAAGACAAATCACATTCAACTATGTCAACCCTTGGGTGCTCAAAGACAGACGCGTCCCATTCATTCGTTTTTAGGGTTCCGTAGCCAAAATGGCAAAAAAAACGGAACCCTTATAGATTCGTCATGTCTGTCTGTCTGTCTGTCTGTCTGTCCGCCAGTCTGTCACAGCCACTTTTTTCCGAAACTATAAGTACTATACTATTGAAACTTGGTGTGTAGATGTATTCTGTGAACCGCAACAAGGTTTGCACACAAAAATAGACAAAAAAATAAAAAAATGGGGGGTCCCCATAGTCAGAACTGAAACTGAAAATATTTTTTTTCATTGAACATATACGTGTGGGGTATCTATGGATAGGTCTTTGAAAATTATATTGAGGTTTCTAAGCAAATTTTTTTCTAAAGTGAATACTTTGCGTGACAGACTCTTCCAAAGTGGAAAAAAGTGTGTCCCCCCCCTCTAACTTCTAAAGTAAGCGGATGATAAATCTGAAATAAATATATAATGTACATTACCATAAAAACTACCAACGAAAATTGGTTCGAACGAAATCTATTCAGTAGTTTTTTTAATACGTCAAAAATAGAATTTGTACGGAACCCTCAGTGCGGGAGTCCGACTCGCACTTGGCCAATTTTTTAGCTACAATCGTACAACTAACATTGACAGCGGTCAACGCTAAAAAAGCCTCCAGAATTTTACCAAAGCTAAGCTTAGTTTTTTCACATCTTACCATGAATGGCCAGATACATTTTATTGTATTTAAAACTTTGTAAATGTCTATATTTTATAGATGACTTGTGTCGGGAGGTACAAAGGGCAAGATTTACATCGGTCGCTTTTGTGTTTCGCGGGCGATATCAATTGACAAAAGTGTTAACACGCACGTCCATAAAATATTTTGACTTCTCATTTAGTGGGTTCAAGCGGACAGGTTGGTCTTTATTACGGTTTTTTAAATATGTTAAATATTTAAGTAAAGGCTGTTTTTTACGCGTTATGTTATGCGAGTAACGTAAGTATAAAAAATATAATCGTACGAATGATTTGGAATGTTGTAGTAGATGGCCTTTTACCAAAACGCCGAAGGGTGTTTATTACGGCGAACATTTCCAACCCTTTCAAAGTGGTTTAATTAATGGTTGTCTAATGTTAATCAAAAGCGGTGTTATTAAAAACTATTAGTATATTTCAGACGATACATTTCTTTCTTTCTTTCCTTCCCTGTCACTACGCAGCCACTAATTTAGCTAAAAGTATGATTGCTGGTTATACTCAATTATGAAATATTAATTACAAATCTGAGCAATAATAATTTTTCATTTTTGACTCTTAGTAAGCAAAAAGTGATTTTATGACGAGGTATGTTTATAATCTTGCCTAAAAAATATTTAATAAGGCTTTTTGATTCTTAAGAAAAGTGCATGCGATCACTAGTCACATTCATCACAATTTAATGTATATAGAATAGTGCTTTTTTACCTTAAAAGTAGTAAATATTTTTTTATTATAAAATAATATCTGCAAAACAGGTATCCTATTTCGCATTTTTAAAACAAAGTGACAAACAGGAATTTTATAATTTCTATTCATACGATGTTTTCAATTCCCCATTGACAAATAAATGATACTATCGAAGCGCGGACGGCTGTCAAAAGTTATATTTATTTTCTTTACAAATTCATAGAAGCCGTGCGAATTCAGTATCGAGATGTTTGCGGGCAGCGGGCATTGTGCGCGGGCGCGGAACACAAAGCAACCCTTTGGCGACACAATGCGCGTCACTAATCTAGATCATGTGCGCTATTATGCGCTATTGTTACCCACCTCCCCGCTCCCCTCTCCCCAGTCCCCCACCGGCACCCTCGCAGCAGGAAAAGGCCGCGAGTCTGGATATCTCACTCGATGTCGATTTATAAGAAATTACCGCGCCGCGGGAGCCAGGTAAGCGCTCCCACGCCATGAAAAAACTTTGCACTCCAAAAATCTTTGCTCGCCAAACAGGAAACGGGAAATAGAATTCCAAAACTTCCTATTGCTACATTGTATACGTGCATTGTGCTCACTTTGAAATCGCTACTGTGGTCGTTTTTTACTTTCTCCCTTTTAGTGAAATGACGGGTGATTGGCAACATTCAGGGAAAAGTTCAGTGATTAGGCCCCACTCCATCATTAGTGGGCAACAATTTTTTCACAATTACGTAAATATATTGGCAGCGGTTTCTGTGTGTTTAACTGCTTATTACTTTGTATCCTCCGGCTCGGCGAACGGTGCGATAAATTTCGGCACAAACTTCATTGAGACGATGTATAAAAATAATTTCTCACTGTCCGTTGAAGAAGCCGTCTTCATTAAAATAATTTCATCACTATAACTTACACAATCATGAAAGTCTGAGATCAAAGTATTAAAATGTGTTAATATCTACCTACTTCTCTATATTTTTTATAAATAATTTATTGTTTGCTAAATAATTCACGCAATTACAGAAAGTATTTACGTCGTATTCCAATGGGTTCTACTGCAATAACTCAGCTTAGTTATACCGCATTTACATATAACATGCACTGAGCAGTTATTTTGCTTAAACATACTGTTAACAAGTACTTTGTTTCTTTAATTCCCCATCCATATTCAAGGAGGTTGGAGCTAACCGGACATTAATTTGTTTTTAAATTGAACGATAAATCAAGACGACTCCATGTCTGTCCCTGTTCCAATTTGCAAGTCGGCAATACTTAAAGGACATCTTCGGGTGTCATCCCAACTCGAGTACGACTTAATTGGTACGAATAATTTTATGTCCAACTACCAGCTTTTATAACAGTAAATTGTAATTTCAGATATAGTACAAGATGTAAAATTATGATTTTTGATATTAAACCAGACTCCCATTAAGTATTCTCGTCTTGAACAAATTGAAAATATTTTTTTATGATTGAGTTAAGTTATATCTGCTTTAATAGTAATGACTTCATTACTTGACTTTAAATTATTAATATACAGGTAGGTCTGGTCTACTTGATTAAGTTAAGTCGTTTTAATGACTTAATTTTCTTTCTCAAGATTTTTCCTAATTGCAATATAAACTGATTAAGTACATTATCAAGGTTTTAGTAATTTTACGCTGTTTATTCCGTTTTACTCTTGTTAAATCAAAATAATTATTTTGTGTTTAATGGTCCAGTACTGCATTTTTTTTCAGACTGGCTTGCATGGTTTCCTGAAGCAAAAAGCAATGTAAAAGAAGAAGGACAAATTCGACAATATATATACGGCAATCATGAAAATAAAATTTTTGAGTTGAATAATTTAATTATTCGTGTTATAAATTCTCTGGTACTTGAAAATAAGTGTATATTTATGAAGAAAAAAGCGGGTGTTAAATACAATACCAGTAAGGCAACTTGACGACGTTTTCATTGTAAAGAAGATTATCACACAAAAGTCTTAACGCCTCGTACAAAGGCTTGAATGGGTTCAAAGGCGCATGCGCACTTCTTGCGCGTACAGAGATCTTGTTCAGATTGCGTCTTATCAACCATCTACATTGTTTGAACAAACACTTTTGTCGTCACCACCGTAACTTTTATTTAACTATACACTGTTAAAAGGATTTGTGAAGACAACCTTTTTGTTTACGGTATTTCGGTATTGTTCAAATTTACGGTATGTGTTTGGGCTTGTGTTTGCATTCCATTCTTTATTTATGACGTTGAATGTACTCTGAAATGTGTCCATCGAATATAGATACTTACTGATCTTATTTACATAATACGACAATATATTGATCGTGATATAAGTTGATATCAACACTGAATTTAAATCGTCGTATTAGAAATCAAATGCCAATTCCCTTCAGCCTAAGAAAAAATGTTAATAGTTTGTGCTGTGAGTCTTGGGTATCAAGATATTATTGTTTTAGCAATACATAACCAAACCATCTATCGAGATTTAATTTATTGTCTTTCTACAAATTTGTCTAATTCGATGAACGATCGTTTTGCCTGTATTAGATCAAATCACCACTAGCTTTAAGAAATTAAGTGCCACCAATTCCTTGAAAATATATATTTTTTATTTAAAAATAGAAACATTTTCCAACATACGTCTTTCATGTTAAATTTTTTAGCCTTCCTCTTGGTTATGTTCGTTGACACGAGGTCAGGCGACGTCCATCCGATGCTTATCTCCGATGTAAGACAAATCGCTTCCACCGCGAACACTGTCGTTCAACATCGAACGGTGTACGATTTTCTACTGATTTATTTCTGAAACATCAGTGTTAATTGGAACAAGTCTAAACGGAAGATTTATCGCCGTCTAATTTGCTGGCCGGTTAATAAATCAAAACCCTGTTGCGGTATTAATTTATATTGTATCTTCATCTTGTTTTATTAAGTTGGTTGGTATGTTCATTAATGCAATTGGTAATACGTTTAGTTGGGTAATATACGGTTTAATTTACTTCCCTAATATTCTAGATGTAATATTAAACAAGTAAGGGTATATCTGAAGGTAGTTTATTGCAATCTTAATTTTCTTTAGTCGTAGCAATTTATGGTGACAAAATTTGTTGTCGACGTTGAAATGGAGAGGAGAGGATGATGGAGAGGTGTAGAATCAGTTATTCTTTATGCCAAATATTTTTTTCATTTTTATCATGGATGAGTATTTTAAATTACTTAGGTAAATTTTAAATATAAGGATGTGAGCATGAATAGATTTACTAGTGAAAAATAACCAGTTACCCTCTTACATGCCGAAACGGTAAACAGATTGAACAAACCTACATTTCATCACACAGTATACAAAAGCACTTTTGTCACTTTCAAGCGATCATAAACCCGCATATAGAGTACCTACACAGTATCGATATAAAGCGTAGCGCCCACAGATAAAAGTGAAAAAAATAGGGCAATCAAAACCGGCCGCGTAGTAATTCCCATCATTGTCTTCGGCCATTTTTTCTCGTTTCCCGCGACTTCGCATAAGGCACGTGCATATAAATCTCACCGCATGGCCTAAGGGACGCTTCCTTTTTACTTTACCTTTGTTACGCTTGCCAGGGAATTTATTTCTTATTCGCGCGTTGAGTTGCACTTCCTGGGCGGTTGGCGTTTGCCCCTGGCTGTTGGGGTATACGGTCAGCTGGAATAGGTAGCGAAGGTTAGGTAGTTTTCAAGATCTAGCTCGAGGGAAAGCTCGGAACTTTGTTGGCATAAAGTTGTGTCGGAATGTCATAATCATAAGTGATGACTGTAGTTCAAATCCTAGGATGCCGTATTTAAAAGTAAACATCATTACTACATTATAGGGAGGCAAGCAAACAAGAGGGTCACCTAATGGTAACTGATCACCGCCATGCGTCGCCAGCTTTTCTCACCCCATACCCTCTCCAACTGTGCTGTCGCGACATTACTCACCAGCAGTAACATAGCACAACCGTTACGAAGTGCTAATTCACTATGGTCTTCCGTACGGTGGAGGTACTTCCCCAGACGAGCGGCTCATTCGAGTGGAAGTTCCACAAACCTCCTACCTCTCTTGACTATTGACACTATCCTGATTTGAACACCATTAGCAACGAGTAGTATGTGAAAAGGATAAAAAATATTTTAATGGTCAATAAAGTGTTTAATTTTAAAACGTTGGTCAGGAAAATTGTAACTGAATTATTAATCCTTAGTTATGTGCGCTATAATAACATTATTCTGTATTTTGCCGTAATTCTTCGCAAAAACTGAGTTTACAGAGTTGTTCTGTTTTAAGTTTAAAGTTCTTCCAGTCCGTATGTTCATTGTATGGTAGGCAGCAAGAAGCATTTGTTAATCCGCGGATTGCCGTGAATTCCCGATGGCTGCAACGTTTTCAGTAAGCCGTAAGTTGCTATTGTACACTTATAAACGATTACTGTTTTGTTGAGTTTATATGGCAACCGTAATGTTGTGTTGTTATTATGACGTGATTTTTTTGGAAAGTACTATTTTCACATAAAAGATGGGCAGGGTAAAGTTGAACTCTTTAATTATGTCAGTCTTGTTAATTCAAGAAATGAATATTTATTTGAAACAATGTCATTATTAAATAGGTACGCAAATTAATAATTTCATTAATTTATAATTATAAATAAAATGTTGTCTTTAGTCTACTGAATAATCCTGATTTTGAGTTTATCTTTAAGGGCCCAGTATTAAAAAGCCCCGTGCCAAATGATTTTAAAATTGAGAGAATTTATATTTTAAGATAACAGTATGAAGTAAGATTTTTTAACAATAATGATGCTTATTTTACAAACAATATAAATAATAGTCATATTACTGGGTGGTCTCAGAGACATTACTCTAAGTTACATGTGAATTGTTCACCAATCCCCCTTTCGCAATCCCCTAAAACGTTTCATCTCCGTCTGTTTCTTAAACTTACAAGTCCCTTGTTTGGATTCAGGGTTGGCATAACAATATTATTGACGTTTGTGTGCAAAAACATGTCTGTTTGTCCTAGTCTGGGTATTATTTGTATCTATTTAAGTATATTCGTAATACCACTGTTGATTCGGGTGTCTGTAACACAAGTGTTTAAGCTACTTAAAAATGGAGTCAGATCAATGTATGTGATGTTGTAAAATATTTATTTATTAAATTGGTTGCTGTTTTATATACTACGTAAAAATTAAAATAAAAGTCATGTTTACAGTTCAAAGTTCCTACAGAATATAACATCGTTATATTAAAATCTGGTTTGATGATCACCCATCCCAGCTGACCATTGTCAAGACATGAACTTGGATTTAATGCAGAATTAGGAAAAAATACAATGAATGATGTTATGAAAAACTCGTGGTATAAATCTCAAGAGCCTATAATATCTTTTGACACAAAGCCAAAACTCCCTTGATTGATGTGAAATTCTTAGTTAGTTCAAAAGCGTGAAAGGTGAGCTCAGAAACCTATACATACGTATCAACCCTAAGAAAATTCCCGATGCCGATGAATTATAATACATGAAGATAGGTCAGAAATATCAAGTAAAGCCCTATCTGGGCTTGCTACCATTCGGTATTTGACAAGTGTAGTCATTTAGCTATTAACCGGATCACCCATAACTGTATTACGTCCGAGTTCTGGCTTATCACCGATATGATTTTGTAATTTCATAGTCCACCTTTTTTCAAAACACCCAAGATTCGGTATCATAATAGAAATTTTAAACTATGATGTAAATGAATGCTATGTTTCAACCCTAAGGAAATTCCCGAAGCGCTGTTTATTAGTAAGCACTTAAATAATTTAAATACGCTGCACTATTAATATTGTCAGATTGAAGCGCCCTTACCGTGGGAGCTGATGTTTGCCTTGACTGTATCCGCTCACAATGTACGTACGTATCTACCGATGATTTATAATGCATGAGGCCATTGTTGTACTTACTTATGTACGTTTAATGAACGGCATGGGAAGGCACGTGAAACAATCATATTTCAGTGATTTGATTGGTAAGTAAGAGTAATTGGTAGAAGTTTCACTATTCACTTGCTGGTACTTAGTCGCAAATCATTTTCAGACCTTAAGTGTTAGATGTCGTAGATGAAATTTTGCGCCACAATTACTTTCACTCTTTTTCAGAAGAATTAATAAGAAGTTGAATTTAGGTGGACGTGATATTAATTACTTAAAATTAGGGTCCAAATCAAAATATAGGCAAGACTTCCACATTTTAATCTTTCATCTTCCACATTTTCAATGAACTATAATCCAATAACTATCTTACTTAAAACAGTTACTGATCCAAACAATAAGAAAATAGCTACTTTAGTATTACATATATTCACGCTTTTGTAACAAATTTAAATCAAGAACCGCGAAAAAAGCGTGTTGTTTACAAACTCTTACTAAAATCTGTAATTAAATCTCAGCCCACAGGTGAAACAGAAGAGATTCAGTCTAACATTTCTTAAAAAAAAGGTCTAAAGCGAACCATGATCCCACGAACATCGTTCCGATACGGTATATCACGAGATACGAAAATTCTAATGGTCCTAATTACATGCAAATCTATCTTGAATACTAACAAGCGTCGTTTAGTGCGGACTTAAACGGTTCCAGTCGATAAATCACTTGAATGAGATCTTGCGGATAGTGGGACACAGAATAAGGGTGGGGACAGTAACTCCTTTTGAAGATTTGTCTTGTAGGGCACGAACTTAATTTTTGAGGTAGGTAATCGTTTATTTCCAGGATTTAAAAAGCTTTCACGACCATTTTATAACATGTGTATTAATATTTTATTTCTAGGATTTAAAAAAAACTTTGAAGACCATCTTATAAATGATAATGAAAAGTAAATTAATTAATGTTTTGAAAGCAAAGCAAATGAATACGTAGGTTTACACTGATGTAAATTTACTTTGATACATATTTCATTTATTGTGAACATTGAAATATTTTAGCAATTATGAAATATTTAACTCTTATTTGAATGAACTCTTTGGATAAACAAATATTTTATCGTAATATTTTTATTTATAAAATAAACCTAAACATACTTGATGTAATTATTAACAAATCACTAAACCTAAAGTTTCTCATACTTTTTTCTACTGTGCCAAACTCTTTTGTTGTAGTGCCGAAAAATAAAAACTTCTAAATATGACCTAAACAGTGGCCCTCCTCAAAGTTGCTTGAGGCTAGCGATTTTTGTCTTTCTTTTATTTTCTTTTCTCTTTATATAATTGCCCTAATATTTCAAACTTTATAGCAGTCCGTGAAATATGGACGTCAGATATTTTTTAATTATATGAGATCCGACACAATTACCCTTATTAAGATTGATGAATACATTTTAGAAATAAAAATATTAAGCCTCTGAAAAAAGTATTTTTCTTATATACTACAATTATTCATAATATACTTTTGGAATTGGGAATTATTTTTTTAAGCTAATATACGTATCATTTGTACAAAGAAGAACATCACGTTGCGTATAAAACTCGGTGTCTATTACAACTATTTAGTCGAAGAGTGCGTTGATGTCTTTTTCAATGAAGTTCAGATATTGTTTGCCAGCAAAACCTATGTATATTGTGCTACGTGCCATTATTTGCAACACCATTTCATTTGAACAGGTTGATGATAATATATTATTGTTATTTAGATATTCATTGTTAAAATGAAAATAAACAATATATTTAAGATAATAATTGTTAAAATTAAATAAAAAATATGATTTACACGATCCCAGATTGCTTTAATATATCAAGGAGACACTCAGACAGGCACAGAATAGATTCATAAAATTAGTTTTATTGAACTAATTATACATTTAACATTACCACTTTTTAATACAATAATTACCTTTCAGAACTTAAAGTTTTACTTGTAAACCTGAAGATACGTAGTTTCATCTTCCGAGCAATAATATATTCGTTATTCAGACATAATTACCCGTTTAAGGTATATAAATCAGTGGTTGTTAGTGATTTATTGGCGCCTTATGGCAACTGCCGCGAGGAAACCGTTTCCCACGTAATTATTCGTCTTTTATTAAGTCTCAGGCATTGTTTTCCACTTTGAACACCCAATTTTTGAGCACTTGCAACTTGAGCACCTAGTTAAGTTAACTTCGAGCAGCTATGCATCTTGATTGTACTCTTGTCTGTGTCATAATAATCATCATCTTAGCGCATATCCCGGTTGCATCCTCGGCCATTGCCTTGGAACCTAGGGAACGCTTCGTCTATGAGCCTGAATTGACACGTTAGTTAGTTATAACATTGGAACAAATGTCGCCTGACCTCCGCAACTTTGTCATTGTATGAAATGAAATTCACAACAACTGTCTTGTCTATTTTAATTGAGTGGTTTGCCATTGCCTTCTCCATATTATTTTGTTTTTATTATTGGCTTGCTGAAAATATCAAAAACCCTGCCAAAAATAACAATGCTGACTAGGCTAGGTTCCTAAGTTACGGGTGCCAAAAATTAGGTGCTTAAAGTGGAAAACATTTCGTCTTTTATTTAGTCTCGCGTTGCAATGTTCAAATCAAGAGCTTGTTTTTGGAGAATAATTGAATTCCGTTGTTTATGGATGTTGGGGCTAAGGGTCATGGGACTTGACATGATTGTTGTAAAGAATCACTGGTTGACTCTTAACAGATGATATCTAATATCTTGCTACGTGATCATTGGTTGACGGTGATGTATTATTTTATTTAGAAAACATTAGGACTAAGTTAACTTAATAGTATAAGTTTTGGGCGTTTTGCATTGAGAACATTATTCAGAAAGATGAAACAATCAGTATCATTAAGCAAATCACAAACAGTACATTAATTTATCTAAATCCTTATAGTATAAAACTTATATTTTAAAATACCAATTCTTAAGTTCGGATATCTATGATTACAATCCTTACAATTTCACATTTACGAAACTATTAAAAAAAACTTTAAATACTAAATATACATAAAAACATTAAATCCCAGATACTTAACACACAAATCAACGTAATAACAAATTACATCAATAATTAATAAAACTATGCAGCAAAAAACAAGTACCCTAACGGATTAAGACGTATAACGGTACTCAGGCGAGGGTGGTCCGAACTCTCAAACAATATATCTCAAAAGACCATTAATTAAAGGCAGGAACCGACAGATTTTTTGCACAGCATTACTATCCTATAGATACCCTAAAGGCATCCAGATAAAGTTATCCAAACCTTATCAAAGGTTGGCCCAGTATTGGCGCCGAACAGATTAAGATATCTGTTAATGTGTTAATTAAAAAAAAAACTTCCCAGCCTTACTCTTAGATATCGACCACTTAAGCAAACGACTATACCTATGTTATCAGTTTAACACTTCGGACGCGTAAAATTTAATCGTCGAGATTATTATAATTCTTCATAATGACTTTTTTTCTCATTTAAAATAGTTTAGTAGGTAATTTACTCACTCATGGAATAACTGCAATAAACTGATGCGTATCAGTTGATTAAAAAAAATAATTTATGAATTATTAATAATTATTATTTGTTTACTGGACCAAACCCAAATAATTAAAAAAAAATTGGCCAAGTGCGAGTCGGACTCCCGCACTGAGGGTTCCGTACAAATTCTATTTTTGACGTATTAAAAAAACTACTGAATAGATTTCGTTCGAACCAATTTTCGTTGGTAGTTTTTATGGTAATGTACATTATATATTTATTTCAGATTTATCATCCTCTTACTTTAGAAGTTAGAGGGGGGGGGACACACTTTTTTCCACTTTGGAAGAGTCTGTCACGCAAAGTATTCACTTAAGAAAAAAATGAGCTTAGAAACCTCAATATAATTTTTAAAGACCTATCCATAGATACCCCACACGTATATGTTCAATGAAAAAAATATTTTCAGTTTCAGTTCTGACTATGGGGACCCCCAATTTTTTTATTTTTTTTTTCTATTTTTGTGTGCAAACCTTGTTGCGGTTCACAGAATACATCTACACACCAAGTTTCAATAGTATAGTACTTATAGTTTCGGAAAAAAGTGGCTGTGACAGACTGGCGGACAGACAGACAGACAGACAGACAGACATGACGAATCTATAAGGGTTCCGTTTTTTTGCCATTTTGGCTACGGAACCCTAAAAATGGTTTATCGTTTGACTCTGGTGGTGCGGGGCGTCGCCGTCGTCTGCTCAGGCGCATTTGAGAATCTTCCCCCACCCTCAGAGTGCCACATTTTAAATCAGCACAATTTTTTTTGCAGCAATAAAAAACCTCGTCCATTTATTTTTAGTCTTGACCACAAAAGATAAGAACAGATAACCAGAGACAAATGAAATAGCTGCGTGGAGGGAATACAAAAGTATACCTATACCTTTTTATAAAATATTTTTTATTAATTAATTAGTTATTTTATTTTTGTTAAAAAAATATAGTGATAAATTACTCTGTAAATTTTAACAACTTAAAAATACGAGTTTATCTCAACAGGAGGGTAGTCTGAAAAGTACTTCGATGTCTAGTGTAACCAGCTATCTTGTAGTCATAGTAGTCGCGATCGTGCAGCCCGGAGCGCACCATTCGTCAGTCGTAATTTAGTTAAGTTTAGTTAATATTTGGTGAAATAATGTTTTTATCATACGTAAAATCGTTAAAAGTGACGTGTATTTAGCAAAGTGTCGTGTAAACCGAAATTCATGGTTAATCGTGCAATATGTGTGAATATGTGAACCATCGCCTTAGTCTCACTGTGTGCCTTTCGTCTTTTATTCACGATTTTTTTTAGTGAAATTTAAATTGAACACTTTACAAAATAGGCGCGAGTGTTGTGTTCAGAGTGTCGTGTTCAGGTGCCGGGGTAGGTAGTGAAAGTAACAAAGTTAAAAAAAAAGTGGTCAATCATGTGGGTGTTTGAATTAGTGTTATAAGCAAGCTGGTAGGCGTACTCAAGACCTTCGTGCTTCCTCTGCAGAGAAAATATGGTACAGCAGACGAATCCGGAGGGCTGCAGTCAGGTACGTACCTAAGTACCTAATAATGATTAATCTTTATCTTGGATAACGTTTTGATTTCACCTATTGATATTGATGACGGCAGCTATTGTTTCAGCTTAAACCTACTAACCTTCCTTAGCTTACCTTTGCAGTAAAGATAGACAAGTTTAAGAAAGACAGTCCGTTAATATTATGAACATTTTACAGAATTTCACGCAACTACTACATCACTATAAAGTTCTCATGCTTAATAACGATGTATTATGTAAATAACGAATGGTCTTGTTGTTTTTTTAACAACCACATGTCAATTAAGACATTTGCATATGCAACAGCCTTGTATTTACATCGTTATCCGTGGAACAGTAAATCACCGCCTAATCCGTTCCGAGAGCTCACCTATTACATTTTACTGTGCAATAAAGATATTTCATTAATACACAATATTTATACGTTCGCATTGGGCATTCTACAGATTCTAGTCAAGATTTATGTGTGGACACAACACTTTTATGGGGATAGGCTCGTTAACACTGGTGTAAAAGTCTCGGTGTAAAATATTTTGGTCCCAAACGGTTGTTTACTTTACGCCTGTTTCATTGTCATTCAAATTCTGACGAATTAATAGGGAAAGCATCATGGAACATTAATGGTCGCAACGGTTAACAAATATCCTCGGCGTGTTTGTATCGGATTTTTATTATTTGAGGTTCGTGAGACGCTGTGATAATAATATCAATATTTTGAGGTTAGTTTTTCGTTTGTAGTGATCTAAGGTTTGTTCTGTCCTTCAAAAGTTGGTGTCATATAAAACGAAACCAAGTCAGGTAATCTTTGTGGTAGTAAGTAGCAATAAATAATGCGATTGTGTAGTTCAATATTTGGCGGTCGATTCTTAGACCTAACGCACTGCTTATTTCTAAATTCTTCATATTTCTACCGAATAGTTATTGTTAATTTTAACATATAATAACTATGAATTACCGATCTAATTCATCAAAACACAACTTAGTCTGACATCTGCGACTTATCTTCAATCCGTTACTAAGAAAAAGTCTTTCATCAATTCATCATACACTGTATTTGTATCACAAAATTAAATGTCATTTTAACACAAGCTATCAAAGTCCATCTGGCATAGCGTGCGCGAGTGTGGCACAATTGTACAAATTCCATAGGACGAAAGTTTCGGGTTGCACAAAGGGAAAGGGTACTCAAAACAGAGTTTTTGCGCAAACGGTGTCCTATGATTATTTGACCGTATTGTGCTGACACTCCAGGGCTAGTGTTGTGCTACGCCATGCTATTTTAAGCTACCACTAGTAAATTAGCTTTCAATTTACTACAAACAATACCGTATATTGTATTATTTTGTAATCACAAATAAGACATGCCTATAATAATTTAAAATGTCTAATTATTATAGCGTTCTTTTAAGGTTTGATATCTTTAGTAGGCTTTTTAGGTATAACAAATTAGCCGCCATTTAACAAAAAAATAATGTTTCAATGAATCAGATTATCAATTTATTATTCACTAGCGGCCCGTCACGCGGTTTCACCCGCGTCCCGGGGGAACTACTTCCCGTACCGGGATAAAATATAGCCTATGTTACTCTGGGTGAATGTAGCTTTCCAACAGTGAAAGAATTTTTCAAATCTGCCAAGTAGTTTCGGAGCCTATTCAATTCATACAAACAAACAAAAAATCAAACCTTTTCTCTTTATAATATTAGTATAGAGTATAGATTACAAACGGCCGCCTGCAACTCCGTCCGCGTGGTTTTTGGTATATATATACTCTAGCCTAAAGCCTTCCTCGTCAAATGGACTATCCAACACAAAAATATTTTTTCAAATCGGACCAGTAGTTCCTGAGATTAGCGCGTTCAAACAAACAAAGAAACCCTTCAGCTTTATTATACTACATAGTATAGATTTAAATACATAGCTTTGTATATCTCCTGCGGTACTGGAAGATTGTCCTAAACACCGTGACAGGATGAGTTGAAAGGATTAAATCATCAATAAGTTCTCTTATATCGGCCCAGATTTGCAGCTTTCGTCGGCATTTGCACAACGGCACGAGGGTGCCTATGCACGTTGCACAACTGAGGTGCAAATAAATCAGTATTTATCAATGAATGTTGCATCGTATTTTGAAACGGTGGGTTGCGATTTGTACTAGAGCAGAGCAGATTTTTTTGTTATTTGGAATTCGTTTCAAATCGAGCCAATCTTATTATTATTATAGCGGCCGCCAGCGACTCCGTCCGCGTGGGTTACGGTTTTCGCACACAGTGTTACTATGGACTATCCAACACAAAATATTTTGTCAATTCGAACCAGTAGTTCCTGAGTTTAACGCGTTGGCGCGCAAACCAATTTGGATCATGAGTTACACGTGTTATTGTGAGTCAACCATAAAAGATAGACATATGCTATTGGGGGATATTTTTTAGGAAATTTTATGTAGAATATTTCGGTCACACATGATTTCTATGTGACTTTAACCATTAAGGCTGCACACGCGACTGAAGCTTAAGAAATGGAGAAAATTCTCCCGTTTTCCCCACATTTTCCTTCACTACGCTACTCCTGTTGATTGTAGCGTGATGAAAAGTATCCTATAATATGCCCAGGAGTATGAAGAATAATTGTACCAAGTTTCGTCAAAATCCGTCCAGTAGTTTTTGTTTCTATAAGGAACATACAGACAGACAGACAGACAGACAGACAGACAGACAGACAGACAGACAAAAATTTTACTGATTACATTTTTGGCATCAGTATCGATCACTAAACACCCCCTGATAGTTATTTTGAAAATATATTTAATGTACAGAATTGACCTCTCTACAGATTTATTATAAGTATTATTTTGAAAATATATTTAATGTACAGAATTGACCTCTCTACAGATTTATTATAAGTATAGATTAATTAATATAATAAATGTGAAAGTTTGTTTGTTTGGATGTTTGTCCGTCATTCACGCTGAAACTACTGGACAGATTTTGATGAAATTTGGTATACAAGCAGGGTATTGGGCTGACTTAGGTGATAGGATACTTTTTATCCCGATTATATGCTCCGACGGGATAAAATTCATAAAGGCTGATTGTATACAAATGTTAGTAGTATGAGAATTCTTTAATTGTCTCTTATGAATATTACAAAAATAATGTTCTCATACAAAGTTATCATCCTTGTTCTTGTTCATAATTGTCAATCTGCTTGACGATACATTTTACAAATGAATACTTGGGAATTATTGGACATTAAACTAGCGGTGGGCGATTATGACTGATCGGCATAATCGATTAATTTTGTATTACTAATATTGATAATCGATTATGGAATTAGTAACTAATACAATTTCATAATCGAATGAATTAGTAACTAATTAGTACTACTAATCGTGTTTTCGATTCGAGGCTTCGAAAAGCATATAACCGTAAAAAAAATAACATTGTATTTGGCCTAGTATTAACATAGGTGTAAAAAAAACCTTGTTCAATATTTTGATAATATTATTTGCAATATTTTGATTTTGATTAAGTATTAAGTAAGATCATTTTGTTTTTGATCTCAAAATGTTATTTAGTTGTTATACTATATTAGTAAATTTACATATAGATTTAGATTACATAAATTTTAAGTAAATTTTGTTTGCTCTACTCAGCAGTGCTGAAAAGCCTGTAAATAGTGTGAATCGACTTGCAACCGCTCGTGCATGTCTGACCATTAACTTCATATTAGTAGGTACTACTAATACGTATAAAGTTAATAGTACTAAATTATTAGATACTAATTTAGTTACTTTTACTAATACTACTATTTACAAGTTACTAATACTAATCTACTATTAGTAGATTGCAAGTTACTAATAGTAAGTCGACTAATAGTAGATTAGTATTAGTAACTTGTAGTAGTTACTAATACTAATCTACTAATAGTACCTGCTAATAGTAACTTGCAACCGCTCGTGCATGACTGACTTCATATTAGTTCTACTAATACGTATAAATGTAATAGTACTAAATTAGTAGATTAGTATTAGTAACTACTAATTGTTATAATCGAGATATCTCGAGACATTTTCATAATCGAATGATTTCGTTAGTATATCTCATAATCGCCCACCGCTACATTAAACTTTTTTACCAACATAATAATGATCACACTTCCATTGAATTCATTCAACGGGGAAGTGCTTACATACGACAAGTAATAATACAATCAATATACATTAATAAAACAATAATTAAATACTTATGTTAATACATCAGTCGTTAGTTTTAATTGAGATATTAATAAAGGTTTTCGATCATACAAAAAGTTGTTTCGTGGACCATTTAGGTCAGTTATAAAGAAAAATATGATGTGTTTTTATTGTCTCGTGCTACTTTCGCACATTCTCCCGTATATCGGGCCGGATGTCAGAAAAAATCTTCAGTCAGACGAGTGATACAGTTAAGCACACAACATGTTAAGTAACTTTGATTTGCTATTTGTGAATAGATTTTAAAGTGTTAATTTTTAATAAGTTAAGTGGTTAAATTATAATTTTTCATAGAACTTACGCGTTCGTCAGTACGTTTTATGACACAGTGGCTTGTGCCGCCGCTGGCTTCTGAGTCTAAGATCTTGTCAGCAATATAAACATCTGTGGTCAAAAACCGCGATTCTTCATAAAATTATAACATTAATCAGATCTAGTACTTTTGACGAAGTGCGTCAAGAAAGTCTTTGTTTTTGTATAATGTGCAGAAATGATATATAATTATTAATTTTCACTACACTTTTGTGCCTGCCAGTACGTCTGATGACACTGTGGCTTGTGCCACCGCTGGCACCTGAGTCCTACACCTTGCCAGCAATCCAAACATCTGCCCGGGGTTATAACCGCGACTCTTTATGAATCGCCCGCACGAACTACCCGTTTGTCGGGCGAATTGATTATTGGCGCTGATTATACAAGTAAGTCTTGTGACGAAGTGAAAATTGCGATCGGCGGTTTATTAAATTAATTTTTTTTTTAATTGCGTTTTCTTATGAAATGTACTTGGCGATTGACTGCTGATTTAATCCAATGTTGCCATTGTTTACAAATGAAATTGTATCTAAAGCGTGTGTTTGGGTTTGTGAAATTCGAATGTTTGTTGAGTTGAAAATTATTCTATACTTTTCTCTTCTAATACTTTTTCATAGAATCTGCTGTTTGTTGATCAAAAATACCTACTTATTATTCAATAAATTCATGATTTGCACGTAATACGTATCGTACTTATAAACTTATTAGTAGGTCTTATGTATTTTTATTAATAAGTGGCAACGCACTTGCGCTCTCTTTACGCGTTTTCTTCATCGGCGTCGTCGATCAATCGACATGTGTGTAATTTCATCGAGCGATCGTGTCAACAACGTATTGACTGACTGTGGTTCAAGTAAAACTTTAACAAACTTTCCAAAATTATAATGAATAAGTATCATCCTTTTAGCCATTATACGGACTTCCTTAATAATATTATGGGAATTAATACATTTCTGTTTGCACCACTTTCCTTGTAAAGTCAACTCTACAGTAAAAAGTTAAACTTGACTAATTAATATCATTCCAAAATTATATAACATTTGCAATTAAATTAATCAGAAGACCACAACATCCTAAATATTTGCCTCAAAGTCCGACATTGTTGAACATACCACAGAACAGATAAATTGTTCTGTAGATCATACCTTACTTATCACGATTGAGTCTAAACAGCGTTTAAATCCCGACCACCATGCTACTGCTTTCTTTTTCTATGAACAAGAATCAATTTCACGGTACACAGTTTTGTTTACATTGATACTAAGAAAGTGACATGTTTTGTAAACACATTGTAGATATTTGCGATAACAATTTGTCCGACGGAGCCTGCGTTTTGATCTTATCACGTACCATTGTGGTGCATCTCCGGCCAGATTAGAATCTCTGGACCAATACTTTCTTTTCATGTGTAATTGCTTCGTGCTTACTCTAATGTAATATTTCTTGAAGTTTGAGGAAGTCTTCGGTTGTGGTAACGTATTTAACAGATAGACGAAGAAATGAATTTGTAATTTGGAAATGCTTTTTAATTCAGGCTCATTTTATTATACATCAGTGATATTACATGCATATAATATCATTAATGGCTAATTTAAAAAAATCTTGTTTTGAAAGGAACAAAAATAAAAACAATATTTTTAATAAAAAAAACCGACTGAACATGTTAAATACTTACAATGTAGGTAGGTACATAATGTTTTTTTTGGATACATTTTGTAAAATTTTAGAGACTTATCATGATAATCATCACTGATTACAGGTAATTAAAAGCAACTTGAATCACGGAATTTGATAAAGGTACGTCCTCCATATAAATAAAGTACTTAAAGAACCGTTTGCACTTCATTAATCGCAACAAAGTAAGAAGAAAGTAAAGAAACTTGAATACAAATTTTATTATCGACACGTGGTTAAACGAAGCATTCCATGTTAATTATTACCATTTATAATTGTGATCATTACAATTTATCTATATCTATACTAATGTAATAAAGCTGAAGATTTTGTTTGTTTGTTTGTTTGAACGCGCTAATCTCAGGAACTTCTAGCCCGATTTGAAAAAATATTTTTGTGTTGGATAGTCCATTTGACGAGGAAGGCTTTAGAGTTTAGGCTATTGGAAATCGAAATCCACGCGGACGAAGTCGCGGGCGGCCGCTAGTAAAGTATAATTAAGATTTTTTAATAAGGAATATTAAGTGAACTCTATGGCAGACAGATTTAAGCAAGAAAAAGCGACACGATTGTGATTTTCTTAAGGCTATTCCGTAATCGCAGGACAAAGGCTCATTTTATTATTTGTTACCTTTAAGTGGGACTTATAGAAATTCCCATTGTAATAATAATATGTTAAGCAGGTTGTTTACGATAGGAAATTTTCAATGATATCTTTCATATTCTATTAATGATAGGCTGTCGAAGTAAAAGATAAATATTTTCATGAATTATATTTTATTTTCTTTTTTTTTCAATAGATCAACTAAAGAATCATAAAGTTTAAACCAGTCACAAATCGAAAAAGTTGTTTTTCACATAGATTTATTTTTTCAAAATGATAATAATACTAAATCATAAATTCAGATGAGTAATATTTTTATCTTTCTGAACCATATGAGTTATTTTTAAATACAATTAAACAAAACGGTCGTTCAAGATCGCAGCATCTCAATATCGCGTGATAGTAACTTTCGCTTTATTTCTCAGTTTCATCGAATCGCTTGAATTATTATATCGTAATAAATAAATTTAAGTGTCGGAAAGACATTTAATGGTTTAATCTTGATAAAGAAGATTCATCTTTTCAATTGACACGCTTTGTATAAATAAACACGGGAGCTATAGGGTTATTTACATCTTTGAAATATTTTTCATGCTTATTTTGTATCTTAATTCATATTACAAGTAAAGATTAATTTATTATTTTATTATAAATAACTAACAAGTTTTGTACAAAAAAAATGCCAAGTGCAATCTACCTGTACCAGAATATAATAATAGTACACATGCAAATTATATACCTATGTACATATTTTCCTGTTAGTTAATCGCTACTGCATTGTACGGAGAAAAAGTTGAATTTTAACTAAACCGTATGTTTAATGTTACATTTTGTTTCGAAGGTCAATTTGCGTCAGTACTATGTGCATTAAATGTTGCTTTTTGGTAAGTTATCATGAAATATCGTATCAAATTGTAAGCGTAGGAACACACTAAGTTCGGCGGCAATGCATTTTCGAGACAAAATTAAATAAATAAATAAATACCTAAATAAAATTATATAAAATACCTATAAAACTTGCTGGTCAAACACGTGGTCTTACCCACGCGGTTCCCGAAATTGTCAAATCACCATTGGTTTGCTGCTGTCAAAAATTATATTATTTATTTTCTTTTCAAATTCATAGAACCCGTGCGAATTCATACAAGTTGTTTGCGGGACGCCGTACAAAGGGTAACCCTTTGGCGACAATGCGCGTCACTAATCTAGATCATGCGCTATTGTTGCGCCGGCGCATACAATGTGACCCATTCAGAACGTCTCACTCGATGGCGATTTGAAAGAAATTACTTTGGTAGCAGGTAGACAGCGGTTAATAGAATGGCTTTGCCGATAAAGGGTTGGAGAAATTTTTCGATTGATAGTTTTATTTATGTTATTAGAAATTACTTTTAGATTTTCGTAGATTGTAATATATAACTGGATTTGATTTCGTGTGTCCGTAAAAATGCGACGAGTTTTCCGGTCGTTAATATCAGCAATGATTATAGAGCATGCTTTTCTTTAATTGTAAACCAATTGTTTTTGCTCAGAAGTGTGTTAAAATAAACTAATATGTACTTAGTACTTCACATATCAATCACAAAGAATGAAAACTGGTCTTCGCTGCATTATAATATTTATAGTCGATTTGAATAACAAGTTAGTTGAAAAACTAAATAAAATTTAATAGTGGTTGTTAACCGACGGGTAGCTGACGAAAACTTTCAATTTAACGAGGGAGGATTACCGCGTATCGGGCTGTAAGTAAAGGTGGTTATCGACTAGTAAATCATAGACTATTCGAATCACTCAGCACTCGCTCGACGTCGGCAGACGTTATCCTAAACATGCTTATTTATAATCGCGTTCGCGCCCGAGGCTCGCGGCATCCCATCCTTTGAATGCGGTCATACATCACGAGTCCTAAGTAGACAGTATATCAACCGATATTCAGAGTAATTAGCCCAGAGGCAACCGACCTCCTGGATTTATAGTGGTGGGGCGTTAATGCACTCGACAGGCGTGTTGCCGGCTTTTGTTCTCAGCCCAAAATATTCAATTGGATTATTATTTAGAGCCGGTATGAGATAATAACGCGTAAACGAGCTGATGAGGCTGCTGATCGGTAATCTATGATCCTAATAGAAACAATAACTTTTGTTTCTTGTTGGCGGAGTGGAGTATGCCGTCCAAAAGACTTTGCCTTAGGCTAAGCTAGTACAATGAAGGTGTTAATTGGACCCGTTTGCTACATTCCCTGCTCGTTGAACGAATACAATAGGGAATTACGATACAAAAAACACGATTAAAAAGATTTAGTGTAACAATATTTCAGTTTATGACAATTGTTATAAGTTCTATAGCAGCATTATTCACTCAAAAACATTATAGGTAATTCATCATAGCATATCCTGTTTAAAAATAATGCGGATCCGACATTTATCAGTAGTCCAATCGTTACTATGTAGTCACTCCTCAGATCTATGATACAGCTAAAAGGAAATATTTGTTCGGCATGAATGGACTTTCTCTGTCTCAAAACTTTACTGCCACTTACCTTGACCGCAATATAACAGCTTATTCTACTGCAAACTATCTCGGAGATAACATGTCTGACAAAAGAGTTAGAGGGTCGCACAAAAAGACTTCCAATCGAGACTGGCTACCGCAATCCGTCAATTAATTAAGTAGCCTCTCTGATATGAGAGGCGGCAAAGGCACCTACTGGTAAAAGCTACTCCTTTCAACTACTTAGACAATTATAGTAAAATCAACCTTATTGTAGAGAATTTAAGGAAGTGATTTTAAGATATAGGTGTTAGAGCAAAATGTGCGTTAGCTACCGTAGGCGACGGACGCGATAACGCAGAATGGAGGAACATCGTAAAACATCATTAGCAAGATAAACCACCTAAAAGCAGCCTTTACGTAGGAGCGCAGGAAGTCAGCCGATATGCACAAGTTGATTAATGTGTAATCTATAATTTAAAGATGGAGGTCATGATGACTATGGGCTGGGAAAAGAAATGAGAGCAGTCGTATTTGATAAATAGTAACGATTTAATTGTACGTTTTCATTTTTAACTATTGATGCAAACGCTATCCCAAAATATTTGTTAAGATTTTTCCAAAAAATTGGTTAAAAGTCATGACTGATGATGAATGTATGCATTTAATAACAATTCCAAAATACATATCATGCATAATCATTTCCTTAAATACAAAATACGAACAGTAGCATAACACTTTTTTTAAACCTCGTTTTTTTTTGTTTTGTTAGTTTAGTAATATTTCTTGTAAAACAGGCCATTAAAACTATTCTTCGATAGTGACTACTGATTCCGAAAACAGTAATTTCTCTGACAGTCCGATCGTTTGTAAAACAAACATCGTACAATAGTATTGTCGAGTAGGTGTGACATGAAAAAACGAACAAGCAAACAGAACAAAGGAGGCCGAATTTTGAAAACTTAATTTTACACCCGAATCAAAACTTCAACCCGTATTGTGTGGTAGTGGTGTTAACCAATTCTCTTTTGTTGCGACTCCGCCCACGCTTATTATCTGATGTTTTCATGGCATGTCATTTTTTATCAAAACAATAACCTTTTTTAGATACAGTCTTGTTCCTACTCTCTCGCGTGAGAGCAAGCCGGGAGTTTGTCTGGCAACAATCTAACGGATATAATTTACGGGAACATATAAATTAGAGACGAAACACTCGAATTTCTCAGAAACATGAACACAAATAGTTCATAAGGATATTAAACAAGATAGTTTAACTGAATAATTATTAAATGAACAGAATAGCAATACCTACTAATCTACTATTATTGTTGTCAATACAATTATAATTGGAAGTTTTGAAATAGCTGACTGACTAAATTTTTTGACGCAAGTTCAAAAAACTTTCTTTTCTGATAATAAACAGTTTACTATTTTGCTCATAAGTCATATTCAGTAGAACAAGTAATAAATTAGTTCTAGCTCAAAGTAATTTATTACTAATACCACTTACTTACTATTTTCTTAAAATGATTTGTGATATAATGTGCATCCATCTGTCTAGTACGAGTATAACCTGCTGGCATATGCGTGCAATTAATTTCAATACTATGTATGGAGCAGGTACTATCGATACTCGTCTAGTCTCATCATTGAGCTTTGAATACATTAACTTGTTGAGACAAGGGTTCTTTTGTTTTATTATTTACTATGTAGCTGCAACTCGCAACTTCATTCCCGTGGGTTTCGGTTTCCGCTTGCGGTTTAACATAGTATTATTAGCTTAAAGCCTTAGTTGACAAATGGACTAACTAACACAAAAATATTATTTTAATTCGAACCAGTAGTTCTTGTTCAAATTCAGTAGTCCTTATTAGCGCGTTCAAAGAAACAAACAAACTCTTCAACTTTTTTATAGTAGGTACTATATAGATATCTAAGTTATTTTATTGAAAGATACTATTTTAGGAGTTTCTTGATTTAACGTTCTGTAACACTGTTAGTTTCTATTCGCTTTGAGAGCATCCGTTTTGCAGAAACCGTCTTCAATCCAAAAGTTTCTAATAATTCGAGGAAAGTTGTGTTAACTTTGTCTAGGTTCAATATTACCAAAATGTAAATGTCATATTTTATAAGCTTCAGA
Source organism: Nomophila noctuella (assembly GCA_958496325.1). Taxonomy (NCBI): domain Eukaryota; kingdom Metazoa; phylum Arthropoda; class Insecta; order Lepidoptera; family Crambidae; genus Nomophila; species Nomophila noctuella. The sequence goes on along the minus strand of OY292486.1, from coordinate 7,752,741 downwards.
GTGTCTGTTTTAATTGCCCCAATTTATTCATATAAAAAATCTAGTATTTATTTTTTGTGAAAGGATAAGACAACGCCGATCAAACGTTGCACTAATTCAGGCAACGTCTTAATAAAAACAACACGAAATTACTGTTATCCGTGACCATGGTCGCGTCCCAAACAAAAATAATGTCAGTATATCCACCCACATTGGTTATAAATTAATAGAATCTGCCCTCATCCTCGTGTCATATAATAATGGTTGATTGGGCTCGTGTGAGGTATTTTTTATTATTTTTGGGAAACGTTTCTTCGCGATCGTATCGCCCGCTAATTCACATCTGGGCAACGATGATTTATTACAGAAAGGGTAATAACAGGATTGACAAAATTCCACGAGTTGTTTGGCAATGAAATTGATGTCTCTCTCTTTTTTTTAGTGGGTTAGATGTTTAATTTGATTATAAAGATACACTCGGTAATTATAGTAAGTCAAGCTACCAAAAAAAAAATCATAAAAAGAGTTCCGTCTACAAATTAAATAAACAAAAATTTCTATACTGTAACAGAGTAATTAGGCAAGCTTGATGCTATTACTGAATGAAGATAGTGGAAAATAACACTGATAGTTATATTTTCCACCTTATTTTCATCATTAATGCGCTCTCTTTATACAATTTTACGTTCTGATCTGCCAGTTCTTAAATATTATTATACATATTTATTTGGTGTAGGATATCATAATGTCTTGCATACCTACGACTCAAATTGATGTGCTTTTATACTTATTGAATTATTATATTATTATTTTGAAAATAAACTAACAGATTCTTTGAACTAGTACACCGATTTCTAAGTTCCTAACTTACATAGCTTTAAGCATAATGGATGCTAGATGAGAAATGAGAGACTTAAAAAAAACTGGTCATGTTGGCACCTCCGCGTCGTTGTGTTTGAATCCATGCAAAATTATAAATTCAAATTGAAAAAAAAAATAAGCTGAAGAGTCGCACGAAACCAATTATGTACTTAGTTTACTCAATCATTTTCGTATAAAATGCTTCCTGAATATTTTGTGGTTAATAAGTTTCGATGCAAAGTATGCAGCTGACAAGACCTGGCATAATAATAAGCTTGATAAACGGCTTGAGGATGGACTTCATAACACAGCTCTGAAAATATGTTTAGAATTTTATTGATTTATCAATACCTTATTATTTTTTGTAGGGAAGACTGATGTGAGTATATTTTTGATTCGACTGTATCTTATTAAATAAATATGTAACTGAAAACATCAATAACATTAATGCCATGGTCTAACACATAAATTTTCTAGCTCCAAACTAAGTTCGAAGCTTGTAATATGGAAGCTATGGGAACGGGTAGAAATACTTTAATAAACATCCGTGACTCGATTACAAACGCCAATGATCATCACACAAACATTTGTCCCTTGCGGGATTTGAAACCGCGATCCTTGGTATTGTAGACAGTTTTAATGACCACTATAAACAGGTTAATTGAACATAACAATCACTGTTGGAAAAGAAATTATATTTCAATCAGTTTATAGTTTACAAGTACCTACCAAGAGTGGTATTCTCAATATTGAAATTTCAAATTATGTGCTTCAATATTTGGGGATTCTACACACGCATTACAAATAAAGCCCGTGAAGAGAGCACTGCAATTTATTATTCAAGAAGCAGCTGCGGTATAATTACTAAGCTATGTTAAATAGTTTTTTGAAAAACCTATATTCATACTAGGCAAGTACAAGCGCAAGGTGCAATCCTATTGAACAATGTATCGATTATGCCTCATTACGAGTCATTAACTATTAAGAGCCTTTGTTTCATAGTAGAACAATGATAGTAAAAACTTTGGATGAAAACGGCAAGGGTAATAAAATTGCTGAAAATATCTTCAATAAATAATTTATTTTCACGTCTCATTGAGTCTGAGTCACTTATTCACTAAAATATTTACACACTACTGACTGATTTCTTAAAACTAAACTTAAACTATATAATACATTTTATAACAGTGGTACTTTTGGTTTACCATCGTGGTGACAATGTAGCCAATCAGCGAGAAGAGGCTCGTTGATAGCAATCGATAGTACATATAACGTCAGACGTAGTATATAAGTCAATTGATACACAGAGATTCCTTTCGTGTATATAAAACAACTGCGGTAAATACATAAGCCTCCATTCACTTGCAGGTAACAATGCACAGTCAAAAAAGTTCTTCAAAAATATTGAACTCATTTTTAATTCGCTGAATTAAACAGTATCAAAAGTTGATGTAAAACTTAATATCTAAAATTTAAGGCACTATTGGTCTGACTAGATACACGAAAGTCTTTTCGTAATTATTGGCAATAAATGCAAAACAAATAAATAATGCACAATTTCTCGGAGGGATTCGTCCATTACAACTGAGTTTGACATCGCTGCCTCATCTGTAGACAAAAGAAAAACAATATTAGTAAACAAACCATAACAGTCACGAAAGCTCTTTCAATAGTACACAGCAGACTAATATCTTCTAATAAGAATTCTAAAGAACCAATTTGCATTTATTCGTATAAATCTTTAATTTAAATATGGAAAAAATATACTGAAATCTTTTCTAATATTAAGGGTTGAACTTGAATACTTACATAAGTTATTTCTGCTGCCACCACGATATTACGTCTAGTAGTTCGTCTTCATCCATTGACCCAAGGTGTTGTTGTGTGGATACCTCGTACCGGTCAACAGCTGAGTAGGCCGATGACACGCCCGACGAACACTCCGAAGGCGCCGGGGAATCAGGCTTTTCAGAACAGGGAGAGTTGCTATTGTAGAAATATCCGTCGTCCATATCCATAGATGTCATAGGCTGGGAAGTGTTACTGTTCGGGATATTTTCTCTATTTTCCTGATCACGAGTGATTCCTAAAGCAGCGTCACTCTCTTCCAACAACTGCTGCAGATATCTTATGTACTCGACTACCATTCGCAATGTGTCAACTTTACTCAACTTCTTCCCAGATCCGCGCCTGGCGCCTCCTGATAAAGCGGCTACTACAGAGGCGGGCAGGTGACGGCGTAATGCGTTAAATCCGTCATTAACTTGTTTCACACGATTGCGTTCGCGGGCGTTGCGTCTCGCGATCGAGGCAGCCTGAGGTCCGGTGTAGGGGTTGGTTCGGAAGTGGACCTTCTTCCTGTACTGGAGATTAGGCGGAGTGTCATGCGTGACGTAGTTCTTCTCGGGAGCAGGTGCGATCGGCACGTTCCGCTTGTCCATCGACGCCTTGGTCACGGTCGCGGAGGGGTAGCCGGACGAGACGACGACGTAGTTCGTCTGACCTTGAACGAGTTGTATCTCTTGCAACATGTTTACGCGGCGCGCGACCGGTCGGCGCGGCGAGCTCGTAGGCACTGGCAGGGAAAGCTGTGGGCTCGTGGGAAACGCGCGGGCGGCGGCGGCGGAGGTTTGCGCACAAGTGAGCCGCGGCGGCGCACGCGCACACGTTATATCACCTGCGCCGGCTGCAAAAAATATAAATTTTAAAATTCTCTTCCCCTATTATTTTCGATCATCCCTTCCCCTACGTGCGGGCTCGTACCTGGCGTAGCGGCTAGGGAGCGCGGCACGGGCGGGGGTTAGCCAACGCGTGCCCAGTTTTTTCAACTGACCACTGAATACTTTGTTACTTGAACTCGCTTCTTGATATAAAACGCACCTAGATTGATCGCAACTGAGGTATTTTATTTTTTTCTCTTAAAGCGGTAGGGAGATAATGTCACATAATCGCCCTATCGATTTCGGAACACTTTGAATAAATCTATCGTATTAAGAATCCACATCAGCGTTATCTGCGCCGAAGTATCTTATTAAGTGGCGAGAGAAGGAATTTCTCATAAAAGCAGTCAAACCCGGCGGATAAAAGTCGCACCACTGTTTATCGAACTTTTATCAGTAAAATACGCTGACATTTACATTAATGAAATTCAGTCTTCCAGAAAATTAAGCTCACGTCAAGTTTTTGATCATAATGTTGTAAATATATATTAGTACGCAAGTTCAATTTTGATATTGAGACTTCAGTGGAAATGGAAATGGTATCTAAATCTGCAAATAATGTTTTCACTGAATTTAATATAGAATAAGTACCTTACATTAAACTAAAAGTTATGATTCTGAATCTACTACCTAGTGTATTTTTTTTTATTAAATTTTAGTTCTTTTCTGGATTCGATCCTTAGGACTTTCAGATATGCTTCTTAAAAGTGACCTGTGCAAGATGAGTCTCTGATATACGTAGATGTTTAATTTGTTTGTTTTTCTTCCCAAAATATAGACAACTAATAAACTTTTGTTTAACGTTGTTTTAAATCAAATTGATCAGGAAAGTTTTATTTCGAATCATTAAGCGCCTATAATTATGTAAATAAACCAAAGTTATTCCTCCATAGTTATGTCAGAGCTAGGCGCCTTCTTTATCACATTAAAAGCGCACAAAATACCGTGCCCTAAACATGCATTCTGAGTACCATATCAAGCATAGTTAGCATTGCTGTAAGACGTAGTACAAAATTATTATACTTTCCAATGTTAATGATGTGAGACACATTTTTCTTTGGCAAAGGCATTTGGTAGCCTGGCGTCGGGCGAGCCGCTCCGAGGCGCTGGCGACCCTCAAACGCACATCAATTAAATCTAAACAAGCGTGGATTGCATTTTTTACTGATATCAGTGTTTTAGTGTTCCCTGGGCAAGGTAAAACTACATTATATAAGATCTGAAAACATTTACTAAAAAATCTGATGCATCTTTTCCGTTGGTATTCAGAAAACTGATAAAATTTGACTCATAGAGACGTATACGAAAATATATTATTAATAATATTGTAAATGATTCTATTTAGCCTTTCGGCCTTACGGGTTTGGATAACTATATTGTTATACTGGCAGTCGCTGCACCTAGAGTTCATTGCCAGATAGTCATGATTTTATTGATACAAACTTTTCCGTGTGGAAAGGTGTCAATATGAAGACAGATAATTTAATTTCAGAGTAAAATAATAATGAACCTTGTTGTCAATTGATCCTTACTATCGAACATCTTTAATTTTATTACATTATACACATACATATTATTATATTACCCATATATATTTATTACATTGTACACTCAACTACAAATAACATACGGAACAGTACTGTAACGACTTCGATTTGCACTTATCCATTTTCATTGAACACTGCGCTTTGATCAAAGTCAACGGCGGCGTCCAATGCTCGCATGCATCAAATAACTACCCTTTTATTTGTTTTCCATTTACTAATTGAATCGAAACGGTGTTTCAAATGGCATTTTCTTACATCTTTCACCAGTCTACGAGAATAGCTTAGGCGTTATTATCACGTTTGCAAACCGACTTGATTGCACATAATAACTCTTATTTTATCGAAGCATCTTTTTGTCGTGGACTTTCAATGAAAATTCACAACGTACCTTCGTTTTATAGCCCGAAGTAAATCTTTGGAACTGTACGAAATTCATCACTTCTTTTTGCAGTAATCGATACTTGAATTCTTCGGAGGTATTTTGAATGATAAAATAAATTATAATTACCATTTTTTCGTGTGAGTATATAAAAGCTATACCAAGTTAATAAAAAAATGTATGTCTAACTATTTTAAGTTCATTAAGCACATTTGAAGGTTAAGGGGAGAATCTATTTAACTTTTTATTATTTTTAATCCCTTTGACTACAACTGTTGGGGTTCACTTATCAAATATTAGATTTAAATTAGCTTCAGTAACGAGGTTCACATTGCCTGTTCGCTTCGTCATCTCAGGGGTCGAACCCCGTGATTTAATACCGGATATGACCTGCAGGGAGGTGCTAATAGGTTCCGAAAATTACTCATATTTTTTCCTGTTACGATTGTGCGTAATCGATGGACAAGGGTGTTCCGTTATACTATGGGTTATCGAGGGGAAGGTTAAATGTATCAAAGATTAGGGTGGTAAATCGTACGTGTAATTTTGAATTTATAATGCGAAGTTTGAAGTATAAACATTGATATATCTGTTGCAGGTATACAATGTTTTTACTGTACATTATTCGAGAAAAAGCACGTAATTTAAATTTTTATTCAGTTCATTATGGCGTTTAAAAATAATAGGTTTTAAAGCTTACGTTTTCTAATTTTGCACGATAACAAAGATTATTGTCGTCTCGTGATATGAGTTGGGTACATTTTTAATTTTTACTAAAAGTATTTTAAATGTACCTGTCTTATGGTATGTAAAATGTTACTAGCTATCCCGCAATAGGCATACTTCGATAAGAAACACGATCATTTATCACTTACAAATAAATGAAAATAATAAAATAACAATAACTCTACACTTTAACAAGAATAGGGGTTAATCGCGAATGACAATCTTCAATAGATCCAAATGAGGCTATCTTTTACACCTACAAAGGCTTAAGTAACTTGTTAAAAGTCGATTTATAGCATTAGTTAAGGTCCAATAAGACAAGTTTGATCCATTGTCGGGGTATCATGTACCACCCACGTTTTCTTTGTATGCCATTATGTTTATTTTTATCCGAACAAATTCTTTAATACAAGTTACTTACGACGTGTTTAGTCGTCGTGGCATTCCTTTTCATCCGTCTGGTTAGCTTAATAATAAATGAATTGATACAACCGACATTGCCGGATCAGGTAAATTTCGCATCCAATTATCTATGTTGTGAGAAAATTGAGGAAGATTTATTAGGTTATCATAAGTAAAACTTCTAATATTATTTAACCATTGATTGACTGACCGAGGTAAAGAAAAATGGAAATGAAAAAAATTGATAAAAACTTAATAAATCAAGCCAAATTATGTAAGTAGATAAAATTATAATTTATAAAACGTTGTGCATGATTTTTCAGCAGATAAAATTATGAAGGTGTTCAAATATGGAACGAATGTAATATGGGGGGTACTTAAAGCTTTATATTTTCTGTATTAGATTTTGCGTAAAAAGAGCCGATTTAGGAATTTTAGAACACTATAAAATACTTAATAGTTTGGTAATTAAATAACTTCTAATTGGATGTAGATTGCAAACCATTTTAAATGCATACGAATCACAAATTTAATGGACGCAAAAATTAGAATATATTTTTATTACCATCCTTAACTTGATTAGATTCATGAAAATCATGCGACTAAGTGTCTCCAATGAAACAATAAAGTAAAATTATGGACCGCTAGTGATTTATGAGGAGTAAAATGCTAGTCGTTTTGTATGTTTGGTGTAAACCAAAAATATAAAAATTGATGAGGAAGAAAAAAGAGATATGAAATTAAATAAGAGGGTTCAGCATACCAGAAGAGTGTTTTATCAATGACTAAACAAAAAGTGTGCTTACAAGAACTAACTCTGAGAAAACTTTATAACATTAAAATAAAGATAATTTATTCAACTCCTGAAATATGAGTGATACGTGAAATACCATTATCGAATTGGCTTGCTCACGTGATTCGTGTTTCGACATGCTGTTTTTGTGTTTTCACACCGCAATTACATGCACACTTTCGGACCCTCCTACGTTGATACAAGTGCTCAGAGCTCGAATGAGTTTGATCATTTCGTTTCACAATGTTGTCATAACAGCTGTCAGATAAAACACCCCTACTAAACAATTAGGTAAAACAATTTGTTGCAACACGTTATAGCAATTGCATTTACTATCGCGTGTGATATCAATGTTTACCTTTTGTAATGTGTTTTGTGAGTGCGTTTAAGAGTATGTGACTATTGCTTTGACGACCCGCTTGGTGTAATGGTCAAGATGTTGCCTATTACGCAAGAGGTCGCGGGTTCGATCCCCGCACAGGACAAACATTTGTGTGCATGAACATGTCTGTTTGTCCTGGTCTGGCTGTTATATGTATATATTTAAGAATATTTGTAATACCACTGTTGATTCTGATTTCTGTAACACAAGTGCATAAGCTACTTAACACGGGGTCAGATCAATGTATGTGATGTTGTGAAATATTTATTTATTTATTTATTTATTATTTATTGCTATTTCCATCCACGTATGTTTTTAGACTTTATTTTCTCAATGGTGGTGGTCGTGTAGAGCCTAAAATTCTCCTACCTAGTGCCAAAAGTCTAAAGAGAACTTTCATCATATAACTTAGGCTTCAAACTTAGTGTCCATTTTATCACATTCTTATGTAGATATTGCAGATCTACATACTATTTGAAATGGAATTGGGGTTATCAAAAGAGCATACATTCTTTTAATTTATAAAAATAAGTATGGTGATTATGATAGTTGTATTATAGTAGTAGAACGAAAGGAAATGCATGGCCTCATCTTCATATGACAATGATTAAATCGTCTGAAATAGACGTAAAGGTCAATGATGATGATTATAATCACCAGGTTGCTTCAGTTAGCGGCTTCAGTTTTTACAGTTAGTGTTGACTAACAGTACAAAAAAGTGAATTAAATCAATAAACAACAGATTCGGCTAATTTGTGAACAGCAATTACAAGCTAGAACATTTTATTTTATTGATGTTCCCAGCGGAAATTGAGTGACATTTACGTTTGTCCAAACAATTATTCGATGTAAACAAAACAATTAGGGTAAACAAATAGAGATGAGACATGCGTGGGATCCAAGGGTGCTGCTGATTATGGGAATGTCATCATCTGGACGTCACGCTTCACCGGTGTGGGATCATTCTGACGGTTTACTGTCAAACTGATATGTACTGTCAATCGTATATTGTAAAAAATTGGCCAAGTGCGAGTCGGACTCCCGCACTGAGGGTTCCGTACAAATTCTATTTTTGACGTGTTAAAAAAACTACTGAATAGATTTCGTTCGAACTAATTTTCGTTGGTAGTTTTTATGGTAATGTACATTATATATTTATTTCAGCTTTATCATCCTCTTATTTTAGAAGTTAGAGGGGGGGGGGGGGACACATTTTTTTCCACTTTGGAAGGGTCTATCACGCAAAGTATTCACTTTAGAAAAAAGTGATATTAGAAACCTTAATATAATTTTTAAAGACCTATCCATAGATACCCCACACGTATATGTTCAATGAAAAAAAATATTTCGAGTTTCAGTTCTGACTATGGGGACCCCCCACTTTTTTTATTTTTTTTCTATTTTCGTGTGAAAACCTTGTTGCGGTTCACAGAATACATCCACTCACTAAAATTCAACAGTATAGTACTTATAGTTTCGGAAAAAAGTGGCTGTGACAGACTGGCGGACAGACAGACAGACAGACAGACAGACATGACGAATCTATAAGGGTTCCGTTTTTTTGCCATTTTGGCTACGGAACCCTAAAAAGCAAACATATGTTTTAGTAGTAAAACTTGTAATGCGGAGATAACCTACTGATTGTAGTAATCATGGTGCGAGTACTTTAGAACTACTCGTATAATCCAATTTCTAAACTTTGCCACACATGTGGTTTGAGGTACTCGTTATTATTATGATCAACTTATTTCAAATGATAAATAATAGTTGTAAAAGCAAAGTTACACTTTGCAGCATATGCACTATACTAAAGTCTAAAGTAAGTAAAGTAAGTTTCGGCAGAAACTGACTTCCGAATCGGTGGTTGAGTCATTACTACCTACTGTATTTTTCTAGGACGATTCATAAGTGCTTATATTAAGCCCAATTGAATAAAAAATATTTTGATTTTGATTTTGAAGTGTAAAGGTTACTAGTTATTTATGTTTATCTACTCTAGATAAATATATAAGTGATCTTTAGAATTTACCCAAAAGAACTTCGTGAAATAAATCATGTTGCGCCGACCCTGACTAGTGCAGGATAAAGGTAGGAGAATGATTAACTTCTTAAATATGGGGTAATACAACATGGTAGCCGACTTTTTCATTCACATAACCACCACACGTCATCGGTGCCATATAAAAATTATTCTAGTCTATTAATCACGTAAGTAAAGCACGCCGACACGTTCACACAATAGAACTACCTGATGATATCCAATATCGTTTGATTAACGACTTGTTGAGTGACTCCCATTCATCGCGACGTCAAAGAGTTATCGTATTAAGTATTAATAAAGGATGTTTTACATTTCACCTCAAGCGTGGTCGGTTCCGATAAAGGCTAAGATTCATAAAGCACATTCCGAATGAGCCGGTAATATATCGACGCGGTGATTTGCTGTTTCCTTTAACTGTTTGTGTACATATGCGGCTTAATTGATTAAAAAGTCGTAAATATAATACCGAGGCATCAGCAGCGCCTGCGTAGCAAACGCGAGCGTCGGGCTTTAAATAAATTTTGATTGGCCTAATAAAAAGTAATGTAACATTATAAGTGCCTGGAGCATTATGGGCCTGTACACCTTTAATTGTGTGAACAATTTTCAGAGCATAAAACCTCCGTAAGTGGACCATCTTGATTTTATTAATATAGTCTTGCCGCAATTAATGTTGCAGACTCCCTTTAAACAAATAAGCTAAAAATAATTTTACATCAGCTGGATACTTTTTTCACCTTTTTCTATTGTTAAACATTTTATACTATACCCCAATCACTCTTTTGTTCCACAATGTGGATATAAGGTCAGTGAATAAAAATTCATATGAACCAACTCTTCCCTAAGTTTTAGATGTTATTCAGAATGCAAATGCATTGTCACGGCCTCTTGTAAAGCAGTCAAATACTATCTGATCCGACTATGAATTGATTTTTTGAGTGTTTACTCCATTTCGGATCTTACTGCTTGGAGATAAGGGTGAAGTGGTTGAAAGTGAATAATTTTGCGCGTACGACGTCGTCGGCGTCTACGACTGACGGCGACGGTCGGTTCTGAGTTTGGACATTGTGACGTCACGCGTTGGGATGCATCCGACACGACACCCTGACACCGATTGTGCTCGAGATACGATTCGCCGTGATTCGATTTCGCATTGTGACCGATCGGGATTGTCGCTGATCGACATTCAAATTTCGAGATAATAACGTTTGTTTGTGGTACTTGATGAATGTGCGGGATTTTAGAAATTCAATGCTCCGGTGGTTGAATTGCTTATAATTTCTTTTTTTGTTTTAATCCATCTTAAAGCATTCGTAATGTTGAAATGGTTTTATTTGTCGCCATCAATTTTATTTCTGCTTGCATTAAACAAAATATGTCACTGTCTTTGGCTGAATTTAGTATTCAGTTCTCGGGACGTTGAAATGATGAATTATCGAGCCATAATACTTTTATTTTCATACCCAATTCCGTTTTGACTTCTATTTAAGGAGCTAAGAAAAATGTATGCCTTTTCACTCCACGACACCTCGTTTCCAATTCGTAAATAAATATTAAGAAGAATTCTGTAGTTCGAATGGACAAAGCCAGGCAAGACATATTGATTGATTTATTAATTAAATTTAAAATAAAATTAATGAAAAGAAAGTTAATTTGTGCCTGACAATAACTAGTACCATACATTGATCTGTCGATTGTATTAAAATACAAAAATGTTACAATAAAAATATCGTAAGGTCATTCATTGGGTCATTTATTTGTGTACCTGTTCTATTCAGAGGAATGTCACAAACGCTATTATTAGGGCTTCAGCGCCTGATTTATCCTCCGATTGTGCTGTCACAATTTAATTTCGTTATCAGTGGTACCTTTACTTAAATTGCGGAATAAAAGTACAATAAAAAAAAAAAAAAAAGTCACAATTGAGCTACTGGAAATTGAAGCCACCACTTACGCATGGATACTTTGTAAAACTACATTGATATACCTTCATAAGATATTCCAACATTCTGACAACAACTGCCTCCGTGGTGTAGTGGTTAGAGCGCTGCGCTCAAAAACTACGAACTCGGAGGTCGTGGGTTCGAATCCCGCGGGGAACACTTTCACTTTGTGTTGGTTTTCCCAGTTTGGTTAGGACATTGCAGGCTTGAATCACCTGATTGTCCGAAAAGAATGATGATTCCGTGCTTCGGAAGGCACGTTAAGCCGTTGGTCCCGACTATGATCCAAATTGTCTGGCTTCCCTTGTGGTTACGGAGGTCAGACGACAGTCGCTCCATTGTAATAACCAGGCATGTCAATTCAGGATCATAGTCGCAGCGTACCCTGGGCTCCAAGGCAATGGCCGAGGATGCAACCGGGAGAGGCGCTAGGTCAATGATGATGATGAAGATATTCCAACATTCCTGAATATGAATGTTTGTGAAATTGGGTCTAGTTGTTCTCAATGTATTTCTTAATTGCAAGAGTCGCAACAACATAAAAACGCGACTGGTTAGAGAAAATGGAAATAGAAAATCATTTGTTTCGCATCAGTAAAAAAACTCTTTAGGAAAACTTAAGTATAACTATAAGAATTAAACACTAAACATTTGACTAGCTCAGTAACAACTTTAAATATACATATATTCGTTCGAATCATATTTTCTCTTTGAACCATAACATTATATCAGTTACTTATAATATGGTACATATCTAACAGGATAATTATAACGAAGTCAATACTTTACACTTTACACTAGTTGACTTGAGATACTTTACGTAGTAAAAGTGCTACTTACTATGTAGTCAATATGTAATTACTCGCACTTCGCCGGTAGATCAAGTAACAAGTAATTTAATCAGTTGATAGATAAAAAGTTTGTTCGACACGCACATACAGAATAATTACAAATTCGAAAAATAAAATAACAGGCAAACTAATGCATGCATGTTCTGTTGACAGACAAAGTCAAGATTATGCAGCATCCAGAAATACATGTATATTTATACTTTGTAACAATCTAGAGGGAATATAAAATTACATGAGAAGAATTTACATTTATTGCAAAGGTATTAAATGTACAAAAGATGTTTAATAACGTTAGAAACAATTAAGGAAACGGTTAGGTAGGTACGCAAGATATTTCGATTTCAGTCGATATTGAAACAATCGTGTATTCATATTTTTTTCTGAGGTTTACGCGACTGTTACTCGTAAATAAAACTATACCGCTATAATAATTTGTTTATCGCGTTTCTATCCGTTTTAAGTTTTAACATGACCTTTTTTTTAACGCAGAGGAAATTTTGCCAATCCATGTTTTGGATCGACAACTTGAAGCATACCAGTCGCTGGGGGACGACTGGTTATGTGGGGCTCTCCATTTCTGGAATACCTTCCCACTAAAACCTCTGCGACACTCCCTCGTCGTCCTTAATGGGGAGGATCACGGTAACTAGCACTAAGCCTTCTACGCGATTCCTTCTCCCCGGATTATAGTATATACCTAATCTAACATTATCAGTAAGCCATTAAAAACGCTAATAATATGGTCAAATGCTGTGTGTTAATATGTACCACTTTCCACTTCTAACGTTAGCTAAATTACGAGTAACTGCTTCGAACAGACTCTATTAATGAGAATGCTTGTCTCATTTAGAGCGTTATATTTCAATCATCCCTTAGACTTTTGTACGACAATAAATAACCCTAGTTTAAAAAATTGGGCTTGTTTGCCGACAAACAAGGTGACTCGTTTATTTGTTTACAGCTTCTCGTTTACAGACGAGATAAGATAGGCCTAAGTATATAATTAGTATTGTTGTAGTGTTTATTACAGGCGCCGTTTGTATCTATATAGATTCTATAAAAAATGTCGATAACATTAGCAGCTCATTTGTTTTTCAATTACTTAAAACAGGAAAAAACGAACAGTCTTTGAATTCTTTACGTTCCTTGCATTTCCATAATTAAAATTGAGGTACGAGAGATCTTTCAAATGTTTTTATGATGGAAAATCTTAATTTGCATATTCAGCAATGTGGTTGGTTAATGAGTAGGTACGAATGAAATAAGACGAAATATGAAATGACATAATTTATTCAGAAATTTGATTCACATAGAAAAAAATTTGCGCGTCAAATCTTTTTTTCGCCCTACCAGTGCCTTGACGTGAATGGCCTGCTGCATTATTTCTTCATCAAACTTGATTTAAGATTCAACAATTCAGGCAGTTAATAAAATTTTTATACTTAGTCCAAAAAGGATGAATGCAAATGTAAACAGCTGATTATCTCAACTTGTTTGTATACAAGTACCCGTAACTAGGCAGGACAGGATATAGCGCACAAAGGAGCGCGTAAGTTGAGCACAGGTGCATTCCTTATTCACTTTCTCTCACGTGAGACAGTAATCTGACACTTTCTGACTTTAATGCCAGTTACACTTTAAGTGATTGTTACTCACAAAAATAATTGGTCATAGTAAGCAACTCCCGTTATCTCCCACAAAGGGGGGTCCCCATAAATTAATTTGTAAATTTGCTCTGGTAACGATTAAGTAATCAAACCTATACGGCAGGTTTATGATCGTCCATCAGCTACTTACCAGAATATTTTTGATATGCAAAAATAATAATTGAAGTGGACCCTTGTATCGCTTAATATGCCCAATCGAGTCACAACGATCGCCGCAAAATTCTCGTTAATAAAATGTTTCGTGAAGTACCGTTGAATCACAGTTTGGTTAAAATCAGTGAAGAATCGTACTGTACCTAGAATAAAGCTTTCACTTACTTTTATTATGACCGTGGTTAGGAAAGTAATTTTTAAGCGATGTATTTCCTTAGTGCATAGGAAAACACTCTGCCTCAATGAGACATGACCACTCACTATTTTTGGATTTTCCAAAAATAAAACAAATTCCCTCCTCCTCAGGTCTGATAGTCAAGTCAACTTTTTGGCCATTACACCAAGCAACTAATATAATTAATCCGAAAGTAACTCTGTCTGTCTGTTACGCTTTTCCGCTCAAACCTTTCCGCCCGCCGCTCTTTGTCACAGAAATTCTTTAGTCAGACCCTGAAATAGAACATAGGCCTTTTATTACTTTTTATTGCAAATAACGGAATCTGAAATTCACGCGGTCAAAGTCACGGGCGGTTGCTAGTATGATTATAAAACCTGTAACATTATTCGATTATGTTACCTAAAGCGTCACACTGCGTGTTATCTCCCCTACACTGTGGCATCGAGGCGCGTGGCGCGCGCGCGCCGCCTCTCGGATGAGTTTGTTCGCTTAAACCATACCTTAATTACGGCAAGGCGTTATCGAGTAAGAATGTGCACACGCGACATTGGTATTAATTTTAATGAAAGAAGTGTGCGCCCGCACTGCACCTGCCTGAGTGGTCGTCGACTGAAAACTATAAGACAGGGAATGGTGAGGAGCTGGTTTTGTTATATCGTTTTGGCAACATTGTAACGATCTTGTTTATTTGTTGTTCATCCTACATATACCTACCCTTCTAATAAGTAATATTATAAATTTGAAGGTAACATATACTGTCTGTCTGTCTGAACCTCTCAACCGATTTTGATAAAGTTTGGCACAGACAATTTTTCGACCCTGAGAAAGACTACCTTTTATTTCGAAAGACCAATTGGAGGCCGGCCGCGAGTTATAATATACCAGTATGTAAACCAGCCTCTACAAAACAAAAATAATTTAATAAGAATTAAATGCCCTTCGAGAGATGAAGGGCCCTAGCCCTTATTGCGTGCCCGACAGGGTTCATAATAAAATTGTGTCTATCGATATTATTTGTAACATATTCTGTACATTATGGTTTTGCAATATAAACTTTTTAGATTTGATTTGATTTAATTTAGTTTAATAACAGGTATTATTAAAGTTTTCTTAATAAGCAAAGTTGGTACCTATGGTTTCTGGTACAACATATTGTTGATATTGCGTGAAACTTGGCTTATCTTACTCCATGGCTCCCATGCTTATTCAGTATCATAGAACGCGATAATGGAAGATATTTTTGCTATCATTTCTTAAACTAGAGGCTTGAAGTGTCTCATAACATAAGCTTGAAGTATGAGTAGACGTCTTAAATGAAAATATTTGATAAGGTACCTGCGGTAAATAAGGCCCAGGGGGTAATAAGGCCCACATTTTAAATTTCACGGAAATACATTTCTATAAAACTTCACTGTTTACGCACACTTGCAAAATGTCTGTGTGAATTTCTCCAAATTGGTCGGAAGTCGCCAGCGCCGCTATCCTGCCGGTCACCTGCGATGCGATGGTGGAGTGGCTGGCTACTGTGCAATTTTATAATTTTTGTATCAAGAAACTGTAAGTATTTTTACGTTTAATTCAATAATTCACTTATATTGCTGTATTTATTATTTAATGTATGTGTTGTAGAATACAAAGAAAATGGCTGTCCCGATTCAGAGTTAGGGATTTTAGGTTTATTAGGTAATTTGTAAAAACATGGCATGAGGTTAATAAGGCCCATTTCAACGGTACATGGGCCTTATTGGCCTCTTAATATTTGAGTATCAGATTGCTTGTTTTTGTGTTCCAGGTCAATGAACTATGTAAATTTTATTGTCAATATATGTATCATTGTTACAGATTTTGATTAAAATGTCTCCAAAGTCCAAAGAAGAGAGCTCAGTGGACCGAAAAAAATAAAATTTTGGTGGGACAGTGATTTAACAAGATGATACCGTCTCAGTATAATTTAATTTGTTTCTTAATTATTGTTTTGTTTGGATTTTGTTTGCAGAAGATTATTATTACTTTTATTTTAAGAGTATATTTTTTGTTTCTAGGAATATTATATAGAGAACTCAGTTAGGTACTTACCTTTAATTAAAGTCTGATTATAAGTCTTACAAATTAATATGAAAAAAAAATATTCTTTGTTTAATAAGAAAATAACTGATTATTTTAAGTTTTCAATGTAGTAGAAGCACAGCATGTACAAAACATGCTTCTACTAAGTAACTTAATTAGGACCACTAGTTATTTGAAATCAATTAATTGCCTATAGTTAATATTAAGAGGCCAATAAGGCTCACGTTTAATAAATAAAGGAAAATGATTAAATGAGTAAAAACAACCATTTACTTTTATTTTAACTGATTTTTAGGTAAATTTAGGACACTTGTATTAAAAAATAAAGCGATTTTTTATATGGGCCTTAATATACAACCGTAGTATAATAAGGCCCTTGAGAAGGGTTTTAAAAAAGTATATTTACTTTTTAAAATACATGCGTTTCTTAATAGTTTTACACCATTTATTACAGCAACATAAATAAGCTATGTAAACAATAAGTTTTTGATATCTTATACGCAGTATTCTCAGATTTATAGCCATTTTCTTTTAAGTGGGCCTTAATTGCCGCAGGTACCTTACTATAACACAACTCCACAGAATTTCAAACTTTATACCAGAAAAAAAATGACTTTATGCGTAAAAGAAAACCTTCTCTAAGGTCCAAAACCTAAGGTCGCATTTTCCTCGCAGTCTTTTCTTCATCGACGTGTACGGTTAAGGAGTTTAAGTAGCCATAATTAATTTTTTATATTACTGTGTTGCACTAAATTATAATATTCTTAATACAAACCTGTATAAAACTGACAGTTGGCCATACGAATCGGAATCTTGGAAATCCACGCTTACACATTATAATTAAGCAATTAAAATGAAAGCATCTGCTTGTGTGTGTGTTATTAATTAATAATATCATGTTGTAATAACTTTTATAAAAATATTCTAAATGAATTATGAAATTCTTGATAAAGATATTATAAATACATTTTATCAAAGTACCTCTTTTAACTAAGAGCTGTGGCTAGCAAGTTTGATTGAATAAAGTAAGAACAATTTTATAACAGCTTGTTTGAAAAAAAGCATACCTACAGCTATTTTATTTCTACATACATCAAAAATGAAAACATCTCTATTAATATTCATACAAGCGTACATCTTTGTGTCATGCCGTTTAAATATTGAGGGCAAGTGTTTAGTGAGTAAAAAGTAATCTCTTGTCTATTTACGTGAATAGTTATTTTAGTACGCTAAAAGTACATTTGACTTTGCATATATAAGGATAACTGTGCTTATTTTGTAATAGAGCCATGTTTTTTTTTTAATTTGCCTTCTGTCTTTATCTCTTGCACCACTTTGTATAGCGTACAAGTAAGACGTTTATTTAATTTTTATGTCAAACCGATCGCTCTCAACAACCGTTACGGCAGATAGGTACATATCTAGCATTAATATCAACGAAATTTATTGACAAATATAAATGTTTTAGAAAAATCACTAAGCAAAAGTATGTTTAAAGAGGGCGTAAATTATGCTAGGGGCAGGTGTCACAGCGCATCTGCGCGTACGCACCGACCAGTATGCCCTACTCCTTACTATTTCTAGGAATTAGAAAAAGAAAACCAACCACCGACCAAAACAAGTTTCATGGAAATTTATTGAAAATTCAAGATTAACCGTATACTGGTTTGCAAAGCAATGTAGTCTTACAGTAATTGATAGTGAGAGCACTAATGTACTAATGCTAAGTAATATAATATTATTACTATTTAATGCATTAGACGTTCGGTGCTTTGAAGGCATAAAGAAAAGGGATATGATAAAATTATATTATTCAATAAACAACTCCTGACGTTTATGCGAAGGACATAAAATCGCAAAGCGTTTTGTATGCATTCGAATCATGACGTGGGATGAAAGTTATAGAATGACTTATTAATTATTTTAGAATTCATTGAATCAATCATTTGAATTTAAATATTCATTTACCAGTATACAGTTATATTTTAGATTATCTAATCTGAGACATGAATATTATTTGTCAATTTTGATTACCTGTTCAATTTGTGATGTATGTATGTATATTTAATCGGTTGATGTAAAATGGTTGTTAAACTTGTTCATGCGACATTATAATCTGGACAATTTTTTTCACGATCTCTGTATTTTATGTAGACAACTTTAGAATAATGTTTTATGATCACAAACATGACTATTAATATACTATTATGTTGTATTGTTGTGGTCTAGTGGAAGCTCACGCAGAAGTTTTTTTCTGATAAGTGTAGGTAATGATAGGGATTTTTAATCGATTACTACTATAACATACTAGCGGCCGCCCGCGACTCCGTCCGCGTGGATTTCTTTTTTTCGAAATAAAAAGTAGCCTATGTTCTGTCTCAGGGTCTAAAGATTGTCTGTACCAAATTTCATCAAAATCGGTTGCGAGGTTTAAGCGGGAAAGCGTAACAGACAGACAGACAGACAGACAGACAGAGTTACTTTCGCATTTATAATATTAGTTGGGATTAGTTGGGATATATAGTTGGGATAGTGCTATGATCAAACGGGGCCATAGAATAAACGCGTGTATATTATTCTTTATAAAAATAATAACGAATAATATACACGCGATCCAATAATAGAATTTTATCTTAACGCAACATAACACGACAAAAAGTGTACAGACAAAACGCCATCGGGCGGCGTTTAGCACGTTGATTGTCGCAATGAAAAATTTGATAGCGGCAATATCATCAAAACTCTAATTACGATCGACATTTCAAAATTGCCACGATTCATTTAAAACATGCTTTCTTGCCGCGTAAGTGCTCGCGACAGGTTAATTTCAAGAATAAATTGACGCTCTTCGCGACTGAGTACTTTTATGGGTCGCAGTCGCGTTTACTCGAGGACCAGTAATAGAGGCTTAGTGACTCCTGCACGAGGACACAGCTGCCCACTGGGCGGGGACAACGGTTCCGAGCACGCTCTCTTGAATTTTTAGTGCCCATTTTTCATCTGTTATGCCATCAGTGCAAAATATCAATATTGTCGTCAGATTTTTTAATTGGACGACGTTCTTAGGGCAGCTGTCGATGGTTAAGTCGTAACGTCATTGGGTTTATTTTGCAGTAATTTGGTAAACTGTGTCAGTAAAAAGTTTTATGTACGTTGTGCGCATACATGGGGATGAAACGCGTGCCACGATGCCAATGAGTTGTATATTAAATATAAATAAATAAATGTTAATACTTCAAAAATAAGATTGCTACTCACCGGGAAGATAGTAGATGGTTGAATATCTCTAGGTTTGATAGGGTAGGAAAGAAAATTTCTCTTTAGTTAGCAATGTCTAAGGAAAGATCTCATGAACTGTGACCAAGTAACTGACCCGTCTCGTTAAAACAAAAACTCGACTCCATGGTAAGGACGAATATCAGTCTATCCGTTAATATATTGAAATTCGTATTCTCGAGCCATTCAGATATCAGAGCGATAGTTAAGCAAAAGGATTTAATGTTAGTGTGATCTTGATGCAAATTCACATGCTACCAAGGAAGAACAGAACTGTAAATGTGAAATACATTGAATGACCTCGACCAGTACGATTACCGTAAACTTAGCGGCCGATCCAATAGAGATTGTACGACAAAACTTTCAACATGAGAATTAACAAGTCCATAAGAACATCATATAAAATCTTGCGTAGCGATAACCCACTTTATCTGCAACAAAATAAGGATCAGATTAAATAAATGAGCCCTTTAGAAGACGTACTCGTGTTTGTTAAATCTTAAGGAGTAGTTCCGATATCGATCTCGATATACAGGGTTAAACGCGAACACAAGTGAACATATCTGTAACTACCGATTTTATCTTTTTTTTGTTTAACTGTACTGTATTTATTTACTACTTTGCATCTCTTGAACCTTAATTAACATTGTTCTTATTTGATTTTTATTGTTTTCAGAATAAGAATCTTTGTTCATGTGGTATCAATATCATACGACTGATATATACACAAGGAAAGAGATATTATTGGTTTTTGCATAAGATGAAAGTTTATCACCACTTAGTCTTTGTTTACTAGCTTACACGCATAAATTGATTCCTTTGTAATATTATTATGCAATATTCGATTTACACAATATTTACTGATATAATGAGTGCGAAGTTATTTTTCATACCGGCTTGTACAACAGCAAACGAAGGTGTCACAGTAACCATACTTCTTAAATCACCTGTTCAAATGCAAACGTGTTATTATTATTACTCCAGCTGGCAGCAATTTTAAAGTTTAAAATTCTTATCTCGTACTTAGTAAATAAGGTCTATATATCTTTATTAAGCGGCGCGACAAAAAGTTTTCCGAGTGCGCAGTGTCATTTTATGTATTTAAAATTAGCCGCGCGATGCAAATTTCTTTGCGTCTTCATTAACATAAGCAACTGCTATAAATTATCTCCTTACATATGTAAAGTTGATTAAAAAGGCCCAACATACGTTCACGTACTTACGGCGCGCGCCGATAAACGTCTACAGTAAGGATTCGTGAATTTTAAAATTTTTATTAGTATCCCACAAATGTAATCGCTTAATGCAGCTGTAGTCTTCAAGGTTTCCTTTTTGTTGTCACTTTGATGGATTGATATATATTTTATATTATTCCGAGCAACAATCTGTCTATTAGCATGCGTGAGAATATAAGAATGAAGAATTTATTGCGTATTTATTTTTATTTGGTTAGGTAAATATTTAAATCACGGTCGCTTTGATGGAGATTAATTGCAATGGCGCCAAATTTGTCAATATAAATTTACCTCCGTTCCATTATCCCTTTCCTAAACTCTTTTATAAGACGATCTGGGACTTTAAAAAGTATTTCAAAGGAGAGGCTACTCTTTCTTTAACTAATATTTTCACACACAGTGATTACTGTAGCAAACCTATAAGGTCCGTTGAAAGCGTCGGTTGCTTATCTAGATTAGACTTATGAAATTAAATGGCTCAATCCGTGCCCGGAGCGAAAGCAAATACTGCCTTGCATTATCTTCAAGCTAACTCTAAATTATTTCTGCGATCGGATATTGCTTCAGAATGTTACCGATATTTTTTAAATCCATACATCATATAGTATGTATTGTCAAATTGATTACATGTATTATTAATACGATTCATTAAAAAAAGCTGGAAATTAAACGAGTGCTCGTATGCTCCAGTTCCAAGCAATAATTTGCAATCGCATGTTATTATTATGATTGTAAATTTCCCATATCGCAGCTGAGCTTCAGACGGATGCAAGTAGCCTAAATTAAAGACGGCTCATTTTCGAAAAATAAAAAGTAATGGTCAATAAAAAAGTTATGAACATCAAAGGAGGATCGAGGTATGAATAAAATGAATAAAAAGTTTAAAACACACCCGCCCCTGTACTAGGGGTGCAATCCTTGCAGAATATGGAAGGTCTTTCATCAACATAAAATCATTCACGACCTATAAACATGTGTTCGGTCTTTTTCGAAGGGGAGTTTGATTGTTCGCGGTCAGTTACTTCATTTATCGTTTACTGGCGTGCCAGACAAGTAAATAGGTTTTAAGACCGTATATTTATGCGCACTGATTGTGGGTAATTACATGTTTTAACATCGATTTGTTTTTCATTACACTGTTTTGTTATTATCTTTATCTACAACCATATTCATGGAACGATTGCTTGATGAATCACCACAAATTTAAAATACAAATAAAAGACAGTTTTTTGGGTCCATGTTTTTTGTATCCGATTACTTGCAAATTACGCTAACTGTATTCTAAAATAATAATGAAAGCGATTATCTTACCCATAAACAGGTTTAGGCGCAGTGCCTGAAAACTTGTTCATCAATTGGAAAACTTACTAGTGGCTGCCCGCGATTTCGTCCATGTGGATTTCAGATCCCTTTTTTTCGCAATAAAAGGTAGCCTATATTCTTTCACAGGGTCGAAAGATTATCTGTGCCAAATTCCATCAAAATCGGTTGAGAGGTTTAAGCGGGAAAGCGTAACAGACAGACATACAGGGTTACTTTAACATTTATAATATTAGTAGGGATAAATACGACAAAATTACAACACGAAATTAAATAAGAATCTCTACAAAACTCTGAAACGAATCCGAACGCACGCAAACGCTTAAGGTGATGATGTATCAGTTCGCGCAATGAAATATAAATCAGTTCAGCTCTATCGGTCTGCCCCTTGTGAGCATTGTTCAACGGATACAATAATTTGCGGCCGAATAAAAACAATTAGCAGTTTAGTTGCACTTACCATTACGTAGATGGGAGATAAGCGAATGCAAACCACGTCTGGTGCAATACAAATTAATAAACGGCTATGCGGGCTATAAAATTTTAAAGGTGTTTGTTAAGGTATGAAATATTGTTATTACAGTAGTCTCCTTTAATTGATACGTTTGCAATTCTAAAATTTCATTAGATAGGAATGGACTAGGCGTGATTTTATTACAATTGAATGTCAGTGATATTACAATTGAATGTCAGTGATAAAATTGATAACTTTATACATGCGATTCATAATTTGAAGTTGTCAATTGGCGTAGATGGACACCTTGTTGATGGAGAAAAGTTTTACTATTCAATGTGTTTATTTAATTTCAGAAGAGCTAGTACTTTTTTTATAACGAGTGAAAATCGTTAGTAGTTTATCATTAGAGTTTGCAAATTGTTGGAAACGTAAGTCATTTAATTATCTTTTAAATAAACAATGTGGCGGACGTAGCCGATAGGTATGTCAGTGGAGGTTAGTTGTGTCGGTGACACAAATTTAATCACGTCTAATGCAAAAGTCGAAATCTGTTAATAATACAAAATATTTTTTCTGTTTGAGCGGGCTCTAATAACAAACATTGTTGCGCAGCCTCTTAATGCCCGCATTGGATCTAATCATAAGCTTTTCGATCAAAGCGTCTGCAACATTGCGCCCTTTCGTTCAAATCTTCGCCGGGGGGTACCGAAATGATAAACTATAAAACAAACGTCGCCCATCACATCGGGACTGAAATGCGAATTTTGATATCTCAATCTACTTCGGGTCAGAGGAGCCGCGGTCACGACACCCTTCGGTGGTCACGAGCTGTGTATCGCTCGACCGATTATTAATTATTATCGGGTGAACTTATTATCGATTAAAGGATGTAAGGGCCGTATTGGTAGTGAAGACTTTGTTGCGTGAGAGAATATTCTGACGAAAACCTTAGCAGTGGCTCACACAGTAAAAGTTACAATGGGGATGTTGACACCACCAGTCACATGATTTTGTTTTATGAACTGTCAAAACGATAGCACACTATGATGTCATTATTTTTGAAGTCAACTGAGTGATTAACTATATAATTTTTATTTATTAAATTCCTAATCTTGCATAAAAACGAAAACAAAACAATACATTAGATAAAAAGCGTCTTTTTTGTAGAAAAGTGATGTGAAATTAATAGTGATATGTGTCAACGTCTCTATTAGTTTATTGGATAAGCCATTAATGGGCCTTGTTTACTGTGCGTCAGTTTTGAAAAACAGAAGAATAGAGTAAAGTTTTCTATTTGTCTTTATGTAACAATATTTATAAGCCTGTTAAAAGAGTGTAACATTCACTCAAAATTAAAATCAGATAAGTACAATTAAAAGCCAATTCCAATTAACTCGACATCTGATAACCACTCATATTTTACCGTAAACGACATCATGTCTCTTTATTGGGAAAGTATGACAATCTACGGTACAGCTCCCAGCTGTATAATATACCCCTTTTACTTTATGCTCAAATTCAGACGTATCAGCTGTTGGTAAGAATAATAAAACGAGACAAGACTCGGACTATAATTACCGCCGGTCAGGCCAAAAGGTCCCAGAGGAGCAGAGGGAACACCGGAGCGCCAAAATTAAATACAGGACACACTCGCTCAGGGCTCGGATGCGATAAATCAGTGCATAAGTGAATCCCGGTCTGCACTTGCCGCGATGCAGACGGACACTCGCGGATTTTACTTTTAAATGGTTGGTTTCGATATATCAAACTCAAACTCATACTCTAAATATTCTGTATTAAAATAGGCTTCGGGCAGCGGTTATCAATCGTCAAAAACTACAGAATAACGACTAGACCACTGATTCGGAAAGCGATATATTCAGAAGAAGATACATATTTGATGACTAGCGGCCGCCCGCTACTTTGTGCGCGTGGATTTCCGCACGCATAGTGTTATTGTTTATTAAAGCCTTCCTCGACAAATGGACTATACTACACAAAAGCTTTTTTTTTCAATCTGGACCCGTAGTTGCTGTGATTAGCGTGTTAAAACAAACAATGTGAAGAATAGTTATTGCGACAAGCTTGTTTTCCTTATTCAAAAATAATTTCGAATGATTAAAATATAACATGATACACACATTTCAATATTTGCGAAACGATCTTCTTCTTTTCCACCGCCATTTTTTAAATCACCACGTACGAATGATTTTGAAGGAACCCAATAAATAAAATTAGCGGGCTCATTCACACGTTTCCAAGACACTAATTTTTAAGACAGGAAACAAATTTACTACACACCAAAACATGACTTTTTGACTCCAATTTAATTTGGATGACTTCCACCCGCACCTTTCATACCAACTGAATCCAAATTAACTGTTTGAAATAAGGTTCAAATTTGCTTGATGTATTGGCACTGCTTGATTGTTTTTGACGTATAAGGTCCAATGTGACCAATTCTATTGCATGCAAGAAAGGACGTCCCTTCAAGTGGCGCCTCGCTATTGCGGGGCTTAGAAAAACACCGGCCTGTTTGAGTCCCGCCGAATCGCGTAAAAAACAAATAAAATCAGGTCAGAACTAATGAGTGTGTAATTTCGTTAGACGCGCAGGGTGGTTCACGGCCGGCGGTCGCCACCCTCAACCGAAAGGGTAGTGGGATCATTAAACAATAGGTATACTACCGCGAGGCAATAATTAACATTCGTGATGCTCATTAGAATGATTCCTGATTCATTTTCTTGTGTCACGAATTTTATTTCTAGAGTCGTGTTGTTTTAGCCTACTCTAATAATTTAGTCAAAAATGTATTATAAAATGATTTTATTTTTAACGCTCTCTTTAAGTGTAGGAACACACAATGCTAGAATTACACGACAATACTTTGGCGGCAATGCATCCCAACTAATATTATAAATGCGAAAGTAACTCTGTCTGTCTGTCTGTCTGTCTGTCTGTCTGTCTGTCTGTCTGTCTGTCTGTCTGTTACGCTTTCCCGCTTAAACCTCGCAACCGATTTTGATGAAATTTGGTACAGACAATCTTTAGACCCTGAGACAGAACATAGGCTACTTTTTGACCCATTCCAACCCCCCACTTCCCCGAAATGAGGGGGTGGAAGTTTGTATGGAAAATCTAAACTACTTGAGTTAGACGCTTGAAATTTGGCATGCAGGTCCCTTAGTAAACTTGATGCTTAGTTGCAAAAGGATATTGCAAAATTCCCACGGGAACGGGAGTTAGCGGGAAAAAACATTCGTATAATGAAAACCGACATCCACGCGGACGAAGTCGCGGGCGGCCGCTAGTTGCCTATACATACAAAATTACGCGACATAATTTCGGCATAGTGTATCATCTCCCATTTAAAAGTGTGTCATATCAAGAACACTACGAATCGTAAATTCATAGTCTATAGTGTGTTCCTAGTGTAGGCATTTAAAAAGCGTACTTTTTTTTTAAAATTACCCTTGCTATCTATCTA
Organism: Nomophila noctuella; assembly: GCA_958496325.1. Taxonomy (NCBI): domain Eukaryota; kingdom Metazoa; phylum Arthropoda; class Insecta; order Lepidoptera; family Crambidae; genus Nomophila; species Nomophila noctuella. The sequence continues at coordinate 7,726,277 of OY292486.1, read as the reverse complement.
TATTCTTGCACCAGTCTTTCGACCCTCTGTTTTCAACTTTGATGTAGCTTGCTAGTTTGCCACATAATGTCACTTAAAGACACCAGAAAAAAAAGAGCTCGTTAATTACGGCAGCGGGATATTTCCTTCCTTTCGCGACTACCACTAATTCCAAAACCAAGTACTTTACATGCTGTCGGTACGCAAATTGTATGTAAACAAGGAAGTGGTTAGCAACGCGTGCCATTGCAGGGGTCACAACAAAGGCCGGCATTGAGATCTGCTCATCGGCGACACCTTCGCACGGCGTCCACCCACGCAAGCGATAACAAGTGAACACATCTGCCTGTTTGATCAAATGTGGAGCAAGTACAGTTAGCACATTGAGATGATTGTCATTAAAATTAAAAATTAGAAGAAAAATCTTCAATTGTTTAATGCCTAGTCAATTTTACCTATTGACCTATAAAAATGTAATTTGCTATTTTACTTCTGTAAAAGAGTAAAATAAAATTAAAAAAAGAATGTTTATTAAGATGACCGTCATTCAAATTAATATTATAAGAAAAAAACTTTTTCCTGCCTAGTCAATTTGATCTATAAAAAGTGTATTTTTCACTTTTACTCGTGCAAAAGAGTAAAATACTCTTTAAAAAAAAATTAACATTTAAGTACACAGTCTTGCAGCGTCCCTAATATATGTTCAGTTCTAGTACAGTAATAAAAATACTAATAAAGTCCTTCATAACCTTAAACACAACAATCCCGAAAGAATCTTTCAAAAACAGTCCATGCAAAAAGTTCTTCAAAAGTTCACCTAGAAGCTTTAACAAATATTTACTAGAACTAGTACTAGGTATTACTTACCCATTGACTTAGCTACTACCACCATCGATCTTATTCATACTTTCTTAAAAATTTAAGAAAATAAAGAGTTATATACTACCATTCAGTAAAAATACATCTATACTCGAATTTGTTAGAAATATTTTACAACAGAGTTTCACTCCGTTTATGACTTTAACAAGCGATCTTGGAATATTTGTTTAACCGTAAGTGGTTCACTAATTCAAAGGATCCCGATGTCATTACGGATCGTAGCCATTAATAGACCGTTTGGGAAGGATTTCAATTTACTTTATTATCTATTTATTTATGCGTAATCTTCAGATGATGAGCGATGGCTATTAGATGGAACATCAACGTGAGTGGAGCTGGTGTAGTGGTTAGAGCGCTGTGCTCAAAAACTACGTACTCGGAGGTCGTGGGTTCGAATCCCGCGGGGAACACTTTCACTTTGTGTTGGTTTTCCCAGTTTGGTTAGGACATTGCAGGCTTGAATCACCTGATTGTCCGATAAGAATGATGATTCTATTACTGCTCTACTCGATTCCTCTTACCATCTGTATGCTGATGACCTTCAGCTGTATCGTCAATGCCATATCAATGAAGTCAACTTAGCCATTGCGGGCCTCAACAAGGATTTGAATTCTATTGCGGCGTGGTCTGCCCGCTTCGGAGTGGCAGTTAACCCGAATAAGTGTCAAGCCATAGTCGTAGGCAGTAGTCACTATATGCGTTTGCTTGATGTAGGCTCCATTTCCCCAGTCTTATTTGATGGTGTCCCTATCCCCTTCTGTAGCAGCGTCAAGGATTTGGGTCTGCACATTGATAGCACATTAAGCTGGTCTAATCACATTCAAGAGGTATGCTGTAAAGTAACCTCTTCTCTACGTGCTCTCTATAGATTTAAGAACTTTCTTCCGATTCCCACTAAGATAACACTTGTGCAAGCCCTTATCCTTCCCTTAATTGATTACGCAGATGTGTGTACTTCTGATTTAAATTCTGATCTCCTCAACAAATTGGATCGTCTAGTCAACTCTGGCATACGTTTCATCTTCAATCTTCGTAAATACGATCACGTCTCCTCCTTCCGCACGCAACTTAAGTGGTTGCCTGTCCCACTTCGCCGCAATGCCAGAATCCTTTCCACACTTTATTCTCTCCTCAATGATCCAAACGCCCCTGCTTATCTTAAAGCTAACTTCCAACTTCTGAGTTCGACTCATGACCGTCAGTTGCGATCTTCCAATAAGTTAACGCTTGCCACTCCCTCCCACCGATCCGGTTTTGTAGCGAACTCCTTCACTGTAAAGGCTGTTAGACTATGGAACACTCTTCCTGATAATATTAGGCAGGCTCCGAGTAGAAGAGCTTTTAAGTTTTTAGTTCATAAGTTTCTCACTAATTCTTGCGCATCATCGTCCACCAGTTACAGTACTTAAACTAGCAAATCTAGCATCATTTATCATTTATATTTTATATCTTTGTTATTTGGTTTATATATATTGTTGAATTTTTATTGTATATTATATGTATATATATATATATATATAGTTATATGTATATAGGTATTTGTTTAGTTTATGTAGTATATTATGTGTTAGGTATAAGTAATAAACGTATATTTACTTAGTTTTTATAGCACTACCTACCTTACTAGTCACTTTCTGTTTGACCCTAAGGTTGACTGGTAGAGAATGCCATGAGGCATTAAGTCCGCCTTTTGTACAATTTTTATATGGTGCAATAAAGTTTAAATAAATAAATAAATAAATAAATTCCGTACTTCGGAAGGCACGTTAAGCCGTTGGTCCCGACTATGATCCAACTGGTCTGGTTTCCCTTGTGGTTACGGAGGTCAGACGACAGTCGCTCCATTGTAATAACCAGGCATGTCAATTCAGGATCATAGTCGCAGCGTACCCTGGGCTCCAAGGCAATGGCCGAGGATGCAACCGGGAGAGGCGCTAGGATGATGATGATGATGATGATCAACGTGAGTGGAGCTGGACGTAAACTCTAGTAAGGAAATGTAAAATTTTGTTTATCCTAATGTATTCAGTTTCAATCACCGTTTTTTAGAGTAGGTACTTTAAGGTACAGATAACTTAAAGGTGTTATTACTGCATAATTTAATTCCAGGCTTTTTTTATTCAACACGATCATCTTTTATCTAATGTTTTGTCTAGCATAAATAGGTATGTAATTTATTGGGAACCAGCAGCCACACTTTACCTGTGCGATTGTCGTCATTTCAACCAGTTCAGGACATAAATTAAATTAAAAAATGAAAATTAAGTAAGTTGGACTCAGGGGCGTAGCTACCGCCGTATCTGCCGTATCAATTATACGGGGCCCCCGAGGCACGGGGGCCCCCAACTCGCGAAAACAAGAATTAATAAAAACTTCCCAAATTATAATTTGATGCAATTATTTTCTATTGTGATATATTAACCTTTCCTAAGGGCCCCAAACAAATTTTATACGAGGCCCCGCTAAGGCACACTACGCTTCTGGTTGGACTCATAAAAAGCGTTCCTAAAATTATGACAAACATATTTTACTTCTTTCTTCAAGTATTCCACTATCTAAATACCTAGGTACTGTATTAAAAAAAAGATCGTTTTCTCTATCATAGCGAGTCCACGCATTACTGTCCAAAAACTCCCAAATATTATAGGTGGTTACCTATTTAAAGCATTATGTTTATAGCCCGGAATCGCTAGCATTAAATGGATCTAATGACGAACGTTTATCTAAATTCCATGTTCCATAAAACGTTTGACGCGAACATAATAGGTGCGTTGGTTGACAAAAAAAAAAGGTCTACTTTATTATGCGTCAACCCTAATATTTAAGTTTAGTAATAAAACCAAGCCTTGAATTTAGCACTAACATTTTGTGTAGAGAGGTGCGTTTTCAAAACAGTAAAACAAATAATAAATTTGATGAAAAGGGCGTTATCTCGGTGATATGATACAGGACTTGGATCCCATAAAAGGACGTTACCAGCTTACTTTTTACCAAGCGAAAAATGTTATTGAATCTCGGCTAAATTGAAAAATTCTTCAAAAACAAACAAAACACAAATGAGCCTTGTGTTTTCATCCTTTCTAAATTAAATTTAGGCGTGATTAACTCACTCGAGGCGTTTTCTCTGTTCATCAATCAAACTGCGTTCACGAAGAGTGGTAACAATGTTTACTTCCTAAGCTCTGTCACTTTCTCTCCTACCGTGCTTATAAAGAGTAAGAGAGGGATGTAAAATTCTTGATTAGACAGTACGTAGTTATAATTTTCAGAGTTCACGTGGGTGCGGCCGACGGCTGACTTCAGAAGCCTCGGTAATCAATTTTGTACACAAACGGAGGTTATTAATTATTTTTTTCCGCTAATGACCAAAAACAACATCTGCCGACAGGGTTGGTCGTTAACGAACGTGCCAAAATTTTATACGTTAGTGTGTACCCAATTTATTTACGTAGCACCTTATGTAACAAACACGATAGCACGTGTTATATAGTTTTTGAGTGTAGGTTTTAATGAAATATGTATTAAGATTTTTTTTTATTTCTTTTCGTTTTTTAGCTGACTTATGTAAATGAAACATACTATGGAATTCGAAAAGAGCAACTGTCGAGTTCCTTGCCGATTCTTCTCCCCGGTAACTGCCTTCCGAATCGGTGGTCGACTAATTTTTTGTTACAATTTTGACGATTAATAAATGCTTCTATGGAGCCTATATTAATTAATAATATTTTGATTTTGATTTTTTGATTTTTAAGCAACCGCGCGGACACTTTTGATAAATGATAACCACTATCAATAAATATTTAATAACCAAGTTGTATCCCTAAATCACAAGCTAAAGATATAATTATACACGAAAAGATTTTCTAGTCCCAGTAAGGCGTTCCTATAAAACAAACACGCTTTTATGAAAAACTAAAAGTGTTCAAACCCCAAGAATATTAGAGCAAAAAATAAATAAATTTGCATTAACCCATGATATCTACAAAGCGCCATGGTGAGATGTTATCCTACATTGTAATGGGACCCTCATAAATTTTTCTCCTGCATTCCAATACTGCAGTTTATGATTTATAGGGTCCAAATCAAATTTTCTAGCCGTTAATCGCTCCGGGTGTTCTTAAAAACTTAATTAGATTAATAAACTATGTAAACAAATGTTGAGCCTGTACAAAATATGGTGTTGTAAAAAATGGCTGATAAATTGTAACACTTTCAAACCTTTTCATAATAAATGCCGAAGAATAAAATGTGAACATAAACTGTGGCGAATGATTTATTTGCGTTTATTAATAAATGTTATTGACTGAAATAGGAACTTGTTACGAGTGGAAATATTTAAGGTTTCTCTCCTTTACATTACAAAGTATACTGCAGATCTTTGTATTCAAATACGTCATACGCATACAATAATAGTCGATACATTTAAGTCAATCTACATGATTCGATTGAACTAAACATTTGAGATGTGGCGGATAAGCAAAACAAAGCGGAGATTATTCGATTCTTCATACGATACTTACCCCGTTTTGTCAGTCGTGGAACGTTTCCTTAAATCAAACTGTGCAAGGAGAGTATCCCGTTTTGCATCCGTCCGTACATCAAGATTGCTATCAAAGATAGATTTACAAGAGCTGTCCTCGATGGGAGAACGTTCCCCTTCCAATTGATGCGAGCGACTTATTTATTTATTTCAACTATGTTAAGGCTGGTTTTTCTGGTCACTCCTACGGCGAGGGTTAAATACTCATTACGAATATTGCGGCATAAATAAAGAGTCTTGAGAGTTTTGCGATCGCTCGAATTGCTGGATGACATCATTTAAAGTTTCGTGTAACATGTGGGGGCGGCTGACGATGTTTATACGCGAACATTTGCGTAAAATTAACTGGGATGAACGTTGAGGCAGCCCATCGTTTTTTCTGGCGTAGGCTTGATGGTTTGTTTTAATTTCTTAGAAAAAGGCAAAACTCTTTAAGTTTGAGCACTGCCTTTGTTTATTTAACAAATATAGTTGGATAAATACTACGTGCAATGCACATGTTATGTAAGTACAATTTTTAATACCGGAATGTTAATTTTTTAAATAATAATTTTGAAACCCTTTTCTAAACACCTTCCGCGTCATATAGGCTATCTAATACAAAACGATTTATCAATTCGACCCAGCAGTTCTATAGATTAGCGCGTGCAAGCAAACAAACTCTACAGCTTTATTAAATTAGTATAATTTTATTAAATTAGTATAGATTTGGAGTGCTTATCTGCTTGGTGGTAAACAATGAATCCGATATACAAGGTTCTACATATAATATGCAGCATTTCACCGCGTAATCACATTGACTTCAGAAAAACTCAAAAATTACTACCCTTTATACGCTCGGCGGATGTCTCAATCTTCGCTGAATCGATTTCATACTCAACACCTATTGACATGCATTAAAACGCGTGGAATCATCAAAAAGCGTGCAGAAATAACCCTTGCGTTTTCAAGCCGGTTCGAACAAAGCCGCTTCCTGGTTCCGAAAGGATCTCGCGCAGGAAGTCCATGGTTAATTACCCGGGTATTATGGGGACCATAATGCAAGTGCATTATGCGAAAGCCTTTACTCGCCGACAATGCTATTGAGATTTGGCTTATTATACGCGTTTGCGAATGACCGGTCAGTTAGTTATTAGTTCGTAGGCTTTCAATGGATATTGAATAATTAAATGCCGAGATGACGGCCAAAAGGCTTATTTGGGGTCCGTAAAGAAAAAAGAGGCGAGGAGCCTGTACGCTCCGTCCACTTTTCAAGAACCTTATTAAATTCAGATCATGTTAGAAATTATTTCGAATTAAAGCTTTATTACCTAAAAAATATCTCTCTGGGGATTACCCTACAAAGTTCTAAAGTTGACCCTAACGCGAACTTGAACTTCTAGGCATGGCTAGTATAACATGTCTCAAAGTTGGGCAAACATACTCGTAAATCTTGCGACACCAAATGCGACTCCTGAATTGTCCCATCACACCAATCTATCAACACGACCGGAACCGTCATTAGAACAATCGACAAACCAAACCCGAACAAAACCACAATAAAACTAATGAAACCACCTTTCAGCACAGGACGTTTTAATCGCGAGCAATCTTAATTAAAACGAAGGGGCAACGTCGTTCGTCTAGTTCTGTCGCACTTTTTGTCTTTGCTGACTAAATTATGTCTTTATAGTGACGCGCGGTGTTATCGCCGATCACCATCTTCTGATGGGACCCCGGCCAGTAATTTGTACCTGGCCTTATATTTCGAATGAGATTTGATCTGGTCTCCTCTGATAGTATTTATATCGCATACTTGTGGTTTGGGGTATACGGATCCGTTGTTTGTGAAATGTTTTAGACATTGTTGTTGTTAATTTAATTTTTTTTTTATTAAAAAAACTTTGATATAAACGTATGAATTAAAATAAAAAGATACTCGATTAAAATTAAATGTAATAGTCTTATGACATTTTTTTTTAAATCCTCTCCTGAACTACAGTGATATATGTGGATAGTATTATAATATACCCAAGTTTTGTGATAATAAAGTAGTGCATTGGCAGAGACAAAACTTGTATACATATTTTATTTTATTTTTGCTATTTTTGACTCAAATTATTATCGACTCAGATTATCTTTGTATAAATATTTATTACTAGCGGCCGCCCGCGACTCCGTCCGCGTGGATTTCTTTTTTTCGAAATAAAAAGTAGCCTATGTTCTGTCTCAGGGTCTAAAGATTGTCTGTACTAAATTTCATCAAAATCGGTTGCGAGGTTTAAGCGGGAAAGCGTAACAGACAGACAGACAGACAGAGTTACTTTCGCATTTATAATATTAGTGGGGATTACACAAAATTATTTGAATAAATACATATTATATTGCTCAATATCGTCGGCGGTCGTGTGTCTCAGTAATCCGAATACTGAATACAAATTATTTGGCTTCTTGAGGGTCGATATATTTTAATACCTTGTCGATTGTTTTAGTCGGGTTCCGGAAGCGGCCATCGTTTTGCTTTTGTGATTAATGTTTGTCTTTTACGGACTGATTGAGACTTCAATCTCCTTATGAAACTCTTGAAGGAGCACTTTACGAATGAATGGGCTGGTGTGATAAATTAGTTTGGTTTCGATTGTAATTTATTTGTTATGCTGGGTTACATTAAGGTGTCCTGTAGTTTATGTGCGAGAAAAAAAGTGCTGATTTAATAATCAGCTAGCCATGCAATACTAGTTTGCACTGATTTTGGTACCATTTTTTGTAACTTAACTTTTTTTGAATCTTTAATAACATCCGAAATGTTTTACATCAATCCACATTGATATACAAAAACCCAAGATGCACAGTCTCGAACTAAAGTAACAGTCAATACTGTCATCAAAAACTCAAAGTCAAACTATGAACATTATTATTTGCAAATTAAACCTTATGCAGATTAGTTAAGATTGTTTTCACAAGGGAGTGTTCAAAATTGCGTTGACGCGGGTGACGCAAGATTGTTTGAAATAAGTGCATTTTGCACTTATTTTCTGGAGACATTTTTGAGACGTTGATTGTGTATCTTGGGTTTTTGTATATCAATGTCAATCCATTATTATAGTTTTATAGTATCACTAGCGGCCGCCCGCGACTTCGTCCGCGTGGATGTCGGTTTTCATTATACGAATGTTTTTTCCCGCTAACTCCCGTTCCCGTGGGAATTTTGCAATATCCTTTTGCAACTAAGCATCAAGTTTACTAAGGGACCAGCATGCCAAATTTCAAGCGTCTAACTCAAGTAGTTTAGATTTTCCATACAAACTTCCACCCCCTCATTTCGGGGAAGTGGGGGGTTGGAATGGGTCAAAAAGTAGCCTATGTTCTGTCTCAGGGTCTAAAGATTGTCTGTACCAAATTTCATCAAAATCGGTTGCGAGGTTTAAGCGGGAAAGCGTAACAGACAGACAGACAGACAGACAGACAGACAGACAGACAGACAGACAGAGTTACTTTCGCATTTATAATATTAGTTGGGATAAAAACCTATGATGCACATTCAAAATGTCATCGGTCGGATAAAGTGTTTTGTGCTTTTTGATGTGATTTAGATTGTTTGTCATCGCCAATTATTTACCGTTTTTAATATTTCCTGCACTCAAGATATATCTAAGCTACGGTACCTACATACATAATCTTTTTTATATGCATAATGGACAAACAAAATATTAAGAGGGCGCGCGTGCGGTCAACTAAAGCAAATGGCTTTTGAGGGCTTAAATTACAGGCGCCAGTGGGCAAACTGCTGTATTTGTTTAGGCAGTTTTTTTATTTGCCAAACCAGACCTCACTGTGGCCCTTACACTACGGTTTGTGAATTTGAGACGGTTTGCCAATGTTTGACATTGTATTTTTTTGGGTCAATAGACGCATTTGGCCAAGAACTTAAATGTTGTTGGTTATGATCTTAGTACGCTTTCCTTAAATTGGGGACAGAATATTACTTTATTTCTTGAATGTTTCTTCCTACTTTTATCATAGAATTTCATGAGGGTTGTTTATTCATCAACTATCCTTAATTGTATCTACTGGACCATTTAGAAATAAAATAAATAAATGAACACTTATCATGAAAAAAAGATTAATGACTTCTTGAACGAATTGTTGAGAGTGGACCAGTCAACTTCACCAATTTCACAGTAGAAACCCATCTGTCATATTTACAATAGACCAGGCACTAACTGAGGCTCGATTCACACACGTGCTCGAAGCAAAGGGTTTTGCAGACTATCGTGTTACGCCATTTGACCGTAAAGGTGTAGTAGAGAAACGCTAACAGTAAACCACTAAATGGATGAAAACCAGAGTTTTTATATTTTTTTCTTTTCGAGAAGTAACAAAATTTTATTCTAAGTAAAAACATAAATGCCAGAAATAAATACTAACTTGATGATAGATAAGTAGGTAAGCTTGATAAATCGCCAAATTAGTGCCTAACGCACGGCACGACTACAAATTAATTCGAATATGTATGCAACAAACGTTTAAAATTCTTCTTGAAATATATTTTGCGCAAGTCATTGGCAGTCAGTCATTACTAATCAAGATTAAGTATAGTTTTATTTTGATGTAATTTAATAAAAATTATTTATTTGGTACTACAGCTTCAAGTAGTGATGTAGACAGACATATCTCACTGTTGATCATTTTACTATGTTTAAGTGCCCCTATGAATTGCATTGCAATGCACTGGAAACCCTTCATTCGGCTGCATTGTGCAATGATACGTCATCTGTCATGGCGTCCGCTCCTTTGAGCTCGCCGACAATGCAGATTGTCGGATCAAACATTGTACTCGTTCGATTAGCTTTATGGACATAAAAAAATTGCATAATATTCCGTTTTTGTTCGTGACAATACTCAGAAAGCATTGTTCTTGTTGAAGATTTAGCCTTTCTGGTTCCCGTACCGGTTTTTGTACATAAATATATTTCTCTGTAAGGACTTGTTAAACGATATTCACATGTCGCAAATTCTGTCGCAAAGTCTTTTGACAAAAAAAATAGAGTAGACTAAAGAAAAGTATCAACAGGCTATGATATAGCTGAATAAGTAATAATTTTAACGAAATATAGAAAAGCACCGTCAACTGCAATTGAATCTCGAGCAATACCGTCACCGAGACTAAACCAAAACATTAAGCACATGCCACATGACAAAAGTACGCGACGAACACCTTGACTATCCATTCAAATCATAACAATATTTCATCTACAATAACCCTTCTTTCGCATCTGCGTCATACTTATAACCTTTCCTATCTTTCTCCACATAACCGGTGCGCCGACATTAGAATTAGGCCACCATTTCTATCATTTGGCATACGGAACGTGCCAACTTATTACACCTGGTGTCATCTTATTCAATTCAAACGAAAAGTACCATCACGTAGACCCAAGAGCGCCGCACCACCTTGCTCCTTGATTGTTCGCAATGAGTATTATATTACATTATCTTTGAACGCCCGTAATTAAGCACCCACATCGCAGTCATACAACTGCCGATAGAAAAAAACAAATGCCCGCAGCAGATGCGAACCTTCGCAAATGCACCAAATCAATTCCAAGAGTAATTCAATAACATAAACGTCGATAAGTAAACATAATGTATTGCTTCCTTTCACCTTGAACTTAGATAATCTTCGATTTCGGAAGCGCGGGCTGCGATACAGTTATGTCGAAAAACTGTAACACTTCGAGGGTTTTATTATTTGTCATAACGGAACAGGAGTACCGTTCTCTTATATCAAAGGGCAAACAAAAAGTAGCGGTGCACTATTTTATAAGGATTTTAAAGATCAGTAAAAAGGTGTAAGGTGTTCACGAAATGTTTCGTTTGTTCCGTTATATCAATAGAGATTAGAGGCACGAGTCTTCGCTTCGGTTATTCTAAATCCGGGCTCATTGTCGGTTTGCCTTTGATGTGGCTGCAAAAGACGTCCATTCGGACAATACTTTAGGGATAATTTAGCAAAACGCCGGTCAGGTGGAAATCCTGTCTTTAAAGGACTACGTTGACCGCAGATTCAACGGTACTCTTAACAACAAACTGTTGGAAGGGGTACCTACGTACTTCCTCATTATATTTTGATGTTTCATATCCGAGTTTTTATTTTATTTTATATGAGCTCAATATCTAGATAGTACAGATCTGTTTTATACAATATGTATATCAAAATATTTTATTTAAATGGGAACAAGATATTGCTAATTAAACTTATGTTTGCGGATGTGTAATGATGATGTTACAACTTTTATCATTATTTACCAATTTTTCACACAGTTAAAGGCATTGCATTGTATGTCCATCAAAGTTTGGCCCATATATCAAATTGAAGCTAACACCATGGTTGCTATTACCCGAATTTAATCTTTGAAATAGGATACTACGTTATTAAGCTTTTTAACTGTTTTCTTCTTATTTAATTTAATGTGTCACATACATATTTAATTAGCTCTAGTATACTAATCAGAGTTAGCTTTCATTATAATAGGATAACATAGTGTTTAATCAACACAACATTCATTGTTTATGTGCCTTCTTCGCCGCTCCAATTTTTTATCATCTTATTAATTAAACCTTATATTTTAGAAGCTCGTTTAATGAAGTTGTTTGATTAAACTGTAGCCTACGCTACTTGCACTATCGCTGATAAAGATGATTTCCTTCGTTAAATAAATATCGAAGATAGTGCCGCCGCTTCTTCTTACAATCAAGCCGACACAAAAAGGGGAAAAATGTACATTATCGACTAATCGTTAACTAATACCGACACTTTAGATCGGAAAAAATCGTATGTTTTAAACAACATTCTATCGTAGTTATCCAGATCGAGTGGGGATTTAGAAGCAGCTATTAATGAGAAAAAATGCGGTGTGGTGTATTAAGTAGCTGCTCAGTTGTATGCTTATCTGTTCTCACGTTGGCTAAAGACGATCATTCATAGAATTATTTTCGATAGCCGTGACGCCTGGTTTCTGATATAGAAGCCGACGCTTTTAGTTTGTATCTTTTAATTTAATTTATCTGAGTTGAGGTCAGTTGACAAATGAACTGGCCTGACGATAGCCAATCGCAAAAGGTGTTACATTTCGTTCGCTTGATTGAGGTTTTTTAAGACGCCATGCCGTGTCCCCGGCCTGCTCTAAATTAATCGATAACAATCTCCTGGTCCACCTATGACTTGGTCTGAACAGTTAAAGCGTTGTAAAGTTTAGTAAACAAGAAAAAACACGGTTTCTACCGTTATTATAATGACCGAGACAGTATCAACAGTTGATTTGGTCAATCAGAAATTCTGGGAATTCAAAAGGATTGTTTTTTTTCCCTTTACCTTTATTCTAGCTTAGCTTTTAAAATGTTTTATATATTAAAATATATTTTTTGTTAAATTTCACGTAAAATGTGTTTTGATTGGAAGGCTTTTAGAAAACAACTGAGTAACATTTGAATGTGCTATGTACTTTTACATTTAATTTCAATTTAGTTCAAAACAGGTAATTCAAATTTAAAACCAACTACTAAAAATCACTTTTTCTGTCTTCAAAACGCGTGAGCCAATAAATCGTACCCTACCAATACAATAGCATTACGGCAAAGAAAACAAACAAAAACAGGATTTCGTTGTAATCCTCCATTCTTCCCAGCTTAGGACCTTGCACATTCCATATTTGTTTAAAACCAGAGCGTTCAAAAGATACATCGATATAAATACTCAAAAACTTCCGGACGACCGCTTTTGTAATAATTGGTACGCCATTTATTTCCTTCTCCGGGAAGCGGGCATTTATGTGTGAAATTCTAAAGTCGGAAACGAATTTACTGCTTTATGTTACGATATAAATCTCTCTAATGGCACGAGCTTCTCATTGTGAAATTAGGGCGCGTACGTGATTGTGGCAGTAAAGGAATATTTCATTCTGAAGTGTCTGTCACCAATTTGTTAAAACGGCATGTGGACACTTACGAGTGTTCTGTTTGTAACGACACCTATTATGGAGGCGTGATTATTTATACCTTATTATAAAACACTTTTGTTATGTTTAATGTCCGAATTGGACAATTGCGTTTGGTTAAAATGTAGCTTCCTCCTGATACAAAATGAATACCTTGGAATACGTTGGTAAACAATACAATTACAATTGGTTGTAAATCATACAACCAATTGTTGTTTCAACAAGATACGCTCTCCTTCTGAAAAGTTAGGTTCAAATAGTTCTATTTGATAATCCGGTCAAAATAGACATTCCAGTTTGCATTAATTCCCACACAGCTGGATTTTTGTGCAGGCCTTGAATACGTCATTACAAATGATATGTCAAAATTCCCCATCGATCCCGCTTGTGCGTTGTTTTTTATTCGTGGTCAAAGGGCCCAAATTTGCGTTTTCTTCTTAAATCTCTGAAACTAAAAGAGCTATCGAAAAATGGTTCAGCAAAAGTTTATAGATCGTAAAATTGTCTACCTAAAAGATCTCTACATTTTTCTTCTACAAAGCAGCGCTGTCGAGATATTGTGACTTTAAGCCGCAGGAAAGTCGTATTTTCGAGTAGCCCACATTATGCAATTACAATAAATTGGGTTGAGTAGTTTATCTGGTGCAGGTGGCAATTAAGTATGGATTGGCTCGAAACTATTATTTACCAATTTTCAGTCCCAATTTTCAGGATTTAGTTCATTGAAGTCAAAAAAGACAAAATGACGTATCAAGCTTGCATTCATTCCCAACAAGCGGGACTTTTGTGCAGGCCTTGAATACGTCATTACAAATGATATGTCAAAAGTCCCCATCGATCCCGCTTGTGCGTTGTTTTTTATCTGTACTGAAAATCTTCGGATCCTATTCCTAACCTTTCTGGTAGTCAAACCTCAATGGTCCCCATAGAGACTTTTACTCCTTAGATGAAATAGGATCGATTGGCGCGAAAAAAAATTTTTGAATTTTCAGTACAAAATGTATGGGAAAAGTTTTTTTGCGATTCCTGACATTTCTAGTACTCAAACCTCAAATGGTCCCCTAAAGTCTTTTAATCCTAACTTATAATAGGATCGATTGGCATGAAAAAAAAATTACCTATTTCAGCAATTTGTACTGAAAATTCCAAAATTTTTTTTCGCGCCAATCGATCCTATTTCATCTAAGGAGTAAAAGTCTCTATGGGGACCATTGAGGTTTGACTACCAGAAAGGTTAGGAATAGGATCCGAAGATTTTCAGTACAGATAAAAAACAACGCACAAGCGGGATCGATGGGGACTTTTGACATATCATTTGTAATGACGCATTCAAGTCCTGCACAAAAGTCCCGCTTGTTGGGAATGAATGCAAGCTTGATACGTCATTTTGTCTTTTTTGACTTCAATGAACTAAATCCTAAAAATTGGGGCTGGAAATTGGTAAATAATAGTTTCGAGCCAATCCATACTTAATTGCCACCTGCACCAGATAAACTACTCAACCCAATTTATTGTAATTGCATAATGTGGGCTACTCGAAAATACGACTTTCCTGCGGCTTAAAGTCACAATATCTCGACAGCGCTGCTTTGTAGAAGAAAAACGTACAGATCTTTTAGGTAGACAATTTTACGATCTATAAACTTTTCCTGAACCATTTTTCGATAGCTCTTTTAGTTTCAGAGATTTAAGAAAAAAACGCAAATTTGGGCCCTTTGACCACGAATAAAAAACAACGCACAAGTGGGATCGATGGGGAATTTTGACATATCATTTGTAATGACGTATTCAAGGCCTGCACAAAAATCCAGCTGTGTGGGAATTAATGCAACCTTGAGTCTTAATTTTGTCTATTTTGACTGGATTATTGAGGTCTATTAAGAATTTTTCATTATTTTGTCGTAGTTAATAAAGACTTTTCTTTCAAAAAGTGAGAATGTCGAAAAGAACCTAAAAACAAAAAAGATAAGTTAAAAATTTCTAAAATGTTAATATTAGTTTAGCATAAAGCCGAAAGCTCTCACCATCAGTTTTAGTTTTTCTGCAGAAGAAACAAAGAAAAAAACATGTATTGTGGTGCTAATAATAATCTATTATTGGAATCTATTTTGCACAATAGGCGTTAAACGAGGTAACAATGTTTTGCAAAAAAGGTGTTCTGTTAATTTTCACACCGTTTAATATTTTGATAATCTCCCAAATTAATTATAATACAGCAAATCATTGCAGAAACTAAAATTAGTAACATATTTTGTGTTGAATCGTTTGCCCTTGTTAAAAAATTAAACTTCCTGGCTAGTGAGGAATAGTGAGATTTTATTGTTAGTTAACGATGATAATGAACACATAAGGATCTTTTATTCCATACATTCGAAAATGTTTTCAACTCTTCCGTCGTCTTTAAGTACCAATTTACAATTGAAAGGTTCAACAACAAATTTCGTTTAGATTAAGCCAAAACTGCTTCACCTAAAACCATAATCCTCTTTTAGCCTTTCCTTAAGTGCGGAGAAAATAAACTAGAAGACTTATAACGGTCTCCCGATCTTCAGAAGGGTTGATAAAAATTTGGACAAAAACTCGTCTTGCTCTATTGACCGTGACGCAACAATTGTTTAGAAGTTTGCCGAGACCCTTAAGTCCATCTACTTGACTTCGATACAGTATGAAAAAATCAAAGGTCCCTAAGTAGATTGAACGAGGGATCTATTGTGAATATTGTGTAATGTAGCGAGACGACGCCGCGCCGCCGAAGTTTCGCTCTTATTCCGAAGGTGTTGTTGGTGATAATGAACTTTTTGCCGCAGTTGTACAAGGTCCAGGTAAACCCCTTTTTGCACAATTCGTCGTATCGGACAACAAAGTAAACCCGGTTGTTGTCGCCACACTTGTCTGCGCAGACGCACCGCAAACACGCCCAATTTCACGAGTGGTTAGCCTTTGAATGTATGTAACTAATTTTGACTATAAATATTAGGGGGATTCATGAAATATTTTGCTGGTTAAAATTGGCGTGAAATAGCCGGTCGCTACCGGCCGAAGACTATGTATAAGACCTTCCAACTTTTTGCCATAGAAAATACTTTCTATCAGTAATCCTTTTAGGTGATTAATTATGTTATGTATAAAGAAATACAGCACATTTTTGTAAATTTTTGCAATGTGACGAATTTGCACGTGAGCAAAAATGTGGCCTTGACATTTTTAATAATTTTTATTTAGAGCCACAAAACTTATCTCATCATAAATTCAATAAAAATCTGCAACAGCTATAATTTTGCGAATATAGTCTGAATCATTTATGTACTAACTAGCCCAAGTAGCTAATTTAAAGAACTGTAGCAATAGTATGACTTAACATCTCTAAAGATACAATTATAATTTCAAAAGAATTTATATAAGAAGCGCCACTGTAATTGAACTTGCCGCAATATCAATTTGTTATAATTGGAAGTACATCTTACTCCCTCTATCAGATATGAGGAGGTGGTTATTACTCACAGAAGTTCAAAGTGCCAGTCATTGTAAGAAGCGAAGCATAGCTTATTAATTTATAACCGGAAGGTGATTGTTTTATTGTTTATATTTAAATTAATACTTGTTTCTAATAATACAGAACTGATATTGAATAACATGTGAGTTGACGGTGATGATAATCGAAGTAAACAAAAACATTAAGTTAGACTATTTTTGATAACAGTTAGTGTATTTCATTGCGTGTGTTTCCTGGAATATTGCTTACTGCACTATTTACTAAATTGTAAAATTTACAAGCAATTTTTGACTTTGATCCTTTCTCAACTGTGTTTTAAATATCAGCAATCTACAAGAATGTAATATCAAAGCATTATAAAAACTAAATCGTTTCAAAAAGACATTGGCTAAGCCCAACACTTTTGCGGAGGTTTGATTTCGATATTATTTTCACACGATCGACCGAGCTTTCGTTTCCGATCATCCAATTTAAGATATCGGTTGCGGGGAGGCGTCATTAAAAAAATTGTGTTTCTTCAAATTTTTGTAGCGGCAAAAAGTCGGCTTGCTTTAAGGCGTGGTGCGCGGGGCTTTGAAATTATGGCAATTTTGACACCTTAGGAGTGCTAAGTTTTCTCTTTGCCCCCTGTAATTTCACCGGCCTCAGTGGACACGTACGACCATTTGCCAGTTATATTTAGCTGCAATTTTAGTCCTTCACACTTACGTAATAAGGCGTCAAAATCAACACAAAATGCAGTGGAAGATTGAAAAACAACCGTTTTACGTATACCCCAAAGTGTACGTGCTCATCAGAAACTGCTCCCTGATCATAACTCTCATGTTTTTTAATAATATTCTCGTTGTGCGAAGTCATCATATTTTAATGATGCAACCAATAGTAGATTATTGGAACATGCGCTCTGTAATTTTTAAAAAATATCGATCCATTTCTTCGTTCTATGTCATTATTCCAGTAATATGGTTACGCAAGAGAAAGTCTTCAAATAATATCGTAATATGGTGGGGACAAGACAATATTATCACAAACCAAAAATATACGAGTTTCTTCAGAATACCTAATCAAAATCAGTTTAATTTCACTAAAAGCATCTAGGATTTAGAAATTCCCTACAAATTTTTGTGCATCCAAACGCCAATAATTATCTTTCGGTTGATTTCGGTAATAGAGTTTTTTTTTATTATTTTATATATTAGCGCTGGCGCTAATTTTGAAAAGTCAAATATTTTTTCACCTAAAAAGATTTATTGCGTTAAAACTTTTTTCACCCAACACTGTTATTTTAACGGAAGGAGTAGCGAGATTTGGGGTCTGCCTACACTTTTTATGATTATAAAAAAACAGTAGCAAAAATGAAGAATTGCTGATTGCTCGGGAGCTATTACGGAGCTATGTAATTTAAAGGTTAACCTATGATTAAAGTAACTGCCTACCTGTTAAATTAAATTAGGCATTTTAGGGGTGGCGCTGCGCATTCCAAGTTATTGCCTTGAATTAACAAAACTAAAAAAGGAACATGAAAGTATTAATTTACCGACTCATCGATTATTAAAGCGCACACGTGATAATGGTTTTTGTGATTGTTCGTTTTTCAAGTTGTGCTCTACGAATATTTCCTTTATGTATAATTACAATTATATTGATTTAATAGGGTATTACCATACGTAGTTATTAAATAGTAGGTCCATATGTTTGATTAATTCTAGATATAACGAATAACGAAATGTCTATAAAATTTGTATCTACATAAAAAAATCACTCATATTACTGTTACCACAATCACAGTCAAGATCTCGGAAATGTTTAAATCTAGAAATTATTTAAAAAAAATGAAAATTATGAGTACATTGACGGATTCTTTACCTTGTGGCTATTGCAATTTTATAATAAAAAAGAAAACCTAAAATTAAAATAATAGACAACACTTTTTAAAAATATGTTTGATACTAAAATAGTCTATGTAAAATTCACGGAGCAATAAACCTTTTCCTTTCG
Organism: Nomophila noctuella; assembly: GCA_958496325.1. NCBI lineage: Eukaryota > Metazoa > Arthropoda > Insecta > Lepidoptera > Crambidae > Nomophila > Nomophila noctuella. Next base: position 7,707,412 of record OY292486.1, on the reverse strand, counting down.
AATTTATCACCAAGATATCAAAAATAATAAGCCTCTGTCATTCTAATAGAAGTTATATTGCCTTTCCGTGGTACAGTACAGGAAATATGTTGCCTACCGTCTAGTCTACATTTTCATACCCTGAAGCCTTGTTCGTTGATCGCGCGATCTGTAGCGGCGTAATCTTACAAATATTTATCGTGTGTCAATACAATATGCCAAAAGCGAGCGCTTATTATGGTTTTTACAAATGTGAGCACGCTGCGGGCTAAGGCGTGTGTTCCAAGTTGGTGGATGTCAGCGACTTTAAGTTAGGTGCTTATTAAATGGTATTAGTAGTTTTACAAAAAAAAATTGTTATTAATAAATAAAAACCCGGACTCAAGATTGAATTTAGGGTGGAACAAGATTATACATTAATTATTTTTACCTATCTGCCTGCACAGGGTGTGTACAACATTACCCAAAATTTTAGTAATATAACTTAAGAATACTTAAAAAATAAACACTTTTATGCTTAACGTGACGATATGGTGAACTAGAACATAATCTGTACTAATATAGTAAAGCTGAAGAGTTGGTTTATTTCTTTAAAAGCGCTAATCTCAGGTACTTCTTGGTTCGCGCTGAAAACATTTATTTTGTGCTGGATAGTCTATTTAATTGTCGAAGAAGGCTTTAATATATTATTATTTGTTCTAACACTATGAGTGCGAAAACCGAAAAGTGGCGGGCGGCCGCTAGTATGGTTTAAAGGTTCCCATAAAAATCGCCAACATTGATCGCTTACAATACTGACTCCATGTGAATTGCAAGCTTCCTCGAAACGCTATCCTCTCCCAACTTGGACTCGCTTAGGTCTCGTTAGTGAGAAGTTACAGCGCATTGTTCGACACAATGGAAGGAGGTGCCTCAGCTCCAGGCTACCTCGTGGCTAAACACCGTGAGATGGTAAAATCTGCGGTTTCCGAGAACATTCGTACTGTCAATTCGTTACTCTGTACATACGTCTGATGATACGTGGGTCAGATGTTTATTTATTTTTATAATTTATATCTCTTTCTCTTTGGATTGTATTTCATGGTTTCCTTATGTTTTTCTCTAATATTATGTCTTATGTATGTTGAGAGTGATATTTACATATTATTTTTTGTCCATCCTTTCCTACTACATCTATTTAGGAAATATAAAGATCCTTGGATTACTCCCAATATTCAAAGTTTAAAGCTCTACAGTGGTTTCCAACTATAACTGCTGTGAATCGGACTAAGATTTTGGACTGTGGAAGAAAAAGTAATGAACCCTTAAAACTAAAATCTATGAACAAACATCTGTGTTACTGCTAATAAAAAACACGTTACAAGAAGATCTGTTCCGATGGATTAAGAAAAATTAAGCGACGGCAATAAAAACAACAAGTAACATTTATAGCGTCGAGAGCGGTACTCCCACGATGTGTGCCATAGTAACTGATATGCATGTGATCAATTTATCAATGCGCATGATCTGCATGCCGTATCTCTTTGTATCTGCGCGTGAGTGGCTCACGCGACTCGAGGCACAACTCGAATTTCGAATCTTACCACGCAATCGATGCCTCCACCACTCGCGATCTCGTTTGTTAGCGATAAACAAACTATGATTAATTTCCAGTTTCTAAATGAAGGAAGCAAGTTATTGGGAGTGGATTTTGTATCTAAAAGATTAGTAGCCCACGGGGCGCTGCCGAGCCGCCGCGGCGCGTATAAATGTCATCTGCAATCATAGCCTTCGTTAACCGCACCATAAATATTTAGCAGAACACAAACAGGATTATGCGATATCGTTATCGTTATTGAACAATTTCGCCGTATTAAAGCCTCACTACCTTCAAATTGCTTCTAAAATTCCAAGAAAAACAATATCAAAAGGCCGACATTGATCGAACATCGGATTACCGTAGAAGGCCTGACGGCTAGCTTCGTTTGTATCGTCAGTTCGTCATACGCTCGTACCATTCGTTTAAATGGTCATAATTGGTCCAACAGGCTTTAAAATACAGCACTTGGTCATTAAAACATAGCTTTATCGAAGCTTCAGCCATCTTAAACACTGGTTATCCCCTGCGGTAGTGTATCGAACTTGTCATTCAATACTTAGCTCCGTTCGCGTGCTTTTAATTTCAAAAGGGACGCGTTACGTTCGGTAGCTAAACTAAACAAAAAAACTCCCACGCAATAAGATCGCTCGGAGCGTGTTGAAAGATGTGCGTGACTGAATATTCAAAAGTTATAATATACTGGTCCCTAGTTGTTAAGTACCAGCGTTGTCAGGAGCGATGAAATGATAAAGATGTTTATTGATGATCTTTGGTTACGTTAATTGCCAACAGCGGCGGCGCTTGTATAGCGGCCACGTCGCCCCGCATCGGCTCAAGCGCGAATGACGAAGATTTTACAGGCGATACGCTGAGCGACGGTCGCGGTTTGCTTTGATCTCCGCATTGACAAGTTCGACGACCAATCAGAATTGGTGTGAGATACATTCAAGACTCTTTCAACCCTTTTCAGCGTAAATCATTAAAATAGCTCTAAATAACACAATACGCAGACATTAAGATTACCTTATTTTTCAATCCGTCAAGTGACGATACGTCCAATTCATTGGCAGTATCGTCACAAATTCGAAATATTTAGTGATGTAAACAAACAAAAACGTTTCATAAGAAAAATATAAGACCAGTATGTAGAACCTTAACTACCATTCGATATTTTTTCGATCGCGTATTAAATGTTGTCACTGCAATATATGGCCTGGGAATTCGGTGTCGTCCTAGGATTTTTATTTCAACAAAACGTCTAGAATACGAACCTGCACCATACCGAAAAAGGCGTTAGCGAGAAGAACTCGTGCCGTTGCACGTATGCGTTATAAAATGCCTTGCTAGGAATTAATCTTGGCATTTTAATCAAGGTCAGTGGATTTTTTGCTAGGGCATGTGAAAAGTCGATACAGATCTCCTTTTAATGAAGCGAGTTGGTCAATTCATAAATTCAAAAAATAAATATGTTGACGGAGCGACTTATTGGTGGTGGTAATTAACATGGCGCACGGCGGAGCGAGCGGCGCGCGCGCACCGGCTGACAGGTCACTCACACGCACTGCGCACGCGGCCTTCGTGAAGGACGGCCGTTTGATTCATTCACTTCTTTCTAATTTCACGTACTAATTTTCTTTTAAAACAATTTCGTCTATTGAACACTATGTTTTGTGTTTAAGTAAGTACCTAATGATGTCTTATTTATGTCTCGAAAGGGGAGGGGTTCGTGGTTTCGAAGACAAACATGGCATCTGCGACTCCTGTAAAGTGATCATTTGCCATATTTAGTTGACTTCTAACTAATTAGCATCCATCTGATGTAGAAAAAAATCTTAAGTTATTTTAAGTATTACATTTAAATCCATTGAAATATTTATCGACACGATTGCAACAAAAACGGATGTTCAAGTATTCAAATTGCATTGTGTACATTAATTAGTTTTCTTCTCAAACTAGTTTGTTAACAATTAACTAAGTGTAATTATTATAGTTTTAGCAGGTGCAATTCCTTTAGTAGACGAGCTAATTGTAGCCATGTCCTTCGAAGCGACATCATACCTGCACATTATTTTGTGCCGCAGAAAAACAACATCATCCTACTATAAGGAGTTAATGATAGTCCATGCTGTTTAGACACACACTTACAATACAAAAAGAATTTAATTTGAATGCGTCAAACGGACGCAACTAATTACAAGCATTGCAAGAACAATCACGTTGCAAATGCCTAGAGTGATTTGTTCAAAAACGACTATAAATAATGTATTGAATCGTCAAAAGACATTTGTAAATGTTTATCTTCAGAGTGTGATAAATTTATCATTTTAATCCTAATGCCTTAATACCTGCTGTGGGTAGAAAAACAATTTGCATATAGATGGTGTTTCAACTAATAGACGTCTAAACGTCAGCTGCGGTCGACTGGTTTCGTTATGCATGCATCTGAACACACTTTATTGTAAATATTTTGTAACAGAGAAAGCTATGAAAGGTTCTATGAAACTGCACTTGATGTTGGAAAGGGATTTCACCTTATTATCTAGCTTAATCAATCTTAACAAGCTCGCAAAATTTAATTAAGAGGACCATAATGCCCATATCAGAAGTAAGAAATTCAATTAAGCCGGTAATAAAATAAACTTAGTTGCCAATCAGAATACCGTCGGGATCAACCTTTAGAAACACTTAACGTGGGAATTTCAAATAATAGAATACAATTAGAATAATGCATTGACAGTTGAATAGAATGTATCTGCACATAACTATGGTTAATTATATTGCAAAATCCCATTGTCAAGGAGGACAAACTCGTATTGGAGGAAGAAAACTTTCAAATTAGAGGAAAGGTATTCTACTTCGAATTTTAGAAGGCATTAGATTGCAACATTTAGATGAAAAAAAATATAGAGAGTCGTCTCTATAGCATTCTAATTCCTCGTCACTAGATCCTAACATTATCCAGCTTCTATTTTTTATGTTGCAAATGGGAATACGGGCAACAGGTCTGTAGGTGAGCGCCGCTAAGTGCCGTGTGGAATCCTAATGCATGCAGGTAGGATGTCTCAAGGAACAGGATTGGAACCCGCATTTTTAATGTTAATCGCCGATGTCTTGAGGCTAAGAGTTTTATGACAATATTTCATTTGTTTGTAATTAAAAGTGATAGACTAAATTATTGCGAAGTAACAAAGGCGGAGTCGGAATAATTGCGACATGTTTTTTTGTAAATAACTAATAAAAAATTATGATTATGGCAGCTTCAAAACATTGTGCTTTTCATACGTTTGATTATAATTAAACAATATCGTCAAAAAAGTACATTATAAAACATCTAAAAATATTAAACTGAATGAAAAAGCTCCCATTGTGCGGTATAGTTGTATGGGTACAGCAGAAAGGAGCGATGTCTCAAAAATAAAATATACGTAGTACACCTGTTTTGAGAACTCCGATCAGTCAAAGAACTGTTTATAGAAGAAATTTGCATGCGTAAGTCACTTAGTTCTTCTGCTAAATTATGCATGACTGATTTTAGTCATGATACGCATAAAGTATAAGTGGTGATGAATATTCTATTGGCGAACGCACTTCAGACTTTGTTTTTTAGTATTTATAACAAGATGAAGTGGCTTTTCACCTTTTTTTGTAGCCCTTTTTAATTTTAAAGGAAACAAATTGATATCTCGCACGATATATCAAACGGGAGAAATATCTCTTTTATTCCTCCGAAATTAAGTTAGCCCACATAAAAGAGTTTGTTTAAAACATTAGGTGTTTTAAGATGTTATCATGCCCGTTTGGTGTCAAACATCTCGCGTCATGCCGAACGCATTTATGTGGACTGATAATGATCTTTTCGCTTTGTGTTCGGCGTTCATTTTATAAACAGAAATAGCGGGAGTCCACATAAATCATTTTTTACCGATACTTCCCTAAAATCTCTGCAGGAATGAAACAAAACGTTTTTTACACACTCAAATTTATAGCAAAGTGTTAAAGTTAATAGTGATTTTAAGTTGTAAGTAAAATAACAGTTATTGTGGAAAAACAAACATAGAAACTAGTTTCCATCTTTGTACATAATTTACGGTTCATGCGAATAATAGTTATGCAAAATAACACGAGACATGCCGTAGCTCCCTATTTATCACCCTTGTCGCCGTTCTTTTCATATTTTCTACTTCTGAACTTGCGAAATAATTTCTGCCGAACCGGCCAATTATGTTGTTAACTTTCTTGGAGTAAATATTAAATTGGATGACTTTGTTTGCATTGACCGACAAATGTCGTCACGTGCAGCGAAATACTTATTCATACTCGTCTGGCAATTATCCGTTTGTATGTGTTTGTGCCTAGTTAACTTAATATACTGTTCGAGTCCTACAAACTGGTCCAGTATATTTTAAAGTCTATGTATTATTCACACTACTGCAATAATGATTTGTGTCCTATCTTTTATGACAGCCATTGTAATAAACGCATGACACTGTTAATGTTTCAGCTTTTCGTACATATTTTATGAGAGACTAATTTTATTAATCGAATTATACATTATTTATCGATCTAGCCGCATTTTGTCTTTCAAAAACCTGTACAAAAAGCCTGGCGTTACTAGCGGTAATATATCTTATCGGGTTCCATTTTATAACTCGATCAATTAATATTCCGTGGAAGTTTTCATTACTTTTTAATGAAACAGGAGCTCCTATCTGCCGATCGCTAATTTTATGTTTTAATTTACGCCTTTGCAGTGCATCTACGCGACATTAATCAGTATAACGGGATGTCGAATGGGTATTTTCTTGCTAAACCGATTGGAAGCTGATCGGATCGGCTCTAAGATACGTTGTTTTAGTTGAACACTTAAGTGTTAATAAAAGTCTAGTTGATAATGTTCTACTAAAAATTTAATTTGTAGATGATGCTATACTTCGAATCCGGGGTAGATTTAAGCAATCAAAGATTTTTTAAAGTACATAGTTAACCTCATAACCACAATAAACAGAACAGCTAAGTCCAGAAATAGGGGCAGTATTTAAAAGATTTGCAAACTATGGGAGTTTACTAATCGTAATATGTTTATTACTTTACTAAAACATGAGCAGTGAATTTGATTCCACAGAAAATAAAAAATCACCTATTTCATCATTCGTGAAGCAAATTGATTATGCTTCTGTAAGACCCCTTAGGGTCTCACGTGAACGATAGCTGTGTACTATTCTATCATTTTTCTCTCGTCGTCATCATTATCTACCATCTCTTTCTAATGAAAGCAAATGAAAGGAACTTCATAGGTTGCGGTCGCAATCCTTGATTGATGAAGGGAGGAACCGCCGCAAGTGAAAAGGCATGTTTAATTGAATCCTACAAAATAGCTCATCTGTTTGTCATTAGTACCGTTTGTTTACTCTGGGGCAGTTAAAGTAGCATTAGGGGTAGCGTGGTTTATGATTTGTAATCTGTTACATTTGTGTAGTAGGTACTTGTGTTTACTGATGTACTCCTATTAAGCGAAAACATTTTGGCTTATTAAGGCTTACTTAAGTACTTTTAACATATTGTTTGGTCTTCAAATTGTACGCATATTTAAAACTGTTATTTGGTCATAATCAGCAATGGAACATTCTAAGCTTAAAAGTTCTGGCAACCCTAAACTACGGCTGCATAATGTAAAGTATTTTTTTCTTGAATTGAATATAATATAGTGCATATCAGTGAAATTACGGAGTCAATAGATTTTAAGTAAGTAAATCCTTTACTATGATTTATGGATATATATGGAAATCTACCTCGCATTATTTTTAAATTTGTCGAAATTGATTAAAATTGCTGCGATTAGATTCGGATTAAGCTCGGTATACTTTTTGTTGCAGGAGACATACTTTTGGGCAAAAAATGAAGTCGAAATTTCTTCCTAAACAAAAAATCACTTTATATTATTTAATTTGCTGCTATCATCTACAGTCATTATTTCAACCTTTGAACGGATTCTTTCATAATAAAATATTCTGTAGTAATTCAACTGTACTTTTGTGCATAAATACGGTTAGGGAATAATAAATCGTGGCATTGACCTTTCCTGCGTAGTTGGTGTTTTTGTTCAATATACTTTTAATAGAATATTAAGTATATTTATTGATTTCACTGACTGAGGTTCATACATAAGTTGAAAACATAATATAAACTGGTAGAAATCTTTACAATTCTAAACTAAGAACTACGTTGTTATCAATTTGTAAAGACGTTTTTAGAGAAAAGCCTGATTGATTGTGCCGTACCTAAGTGTTGAAGTTGCCAAGTGTAATTACATGCACATAAACATAATGTGTGTAATCGTTTGATAGCCAAAACGTTTTAATTTTTACAACGTTTTAATATAACCTCATATTTTTCCCTTTTATCATGTAATTACTAAAATTACTAAAATTATGGTCGTTATTGTAAGTACAATCACCAATTCCGTTTTATTAGACGTGTTGTTTGCAACATTGTCTTAGTTTTTAATTTAAAGTAACTGTTTTGATAAACGTTTATATTTTACTTAATATTGTATGTAATGAGCAACAACTTTGTTTGTATTGTTGCTATAAAGTTTAGTGAAGTTTTATTATTTTTTAGAATAATCAAAGTTTTGGTAAAAATGATGATAGTGTACCTGTTCACTTCTGTATTCTATTACTTATATACTCACAGTTCAAGCCTATTTGTATTTTGAGTAATAGAAATATAATAAGAGAGAAGAGAAAAAATATAATAAGTAATAGAAATATAATAAAATAAATGAAAATATAAATAAAAATCTTCTTTTATATATAACAAAACATATCAAACTTAGTCCAAAACTTTTGGATATTCCTCAGACGAACGCTTTGTGTTTTAATTTAAATGTTCAATGTAGATGAGTTGCCATTATCTTTTAAGAGGCTCGATGATTTTTGTGTCTTTGTTGTCCTGGCTTGCTAGCGCCAAAATGATATAAAATTAAAGAATGCATTGTTTTACACGTATCCAATAATTAAACGACAGAAAGTAGCAAATGATTGGGCGACTAGTGCTCTGCTATACAATAACAGTTTGTATATTATGGTTATTTCCCGAGTTCCCTACCCCAAGGACCTCGTATCGAAGGATCCCGATATTCTTCTCTTAAAAAAATTATCATACTTATCGTTTTCGGGGTATTCCGGGAAGGGGGCCTCGGGTATAAGGTACTCAGGGAACAGGGTATAACCAGAATATTTAATTAAGCTTCATACGTTTAGTATTTTGCAGCATACCGACGCCATGCAATGCAATTTTTTTTATTAATTATTTCCGTAAAGCAATATTTCCTCTCACGGAAAATGTAGGAGGTAGCGCTAGTAGCGCCAGCGCATCATGCTTTTTATTCACTCCCAAATCTTAGTACTCGTTTTTCAGCACACTTCCTGACAAACGCTACTATTTCGAAGTGGGGCGGTCTGCGTCCCGTCCGCGAGACCTCACCTGCGTCCGGCCTTATTTGGACATGATATAATAAATTAACATGATATCGATTATTACGCCCTTGATAATTATTACTGCGTAATTATTGTGACATGATCTGACGCGTAACATCGGATTATGCGAGCACCGAGTAACTACGTGAAAATTATACGCCTCTCGTCTTTTTGCGATTCCATTAGGGCTCGCATTAAAATTGGAATAAAACTAACAGAAGCACTCTTTGCACTTGATTGCATTTAAATGACGGGACCTGATCGGTGGGTTTGCTCTGTGTTGTTATAAATCAAATCGAAAGTTTAAATGCAAAGTAGTTTGTAGATAAATAGTTCTAATAGCGACTAGCGAATGTATTAATCAATGTCTTTGAATTCGGACAAGAGGACAGCTAATATATTATATATACAACAAAAAACATTCAAATCCCTTATTAATTTTCTCTAGTTGAGTTTCGGAGCACGACACAATTGACTATTTATTGGTTTATCGGTATCTTTTGAACTCAGGAGCTAGATATCAAAAGTATAAGTTAGGAAATTGACGTCATACAATATCAAATCTGTACAGAAACAATTTGAACCACAGAACAACCAAATAAAGCTTTATTTCGAACGACAAGATGATTTTCAAGTCACCCCTTGTGAAAAATACTTTTAAAGCAATAACTTAACCTACAAAAGAAACAAGTCGAAACAAACATACATATGGCGAGGAGACAATCAGAATTGGTTCAGTAAGACAATAGTCACTTGCTATGATATTAGTGATGTCAAGTTTATCAAGTGGTAATATCGATAAGTTCAAAAATATTCAAGCTCGAGATTGCTTGAAATTATAAGCAGCTAACGCGTACTACGTACCTACTGCTAGAAATGTTAATGCCTGTAGAACAAATTCATAGTTTTAGCTACTAACGATAGTGGAGTGATATTCAGTCATAATAACATGATCTATATAATACAGGTTTTCAATGGGATTACCAGTAGGTACTCCTCCCTTGATAGTGTCGACAATTTTATCGATGTTTCGGCGACTGCCCCAATTCCTTTCAGCATCACTACTGCTACTGCATCTGATTTGAAAATCACATGGTCGATGGACGGTACCCTATGTCCTATAGGCCACCTGCATCCGCTGACGACTCTGCCACCTGATTTATACCAATTCGGTAAAACGACAAGTGAAACAATACAGTGCTGTGGACAGGAAGGGGTAGTCCACTTTGGGAACCCAATTTTTGGGCACCCGTAACTTGAACACTTAGCCTAGTTAATTTTAAGCATTTATTCATATTATTGGCTTGAAGAAAGTATCAAATATGGCCTGCCAAAGGTGCTCAAATCGGTCTCCAGCAGCTTGAGTCGTATTCCTCATAACTGAGGGTCGTGATTGTTGTATAAAATGAAACACACAACAACTATCTTGTCAATTTTTATGGAGAGGTTTGCCATTGCCTTCTCCATTTCTCACACTTACTCGTAGTGTGTAGGTTTCCTCACGATGTTTTCGCTCCGTACAGCTGGTATGAAATAACGCACATATATTTTTGATAATTCAGGGGTGAGTTTGACCGGTTTTGAACCGCCGACCTTACGCATGTGAAGCGCCGCTCTTTCCATGAAGATATCGAGCTGCAAATTGGTATGCTATTGGTATTAGTTGGCCAGGTACTCATGTTGCAGGTGCTTAAAAATTGGGTGCTCAAAGTGGACTACCTCGACAGGAAGATGGTAAAAAAGTACGGAGGGGCTAAAATTGGAGAATCGAATCATCGATCATCCCTTTCCGTTTTATGCGCGTCAATGAGATGTCGATCTACTTTTGTTTTTCATTTTGTGTTAAGGAGCGATAAGTACCAAACAATTAATTTATGACGTGGCACATTGTGATAGGATATTTGTAGGAATTTTGTGTTCATTCTTTATTTACGCAAAGTACACAAAACTTATTCTATGGGCGCTACATAATTACCTACTGCTGGCTTGTACTAAAAGAAACCAATGAAGATTTTTTTTTTAATTTCTCGTATGTTCAATCGGGATGTATATGTGTCATATTTTACACACATAGGGATTGTCAATGTTGACTACTTCCTACAATATTTATTATGTAGTAAATCCTTGATTTCAATGACAACATTCTTTGCAAGACTGTATAAGGTTTAAGGGGGCTGGGACCATAAAGAACTGGGACTACGGGTCCAGTTGCCCAATAATATTTTTTAATCGGTCGACTGGGACCATTAACTACATATATTGCGTTTATATAAAGTTAACAGATAAATCAAGTTATATTTTGAATAGTTTTACAGTAAATTCAATATTTAACTTTGTTTTATATCGAATATTTATTCTGCTAGCCGTACTAAATCTGAAACTATTAAAAACTTATCAGGCAATTGGGACCGCGGTACCAGTTATGTAGTAGTACAAGTCGTCTGAGTTCTCTGCTGTAAGATATTTACATATATCTCGTCCTACTAATTGAAAAAAATAAGCAATTTGCATTAACTTCTACAAAGATGTATAATTAAAGAAATGGACATTTACCGCATATAGTTATAAAACATTGTAATTACATAGCAATAAAATTTGCATTAATGTTAATTATAACAAGATGATAAGTTCAATGCAAAATGCTTTTTAGATTTGCCTCTACAATGTTGTAAAGTTACTTAATCTAAAAGGCATAAAAGAAATAGTTTTGGTATAAAAAAAGAATTCTACGGGACTCGCAACCGCATCTTCGGTCCGCATAGCTAGGGTGTGTAAGACTCCACCAAAGCTACATAAGATGCGTTCCCTATTATGACCAAATACAAATTAGGAGACATAAATACAGATAATATTTGCAAAATAATTCTTGAAATAAAGAACAAATTAAGAGAAAATAAAATTACGTAATCATATTTTAAAAATTTGAGCTTATTACCGGAATGCCCAGTAATCAGTTACATAAAAAAACTGGTTTGTTTTGTCGCAGTCTGACATGCATCAGTGTAATGTGTCAATCTCATATGTATTTTTGATGTCAGTTAAATTTCAGAGTCGGCCAATGTTTGGGCAGCCGCAGCTCCGAAGTCAAGAACTATTAAAATTGACCAGCTACAATAATTGGCCGTGCTTGTCGAAGGCTGACTAATTTTTATTTTAAGTAAGCATTCTATTTTTTAAGTGCAAACTAAATTGCGCTTTACGACTGATGAATTAAAGGCAGCTGTTTAAATTATTGAATACAAATTCCACACGTCGTGAGTACAATCATGAGTACCAGAATGTATACAAACACATTCAAATATGAACTTTACTGCTTTGCCTTAAGAGTCGATGTGTATGACGATGTGTATATAGTTGGTGGTCGTGACTGTACAGAGGTGCGGGAACCGTGCGCAAGCGGCGTCATTGGCACACTCAAAAACGAACATCAATTAAACATCGTAAGTGTGCACGTACATGCACTGAGCACAGTAAAACACAGTGTTATGATTCACAGTGAAGAATCATCTGGCTTACACAATATAGTTGGAAAAATCGTAATCATGTTATGAATCTGAAAGTTTGTTTGTTTGGGTGTTTGTCCGTCAATCACGATGAAACTACTAAACGGATTTTTGATGAAATTCGGTATATACATAGACATTGTATGGACTGGCTTAGATGAAACGATACTTTTTATCCCGACGCGGGCAAAGCCGCGGGTAAAACAAGTAATAAATAATTTCAGTCAATCAAATATCATAATAATATCAATCCACAAAGGGACGTAAAATTAAAGAGGTAATAATTTTCGGATCTCTCAGGAAATAATGGTGAAGCAAAGTACTTCAAACTATTTTTTATCTTCAAGTTATTTAAAATACTATGCCGTTATAACTCTATAATTATTATATGGTGTGTTCTCTATTCACTGAAGGATACACTCGTATTTATTAAGCTTTAAAGAAATTAAGTGTCTTATATTAAACATACTTTGGACAACGAGGGCAATAACGAAATAAATGTGTTAAAATACTGTCTAATCATAGAGCAAAATGATGATGAATTTATTCGTCACTATATAAATAATGATTCATAAACAAATTAATTTAATGACAACCAATTGAAACCTTATAAAACATTTTGCCTTACTGCGTCGTTGCAATTTTCAACCCTTCACAATTACCTTGGCATGGACCATGTAGTAACTTTATTGCTGTAATAATTCCTTTAATATAATTGAGATTGAAGACCATGGGAACAAGAAACATTTGAAGATATTTGTATTTTACTGTCAGAACGTGGTTATAAGTATATACTATTTTATGTATTCTAAAGGGTTAACACTTTCTCGGTAAGTAAATACCTACTTAAACTTTTGGAAGATCAGATCTACATTGTTAATGCAATGATAATTGTACCAAATACTGTACCATTAAGGCCAAATGTATGGTAATCAAAAGAAGAAAGAGAATTTATGCTCGTTGTTAACAATTAAAGCAAATTATTTTAATGAATTTCTACTCTCAACTCCCAAGCCATTGGTTCATTATAAAGAAGGATGTGATAAATTTTCAACAAGATTAACTTAAAAAGAAATTTTCATTCAATTCCGTACACTATGTAGATTACGATGACTTAATAACACATCTTCAGCTTTTATTAGCTTTCGCATCTAGTAATCTTTGGATATGAAACCACTAACTAACGCATTTCATCAAGACACCAATAAAGTTTTTAATTGAAAATAACGTGCCGTAAAGTAGACGATTTAATGCAGCATGTTACACCCCAGAAATTGTTTCCTCTATTGATGTACCATTTACTGTTTATGTATTTGATAAAGAACACGAGATGGAGCGCGTTATTTTTAATTACCTCTTTATTCATCTCTCTGTTGGCGTAACGAAGCCGAAACAGTTTTATGTCGCTCATAAGAAAGCTTAATGCGTATTCCAATTCGAATTTCGGGATGTTGAATGCCGGGTTGAGTCTGATGAGATCCGTGCTGAGATTGAAGTAGACTAAAGCCGTATATTAACAGTCGTCTTTTAAGGAATCAGGAAGATGTGCCTTTATTAAGACATAAACGATGCGCAACTGCTGAAGTTATAAAAGTGGTATCAAGTCTGATTAAATGCCCGACACGTATTATTAAGTTCTGTAAAACTGCGGTTAACCAGAGTATGTTGAAGCATTGTTAGTATTTGTGTTGAAAGCGGAATAAAAACAAATAACTCAGCGTTTTTTCCATTACCTAAACCCGATGTTCACTACTGAAAATTGTGAATTTATTTAATAGTATGAAAAAAAACTTGGATTTTCTGATGCGTGACTTTTACGTTGGTAGATACATGAAATGTTTTTTTTTAACGAGCAGCAAATCTTCGTTTTAATGCTGTCATTTACTAGGGTCTGTTTAGTTGCAATAATAAAATAATTAACCACAATCGCTAATGTAAGATTCGGACTTTTAGTTTTTTATAGTACCGAACTAGGACCATGCACAATCACATTTATCCATATAAGAGCATCAAGTTCATTTAAATCTTGGCATACAACATTAATTCCTACCAACATTCGTAATTATTTTATTGTTGGTTTTATCAGTTTAACGAATTATTTACATACCACACTGAAAGACCCAATTAATCGTTAGCCTTGGAATATATCTTTTCGTTAAAAAAAGAGAAATATCATTAAATGTAAAGAGCATTTAATTAAAAGCTACTTAAGAGAATCTGCTACAACGTTGTCTTAATTTTCTGACTGATGAATAAAAGACGGTAATAAAGGATACATTTTACATATAGTGACAGGTTTTTTTACCAATTATTAATTCATTCAATCTATACTTTACTTATATAATAAAGCTGACCAGTTTATTTGTTACGCGCTAATCTCGGGATCTAGTTGTCCGATTTATAAAAAAAACCTTTTTGTGTTGGAGATTCCATTTGGCGAGGAAGGCTTTTAGAGTATATACCTATATGTGCGGATACAGAAAACCACACGGACGGAGCCGCGGGAGGATTCATTGATATGATTTCTAAATTCATGTATATTTTAAACATACCTCGATCTCTACTTCATTGTTGGAACTTCTAAATAATATTGATTATACAACCCAGGCAGACTAAAATAAATTAAATAGTTCTAAAAAGCACTTAAGACAACTTAGGTTCTCGTAAATTAAGGTTGTCTCACATTAAAACGTAACGAAATTAAAGGCTTCTCGTACTCATGTTCTCAAAATAGCATCCTATCGCTGTGATTTCCACGGTCCTTCCGTACTACGCAACTCATTAACGGACTCTCTTAAGGTTCGTTTGAGTGGTGCGCATGAATCATTCGGTTTATTAGCTTCGCTAAAAGGTATTCCACTTGAAGAACCCACAACATGACCACCTGGCTTGGTCATCGATTCGATATTTTTGATAAGCCAATATTGACTGGCCCGCTAGAGATCCTGGCCACAAAACCAATGGTCCCCGCGACCATTTTCGAATCCCGCTTGGGGAAAATGTGATCTATCATCCTCCGCATTTTTACTTGAGTCATGGATGTTTATACAAATATTTAAGAATGTCTATCCGTTCCCTAGCTTCCATAGTACAAGCTTCGAGCTTAGTTTGGGGCTAGGCAATTGCCTAGCCCAAAACTCACTAACTGGTGTGTTAGTCTAAGGAATTTATTGTTTATTATTATGAATAGGTGCTAAAGGAGCTCAAAACTTGGGTGCTCCAAGTTGATTACATATTCGCTGACTGCAGTATCTAACGCGCCAATCACTTCACTTTACAATCCTTGCGTGAGACATTAAATTAGCCGAGCGTACTTGCCACCGCAGTGCTTAAACGAGCTACGTAATGCCTCTTACCGTCATTGGAGATAATAATTAAACGCTTCTGCTAGAAATTCTTGTTTATTTTTATCGAGGATTAATCATTATATTATGTCAACGTGTTATATTGAATGTAACTGTAATGATTCGATATTTCATAATTATATCTAAATTTTACATAGAAGCTTGGCATACTATTGCAAACTCGTCTACTTCAAAAATTACAGAATCAATCTGATATCATTGTTTCCTATCCAGTCGTGATAATAAATATCGTCTTCGAATGCCATGGCATTATTTTGGAACAGAAATAACGCAATTAATATTGGAATTTTCTGAACACAAATTATTCGTTGCAAAATTTCTTATAGCTATAGTAAATCTATAACTCTTGTGTGTAAATTACTAATTTTGAGAAATTTCTTAAATATATAAGTAAAAAAAAAGTCAAAACAGTCGAAGCGTTTATTTTGCAACTTGATTTACACTAAAATTATTTTGCACGTCAAATATTTTTTACCCTACTAGATGATGATTGAACATCAGTAGTAAATCAGTCACTTTGCCAGCTCAAAAATCAACCAATGTTGGTGATACAGCATTATCGCATATACATTTAATAAAATCTAGTAAACAATTAATATTTAATATACTAACATGTGTTCAAAGTTCCGAGCTGCGTCCGGAGTGGCGATTGTGTCATAAGTTCCCACGGCGAGCGGTAATGGATCGTGGCGCTGAGACCGAGCGCCCGTACCTCGTGCCATAGACTAACAGAAGGGTTTCTGCTGTTTTATTTAAAATATGAAAACTTAAATAAGAAATGATATTTATTAATGGGGCTAAACGCGATTTAATTAATGTAGTACATATACTACTTACTGCTTGACGTTTCGGCTGCGTTACAACAACCGTGGTCGCAAGCGGACTGGTGATGCGGGGCGTCAAAGTGTGGGTGACAAATAATAAATGACAATTTGGGGGTAGAGGAAGAACACTCTTCACCGCGCATTTATAAATATCATTATAGTAATGCAACGCGAAAGTCTAAAATCTCATATTAAAAAAAAAACTAAACAAGTTCAATAAGAAGAAAACATTTATTCCACCAAGCGAAATGCTGACAAGCGGGTCTAACAGAACAGACCCATTTTTTCAAACTCAATAGTCTGATAAGGATCTAAAATTTCACTAACAATTCATTAATCTAATAAGATCAGTAGAATTGAATCGTGTGATTGATACTCTTACACGTGTAACCAGCAAATTAAATACAACTACACAGCTCATTGAAATATAACGAAGCTCTGTACTTGATCTTAAAATCCTATGACCAAAATAAGACAAGTCAAAAACTTGATTATAATTTCTTTTACACTTAGCCTAAGAAAATTCTGATTTAGTTAAGTCTTTGTTAAAGAACAAATTACAATATCCCTTCTGTACTTTCCTATTAAAAGTCCTACATGTCGCAACCTCTGATCAAAGACTCGAGCGCCCCCTATCGCGGAATCGGTGCGTCCGCGCGATGGGCCATAAACGCGCATCTGACAACGATCCCTGTTAATTTAAGCGGACACCATCAATAAACGCAATTATCATTGCATCAAGACTTTGAGGCATTACAAGCGTTTAGTGATTCAGCTTTTGAGAGAAATTTCTTACCCTTTACGTTCATCCCATAGTGGGTATTTTTGAGTTTGTATATTTAATTGTCTTCGAAATCTGAGCTTGTATTCGAAATTAATAATGCAAATTCAAAACCTTACAAAAATGCAAATATTATTACGATCCCCGTTAATTTAAGCGGACACCATCAATAAACGCAATTATCATTGCATCAGGACTTTGAGGATTACAAGAGTTTTCTGATTCAACTTTTGAGAGTAATTGCGATCCTTTTATACTTGGAAATAAATTAGATAATTAAAAAAAATAAATAAAGACCGTCGATTGTTGTCGAAGAGACGTCCAATGTTTGTGGTTTTGAACTTGTATTTTATTCAATTAAATACTTGGGAGTCTAGACTGCGCATCCCCATATACATAATTATTATATTATGTTGTTTCTTATTTACACACTTGCAAGTAATATACTTTAACAAGGTCTTTCTTATATACGTAGTAATATGCGGTCTTATTAAACTATGTGTTTTGAAAGTGCCTTAAGTGCATTAATTATATTATTTGTAAAATATGTCGTGCTCGAGAAAAATGTTAAAGGTCCGTGACCGCTCCATAAGTCAAGAAACTCGTAGTTCTACAATCACATTTATACAATCAGTACATATTGAACATAAAATCGATGATCGAATAATTGATACTTAATTTTCAAACATCAATACTCTTACAAAGAAAATGTTAGCTTAATCTCTCTTCAACCTACTGAAGGACTTAGGATTACCAAGATCTCTCTTACTGGAAAGAGCAACTAAAGCCGCTTTACTCGGCTCATACCAAATATGGTTGGGAAGGGAGAGGAATGTCATCGGTGAAGGTGATCGTTAGTATACTATAAGGGGCCCCATAAACCTACATGCTGGGTCGACTTTCGACCAGGCGCCGACTGACATTCCTCACTGTTCCACGCGATGGACCCGGCACCCGCACGGAGAATCAATGGATAGCTAAGAAGTTCGTCTCTTAATTATTACTTCTCTTTTTTGTTACAGGTACAGGATATGAATGCGCACACGGCATGAAAGGTAAGTCCCTAAAAAAAAGGATTCATATGTTAAAGCAATTTAGTATTTTTAAGAAGAGGAGGATATGATTAAAAGATATTTATTAAGTTATTTAAATGTGGGTTTTTAAAAGGCGTCAGTAATTTTCACTTTTTACAAAAATTATAGATACTAATCATTGTCATTTCTGGTGAATACTAACAATTGCTAAAACAAAAATGTGGAGTGTCTTTAACACTCAAATAAAGTTTTCATGTTAAAATCTTTACAAGCCAATATTTATTCACAAAATGACACCGTAAAAGACCTACTCTTTGATTATCGGAATGACCACGTATGCTTTTTTCTGGTTTAAATATAGCCGCCACTGCTTCAAGGATCTCAATAATAACAAGCCTCGTTACAAGTAATTGTTGTCAATTAATTTAAAAACGTAATTTACGCCTGTTCCTATTACGAGTAAATGAAGACTACCTACTTATAATGGCAGGACATTTATAACGTATTTAAAATTTGACAAATTTTATTAAACTCTGCTGCGTTCTACAACTTGACAACAGTTGTGGATGGTAAATTTTTTTGTTCCAATATGTCAGACATTAACGCCAAGATACATATTTTGTAAGTTTTGATGTCAAACAATTCGTTTACCTCCGAATTTAGTAAAGTTGTGTATCTTACCACTGGTATATTGTTACCTTAACTGCAATTAACAGACAACAGTAGTCGCTACAGATTTTCATTCAAATTGCAAATTCGTAACAAAACGAAATAACATAAAAAAGGATCAACTTTGAAAACATAACATTCATCAACCGAAATTACAATTTCGTCTCGTCGGGCGCATTCAAATCAAACACTTGATAAAAAGCAACGCTGCTAACAACATCATCAGACGAACGAGCGTACCTAATGTTGTTTAAGTCGCGATATTGGATTGGGGGCATACGAAATTAATAATTACGCTTGCACAATGAGGCACGACTTAGTTATGAGTGGACGACAATGCTTTGACAGGTGGTTCGTTTTTCTCACTCCTTTCTTGTTTTAGATGACTAATTTCGGGTGGAAATTAGGATTCCTCAAATTTTTTCCTCAATATTTTATATTTATGAGAATTTCTAACCAAAGGTTTAGTGCTATACTGATTTGACTCTGATATCGTTTATTTGCTTATTATTCTATTTCTTCTTTGTACAGCGAGCACTCAATAGTTTTTGATTTTGTATTGAGGCCAAAAACAGAACTATCTTTGATCCAGCAGCATATCATTCTATGGAAACATCTTATGAAAACCACACCACACTGTGGGAAAGGACCTAACCAAAAACAGCTCTTGGTCGATTCGCACCGCTCTGCTCGAACCTCTTTCGGTGTGAAAAGTCTTAAGATTCATAATTATGAGAGCATTTAAAAATCCACCGGCGTTCCAAAGGCCGATTTACATCAGGTGATTTGTCATAACTTAATTAATCAGTTGGAACATTCATAGCGAAGACGAGTAATCTGTCTGGGTCGTATCGATTGCACGTCGACACTCTGTCAGCAGATACGTCTGACGGGGCTGCCGCGATATCATCTGCGTCAAACGCACCCGCGGGGGGCCAGACGATATTAATAATTTAACTAAATTAAATGTCATCCGTTTAGGCCAGTGGTAAAGTATATGAGACGTCGATATGTCAATTCGGCCCTGTTTGACCAATTCAATTTGTTACCTATATTATGAAGGCGTTAAACATTCTTGGAGCCTTGGAATATTCTTGCTTGTGCAGTTAAACTTAGCTTTGGTTTGGCTTATTATAGTGTGATAAAACAATTTAACAAGTATATCACAAAATATGCCTCTCAAAGATACCTCTTGTTTAAACGCCGGAAGAGATGAAATTGGACCGACCGTAATATTTTAATCAATTGTCAAAACTTGGCTTATTTAAGTTCCCATTAAAAAATACTTCCCTAAAGCATAAATGACTAAGCTTACCTTAAAAAATATCTAAAAACATACGACACTTTATGATTGATTTGAACATGTTCCTACTATTACAAATTGTACTCTTAACGCACCTTCTAACGTTGTAATTACTCCAAAAATAACTTCACATTATTTACGGTTGATCCGATCTTCCAGATCAATGGACCATACTAATTGGTCATGTCGTCCGACTAGAAACGTACAGAGCATTACCGTATGAGTTAGCAGTAATTGACTTTAACTTGTAAGTTCCAGTGGTCAATGTTATATCTTGCTTATCTAAGTGCTTTGATCGGAATACTAAAAACATCTTAGATAAGTTAAAATGTCGTTAAAACTCATTACGGACTTATATAAATCGTTGCCAGCATCTTTCTGGCCATCGGGATGCGCAAAAACAAGTAAAAGATAAAATTTATAGGATTCCTAAGATGTATGTATGTATTACTTTACTGATAGTTCGAGTACTTACTCTCCGGTACAACAGTAGTACTGAAGTCAAGTTCGTGAAATGTAGTGATTGCAGTAGATTCAAATGAAATGCAATGAAAACTATCCTTAGTGAAAAGAGGCGTATGTATACCATTACTTAATTGAATGTTCATGAAAATTGCTACTACGAGTACACAGTATTTGGTGAATTTAGGTGAGATAAAATCACCGACTGATTTTTAAAAGCTTTATAATTACTTTGCGGAATTCGATGGTATTGTATGTCTGTTTCTGTTTTAAAAATATTATTACGCCCTCCTTTAATAACCCTCAGCCATAACATGTATATTATTTTATCGATTTTCGAACCTAATAAAATGCCATAAAGTTCATTTTGGATGGGAGCACATGTCCCTATATTTCATTAAGGGATAAACTGTACACAACCTTATTGTCAATGATTACAGGAACCATCGATTATGGGTGTTGTTGACCGTTTGAACTCTGTGTATATTTTGGGGTTGACAATCGTTTCGTTGTGATTTGCTACGAGTATAATGTAGTAATTTTATGTCGTGAGAACGCTTAGAGGAAGTGTCAAAATACTTCCACTTATAAAAACTCTGTTGTGTAAGGCTGGAATTTTTTTAAAGATATCATTACTATTTAAAACATATGTTTTTTTTAACTTTTTAGTAGTAGTTTATTTACGTAATGCAGATATAGTCAACAGAAAATAGTTAATGACAAAAAAAATATATTTTTTTATTTCTTGGTTTATCGATGCAAATTTTTTATAATAATGAAAATAAATATTTTTACTGTATTGTATAAGTAAAAAGTTTCACGTTTGACTTAGTAAAGATGTATTACTTACGATGACTAGACTACTTATGACTTAGTATATAAGTATCGAACCAGGAGTACCTGATATAAGCTCGTTCAAACTAACAAACAAACAAACTCTTCAGCTTTATTATGATAGTATAGATAAAATACTCATAAATGAAAGAATCTCCTATTAACAAAAGTAATTTATCTAATAGTCATACACATTACGCATAATTTCTCACGGTAAAGGTGTCGCATGATGATTTGCCAGATTGATAGCCCGGTGATTACCGGCGCGGAAGTGTCGCCGACGAAATTAGCCACAGTGAATGTGCACCCCAGCTGAAGTGCAATTAAGGGTTACTAGTTGCAGCCCGAACATTCCCACGCATGTACTGTGATTACGACGAACGATTAGGCTTTTGTGTTTTAAAACTTATTTTTCTTATACCACTTTCACTGAACCTGTACACAACTTTTCGATCAACTAGTCATTGGTAATGATATGTTAGAAAAAACACAAAAGTTCAGTTTTATGACACGCTCTACATGTGAAAATGTTCAAAATATCACCTACTGATATAGACGTGCATAACATGCTTCATTTTAATTTTGATAGTGTTTAGCTTGCGTAAAATAAATAAAACTAAAGTTATCCAATTTGTACATATTGCATTGGAATTGTATTGTGTACCTTTACCAAAAGAAAACAACACACAGTTCCTGTAATTAAAAGACAATTTCTCAACTTACGACGGGCGACACGACAGAGTGACGCGTCGTCATGGCAACGTCTCGCGTTCGTCGACGTATGAATAAGTGCGTGTTGATTGGAATTTTAATGGTAGCTAATGGGCGGGACAATGATGAAATCGTCGCCAGCGGAGATTGTATCTGTGGGTAGATAAGATTCGGATCGGCGGCAGTTTCAAAGGCAAATTATGGACGGGCTGTCGATGAGGTTGGTAGCTACCAGTGTTACAGCTGATTCGGATCAGCAAAGAATAAGAAATCATGGATCACTAGCTAGAGCAGTTTCTGAGCTCTCAGCTCGATAAAGTTTCAGAAACACTAACTCTCTAATATTGTCAACTGAGTTTTATAATTGTATGCTCCCTTCTTGAGTTTTCCTCATTACTGAGAGTCATGATCATTTACCGACTTCAAAGAATGAGGAGGTTCTCATTTCTGTACGTATATTTTTTTTTATGTATGTTCACCGATATTTTCGTCATATGAAATTCTCTTGGCAATTTGAATGGAGTGGATTTCCTCCTTCATTTCACACAATTACTGGTAGTGTGCAGGTTTCTTCACGATGTTTTCCTTCACCGTACAGCTGGTATGAAATTACGCACATAGATTTTTATAATCCAGAGCCGTGCCTGACCGGATTTGAACCACCGACCTCACGCATGTGAAGCGGCGCTCTTACCACTAGGCTACCGAGCTGTTTTAAATTGTATGCTTCTGTTATCATTTTTTTTTATTTACAACACATAACTGTAATAAGAACCAACCGTTTGTTGTAGTTTAAACGTCACTTGCATCTTTTCATTATTTTACCTAATTCTGACTTAAAAATCCACGGGTTCTCATAGATAACGTCCAATAACTGTTTTTTGTTAATACCGAAGGTCAGTTTTATTTACTCTATTTTGACTGTGACTAATTTTGTTAGTTTTAACGCCGAACCCGCGGCGCCCGTTGCTATAAAAACAAACGAACGTTCTGTAGAACTAATGAGTGTGTAATTTCGTTAGGGAGGCTCTATGTAGGCGGTCCATAGAGCTGGGTTGGGAAAATTAATATTCTGGTATTGCAGAGTAAAAAACTGCGTAAAAACAAGAAAGTAGCGATGGGACAATGGAATGCTTGGTGTCTTTAATTGGGAAGAGATTAAAATCGTATACTGAATTATGTTTGGGGATGTAGTAAGAGTAGTTCTCAATTAAGTAAACTAATTGACCCATAAAATCACATCAGTTGAATATTAGTTCAAAAGTAAACAACCAGATTTTTTAGTAAAACGTATTCAAATTTGCAGTTGCAGTAAGATTCTAAAAATAATGTATTTGTTTTTTATTTACTGGCATGCAAATAATTCCATGACGGAAATGATTTGTCAATAAGCAAAAACCGTACCTTAACCAATTTAGATTTGAACAAATCAGTACCTATCACAAACCGACCTTGCGATTCTGTTCGCGAATGAGATCGTATCTTCATTTAATTTAGAGCACTATAAACGTTGCGACTCTTGCGACTAAAGTGGACCGTAAAATTGTTACATTAACCTTTCACCACTATTTAAATGGAGTAATTGATTCCTTCCTCTTCAAATTTAATTTCGGTCCTCAACAGATTGAAAAGAGATCTAGGTGAACTTGGGCAATTTGCGAGATTGACGCAAAAAGGTATGTTATGGTGTTAATGTTACAAATGAAATCGTATCTTCGTTAATTAAAAAACATTTATTTTGGCTCTTTAAAATGTGACCGTTTATCAGCTAAGTAATACTTTAAATAGCAATTAGGAAACCGATTCATAAGTAAAATAAATTGGAAAAGTAATACACACTTTTGTTGCTATGATAAACAGCCGAAATAGCGCTTACCAATACTTATTTGAAAAGGACTTCGTATACTTACAATCAATCCAAATACACCTCTATGCAATTTCGTTCATCAAGTATTTTACCGTTAAGGTTCAGTTATAAAAAGCCAAAAACTACAAAATGTACTACATAAAAAGTTAACAAAAACCTTTAAATATATACCCCACTTTATGACATATACAAAATACTGGAGCCAATTGTTATCATGATGGATTCGCGCGAATCTTCGAGTTGCGTAAAACAGCTGTACTTAAACAAAAGGGTATCACTTGGGCAGTGAAAATTTTTATTGGCTGCCGATCCGCTGTGCGAAGCCAGCGTGGATAACGAGCAGTAAATGACGGCTAAAGGCATTCAATCAAATCAATGTAATGATTGGACAGACGATAGCTCCGTCTTCAATATTATTTTAAATGAGAACAAGCATGGTATCGAGATAAATAAAGTACGAGAGATAAAGACGATATTACGCGAGCAGAGGATAAAAAAGGCTACTGAATAAGTCTTTTCCAACCCTTTTTAGAAGGTTTTTACAAAGATAATATTAAGAACTTAACTTATTAATGACATTTTACTATAGATCTTTTAATTCAGCATGACCTGATTTTTGAAAATGTATTATTATTACATATAAGTGCGATTGGAAAATTTTATGCTATGTCATTAATGAAAAATATTTGGAATGTTAGATTTCCATGTTTTTGACACGACATTTTACGTTTTCTTTCATAATTCAGGCATTCATGCAGGAAGTAACAATGTTGTTGCCTCATCCGCTCAAATCAACAGCCGCGAAGCAATTTAATTTATTAACCGCGAACTCAATACAATTACAAGCCAACAAAAGATAGGTAGATACATATATCAAATTTTGCAGCAGCCTGAGATGGGAACAATCACCGACGCGGACGCACATCATTCGGCTAGAATTATATGTTAGAGGAACATTTTAAGGTCAATATTGCATTTTCTGATGATAGCAATTATGATAAGGGATTACAAGAGTTCAATCCAAACCTAACACTTCAAACAATGTTGCTAGTCGTCTCAACATCGCACCTCAAAGCTACAGCCGCGAAGCAATTTAATTTATTAACCGCGAACTCAAGACAATTACAATCAAACAAAAGACAGGTAGATATATCAAATTTCGCAGCAGCCTGAGATGGGAACAATCACCGACGCGGACGCACGTCATTCAGCTAGAATTATATATCTTAGAGGGACATTGTAAAGACAATATTGCATTTTTCCATGATAGCAATAGCAATTATGATAAGAGATGACAAGAGTTCAATACAAACCTAACACTTCAAACAATGTTGCTAGTCGTCTCAACATCGCACCTCAAAGCTACAGCCGCGAAGCAATTTAATTTATTAACCGCGAACTCAACACAATTACAAGCAAACAAAAGATAGGTAGATATATCAAATTTCGCAGCAGCCTGAGATGGGAACAATCACCAGCGCGGACGCATGTCATTCAGCTAGCAATGCGTTAACGAGCGCATGCAAATACAGTCGCGCTAACAATATTCCCGTGATACGATCGTGCCCGCTCCGTTACGTCGAACTTTGATTGAAGGTTATTGGTTAAAATAAGTTTTTGTTAAGAAATATGTGTATTGTGTCCTTAAGGATATGGATGTTCATTGGCACTTTGTATTCGAAGCGTCTCGTATGTATGGTAATAGAAACGACTTCTTCGAAAAACGTTGCAAATAACAATAACACGCTGGAACGTTAAAAACAAAAATCACAGAGTACTAGAGCGCTCGGTAGAAAAATTATTTTGTTAAAATTAAAATTGTCTCAAAGAAAACCTTCGTGAGTCCTGCTATGACTCAGTTTCTGACATATCTATTATGGTTTAATAGTAAACACAGCACATGTTCAATAGTATCGGTATACAAAGCATGATTCTTCCTATATTACTTAATGCCTCAGAGAACAGATTATTATATAAAAATGACTTCCGAAACGGCTAGAAGGACTTTATTACTTATTCAATAATGATAAACAACCTTTGATAAATACACCAAAGCAATTAACGTTCACACTAGCTAGACTGCAATTCGACGTTCACCATCCTAGGTACCGATAGGAATTTTAAATTCGGTCCCAGCGTACGCAAATCCTTGCAAATTGTTCTCGCACAGGCCTGAGCGACGGACGTCAACGTTTAACAAGGTCCAGACAGTGCCACTGAAATACCAGTTACGAGACTTCACGCCTTTCAACTAGCAACCTATAGAGTCTTCGGAATATGTGAGGTAGTAATAAGAGAAAATAAATGGACCTCATTTGCATGTTGGTTAACAGTTTTGTTACGGTCGAACGCCTATTAAACATACCTATTCTTTTGTAAATAATGCTTTTTACAGTCTATTTTGTAGAATTAAATGACTCGTTTTACTTTATTACAATACACAAGAAAATTAATATCTATACTAATATACTAATATACATATAGAGCTGAAGAGTTTGTTTGTATGTTTGTTTGAACGCGCTAATCTCAGGAACTACTGGACCGATTGGAAAAAATATTTTTGTGTTGGATAGTCCATTTGACGACGAAGGCTTTAGGCTATTGGAAATCGAAATTCACGCGGACGGAGTCGCGGGCGGCCGCTAGTTTATTATAAAGTACGTAATTTATTTTTGATTTATAAAATTTATCCGTATTTTAAAACCGATAAATGATGAAGATTTGTACAACTTGTTTAAATTAATACAAATTCACCAATATAGTCAATATCAAACTCAGGAAACAACACAACTTTTCTTAGTTTGAAAAATTAGCCACTTCGGGATGAGCCATAAATAAAATTCACAGCGATTCTTCTCATCAGAAGGGAACTTAATAGTACCGCAGCGGGATTTTGATCCTATTTGTCTTAAATCACAATAAATAACCGAAAGGATTCCAGACTCCGCGTGATTCCTGCGTGTACGCGCCGAGACCCCGATAAAAATGATTAACGTTTGTCGCTCCAACCTTTGTGTTGGAGAAAAAGACAACGTGAGCGGACGAACAGTAGACGTGGAAGACTTTTGTATGTGTCATAAAATTATAAACAACTAACTTAACATTATTTATCCAATCCCCGCCCTTTTTATTTTTTCCATTATCCTGTGTGTCTTTATTTTCCTTGGGTTTTTTTTTGTACCAAATCGCTTATCCTATGTGTATCTAGTTACCCGATAATTAATGCAAAAGCCGAGTACGATCTCGTTCTAAATTACAAATTAGAATATTATTCCACATACCAAATATTTTATGGTCCGATTATAAATTATTTCCTTGTATCATTTCCCATAGAACGGGCTCATCAAAGGCGAAGAAAACAAACATCGGCTATGCTGTTTCAACACGAGTGATCTACTGTGCTTTATATTTATTGACATTCATTTCCTTTTTACTGCTTATTTCGATTTGGTACTTCAATTTTGATCCTTAATTTGATGAAAATAGGGGCGATGAATATTCAAGTATGTTTTTCGAATTATTGGTGCTTTATAATTCGATTTATTTAGAGATGTCCACACCTTTGGTGGGCGCCGGCCTCCCGCCAACAACAGATTAAAGGTCTAAATGCATTGCGTGGGCCATAAACATTTATTAATCGGCCTTAGATATTTGTTTCCACACCGTCTCATACTGATTAAGTGAATTAATTTGATGTTACACGGTGTACTTAGATTGTATAGGAAATGTCCGATCAGTAACATTGCCTTTGTACAAAAACACGTTACATCTAAATTTAATAAACCTGAATTTTAAAGAATGGAAAATGAATTATTTAGTAGTGTGTGATAAATGTTACTTAAGGCGATGTAATGTAATAAATATAATTCACAAGGTGGCAAAAGAATCATAGGAGGCTTGATAAAGTCTGGAGATAAAAAATGACAAGAAATGATTTGTAGTATTAATTCCACGATACGTGTACACTATCATTTTGAAATGTCAAGTATGTGCCAAATTTATTGCTCCGCACTACAAAGAATTGCTCGTTGGAATGAAGTTTTTACGATGAAGTGGCTAGAATAAGCGCCGTTTACAACGGTAGCAAGGAGCCCCATTGTAGTTGCCGATATGGTAAAAACTTTCGCGATCCGCCGTATAATTTTGCGCAAGCGAATGTTGGGAACAATAAATATTTATAGATCCTCTTTTCCTTCTCTGGTAAATTGCGGTGTAATCGAGTCAATGTTTATAACTACAATGTTTATATCAACGGCTTTAAATCGTGCGCAACCAGATGACGTGACTTACAAAGTACTAGCGAGCCTTCGAAACAATGTCCGTTCACGATTAAAGTCCAATTATGTTACGTTATATTGTTTTATTAGCGTTGTTTGTAATGCCCATAAAGTATCAGAAGCGAGAGAAGCAATCTTTACCGAGTTATCGATGGTTTACTGAAACGTCGATACAAATACTGTTTGTATTGTCGATAGTTAAAATAATTTACCTGTGCTTTCCAACGCTTTTTTGGTGCAATAGTAGTAACATAATATGTGTGAGGTAGCCACAGAGAAATCTGTCGATGGTATCGTTCCAAACACAAACGGGTGCAATGTCTTTCTATTCGAATTTACGACTCGCGAGTTCACATAAAAATCTGCGATAGAATCTTACTCATTAAATATGCGCGCTTCACACGTGGGACTTACACAATATTTGCATCGACACGTACGCAAACGAGAAATAAATTAAAAGTTATGAACATTAATGAACCAGTTTTAATTTACGATCAAAGTGTAGATAAATAACCAACTTGAGGCAAACGTATGAAAGAATTAATCGTCAGAAGTGGACGACATTTCTCGCTGAGCGAGTTCTAGTTTCGCTGTTTCTTATTGCCGCAGTATGTTATTGTAACACATACGTTCTGTATGAAAATGAAATTGTAATGTTGTACTATGAATGCTAAACAAGACATAACATAACATTGTAATAACACGATGCATTTCATTCACTGGCGCTTGAATCATTCTTGTTATATCTGTCGTTATAACTCTTTTTTTTTATACATCATCCTGGTTAAGTCAATGATCTCTGATTCAATTACCTACAATTGAACCTCTTATTATAACTTAATTTCATATTTACTTTAATTCTAATGGGAATATGACAATAAGCCAAACAATTTTATACTTATAATACAATTAAACGGGTAAACAATTTTTGTCTATCCGTTTCCTAGCTATGTATAAATATATATTATTTATACATTTATTTATTTAAGTAGATGCGTGGTAGGTATGAGAAATAAAATTTATAGCAATGAAGCTTGATGCAAATGACATTATCAATGCCTTTGTTTTTTTTATGTCTAGTTGAATGACTTTAAGTCCCTTAATTGATCTTGCAACTATGTATTTGTGGCCATGCATCTTTGACTAATGAACCAATATTCTCTTCATTATTATCAATACGCTAGTTACATGGCAAAGTTGCAATCATTATCGTATTCAGCATGTTAATTACTTACTTAAAATGTGACTTTGTAGTAACAATTCGTAGTAACAATTTCAATTGATATGTAAAATTAAGTAGAACAATTTTTTAAGAAGATTGTTTGTTACTTAATATAATGCTTTTTTGTATCTATCACGACCTACATTGAAAATATTAGGATGAACATTATTTTAATTCTATATACCCATATATTTCGTCTCCAATTTACCGGTTAGCAAATTAAAGATAAAACAGTCCGACTTACCGCAGTACAGAATACTCAAAGAACTAAACTACATAGATACTTATTACTGTAGTTTAGCTATTCTATATCCAGGCTTCCATTGTGTGAATACGACCGTCTCGAGCGGACATCCGCTTGATCCAGTTATTATAATGAGTTATAACTAGGTACTACGACTAACTATATACGGTGCAAGTCCTGAGTTCGTTATAGGAACAAACCGCAAAGGACGTGTAAAATTATTTGTTTCCGATATTCTACTCATAATAGTAGCGCTCAGTATTGGATCGGAATAGATCGTTTCTTTTTGTAAACCTGAGAAACTGTAACTAGTGGTTAAACTAGAAACAAGTATAAGGCTTTTATTTTAATTAATAATGTTACAAACGTTTTGAATGGCCCTAACAAGAAACAGTTATTTTTTAAAACATGAACTTTTATCTCTGTATGTTAAATGTTGAAATGTAAAATGTTAAATTGATTACCTTAAAATTTAAATCAGTACCATACGTACATAATCTTGAAATTTATTAAACAAGTGGGAATCCATCTGATAACTACGAGAAAAAGTAGAAAAGTTTCTGTTCAACTGTAGCGAATAAATTAATTTTCACCTAGTTATGCATCAATTGCTTGAAAGTACCTTATATATTAATTAATTACGTTTGGTCAGGATCCCTAAAAACAGAGAAATATAGTATTTATGGGAAGCCGTTAACGAAATAACTTGATGATTGATAACAAACAAAAAACAAAAAGATCAATTTTTGATATTTTGTTACTTGTTCAGAAAACTACAGTATAAAAGTGGCAAAAGCAGAAAATGACCGATTTGTCTACAATCCATTCATCTAAAGACTCAATTTAGCTTTCAACATAACCGCTTCAACATTTTTTTGAGCTTAATTTACTGAAGTTGGATTTTACATAGATATGTAAATACATGTCAGTAATAGAAATAATTTGTATTGAATGTGTAGGACCCATACTGAATATACTCGTAGTTGTCTTATGATTATAATGATTATAAATAGAGCTATACCAAGTATCTCACATAGCTTCACTTATCTTCACGCCATTTGACATGGCAACCCTCATTTTGCCCTTAAAGGTACCGACGAAAATAAACTGAACATTTAATTGATACAAGAAAATATCACTTGTGCCGATTGCTAGTGTAAATGAACTCATTCACTCCATGTCCTGTGTTAATTATTATGCCTTGATAATTTTAATCCACTGGATATTTTCAATTAAAAGGTCAACACCACGTTATTGCCATTAAGACCACAATATTAATTAGCTTACTAATTTTTGTCGATTTGTCATTTTTTTATGAAAGTTGTTGGTTAACCTTGGAGGTGATTGTCAATAACTTACCTTTGATAATATCCGATCCGATCTGGGGAAAGATGAAGGGCTATTCTGTACACATACATTTTTACTTGCTCGGAAGATACCATGTTTTTTGCTTTGCCAAAATACACTTTAAAAAATACATACAACAACAACTTATTTTTAGTCGGTTAGAAAGAAGCATACAAATTAATTAATAGATTCAAATTTATAATTATCAAACGGGTTCAGCAACACATGACGTCCAATGCCAGTATAGTTAATCAATTTAATTAATACATGGGTAGCTATAAAATAATTTGCTACAATCAAAACAAGAATTAATCAGAAGCTTAAAGTATCTTCAAGTCATCTTAATTAAACGAACAAAGTAGGAATACTTTGTACATGACAAGTTTTTTACCCATTTGTGGTGTCTGGCACCCGTGCTGTGATCAATGTACGTACACAGTAATGGCGTATTCTGTATTATTTATTTCACACGAAACTAAAACTGTGAGTTTTCATTCGGACCACGGAGTATTTAATATAAATACGTAATAAGTCACCCCCCAGAGGACGCACGCCGAATGCGAATTGTCGTAATGTTTTTGTATTACGCTTCCAGTTACTGCAACCTTTTACTTTAAAGCCATTTATATGGCCGATGAATTTTGTATTGTCTTCAATAATGCGAATGATTGAGACTCCTGTTTTCCGGTTTTGTGAACTGGTAAACCTTATTATAGTACAGGAGGCAGCTAGTATTTCAAGCGCAATCACTTATATGACATCAAACCTACACAATAAAAAGTCAGAGCTTTAAATTATAGTTTGTATACTTTTTTTCATTTTAAATAAAGCGGTTACTTGTAGTTGCAGCATTGTTTTAATGTAATATCAGATAATATGTATTACACAATTGGTCAGAATGCAAAGTGAGTTTACACATATGAGTTTTAAATATTTGAATATGAAAGTCCGTAATATTGTGATCTTAAATCCTGAGGCACAATAAACAAATTAATGGAAAGAAAACAAATAATTTATGACTGGATTTGCGTTCCTATATTCCTTTGCTAGTACTTAAATCTGTATGAAGAGGTTATATTTGAAAGCTATATGATTGTGACCTCACATACTTTTCGCAACAAATGAATTAACAAAAAGTGAATATTAAGTTACACATGCAAATTTTCCCTAGTCACGCAAAAGATCGTTTTTCGTTTTTTTGATTCGTAGGTCGTTTTGTGATATCAATGAGTTATGAGTAGATATTATCACAACTGTTATTAAAAGGGTTATAAGTCATTATTCCTTCCTACAATTTTTTACCTTGTTAACATTGTATAGAATTATTTATTTGTACTTCCGAGGAAGTTAAGCAACTCGTTATTTTGCTCCACAGTAAATAATGTCTTTTTGTAAAAAGATGTTAACAATAAGCTTTAAGGTTAATTAGTTCTGACTAGCGGCCGCCTGCGACTTCGTCCTCGTGGTTTTCGGTTTTCGCATACATAGTGCTATATTATAGCTTAAAGCCTGCCTCGACAAATTGACTATCTATATAGAACTATTTTTTCAATTCAAATAAGTTGTTCTCTCTAGAGATTAGCGCGTTAAAACAAATAAACAAACTATTCAGCTAGTACTTGCTCCCATCAATCTATGGTGGGAGGACTGTATGCAAGTCCAACCGATTACCTGCCACTTTTTATCTTGCCCAACATAATAAATATCACTAATTCTATCAGTCAGTCATTTTATTTTTGACGTGACAACATCCACTGAACTTTAAACTTTGCGAGTTACGAGAGACCAATTTATTCTATTGCGTACTTGATCGAACTAGAGCTTGACTTCTTCTCAGAAGTTTAATAACTGTCGTAAAGCCTGTTATTCTATTCTGGTTTTCATAATTTATATCTTTTTATAAATAATTATATAATACCTTTTCTTACTTAACTGTTTTAATATTCAGATTAAAATTAGTTTTCATTAAGAGAAAGCGTAAAATAGCTAGCTTCCATACTACAAGCTTAGAGCTTAGTTTCGGGCTAGGCAATTGGTGTGTTTGTCCAATATTTATTTATAAAGGACAATTTTGAGTACTAATGTTGTAACTCCACAAATGCTCAGGACGCAGGCCGATCAAACTCGATTATATCAGCACACTTTCTCCACGCTTTAACTGCTCGGGTCGATCAGACCACATCTTATTCTAATTAGTACAGGGTTCCAATTAGCACTGGTATCCGATGGGCCCGCCGAACTGTGGTTAACACAAAACTGCACAGATAAAATTTAAGCCTGCCTTAATGAACCAGAGGGTTGTTTTATTAACTGCTTCTGATCATAAATTTTCGGCCCTCCGTTTGTGTTGCCGCATTGACAGATAATATTTTCGGAACAAAAGTTTTATTGTGCCTCTGCTTTGTTTGAATTCTTTTATATTTATCGTATGTCCCTCTACCTCTATATGTGTTCATGAAAAAGGAAGTAAAATTGCCCGAGCTTACACATGATGTAAAAAGTTGGCGACTAAAATTATGTTGACCATAGTATCACAAAAGCGATTGTTAAATTCATAAAAAGTCTTGTATGGGGAAAAACAGTACTATTAATATAAATTCTGTGCTACTTCATTTAACTACCAAGCAATCGTAACACCATTATCGCGTACGAATATCATGTATTATACAATAGCTAAAATGTTGGGATTTCACGAACCCATTTGCTTATTTATAATCACGCAATTTAAAAGACCGTAATCACTTCGGTAACTCCGAATAACGGAAATTCCGATTAAAGCCACTAATTTGAGATTAATACAAAAGCGGGCCCATCTTTGTCTCAATTGATAAAGATCGACGTCGGCTCATGCAATAATGAGCCTAATGATACCTTAAGGAAAAGGTGTTAAAACGTTTATTGGAATCGTCTAAAATTAATAGCTTTTTAACAAGCCGATGCGTTATTTTAGGTGTTAACCTAAAGTTTTTTTCACATGTTTTTTTAACGTACGATCAAAGCTTTAGTCAGTTTTTGGAACTTTTTTATTATAATTTGAAAATCTGTTGTAAAAGCTAGCAATTTCGGTCTCTTCATAGAGTTAAAATTAACTTTTAATGCAAATTATGCGATGAATAGCAATATCAAATGATCGGTTACGACATTTTTACAGTTAAGTCTAGTCTATAGGTGTTGTTAATGTCATATTATTATAGAGGTTGTAACAATGAGTATACTTAAAACCTTGTGGTCAAACCATCATCTTGAAACGGTTTTCATAACCTTAGTTAGCCGCCACTTTTCTTTCAAAGGTCTCCAGCGGTCATGATTTACCTATACAATGACTGAATAATTGGCATATTAATAATATGTTGTTAAGATTTGTATATATGTATAAGATGATGTGTTTATGTTATGTTTGTAGTAAACTTTTGTCATAAAACAACGAATAAGGACTCAACATTCAATAATTTATAGTTTTGTTTTGTATTTAGCTTATGCGTGAATTTCAATTTGGACATTTATACGCATTTTATACGTCACCCCGTCGTGTAAGTATTTTGGAATCGTACATTGTTTTAATTGTGTTCCTTGACAATATTTTAATTATATTTAACATTCGAATAAGGTTTTGTAATGGATCTTTACCAAGTGTGAACTTTAAATTTGCGAGCA
Source organism: Nomophila noctuella (assembly GCA_958496325.1). NCBI lineage: Eukaryota > Metazoa > Arthropoda > Insecta > Lepidoptera > Crambidae > Nomophila > Nomophila noctuella. The sequence goes on along the minus strand of OY292486.1, from coordinate 7,672,279 downwards.
TTACTCTTTTTCGAAAGTAGTGGATAATAACGAAATATACTGATAGTCTTTTTAATGATGCATAAAACTGTTTTGGTAAAGTAATGGTATTTTAATGCTTTCATTAACATACAAGTATTGCACTTCTATAATGAACATCAGCTGTGCTTGGACATTTAGTTTGCATAATTAATGTGACCTAATAAATTTACGTGTTCAAAATTCTTCATTGAATTTATGGCAGGAGAGCTTATCTTCACGATCTTGACATCATCTGTTGTTTGCTGCAAGTGACAACATCCAGTACGTTATGTAAAACGTCAATAAGTAGTTTATTGAATAGTTTTTATTGCACCTGTTAATGCTCAATGCTGGCGCAGTCATAAATAATAATATTGATGCTCGTAGAGCAGAGGCATGAATTGCTTCACAGACATATTGAATCGGGAGCATTATCGGGACGCAATAGGACTGATACTGCCATAATGCGGTGTCGAAAGCAGAAGTACACACTACGAAGTTAAGAATCCTTATGGTTTTTCAAATTCAAAATTTCATTAATGATTTAGTTGCACTTTTTTCGTATTATGTACATGTAACAGCTATTATTTCTTTTTTGTTTAAGGCCATCAAGATTAACGACACACTACCGCATTTTTATAGTCAGATCCTTACGTTAGCAGTTTCCTTATCATCCCAACTAATATTATAAATGCGAAAGTAACTCTGTCTGTCTGTCTGTCTGTTACGCTTTCCCGCTTAAACCTCGCAACCGATTTTGATGAAATTTGGTACAGACAATCTTTAGACCCTGAGACAGAACATAGGCTACTTTTTATTTCGAATAAAAGAAATCCACGCGGATGGAGTCGCGTGCGGCCGCTAGTTTTTAACTAAAACTAATAACATAGTACTAATCTGTACAAGTTACAAAATCAACAAATAAGATGTCATGTCCCCGAAGTAGTTCCAAACAGTACAAGACCTGTTAAACGCAATTACGAGTGCCAAAATAAGTGGCAAATAACCCCCTAATCGATGATTCCGGCTACTGCCTTAAAAATTCAGTGGGCCTTCGAGAAACCGTTGTTCCCCGCCCCAAACGTTTCGTGGCAATGTCGATAATACCAGACTAGAGTCCGGCCAAACGCTGTCCGCCGGTGAATTGTGGGGGTATCGATTTATTATTGAAATCAGGCTGTCGCACTCGGCTTCCTGCTCGCCAAATTGCTTATAAAATTGCTTATAAAGTCCGCTTTGAGCACCCATATTTTGAGAAACTGCAACTTGCGCTCCTGCACTAATCCACTTTGAGTAACTATCCATGTTGTTGGCTTGCCAAAAATATCAAATAGGCTTGTTGAAAATATCAATCGGTGCTCAACGTGGACTAGGACAAGGGCTCAAATTTCGGGTGCTCAAAAATTGGGTGTTCAAAGTGGATTACCTCAAATTGGCGACCGCTCGTGCCGGCCACACTGCTGTTAATGATACCGAAAAAAGTGAACATGACTTTACTTTTCAATTATGATCCAAGATTGACATATGGAGGGCGATTTATCTCTCGTTTGCTGAGTTTGGAGTAATTTATTGCATTCCGCGTCACTGTTGCGGTGGAATGACTTATCGATGATAATTGTTTGGGATTTATTATAATTACTTGCTTGGTGGTCAATAGCCTAAAAAAGCTTTTATTTTGTTGTTGACGGGACACACAACAAACTAGCACTATAATCGTTAAGACAAATCTGCATAGACGAAAAATAATGTACCTACTTCCGTAAAGGTACGTACCAACTAGTGTTCTTGAATAAAGGCTTTTGTTGTCCTATTTCAGCTCTCTTTCACTCCCATTGATTTAATTCATGATTAAACTAACATCACGAAGATTTCTTTTTCATTTAATAGCCGTACAACTTGTTCTTACTCTTGTATAAGATAAAACTGATATCTGAAAAAGTTTAATTTTTATTACTAGTATTTAATTTTATTACATAAAGCTATTTGGTGAAATAAAATCTTCAGCGTGTTCATCGCTTTAGTAACATGACTTGAATCAAATCAACCATCTACCTTCCATTCTATATTTAAATAAATCAAATCATAAAAATGAAAATCTCAGTTTGACTACCTAATCATAATAGACCAAATTCAAGCCGCGGTGCTTTGAGGAGAAGGCATTGATGGCGCACGTGCCTGCCACGCGCAGATGCGTCGCCACACCTGCCCCCAACATCGGAAACCTCTTTCACACCTACCCAACATAATACACCCCTCCCTCTCACTCCCCACGCACTTTTAATTCCAACAAAGTCTACTTAAACGAAGATCAGAACTGCAGAACCACTGCATTTCATATTATGTGACCTGTTTCTTAATGATATATTCTAAAATAGTTCAGCGCTCATTAGTATTCGAGGCGCGAGTAATCCTACCCTAGAGACTATGGCCATGTTTAATACTGCAGCCTCCAACATGTTTGGGAACTTGTTCTGATGTACATAAGTTAGCGTATAGGCGCATAAGTAACTCATCTATAATGGTTGTCGTATCACACGCCAAGGTAGTGCTAGGACGAATAAACCCGGTCACAAAAACCTAGAATGTTTGTCCTACCGAGGTGTGCGAACAAGTGTCACGGTTTTATTTGACTCTATTATGTTCGGCTTGCAGCATACATAATAAATAGTAAATTGTATAACTTTTTCCTATGTCATTTTATCGGTAAGTGTTAAAATGCTAACGACCGCGTATAAAACACCGAACGGGCCGTACCAGAATAAACCAAGAATTCCAAAGGCGTTTGGCAAATGATTGAAACGAGTTGGCAAGGAAAGAATGTCACCAACATATATGCATTTTGTAATGTTTCTGAATAATCTTACTCTTTGATGTGGTAGAAGAGCTTTTTCCTACGACCTAACTTTAGAGTTTACAGGATAGAATTTTAAAGATTATAGGTTACATGGATGATGAGCCAATAAAACTGTTTACCTATAGCAAAGCATAGTTTTAACTATCTATCCTTAAAATAGATTAATAATTTATAGGTTTAAGGAAAACTTCCACAAACAGAAAATACACCACTTTCATTTGTAAACCGATCAACGACGACTCGATAACACGGCGCGGCGCAGTCCTTTACAAAATTACGGTTTCGTATAAAATTCCTTGCAGTTGAATGCGAATCGAATCTTAATAAAACGGAGTGAGGGCATAATTTGACCTTGATTAATGACGTCTGTATTGACAAAGGCCCAGCACGACAGACGTCTTGCTGTGTGAATTAGCTACAGGGAGCTGGCAGGCCCACGGTGATATCGATATGTCATTGTTAACATGTAAGGTTTTGTAACGGTAAGCTTTTGTACCGTGGCATTGGTCATTTAGACGATCCCACTTGAGAAATTGAGATTTAGTTGCAATTAAGGTTTGGTTTAATTTGACATTTATTCTTTTACTAGCGGCCGCCCGCGACTCCGTCCGCGTGGATTTCTTTTTTTCGAAATAAAAAGTAGCCCATGTTCTTTCTCAGGGTCTAAAGATTGTCTGTACCAAATTTCATCAAAATCGGTTGCGAGGTTTAAGCGGGAAAGCGTAACAGACAGACAGACAGGCAGACAGACAGAGTTACTTTCGCATTTGTAATATTAGTTGGGATTTTTTCGATACGTGTTAAATCAGTGTGTTTTGCTTTTCACGAAAGTAACGGTGGATGTATCTCATGCACTAATTACGAACTAAATAGAAAATATGATAAAAATAAATTATAAATATTTGACGACAACACATACATTGGTTTGACTCCGTGTTAAGTAGCTTAAGCACATGTGTTACAGATATTGTCAGAATTAACAGTGGAATTACAATCCCAACTAATATTATAAATGCGAAAGTAACTCTGTCTGTCTGTCTGTCTGTCTGTTACGCTTTCCCGCTTAAACCTCGCAACCGATTTTGATGAAATTTGGTACAGACAATCTTTAGACCCTGAGACAGAACATAGGCTTCTTTTTATTTCGAAAAAAAGAAATCCACGCGGACTGAGTCGCGGGCGGCCGCTAGTACACTTATAAAGATGCATATAACACCCAGATCAGTACAATCAGACATGACCATTCACACAAATAGTTGTCTTGTGCAGGGATCGAACACTTGGTCTAATAGTCAACTTGACCACAGCACCAAGCGGGTCGTCGAAAAATAATGCTAAGCTCAAGTAAACACGATGTCAACGTCAATATCATGATTCACCAAACAATCGAAGCTTTGTTTCGCCCTGATTCTAACAAAGCGACTCAATCGTTCGTGAACTAGCCCGAAGGAAGCATTAATTAGTAGCCCTCCCTTAATTAAATTGTAACGTCTGAGCGAATTCAGCTAGTTGGTGGTCGCAGGTAGACGCGGTATGGACCATCTTAAAGTTTATGGAGGACGTAATAAATGTTACATTTTAACGGTTTGAGTCTATTACTAATCCTCTTCGTCTGTAAATGGAGCAATAAAGTTATGTAAGTGCAGACGACAATTTTATACATGTTAGTGTAATGGAAGGTTCTCATGGGTAATGAGCTCGCATTGATAAAATAAAATAAAAATATTATATTTTAGTGGTAGTTTAAACTTTATTTTTCTAAAGACAGTTCTTGTACTTTCTCGTAAGTCACGAACAGTAACACAGTCATTCGAATCATATACATTGTTTAATATTCTTAGTTATAATTGTAACAACATTCATTTCCTTATAATTATATTACAGTGTATAATAACAAACCAACTTCTGATTTAACAATGCAGGCCAATAAAAAATGTGCCCAATAATAAAATTATACATTCACAAATTTGACCAAAACCGATTATTACCTATACAGACCAAAAATGAGTTATTAAATTGATGAGCGGCAATATACTTTAACAAAAAAGCGTTAACCACGAATAAAAGATCGACCTTTGTGTTTAATTAAAGAATTTTCATGCTATAAAGGCACGATATAATAGCGTGATTGTAAAAAACAACCGCGCCTAGTAGGTGGAGCTCAGAAATAGGATTTCGGAAGCTTAGCTAATGAAGAAATTAATAATTTGTATCTAAATATTTATTTTTTGCCCGGCAGAAGAACATAAACTTGAGCAATTGAAGAAATTTCGACTGATATTTTTAAGTCACATACCTAAGCGACTTTAGAAAATTTTCTCGTTCAAAAAATATTGACTACTAGCGGCCGCCCGCTACTCCGTCCGCGTGGATTTCGATTTCCAATATCCTATGTGTTATTCTGATGTATAAGCTATATTGTGGTAAAGTTTCATTCAAATCCATTCAGTAGTTTTTACATGAAAGAGTAACAAACATCCATACATCCATACATCCATACATACAAACTTTCGCTTTTATAATAGTAGTAGGATTCAATCAAATTCAGTTAATGCTAGAATACACCCTATGTCTACTATAAACGCATCTTCAGTTACAATCATTGACACTTAAATCGCTCGGTATTTAATGGAAACATATTTCAAAAACGTAAATGAAACCTCCCATTGTACTTACGACTCGTAACTTATTTCAACCTGACACACAAATGTATAAATGATCAACATGTTATCTCATAAGGAGATCGCCTGCCACCGGGCAAGTGATGTCTTAATAATGACATCAAGTTCAATATAGTGGGATACATCTCGATACTCAGACAGACCGAACTACATCACAAAGGAACAGTACCCCCAGTATTTTGTCACTGTAAACTGATTCAATCAGTTGGCCTACAAGAATTAATGCTACAAAAAAGGACATCCGAAAGGGTTGGTACAGATTTTTGTTTCCCAAAGGTATGCGATTATCTTTAAATAAAAAATGGAAGAAACCCCAGTGAATTGATAATTTCTATCATTTTAGAATTAAACAAATACCTGAGTGTGTTATTAATAATGAATGTCACGGAATCGAATATAGTCAATAAGGTAAAGTAATAGACGATGCCACACGCAACTACTAGTTAATAGGCCTTTATAAAAACAAAGCCACTGAAACGTGTAATTTGAAACATTACAAATAAGACATCAAATCAATTGTTATGACCGAAAGGGTTTGTTTTTGTATGAACCAATCATGTTATTATTTTTAATTGGACACGTTATGTTGTAACATCTGCTTGTTTTGATTCATGTCAAATTAAATGCGACGTCTGTCCGATTGTAAGTGATATTTTTTTTAATAATTTTGTTCATAACTTGGTCAAAATATCATTTTCTCGATACATTCCTGCGTAGTGTAATGAAGGAAGTTGTACAAAAATGCGTGTACAAAGTCATCAATAAGCACAAAAAACGTTTAACTGAGAACATAAATATGATATTCCATAAGTAAAATATTCAGTACGTAAACAACATTGTGGAAATATATAAAATTTGCATAAACAAAAAGGCATGGCACAACGTCGCCGGTGTCATATTCATTACACATATTTTTATGTTCCGCCACCCAAAGAGCCAAAGCGTTGAATGAAATATCAATTAGAGCACTTTTTGGTCAGCAAAAAATATTATCTTTATTTCTCAATTTCGCTAAGTGAATTCGTGGCGTATGTCATTTGGGGTTTTTGCGATCTCGTGTCGTCGGTTCGGTTTGGGCGGTAGGGTAATGAGCAAAGAGAAGTATTTATTATAACGCTGCACTCTTAAGATGCAGATGCCTTTGATAATGTTATATTTATAGTCAGTTTTATGGTTCAATTTATTGCATCTTTAGACAAGCTTCTGCACACAATCTTGCTTGTTGATGATAATGTAACCATTTCGTTAAATTTAAATGAGATATTGCGTAAAAACTTAATAATTAATTACTCAAAGTAGGTAGACGATGAATAAATATATTAAATTTAAAGGAAAACGCTTTGAAAAGCTGCTGTTATAGGACTTGCTTAATGCTTATTTACAATTCAATTTCTAGTAAAACTTTCTCTGTGGCTAATGGCTTTATTTACTAATAAAAGATTTTATTTGCTTAAATACACTTTTATACATACCCAGACGTTAATAACAGAAGACGTTTATTATTAAATATTGATCGTTTGAAAGTTTTTATTATTCAAATAAATGTGTATTTTTAGTACTGTCATTAGTAAGAAGTCTCATTTCATGTATTTGAAAAATTATCCGTTTTATGTGTTGATTAAAATAACAACTCATTTACCTCACTTTAAATCCGTTATAGCGTTACAATCGTATAAACTCCTATATATTGAATCAAATACTCCTAAATTATTTAAATTTTGTACCGAGGAATAGTTCGTACAGGTCGAAATTTTAAATATCATACAATCCACTTCAGATATACATATTCCTTACTTATAATGTTGCTCCATATTTTTCGATAAGAATGAACAATTTTATCTTACATTACATCCAATTGTTTATCTTTTAACTAAACAAGCTAAGACTATATGGTTCATGTCTCGAGGTCCTGGATTCGATTCCCGGGTCGGGAAAAAGTGTTGAATTTTCCGAACGCAATCCGGATTTGTGATCGCCAATGCGGGCCATTTGGCAAGCGTGTTGATTAAGCCAAAACCTATCTTTGTAACGAAAAAAATATTTGAGGGAGGCCTTTGCCCAGCAGTGAGACATTCATAGACTGATATTTTCGTAAACACAACCAAACTTATGTCAAAAAATATAAGGAACAACAATGTCTACAACGAATTCAGTTTTCTTAACACACTCATACACAAAATAAACTTGCCCTTAAGACGTCACGTCTCAGTTTCAGCCGGGCGACAATGTCGGCATACGCGTAAGTAAACAACGGACCTCGGTAACACGTGTTTTTGTACTTTGATTTATTATTTCACGTTCAAAAGTGAGTTTTTACGTCGCCACACACAGCCTTTGTGGTCGGCACATGCAAATTATGTGGAAAAAAAGTTGAGGAAGCCTCGATTCAAGGTTATTCTATTAAAATATTTTAATATCATTCAATTAAGGGGTTGTAGAATGCTTTATAAAAAGTCGGTAGCGATTTCATCCTTGTGACCTTTTGAAGGTTTTAAGCAGATTGTATTTGAATACCCTGGTAGTCTTAGATTTCGCTACTGAATAAAAAACACCTATCAAGAGACCATCCTCAACTATCACCAAAACTTATATTAAAGTGGCCAAGTGCATCATTTTAGCTTAATCACAAATGAATCACATTTTATGGCCTTTTTAATTTTAGTCATATAAATGTAAGACCTTGATTAATTTTAAAACCTACCTTATCATCAAGTTTCATAAAGAAAACACCAGTAATGAACTTTTAAAGGTTTTATATCGCTTTTAAAGTCGTCAAAAAAAAGTGCCACCGCCACCGCGATGCAGTTATTAAGCTATAAATGTAAAGATTTAGCGTTTTTCTTATAAAATTATCAAAAGTCCGAAGGAATGTCAGTACATTCATTACCGCTTCTAATTGGCACCATATTTAAATTCCAACAGGAGATTATTTTGGGACCCGCATTCACGTCGCTTGTCCAGTTCAAGTATAAAATCTACTTCTTTATTAAGTGAGGAACTTTTATGCTCGCGTAATGGTAAGCATCTTAGCAATCCGGTAATATCATTCCCACTTTATTCCGTTACTGTATTAACCGATCTCGGCCTCTCTCATTCTAAAAAGAACCTTGTAATCTCATTTAAGTGAACATCTTCACTGATATTAAACGAAATGGAGTTAACGTTTTACGACATGAAATTGGTTTGTCTATTAAATTTTCTACAACGTTTTTAATGGACATAGCGCACATAGTTTCATTAGAGAGTCTTGCTAATTTTCCGCTTCAATGAGACACGTCTTTAAAGCTATACGCGATAATCGGGTCCACTTGTCTTTTTTTTAGATGCAGCCATTTTTGAAAAGGTTGAACGCTTCTGTTTATGAGAAAAGTGTAGGGTATAGCTGCGAGTTAAGTGAACGTAGCGAGGGAAGTAATTGAGAAGTCATCTAGGCCGGAGTTTACAACGTCTGCACAATCAAGTTAAAAATTGGTGCGTCTTTGAATAAAGCACTGTTTCTATTAGACGTTCTATTTTAATTAGTTTTGTTATTATTAAAGTCATTATAATAACAAGAATGATTAAAATTAAACTAAGTTTTACTCCAAACCCTTATTGTATAATGGTTGTTTTCTGGTCGTAAACGTATGACTGACGTGGTCACTGATTTGTCCTTTTTTTTACTGTTAACAATCATACTATACCTCATATTTTATAAAAATCGGTCTTAAAATTAAACTATTTTGAAAATAAGGCTGAATGCTTGATAGACGTCACCCATTCATTGATTAATTCGGTAACTAAAATATTATTGAAGTTTTTTGTTATTCGTTGTGTACAGGTTGTTATGTAATTTGGTCAAAACAAGACGTTGCTTTTTCTTTAAAACAATCATTTACAACAAACTGAATATACCAAACATAAAATAAACCACAACTCTGTAAGATATTGATTCGAGCATTCCTATAACTCGTACTTAAGTTCTGATAGTGGAAATCGCCGGCTCTGTCGCTCTGGTGAAATAACCATAAAATTAATTAGTATTCTAAGATTTTACGACGCTATAAATAAATACGGTTGCCGAGTTCTCATGAGTTTTGCCTCCATTTTTTGCCTTAGGTCCGATGAAGACATCGCTCTAATTAAAATCTTAACATTAGATTGTGTCCATATTTATAAATTGGTTAAAAATCTGAAAGATTTGCTAAAAACTAGCTTTGAGAATCTTCTTAAACGTGGATTCGGTCCAATCTTATGTAATGTTAACAGTTAATCAGTTTGAACTGTCAGTTTGTGCTGAAGACCTCCCGTTGTACAAACTTGATAAAAAGAGAACCGAGCGTGGGATTTTGTGTTATGTGTTCCGTATAGTAAAATATATTTTTAATTGAGGTGATTCGTTTTATTTTAAGTCGTTGTTGTCTTAGTTGTTTAACTCAGAATATCCGGTAATTCTAAAGTTATACCGTATGAAACTAAACATATTGTTCACATTTATTTTATCTGTCATCACTCAACATTAATAACACAACAGTAAAATTTATATTGTGATTTAAATATTAATTTTTCAAGTAAACATTTGATAAAGAGTGAATTATGAATAATTTAAATTAAATTTTAATTCATTTATTTATTTTTGAAGCGCTAACAACAGACTTACTTTATCACAAACGTTACTCATCTCAATTCTCTTTTGCAATCCATTATAGATTTATTTCAAAAAATAACCCTAGAGACTCAAATACAACCAATAGCCATGAAACAGTTCCTAAAATTGATTGACAGCAAACCAGTTAATTCCTTCGATTACCACGGATCACCAAAACTGAGCAGTGGATCATAACAATACGAAATTGATGAGATGCCGACTAATTAAAACGATCTCGCGGTGGGGAGCCCATCTAGAAGTGATGAATAAATAACGCATTTCCCTTAATTTACAAATGACCAGGGTATATGGTAAAAAGTTATCTGCGGCCCGCGGTCCCCCCACGGCTCGCCAGCGGGGAACCAACGTGAATGCTAAACATTACTAAATTAACCGCTAATATTATTTTTTCCTGAATAATTAATAAATCAATTAGAATCATCATTTCGTTAACTACTTCATGTTATACGTTTGATATATTTGATACTAGCGGCCGCCCGCGACTTTGTCAGCGTGGATTTTAGATCCCTTTTTACGCAATGAAAGGTAGCCAAATTTTATCAAAATCGGTTGAGAAGTTTAAGCGGGAAAGTGAAACAGACAGACAGACTTACTTTCGCATTTATTTGTAGGGCTTAGTAGGGAGTAGTGAAGAATGGTACTAAAACTGTCCTTTAACTTCCAGTGGGTGTCGTGAAAAGGGACTAAGAAACATTTCGGGGAGACGTACACCTATATACTATACTGCGGTTTTATCCCGCAGGCTAAAAGCAACGTCAAGGTATATTGTTTACAAAATTATAATCGTTTATGGGGTCATTTACCCACGTTTCGTTGTCCTGCAGACCAATTACAGCATCGAACAATGAATCGGTTGATAGTTTAATTTATCCTTCCTTATTACAAAAATCTCAAATGTTATCACGTGGCTTCTTTTGTTAACCGACTTTAAAAAAGCAAGAGGGTTCTTAATTCAACCGAATATTTTATGATTTCTTATTGTCAATCGCTCAACTGACATTGAAATTGCTCGCCGCACCGATTTCGTTGGACCCAATAATTAGGGTCTAATTGCGTTATATCAATTTTAGTAATTGACGTTTAATTTTTATTGTCGTAAAATTTTGCTGTAGCTTCTTACAAAGTCGGTATGGTTTAATGAGTGTTAATGTAGGATTTATGGAAATCTTCTTTTTTTATGTCATTGAATCAAATAATCTTCTCATTGAATGAAATAATTTTATAGTCGTGATCAATTTTTCCTTCAATCTTTGTTTTTTTAAAAGAGAGACTTGTTTTTTTTAGACATTAGTGGAACTTGACTCGAATGAACTGCTCGTCTGGGGAAGTACCCCCATTTTACAGACGAGCACAGTAATGTAGCACTTTGTAATTATCGTGTTATGTCTCTGCTGGTAAGTAAAGTCGCCTGAGCTCAGTCGGGGAAAGTAGGTATGGGGTTTTAAAGGCAGGTACCGCATCTGCGACCCTTGTGAGGTTATTGATGTCCATGGGCAGCCGTGTTCGCTTACTATAAGGTGACCCCTTTGTTCGTTTGCCTTCCAATAACATAAAAAAACTGACTAGGTATTAAGTATTGAACTAAATGTTTCAAGTAAGTAATCTTGTTCATTGTGTTTACATAATACAACAAAAACATTTTGCTGTCAATAAATAATTTCAAAAGTACCTATCAACTTTACGAAATTCATTATAGTCCTACAAATTACACTGCTGCTACATATTCAAGCGTTATTCACAAACGTCATCATATTATATGAATACTATAATAAACTTCTTTTTTCAAATCTGTGTCAAAATGCGGCACAATATCTACTGGGTAAAAAAAAATCTACTTATAAACCACGTCACGTCTTATCCCAATGTTAAACGGTTGCCACCACGAGAAAGATGGCGCCACTTTACAACAGATTATAACACGTTCGTAGTAATGACGGTGAAATTAGTAATACGTGACGGATCCTTTGAGAAGTAAAAGTACCATCAAATATTCGGAAGCAGGCGATATGTGACTTGAATGGAAGTGTAAGTCTCAATGAAAGTTTCGGAGAAGGCATCGTCCTTTTGGAGAAATAGAAAGTATTTTTGTTTGGTTTGTTGCCTGAGGATCCTTCAAATTAGTCGTAAGATAAGCCATCGGTTATTTGTTATTAGAAGCTTCTGTTTGCTACTAAAATGGTTGTTCGTATGTTTATTTATATAAAACTAGCTGCCGTTCCCGGCTTCGCCCGTGGTACTTACTTACATGTATTATACATACAAACCTTCCTTAAGAATCACTCTATCTATTAAAAAAAACCGCGTCAAAATCCGTTTCGTAGTTTTAAAGATCTAAGCATACATACGGACATACAGCGAAAGCGACTTTGTTTTATGCTATGTATTGATATCAAAATGTTTTTCTCATTAGAAATTCTCACTCTTTGCCACATTATTAAACAAATAATTTTCTAATAAGAAATTATTTATTATTCCATTCTACGCAATGCAAAGTAATATTGAACACCGATGATTAATCCTATGAAAAGTCTATAACTCATGACTTTAAATAGTCCTGAGCGTTCTCACAATTCACAGCTTTTCGTATTAGAACAGCTTAATATTTGTAAAAACCATCAAGTAATTTTACACCCAATGAGCAAGAGTCGGATTCAGTGACAACATCTATTAAAATTCACCCTCTACTAATGAGCAATGTTTACAAGGAGAATGCAATTATGAATGTTGTAATTATAAATTTTCTTATTAGCAGGCGTGTCAATGAGAATGCTTGCAAGTACATTACAATCCATCCGGCAAATTGGAGGGTGGCTACTTAATTCAACTGATACCATCGGTGTAACACCTCCGAATCGGACAATTATACTCACTGAAACATTTTTAAGATTATCACGTAATTAACGTTTGATTTCTTTATATAATATTTGCATTTCTGTAGTATAAAAATATCAATAGTTGAATGTAAACTATTGAATTAATTTTTCGACTATAATTAGTAGCTCGATAAGCAAAATGCGACTATTGATTGTTAGCGCTCAAAATATAATCAACTAGCGGCCGCCCGCGACTCCGTCCGCGTGGATTTCGATTTTCAATATCCTATGTGTTATTCTGATGTATAAGCTATATTGTGGTAAAGTTTCATTCAAATCCATTCAGTAGTTTTTACGTGAAAGAGTAACAAACATCCATACATCCATACATCCATACATCCACACATCCATACATCCATACATCCACACATACAAACTTTCGCCTTTATAATAGTAGTAAGATATAATAGTAGTAAGATAGTACGAGTAGGTATGCCCAAGAGATTGTGTTTGATTAGGGGTCACAATAATTTGAATCTTATACAATGTACTCATTAACCGTAGGTTAGTTTGTGCTAATAAGAACTTAGACGCAGACTTATAAGTTTATACCTAATTAATTTTGGGTGTCTGCATTCTAACTGGATGTGAATGTCACAATGTTCCAATAAGAATTTTGAAAACGAATTAGATGTTACTAATCCAGTACGAATCATAATGTTTATACTTAGAACACCATTACCTTAACTTATTGTGTGAAACTATTTTAATGTTACAACGGTATATGCGTCGACCTTATACATAACAAGAACTATGTTGCGTGTACATTGTGCACCTTCGTAAATGACTTCAAATGAGGCAATATACACGCAACCATAAGCTACCAACAATGTAATGCACTCATTGCTAGTAAATAACTCTACTTAACACCGCTTTCACTAAAGGAAAGGTCCCATAATTTCTCAAGTAGGTACTATCAACCATTTAATTCACTAACAGAAGGTTATTAAATATTATACTAGTTACTGCTTCGCAATAGAGCTCAGTTTTGTTTAGCAATTTTCTTCGTTAACCGTACCTACAGCGCATGCGTACTGCCTAACAGAAGCGTTCTCAAATCTATGACTAGTGGAGCCTTTCTCTGCTCTGATTGGAGGAGGTTTAACACGCAAACCAACGAGCCGCCAATAAGACTGCTTGTTGCAACAATAGGCCAATCTGGCGACGCCTGTAACGGGAAATTCAGTCGTGCTTCGAATGTTAGAGGTAAATAAACTTATTAGACTGGGCCGAGTTCGTATTAGAATAGCTATGTGCTTGTTTTGTTGCGATTCGCAGTGCTAGTTGGTTTTGGAAAATGTAGGTAGTGTAACAAGGTTAACCGTTGTATTTTTATAACAGTCAAAATACTAATATTATAAATGTGTTTTTTTTCGTTTGGATGTTTGTCCGCAAATCACGCTGAAACTGTTGAACAGACTATGATGTGGTTATACAGGCAGGGTATGGGCTGACTTAGACGATTGATACCCGATTTAATACTCCCATGGGATAAAACAGGCATAATGCGGGCAAACCCGCGGGTAACAACTAGTATTTTACAAAACATTGAGATAGGAGCACGGGTAGTTTTAAGTCATATCAATAAGAATATCACAGCACTAATAACCAAAAACAGTCTAAGTAGATACGATAGGAAAATACTTTCAACTTGCATGCTTGCAAACGTTCAATTTAATATGGTAATTATGAAATCATACCAATAAATACAACCCTTGATCACATGCAACGACACTAATAGGCTGTTACTTTAAGACATATCTACTTACAGCGATAATTGTGGATTTATGAAATCAACACTTAGCAAAAAGAAATGTTTAAAATGATTCTGCGTAACGCGATAGTTGGATTTTATATCACCCTTAAAGGTCAGACCGATTCATAATTGAGCGTTAATAACAACCGTATCTCACTCAAAAATTAATAAATCAGTCGTATCGAGACGAATCGAATCGGGCGTAAAGTGTGCTGATAAAATCTGACAAGGATTCACAAGATCGGTATGCAAACGGATTGTAATGGTCAATGGCTGAGCTCTGCAAATTATTTTAATACTCCTCCCATCTTCTATCTATATATGTGAATATAACTTGGAGAAGAACTATGCCGCAAAGGACTCGAATAATAAAATTTTAATGCGTAGGTAATCACATACATATTAGGAACTATAGAATGGAATAGAATAGAATATCTTAATTTACATGATTTTTTTTAATGATTTGTATTGTTTAATATTTTGTCATTGTTTTATTTTAATTATTTAGAACTACTGAATATAGCCTTATTATAATACTTACGCCTTATTTAAATTACTTAAAAAAAATATAAACTCATATGAAGCGTGTTTTTTTCTCAAAAAAGTAAACATAATGAGAAAAGCACACTAATGGTTATGTAACAAGAATCCTTTAACTTACTCGGAAATATTAATTGCGCTGTCGCCCTCTGTGATTAAACACACGTGTGCATCTAAATACAAACTGACATATTAACTGCCCGCGGCGTTTCGTCCAAACCCCAATTAGAGTCACACATTAAATGAGGATAATTGTTTTGCGCCCTCTAATTTAAAAATCTCAGAGATAAATCAAATACAATGTTACATACAGGAAATCAATTTGGCAAACTGACTGGGTATGTCGTGAAGTCATTACATTCAATTCCATTAGGTTGTTTGATTCGGGTTTTTAAAATTACAGGGATGTTACTCTTAATTTTCGTTAATGGAGATTTGATATAATTTGCCCTTTTTAGAGACAAGTTAACTACATAATTTGTATCTTGGTGAAATCCTTTGGTTAATATGTCTCGTGTCCTGGATAGGGAGTTATATCACCGTAATAACGTTGTCATTAGGATGATTGGTAGTTTCCCAATTTATATTTTTGTTTGTTTTTACATTAAAAGTATAATACATATTATTCACGCGATGGCCCCGGCACCCGCACGGAGAACATGGATAGCTAAGAAGTTCGTCTCAATATATTGAAAACCACACTTTACATAGTTGAATACTGTGGAAAAATAATACAATTGGAACTGTTTTTTCTTTCATTAAATGTATACGTGTGGGGTATCTTTTTTTTTGGTCTAGATGACTCGCACTTGGCCGGTTTTTTTCATAGCCAGATAAATGTATGTAGTATTTCACGGCGTGATCGTAAATATAAGTTTTTTTAACGGTTATGAAGTGAACCACGCTAAGTGAAACAGCTGATTTCGCGTTTATAAATATAAATTACACAACTTGTGTCACCTATTTCAAAGACCAGACCTATAAATGTATAGTACCTACGTTCAGAAATAATTGCTTGTACTGTATTTACGGATTCGTTGGACGTATATAATAATATCATACACAGAAATCGAATTTGAATGTAGATTATGCAAATATTTTTTAACTAAGACTTGAATGCGGTTATGCATAGAATGTAATAGCTAATTTTTGTTACTAATTGGTGCTTTAGCGTCATTGAATAGGTATACTAAGACCGTAATTAAACATGTTCACTTTTTTTCTAATATCTTTATCACACTGTCTACTTGAAATTTCCTTTATTCAGGGAGCTCTTGTAGCTTATATCTTCTTCTCGATTGTGACTTTAGAATCCGTAAGGGCCAAGTTCAAGTTGGTAAGTTTAAGTATTTGTTTTTTATTCACCGGAGGTCTCTGTTATGCTGATTTAGGACATAACATTATCCACAGAGAAAGAAAATAAAACCTTAAGCTGTTTTAAAGACTGACGCGAGCATTCGTACCTTTGAACAGTCAGAGTTGTCACTTACACAGTCTAGTACATAGGGAATAAATATCCAATCTGTCTGTAATTACACCTCGAACATCACAGTGCGGATCGCTTCGCTAAAGCAGGTTGTATGACAATAAATTACATGCATAGCCTTTTTTGTCATGCTTATTTGTGTTACATTGTCTATCTAAGTATGCGCTGTGAGTATAAGGTGGTGGCGATAGTGGGTAAATCGGATCTTCTCCACAGGGTGAATCTTTAAAAACATTTAATGTATTTTTCACTTTGTAGCCCTAATGATTTAATTGATTTTACCGTTCGATCTGCTTTATAAATAAGAGATTATAATTCTCAATTTTGATGAATAAACAACATATTTAATTTTCTGAATTTTAATTCATTAATTTAAACCTTGACCTATGTTTTTTACACTTGGTTCCATAAAACTATTTTTGACAGATTCATTATTATAAACAAATATGTTATCCACGAAATGTGAAAGTTTTATCTACATAGAACCATTCCATATTTTCTCAAATTGACAAAGGAGAAATCCGTTTCTCATACAAACGGGGGCCTGGATGTGCACGGCTACAAATTGGTCACCGATTAGAACACTTCAAAAGATTACATTTGCCCAATTTTAATAGCTGAATACAACGGCCAAATATGTTAAAATCATGCATGAATATGCATTATTATTGCCATATCTATATGGTGTGACATCAAGTGACAGGATTGACATTGACGTATGACGTAAAACCATAATGCACTGATCTATACATAGACAAGATATAGGTCAGTGCCAAAATGGCTCCATTTCAATTGACACTGATCGTTTAATCGATCAATTGTTTGATTTTATTATTATCTTTATTATGAAGACGTAAAAAGTAGATCATTATTAAGATATAACGAATATTACAAATAATAAATGATTGTAGTTTTTCAAAATGTAGCAAAAACACACTGGAACATGATGCATTTAATTTAATCTCCGCTTATCGATTTTCTCTAATCGATTATTTAATCTGTCATGTTATTAGGTGCGTTTTTGAAGACTGTTAAAAATTAAAAAATATAGTGCTATGTCGTTTATAAAGTATGTTTGATAATGTAAAATATATAATTATGCAATTAACTTAAGTTGGCCAAAGCCTATTCCGTTGTTATTTATAGAGGTTAATTAACAAAAATTTACAGTTTTTTTGGTATATAATTTATCCATGCACAATCAAGCCCAAAATGGATCGTCTCCTTTGTCTTTTTAATATTTAAAAAAAATATTTTAAATCTTAATCTCAATAGCACACCAACCAACCCCACGCGTAGATTTCAACTGTAACCCCGCGGTCACCCGACCCGTCACATAAATAGCAGACAAACATCAACTCAATCCGCACCTCGATAAATTCAATAATTAATATTAAACACGATCCAAGTTTGAGATCCAAGATACTCTTGATGAAGCTACGCCATTTGTTTGATTAATGAATAATTGCAATGATGTTAGTGAAATAAGAAGATGAACCGAGAGTGCTTCGTGAACTTGGAGATAAGAAAAAATAATAAAAGTGTAAAGTACCTACGAGGTGCAGTGAATGGGATTCGACGGTACAGTCAGATGTTAATTGCGAGATAAATTTAAAATGTGATGATCAATTAGGACACTTCATATTATTTTACAACTTGAAAGATTCGTAGTGGCAGGCTACTGCCGACTGAAAGACTTTCCACCGATGATAATTGACTTACAGAAATGCTACAAGTGTTATGACTATGACTTGTCAACATTTTCTATTTTTTGTCGACTTCTTGCAAAAAGTTGACTTTTCGCCACACCAGTGCTTTAATTAGGCTGACATCAGATTTATCTTGCGGTGTCGAAGAAACTTTTTTAAAATTCTTAGTTACAAAATTGTCGCAAAACTATTTCCAAAGAAAGCTTTACTTAATGATACTTATTATCATTATGTATTGAGTGAAAGCACAAACAAATACAAACTGTAAATCCTCATGTAAGAAACGCCCAGTTCTTATTCTGCAAATATTCATAAATAAACGAAAGCAAAGGTCGACTAGCTACGTTTTCTACACGATGTTATCTAATTTAAGCGCCGGTAACTAAAAACGCATCATGTTCACTAGTTCTCTGCCTAAGTAACAAAACAGCAGTAATTTCGCAAAGCAAAAAAGGAAGGCAAACAGTCATTTATAAAAGCAACACCGGTATGGTCAGTCTTAGAAACGGCGATGGGCTATCATGTTGGGTCATTTAATCAAATGCGTATCTATGATAGCGGTGCCCCCGGCCGGCGATCAGTGGGCCCAGTAATAGTTTTGCGCATTATAATTCAGCAGAGAGCGGTCTATTCAGCCACATACAGAACTAGTCCGGTCGTATTCTGGGATATTGCGGTATTTATTTTGTTATTAAAAATTAAAAATATTTTTTTATAGTTTATCGTAATTTTGTAAAATTCGTCATTAGCTGCAAGCTTTTTATTTTTAAGAACTGAGTACCTTGTGCAAAAAAAAAAAAAATAATAAAAATCAATCTCGCTTACTGACTGGAAATTGTCCATTACTCACATTATTGACAGCTGTGCTTAAAATATAGCTTTGCTGTTTAGTCTATATTTTTCTGCAAAATAATTATTTTAATAAAAATTATACAATTAAGTAACTTCTATTGAGATAATCCGCAAACTCCGTAATACTCCAGCGGAGTGTACTCCAATGCGTCTGTCGCGTGGTAACGCGCTATTAGCCGTGTCGGCCGCCTTGCTACTAGTCCGCGGGATCCTATAAATTACACGAATTATACACCGCGGCTACGCAGGCACGTGATATATTGTGGAATGGCAACCTTACCGAACAGGCCGTGTCAGCGAACGCGAAATTATACACCAACCGCGATGTTTGCGCCCAACCGCCCGCCCGCTAACACCCGCCGCAAACCCGTCGCTGTTTATTTGCGATTGTTATTTTGTAAATGATAGGCCTCCACTTGCCTAGAAAACATATTGCCGGGAACCCAACGTTACTCACCCAGAGAAAGCGTTAAGCCACGTTTGTTCCGATGACAATCAGAATCTGTCTGTGTCTCCGGACGTGGTATTATCATTTGTATTGCTTGTAACTCCGGCTAAAACTAAATACGACGATGTAAATATAGCCGACTGCAGATAATTTATTAACAAACGTATTAAATAACTGTTTACACGGCTAGCGTTGTCTTGCGTTAGCGTGAATTATTTCTTAAATAATAGTCGCCGCGACGTCGGCCAGAAGCCGATACGGTTATTAAAAATGACAATAAATTCGTCGAATGGCAGCATAATTACGAGGGAGCCCTATTGATAATGTCGTGCGAGTGCAAAAACCAAAAGCTTAAGACCAAAGTGGCAGCCGCCTCTCGTTCCATTAAGTCGAAGCCATTGTAATCCAATTAAAATATCAATCAAAATCAAAATTACACATTGTCTTGATTGAGATTTTGATGTGGTTCATGATAAGCAGGAAATATCGGCTACTATAAAAATAATGAGGGCATTCTTATGTGGACAATGAATTCCATTCTTGACATTACTAATAAAAAAATCATAAGATCATTACACAAATGAGCAGACGTAGTATAATGAATGGTCTTCAGAAACAAATATGCAAACATAAATATTAATAAGTATGAAATGTTTTGTAGTAGTTTGCGACAAAATAAAAAACAAAGTTAATATTCACATTCAGACACTCTTTTCATTACAATTATTATAATGTAGAAGCTACGGATCTCTTACGGTATACTTACTCCTACTCTCCATTAGAAATGTACAACTAGAATATTGGACCTGTAATATTCCCACGCTTATCAATCAAAATATATTATGTGCAGAGTAATTCCATCAACATATTATTTTACAAACGAACAAGCAGCAACAAATGTTGACATGGGAAAGAACCTAAAGAACTTAGAGTAATGTAAAAGCAAATTGTCATTTTTGAACGAAGTATCCAATTTAGCTAGACAAAGTAGGTATGAGCGATACTTATCTATTCAGTAGCTGTATATGTAATGCAAAAACTATAAAATACAATGGAATCGACATTTTAAAATCTACTCGTGAGTATTCGAAATCCGAGACGAAACACATCATCGATTTGTGCGCTCGTAAAATCAGACATCGATTGTATCGGTAACTAAAGAGGAGCGTAATCAAGCGTGAGATAATAAGCAATTCTGTGTCGAAGTTTATTATATTTTTAATTAATGGCTTCATACGTGAGATGTTAGGCGCGGAACATTAAGGCACCGTATCGCTAATTGGTTGTTTGCTACTGTTCGCCATATAAAACGTAATCACCTTCTGGGAAATGAAAGTTCTACGATCGATCTTTATAACTTCATCCAAGTTGCGCATCGGTCAATGACAGTGCATGGTAATACGCAGAGATTTATTACAAAACATTCCTGTGAGTACAACATTTTACACCAATTTATCTGGTGTCAATGGCCAGATATTTGCATGCAACTTTGTAATACTGTTTGGTGTAAACAATTACCTTCTGATTTTTCATTTGTTTCTCTATATTTATTTGAAAACCTGCATGTTAATGATAACGAACCAAAAATAGAAGCTAACTGTTAAACTAAACAGAGTTCTAAAACTAAACGTTAAAAAAATTTAGCTAATATTCCTCATCAGGATATGCGTAATAGTAAGGATACTAAAAGCCAAACTTACGAAAACACAAATCAAACAAAGTATCGATGTTAATATGTGTGATTCTACAAATAATACAAAAGAACAACGCCATCTATTTTCACCTCGTTAAAATATGAAAAAAATATCTATAAGGCCGTGCTTTTCTACCCCTCATTGCAACCCCAGCTTGCTTAGGTAGCTCCATCTGTGGTGTTTTTCGGAAAACTGCAAGGGTGTCACTATCGATTTAGTTCGACAAAATAAGGGTTGTCTAAAGATGGCACTAGGATCACTGTTTAAGAGATGATGATGGATTTATTTCAAAACTGTTGAATTAAAAAATAAACAATTTATAAAACTATTTAATGTTGTAATGAAGTTAAATTATGACATCACCATCAAAATATTAAGCATGCGAAAAGAAAGCGTGCCCAGTTAAAAAAAAACATTAAATTTACAGAAACCATCTATACTTATAATAAATCTGTAGAGAGGTCAATTCTGTACATGAAATATTATATTTTCAAAATAACTATCAGGGGGTGATTAGTGATCGATACTGATGCCAAAAATGCAATCAGCAAAAATTTTGTCTGTCTGTCTGTCTGTCTGTCTGTCTGTCTGTATGTTTCTTATAGAAACAAAAACTACTCGACCGATTTTGACGAAACGTGGTATAATTATTCTTTATACTCCTGGGCATACTATAGGATACTTTTCATCATGCTACAATCAATAGGAGCAGAGTAGTGCAGAAAAATGTTGGGAAAACGGGAGAAATTCCTCCATTTTTCAAGCTTCTGTCGCGTGTGCAGCCTTAATGGTTAAAGTTACATAGAAATCATGTAAGACGGAAATATTCTAAATAAAATTGCCTAAAAAATATTGCTTGACATATATCTATCTTTTACGGTTTACTCACAATAACCCGTGTAACTG
Source organism: Nomophila noctuella (assembly GCA_958496325.1). Lineage (NCBI taxonomy): Eukaryota > Metazoa > Arthropoda > Insecta > Lepidoptera > Crambidae > Nomophila > Nomophila noctuella. Next base: position 7,649,832 of record OY292486.1, on the reverse strand, counting down.
TTCCAGATAGGTTTCAACGCGCTAATCTCAGGGACTACTGGTAGGCTAGCCAAGATGCCACTTTGACGAATTCGCCATACGCTTTCGTCGCCACTTATAATATGTATTGCCACCCCGTACACGAACTGCATATTTATGTGAGCGAGATGGAGATATAAGTCGCTACGAAAGCGGATGGCGAATTCGTCAAAGTGGCTAGCCTATCAGGTTCGAATTGACAAAATCTTTTGAGTTGGATAGTCCACTTACCGTCAAGGAAGGCTTTAAGCTATCTATAGTAACACTGTGTGCGGAAACCGAAACCCACGCGGACGGAGTCGCTGGCGGCCGCTAGTAAGCAATATGTTAAAGTTAAGTCAATTATAATATACCCGTTTTACTAGATTCAATTGGTATTTGAAACCTCAGTGAGTTGTGTCTCTTTTTCCTGTTAACTAAAAGTCTAATAATATTATTTGACAAAATCTAGTCTTCGCACATGACATGATAATATTATCTACATAATATGTATAACAATGTTATGTCATCCATTTGAATCTCTGTTTTCAGGCTTAGCCGATGACCATTGAGGTTGATCAAAAAAGGAATGTCCATGAAATAAAACTAGGTAGGTACTTTTAAACGGATATAATGACGGTACAAATTTAAAACTACATATTCACAGGCTAACCCTATGTTTCAGCTACTTTTAAGCAGCCGTGACCACAGAATATCTTATGCGTAACTTGACAATTAAATGATAACAAATCTACCCTCAACTTAATATATAAACAACGTCATCTTCACTTTCATCATTCTTCACGTTCCTATCAACGCAGTATTATATCCGTTTAAAAGTAGGTACAAAGTTTGTTTCATTCGTAACAGTCGCGTAAGCCAAAGAAAACATTAAGCGATATTCCAATAAAATGTAATCACACTTGATTGTAACTGAAGTGGATTCATTCTTAAGATCGTGTCTTGGTATATTAAGCTTGGAATTCGATACTTGTTTAAAAATAAAATAAAACAATACGAATAAATGAATGACTAATGAAGAAACAAAATATACCATACGGAATAACACATAACAGAATACGATTATAACTATTTATAACAATTAAAAACGCCTCCGTTGTGACAAGTTCAGAAAAATCCAGAGAAACGTAGCTCGCGCCACGCACCTGCCACTAACCTGACATTTTGTAAAAAAATCTTGTTTATACACAAGAGGAAACGATTCTGAGGAGTTTTACTTATCCTTATAAATTAATGAGATGATCTGGCTAGGAAGGCAAGACGAGGTAGGCTTATTCTTTGTTGCGAAGTTGATAATCAACCGATTATCTTCGTTAGGAAAAGTTATCTTTTAATCTTAGACCTTATTATAATTACTAGAGCTTTGGCAGTTGGATACGAAATCTACCTAATGACAAGAAGAGACACTCGTTTATTCAATGCATTATCTTATACCTATACGTTCTTTTTTATTCGTGTTATGATAGTTTATTTTTATTTTCCTTTTTCAAGATAAAGCCACCGTTAAACATTGAACATAACACATTATCTCGAGAGTAGATAAATTAAAACATAGAAAGAAATCAGAGCGGTAATGTAACAAATATGAAATGCAAATTCAATACAAATCTCAATCTACGTTCCAAGTGCGAAATTGTCGCCAGATTTCAGAGCCCGCACCGCACACGCCGCCGCACCTGCCTAACCCGCCGCCGGCTTTTGTGGAAACGTGTGAATATATTTAAACGCCAATTCAACAAAAAATACCACTTTCCCTACTCCGATTACAGTGTGGACACGTTGTGTTAATATGCAAAAATGTCAATACCCTTCGTCTGTTGTGGGAAATCCGACAGGACAGCAAAATTTATACCCGCTAACCTGTCATTCCTATCTGCAATGAAAATTATACATACAGGGCACAAGATAATTTCAACAAATTATGCTTACACAAACACTGTATGTTGAACACATAATATTTAATGCGGACACCTTGTCCGCCGACATCATGCGATATAAGGCAAGTTTACTATCGTACGTAAACTTTGCAGTGAACAATGAACAATATTCACAAAAAGTTTATATGAAGCTTATTAAGGAAAACAAAAGCTCCGAGACATTAATAAAACAATATCGTCCGCGATACGTTTACAGCGCCTATTCTGCTTAACGACTTCTAAATAGACGATGCGAACAGATCCCGTCCTCCGAACAAGGTAATGGACGGGATAATTACGCGCAACGACGTGTAACAATAGCGGCGCGAGCTTACTGCTCTATGGCATAATAAGCGCCGGCGTATTTTGATCGGAGCGCAACAAGTAGCGAGCTGAGCGGCGGGGGACGAGCGGAGCCGAGCGGGCGGCGCGCGTCGCGGCGGCGCGCGGGCCCGGTGCGGCCGCGTGCGCGCGCGCTCGGCACGCGCCCCACCGCCGCGCCGCGCCCGCCGCCCGCCACCCGCCGGCCGCGCGCGCGCTACTTAGCGTCGGGGGTGCGCGCCACCTCCGCCAATCCACCGGCGACCTCCGCGCTGCACGCACTCGTGCTCTCTCGATACACACGAACACGACAAATCTCGCGATGCCGATGGCGACCATTCACGCTTACACGAATCTTGGTGTCGATCAGAAGCTGGCGCACCTCCAGGCTCCCGCGCAACGGAGGCTTGCGCCGGCGCCTGTTGATCCCGCTCGCTGCAAGAAGAGGACGTATCTTCATCAGCCGTATCCCACTCAGCCGGCTTCAGTGGCAAGGAGAAATGCCAGGGAAAGGAATAGAGTGAAACAAGTAAACAACGGTTTTGCTGCTCTTCGTCAACATATCCCGTCAGCTGTTTCGGCCGCTCTCGCTGGAGGTAGGGGCTCTTCTCGGAAATTGAGTAAAGTGGACACTTTGAGGCTAGCGGTGGAATATATCAAGAGCTTGAAGAGATTACTAGAAGAAAGTGAAGAGGGATGCTCAGAGACACAAATGACATTAGGCTTGAATACCAGTGGACCCCAAACACCACCTCTTTCAGAAGAATCACATTCACCTGCTCCTTCTCTAGTATCGGAAAGTTCTCCTGGACATAGTTCACACGATGCATATGACTCATACGAACCGATGAGTCCCGAAGACGAAGAACTCCTTGACGTAATATCTTGGTGGCAACAACAATGATCAAAGGTAAGCATAGTTAAACTTTATAATCTCTAAAACTTTATTATCTAAAACATTTTCAATGTCAGTTTGATGTGTAAAAAATTGAGATTACCAGCATGTTACAATTTATGAATGAAACCTCAAAGCGTGTGTTTACTTTTATTCAAAGCTTAGATAATTTTTATCAGAATGTTTACATTGTCGCGGTGCGGCGATGTCTGTTGATAAATAGCTCTAGATTTTAGTTCAGTTCCCTACACCATTTAATCATACACACTCAGATTTTAAAGCTAAGCAATATATTGCAAGAACTTTATTTTTTGAAATCAGGTTTAAACTTACCTGTTTGTCAATTTTTTTCATCTTATCCGTCACGGTTACATCCCCGCTGACTTCACAAGCTTTTATGTTGCACAACTTGAATGGAAACTCACGGCCTCCGATCCTGCAGGCAAAAAGCAAACACATAAATACTATTATGGTTGCGCATTGAACCATCGGATAGACTTTATCTGCTCATTGTTAAATTATACCATCACAATAGCGTGTCTCTAACAAAAGCGAATCTTAAAATATGTCACTTAAAAGGGTCTAGGTAATATTTTTTATATCAAAAACAGGTTTTGTTATTTTCCAGAGCTTAATAAAATAGGGACCCGCATTCCACCTTCTTATTTGCGTGAATAGGAGAACAGCAATTATTTTCTAACAATCTTGTGGTCTGCTCCGCATGTAGTGAGAAAATTGCACATAAAAGTGGTATATTCTAATAGAAAGGAAAGAGCTATTAAGATTCTTATTCCATAAGTGGAAGCCGGTTTTGTTTTCACATATGTCTTTAAAGATAACATCCGGTCAGTAAGAGCTTTCAACAGGACCATATGGGCTAATTTGATGAATTTGCAAAACCGGTAGCACCGTAACTAAAAAGTTAGATTAGAATTCATAAAAAAAAGATGGGATCTCAGCCCCCGAACTTGAGTAAATTTATTTTGCCGGAAGACGAAATCTCAAGAGGAAATAGAATGGCGGCAAGGCACACGTGTTACAATATTTGCTAAGCTTAAAGCAAACATATGGCGATACGGCTATTCATAGGTATATGGTGTATGGGAACCAATTTGCGTCATTCAGCAACTTCGAATTACATGTCCCTGTATTTATCCTGACAGCTCGAAGTATTTGTTAATAATTATGTTTTTCCTTCTTTCGCAGGAACCGTGCCTTACGGTGATCAAAGTGCGGCCATCGAGGCGCTTGTGAAAAAACAAGTATTCTTGGGAGGATCCTGACGGACGAGCGCGATGGACTCCGAGAGAACCTCTAATTAAGCGCAATCAGTATATTCCTAATGAGAGGGGATAATGGTGGACTATAACGACCTCATCGATGCATTCCGTCGACCGAACATCGAACGAAAAGCCTTCAACTGCATTTCATACATGAATGAAATAGCACAACCAAGACTGAAACAAACTTTAGTTCCACATAAGCATTTAGTAAAAATTTAAGTGATTCCATATAACGCTGTGCCTTAATTAGCCTTGCGTAAATACTTTAACTTCCAGTTAGGTATTATTTAGTATTAAATAGTTTATATTTGTTGACTAGTCACTAGGAATAAGAATATTTTAAAGGTTAAATTGAAAGAGACTGTTACCTTACATTTTGGTAAGATGATTGAAGAACTCGATGATTTTGTAAAATGTAATTTGAAAATCTTGAGACAAAGACTTTTAGTGTAAATAAATAATGTATAGCACCCTAAGAGAGATTCCTAATATTGTAAGAGTTTATTAAATAATGGTTAAAAGACATGATGAAACCAACTTCCAGTATCAACCAGATGGTTGTTCCTGTAAATAAATAATTATGAAAATTAACTCTATATTTTTCCTTAATTTGAAACCCCTTTGCGATTAAAAAAATATTTATGAAAATACACCTATAACGAATCATTAAGCAACATATTTAAATTATTAATTATGCATTAGTACGAGAGTGAAATTATTTTTCATATTGATTACTACTGACATTTAACAAATTATATAAATCTGCACTTAGGTACACGATATTTGATCAAAAAAACATATCGATTCCTAACGGCCAAAAAGGCCTAACCGCCACTTCACAAACTTTACAGGAGAGAGGATTAAAGACGAAAAATTATGAAAAAAAATCATAAGTCGTTGGGTTTTGCTTCCTAAGATTTCAAATTTTAGGAGTAAATATAAAAGATACTTCTCCTCAAAATGTATTTATTAAAGTATTACAAATCATTCATCTAAGGGTGTTTTTAGTCGCTTATGCTCAAATGGATTTATTTTTTTACAGCAAAAATGTCGTAAGTGCATTTACCAACAAAATTCATGTTAGCTTAAGCGACTTAATTGCATCTGTATTTTTATTAAAATTGCTTAACCGACATTAAGCCAACATAAGAAGTGATTGACGAAAAAGTCTTAGTGTTAGCGAAATACTAAATATACAGGGTGTCGCAGATGACCTGTACCAGCGAAAGTCTGCGACCAGGGACACCAATACCCATAGATTGAATCATTTATTTTGTGAAAAAAATGGGATAAGCGCCACAATGCATAGTAATATGTGATAGGGCAAATAATCCTAAGCGCCATATCTTATATTTGAAAATTGCAGCCCGAAAGTATTAAGCGACATTTTTGTTATTTATTGTTTTCAAGCAAAATGGTCTAAGTAACTTTTTCAAAATATTATATTTCCTAACCACCAGAATGAAAAAAAACACTAAATATTGGGCGCTTAGGACGTAAAATTAAGGCTTCGAGCCTTAATTTACCAACCGCATAAGCGACAAATATAACGCCCTAGAGAGACGAAACCTAGATAGAACGACGCAGAAAAAAAAGGCGATTCCAATGATGTATATAAGTCGATTTCGCAAAAAATGTCGCTTAGGCCATTTTGGCCGTTAGGCATCGATATTAACCATTTTCTGGTAAGAATAACAAACTCATTTCTTTTGTGAAATGTGAAAGAATTTATATGTACATACATAGATAGGCATCGACCCATTGGGGCCGAATACCGAATGGCAACCAGTCCATATTAATAAAATTATCAAAATCATGAAATAACAATATGAGGTTTGTTTCCATAAAATTATATGGTCCAATCGATAGACGAATGATAAAACAACAGTAATTAAACAAAGTTGATTCCAATTTCCCTCGATAACAGTGACATGCTCACTTGCTCAGAGTTTAATTTCTGTGTTTAAAAATATTGTCAGATGAAATATTTTAGCGAAGAAAACCCTGCATGAATATGAAAATTAAAAACGTTTGCAACTATTTTGGTCAATATTTACAGGCAAATTGTGCATAATGACAAATCTTTTGCTTTCCCGATAAACTTCACCTAATTAATGTTAACCGAAGTTTGTTTCAATAAACGTTGTGTGGGATACTTGGTTATTTTGATAATAAGTATTAGTTTTTTTACATTGCATACTTACAGTGCAATAACCAATTATCATAGATTACAAACTTTATTATGTTTCTAGACCACGAAACTATTAACCTTTATTATCCGCTATCAAATTATAAATAACAGGAGATTTTAATTTTCCAGCGAAGAATACCATTAAATGCAGAAAATTAAAAATAAATTTCAAATTTTAATCAAAGACAGGATGTTGCAAAATTAAAATAACAATAAGTCCCCATTCTTTGTATTTGTATTATTTATACACGTGCCCCAACTCAAGTTACATTTTGCAAGGAGCAAATTACAAAGCTCAAAAATAGGGGTCTAAGCACACTACATTGCATTTAATTTGACGAAGACAATATTGCAACAGGATCACGTCTTGATACCGCCCATCGACATCAAGTCGCAATTTTTGATAATAGAAGGGAAGCTCCGGACATAATGGGTGGATATTTCCGTTGGGGGCTCATTAATTGTTTGAACTTGTTGCTCTATAGAAACGGGATGAACTAGATGTCGCGGAAACGGGGCACACCTGTGGATTCGCAAATCGCTATGTCGCCCAGTTTTTTAATTCATTTTGTATTAATTGTTGGTTACTATGCGACGCTGCATCCGCTTGCAACCAAATTACGCGTCATTATGTTGTCCGTCTAATTGGGCAGGTTAGTTGACTATGCTGTGCAACGGTTTACATAGTCATCAGTTAGTTCTACTCATTTTGTTTGCAACTTTGTCGCTGTTTAAACTGTATAAAATGAGCAAAATATTTTTTCTCTTTATCTTTTTTCTTATATAGGCAATGTGCATTAACGAAACTAAGGGATTGCCGCCAAAAATTGGACCCCGTCGTAGTCACCGTCTTTCAAGTGACATACAGAATTACAAACGAGAGTCTCAACAAAGTCCAAAAAGTCCTTCCGGACCCGAAACTGAACCTTAACCCCTTGCACAAAAATAATTCCATCAACAAGTCCAATTCACCTGTAAACAAAACTACGTTTTCGTCATAAACAATCGGTTCTGCGCAAGTGGTCGAGGCAGCTGCTTGCCGCGCGCCGGTCGCGTGCCGTCGACGCACGAGCGGAGCCGAGCGCGCACGAGTGCTTGACCGCGCGCTGCCTATAAGGCGAGCGGGGAAATTTATATGAACTTTTTGGGGAAAATTTAGGTTTTAGTTATGTTTTTGTGTTTCTAGGGGGAAATTAATACGATTTTTTTGGGAAAAATTTAGGTTTTAGTTATGTTTTTGTGTTTCTAGCTGGAAATTTATACGAATTTCTGGGAAAAATTCGTGTTTTAGTTATGTTTATTTGTGTTTCTAGGGTTTTGTTGTATTCACCAATAAGGAAAAATAACCAGAATATGTTTAGATATAATAAAATGTACCTATGGTTTCGTTTTCGTTCATGTAATTTCAAGGATATAAGCCATATTTATAGTACTTCAGTCATAATTAGCTACCATGATAATTTTGTGAAGGTTTATAGGCATTCAAATTGTATTAGTAAGTTATAATTACAATAGATTTATGACAAAACTTGCAAGGTTTTCCGTAGAAGTAAACATTGTAGAGTAGAGGACATCATCATCATTATAACAGTAAATAAAAAATCGTAATAACGTTTACTTCTCAAACAAGTGATGTTCATCTTAAACGTTTTAATAAACTAATCGACTGCACTTGAGCCATACCATCTTCAAAAAACAAAACACAATCAGAAAAAATAAAAACAACGCACCAGCCGTCTTTCTCCTTTGTCAAAAGGCACTTATAAATGAAGCAATTTGGTGCAAGCAAACACACGCGGTAATCTGAAACACAAATTTCACGACCAGCCCTGAGGTCTGTCCTTGGCCGCCAGTGTACAGTTGCCGGCAACAGACGTGTGACCTAAATTGCTTGGCGGCGAGTGTAATGGTTCGAGCTATTTTTGAATATCGACTCGTTCAAGTGTCGCTAAACTCAAAAGGGCTGGTGAATTGCACTTGCCCTTGAAAACTTGAAAAACTTTACAGACGCGAACGAAGTTAGGAATATTCTTCGAGGAAATTATTTAACTAAATGAACATTAACATTATTTTTTAATAATAAATGAATAGTGTAGTCACCAACTTACAGCCCAATTATAAAATTCGTTGTGGTTTAAAATATGTATATAATATACGTTTATTTATATTTTAAGTCATATAACTTTCGTTGTATTCCGTACCAATATAAATGTTTTTGCCATCTATGAACCACGACTAAAATAAGTTTTCTTTTTTTACAGGTAAGAGTTATGTTGGCGATATATCAAGGTATGTAGTTAGTACATAGTTACATTATGCACGCATAATATTATAATAGGCGGATTGTATGTATTTATCAAAAGTTCTATGAGCTAATTATATATTTTTTTAGATTTAATTATATAGGTAGGTACTCAGGACAACTCATAATAATTAAGACTATTTTGAAATGAACAAGAACGATTATTTTCGAATTTACATACTTAAAAAACATGGTAGCATAAAAAATAACTTTTCTAGCATTTGTGAAAAAGCTTGACACATTTGCCGAAACATTAAAATTCATGTGCCGGGAGATAAAAGGGTTCGACAGGCCCTTTTTAACACGCATTCCTCGAAAGTTGACACGGAGGAGAAATACCAGCTTCGTTCGAACAAACTATCATGCCTGCGGATAAAATCCTATCCATTGACTATTTAATTAATCAGGCCTGCCCGCATAATAAATTGTCAGTCGGCAATAAAACTCATTAATGGCCTTTAATGAATTGGAACTCGGTAGCAGGTAGGGCAACGTCACTAAAGTATCCAGAATATTTCCGACAGATCCTCGTAAAAATAACAATTATGCTCCAAAGGACATTTCACTAGTGTCTCTGATCCGACGACCCCTAAACACCACATTTAATTACTTGACCCAAATGTTTAGATCTTTGGAATGTTACTTTTTTGACAAAAAACGGCACTAAGGCTTTTTTTCGCGGTCTTCCCGTATTCGACATATTTCGGGCTCCCTTAGGATAGAAATGATCTGTTTGTACTACCTCTATAAATAATGACATCGTTAAATGGTTGACCATTTGTGCGATGAATTTTATCATAAGTATGATGTTTGACTGTGATATGGTATGTATATATATTAATATAATATTATATTAAACATTCATTGTTTTGTTTTCACCAAGTTTACACTTGCTTTTACGCTTTTTATTTTAGACTTTCCTTATTTGTGTATATTCTACCTGACAAAAACTAAATGCTCAAACATTTGTCTGCCATTGTAGGTGAATGTTATAATTTCATACCAAATGGGCACTGGTAGCAAAAAAATTACGTGTTCGCACGCATACGATTTATAGTCAAAACTATGGAGTCGCTATTTTAACCTTTTTAAACGTGGATCTTTATATACGTTCTCAGCTAAATGATTAATACGGGTGATTAACAATAATTAATAACTTTTAGTCTAATTATCAATATCAAAACAAAAATAATTAAAATAAAACATAGCAAGAGCACTTGATATTTATTTAAATTAATTTAAAATTGAAAATAATCCGATTTCTTTAAATAAGCATCAGTTATTAATGGATTTTATTTTGTAAAGCTCACATGAGAACAACAGAAATTCTTGCGATTATTAGTATATATTTGAATATAAAGAAATAAACACTTCATAATCTCTGAGAATTTTGCATAATATAAATTAAGAAAAAAAATGTGAAAGAGAATAATTTAATTTGAAAAACACTTTTGTTATAAGTCTGCGACGTCCATTAGCCTACTCCACAGCATTTTTAATTTCTCAACGAATAAAGTGTAGTAATGGTCGTGCAAGAATCTCAAATTATTAACTGTACAGTTTAAAGAGGCATTACACTCCCATCTCCATCAGTTTCCCTGTGCTCGCGTGTTATCGGCATTGCTCAAAGGGATGTCGTGTCGTGCTATTCAAATAATTAGGCCCGATACCGCCACCGGCCCCGATCGAATTAAACCGCATAAAACCGTCCTCGGGAACCGCTACAAAAACCTCGCCATCAGTGATATATCGAGCCCTGTGGACACCACACAATCATTTATACATGTTCTCAATAAAGCCTTATGCAGCACTAAAATAATGCCTGACATCGAATATTTCCAATTTAAAATAATGCCCCGATGATATTTGGTAACGCCGATTATGTCGTAACTGCGCCGACTTTGGCCGCACTCAGACCGAAATGGAAACTTGATAATGTTCAAAGTGTAAAGTTCGACGACCTGTCCAGGTGCTCAGATCTGTCACTTATCATAATCGGAAGAAATTATTTATTGATGCCGTCTGCGCCGGTCAATATGTCAATATTGAACTGACCTCTCATAATGCGCTCTAGATTGCGTTTAGATTCAATAAACGCAATAATAACATTGTTACCATGATAAGTCCCTCTATCGGTATCTGTCAAAACTGGTCATGCTCAATATACTCGTAAGTTTATACCGACAACTTTCAAAGCATTTTTAAATATGAGTCATCTTATATCCACGCCGCAACGTTTAACCACATTCAGGCAATCACATTCAATCATTGAACTTTTTATTTAATGTAAAATCTGTTCAATTGTGACTGGAAGGGTAAAGTTTCTTTGATGTGTTATATTTTTTGAAAGGATTTTATTTTTAATATTTGAAAGACGATCCAGAAAGATAGTGAAGTGAAGTATTGTAAATACAGTTATTAAGGATAGCAGGATTTACTTTTTCTATTCGTTCATGATTTTTACTAAGGCTCTATTACTTTACTTCTGCTGGGTTAATATTTATATTACTTTGATTCACCCTCATAACTCTTTTCTAATCAGAACTTCACTACTCTTTTGAAAATCCACTGTTCATAACCAATGATCCAACATTCGTAACAGATTTTGTCACCGTTATTCTAGCGCTATAATATCCAAGCGAAAGTTGAATGCATAAAATTGTCAATGTTGTACCTTAGTAGGAAAACAGTGGCACACGTCATCAACTTGTTGGCTCTAATGAAGGCATATTCAAAAAACACCGCCGCCGGTGGTCTGACTGTCACCGGCGGCGCAACCGATCGCGTCATTATGCAACGCAACGCAACGCAACGAATCCGATCGCATCACGTACTGTCGAGATTGTAGGAAACATTTTTTATACGTAAAAGATCAGTTAGTAGACGAGTTCGCTGGTAGTACGGGTTATACGGTCCTGGGAAAAGGAGTTCTGTCAATTTCTTTCCCTATAATATAGTCGACTTTTTTTCCACCGCATTATTTTCAATAACCGATTCCTAACGAAGATCTCAACAGTCACTTAAGTTGCTTATAAATATGTACATCGCAGAACGAAGTATTAAGAAAACCAAAATCGATTTTTACTCAATTGTTACGTACATATTACGGCCAATTAGTTGTTATTTTACTTCAAACTGCGGCGTATATAATGTTAATCATAAGATTATAGTGAACATTCGTTCAATTCGATCGAATCACAACATCAATTTTCTCCTTAACCCGTCTTACCATCCACATAAAATGCTCAATCCGGAATTGACCCGTCATTACGTTTACTAATCGAGCGTAGTTTAATCATGCATTCTGCTCGGATACTTAAACATTAAAGTGTTGGGAGATATAGGCATTCATTACGAGTGCCGCTGCGCCGCCCAGAAGCCAGACTCCTCCATGAAATGGGCGATTATAAACTGAATCAGATACGAGGAAATCGTAGTACAAGCTTTTCCGCAATCACGCAATCATAATACGGAACATCAAAACTGGTCCTGCAGATACCAATACAAAGCCATACTTCCAGTTTTACTACCTTTCTTTAGCGAATAAACTTTTATCTTTTAATGTCTGCAACATTGTTCCCACTACCATACAAGGCTCTAGTAAACGACATCGGTCCACGCTTACACCAATAGGCTAGTTGCCACTATTTTTATTATTTGATAGAACGGTTCATTACGATTATATTACAACATAAAAAAAATATGAAAATTTTTGGAAGCACCTATCCAACTGTATTTTGAATTTTAAATTATAAATTTCACTATACTACCGTAAACGCCGTCCGCCATGATGGTCTGTGCCGTGGCGTCACTGTTCTTGTCAACAATACGCGTGACATAACCAAAAAGTGTTTATCGGAATTAAAACCATGTCTTCGTAGAGATTACACGATACATTTATGAATTACCACTATTGTATCGTGCGTGAATGTAAGAATACATCAATAAGAAGTTGTGGATTAAAGTACCCAGTGATGAGAATTTGCGAATCAGAATTTGAAGCAAAAAAATTTGCATTTGTTTTCAATAAATGTGAAGTGTATAATGTTTTAATAGTGAAATAAACAACAATCAACGCGTTTAAATAAAAGACCACGAATAACCTGTCGAAACTGTCGCTTGAATTTGTGTTGTTTACAATATTGGTGACGTAGAATCATGGCGGACGGTGTTTTCAATCAAGAGAAAAAAAAGTAAAAATGTATTGGGTTTAAGTTGAATTTTTGCAGCAATCCCATATTTATATTTGACGATGTTTACATATTTTGGACCCTTGTACGGAATATTATTCGAATTAAAAGTGATTTTATAAATGGTGATATGAGGCAACTAGCCTATTCTCGCCGAGTATTTCTTTGGAGATTATAAAATATATTGACTATGGGAAAATGCGACGACTGACGTGAACTATTTTTTATTGGGACTTAAGATTAGATAAATGAAAGTTCTTTATAAATATTAACAAAGAGACGTTCTCAACGCCGTAATCAAAGCTATTATAGTGATACATTGCTTTATAATCATAGAGCAATCGAATCACATTTATCAGACGCTAACGAGCCGATAAATTGATCACTGGAGATAAACCCATTCACAAACAAGCAACATTACAAAAATATCTGTCCAGAAGCAATTTGTTAATGGTTTATTCCTAAAAGGCAGCGCCTCATAGTTGCTCATTTCAATTTATAAATGTCAACTTGGATTTTAAATTTGATAAAGGGGTAGATTTAACGAAATGCTGAGATAGGGACGATGTACTAATTTCAAAATCTTTCCTTTTCCAACATAGATAGTCTTATCTTCATCGACGAGGTCACCATAAAACATTATAAAACGCATTCTTTGACTTTCCGGCACCACAAACTCAATCCTTGGGTTATTTTAAATAATTTCATGGTGTGTGGTTTCCTGGAAATCAAACGATATGATGAAAATTGCTAAATTTGGATATTGACTAGCCGACAAATGATGAATCAGGTCCATTTAGATGAATACCTGAATCTATTTCTCGGTTAAGCTATTATTTCTGTGTTTCACGCTGGCTTTGACCGCACCAATTTTCCATATCACTGCACAAACCAAAGGTATGGCACGAGACTTTGTTATTAGAATAGTTCATTGGCCTTTATAAGAGATGCAAATTATAAATTCAACAATCAAAGATCAAGTGTTGAAAATTCAAGCATTCAATGCATTTATCCCATCCCTGTATTGAAAAGCTCGTTTAAAAAAGCGCAAGTAATTATCTAATTGAAGCCTTATATCAATTAGGCGTGTAGCAACAAACGAGAACAAGCTAACGCGTAGTTCCGGCATCTGAGTACACCGTTCCATACTTTTGGTAATTGGATGAGAATTTACGATCTTCTCTCACGCGATATCCAGATCCTTGCAATCTCAAACGAGCTTGCAAGCGCCGTGTACGACGATAACATATCGGACGTCTTACTTTGTAGATTAAAGTATAATCACAAGATAATATCAGAAGTCTTCAAAGAACAAAACCGCAGGCTGTGTAGCGCTACGCTTTAAAATAACGCGTCAGTTTAAAATTTACTCTGAAATCGAATTTTTATGAGCTACCTAGTATATTTGAACCAGTTTGTGTAGTTGTAAAGTCTCTAATCTGCGGTCGGGTGTTTAATTGTACTTGACGTCCAGGGTTCAATGGCTTCCTGTAACAAATGAAATCGACTATTTAACACATTCGTAAGTGATTTAGTGAATGCTTACATATTTTAATGTTATTTTTCGAGAAACGACAGATTTACAAACTTAAGGCTCTTGTGGATAGTAGCTGCTTTCTCTTATAACCAAATTATCTACAGCCTACAAAAATAATTCGTCATCAACAAAAAGTCTAACATCTAAGCCGGTCTCAACAACTTCATTATCAAATGGAGTGTAGCCAATGGTAATGCTTATAATTGTCGTTAAGGCGAGTGTCAGCTAGAAGGTAAACCATAGAGAATCAGGTGTAGAGAGCAATCAGTACTGTTGGTTGTTAGTTGAATTTCCTTCAGTTCTTATGTCATTGCAGTAAGGTTGGATTTTGTAAATTTATTTTTGATAACTGTGGTAATGGGCGGTAGTTGCATGGCGAATGAAACAATCAGAGCCCGCGCCGTCACGGAACTAATTGAGAAGACCAACCCAGTTTATAGGTACTGTTACTGCCGATGCTACCGGAATTATTTTCTTCCATTTTGATGACTCTTCCTGGTAGTCTAACACAATACAAATTTTAAGAGTAAGTAAACAATGAAACATAGTTCAACATCAGATTGAATTAAACGTTCGACAATGACCCGTTCATTATCTGGAAAAAATCAAGTTTTTCATGAAAACATTTCTGAAATCCATCAATGTTAATAATGGATGATAATTATATTCCAGAATTTATTAAATACTTACATATATATTTGAAATGCAAAATAAAAACTTTACAGAGTTGAATAGTAACTATCCATTGCCCACAAAAGTAAAAAAATAGTAAAACAATTTTCAACAAAACGTAATTGTCTGTGGATTGAAGTGGTCGTATTCTGGTGGTCGGTAGCTGACTCCAAGATCGATCTAATGACGGTGACGAATTGAATAGCCGCCGCACCCGCTATTACTTTAATGGATTTATTGCTATAAGCAACAGAAAAACTTGAATTTACTATGTCTATTAACGGGCCAGATATTTTGATTGTGGACCCTGTTTTGAAGCGCACCGATAAACTGTTCTCACTACATGGAAGCATGAGATATGTCGCGGTGGGAAATAATTTGTTAAAATATGGGGGCTTATATTTGTTAAAAAGGAAAGTATATATAACTACTCATAATAATAGAATAATCTGGTGGAAAACGACAGAATGTATTAAATATGAGAAAATATGAAGAAACTAAATCTTTCAATTTAAATTTTAATAAAATAATGTTAGTCTAATACAAAAAAGGTCACGGTATCAACTTGATATCGTCGTAAAATATCACCGGCGTAAACTACCTGTGACAAAAACTATTATCGTTGAGAAACATTATTTTATTTGCAATAAATAGCGCAGTATATGGCTCACAGGATGTTGATGGAAGCGATGCGCCACATAAAATGTCTTTCACGCTCACAGCCGTATGAGTTTTAATTACGCCATTACTTTCAATCTACTTCACAGTCCCGGACAATATCTCATAAAGGCTGTCTCACAACAGTGACTTGAATGGTAGCGGTCACGCATGCGCCGCGATTAATTCAAACCAATCAGGGGCTTATTACACGCATTATGTACTTACAAACTAACGCTTGCAGTTGTCGTAATTCTTTTTTAATTGTGATAAGGTTCATTTTACCTTGTCTGTTTAAGTTTTTAAAGCTTCCATGATGCTTCGAGTTCAGGACCGGACTAGTCCATAGTGCATTTCACGCAGTGTCACTCAGACGTAGGTTTTAAGGTATAAGTTGTACTTAGACGGTAACGCGGTATCCTTATAGCAAAAATGTTATAAGTATTCCCTATTGGTTATTTGCAAAATAAATAATTTTTGTATAAAAAAAATATGAATTCCTTGGACAAACACACAAATTGCCTAGTACCAATCTAAGCTCGAAGCTTGTACTATGGAAGCTAGGAAACGGATAGACATACTTAAATACTTTTATAAACATCCATTACTTGAGTACAAATGCCGTTGTTCATCACACAAACAAACGGTTTGCAGCCAGGGTCTCTGACCACTAGACCAACGGGCCTGTCAACTCCATAACGGCATACTCCCAATATCATAGCCCTTAAAATCAGCTAAGGTTACCTTACTATGAGAATGACTCGTTCGAAGGTTTTTTAGTACAATAATATACAGAAAATTCTGTATGAATAACGTGCAAGCAGGTGTTTGTATTTTATTGAATGCAGACACTAGTATTAAACGTCAATCTCTTTATAGTAAGCATAGAGTTGATTGAATATTTTTATAACCAACATCACATTTTATTAATCCGTTTAAATGATTCATTACATTAATAGTAAAGCGCAACAGCTTATTGTATTTTAAGAACTATGTTTATCAGATCGTTTAACACCTTGGCAAGTTTTTAATAAGAAAGATAAACTATATCCATTTTAATTGGTCCATTAAAAAGACAGACTAGATCTAGAGTCGGCGAACTATAAGACGCCTTCATCCGTTTAGCAAAATATCACTTACATCCTTCGTTGCATTTCTTAATGTCGAGAACTCGGGAACTAAACGTATTAAAAGATGGAACGTAAATTATATTTATGTATAGAAATATTGCTCCGATTCGCTTTTGATTATGATTTTATTATTCGCCAGATTAATAGATTGAGGATACCTATATTTGATAAGAAAACTTAAAATTGTATATACTATGACAAGTATGTAGTATTTACCATAATTTAGAAAGCTAAAGTAAAGCTTATTGAAAATAATTTACCATAAAAACGAGACACTAAGGTACCTCACACCTTCTTTTGCTACAACTATCATTATTTTGATTCGGGAAAAAGGTGACATTTTCGGATAGACACCTCAAAATTGGACAATTACACTGCACCCCTGATTCACGAGACATCCAAACGCCTATAAATTACTTCCGATCACGACACCCTCATTTGAAGACCCCACACAAATTGCTTCTCAATAACTTCGTAGTTATGTGGCAAATTTTAAAATAACAATTAGACCTCCTGGTGAATATTTGTCAATTTGTCACATATCAACCCTTATGGAATTATTAGAACCAAGTGAGATGTCATCTTGTGTGGGCAACGGACCTCCTGTGTCTACCTTCCTGTGTCACGCTGAGATCCGGACATAAGTTTTGACACCATTAGAGATAACGTATAGATAAAAATAATCAGGGCTTGACCACAATGACGAACTTACGCGACAATTCTAAGAAGCTAATCCCGCTCATTGGATTCTCACCTTTATTCCTAAACTCAAAACGACGCCCGTAAATAGAACGCATTGGTCAAATTTAGATTTGCGACAAAAACAATTTATCTTCCAACACCCAAAACATCCTTTTGTACTATCTGATCTACTTACTTGTGTTTTTTGTTCCATATTGTTTCTTGTGGTGCTTGACTTTTTGTTTTAAATCCCGGTGGGGGATGGGAGTGCAAATAAATTTAGCGAGAAAAGCTCTCACTGGTTGCTTTATTTCTTATCTGTCCCGAGAGATTAGGGGTGTTAAATGTACTCTAAACACGCTTTCGACATTCGGAATAAAAAAAACGAATGAAACGGGACTCTATTAATCCTTGCTAATGCTGACTTTACATTAGGATTTGCTTCATTTTGTTCCTATCTTTTCAGCTAATTAATTTGGACCAACAAAAGCATGGGCAGAAACTAACCAATAATTTGGTTACATTCTATTGATAATTCGTTTTATTAATTAGGAAGTAATTTTTTTTAATTACTATTAAAACCCAGGCAATACAAACAGATGTTCGTGTACACAAAACTGGTGTGTAATTAAAATCAAATCGGCTTTTAATAATAAGACAAACTACAGCAAATCTTCGAAGACCCGCACAAGAAAAATAATAATACTCGCATTGTGTTCTTTCCTTTCGATTTCAACCGCGATTAAAATCGATATCATTAACGAAATCGAAACCTACGATGCGTTATGTGGCTGAATGTCCTGTTCATAATACGGGACAAAAGTGGTCCGGACCGCGCAATAAAGCAGTTGAAATAAAAGTAAAATCGTAAAGGAAGTGCATGTCGGGCGGAAATGCAAAGTCGCATTGTGCGAACCCTGCACGTGTTCCGGGATGTTTTGTGCACGCCCCTGCACTCGCGAAAGCCTGCCCCCACAGCCTATTTTCAGGCAAATGCCTTAGCAACCGTCGTGGTACTGTTACGTCACTTTTTGACGCGTTAATGTTTGAGTTTTTGATTCTGAAAGTATGCAAAGATAGACCGCTATCAGCCGTCTGTCTGTCCCTATGCATGCTTAGATCTTTAAAATCACGGCACGGATTTCGATGCAGTTTTTTTTTGAAAGATAGAGTGATTCTTAAGATAGTCTTATAATGTATAATATATGCATGGAATAGTAGAGAAACAAATGTGTCTGCACCCGGCGAGGCCGGGCGGGTCGCTAGTAGATAGATAAGGTTTTTATTCACATCACAAAGAAACACACACAAACACCGGCATAATAAACAAAATTGCTTATGAAAATACATTTTGATTTTGGTTTATAACTATTGTTACGAACGTGGGGATCGGGATTTGGATTAAAAACCGTTGACTTGATAGAAGAATTTATTCGACGATAAACAAGTCACAACACAATCACAAGTCACACCACAATCACTAGTCACAACACAATCACAAGTCACAACACAATCACCGTAGCCAAATCACACAGAAAATCGAAGTCCGTAGGTCGCCTAGGTCGTACACTCAATCGCACTAAACACTATGTTCACAGGGTTCTTCGTAGTCCGTAGGTATCGCTTAGGTCGCAGGTATAGTCACTCGTAATCACTTGTTCGCACTTATCACTCCGAAAGCTCAGATTGAACTCGACTGACTCCCTACTTGAGCCGTATTTATATTGCCGGCAACGCGATACTAGATAATTCGGCCGTCCCGAGAAAGTACTCGCGCGCGAACAATAGCCCTCTAGTTAACACGCGATGTATCTAGAAGCGTCGTGCGCTCCCGCGGCCCTTTTTTTCTACCTGCGACGCGCTCGCGCCGCGTCTGCGGTGACTCGATCGTTGACCTTATTGCGTTGTTATAAGGTTGTAAATGGCGCGCGCGGGGTTTGTACCGGCTTCGCGAATACTCTCGGCGCGGATCGCGTCTGTCCGTCACAATTATAGATGTAGATTAGTCTCGAACATTCGACTTTATGTCGCGATGTCTCGATGGTTCCGGCTCGTTCGTAACACTGCCCTCCTCTTAGATATGCTCGTCCCGAGTATCATCATTATTGTGAACCACCTTGTAGGGACCTCCCCACCTTGTCTTCCTCAAAGCCACTGGTATTTGTTCTCCATGGTGCACCGACGTCATAACGTTGAAGGTGTCCCAGCCTCCTGGTAGATCGACCTTTCACTGCAGCACAAGTAGAACAATTCCGGCACCAGTCTTGCACATCTGCTCGACAGTTCAGCCAGAAGAACCTTTCTCGTAGCCTTGTCAAGGTCTTCTTGACACCCAGGTGACCTCTTACGCCATCATGTACCTCGCGGAGAACGTCCTTGATCCTTTTTCTTGGGACCACCAGCTGCAGCTGGAACTCTCTACCATTAGGTTGTTCCCACTTCCGGTAAAGTATTCCGTTCTGCAGGGTTAAGCTGTCCCATTGTGCCCAGTATGCTTTAGTGGTAGCACTCGTAGGCGCAACTTCAGACCATCGTGGCTTTATGCTACTCCGTTTCTTCCAAGCGACGATAAGTCGTATGGCGTCGTCATCCTCCTGGGCCTCTTTTATTGACTCATCTTCCCAGGTTCCCGGAGGGCTTGTCCTCATTAGTCGGACAACTTCTTCTCTTGTCTCCTGCTTTACGCACCGTTTCCATTCCTCTGGGCGTCGTCTCCATGAGAGAGCGTCAGCATTCCTGTTGTACCCCTGGGAAACAATCGTTGTAGGGGCTTTTTCAGCTTCAGACAGCACCAGCCCTTTAGCCCTGGCTGTTTCTCTCTCGTTTCCCTGACTCCTTTTAGAAGCTGTAGCCTCCAGCTTCTTTGACATTTCCTTAAGTCGGAGAAGGTGTTCATCTATCTTGCTCACAATTAAATCAGCAAGTTTAGATGTTTGCGGCTCCTTATTGGGACAGCTCAACTGCAAATGTCCCCTTTCTCCACATCTGTAACACATGGTACCAATTCTCTTCTTCTTCGGCGGATACGACGTCTTCACCTGTTGCACTTCCTTAAATACTTCTCGCGCCCTGTGAGCAGGTCCAATATCACGCTGCGCAGCTTCAACCTCAAGGGCATGAGCTAGGGCTTCCTTTAGAGAAGCATGGTGGCCCAACCCTACAGCAGCCCTTACTTCCACGTCCCTTATTCCATCAATGAATGATTGAAGCATAATGGAGTCCACCATTTTCTTCCCAGCAGATGGGTATGCCTTGCGAACCATCTTTTCAATCTCTAAGGCCCACTGCTGCAGACCTTCTCCTGAGCGTTGACACCTTTCCCGTAATTGTGCACGAAAGACATGCTCCAGATGCTGTTCTCCATAGCGTACTTCGAGTGCCTCCATCAAATCTTTAAATGTGCTCCCCGTTGATGGTAGCGCCTCCAGAACTGAAAGAGCCTCTCCACGAAGAGCAACAGTAAGAGCAGCCAGGCTCTGTTCATCTGACCACCTGTTTGCACTGGCAACGGTTTCAAATTGCCGACGATAGGCGGCCCAAGATGTAGTGCCGTCGTAAGATGGGACTTTTACTCGGGGTGTCTGGCTGATAAAATCACTCGTTACGGCGGGTCCTGCAGTTTCCAATCGAAAAACTTTCTTTTGTAGCTCAGCGACCTGTACCCTTAAGCTGTCCAAGTTGGCCTCTACATTAGTGACCCTCTCTTCTAGTTGGTCCATGTTTTTACGCAGGTCTTGCACCATATTACGCACTGAATCTACGCCCAGGAGAACATTCTGTTCTGTTTGCTGGAGCTTATCGCCTACCATCTGCATCATCTCCTTTTTCTGTTCCTGGAGTATATTTTGATGTTCTTCACGCATTGTGTCCTGTTTTCTTTGCATTTCCTTTTGTTCCTGGAGCACATGATTTATTATTTCCATCTCTTTTTGGCGATCTTCCTGCATCAACTGCATCTCTTTTTGTTGTTCTTCACGCGTCTTCTTCTGTTCTTGAAGTATCATTTGCAATAATTTACTTAATTCCGAACCAGATTGCTCTTGAGATAGCAGTGAGGCCTTATGGGCAGCGTCACTTGAACCGGCCTGCGTGGTTGACCTGGCCTGATCGATGCTCGTGGCTTGGTCGGTAGAGACGATCGGCATCTCTCGATGGTCACTGGAAGTTTCCTGACGAGCACTTGCCGTGGCCTCCGCAGCCTGTTGTGCTCTCGTTCTGACGCCGGCAGTATCTTCCCTCGGAGTCACTGGCATTTCCAAATCCCACTTCTGACACCAAATGTTACGAACGTGGGGATCGGGATTTGGATTAAAAACCGTTGACTTGATAGAAGAATTTATTCGACGATAAACAAGTCACAACACAATCACAAGTCACACCACAATCACTAGTCACAACACAATCACAAGTCACAACACAATCACCGTAGCCAAATCACACAGAAAATCGAAGTCCGTAGGTCGCCTAGGTCGTACACTCAATCGCACTAAACACTATGTTCACAGGGTTCTTCGTAGTCCGTAGGTATCGCTTAGGTCGCAGGTATAGTCACTCGTAATCACTTGTTCGCACTTATCACTCCGAAAGCTCAGATTGAACTCGACTGACTCCCTACTTGAGCCGTATTTATATTGCCGGCAACGCGATACTAGATAATTCGGCCGTCCCGAGAAAGTACTCGCGCGCGAACAATAGCCCTCTTGATAACACGCGATGTATCTAGAAGCGTCGTGCGCTCCCGCGGCCCTTTTTTTCTACCTGCGACGCGCTCGCGCCGCGTCTGCGGTGACTCGATCGTTGACCTTATTGCGTTGTTATAAGGTTGTAAATGGCGCGCGCGGGGTTTGTACCGGCTTCGCGAATACTCTCGGCGCGGATCGCGTCTGTCCGTCACAATTATAGATGTAGATTAGTCTCGAACATTCGACTTTATGTCGCGATGTCTCGATGGTTCCGGCTCGTTCGTAACACTATTAAACTAAATGTTGCCCCATCGACGCAAAAAGGCAAGAAACTCAGTGTTTATTTTTCTATGTAAAAGAGCAATATTTTGAAAGTCAAAGCAGTATATAATCAAAATTGGTAGGTACCCCTGAAGAAAACGAATGACCGTTCATAAATATTATGTTGTAATATCTACTCATAGTTACAAACCAAACCAGTACCAAGACACATAATTCTGTCTCCTTTTTTCGATAGCTACGTGATGACTAAAAATTTATTTACCGGCCTTTCTTATGACTCAGGTTAATAGAGCTTAGGCCGAATTAATGACTTTGTGGTCAACTCTGATATTTACTCGTATCTACAATAATTTAATAAGGGACGTCTGACATAAAATTACCTTTAACGACGTTTGCAACATAATTTTTTTTAGATAATTAAAAGCATCATTAAAATTAATGTTAATTACTTCAGTATTCCAGTGTTAAAGTACGAATTATATAACTGAAGGTTAAAGGTCTTCATTATTAGGATTAAGACAACGGCACTGATGACTAGCACAAACACAGAGCTTTTGTATAAATTATTACGATCTGGAGTTATATGTATTTCGAATATATATTTCTAACAATTTCTTACCTGAGAATTTCTATAAGACTGACCATCGTCTTGGCAAAATCCACCACAAAGCACCACAGAATAATAGGAAGTCTACCCACAAGACGATATATCACGATGCATCTTCTATTACATTTTTTCATACATCTTACGGAACTTTTTTCTGCACGCAGATCCTCAATAAACGAAATAAAATACGGAATATCTTGCAAAAAATCTGTCGGCCGCGCAGCAGGGTATGTTTGTGGCTTTGTCGAGCCCACAACTTGACAAAAGGCAAATAAGAGAACAGTGCGCTGTCTCCCTGAAAAAATACCCTCTAAATACAGTCCTATTGATGTTTAAAAGCCGTAGAGAAACGCATTTTGTTCGCAGGTCGAATGCGGTGGCGAAATTAGTATCGTATTATATCGCGGAGTGCAATCCCGCCGAATGTGACCGTTGGAATCAATAAAATGTTCCATGCCTTACAGGATGTTTTATTACATACATAGTTTTCAAACTAAGCTGTCCAATATTACCAATATTCTAGTAATATCATAATAGCGTAATTTAATACTCCGAATTTGATAAGTAGTATTTAAAAAAAATAGAACATAGCAAAATCAAGTTTCTCTTTGATCCATTTATGACAAAGTTTTTAACTGTTTTGATATTAAACTTCAAAGTAACTGTCAATAGTTTAAAATCTGGAAATTAGTTATGGTTATTAGTTAAGATTTTGAAATAAGACAACATTTACCCGTGTTATTTTTATTTTCAGATTTTTTATAATATTTTTTTCTATTTATCATTCTCATGTCTTCTTTTCTCATTACGTTTTGCTTATTTAGGTAATAAAAAATATTTTCGTGAATTAACAAGGACCTCAAGTCTAACATCCTGTGTAGTCGGCACTGGGCAGTTCTGTCTTCACGTTTGTCAGATGTCGATAATTTTATTTATGCGATTTCAAACACAATGCCGAGTGACCACAACGTCGGCAAATCAAAGTAGCTCGGATCCGTCGTCTTACCTTCACTTATTTGCGTTCCCATCCCAAATCTTTCCAGGCTCTGTTTACACTGTACGCAAACATTGCTAGATTAGGTAAGTACGGAAAACATTGTAACATGCTTCATGTTTACTCCAAGATTCCTCTATGGCGGTAGTCTTTTGTTTTTCAATGTTTTTTCCGTGATTTTTTTTTCGTCCAACGGCCCGTGGCTGCCTGTAATTCGACCTGATCGTATCTTGGCACTTTTTGTCCTTGTGGTCAGATACAGCTGTCGTTTAAGCGCCATATTTTGTTTATTGTTCATAGTCTAGCACCGTAATGTGACAATATGGCAGATACTGCGAATAAGTCTTCGATCTTTTGTTTTTTGTTAATGACCTTCTTAGTAATATTTTATGTTCGAGCTCCTCTCAATTTAGTGATTTTTTTATGAATACTGTTTGGTAAGCACATCCTTACAGTTAAATGAACAAACGAGAATCGGTAAACGAGTGATTCAAGCAATTAATCATTCATAACAAATGAACCAAAAGATTGTCTAATAAGTTTGTTTAACTAACAAGGAAAAAAAGCAAAATTGATTATCAATTAATATCTAGCTGGGCAGTGAGCATTTCTGCAAAACGATATAAAATAATGACTCATGAATAAAATCTTAATCAGCGGCCACGGCTAAAGGGATAGAAAAACAAATATGTCGATTAAAAACAAACAGGATAGGTCAGAAAAAGAGGCGTGGTGATTAATTTTGTGGGCAGAGCCGCAACCTTGACACGAGAACGAATTTGGCGGAGCATATTGTCAAAATTGACGCGATACCCTCGCATTTATTAGGGTGACCAGGAAATAAGACTATATACTTTAAAATGTTTCTTTCAAGTTATCGAAATGTGGCTGAAGCGGAGAGCAGTGGTATGGGCCTGAATCCTAGCTAATGAAATGAAAACCGATGAAAAACTGGGAAGATACTTTATAATTATCGAAACACAATGTGACAATCGGCTGACAAAGGAAAAAGTGAAAATCAATACAAAAATGTCAAAGACGTATAAAAACATAAATAATTATAAAAAGGTTTTGCTCGGCAACAGTGGCCTAAAGATTTCTTACATGTTACCGCCAATATCCATGTTTTTCAATAAACGCAAGGTT
Organism: Nomophila noctuella; assembly: GCA_958496325.1. Lineage (NCBI taxonomy): Eukaryota > Metazoa > Arthropoda > Insecta > Lepidoptera > Crambidae > Nomophila > Nomophila noctuella. Next base: position 7,624,328 of record OY292486.1, on the reverse strand, counting down.
TTCAACGCATGTTCGTATTAATTAAAATTACTATTAATTGTAACAAAAGTGACATGTCAAATTATGAGGATATATTAACTTTATTTTATCTACAAGACTTTAGAGATCGAAAATTATGCTCTGATAACGTAAAATAATTTAAAAATTAACGTAAGTTGTAATTTAAAATTCTTATACAAGAAGATAAAAATTGTCAAATGAAATTAAAGCAGACTTGCATTTTAATTTATTATAGTTCGCACAGGCTTTGTCCTTGAATGTTATTAATGTAATTATAAATACTGACATAACCTTATACATTATTTTTAGCTTTGCAGAGGGTAAATAACTCCGTTGTCTCCCGTCCAAGACTTGCCAAAACGACAGTCACCCTAAACTGCTATTTAACGGTTTAGAATCGCGTTATTAATATTTATTGCAACTTTTATGCGTCCAATTTTTTTTCCTATTTGTTTAACAGCAAGGGGGTACAGGTGCCGCCTTTGATATGCCGCGGCGGGCTTAAAACCGAATCAAAACCTATAACGTTAAAAAATATGACCCAAGTTCAACGCACCGCGAAATCCACACAAAATTTATGGCGTTGCAGCCATAAAAATTGGTTTGAAAACTTAATTTCGTCTAAAATTTAGTTTTAAGCTCCGGATCTGCCATAAAATAGATTATACTCCCTTTTAAAGCCGTTTGAGGCATTTAAATGAAGCTCATAAAACGTAATGTAAGTGGACCACGATGCTTTTTTGCATTTAATTTTTTCTCGATACGTACAAATATTTATTACATGGAATAAATAAATAATTTAATTCAACACTTTTATAAACTTTGTCATATTTTATTTCCAGTATTTTATGGTTAGTGTTCCTCTGATGTTTCTTATCACGATAGTGAGTGTGTCCACATAACACATAAATGAAAAAAATGTATTTATAATATGTGGAACTATATAAGGAAGTTATATTTGATAGATAACTGTACAACTAAATTTTTCATGTCACAAAAATCCTTAATGGAACTATAAAATGAGTAGCTTTCCTTAAGGTATGCGTGGCTTCTCTGACGAACCAGCATATTAGCTTTAAACATAAGGTTAGGAAAGCGTGGTTCTCCCATGATAAAAATAAAGTAATGGTATAATTCTACACGTAAACGTTGATTTTCTATGATATTATGAATGCTAATAACAATTTTGCCTTTTACAAATATTATGGGACAATGTTTGCCTATCCTGGGAATCGTACCTTGATCTCGAACCACGAACAGGTACTTTAACCACCACTTCAACGTGGCGTTCGGTCATTATACTAATTGAATTAATTCCCTCTTACTCCTATTCGAAGCGGTAAACTTCATTGTGTTGCCCTATTATTATATCGATAAGCAATAAATTATAAATTTATTTTTACAAATGTGACAGTGTGACTATGCACACAATAACCGATTAAATTTTCTGACCATAAAAATCCGATGTTCAATATAAACTATATTTTTACAATAGTCTTAATGGTTCCTATTCATTGGAGTACTAAAAATATATTTTATTTCGTTCATTGCATTCTTTTTGTCTTCATTTCATTTAATATATTTTTTAGTTTTTTTTCATTTAATATTTTTTTTAATTGTAAGCAACCCCGCAACTGAACTTTTAGGGCATTCAAGCCTATTTTCAAATTTTCTAACCGTCTTTACTGTATTACAAAACAAAAACATTTTAAATTATGACTTAAATATAAAATTAAGTGTTCAAATATTTGTTTCCTACAAAACGAAACAATATAATTTTAAAAATTAAATAAAAAATTTATAGTAACTAGCATTACACTATTAAATACATTTATCGATAACAAAGTTACATCTCTAATTGATTCACAAAGAACGTAGTTAGTTCTGAATCGCGGTCCTCACCCTCTCGATTTTATGATGCCAATCAAACCATTAGGCCTATTAAAGGTCATTATGTCTATTATTGTACAAGATACCCGAAGGACCATGTCATGAATAGTAATGTAGGGCAGAGCGGCCAAGGAGCATTTAAACGAAAGTTGCATAACCGGTCCAAATATCTGGATGTTTTAGCTTTTCATTAATTTGACAAAGAGTTTTTTTTCTCCATATTACATGGCTGAGTTTTTATTATATAACATTAACATTTTGATAAACATTTTGAAAGTTACAACAACAAAAAATATATCTCAGTTATGCTTTTTTTATATTCACTTTTCAATAATTTGTATTTATTTGTTTTTACCTTAATTACTTTACTTTGGCAAATGATTAAAGATTACTTAACGAAAATATCTAAACGAATTAATTATTGATTGATGAAACTTTTGTTTTATAAATAAATGATGTACCCATAGGTACACTATTTAATTAAAAAACATTTAGTCAAATCTTCCACAATCTATCTCAGTTGGTTAGAATTTCAATCTTCCAATCCTGCCCTTCTATGATACTGAACCTTCCCATATTCAAATTCTATGCTTATACAGTTAGGTATTCTGCTAAAAGGAACAGTGTGATAAGCACACTGTTCCTTTTAGCAGAACGTTTTATAAATTAACAATAAATATTCATAATAATTTAAGTGCTGTTACAATAAAAAAATTTAAATTGCACCTACTCGAATATTGGACTTATCGTTTTACGCGGGAAGTTGTTTCAGGTTAAAAGGGAATTAAATACGTTTATTGCGTGTGCCGTAAATAATACCGTAGATTCGTGATAAATAATTTATGTATTATTAGCAGAATTGTTATTAAAATGCAGAACAATTACACTAATGTGAAATTGAAAATGCAATTGGAACTTTCCCGACCTTTTAATAGTCCTTTTAACAAAACAATAAATACTTTATGAGAAAATATCTTCAAAGTCATACCATTAAATTAAAAAGCCAATTCAAATTCAAATTCAAATTCAAAATTTTCTTTATTAAAATAGGCTTCATAGAAGCACTTATGAATCGTCAAAAAAAAAATACAAAATAATGACTCTACCACCGATTCGGAAAGCAGTTACTGCCGAGAAGAATCGGCAAGAAACTCGACAGTTGCTCTTTTCAAATGCAATTTTTCATTTACAATGTTCATATAAGTATGTCAAAAACAATAGTAAATCTAATATAATATAATAAATATGACAACAACATGTGTAGAGAGGCAAGAAATTGTCAGACCCACAAATTCTTGTCGACATCATTTAAGAAATCTTGTATCCTATAATATCCTTTTCTCATTAAGCAATTCTTTACTTTAAGTTTAAATAGATGCAAAGGTAATTCAACAAGATTTTGTGGTACTTTGTTAAACATTTTTATGCTTAAGTCTACGAAAGTCTTTCCAGTTTTTTGAAGTCTGATTGTTGGATAGGCAAGTCTGTGCTTATTTCTTGTGTTAAATAATATTATAGTCGTTTATAGTCGTTCGTCGTAAAAATAATAATATAGTCGTTCGTCGAAGTAGTTGGCGCATATATGTAAGTACTTACTGATGTATCAATTGATATTTGATTAATGTAGGTTAATATAAATTAGCCCGTAAAAAGTATTTATGGCGTGCAGTGCAACTGACGCTTCAAGTGTACACATCTGCGCTCAGAGATTATCTTTTTGTTAATTCATAAGGCTTCATAGGCCGGCAAGCGTGGCATGTTACCACGTCCCCGCTAATCTATATCAAAACAGTTTTTTTACAAACCTTTATAATTATAGCGAGCACTGTGTAAATTGGACGCGGACCTCGAAGCTAGTTTAAAGACATTTTCAATTTTAAAAGCTTAAACGATATACGCAAGCATCAACATTTTAATGAATGTAGTCAGCTTGATAACACGTGCGGCGCAAGCGCATAACGGCTCACCGCATGTCCAAGATTTCATTTCGTGATAATCAACAGGGGCGAGAATCGCCGACCGCCATTATAACTACAGCTACTTAATTGGAACCTCGTCATTGATTTGTTAATGGTATCATAATTTTTACTCATATCGGATATGAATTCGCAAACAATCTGATATAAGACATGAATAGCATTTGTATTCAAATCATACGAATGTCCATTCAGATTGCTCGATACCATATCGATTCAATTATTTGTGCAGCACAAACGTATGGAAAGGTGTAGAAACAATTAAAAAAGTACAATAAAGCGGTTGAAAATTAAACACTGTGTCTCAAGTCTCGAGTTAAATGATGCGATGCAATATTTTATACCGTAAAAGGTTTTACCCTAATTAAGACGTTGGTGTGTTCGGATAAAAAGTGATTCCCGTCTTAAACTACAACCAAAATATACGACGTTCGAAGTAACACAAAGCGGCCGAACTAATAGTTGAGTCCACAATTTATTTGGTCCGAAACCTATTGAAACACCGATGAACCTGGCATTATGGATGTTGATTGGCCGAATGGAAGCGGCCGAACACGAAAGCTCGGCCACAATTCAAAGGGATTTGCATTTAGTTTGTAAATGAAGCGTTATTGGACACTAATGAGGTGTTAGGGAATTAATCCGTGAGATCTTCACAAAGATAATGAAGATTCTAACGATAAAGCCGTGATAAGCACAGCATGGCCGCTATTCCTGTGACATTAACAAGTGACTTCCTATTAGAAAACCTGACTATAAAAAGACTAAAGCCAATGTGAACTATGATTTCATTACCGTTTTCTTTAACGAGACTTTAAATTAAATTTTCTGAGTTTTTATTTTGAGGAACACTTTTTATTTGTCTCTAAATTTTATAATTAACGTAAAAGTCAAAAACTGCATTTTCGTATTTATTTCAGAATCAATTATTTCCTACCTTTTAATCTATTCGAAACCACCAGTAGACTAGTTAACTACCTATAAATCCACTGCAGCATCAACCATGTCAATTGTGGTCATAATTGCGCCATTATAACCTGTGAAAGCTATAAATCTAACGATACCGTCGTCGGCGGCTGTGATACAAAAATCAATCGTAATAATGGTCCCGATCATCGCTAACAAGCAGCAAGAAACCATTAGGGCAATCACACACAAGAGTAAAGAAGTAGTCAGGCATGGGTCGGAATATCATCTCTCTGATCAATATGGCCATCTCCTCTAATGGATCGACGATGACTTTCTATAAATTAATAACAACAAGCTTACACAGCCGCCGATGATTGGGCAAGGTTAATGAGGAAGCCACATCTTCATATTTTCTGACCAATATGTTTTTATTAGGCCACATTTTGATTTCTTGTTTTAGTTTTTTTATGCCTCTCTTAATTCTTGTAAAGTAACAGGCTCGAATGCAGTCTTTTTCAAATACTATATGACCTTTTATGATATTATTAAAAGGGGTAACCTGCTGTAATTTCGCGATATTGTTACAACCTCCACCTTGCTACTGAGTAACCGTTGACTGTAAATCATGGTTATAAGATTTCGTTATGGCAATTTATACAGTTTAAGACGGTATTTTTTGTAAGGGCCGATGCCATAAATATTTTACAACGGAATGATGGTTTTACTGCTGTTATGGCAGTGCTACTTCCTTGGTCCGAAGGCGGTTTCAAAGGAACCGGAAAGAATTTGTTACACAACAAGGGCGCTTTTGTTATAAATTGTGTAAACTGCAATACTGTAGCAAATTTTACTTGTACTTAAATCCTGCTGTTAATTTTTAATTGGCGGTTTTTATTTTACATAGAAATGTATTGAGTTATAATTCGGGACCTTATTTTTAATTGAAGGTAATTTTCAAAATTAAAGACATTACAATAAAGTTGTGCATAATTTAAGTTCTTATACTATGTACACCGGTATCGAAACGGTCCTTGCCGTTCGTCTCTCATTCCTAGAAACACTCAAATTAAAGTCAACATTAAAAACCGTTTTCACAAAGCACAGGTACAGTCAGCTGTAAATGAACAACTGATATTGGCTCGCTGAGTGTCCCCAGTGCATTATCAAAGGCTTGCGCCGCAACGCGCGTGTTCAAAGCCTCCACACATCTGGTAGCTCTTTGTGATGTTTATTTATAATGTTCTAACACAATGACTGACACACTCGACGTGCAAATTGTTATCTAGTGGCCTTAACGCCTGTTGACAAAAGCTCACGCCTCAAAATTTCCGTGTAATTCTTCCTTTTATCTTTTCTTGCCATTGTGGTGTCGAGTTGGCCATTTATTCTCCATTATTGTTTCTTCGCCAGGGGGAGTAGGTGCAGAGGCGTTATATTTGCTTTGATAATACTTTGATTCAGTTTTGGGTAAGACATAGTCATTTTCAATATTGGACTTTATTGAAAAAACTTAAGGTTGAAATTGTTGTATGTAGTGTTCTTGGTAGATATATCTTCGCTTCCATCGTCAAGAATGTAAATTGTGAATGAATAGGTTTTGTCGCGTGACAAGTGGAGCACTTATTACAATGAAATGAACACAAAAAGGTAATTTTTTGCTCATACAAAAATCATCCATTACATTTCTTTTTTCTCCGCCACAGTCAAACCGCTCCACGTGCTTATGCTGATGTCGTGTAAAGAATCCGTTACGGAATAAAAAATTTGGCTCATTCGAAATGTGACAATTATCTCATGTTTGGCTCAAAACAATTACTTTACCATAATTGGAGCAATATGTCTCGCAGTTAAAACCTGGTTGTGAGGAAAATAAAATTTTAGTAATTACAAACGAATTCGAATTACATTCTCGTTTCCGTCTGTTATTAGGTAGGATTTGAGAAGTACTTTTTCGAAAACAATTACTGCGAAGTGTAATGGAAACTGTAAAATTTATTTTAACTGTTCTCGAATGAATTTGTCTGTTAAATGTATTGTTCAATTCTTCGCTCCTGTATATTGGTAAAATAATAACATAAATAAATATTTAATAACCAGGGTTCACTTAACTTAATATTCATAAAGGTAGATAATCTTCTATCATTTAAAGGGTTTCTTTCAATTTCTTTAATACACCCAAAAAGTATAGAAATGGTCAAAGATATAATAATAAAATTAGTCGAGACATTCAAAGACATAATATCTACACCAACGAAAAAAGTCTTACAGAAGTATTATTTATTAATGTTATGAATCCTGCAGAGAGACAAAGCATTGTAGAGTCTCTTGACTTCAAAAACAATTGGGCAAAAAATATATATTAATATAGCTTTGCCTTCTGATAGGGCACTTTTTTCATGGCAATTGTTTCGCAAGAATCACTCACTGCCCGCTCTAGAAATAACAATGTGGATTTCTCCTTATTTTATGTAACATAAAAAGTCTAGAATTCCATTCGGAGACCTATAACACCTCCGAGAGAACTCTTTCTTCATTTTCGAAACCAAGCTCGTGATGAATGGCCGATCTGAGTTTTATAATTTCAAATGAGTGTCACAATTGTAGGGTTTAAATTACAAATGTTGGACGCACGCGGAATCGTGGAATGTATTTCACCAACGAAACTATAAAATTGCTCTGCACATTGAAAACAATCAATTCTATAGCATAAATGTTTATTATCCGATTTTGATTTGTGCTGTTGATGTAGAAAGTACCATATATACTTTGTAGTTGTACAGTAGCCTCTATTAATATAATTCATCGAATGAGAAAATACACAACAAACAAAACTTAACTTCAATTTCCATAAAAGCTTGTTTTTAAGAGAGGTAGAACTGGGTGTGTTCCCCCTCCTTACAGAAGACCACAGTGAAGTTGCACTCCATAACTGTTGTAATATGTTTCTGCTGGTAAGCAAGGTCGCCAGAGCTCAGTTGGGGAAGATAATGGGGTCTTAACCACTCAACCGTCCGTGGATACCATAGTATCCAAAAAAAATATGTAAACTTACGTCCGTGGATACTATAGTATCCAACAGAGAAAAAAAATTCTTGGTTTATAAAACTGCTTTAAAACGCCATCTGTTGGCCTGTGACGATAGCCCGAGCTTTTAGAACGATACTCTATTAACTAATACACTTAAAAAATCATAGATGGCACTATAGTATGCTTTCTGGACTGAATAATATTTTTTTTTGTTTAGTGTTACCTGTGTTTTGAGGGACTTGTGCATGCGCGTGGAATTACTGCTGATTATGTCGTTAGAACTTGTTTTATTATATAATTCAGTTGGTTTTTATTAATCTTTATGATTGTAGAACCACATATTTGCTGTAGTGTTTCTTTCACGGCGATGAATATCGAGTAAACCCATTATTACGAGAGGCTGTAACTTTCGTGTACAAACAATAGCCGCCGATAAGGTTTTTTCTAGCTATTCCATTAAATTTGTTTTATTGAAGATTCATTAGTTTGTTATTAACATACCTTTATAATTATTTGATAAAAATACATTAAGTCTGCTGAAGATTTCTTAAAATAACATGAAAGTTACCTACTCATGACGCGACCAGCGATGACCAATGTGAGGGAGAAGGTAATCTTTATGAATTTATTGTACCTCAACAACTGTATAACACAAAATTATTTTGGTATCATTTGAAAGGTAATTTAGCCCAGATTAATAATATATTTTTAATTGTCACAATCAAATTTAATTATGCCAAAAAAGTTAAGTTGAAATAATTAAATAAGCATTTATTCAAGGTTTTGTATGTTTTTGGCCCAAATACAGAAAAAAATATGAAATTTTATACAATAAAATATATGTTGTGTGGTAGTGTATATAATCAGCTTCAGCACAATATTTTTTTTGTAGCTGTAGGTCGTTTAGGTAATGAGTTATGAAGCATTTTTCGAGAGTTCACAAGTCGCAATTTTACGCTGTGACGGGCCGCGCGGACCCGGACGTAAGCTTACATAGTCATAAAGCGCGCCGGACGGTTGAGTGGTTAAGGACAGTGGGGAGTTTGATGGCCATTGGCAGCGGTGATCACTTAGCATCGGGTGACCCTCTTGTTCGTTTACCTCCCAATGACATAAAAAAAAATACGTAAAAAAGCTATCTCAGCGCTAATGTATCTTTAGTAAAGTCCCGTGTCACATCATTATAATATAGATAATTCACAAAACCGTTCAATGGATCACTTATCCTGTATCGATCTTCGGAATAATCAAATGTAAAGAGTTGTTATCAGTACAAATTTCTTAGTACCACTTCCTTGGTCGCCGCACGCACCCATCTTGTATCAATATTTACCGAGTGTAGGCGTGAGCTTCGATTCGAATCATGTCGCAGTGATATTATTAAAACTGTGATGTTATATTCAAACTGGTGAAACGTACACTGATAGATTACCTGCCTATATTCTTACAATCTAAAAAATCTGAACCTGAAATTATATTGGAGCGTTAACAAATATACAGGATTAATAAAGTGTTAAAAATATTGCTTTTTAGGGTTCCGTATGGAAACTAGGCTTAAATATGTACTTTTTTCTCATTAAGGATTTTTTTAATTTTTCAAAAGTGTTGTTTATACTTGTATAACCAGACAAAAGCAACACGAAATAAAAATTGTTTTTTTGCATTTAAAAAACTGATTATCAGTCAAATAATTAGATTGGTTGTAGATTTTCTATTCTGATAACAATTCTGTAACATGAACAACACGTATTAAAATCAGTTTAACGGTTAAGGTTCTCAGAGTAACGTGTGTGATCTGCCACAAATAAGTACAGATCCCAAAATATTTTGATAGCGTCAATTGTAGTTGCTACTGCCGATGAATACTCGTATTCAAAGGCAGCCAACATATTATTACAATAATGTACTACACAATATCTTCTTAGGACAAACCGTGTGGCCTTATGACAGAAATATCAATAAGTAATGTTATGTAGTGTAGCTTTAAACAGTATTCACTACTACAAGCTATAAATTAAAGAAACTCCTTATATAAAAATGCTAAAAACAATAAAATAAATGATCTATTTCAAATCTTTCGTTGGTTACTAAAAATGAAATATTTCAAAAGCGAACAAGTTGTTACACGAGAAAAATGAACGCTAAATCTAAAAATTACAGGTTGTTAAGTAAACTCCACGTCATTGATTTGAAAACTGACGCTGATATACGGGTATTTTTGAAAGCGCAGTACATGCAAGATGTGTCAGGCGAGAATTATTAAAATGACTGTTATTACCCTTCCAAATATGAAACAATATAATTAAAGAATATCTACCAACGCCAGTATAGTATTCAAGAATTAAATTTCATCTATATTTCACTGCTAATAATCTGTTGGTAATTAAAACTAACATTGTAACAATTCTAAATTGCATCCTGTAATTAAATGAAGCCCACAAAAATAAGAAAAAGAGATGTATTTTAAAATGTCAACAACAAAGTTTGGGAGGATAATTAGAATGACAACGACCAAACAACATACCCTGAGGCAGAGAATTCAGAATAATGAGATTGAATCTTACTTGTTTACGTACTTTAAATCGGCAAAACCAATAATTTGCTTTGAGCACAAAAGGATGAATGGAAAGCCCTTTGTTACTTTTGTTAACAATGCGTGACTATTACAAAAAAGAATAACGTTGCTAAAAATAGAAGACTACAAAGAGCAACATGATGGAAGCTCTCGATAGCAATTTTATAAATAGCTGCAGGACATTGAATTGCTGGAGGTTAAACGGTTTCTTGCGCAATAGATGCTGTCACTGTGGTAGGTTTTATGCAATTAGGAGGATAAATTTTAATTCTAGCGCAAGGATCATAAGGTTCGCTTTCGCTCGCAAGAAGATTAACCATTGTAACTTTCTTAACAACCGCGGTGATAGCTGTACCTAGTGGTGAATTAATCTCAATTTGTGAGCCGTCTTGTCACGGTGTTTGTATAATGAAATGGAGCAAGTCTGTCTCATTCATTAGAGTCGGACACTTCTATACAGTTAATTGTTTGAACTTGGTCGAGCTGCCGTTTAACATCGTCTCGGCTAATCAAGGCCCGGTTAACAACATCCGCCGGGCAAGTGGCCGGCCGATGACTCGCCGCATCGATGATGCAATTGTCTCGCTCGGCTATTATGCACGGAATCGCGTCGTCAATTGGAACAACTTCCGATCTGATGTCAAGGATGCTGGCGATGTCAATGGAGATGAACCATTTGAATTGAGTTGCAAATAATTTTTGACGTGAGTAATGCTCTTCCGCTTCGAACCATCTGTTCTGGAGTCTTCTGCTTAGTGTATTGTATTGCGTTGTACCTATATTTACTGTCAGTGAAGTATTCGTTTCTACTATTACCTTACCGGATGACGAAGAAGATATTTTTTTTTTACACAAAATCGTTTATTCCAGTTGTGTCTAAATAAAAATATTACTCTTAGTCCCGGTTAGTTTATAAGTGTTAATAAAATTGTCTTATTTATTGTTTGATTCTTATCAGAAAACGTGCACAAAAATGTGGTCAAACTGAAAGTAGAATGATTTTCGATCAATGAAACGACACGCGATTACAATAGTGCCGTTGTCTTGTTCAGTAGTTGATATCGATGATTTGAAATAAAGAACTTAACGATTTAATGTACTTTAATTTGCAAATAAATGCTTGGATATTTTTAAAACATACTTTCCTGAAATTTCAAAACAAGCAGAAAAATATAATACAGGCACACAAATATTATTCTAAAGCTCAGTTGCAAAAGTTATAAACTCAGAACAGACTTGGTGCATCAAAAATATGCACCAAACATTCACTACATTAAATATTCACATATCTAAATATAGGCTATAAAATATAATAAATAATAATAAATAAATGCCTTGGACTAACACACCAATTGCCTAGCCCCAAACTAAGCTCGAAGCTTGTACTATGGAAGCTAGGGAACGGATAGACATACTTAAATACTTTTATAAACATCCATGACTCGAGTACAAATGCCGATGTTCATCACACAAACATTTGCCCCTAGCCTTAAATATAATTTAACTATTTTCATGTAAAACATTATTTTATTTAACGTTTTTTTCTTAAACACAAAAAAAACAAAAACATATCGATAAAAGTGCATTAAGCGACTCAACCCTAAACTGCCAAGACAGGTCCGGCAGCTCACATCAATTAAACTGCCGACCGCACTTACGATTCATTCACGATTATTGGAGGTGATCCACTTTGAACATCTAATTTTTGAGCACTCGCAACTTATGAACCTCACATAGCTTATTGCTTATAAACATAAGCTTATTGTTTATTTTCGTCAAGTCAAAAATATGAATGGGTGCTCAAAGATGTCGAGGTCAGGTGCTTTTGGTATGCCAATTTAATATCTTGTCTTGGCAAGCCAATAATATGAATGGGGGCTCAAAGAAGACGAGTTCAGGTGCTTTTGGTATGCCTATTTGATATTTTGTCAAGCCAATAATATGAATGGGGGCACAGAGAGAATGAGGTCAGGTGCTTTTGGTATGCCTATTTGATACTTTGGAAAGCCAGTAATAAAACTGGGTGCTCAAAGTGGTCAGGTGCTCTAGTAGCGGGTGTTCGAAAATTGGGTGCGCAAAGTGGACTGCCTCGATTATTGTTATTCGGCGCTGCGCCCGCGCCGCCGCCGCTGACATCGATGCGACACACGCGATCTGACATGCGACTTTTTTACTCCTGCGCCGAATTCGGTGCACTCTTAATTGTTTAATGTTGGAGAAAAAATTACGCCGTCTTAAGACTTGTGTTAACGTTGAAATTGGACTCGTGTGAAAGATACAATAGTATTTGATTGTCTGATGATTTTTTGTTTTATCAACTTCCATGTATTATTGCTAAGTTATTTTGAATTTTAAACAACTCGTATCAACTAAATTTATTTTGCTGTAGTTCTAATTATAACATTGTGAAGCTGTACTATGTCGGAGTCCACGTTAAAACAAAGGTTTTTCTTTGTTTGACACCTAAACTGCTAAAGGCTTTGTTGCATACTTTGTATGAACATTAAATTGAACACAACACTCCATAACACATCCTGGTATTTAAAACTACTAAACAAGGCATTATATTTACTGACGGGACCTTTTCTGTGTACAGAAACAGATTCGCACATAATAAGTTTTCGTCTTACGGACAAAAATAATCAGCGTTCTTGTTTAAAAATAAACACCATTAACATTTCCCGCATAGTTCAAGAGTTAATACTACGATGGACGATAATCACTACATAGTCACAACATACACAGTATAAAACAAAGTCGCCTCTTCTGTCTGTCCCTATGAATGCTCATTGAATCTTTAAAAATATGCAACCATTTTTATGCGTTTTTCATTGAATCCCTCTATTCAATGAAAAACGCATGAAAAAAAAATTCAAGAAGAAGGTTTATTTGTATTATACATGCATAATATAGAAGAAAATCCGTGTCTGTATCAGCCTAATGATGTCCCACTGCAGGGCGAAGGACTCGCATCGTTTGAAATCATGTTTTCGTTACAAAGATGGGTTTTGGCTTTAATTTGTTGCTGCGTTCGGAGAAACCAACACAAATTTTGTCCGACCTGGGAATTGAACCCAGAAACTCGAAACCAAGGCCCGTTTCTCAAATCACTAGACCGTCGAGGTGCTATTAGTGGAACACTGATAATTTTATTTGCACCCGCGCGAAGCCGGGAGGTTCGCTAGTTTGTCATAAAGTAGGCGAACGGTTAAAAAAACTGTCACAGGAAAAGGTAATTCTGTGGTATTGCGAACTCCCGGTTGCGGATTGTAAAAGAGTATATCCTTGGGCTGCAAAGATGTTTATGATATTTCCCGTAATTATTGTAACAGTAAAGGTTTAATTAATCATTACGTTCTGTATTCCGCTTGTTCAGAATTGCTGGATTCTGTGATTTCTTTATCTTTTATTGTCACTGGTTGTTAGTTAAATAAATAAATAAAATAGATAAATTCCTTGGACTAACACACCAATTGCCTAGCCCCAAACTAAGCTCGAAGCTTGTACTATGGAAGCTAGGAAACGGATAGACATACTTAAATACTTTTATAAACATCCATGACTCGAGTACAAATGCCGATGTTCATCACACAAACATTTGCCCCTAGCGGGATTCGAACCCGCGACCCTTGGTTTTGTAACCAGGGTCTCTAGCCACTCGACCAACGGGCCCGTCAAGTTGTTATTATTTTAATGTTTCTAAGATTAAGATATTCCGAAAATTTATGTTAGACGATTATTTACCTGAAAACCTAGCGATAAGCATTGGAAAGGAAATATAATTTAGCAATTATAATCTTGACTTAATAATGATTTGATGCAGTTGCAAAAAATTTAGCTCAAAAATAAACTTATTTTGTCATAAAAACTTACCTTTTAATTTTAAATAAGCTGTAGAAGAAATCAATATTTAGTAATCCAATAAATTCACTTCTTTCTAAAGGCACAAATTGCAACCATTTCTGGACAAAACTGAAAACGATTCTTATTATTACATGTAATAAGGTACTTTGTTCAACAAACGAGTAAGAGCTTGTTAAAATCTCGTATTTTCGGCTAAGTACAGGCTTCCGCGCGTTTCAATGTGTACTTTGAGAAAAACACACTTTCCTCGTTATTACGTTAAATTTTTACGTAGGAGCCAACAAAAAGTTGAACATTAATTTTTCATGTAATGAATCGCGGCTTGATTAATTGTGTTCTGTAGCAAGATAAGTAGCACAAAAGAGTATCAATTTTAAATGATAAATATACAAAAAAAATGTTTTTAATTAAATTCTTACGGGTTATTCGTTTTAAACGTACTAATCCAGACCTAATTGCATCAAATAAAGATAAGGCAAGTTAAAACGTTACACGTTAAAGTAATTTAAATTTTATAATATACTTTGCTACTTAAAAGAATCATACTCTTTGCATCTTAAAGAAACAATCTCTCTTATTTAACCAACAGAAACTAAATTCGACAATATTTTTTCTCCATAAAATTATTTTCTTAACACTTTTTCTAAACAAAGTATACATCTTCATTGCCAAAAAAAATAAATTTTGCCAATTTCTTGATTTTATCACCATAATTTAGCGCTTTAATGGATCTTATTTGATCCATCGATGATAGATGTCTATTTATTAAAAAACAATAAATTAGCCTTAAGTACCTTATGACGAAAGCTTAATAATACCTATTGAGACTTTGATCCTGCTGACCTATTTATTATAGAATAGGCTCTTATCGTACCTCGATATCTCTAAATAACTGTCCGGTTTTTTTAACACTTCGCAAAAGACACCGAACTCTTAAAAAACTACCTGCTTTTGTCAAATTTTCTTGAAAGAAACAAGGTTTAAGTTTTGTGTGAGACAGTTACAATTTTGGCCGTTATAATTGTATAGAATTTCTTTGTGTTGCTCAAAGAATTAGAATGGAATAAGGAAATGTATGGAGCAAGATGCTCCACTTTATTTTTTACTGGTTTAACTCCATTTATATTATGTATTCAGAGTTAGGAAAGACATTCAGATATCTTAATAACAATGCTGTTAAAAACAGCAAAACAAAAATTTACACCATAGTGAGACAATCATGCATATCAATATTAATTTTTGAACGTGTTTCATCTTCTTTCAATCAGCAAGACTCGTTAATATCCATTACTCCAGGTCTTAAGCCTACCATTTCAAGAATTTAATAAAGACCTTTGCCCTGCAGTACGTTTAATTTAAGTGAGGCTTTTTTTTCTGAAGACAAAAAGTCCTTGATTGAGCATACACACTTATAAAAACATTCACGGTCGTATGATCTTTCGGTGAAGACAGTGATTATACTTCATTTTCTGTGAGCATTAAGAAGTTAAGTCATACTTGCTTAAATAAACATAGTGTGCATTAAATTCACTTCAATAAAAACGTATTATTCATGAATGTGTGCTTAAACTACTTGGTTACAATGTGGTATTTGATTAATATTAACTATGTTGTTTCATATTTATATCTAGTCTGGATCTTTTAGATGAAAAATAAAGCAAAAAAAGTGAAGATTAACACTAATAGTGGTTTATTTAGGGGAGATTTTACTATGCAGTACATGTTCATATACTACGTGTTCTTACTGTTGTCATTAGTGTTACAAATATCCAACGCGAATGTCTAAATCTTATAAAAATATTAATTGTCAAAGTTGACTCCACCAATATTTTACTTTTATTTTTCAAGCTCGTACCTTCTCCACAACTCCTGTTCCCCGGCCTTCGTACCTGACTCGACCTCCGTGCGCTGAGAAAATCTTCGAAAACATAATCTATAATCCGTCGGCAACACGTGCACACGGGGCACAACACAAGGGCTATTATTGATTTTGCCGTTTTTTGTATAAAATTGCATGCCTGCGCCGGGATGACGTCGAAAAACACCGCGTGTGAATGGACCTTATTATAAGCTTGCGCAATGACATTTGGTTTTTGTAAAAGGCAGTCGCGTGGCATCCGAAGGAATGTGAAGGTTTCGTAGGACTACGGACAAGCATGGCGTGTGAGGCGATGCTGTTGATTTTTGAAAATAATAATCTGTGATTTTAATATTCGGACGCGGTAATCCGCGATAAGGCTACGGAAGTGGGGATTTCTTGTAATGTATGCGCAATAATTTATTAAATTTATGTTGCTATCATGTAAATCTCAATTTCTTTTCTTCTCAACCAAATATAGAATAAAAAAAAGGTATGGTGAAGATTTATTGAAATCGGTCGTTCATTGGTTAAGCAATAAGTTGTGTCTTTAATAAATAATTAGCATATTGATAAAGTATTATAGGTATACTAGCGGCCGCCCGCGACTCTGTCCGCGTGGATTTCGATTTCCAATATCCTATGTGTTATTCTGATGTATAAGCTATATTGTGGTAAAGTTTTATTCAAATCCATTCAGTAGTTTTTACGTGAAAGAGTAACAAACATCCATACATCCAAACTTTCGCCTTTATAATTGTAGTGGGATATCTATCTATACTTATAATAAATCTGTAGAGAGGTCAATTCTGTACATTAAATATTTTTCCAAAATAACTATCAGGGGGTGTTTAGTGATCGATACTGATACCAAAAATGCAATCAGTAAATTTTTTGTCTGTCTGTCTGTCTGTCTGTCTGTCTGTCTGTCTGTCTGTCTGTCTGTATGTTCCTTATAGAAACAAAAACTACTGGACGGATTTTGACGAAACTTGGTACCATTATTCTTCATACACCTGGGCATATTATAAGATACTTTTCATCACGCTACAATCAACAGGAGTAACGTAGTGAAGGGAAATGTGGGGAAAACGGGAGAATTTACTCCATTTCTTAAGCTTCAGTCGCGTGTGCAGCCTTAATGGTTAAAGTCACATAGAAATCATGTATGACGGAAACATTCTACATAAAATTGCCTAAAAAATATCCCCCAACAGCATATGTCTATCTTTTATGGTTGACTCACAATAACACGTGCAACTCAAGATCCAAATTGGTTAGAACGCGCTAAGCTCAGGAACTACTGGTTCGAATTGACAAAACATTTTGTGTTGGATAGTCCACTTACCACTTACTATTTGTCGAGGTAGGCTTTAATCTATTGTATATTCCTTTATTTTATCATTGTAAAATGTGCTAGCGAACTATTTAGTTCTAAAATGTGCCGATAGATGGCGCACCTCGCTAGAGGCGCAGCCGCGGATCTGAATCGCGGTGAACAGATGATTTGTCAAATGTATAAGGTCTCCAGATTATTGTTAATAATGATTTATTTTGACTATAACTTCTATCCTGAGTACTTAGTCCCATAAAAGTGTGCAAGTTGGATGTCTGCATGCATAAAAACCGTTCATTGTTTTATTCAGCTAATTTTAGTAAGACTGTGTGCGGAAATCGTAACCCACGCGGACGGAGTCGCTGGCGGCCGCTAGTAGATCATAAATATGGTGAGATGGTGAAAGCTTTCGGAAAACCATTCTCCTTATAATACTCTAAAAAAAAAATTACCCTCAGTTTTCCAAAGAGCTCACATAATTCCGGTAGCGGCCAGAAACGTTGGAATTTAAACATGTTAATATTTGTACGGATGTCAACAAACCTGACTTACGACCCTTCCCGAAATCCCGGAAAAAGAGTTTAGTGTTACGCGGTACATGTAACCCTTTGTAGGAAAACAAAAATCGTTATTATTGAAATGTCAACGACGTTTCACTCTCGATGCTGGGTATCAAGTGACTTTGTTTGGATATGGTTTTGAGACGATTTTATATTGAAGAAATTGTGGCAAACTAAATGTCAAAAACTTTCTCTTAAGGTTATGTTTCTCCCAATATTTTGCGTGTTATTTGCTCTTATTTTTACTAAACTCTTATATACAGTACTTATTGTTTAACTTTCGCAATGATTGTTTGCACAAACAAAACTTCACAAAAATCATCTCGTTTAACTTTTACTAATAAGATTTTTGAGTATTACTGCTCTGCCAACAAATTCTGTTTCGCTCTTAATATTTTAACCTTATAAAACGGAATATAAGCGTAAAAAATGGGTTTTATTTTGTATGTAAATTATACGCATTAAGACAAATTTCCTCTAAAGCACGATGTTACCTTTCCAAATCTATCGAACACGCCAGTCTCCTATAAAGACCTCATAATACGACACAATACCACACGACCGCAACATAATGGAGATAAGATAAACTGATTAACATCATTGAAACAAGATTCGGCCGAGACGCCAGCGAACAAATCTGAAGACCGACGATGGTGTCAAAATATTTATTATATCAACGAATTTATTAACCGAAAGGCAAAGGCCGTGAGAAATCCGTAAGAAACGATAATACGTATTCAATTTCGAGTTGAAACCTAATGTAAGCTTATCACGAGAGGTGACGCATACAAAAAGATTATCACAGATATAGCCATATAATTTGATACATTATGGCCTCGTAAAATAGGTAGTGTCGAAAATTTTACGATTGCCTTACAAGAAAAGAAAATTAAGTGAAGGCATCTGGATATGGATGAAGTTAAAATTGTTTGTTACAAATCACTTAAGGTACGTAGACACCGCACTGAGTATCATGCTTGAACAGGTTTCGTGGAGAAGCGTGATAAAATAATAAACAATTCCCTTTCAACGGCTTTTGTTTTTGCGAGGGACTGTTTAAAAAATTAATAAAAGGGAACTCACACGACTTCGACTGAGGCCGAACCAACACGCCGCCCTACAAGATTGATGGCATAATAAAATCACGTTTTTATAACTTACACATTATTACTTTATAATCTCAAATTTGACTTTTATCTTTTAGAAAGCTTGTACGTAGATAAAGTATCATCCGCGACACGATCGCGTTGATTAGAGGCTCGGCTATTGGATGTGTCATACAAGTCCCATGTCTAATTAAGACGTATAAATAAAAAGAAATTAGTTATAATAAACTTTAAGTGTGGGGTTAGAAGTTAAACGAGTTATTTAGAACGCCATAAAGTGCCAACTCTTTATGGTTTTGGATATGAAATTGAATATAATATAAATAGTAAAGTATAAATGTTGTCTCTGGGAATGGCATCGGTGACGTTAGTTGAGGAAGTGACTGCCGGTTATTGCCTCACACTTGAACAAGGCTTCGGTAATTAAAAGCAATTCAATGGTTTAATTTCCTTCGAAAATGAAGGTGAGTATTCATCTGTGGTTTTCATTTACTTTCATTATTGTTAATTTATCCAACTACCGACTACCTTAAGATCCACACTTGATTGCTTGAAATATATTTTGGACGTTAAATTACGAGTTGTAGGTAGATTTTTTACCCGTTACTGTTAGTTATAAATAGACTGATATATTTTCTACATTTAAAAAGGTAAGAGACACGATTATTACACTTGGAGTTACACCTGAGATTTGGTATAAATAAATGTATGAGTTGAAAAACTTTTTAATGAAACTTTTCCACTTTTCAAACCAGCTCACATCCATGCAATCACGGCGAATTCCGCAAACCACTAAACCGAGGCGTCAGATGAAGAAGTGTAGAATTTTAATCGAGACGTCCTCTGTACACTAGTTTTCCACGGATCGAGATTTTAATTCAAAAGTGATGGGCAGCATCCGCTTCGCACCGATAAATGCCCAGGATGAATGGAGCATTGCGTGAGAGTACTATCTGATTGGAGCGAGCAATGTTGGCACTTCGGGTTGCAACTTTTTACCCGTTGCGATGCCGTCTTGTACCACAGCAAGCTTACGTGCCTCTATGTCATTTTATGACGTAATATCGTTACATTCATTGTCTCATTCACTAGTGGGTAATAAGGAAGCCGCAGAAGTGTCTCGAATTAGAAACCGTTTCTTTTGACTGGAAAGTAAGATAAGTAAGGTACAGCATTTGATATTAAGACTCTTGAATAGGCTTTTCATTACGAACTTCGAATATAAATACATACTACGCACTTCTTCATATTATCCGGAGACTTAAAGTTGAACAACGCAATGTTCGTCGTATTAAGATACTTTAATAATTATAAATACAATATGCAATATTTAAAAAAAGAATTGTCACGAAGCTTCGATGTCAATTCTATAACAATTTAAAGATCTGTAATCATATCACAGTATAATCAGAACGCAATGCCATTCAAAGATTTCCCGAGCTCGGCGTCTCAGCGGGCAGTGCTTTTTACACGGTCCAATAAGAATCTGTTCCTGGTTGACGGGCAATGGCATCCCGCAGGATTCCCTCGTTACATACCGCTCCATCATAAAATGTAAATCCCTGTATCACCGACCAACCCTGAACAATTACAAATAACGCCACATCATACCTTTTTTTCCAAGCGCCGATATCATTTCAATTTATACAACCAACGGTATCTTTTTCTTTTTCAGACTTCTCAATGGTCGAGCTTAACTGTTATTACGTCTCCAAACTCCATTTGACAGTGTCGAAAAATAAACACTTAATCAGGATCACTCGGTTTGTTTTACGATCAGAGATTTATACGAATCGCAATTTATGCTTCCTTTCGGTAAATTGGCACTTCATACTCATAATGCTGGGCCCTTACATGCCACTTCATAATATTAACACTGGACCTTTTATATGTTTTACTGTATTTGTTTTACGGGTTAAAAATAATATAACCAGGGCTTGTTTTAATATTTGCTGAAAAAGCATCGTATTAACTACAATTATTTTTTGCATTTTTTGGTTCTTATGCGTTATATGTAAGAACTTGGGTATACTCACAGAAATAAAATAACAAATTGACCGTGATCGTGTGTTTATTTACATTTAATAGACCATGATTGTACATAGTATCTTTTCTCTATCTTACAAAAAAGAAGTGGCAATCGATACAAGCTTGCTTGCACAATACTTTCTTTACCGAGATTATCCTTACGATGCAAAGGTATCCCTAGCAGACTTACTTTCTTTCAAACATCAGTTTTACTTTCAAAGGTTGCATAAATGGCACAATGCATGTAAATGTGATCACTGCCGCTAAATTTAACAGTGTTGGAGGCAGACGAATCGGCGACTTTGCGCAGCTCGTGACTTCGAGGAACCATGTCCATTGTTATGCCTGTTAAAGAGTGTTCTGTTACACTTCTTCATGCCACGTTACTAATATATCCTTTGTATGACTTTTTGTATTTCGAGCGCGTAGTACAAGAGGTGATGGTCTGATTTGCCATCAAACTTGAATGAGTGGTAATCAGTATAAATAACACACATTATCTTAAAAGTGAAAGGTACGAGTATACTTTGCTTGGTTGTTACTAAATAGAAGTTCTAAGAAACGGTTTAAGAGATTGTACAGTAGTTTAATAAATCCTCTGAGTTTCTACCAAAATTGATGTATTCATCATAATTCATCATTTAATGAAACTGCTGCAGTCTATTGCCGCACGGAGAATATAAAATTAAGTGAATTTTAACAAATACAATTTGATAAAATTTTAAATGTTTTTAATGTTTTCAATGAATAAAAAAATACAATTATTAATTTGATATAATTCGATAAAGGTAAATGAATTAGTAGTCCATTTCTCATTCCGTTGCAGAAATTAACACTTCCCTCCTGACTATGATTTCGTTCTTGCGATCCCTAATAGCACCTACTGCAGTATACATTACAGAAGAACCTTGGATCATGATATAACATAACCTGCCTGACGAAAAAAGCCTTAAGGAACAAATGGCACATCTTAAAAGACTTCTTTTACATCGAATCAGAAAGATCAAAGCGTAACAGTTTTATTAAAGCACTTATTTTTGTCATAAAGCTTTTTTACTGAGCATAATTCCCCTTTTCTGTTGAAAGTAAATTGGTAAAAAGAGCGTTATTATTTTAATCAACTGTTTGTTTAACACATGTAGTAGCTATTTGTTTATCATAAGTCAGTTGATGAGGTGTTTTCTGTCCATTAACACTTCATGAATTATTCAATTTATTTTAATCAGAATTAATCGGAAGCTGTGAATAGTATACGAATACGATGCTTTTTAAAAGATAAGGTTAACGGAATGGAAGAATGACACGTTATGACAACCTTTGTTTGTTCTTAAATATTAACTAAATATTACTTTAAGTTTTGAAAACACTTAAATATTTTTTAAGTTACCTACTTATATATAATTAATGCTGAATTTCTCGCCAGAAGGCAGATGGTTGGTGTAAGATAGCTAATAAAATACCACATACATCAAATTAATACAAGATCCGACACGTTTATCTTATTTTAATTCTTAATTTTTTTTCAACGTTAAAACTTCATCTGCACATACTGATACAATATAGTAAACTGTTAACTTCATATATCGTTAAGAGAAACACACGCAACAAAACTCATTATGCAAAACTCATGCCATGTTCAAATGTCTCAGTTTCAAAATATTTCCCTTCGCGATAGAATAGGGTCATCAAACATTTGTTTGTCAAACAAAATCTTCTGTCACAATCTGTTCGCGTCGACGGAGGACCACCGCGTAGAAAATAAGACGTCAAGCAAATTGCCTCAGATGAAGAGAATGAAATCTCTTGAAGGCATTAGAATCGCTCATTCCATGAGATTTCAAATAAATAAATCCGAATACGGGACAGGGGTTTCAACAATCGATGTACGATATCGATGTTATTAATTCGATTAAATGAAATGGTTTTATTTCTTTATAAGAAACTTTCACGTTTATTATACTTCGTATTTTTATGACATTTTATATCTACAACTCAATTAAAACTAGTTACCTTTATAAAATTAAATTAAATTAGATAATATGCTTGTTATTTTAATAAACATTCCTCTCCAGCTCTAATTTAGAATATTTTACAGTATATTCACATAAACTAGAGAAAGGCTTTGTTTCGATAACACAATATGAGGTTATGGTTTTGAGCCAAAACGAGATAGGCACCTATGTATATTCTTGATTACCATGAAGTCGATATCGATTAACTACGCGCCAGAACGAAAATCCTTAGTGGAAGCTCGCTCTTCGATATTGCTTTGCCGAACGAAGCACCGTCTACACTCAGTGAATGATATTACTCGTTTAACCAAACTGTATTTCAACTATATAGGAATCTGTAATTTACAGAAAATAAAGACATTTATCACTAACTAGCGGCCGCCCGCGACTCCGTCCGCGTGGATTTCTTTTTGTTCTGTCTCAGGGTCTAAAGATTGTCTGTACCAAATTTCATCAAAATCGGTTGCGAGGTTTAAGCGGGAAAGCGTAACAGACAGACAGACAGACAGACAGACAGAGTTACTTTCGCATTTATAATATTAGTTGGGATACAAACATATTGCAAAACGAGAATTGTGACTTTCTATTGCGTATTTATTATTCAGAATGTATGAAGTAAGAATGTAGTTAATATTTCTTGTTTAAAATTACTTCCTAAATGTCGAATTATACTTGTATTAAAAAAACGTTTGGACAAGTTCAATTCTTTTAAATTTCGAATGCAATCCACAAATAATCGTTAAAACAAATCTCTACTAACCCGACCTGTCTTTAGTTCAATCACAAATCGCATCGGCCACCCGTTACATCGCTTCCCTTACGTCCCGGTGGTCCAATCTTCAAGATGATTAAATTAGGATACGGACAGATATAACATGCGAAATGATATACAATGAACCGAGTCCGATCCGCATAATGAAGCAATCAAATAGTTTCCATTGTACCTCCACTGATATCAATGCAGCGTCGAAACGCAAACCGCCGCGTTTACGAATATCGAACGCGGTTTCTTTTCAAATCGATGACAGACGGTTATTTTAATCCGATCACGTTGTTATTTGTCAAATGATGATTTCAACGGAGGAAATCGAGAATTGATTCGTCTCAATTTAGTAACTAATATCTGATCTTAATAATGCGGACAAAACATTTAGCGTGTATAACATTCGAAATCCTAATGTCTTTATTTATTTGTTTAAAAAGATTTTTTGGTTAATGATAAAAAGAAAAGAGTGGGCATCTATAATTATTAATTTAATTACTTTTAAGAAACACATTTTGTTCGAAATTTAAAATCGGACTTACAAGTTTGCGTTAACGTTAGCAGAAGGGCGAGGGCCGGTCGGGCCGACGCTTTGCATACGATAATCCTGTTCGAATACTCACTACGTACAAAAAGTCGTTGCATTTTAAAATCCTTCTCCAAAGCAAACACTTGACGTTTCGAGGGAAATTGAGCGGAAGGCTTTTTGCACATCTCTTTGGAACACGGATTAAAGTAAGCTGACACGGTAGCGGCTCGGCGTCTGGAGCATCGGAAGCTTGGACGTACCAAAGATGTTTTAAATCATCTTTATTGATTTACTCCGATGTCGGAGCAGATATATTTTAATATCACGGCTCGATCGACCGTCCATTTATCGACATTATGTTCTGAGACGTTGTCAATATCGCGCCTTTGTTCGCACAAAAATTTATATGTTAGACGCCTGTCCATTGTAAGCGGTGTAAAGGGAGACTACAATAAGAAATATTTTATTCGGATCATATCCTGACGTGTGGTCAAAATGTGTCGAAGCGTCAAAGATTTATATCAACCTTTTAGTCGCTGTATAGACGCGTCGTCGATAGAATTGGGTCATTTTTTATGATGTCTTTCTTGTAGAGTTTCGTCCGGTACATATTTGAAGGAACATTATTATACCTTAATATAATGTTTGATCACATAACAGCATAAAGGTGACCCCGGCTGTGAATAATATTGAGTATCAGTATATTGAATGTGTTTGAAAATAATTGTAAGTATTTTATACTCTCGTAAGTCACTTAATTTGTAGGAATGCCGTTTCTTAACATTGTATAAACTATCTTAAGTAGAAAGTCATGTTCGATCCATAAACATAAGATTATCAAATCACAAACAGTTCAATTAATACCTCAGCAACAGTCTGCTTAAAAACTAAAAGAAAGAAATAAAACCCGGGAAAGCATCCGAACTGAGCAAAAAGTTTTGACAGTTTGTACTCTGCTTGGTACTATCATGCGTAATAACGTGGATAAAAACCATAATCGTTGAAATTAATACCATAAAGAAATATCACAATATGCCTAATCACATGCTCCGTATAACACAAAACGTTTAATGATCCCGACACTTTTATGAAGGCTACTTTAAGCTACAAAGTAAGTCCGTACAATTTCTAAGGGGCAAGGTACCCACGCCGCATTTATGGTATCGCTTCCACTACTAGTGGCGATGGAAAGCGATAACATTAGCATTATAATAATTGTTAGGTAAATTACTATATACATGTCCTATAATGTTTTGCTCAAAGTACAAAAGTAAGGGAGGTTATTTTTCTTTATTTGGTTTACAACCAAAAAATCGCTTAGCTTAACTGTAGTTAATGTAGCACTTACTAGAAAGAAAGTGCTACATTGATTTTATATGCATTTTTTTTAAATGAGGGGTATATCAAAACTTTTTTAAATATTGTTATCTTCAGTTTTCTTGTAGGTATGTATTTTAAGAAGTGAGTAATGTTTTACATCTTTTCTAAAATCTTTCACTCAAACGAGCACATTGTTTTCAAATCGCGATTTGCTACAAAATTCGCCCAGTTTCTTACTGGTCAACTGGTCTAAAGAGCGGTGTCTTTCCTTCACATTGTCAAACGACACTAATTTTATTTATTAGCATCTTTTACTACATGTCAAATTGCGGAATAGTACATTTTGTCGGCAATGGGCGGGGCTCTTTTGTAAACGTTGCGTCTTAAATCGATTTGTTTTAGGGTTCGGCGCACTTTGCTGGCGACAAAGAACGATTTTTGGGCAAGATAGGAGAATCTTTGAACCCGAAAGTTGCCGCTACATGCAAAGGACCTATTAAATTTCTAAATGGTACTTCGCTCATTGTTCTTACTTGGTCGGGGTAGTATTTGTATCAGAAAAATGTAACATATATAAAATTAATCATGTATTGTACCAAAAACTTTACATAGTATCAAAGAATCACTGTTGATTGGAACCGGTTTTGTTGGGTTGTTGATATTAAGTGCTAGTCTTCATGTCAAATAAGGATAATTTAGAGGTCTAAACACGTAGGTACTCTTAAACGTCAGGTACCGTATTTTTTTGCGTCGATTGTAATTAGGCATGTTAGTGAATATCTTATAAAAACTTATGATTTCTATTTTCGCATATAGAACCGATGGTGCTCATATTTTATCACCCACAGTACTGAACACTCTACGCTACAAAAGTAGTTGTTGTTTTTTTTTACACCAGTTGTCTGTCCCCACAGTGCTAATGAGTTCATTCGTATACTTCTTTTGCTGTTCTTTTATTGCGCTCATAATGAGCGAAAGTACTGTTTGTACGTTTGTTTAGAATAAAGCAGGTAAAATCAAAGATGACAAACAAAGTACGAGAGTAATAAATAAATCTTTTGATTGGTTAGAGTACTTAGTAAAAGGACTTTACAAAGTAATAAATGTCTGTCAAACAGAAAATATCGTTGAAATAAAATATTTGTAGTCATAAGATATAAAGAATGTATAGTATGAGTGAACTATGTATATGCCATACATATTTTTTTAAGCTAATACCTAAGCTACTACCAAAAGTGCATCTTGTCTTATTTACACATATTTTGTCTTTTATATTGTAAAATAAAGTAGTGCCTTTAATGGTATTGACCAAAAACTCAATCCCTTAGGCTTGACAATCACTAGTATTACTACTCATACCAAGAAAAAAACCTAAATTCAGAGTGCTCCATACTTTAAACAGGTCAAAAATGAGTACCTGGTAAATGTTTATGTACAAAAAACGTTCGTATAACCAGCCGCCATCACCGCTCCGGGTGTCAGAATACGTAATTATTTCCATATTTCATATCACCAACATTGTAATGGCAGAGTATACAGTTTCACACCTTGTAACTCAGTCAATAAGTTGATGATAATGTACCCCATTACACTCCATAACGTATGGTCAGTGACTGGCGACTTGAAACAGCCCTTAAAACATCTGACACACCGCCGCCAAGGCTAGCGAACGCTGATATTAATCTTGTTAATTGTATTTCGATAATTAACTACGAGTTTATATTACTGTTGTTGTCGCCATCCTCTCTTTTAACCTTGTCTTGTAACTTTTAATGATACATATTTTTGTTTTCAATAACACAATTATTGTGATTTTATTGCCGCTTCAAGAAGTTTATTTTTTGCTTTCAATTTACGAGCATTTACGATTAAATAGTGTATACGCATAATCGCAATGAAATATTAAGTTCACGCAAATATTTAGTTCGCAGTCGCAATGCTACAGTCTTTTGTTTTTTTAGTTGTGATAATGACTAGGTACCACCTTAATTATATTTACTAGGTCGCCGAGGATAAGGCTAAATGGAGAAACCTAGGAGAGGCCTTGGTACTGCAGTGGACTGCGATAGGCTGATGATGATGATAATTACTAAACTCAAAGAAATATTTTAATAAAGTAACATCATAATAAACATTAGGATTTTATCATTCTTCTTAACAATTATATTGCTCTAGCTCTTGCTCGGTGCTACCACCACTGCTGTCTAAACTAAAAGCGCGTGTTGTCCAACCATCTGCCTAACCCGTGCATGCGTAATCAAAATAAAAATATTATTTTAGTAGATTTATTCGATAGTGGCCAGCAGATGTAGCGGCGCGCGCTCCTTGCTCTCTATTTTTGTTGGCTCATTGTGTTTGGGGTCCGGGTCAATATCCAATATGGCTTCCGTTCGAACACTTCTTGTTTTGTCTGTAAACATCTTAAATATCCGCCGTCAATCACTGCTTTATGCAGTGATGCTAAACATCTTATTTGCTAATTTGGCGAGGGGAAAAATGTTTCGGCAAAGAGCGTGTGTGGATTGCATTCAATATTTTAGTCATAATTGTTCTACATGGCATTACATTACAAGTATTTAACATTATAATGTTGAAACTTTTTATTATTATTAGGGATACTGAAGATATAGGTATAGGGATCATATTGTGGAAAAGTAGATTTTTAAATAAGTTCTGCTCCCAAAAGCATACCTATACCTATTTTAAGTTAATTACTGCTCTTAAAATAAACCTAAATCACATAAAATTACCTGTAAAACATGAGACGGCACAAATTCGATACATTCTATCATTGTTTATGACAAATCTCATTACTGCGTACAAAAAACATAAAATTCACGCTACAATTAAGTATCTTATGCAAATACGTCCCGTTTCTGCATCTAGCAATATTAAATTAATTTTATGGTAGATGCATCGCATATTTATCCCCATCACTCCGAACTGATTGTAAGACGGTTAAGTCACTGATTCTCACATTGATATTAAAATAAAATCACTCTCACTGTCAGCCATCCACGTAGATAATCTACGCACTTACCATAAAGATTAACTTAGTAATTATCTATCAGTTTATTTAAATAAAAAAGTGATAAAATAGAAAACAAATGTAAAGTCGTTTTTTAACGAAGTTAATATGCGTATATTTACTTCGATAAGAAGTTATGATTATTTGATTGTAATTTGCTTTGGTACAAAAATCAATAATTTAGATTTAACGCTTCTGACCGGCTTATAGCATCGTTTATGAGTATTCATATTATTGTCAATATCCAAATAATAGTCGTGCTGATAATAAATTTCAAACCTTTCATTGAAACAACAAGAACAAAACTTCCAACATTCATTCAGCATGAGATAACTTCGCCACGTACCGTGAGAGAGCTCGCTAGTATGAATGGGCCCACTCGACCAGTAGAGGAGATATGTACATTTATACAAGTACAATGTAGTAAGTACAATTTACATTGCAACATTGAAGTTGCTAGTGTTTGAATTATATCTTCTGCCAACGGCTCAGCATACCCGTCTTTAGTTAGAAGAAAACAAGTGTCTAATTTAAACACCTATGTAGATATTGTTTAGGTTTACCCCGCCAAAATTGAAAGAAATATTATAAGCGTAACAAAAAATATTAATGACATTAAATCCATTTTTTTCGCATAATTAAACTCAAAGTAAGTAAGTACTTATTAATTTTAATGTGACACATTCGTTCATGAGTTACTCACCTGACGGGTTTATTAGGTGTTGGTTTCGACTCCACAAGCCAGCGGGGATTAGTGCTTTAATAACAGCTGTTAAAATTCTTGTTTACCTTTAAACACGTACTTTTTAACGATCAAGCCATTTAAGCATCTAAATGTATTGGTATCTAGAGGCAAAACTAGCTTCCATGAATGCGCCCTCGTTCAGTGTCACTCCCTGATCGGATTAGCACTATTTACTTCTTGTTTCATTCGCGCCCTTCTCACTTAGTCTTTTTAATGTGTAAATTAATTTAAATCGACCTTTGGAGCGTGAAATTCCCAATCCATTACCAAGGAGACAGTTTAATGCGCAGAACCTACTTCAAACGCAATAGAAACGCATTACACCAGGACTCGTGTATTCTCTGCATACTAAACTCAGGTGGCAAATTCTTGAAATAGAAAAATCACGCGCGCTCACATATTTTCTCGCTTCATTACGCGCGTAACGAGCGGCTTTTTCATTTTAATTCACTCGTAATTAAATGTCTTTTAAAGGCAGGTTCTTATCGGCCGTCTAGGTGTTAAGGACTAATTGATAATCGAAATAAATGGATTTCTTTCGGTCGGACTAATAGCCGCGCGCTCGTGTGAACGCCGCATAATCAGAAGCCACTTTTCAGATGTCGGCCGATGACGATAATACCTCGGCCGGCGCGCTGAGCGTGGCCTCGCTAACGAAACCAAAGATTATTTTACAATCTCATTACCTGCGCGCCAGCTCCGTATTTAATGCCAGGATAATACACGGATACATTTTAATTTTCACTCTCGACCTCGTTAATACGTCGGCCTTACTTTTGCCAGTAATGAATTTTGCCTTCAAACTATTTGTAGAATCTCAAAGCTTCAGCGTTAGTTGCGAACGTGGAATTTTCACCAGACACGGAATAAGTTATATGCTTTTGGTAGCCGTGAGCTATTATAGTATTGTCCGATGGAATTCACCTTGGAAAAATCTATCGGAATTTTTGAGAAATACCATCCCGGGCTCAGAATGGGGTACAGAAAAATTCCCCTCATTGAAAACCGAACTACGGCATTAAGCGTTATTAATGCAAGCGGACGCCATGCCTCTGGTATAAAGAGTCAATTGACAATCTGGACCGCATTGCGGCGGAATAAATGGACCTCGGGGACGATGATTAAAAAATATAGCCACTTTACAGTGTTAAATAACACAAAAGGACGGTCATATTTTCAAAATAATTACGTCAATAATTGGCACGCACGCGTGGAGTAACTCGTAAGAGTTCGTCTCATTATTCCTGTAAGGATTTTACCACCTACCGCGACAGATTAATCGTTTTAACTATATCATAAGTTTATATTCGAACGCAGGACCGCGCAGTGTCAATTACATTGCAAAAATACAAGTGTCTATTATTCATTGGAATCTTAAACCGCTCTTTGCTAAGTGAAAACCATATTGCTTTCGCGCAAATAAGCAACGTAAGCTTTAAGTACCATCTTATTTCATACGGGGATTTCATCGTGGTTGCTAGAATCGAAATAAAAAGGCATACTTATTTACGGTAAGTACCCTTGTTTTGCTGATACCTCATCGAAGAGCTATCCATATTGTCTCCACAGCAATTAAAATAAAAGCAAAAGATGTATAACCGAGTTCTATGAATAAAACTTTGCAAATACATCTAAACTTTGTGTAAAATATCTTTGAATGTCAATTATTTTTACTGCAAAGAAAGACTGAGTGTTTGTTTTGATACTTCATACTCGTATTGGATCCTACAGGAGGGTTGAAGCGAGAATAGAAAGATAATATAATTCTCGCTTCAAATCTAAACGAAAAACAGCATAAAAGCTTCTGCAATTTTTCGACAGTGTGCCACGTCTTGTGGAAAATCTAAACCTATCAACGCACAATTCACAAACAACACTTTCAATGGATCCCATCAACGATGAATGGGCCCAGACAGATATCAATGTAACAAAGCAGCTGGCTCACAATAGCTCAAGACACGTGAATCGTATCATAGATCAGTACTTAAAAGAATTCACTTTCAAACGATCCCCGATCTCAAAGATGTCAAAGTGAGGACGTGAGTTATCCATATAAGCTGTGGTCAAAATATCCAAACATTGTGCATTTCAAATATTTAATAGCCTTGATAAGCATCGACGTTGAAGTGTCAAAACATGAAGTCGCGATTGTAATCTTAAGTTCAACAATATCTCTTACCACAATGTGTATTGTAGTTATCAATTTGTTCAGTGTCCGAATTTTATAACGTTTTAGACGAATGTTGGGTTTCAGGAAAAAATATTTTAAAGTGAGGAATGTACTTTTATATTGGTAAATAAATAATACAATACAATGAAGTTGTAATTGCTTTATTACTTATTGAATAGTTTGGCCGCAAACAAGAAATAAGACGAAAGAATGACGCTTTACCTAACATTTTGTCGTTACATTTAGCTCGCATTGAAGATACATAGTCACATATTTGTATGTGAGTATGTCTCTTATATGTGATAACTTGAAATCTCTTACGTTTCGTTGGGGAGTCATGTGGCTCAGGTGACCAGCAAAGTGGCCTTTATTTTTCCCTGTAGAACAAAGAATAAACTCCATACTTATACTAATATTAATAATATAATGAAGCTGAAAGGTTTGTTTGTTTGTTTGAACGCGATAATCCCGGGAACTACTTGTGCGAATTTTATTGGATAGTCCGTTTGTTGAGGAAGGCTTTAAGCTATAATATAACACTATGTGTGCGGAAACTGTAATCCACGGGGACCAAATCGCGGGAATCAAATGCTAATAACCTTGGTCAGCATTGAAAATCTTCACAAAGGACATAAACCCGATGATGTACAATAAGCCAAATGAATTCCATATCCGAACGCTTGTCTCGAGTACAGTCGTACTCGTACTTGTATGCTTTAATAAAAGAGGGTTGCTTTTCAAACAACTAACACGTTTATTTGCATTCGGCGAGTGTTACGTGCGTTCACTGTCGTTTATCAGACGTAGGGTTACCACACTCAAGACAGCATTTAATGCATGAATTATTATGATGTCGAACAGCCCAATGTCTTTTCACTATTATCTGAACAACAGAGGATTTTGTGTACTTAGTACTTGTTTCTGAGAGATTACTTAACGTTTTTTGGAGTGAAAGTATACTCAAATGAATGTGACATACCTATATAATATTAAAGTTTCAAATGTTTAAGCCATAAATAAGATCATAATACATATTAATATTTAATTTGTGTGCTTGTATATGTATTTGTAAATAAGTTCCTTTTGTTTCAGAATCCAGAATCTTTCCAAAGCTATCAAACTATACAAGAGGTCTTAATTGAAATAACGTGTATTTCTACCAATGCAATGTCAGAACATTACGTGGACATCTCTAAAAATCGACGTATCAGATTACAACCAGTTTATTTACTGGTCTACCAATTTTACACAATAGATTAATTGCCGCCTTTTGATTTCTGCAAACCCATTGAATTTTGACATGGTCACCCCACAAATTATATCTGATTGTAAGTATAGTTATGCGTGGCCTTAAATTCCCTTAAATAAGGGGTGCTACACACCTGCCCCGCACCCTCGCAGACACGCGTCGTTCGAGCTATGTAACCAGTTTAAACAGACCTCTATTTCTCCCACAACCCTTTGAAATGTCTCCTAAAAATCTCAATAGCACCGGCCGCCATAGCTCTCACTAAACTGGCTTCGGACATTTAGGGTGCCCATATAACGCGCTCTCGAAATCTGTGAGACTATAGTAATGTGCATTGTGATGGATATGGTGCAATGGCCATGAACTGGGCTGGGGCATATTATTATTATAGGGGTTGGATTTTATAATGCAGGTCGTTTAGTGGTGCAAAACACTTTGCTGGGACTTGCAGATTGATTTTAAAATTGGAACCACAACGACGTTGGCGGTTTAAAATGACTACCCCTGAGAAGTAAAGCTTTGCGATTATTATTTTGGATCTCGCGTGTCGTTCTTTTAAGAACACGCCGCCGAAATTGATTGAAACAAGAAAACATCGAAAGAATTTAGACATATATTTTTTATATTGACTGTACTAGATAACTGCTCTCTGGTTTTGATTCCTTTGACTATTTCCGACGTGTTTATTTATGACCACTTGGTACCTTTTAGATTAAAAATATACTCTTATCCTTGTTTGCATATCTATTATTACACAAATCGCCACACAGTCCCTTATACCTTTTAAAAGCTAGTGACACACCTGTCTAGCTGCCCCATACGATTCGCCTAGTAGCTCTTCCCCTAGTAGAATATTTATTATTCGTGTGCATAATAATACAAACTATTGTCAACTTTATTTTAAAGCAGGCTTTCTCTTTTAAATTAAGCGCTTTAGTATATTTACTCGATTTCGCTTTCATTCGGCAGCAAACAATAACATTTCACAATGAACAAATAAAAATAAAAAATCAAACAAATAATAGATCTGAAACCCCTTCTTTTATTGTCAAATGATAGAAAAGTTGTCCTTGCATTTCAATTTTTACTCAATTCCATGTCATCTAATTTTGTTGGAAATAAAGTTTTGGCTTGGTCTTTGAATTTCTCGGTACAAAGCAAGTATGTCTATTGTTATAAAACGAATATAGTAACTTATAAAGGAAAATAGTGTTTTCTTGCCAAATTTGGACCGAAAGGCAATATTAAATAATCAAAAAAATAATATCATAATCGTAAAAAACATTTTTCATGTAAAATTGCATCATCGACTTTGAAATAGCGGCATTTTAACCTTTTTTGAATATAAAGCGGTATGTTTTGTATATTTTATCATAGTTTAAGATTTATTGCATAAATTGCGATACCTCCCGCCAAAGGGTGCCTACCACCTGTCCGGCGCGCGCGCAACACGCGTCACCCTCCCTGCTTATTATTATTATCCTATCACGTTTTCGAAGTTGTCCACTTAGAGCACCTAATATTTGAGCTCCTACAACATGAGCACCCGGCCTAGTCCACTTCGACCAGTGGTAGATATTTTTGGCAGGTCTATTTGCTATTTTTAGCTAGCCAATAATATCCTGAGATCCTCCGTGCTTCCGAAGGCACGTTAAGCCGTTGGTCCTGCGCCTGATCTCTCTACGGTCGTGTCAGATTGCTGTCCCACTGTCGCACTCACTTGTGCACTATCATATATCCTGCATACATGGCTGATCGTAATTTCGGCCGCCATGGCCTTATACGGCCGGAGGGTATCACTACATAGTATAAAACAAAGTCGCTTTTTCTGTCCCTATGTGTGTTGTATGTCCCTATGAACGCTTAAATCTTTAAAACTACGCAACGCATTTTGATGCGGTTTTTTTTAATAGATAGAGTAACTCATGAGGCAGGTTTTTATGTATAATATCATCCATTAAATAGTGGACAAGTACCACGGGCGAAGCCGGGGCGGGCCGCTAGTTATTAATATGAATAGGTGCTCAAAGTGAACTAGGCCAAGTGCAAAGTTGCGGGTGCTCAAAAATTAGGTGCTCTAAATGGACTTCCTCACCCTCCCTACTTATTAATTATCCTATCACATTTTCACAAAACGTTATTATTTTTATGCACCGGTATTTGGACACGTGCGCATGACAGTACCACTAGATTAACAATAGTGGTCATTACAATGAATGATTTATGAATTTTTATTGTTACTGAGGTTGTTATTTTTTATTATTTAGCATGTATTCCGCACGCAAGGGTGATTAAAATTTGTGTATGGAAATTCTTATTAGATGTTATTATTCGGTAACGCTATCTTATTAGCATTTTTGATTTGTTATTGTTATTTTTAATTCGACATTGAATAGATAGAGATTCTCATATAAAAAGAAAGCGTTTAACGAGTTCCTAAATAACATTCGGAAAATAATAATTGTATACAATGCAGTTGTATTACTTGCCAATTTATGGAGAAACTATTATCCATCTTATAACTTTATGGATTTCTTTCGTAATATTTTGGTAAAAAATAAATAGCCTTTCAAACACAAAATTGTTCCTTAATATCGAAAATAATGCATATTATGTTATATATTTTGCTGCTTCTTAAATCAAGTGCTATATCGTATACGGAATATCGTAAACTGCCTTTATA
Organism: Nomophila noctuella; assembly: GCA_958496325.1. Lineage (NCBI taxonomy): Eukaryota > Metazoa > Arthropoda > Insecta > Lepidoptera > Crambidae > Nomophila > Nomophila noctuella. Next base: position 7,588,700 of record OY292486.1, on the reverse strand, counting down.
TTATGCATATCTGTATATTACAGTAAATACAACCAATCAGTTTTGATTACAGCGTCTCATTTATCGCAGTACGTCTTAAAAAACTGTTGGCCTCTGAGTAACGGCCTTTCTATCCGCTCATTAGCCGAAAAGTGCTGATGGTGTACCGACACCAGGGGCAAAAAGTCGGTCGAGTATCCGCCAGGAATATGCCACCGGAACACCTCGAGCTAACTGCAGTAACGCTTAAGGAGAAGACGAAAAGATTTATTTAAACTTTTAAATTATTTTTTAAACTTTCATACTCAAAGTTGCTTGTTTTTAAATACTCATAGTTTAATTCTTTTTCAAGTTCCAATACTTCATTTCATTTTTCAATGAAATGAATCACAATTCAATACTTAAAATTGATTGATACTGCTACTTTTTAAAATTGCACATACCTACCCGAAGTTATTTCTGAGTCGATGAAAAGTCGGTTAATATGTAGATAATAACGCTTTAGAACTAGTAAAACCCCAAAAAAAATGAGCGACACTTAATAATGCCACATAAATATTTATGTTATGATTGTCTTATGAAAGCTTAAAAGTTTTCAGTCAGTTTCTTTAACCTTATTTTTTTTATTACAATCGCAATTTTTTATTACAGGTTTAGTTTCCTTTGTTATCCTTAAGTCACTTAATAAGATTTCATATTACGACCGGCTGCATTTAACATCGAGAACAGAGCAGAAATAATGCCAAGAGCAATTTCGTAATAAATGAAATAACCAGAAAATTGTTAAAATTGCTTAATACGAGTACATCTACATGATGGTTAGTTTTAAGAACTCTATTAACGTTAAGCATAATAATTATGCCGGTAATTTAAAACATGAAAATACCTTTGGAATACTTTTCCAATTTTCAGTCCCTACGAAAGGTGATATCTTTAAGTAAATTACTCAAGTTTATGCCTCCTAGTGTTGTTTTGCCTTATTTAGTAGCCTTGGACCAAAAAAATTACAAGCACTTTGCATAAATGAGTCCTCTCATCTTGAACTGAATTACATAATTACTTCGTACTTCACTTTCATTAACAATAATTGACGAGTAGGTAACCCAAGACTTGTGTCTGTGTGAACTGAAAGAAATTATATTAATTCGTTTCGTGCTGTCTGAAACGTTAAAGAAGTTATTACGAATTAACTTCATATAATGAGAGAAGACGCGCGTTTTTGGGTCAGCTGATTTTATTTGATGATTTTTCCCATATATTTTAGACATCAGCTAAATAGATCTGTTACAAATGCGTAACCAGCATAAGGCCTTATTTGAGCGACTTTAACCATTTTAGCTAATATGGTCCCGGTGACAGATTGCTTTCAAAGGAAAATCTACACTATTCTAAAGTGATAAAACTTTACGAAAAGTCATTAAAACAGCTGGTGGAACGTATTGAATTAAAGTTTAATTTCGTGTTTTCGCCGAAAAACAGATGGCTGCATGCTAGTCCCCCGTGAAATTTTACCTCACTAGCCGAGCTATTTATTTTATTTTAAGCTCATACAGTCGTTTTACCTTCCCACGATAAAAATGTTTAATTCATACTAAATAAAAGTATTCAACTGCAACATTGAACCTGTATCATGAATTATGACACTTAAGATACCTTATTGTGCTACCTATATTAAAAATATTCCCATGTCAAGTCTTAACTGCTGGTGTGGTTTAATACTGGAAGCGGTGTCCCCGATCCCGGCAATCAATGCAGATGTATGAACTGTAAAATTGGTTTAGTGCCCGAGGCTCAATCTGCGACGTGGGTGGAACTCTGATATACCTTGTTTGTGTTTCATAACAAACAGTAAGAAATATTTACACTTTGAAACGATAGTGCGGTGAACCGCTGCTGCTTTGGGTTTGAATTAGTTCAGTTAGTTATACCGACAATGATTTGGCTTTCCAATAAGAGTACCAGTACTAAATGAAGACGAAAGGAAAATTAAAACTTTCGCGTTGAATTACTAGGTAATTCAAAACGGGACTAAACGCAATATTAATATTTTTGTACTTGACGTTTCGTCCGCGGTTTAGTCCCGTTTGAATATTGTTTATTAGTAAGGAAAATTATTAAAAAGTAAACTAAAGCGAATAGTCATAACATAAGTTTTTCTCAGAAATGACAAAGTAGAATGCCATAAATAAATACGAGTACGTCTGAGAACAAGCGCTCAAGGTGCGATGAAGTATCTATCATAAGAATGGAAAAGAGTAATATTTAATTCAAAATTGACTTATATAATTTCAAATCTGCTTCCAATATTCTCACAAAACAAACACTATAAGGCACACAAATTGAATGACGTGAATTCATTTTTACAAGTAAACGCCTCTCGCTTTCGGCTATACAAAGCGTTTTAGTCATCCGGTGGGAATGTAATTGCCTTCGCATTTCAATTACAAACAATTATTATGTCCCGCCAATAAATTGTACATGTTGTGTTTTCTTCATGGTTTATGATGCAGATTTAAATCTGTGCGGTAGCTAGCAATTTGCGGATTGCTTCCGATACTATGACGATCGTGGAATACGTTAAACTGTTTGTCATACGGTGTACAATAATAGTTGTCTCCGTAAGATATAAATAGCTAAATCAATATGATCATAATTATGAAGTATTAAATTACTTTTTATATGTTTATTTATTTACTTGCAGCCATCATCATATAACATCACCTAGTGCATGCTAACTCACATAGTGATACTACAGCTAAAAGCCTTCCTCGACAAATGGACTATCCAAAACAAAAATAATATTTTGAATTAGTAGTTTCTGAGTTTAGTGCTTTCAAACAAACAAACAAACTATTCAGCTTTGTAATATTAGTATAGATAAATTTAATGCCTCATGGCATTGTCTACCAATCAGTTAAATCTCCTTCTAATGGTCTCGGTAGATAAACCGAAGTCATCTTTGAATTAATAGAAAAAGCGAGTAAAAGTTAGTAAAATTTATACATCTACAGATTATACTATTATCGCGACCTAGTATGACCGCCATATTCCGAATCCGCAAAAGTAAATCGTATTCACTGCGCGCGAGTTTATGAACTGTTGCGAACAGCCTCATTATACTTAAGAATGTGAATCATAACACGGCTAAAAGTAAATCACTATAGTAATCCACACTAAATCGTATTTACTCAAACACAAATATACTATTTTAATCTTTGTTTATTCATAATTATTTTTCTACAAAATGTATAGTATTTTACAGGTTTATAATAAGTCTGTTAGTGAAGTAGCTGCCCTGGTCATCATGTGAGATTATGTTATCAAGTCAAGATTTATATGATCAATAACTGTCAGGCGGGAGGCCTGGAGTTTAGCGGTCCACGGGAAATGGTCGTCTTCGGAGAAAGTTATTAAAAGTGACGTTAGCTTCGCATCTTGCAAAATCGATTTCAATTAATTTGTCAAGCGGACGTTGAACGCCTCGTATTGAAATGTTATCGATCACCTACCGCATATCGATACCTTAAATCTCAAATGGCGTAACCACCAAAACACAACTTTTCAGGAGAGCAAAAAAACAAAAAAAAATATTTGTTTTAAATCATAACTTTATATATTTTAATACTATAAAAATGTTTTATACATCAAATTTCTTAGAATTTTGAGATGAAGGCTTCAGTTAGAACTATTAGCACCTAAATCTTATATTTTAAAAAATAGAAGTCGGTTACGACTTCTGAAAATATGACAAAAAGGCGCTTACACCCTATTGTAGTGTGTATACACCTCACCCACACATTAGGCTAGATGTAAGTTAGTATTTAAGTCATTGCATGTAAGTTATAACAATCAATTATAGTCTGGACGTCCTAAGTAACACTTGTTTCATTTGTCTCCCGCGCGCCACCTCTACATGGCGACCCTGCCAGTGCTGCCTTAGGGCAGTACAGTGCACTAATAAAATAATTAATTGATGTGCGTTAAAAAAAAAAAAAAGAAGAACTGTATTCAGAAATAAATAAGTGTATTAGACTATTTGAGTGATTAAAATATTGGTGACGAATATGGAGAAAGGAGTTGGCTGGCTGCCGGGAGATTATGGAGTCAGATGATTTGGAGTTTGCTGGCAGCCGGGCGGTGATGGAGCCCAATCGTGTTGCTGCCAGGTGTGAAGGAGGAATGAGTTGCCGGCAGCCGGGCGATGATGGTGCCCGATGTTTGAATATGCTGCCGGGTGATGTGTTTTAATTAGTGTTTAATTTTTTTTTATTATTTTGTCATGTAGTAAGTAAAAAGCTTCATTATTTAAGAGTCATAAATATAATAACTAGACGAGTTATAGGGTATTCACAGGTAAATTATGATATAGAATGACAATAGTTTTGTTATAATTGCTAATGATGGTTATTTTTCAGCTGAATTAATTAATTGATTTTAAATGTTTAAGACTTGTTAATAAATTTGTCTTCAAATTCCGGTATTTTTAAAAGATATGCAATTTTATCATTATTATTTTTTTTTGTCAGATTTTTTCATTTAAACCGTGCATAGATTCATTCATTTTCCACATAATACATAAGTAGTTAGCGCAGAATTATATTTGGAACGTGATCGCATTGCCTCATCATACCACACACGAGGCATGCATCAGCAAAAATTTGTTTACTTGTAACTGACTAGGATCGTAATACTATCTTGTGCCTTATAAGTCAGCAAGTATGCGACTAGTTACTAATTGTAATTGATACCATCAGTGTGAAGGTATGCCAATGTTAACACGAATTGTAATGTAAACAACTTATTTGTTCTAAATTTATCTATTGAAATTATTTGTAATTCTTAAATATGTACGTTGTTGTCTTTTGAAGTTTTAGTGTATTTTAAGAAAATACTTCATATATAAAGAATGAACAGATTTTACGTCTTTCACAGAAGAGATCATGGTTAAGTTTTCTTTTAATGGTTGAATGTATGGTTTTGTTGATATGTTTTCTTTTATTAGATGGGAATACTTCAGTAACGATATTTTGGAAGCCACTTGGATTGATCACCCAAGAAAGGAATTAATATTATATTGGTACTGGAGGATTCATTTCGTTAGGTAGTTTGTTTATAGTTGGTTATTATATTTTTTTTTGAATGAGTAAACTAAAAATGGTACTAGGTACAGTGAGGGTAAAATAGTAAAAGAAAAACTGTACCTTAATAATGAATTGAATAAATATTTTATGTAAGGTAGGTAGGCCGCCTATTATTAAATATATTAAAGGAGATAAATAAATGAATAAATATGAGAAATAAAGAAGGAAAAGATGAGATTAATAAATAATGATAAAGGCAGGCCACCAAAAAAAAACATAAATTATATGAACCCAAAGGGGTTAGAGTACCATTTTTATTTTATGTGTGGAAAAAGTGTTTTGTTAGTTTAAAAGTAGAAGTTTTTATGTGAGACAGATAATTAAATCAGAATAACATAGAAGGTTAAAGTAAAAGGGTTTTGATTGTCATAGAGATATATAATAAAAAGTAGAGATTTTAAAGATTTGATGAGATTTTAAAATAGTGAAATTTTCTTTTTTAATATTAAATAATAATTAAAATTGGCATACCTACTTATTTTTTTTCTTCCTGTACATTGCATTTTATTTTTGAAACAATATTTTTATTTAATTTTTTTTCTTTATGTACAGCAGTTAAATACAAATCGTTTTTTTACAATCTACCTTTTTTTAAAGAGTTTTGTAGTGTTTTTTTGTCCCAAATCCCGTGTTTAAATTTAAAAGTGTAATAACTCGTCTAGTCTAATTAAGATAATTTTTTGTAACATAGTTTTAAGGAAATTGTTTAAAATCTATTTTTTTTTGTTATAAAAATCTTTTAGAAAAGTTCATTAAAATTAAATTTTCTAAAAAAAAAAAACGGGGGAGGTGTAGTGTGTATACACCTCACCCACACATTAGGCTAGATGTAAGTTAGTATTTAAGTCATTGCATGTAAGTTATAACAATCAATTATAGTCTGGACGTCCTAAGTAACACTTGTTTCATTTGTCTCCCGCGCGCCACCTCTACACTATAAAAAACACGATTTTTTTGAGATTAAGGTCGTATCTCCCATTAAATTCATTAAAAAATACAAAATAAGCGGTATTTTCTACTTCTTTTATTGAATTAGGTACATAAAACGGGTAAGAGGATTTTAGGAAACAAAATAAAATCTAAAAAAAGCCAAGGCCGAGATAATAAGAAGGCCTAATTCGATTAAGCAGTGTAGTTGTAGAAAAACGACCCTTATTCTTAGCAACTCTACTTATATTAATATAATATTTACGTAATAATCAACTTTAAAATTCAATTAAAGTCCTAATGGAGTTAGAAAAGATTACAAAAATTGTATTAATTTAAGAATCAATGAATCAAGTAGCTACGCCACGACCATTGCGATGGGCTCTTACCTCCCATCGCAATGGCCGACATACTTTTAATCAGCAAGAAAGACACCACGACCTTATAATGTCATCGTATCAGCTCACTCTGATTTCCTAAATTATAATTAAAATTGTGCACAGACGGCATTATCCCAAAAACATATCATGAAGAATATCACCCGCGATTACCAACAGCAGAAGATGTGCCAGATTTATTACCAGGCACTGATATAGAGGACGGAGTTACAGACACAGAAAAATACTGTTTTTTTATGTTTGATTGTTTTTGATAGTTTCAATTTAATTTTTTTGACTGATTATCTTAAATTAAGGCTTCCTAAAATCTCTTACTTTTTGAACGTAGCTACTTGATTCATTGATTCCTAAATTAATACATTTTTTGTAATATTTTCTAACTCCATTAGGACTTTAATTGGACATTAGGAATTTTAAAGTTGATTATTACGTAAATATTATATTAATATAAGTAGAAATCATTGTTGCTAAGAATAAGGGTCGTTTTTCTACCACTACACTGCTTAATCGAATAAGGCCTTCTTATTCTCTCGGACTTGGATTTTTTTAGATTTTATTTTGTTTCCGAAAATCCTCTTACTCGTTTAATGTACCAAATTCAATAAAATATGAAGAAAATACCCCTTATTTTGTATTTTTTTTATGAATTTATGGGAGATACGACCTTAATCTCAAAAAAATCGTGTTTTTTATAGGGTGTAAACGCCTTTCAATAATAAAAATTGTGTGTGGTGTAAACGCCGAAACCGAAAAATGATGTCCCTTACCCCCGTGTGTTTTTACTTTTTTTTTCACTTTACAATAATTTCTAAGGGCGTAACCACCAAATAAAGTTGGCTATGTGTGATACGCCATATTAATGTATTAAAATATCCCGTTACGCCCTGACGTTGTTCATGCATTAAATTTATAGCTGCTTACGACCTCTTTACATTATAAAAAGTGTTCAAATCTATAAAAAACATCGGGTCGTAATGACAATTTTTTTGCGAATTTCAGGATTTTAAATATACAGATCGATAGAGAAAAAAAAAACTGAATTAAACTGCATTCAAAAGTCATTTTGACCAATTTGGCGCTTACGCCATTTGAGATTTAAGGTATCGAATTATCATCTCATGAATTAACTGATACTTAATTAGCAGATAATTTATAATGCTACTAGCGGCCGCCCGCGACTCCGTCCGCGTGGTTTCCGGTTTCCGCAAACGTAGGTATATACTATACCTATAAAGTTCCATACAAACATTAATCCCCTTTTTCATCCCCTTGGGGTGGAACATATAAAAATCCTTTCATCATCATCATCATAGCGCCTCTCCCGGTTGCATCCTCGGCCATTGCCTTGAAGCCCAGGGTACGCTGCGACTATGATCCTGAATCGACATGCCTGGTTTTTACAATGGAGCGACTGTCTTCTGACCTCCGTAACCACAAGGGAAACCAGACCAGTTGGATCATAGTCGGGACCAACGGCTTAACGTGCCTTCCGAAGCACGGAATCATCATTCTTATCGGACAATCAGGTGATTCAAGCCTGCAATGTCCTAACCAAACTTGGAAAACCAACACAAAGTGAAAGTGTTCCCCGCGGGATTCGAACCCACGACCTCCGTGTTCGTAGTTTTTGAGCACAGCGCTCTAACCACTACACCACGGAGGCAGTTTAAAAATCCTTTCTAAGGGGATATTTATGTCATAGTAGCTTCATGCATGCCAAGTCCCAGCCCTATCGGTTTAAAATTGACAAAGTTTCATACAAACATTAATCCCCTTTTTCATCCCCTTGGGGTGGAACATATAAAAATCCTTTCTAAAGGGATCTTTATGTCATAGTAGCTTCATGCATGCCAAGTCCCAGCCCTATCGATTTAAAATTGACAAAGTTTCATACAAACATTAATCCCCTTTTTCATCCCCTTGGGGTGGAACATATAAAAATCCTTTCTAAAGGGATCTTTATGTCATAGTAGCTTCATGCATGCCAAGTCCCAGCCCGATCGGATTAAAATTGACAAAGTTTCATACAAACATTAATCCCCTTTTTCATCCCCTTGGGGTGGAACATATAAAAATCCTTTCTAAAGGGATCTTTATGTCATAGTAGCTTCATGCATGCCAAGTCCCAGCCCTATCGATTTAAAATTGACAAAGTTTCATACAAACATTAATCCCCTTTTTCATCCCCTTGGGGTGGAACATATAAAAATCCTTTCTAAAGGGATCTTTATGTCATAGTAGCTTCATGCATGCCAAGTCCCAGCCCTATCGATTTAAAATTGACAAAGTTTCATACAAACATTAATCCCCTTTTTCATCCCCTTGGGGTGGAACATATAAAAATCCTTTCTAAAGGGATCTTTATGTCATAGTAGCTTCATGCATGCCAAGTCCCAGCCCGATCGGTTTAAAATTGACAAAGTTTCATACAAATATTAATCCCCTTTTTCATCCCCTTGGGGTGGAACACATAAAAATCCTTTCTAAGGGTATCTTTATGTTAGTAGCTTCATACATGCCAAGTCCCAGCCCGATCGGATTAAAATTGACAAAGTTTCATACAAACATTAATCCCCTTTTTCATCCCCTTGGGGTGGAACATATATAAATCCTTTCTAAGGGGATCTTTATGTCATAGTAGCTTAATGCTTGCAAAGTCCCAGCCCGATCGGTTTAAAATTGACAAAGTTTCATACAAACATTAATCCCCTTTTTCATCCCCTTGGGGTGGAATATATAAAAATCCTTTCTAAAGAGATCTTTATGACATAGTAGCTTTATGCATGCAAAGTCCCAGCTCAATCGGTTTAAAATTGACAAAGTTTCATACAAACATTAATCCCCTTTTTCATCCCCTTGGGATAAAATAATAGATATATACTATAGCCTATAACCTTCCTCGCTAAATACACTATCCAACACAAAAAGAATTTTTCAAATCGGACCAGTAGTTCCTGAGATTAGCGCGTTCAAACAAACAAACAAACAAACAAACAAACAAACAAACTCTTCAGCTTTATATATTAGTATAGATTTAGATTCAAATTAACTTTTTTCGGTTTAAGCTAAAGCAATTTTTGTGAAGTTTTATAATGCTTAAACTAAAGTCAACAAAATTATGAATAAAATTCATTTTTTACGACAGCGGTAAACATTATTTTAATGTCTACTTTGTACATTTTTCCTATACAGAGACACCTTTAGCACTCTTGCTTATAATAAATCTTATTCAAACAAGTTTAATGACAAATTGTTGGTTAATTGTCAATCAACACCCCTAGTATTGGTTTTAATGGCAAGCCTTTGTTTATTATACTTTCTAGAAATCCTGGCGTCTCGGACTTTCATTGCACTGATCAGATAAACACCAATTTACGATAACTGTATAAATTAATCCGACCAATCTTTACTATAGACAATTTAATAGTGGTTTATTTTGATTAAATTATTTTGGTTTGAATTACCACGAAATACCTACAATTGGATCAATCGTTTCAAAATCTTAGGTTTTGCTACTGCTTTGACAGTAATTCTGTCTCGTAATATTTGATATACTCCAGCTTTTACCTTAATAAAGAACGTATCAGTGAACATAACCATGTAAACCGCTCCGTAAATAAACAGTGAATGGAAACGTGGGAACTCATCCCTGCTCTCAATATTTACGAGTCTTCCACCCATACATCGCAAACGAGATGTGTCCACCACTCATTGGGGGCCGCTACGTGCCAAGCGCATTGTTTCAACAAGATTGATAGCGGAAACTCAACAGAACAGACTTTTATTCATCATTTCCGTCCGAATCCGTCAACTTGGTTCAAGGAATCGATTTAATCCAGTCCAATTTGGCATTAAACCAAAAAGATTAATGTCGATATAATTATACGTTCCATTGATAAGTAACGTTGGGAATAATTTATATAGTGCAAATTCGCCGGTTCGACCATTAATCAATTTTTAAATCATTTTCGTTAACTAGGAAATGGGAGGGTTTGAAATGTGGTCAAGAACAAAAGAATATTAGGAGAGCGTTCTGCATACAAATTTATATTTTTTTCAAATCAATACTTTACATGAAGTTTTCTATACATGAAGTTATAGAGCGTATCGCTTGTTCTGTCCATAATAAATCATGGTTTTGTACCATTAGCACGGAATAAAATAGGTTTTATAGGAGGAGTTGAAATTGGTCAAATCACGTAAAATATTTATGAAAATCAGTGTCAAATACAAATACGGATGTAAGATGTATCTTCCGGCTGGTAAAAAATATTGTATAATTTTTATTTTATTTTAAGTATATTGTTTTTCAATAAAATACCTTCAACTTTATTCATTTAACTTTAAGACTACCAAGCGGATCTCTAAAAATCCGCAAGTGTCATGTGGGTGTATCTTTAGCATCGTTATAAACACATTTCGCATACCTATTCGCGCGAAAAGTGGGCGGAGCTCGACGGGGGCAGAGCAATCTATACTTCGGAAGCACTTAATGAACGAGAGATTGATGACTGCGGGAACCTATGGCCGGCTTTACCTAAACGCCCAAGAAATACATATGTTCATTATCTCAGCATACTCGCTCTAGTTGTATGTTGTGTTATACCTACATAATATCCACGTCTGTGGAATATTTGAGATTTGTATTTTGATTATTATACATTACCTAACCATAGACACAGTTAGTTCCATGTTTAAATGTTAACTATTTTTATTTAATGACGTTTTTTTACTGTAATTTATTAGTTTTACTACAATGAGCATGTCGAACCAAAACAACTTCGTAGAGTGGGCATTCCCCTTTACTTCTTAAAAGGTTTACTTAAGCAAATTACAAATCTCATCTGGTTTTCAAGAGATATCAGTGCACTGTCAAACCCGGAATCCGAAATGTCGCAAGATTTGAAACTTGACCTTTCCAAATTCAAACTAACCTTTTATTTGCTGCTCATCTAATTGGTGGATCTCAAAGCCTAGCTGTTACTCCCGGGTTTTATCACTGTAATTAAAGTCTTATCTCGAGCCAGAAACGCCGTCACAAGTTTATCGGGCTCCGTCCACCCCAACGTTATCTTCATTACCTCTCCGCACACAGAGTTTAATTCACGCGTCCATTAATTTTAAAAGCTGCCGCTCGCGTTTCTTAAACCAATAATTATCTTTACGGTAATAAGGCTTTAAGTTTCCCATGCAGCAATAAATCATTGGCAAATCAAACGATGTCGAAGTCAGGGATAATCTCGCTATGTTGAAACGGCAGATTTAAGATGCTGGAAAGCAGTAATTGCTAGTTCGTATAAGCCTGTTTGAAGAACGTTAATTATGAACTAGAACGCTTATTGAATATGCTTGTAATTAATGTGTAATTAGTTTGGTTGATTTTCTGAAGATGATTTAGTGACCTTTGCCGTGGCTGACCTCGGTAACTATCGGTTAGTCGACATTATTATTAATGATGGTTACGTAAAAAAGTAAGTGGAGTCATATTTAGATCAATGCACCTACTGAGCATATTCGTGTCTAAACTGTATGTATAAAATAGATGGCTCAACATCCATACACATAAACCGAGCGTCGATAGAATGTTTAATGTCCGTTTAGCGATAAGCAGATTCCCCCATTAGTTAGAAAAAATCATATACATACATATATACGTATCTCCTATAAACCTGTCGATACTTATATACCAGAAATCTGTCGTCACTGTTTTTCTTTTTTGAGCCATCTCCTTTTGGCTTAGTGTACGACAAACATTTTGAAACCAATAACTAGATGTGAAGGTAAATTAAATAACAAGACCTACACAGTGGTCGCATCACTATCGCAATCATTTAAAAAGATTCTTTTTGTTATGACCTTTCTGATATGTAGGTGCAAAAAATAAATGGATTATAACAAAAAAATAATTAAACCTCTCAAAATGCAGTGATGATGATACCATTGCATGAGCAATTTACTCTGTATTCAGTATGACGGGCAATACTAATAAAATTGAACATTTAAATTTAAATGTATCTTCTTCCATTCCCTTAAGGTAAGAAGTATGCTAATTTAAACATTGAAAACAATGTTAAATTTCACGTTTAAACAATTATGTCCATACTAGTGTCCTAGCTGTCATGCTGCAATAATGTTTTACCCGTAGAAGAGCATTCATCGTAACTTAACCTACGGCGTAGCAATTTAACCATCTATGGCTTTTAACAAAGACGTATGATTTTACAGAAGGTACAATTTGCTAGAACCTCCAAGCGTCTTGTGCCATGACAAACAAGTACCATTGTTTAAATAGTAAAAAACATCCGTCAAAAAATGCAGTGAATCGTATAAAAAAAATTCAGTAAAATTGTTAAAAACACTAATCTCGCACTTTGTACCACACTTAAAACCGAAGTTTATTATTATTCTTTAATTAATATAGTCTAACTGTTGAGTTTCTTCCGGCACTTCTTCTCAGCAGGCCATTTACGTCGAAGTGCTAGGAGGTAGAAAATAATATAACATGCAAAAGAATTTCTATGTAAATCAAATTTCAGAATAAAACTACTTTAACTTTGACTTTGATTGAGACATTTTGACTGACTTTTATATAAAAGCAGTTGGCTTTTTTTAATCTTATTTTTCTTAAGTTTGTCAATGGTTGTTGAATGAATATAATATTATTCCTAATTGAATGTGCTTCCAACCTTCTGTATTCATGTATTTATTTCGAACGTCTGGATTGGGAGGTGATTAAACCGGCTTACTGAAGGTACAGCCATATAAAAACCACTAAAATTGAACCTTACCACATGTACATACGACCTTCTCCGAACATTTCATTGCACATGTTGTACAGAACCGTCGACATCTTCATACATCTCAGACTGCCACGCGCTGCGAACTAATAACCAATATTAATTACACGCCACTGCAAGTACTACGCAAAATAATCGGTTTAATTATCAATAATAACACGTACCGCGGGATTTCAATGCAAAATAAATTTTGAGGCGAGTGTACGAACTATAAATTGGTAATGAAAGGGCAGACCACTTTTTTAGATGAACGGATGACAAGAGCCATTTAGTTTTACATAGTGGCTTCACTCCGCCTTTGTTTGAGCAAATAACTTCGCAATTGCGATTAAGAACTAAAATTATCTGGCATTAACATTCTTCAACAAAACATTCATCATATTTAAAAAAAGCAATCGGTATTTTGGAGGCACTTTCACTCCGAGAGAGAGAATCAAAATATTAATTTATGCTAACACAAAATATTACGTGTCTTACAAGACTTACTTAATATTTTAGCCTAACTCCAACGCTGCGCCATCTTTGTCGGTCCCTTTGAAAACCCACCTCTTTGTGATAATTGAATTTAGTTAACTGCTCCTTTACGGGGTTTATTACAAGAAAATTAATTACTACGAGGAAACGTCGAAATTTGAAACCGACTTACATTTTCATTACCCGTAATCGCGATCCGGTTTATTGTCTATAAAACAGGAGTAAGAAGTTTTGAAACAATAATTAGGGACACTTATAGCGTTCGTTTTGTGTTCTCGTGCCAAGGGTATGAGTTGAAACCGATCTTTTATTGTAAATTAAATATTTCATAAAGTTGTTAATGGTGGCGTCTTGTCTCAAGCGCAGCCGTCGAAAGCGATAATCATTGTCATCAGTGAGCAAAGGACCAAAACTCGTTTACAGCTCGAGTGTGGTAACCACGAAGTAGTGATTAGATTTTTTTATTTGCAAGTAATTATGAGCTGCTGCCGCTATACGTTTTGAAATCAAAGCAAGTAAAACCCTTTATTTAGCGTCCATTAGTGTAGGCATATCAATCAAGGAATACCTTTATGCTTTCTACGGTCTCACACAGGCTTGTGGTGTGCTCCGCTAAGCGTATAAGTAGCTATCGAGTATGACGGCCCCGTTTGTCTAGTGGTTCTCTGACCACTGACCTGGCTACAAAACCGAGGGTCGCGGGTTCAAATCCCGCTAGGGGCAAATGTTTGTGTGATGTACATCAGCATTCGTACTCGAGTCATGGATGTTTATAAGAAGTATTTGAGTATGTATTTCCATTTCCTAGCACCTATAGTACAAGCTTCGAGCTTCGTTTGGGGCCAGGGTAATTAGTGTGCTAGTCCAAGGAATTTATTTATTTATTTGTTTTCATTCGTATTTTATACTTTAATGAGGTATTTGTGTATCCTAAACACAGGCGTGTCTCTTTTCGGCAAAACGGAGTGTTTTAAATCTGACTCCGACTTTCCGGAATGTAGCCGTGCCGATAACCAACCGCCTTGAGCTCTTGGGTTTGAGCATCTCACCCAAATTAAATTTCGGCCAATACATCGAGTCGATTGCTAAGACTGCTGCCAAAAAGCTGGGTATCCTAAATAAGGTGAGACGATACTTCACTTCCGAGCAGCTTCTGTGCCTTTATCGGGCCCAGATTCGCTCGTGTATGGAGTATTGTTGTCACCTCTGGGATGGCTCAGCCCGCTATCAGTTAGATGCACTTGACTCGTTGGAACGCCGTGCTAAGAGACTCATTGGTGATGACTCACTGACCGAGACTGCTTTGCAAAGCCTTGTCCATCGTAGACGTGTGGCGTCTTTATCAGTGTTTTATCGGCTGCATTTTGGTGAGTGTGCGTCGGTCTTACATGACCTTATTCCTCCAGCTCCCTTCCGCCTTCGGACAACTAGACGCGGTGAGGGCTTTCACCCTTACATTGTTAATATTCCTCCTTCTCGCACGAAGTGTTTTGCTTCATCTTTCATAATGCGAACTGCTCAGGAGTGGAACTCTCTGCCGTGTTCTGTGTTTCCCGAACGTTATAATTTGGATGTCTTCAAGACTAGAGTGAACAGGTATCTACTAGGCAAGCGTGCTCCATCTTAGGCCTCATCTACACTTTCCATCAGGTGTGATCGAGGTCAAATGCAAGCCTATCTTAAATAAAAAAAAAAAAAAAAAATTTAACATTCAGAGAGGTTGGATTTAGAAAATAACCGTCAAAAATAACCAATTTAGTAAATAAAAATTAATACTCGCATTCATATGACTACATATTAACTTCTTTTCCTGTCCAATCATGGTTATGAGAAGTCAATTAAACTCACCGAATACTCCGTCATACTGTTATGTGACTTTTTACTTGAATGCCTGTCAGCATTCTCACACACTTTACTCTGACTTGATTATTCATATTTCTTATTATATTGCATATAATCCGGTTCTAGTGATCAATATTCGGCTGGATCGGAATCTGCGGTGTCCACCTGCAGTCACAGCTGTTACTGAGCACGTGTCATCAGTCATTACGATTACTTTTTATAACGGAACCCGCGGAGCGATTCATTCCTCCGCCTTGTCTGAATATATAATCCAGTTTTCAGGAAACGTTTACGTTAATTGTTATTGTCAGCCTGTTGTCTCTTCTGGGTGGGAGGTAATGCCTATAGTTGAAGGGCCCGTTGGTGTAGCGGTCAGAGACCATGGCTACAAAACCAATGGTCGCCGGTTGGATTCCCTCTAGGGGCATGTGTTTATGTGATGAACATGGGCATTTCTACTCATGTCATGGATGTTTATAAAAGTATCTAAGTACATTATGTCTATCAGTTCCCTAGCATCCATAGTACAAGCTCTTAGCTTAGTTTGGGGCAAAGCAATTGGTGTCAATGAGGCCGGTACTAAAGTGCACTAAAACAATTTTTGACATATGTAGGTACGTACGAGTAACCCAATTGAAAAACCAAGGAAATTCTTTGACCCTGCAATTTGCACGATGTAACTGACCTGCGGACGTGCAAAATGCTAATGAATGAAATATTTTCACCGCACCAAACCTCGTGATTGCAAACATGATAAATGCGGCAATTACACACGCTACAAAAACTAATGGCTATGAATACGATAGCCTTACATATGTAAAAGCAAATAACACAGTGAATGCCGAAGAGTATTTTTCATTAGATGTTTAAATTTAAAACCCTATTCCTGTAATCCTGAATAAATTATATTACAAAGCCGGAGTATATTTTACGCCACCGATGCTGGTGTTTATGTTTTTGTTGTTGTTTTGCTATCTGACACTTAATAAGTCACGACTTATATATGATAATGTTTAAAATACCGTTGCTTATTGGGAATTCACTAACTTAATACAATAATAATCATACAGTGTACTGTACAATTTTTATTTAGCCCTTAGACTAAATAATTAAAAGTAGCGATATTGCTTCTGCAGATTAACGAATCATGGCTTTGTAGAATGTTAGCTTAATATACTATTTGGTCTTCCTGATAGAGGCAGAATATTCTGTACAGTTATGCCCCTAGTTTACATCGGATATAGGTATTTGACAAGTGTAAAAGATCACCGGAGAATCGATTATCAATAATTTATTATTTGAAATAAAATGACCATTAATAATGTTTGATTTATTAGACACAATAATGAGGTCATGGTTTCACACTCAAAGTGATACTTACATTTTTATTATTATAATTACTTATCCAGTGAATCCGTCACGGTATTTAACTCAAAATACTGAAAAATAACACTGCTGGAACATACTCGTAAAAAAGTGTAAGTTGCAAGCACACTACAGGGCAAGCGGCGCCGCGGGGCGCGCTTGTATGAAGATGTATCGATGTCTACTTTGCAATTATTTATAAGTTCCGCCTTAAAAAACTGAATAATAAAATATGATTCGCCCTACTCTTTTCAATCATGAAAGTTTATATAATTTTTTCCTCTTACTCAAAGCAAACCAGACGCAATAATCAATGAAAATAAGATCTATAATTGCCTGCACTTTTTTTAAGAAACTGTAGATTTAAGTGTCGCTGTTTGGACGTCTTGTCGATTTAATTGCTTGTCAAGAGATTCTTGAATGGACAGCTTCTCTGGACACACAGGATTCTTCTTTTTACCACCCGAAATACTCGATAAACAAGCCATCACCAGTAGAACTTTGCCGAAACGAACCAGTATCAAACGTAAAACAAAAAATATACAACACATTGTGACCTTAAAACACAAAGATCTGTGTAAAGCGAAAAAGAATTATTTTTAAAAATTGCTATAAGTAATGTCTCGTTGGGTGTTAAATGATATGCCACGGCACTTGTTAAATGCTGACCATTATTTATTAATCAAGTTTATAAGTTATATCAAGTTTTATCGAGATAATCGAGCAGTAATCCTTAAAGGTAAAGAAAGGCGCATTCCTTGAATTATCATTTCGGACTGTGTTGGAATATAAGGGAATGTATTTTTGGCCAATCCTTCGACTCCTTTGTGTCCAAGTCTGTGTGAATTCTCGTTCTCTATTTATACATTTTCGTTCCCTTTTTACATATTTACCTACGATTTGACGAAGAGTAATCTAAAGAACTACTCGTAAATATCGAGTTAACCACCAAAAACAGACTTAAACAGATTGAACGAGTTCAAAATAATTGTAGCCGCGAAATAGGTAATGACTTCTGTTTAAAAACTGAATCTCAAAGCGGTAGCATAAGCTACTTATAAATGTACTTCTCACATTAAAAAATAATCTTTTAATCAGCATCAAGACATCGGGCGAAATAAAAATCGCTGGCCTATAAATATTCGCGATTAAACCACAAATACCTATGCAGATCTCTGTACCAAAGCCGCTTTATACTATGCCTTAATTAACCGCGAGGCAGAGGACATTCGCATCGCTTATTAAGAAATAAATGAAATACATGTTTTGTCCAAAACGAAAAAACACCCGCTCAATCCAACGTTTGTTGCTAAAACAAGTATCCCCGGTGGAAACCGGGAATAGGATGAAATATTAATTTATGCATTACCAGAGGATAAGGTTTATTTTGAGGAGAAATACTGATAGCGGTCATCAGGCGCGTGTCTTTATTTTTATTTACAAATAATCGATTCGCAGAGACTAAACTTTTTCAGAAAGACCAATCTGATGACATTTTTAAATGTTAAAATAAAAATTCCCAGTAAAAGCCGACATTGCTTTTCAGAACCATTATCCTAATTGTTATTGTAATTGTAAACTTTTGTTTCTTTCACGTTTCATTCAGAGGAGTTTTATTCCAAACTTACAAACCCTTATTTTAAGGATTTTGAACGTATTATCTAACTATACAACTTACATCTTCTACATTACAATTCAAAAAGTAAAGTTGGATTGTTCTTTATTGTTTCTTTACTCCTATTTTTTATGGTGTCTTTATTGCATAATATCTAAGTGATCTTAGAATATCAACCATATAACTTTTAATTACATTGCCTGCTTATGGTATCCGCTGTACAAATATGATAGCCGTATTTACGCAAATTGTAACGGAAGTTCTTGACTCAAGTTCCCGCCCTCGCCCATCACTTGACATACTCTGCAAAATGAGATGCAGATAAAGGTTCTCATCGTTTAGTCATTTTACTAAGGACATATCCAATATCCGCTATGAAATGATAAGATGAAGATGTAGACCTAATTTTGGGGCAATGAACATTTATATGCAGTTGGATTACACCTTTATAAAATGGTTTTGCTTTTGTGTTAACACTTGTGCCTAAAACCTTAGGAGTCCAAGCTAAAGTTCCGTCCTATATACACGATCAGTTTGTATACAGTTTGCAGGTGTGATAAAAAAGTTGTACCTACAATTTAGGCAAGATAACGTTTATAAAGCATTTCAGGAAATATTTGGATTCGGTTGATCGGTTATGTCTTTGTGATGCTTTTACGTCATACAAGATACCTTCGCAAGAGAAGAGCTACTATTGAGATCTTAAACTATTTTTTTATTTTTGACATCAAAATCATCGTTGCAAATTTGTTTTAGTATGTTTAAGAAAAACTATAAGGGTTCCGTTTTTTGCCATTTGGCTACGGAACCCTAAAAACCAAACACACTGTCACTTTTACCTGGGCATTACCTATTGAACAAAAACACTCTCGTCTAGCACTTTATACTCTTTAGAAGCATCGAACGTTTACTGCTCGAAGTGCCACAGATAATTTCCAAGATATCCGCTGTGTGCTAGTGGCTCGCATCGGAACCAGTCGGGGAGCGGGCGAGCCACGCGCCACTCGCTCGCCACTCGCCCGCCCTGCGCACTCGCCCACTTTACATACGCAATGAGCCGCCGATAAACCTGACGGTTCATCGAAACTAAAAGTGACTTGACATAATCAACAATGTTTCTTATGAACTACGGTTTTAAATGCACGTTTGCAGATTTGGCTTCGTAGACGTTGTAAATTAACAAAAGATTCACAAATGAAAAATTTACGACTTTTAAAATACAAAGAAAATTTCATTTGATTAATTGGCGGCGGGGATTGGGCACATCACTTCTTGCAATCCGGGCAAGCCCTCTACCCTGACATTTTAAAACAAGGTGAAATGCCTGTTTAAATAAATGATTTAAATAAAACTTGATCGAAAAAATAGCTAGCTAGTACTAAACCTTATATTTTTAAACCCATTTTTTAGAAACATTCACTAAATTAAATGTAATAAATACAATTTAAGTAAAAAAATGGTTTTAACAATTTATTCGATGAAGGTTATTGTAACGATATTTAAAGTACTACTATTTAAAGTAGGTGAAAGAATGTAGCACATGTTCATTTTAGGAATAGTTGCTAAAAATGCACTCAGTAAAGACGATGCAATTCATCACCGACAACGCCTAGTAAGAGATTCAATGAGCAAAGTAAGTACACAATTAAAATTTCAGTCTCCAAATTTGGAGTCCGCGGTTTTTACCTGACGACTGAACGCAATTTCGCGGCAGAGTTTTTGCTGTCATCGTTACAGAAATAGATCAAAATGGGCGATGTAGTCTACTCGGGGAACAGGGCTGGCAACGGTGAGCTATGGATTTACTTCGACGATTATTTTTAACCTTCCTAACTTTAAACCCAACCTTGGTGTTTTGTGTCCGCAAACAGTATTAATTTGAATGTTTTTTCTTCCAAGTCAGCTCAGTTGGTTGACTGATTTTGATTAAATTCTTAATTTAGTACACCTGTTAACGAGTGGATAACATTCATGGTAGTACCACTGAACGTAAGAAAAATGTACCAGAATATCATTTAGATGCTCACAAAAGGTATTTTTTCCTTATCTCACGAAAAAGTAATTGGATTGCTTTAATATAAATTGTAAACCATTACACCAAGGGTTCTTTTCTCATTACAATTACTATTTAAATACCACTACTAAAACAGACGACGACACTGTCGGCTATTTCGACTACACTGCCCACGAATGCACCAGCCAATGCACCATCGACCTTCAATTTATTCGCCAATTGTGGTACAATAACCACAGTCAATAACTGCGGCCAATTAAGTTCGGTAGCGCCTCTTCAGGCACCCGGGCAAGTTTTTGTCACGGGACCCAGTACGGAGCAGACTTTAATTGGCGGATACTAGTCATTAGGTATGTGCATGCGAGTGTGTGTGGTTAGATTAACGTTTTTTCGTGGTTATCTGACGGGCCCGTTGGTCTAGTGGTCAGATACCCTTCCTACAAAACCAAGGGTCGCAGGTTCGAATCCCGCTTGGGGCAAATGTTTGTGTGATTAACAAGGGGATTTGTACTCGAGTCATGGATGTTAATAAATGTATTTATGTATGTCTATCCGTTTCCTCGCGTCCATAGTAAAAGCTTCAAAGTCTTGGTGTGTTAGTTCAATGCATTTATTTATTATTTTCATCGGACGCCTAGTCATCTGCTAGTCGGTATGCACTATTTCGATGATGCATTTGGTTTTAGCATTATACATTGTAGTAAATGAGGGCGAATACTGATCGAGAGGCGATAAAGAAGCATTCTCATTAATATGAAACTCTTGACGTGTGGGGCTTCAATTCCATAATAGGTATACTTAATTAATTAAGCCTTTATTCGAATTGACATAAAAAGTTTTAGACGTAATGTAATCAGTTGATTAGAATCACATTTTTATGCTATACCAAGTGGCATGTTAAGTTATTAATACATTTCTGAGAAAACCCTTGTATCCAAAATGGAATGACGACATGTAAACACTTTTTGTATAGACGAATAAAGAAAGTAAATGATGGTAAGTTATCATAAACGGCCCATGACAATTTTAGTTTTTAAGAATAAAATGTGTTTAAATTTTTAAGGTTTTCTACTCTATTGTATAAAAAACTAGCGGCCGCCCGCGACTCCATCCGCGTGGATTTTAATTTCCGCACACATAGTGTTATACTAAATACTAAAACCTTTCACGTCACACGGACTATCCAACACAAAAATATTTTTTCTATTCGAAACAGTAGTTCCTGAGATTAGCGCGTCCAAACAAACAAACAGAAACAAACAGACTCTTCAGCTTTATTATGTTACTAAGTATAGATATAAAAAAAAATAACTTTTAAAGTGTCATGATCATAGTAATACTGACACTTTCAATAATATAAAAGCACTGGAGAGACTACGTGAGAATACCCTGGTTGTAGTTATTTCAATAAAGTGTCCATCGTCTTTAGTTCTTTTACCATAGAACTTCATTGAAAATCAGTAGTATCAAATTATCTTGTGAAACACGACACAGCATATACTTACGTACATACATCGCCTTTATGGTAATTACACATTATGTATTCATGTTGCAAATCGATTGATATAAATTGCTTTGCGATTTCTCGCTGGCCATACCAGCCCTCGTAAGCTATTTTCACTTATACCATATTTAGATCATATAACAAAGTATATCTTTCATCGCGAGATCGGCATGCCGTCAGATAAGGTGCTATTTTAAATAGTTACAGTTTTAACAGTTTCTTGTTTACTCCATGTCTTAGCTTGCGAATACCAAAGTTTAGAAGTGTTATTTATTGCCTCTTCCACCGCGGGAAAGAATATCACACGATTTGATATCATTCCATCTTCATGTGTAGGAAAATGGTTTATTTTAGTATGTCTGCCTCGATTGTTTGGTTCTGAAGTGGACAAGAGAGCTCTTATTTTTCAAGTAATATGTATGTTAAATTTATTTATTTCCTAAAAGTATGTAAGTAGTATGTAGGGTTTATCAAATACCATGTGCATTTAATAAGTCGATAGCAATAATAATCAGTGTCTATGTATTATTTTTTTGTAAAGTGTATCTTAATAAAATTCTTTCGGACAGATGTTCATTAAATTCTTTATTATTAAAATTAAATCAAATGTCATTATAGGCGGTTTATGGTTTGTGGTTTAATACATTGGATGCAAAACGCGTATCTTGTTATTATTGAGACTACGTACGTAGACCACATAGTTGTTTAACATCAGGCAACTTTGTGGTCAAGTGCTAGCTTAGTTCTAAATAAAAAAAAAAAAAAAAAAAAGACTTCATTTCGCATGTTGATGAAAAAACTTCGAGTTAAAACCAACACCTCAATCTTTTAAAATGGGCTTGCTCCAACTACAATAAAATACGTAGCACGTATGTACGAATTAATTTAAAACTAACATTGAGGCCGTCACGTGCTCGGTCGGTATGTCGGCATCTGTACTAACACACGTTAATTACCGCTCGTACTGGGCTTAAGATTATACGTCTCATGCATGTATAGCCCACGTAACTCATACCAAGTCCCTATGCATTTCAATTAGCAGGTTTGCGTTACCACACCGACTACACCGGCCAATCGATAAACGGAAAAACGCAAACCTCCACGTTTATCCCCCGTAATGGATATGATCGAAAACCTGCTGCGGTTCCATATTATGTCCATAGCTCCCCGAACTGGTCCCAATATCGCTTATTATGTATCGCCTTTGTGTTAATCATATCTTTCGCTCAGTATGGCAACTGTGGTGGCTACCGGTCGTCGGTCTATTAATAAAAGCCAGTCTTCGGACCGACGGAATGCTCGCAACCTGCTATTGTACTCTAGTGGTTAAAGAATTTGTCTTTTTAATCGCACTGCCTCTCCACTATGCCCAGAGCCTATTATTAGGGTTAATTGGAATTATTAAAGTTTTTTTTCACAGCAGCTAGAGTTTTAGCAGATCGTAGTGATGCATGCGAGATACCTTTGAGAGTGAGGCGAGCTTTTAGATTAATTTATGGTTAGAGTGCATGTTATGGAAATTTTAATAGAGTAAGCTTTGAGCCCGTGCTCTAGACGTAATAATTCTCTTTCACTTGCTTCTCTTTTTTGCTTGAAGCGTGTAATGTTTTAGCCCACGTCAATAAACTAGGGCTAAGACTATCGTTTGTCAACTCCCGCCTAGTTTATAGTTGAATTTCAAAACAGGTGATGATTAAGACGGTTATTCTGCGTCCAGGAATGAATTTGTATGTAACATATTTATTCAAGACGATAAAAAGTATTCGGAAATCTTAAAATAGTTTCTATTGGATTTAAGTGTCTCTACAGTCCACTTTATTGTATCACTAGCGGACATCACTTTGCCACTGAAGCTGGAGAGGTCCGCCAGAACCGTTGATAAATCAAAGATTCTCACTTCGCCCGCAACTACCGGCTCGACAGCGCTACTCCGTTTTATTCCCTTCATGGCGAGGAAGCACTTTAGCACACAAGAAACTCTAGGGATTAAGCACTTAACATGTTGTTTCTTCCACAATCTTTAGTAGGCTGTTTTTACCGACGTAAAGCACCCTTAACCACTTTTAGTACTTCGACAGCACAAAGAAGGACCTGATCTGCTTCTGAACAGCTTGCATATAAGTCGCAAGAAGCAGAATATTCACGGAGTTTATACGTATCCCTGTTTAGATAGCTAACTATCTAGAAATTGAACTCCAATCCAAAATAGCTTGCATCATAAATTATACGATAAATTGTGCTCTGTTCAGCAATCTTTTTTCACACGCCCTATATTTTTCTTGCAACACTTTAATACTACGCCACGTGCCTGCGTTGGAAAGAATGCGAGTCGGTTGTCTTTACGAGAAAAAATGACCGAGAAAGTGCAAATCAACCTAGCATTTGCGAGTAATAAATATTAATGTATGTATGGGTTTTTGCTGCAAACTGGTGGTGTAGTAAAGAAATGTTACGCTTATATGTATTATATACGAGTATAGTTGGCGCACGAGTACTATGAGCTATTTTAAGATATGTATTTTTTGCGATATTATTGTGGAAGGCATTATATTTTATTGGAAAAAGTGTCACACACACAGAATATAACGCAAAGTTGATAAACTATACGATGACAACAAGCGAGCAACAAGATAAAACAAGCAATTAAATGAATTTCCGCAGGCAACAATTTATTTACAGCTTCGCAATCCTTCACTCGTCTTGAAGAGTGGAATACGACAGTCATTTCCATGATTATCGTCAATTAATTCGTAAATACCGTGACGACGAGTACACATCATTACACGTTTGCGAGTTTATCGACGGATTGCTGACGATCGACTCCAATACTACAATTAAGCGACTCGGACGACGATTATAATCGAGTCAAGGCTTTCGTTTCACAGTGAATGGAGGGACAGTACAGCTGTTACAACTTATTTATTCGACCAAACTTAAGAGCTGTTGAGCTATGTGGAACTTCCACTCGAATGAGCCGCTCTTGGGAAGTACCCTAACCGTACAGAAAACCACAGTGAAGTAGCACTTCGTAACTGTTGTTCTATGTTTCTGCTGGTGAGTAAGGTCGCCAGAGCTCAGTTGGGGAGGGTTTGAGGTTTTAAAGGCAGGCAACGCATCTGCGATTGTGAGGCTGTGTACGTATGTCTATGGGGCATGTCTATGTATTGTTCGTTTGCCGAACTATAACATAAAAAATCTTTCAACGCTGAATACACTTATCCAAGATAAATTGTCACTTGTTAAAAAAATCAAGTGATGATGCTAAGAGCCATAACAACAATTTAAATGTGCCGCCAGTTCTGTCCGCTTAAAGCCTTACATAATTCTATTTTTATGGATAAATAAATATACTTTTGAAATAGTTATATTTATAATAAATAATAAATATAACTTTTTCAAAATGACAATTTGGCAGGCAAAATTTATGATAACATGAATGATGATGGTCCCGTGGAAAAAATTTTTCAATTATCAAATTGATTTCGTATGTTAGTTAATACTCACAAAATAATTATAATTTGTTAATTATCAGACGTCAAAAGAAATAAAACATTTAATCAACACTGATCACTTAATAGCGTGACACTTCACAGTTACTCACCTTTCAATTAGAAATAAACATTCAACTTCAAAACATGAATATAATTACGTTCAAATCGCCACAGCAACATCTTAATGAATAAAATCAAATTTCTTAACTTAATTTTAAAATGGTCGATAAATCTTCTTAACCTAAAAATATGTTAAGTTTTTAAAATCCCACGTCAAGATTTCAAGCTAGTGATGCAACGATAATGTTTTATTAAAAAAAACAACTTATTGAAATTGAATGTATTTGTCGCAGTAAGATAGATAAAGCCGTAATATAGTTATATCCCTAGGGATATAATTATATACCGTAACATAGTTATACGAAAGCGATTCATTACTATCTCACTAGGAATATAGTTATAAAACAGCCCAAGTTTAGTGATATATGTACTTATATTACTAGATTAAGTTTAGTGAAATAGCTTTCGGAGTGTTGTCAAAAATTGTCGCGCTTTGTTGTTAAACTGAATGATGTCAATCTACACGTTATTTGTAAATAGCATGCAGAAGTACTACTCTGACGGAAGTAGGTTAGAAGAGCAAGGCGGGAGCTCTGCTCCCGCCTTGCTCTTCGTGGTATTCATTGAACAGTATGAAATAATATACTACAAAAAAATAGCTATAGCCGAAAATAAGATTTGGCCGAAAATTACTTCTTTCTTTACTTGCATACTTCAAGGTTTTATATCAAGCAATTAATAATTCGATTAGGTATACCGTATACTTATTTTAATTTCAATGCAAGAGAAAGAAAGCTCAAAAATGTTTACGTAAGGAATGCTTTTACGTTTAAACTTCCGATATTATAAAGTAGCGTGGTCCATAACATCTCTATCGGAACGTGCATTAGATGAATAGAAATGTATTACCCCAGGCGTCGGCGCTACATGTTATCTATTAAAATCTCAGTCGGAAACGCTCTTTATCATTAACACAATATAAATATTTATTTATCGATGACCCATCTGAAGTTTAATTCAGAAGCGAAATATCTAAAGGAGACTGCACACCAGATACTAAGACGGGTAATAAATATCCAATATATTCGCTTTTATTTTCTTATTTTAAGTCGATATTGATTTTTGTTATATGTAATGGGTCTCCATACAAACTTAATGTAGTGATCCCAAATAGTACGAACAATATCATTATTTAATGTCATATCATACTTAACTTGTTGTTCAGAAATTTGCATTAAAGATTTAAAACAAATATCCCACGGTACAGCACCTAGTATTCCTGTTTTGTCCTGAACAAAGCACCAGTACTATCGATGTAATCTCGACCTGACATAGCGCCTCATTATCACTATAATATCAGCGAGGCGTGGGACGAAATGCTTCAGTAAAGGATACCCTGTACGTGCGGTTATGTGTATCCTTCATTTTCAAGTGATTTGATAATATAAAACAGAGAACTTGAGGGTTACGATTATACACAGATTGTATGTACCTACTATCATTATTTAACGCGAATTAGAAGGAAAGTAATTGTGCAGTTTTCGCATATTAAGTTTTCAATTGCTAAATAATTGGGAATGCCAACAAAACGAAGGAAGTAAGAGGATTAAAAGAGAATATCGTGAATGTGTACGGTCCTTTAAAACAAATGAAGCACTAAATCCAACACCTCATTTAAGATTGGAATGGGTTAAGCGCCTGCGGCGATGGTTCGATGGCAACTCTAAAACAAACATATCTATTAATTCCTTGACCCTTTCCACCAAATAAAAAAACATACTTAAAAAAATACACGGAACCAATATCAATCATCCCATGTCCAGGCCAAAGCAGTAATCGATACCGATTGTAACGAATATTCAAATCAAGACCTAACACGGGATGTATCGATTATCGAGTTTATTAAAATTAATGACGGCCCCTGACGGGAACATTAACTAAATATTAAGAACTCATACGAATATACATAGTAGTAAAGGTTAAGGGGCAAGTCAATTTAGTTGTAAATATGGTTCAGAATTATTCAAAGTAGTGAATGTGATGAGTGTAATTATTATTCATAACGGCTTTATCGATAGCTTATCATTTGCTATCTAACATTGGTCAAAATAGCTTGTACTCCAGTCAAAATAGACAAAATTAAGGCTCAAGTTTGCATTAATTCCCAACAAGCTGGATTTTTGTGCAGGCCTTGAATACGTCATTACAAATGATATGTAAAAAGTCCCCATCGATCCCGCTTGTGCGTTGTTTTTTATTCGTGGTCAAAGGGCCCAAATTTGCGTTTTTTGCTTATATCTCTGAAACTAAGAGAGCTATTGAAAAATGGTTCAGGTAAAGTTTGTAGATCGTAAAATTGTCTACCTGAAAGATTCCTACACTTATCTTCTACAAAGCAGCGCTGTCGAGATATCGTGACTTTAAGCCGCAGGAAAGTCGTATTTTCGAGTAGCCCACATTATGCAATTACAATAAATTGTGTTGAGTAGTTTATCTGGAGCAGGTGGCAGTTAAGTATGGATTGGCTCTAAACTATTATTTATCAATTTCCAGCTCCAATTTTCAGGATTAAGATCATTGAAGTCAAAAAAGACAAAATGATGTATCAAGCTTGCATTCATTCCCAACAAGCGGGACTTTTGTGCAGGCCTTGAATACGTCATTACAAATGACATGTCAAAAGTCCCATTCGATCCCGCTTGTGCGTTGTTTTTTATCTGTACTGAAAATCTTCGGATCCTATTTCTAACTTTTCTGGTAGTCAAACCTCAATGGTCCACATAGAGACTTTTACTCCTTACATGAAATAGGATCGATTGGAGCGAAATTTTTTTTTTGAAATTTTCAGTAATGTATGGGAAAAGTTTTTTGCGATTTCTGACATTTCCAGTACACAAACCTCAAATAGTCTCATAAAGTCTTTTAATCCTAACATGTAATAGGATCGATTGGCATGAAAAATTTTTTTTGCCAATTTTCCCAAACATTTTGTACTGAAAACTCCAAAAATTTTTTTTTTACTCCAATCGGTCTTATTTCATGTAAGGAGTAAAAGTCTCTATGGGAACCATTGAGGTTTGACTACCAGAAAGGTTAGAAATAGGATCCGAAGATTTTCAGTACAGATAAAAAACAACGCACAAGCGGGATCGATGGGGACTTTTGACATATCATTTGTAATGACGTATTCAAGGCCTGCACAAAAGTCCCGCTTGTTGGGAATGAAAGCAAGCTTGATACATCATTTTGTCTTTTTTGACTTCAATGATCTAAATCCTGAAAATTGGAGCTGGAAATTGGTAAATAATAGTTTAGAGCCAATCCATACTTAACTGCCACCTGCTCCAGATAAACTACTCAACACAATTTATTGTAATTGCATAATGTGAGCTACTCGAAAATACGACTTTCCTGCGGCTTAAAGTCACGATATCTCAACAGCGCTGCTTTGTAGAAGAAAAGTGTAGGAATCTTTCAGGTAGACAATTTTACGATCTACAAACTTTACCTGAACCATTTTTCAATAGCTCTCTTAGTTTCAGAGATATAAGCAAAAAACGCAAATTTGGGCCCTTTCACCACGAATAAAAAACAACGCACAAGCGGGATCGATGGGGACTTTTTACATATCATTTGTAATGACATATTCAAGGCCTGCACAAAAATCCAGCTTGTTGGGAATTAATGCAAACTGAAATGTCTATTTTGACTGGAGTATTGTGAGCGTAATTTTTACCATAAACACCATCTTCTGCTTTATAAGATAAATTTACTCGTACCTACATTTATTTAAAAATTTAAGATAAAAGATAGACTTATTCATTCATCAATTAGATTTACAAGGAAATTCTTTTGCGCGTCAATTTTCTTTAAACGTACTTAGCAATTAGGCGTGTTTATTAGGTTTTAACAATTTTATGAATTATGTTTAAAACGATAGTAATTTTACCAAAGATGGTTCACGTTCTTCAACCTCACGCAAATATCTTTCGCTTTTAAAAGCACATTAGATCTCCTACATGGTAAATTGCTTACATTACAACAAATGTCCACGAAGTCTAATAAAAATTTATTGTTTTCCAACATTTCCTTACTGTAACTGATTTTAATGATCGCTGTAATCATAATAATAATATGTAAGCGTAAGTTTAGTATTGAAATAACTGTTGTAGATTGTTTCTTCTAAACTCAGGGCAGCGACCTCGGGCATTGACGTAAAACTATGGAACACAAAGGCGGCCCAAGTAATTTAACTTCTAATTGTATCTTGAGATGTTATGGATACCTAATATTATCCAAATACTTAATACATACTTAATACCAGTTTAACATAAATTTAAAATTTAATTTAAAAAATATGTATTTGTATTCAAATTATGATGTTTATTGGTGAAACCACCTCAGTGCTGACCACCAATCTTAAAGTAGCATACCTATACATGACACATTACTTATTAAATTTAAATGAGATAGATCGTGGGAGCCAATTCTTACACAACTTTATGGCACTGGCTTAAGCAATTTGCTTTTTTGCAATAAAACGCTACTTATCTCGTTTTGAAGCAAATAAATCAGATTCAATAGGATTAATATCGATAAAGTTATTAAATAAGATGAAGCGTAACTTTATTGACTCGTTCAATAAACAGACTAAATAAAATTAACGCGCAAATTCAATACGAATCAAGTTTTTCACAGAGAAATATTGCTAAAGATGTAATAGAAAGTAGATACATCAAGCTTACCGAATAAAATCTGACATTAACTCCGTTTAATGAAGCCTTTAGCGGGCTTTTCGAGTTATTCGTACCTCACTTTGTGGGCACCTTGGCGAGCCGACAGACCAAGGTTTAACAATATGGGATTTGGTGATAAGTAGAACATAAAATATAAATCGTTTATGGCGGCAGCTTTTTAGTCACCTAAAGCCAATGCAATAATTTTGATCCATAAAGAGATTTTGTTCATTAGCATTTTTGAGAAACAGCGAAATTTAGTTATTTTGAAGAATATTGGGGTCTTGGTATTCCATGTAATGTGATATATTTATCAATTACCCAGGTTCAAGCCAATGAAATGTTAACACAACCAATTATAATTTATATTGATTCAAACTTATCGTCATTATAGTTATGAACACATATAAAACAACGAATGAGTTAAAGATAAGGGGAAACCTTTAGTAATGCAATGCTTAACTACGCATAAAATATATTATACTTACCTACATCCCTACCATCCAGCCGTATATCCACTGCACGCTCTTTTTATAAATAAATATCACTGATCCATACACAATCGCTTTTTATGTAAGCAACAATAAAATATTTACATACAAAAGAAACGTAGCCGCCGAATGATAAACGGATCATAAGAGCCCTAAAGGCATCTCGTTTGATATCTGTTCCGAACAAATCACTGTTTTATCGCTACTCCCATCGTAAAAAATATTGATATCGACATAAAAAGTGGCTCAAAAACAATAGACAGAATGGATTGAAAGGATTCTCGGGACTGATAACGCGTGTTAGAAAAAAGATACGTATTAATAATAGCTTTATTATATGGCTCTATTGATCTTGCTGGTCATCTATGATGTCATTATAGAAACTTAACTATATTGGATGCTTTCTGGGTATATAATTGTGATTTTATAAGTGTGGCGCCTTATATCAATGTTCTTAAATGGCACTTATTTTCGACGAAGGTGTTAATATAAGACTCAATAAGTTATTTTTTAACACTGTTCTTTGGGGTATATTAGCTGATGATAGATCGTTATTATTATTGCTTTCTATAAGATACTTTTAAGCATCAGCCCTAATAAAGATTTTGATTTAAGTTCTTAGTTAATTAGTTACATTGCTGACCCTGGACTCAAGGCAATGGCCGAGGATGCGACCAGGAAAAGCGCTAGGATGATGATGATGAGTAACATTGCTAATAAGAACATTTTATACATAGTCCAGCCCAGTCCTGTAACACTATCAAAAATAAGATACCAATGTATATTTTAAAACAAGTTTCCGATGAAAACAAAGTTCGTAGGCAATGTCAGTCACAAACTATTTAAATAAATAATCGGAAACATTAATGACCTATCTCAATTTGTCGAATGTTAATGTAACGGCGTGCATTGAAAGTATACAAAAAGTTGATAATGGCACAAATAAAACAACATTTAATATAAGGCTTACGGTCCACATAGATTTACGCTGCATAGTTTACAGGCCGTTATATAAAATATTTTATATTCATTAACATAGGTCTTTGAACATGCTTTTCGTATCTTTGTGTTATGCAAAGAAGTATAAATTATGCTAGGATTGACAGGAAGTATTTAAGATGTTGTGAATAATTGTGAAAAAATCTTTAAAAAATATCATGTCAAAAGACAAAAATGTATTCAAGTAAGCAGCTATAGAGCTCAGATGTGTAGACTCAGAGCCTTAGTGTATTAATAACTAATTTGCTTGATTGGATTAAGACGTCAAAGCGTGGTCGATTTCACGGTCAGCAAAAATATCATATTACTATATAATTTGTAACAGATACTAATATTTATAAGTGCTCATATGCATGGTTTGATTTTAAAAGGGTAATTAAGTGTGTTCCGTTTTTTGAAAACGTAAATAATACTTTTTTAACATTCCGTTAAGCCTATTGATTTATCAGGCGTGAAAAGTTTATTCTCGATGGAATTTTGGTGTTACGTCAGGGTTTCTTTTTTTAACTAAATATTACTGTAAAATTAAATAAAAAAAAAAACAGTGTTACCTTCAATATCTATTTTAATGGCGGTTTATGTGAATTATTATTACTTACGATGTGACCCTTTACTTTTTTATTATGGCATACTCATGAGTTTGAAGTATAAGAAAAATATTAATTAAGAAAGCTGTAATATTAGAAATCTGTTCCAGTTCCTAAGAAGACCATTTAAACAACACAGTATATAATTTAAAAATATTAACTTCACACAGCGTGGCCAATTCTTGTATTTATAGTTTTGGCCACGGATTTTTTGTCACAGGTGGATCGTTAACAAACATAAATGCATTTATTTGCAGACGTTACTTCGCATACTTACATAAATAACCCATTGAGGAAATTCCATTCAAAATTTTCGTAGAACATTGAGCCACAAGCGACAGAACAAAACAGCAATCATTTACAACATAATTATATCAATCGACAATTCCTATGCAACTAATATCATTAATATTGCAATTAACGGTGAAATATCATTCATTAGACCTCGTTAGTAGATAGTTAAAACAGTGTTTTTTGCTAATAACAATGTCTTTATTAATGTAACTCTTTCCATAATGGTTAAGTTTACTTGGTTTTATTTAAATAACATGTGATCATAATTTTGTCGCTTTTAGAATGTTTTGGTTTATTTTCGTAGCAAGAGATGTAGGAGAGGCAGGGTAAACAATTTAGAAAAATTATTATCAATATATTTTTTAATGACAAAATAACGTTTTATTTAACACTAGGAGTTGCAAATCGAACAACACCGTTAACATAAGGAGCATAACTAAGACACATTAACTAAAAACAGGAATTGTTTTCTACCGTTTAACCTAAATATTAAAATTTATAAAAAGTTCGGCAAATTGCACTCTACTAAAGAACGTTATCGCGAAACCAGGGGCTTATCAGAGTTACCCTTGTTTAGCGGCGGCAATTTTTTTTTTAAATGTCATAACTCTCTTCGTAAGATCTGGTCCCGATAAGTGTTTATTAGAACACGGGTGGTAGAAACCTGTGCGATATCGCCCTTACAGGTGACTAACAAAAAACTGCCGACGGCCTTTGGCAAATCGTTAAAATTGTCCCGAAAATCTTCGAGCTTGTTTAGTTTCTTATCGCTGTTTGTTTAGGAAATAATGAGCCGCCGCGAACTTGTTAACAACTTGCTAACTCGCTGTTGGCCGACAGATTAGCTACATCAAACAACGAATAAGTATTCTCGAAAATGTTAATTAAAGGCATCGACGTGGCATCGTCATAAAGTCGCTCGCAACATCGTCTTCGGCGTCATTACGCACCGCCCACACTTTTAGCTGATCACTGTATTAAACCCTCTGACATTGTTGGTATTTGCATAAAGGATTGTCGGTTGGGAGCTGCGTGTGTGGCGTGCTTCTGTACCGATATGTCAGCATTCAAGCTAATTGAGGTTTCAGGAACACTCGTTAAGAAATAAGTGCCGTGGCCCCGAGCAATGAAGAGGATTTCATTGCGAAAGCAAATGCAGCTTGTGTTTAAAGCCGGAATTCATCATTTTGATTGTCGGATTTCGTGTTGCATAGATGATTAAATGTAGTTACTTTTGGTAACCTGAATTAAGCTATCATCGCGTTATGACTTAATTTATTTTGACCATATTTAAAAAACACGCGGCAGTGCTTATTTCATTCATGATGACGGAAAATCAAGACTTAAGTATGATCGTTTAAAAAGCGACAGCTAAAAAATATTGCGAGATCGAGGGGAATTTTTTGAAACATGGTATAAGTGATGCAATAAAGATGTGAATGAATTACGATATCGATATCCAGTTTAGTAAATTAACGATGCAGATCGACGCATCCCAGTGATATTTATGAGACAAATTTGTCTCCCGCTCGCCTGGTGTCTCATTACTGCGTCGCCGACAAAGACGTTGCCGACCAACATTTGTCACTCGAACAGTTGCAAATAGCGAAATTCTTTATAACCAACAATTACAAACTGTGATTTTAACTGGTTAATTAGTGTATCGTGGTTTGCACTTAAGGATCACTTGAGAATACTCCGTGTTGAGATAAATTTGTAATGCCAAAATGTTGAGGGTTTGATATTATTCGGTCGTCGATATTTTTAAAGTTAAATGGTGCGGTGTGCACGTGCGATATGCACTTTTTACAGTATGTGCTAATAAGATGGTCAGACTGATGTTAATTACAAGTGGTTGTGCCAGGTTAATATAGTGAGACCTTTTTTTTACATTCATTTAACAAATTAACGTCATTTAATTGTTAATAATACCTACCCACCTAACTTAGCTGAGCTCTGGCGACCTTACTCACCAGCAGAAACAGCACAGTAGTCAAGAAGTGCTACTTCACTGTGGTCTTTTGTGAGGTGAATTTGCTTCCCCAGACGAGCGGCACATCCGAGTGGATGTGCCAATAAGCTCTACCTCTTTAAGTTAGTTATAACGTCTCTCCAGGACTGGGTTCACTATTGACCTACGTTGAAATAGGACTGTGCCATCCTGACGGGCCCGTTGGTATAGTGGTCAGAGACCCTAGCTACAAAACTAATGGTCGCGGGTTCGAATCCCGCTAGGGGCAAATGTTGGTGTGATATATAGGCATTTTGTACTCGAGTCATGGATGTTTATAAAAGTATTAAAGTATGTCTATCCGTTCTCCTGCTTCTATAGTACAAGCTTCGCTGTGTTTTGCTAGTCACGCTCGCGCTCATGCAAGGGTCCAGGCCAACATCTAGGGTATTATTAATAGCTAGTGTGTCGCCGTCGACGGATACGTCTGAGAGGACATCATCACCATCAGTACAAGCTTCGAGCTTAGTTTGGGGCTATGCAATTGGTGTGTTAGTCCTAGGCATTTATTTATTTATCCTAGATGAAACACATTATCTTTAAACCACGTAACCTAACTTCAGTTCTACCAAGTAATTCGCCACGTTGAGCACGCGCTTATTAAGTGCGTCTGGACGTCTATCAATTTCGGCGCGCGCGCACGCATTTAACATTCGGCTCGCGACGCGCCGCGCGGCGACTCGTGCGCACTTCCGCACACCCTCATTAAAGTGATGGACTCCTCTCATGTTGTATCAATATTAATATATGGTATTATGTAATCATATATTTTTCCTCCTTTTTTATGGCTGTGTGGTGCTGTCGTTAAAATGAAGAGCGTTCCGAAGAAATACTTTTGATTCGAATTATGAGGAAAACGAAAAGAAGCGTTGCTACTATAAACGTTTATAACAGGCTGGCAAGTATGACAGTTTCTGAACCGTTTCACAAGCTTGTTTATGTTCATATTTTTATTAAACTATAAGTAAACCGTTTTAGCTTCTATGAGTGCTAATTGGCCGAAGTTGAGAACTTCTAGTCCATTTCTTTCCTCCTTTGAATAGATACTCGTATTGCGCCAACCTCAGATAAACTGCGAACAGAGCAGGCAAATGATGATTTAAGAAAGATACTCGACAGTTTTGACTTCTCTTGTTACGCGTTAAATCTCTACAAAAGATGTAGTTCAGGCAATTTATCGACAAAAGCGGTCATATCTGTACAGAGTAGCAAGGCGGGAAGTAATTTGCCAATTAATTAAGTCTTCAAGCACTTTCCACTCGTTTTGGACATTGCCAGGCACGCGACTTGCGTGTACGCTTTTATAATATCACAAATCCATGCAACTGTGAACCTTACACCATACACATAAGGGTGAATACGTGGATATTCTTCTTAGTATGGAATTTAATATTTGCCGATTTACCATCGGTACAAGAACTCATAATTTATAATAAACGAAGTTATTAATTTTTTACCGGGCATCTTCCAGGTCGATCAATGTAAATGTTGGCAAATGTTTATGCATTTATTATTCAAGCTTACAAAATATGTACTATTAAATCATGAAAAAAAATATTTTCAACAAGTAAGAATAGATTCATGGCTACAGCAGTCTTAATAAAATACTTATTTCCGATTCATTCAATCAACAATTTACGCTTAAAACTTCTCTGACTAAAATAATCAGGGATAAACAGAACAGATGAGCTTTTGCATGCATTTCTAGATTGAGCTTTACATCACATTTCCATTATCCGTTTAAATCAAATACAGTCTAACATATCAGTATTAACAATTTATCTAACTTGTGTCAGTCATGATTAATGAATAAGGTTGAAAATGATCACCTTCAATGCATTAGAAGACAGGTGCAATGTCATTAATATCTTATTATTTCGTTTGTACTTTTTGCATTAAATCATTAGGCGTCAATTATTATCTATACAAGCGTGTGAAATTCAAGCATTTCTCCGCTAAGCTGCCGTCAACTTGTGTTGCGTGCAACAGCCATTATGTTATCTATTGCAATAATTCGAGGCGCTAAAACAGGTTGGGTCGTGAGCAGAGCAACGAGAACAATTTAATTGAATAAAATTAGCCAATAAAGTTTGTTCGAGAGCTGCCACAATGGCATACCGCCTTCAGGGCGTGGGTCTCGTAAAACAAGCTTATTTAGTGAGAGGCTTCTCCGGGAATCCGCGTAAGTGGCTGGCACACTCCTGGGAACGCTCATGCCGAGGGTAATGGGCGCCATTGTGGGGATTTGTTTACAGCAGGTCACTGACGCATTGTGTGCCGGATGCATGTACCCGTGTTGGATCTTCAGTTTCATTTAAATAGCCTACATTGTAAAGTTTTCGAGTAATTGCATGCGTCATTGCAGTAGTTGTAGAAACGTAGGGTATGGCAAACATAATATACTCGATTTTCACAATTAGTAAAAGATTATTAATGCCATCACCACGGAATATTATTAAATACCTAAAATGGTATAATATTATGACGAAGCGAGCAACCGAAAAAAAGTTTAACTATTATTAAAATTACCCATCTCCCTAATCCAAAGGGTTGAAGATGAAAATATTATGTTAATTTCGGTCAACATAAAAATAGGTAGTGGCTTCCAAACAGTGAACGCCACGACAGCCACATGCTGTGATACACTAAGACGTTTCATCACATTATTGTCCAGAGGACAAAACGATTATATTCATCCTTTTTTTACAAAAACCTCATTTCACTAAACGTAGTTCGCGTCATGCTGACAACGCATTTCACAAATCGTTTATAATAGATTTTTATTTTAGCTCCGATGTGTATGCGCATAGTTGATAGTATCGTGCTGTTATGAATGTTGACATGAATATAACCCCTAAAAGGGTTCGTTGAATTGCCAGCAATTAATCGGCATGATACATTGAATAACTGGGATTTATTTTGAAATAAAGTTTTGACAGATGATATTACAGTTTTTATTAGCATAAGACCTTGTCTATTGTCTATCCAATAAATAATTGCATAATTTATATTGAACTCTCCACCATAGTAAATTCAAAATGATTGAGTATATTTAAGTGTTTTCCTCCTTTGCTCGTAAAGAACAAAGGCCTAAGAAAAAGAAAAGAAAACCAAAAATAAAGTTCCGCTCCTGTATTTATCACTCTGCATCTTCCGATAAAAAACCAACAAGAAGCCTTCAAACAGGTGCCGTTTATTTTTGCAAATTTAATTTCCGACCAGTGATAAATCTATTGTGCTACTAGATGACAACCGGAGATAGCCGGAACAGAACAAAAAACAATAAAAGATCGTCCAGCGCCACCGTTGAAAATCGCATCATCGTAAAACATGTCAAAGCAAGCCGAAGTGTCCGCAAGTAACTATAAATCCAAGGACGATCGCCGCAAGAGACTACAAAAACAAATAAAATTATATTTAATAGTCTCGTGAGAACTGTCGCCCACCACCCACTGTGGAGGTTCGTTAAATATTTTAATTGCGACGCTAAAAAGGTCCCAAAATCTTTATATCTCGTAAATCAAAGGTGTGTCCACGGTAGTCCTGTTACCCGCAGTACTTTTTTTAAAGCGGCAGTAAATAAGCCTCGGAATAGACAAAGCGGCTTTTGAATAAGGTAAAACTTTACCTAAATTGGGAAAGAAGAAATTAGGGATACTCGGGAAAACATTAATTGACTTTTCATTCTAATATAAGAAAAACAGGTCACAAAATATGGAGTAATTTAATTTATTTAATAATTGCCAAAAGTCAGGATAATAATGAAAATGAACATGTTTCTCATTCATAATCTATGCGCATGACAAAATTACTTTAAGAATCTAGTTATGTTAAACTTATTTTAGAAACTCAAACATATACAAATAATGATTTGATCTATTTAATTTTAAGAAAAAGTGGGTGTTTAGACTGACCTAAATGTAAGGTTCAAGACTAAAACTACATATGTATTTAGAACCCACGGCAAATCGCAGTCTTACACTTGACCATTTTTTTATTATTAGCTCATCACCAGTGGATCGTGAAAGCAGTTCGTACGGAAAGGGCATCGATTAACATCGCTACCTACGCCCCGTCAGCTTGATTTTTCGCTTCCGAAATTTCTAAAACTTGATATGTTTACCGCGATTTGCCATATCGATGCACAGATAAATGAAATACCGACCTCAATTTCGTAACATAATAACTTTTTTGAGATTTTATAAGATTTTTCATGATAACAATGTCACTGTGCTTAATATTAATTTGGCATTATACTAGTATTTACAAATCACAGTCTAGCTCAATTGCTGCTCAAATCCAGTAGCAAAACAGACTTTTTTCCGTACATACCAATAACATTTTTTTATTGTTGTCAATATCTTCAGCTACTGTTATGATAAGACCTCCCAAGTGCAGATTGTCTATAAAGTTATCATTATCATCGTCTTTGCGGTCATCATTCCAAAAGATTCGATTAAAAAAGCTACCAATTTCGTCCCATCAATGTCGGAAGTCTCGTCCGGGGTCGAGAGTCATTCGGCATCCATCATTCACTCACAACTAGGTATGTAAAAACTGAAATTTCCGAGTCAATAAACGTCTCTGTTTGTTTTTCTAACAGGAAATCTATATATGTTTATAAAAAGGTCGGTAAAAAAGGCAAAAGTGCCGTGTGGGTGGCTCCTGACGACAGTTTAAGTAGTAATGCGATACGCGTCCAGTGTGTGTTTTTTTTGTGCACACAAATTGTCGGGAGCCAATGAGTTGATGATACTATTTTGCCGAAGCCCCCGAAACGTTTAAGATCGTTATGGGTAGCCTTAATAATGCTTACGGAAGCGACATCTTTTACTCGTTTAACTTTTTTAGCTCATAAAAGTCTAAAGTAGCGGATTTTTTAATCCATTTGGTAATAACCTGAAATAACAGGGAGACAAGGAGACCAGAGAAGGATAAAAAAGGAGGCATCATAACACATTTCGACCAAATATAATTACATCAAGTTCAATTAAAGAGCTTATTTAGATCTAGTTAAAATATAAATTACTGTCCCATTAGTAAAGTAATTACATTAATAATTATAACATGACAATGTCTATAAAATAAAAATAGAGTAAATATGTACATAAAAAACCGAAAAAACTCCATCACGAGGCATTTCGTTTGGTACGTGAACATTCAAGGAAGAACTCACAGATAAATTAACTTTTGATCTTTATTCATACGCTGACATTCATGTATTGCACGCATATGCATAGTTGTATTTATTGACTTAATTTTTTTACATTTACTTCACTCACAAAATTGTGAACGATGCACTTAGTATCCCCAAACGATAACTCGATCACAATGAAACTAATCGCAGTGATTTTTTCCCGCGATCAATAAAATGATCGAGGGTTCCCTTCCCTTTGTATGTGTGTGTAGGCGCAAGAGGTCACGTGGCAAAACCCTCGTTCCAACCCCTATTGACAGAGACCGTCCTTTTTACTCATTCCTAATATTTCAATGTGGAAAAGAGAGTGCATTAAGTTTGTTTGTGTGGGTAACTTGGCGCGGGCTCAACCATCTGCCGGTACTGATATTTTTTGGTCGGCTAGGATAAAGTGGAGTAATAATAATACTTTTATTAACTTCATGATTAAATCTGTTGACTGTATGGGATGTACCTTTACAGGTCCGTATTTTATACATTATGCGACTGCTTTTTCAGTAAAAATGTTATTTATCTGAGTGGTCTTTGTTGGACAAGTTACATTTTGCCTGGTTTATTTAGGTCCACAGTTTTCCACTACAATCATTTAATTAAAAGACTATATATCAAATACTGATTAAAACTACCAGTAAACAAACGTTATAGCAATCACGGTGCGGTCAATCCTCCTTACATCATAGAAGTACTATTCAGACTTAATAGTGTTTTTTCCTCGATTAAGTGACCCTTTTTAAAACGCAAGAGTGCCTTTCGTAATAAAACTGCTGAACAACGAACCCTAATTTGTTAATTTATAAAGTTGTTGTAACCAGTTCATCTAAAACGAACCATTTATTTTATTCGAGCATAAAACCTAGCACTCAGCTTGTAACGGTTCCACTATTCAAAACGAGAGACGAAATAATTGTATGGTGTTTCTTAGGACTTGATCTTGTATTTACCGCCTTTACAAATTAATTTACACGAAATTCATCGCCTGTATTGGAGTGTAATAAAGTTTAATGTCGAATGCCACGAAATTTGCACAAAAGGGAATGAAATGTTTGCAAATGTATAAGAAGTAGACCGAGTTCATTGAAAGTGAATGCAGTGGAAGTTCCAAAAGCAGGGGCAAGTTCGGCGTCTGGTGTAAAACAATAGTATGTAAAGCATATTGTGTCTGAACGATTGAAAGCGCATAAGAGACGTACCGGATATTTATTACTGAAGCTTGAACTGCAAGCAACATCATGTTGCTATGAATATCACCTCTGTACCTACCCTTTGAATTCTGGTCGCAGCAAAGAAATCGAGTTCTTCCGCTTATTTTTATCATTCTGTTAAATTATAATAAAAATAGATATGAGAGTGTGCAGTTCGATTCAAATTTACGAATAAAATACTTAGACTTTATGATGCGATTCAAGGCAATATTATTTTACATAAGACCAGTTATTCGATTTCTTTTTCTTTGTTAACGACTATAACGTAAAAATAATATTGAAGAAGGAGTAAGATTTATTCAAATATAATATATATGTAGTATAATTATCCCACGACGACGAGGCGCATTTTAAATATTTTTTGAAACAAAATAAAGTGTTAATTATTCTGCAATCGCCTGACAAAAAATTACATATAATTCACTATTATTCCCATCTAATCTAGATCTAATATTAGCTCCTTACTGGAAAGAGCAACTTAACCGCTTTACTCGGCTCGTACCAAATATGGTTGGGAAGGGAGAGGAATGTCATCGGTGGAGGTGATCGTTAGTATACTATAAAGGGGCCCCTTAAACCTACACGCTGGGTCGCAAGTCCCAGGCGCCGACTGACATCCCTCTCTGTTCCACGCGATGGACCCGGCACCCGCACGGAGAATCCATGGATAGCTAAGAAGTTCGTCTCTCTATTCATGGTTAAAACAAATGCGATTTGGATCTGTGTTTACCTTTAGCTGCTTTCTTCATTATTTAATCAATATTTAATTTTTCCAAACTGATTATTATTTCATTCCATCATCGTTTTCCAAACATGCATTCTACAGCAGTGAACAAATAAAAACTTTCTTATTTTTAATTTTAAATATTTTCCTCTCTCCTTGTAAAGATTTGAATGAGCACGTTAGACAAACAAATCCCCCTAGCATTCCTAACCTAGCCTAGTCACCTAGACGACCTGATCCTTTCTTAGATGACCTTAGCGTTTTCAAGTTGAAGGTTCCCTATTATCCCTAGCAATAATGGCGTCTGGGCCGGGAAAGACCTCAATAGCTAGCTATTTCAAGGCGACCTGCATTGAGATAGGTCTTAGAGCAGCGTTTGTAAAACTTTATTGATTCAGGGGAAATAGAATTAGATTAAAACTTTCGTAAAAATAGAATTCAGCAGTATCGTTTCCGTAATATCATGAACTAAGTTTGTTCAATACATGGAGTGACTACTTTGGAAGTAAAATAATTCGTGTTGTCAATGTTGATTATAAAACCTTGTTGCATACATACCTATAAAACCAACATGCTTAAAAATAAATTCACTACTCCGTCCAGTTTCTGTTATGAGTGTTTAAGGATGCAAACGAAAAAGATGGTCACCTGATGCATCACCGTTCGCTATTGACATCAACTACCGCACAAGGGTTGTAGATGCGTTGCTCGCTTTGAAGACCCCATACCCACCCCAACTGAGCTCTAGCGCCCTTACTCACCAGCAGAAACATAGTACATCTATAAAGAAGTGCTACTTCACTGTGGTCTTCTGTAAGGTGCAGGTACTTACCCCAGACGAGCGGCTCATTCGAGTGGAAGTTCAACTTAACCTCTACATCTATCATGCAGATTCATTTAATAATTTGTTTAGTCGTATAATGGCAAATTCGCAAAATGGCAACTGACTCTTAATTGGACAAATTCGCAAAATGGCATATTCGTAAAAGGACAAATTCACACTATGTCGTACCTACTTACAAAATTCTCAATAATTTCCTTCGATACTGCTCCTACTCCCATTCAACTATTTCTAGTTCCATATCCACCACTGAACACAGTTTGACAATCTCTACTTTGGAGGAAGGTCGGTCTTTCACAACACAGCTGTTTGATGACGGTTTCAATGCACAGGTTATTCATTGAATCGTACTCGTCTAGACTAGGCTTTGTTTGTAAACAATGCAGTTAAGTGAAGTTATGACGATTAAGATTTTATTAAGACAGCCGGAATTCCACGTGGTCAGATTGTTAATACTGCTCGGTTTTGATGATCCGAAATTTAATAGGTTCATTAAATATTTAGATTGAATTGAAAATTGATTTGTACGAAGTAATTTGTTCTGCATATTTTTTTTTCAGGTTCAGGTCATTTATTCAGTGGTAGTAAAATTGGGCGTAAATGCAATCAAGTGATTTTTAAACTAACCCCATTGGCACTCGATTTCGTTTAAAAATTAAAAGAACGCTACAGGTGTGCCAAGTTATATAAATAAAATTAAAAATAAGATGAATCTAATAAAACGAATTTTATAAATAGAAACGCAACATGCACCATAAAAAGGCTTAACCAATGTTATGACAGCAATTTCGACGCACTTTCTCTAACGTCGGCACTGATTGCCTCTCCCCCAGTTCCCATATGGTCTGGCTAAATTTAGCCACCAAACCTGACGCCAATAAGGCCCACATGTTCGCAAGATGCGGTACATCACCTTACGGATTGAAAAAACCACACCATCTTCTGTTACAGGATGCACTTTGAGAATTAGGAACGTGGTTCGAGCTAAGACACAGTAATCCTGCAGTGTTTTATTACATGCGACTCATGTGAGGATTGAAGCAAGCGCTTATGTGGTACGGAGAGCGAAGCGCCTTGGTTACCTGTATTCTTAAGAAGTGGACGGGAACTTTGCCTACATAAAAATGTTAGGCGTCTTAAGAATTAAAGTTACGGAAAACAACAACCAAAAAATTATACATACATTTATAAAAATATTGAAAAATGTTACTGAAGTCTCATTGAACTCATTTGATAACAATCATAAATTATACTGACAAATTTTCTAATGCGTTCTCTAAAATGAGAGAAATGTTATCTTCATAATAAATAAATTAATATTACTGAATATACGAGAACATGCGTTTTATTTAACCAGGGGCCGCGGGTTCGAATTCCGCTCGGGGCAAATGTTTGTGAAAGGAACATCAGCACTTGTAGGTTCTCGAGTCATAGATGTTTATTTAATTATTTAAGTCTGTCTATCCGTTTCTTAACATCCATAGTACGAGCATTGTAAGTTTCAAGCTTAGTTTGGAGTTAGGAAATTCATGTCTTTTATTATTAATTTACTATTATTGACGAAAAGTATCAGAGACACTAATAATTTTGTAAAAATCAACATCCCAATTGCAGATTTACCAATTTAATTGAAATAAGTCATCGATAATAACGGTTGTACCTAATTAAATCATTGTTCACCAAATGACGTGAGTGAAACTGAAATCAAAACCCACACAAAGCTTTGAAAACGACAAGGCCGAAAACTACGTCCAAACAATTAACAAAATAGCCCATAAGACGTGGCCTTAAAGTTTATATTAAAGCAGGATTCTCGTGATAGGTTACAAAAGGATGATGGCACGTGCCTCGGCAGGACAAAAGCTAAAGGGCAGGCAGCTGGCGTGGGCGCACTCACACTAGCGAGGAAAGATATTAGAAAGATAATGTTTATTGCTGGCAATGTGCCCGTTCAGCTGATGTTTGCTCACTTTTCTACAATCACCTTTAATATTTCCTTGTTGTACCTATTACAAGAATTATGAAGAATTGATTAGGCGTGCGGTACACATATATAAATATCTTCATCGATTTCGTAACACAATTTATTGT
Source organism: Nomophila noctuella (assembly GCA_958496325.1). Taxonomy (NCBI): domain Eukaryota; kingdom Metazoa; phylum Arthropoda; class Insecta; order Lepidoptera; family Crambidae; genus Nomophila; species Nomophila noctuella. The sequence goes on along the minus strand of OY292486.1, from coordinate 7,543,920 downwards.
GGACTCTTAGATTAGTCATTGTATTATCTTTATTGTCTTCTATTCCATTTTATAAACATAATTATTTGTAATTTTCAAGAGACGAATATTTCTATATTGTTTTCGCCAAGGAACTTTAACCCACGTCTTTTCTTCTAGGCAAAGTCGTCGAATCTACGTTTACCACTAAAACTGGAATAAAAAAAAACATTCATTTCAATACAAATAGCGTAGTTTAAAAACTATCTAAAGTGGCACTATTTCGCGCTCAGGATCATCACAATAAATCACTGTTTACTTTCAAAGTATCAATTTAGGGAGCGTGTATAAAGTATTTCAGGCACTTCTTTCTAAAACTAACATTAATCAATGAACGACTCGCGATGTGCAAAAACTAAACGGATAGTTCAAATGCTTTCTTAGGATTGTCAAAGCCTATTAAATGAAATCGAAATTATAAGAATTACAAAATCGAAGTTGTGCTGTGTATTTTACTTGTTTTATTTTAAACAGATTAAAATGTAAATACTAATATCACAGCGTTGATTACTGATAAATACTGGTGCAGCAAAAATCTACTTACGAACATTATCACTGCCCTGCCCAGCGGACCCTGGACTCCGAGGCAACAGCCAAGGATGCGACCGGGACAAACGCTAGGATGATGATGATGAACATTATCACTGCCAAAAAACAGACCAGAGCAGGAGTAGCCATTTAAAGTTTATTTTTATTATTGATTTTTCATTTGAACATGGAGTCAAAATATTTTTCATAGCTTTTTATCAAGAAGCATATTTTTTTACTACCATTGTTATGAAATATACCTTCTCCATAAAAATACTCTTTATGATGATAGTATTAATAATAGTAAATCATTTTTATTCCTTCCTCAACTTGTAAGTGCAACATGACAGCCCTTACTGCATATAAGCTCTTTACTACCCCTATGTTCGGGCAACCTTTTTCTAAATTCCATTGAAACACGCGAACGGGACCGCCCGTTTGAGTATGTGTGAGTTTATCTGCGTGTGTGTATGTTTGTGTGCAACGAATGCATGCTCACGGCATTGACATTGACGATGTGTGAAACCACACTGTAGCTGTACTCTGTGAGGTGGCTCAGTGGTTGAATGCCTGCAGCAGAACCGGTTCGATCCCCATCCAGATCAACTTTTTGAATGAATGTGTAGGCTGTCTCATCTTTTAATAAAGAATCGTAATGTCAAAGACATTTTATACAGGTACTAGTAATACTAATCTTTTAATTGTGGAATATTGAAAGTGCTGGATGATAAAAGGTGAAAGCTTTATAAACTTGAATGAAAAATCATAAACTTAAATTATAAAAAAAATATCTTTAATTCTTCGAAAACCTCGACGTAAGTAAGAATTATTTAATTAAAATTCAACAGTATATCTTTAATTATGTTTGCCTGATCCGATATAGTTAACAATGTCGGAGGTTTAAATCATTCGCTAGTTCCGAATTTCCGCAGCTCGCATTCAAGTTCCTTTACACTATGGAGCGCATCTAAAGGAATCGTAAATTATAAACTGTATCGTCGTTGGTGGGGCTATTATTGTTATTGAACAGCAACGCTTCCCCAATCCGCCCCTTTGAAAGAGCATGTGTGCAACTAGCAAACGTAAGTACCCCTGTTGATCCCCCCGCGGCCACCCTGCCACCCCAGGTGCGCCCGAGTGGCACGCGCCATTCTCGTCGCGGCCGGCGCCCTGACGCCACCTAAACATTCTCAACCACCGGTGCCCTGCATCAGACTACTACGTGACCAGAACTACCCCGCGACTAATCGCAACGCAAACAATCGGAACATGTGAAAACCGCAACTCATCTCAAAATGAGTTCGATAGGCGTCGTCGTCTTCCGCAACTCGACGCAGGTACTCCAGGAATCCGTGAATAATACCGTGAACATCTCAAACAATGAAGCCAATCAAAACGTGCGGAGAGAAATCATAATTGTGCGGAAGAAGCCGAAATTACAAACACCGCCTACAGTTTCAGTGAGTTCGTTAGTGCGTGCCGCCGACCCGACGACTGCTACGAGCGTTGTAGCGAAGAGGCCGAGGCTGCGTGAAAATAGTGTGGAGGAGGCTGCGCGGGCGCCGACGCCGCTCGCCGTAGCGCGCCGGAATGCGCGGGAACGGAACCGAGTGCGCCAAGTCAACGACGGATTCGCCGCACTCCGTCGACACATACCAGAAGAAGTCGCAGCTGCATTTGAAAATGCCAACTCCAACAGAGGACCCAACAAAAAGCTTAGCAAAGTCGAGACTCTGCGTATGGCTGTTGAATACATAAGGAACTTGGAAACTCTTCTCAACATCGGTCATGCTGACAAAGAAAACTCCAGCCGGCCCTCTATGGAGTCATTCCCTTCGCCGGCTTCATCATCGCCACGAGATAATAGCCAGGAAAGGAGTTACTATTCTCTAAATTCGCCAGCATTAGATGATGAAGATATGGAGGAGGATGAATTAGACGGAACAATTCGACAGATGCCCCAGCATCAGTATGTTGAACTAGTGGCTCCCGAAACCTTTCAATTAGAATCGACACCTCATTTATATGAGGAGGAGGATTGCACAGGTCAACCGTTGACTCCATCATCAGACCTTCTTGGCTCTGATGAAGTCAACGCGCACATATTGGATGGACATTTCGCGTTCCCAAATTCAGCCGAACAGTTTACAGTGATTCCAGAACAATCGTATTTGAGTGAATCTGATATGCCCGTGAACGACACTGATTTTGAAGTGAAATATTCGGAATCATTGCATCAATTGCAACATGATTTCAATAATGAAAATGAGCTGCCGTTGGAGACGATCAATCCAGGTTTGATTCTGACACAAAATCAGTACAAGTACAAAAATGACGATTTCGAAAACCAGCCGTACAGCGATGTGGAGTTGAAGAAGGAACTGCCTGATATCCAAGTGACTCCTGAGGATAGGGAGCAGTTCGAAGAGACATTAAAATGGTGGCAGGAGAAGACGCGTCAAGTCCGCCCTTTGGGGAAAAAGAATTGACGTCGACGTTCACTATTTTAACTTAACATTTAGGTAGAAAATTTACAGATGTTAATTGTGATGTAATTATAGTATGTAAAATGTACAGCTGTGAGTCCCAAAGTCGGTTGGAAGCGGCGCGAGCGCAAGGTGTTCTGTAACGGTCACGGAATAATGAACCCTGTATATTTTTATTGCTGCTGCTGCTATCGAGTTAAGTTCGAGCTATTTATTTAAAACCAATTGAATTAACTATTTTTACAGTTTAATAAGCGTTAGTTCGAAGGTTAATGTAACTTATTTATTAATCACACAAGCTCGTAATATTTAGCTTTTATATTAAACGCATAAAAATATCGATATCCAGTTATCTCTGCCTCTTATTTATTTTAAGTTCTTAGAGAATTTTCAGTCGATGTTGTAAATAATTTATATTGCGAAGGGCACCTAACTCTAATACAAATTATTGTAATAAGTGTAAACCACTAAATATTGTGCCTTCTAGATGTAATATAATTGTGATGTTAGTGTGTAGTCAATAGATGTGTAAATTGGTGAACTTGGAAAGCGAATAACATAAATAAATTTTAACTTTAAAGTATGCATTTTACTAAAGTCCTCATCTTTGTTACCTTCTATGAAGGTACTTTTAAACTTCATATCGAGTAACAGTTCCGAGAACCGTTCCATAATAACATGAGTGTTTGACTTTGTATAATCGTATGAAAAACTATAGTCACATGACAAAAACACGGTAAATTGTAACACATTACTTTTACAGAATCTTATGGGGCAGTTATTAGGCTTATATTTTACTTTTTATTTTTTCACCTATTTCATCTGTCATTCCACAAAGTGCATTTAAACAGCAGCTAATGATTACAATCAGCCCTTTAGAAACACATTCTCCTAATTTCAACCCCATTGAGACAAAAATCTTTATGGTAATTTTCCCAAATGATTAGACTATGAATGACCTACTTAAATCGCTTGAACTTTAGCGACAAGGTCCGGTTTCACCACATAAGTTAATACACAGTTAACTTATGGAGGGTTAATCTTTTGATATGAGTCGATTATTCAATACAAGTCAAACCTATAGCCACTAAGTTTAGCCTTACAACATTTTGCAAATAAATGTTCTATTCTATTCTTACTTAACACTATTTCACGACTACATATTTTGAAACATTTAAACTAAAAGTAAATACAATACGTCAGAAAACTACTCGTAGTTTAGCAATGTTATAAAATATAACAGGAAGTATTTTTACATAAATTAATGGTTTAAGCCGTGATAATTTTTGTTTGGTAATAGTGGCAACCAAACAAAAATCAACCAAGTACAAGTTACCTCCAACATGAACTCAAGTTAAACCGAGTTAACTGACTCTAAGTTTAATCTGTCAGTAGGACTCGCCTCTAACCGTTAACGGTAAGGCGATATCGCATTGTGATTGTAATGCGCCGCCGTTGCTCCTAATACACGCCAAGGGAGACCCCAAACGGGTCATTACGATTTCGGGATCGAGTTTTGAGTTTGATTTTATGCGCCCGAACCGTTTTTTCTGGAGCACACAAAGCAATTTTGAGATGACGTTGCGTTTAGTTTTGGTAACGGTGATGAAGACAAAGTTGACTCTTAACTGTATATACCTCTGTGTGTTAAATTTACAAGGCTCAGTAGATGTAGGTAGTATGAAAAATATCTCGTGTAATACGAGTAGTTATAAGATGTTGTGCCATACCGTGCTCTCCAGCAATTATCTTACGATCCTAATTGAAGTTCAAACATAAATCATCATTTAAAATCGTAATGTGTATTTTATTACACACAATATACCTACACACGTTATATTTTATCATTTGCCATGAACACACTTTATATTTGATCATTTGCCATTTAATATGTTTTTTAGAAATATCCAATTTTATTTTAAAAAAATTTTCAAAGACATCACTTTAGAGACTTCGAGAGCTCATTTAAATCATATTGCACGAGCTACCGCTTCATTATTATGTGTTTTTGTGTTTACTATTAGAACTCCGCCAGGCGGCATCCAGGAATGTCAACCACGCGAATGTTGGTACACCTCCCATCGTCATTTCTTGCTTCGTTCCGCACGCTCCCACGTTTCCGGGGTCGGAATTTTAATCTCGCCTCCACATCACTTTTTCACCCAAATATCGCCATATTTTACGGGCTAACCACGCTATTTTGGCTTCCATTTAAATATTTTCCGCTCCATTCGTCAAGCGCTGTTTCAAATTATTAAACTTTTCGATACACGTGATAGAGCATAGCCATCAAATTTCAAATTTAACGTCATGTAATTCTATGTTAATAGCATTCATAATGGCGTTTAATAATCTTCCGTGCGTTTTCGATTAACACTCACCGTACTTGTTCTTAGAAATTAAAGGTTACATTGAAGTTCTAAATGTGCCGCGGCGCACAGTAAGTGGTTATTAGCGTTCATTATTAAGACAAGTGTCCTCTAAGATATGCCATGTCTGGATTACAAGTGCCAGTAGTTTATTTACCATTATCTGTGGGAGATTATTACTGTACTTGAGACTCTTGAGAGGAGGCGGTGGCTGCCGAATGAGGTAGAATGTATCAAGAAAGTAAAAAGATTAAAAATAAAAGGCTATGAGTTAAAATTTACCGCTTATTATACTAGTACCTATACTCCAAACATTCCGGAATATTCCGCAACAGTTTCAAGGATTAACATTAAGATGGGTTATGTATTTCATTTTCGAAATCGTAATTTTGTAAAATATTTATGAAACTAGAAAGCTAATATTTTACTGTAGGTCAAATTATAATCAAGGCATCTTATTGAAGGTGCCAAGCCGCAAATGTTTGTGTCACTAACGGACAATGCGAGACCAAAATCACGATCTAACGTAATGCTTAAAACATGAAACAATTGACTCTGATAACGTATTAAACAAATGAAGGTCCTATAGTATTATCAACTCAAGGTCGAGGTCAAAGTATCTATCATATTTTTCCCAAATTGATAAGCAAGTTACTTTGTAACCACGGATATGTAGGTATGGTAATCTACAGCAACACAATAGATGATCCCAATTGTAACCTTCGAGATTATTTGACAGCTAAATACTATCAACAGAATATCAAATTCTGAGCATTGTCAATACAAGTTAAGTTGTTAAGAATAACTGAAATAATAAATGAACCTAAGATTAAATCCTAACGAAATGTTTTTAGAATGTAGAACTTAGCTCTAAGTGTTTTAGAAATTGCGATGTTGGTATGTAGAGGAATAAAGATAAACATTTATTGACAACAAAAAATCACGATGGATAACAGTCAAATATGTTTTTAGCTAAAAAAAGACCAGAGCACAACAGAAATTTCAATTTGTGCACCTCGCCCAAATTACGAACTGGTATTAAATAACCGAGCATACCGTCATCATTGATATCACACGTGGTTGAATATTTTATCAATTGAAGTCTAAGGAATCAGGTTAGCTCATGCGTGGGAATGCCTGTTCCTTAGCATGACAAAACCGAGCCTAGGAAGAAATGATCGATGCGCAAGAAAAAAGTCCGTTACGCGGGCCGCTACGCTTTTGTTGTGCCGGGCTTAGACTGCGCAAGGAACGTTTTGATACTTGACGTTTGAATGTTTATGTTATTTTGTTTTAGCTTGGGTTTTCTGAAAATATGAAGATTTTTCGATCTTAGTTGGCTCAGGCGGGAACCCGTCTAAGATAAGATGATATTATTTTTTTGATAATTATTTTAAAAATTAAAGACAAAGGTATTATTAATACCAAGCATGTAAAAATTTATTTAAATAAATATACTAAAATATTTAGATATGTGTCAGTCAGATACATTCTCTCAATTGTTTTCAATCCAGTCGCATCACTTATTTCCAAACTTTGATACTAGAGATTGAACTTCAAGTATACAATTAATTACTCGTATCTTAAAAGTAAGTAAGTTATTAACGTATGAAGTTATTTTCGCGTCACATGATTTCTATTCAAGAACAAACATTATTTACTGTTGGATTTGTAAGATTTGGTAAACACCAGCAAATAAATAAATGCTTTTAATTAAACTTAATACCTAATATAAACATCAAAATAAACCTTTTACGATAAAATTAATTAAATCAACAATAACATAACACTCGTATCTTCAAGTATCAAGACTTCTCCCCGTCCAAACAAGGCGCAGTAAAGTCAAAGAAGCTACCCTATTGTTGTGTAATATTTATTCTTGCGCGGATCTCTTCGGCTTTCAGAAGGTCGAACCATTGTCGCAGGGTTCATGGGAACCAGCAAAAAAGGACCTCGCCTAAAGGGAGCCACCGAACTTAACGAACGAAACTGAATAAGCACTTTTTCAATGCAGTTTCGCAGATCCACGTGTTCAAAGATTAGGTGGCATATTTTATAATCTTCCGTATGAATGCGAAGGCTATAAAAACTTCTTTTGATGAATCAAGGAAGACGATGTTTGTCTTAATAATTAACAATGTATGTCACAAAATGCAAGGACGGTTTCGGTAAGCTCGCTTTTCAGAGTTCTTGAATGAAGCACATAGGTAATCTTTTGTAGAACGATTATTAGGACTACCCAAATATCTTCCGAGGTACAATAATAAACTTAACACTTTTTATCCCCGTAAGTTTCTAGACTGATCGAAGATTACAAAAACAAATCATCCATTTATTTATTTCTACGGTAAAAGATGCATGAACTCATTTCATGGGTTCCAAAAACAATTAAATATAAATATTTAAAATATATTCGGCTTACAGCTTAGCGTTACAGGAAACAACCAAATAGTTTCCCCTATTTCCCTAAAATTTAATTGTAAACACACAGTTTTTCCAGTCACAATAATAATTTCAAGACAAGGTCACTTAAAATTCGAAAAGCCTGTCTTAGTTTTCAAATAACACGTCAGCTATGCAACCAATGCAATGTAGCCGTAAACACAAACTCCCTTCAATTTATTTATAATTCTCAATGAAAACAGGATACACAATACGTCTACATAGTCACACATGCATGTCTTTGAGTATTTTTTGCGTTATCACAGCCCGTACAGCCAGATTGTCTGATAGTAGACAGAGAAATTGTGCCGGCACCATACGGCATGCGCCTGAGTTCCACCATCTGGCGATCTCACAGATTGTACAAAAACACCAATTGGCTTCATACAGGCGAAAGACACGGTGGCATATGCTTTTGTTTGACTATAATTAATTTAATTCGATTCGAACTCGAACCAAAACATATGTTTATACTAATACGTTTCACTTCCAAGTCGATTGGAAAACGACCAACTAATTTAATTGGTGGACGCCTCTTCCGAATTGATCTTTGGTACTCTTCACTTAGTTAAATCTGTGGTTTAGGCTTAGGTGAGTGGTAGGTCTTTCTTTATGTTATTTCACTGACAGGTCTCATGTAACTTTTTCAAAAGTATTATACGAGTATTCCTACTTTTTAAAGTGTGAGAAAGGATACTTGAAATGATAATAATGGAATTAAGGATGGGGGCTTCATTTTATTCATTTACTAGTTTTTACCTGCGGCCTTGCCGCGTTATTAAGATTCCTGTTTAATTTGAAATTAGGTTTACCCTGCCTGTATACCAAATTTTATGAAAATCCTTTTACGTTTTAGCGTAATTGACGGACAAACATCCAAACAAAGAAACTTTAACATTTATCATATTAGTATGAAGTATGAAAATTATGATACCTTGTGCAAATCAAAGTTTTAAACTTTTTCATCCTTTTCATTTGACTTATAGAGAAAAAGGTGTTAGGTACATAAAGTTTTCATGTTTAACTTCTGTTATTAAATCTTTTACACCTTCATGAGTCACTTAACAAAATTATTACTAGGTTAGCATGCAATTAGTCACTATTCGTCAATATGTGTACGACCTACATACATCAGAAGCGAACTTTAATCATATTGCGCATCTGCAATGATCTCACATTGTAATTCTTGAACAAGCATTTTCTCTGATTCATCGGACAGTACCTATTGTTTACGCCATATCACTTTATTTACTTGTGATTAATTAATAACATTACCAAGAAGTTAGAAGAGATTAACATTGTCGGTGAGTAATAGATTCAGATCAACTGAAAAATAGTCAAGATAATATTAATATCTTAAAAATATACTAGATTAAAGTTAAAATAGGAAAACGATTAAAAAACTAAATCAAATACAGTTGGTTCAGCTTAAATGAAATAGACATGTTAGAAAAACCTTAAAATTGTCTGTCCATCTGATAATCTGTGGTTTATATATAAAAAAATAGGACAAACTACCTACTGTACAGTAAGCAAGCAGATAATCTTACAATTTAATAGTTGAATAGGTGCTTATATATCAATAGAAATCTATCATTAAATAGTTAACATTTAAAAGATCGTGACCGTGGAATATCTCGTACGTGTTCTATTTACTTCAATAGAGGCCATAAGAATTACCAGAGTTTAAGACAGTAATTTAAAACCAACAATGTTTTTTAAACAGATGAATATTTATCAAGCTATTAATACCTCAATTACAATTGCACGAAGCAATGCATTAACAACAAAAATGATATTCATCGAAGATTCTTGAAAAAAATTACGTCGTTCATCAAAAATACCTACCTACTTACTAATGACTTACTAATGTAAGTACAGGTACAGGTAAAATTATGAAATGGGCTTAGAGGGATAAAACAATGTTGCTATTTAAGCTGCTAGATTTTCCCAAAATCTATGAATGTAAATAATATATAAAGTAAAATGCATATCAAAATATCTAAGAAGTTGGTGTATGGTTGCCTAACAATGTTTTATTGTAACTACAAAGGTTACTGCCCTTCAAAACTCATTTTAAAATTACACCCTGTAAGTACCTATAGTTTTTTTAGTATTTAATAATCATAAAACCCAAATATTTTTGAATGCATTCGTTACATGGGTCAGTAAGGGAAGTGTGAATACAACAAAAACTAAAATAACAATAATATAAGAATATACAGTATAGGTACGTATCGTTGACGAAAATAGAGCAAAAACAGGAGACATAAAAGAGAATATATTTTTATTAATACTTCAGTTACTTACAAATATATTTTTTTAACTAAAATATATATTTTTAGGTGTTAAAGTCTTTAAAACATAATCGTTGTTATTTTTTTCTGAATTGTATCAGACTCTGGTTGCTGTTATTAAAAGTACTAAGGTACAATAAAAAAATATGTAAAAACGCAGACCTATTTAAATATTGTTTTATTTATAAACAATCCACTGCTTCCCGGTTATGGTTAATTTAACTTATTTCAACCCCCGGAAAACGAAATACCGGAATCACGGGACCATATTGCACATGTCGCATTGCATTTTAATGCATGTCAACCTTGCTTCCTCTCCGTTGCACTCGGTCGCATGTCGCGAACTCAATTATTAAACAATAGTAACTCATACAAAGTTAACGTAAATAATTCAATGGCCTGGTTATTTGCACGTCATGTAGAGATAAAATGCGCGATATCAATTTGTTTATTTTGTAACTTTGTTTTATCTTACCAGACGGCCGCTGTTGCTATTGTTTCTTGTGAAAGAGTTATGCAAGAGATTATCAGAATATTGAAAGACTCTTTTATTGAATTAATCATAAAATATAACATGTACAAGCAAATGACATAATTTGGGAAAAAATAAAGGACCATCCAGTGTCATCTGGGTTTTTACAAATATATTATCTTCTTTCATCCTATAATCATAATATTATCGTCACTTAGTTTATTATTAAATAAATATTAATGTATACCGAATAATGGAATGATAATGCAAATCGAAGTAGCTAACTCTATGTACATTAATGTAGGAAAAAAATATTACTACTGTCAGGATACGTACTAATCTTAAAACACAATAAATAAAATCAATTACTTAGATCCTAAAGGATCTAAGTAATAACATGCAAGAGATAAAATCTCTTGCATGTAGGAATTCTGGTTCATTCCTGAGTGTTTGATAAGATGTTACAATTTAACCAGGGTCAATGTAATATTAATCTTGTTGTCGCTTCATCTAGGTATACACGCGCTTACAAAATCTTGAATCAGCAGCGGATAATGTATCTCTTGTGCATGTATTTCTGTAATCAATATCATGGTCATTGCCAGAAGTCAAAGTTTACACAACAATTTAATTTACACATGCCTCAACTTTGTAGATCTCTCATTTAAATGTAAATAGGTTTATATCAATCTGTATTTAAATCTACACTTATATAGTAAAGCTAAAGTGTTAGTATGTAGGTATGTGTGCGGAAACCGAAATCTAGATCTAGTAAAATCTAGTGACAGTTAGTTATGTTATAAATATATGTTTAACATATAATTATGTTTTACTCATTCTCCATGAGTTAACATGCGCCAACGGCCGTTATTTAAGGTCATCGTTGGGAATCGTAATGTATTGCATTACAAAATTCAGAAGCAGTCATATTCACTTCCAACATACGAGTAGAATATTTTAATAAACATTCTCTCTATATGTCACTAATCTCCACATACATTTAAATAATTGAAAAACAAATTGATATCCGCACAATAACAAGGTCACTAGAAATCATCAAAAACTAAACAATAACTCGAATAAGAAAAGGAAATACCCTTTCCAATATTTATAAGAGCCCCGTCATAAATATCAAAGGGTTAAAACATTCGCTTTCTACAACTGTAAAGGTAGCAACTCCGCCTCCTTTGAAGGGCCAAGGCTTACACATTCTAGTCAAGTTTTTTTATACACGAGTTTTTTTATCTTCCATTTCTAATTGATAGCACGTGCAGTATTTCCGCCGAGACACGTGGCCTAAACCGAATTATTAAAATATTCGTTCCACGCCGACGATTCTGTTATAAGTGGTGCACAGACAAACAAAAGGGCAGGATCTATTAGATATGTAAATAAAGGTAATATAGTGAAGTTTATAAAGGTCCGATTGGGCTTTATTGAAACCCACGCTAACTAGGATAATGGTGACCTAAATCGTCAATCAATCGACGTCTTTTGTGCTTGTTTATCGACAAATAAATCAGTTCACTTACTAGAATGAATTAACTCATTTCGGTGTATGTAAATATTGTTATGTTAATTGTTAACCATATCAATCATAAGTTTAGAATATGCAAAGCATAAAATATACTCATGTCACTCCTTTACAAATAAAAACATTTAATAGAACTTTGTAATTTGTGTGTACCTAAATGGCATACGATGTTATTCAGTTTTATTTTGTAGTGAAACACACACACAGACAGTATCTTGAGTTTAAACTTCACCTAGAAGACAACGAGAACTGCTAGTCAAATGTATTTACATACTAGCGGCCGCCCATGACTCCGTTCGCGTGGATTTCATAGTGTTTTATTATAGCTCAAAGCCTTCCTCAACAAATGGACTATACATTATACAACTCAAAAATATTTTTTTCAATTCGAATCAGTCGTTTCTGAGATAAGCGCGTTGAAACAAACGAACAAACAAACTCTTCAGCTTTATCAGATAAGTATAGATTTTAAAACGTACATTTATTACGAACGCAACAGCACTTGTAAGAATTAGGCTCAATTCGCTCTAAACATTAATTGGTTGATTAATTATATGCTTGCACGCTTCTACATAACAAACACGAACCCATGCACGTCATCTTGCATTACTACATGACGTATTCGTATGCAACAATTGCATGCATGCACAATATTATCTACAGACTGTTTTATCTATGCAGATAAGACACGTGCAAAAGGACAATGACATTTAGCTATTTCCCCATTAGTTTCTTTATCAATCATACTAATTAGACAGTATAGTAATTAATAATTAAATATTCATAAATGTGAAAGTTTGTGTTTGGATGTTCGTCCGTCAATCACACTGAAACTACTGAAGGGAATTTGGGTATACAGACCGGGTATGGACTGATTTAGATGACAGAGTACTTTTTCTTCTAATTTATTGTTCCCATAGGATAAAACAGGAATTTTGAAGACGCGGGCAAAGCCGCGGTTAAAAACTAATCAAAATAAAATGTGATTTGACCTTACAAAAACGTAACGGAATATATAATTTTGAAATACAAAACATGTGTAAGTCAAATATATTTTTTCAAACAGACATTATCTAGTTTATTCATCTTTATGATTGCAATTGCATCTTTATCTTCGTATTTGTGTAAAGTTCTTACGAAATATATACACAATAAAAAGATTTTGATTTAAAGAGATTTCATTGCGTGCATAAATGAAACCTATTTTATTTTAATTCTGTTTTATTTAACAGTAATTGCTCCCAATTTTTGAATCAGAGGTAATTATAGCTAGATCAAAATATAGGCTACTAGCGGCCGCCCGCGACTCCGTCCGCGTGGATTTCTTTTTTTCGAAATAAAAAGTAGCCTATGTTCTGTCTCAGGGTCTAAAGATTGTCTGTACCAAATTTCATCAAAATCGGTTGCGAGGTTTAAGCGGGAAAGCGTAACAGACAGACAGACAGACAGACAGACAGACAGACAGACAGACAGACAGACAGACAGACAGACAGACAGACAGACAGACAGACAGACAGACAGACAGACAGACAGACAGACAGACAGACAGACAGACAGACAGACAGACAGACAGACAGACAGACAGACAGACAGACAGAGTTACTTTCGCATTTATAATATTAGTTAGGAAGTTAGGATTCCTTCTATTATCTCAAAAACTTCGTCATGCAACATTCTGCTATCTATCACAACTTGACGTTCTCTCATTAATAACTTCCTCACTCGACTTCATAAACACGTCGAGTCTCCGAAAATAGCTAAAATCCACTCCCCAGATGTTACGTTGCTTTTTTCGCTACAGCAAAAAGTTGTCGCGTACCAACGTGGGAACTCTGGATGGGAAAAAAACCCTTGCAGATGACAGCGAGTCCTCTCGAGACCACTTTGTACTGTCCGAGTTCTTCCACGTGTTACAACAGGAAGAACTTTGCTGTTTTTTTCCTTCTTTTCCGTAGACGCGTGCCACTTGCCGACTTAATGTGACTTAACGGACTGTGAAATAGACCCGTTTTTATTTTGAGGGAGTGCGTCTTTTGTTCTACAATCTACATCATCATTTATTGTTTCTTTGTCGAGTTCAAGTGAGGTATAATTTATGAGCTCATTAACTGGACAATTTTACTGAATCATTTACTCATTTGGAATTTCGCCCTTTGCCCTGCCGCGTATGACCGTTCTTAAAGAAAAAATACTTTCTTTGTAGCAACAATATTAATTACTAATTTGTTGATGCTTTGTTAGATATGAACTGTGACGGTGATCTCTTACCATGGGGTGACCCTCTTAATAGAGAAAAAACAAAAGAAATATTCAAAACAGTGACACATTTTAATAATGCCCAATTTATTACTTATTATAACTTATCTTATAACTTACTTATTACTAAATAAAATAATATGTGCCGTTCACATTTTTAATTTTCTATTGATAAATATGAATGATAAATATTGTTTTGTCTCATCCATGTATTTTTTTTTTTCAAGATGACAGTTCTCTAACATTGTTTTGTAACTACTATGGTTATGTATTTTTTTTCACATAGGTCCACATCCTTTCCTATTTATCTCCCCCTATAGTGCAAATATTCCATTTGATTTGCCTAGAACAATTGCTAATTCATTTTCTGTATCATTTTAGACAACACAAGACCTTTACGTCTAACCTTTGCCATATTATTATGATAATAAATCACTAGTATCCCATTATCAGTGACACCAAAACCGAATACAATTGTTTGATAACACCTTTGAGTATTAATAAAATTTCATAATAATTTACAAATATTGATATTATGTCGCTCAATGTCAGATCAAAGTGTATCGGATACATTTCATAATTATTCGTATCATTTATAAGGTACAATATTGCACAATATTATAATTGTTAATGTAGGTATAGGAAAGTCTTATAAAACTAGAATAAAATTACTTTACATAAATTCCTTTCTGTATATAGGCATCATAACTATGTCACCAGATGACTTTATAGGTCTTAGATGTCTAAAGGCATTCTGATTTTAATTTTCTACAGTCAGAATTTCGAATATTATACAATATGAGGTAGTCACAATATCGATTTGAACTATCTTACATTCATATCACTTTAATTTCAGTTTTTAATACTGTGCATATTTATTCGGACTATCGCATTCGCAATACACACAGATTTAATGACGTCACCCGTAATCACGCTGGTGAATTCCTATTTAAACGAGTTTTTTCTTCTACCTCTTTCCTCTTACTATGCCTAAAGTACTCTTCAATCTGTAATAATGTTTTACCCCTGGTTTCAGGCAAACAGAAGAACAAAAATACAGTTCCAAGTAATGTTGATATACCATAAAACAAATAAGCCCCTTGGTGACCTATCGACTTAAACATATAAGGAGCTGTTTTCACTGTCCCGAAAAATGCTATTGATGTCATCATAACACTTAATCCAGAACCTAAACCTTTTGTTTCAGTGGCAAATAATTCTCCAACCATATTCCAAGGTAAAGGAGATATACCTATATGAGACACAATAATATAAACTGCCATCAAACCCAAAGAAACAAGAGGTGAAAGGTGACGTATGATTCTAGCGTTTACTAAGTATAAGTACACTGCCAAAGATATTAATGATAAAGATGTAAAGATTCCACTGAACATTGCTAGAGGTCGGCGGCCTAGTTTTCTTAATAGTATACATGCTACAACCAATGATACACAACGAAGTACATCCACACTCAGCATGGCGACATACGCATTGGAATGGTTCCCGCGTTTGCCCATCAACTCAGCCATCATGTCCGTTGTGTAAGCACAAATAACATTGATTCCAGAAAGCTGAGTTATCACAAAGAATGTCATCATCACTGCCAGTGGCTTCCAAAATTCTGGTTTCTTTATATTTCTAGACAACGCTTGCATTTTGCTTTGAGTTTGGTCTTTCTTGGTCTGTTCATAAATCATTTTATCTAATTCTGCTTTCATCGCCAGACTATTTCCTCTGTACCATCGGAAGGATTTTATACATTCGTCAATCCTGTTTCTAGATGCAAGCCATGCGGGTGATTCTGGCGCGAAGTAAATTATGATACCCCCGATTAAAGGAAATACACCACAAAGTAGAGCAGCAATGTTCCAACGGAGGAGTGTACCGAATAAATGTGACATAAAAACTCCTGCTGCTATCGCCAAAGATAATCCAGCTAGGAAAAATCCTCTGTATATTGGTGTACTAATTTCTCCAACAAACACTGGGCCTAAGGGACCGAGCCATCCTTGACACAGCCCCGTAACAAATCTCCCGCATAATATTAAGCCTATGTTATCATTTGAAAGTGCTATTGTTCCCCATCCAATTATGAAGCAAATAGCGACGAGTATTTGAGATTTCCTCCTCCCCAATCTCTCCATTAAGTATCCTGATATTATGTTGCCGAATATTAGTGCAAACGAAGACATTGATGCTGAAAAAAAAAACACAATATGGTAATTTAAATATTTTCATATACTCAACGTTGTAGATAATATAAAAAGTTACATAAACTGTACATACCTAGCCATGATATTAGCTCCAGGCTGTATTTATGTCTTCCCCTCCCATTTAATTGTGGTATAAGTATTGCTGAAAACCCGGCTGTCGATCCTGCTCCCAATGACAACAAAAATGTTCCAAGTGCTACAAAAGCCTGTAACAAGAAAAGAAAAATATTTGATAAACGTTTTATGGCCAGTAGCTAATTAAGGAGAGAAATTAGGTTCTAATACTAACGCCAATTTTTTAGCTTATTAGCAAACTTTGAATTTCAATTAATTGTCAAATATGATTTGTGTTATCATCATTATAATTAATCTTAAGTGTATGTTGGTAATTATAAATAAGGATCCCGCTCCTATTAGTATCGTAATAACGTGATAACCTTTAATGGTAGTTTAGGTAGTGATTAAGTCAGAAACTCGGCATAATGGTTAGGCAAATTGGGAATTGAGGAAGTCTTATAAGAAGAACAGTAAGAAATGCGAATCTGTTATCAGTAAACGTAATGTGCATAATAATATGCACATAAATTTGCACCAAACTAGGTCAGAGTTGACCCCACGCAAGCACTACGCAGATGTTTGTATCCAAACAACAAATTCAAATAGAAATGTTCCATTATTGAAAAACAAAACAGTCACTTGTTATCAGTACCCTGTAAATATGGAATATTTTGCCACAAACTGGGTCTTCCTTCATTTGTTTATACATATTTACGTCTCTGGAACACCCAAACATTGTTCTTTGTTTCCGATTTTGCGATAACTGGAAAAATACTACGAATATAATTTTGAACAAGGGAGGCGTAGTTATTAAGAATTGCGGAACCGCCTACAAAATATTGATTTTCCTAATTTTTTTAATTTAGTCCACAAAGTTTACAGGCCAAGTCTTTTTTGACTTCAAAAAAGTAAATATTTAATACTCAAACAAAATTAAACCGTCAGGAAGTATTATCATAAACTGTATTCTAGTTATATGATATTTTAGCATAAAGACATCACATAGAAACTATCTACGTATAATAATATATGTATAAATGATGCGAACCTTGAAGAAATGTTGATGTCTAATTTGTTTACAATGAATGGCTTCATTTTAAACGTAAATACTATTCATGAATTGGTAAATTCCATTAATTGTCGGTCTTGACCGGGCGATTGATGCTTTCATTTACTAATTTTCTACCTAATCAGTTGACTACACCGACAAAGGAAGTCTAGTCATAATCTAATTATCTAATTAATCGATTTGGTCATTTTGAGAGGAAACGGTCGACCCACAAAGTTCCTCAATTTGGAATACAACGATGATAGTTACCGTTATTATTTATTTAGTAGTGTCTAGACACAAACAAATAACAGGAGACAATAATGTTAGTAGAACTAAACCTACAAACAACTTTTGTTTGTAATTACATAGGTACAACATGATTGACAAAGTGAACAAACGATTACGGGCTTTTTATGCAACGTATTTTATTAAACTACCAATTTTATTTAGTTGTTGTATACTTTTCACAAAATAACTACGAATAAACGAAATGGCTTTCAGTTAATTATATTTTTTTTATAATGATATTTCATAATCGATTTACCTACTTATGAATGAAGTCGAACTTTATAATGAATAATTACAATACAATACTTGAATGATAAAGAAAAAAAATGGTATCGTAAATAATGATAAGAATTGTGTAATAGTAACTTTTATAAAACTGATAACGGTGACCATCAAAAGATAACTTTTCAATAATGTACTTAAATAATATTAAATTAATTATTTGTATGTTAATCAGGGTATTCGACTGGCCTTCGAGGCACAATGCCCTTGCGCTTCGATTTGGGTCTTCGTTATTCTTTTATGATACATTCTTATTGCGACACATAACAATGTATCAATTGATGATATCGATTTTATATTGATTCGAGAGGTAGTTTCATGAGCTTAGAATAGTGCATCCCACCCAGAACAAACATTTTTATATTGAGAGCATTTATTTGGATGAATACTTGAATACTTTGGATGAATGTTTATGAATACTAAGTCTTAAAGACAGTTACTTGATATTATTCATTAATTTTTTTTTTTACTATTGTGCCGGTTTTTGAGCCAAATAATTTATGATTCTACAAGTTGTCTACAAATGTTTGAAGCTATGTTTTAAACGCTCATATGGTCAATATCTAGGTTAATTCCGTAGAACTTAACGTTATTTTCAAGAATCTCAATAATATCAATACTTATATCCAAGTCATGGAATGTTTTTGAATTGGATTTATTTTATGGCATTATAGTAACTAAAACTATTTGAATTTAAATAACAGATACATCGTGTGTCATCATAGGTGTATACTATCAAAAAATATGTTATTAATATTGAGAGATAACCTTGTCCAAACCGGTAAATATCTAAATAGCTCCAGTCTCCAAATGATCAGATTAAATACAAAGACGGGACTTGTAAAGGTGAAGATGCACTTTTTTTGATAAGTAACATTACAACAAATACAACATAATAAAGGTTTTGAACAGAAATACTTCACTAAACATTGGTTCAGTAGCTTTGGTTGACTTTCCCGTCGTTAGAAATAAAGTTGTATTTAAACAAGTTTGATGTGATGTTTTTTTAGGAATTTTTACTAGTTACTTTAAAAATTCTGCTTTATCATTGAAAATCTTAGATGATTCCATACTTTTCGTGACGTATTTAACAAACGGTAGATGAATTTGGTTTTTACATATACAACAAATATCAAAACTACATTATGATACAATTATTCAAACAATGGATCGAATAACAACAAACGCAAAAGTTACCGCCAACATAATAGGTAGGTAGGTTAAAATAGGTTATTCGATTTGTTTACTAACAAGTAGTTTCACGGAAAACAATATATTACATATTTCTATGTGTTAATTTTCCGAATTAAAATACCGAACACTAAATTTAATTCTTCATCTTCCCTTCAATATTCATGATGTTACAATTTCCATCATAATGAATGTGAAAACTATTCCACAAAGTTTGAACGAGTGTACAAACAAATTTATGGAAAAGTATTCACATAAAAATTCTCATCTCTAAGAAATCTCTCAGAAGAATTCGATCATTCATTATATTTAAACAATCCAATTATTCTGTAAAAATCCTGCTTCATTTAGAAATCTTTTCAAAATTCAGATAGTGAATTTAATCTTTGTTAACACAACCGCGAATTTTATCATTTCTGCTCACTTATATGTATTTTTAGACTAGGTACACTCAGAAATATCTACAAACATTTGTAAATATGTAGTTACTTTCACATAGTTATCACAGAACACTGACGCACCTGTTTTTTGAATGGATTTGTTGCCACATTTTGTTCTAATGCAAAATCGTCTTTATTTTTACTGATGACAACATTGTCTGTATTTGTTATTATTTTTTCCAACTCTGGCACTTTGTCGTGATCCATCTTTCGAGGCCGGTTCGACACTGCGACACTTACAATCCCAAATGAACTATTATACCACGGATTGCATTATCTTATCACAGTAAAACTCCGCTATCCAGTTATGTTACTATAATACTTAATATGTACCTAATTATTTTCTTCTAACGGTAATATGATTTGAGTTAGAATAAACACCGTTGTAACTAATAGGTATTAAGGTGATTAAGCACCTACGAATGACAATATTAAAACTACAATTTGTTGTTAGCTGGTTTTATTTATGAAACTTTGTAACGTAATTCAATTAAATAAGAACACAAAATTGTGTATAAAAGACCAATCCATTTTCATTCGACGATAACGACAAACTTCGATGATCAATGATAAAATTCATGCTCATATCATCTGTTACCGAGACATTTTTTAAAAGTAAATATAATATTGTACATAGCAGATTTTGACAACCTAATGACTTTATGTATAGATACATATACCCAGCGTTGGATGAAGTAGCACACTTTGACATTCACCTATAGGCCTATAGAAATCTAAAAAGAGAGTATGTTTTGCACGATATAACAAAAGATTTCATTAACCATCAAAATAAAATATAGTTTATATTTACCTGCATACTATCGAAATTGCCGCCCAAACAATGCATACTTACTCTTTTCAAAATCTTTAAAGCAAGGCAATGCATCAATGACTCAATAGGAAATTATCTAGAATTCGTAACAATGTAATGAAGATTGTTTACACAATAATAATTGTCGATAAAACCTTTTAACAAACATTTGATGACTGTGAGAAACTGTTGCTGATACGCACGACTACTATATTACTGTTAGACATTGTATATATCAATATTAATCTATCAATATTAATATAAATTAACTAGCGGCCGCCCGCGACTCCATCCGCGTGGATTTCAGTTTCACACATGGTGTTATAATATAACTTAAAGTCTTTCTCGTCTAACTAAATGGACTATCGACAAACGAACAAACAAACTCTTCAGCTTAATAATTATGTATATTAGTATAGATTGCTCGAGTAAAGAACTGTGAGTCAATGGGAAAGACAGAAATGTCTGATACTGGCCCGTTGGTGTGGTGGTCAGAGACCCTGGCTACAAAAACGAGGGTCGCAGGTTCGAATCCCGCTAGGGCCAAATGTTTGTGTGATGACCATCGGCATTTTTACTCGAGTCTTTACGCGATATTAATTAATTAATAATATTGCGTTTAGACCCGTTAATAACATTCAAGTCGTAGATGTTTATAAAATTATTTAAGTATTTCCATTGTCCATCTGTTCTCTATCTTCCATAGTACAAGCTTCGAGATTAGTTTGGGGCTAGGCAATTTGTGTGTTTGTCAGATAAATATACTTAGTCCAAGCTCTTCAACTTTATTATATAACTAGCGGCCGCCAGCGACTCCGTCCGCGTGGGTTACGATTTCCGCACACAGTCTTACTAAAAATAGCTGAATAAAACAACGGTCTATTTGCATGCATGCAGTCAATTTGCACACTTTTATGGGACTAATTACTTAAGATAGAAATAATAGTCAAATTAAGTGACGGAAACGCTTCTTATCAACAACTTAACTTATTAAAAATAATCTGGAGACCTTATAAATTTGAGAAATCATCTGTTCACCGCGATTCGGATCCGCGGCCGCGCCTCTAGCGAGGTGCGCCATCTATCGGCACATTTTAGAACTAAATAGTTCGCTAGCACAATTTACAATGATAAAATAAAGGAATATACAATAGCTTAAAGCCTACCACGACAAATGGTAAGTGGTAAGTGGATTATCTAACATCTGTTCCTGAGCTTAGCGCGTTCAAACCAATTTGGATCTTGAGTTGCACGTGTTATTGTGAGTCAACCATAAAAGATAGACATATGCTGTTGGGGGATATTTTTTAGGCAATTTTATGTAGAATATTTCCGTCATACATGATTTCTATGTGACTTTAACCATTAAGGCTGCACACGCGACTGAAGCTTAAGAAATGGAGTAAATTCTCCCGTTTTCCCCACATTTCCCTTCACTACGCTACTCCTGTTGATTGTAGCGTGATGAAAAGTATCCTATAATATGCCCAGGAGTATGAAGAATAATGATACCAAGTTTCGTCTAAATCCGTCCAGTAGTTTTTGTTTCTATAAGGAACATACAGACAGACAGACAGACAGACAGACAGACAGACAGACAGACAGACAAAAATTGTACTGATTGCATTTTTGGTATCAGTATCGATCACTAAACACCCCCTGATAGTTATTTTGGTAAAATATTTAATGTACAGAATTGACCTCTCTACAGATTTATTATAAGTACTAGCGGTCGCCAGCGACTCCGTCCGCGTGGGTTACGATTTCCGCACACAGTCTTACTAAAAATAGCTGAATAAAACAACGGTCTATATGCACGCAGTCAACTTGCACACTTTTATGAGACTAATTACTCAGGATAGAAATATTATTAGTCAAAAAAACGCTTATCATTATTAACAATAATCTGGAGACCTTATATATTTGAGAAATCATCTGTTCGTCGCGATTCAGATCCGCGGCTGCGCCTCTAGCGAGGTGCGCCATCTATCGGCACATTTTAGAACTAAATAGTTCGCTAGCACAATTTACAATGATAAAATAAAGGAATATACTATAGCTTAAAGCCTACCTCGACAAATGGTAAGTGGTACGTGGACTATCCAACACAAAATGTTTTGTCAATTCGAACCATTAGTTCCTTAGCAGCGCGTTCAAACCAATTTGGATCTTGAGTTGCACGTGTTAAAAGATGGACATATGCTGTTCGGGGATATTTTTTAGGCAATTTTATGTAGAATATTTCCGTCATACATGATTTCTATGTGACTTTAACCATTAAGGCTGCACACGCGACTGAAGCTTAAGAAATGGAGTAAATTCTCCCGTTTTCCCCACATTTCCCTTCACTACGCTACTCCTGTTGATTGTAGCGTGATGAAAAGTATCCTATAATATGCCCAGGAGTATGAAAAATAATGGTACCAAGTTTCGTCAAAATCCATCCAGTAGTTTTTGTTTCTATAAGGAACATACAGACAGACAGACAGACAGACAGACAGACAGACAGACAGACAGACAGACAGACAAAAATTTTACTGATTGCATTTTTGGTATCAGTATCGATCACTAAACACCCCCTGATAGTTATTTTGGAAAAATATTTAATGTACAGAATTGACCTCTCTACAGATTTATTATAAGTATAGATAGATTTATATATTATAGAAATAATAATAGATGAGAGTTCTCGACTCGGAATTTTATCTATATGAATGTCATATTTACCTAAGTTAGCATGTGTATGTAATTTAATACCAACGCGTGAAAGATCAACAGAAAAGTTAAAATTGTCCTCGATTATAATTTATTTGTACTTTACACAAATTCCAATAGCAGATTTCTTCATAGGTTTAGTAAAGTTAAGATCGTTATTCTTTTAATTTCTTTTATCCCTCCGCTATAATAAAAGGTTGTAGGAGTGACATTGAATTAATTATTTAAGATTAATTTAATTTCATGTATATTAAAATTTCCCAGTTTTTTGACAGGAGTGAGTTTGTATATTAATACAATGAGAGACGAACTTCTTAGCTATCCATGGATTCTCCGTGCGGGTGCCGGGTCCATCGCGTGGAACAGAGAGGAATGTCAGTCGGCGCCTGGGACTTGCGACCCAGCGTGTAGGTTTAAGGGGCCCCTTTATAGTATACTAACGATCACCTCCACCGATGACATTCCTCTCCCTTCCCAACCATATTTGGTATGAGCCGAGTAAAGCAGCTTTAGTTGCTCTTTCCAGTAACGAGCTAATATTAGATCTTGGTAATCCTAAGTCCTTCAGTAGGTTGTAGAGAGATTTCGCTGGTATACCTCTCGCACCCACTTCCACAGCATACAACCGTG
Source organism: Nomophila noctuella (assembly GCA_958496325.1). Taxonomy (NCBI): domain Eukaryota; kingdom Metazoa; phylum Arthropoda; class Insecta; order Lepidoptera; family Crambidae; genus Nomophila; species Nomophila noctuella. Next base: position 7,519,840 of record OY292486.1, on the reverse strand, counting down.
CTATATAACCATTTTTAGTCATTTCGTTGGTTAGGTCATAATACTTATTTGTTTTAAACGCGTGATCTTTGGGAATGTTTGTCTCCCATGGAACAGTAAGTTCTACCAACAGTACGCGCTTAAGTTTTCTAGAATAAATGAAAAGGTCTGGTCTAGACGACGATAACGCAATGTCCTCTGGTATACTGTAGTGCTTTTCATACGTGTCCATCATGATCTTCCAATCTGGAGCTACACTAACGATGGAGTAAGGTTTGACTTTGGACTTCTTGGTAGATCCTTCCTTGACGAAGTTGATGTTCCTTGTATTCGTCGTCAAACCTTTTGCTGCTCTTGCTATTGAAAGGCTCACCGCTTCACGTATGATCTGCAACACTCCGTCATGGCGGCGAGAGTAGTGACCTCTGTCTAGGAGTACTCTGCATCCCACCAACAAATGCCTTGCGGTACCTACGGCCTCACCACAGAGCAAACAGGTTTTGTCCACCGCCATTCCCCACCTTACAAGATTGCTCTGATCGGGTAGGGTCAACTGAAAGGCATTCAGATAGAATTTAAGCAGCGCTGGAGACCAATCGTACAGTATCGACCGCCACTTCAATGCTAAAGGGATACAAAACTCACCAAGGGACACCCATTCGTTTTGCATTTCGAGATTAAGCGCATGTACTCTATACTCGTTATCTTCATCCATTCGCAGAAAAGACTTAATGATGTTCCGGTCATCCTCTCTTCCTCGACATCCCAATCCTACCCTGTTTGTTTGCGCTCCCACCATAAACTGCTTATGGAACCGTAGCCTAGACTCTAACTCACTCATATTCTTATCTTTTGGGAGTGTTGCCACGGCGTTGTCTTTCGATTTACCCAGAATGTGCATCTTGGTGACTCTAAGATGTTTGTATAGCTCCGATGGCTTGTTTAGGTTCATCCCAAAACTATTTTTGCCCCTAAATAGTGTAGAGGGGTCTGCCGAGTGAGCTAATCCAGTCCAAGACTTCAACGATTTCACAACAACGGCATCTAGTCGCGACAAAAGGGTTTTTCCGAAGTCGTACACGAGGAAAGGCCAAGACAAGCGCGATGACAGGTAGTTGTTGTAGATCCATAGCTTCTTAATGTTCCCTATGGGCTGGTTCTCAACCCTACTAATGGAATCAATGAAATCCTCAACAATACCCTCCAAAGATGGTGTGCGGCCTCTATAGTCTATCTTTCTGCCTAGAAATTTGAACGGGAGCGCTTCAGAAATTGTGGCAACATTCTGACCGCCAATCGTGAGTCCGGGGTCATAAGATGTAAATTTCGTATCTCGTCTACCCAGACATAAGCAATAGCATTTACTTGGTTTCACCTTCATGCCGTCAGTCCAAGCACAGAACTCATCCACCTTCCTCTATCACCTCCACCTTCCACTATTCACCTTCATCCTATAAAGAAAAGTTATCTATGTAAATAAACTAAAATTAACATGCAGTCTAAGTGTAGTCATTTATACATACTTTGTGGTCATATAACATGGATAAGTCGGTCAGTGTACAAAAGTAATTAATTTCTTTAACATTTGTTTAAGAGACATCTGATTAATTGTTCAAATACGTTAATATATAAATAATAAATAAAATAAATATAAATAAATATTTCACAACATCACATACATTGATCTGACCCCGTGTTAAGTAGCTTAAGCACTTGTGTTACAGACATCAGAATCAACAGTGGTATTACAAATATACTTAAATAGATACATATAACACCCAGACCAGGATAAACAGACATGTTCATGCACACAAATGTTTGTCCTGTGCGGGGATCGAACCCGCGACCCCTTGCGTAATAGGCAACATCTTGACCATTACACCAAGCGGGTCGTCGTTTGGTGTAATGGTCAAGATATATTATTAAGATAAATGATAAAATCTAAGTCAATTGCTTTGAAATTGTTTAATTGAATTCAATTAATTGTTAAAACTCGCCTGCATAAAAACCGTGCCAGAAACCTGAGGTGTATCGCAATAAGGTTTGACCGCTGAAAACAGTCTTATTTTTGTTATTCTGATCAAATAGGTCAAAAAGTAGAGCAATTTGTTACCTGACAATGTTGTCAATATTGCTAATTTTTATTAACATAAATAGTAGGTGTGAAGGAAATTCTCCAACCCTGTTATATCTAACAACACTAAAGTTTTAATAGTGTATTCTTCGCAAATGATAATTAAACATTTTGCTGATATTACTTTGCAAATACTTTCTTAGAAATGAGAAAAAAAACACCATTTGATGAATCCAGAACGAAAAATAATTAATTTTTGAATTCAGTGTTTCGTCCCATTTGGGACAAACGTGTTGTGGGACGAAACACTGAACGAGTCGTATGATGCACTGAACCTTTTTAGTTTTAAAAATTTTCACAATAATAACTGATTTTCATTTGTCATGCAAGCTTGTGGGCCGTTTGAAATTGAAAAAAAATTGTTTCATATTATACTATTATGTGCGTAACAAATTTTTTTAATAACACATTATTTTGACTCTGTAACTCCTAATACACAACCGATAGCAAATTCATACATTAGAAACAATTGCCATAATATCTATTTCTTCAAATAAATGTTTATTTTCAGTAATCAATTTTTAATTGCTACACCTACTTATAGTAAATAGTCGAATAATGGGTTTGTTGATCCACTTTGGTAATTCTCTTTCGTAATGCAGTTTTATATAATATTTCATTATTATTAGATATTCATGTTATGTACAATTCTAAGTGCATTAAGGTAATTCAAATTCATATAATCTACTAGGTATTCATTTTAAATACGTGTAATCACTTGAAACCAACGACTAGCTTCCTTATTTTAACACAGCGTTTTAATTGTATTTTTGAAAAACAAAAGGCCAAAACCGCTTTAATTAATGTAATTACCGATTCAAAATTATCTAGACCGACCACTTGAACGTCACGGTTAAGGTTAAGTACCTACCTATGTATACTCACCCTCAATTATTTTAATTTATTTTACGTTTACGGACGGTCCAAATAAATTCAGTGAGGTCAAGGAGAGAATTGTGAAGGCTAGATTTCTCTGCGCCTTGCAAATGCGTGATTAACTACACACGTACACAATTATCAGATTTATCTTTTAACTTTGTTAATCAAACAGATGTGTAGCATTTGTTTTACGAGTAGGGCGTTTTTATACCCTCAAGGTAAATCATAGGTATTTGTGTCTGAAGGGAATATCTATACTTTTTACGAAATTACGAGGTAAGCGTTATAAAATGAATCTGTTTCATAGTGGCTATGTTTAATTTGTTCATTTTGCTAGCAGCGAATTTCTCCTTTATATGTATGTATTTTTGTTTTTCTTATCTGTTGCTTTACCATACCGATAATTAATTTCCTTATGCTTTCAAGTGTGTGATGTATATAATTATACTAATATAATTAGGCCTGAAGAGTTTGTTTGAATGCACTAATCTCAGGAACTACTGATTCGCATTGAAAAAATATTTTTACACTATGCGTGCGGAAACCGAATTCAACGCGGACGGAGCCGCGGGCGGCCGCTAGTGACTACATATATATTTTTGTATGTGTTAAAAAGGGGATAAGAAGAGCAGTTTTTTAAATGGAGATGCCACGTTTTCTATTCCTCCGCACGTTTTCTTCCTTAAACATTTGTGTGCACGAACATATTAACCGTATGTACTGTTTAAATGCGCATATTTATTTAGGTGACCTATATATAGCCAACGGTTTTCTTTAATTCTTAGTATTAAAATTCGATTGCAGTGCGATGCGCGCTCGGTAACGGACGTGCACACTACACAGTATTGAATATAAATAATTCGCGATAACGCGGCGACAGCCGCGTCGTATAATTGACTATGAGTTCCCAACAACTCATAGCCAATAAGCTTCTGGCGTTCATCCAGCACGCCATCGACACCATCGACGAGAGCAGCATCGTGAAGATCTGCAAATCCAGCTTCAAGGAAGATGAGATTTGCAGTGGCAAGGCGCTGCTGTACCGAAGCGTCGGCAAAGCCGACCAGATGCCATCACGCCGGAGAGATGGAGGTGAGAAGAGTCTCCAAGACATCATCTCACTGATGAAGGAGATTGTCCCAGACGACGTGCCTATATTCGTGGCGAAGGAGCTGCATAAGCTGCCCCCCGTCACGTTTGACCACGACGACGTTTCCAGGCTGCTGAAAGACATGAATACCCTTAAGACGAGCCTGGACGAGGTGAAGTGTAAATTGGAGGCCTCCGATAACACCATAAGTGAATTGCGAGCCCAGGTAGCGTTATTAAGTAACGCTGCTTCGGTTAGTAGGTCACCGGCGGCCTGCAATGTGGACACTTGTCGCGGGGCGCAAAATGCATCGCTCAGCAATTTAGAGTTCGCCGATGATCATGCGTCACCGGCCGCCTCTGTTGCTGCCTGCGCTGCCCCCCGCCCCGCCGCGCGCCCCTCTGCCCCGGCGGAGACGTCACGCGTATGTACGGCGGCCCCTGCACGTGCATACGCCGCTGTCACCGCTGCCACCAAGCGATCCGTTGCCGCTCCGCACCCTGAGCGGCAGCCAACCAAGGGGATCTACATGTCCCGAGTGTCTGGTTCTGTTGCACCTTCGGAGCCACAGATCCAGATGAAGAAATGTGATGCAGATGGTTTCACAAGGGTGGAGAAGAGGAGAAGAAAGCCCACCAACAAAAACCTATGCGGCACAGCACCGACAGGGTGCAACCATCTGCTGCGTCCGGCCGCGCCGACGACGCTGCTGTACCTGTCGCGACTACATTATTCCACGAAGTCTGAGGAGATTGTGGAGTATATTCGAGTGAAGACCAAATTCACCCTGAGGGTCGAGCGGTTGGAGTCTCGTCACAATGTGAATTTTAATTCTTTTGTGCTGAGAGTGCCGACCGAACATCTGTCGACCTTCATGAAGGAAGAGTTTTGGCCTAAGGGTGTTATGTACCGGCGATTCAGAGGTCGGCTACCTGACACCAGATTGCGTCACACGTCGCCGGCGGAAATAATACGTGTGAAATAATAATTTAACTAACATAGATATTAAGTTGTATGAACTAACAAAATCTGTTTTATTATTTTTATATATTTTAATTTGTAAGGTATATATTATCATGTTTACTTTAAAATTGTATACGGAGTGTATTGGCTACTGCGATACAAGCTAATGTTGCTTAGTGCAGAGTCACTAGATATAAGTATACAATGTAAGCATGTTTTTAGTGAAATAAATAAATAAAAAAAAAAAAAAAAAAAAAAATAAACAAGTACTAAAGCTACCACGGTAAGAGATCTACGTAGAAATTTGCACATAAAAAAGAAGATGGCTCGACATCGATAACACAGAAAACCTGTGTCAACAGAATGTTCTTATGTCAGTTTTGATAGGGGTTTTATATATGTGTATATGTACATTAAATACATGTGCATCAATTTCACCTCACTACTGGGAGAATATGTTAAACGCAGAAAACTTTTCCCATACACATTGTACTGAAAAACCTCAGATACAATTTTCCTATGGGGAAAAGTTCTTTGCGATATCTGATATTTTTATTACTCAACCTTAAATAGTCCCATGGAGTATTTTGATACGTACATGAAATAAAATCGTTTGCCATGAAATATTCTTTTTGAAATTTTCTGTACCTACCAAAATGTATGGGAATCTTTATACATAAGAGTATATTCAATCTATACTAGCATAATTAAGTTGAAGATTTTGTTTATTTGAACGCGCTTATCTCAGAAACTTTTGGTTCGAAATAAATAAATATTTTTATGTTGGATAGCCCATTTGTTAAGGTAGGGTTTAAGCACAAACACTATGTGTGCAGACACCGAAATCCACGCGGACGGAGGACGGACGCTTATAAACCCCTTGTTGAGAATATAGATTCGTTAGCGTGAAATAAAAGCACACCATTTTTCACAATTCTGTTATATTCTGACATGCATAAAAACCATAGCAACTTACATAGACAATATCTCAAAAAGTATGTAACACTCCCGGCAAAAGGGACCGGAGGTCTACAGTTCCTCAAACTAAATATTTATCTATTTATTACTATATATTATATTACAAGTCAGGTCAGTCAAAGTAGTCAAGTCCCCGTCATGTATCTCGTCGGTCTTTTTATAACTCTGCCAGATCTCGTCCTTTCCAGCGTCTCATTCCCTGTCGACGTCGCCTCTCTTATTGGAGGAACCGGGATGTTGAGCGACGAAACTTTAAGCGGGTACAGACGCTGAAAAGGACGAACCTTTTCACCGGAAGACGTGCGTACTTTTGCCACTCGTGAGGTCTCATCTCTCCCCTTCATGACCTCCACAACCACCCCAAGGGGCCAGTTCACGCGTCGACGATCCTCGGTTTCAATGAGAACAACTTCGCCCATCTTGAGATCTCGTGATTGAAGCCTACTGTGTGGCAGCACGAGAGTACTTAAATACTCATTCCTGAACCGTTGACGAAACCCTTCACGCAATGCCTGACAATGTTTTACTCTAACATTGAGGGACCTTCCGTCCAACTGATCCAGATCCGAGACGTCATGACAGACCAATGGTTGAATAAACATAGCCGGTGTCAAGGGACGTAAACCATCGACCGTAGAGTCCAAATAACTGAGAGGACGACTGTTTATAATAGCCTCACAGTCGCATAGTACAGTCATCAGTTCCATCATGTTGACCGACGCCCGACCTAAAATTCGACGAAGCATTGCCTTGACGACACCAATCAGACGCTCGTAAAATCCACCCCACCAGGGTGCGCTGGGAGGCAAAAAATTCCACTTGATTCGACTAACGGATGAAAAACATAGAATCTGGTTCCAGTCCAACGTGCTCAATGCATTATCAAGGCCGCGAAAATTGGTTGCGTTATCGCTGTACAAGCTCACGACTCTACCCCTCCTCGCAATAAAACGCCGCAAAGCCATAATGAATTCAGCTGTTGACAATGACTCTACAACTTCCAAATGTATTGCGCGGTAGGTGGCGCATGTAAAAAGTACAATCCACGCCTTGCTACCAGTCTTCAATAGAAGAGGACCAGCTAGATTCACACCTGTGACTTCAAACGCCGAGCTCGATTCCATGCGACCTGTAGGTAGACTGCCTGTAGGTGGCTGGCAGGACTTGGCTTTGAAACGCTTACATTTTACACAAACGCCAACTGCTTTCCTACATAACCTGCGTAAACCCACGATCCAGAACCGCTCGCGAAGATTACACATCAGTGTCTGGACACCTGCATGCTGCAAAATCAAGTGACGTTCAAGCACCAACCTCTGCACTATCGGTTCACTTCCTGGTAAAACAATGGGGAATTTAAAATCTGTAGTTTCATTGCCTAGACCTAATTTAGTTTTGAGTCGTACTATACCCTCACTATCAACGAAGGTTTGGTAGTTGTTACCTAACATTTTGTCACCATAACTCCGTTGTATGACTCTTATAAGAGTCTTTTCGGCTCGCTCGAACTCATCATAAACAAGCTCCTTAATAATTGGTTTTGACTTTGACGTGAATCTCAAAATCCAACCTATTGTTCTCACTATCTTCGTGTAGGATGAAAAATAACGAAGTCTTCCTAAGAATGAATCGCACTCAGTAACCATGACAGAAGTTTTCTTACCTCGCTCTAACTCTACTTCATTAAGGTCTGCCTCGAAGTCCGCAATCGGCCAGTCTCGCTCATCTGACCTCAACCAGTCAGGGCCCACCCACCAACGGCTACTAAGGAAAGCTTCGGGGCTTACTCCTCTTGAGGGTAGATCCGCTGGATTTAGGTTACCTGGAACGTGCCGCCATTGCCCTGGATTAGTAGAGGACTTGATTTCATTAACCCTGTTTGTGACGAAAACACTCCAATCACCGCTCCCCTTGATCCACGTCAACACGACACTCGAATCTGTCCAATAAACAACCGGACACTCCAAATCTAAAGACTGGATAACCGTGCTCGCCAGCCTGGAACCCAACGTCGCTGCTATCAACTCGAGTCGCGGAATGGAAATGTTAGTCATCTTTTTCATAGGCGTCACCCTAGACTTGGCTAGAACCAAGCCCAGCTCAACGTGGTCACCGCATTTTACCCTTAAAAATATACAAACCGCATATGCGACCTTGCTTGCGTCACAAAAAACGTGCAGCGAGGTCTCGCTGCCCGCAAGAGAGAAGGAGGCTAGACGGCGCGGGATTGTGACTTCGTTAAGCAGGTGAGCTTGATTCAGCCACGATTTAAATTCTGCAGCAACGTCCGTGGGTAAACACTCATCCCAGGACAGCTTGATGGACCACGTTTTTTGAAGTATGATCTTAGGAACTATTGAGGTAGGACATAAAAACCCAATAGGATCGAAAACTCTTTGCATTACGGATAATAAGGTCCTCTTGGTTAATTTGCTATCAGGAGTTTTTAGAGTGTCAGCATTGCAACGAAGAGAATCTTCCTCAACATTCCAAATCAAACCTAACACAGAGCAAGATTTGGTTTGCTCACAAACCCTAACTGGACTCGAAACCCAACCTCTTAAATCAAACTTCCCGTTCTGCATTATTTCTTTCGATTCGTTTACAAATCTATTCAAATCCTCTTCTGATCCTACACTAGTAACACAATTGTCCACATAAAATGATCGCTTTAATTTCATTGCAGTCTCCTTGTAATCCTTTTGTCTGTCTAAATGATAGTTGATTGTCGCGATCAAATGAAATGGACTCGAAGCTACCCCAAAGACTACTCGTTTATGCCGATAAGTAACAGTCCCCTTGCTAGGGTCCTCTGCGTCCGACCACCATAGAAACCGCAAGTAATCTCTATCACTGGGAGACAAAGAGATCTGCAAAAAAGCTTTCGCGATATCGGAAGTTACACCTATAGCTTCTTTCCTAAAATTGATCAAAAGCTGAGGAATTCGTTCTAATAAGTTAACCCCCTTTTCTAGACAGGAATTCAAAGATATGCCATTATAATCCCTGGCCGAAGCGTCAAACACGGGCCTTATTTTTGTCGTTAAGCTGGCCTCTTTTATTACAGCATGGTGGGGCATGTAATGACCTTTGACCCCTTGGTCTGAAGCTACCTCTATGATGCCTAACTCAAGCCATTGTTGTAATACTTCGTTATATTGAAACGTCTTACCCAACTGCCGAAGACGGTTAGTAGTTGAACTGAGTCGACCTTTCGCTAAATTGAAGTTAGATTGCGGGCGCGGTACATCGCACCACGGCAAAGATACCTCATATCGACCTTCCTCATCCACTTTGATTGACTTTTCAAAATTCCGTAGTAACTCGGCATCACGGAGACTTTTGGTAGTTTGCTCTGCAGGGTCATTTATGCCTATCTTCTCTAACTCCCACAAATCTGAAATATTAATTTGGGAAAGACAATGAAATGTGGACGTCGTGTTAGATAAAGAGCTGTATATTCCAGTCACCGGGCCTTGTAAGGTCCAGCCTAGTCGCGTTCTGATTGCAGTCAAAGTGTCAGTTACCTGGACAAAATCGCTAGTCAAAAGTAAACTCGAGAAGTCAGCACCAATTAACAATGTTATGTCGTCAGATGAGTCGGACATGTCGGTTAGAAAAATGTTTGCCTTCTGTAATTTTTGTACTACGTTACTGGAATTGCTAACTTTTGGAATATAATTACATATTTTCTCTTGCTCAACAACAGACATTTTCATAACAAAATCAGATGACAAACTTTTGACAGAAATGTCATAGATCTGACGTTGCTCTGTGCTCTCTTCTTTTCCGCCAAACAAATAATGAGTCAGAATCTCTTTTCTTACTGGTTTTAATTCTAGCTCTTTCGTGAGGTCTTTTGAGATGTACGACCTTTGGGCTCCACTATCTATGAGCGCACGCGAGCGAACGGACTTCCTTCCATTGTATGACAGAATCTGCACCACCAAGGTTTGGAGAAATGTGGTTGACTGCATCTGGCAGTGCAAGTTGTTGGCCTGTTCCGTCGCTTCTGATTTGCCCTTGCTCGCCGATCCTTCACCGTCGTTGTCGAGGTTGGGGCACATCATTGTGGAGTGTCGTCTTTTACAAAGTAGGCACTTGGGCGAACTTCTGCATCTTTTGGCAGCGTGGCCGACTCGAAGGCAGATAAAACATGCCTTCTTGGCTTTGACGTGCTCCCTCTTCTGCGCAAGCGTCATTTTAGCTGCCTTGAGGCATTCCACGCTGCAGTGTGAGTCCTTTTCGCACCAAATGCACGTCACGGCGGTAGGCTTACGGTTCTCCGAGCTCGTTCCGGCGACAAAACAACAAGTCGGCGATTTCGGATCGGTAGAGCTGGTACTTGCATAAGCAAGTTTATTTATTTATTTATTTATTTATTTAAAACCACCTTAATGTTATCATTACAAGCTAAAACTTAATGCGATAACATGGCTAAATACTAAACTATAGGTACATCATATGCTTAAAAAATAAATTGGTAATACTACTTAACTTAACTTAATCTATATTTCCTAAGATATATTTACAAACTTAATCAGTACATACTACGTATAACAAATTATAAATAACAAAGTCCTTGCGAGTTCACTCATATTAAGCGATGAAAAAACATCTAACCTCTCATGGAGAACGTTCACAATAGCGATTGTGCGGCTTAAGGGCGTTTTCGCGAGTAGGTTGGTTCGAGCCGGCGGCACGAGCAGCAGCGGCGGGCTGTGGCGCCGCCACACGTAGCGGTCGGGCGCGCACAGGCGCAGGTGCCGCAGCACGCCGGGGTTGTGCGCCACGCCGCGCAGCAGCTTCACCACGTACAGCGCCAGAGCGAACTCTCGCCGCACCCTGAGCTCGTTGTACCCTACCATACCGAGGACGAACAGCGTGGGGTACATAAGCGGGTACAATGGATACACCCCGTACAACTTGAAGTACAAGTGTCTCAGGAACTTGTTTTGAACTCGCTCCAACATGACACTGTACTTCGCCTCGTGCGGGGCCCATATCACCGCATTATGCTCCAGGTTACTCCTAACCAACGCATCGTAAAGCACTTTTACCGTGGTAATATTTGTAAAGCCCTGAGTTTGTCTTAATACGAAGCCTAAGTTCCTGTACGCCTTTTTACATATTTTGACGATATGCTCCCGAAAGGTTAAATCCGGACTAAGTGTAACCCCCAGATCTCGTACTCCCGAGACACGTTCCATTGGGATACCGTCTAACTTGTACTCAAAGCGCACAGGAGATCTCCCTCGAGTAAACGTTATCACGGAGCATTTTGACACGTTAAAGTAGAGCTTGTTGTCATGGCTCCACTTCACCACACGGTCTACATCCTCTTGCAAGCGCCTACAGTCCGCCTCGTTGTCAACAGCCAGCAGCAACTTAAGATCATCCGCAAACAATAAACAACATCCATTCTTAACTACTTCTGGTAAGTCATTTATCATTATTATGAACTCAAGTGGTCCTAAATTGCTGCCCTGACTTACTCCAGATCTTGTGTAGTATTGCCTAGATTCGTAGCCATTGTAATCCACGTACTGTTGTCTTTCATACATGTAACTAACGAAAAATTTAAGTAGATGAGGCGTACATCCAATTCCAGCCAGTTTACTTAATAGGACATCATTGTCCACCGTATCAAATGCTTTTCTAAAATCGAAGTACGCCGCATCTACCTGTCGTCCTGCATCAACAGCCGGGACCACTTCGGTCATGAAGTTGAGCAGATTAGTGGTAGTGCTACGCCCCGGCCGGAAGCTGTGCTGCGCGTCCGACAACCGGCTGCTCACCTGTCCCTGCACGCAGCGTTGCACGGCCGACTCGAACACCTTAGCCGGCGTCGAAAGCACCGCTACTGGCCTATATCCACTAACATCCGGACCCGATTTCCCTTTTGGAACAGGCACCACTCTCGTAATCTTCCAACGAGCTGGAAACGTCGCTCGTTGCAGGCTAGTGTTAAAGATGTGAAGAAGCGGCTCAGCTAATACCAAGCTACAGTCCCTGAAAAGAAATGGTGGAATACCATCCGGTCCCGCCGACCGCTTAGGCTTAAGCTTAAGTAACGCGTCCTTCACTTCCTTGAGGCTGAGCATGTCGACCTGCACCAGCGCACCCGTCGCCGAGCCCGCCGCCTCCGCCGCCGCCGATGCATCCAGCCGCGGTGGGCATGGGCTGTATACCGACTCGAAAAAACTAGCGAATTGACCAGCACACTCCTCATCCGACAGATGTCGACCATCCTGGACGATACCTTGCCTATTCCCTGTACTTCTTTTCGATTTCATATACCGCCAGAATAACTTAGGGTCCTTAACAAATTGACTTTGGATTTTATTTCTATAATTAATATGTGCCATATTTATTGCTTTTTTGACTCGTGATCTACATTTCGAAAATTCAATATAATCACTAGTACGCTTAGTTTTCTTAAATAATCTGTGAAGTCGTGCCTTAGTCTTAATTTCATTTATAATATCAGTCGTGTACCATTCGGGATACACGAACCTCGAATACTTTGTACATCGTTTTTTTCTCGGTACGTTTACATCTAATAAATTATAGATATTAGCATAAAAGAAATCGAGCATATCATCTAGATCATCCATATTATACAACTCGCTCCAATCCGTAGTAGCGAGTGACGAGTACAAAAATTGAAAATCCGCTTTAAAAAAAATTCCACTGCGGTCTAACACTGTGCGCGCCGGCCGCACCGGGGTCGCTCGCGGGGCCTCGCGGGGTGGGGTGCGACGCGGGGGGCGCGGGGCCCACGCGCGCGCTCGCCACGAGCGGCGGGTGGTGCGCGTCCACCGGCACCAGCGCCTCGTCCGCCGCCGCCACCGACACCTCCTCCTCGAAACCCGCGCTCAGAACCAAATCCAACTGGCGACCCAATGCATTAGGGACCGTGTTATTCTGAGTGAACTCGCAATATGACATGAGACATTCAAAATAATTATTTACATTTACCGTGCTGGAGTACAAATTAAAATCACCCGTGATTAACACTTTCCTATACCTAACACATAATTGTTCAATTATTCTAAACAGTACCATGTAATCATTTTCTGAGCTACCCGGAGGAATGTAAATTACACAAAACAAAAACAGAAATCTATTATTCAAATGAACAGTTGCACAAACCATTTCAAAAATGTAGGTATCTATCGACGACGCGTCCGCGATGACTACCTGTCGCAGCTCGAGTCGGTGTGTGGCCACGAGAAGCGCGCCGCCCTGCTTCCTGCCATCCGCTCGATCGCATCGAATTATCTTATAGCCTTGTGGGACGATTTCAGCATCTTGTATCGATTCATTGCAGCCTGTTTCCGTGATCGCGTATAAATCTGCACTTAATGATTCTATATTGTTTCTAAAGCTGTCTAACTTCGTTCGTAACCCTCTTACATTTTGATAAAATATTAGTACCTCCTTGTTATTCTTGGGTATTCTTTTTGGATGGCCTACGAAACCAAATCCACTCATTGAATTCGGCATTAACGGGCCACATTTCTGCATTGTTTAATTTATTATAATCCTGTTCAGGCAAGCTAATTACAAACGATGAATAATCCCTTTCCGTCTTAAGCTTAATTTTCACAACTTTCACGTTAACTTCCGAGCCACATACACTTTTGACATAGTCCACCATAGCTTCTTCGGTAGTTTCTGGGTGCAAGCGCCATACATGTGGGTGTTTTTTCCTTTCCATGGCTATTAGTCCCTTAAACTCAGTATTGCTTCCGACTTTGACATCCTTCACTGGTCTGGTAGATTTTTTATGTTGCACTGTCTTCCATCCTTCTTCTTCCTGTTCAACATAGTTCGGTGCTTCCGACGTCTGCATCATCGGCGGCATCGCTTCTGCCGCACTCGCCTGTGACGGCAGTAAAGTGTCACCGGATTTCGTGGCCCCACTATCGTTAATGTTTGGTTTTTTCGCCCGCGATTTGTTACTTTTCCTGGCGGGCTTGTTGTTAGAATCGGTGCTCATATTTTTGTCCATGGTGAAATCAGATTCTATAATATTGGTTGTAACTTCGTTTTTACTGGAATACTGTTGTTTCGAATGTATTTTTTGTTCTACTACCTTCATTATTTCCAATAAACGGTCGAGATCTTTTTTGGTTTGAGAATGCTGAGACTGTAACTGTGTAATAGCTTTGTCTTGTTTATCCAGCCGAGCTATCATATCAGAGCGGAATTGCCTCAATTCATTTAACAATGCTGAATCCACCTCCTCATCATCGGGCGACCGTATCTTCTGACTGCCTCGCTGTGTGTTCACATTGCGCATGGGGGTAGTAGTGATACTAACATTGCCTCTTACAGGTGTTTCCGCATTCCCAAACTTTGGGTTCAAACAGGTACATTCCGGACATATCCATTTCCTCTTGTGTGCTTGTGTAAATGTGTTAAAAATGTCTAATTTAATCTGAAGGCATTTAAGGTCATACCTTTTTTTACAAGCATCCTTAGAGCATTCCATAAAACAGTTGTCAACAATCTTCGAACAACAACCGCTGCATTCGGTGGCCATTCTTATTAGAAAACTATGTAATAATATTAATAATAATATTCAAATCCGCGCTGCTCGCGCTCGTAGGTACGTAGGATATGTGTGCGATAAGGACGAATTATGTGTCGCGCGCAGCCCGTCTCTTTTACTCCGCTTGCTCGAGCGCGCCGTGCGATTAATTCAGTTCACGCCACTTTCACCCTTCGTTCACTTAAGTTCTTTCACTTATATGGTCAAAAATTGCACAACTAAAAACTTCGTAATTTTGGGAAAATAACCAACACACGTCTGCTCTCTTTCGCGACTCGACGACGACTATAGTTGTATCCTTTCTTCCGACTCGACTTCTAATCTTAGAAAGTCGACTAGGTTTGACAGCTCGTTCTTGTTCTTGTCAGTAGCTCGGTACCTATTCCAAGCGCGGAGTACGTCATCTGGGAGCGCCGACTCAACCATGGGGAATAAGATGGAAGCGTATTTGTCCTTCGTCACGCCCAGTGTGTCGAGAGCTTGGAGATGTGTTTGCAGGCTGTCGTACAACGTCGACAAATCTTGCGCACTGGACGGTACTTGTCTTTTCTCCTGCATCAAGGCTATCAGACCTCTCACATAGGTTTCTATCAATACATCATCCCGTGCATACCTAGATTTGAGGGCTTCTAGCGCCTTTTTATAATTTTCGCTACAAGGCGGATAGCTTTCTACAAGTTGCCTAGGTTTTGTATTGAGTTCCATCGATTGGAGTAGATATTGGTACTTATCTGAGTCATTGATGTCATCGTCTTCGTCGATCTTTGAAAATTGACCCCAGAACAGCAGCCATCTCTTGATTTCTCCATTGAACTTCGTTATTTCTAACTTAGGCACTTTTACCTTGCGCTGATTTGAAGAAGATTTTGCTGATTTCAGCGAACTGCTTGAGTCTTCTTCGAATTTAGTGTCCTTGTTGAAGTTTCTATACCGTGCTTTCAACTGCGACCATCGACTTTTGTACAGAGCAGCCTTCTCCTGGTCAGCCTCGAACGATTTCTCGTCGAAGTCCTTTAGGCTACACCACAAGTCGCGGATGGACACCTCACATGCAAACAGCTCCTCGGCGCAGTCGGAGAGCCGGGAATAGTAGCCCTCCACGGAGGCGACCTCTTCCTGATCGCTCTGGCGGCACTCTTTCAGTGAATATTCCAGAACGTCAGCGGCCTTCGTGAAGTCTTTACGCAATTGCGTTCTCTTCCTCTTCGACTCTTCCATATTATTATTCTACGCCGCGGTTTTATTTTCTGTTTCCGATTATTTTAACGATTTTTCACGGTCGCCACTTATGTTGAGAATATAGATTCGTTAGCGTGAAATAAAAGCACACCATTTTTCACAATTCTGTTATATTCTGACATGCATAAAAACCATAGCAACTTACATAGACAATATCTCAAAAAGTATGTAACACCCCTATCAAAACGGACATATAAGAAGATACCGTTGACGCTGAGTATTTAAGAGCCATCTCCATAATTTGTACAAAATTTTAAATGTGTTGGTACATTATCTTGATTAATAGGCAAAAATGGAGACGATAGTGGAAGACACCCGCTGGTACCATTTCAACGCAAGCCGTCTGATCTTCTACGCTCTCATCCTCGTCACATCAGGTTTGGTGCTGCTTTACCGAAAGCAGCAGAGGTCCAGACTATTCATACTCGGGAACAAGATACCCGGCCCGAGAACTGTACCGTTCTTCGGCAACGCACTTATAGCTATTGGCACAAAGCCTTCAGGTAAATATTACCAAAGTTTTTTAAAGCTTATAACTTCAAGAGAGTGATTTATTGTTGAAGTTAAAGACATTTGCGCTAATTTTTTCCCTGCTAATTAATTCCCTTGGAATTGATCACATTTGACAATTTCTCTTGACATGTAGAATGGCAATGACTTTACTCTCCTCTGTTGTCTGTGCATTCTTCAGATCTAGATCATAATTATTATGATATCAAATGTATTTAATATTTTCACCAAGTCTAATCACTTCAAAAATAATATAAACATTACAGATACAGTAAGACTAGCATTAGGATATGCAGCCCAATTCGGCGACGTCGCCCGTGGTTGGTTGGGCAATAAGCTCTTCGTCTTCCTCAGTGACCCCGTTGACGTCGAGGTCATCCTGAACAGCCATGTTCACATCGACAAGTCTTCGGAGTACGATATCTTCAAGCCTTGGCTAGGAGAGGGTTTATTAATTAGTTCAGGTATGTAACATCCTTGTTTGTAAAATAATAATTACCTTGCTGAGCTATTTTCTCCACCAATCTATTTAACTATGTAAATTCTTTAGTTTATTGTGACCACGAAACAACCACCGAACCGACCATCGGAACCACCGAGGTGAAGTGGGACTTCGCTACAATAGAATGTCCATTATATTGTCACAGGAACATGATCCAAAACTTCTGCGACATCTAATTTGCATAAAACTTTAAATCAATTCTATTAAACTTATTTACTATTCTGTAGGCCTACGTCAACAATATGTGATTTCTGGGGTTAACAAACAGTTTGAAAAATAGGTCTAGAAGTTATGTTACATTTCAGGAGCAAAATGGCGATCGCATAGAAAAATGATTGCGCCGACATTCCATATCAACATCTTAAAATCTTTCATCGGTGCCTTCAACCAGAACAGTAAGAATGTTGTTGACAAAATGAGTTCTGAGATTGGAAAGACATTTGATGTTCACGATCACATGAGCGGGGTAACAGTCGACATATTACTTGGTGAGAACTATTCAAAATAAGTTATTCCGGTCAGAAGTACCAATTTCCGTTTTATTGTGTTTATAATTAATATCACTGTAATATTTGATCCAGGTTCATGGCCTAAACCAGAAGTGGCGAATTTGTATTTTCATAACAATTGCCGCACTTCTTCTTTTTGACAGTATTTAGATACAACATACGTTGTATAGGAATATAACTATATTACGGCTACAGCTATCTTACTGTGACATATACACTAATCAGTTCACAAATATTTGGAAATCAAATGGCTTCAGTGCTTCAATTTCCTTCACGGCCATTGTTTCTAAATGCCTCAATGATTACTAATTATGCGTTTTGTCAACAAATTTACTCGGTGAATGCTAATAAGGAATTACTATGCAGCAAATAAATATGCTGCTTAAACTGTGATTGAATTCGTATCAACAATCAACTGATGTTATACTCTGTTAATTTATTCAAAATAAATATAAGGTATAACGATGATTTACAGAAACAGCAATGGGTATTACTAGAAAAACACAAGATGATTCTGGGTATGATTATGCTATGGCAGTACTGAAGTAAGTTATTTTCCCAAATTGATTAAGCACATCTCTTTTAAAATTACATATTTTCAAAGTAGTTCTAGTATTTTTACAAAATATCACTTTGTAAAAATACTGGAACTTCTTCTTGTCGTATGAATGATATAATTAAAACACGAGTATTACTTAATAGTATCGTTATTAATTTCAGAATGTGTGACATTATTCATCAAAGGCATTATAAATTCTGGCTACGACCAAATTTTTTATTTAACTTCACATCTTTATCGAAAATGCAAACACATCTTCTAAACATTATTCATGGACTTACAAAAAAGGTAGATAAGAAATTACTGTAAACACCTTTTTCTTTTGTTATGTTACCGTTCTGTGAAATTATTGTTATTTTATAGGTAATACAAATTAAAAAAGCGACATTCCTAGCAAATGCAGCTAAAGGGATAATACCTCCAACACTAGAAGAATTGACAAAGGCACAAGATAGCGAAAACAGATGCAACAACTCAGCGAATTCTGCTACTGTATCTGATAATGTCTTTAAAGGACTTCGGGATGATTTGGACTTTATTGACGAGAATGACGTAGGTATGTTAACATTCTGCTAACTATAAATTGTCATGTCACCTGTTGAGTTGTGTCCGAAGAAATTTAGGACTCTCCTTTTGCAGATAGTGGACAGACGCATTTTTACTTGCAATTGCGCTTCGTTCACTTTTCACAAAGCATTCTGCGCCAGCACCACATTTAGAATGCGTCAAGCCTCGAGTTTTCAGCGTACGCGTTTTAGAAGCATACAAAAATATTGAGAACTTAGGGGTCCGTGCAATGAGGAATATCTATAATTCTAACTATGACTAGACTATATTATTTTCCAAAGGAGCATTGATAGACTTAAAAATGGTACGGTAGCTTTGACAAAGTCTGAAAATCTCAACAAGCGATTGCTTCCGTCTTGAAAATACTTTCTTAGAAATAAATAAATGTTCGCCCCATAAAATGTATACGCGTTAAATTTTACAGGAGAAAAAAAACGTCTTGCCTTCTTAGATTTAATGATTGAATCTGCACAGAATGGCACAAACGTCATCACTGACCACGAAATTAAAGAGGAGGTGGACACCATTATGTTTGAGGTGGGTGAAAAATAAATGTTAAATATTGCTCTACATCATTATGAATATATGTAGTAATCATAAAGTACGGAGGTAAAGGTGTTCGTCCATGGGTCAACCTTAGCTGATTTAATTGCGTCTTCGTGAATTCTTGTATTAATGCGTTAGTAAAACATATTTTAAATCCAACATTTGTAACGTCGCAAATTCATTTTTCAGAGGCTCTAGAAATATCTATTGACGTTATTTAAAATAATAAATATGGGTTATTGCTTCAAACCCCACTGTGTACAGACAATGTAAATTTAAAACATTGATATCATTAAGTTCTTGCAATACGTTATATGCAATGTCTAAACTTAATTGTCGTAATTCCTCAAATATTTTTTTTCAAGTTTCTTTGGATTATTTCTTTTATTTTATTTTCTTTTAAGGGTCACGATACTACTGCTGCTGGATCTAGTTTCGTTCTATGCCTCTTGGGGATCCATCAGGACATTCAGGCGAAAGTATACGATGAACTCTACGAGATATTTGGTGACTCAGACAGGCCCGCAACTTTTGATGACACGGTTCAAATGAAATATTTAGAGAGGGTAATTTTGGAAACCCTGAGGCTCTTCCCACCAGTACCTGTCATTGCTAGATACTTGAAAAAAGATGTTCAGATTAGTAAGTTTATTACCAATTTTGTTCATTACTTTTTAAGAAAATAATTTATCTCACCAAAGGTCCTTAATCTTTTAAGACATGAGAACCTTTTTTAAAACAGAAAACAGTATCAATCTTTACATTGCCAGTCAAAGATTTTGGAAGTACTAGATGGAGACTATGATTTGACAGATTTTTTGTCCTTTTTCTCCTTAATAAGAATCATGTGTGATAGAGCAAGATACCAGACACCCGACAAAAATCGTCTAAACGTCAAGCGACTAGGGATTCCAGTACATGCGTACCGATTTTCATCGATATCGACTCTCCGTTTATATATGTAGTCTATGGATTTACTGCACGTAAAATTTTGATACAGAATATTTTTTTGATAATAGAGGTGGTAATGTAAAATAACTTGAATGACGACATCATTTATAAAAGTGGCTATTTCAATGATGAATATGGATAATACTTTCCTTTCCTCTTTCTCGCGATATGAATCCACGCACAATGCATTGCATTGTTATTAGATAAGTATCTGTCTATAAAGAACTTGCACTCAATCTACGAATTAATAATTTTAATCGACTTCTGTTGAGAGAAACAAACTTTATAGAGAGATACAGGCGAAGAGATGTGCTAAGTACGGGTCGACTTAAAGGTAATATAAATTTAAATTACCTTTGTTAAACTGAATCGTGTAATATTGTATCTTTTCTTTACACTTTTTACTTAATGATGAACAATTTCAATGATTATTATTTATGTTGAGTATTTTCATGTTAATAAATAAAAAAATCTCTTAGTAGAAAAACGTCTTCTTGGCTCTAGGGCTTTATCGATAGGCACGGCACTATAGGTGTAAAGTTAGGTGAATTTTTGAAGTTTTGGTGGCTTCACTCAAACCTGACATATGGATTATCTATTGATTTTTTCAAGATCTTTGTTGCCAGTGTTCAAGACACTTTTTTAATTTCTAACTAGCGGAACCGACAGACTTCGCCCTGTCAAAAAAAATTGTAATCTGGCAGGGCTGCTTTTAGGGTTTTCCCGGCAATTATTCGATTTTTTCTCGCCGTAAGAACCATCGTTGGACTTCAACATTTTAAAAAAGAATTGGCCAAATTGGTTCAGGCGTTGTTGAGTTATGCGCTTACCAACACATTTTGCGATTCATTTTTATATTTATGTTATAGATTACGAATGCAAGTTTCCTCTACCTAATAATATTTTTTCTAAAAATATTTCTAAACCTGGAGTGAAATATACTATGACTCTCTTACTTCAACAGCTACAAACAATTACGTAATCCCTGCCGGAGCCACTGTTGTGATTGGAACGTACCAGGTTCATCGCAATCCAAAGTATCACAAGAACCCTGAAGTCTTCAACCCAGACAATTTCCTGCCAGAAAACACACAAAACCGACACTATTACAGCTACATACCATTCAGTGCTGGTCCTAGAAGCTGTGTTGGTGAGTAATTTATTTAAGCGGGAGGTGAACAAACTTTGAGGTCACCTACCTAATAGTCAGCTTATGGAAGCCCATTGAACCAACGCCAACAAGGGTCGCTGATGCGATGGCAGTGTGTTTGCAAATGGCACAAGCTATGTATTGGAAAACTATGTTTTTTTAAAGTTTTGGTATAGATACAAAAAATATTTATAAAAACTTACCAGTTAAACTACATCCTGAAAATTTGGAATAACTGAATGTTCCCAGCCACTTTATAGTATCTTATATGTTACTAGTACTTTGTAGACTCAGAACTTATATTGTTACTTAAATTTTAAATGTTAAATGATATTTTAACGTTTTATTCCAAGGTCGCAAATACGCCATGTTGAAATTAAAAGTTTTGCTGTCAACGATTTTACGGAACTTCAGAACTATATCAGAAATTCCGGAGAAAGACTTTGAGTTGAGAGCTGACATCATTTTGAAGAGATTAGACGGTTTCAGAATCAAGATTGAACCAAGAATCAGGATACCATCTACGGCACAAAATTCGTGAAGTTTGAGTTAAGTAGAAGTTAAACGCTATTGAAGTTTGAATTTGAATATAAGTTTAACGCTAGACTATTGATTACAAGAAAGTTACAACAGTATGTTACTGGGTGTTTAGGTACTTAAGCCGACATCACTTACCGCCTAATAAAAAAAAAAATAACATACCTACTGTGTTCTTGTATTTTTAATCGTTGGATTAAGGCAAATACAATGTTGGGAACAATTTTGTGGATAGTTAAGAATTTAAACACCACTCGAATAAAAACATGATTCGTGAATCCAAAAGTGAACATATTATGTTTCCTTTGTTTAATGACTCGAAGAAATTCGTACCGCCATAATATTTTATTTTTCCTGTCAGATCTGTTAAGGTTCATACGTATCATCAATCACTTTTTGTTTTTATGAAGATTTCTGTGACACGTGTATCTACTAATAAATGAAAGCAAACTTTATTTGAAGGCAAAAATTATCACAAGCAATTTCTACGATAAATTTTCTAGGTATGCTATACGAACAGTGTCGATTTTCTTATGAAAGCACAATGGCATCCAAAATCGTCATTTCTGAAAAATGTATGAAATAATTTATTCAGCAAATTGATTTACATTATTAATTCTTCAGAACGTCAAAACATCGTATCAGCAATTCGTAGTGAAAGAAAACTCAATAGATGCTTAATAAAACAAATGTTTAATGAATATTCACCTAATTCTGACGTTTGATTGTTAACTTGTTTCCCCTAATTTAAATAATGGAGTTACTTAATATATTTTATCGTTTGCAACAAAATAGGTATTGATAAAAGGTAGGCAATAGGAAAATAATAGGTAGCAAATGGCATATATGGGAGTCTTTTCCAAAAGCGTAAAACCAAATATACGACTGTATAGTTTGAAATATAAATAACTTTAAAATAAATATTTTGAAAAACAATGTTAAATTAAACTGATAATAATGATTAAGTTATCATCACAACAATTTATCTTTGTTTCAATGTACGGAATCCTATACTACCGTTATTTGCCAGGCCAATAAAAACAATGAATATTGCAACTTGTGACAGCTTAATGTCGAGGGTCACTTTAATATATATGACGAATATGCAAAATAACTATTCATACCACTCCCGACCATCATTTAGTAGATAGTCGGCTCCGCAGAACTTAATTGGTGAGGTGGAAAAAGCAACGGTAGTCGGGATTTTTCCACAATAGAAGGTAAGTTGAAAAATATTATAATAAAAATTTTAAGTCAATAACGTATTCACATGACCTCCGTGGTTTTTGGTGTGAACAGAAAAATATCCTTCTTAATCAGTTATTTCGGTTGGTAACTTAAAATTCTCTGTTACTTCTGTTTCTAACCGTACTTTGTGGTTGATAAAATAGTGATGATAGAGAGCAATTCTGAAGTGATACAAAGTTCTGTAGCATTTCGATGCTAGATAAAGAAAAAAAAATAAAGAAGTTCTATCATCACTATTTCATCAACCACACAGAACATTTAACAATAAAAAAATTAAGGCTCATTTTTGCTGTCCAGACTCTTGGTTTACCTTCAGTATGTTTTTTGCACCTAATATGATCCCTCGGGCAGGTCTACTCTTTATACGGAAGTAAACTATTTTGATTTCGTCTATCTTTACAAATTGATACACTCTCTTATTGATACACTTACTTTGCTTTCTGAAATGTCTTTGGACACCAAAATAAGCGCACGTAGATCCAATAAATAAATTAAAAAATAAATTCAGTACAATGAAATAGTTAAATCGAATGTAGACCTTGATATTTTTACACCAAATCTGTCTAAATATATTAGAAACTTAAAAGATATCCTCTATTCGACACCTTATGCGCCAAGCGACGATGCTGGATCTGATCAGCATCGGAGATGACCTAAGCCAATTGTTAAAGTTACTTAGCATAAATATATTATTTTTTGTTCTGTTCATTAGCTGATGTTTTACCTGAATTTTTAATTTGTTTCTCGTTGCATTATTGTTTTTGCTGTTTGTTCGACAATTCCATTTCAACTTTTAAATGTTCACATTGTTCTGTTTTGCAATCTTGTTTAGAACTGTAATGCTTGTACTTTGTCTTTCTATGATTGTAATGTGTTGTGTGTATTAAATAAATAAATAAAAATAAAGTAAACATTACCTTTATTATTAACTGGCCTGCCTGGTTGAGTTTTATTCGTTACATACAAAAATACAAATCTTTCCTCTTTCTAATATTAGTGTAGATGTTCGCATCATGTAATGCACATAGTTTTGCCTTTTGGTAATAATATAATATAATTTGTACGAACCCGTAATCGTAACACCGATTTTTATTTCAATGACAATCAGGTTTCCTCATAAATTAAAATAAGTTAGAAAGTTTTAGAGCAAGTGAAGCGGCCCCTCGGGCAGTCGATTAATACATAACAATATAATACTTTTCAAAGTACTTTTATGCTAGTATTTCTATCATGGAAAACTTTTTTTTATAAAACTAACCGAAAACCTTGAGGAAATGTGGTGAAATGTCAGGAAATTCGAAAAAAATAACCATTGAACCGCGATTCGATTAAAATTTTAGCGCAATGTCGTTGGTCGTCGAGGATGGAGCGGAGAGCCGCGTCAACGTGACGCGGATCTTATTCTATACAGTCACGATACTGGCTACTGGACTATGGGTGTGGAACAAGAAACGGCAGCAGAGCAGGCTCCACCAACTGGGGAACAAGCTCCCTGGACCAGAGGGATTACCGATTATTGGCAATGCCCTGATCGCTCTCGGGAAGGACTCATCTGGTAAAGCAATTCACCTTCTTTATTTTGACATCATGATCCTTCATCGGAATTCTATGTTAAAGTTAGAAATATGGGGCTCTCTCCATCATCAACATCCAATCCTCCTTTTGCATCATCATTACAGATAAGCCAGTTGGGTCGCTTCTTGTCCCTTACGACGTTATGACAATATTTTTTGGAGCCATAAAGATGGTTAACTGCACGCAAAAAAATCGTAATCATGACAGCCAGATTTTGTTACGCTTCTTTTTCGTCAGGAATTTGCTTTATTTCGTATCAGTATATGTGCCTAATATTGCAACTATTTTGCAGAACTCGTGAAAATGGCACTGGAGTATGCAGAGCAGTTTAAGAGGGTAGCACGTGTCTGGTTAGGCCCCAGACTGTACGTCTTCCTCACCGACCCTGACGATGTGGAAGTCATACTGAACAGCCACGTCCATATTGATAAGGCAGAGGATTATAAGTACTTCGAGCCCTGGCTCGGTCAAGGTCTTCTTATTAGTACAGGTAAAATCCTACGTAAATTATTTACGACTTTACATATTGATTAACTATCACTTACTTATAAGTCCTCTTTTGTCCTGAAGTTCAATCGTCTTCGACCAAAATCGTAACTGACTGACAATTTTCTTTATTAATTGTTGTCGACCTAATCTTGCATCCAAACTTTGCGTAACGTGCGTCATATACGTTTTGTATGAATTTTATTGCTTTAAGGTGAAAAATGGAGGTCGCACAGGAAAATGATCGCGCCAACTTTCCACATCAACATTCTCAAGTCCTTCATTGGGGCTTTCAACCAGAACAGTAGGAATGTTGTGGAAAAGATGAAGCGCGAAATGGGAAAAACATTCGACGTTCATGACTACATGAGCGGCGTCACAGTAGACATTTTACTGGGTAATTATCATTTTCACTTGCTAATAATTTAAGTACAATAAGCCCTTTGTGTAAATTCAGCTCGAATGCAAATCTGCTTGCAACATTAAGTTTAATGAAGGAATAATTAATTGCATTGTACGATGCAGGTTAAGCGAGCACAAATTGCATATTACAATAAATGCATTTTGTATGCAATTCAGGGCCAAGGGTTCTTTGCGCTTGACTGAAACATCAGAAAAGCGTTGCAACATAGTTTAGTTTATTTTGAATTGTTTATGTTACAGAAACTGCTATGGGTATTACGAGAGAAACACAAGACAAAGCTGGATTTGACTATGCAATGGCTGTCATGAAGTAAGTTTTTTTTTTGTTTTAATATTCAATTCAAACGTTATGCTATTGACATACACAGCTGTTTCAATATCTGCCAGGATAGCTGATGGTATTAACTACAGGAAATCAGCAACAAACATTACCTAACCACATAACAAAAATTATAATTATTATATTCGCTTAATTATTTTGTCTGAGTTTGCTTTTTATTTAGTTTTGAAATTATATTTGAAATCACACTGTTTATTGGTTGTTAGTTAGTAGTGTAGGTACTGCATCTTGTAAGTACTATAAGTTTGCTTATCTTTTCAGAATGTGCGAGATAATTCATTTAAGGCATTACAAGGTTTGGTTGCGGTTAGACTGGCTTTTCAAATTAACTTCATATTGCAAGGAACAAATCAAACTGTTAAACATTATTCATGGCCTCACTACCAAGGTAACAATTTATTTTTATTCATATTCACCGCTATTCATTTTCAATATTTTTGAACACTAATAGGAAACATTATATTTCAGGTAATAAAGGAAAAGAAGAAAGCTTATCACGAAAACAAAGAAAAAGGCATTTTACCGCCTACCTTAGAAGAGTTGACTCGATCATCAGATGAGAGTAAAACGAATGGATCCAAAACTTTGTCGGATAGTGTTTTCAAAGGACTAAACGATGACCTCGACTTCATTGATGAACATGATGTCGGTGAGTTATTTGAACTAATTAATACTTGGAGGGATACATGGAGCACGCAAACACTTTAAGTTTTGAAATTCAATGGAGTGTCCGTATCAATTGCGCGTAGTATCTACATTGTTGATTACCGATTCACCGAATTAATTATGTGCCGGCCAGCTGATTCTCATTAAGTTTATGAATTTAAAAAAATATGCTTATAAACGTAAAACCATGTTCTTGTCGTGTTTGCCCTTGTTCTGCTATGAGTACTTAGGAAATATTTTATTTCATTTTAGGTGAGAAAAAACGACTTGCGTTCCTGGATCTGATGCTCGAATCTGCACAAAACGGCACTCATAACATCACTGATCATGAAATCAAAGAAGAAGTCGACACTATCATGTTTGAGGTGCGTTTAAGATCTTATTATCCAACTACTTTATTTCTCAATAACATTTTTTGTACATTTTCCAATATTTCGTAGGGATATGCATTACCTATATATTTTTATTTGAAGAAAGTGTAAGCAAATATCACACCATTCCCACTTTTTTGATTTATGTACCTGCAACAACACTTAATTCCATTGAATATTTGCGTACAGGGCCACGACACTACCGCTGCTGGATCTAGCTTCGTTCTTTGCCTCCTTGGTATCTACCAAGACGTTCAAGCAAAGGTCTACGATGAGCTCTATGATATCTTCGGCGACTCAGACCGTCCCGCCACATTCGAAGACACGCTCCATATGAAATACCTCGAGAGAGTGATTCTTGAGTCGTTGAGGCTGTACCCACCAGTACCCGTTATTGCTAGGAAACTGAAGCAAGATGTTAAAATTGGTACGTTCTAAATGAATGCTGTAATTATTTCAAACAACGAATCTTTGATCTTTGTATAGAGATGAGTTTACTTACATACAATTAAAGACGTATCGTATATTTCTGAGGAGCAAAAAATAAAATTGTAAAATCTGAAATTTAATTTGAATATTTACTTTGTTAATGTAGGATAGGGAAACACAAATGTTTGAGAATAGTCTTTATCCAGCAGATACATAGTTCGAGTATAACCCTGATGATGAATACAACTTTACTTTATTTTATTTCCAGTAACCAATGACTACATACTCCCAGCTGGCGCTACTGTAGTTATTGGAACATTGAAAGTTCATCGCAACCCGGAATACTATAAAAACCCAGAAGTGTTCAACCCGGATAACTTCCTACCCGAGAACACACAGAACCGCCATTACTACAGTTACATTCCGTTTAGTGCTGGCCCGAGGAGCTGTGTCGGTAAGACAACAACGCAATAATCATTTCCAAGTTCCTTTATGATGCTTTTTACAAATAAGGTTTTCATCAATGATCCTTCTTGGCAGTAACAGTAATGATAGGACTGTTTGCAGCAAAGTTTAGAGATTTAAAACTTGAGTGCCAAAAAACACCTACATAAAATTTTACGGCAAATATTACGCAGATCACATTCACACTGCTCAATGATTAGGAGTACTTCTGATCCTGCGCTATTAGAATTAAATTGAATGCCTTAAGCAGTTAATTAAAAATTAAGCTTGATTTAAAAACAAAATTATTTTGTGTGGAGATTTGCTCGAATTAAAAAATATAATAACTATAAGTTATAACCAATCTGCCTGCCCAGCATGGTGACTAACTATGAGCATAACCCCCATTTGTGGGAATCCTACCTCCAGCAATGGCTTACAACAGGACTGTGATGATGATTGAACTAATTATTTGAATATTTTTATTTAGGTCGCAAGTACGCCATGTTAAAGCTGAAGGTTCTTCTTTCCACCATCCTAAGGAATTTCAAAGTCACGTCTAACGTTTCCGAAGAAGAATATACTCTGCAAGCGGACATTATTCTGAAGAGAACTGACGGGTTCAGGTTAAGCGTCGGACCTAGACATCGAGTGCCGTCCGCGTCATAAACTCACAAAAATATTTAACAAATTCTTGTAATCATTGGTCCTAACGGTAAACTTTGTATATACCTACCTAATACTCGTTTTATTGCATTTATTCACTAATCTTATCACAGGTACCAAAATTCCCATATAATGTAGGTATCTACTGCATGCAACATACTAGTGTTTGGTTTTTTCTTGTAGGCAAATTCTCGTAGTGAAACTATTGCCTGCAACAAATCGCTAGTTAGTGATAAACCGGTGCATTGAGCAGATGGTTTTCCTTTTCTTTTTTGTTAAGCATAATGTTTTGTCTATAATTAAATAGTATGGTACGATGATTGGAAATTTATTAATAAATACTAGCATGTAACTTTGTCACACGGTCCTTGAATATCTTAACCTGTCTCATCCTAGCATTTATTCCGGTTACATGAATTGTGAATGCCAGGGCACGCTGCAGCCTCTATCCTGATTTGACCAGCATGTTAAAGACATAAACATTACATTACTCTTACAAGACTTTAGAATTTTAGAGACAATTTAGTTCATAGTTGGGACCCAACATCTTGACGTGCTTTCCAAGGCACAGAATGATCATTCTTATTAGACAATCTGTGATGCTCATTGCAGGTTATCATACCTTGCCACGTCTAACCAAATTGGGCAACTTTACACAACGGAAAAGTGGATTTGAACCCACGACCTCCAAAGTTTCAGAACTCAGCGTTCTAACCACTACACCAACGAGATGGTCCCCAATCTTAACATCCAAGCATATAAAATTATCATGTACTAACTTACGTATATAAAAAAAAATAACTCACCATAAATATATACTCCGAATATTACAACACCAACTACTATAATTAGATGTGTCAGGAATTGCTAGATCTAAACAACATCCTATCAATTGCAGTTGACCAATTTATAAATTGGAATGGAATTGTTTTGTTTATAAACAAAACATTTCATCATGATATGTAATTGGAAACTCCTTGCCTGCATATTGAATGCGCTTACTTAGGGACTTCTAATTATGTTCCTTCAAAATAATTCATTAATTTGAAGTCGTAAAGACACCACCAATCGTTTGACTGCCTTTTGTTAGTATGAAAGGATGTTTAAGTATGAACGTGTTTAAAAAGCTTATTAATGACAGACTACAAACCAACACACTGGATTATTTTAAAAGCGCCTAGACAAATAATATATTAAATCTTGAATGTCTCAATAACTGTAGAAATAGGTAGCAAAGAAGAATTTTATTAAGGAATGAAATAAAAATATTTACTTAATGTTAAAAATTTATGTTTAAGAAAAACAAAAAAATTACAGATAGTAGATAGGTATATTTCAAATATTGTATAACGGTACACTTAGAATTAATTAACTTTGTGGTAATAAGTTTCAATGGCTCACAAAGATTTTCAATAACCCGCTTTCATTTTACAAAACGCATACATCACACATCTAATATTTAACTAACTACAAGTAGGTATAAAAAATTAGTACTAATTACATATTATTTTATAAATATAGGTAATGTCATAATTATTTTTAATACAGTTGACAATTTAGTTAATATATTTGTACACGCGTCTAAAGATAACTGCGCTCAAGATTCTATTTCTCTATAAAACAAAGTACAAGTTTCAACTTTCGCTCTTCCGAAACATGAAATACTCTATAGTCCACAGCACAACACATACGAGACAACAGAAGCTCATAGACAAGAAACAGAACAAATAGCTCCCCGTTGCTTCGTATAGCACACCTGTAATATTAAAAACACTTGAAAGAAGATGTAAAAGTAAATTAAGTACCAATCAAAACATCAAACATATCAAGGATTTGCGGTTTTGTGGCGAAACACCTAAGTCTGAATGATTTGATAAATCTATTTGATTTTGACTATGATGGAGTAAAAAAATACTTTAATCAAAGCTAAAGTTAAAAATAGTAGTAGTAGTCTTCAAACAGGATGACAAAAATTCTCGTAAAAAAATCTCCGTAAAATATTCTCCTTTACCATAATAGTCGGTATGTACCAATATTATGATAAGAAGACTATTTAAATCATCATTGATAAATAATTATCAAAAATAAATTAACCTCCTAAAAGTTTTAAGAAAATATGTTTACCTATTAAAGGATCCGCCATGAGCATCAATGCTCCGGAGAACAATATGTGCAGCCCCAATGCTCCAGGAAAGTTGTCTGGAGCTGCCGAGGCAAGAACCAGAGGGAACAGCACTTGTACTGAACACCTGACGAGACCAGATATGGCCGTCATTGCGAACACGTACCATAGCTCGCTAGAGCAAACAAGAGCTGAAATTATTTATAATAGAAATTAATAAATTCCTTTGACTAACACATCAATTGCTGATATTAATGATATGGAACGAAATATACTTAAAAAGACACATATAACAAAAGACCAGAATCAACAGACATATTTATGGTCACAAATGTTAGTGACCGCTTGGTCAACGTCTTGACTAATTTATGTATCTACTAGCACTACTAATTAAATAGTTGCATCAATCTTTCCGAAACACTTAAGGGAATCTTTACGTTTTTATATTTTGCGGGCAGCCCATGTTTCTCTTGCGGCAATGTTCCTCACTGCCGAGCTACTTATGTATAGGTAGCTATTAAGGTAGCGATAAAAAGGCAGTCTTTTTGCAAAACCCAAACTTACCAATACGAAGTACGACTGTGACACATGTCCCAGCAAAGAATAGCTTCTTGCTGTTCACAGAGTAGAAATAAGTGAACACGGCGAGACCAAATCTCGCTATTAAATCTGCTAAAGCACCCACCATCACACAAGTAGCCACTTCCATCTACAAAATAAAAACATTGATAAACCATTCTCTGGAAGGACCAGATAGATAATAACTAACAACCGCTCTCTAGCGATCCTAAATATTTGCTACATTTCGCTTACCTTGGTAAATCCATATGAAAATAGTAACATGGGTTCCATGGCCAAATACGTGATGTCTGATACGAAAGCGAACCCTAAGCCTACCAGGGTGCTCACGAACCTGGGGTCCTTCAGCAAGTCTAATTCTATATTTTCGTATACAACCTTACTGAAATGGGACAAAATACAAACTATAAGTATCAATGGAGCGAAAGAAAATAGTTAAATATCAACTAAATAAGCGTTTAGGTAGCGTTAGTGTTCCTAAAAGTTCTGCTAATTCATCTTTAACTATGAATTCAGCGGTTACGAGATAAACCTTCAATCAAAATCAAGATCCTTTTAAATAAATAATAATAATCAAATAAATAAATAAATTCATTGGTCTAACACACCAATTGCCTAGCCCCAAACTAAGCTCGAAGCTTGTACTGTGGATGCTTTTATAAACATCCATGATTCGAGTACAAAATATGCCGATGTTCATCACACAAACATTTGCCCTAACCCGCGACCTTTGGTTTTGTAGCCAGGGTCTCTAGCCACTCGACCAACGGACCTGTCAAATCTTTGGTATCAGCATTTTTTTAAACCTTACTTACATTATACTCTTCTGTAGTGATTCACGTGGGATTTTGTTCTTACACTCTATCGCTTCAACATCATGTTCGTCACCTGGTAACATTTTTATTACAGATTCATCATAGTTTTCAGTCTTAAATTTCTTCAATACTTCAGTGTTTGTTGTTAGTTCTGAAAGTACGACACAGAGACGTCACATAAGCACGAGAGGAATGGCGGGTTATATTTGACACAAACATACAAGTAATGATAACCCAAATTCATGACTGTTAATTGCAGACAACACAAATCTACCAAAACATTGGCAATAAAAATAAACTTTGTTAATAAAATAAAACGGTACAATTTAAAGTATCCAAAATACAAAAAAACGTACATTGAGGTATTACTACTACGTATAGAGTGATCATATATGATCACATAGTAAAATATATTTTCCTACCCACATTGTGGTCCATGGACAACAAAGTTGCCGTATATTGAACTATTTTTTGACTATTTTTGCACTCGAGAAATGCTGTTTTGTGTTATAAAAACATGTACAATCATTATAGGACGAAAAATAAAGATAGTGGCGTGTAATTTAATAGATAAAAGGACAAAAAGATCACTCAATTATCCGCCCCCTTCCCTCTAAGTTGACGCATAACTTTTTTTCGCGATGTCCACTCAATACGTTTTACCTCAATGATATTTAAGATAAATTCTATCTTCCATTATATGATTCGAAAGTGACTTTACCTGTGCCAGCAGTAGGATCATCAGATTTGATCAAATGCCACTCAACTGGATGCATAACCAACATAGCAAATACCAGATTTAGATCTAGTGCCATTACTAGCGCCAAAGTCCATCGGAAGCCATATTCTGCTAGCAGATACGTCACTAGTAATGGAAAGGTTATAGAAGCCATGCTACTCATTGTTTGATTAGCACTCATCATCGCCGTAGTCTTTTTTGTAAAGTAGCAGTTGAATGCGGTATAACTCACTGGTATCATCACACCAAAACCGGCCCCTGAAATAATAAAAATGTAACAATCCAAATTTTTTTGTTTAAATAGTAGCGAAGTATATTGGCTTCGCTTTGCCTGATGGTAAGCAAAAGAGGAACCTTAATTTCCATGACAACGGATGCGGTACCAAAGTGGTATCCTATTCGTTGGCATCGCCATTGATACCGGCCCGCAAGATACTTCTTCACGCTTCTCTCGAAAGACCCAGTGTTATACTTGTATTATGGTGAAAACACGCATACTAGTTCAGCAAAGAAAAGAATGCCAAACTTCTGGGTTCACGATGGAATAGTGGCCAGTATTATGTTAAACGTTATGATAAATAAAAAACATCTTAAATAGTTTTATTATTAGTATTGGTTCTTATCTTATGTTATGCTTCAATTTTTTCGTAGCACAAACGTCACAAAAGTCATTGCAAGATTTTATTATTCTAATTAAATAGTAGATAAAGGCAAGGAAATCAATAGCATATTAGAGGAAGTATCCAGCGGCAGTAAAATCATAGTATATATACCTACATACGAGTATATCACTGACTTTTTAAGGGAGGATTATGTGTGATGCTATTTATGGATCTTTTTACTTATTATTTAAATGAATTGCGATTTAATGATCATTATGAATACAAAACCAATAACGTTAAATTATGTTTGCTACTGCAATTAACTAACTTGTTTTTTTCCGAAAAAGTGGCACGTTTAAGAAGATAACCATATCAAAGTTTAATCAAAGATTACCTGGAGATAAGTGTCAATTAAGTAATTAAGGATTCTCTAGCTAACTATGTTTGCTAACATTAAATAACTCACTATATGGTTACTTCATTTCAGTTTAATTATCTGAATAAGATAAGAAACCACCATCACAGGACAAAACTAACAACTACTAGCTTTTACCCGCGGCTTTGCCCGTGTGGAATTATCAAGACTCCTGTTTTATCCCATGGAAGCAGCTCCTATCACCCAAGTCAGCCCTACCCTGCCTGTATGTAAACCTAATTTTTCAAAAAAATCCGTTCAGTAACTTTCATATTTATAATATTAGTATGAC
Organism: Nomophila noctuella; assembly: GCA_958496325.1. NCBI lineage: Eukaryota > Metazoa > Arthropoda > Insecta > Lepidoptera > Crambidae > Nomophila > Nomophila noctuella. The sequence continues at coordinate 7,485,975 of OY292486.1, read as the reverse complement.
AAGGTAGTATGATTTTAATACTATGTATCTTAAAGTATGTCTAAGATTTATAAAATACATACATGTACATAGTTATTACATTTCGCAAATGTCTTTTGAGAATATATATACTTTTTGTGTGTAAAGAGGGAGAAAGGTTTAGGCATGTTCAACTAAAGTAATCCAATTACAATAAACTGAACTTACTTAACTAAACTTTAGGCTAAACTGATGAAGTGATAAATATTTTTTTTGAAGCCATACATACCTCTGATTACACCAAATGTAAATACTAGCTGATAAGTCCGCTGCACGAATATGGTCAATATATCCCCGAGGACAAATAATCCGGCACCAACCAAGCCGACTTGTCGAAATGAATATTTCTTCAGAGCTATCCCGCTGAGGAAACCTGAAAACAAAATATAAGAATAATTATTTAAACAATGTCAAAAAAACTAGTGACATAGGTACGCACTGGTGCAACTAAAATCAGCGTTTCTCTACTCTATATTATGCATGTACACATTATTCCTTTCCTCCTTCAGAATCAATGTACCTATCTATTTAAAAACACCGCATCAAAATCCGTTGCGTAGATTTAAAGATCTAAGCATACATAGGGACAGACAGATGGCGGATAGCGGCTTTGTTTTATACTATGTACATGTAGTAATTAAAAGAAACTCCTTGATGGTCGAGTGGTTTAAGTATCGGGTGGTCCAGGTCCTGGGTTCGATTACCGGGTCGGGCAATTTGTGTCAGTTTTTCCGAATACAGCCCGGGTTTGTGATGACCAAAACAAAAATTTGGCAAGGGTAGAAATTAAGCCGAAACCTATCTTTGTAACGATCACAATATGATATCAAATAATGTAGGCCCTTGCCCTGCAGTGGGACATAAATAGGATGATATTATTTTAATTTAATTAAAAAGAAACTATTAGTGTGACAAAGGTTAATGAACTAAGATTGCATTTGACAATAACAAAATTTTGTATGAATAATTATCGTTACAATTCAGAAACTAATTTTATACATTTAGGTTGAGGTTAACAACACCTCATATTTAACGTAGGTACTTGAAATTCCGCACTGATCTTTCACAGTGGATGATTGTACAAGAAACACATTTGCACATTGTTCAACATTAACAAGATATACGAATTAGTTATCAAATAAAAGATGCTTTCATCATTTCGGTAACACTTCGGTAGTTGATACACAGCTACGAGTATCTACGTTTCCGATCCATTTATTAAAAATATTGTATTATTTTTATCTAATTACTAACCAAAGATTAAACAAACTACTTCGCATTACATACATATACTTTATTATTAACAAAACTATTACATACTGAGTACACTTTCAAACTGAATCTATGACTTACAGTTAAAAAGACAGACTTGAGTCAGATGTAAATGAGATCGATTCGCAAGAGTGGTTATTTAGGTGTATTGATCGGTAAAATGTCCAATGTTCCCACTAATATATGTATCAACTGCGACACGATCAAAGCTTCCGTATTACTATTAACGCATAATGTATCTAGTTACGGAAGCAGCCTGCTACGTTCACCCTTTTCACGCTATTAAGTTACGGTTACGTTTAAAACTTACAAATAGTGACCCTGATTAATACAACGAGCCGTATGTTGTAATGGTCAAGAAGATGCCTATTAGACCGAGATGACGGGTTCGATCCCCGCACAGGACAAAATTTGTGTGCATGAATTGTAGGTACATGTCGGTTTGTCCAGGTCCGGGAGTTGTATGTAGGTATATTAGTAACGACACTGTTGATTCTGATGTCTGTAACGTGTGTTTTAGCTACTTCATACAGAGCCAGACCAATGTATGTGATGTAGATAAATATTTATAAAAATTTTAAAAAAAATAGGCGTGTACGAAATAACTAAAATCATCCCTTGTTACAACCTGGTATTTGGCGATAGATTTAGTTTAAAATTATCTATTCTTCTTGAACATTTTGAGTGGCTCCCTGCATGTTATGTAGTTTTCTCTAGCCTTGTTCAAAAATAAGGAAAAATAAGATCTCTGACTAATTACTTTGACAGAATAGGTATTTAAAAATGTTTCCTAATTAAGTGTCACTTAATTAATTTTGAACAAATTTAATTTATAACAACCCAATAACAGCTAACGTTGATTATCTGAATTATTTACTGAAAAATACTCATATTTGCATAAAAAATAAAGGATTGCATGGAATTCACCAAACTTTAGGCTCATAAATATTTATTTCAATGATAAACGCCAAGTCAATGTACGAGATACGCCTATTTTTGAGCACTTGAAGTCCACGCAGATTGATGGAAAATTGTATAATACAATATACAATATGATGTTTAAAGATTCGATTTAATGAAATTTCATAGGCCGAGAAATGCAAAACTTCCAGTGTGGCACATTGGATTAATTCGAAAGCTATAAGGTTTGTTAGAAAATAAAAGATTTAACAAGTTATTGTTAACAACAATTAATTTATCTTCAATAATTTCATCTCAATTATTAATTTAAGATTATAATGCATTTATATCAGCATGCATACCTATACAATACACGTTTACACTATTGAACTACAACCTACAACCAAGTAGACAAACATTGTGACTACTCTGCCTATTGTATTTAGTAACGCTGATGCCTTCCTATTAAGAACATCTTTAAGTAATTTAATTAGCTTTATTGAGGAATCGGAACTCTCCTAATCGATGAAAGGCGCTACACTGGACGGTCTCTTTGCTTAATCAAGCTTTTGCCTAATCAATTTCTCTAGCCGCACCACAATTAAGGACAGTAACCCGAGCTTTGATATTCCCATTGGAAAGACCACCGAAGAGATGACCTGACTGGATTTGGATAAGGGTCGAAGATCCTTTCAATTGAACAAAATTGAATAGGCCGCACATCAATTAAATGCCATGAAAATTGATATCCTAAAACTGAATATGTGGCGGTGGTAGCTATGACGACAAATGATAACTTACAAACCAAAGCGGAACTGACAGACAAGCTTTACCTTATTTCTAGAAAATCAAGAACAAATATTCTGGTTTTGATCTTCAATTTCTAGAGGTCACGTTAATATACATGGCAGTGGACATTTTTGATGTACGCATATAAACAATATTGTATATAATTAAGATTTCCACCAATACGTGGCCGGCCAACCAATAGGGCTATTTAGTTTCTCGATAAATTTGATAAATCCATTTCTCCTTGAATTAAAAATCCGTTTTGACCTGATTCTTCAGCGCCGTTACATGCAGAAGAGATAAAACAAACAATCCTGTTATACGTATAGTAGGCTGCGATAATCACGCAGACTAATTTAATGACCACTATAAAGACTATAAAAATGGCAAAGAAAAATGCAAATTGCCACTTTAATTGTTTTTCACGTTATAAAATAATTTAAACGGCTTTTAAAAATCTATGATGATGTGACAACACATTTTTATGCGATTGAATAATAACGAAATGAAGAATGTTCACGAGCCACATTTGAATACTTGCTCTACTGATCCATATGGAATCATATTCAATGAGTAAACTAGTTTTTTTTTTCTAGCAAGTTTTCCAGATGCAACCTTCTTGTTTATGTATCTAGTGCTGAAGCAATTAGCTTAGGCAATTAAGCGCAACTTAAAAAGTTTGATATATAGAAGGTTTCCAAACTTTAACTTTATCATTAGAATCCTCAACCAAGCCATGCCTGTTTCAAATTATGTTAGTCGTTCAAAAATAGAACGAAAGTTTTTCAGAACATTGTGTCTACATACTGCGTTTGGACAGCTAATATATATATATATATATATATATATTTTATGCTAATACACAAATTTCCAAAATCTGGTTCTGTCCTATATATAATGAGTCAGAAACAATCAACTCATTCCAAAATTCTAAGTAGGACTAAGAATGAGGCTTTGGCACAGGTATACAATATACAGGTAAATAATAGTTGAAGCTAAGGTTAAACTGAAACAATATTTACAGATACACATAATACAATTAATATTATCAAATCTGTTGAAAATAAAGTTATTGTTATAACGTTGAGGAATACAAACAAAACGAAAAGCAAACCAATTCTACTTGTGGTAGGTCGCTGTTTATTGAAATAAATTGATTCAGTCGCCGTATTACTTATAGGTCCTTAATGTAGCAATAAGATAGAAGACTCTTAAACATCGCACTAAAAAGTAAAATACAAACGTTAAGATAAAGGACACGGCAATTAAAACAAACATTGAGGGAGGTACTTATAGCATGTGTTTAATTATGAAAAATATTGGGACAATATTATGTGCAATAAAGGGTAATAAAGATAAAATAGAAGTAAATTAATTACAACTTGAAAATGTTTATGTGATAAGAGACTGACCATCAACTATAACTGTATAATACTTATAAGTTTTAAAACTAGTTTTTTTTGTGTAAACCAATTTATTGATAAGGTCATTGCTTTCTAGGTAATCCTACTTACTACTATGTATATTATTATAACAATATACATAATAATATCCTACTACTATTATAAAGGCGAAAGTTTGTATGTATGGATGTTTGTTACTCTTTCACGTTAAAACTACTGAATGGATTTGAATGAAACTTTACCACAATATAGCTTATACATCAGAATAACACACAGGATATCGAAATCCACGTGGACGGAGTTCGAGCGGCCGGTAGTTGCATAATATTAAAAGAGGATTGTTTTATGAGTAAGTACACTGAGGTTGATACTCGTAAATACGCTGTTATCAGATTAACATTTTTATACAGTTCAGTAAAGCAAGGTAATGGCAACTTTACGCTTCCTTTGTGCGTCCTCGGTGCCAATTGACATACTTCCCCGAGCATTTGATATTAACCTGACCATCCTTCAAATAAATTTCACATCCCCGTTAATGGAACTTTGAATAATTTATTAATTAACGAAACCTTGAGGAAGTATCATTAAAGGAGATCTTATCTTTAAATCAGTGACAAAAGCTCCAGTATGGTAATTTGCTGTCGTCATAACAATATTAAACAACATGTAGCATATCTACTGATTCATCACTAACTAGTTTGAAAAAGTAATATTAATGAATAACCAAATAACAGCCATATGTATATTGACACAAACCGGTGTTTAAGCATGCAAATGATACACTGGAGCAGATCATTAATTAATTTATTGATGACGAATGATGTATGAGTGCGAGGCTGTAGTGTACTCTCGTTATTAATGATACATCAATCAATCAAGCATTGGGGATATGTCATATGACGAAGTTACTGCATATCATCATAAAAGTGAATCTTGAGTTAACATTAAAACTTCTGAACGTATGGACTCATGCCTACCTTCCACTACGGAAAATCAAAGTATAATTTAATTTAAAGGATATTAGAACAAAAACATTCTCGGTTTATTAAATAAGAATACAATATTTCATTGTATTCTCAATTACTTTTGCCTTCTCATTGAATTTTGACTCAACCGGCATTTTTTTTACATAACTTAGTCAACAGAAATATAACTATATATTATAAATATATTAACTTAAGGTTGTTCTTATTCTGCCTAAAAAGGTTTACTTCTTATTTACTTACTCTCATGATCTTGCAATAAAGCAATCTGACATAATGGATAATATGTAAATCGAGCCTACCTATTAGAATATCATGATCTGAATTGTTGTTCCTTATTTTTCAAAGGTCACGTTTAGAAAATTAATGTATTCTCAATGCCGTGACCATCTTTTGAATAATGTAGGTAAACATAAATGCAGCAAGAAATATTTTTTTTTTATGTTGTTCACATTGAACCTAACGTTTTTCACCTTTTCAAAAATTCAATACTATATGAGTTTTTCGTAAGCTTATTTCTGTTTCATATACTAGTAAAAAAAGAAATATCGCTATTGTTAAGTTCTATCTTACGTGCATTTCGTTAATCAAATCCATAAATGCATACAGATTACAGACTAAACTAAACTGGTGAAGTTTCGGAACAGAGCACACTCTCTTGAAATCTCATCTCGCATATTTGAATTTTAAACTTAAATGAACTTTAAAAATATTTCATAAAATTAATATTAAAAAAATGCTTAAACAAAAACCGTTTGAACTTACCAGCAATTGATAAAGCTCCATTATAGACTCCAATGACTAGAGGAAGCCCACTCGCACCATCCTGCTCCATGAAGAAGTTGTTAAATAAAATTCCAAATGCATTCGATGAGCCAAAACCTAACATCTGAAAAATACCAAATCCAAGAATTAAAGAGATAAATTAATTGAAAGACCATTTGACTAATAGCTATAAAGTAAATATCAGAAAATAATTTAAAGTTATAACAGGTTTTTCAAAGAAAATTAGTTCGTTCTTATGGCCAAAATTATTGCACTTTATTCGAAGGGGCAGTTTTTGCACCGACATTTTTAATGCTTTCCGTGGCTTGAGATATCTAAGAAAGCTCATAACTATTCTAACTCATAATTTTAATTGCTAACAAAAACATTTCTACAATTATGTACGAGTATCATACTATTTCGTTTACGAATGTCCATAAAACCCTCTCAATGAAACATAACTCTGAAGTCACGTGCATTGCCAATAAAATTAAATTCACGCGACATCTAAAAGTCAACACATTCAGAAGTGCAGTCCATTCAACTCACTCCTACAAATCAGTTCTGTTATGTTTACTTAGTGGAGTAGTAATAAGAGTAAAGTGCATATTATAAGCAATGCATACGCTGATTTCAGTCACCTCAAGGTTAGCTACAATAAAACCACGGCTTACGCCAATGGTTGTAACATCGATGATGCCTGTGGGCCACCCCCGATTCTGCAATCACAGGTGGACCGTGATAAATATTTCCCACTATCCACATGGGGTAGCCAAATTGCACAAACGATAACACTTTGAAGCATCTTTTAAAAAAATTCCGCGACCCAGAGGAAAATAAGCTAAACATTAACTAAATAAGGAATTGAACCCAAGACCGAAGGAATGGGCTCTTCAAGCTCTTCAAGTTCTCCAATGTCAAGGTTTTGCAATATACGAGTAAATCATTAATAGATAAAATTTGATAACGGAGGCACACAAATTGCCTGTCGAATTTGAACCACCTGACGACTGGTGACGTTTGAATGTGTGACCTAGTAACTGGCTACTCAGCATATTAGACTACAATATAATGAATCATCACTACATAGTATAAAACAAAGTCCCTTCCCTCCATCTGTCCTTATGCACCTATAATAATGCGTGCTTAGATCTTTTTTTAATGCGGTTTTTTATAGATAGAATGATTAAAGAGAAATATTTATTATCCATAATAATAATCAGCGCAATATCGTCGAAGTAAGAACCATTGCACACAAACAAAGCAGAGGCGGGCCGCTAGTATCACTAAAATACCATATCGGCATACAAATATTATAATAATGTATCGATTAATAATTTTAATTAGAAACCGGTTTCTGGTGAGAAAACTAGTTTGATTGATAGTTAATAATTCAATTTAAAGCCGGTCCAATGAAGCTTTTACCTTCAGTAATATCAATACTGACTATTACAATAAAACTGTCAACCGTCAATAACTATTACAATAATTTATCCATAATACACATACATTAACTGATCATAGTCAATGGCTTCAATGGATGATGATCAATTTACTGAGTTCGTAAAGTTTGGTTGAATTATCTGCGGATTTTTTACACCAATTTCTTGTAAATGCGAAATTAATTTGAATTATTACAACATGTGGTAAAATTGGACAACTACAACATTGACCTCGTCGATGGACTCCGTTTCTACGTATGTAAGCTCTTAATTTCCATAAATGAAAGCATCATTGTTTTTCTTTATCGAATGACCTTGTTCTTTGAAATCTTATGCTCTGCCTTTAACCTTGAAAGAAACAAGATTATAAGATAGACCATAGATTTCTCCTAATTCTGGTCATAGATGAAGCAAAGGCTAAATATTTCAGTCAGCATATGAATAATTCACACTCTCCCATTTGCACACGAGATAAGACAAGACGTTTAGTCGTAAAATATAGTTAAAGCTGATAATAATGTTAATAACCAGATGCATAATAAAATGATGTTTGACGTTTCAAAATAGTATGATAATTAATAATTCTCTAGCACGGTTACGAATTTGGCTTCTTTGCCTGATGGTGCACAGGACATAAGAAATAGAAATGATGTTGTAAATTCTTCCGTTTTATTACGGTTAGAAATGCAAATATTTTTTTTAGATAAGCGGAAGAACGCATAAATACGTTTGATTGTGAAGTCAGTGACATCGTAAAAGAACATAAAATGTCTCCCAAAGATATATGTATGTAGGTACTTTATATATTTGGATTTATTGAAACCTTGACAAGAAATTCGGACCCATTGTATTATAGTTAGTCAATTAAGACATGATGATACCCTATCACTTCATTTTAAGTAATCAGATCGTAAGGAGCTCCTCAAACAGTTAAATCACTATCTTGCTAAAGATAACATAAACGTAAAAAAAAACTTTTATGCTTAGTGACGCAAACTTTAAACCTCGCACGTGTTTTCGCTTTTGAAATTGGCAGACATATTAGGTATAAAAGTTTAATTACAGACCAAATAAGATTATTTGTTTTTTCTAAAATGTTGCATTATAACAGTAACAAAAATGGTCCAGATATCCTGTTTTACCGTTTAACTTGTTTAATCAGCAAATCTGCCAAACATAAATTTCAATGCTAGTTCATAATAAGGAAAGTGATTTCGAGTAAACAATTTGAAGCTTTTATTTATGAATTGTATAATATGTATTTATTTTTTTGAAATTGATTACTTAATAAATGAAACATGTAGTAAGCGAGGATATTTTCTGTTATATTTGAAACTTTAACTTCATTGACCAACACGGTGATTTTAAAATATGGTGCAATAGGTGTACCATAATTAAAAGAACCTACTTTCGAAACGCACCTCTTTATTTATGGTAGGGATTTAACTGTGATATTTTTTAGGTTCTAATCATAATGATAAAAAAAATTGAGAGAAAGTATTATAACTTTTACACGTATTTTTAAGTGATTGTAAAATGAGAGTAGATCCTATACAAACTTAAAAAAAAACAGTTTTGACTTCTCCGGGCTTTTTGGTTCTAATATTAGTTATTATGACAAATACAGCCGGCTTTTAATATCCAAATAAGGTAATATTAACTGAATAATACTCACAAATGTGATTCCTACGCCAACAGCAACCATGTATCCCCAACCACCGTCGGGAGGTACCAAACCTCTTTTATGTCTAGGGCTATTTCCCTTTACATGAGCGAAAGCCTCATCCATTTTAATTGAAAACTTATTATTACACCCTAAATAAATTAAAATAAGAACACCAACGTTACAGTTGTCCGTTTCAAAACAAACTAGAATCGGTCATTCTACTTAGTTAGGCAATAGTTTTTCACTTTATGCTAGCTAGCATTTTGGCCGGCACGTCACCGTCGCGTCCGCACTATAGTTTATGTCATTGCGATCTGCGTTGATCGCTTATGGAGAGCAAATGTGCTAGGAATAAGGCACCGAATCGGTGAATGAATTGAAAGCGTGTAACATTATGCTACTCCTTGCGGGTAGGGTGTGTCCACACGGGAACCTGTTTGTGTTTACATTATTTTTATGATAGATTAAAACGTTTTTTATTTGCCATTTGTAATAAAACTAGGGTCATCCTCCTTGCGTCGTATTCCTCGGGAAGGTGGGTCGTGCCTGCCCTACAGCATCACTCGGTCTCGGACGATCTTTCTCTATCCACTCCTGTTTTCGGTTGTTTAGAATGGAGTCGAGTGCGGTGTTAGCCCGATCTGAAAATGACGGTAAAGACCGTCTCTGTGACGGTCAAAGAAGTTTGACAATTGAGTGCATAAACCTACATGTTTAAGTAAAAAGTGAAGACCTTATGAGTAACGAGTAGGAACTAGGACAAAATAGAAACAATATTTTATTGGGCCTTAAGTAAAGCTAAGTATTACAATACGAGTTTGTATATTGTACCCTGGGTTATTTAACTGAAATTAAGACACTTTAATTATGAATGACATGAAATGGCAATATAACAATTAGGAACAAACAGACGAGCTCATGCACAGAAGTTTCGAAGTTTGGAACTCATTGCTAAAATACTACAACAAATCGCTAGTCCAAAAACTAAAAATATTTTAGATGTAGCTATATAAGCTGTTCATTGAACAATATTTTTTTATTGTTGTCGATGCCTTTTCTTGTAAGGTCACCAAATCAGATAGCGTTTCTAAAAGTTGAAACGGTATATAACTGGTAAAAATCAACAAATATCCCTTAAATAATCTTGAAATCAAAATGCGGACAATATCTGTCACACGTGAATTGAAATTAAGTCCTACCATGGAATATACCATGGTCATTTATTTTAATGGTCAATTATTACAAAGTTTTATTCAAATCCCGTGTTGTTTTATTCTACAAATTTTAATGTAACGTTTTCATATGAATTAGATTAACATAATTGAGCACACTAAATATTTTAAACTTGATCAACATACCGAAAGGTTGTAGGTATGCCACTTAGTTCGAGTATGCTCTAGTATATTCTCGATAAATTCGTCTTAATTTTATTGAAATTCATTAAGGCGTGTTATTTTGAGTAAAAGTCATACACATTGTGTAATATTGAAACGGTTGGAACTGCTTTATGGCCACAAATCCATACTAATATTATAAATGGGAAAGTGTGTCTGTCTGTCTGTATGTTTGTCTTTCTTTCACGGCAAAACGGAGCGACGGATTGACGTGATTTTTTTAGTGGAGATAGTTGAAGGGATGGAGAGTAACATAGGCTACTTTTTGACCCATTCCAACCCCCCACTTCTCTAAAATGGGGGGTGGAAGTTTATATGGAAAATCTATACTACTTATATATAGACGCTTAAAATTTGGCATGCAGGTCCCTTAGTAAACTTGATGCTTAGTTGCAAAAGGATATTGCAAAATTCTCACGGGAATGGGAGTGAGCGGGAAAAAACATTTGTATCGTGAAATTCGATATCCACGCGGACGCTATCCATAATTCCATACTATACTATAATATGTATTATAAATACTATTACTATATACTTTATTACTATATCCATACTTATATATATATATATATAAGTATGGATATATATATATATATATATATATATATATATTATAAAAATGGGAAAGTGTGTCTATCTGTCTGTCCGTCTGTATGTTTGTCTTTCTTTCACGGCAAAACGGAGCGATGGATTGACGTGATTTTTTAAGAGGAGATAGTTGAAGGGATGGTGCGTTACTTTGGCTACTTTTTAACCGACTTCAAAAAAAGGAGGAGGTTCTCAAGTCGTTTGTATTTTTTTAATGTTTGTTACCTCATAACTTTTGCCTGGGTGAAATGATTTGGATGTTTTTGGTTTCATTTACTATATATACATATATATATAATACACATAAGTATAGCCTAAAGCCTTCCCCGTCAAATGAACGTGTGTGTGTTAATATATGTGTGTTTTATATGTACATACTAGCGGCCGCCTGTAATAGTTCTACTAATATAATTTTTTTACTGACTTCTGACCGACTGTATTTTTTTATATATTTGTTTCCTCATAACTTTTGCCAGGGTGAACCGATTTGGATGTTTGTGGTTTTATTTGAAAACAGGTGCTTCCAATTTGGTCCCATCCCATAGCAATCTGGTCCAGTTCTGACAGTGGCATCCGTGAAAAAAACTAAAAGTTTGAAATTTACATTAAGTAAGTGCTCAACAAATTGACCGTCCGTAAAAGGCACTGTCTCATATGAGCAGCACAATATTAGGTCTACCCATATTAGTTATCTTATTCAGATTAACAGAAGATAAAAAAAAAACAAAAAAAAATACAAAAAAAAACCGACTTCATAACAAAAAACCTATTACAAAACAAACTTAAGTGCACTTCAAAGTAAAAAAATATTTTCGGTGCCTGCCTAAAAACAAAAGAAAAAAGCACCAACTTCAGTTACTTTGTTTAAGGCAAATGGCAAATTCTTTAAAGTATAATATTTTTTGCTTTTAAGTGAATTTCAGTTTGTTTTTCAAAAACTTTTTCTTATCTAAATATATAAAAGGAGAAATTGACTGATTGTCATATCATCGCACAGCCTAAACGGCTTAACGTAGGCACTTGAAATTAGGAATGGACGTAGCTTAGGTATCGTAGAGGTGCACTAAGAAAGGAATTCCCGAAATTCCCTCGGGAACGGGAGTTAGCAGGAAAAAACATTAGTATGAAAAGTCGAAATTGCTCAAGTTAGACGCTTGAAATTAGGCATGCAGATAGCTTAGTAAATGTATAACTTAGCTGCAACAGATTCCCACGGGAACGGGAGTAAGTGTATAACGTGTAAAAGTCCGTTTCGAGTTCTCCTCTGTGTCCAGAAAAGGAACACTGTGCGACCCCGAATTTAACGCGGGCGAAGCCGCGGGCGGTCGCTAGTTGATTGATAAATCAGTGTTATTAACCGGCATTGATTTATGTTCATTATGATGTGAGAAATAAACATGTCATCGAAGAAAGTTGACTACAATCAAGTAGGTAATAAACAGATCGTTCCGACATGCAGGGGTTCAGTATAGAATTTTATATTACACGAATCAGTTGTACATGAGTGAGTATGCACTCATCGTCGAATAAAAAAATAATTTGTTTATTGTTATACCTTACAACTAGAAATCTATATTCTCGGATCTGCAGTTTTACTAACACTTCTACGAATTGTTAAAGTAGGTAAGAATTTAAACAAACAGATTAATTATGTTTGAACAACAATGATGTGTAATGGTGAAACCCTAAAACTTATATTTTAAGATAACACAGAGTTCATTTAACAAACAGAGTATGTTTAATATTAGCTACAATGATCAACCTACAACGAATTTCATTGTTATCACGTGTTTCCAATATACGTCTGAAGCTCTTACTGTCTTATTTACGTTAAAGCCCGCAGATAGCCATTTTATATTACTTTACAATTTTCATGAAAAAATAGGTCCCTATAGATTTTGTAATTTGAAAATGAAGTGCGACGAAAAATTTCTCAAATAGCGTAGCAGCACTTTAATTTATTTTTTAAGATATAGTCATGATCTATATGATGATGTAGTTTACATTAAAGATCGATACGTAAATATCAAAAGGTCAGTGTGTATGCGCCCTATAGTCGCCTCCCTCCATTCTACGTTTACTCCTATGTAAACGATACCTATCGCCCAGTACCCCGTATTTCATTCATTACACGTACACATAGAAAATGGACACATTAGGTTTTAGGAGTGTTGTTAATGATCTGCAGCATTCTTTCAAATTGAACCACCTATTCCAGTGACCTTTTGATTCGTGGAGACCTGCCTGAAGTGTTTTTTTTTTCAGAAGAAACAAATGCGTTGCTAGCCACACAATAAATTATTTCTTCTGCCTTGAACTCTCTGGGTAAGCTACTTCAATACAAATAGGTAGAAAGGATTCAATAGGTTATAAAATCTTTCACGCCGAGTTTCGCTGTAGGTAGACGAAACTACTCCAGGATGTTATTATGATATTACTCGTATGTAAAATGGTGAGTGCACCAACGTAAGTAATCTCTAATTGTGCGGTGCGACATAAATATGGCTACAGATCGAGAAAGGTTTTTTAGCACCTACTTTCAGATCCCAGTTTCCAATTAAGCAGTTTTACGAACAAAATAATTCCCAAATACTTGCAATCGTTGCCTGAACTTACATTTAAACCCTGAAATCTTGTCATGGTCATTTCTAAAGATAGACCAACAAATTCGACTTGAAGACAATTTGGCGAAGTCGCCCTTAATTGAATGAAAACGTGATAGCCGCATAACAACAGATTGACCACGTGTGAGATGTTACATGATACTGTACCTTATTATGTAGATTAAATTATATTCTTAATGGAATTTCTTAATTTGTTATGATTAAATAATATAGATATTCTATGACAGGTATAATCGGGTTGTCGACTGCCGCATATGAACTTCTGAGTTCGGAGTATCTAATAGCTTAGAAAATCACGCGATTTTTTATGAAACGTGACAGTTATAATGGGAGGAAATTAATTGCCATACATGTTAGAAGTGGACAAACAGGTCCTTAATATCTGTACAAACATGGCCACTACCTTACTCAACCATGGTTTAATTGCTTTTTATGACGTGTTGAGTTTTTTTCTGTCAGTATGGAAAAGATTGTGAAATCTCGCATAACAGTCGTTAGGTTTTTTTTGAGGAAGAAGCCGACCGCGACGTAGCTAGTGTGTCTAGCTAATAAATGGGCCTCTTTCGGTTTCCTTCTCACCCAAGTAAGAGAAGATCCACGGCAATTCACGGTCTGTTCGGAGTACCATTCCCAGGCCTTTACCTACTTTTAATATTATCTGTGCCTATATATTATACTTACTGTCTCAGAACAAGGGTGGCACGAAGTGGTAATCACCCAGGAAAAGGAGTTGTTCCTCATAGGTAGATAGGTATTATGTTTATAGGGTAGTGTAACCCAGGCGCGCCATACCCGCATCCAATACATCTAATACAGTACAGTAATAAAGAAAGGAAACTAATAAATCTAATAAAGAAAGGCATCTAATACATTTGTAGTAGGTACTAGGTTAGTTGCTATGCAAATGTTTCATCACAAAACAAGTCTACGGTGTTATTCGATTGTAAAGTAATGGACACGAATGGCATAAACACGTCACAGTGGTCTTTTAAGTCATCAACTTGCAAAAAAGCTGAAAAAACTAAACCAGATTTTTTCCGTACGGGTAATAATAATTTTACATTGGTATTTTAGACTTGCATAAATAAAATTTTAACCATGTGACGACAAGTTAGGTATGTGATCTACGAGTAGTGTTCAGCTATGCGCTTCCTCCTAAACCAAACTGGTTTTCTTTTAACGATTTTATTATCATGTCAAACTTTTTAGTGCATATTTTTTACAAACTGGTTTACCTATACCTAATCTTTTTTTGCCATAGGCCTTGATTCACATCCGTTCTGTCTAGTAAACCATATTTTATTTAGGTATATATTGTATAGGATATTAAGAAATCCTGTTACACCTAAAACTCTGCAATTCTGCAAAGGTACCTAAAGACTGAATTATATTCAGGCACCTACTTGTAGGGCGCACATTGATAGTGTAATGTTTAGAATAGGTGTGAATCGTTAGACCAAAAGAGATACTTTTTTTATTTATTTCTAACTAGATGTTTTTTGTTGCTTTCTTGCTCCAGAAAAATAGAGCATTGATATTCTTCTAGTTATAAAGGTATCATTAATTCTGTCGATTAATATCCAAAAAAAAGTTCAGTGAAAATAATTAACATTTCAGTTGTCGTTGAACGTGTATACGCGCAAGACCGTTTTTGTTTACTCCGTAGTAGTTATTTTATAACTCGTAAATAAGTATCAGTTTTTAACTTTTACTGCAGTGCACAATAAGTTAGTTATCTTACCCAACTGAAACGCTTTAAATTTGAACTCAGTGTCTAGTAATTAACAAAAAACCAGCAGAAGATGATAGTGAGTGATTGCTACTAATTATTCAAATACCGACTTTAGCAGTGATAAAACTTGGTTTGCGCATCTCATTGAAACGCGTAAGTAACGCGTGTCGCACGGCGCTTACGACCTTCTTCTCGCGGACCACGTTGATCTATCGCAGCGAGAGCATTTTGGACTGTGCACGGTGTATAATTATTTTTATTTTGTCAAGCTGCGACGTGCGGAGCATTTATTGCGGGGCTGCATTTGAACTGACTGACAACTTGAATATTTTTTATACCGATATGAACTGCGATTGTTGTTCAGAGCCTATTATAGAGGGAGGTGCAGTGGTGTATTGTTCGCAATGCAGGAAGCCATATCATAGTGTCTGTTACAACACTATTTTAGCAGGCAATTTGCAACCTGATGAACAGCAAAAGTGGCTGTGCCCTAACTGTAGACCGAAGTCGAGCAATGCGGATCACACGCCAGTACGCAATAAACAGGCCAATGATAGTACGAACGTCACGCACAGAAAGAAAGGCACGCCGCTCCCGGCTGTGGATGCGGACGAGGGCCCGGTCACGTCAAGAGAAGTCTCGAATATTATTAAAAATGAAATTAATAATCTGACTCGTCACCTCAATCAGACCTTGGCTAGCTATGTAAATAAGGAACTGAAAGTGATAAAAGACGTCGTAGACGAAATTAAGCACGCAATGGACTTCATGAATGACAAGTATGAGGAATTGAAAACGGAAATATCCTCTAAGAGTTATTTAGTCCATGAGGTTCAAAAGGAGAATGAACAACTCAAGGCTACTGTAGTTGAACTAAACAAGAGATTGACCCAGGTAGAACAACAAGCGCGGTCCTCGAATTTGGAAATCCAGTGCCTTCCAGAGTACAAAAGTGAAAATCTTGTCAACACAGTCATGAATATTAGTAAAGTCATCTCGTGCGAACTCTCTGAAAGCAATATCCACCATGTTACGAGAATAGCAAAGCAGACCCCCACCAGCAGTCGCCCGAAGTCTATTGTTGTGCAGTTCAGTAGCCCACGTATCCGTGACACTTTTTTGGCCGCAACGATCCAATTCAACAAAAATAAGTCACCAGAAGATAAACTGAATAGCAACCTTCTTGGCATGGCGGGGAAAAAAGAGAACATCTACATTATGGAGCATCTATCACCAGCCAATAAAAGTCTGCATGCCGCTACAAGGATTAAGGCAAAGAAATTAGGCTATGACTACGTATGGGTACGCGGCGGCAGGATTTTTGTCCGAAAATCCGATGGCTCTGACTATAAATACATTATGGACCGGGACGCTTTAGATAAATTAGAATAGGATACATTTAAGCTTAATTAATAGTTCTTGTTTTTGACTTAAATCCATAAAAGAGGTTGTTAAAATTTACTACCAAAATGTTAGGGGCATGAAAACCAAACTCAATGAAATCTATAGAAACATCGCATGTTGTACTTATGATGTCATTATGCTAAGTGAAACATGGCTAAGTAGTGATATTTATGATTCGGAAATTTGTGACGGAAATTACGTAATTTACAGGCGAGATAGGGTAGTGAGTTGCATAAATAGCAAAAATAGTGGTGGAGGTGTATTGATCGCGGTATCAAAAAGGTTTAAATCACATAGATTGACTCAGTACGAAAGTTTATGCGACGATGTTTGGGTTAGGTTGTCGCTCCCAACGGGTAATAAAACAAGTGATATCTATCTAAGTACGGCATACTTGCCTTCTCCTATTAATCATATCGTCTTAGAGCATTTTATTGATAACACTAATAAAGTGATGGAAAACATCGAAAATTGTATAATTATTGGAGATTTCAATATAAGTTCAATAAACTGGCTTGATCAGCGTGGTGAAGTTATCAAGGCTCCGCCACACGCTGGATCACGATTGGAAAATACTCTATGGGAATTTATTTTGCTGAACAACTTGAACCAACTTAACCACTTAGTTAACCATAACCATAGAATTCTAGATCTAGTCTTGTCTAACGTGGAGCATGTAAGAGCGCCACTCGATATCCTTTCAAAAATCGATCTACACCACCCGCCTTTACTGATTGAACTTTCGTACTCTAAGAGTTGTAACAATAAAAAGGTTGAATCGAGAACCAAGTTCAACTACCACAAGGCAGACTATGAGGTAATTAATCTAGCTTTGAGTAACGTAGATTGGCAAAGAAAATTTAAATCTTGTGCTTCGGTTGATGACATGGTAGCTGGCTTTTACACTATTTTATACGATGTGATACATCGACACGTTCCTAAAGTCACAGTGGGAAAAAGTTCACACTGTCAGTTCAGTTAACACTGTCTGAGAAGCAGATTAGTAATGCATTAAAAAAACTTGATGCAAATAAGGGTGCAGGCCCAGACAATTTGCCTCCACTATTTGTTTCTAGGGTTGCTGAGACGATATCTTGTCCATTAACTGCTATATTTAACGCATCTTTAAAGCAAGGTGTTTTCCCTACAATATGGAAGGAAACGAGAATTGTTCCCATTTTCAAAAGCGGTGATCATGCACATGTAGCTAACTACAGACCCATAGCAATACTTTCTGTTCTCGCGAAAACATTTGAAGCTCTAATTTGTCCAATACTGTCTTGGCATCTATCGCAGTCGTTAATTAATAGTCAGCATGGATTTATTAAAGGCAAATCAACGGCTACCAACTTGGTGACTTATGTTGAAAGTTTAGTGGATGCTCTTGATACACGAGTCCAAGTTGATGTGGTCTACACCGACTTCAGCAAGGCATTCGATACCGTTAATCATGATATACTTGTTGACAAACTGCGATTGCATGGAGTGTTGGATCCCTTGCTGAGTTGGTTCAGGTCGTATCTTTCCAAGCGGAGCCTTAAGGTCGTAATGAATGGTTGCACCTCTGTTCCCTATACAGCAACTACGGGAATTCCGCAGGGTTCTCATTTGGGCCCCCACCTTTTTGTTTTATTTATAAATGATATACACAAGTGTTTTAAAAACTCTCATATCTTTTTATTCGCCGATGACCTAAAAGCTGTTAAAAGAATTAGTAATCAAAAGGACGTAGTTTTATTTCAGGATGATTTGGACAGATTGGCAAGATGGTGCGATGATAATAAATTATATTTGAACGTAAAGAAGTGCAAGCACATAAAATTCAGTAGAAATAAGAACATCATAGCATCAAACTACAAATTAAATAACGAAGTGATAGAGGAAGTCGAATTATATCGTGATCTAGGTGTGCAATTTGACAAAAAACTGAGTTTTGTAAAGCAAATTGATGAAATCGTTATGAAGGCTACGAGAATGTTAGGTTTCATTCTGAGACAATGCAAACACTTCAAAAAGCCCAGTACCAAAAAGGTTTTATACAATGCGTTAGTGAGGAGCCATTTAGAATATTGCAGCGTAGTCTGGTCTCCTGGTTACCATGTCCATGTTGCACGAATTGAACGGTTGCAAAAAAGGTTCCTATGGCATCTGACTTTTAGCTGTAATAAGGGCAGGAGTCTTAAGTCATATGAGGAGCGACTCAAGTATTTCAGAATGGCTTCCTTAGAAAAGCGTAGGGAAATGTTGGACTTAGTTTTTCTCAAAAAACTTGTTACAGGTACTATTAACTGTCCGGAATTGCTTGGTAAAGTCACATTTAATATTCCATATAATTTACCGAGAAAATCTAATGGGAAACTATTTCGTTCGCCATTGAGCCGCACAAATTTAAAAAAGCATTGCTCGTTGTCGAGAATGTATGCACTATACAGGAGATATGAGGCAGATATCGACTTGTATTACACGTCAATAGCAGGCATCAAGAAAGCTACACTGATGTTTTAGATTTTAGTTTTTGTTTTATTTTAGTTTTTGTTTTATTTTAGTATAAGATAAGATAGTCTGTGGATCTGAACACCTCAAGTGTTTAGATTCATGTTTAATTCATTGTTTAGTTTTTAAAATATTTCACTTGTATTGATTCTGGTTTATTTACTATATACTATAGTTTTACTTAATGTATACACACTTATTAGTACATGTGGTGCTTTTCTATAAGTGGTGAGGCACTTAGATATGTAAGAAATCTTTGTAGTGAATAGCTTGTAAGAGTGTACTCATTGTTGAGAAGCCAATAAAAAAAAATAAATAAATAAATAAACATTCTCACATTGTCAACTCGAAGTCTCGAACTACGAAACATAACACCGAAATTGTCACATCAACTACTCCAGTGAATATCAGAGCGACGCGGCGACGGCTTAGCTGGTAATATCGCAGAGTCAAGTTACCTGAAATTAGGCGATCCGTGAACCGTGAGCGAGGGAAACCAATAAAACTAAGCTAATCCGGCCGTGCCCAACGCCGCCTTCCCCCTGGTTACAATGAAGAGATATCGTGATCCACGTGGTTAGAAACAGTTTTACGAATAAATAATAATAATAATAAGAGCGTAGGGATGTGACGACCCCATCGCCCGTTGGTGGAAGTTGGAGCTCCTCCTTGAGGAATTACAACTTCCAACAATGCAATCAGTCTCCGCAGGGCAGCTTGTGGCGAGCTGTTGGTGTGGCGACACCACGGACCCGAGACCTCCCAGGGGAACTATACCATCTTCTCCCCCACCTCTGGCTTGCCTTAATTGACCGTCCAGAGTAGAGCGCAAGAGCTATATGCTTGATGGGTGGAAGTGCTCAAGCTGCGTAATAGCGGGGAACGGCTGACCTGATAATAATAATAATAACGTGGTGCCCCAAACCACTATTTATAAGAAAAACTCATAAAAACATGGTACTGGGGTACCATACTTAAAACTTGCACTATGGATACCAAAACACGGATACCCAACAATTTGTATACTTATTGAATAATTTTATAGGTACACATTTTTGACTCGAATAAAAATGTCGATGCTCTTCACACAAACAACTGCCCTATGCAGGATTCCAACCCGCGGTTTGGTTTTCTTAATCTTGACATCCGAAAATAACACTGGTCAACACTGATTTTGCCACACGAACTTTGATAGCTAATTTTGATTTATCAGTCTACCCTCATTATTTAACCATAGCTGTCATAAGTCTATTAGCCTCACATTTGTTGTGATACGGTAATACTCATAACTAGTACTACGGCAGTCAATAACAGAAACGCTTGCAAGTAAATCCTTTTAAAAATATTTGTTGTTGAATTTGAACACTTTTTTGTGATTTATATGTCCCTGTGAATATGTCGAGGAAGTGTAATAATGATCCTAACTCTTTTTGTTATGTCTGCCTTGAACTAACATTCAAAAACAACGGCGAAATATTACGAATCCTGTGTTGGAGTGTTATCGCCAACTAGCGGCCGCCCGCGACTCCGTCCTCGTGGATTTCGATTTCCAATAGCCTTCCTCGTCAAATGGACTATCCAACACAAAAAGAGTTTTTCAAATCGGCCCAGTAGTTTCTGAGATTAGATCGTACAAACAAACACTTCAGCTTTATATATAAGTAAGTATAGAAGTAAGTATAGATATAGATATTTTGGTTTTTCTGGTCGATCAAGACAAATCCTGGGCCCCACACATGTCTGTTGCATAATGTGTGTGAAAAAATTAAATGACTGGGAGAAAGGCGCACAACCTATGCCGTGTGCTGTACCCATGATGTGGACTGAACAGCGAGATCACGTTTCAGATTGCTATTTTTGTCTCACAGACATAAAAGGTATACATTACAAGAAAAAAAACACAGTTATTTACCCTAACTTTATCTTCGGCTATAAGATCAGTCTCTCATTGTAAAAAATTGCCAGAACTAAGGGGTTGCCAGCGACGAGCACGGTTAGAGGTTCCATCAGGACATTTCTAATATGGAAAAGCGGAACCAGGGCAATTGGAGCCCAAATATATTAGCAGATTACTTCTGGACAATTAAAAGGGACCAACTAGAAGCTGAATATTCAAGAAAATCTTAGATTATTATGTCATTTATAAAAAAATATGCTTTTGATTTACGAGATCTGTGTTCTTTCTTAATATTTTAAATTACTCAATAGAATAAAATCCGTGTGTAGCAAAAATTTTTTAACTGTTTATTCTTTCTTACAATCACCAATTAAAGTAAAAAATATCAAAAAAGTCCATGTGGCACGACAAAGTTTAAATTTTGTTGACCAGTGTAATGATCGCGTGCCCATTATTAGACGAAGGAAGCTGAGTCGAACTGATGAAGGTAATTCATTATATTTTTCATTAAAAATCGCAAACATATTTACTTAAGTTGTGTATCATGGTGTTCATCTGAGAAGTCCAGGTTTTTATTGACCTTACATCAACATAGGAGTAGTTGAATAAATAAAATCACAGCATTCGGTAACCACTTATTACTTTAATCATCTGTCTTTTCTGATCTTTTACTCACACTACATACATGGAGCTTGAACATATTGGTTTCACAACAAGTAAATTGGTTAATAATAAACATATTATACATAACATCATCATAATGAAACTCGCACCGAAATTCAACTAGTTCACAATAACGTTATTCGATAAACGCTGTCATTTATTTGATGTAATAATATGTTTGGAAACTAAGCACACTAGCACTACATACAGTAAAATAGGATGACAATTAAAAAGCATCAAAATTAACAATTTATTTTTAGATATTCACGTCGAAGTAGAGTTATATTTTTGTACGGGTAGCAGCATTATGCAAATCTGTCAAGTGTTCAATTAATTTTCAACTTTGCCGAACACTTTTTTTCATAATTAGTTGAAGAATTTTGAAACTTTATGGTTGTCTTGTGTGCTGCTCACAAAAACCCTCGTGCTTTTTATATAAAAAAAAAATGTATTGTTTCATAGTAATTTTTAATTATTACATCATATGAATCACAGCCCACAGCTCCAGCTGTCATCAAAACACTTACATAATTATACTTATAACAACAAAATAGAATAGCTCGTCGTTTTCCAAACTCTAGAGAAAAGCAATTGTCATAATCCTTGGGGATCTATAGGTCATGCAGAATTCCGTGAAAATATCGAGGAATTATATCGTACTAAACAACTCAACATACACTCAGACATTTTGATTAATAAAATTTCTTATAAATCATACATAATTTTAAACGATTAAAATGCTGTTCCATTTATAGATAGCGAATAATAAATAGGCATATACATAGCTCCTACAATGATAAATATAGATTTGGGCCGGGTTAATTTTACAATGTAATAAAACGAAATGCTCGTAAAACTTATGGCTCATAAACAAATTTAATTACGTTAATTTCAAAGCAGTGTAAATAACGCGTCATATTTTGACCGGATTGATTCATAAATAATAACCAGTAGTGATCGCTCTTTCTTGCGCTACTTGCAAATTGATCACGTTTTTGACTAAAGAAAAAATACCAGTTTTTTTAAATACACTTCAAGGACTAAACCCGTCCGCCAAAATTTGACGTAAAAAAGTTCGTATAAGCCTACACAAAGTTGTATCATTTTGTGCAATTATTATACTCAGTTGTTTTATTTAGAATTTTATCTATGATGACTTTTTTATGTTTGTAAGTACGTTCAAACTTACATCGCGTTACCTTAGACTTGAGCATAATAAACCACTGTCCTATCTTGCTGAGCTTGTACTATTGGCACCATACAAATGATAGACGTTACCTGTTAATTAATAAGTACTTACATTTTAAATTATGATACACAGAAACTTAAAAAAATTAACGTAACGCTGATTTCGTTCTTGACCTTCAATTCAAACGATCTATCAATTCCATTTATAATACCCCTATTTAAAATCGATTTAAAGTTCTCGATTGAAAGCTAAAAATCTGTCGATGACGTATATAATTTTAAAGCGTACATACATTTTTCAATTGATCGCATTCGATTTTATAAGTACCGTTTAAGATAAGTACAAAAATACAACAGATGTTCAAAATGGCACACCGATGCATGTATCATATGAGCAGTATTACAAACAATATAAGTACAATAATTGTATTTATGATATTTTAGAATGATTAGGTAATATACACTTTTATAAAAGTTTCGTTAGTAAGTACTTCAATATTATTTGGTCAATAAAATCACATCGAGAAGCACATAATTTGATTAAATTGATCTACTTAATTTATGTACATTATTTTGGAAGACAAAAAATAATATTTATGAAGACAGAAGATGGCAAAAAAATGATGACATAAATTTATTTATAAATTAAGTCGGTTAAAACATTGTTAAGTATGATAAAGAATTTTGTTATTTTTTCCTTATTGTATTTCAACGTCATTTCCCAAAACCAACATCAATCAAATAAGGTTAAGGTAAGTACATTTAAAATACTTATAATACGTCTTTGAATTTGAAAACCTAGATAGTGAGTAATAAAGTAATGTAACGAATATTGTCAATAGCATTCATTCATATTCGTAAAATCTGCCAATGTCAAGCCGATCAGAACCGCATTTGCAATAAATATGAATTCTAACATTCGTTACATCAGTACAAGAGAGAGTTACACTTATTATTTAAGTTTTATTAGATAAACCCCGTTTCTGATAGTACACTACCGAACATTGCTATATAAATTATTGTTATCTAAAAATACACGCTTAATTACATAAAACCTTTCAAAACTACAAACAGCCATCTAAAAATATTATTAATTATAAAAATAAATGTCTAAAAAGTTACATTCTAAATGTAACTGAATGTTTAAAAGTGTAACATAGTTGCGACTGTTACTGTCGTATCTATATGTCGATATAGTATATTGAAATGTATACTTTAACATCAATATCATGATTCAATTTGATATCATTAATTAAACCATCATTTCTCAACCGTCACAGCCTTTGTTGGACAATTCAAGAATAAAGACAAGAAGTTTTGTGACTTGAGTTTATACTAGTAATTTAATCATGTCATTGTTAAGACAATAACAAAAAAATAGTTATTAAAATTGTTGCAATACGAGTATAATGTATTTATTTTTGCATTCGAATATACTTACTGAAAGATTGAGAAACGATGTAACGGTATATTTTTAATTTAATAGTATTGTTATTCTTTTTATATAATAACGTCAAGTTGGGCAAGAAATCACTATTAGATACAGCTATCTATCTATAGGCTTGAGCCCAGATTTTCCTATCAAGAAACTAGCTTTTATCTAGGTTTCTACAATTCCATTTATTAATGACATATCCGTGGTGTCGAATACTATATCACGTTATATTTTTTTAACATAATATGTTCATTACTAAACTTATTGAAGTTATAGACACTTTTTGAAAACAACGTTAGTTTCTTATTGTATAGATTTCTTAAAGTTCAGAGTTACATAGCTGTACTCATTTACACATAAAACATACACACTTTTATATAAAGATATATAAACCAAAGAAGAGAGTAAGTAGCTGTCATTAGTTATTGATAATTTAGTCAATAAATCTACCGTGTTATATTACTTTATTAATAAACAGTCCATCTAAAATGTCATGATATATTCTGGCACTGGAGAAGAGAAGACATATAAGGAAGAAATCGTTTCTTTTAATACTACTGAGTAAACTAGCTATATAAATATTCGATTTGTTTGCAAGAACTCATTAACTACCAAATTCACTACGTTGCGTTGATATCTCATTCGTTGATATCTCGTTAATTGATATCAAATCAGTTGATATCTCATTAATTGTTATCTCATTAGTTGATATCAAATCAGTTGATATCTCATTAATTGTTATCTCATTAGTTAATATCAAATCAGTTGATATCTCATTAATTGTTATCTCATTAGTTGATATCTCATCAATTGATTTAAAACGCTTAATGAGTTCTTGCAATAAGCCGACAAAATGCAGTCAAGGGTTATATAAAACTTCCGTTTCGGTAAAAAGAAATACATAAGGTATATCACAATACCTATTATAGTATGTGACAATATTACGGCTCTTGTAAATCCATGTCCACCTTGTACTCGCTTACAAACCAACTCACGCCGAGAGCTCTTTGAGTATCAATCCATGATTCTCTAGTATATAAATATCAAAATTGTCCAAATTAAAGCTAAACTGGCACTGCCTAGAATGAGGTACCTATGCCAAATAAAATGGAAACTTTTTTAAGCCTTTCTTATTAGAAAGGAACACACGTCACGTTCAAACTCAAAACAAAACTTGAAAGTTTTATTACAATTTTTAAACAAAATAAAAAAAGTTTTTATAACTTTTAAATGAGTAAGTCTAAATTTCTATAATACGAAATGCGTTTTTGATATACATCACTCATTGTAGGTATAAATACCTCAGGTCCCAGTAGCGCCACCTAGCGTATTACTTGTCACCGGCCCGAGTTCGGGCGGAGGGGGCGGTCACTAAATCTGCACGACTTTACGGCGACGCGTGAACGCTAGGGCGTATTCTATGCCCCACACTAGAACGCACGACATTATAAGGGCGTTTTGAACGTGGATGCATATCGCGAAGTTGCCGGTGTAGTCGCGCACGTAACCTGAAAATTACAATAACAATAGTAGTGAATTAATGTTTTATTTTTTTTCTACAGAATGATTTTTTTTACTCTGATAAACGTAACTTTATTTTCAAATTAAATGCAGATACAACTTTCAAGTCTTTCTTTAATTCAAACAATTAAAGAACGACTAATTAACATTCAAATCTAGTCGTAAAATAAACGACTAAAAATAACTTACTCAATAGGTATTTATACCCGGTATTTGTTGTACCAATTCATGTAGTAGCTAATAGTTAAAAAAAAGTAAAACGACTAAACAAAACCATTTTTTATTGAAAATTGTCAATATTTTCAAATACCTAGTAAAAATATTTGGATGTAATTTATCTACCTTCCTTTTACACCGTCTTCACATTTAGCACATATAATCGTTTGCACAGAGAAAAAACATTTTTCTAACGAAAAAAACCACATCCTTACCAATAAGCGGACCGATGAGAACCACGAAGACACCCTTGCTGACCATGTGCAAACCGAAGGCAGCGGGCAGCTTCTCCAACGGACAGTACTCAGATATAGTCAGCGTGAAGTTACTGAGGCACATCCCTCGGAAGAAACCGCAGATTGACAGCCAGATCATCAGCGGCACCCATTCACTTTGCATTGCTAATGCTGTAAAGAAAATATTATGGGTTGAGATTCAAATCAAAATCAAAAAGTTCTTTCTTTACGTAGGCTTGAAGCCACTAGGATTCTACCACCGACTATAGATAGCAGTTGTCTAACTAGAGGAAGACGGAAGAAAATCAATAGTTGCTCTTTTAAAATTTTGAGTTCCTTTGATACAACATTTAATTAGAATCTCTATTTCATTGTGTTACGTAATGATACGAACAAAATAGCGTATTGCAATTGTTTTAATATTAATTAGTCACATTTTACATGGGACTTGTTTTCCAATGTTTATATTGGATTTAATCAAAAATATATCACGATTCCACGATGTGTTTGAAACATATTGTATCACCGTCATATTGCCCTGATATGATCAATCAGAAGATATCAAATCAATCGTTTGATCAAAAGAATGCATGATTTTGCCACGTGGGTAACTAAATTGTTTTTTGAAATAAACGACGTGATTTTGATTAAGTGTATGGGTAATGTCTTTCTCGAGATATACGGATTTTATTTATTTTCTGAGTTCTTGCTTTGGAATATTCACTTTATTTTGTCCTTTATTAATATTCGTCTATTTAAATTTGCGGGCCTGTTGGTCGAGTGGCTAGAGACCCTGGCTACAAAACCAAAGGTCGCGGGTTCGAATCCCGCAAGGGGCAATGTTTGTGTGATGAACATCGGCATTTGTACTCGAGTCATGGATGTTTATAAAAGTATTTAAGTATGTCTATCCGTTTCCTAGCATCCATAGTACAAGATTCGAGCTTAGTTTGGGGCTAGGAAATTGGTGTGTTAGTCCAATGAATTTATTTATTAATTTATTAATTACCGACCAAGTCAAACTCATAGTATTTATCAGTAACCAAAACATATGCAGTATGTTTGCAGTAAAATTATCACAAAACATCTTATCGAATACAAAATCAGATACCATTATTGCCTCATAAATTATCTATAAATCATCATTCAATACGAGCGTGAGCACTTTGCCATCTTGACACACAAACACCATTTATTTCTATCTTGATAATCAAAAACAGAAGTGAATTGTTTTTCCATTTATCAAGTATACCTACATATACCTATGTATGTTGTGATAGGTGCTTTGATTTATATCAGATAAACTAATTTTCTTATTATAAAATACAATATTCACAATTACTTAATAAATCGTGGAACATGAGTAAATGTTGCTAAATGTACTATTGTTTGGATCTCTTTATCATGGATCAGGCAATAACAAACCAACCACCCCATTATGATGCCCAAGACTATCATTATCCGTTTTATTCATGCAATTGTAAAGTGATCACGACACTAACAAACTATTCCGAAAAACGCGATCGAATTTACGCGGCTGAATTTACCTACGTTCTGTCGTGTTCGTGATATGACACCCTTTTAAATGGGAAATGACACACATGATGAATTTTGCCGCTGAACTTCAGTCGCGTAAATTCAGCCTAGTGTATAAAATAACAAAGTAAATTACTGACCTGATCTCGTGAGCGCCAAAAAGAACGCTGATATGAAAAACACCATCTTCTTCGATATAGCGGTTCTATCGAATATCGGTGGTAATATCAACCGCACCAATATATCAGATATGGCGGTTATCGACAGGCAAAATGCCGTATCGTTCATGTTGTACCCCAGGCTCATTATAAAAAACGGCGTCAACATCCTAAATTGCAACTCCCCACTCCAAAAAAGTGAGAGGCCAAGTAAAAGGTTCAAAAACGACCAGTCTTTCAGTAGATCTAAGTCCATTAGTTCGATGAATTTCTTGAAGAAATTCATTTTCTTCTCCTGCTCTGGCTCGGCTTTTTTTATGAATTTCATCTGTAGCGCATCGTCATCTACTGTCTGGAACAAATGAAGCATTCATGATTCACATATTCCGCCGAA
Organism: Nomophila noctuella; assembly: GCA_958496325.1. Taxonomy (NCBI): domain Eukaryota; kingdom Metazoa; phylum Arthropoda; class Insecta; order Lepidoptera; family Crambidae; genus Nomophila; species Nomophila noctuella. Next base: position 7,457,258 of record OY292486.1, on the reverse strand, counting down.
GTTATCAGTTACTTATTAGATCCCTCTTTGAGGGAATAGAGAAATGTAGATAGATAGTACAAAGTTATGTAAAACAACATCGTTTCTGAATATATGAGAAAAAAAATGTGAGAAGAATTTTGGATTCTTAGATTTCATTTTAAATTAATTTTCTGGGATATTTTTTAATCAAATCAAAAGCCAAGCATAACAAAGAAAACAATACGTACATCGAGATACAGCTGCAAATAACTGCCAGTGAAGTCCATATTTGATATGTTTGATATCACCGACACTTTCCTTCTCCTCGCCGCCTCGCTCATACTCCCACTTGAGGTGACTCTCGGCATGGCCGCCACCGAGGCAGCCGTGGTTAACCCTACTAAACTTAGCCTAGAAGTCTTCTCGAAGTCTTGCAGTGGTTTATCACATGTCTTCGCTCGGGGGAGACCGATCGTCCGAACCGACGGGTGGTTCATGTTGGAATGCGACCGCTGGGGTGTTAACTTGGGCATCGGATGGGTGACTAGAGGGTTGATTTCGAACTTGTCGTCCGCCTCTTCGTCGCTTTCGTGTATACACTCCATTTCCTGAAAGAAATACGATTATACTTTAATAGGAATGTCATATAACAGACCTCAAAGGATGTAATTATTATTTGAGATATTCATGAACTCGAAGACTTTTCTTCAGGTTAGTATAGCATTTTTTTTTAATGTCATAGGCGGCAAACGAACTAGCGGGTCGCCTGAGGTAAGCAATCACCGCCGCCCATGGACATCCGCGACACCAGAGGAACATTGGTACGAATCGGCTATGCAAAAATAATGCGATTAGTCTAGTCTTAAGCTGCTAATAATACGACTAGTTTATCAATCTAAATTTTAAACAACAACAACATTGATTAGATGTTATTGTGCTGCTCCCCGGACTTTTTGTTGCTTATTATTGTTCAAAGAATAATTTCATGCGGCCAACTCAGTAGGAACTTTACGATTTTTTATTGTTATGTATATTGTCATTTCCAAAATGGGTAATCAAAAATAATGACAATCATAAATCAGAGCGGCCCATACTAAAATAGAAAGTTAACAAATATTTCATGAATCCTTTGCATGAATCATTTCCAAACAAAAGAAATGACGTTTACTATCAAACAATACTCTGACCGTCTCTTATCAGTAACAACAGCGCTGTTATACGATATTGCATGTACTCGTATTGTATCGTATTTGGTAGCGTATACTCTACAAATTGATCTCTCGCATATTTGAACTGCAAACAAATATTATTCATAACATAATGTCCTAATTAATAATCCCACATCGAACGTCCTAAAACATGAAGATAATGATATTTACGATATACGAGAAGAAAATCGACTATGCATTGAATCATTTTTGTTCCCATATGTATACCTAGTTTTATCAGGAATGGATATTCGTTTCTGGCGCCATTATAACAATAGCGCCCACGTGGGGACTAACTACTAGGCGCATTCAGATTTCAAAATAGGTTGCATTCGGAACAATGCATATTATGAAATGCAATACAACTATGCACGTAAGAAATACAATAATGTATACGAAATATTAAGTAAGGCCCATTCAATTCAAGGGGCTGGTAGGGTGAAAAATGTTTTGACGTGCAAAAGAATTTACTACTTGATTCAAATTATATCAAACTGAGGATTCAGTTCGACGAGGACGTTTTTGAATTACTCGATTAGCACCATTGTTCCTACTTCTAATACTTGAGGAGATTAATCAAAAAAATAATAAACGACTAACCCTTCTTGTTGAGGCCGAAGCTAGACATACTTTATGTAATTTATATGTTTTTCAAAAAGAAATGAATAAATTAATCGATGTATCATTTATAAATAAAACAAAAACGTACCTTTACATTTTGCATTTCACAATCCACCGGTACTTCCTTCAAATGTCTCTTCACTGGTTGAAGCAAGCACGAACCGAGGATCGCGTGGAAGGCCAAAGCACCCAGTATGACCACGGTCCATCTGAAGCCGTACTCCACTAGGAGAATTTTAACCAACTGCGGCATCACCATAAGACCGAACCCGGTACCCGCCATGGAGAGACCAACGGCTTGACCACGCTTCTTAGAGAAGTAGTGGTTGAGGGACACGAACGATGATGACGATGCGAGACCCACGCCGAAACCTGGAAATAAATAAATAAATATTTAACCTACTTGCTCTGCTACAGCACAGCTAAATCACTTATGGTACAGATATCAGAATCAACCACAGAATATACCTATATAGTATATTTGTAGTACAATATATACTTAGATACATAAATATAACACCTAGAACAGGACAAATATACATACATTATCTTTTCTGTGCGGAGATGGAATCCGCGATCTCTTGGTCTAATAGTCAACTTCTTGACCACTACCTACACCAAGCGGGATAGATATAGAAGTATTGAAGAAACCGTAAAAATACCTTTTTTTATTGGGTAAAATTTGTGCGGTGCATCGTTTAAAATGTGTTAATGGAATCAAATATGTAGCGGGTAAAGACTCTGGCCTTAAAATACGGCCATGTCTTACCTATTGTTCATGAAAAAACAGGCTAAAGACTACAAATTAAAATAAGTCAAAACAAGCTAAAATACAAATCATCAAATAAAACTGAGAACAGAAGACATTTAAAAATAATTTAATAAGGTCTGCTTGAAGTAAAGAACTTTAATCAAGCCATCATTCTACTCCACAATCAAGACTACTCTGATTAATCTGACATGAACCCATGGCGTGATTCAGCAGAGATTCGTATCATATCAAAGTGGATAACATATTGCGGCAAATCCATCAGACAATCACGCATCAATTTACGCTTGGCAGTTAAAAGTGCACATTTGCGAATCATTCGTCACACTCAAGTCATTCAAGAATGGTTAGATAGTCATATTTTTGTTTTGTACCAGATATTTGTTCGTCTCACTAGTCCATAAGAATGTACATTGCGCAATCTTACATTGCTTCCATACAATTCAAGTGCCTTAGATCGATGTAGGTCTAACAAATTAATGCGATTTCGCGTGATATAATCAACCACACAGCTGCTACCATCCTTTTCATAAATCCATTCATAATTGGATAAGATGCATTCGTGTGCATTTAACCTTATTTTTTTGTTGGCCTTAGTACAGATTAGTTTAACTAAAGTACTGAATTGAAACATTATGCATGCCCTAAAATTCTTAAAAAGTAAAGTAAGAAAAGCGTTGAAAAGCGAAGTAAGTAAAGTAACCGAAAAAGAACTCTCTGCCAATAATTTTCCAAATTTCAAAATAATGAGCTTGAATCACATATAATTATCCCTATAAAAATTAGTAAACTAAAGTAATAGTGACTTCCGCCAAGACCAAATGAGTAATATTCAAAATATACAGCGCAGCTTATCTCGAACAGTGTTTAAATATTTGCCTACTGATAAGCTTACTACAACAAAGGATCCCTTTTAGTGAATGCAAATTAAGTAAGACCGCACTAAAAATAAGTACCCAACAATTCCCATTTTTAGCATTAGAAAAGGAAAAGTACTTAGGTCAATGCATACGGAACATAGCATATTAACAAAACCAATACTTATGAAATATAATTAAGGGGTCGGAAATAACCGAATAAAATCTAATAAATATGAGTATGAAGACTGTTTAGGTCTAAAATTCAATAGAAGATATCATTAAACTGTTGTTGAAGAGATGTGCTAAAATTAAATTGATGAGAATTAGGTATGAGAAGACAACGGTCGCCCTGACCACGGCCATTATTTATACATCATTACCACTGATAATTTGATACGGCTTATCAAATTGTTTCCATTTATTTAGTAAGTAAATATTTATATACTATAACACAAGTGTAAACAACATAGTAAAACATGTCATTAGTTAATAGGTTACGTTTATAAATCGTTATTCAATGTTCAATAGAATCTAAGAATGAGTTCTTTAATGAGGATAGAACATTCGTACAAGCTTTAAATCATCAACGTTGACATTGTCGGAATAGTCCATTGTAACGAGAATGAACAGAAATAGAAATAATGTATTCAGTAAAAACATGCATAGCAATAAAATCACGTGATTGCTGCATTTTACAGGCATGTATTCAAATTGAATGACGAGCTAAAAAGTATTTTAAAGCAAAGACACATTTGATCTACGAATGTCGGCAAGTTTTGGCGGTTTCTGATAATTTTATTGTGTGGCGAAAAAGTCACGCATCTAAGTGCTTGGCGTAGGTACGCAAGCCGCCAATACGACCGCTGACATTATTATTTTCATACAGGCCGGCAGGCTCAGGTGGGAATGTCAACATCATCATCCTAGCGCTTGTCCTGGTTGCTTCCTCGGCCATTGTCTCTGAACCCAGGGTACGCTAAGACTATAATACTGAATTTACTTGACTAGTTAACAATGAGACTCACCTCCCAAACAACTGTATGTAGCCAGTATGTGACCTATACTGTTAGCTGGCGCCGTGAAGAGTAGACCCAGCGCGCATATCGTTGACCCAACGAAGCAGACCTTTCTGTACGAGAAGGTTTTTATCACAGGCCCCACGAAGAAGCCGGAGAAGTTGACTACAGAGTCGAGGGTGCTGGTGATGAAAGCAGCACCGGTTGTGTGCACGCCGAGATCGTCTAGCAGTTCTTTAAAGAGGAGCCCGAAGGAAGGCTCGAGGGAACGTGTGGAAAACTGAAATAGAGAACAACACAATAAGAATCAACTTATCATGCAATAGTTTGTATAGAGCAGATACAATAATTTAGTATATGCTACATGCTATGTAGGTTATGACCTCTCGCTTGACGACATCTATGTCTGAACTCAATACATGTATTGGAATTCAATATAATATCGTGTTTGGTCGTTTTAAGGTTTTTTTAACGTTACATTTCCTATGGGATCTGAGATTCAGAAAGATATAAATTGCAATCGGTTTATTAAACTGACGTTGGATTAAGTCATTGATGATGATATTTATAATCTTACAGTGTGTTTGTACCCAAATTCCTCGTTTTGTTTCTTTGCTAACCCAATATTAGTTATCCAAATTATCCAAACAAAAACGAAACCAAAAAGTACCTAGTTTGTCCAGCTGAACGTGCCAATTTAAATCCTAACCATATGTTCTGAATGCCATAATGACATCAACATTATATTTTTTATTGCTTCCCCAGCATACTGTTATGTGAAGATGATGTAATTTGTTGTATTTTAAGAACCACTTTATAGCGGTAAGTTGAGGAACAAAGTACCACCTTTTCCACCGAACAATACAAATTGAAAATTGCTTGATCGTATAAGAACAGTTCAATAATTTCACCTATTTAAGCCACCGTAATGTACCAAAACTACTTTTCAGCAATCGACTCGTGCATAGAAAGCTACTCGTGTAATAGGAATAATAAAACGTTACGACTTGTAGTTAATCACAATAAAAGCAACAATAAAATTACAATCAACAAAGGTGGCTAGGCAGTAACTATTTAATTTAATTATTTAGTTAACCATTGAAAAAAAAACTTTAAAAATTATATGTTTAAAATAATATATACATAGTAGGTAGTAATAAAAAAATACGAACGATTGAATTAGTATTCATAACTACAAACTCCAATGTTCCATAAATAGCGGAGATTGAGTGACATTGTCACTGACAAGAGTACGACATTGTACTTTGAACATTCAAAGTTCTAAAAGGGTTTATGACTGCGTAAAGTGCCTACATGCTGCGTCCAATGTACAGCCACATCGGTACTTGTAATTGTGTCATTTCATTCAAGAGCATGTGACTCGTTTCGCTATATAGTAATTGTCATATGAGTAGTTAAGTGCTCTCTACATATAACGCCCAGTAACTAGAGAAATATAATCGAGATAAAAGTAAAATGGTCAGCAATTTGTATGGGACCAACAAAGATGTTACATTTTGTGTAGGTTTTGAAATAGCACACTGAGAATAAAACCGCAATTAATAGATCCAACTTATTTGGTTGTATATGCACAGTAATTTATCCAACAACAAGTCTTTTGGTTTTAAAATGTGATCCACACTGCGAGAATCAGACAATTAAATAAAGGCACATGGACTATATTGATAACTGCAATATCATCAGAGTCCATGGGACTTCATTTTAGTAATCAGTCACGCGAGGTCGAGTGTGCTTTTTCCTTCTCAATATATTTCTGTGTAACTGCAGAGTCCAGTGAAGGATTCAGACCAAAATTGAAAGGCAAGCGATAAGGTTGCGGCCGCAACACAGCGCATGTTCTACGTATTGCAGAATTTGCAGATAATATGAATATGTACCTAGTTTAGCACCATAATAAACATTATTATATTAACAATACTAAGTTTCACAGCTTACAGTCTAATTAGCATACATAAGGCGGGACCAGAATTACATATATTCAGTAGTATAAATCTTATTTACTGTACGTACAAAGGTGTACTATTCTATCTTATTTTATGTATTATGACGATCTCTACCTTACCTTACCGTTGGAGTGCGTGGGATTTTTATGACAAGCAATTCATCTTCACCCAATATTAATAATATGTTGATGTTCAAGGACGGATTTGAATCCTTACATATGAACCTTTTGATTTGTCTCCCTTTTCTTATGAAAAAATAACATGGTACACTTACATTGACTAAACTAACTCCTAAGCAGACCATCCAGGCCCAACCACCGTCTGGAGCGACCTTCTTCGTCGGCGGCCGCATCTTCACCGCCTCGCCTTTGGTCTTCTCCGCCGTCATGTTTCAGCTTTTGTCACCTACCCGTCTGAAATCAATAAATCACCAATAAATATCACATTAATACTGTGAGGCGAGTCTTCACCGGAGCTAAGATGTGTGCTGTGAACCGCTCCACAGATCTCCGCAGATGTGTCGTAAGCAGCCAATAGGATTTTGACATGAACACGTCATCAATCAAAGCTTGTAACCCTGTTGGCTTCTTGCGACACACATCTTAGCTTTGGTGAGATTTTCACCCTCAGGAAGGGGAGAGCTTAGTGCAACTTCAACTCGAATAAGCCGATCGTCTGGGAAAGTACATCCACTTTACATAGGACCACAGTGAAGTAGCACTTCATAACTTTGCTATGTTAACGCTGGCGAGTAAGATGTAAAGAGTTCAATTGGGGAAGGGTATGGCATGCAACGCCTCTTCCAGCCTTGTAGAGTTGTTGATGTTTGTTGAGCAGCAGTGATCACTCACTACCATCAGGTGACTTGACCCACTTGCTCGTACATAAAAATCACTTTTTACTATTAAATGTAGGTACATGAATTCTTCTTCAACCATTTCACATACCACTTGCAAGTCATGCAGTGAAACTACTTAAATTCACATGATTTCTACAAAATCACGAATACGTGATAGAACTGGCATTGAAAACGTGCTTTAATTAGAAACGATAAGACAATTTTAGATGTTACACCGTTAGTAGAGCGTTTTCAAATGAAATGCAACTTCCCTGGTATCTGTAAGCTCATTGTTATGGTAGGAAGTCATTACAGTGGATTATTCCATTGAGGTACTTTACCAAGAATATCGCATAGTACCTATGGAACCTACGCTGTTTTTTCTACGAGTCTTATTTCAAGCGTACCCTGATAATTAATAATTGTTTACACACAATGAGTATGCTGTAGGTATATTATCAAAACTATTTTGTGAAGTCAGCCAAATTATAAAATATTAGGACTATAAAAATAACAATGCAGGTTTTCGATTAAAGAAATAACAAATTAAAATATATTCACTAAAACTTTCGAAGAACGAGATAAAAAAAAATTTTTTTTTACCTAATGTTAATTTACTTTTTAACCATAGCCAATCACATTAACCTTTCAAAATGTCTTAAAAGTAAATGAAACGTTAAAATATGTACATTACCCAATACCAATACTCAATTATGACGAATGGCTTAGTATTTCATAAATATGCATACAGTACCCACGAATATTTGTATTTATACTATTGTGCAAGAGTCGGAACCCGTGACTACTGGAGCAGAAATAGAGTTCTAAATATGACACTAGATCGCTCATCGATTATCGTGTAAGATTTCATACACGTTCAATCAATGAAAAGCCAACGATAGATCCAATTGACGACAGAGGTATTTGAAGCAACCGTCAATAATTAGTACGAATACACCCAGATCTTCATGTAATTTAATTTGGAATTTCTAGTCCATTTGATTACAAGTGCCTACGGCGGAATATTATGTCATTGAAGGACACTTAGCCTTGCTCCTCTAATTTCTTAGCTTAAAGCATTAATATTGTTGGAATAAAATTTCAGATTGTTTTACTAATGCCCACTTACTCGTATTTACATAAGTCTATATTTCTTTTGATGCGGTTACGTCTACAGACGACAAGTAATTATTCAATGTCACGCGTAATTATTGGCTTTGTAATTTTTAAATAATTGTCTAAGTCTTACTTTAACATTACCTATTTATTATTGTTATTCAAATCAATATTATTAGACTTATGAGGTCGCTACAACTGGCATCATGTGATGCGAATCGAGGCCGGTTTGACGACTCCGGTATATGAAGAGCATACAACATTTTCGCATGAATATGCACAAACTAAGCTATACTCCACAAATTTTACATTTAGGCAAAATTTGATTTACACAATTAAAATCATTCCTGACCATGGCAATCGGAAATGTCCTAGGCACCGTTTGTATCATACGAACTCGTATGTTATTTCAATTAATAGTGTGTTGTTATTTCGTAATAGGATCTGGCTTTTACCTCATTCACAGAATATCTTGTCTTGAATGGAAAAAAACATGGATGTTTATGTCGAATAGCCGGGTATAGCACATGCTCTCGAGCTCATGAAATGTAAAAGGAAAATTCAAAATGATATGTAGGTATTTTAATTCTTAAATGCAACTATACAATTCTATTATGACATATATAATATGTATTTAAGTCCTTAAATCTCTAATCAAGGTAAAGAGTTCTCGAAATTTACTGATTTTAAAGAATCGCAACTTTAAAGAAAATGTTTTTGTATTTGCTGTTACAAAGTAAGCAGTAAAATCTCCTGATATGTATGATTTCGTATCTTACGCTTTGCATAAAAGGATGACCTTTAGTTTCCCCAAAATAAAAACATTCAATGGTAATAATCATAAACATAGGTATTTTGATTTAATTTGAACTCCATTCGAGTAATTTACATAATTATTTTTCCGGTGTTAGTTGTATCATACGATACGTCAATATTTATTACTGCGACCGATTAGCAACTTTTGATAATAATGTATTATTTATAACTATCCACGTGTATCTTTACACTTTCGATAATACGGGTAGGTGTTCTAATGACCTACTAAAAGTGGCTGATCTTTCTCTGAGATAGGTAGATCGATTTTATGCTCTTGGTCTTATGCGATAAAAATCGTACCTATGTCTACCAAACAATAAGATACTCTAAAATGTAAAATAGTGCAGTTATATATCTAACAAACTCTAGGTATAATACAAAACAATTTTAGACAAAGCTTTTTCCTGAACATCAAATCCGTACAAACCTGAATGTGTTAGTTAAGCCATACAAATGTACATAATTCTGCAATTCTTATAAAACCTTCTTTTAAAATAATCCTGTATGAACAATGTTCAGTTGGATTACTAAAAGATACTCATTGTTAGGAAATTATTTACATAATAGTTTATCATTGCCTTCCCCATTAATAACGCCAGCCAATTAATTCCGAAATCACTCAAAAACACGAACATACTAAAATGAACCCCGAAAACATTCTATCAAATCTCACTAGAGTTAACCAAGTTTTATCAACAATGACAATGTTTTGACTTGATACCGTGCCGGCGCGCTTCGAAAGCATAACACTACAACTAAACCACTGTTCTGTTGAAGTGAGATAGAGCATCATGCGCGTGGTACATGGCATTCTACTAAATGGAAGCCATGCTGGCACCACGTGCTACCCCGGTCAGGGCTGTCAACGGACCGGCTCCGTACGAGTGTAAACACTTGAGATCGCTGAACAGTAATCCAAAACGTTGCACGCATACATGCATGACATGAAACTTTGGACGTAGACACCACGCGATTGTTTGTACGTATCAATTATTCTGTTTATAATCTAGTCTGCTTTGTTACTTAATAATGAAGAAGCTATGCAAGCCACAATTTACATTGTGCGTGTGATTAAAATATTGTCTACAAAATAACCTATTGAATTGAGTGCACTATAGGTATGTCATTTTAAAATGATTATTTCACAGTATTCAGTCACAATTGTGTCCTTTTAAGAGTAAAAAATATTAGAACTGTTTTACTACAGATGTAATATAATATAGACCTACCTATAATGTTTCGATTAATGCACAAATCACGGCATAAGGACAGTTTCCAAATAAAACGAGTAAAGTTGATAGCGCTATAAATAACACAAGATTGAACCGACTCACACAAACAACTCGCCGCATAAATTAGCAAACACTGATTCGAACAAACCAAATGATTTCACAATATTGCTGTGACAAAACAATGCTTCAGCGTGAACGTGCACACGTAATGTTCGGAAATGTTTGTGACGCGCGGAACCTTTAGCGTCGGAAGTTCACTCGTTACTAAATATTATTGGCTTGCTCTGTCAGTGTCCAGATAATATATGACATATTTGATATTCCGCATCCGATCATCTTATCGCTTTGCGTGAATCGGTGATGAACTGACGATACGCGATAAATGTCCATTAAAATTGCGCCCGACTTGACCAAGATGATGATATCTTCATACTCGTTGTTGTCTAAACCTTCAAAGGTATATTACTGTTAATTTTTGGATAATGAAGTGAAATGGTTTGGATATTATTCGCTCCAAATTCAGCACGAATTAATTATTCAAAATATTACGAAGTAATGTTTCTCTGTCCGTAATGAACTAATATGAACTCGCTTCATAAAAATATTTTTTTAAACTTTTGTCATAGTTTATCAAACAATTTTAATAAATCCCATAAGTTAAATTTATTATGACATGAATATGTTATTAATTCTGTCAGCCCTGTATGGAGCACGTGCGTTCTGTATCTTGGGTCAGCCCAATACTAAAAACATTACAGAATTTAGTCCGGGCTCGGGGACTGACCTCGGACTGTGTCAAGAGTAAATAACATGTAAACCGCTGTTGTCATGGCAAAAGGCGTTCGCTGAACATCATGAGGAAAATTGCACTAAAAGATTACTCTTCAGAATAACCGGCAATCGATCATTTGTTTACCTTTGAATTTCTATGAATACAGCACCGGCTAATGAGTTTTACCGTGTAATTTACCATGAAAAACATTTATTTCTGTCACGAACGTTTTAAATAACAATAAATTGTGAATCAACGAGCAAAAATTGGTTAGGTACTACGTTAATTGTGTTTATTACAAGTAAGAACATGCTTTTAAATTCCTACACATTAAGAAATAATTAATTGAATACTTAAGTACTTTAGAAATGACTCTATTTATTACCAGACCCTAAAATTAGATCAGTCACAAAAATAATTAAGTAAGTGCCTAGGTATATTAGGTAGGTGAGGTGACTAATCTACCTACCACCACATAAAAAGTCCGATTTAATTAAAACTCAGCCAAGTACCGCTACTAAGTATGCTTACTTAATTAAAATAGTTTTGATAAATTAACTATGATAAGCAAAAAGAGAATCGTAAGTAGATTCGCATTAAATTTTATATAGGTAGATTCATAGTTTTGTAGTGGAACGATGTCAGTAAGTTAAGGGCAAGAAAGTCGCACAAACAACAATTGACAAATTCATTAAAATTGTGTACAACCATGATGTTGACGGGTCAATTGATGGTATCATAAAGCATCTATGCGGTCATTCAACCCTTCAGAGTTCTCTAAATAAATGAACCTACGCATGGTAAAGGAAAAAACTACCGACTCTATGGTGTAGGAACGGGCTATAAAATTACACTAACTAGGTAGGTAGGTACCTCGTATCGTTAGGAATGAAAACCGTGAAGTTTATAGGTAGGTAGTTATGCTTTTTATCAAACACGCAAATTTTTATAAGAACTGAACCAAATTCTTTTTTTAATGTAATTCACTTAAAACTTGGAACTTTTATTTTTGAATCGTGCGTGAAGAAGAGCAAATAAACCTTGTCGTATCAAAATTTAATTAGGTAAATTTCAATATTTTCCTGTTATAATTATTAAATAGTACCTAAGTACCTAGGTAATTATTCAATATTGCAGGGTCACTGATCTATTTCAATACTGACGGCCGTTAAATCGTTTCTAACGTAGTTTCTAATAGTCAAAATATCACTGAACTTCTTAGTCACAGTTGGTACGGAACGATCTAAAATAGAACTCGAGTCTACTCCACTTGTATAATCCGCGTGCGACCTTGCGACGACACGGTCCCCAGCCCTTGCACACAGTTGTGAGTTGTGAGAATTATCAGTGGAAGTAGGTCATATAACTTATGAGTAATAGTGTTAACGATGCAACCGATCAATTGGAATTATTCAATACGAATCGATTAAGAGGCACGCGACCGAGTCACAATCACAAAACTACTAATGTATGCTCACTTAGCCAACGCGGTGGGAATCAGTAGGTTATGATAATTAAGTCTATTGTCATGATATCAATTACGATGACAAAGTTGTATCAATAACTCATTTGTAGAACGTACCTACAAAACAGCGCCCTTGTGCTCTTAGTAACAATATTTATCTGCCCGAGGATTTGGGTTTCCACACACATAGAGTTACTATATTTGGACTTAAAGCATTCCTCGACAAATGGACTATCCAACACAAAAATATATTTTCAATTCGAACCCGTAGTTCCTTAGATTAGCGAGTTCAAAAAAACAAACAAACTCTTCAGCTCTATTGTATTGGTATTATCGATATAAAAAAATAAGAAAATCACAAAATCTTACGACCAATAAAAATGACAAAATATTAGTACAGCTTATCAGTAAGATTACCGTAACACGATAATGAAATAGTCGAAAAAATTTACAATGTGTGTAGTTTAGGCATAATTTTACTAAGTAGGCAACTCTGGCAATTTACCTTCTTATACACACATCAACATTATCTAGGGATATCTACATATCATCAAATATCTTAAATACTATTAGGAATTTGCTAATACTGTAAATGGAAAACTTTATAGACTATAGAGAATTTTATAGTTTTTAATAATAAATAAAAAAAAATGTGATATTAATTGTATTTTTAAAAATAATTTACTTTTTATCGCCCTAGTTAAATTTGTGTGGTAGAAAATTTGCGTTTTTTTTTAATTAAAAGATCAAATTTAATTCAAATAAACAATTTTACTAATTTAATCAGTGTTGCCACCTCTCACGTTATTATCGCATCAGTATCAATTGTCAATGCTTAAAATTAAGTTGTTAAGGTCTTGTTGCGTTATGAGACCCCCATGCTCTTTCAAAGTGATGGTGAAGTTGTTGTACTGTCTTGGAATTTCGTGGGAAATGTCTTAAAACTCATTGATGTTACATGCCGCACGCATGCTTGATAGGATTTAAGCTGAACGACTGAGCAGGGCAATCCAAAACTTGGATATCGTAGTCTCGTAGAGCGGCCGGCACCTACCGCGCCGCATGGGAATTAGCACTGTCGTTCATGGTTATTAATTCCTGGATGATTTGGACTTTGTTTAGGACAATGACAGATTTTACTACTTTTTTGAGATGTTTTTGCTTAGTCATGATGAACTGGATACAAACGGGCTGGGTTCGTTCACCCGGAAAAAATCCTCCTAAAATTATGATTGTCCCGCCTTGGTATAAGTGGACCTCCTAAGGGTGTCACAGACGGCTAATACTGTCAGGAGTTCTCAAAACGCGTGTTCTTCTTGAATCTGGATAAAATCTGTAGCGTGAGTCATCGGTTTACAGCATCACAGACCAAGGGTCGTCAATCCATGTAAAATTTTCCTAAGCCCAAGAAAGACGCTTACCGCGATTGCCCCATCACAATGCTCGTACACGCAGCGGTTGTCCAACATGAAGGCCCACTTCATGCAAACCCCTTTGCACGGTTTGATCGCTTTCCAGCAGCTGATGGTCCTCCTGGAGCCTTTTTACTAGTCGCATCGCTGTGATGTTTGGTCGTCCTCTAGCAGTCTTTTGGAAAAATTGATCCTGTGTCTGGGTAGTAGTGCGATTTCTGTTTGAGTGCCGCTCAACCACGTTCCCAAGACTGCGATAATTGCTCCAAAACCTTGGTAACATGTTTTGGTTGGTGTTAGGGCCTCGGCAATGACGCGTTCGAAGGAAACACTTTCTTACAAGTCCACGGATCGCAACATTTCATTTCAACTCAAATGATGCCGTTACATTACTCTTAAAAGAACACTCAACAAGTTTCATAAAAAAGAATTTAAAAAAACATCACTTTTCCTAGTAAAATATCAAAAAAACAAATTTAATTTTCATGCACTTTTCCCGTGCGGAGGGAACTACCAATAATTTTTTGCCATTCTTTTGTTTTTCTATAAAAATATTTTTTTTTATAAAAATAGAATAAAATACCTTTCAATCGATATATAAACTTCATTTAAATATAATATAGAATCAACAATATAACGTAGTTTATAATATACAATTAAGATATCCCTAGATTTTGTTGATGTGTGTAGAATTAAGAACGATTAAATCCATATCTCAGGTAGGTATCTATAAAATATGCCAATTGAGAGTTGGTGTATGTTTCATTTCATACAATGATAACGAATCTAAGTAGGTACCTAATAAGGAATACGACTTAGGAAGGGTTAGTATGTGTTACACCAACTAACGATCTAATCACATGGTAATTTTTAATATAACTCTACATTAGGTACACGACATAGGTATGTATTAACACAAGATTTAGCAAACTATTATTGATATAGTTTTACGAACAAATATGCTTTGAAGAAGATTACTTATATCATTTTATCAAAACATTTTGCTTTTATATTTTATTGTAACACAAAGTTAGAACGCAGATCAGGTGATGCCGCCTGATTGAATTATCTAGAGAATTAAGATTCATTGAACGTATCTTTAGCGATACAATTTACTTATCGTACCGTTCCAATTACTGGAAAATAATGCAATATAGATAAGCAATATCCTCGAACCTTTATGATCTTCCGTCAATTTAGCATTTCACTAAAGATAACAATGTAACTTTGTAATCCAAAATTACGGTGGTACTTTTATTTGGGTGGACGCCTCATTGTTACGAAGAGATGTGGTATATAAAACTCGAGATGTTTTGATTGAATCATACGAGTACGTGGACGTGACTTGAATCTCGTTCTCAGAGTTACCTAGTTTGTTTTCCGTTTGAAGATGGCTCGATATTAAGTAGTATACTCATAGTTGTACTCGCAAATAATACCTTTTTTGTAGGCTAGTAAGCGATATACTCAAACCAAACTAGCGCACCAAGAAATCCGGCTCTACGCATAATTTTTAACCCTTTACTAGGCTCTCAATTAATACCTATTAGTTTAATAAAAGTTGCGTAGGTATCTATATTATCTGCGAATATGCAATATCCGAAAGAATTCAGAACATTAATGAATTGTCCACATGACACGACTACCGAACATGTCACTCACAATGAAGTAATAAAATTGCTGATATTAAGAACATTTATCGCACTACGCTACCCATCAAATATAATTTCACAATGCCCCAGTCGCCTACTATAATAAGTCATTCAACCATCATCGTACAACTTATTGAATACGGACTAAAAGGCGCGTTTTCATATATGTATACCTAACTGATGACAATATAATGTACTTCAGAGACCACCACCGGGTTTAATTCAGTCAACAATGGAAGAAAGTTTTGGCCTACTTATTTTGAATTTAACACATAAGTTAACAGACGACATTAACTACATAGGTAGGTAATTTGAATCAAAATTAAACTGAGGTGATCTTTTATTCTATTATTATGCTACAATTAACCGCTTCTAGTAAACAACAACCACGCTTACCGGATTAATCTTTAAGTACGTTCGCTAGATGTTAAGTATAACACAATTCGTCATTACAAACCAAACCGCTCTGGTTCATCAAATTAATATCAGCTTTGATCCGAAGCTTTGTACCAAAATAGACCATTTGACACGAAATCTATTTTACGTCGCCAAGGTTAACTCCATCTTGATTTTTATTTCGTAATTCCGCTATCATCGAGATTGGCAAAAGACAATACTGCCTGTTATCTGTAGTTAATTATCAGTTTCTGATAAAATCAGCTAATGGCTACTGCATGTACGACGTACGTACAGTCGTACACCCAAGCAGGTATCGGCCCTATTGATATTACCAACTACCTATTTACTAGTCAATAATAGGTTACGCATGAAAACATCACAATTTCTTACTTTGGATCAAATGAAACGGACATATCCTTAATGTTCTTCATAAAATAGAACAAAAGAAGAACACAAGCATGTTACCTATGAAGTCAAAAAAGTTTTATGGCCAACAGTACTTACTATACGTAAAGCTAACACAAGTTTCATTGCCTGTTTACCTATTAAACATTAAATTGTAGATCTATCGATGTTACAGACATTGTACCTTATGTATAATGTTATTTATATATCAACATAAATAACATTATACATATTTATATTAACTTGCCTTTGCAACCCATAAAATAAGATCGCTTCGAAACCACTTTCACAAATTACTAAGAGATGTTAGTGCTGGTTTCTAATATAAAAACAATGGCAAGCAAGCATTGGTCATCCTACTGTGATACCTACATAAAATAAAAAAAATAGTTTACTACCGATATATGAATAATCGAACTAGGTACTATTTATTGTAAAAAACTTTTAAATTATAAAACTATCGAGTTTTTTGAAAATTCTTCAAGACAGATCAAGGCTTTCCGAAGTCGATGGTGGAATCAAACTGTCTTGAAATTGACTCTCTCATTATAGGCATTCCGTTGGAGTCCTTCTTATTTAAAACATAGGCTTTGTACCACACACATGAGAGTCATACAAACAACAATCTCATTGAACTATCAGTGTAACCGAAGCGTGGTCGCAAAAAAACTGGCCCGACAACAAACGCGGACGATAACCTGCGCTGATGTCAGAGAGAGCAAAAAAACTGCACACCGGAGCGCTTAGGAGGAACCGTCTGTCCGTTCGTCCGTCGGATACCAATGCGAAACGTTACCACTTACTTCGAATAAGTAGAAAGCAACGGGATCTCAGACGAGTCAAACTGTACAGACTTTTGTGCAAATGCAATGTAAACAAAAGACTGTCGCTCTTGAAAAAGTTGCGGACAGGTAGAGACGAAATGTTTATTTAATTCTGTAACCAATTTAAACGAGATTTATCGATAGGTTTACAAGCTGCTACACTACTTACTTGTAGAACCTGATAGCATTCAATTAAGTTAGTATTAAATTAACAAGAATGAAAACAAACACTTCAAATGATTATTCGGATCTTTATCTCTCGATATTGCACATCTGTTTTTCTCAATATGTCGGTCAATAGCTACTCGATACGTAGAGAAAATGGGAGCATGTACTTCATTATCGGTCAGTAATCACGTGAAAAACTGTTGACGCTATCTCGTTGACGACAATGTGATGCGATACCCAGTTTGTTTGTTCGGGACTCTGGAACCGAGCATTCGGGCGCAGCGTGTTCAGGGAGTGGCATAAGTGCATTCCATTGTTATTTTCTATAGTAAATGACAGGTACCTATCAGCTAATATAAAATCCATTGCGCGACGCGGCCTTCGATGTTGAAATAAAATCATGGTTACAATATAATATTGTTACCATCATGGTTCACCATAAGGTAAGCATAACTTATGTTCGCCAGATGAAAGAATAAATGTAGAACACTGTGTGTGCACAGTACTACTACCTATATTTTAAACACGATCCTAATTATTACAAGAATACTTCATGATTGCTTCGACGTAATGTTGTGTAAGTATTCAATAAAATACAGGAACATTTCCCACATTATTCAGTAATCAAAGTTTGTAAGTAAAAAACTATCTTACCGAGACCATCGCGCGTCAGAGCTGATAGATAGCACTCCGATTATTTGATTTGATTTTACAGAATCAATATACAAAATCACCTCAATGATATGAACAGCTCTACTGTTATTTAATTTACTCGGACGAAAGTCGAAAAAAATACCTAGACTTAAATTAACATTGACGTGCTATTCCACAATCTAGGACTTGCACGCGTATCTAGGCGACTTTCTAGCTAGACAGCCTGACACGCACTTATGGGCTAGAAAGGTTAAATTCAATTTATTTCAAATTATCTCTTTCATCTGATCATTTATATACAAAAAGAATCTCTAATCTCTTTCATCTGAGAATTTGTACAGAAACATTAACATGAGACCAAAATTACGGTGAAATTAGGGTTCGATTCGAGTTTTACTTTAACTTTCAAGTAAAGGTTTTTGTCAAAGTAAAACTCGAATTCACATGTTACCTATTTAGGGTAGGTACAATGTTTATTGAGGTATGTACCTATTTGCACTTTATTTCATTTGATAGTGGTCCTGTAAGTAAGTAAAGCATAATGGGTTCACCTACACAATCCCATGGAGTTATTGGGTTTTAACGTTATTTTTATCGTTAAAAACCTATCGCAAATTATGCATTGTACCGATGCATAATCGCGTAAAACAATTATAACAATTTTAACCTACTTAAAAGAGTTTTTTATATTATCTTATCAAAGCAAGAAACTATCTATCTTTATGGATTATAAGTACTCAATATTTCCTTATATCTTGTCGGGTTCTTTTAATACAGCACACTCGAATGATAATAAAGGTAATTTAATTAAGTATATACCTATACCTAAATACCTCATAATCGTATGACATGGAATCTAAATTACGGCTTTTTTTAACGTAACGATTGCACTATCTTGAAACTCATTGTTGTTGCCAAATAACTTTGTTTGAACATAAGAAGAAATATGCTTTTTGAGATTCTATTAGAGTATTAAAATGTAGAACAAAAACTAAATAAACGAAAAAATACCACATTGCATAACTTTTCAACAGGGCTGTTGTTAAGAATTCCGATTCTTTTTTCTACATCATGTGTAGGTATCTTATCTATATCTTTTTCTCCAATTTGGATCCCAAATCAGATCCGATAAACCCACAAAACGTTGTTACATCAACAGCTTGTGAATTAGGGAAAATCTACACTCGCAACTTGCTTCTTAACAAACCCTTTATGAAGAAAACTTTTCAATGCTACTTCCTTTAAGGGTTTCGCATCGGCATTATAACGGTATAAAAACTCAGTACCTAAGCGTACAGACGAAGTAAATGTCGGCTGCAATCGTTGCTGTTTCCCTAGAAGCGGAAATCGAGGCCGTATACCCCACAGTTGCAATGTGACGTCATAATGGACTTTACAAAGGCGATAGTGCACTCAATCGAAGAGATTGACATTCAATTAGGTATTTATTATTGAGCAATATTTTTTTCAATGTCAGCAATGATTCAGTTAACCTGCTGAATTATACTTGTGGAAAAATACTTGTTACTTATAGTGCAAAATTATAGTTTCACATGGACATTGGCTGAATAAAAATGTTGCTATCATTAACAATTTATAAAATGCTTTGTTAGTCAAGTGGTCCAAACTTAAACATTAGTCAGGCACTTTGAGAGAAAGTAAAGGTGTTTTTTCTCTTTTCTCCTCCTTGCAAATCTGCCGCGGGCTAACTTGACTTATCCACTCAATAAATACCTACCTAAAATGAGACAATTACTTTTAATGACCTAATTGCATTTTATGGGATAATATTTTAAATGTGATTGCAATTTTCGTGTTTGCTTGTAACAAACTATGATCTCCAGACATTATACACTCTTGTCTATTTTAAAATAAAACAGATATAAAGTATATTAAGCCAAAACAAGTTTAGTTTTATATTGTGTTTTACAAGTATAATTTTGGAGCAAACATGAAGATGATGTCAATGCTAATTTCAAACTTATTAATTTTATTTTATTGAGTTCTAAAATAATCAGGCTTGCCTATTCAGGATCCTAGTTGTAGTCTACTCTGGGCTCCCAGGCAATGGCCATAGGTACAACCGGGATAGGCACTATTATGTAGTGCTAAATTGGTCTAAGTATAAAATTTTAGCAAATACCAAAAGTATTAGTCATCACTCACTAACATATGTTTACCAAAAATAATCAATGATGAATAGAGGCCAAATAAATAATGGTTTATTGAACTTTACAAATTGTATAAAATGAAAAGTGTCAACAGCAATCAAAATTATGATGGACATTTAAACTGACCAACAACATTGTTTATGAGTGAAAACAATACACAGAATTATGCTTGATAAGCTTAATAGAAGTATCCTTATTAACTCCGGTTGAATTACAGTGGATCCACACAAAAATGTTTGCTTCTACAAACCCATTATTATTATGATGACATTATAGTTGTTCCTATGTTATATATAATATACCTAGTTTTAGATAGACCCCTTGCTTTAGTGGTCAGGGACCCTGGCTACTAATTCAAAGGTTGCCGTTTTGCATCCCGCTAGGGGAAAATGTTTGTGTGATGAACATCAGCATTTTTACTGAGTCATGGATGTTTATAAAAGTAATTGAGTATGTCTATCTGTTCTCTTAGTACAAGCTTCGACTAAGTTTGGGGCTAGGCGATTGGTGAGTTAGGTTGTTTATAAGAAGGATTTATGTAATGGAAATGTAATTCTGTAGATGTATTATGAAATATTATTTATCTTGAACTGGGCAATTTTATAGCGTATAATGTAATGTATTATACTCTTGGTATCTTAAATAAATAACACATGTCCACGAATTTGTCAAAAAGAGAAATACCTATTACACAACGATGGAAAGGAAATGAGATGGGTAGATATCTAGGCCAGATACCTTAAGATATAGGCTAAGTAAGGAGATTAGTCAGCATGAGAAAATCACTTGAAAGTATTATCCTAGAGTTCATGAAAATGGATCCAATTATGTGCTCTATCAGTATTTAAAGGTACCTACTAATATTTTAAAGAGAAGTTTTCACATCTTCAATATTATATTATTAGGCATTGGTGAAAACATGATGACAATAATTTGTTATGATACATCTTGTTTAATTTTTAAATTTATGTATTCCTTATCAACTTTAGATACAAGATAGGTACATTATATTCATTTTAATAATATAAAGCTGTTGGCATATTTTAATAAAAGAATTACTGTACCTACAATATAGGGCCAAAAAGTCAAGGTAAACTTCTTGCGTATATTTAAAAATACAAGCTTCTTGTTGAAGAACATCCGAGTTCAGTATGACATGTGTTATTTTATAGATGTTTGCTATTTAAAAACCTTTTGGTGTACCAATTAGTTCCACTGATTAATTTTTAATTTGCAGGCTTTATCAAGGTTCAGTATAATCTAATAATCTAGTATTAAAACATATAAAGCTAAAAAAACAAAATTCATAAAAAAAACAATAATAATGTAGCAAATATAGTAATATGGATACAAAAGTAACGCTATGTAGCTTCACAAAAAAATATAAAACAGTTACATACCTTTTCGAAGAAGTATTCCATACAGGCTCAGTCAGAAACTACAGTATCATACCACTTTCTTTTTACAAAAAGACAAAGAATAATTTCACTCGCAAGTTTCAATAAGTCACAAAGAAAAGTTAGGTTTTTATTATATCGAAAGCAGATACTTTTTTAATAAGTACCGACCAACAAGCTTTGAAAATAGTCCTTTTAACAATTGATGAATATCAAAGCGCAAATTAATCTTAATATTTTAAAATAAAATGAAATCAAAACACTAAAATAATTTGCATGTTGCAAATTACCCCAAATCAACCTCACTGTCCCAAAACTGGGCAAGTGACAGAATGCTGACATTTCTCTGACATTTAGTGACATGAATAGTGGTGCGGTAAGGTAAGGAATTTAGAATTCAATTGAATGTAATTGAAAATTTAAAAAAATAAATAGTGGTTTTAAAAGAATAATAATCGTGGTTTATTTTGATCCACTTTAAATTAGTTTTATTTAATAAGTAACAGTAGCGCTAATCTAAGAAAACATTACTATTTATTATTGTGAAATTCAGCATACAGGCAACATCAGCATCTTATTAAAACATCTTATTAAAACCATGAAGAAAAATAATGGGCCCTTGCCCAGTTTTACTTTTTAGCCCTTGCTCGTAAGTCCTCAGAAGTTGGTTTGCTACTCCTACCTACAACTTAATATTATTGAAAAATCGCTTAAATCAACCAAGTACCATACCATAAACAAAATTCGAAATATTATTTAAATATTTTACAAAGAATAGTAAAGAAGTCACAATCAAATCTTATTTAATATTTAAACTGGTTTATCGATTCAAAATTAATAATTGAAACTTCAATTAGTCGCTAAAAAAGACGACAAGGTACGTCTCTATTAAAACGTTCCAAACTATGCATTAGACACATTGCGAAGTTGGTTTTCTTATTTTTACTTATAAATAAAATGATACCATAAGGCTTCAGTTTATTAAATTTAATTTGTATTAATTTGTCCTTAACAAAAAAGGTATAATTATTTTTCAAACTGAACTGAAATGAAACGTTATGATATAGGTTATCAATATGGCGCGAGATTTATAAAAAGTTATCGCGCGATTCGCGTAGCAAAATCAATTTCGTGTATGCAGGGTTATAAGTCCGTGCGTACATATATGTACGACTTTAAAATATTATTCAAAAACAAAGTAAAATCTCAGAGTACCTACACTACAAAAATGTGACCTGAATTTAAGTTTATTATTTACTAGCGGCCGCCCGCGACTCCGTCCGCGTGGATTTCTTTTTTTCGAAATAAAAAGTAGCCTATGTTCTGTCTCAGGGTCTAAAGATTGTCTGTACCAAATTTCATCAAAATCGGTTGCGAGGTTTAAGCGGGAAAGCGTAACAGACAGACAGACAGACAGACAGACAGAGTTACTTTCGCATTTATAATATTAGTTGGGATAGTTGGGATTAATTGCAGGCAAGTCTAAAATAAAATGTAAATTGCTTGAAAGGAGGTAATATATCATTAATTTTGTATTTTTCTATTCAATACGTACCTATATGTTCTAAGCAATGGTTCTTGAAGAATAATATGCAAAAAATAAATATTTAATTGTTGTAAGCGCATGCGTAATTTTATTCATTTTTTTCACCTAGTCGGGCATCGTAAAATAAAAATGTCTTGCTCGTTTTTTTTTGAGAGGGCACCTTGTACTCTTAGTACCATCCATCATCTCCTAGCTTGGCATGTGCAGTGCAGTAGATAATGAATGAGTAAGTAGGATAAATTCCCTTCTATTAAAACTGAGGAACAATGAGGAGGATAATTTTAAAACCACCAACCAAATAATAATGAAAACAAAGAAATAAACCACTTTATACTCATTTTATGTTCTATTACAATTAATTTGAGTCATTAAGCTGGAAATAGAGTAAATATTCTCACTAGGTATTCATAAATAATGAAGTAAATAAAATAACTATGTGTAACCATGTTTGATCAGTATCAGAGAGTAAAATCTCTTTATTGTTTTATTATTCCGTTACAAGTAATTTTATAAAATGTCCCATTTTATAGGCTTGCCTGATAACTAGATAGAAATGTATGAATACGGATTAAACAAACAATTCTAGCATTTGCGGAAGCACGCTTACCGAACATGCTCATCTTTATTACTTATTTACATGGTGACTGAATCACCTGACACAACTGAAATCATGGGCGTAGCCAAACTGGGGCAAGCTGGGGCACTTGCCCCACCCTGGGCCCTGGGCACTGGCTCTGACCTACAAGGTGTCTGATTAAACAATGTTTTTTAATAACACTAACAACATCAACAATCATACTATCCGTGAGTTATTGCACAAGAAAAATATATGAGATTAACGGCTCAAGGTACAAACAATCGGAGTGCCCCCACCCTCACCCGGGGGGTAGGTTGACTGCTGCCCCACCCTGAGCCCAAAGCTGGCTACGCCCATGACTGAAATGGCAAAAAAATAAAGTGTTGGCAAATATGAGTATGACTGGATCTAAGGGAATATTCTATTAAGAGCAGTTTTAGATAAATAATTGGGAAGAGATTTGTAGGTCAATCGGATAAGGCAGGCACTGTTTTTTTGTTACATTCGAATTGTTGCGATCCTTTGGTTATATTCAAAAAAGCTACAACTATTGCCAAGTAACGAAGGCTAGATTCCTCTTAGAGATTAAAGATATCTTTAGTCATTTAGCTCTTATCAATAAGTATTTATCTAATCCACTTGATGAGGTTAATAATTTAACTGTTTAATGTCTATCTTTAATGCAATATTGTACGTAGGTAATTGATGGATCTAGATATTATATTCGATAAATATCCACCTAAAATGGTAATAACTCCTTTTTCAGTATCTAAAAATAAAATGTTGTCAATATGATGAATGATTCCACCAAATAAGTTAATAAATCATTCATATAAATCAAATTGTCTCTTCGAACAAAATTGATTGGTTAAGCAAAGGAAAAACGTAAAATTAACTTATTCTTATTAGTGTGTTCTGTCCAAAAACTACAAAAGTGGTAATATACCAAGTTCAACAAAAAAAAGATTCTCTTCTACTCAACATACCTACATAGGTAGGTAGGCTAATATGTTTTAGTGGTCCAGGAAATTGGATAAAATAATTTTATTTCCAAAGTATATATTGAACACCGATAGGCGGGTTCTCAATTTTATTGGTTCATAAACTTATCGTAAACATAAATCTACCCATATACTCATATAAACACCGGCGACTCGTCATCCAATTATGTACTTTGATACGACTTACCGATAATGATAAAGTGTGATTTTATTGCAGTTTTCTTGACACGTTGTCACACATACCTACATTGGTAAAAATATAACTGGGCATTGGGCATATACAGAGATATTGGAACTATAGTTAACTCTTAGGTATTACTAATTTAATAAAGTTAGTTATCTGACATCGCTTTTGATTAACTTTCATGGATGGTTCTCTACCTTCCTGTATTTTTTTTTCAGTCCAGACCATATTCCTTTGGTACTTATTGTCCGAAATATGAGTAAAATTATGATGTTGATGAGTTTTTTCTAAAATATATAGTCAGTTTAAAAATAAAAGTCTCTAATAATAATGCGTCACGAAAGTATTTAAAATACCTTTACGTTGATTAAGTATATGCAGTTGCTTAAGATTTCGTACGAGTCTACCTACATTCAAATGTGGCTATAGTGATACACTTATCTTTAGAGTTCACGGGTCACGCACGAGAACAGTCTCAATATTATTTTCATAGTACTTGACCAATTTAAAACAAAACGTATTTTACTAATATGAGTTTTTTTGTTGACCACGTGGATTGTTACCTACTATGTATGATTCAATTCGACACCCGTCAAGGGGTAAATAAGTATACTTATTAAGATATTGTGCTAACTACTTACTCTAAATTAATAGAGATTTAATGCTTACATTTAGATAACATTAAACAGGATAGAATTGTGCAACGATGAATGGCTCTACGTTTATTTGCTTATCTAAATTAGATAAAAATACAAGGGCTCTGTCCAACAGCTGCTACAGGTCTAACGAATATGTCATTAAATACGACTGTACAATAAGAACTTTATCAGTGTTGTTGGAAACGTATCCATTGAATGTAGTGGTTTGATTCGTCTCGGCGCCGTATAAATATTTAGTGTCCGATAACGCAGCATATGCGAAATGTCTAAGGCTATGAAGAAAACGAAAATCAAAAAGGATGGTGAATTCATTCCCCCCGACGGAGGGTGGGGGTGGATGATTATTTTTGCTGCAGGATTTTCAAATGTACGTATTTTAAAAATCTAGTGGTTGCTTAAAATCTTTTTTTAATAGCCTAGTAGAGTTAATTCTTGCCACAATTTTTTTTATTCTCGATAACCATTTGTCAAAACTATACGCATATTAAAAAAAAACATCTTGTTAATCAGTAATTGACTGTTGCAGGCTAA
Source organism: Nomophila noctuella (assembly GCA_958496325.1). NCBI lineage: Eukaryota > Metazoa > Arthropoda > Insecta > Lepidoptera > Crambidae > Nomophila > Nomophila noctuella. Next base: position 7,431,040 of record OY292486.1, on the reverse strand, counting down.
AAACTATAAGAATACTTATGATTATTGTTGGATTTAACAATCTAGATTTATAGGTACCACATATTTTTATTACCTACACCGAGTTCTAACACTGAGGATACATAGGTACAATTTTTACAACCTATAAGTCATAATAATGCAATAATTTCAATGAGTAGAATAGGTACCAACGTAGTCCATCATTATCATCCTTTATGCAGCTTATATTTCTGTACGCATTGTAGGTAGGTGCATATTATGTTGGAAAACTGTTATAAATGAAGTAAAAACATGCACATAATATTCCGTGTAATCTGTTTCATTTTTTAGTCCAACCATAGGTAAATGTTTTTAAGAACGAGCACTTTGCTGTAACCTATTGGTTTGACTATCAACAAAGCACTCAAAAACTTTCGACAATATTTTAGTACCTACAGCTAACAATGCCTAAATAGGTAGAAGAAAACATTTTATTAACACATTATATCTTCTTCCCTCTAGACTACCAATATAATAACAATTAAGTATGGCTTCAAAATGTATAACTATTCTGGAGTGGACACTTTTAACATACCATTTTAATATTAATCCTTGTTTTGTTTATCACTGTGTCTGGTGCCATACCTAGAAAATCTCTGAAGAAATCGTTTGCGGATGTTTTCGTCACTTAAAGTCAACATATCACCTTCCTTAAAACGGCAGTTCAATCTGCTTTTAATAATGTCATCATAAAGAAGTCGTGACCTTTCTGATAGCTCATTATCTCTTAAGAAGTACCTACATGTTTTATACAAGTCTCGCTTTTGTTATAGTTCTCTAAATCTTTAGTTTTTTCCATGCGTTTGTTGCATGAAAGATAAGGAAAACCATGGTCCTAGCATCTATCCATTATGTGGTACAAGTGTGTATCATGTAATTTCATACCTACGTGTTAAATAGCAAATCATAGAATGCATGGTCATAGTCAGTCACATAGTCACATCATTCTAAAGAGTTACAATTGCAATCAATTGTAGAGCATTTATATAACTAACGAAGAATATGCGTGGAAATAAACCGACATCATTATACTTTTATTTTCTAGAAACTTGTGTGGATAATTTCTTACGCACTCCACATAATCCAGAAAGCTGATTACCAAAGATTTTAAGTCATGACTTAATTACATTTAGCTTGTGTGGCCTTCAGCATCAAGGGAACTTTCATACCCCGGTGAAGTTCACCCGGTGAAATACCTTTGGTTTTAATTATTGCTTCAGCATTGTATTTTTGTAACAATTTAATAAAAAATGCACTTCTATTATTGGTTTCAGAATATGTTCATTAATTACAGTTAGTGACATGATGTTAAATTTGTGATTTCGTAATCGTAAAACTAATTCTCCATCAAAATAGATAAATCAGCATCGTGCTGTGGATTTATTAAACAACAACACTTGGTTACAGCTGTAAATTAACTATAGTGATGAGGAAATGTAGAGACAAGTACCCACCTTATGTGTCTGTTGTTATGGGCGAGCGACGTACAGCGTGCAATTATTACTCATTCATTAGTCATGTTCTTAGAAACACTTCGCTACGGAAAATATTTCAAATCAGGAAAAGTTTATTAATCTGTCTTAGAATCAGTAGAGTTAAGGACATTATTGGTAGAGTCTGCTGAATAGTTCAAAATTACAATCTTGTTGCCCATTCGTCACAAAAATGCATTTCTCGCTATCTACCGCCTTTAAAAGACAGATAGGTACGCTTATTCGGTAACCACTGCATATAGGTATTTTGAAGCAGATAAGACTACTGTAAACAACTAATAATAATAACAAATATTTATTAAGCATATTTTGACCCTTGCTGTGCAACATTGTTTAAATGTTCTCTTGACTTACAACTCAGAGGTTGTGAGTTCCATTCCCTTCTCATATCTTTGTCAAAGTTATTGAACTGGCTTCCCACAGGTGAAATGTACCACTACGATCGATAGGTCTGCCATGAATGATCGATAAAAAACATTTTTATATTATAAAAGACGATATGTTTGATCTAAGCCGATTGCTAATCATTGCATGTATTGGCCTAGTGAACACAAGTTATCAATTTGTGTAAAATTTGAATTATCTGATAAAGTTTTATTCTTCGTACAATAGGAAGTTAGGAAGTGTTCATTGCATCACCTATATTTTCGCAGTTCTTATCTATGTATAATAAATCAAACAGCATTACGCATAATGCCTATTAATTAACCTTTTAAACATTTTTTTTATTTATGTTATTATATTAACCATGAAGGGGCAATACAAATCGTCCTCTGTAAAGTAATTGAAGTCAATTTATAAAATCTACTCGGAGAAAAAAAATTGTCCTTTACCATATCGCTGCTCTTTAAAAGAGTCCTCCCCCCTCACAATTAAACAATTGTATAAAATAAACAATTTTTAGAAATCTTTTAATTTTAGCCAAAGTGCGCTGTGCAAACAAACCCCGAAATACTAATTTAAATCTTTGTCTTTATCTAACATATCGATGCCTAACGGCCAAAATGGCCTAAGCGACATTTTTTGCGAAATCGACTTATATACATCATTGGAATCGCCTTTTTTTTCTCCGTCGTTCTATCTAGGTTTCGTCACTCTAGCTCGTAGTTTTTGTCGGTTATGCGGTTGGTAAATTAAGACTCCAAGCCTTAATTTTACGTCCTAAGCGCCCAATATTTTAGGGTTTTTTTCATTCTGGTGGTTAGAAAATATAATATTTTAAAATAGTTACTTAGACAATTTGGCTTAAAAACAATAAATAACAAAAATGTCGCTTAGTACTTTCGGGCCGCGAATTTCAAACATAAGATATGGCGCTTAGGATTATTTGCCCTGTCACATATTTCTATTCGTTGTGGCGCTTATCCCATTTTTCTCTTAAAATACATGATCCAATTTATGGGTATTGGTGTTCTGGTCGCAGACTTTCGCTGGTGCAGGTTATCTGCGAAACCCTGTATTTTTAGTATTTCGCTAACACTAATACTTTTTCGGCAATCACTTCTTATGTTGGCTTAATGTCGGTTAAGCAATTTTAGTAAAAATACAGGTGCACTTAAGCCGCTTCTGGCTAACATGTTATTTTTGGTAAAGGCGGTTACGACATTTTTGCAGTAAAAAAATAAATCCATTTGGGCTCAAGCGACAAAAAACACTCTTAGATGAATGATTTTGAATACTTTAATGAATACATCTTGAAGAGAAATATATTTTATATTAACACCTAAAATTTGAAATCTTAGGAAGCAAAACCCAGCTACTTATGATTTTTTTTCGAAATTTTTCGTCTTTAATCCTCTCTCTTGTAAAGTTTGGTAAATGGCGGTTAGGCCTTTTTGGCCGTTAGGCATCGATATGTACAAATGCATGTCTGAAGATAGTAGTGTAATTGCTAATAATTTCGCCGTACTTATCTAACATGATTTGACTTATACATCGGGCACAGTAGGTCAACAACTCGTGATAAGTATTGGTTGTAAGCATGGCATTGATACCTACTAGAACTTGCCGACAGATTAATTTTCATCTGTTTTATTAAATTCACAAACAAGAATAAAGCATTTTGTCTCAGAATTCTGGCTGATGATTCCTGAGACAAGATTATTTGTTAGTAGGTTTAGTGAAGATTTATTATTCTTACTAATATTTCTTGGATTTTGTCTTCTGCTATTATCACTACCTTATAAATTAATGTTCGGGAAAGGCCTCATATTAACTATGTATCACGTTTGTTTTATCGCTATAATTCACCCAATTCTAAAGTCCACCCAGACGCAGAGACTATTCAACTAAGGTCGACGTTTATACATAAGTCCTTTGATAGCTAAAATTGTAACAGACATTATTCGTGGTCCTGTCAAATAATGTTCTATCAAATCAACCTGGCAATATAGAGCAACTTTAAATTAATATGTTGTTGTCATAATCGCCATCAGCTTGTTGCCCAAAGACATCAAGCTAGTGAACGATAAAACACAGGGTAACGTTGCTGCTAAACTCAGAAAGTCCCCCAGTCGTTTCTTACGACACCCACAGAAAGAAACAATGCAGTACTCATTCTAGACCAGCACTTCTCAACATACGGTTGTTATTTGTACAAAAAATCTAGTTTTAGACATTAGTCACCTATTGAAACTTTTGATGGATTTTTTTTATTTTTTATTTTCTTTCTATTAAACACGCGTGTTTTTCCATTCCAGTTGTCTGCCCTTCCAATCCTGCAACAGTTCGGCCTCCTCTTCCGAGACAAGTTCGCGCGCCTCGGCATAAGCAGCTCGGAAACCACCACCATCATCAATATGAACTCAGCCCTGACGTCTTGCGTCGGTGCGTGACGCGCCTAGCATGGTAACTCCCTGATACCATACCGGCCCCTTTTTAATATTTAACATGTTTATTTGATAGCGCAAAACAGGTTGCCCAGACCACAATGAGGGAATTTGGCAGGCGATGTAAAATGAAAGGATACCTTATGGTCATTAAAAACAATAAAATTCAACGCAATCATAATTTAGCATTACATAATACATATCTACTGGGACGGTATTGTATATCTTAATATATTTTCACCGCTAAAACTTGAGCAAAACATATTACAAAGCTCCTGAAATCTAAACTAAATACCATTTCTTTTCTAGGTTTGGCGAACGGACCTGTGTTTAAAACATTTACCTATCGTCAAGTATCACTGACAGGAGCAATATTTGTATTTATAGCATTGATGGCAACAACGTTTTCTTACAATTTCGCCACATATCTAATATCATTTTCGATATTATATGGTTAGTATATCTGTAATTCTGTGTAAACCTGTCAGCTTTATTGGTTCCATCATAAGTAATATCAATGTCAAAATACCTGTCTTTTGCTTTTTCAGGTGCAGGCTACGGTATCAGTAGTTCTGCCAACGCTCTAGCACTCAACACATATTGGAAAAAAAGAAGGAGACTAGCCACAAGTTTATCATGGACTACTACGGGCATGGGCCCTATGCTCTGGCCTCATATAATTACTGGTTTATTTGCCGTGTTTGGCGAAACGGGAACCATCCTTATTATAAGCGGTATATCTCTTCACGCCATTGCTTGCGCTTTATTACTACAGCCAGTAGAATGGCATTGCAAAACACCAGAAGAAAATAAGTCGGACGAAGAGAAGCTTTTGAAACAAGATATCAAAGAAAAAAATAAAGCTAATGATAAAAATAATCAAGAAAGTGGCTACTTCAGTCAAGTGTCCAAAATAAAAAATTTAAGTGCTTTCTCTAGTCAGTACCTTTATAATGAAGACGACGCTATAAACACTGGCTATGAAATTACCGATCCTGGCATTCCTATGATGATCCGAGCTAACGATGGCTATTTTAGTTCTTCTCGCCAGTCCAGAAGCCGATTATCGTCTCGAGAGGGATCAAACAAGAATTCCCGATTAAATTCTAAAAAACCTTCAATGACTAACTTGGTTGAAAACCGATCACGTAAATCTTCTACTTTATACTTGAATGAATCGAAAAAGAATTCTTCTGCTAACCTTGGAGCATTGGTACAGGAACGGGAAGTGCTAAAACCAAAACGTAAAACATCTATAACATTAGATACACAAATTCCAGAGTCAGAAATAGAAGATTGTCCGACATTAAAAGCTCCGCAAGATTTGAAAGCGGAAGAAAAAGAAGCTGTAGAAAAAATTGATCCTATGAAAGCAAAGTTCATTGCTGATAAAGCTGAACAACATTTAGCTACCAGTAAAAGCATTAAATCGTTTAGGATGGACGGACAATATGGAGAAAAATACTCTAAAGATAACCACAGTAATGTTTCTCTCAAAAACCAAGAAGACTATGAAGAAAGGAAATATTTAAAAGACAACCATAGTAACCAATCTTATCGGGCTAAGAATAGACGAAAATCAAATAACTTTAATTATGAAAGTGAAGTTTTGAAACAGGCTTCCCTAAAGCTTGAAGAATATTTAAAAGAAAGCGAGGATAAAACACAAGCAGATAAAATAAAATTATTGATTAACGGTCCATCTGACGATGAAGATGAAAACGATGATGAAGTGTTTAAAAAGAAGATTAAGGAAAAGAAAGAAGAAGAGGAGGAAGAAGAAGAGAATTTAACATTTTGTCAAAAAGTTGCAATATTCTTTGACTTGGACTTACTACAAGACTTTACATTCATAAACTTGATGTTAGGGATAACTCTAGCAAATTTTAATGAATTAAATTTTTCAATTTTGACACCATTTATCCTTGGGGACTATGGTTTAACGAAGTCCGAAGTAGCCTTGTTTATGTCGCTTTTAGCAGGTGTAGACTTATGTGTAAGATTTTGTATTCCAATAGTAGCTGGGCGAATTGGATGGGATAACAATTCCTTCTTCCTATTTGGAGTTATGACTATGGCAATGGGCAGAGTTGGTAAGTGTAGTAAAATCAGCTTTTTATAAAACAAACATAATATTACTTCTAGTATCTAGGCAATTAATTAAACTTTATTTTGATTTTCCTTCAGTTCTATCAATATGGCAAAGCTACAATGTGGTGTTGCTGGTAGCAGTGATGATAGGCTTCGGAAAAGGCTTAAGGACTGTCTTCATGGCACTCGTTATTCCCACACACGTGCCTCTACATAAACTGCCAGGTGCATCGGGAATACAACTCCTTACTGCTGGAATAGTGTACCTACTCTTAGGACCTATAGTTGGTAAGTATGATTAATTGATATAGGTACATATTTATATTTGGTAGAAGAATAGAAAAAACTCTTAATTTATTGTAATCTTCAAAATATTTTTACATAGTTTTAGTGAAATTAAAACATTAGCTACATAAGTAAGGACCTGTTTATAATTCTAAGTAATTATTTTTTCAGGCTGGATAAAAGATAACGCCGCACCAGCCGTGACACTGCACTGTCTGAATATTTTCACGTGGCTGACAGCATTTTCATGGTTATTGGAAAAGTACATTAGGTCTAGAGGGAAGAATGATCCAGAAATAGACGAAGAAAAGGCTTGATAGAAATTACTAAACTTCACAAAATAATATAATGGGCGCCGTTTTATAAAAACAGTCATGTGGATGCACTCCTTTTAGAATATACACATGGGAGTTGTTGAAGAGAGCTTACACAAATATAAATTGTGCCTGTATGGTATAATATAGTTATTGCAGAGAAGCAAAATTAAATTTTATGAATTATTGCCCTGCGCTTAAAACCAGATCTAAGTTTATGTTTCCGGATCCAAAAATATACGAAAAGAATGAAAAAATACCCCAAAGAAGAAGTCCGTTTGCATTTATCTTTCTATGACATTATTACAATAGAGAACATCAGATTCTGGTTGGAACTCCAGCTCTAACTTTTAAGTATTTTTTAGTAGTACGTTTAATCTTTTATAAATAGTGCCGTGCCATTCTATATGCCCTCGTACTTATAAGTAATTTTAGTTAGATTTTACATATAATTTTACTTCATTAGTTACTTTAGATTTTAAAGAAGAAAAATCAGGCTGGTCAATTTAGGATCATAGTCGAAGCGTTCCCTGGGCTCCGATGCAATGGCCGAGGATGCTAGTCCCAGGAGCGCTAGAATAATGAAGTGATTTAAAAGAAGAATTATTAATATTCAAACACTTGTTAAATATTATAGTGACGTAATTTATTAAGTTGTGGTTTGACATTTGTCCAAAGTGAAGAAAATTTACAGACAAGATTACATACGGACATATGAAAAATGACGATTTATCAATCAAAGTATGATTTACTTTAACTGTAACTTATTTTTTCAGACTACATTATCACCCAGTGACTGCAAGGATTTTACATTTGTAATGAAAATTAATGCATGCTATGTTTTAAAGTCTCAAACGTACAGAAAGAAAGAGAAACGCGGTGTAAAGGAGATGGCTCAAAAAAACCCAGGGTCGAGAGAATCTTCGTAGGTCCAGTTCGAAAGGGGATAATATGTCAGACATGAAATATGTATATAGTTTTTTTTCTGACTAATTTTGCTTATCGTAAAAACATTTCCCATACATTTGGTAGGTACGAAAAACCCAATTTTTTTCTTCATGCCAAACGATTCTATTTCATCTATGGGTCACAAATAGTCACAATACTGGGACCATTTAAGAAACGTCAAAAATAGCAAAACAAACTTTTAAAACCATGTTAGAAACTGGATCCAAGGTTATCAGTACAAAATGTATGGGAAAAGTTTTTTTGCGATTAACAGATTCTCCCATTAGTTAGGAAAGATCGATATATGTACATATTATATTTATTGTGCAAATTAACGCCTATCGAACGTGACATAAGAAGATTCTGCTGTTTTGTTTTTTTTGTATGGATGTTGAGCCATCTCCTTTAATTAAATTATGTAGTTACTATAAAATAATATTATCTAAGTTTACTTAATTTCATGTGATAATTAGTTATATTTAGTTGGTAATCTACATTAAATAATTTTAAATTGTGTTGTTGCCTTATTTTTATCCGCTTATTAATTTATTTAGTATGTCGACAATAATTAGAAGCATTCTGTAAAAAAGTAAGTATAGGAACATTGTGAGAGAGACGAACTTCTTAGCTATCCATGGATTCTCCGTGCGATTGCCGGGTCGCGGGGAACAGAGAGGAACGTCAGTCTGTAGAAGAATAAAATATGCTGTATCATTTTAAAGAAGCCCTAAAAGAATCCATCAGAGAAAAAGAACATGAAAAGTTATGTTCCTGAACTTGCACGTCCAGTAGGTCATCGTTTGTGCTACACAGAGCAGGAACTGTCGAATAAAAAGGTCCAATTAACCAGTGACGAATGCACGGTATTCGTAGGGTCAAAGGAACTCCACAGTGAGTGCGGGCACATTGTTGGAAATGTCACATCACATCACAGTTTTCGGGAATAACATTTTAAAATCGGTGGTTTATTAAGAACAACTGGAGTTTATGTGTTCAAAATATTCATCGTGAATGTGTGCCGTTTCGAAAATAATAAGTGCATTAATGAAGCTTGGATTTTGTGGTGGCTGGTTAACTTTAGAAATGCGGCGTGATGTACATATATCAATGCAAGGCAAGCAACTATACAGGCATTCATGATAAAATATCAAAGTGTATGCTGTCCGCAGAACTTAATATCAAAATATTTAAAAATAACTTTTTAGCTATAGGTCCATCTAATCAAAATAACATGACATTTCTTCTACTACGTACTCACTTTACAAAACAAAAATAATTGTATTAATGTTTTTATGTTATTATGGTATACACTCTAATCTCGAAGATAACGCCTTTAAGATAACACATAATTCTGAAATAAAACGATGAGCACAATTATCCTTTGTAGGAGCAATCAAATTAGTTATTACCTACCGTCTGTATAGTAGGTACCTATTTACAAATAAAAGAGGCAAGGTATTTATATGCGGAAACAAACAAGATCGAAAGGGACTTTCAATTAAGTAAACGATGATAAAATCTTTCCACAACAAGTAATTTTCCAATGTTTTTGTTTTATGTTAAGCTTTTGTACATCACATGCAGACCGTCCTCAAAGCGGATTAGAGATTGTTAGCTTAGATTGTTAATTCACGTTTAGACAACGGTTTAAGTTGTATTTAATACCTGCTAACCATACAAAACTCTAAACTAACGACTATTAATTTCCAAATTTAATGAGTCTGGTAATTTATAAATTTCTCAATTTTTTTTAAAGGATTGCTTTCTTTTCTAATGCAATGCTTTGGTGCAACGTACACGCATTGAGGAAATAAATACGAGCAATTTCACATGAACATGTGTTAGCCCCACGCATGGTGCTATATTTATTAGGCAACCACGCAATCCACGCATCCAACAAAATTGTGTCAACTTCACAGGGCTTATCTTGTATTACTATGTAAATGAATTAGACAGGTATAGGTATGTAATTACATTCGGCCAATTGATAGTGATAAAAAAGGTAGGCAATTTTATCTCTTTAATATATTCTGAACACTGTTAATAGGCAACTTTATCAGTAGAGTCAGATTTAATGAAATTCATTGTCCATTAAATATTGAAAGTATAAATTGAAGGTGTATCATTAATTTAAACTGCTGCAGTATAAGAGTTTAATATTAAATGCTAAGTGAATAATAAAATTAACATTAAATATTATTCCAACAATAATCAAATGAAAAGAGTAGGCAGGTAGGTACATAGGTTTCTACTTCATGCAGTTTCTAAATAATTTAGATCTCAGCTAACAATTAAATAATCTTTGACTGCTTTCATCAAGAACCGCATGTGTCATGCATTTCATTATGACAATTTATTATATTACGATGTCTATCTTCGAAATGATGTCAATCAAATAAAACTTCGGGTTTATCTGTAGATACAGCTCCTTCGTGTTTTATTGTACTCTATTGTTCATTATTTGAATGTATTCTGATTAACTACTTTGACTGCAATTGAGGTCAGTCACTGCATCAATAAGTAATTAAAGACGTGTTTCGCTCCGCTCGCACCGGTGTGAAATAATCATCAAGTTTACCAGCTCACCCTTGATAACAGACACATTAATAAAGTCAAACCGATAACGGCTCGGTGTCCGCTATTAGGTAGTAGTAACTCATATCATTGGAGCATCACTACTACTACAGCGCAGAAGTGCGTGTAGCAACTTCACAGAATCCGACGGTGATTTGGACAAAGAACAGAAGTTACAAGAGTGCGACAACAGTGATTAATACGATGACGAGTATCAGTAACTGTGACTTCGTTGTGCTAATTTCATAGTGTTGCAAGCAGCAGTGATTCCGTTCCAGATGTGACAACTGTGAACATAATAATTAATCGAAATGACGAATAAAGCGAACAAAGTTCCTCCTGATGGTGGATACGGATGGGTTGTGACTTTCGCTTATGCTTTAAATAATGTAAGTACCTAAACAACTATATAATATCAAAAAATAAATAATTTAAGTGTAAAGCGTTATACCTAGGCAAGTTGGATCTCGAATTTTTCCATTTAGTGTGTTTATTTACATAAAATAACAGAGACAAACTCCTTAACTCATAGTTTATCCGTAAATGAATTCATGGATGGATTTTAGTGTTATATGTAAAATGTCTGAATATTTCTTTCGTATGGAATAACCACATGGAAATATAATCGAATGTAACAAAAACTTATCTTCTTAATGCTAAGGATAATAATTTTTAACTGATATTGCACAGATTCATTTTGAAACCGTGTCATTTCCGCGACAGGCCAATGGACTCTGCTTTATCATATTTATGTAGGTAACTTATGCTCCTTTTACTTCATCATGGTTTAAGTAGATCTATAAATCCTACTGCATTTTAAAGTAGGTATAAGTACCTACATCTATTTGAACAGTCACAAAGCCAACGCTACATACTGGGACTAATGTAGGTAAACTGATAAAACAAGAATCTGGTGATAATTATTAATGTAGAAGTAATAAACGTCATGCCCGCACAAATATTTCGTAACAAGTTGATCAGTCACTAAACACGTTATGTGGGTATCTCTTATGATAAATGTTATTAGGTACAAATTACCGAATTAAGTTCTCTTATAACATTTTATTGCATCTCTATTCTCGTTCTTTCATACGATAGGCCCTGACTAAGAAGCAGACTCTACTCTTACAGATATAAGAAAAACAGGAACAATTTAGGAAGAAAAACAGAAACAATTTTAAAAACTTTATTTAAAAAAAAATGCACAGGTAATATTGAATTTTATGAAAAGTCTTTGGGAACGTGATGAAAGGATTTGGCGGTGCACACAACTCTACATTTACTTTGACTTACGTTATTTTATCTGCGAATACGTTTTACCTACAATTCGCAAACAAAGTATGTTTTCAATATACTTACACTCACATTTTCAATTGTAACTAACTACATAGCCAATTCGTAATTTTCGTAACTGATGGAGACACAAAAAGATGTGGTCAACTTTTTTGCGAATAGTTGTGTTAAATGTCGCTCAAAATATTAAAGGAATGAACCTACATTACAAAAGTGACAACTGAAAATAAAACCGAGAGATCTTTTTGTACTGTTCAACATCTTACCTACTGACCGCAAGATTTGGTACTTAGGCTTTATAAATTGCGTTAAATGATTGCCAGCATCACAAAAAGTTTTGAATAGATACTTGAAGTTGGTATGGTGATGCCAACTGATGGGATACCATTTTGGTACCACATCGGTTGTCATGGCAATTAGGGCTGCTCTTTTGCTTACCATCAGGCAGGCAGGAGCCAATGTACCGGGCTACTATAAAAAAAATATATTACCTCGGCGCGAATATCGATTTTTTCTAAGTTAATTTAAATTTTGCATTTATTAAGGACATAATTATGTAAATGGATCATCGTGTTGACGCACATACGCACGATCTACCTACAACATCGTACTGAATCTGCTGACAATTGCGGATTCTAGACGACCCAAGTTGCTCCAAAGTACTCAAAAATAATAAAGCTTCTAAATCCTGAACATTATGGTCTAAGCGTACCCCAGTGATTGTTGTGATCTTTTACTTTTATCTTGTAACTTTCAAACCATTAGTAGTACCTACCTAAACAGAAAAATCCACAATAAACTCTCACAATAAAATATATATTATACGAGTAACTTATTCACCTTCCTGATAAAATTATTTAAACATCTTGTACTGTTTACTTAGACTTATCTGTTAATACACATTTTTATTCTAGAACGACACTTTGCAGGAATTAATATTAGCAATAACTAAACTTATCGTTAAAGTATATGACAAACAAGTGCACTAATAATGTTGAGAAAATGCGAGCAAGAACTAGCCAATAAGATGTTTTTTTAATTATATTCTGAGATGCTGTCTTTGACTAGATCTGTATTTGTTCAGAGATATAACCTGGCAGATGTACTCAACTAATTTAAATCAAACCGTACAAAATATACCTCTGCGCTGCTAACTTTGGTCCACGCACGCTTCAAAGAGTACCTACATATTAAAAATAATATTATCATTGAATCATACAGTTTCCTCTCTATCCCTTAAAGGTTGTTAAAGACTAATGACCTAGTAGTAGTATCTAGTCTTATCCCAAATCGAATTTTACCCACCCATCCTATAACCTTGGTTCCTTCAAGAGAAATGTGACGAAGTATCTTGCGGGCCGGTATGGCGATGGCCAACGGATAGGATCCGTTGTCATGGCAATAAGGGCCCCTCTTTTTCTTACCATCAGGTAGAGGGGAGCCAATATGCTGCGTTATTATAAAAAAAACAGAATATATATTATGTACTTGATTGTCATTGTTATAGGTAGTGGTTCTACCATTAATTGCCGGCTTCGGCCTGGTATTCCAAGAGGCATTCAACGACGTCGGTCTCCCAGCGACCCAGTGCGCTCTAGTCATTACACTCAACCATGGCATTGGGATGTTGCTGTCATTCTTCGGAGGGCCCGTTCTTCGGCGGTTCGGGTACAGGAAGGTCGCCGTCACTGGAGCTATACTCATCTTCCTTGGTCTCGTGCTGACTGCCGTCGCATCTGACTTCTGGATGTTTATTTTCTCATACAGTATTATAAATTGTAAGTACTTACACGCCAATGGTAGACGCAGAAAGTGATAATAATGAAATGTAATAATAATATTTGTATTCCATGTCGATGGCAAACAAGATATACCTACTGTGAAAAAACATTTGAATTTAATCGCCGTTTTAAGAAAAGCTGATGTTTCAAAATAAAAACATAAACTAAAATTCCAGAAATGAAATTTAAATTCAGCAGTAACAAAAAAGATTCTGAAAATCTTTAGGCTTTTCCAAAACTAATCATTGCTAAACACGAAATATACAAAATGGGACAGTTATCAGCGCATACATTAACGCGTGTCAATGACACGTACTCACTGTCTCCCAATTAACCTTTGCTCTTATGGAACTCAATAATATGCTGCTACTAATCGCATTCAATCTTTGTATATATTCTATATACAATGTGAAACAAAGTATTTTTGCAGAAAACATGTTTATCAACAATATTGTTATTTTTCTAATTTCAGCCATGGGAGTGGCCTCTGTGATGGCAGCATTTGGGTTAGCAATAAACTCTTTCTTCAAAGAAAAGAGAGGCCGCGCTATTGGAGTTGGCATGTCCATCACAGGCCTTGGTGCAATCTACATGCCTTTATTAATGAGCGCGCTTATGTATGCCTTCGGTTGGCGATACGCAGTCCTCATTCTATCTGCGATATGCCTACACTCTCTCGTGGGAGCTTGCCTACTCCGTCCAGCAAAATGGTACTTCATAGATCCACCCAGTACAAAAGACGAAGAAGAACCATTGAATAGAGAATCAAGTATAGAGCCTATTAATGGAAGCATCGCTGATGCAACTAGTGGGTATAGTGATATGTAATTTGCTTATTAGTGCTGCATTATTTTGTCAAACATTGATATCTGCATCTTAACCTTAATTTTTGTTCTTACAGGCACCGTACAATCACTATCTCACTTAAAAGAATCTACAGAGAATGGTATAACACATCCATCAAAAAGTTTATCTATGAGATCACTTGCAAGCGCTACTAGTTTAGAAACTAGAAATGCAATATCACATCCAGATATCCGAAAGAAGTCACCAGAGCCACCGCTGCATGAGGCTCGGTATAAATGGTGGGAATCTCAGGAAATCAATTTGGGCAGCTCATTTAATATATTTCACGAATCAGATGCTGTCAAAAAAATGGATAAAACAAAAGAAAAGGTTATGGTTGAAAAGGAGGAAGAACAAAATATGACATTTTTGCAAAAGATTGTGAATTTTTTTGACCTGACTTTGTTGACGGACCCGATCTTCGTTAACATATTGATCGGGATGTCTGTAGCTGCATGCGTTGAGACAAACTTTTCTTTATTGTTGCCTTTAATTTTAAGAGACATGCTGATGTTTGAAACAAGTGACATTGGAAAAATAATGTCCGTTATAGGATTCTCAGATACACTATTCCGATTGATATCACCTTTCATAGGGGAATGGTGCCACAAGCCTCCTCGGGTGATGTATATGATTGGCTTGGTACTTATCGTGTTTACTAGAACAAGTAAGTATAACGTATACTTTAATCTTTTTTATTTAGCTTGAAATGGTTGCACATCGTATCATATTGTATTGGTCAGCGACTCAGTGTGGCATTAAAACATTTAGATAAAGACCAGTCTATTTATGTCCTACAGACCAAAGGTCCCACGTATTAAAATCAAGTTATCTGTATTATTATTCGAAATTGGTGCCAAACTAATTAGGATTTCAAAAAAAAACCTAAGAATTTCTTACATGACTTAATGCAATAATTTTTAAAATTAATAAGTTGTTGAAGTTAACCACCGTTGTTGACCCTGACAAAATGTTACGGGCTAAATTGTAGTCTTTTGGCCCGTAATGTTTGTCATATTTGTCAAACTAATTTAATGTCTTGAAAAACTTATATACTCACATATAATATTTATATCATTTGCAGTAATGCTGTTCACCACTTCATTCATGGGGATGGTGTTTGTGGCGCTGGCAATGGGCATAACTAAAGGCCTCCGTACAGTCTACATGAACATAGTGATTCCAAGCTACGTTCCTTTAGAAAGGCTAGCTTTTGCTTCTGGCATTCAAATGTTTGTTAATGGAATCACCATCATAGTTCTTGGATCCATTTTGGGTAAGTTAATACAAAATGTCATAAAAAATCCAAGTAAATCAAGTTGTTGGCAAATTGGTTTTTCAATTACATAAAAAAATAGGTTCAATCATTCTATGTATGAAAATAATATTGTATCCCAAATGTTCGTAATTAAGTTGCCGATAGCTGATGTTTCAACATAAAAGCAGATAATATAATACATCATGTAGCAAATAACAATTCTGATAACATTAACATATTATAATTGTAAGATCTAGGACTATGATGATGTATCTCGTTATAAAATCCTGACACTAGCAAGAGAGTATATGGGAGTATTTTGATACAATTTAACAACATGAGTTTACTGACCTAAAAGTTGAAACACATTATCATTTCAAGTGATAAAAGCGATACTTTTTCTTTTAATTCCATCGTATTAAAACTATCTAAATACGCTATCAGACTTGGAATACTAATCCCTGATGTAATCAGTCACGTAATTATAAATTAATAACGATTATAATTTACGTGACCTAGTCAAGTATTTATGCAATTCGACACATCTTAACGTTACATCAATGATAAATAATGGATCCTATATGGTCAAAATTGGTGTCGTTTTAGATCTTTTACCTACAAATTGTATTTTATCTGACTCTTATTTACATATTTCTTTAATTAAAATGTTGTCCACTCTTGTGTAACACTTCTTCAAGAATATCTTCATTTAAATAATTTTAATCTGTTTGCTTTGCGTTCTAAATAACCCATTTGTTTATCGGTTAAATACTACATGAAATATTAAATAATATAGATATTTCTATTTCCAATTTCAGGGAAATTGCGTGAAGCGTCTGGATCCTACCATACACCGATCATGGTATTAAATGCTGTCACACTATTCACAGTATTTATCTGGAGTGCTGAGTTCTTGTTCTTTAAAATCAACAACAAAACCCAATCAGAGGAACAGACAGTGTAGTCGGGTACTATTCTGTATAGTAATATTTTTTGTAAGGAATATTGTAAAAATATAAATAACTATGTCTTCGTTTATACGAAACTCGCTTCATTCTCAAACCCAAATGACATGATTGAAACTTTCAACATTGGAAAGAAGGCTTCATTTTGAAAAGAATAACTGCTCTTAGGATATCAGAATTACATGGGCAGGTATTGCAATTCCACAAAAATAAGTTTTGTAAAAATTATGACGACATATCTGACCAACATAGTCATCAGTCACTGACTTAATTTTGATTTCTAGAAGTTTGCTACTTCAATCACTACAAACAATCACTTAATCCTACTACTATTATAGAGGCGAAAGTTTGTAAGTGTGGATGTATGGATGTATGGATGTTTGTTACTCTTTCACGTAAAAACTACTGAATGGATTTAAATGAAACTTTACCAGAATATAGCTTATACATCAGAATAACACATAGGATGTTGGAAATCGAAATCCACGCGGACGGAGTCGCGGGCGGCCGCTAGTATTACTATATTTTAATAATAAAACACATTAAATGTTCATACATTTCAATTTATTTACATGTAGTATTTACACCCCAAGAGAATATTTTAAAATACCAACAGTTTGCAATAAAGAAAAAAAACTGTATATTTCAAAGATTGGATTATAAATGTTCATACTATGAATACAGAAAAATCTCACCTAACGTTGGTCAAATTATCTACTTAATTACACCTATTAAAATCTATTAATCTTGTAAGATCCTACCTACTTTGGTTCACTTTGCTTAGTACAAGATCAAATTAAAAAGAACACACAAGTTAGCAGTATTCTTATTAATTTGCTCATTTTCTCACACTTAATTAATAACTATCTCATAGTTCATGTAATCTCAGTTCACACAACTTCAGTCTGTTTGCACTTTTGTGTTCATGAACACTGTTTTAAAGTTTATCCACTTTCACAATATAATCATATAGTATAAGTTTCTCAACTTGTCCATACATCTCTGAAATCTTTATAGTTTTCTTTTACGCGTTACTCGTTATGAAGATCTGCAGTCGTGGTATCGATTAAGTCCTGAAAACAGAAAGCGTATTTATAAGCATTATTTATTCAGATAGCCGAGATGTTAGTGAGTGCCATAACTTATTTACATTTATTTGTGCTGTAACATTATAAGATCTTAATTTTTTTACGATTATAATCAGTCTAGAAATATTTAAGAGTGTTATACAGTGACATAAAAGGGTGCATGAAAAATGTCTCGAGGATGCTTAAACTTTTTGTGACATTAGAAGAAGTCAATATTCCACCGTGTGTTTTCTAAAACAGAGTATTTTGTGATAGAAAAATTCAATCCAGATGTATGAATAATGTTAGGGACAAATCACGCTTTTTCAGGATATGCAAAGATATTATTTTTTCTTTTTAAGATCGAGTAATTAACTTCTTTGTTGTGAATGTGCCAAAAATATGTATATCAAGTTATTAGTTAGTAATTATAAAATTAAAACCTCGTCCAAGTTAGTGGAATGTTTCTGGGGAGAACCTTCTGGCCATGTTATATTGCTGCCCGCAGCTCTGTTCTCCAAGTCGTTTACTGAAACACACATAACATTCGTTTAGTTTGGCTTGTAAATATTTTATTTTTTTAAATTTATAATCAAATTGTAATGCTTACTGCTTTGATACCAGCTTTTAGAAAAACCATACGATGAGTCAGACTTCATAGAATCGTTTTCATCAGATGTGAATCCTAAAGGTGGCCTATTTGCAAATCTTGGCGACTTAAAAGGTAGTCCGTCAGGGGCGGAAACGTCATTATCTGCACTCGTTCTCTTAGACTCAAATGGTTCAACTCCATACCATGAGTTTGTTACATTCCGCGAATCCCGCCATGGTTTTGATGTGACCACATAAACCTTTTCTTTCGTCAGAGGTGATATAGAAGTTAGTATTTTACCCCAAGGTGCAGGGGTTGGTGTAGTACTTCGAAAAGTCGAAGCTGCAGTGTATATGTGCAACTTTTGTACTTCTCTTTCTTGGTCATTTTTATTACTATTGTATCTACTTTTCGAGCGATCGATAATATTGTATTCTTTATGTGGTCTACTTCTTGTGTTATTTTTTTTCTCAGTCACCGTATGCTGTATGCTACTTGATCCCTCGTGGTCGTCAAATATGTAATTGTAATTGTTTGTTACATAATTACTTGGCATTGTAGTAGTGAAGTACTCGTCAGGAATCTTTTTCGCATATTTTTCAAAACCACGAGTTTTTGGCTGTGTTTTATAATGTTCTGAATATTCTTGCTCCGTCCAATCATCAATGGTATGTTGAAGTTTAATAATATCAAACGGTGGTTCTTTTACATCGTATAAATCGTTTAGTATAGCAGCTGTTTTTATACGTTCAGATTCATAGTTATCTGTCTCCACTTCAGCAGATACTTCTGTTGTCGTACTTAATGTGTTATAACTTTCAGTTACAGTACTTAAAACAGAGTTTTCCGTATTCGTTGGTACCTTCCTAGCTTGATATTCTAACTCTGACGGGTAATCCCATTCATTTGGGTTTCGACCAGACGTATACGGAACAATGATTTGAACAATTTTTGGTCGATCGACACTCTCTTGTGCTGCTGTAGGTGGCTGTTGTCCATCGTTATAATCATTCCTACTGTCATCCCAATTACTAGAAGGTGTTGAGTGGTAAGGTGCTGCAGTTGTTGGGATCTCATCATATAATTCGTAATCATTATTGTTTATAGGAGTTGATATTGCCAATACAAAGTTCCCGGATTCTTTATGTGGAGCACTTGGCTTCAAATAAAGTAAGGGAGAATCAATAGTTTGCAAATTGCTTTCCGTCCTATATTTATCAACATCTTCATCTTTCACACCTCTTAAATCAGCAAATTGTGATTTATGATTATTAGGAACATTTGTATGTCTAAAACCTATGGGAATATTCGAATCCAACAAATCATTTCCAACATCTGCGCCCGTGCTTTCAAAACTAGATTCTTGAACAGTTTTCGTTGCCGAAACATGATCTTCTGATGCTTGAGATGATATATCTCTTATCTCATTGACTATGTAAGCATTGGGTATATTTCTATAAGCCTTAGTCTGATTATGCGTTTTTGGGCTGTCTATTTCAATTATAGGGGATTGGACAAAGGAAGCGGGATAATCTACTGAATGTGTATATTCAGCCAAAGGTACACTTTGCTCAATTTTGACGTTATTTAGATTCTGCTGCATTGAATTGATACCTTGTACCAGATGGGAACCAAAATTGTGTGGTGTTGGTCTAAAAGGTCGCGCATTAAATATTGGTGGCAGAGGTGACACACTCAAATTAGGTAGTGCTACTGGTTGCAGAGTATGAATATTTCTTCCTCTATTTAATGTAAATGGAGCTGGGTTAGCTAATGACACAGTTGGCGTTAACAAATTTGTACTATTTGGTAACACTTCAGTCTTTATTTTCGTAGATTCTGCAGCTGTAGCTGATACGGAATAAGGGATGTCTGCAATGTAAGTGTTCGATATTGGTTCACCATAAGAATTTTTGAATGTAGTAGGTGGTGTTACTTTCGGTAATTGTAACTCCTCTGAAGGATTTTTAAATATTTCGATATCGCCTTGGAGAGGTAATTGATTTTCTGGCTCGTAATGAGGGGTAACAGTGGAAAATGGCGTAGAAACAGGCGAGCCATATGATTGTGAGGGTGTTTCATACGTGGATGAAATACTAAAAGAGGTACTTGAAATACCATGAGAAGAACTAGATAAACTAAATGTGGAACTGGGTTGTCTGACAGATGAAGTTGGGACGCCATAAGATGAACTGGGAGCGGAATAAGATGTACTGGATGAAATATATGGTGAGCTAATGGAGTTTGGAGACGAAATCGACACAGAGTGCGTCGGACTCGGCGGACCGTAAGTTGAAATAGGTGGTCCATATGTTGAAATAGGTGGCCGAAACGTTGAACTTACTAAACCAATGTTACTATTTACATGAGACTGCAACGGTGGACCATAAACAGCATGAGGCATACCTGAAGGGAAATTTTGTTGCTGTGGAAAATTATGTTGCTGACTTTGAAAAGGTTGCGGTTTGAAATTAACAATCTTTTGATTGTCAGGATATGCTGTCGGACTTGGTGGTCCATAAGTAGGACTCAAACTGGGTAATAAATTTTTAGCTCCTGGCTCGTACCTAATTACTGGAATCCATGGCACTGAGTTGCAAGGATTGCAATCTTTCTTTACAGAGGGCGCGCCATTAGGCCCTATTTCATAACCAGTTTGTTGCGATGGGAACAGCCAACTAGAAACTTTTTGAAATAGTGATGGAGATGGAGTCGTAGAAAATGGTTGCGGCGGTGGGACAAAATTGAAATTGTATTGCTTGTAAAAGGGTGCTGGGAATTTGAAATCTGATGGTGGAACAGGAGGAGGTGGGGGCGGTGGGGGCGGCTGGTAGTGGTATCCAGTGTCGACATTTTGTCGCTGCAATCTTCCAACGTTTTTATGAAATGGCACTGGCGCTAAAGCAGATAATGGCGGCGGCGGAGGAGGCTTCAGGAGGTTCCCAAACTGCGATGCACCGTTTCCGTTGCGATATCCGCTGATGGAATCACACCTGCATCTTGTGACCACGATGAAAAGCAGGGCCGGCAGTATCTGAAAAATACAATATGAAATCTTTAAAAGAGACAAAATATTTAAGAATCGTCCTCGTCGTACAATAATTTCTTTATCGGTTTGATAAGTTTTCAAATATAGATAGAGATTATAAATTAGTAATTTTAATGATTTTTATCATGGCGACGGACTTACTAACTGCTTTGTTATTAATTAAAATGCGGTTTTTTACATAAGTTAAGCATCTGTCTGTTATAAGCAAAAACTTTATTATAAAACCAAATTTTTGTCGTCATCAACTTTAAATTGAAGAACAGTTTTTTAAAGATTTTTTTCGTTTTAGTCCTTGTATTTTCTCGTTCACACATACCAATCAATTAATAGGAACATGTAAATTAGTATTAATTTAGCAATTACTTAGAAAATACAGTGAAACAGCCGCCGTGACATATCGAAGCTATTGTGGCCGCTTCCCACGAACTACCATTCTTTGCACTTTTCTCTTTTCTCATAATAAATGCTACTGATGGTCGCGATCGGAAGATGCCACGTTTTTGAATTCAATTCACATTTGTAGAAGCGTTTCTCATTCTATGGGTAATTTTCTTGATATGTCATATATTACTATAAGGCAGTCTAAATTATTAAATAAATTTAAATAATTTTGATACCACGAAAGATACAACGTCTAAACTTTTCATCTATACTGATAAAAACTAAGGTTTGATAGGACTGAACTTTTGTCCATTTCTCTTGATTAGCGCTTGAATGTGCATTCATGTTAAAGTAAAATAATAAAATCAGCAAAACAAAAATAACGAAATTGTCTAATAAGATTTAAATACGTATAAGTAGATTTTTTTTCAAACAGTTTGAAGAATCTTTGATGTTGTATTAATTGTTTTTTATTTAAACTAACATAGAGGTTTTCTTATAGACAGTCACAACATAAAAAGTAATGTTTTATTTATGATGCTATAAAGTCAATATTGATTTTAGTATGTTTGTGAACCGCAGTAAATTGATATCTGTCTCGACTGTTATTTGTTATTGACACATTTTTAACATTGAGCGTTGAACGATAACCATGTGTTATAGTCAGATAATGATTATTTTTAAATAACATATTGATACACCAGCGATTAAGAAGATTTTAATGAAACAAAAACTTCTCAAAGTATTTTAACAAAATGTGATACAATTATTTTGTTAATCTTAATGATTAAGGCTATACAGAAATCATGGATGACGGAAATGTCTCGCTTTTTGTACAAAAAGTATCTGAAACCGAAACACACGCATGCGAAGTCGCGGGCGGCCGCCCGGCCGCTAGTCAACCATTAAGTTCTTAAATTAAGAAAATTACCCACGTTCCGTAATTTATGTAATTTCTTAAAGGAAGACGACGTTATGCGTAAACAAGGATACACACAGTTACACAATTACGAATGCTTTATGCTAAGAAATCAGCAATAAATTGAAAGCCACCGTCTGACACGTGACTTGGCATCGGTAGACGAACAAGTAGCAATGATGAATTCCGTGCCCGTACGAGAACTTGGTCGTTTTTCGAAACTGAATACGCACCGCATAAGGAATATCGTCAGGTCGAAAGTGAAACTGTCACTTACGTACTTTAAAAATATTTTGAAATGCAATAGTCATAGTGATAATGCTAAAATTATCGAATTTAATAAAGCCAAGGAAATCTGTCCATCCGAACTGAGACTGCATGATATAAGAAAGCTTTTACAAGCCTAACCTTTTGCTTTATAATGACCATTTATTACGTAGCTTGTAAATGCTGTATTTTAATGACAACAATTTACAGGAATATCTTCATTTCTGAGAGCAGGGCTAGTAATAATTATTATGCCATTATCTAGAAAATCTTGTCTAAAAACTCTCAAGCCATAACTTCCCAAGTTGTAAATACTTTTCCTACGACTAAGCATTTAGGGTGAACATGAAGCTGCATTACAAGCATGTTACACCGTATTAAGTGTTAATAATACCCCTTCCGGCTGTTTGTGCCATGGATGGCGGCCTATCTTACGATCAGCCAGGTACGCTACGCAGGATATATTACAGTGCGCAAGCACAGGTGCACTCTCTATACACTCACTCTCATAGTTCGGTGGGACAGCAATCTGAAACGACCATAGAGAGATCAGGCGCAAGACCAACGGCTTAACGAGCCTTCTGAGTGGTAATACTATGAGTTCAAATCGCGACCTTTACCCGAAAATCGTTGACCGCGGGTCATCTCACGAAGCATCTGTCAGTACGATGATCCGCCTCTATCCGCCATTTCAAAAGAACTTTTACTTAATTGCTCGAAAAAACGCAATGCTTTCTTGCTATGACATAAGGCCCTGTTTTTCTCATGGACGAATTATATGTGAAAGTGAAAACTGGGTGAAGAGCACCACCGATTTAACTTACACAGTTTTGATTAAATGATGCGATAAACCAGTCTGAAATAACCTTTTGTTGTGAGTTCTTGTTACGTGAAGGAACTAGTAATTTAGATTATGGATCAATCTTGACCGCATTTTTTAATTAAATTCGTACTCTTGGTATGTATCGATAATGAACTTATTTGCTATTAGTTCGAAATTTTAGGCACTCAAATTACTAACTTTAGTTTTCTTTGAACAAAACATCCTATGTGATTATTTTCAGTTTGGATATCCGCTTGTCTACAATCTCCAACTTAGTTTACATAAAAAACAATGGAATTACTCCTAAACTACATGACCTAAATTGTGACGTCAATGATACATTTTGCGACGACACAAAATCACATTGTGCCAAAAATTAGGCACTCTTCTATTCACTTGTCTTGTTTAACGAACCAAAAGCTTCTAAATTACGCAACGCAAAAACAAATACAAACAGCATTGTCTTCTACTTTACCTGTACAGAAAGTGGATACGTTAAAATCGCACAATGGTCAATGATCACCAACTCTGGCTCTTTGTTCCGATCCGATTGAATTGTCATCGACTTCGTGACTTCAATCTCCAACAAACAGAGGACGGTCGTGACCGCTACACCGAAATCACTTCGTTGGCTATTTAACTACAAGTATTTTCTTTTTCATTCAAATGAGGTTTATATAAATTGGTTTTCCATAGTGATAGATACAAGTACCTCGTTTGGAACGAGATGCTCCAATGGTGACACTTAAGTGCCTTATAAAAGAAGATCAGTATTAAAGGTTGCTGACGAAATCAGTTAGCATGTGTCATCTGTTACATCTTTTATTAGCTACATTACTTATTTAATTTTGTAGAATTCTTATTAACCTATATAAATTACCGTTTTACATATCAAAGCCAACCAGAGCTACCGATAGCCCCGGTCAAGTCACCAACTAGGCGATCTAGGTACCTACCTTCTCTTACAATGTAAGGAACTGCTATTAAAATGTTTCTTTTTCTACCAGTTTTGTCCCATGACGTTAAGGCACTTTAGTTTACCTAAGAAACTCGGAAGCAAATAGAGTAAAGTGTGAAACCGTGTTCCTAAGTAGTTTAAAAAGGCGGCTTTAGCAATTAACTTGTGACATAACTTGTGCATAAATATTAATGAGCATTAGCTTCAGTTGGTATATGTAAGTATCCAATGAAACTATAAATCACAGCTCAATATATCATACCTTGATAGCTAACGCATAAGATTATGTTAACAATGACTTCAAATCTCGGGATGAATGGTCCATAACCAATATATTATACCGATATGTAGGTACGTAGAGTGAAATATTGATCAGGATCAAATAAGATCTTATAGCGTCGATACATATATTTGCATAGGTAAACTTCTCATACCATATGAGCGATTTAAGTAATAAATAATAGACAGGATTTTTTTTCTAATCAACCTAATTTAGCAAAAGCACAACTAGACGCCCGGGTTTACGTGATATATTTAAAAAAAGTGCCTAGTAGGTATTTAGCAGGACATGCACGATCTGGCAGCGTCCAATAAAATGCATTATGAGTTTAACAAACTTTCATCGAGAATAAAGGTTGGAATAAACAATTTCTAGATTTTCTAGTAGTCTAGACTTCCCCACGCCGTCCCGCCGAGTTGTCTCAAGACCAATGACCTCATAACCTGAGCGAGGACCAAAGATGGCCGGATAAGCCACGTTTGCTTGCTGTAGGGCAAAGGGCGGGCCTTTCGCTCAGCGAAATTAACCACTCTTAACTACTACCTATACCGCTTAGGTTTAAGCGTCATCAAGGATAATAAAATGAGGCGATCTTACGTTGATTACCTTTTTCGATTTTCTAACCTAAGACAAGGTTCGTTATTCATTAATTTTGGTTTGTGTTATGAAATTTAGATATTGATAGGTAGATGGAAAATATAAAATAATTTGGAATAAACAATTGACATCCAAACGAATCCAAAACGTATTCAAATCATGATTACTTTTGAAATTGTCATACACGTTATATTACTTACACGTGTAGTACAACATTTGTGCAGTACCGTAGGTATATAAACATGTATATGAAGCCATAGTCGAAATCGCTAATCCTACGAGTATAGGTACTCTTGTTTTTTTTCGAATTTCGGATTATTTTTAAGTTGAAAATTATTAAAGCTGTCAGATCAGAGATTAATTTGTGTCATGTGAGTCTGTCGACTGTCTAGTCACGAAGGTGCTTTCTCCTCTGTTCCCAGGCTGTTGTTTTAATGTTTCGCATTTGGCTCAAGATCGATCATGTGTGGTTATGCGAACTTAAGCCGAACGTGCTTGCCACAATAGATCGCTAATGAAGCCGGTATTACGAGTATTACGCCCCCAAATACCAAATTACGTAACTATGGTACCTAATATGGTTTGACGGGCCCGATGGTCTAGTGGTCAGAGACCCTGGCCAAAACCAAGAGTCGCTGGTTCGAATCCCGTAAATGTCTGTGTGACGAACATCGGCATTTGTACTCGAGTCATGGTGTTTATAAAAGTATTTAAGTATTCATCCGTTCTCTAGCATTATAGTACAAGCTTCGAGCTTAGTTTGGGGCTAGGCAATTCGTGTGTTATAACAAGGCATTTATTTTTCATTCATTTATTAAGTACCCAGGCGTCATCATTCATTGGAAATACCTCATAAAACATTCTTCAACCCAGACAAATAACATCTAAAAACAAATAGGACTTGATATGACATTATCGAGATCAGTTTTACATTAATTGTTAAACTCCCATGAAACAATGTAAGAGTCGCAATCAAACAATTATAAACATCTTACAGTCATTAGTCGCTTTCATACGTGTGCGAGCTGACATTCGCAATGTCGTAGGTAATAATTAACACGGCACCATGACCTTCTCCCCCCCCCCTTCCCTCAATGCACGGCGCCATCATCAATGGGAGAATGTTGTGGCGGATCTTGATTTAAATTGATGACTTACAGTTTAAAAGAGACCATTTTTGGGTTACATAAGAGAACATCATTATCATCGTTTACCATCGAAGTTACCATTATTTTTATGGCTTTGACGTCGATTAAATAACAGATAAGCCACATTATTATATTTTTCAAATAACAGATGACCAACAAAATATATTTCGTGTAAGAAGGTATGAATTACCTTTATGTAGCAGTTGCCGATTCAAAGTTTAATGTAAAAAAACAAAAGATTTTCTAAGCCCTATTCTTAGACGTCTTACGAGATAACTTGAGAAATTAAAACCATAATACCTACTCCTACATATCCTACACACACAAGTCACAAGATAGATTAACTGATAAGTATGTATGGAAATGTTAATCTGCTCAGCTGCACTCAATTTGCAATTAATAATGACTTATTGTAATATTGAGTGACATATATTATACCTAAAAAAATTGGCCAAGTGCAAGTCGGACTCCCGCACTGAGGGTTCCGTACAAATTCTATTTTTGACGTATTAAAAAAAAACTACTAAATAGATTTCGTTAGAACCAATTTTCGTTGGTAGTTTTTATGGTAATGTACATTATATAATTATTTCAGATTTATCATTCTCTTATTTTAGAAGTTAGAGGGGGGGGGGGGGGACACTTTTTTCCACTTTGGAAGGGTCTGTCACGCAAAGTATTAATTTTAGAAAAAAGTGATATTAGAAACCTTAATATATTTTTTAAAGACCTATCCATAGATACCCCACACGTATATGTTCAATGAAAAAAGATATTTCGAGTTTCAGTTCTGACTATGG
Source organism: Nomophila noctuella (assembly GCA_958496325.1). Lineage (NCBI taxonomy): Eukaryota > Metazoa > Arthropoda > Insecta > Lepidoptera > Crambidae > Nomophila > Nomophila noctuella. The sequence goes on along the minus strand of OY292486.1, from coordinate 7,403,465 downwards.
GGACCCCCTACTTTTTTTATTTTTTTTCTATTTTCGTGTGAAAACCTTGTTGCGGTTCACAAAATACATCCACTGACTAAGATTCAACAGTATAGTAGTTATAGTTTCGGAAAAAAGTGGCTGTGACAGACTGGCGGACAGACAGACAGACAGACAGACAGACATGACGAATCAATAAGGGTTCCGTTTTTTTGCCATTTTGGCTACGGAACCCTAAAAAAGGCAAAACTGTTGATTTTCTTTCGGCTTCTCGTCTCAGCAGGCCATTCACGTCGAGGCGCTCTGGTAGGATGAAAAAAGTTTTGACGCGCAAAAGAATTTACTATGTAGATCAATTTGCTGAATATTTTTTTTCGTTTTACGCAGATGTTTACTTCACTAACCTACGAGTATCGTAAGGGAAATCGAATGGCCGCGTAATAATTACATACATAGAATGTGTTAGAAAAAGCCCGCATAATTCGCCGGAAGATGAACATATCAGTGATGTAGTCAATATCCGACAAGTTATTAATGTAAACCCAACCAAGTGTGAGTCGGGCTTACGAATTTCATTATTCGATCATATGGATGAATAAAATATTATTGAAGAAGGCATAGCAGCAAGCAGTAAGTAATTTAATTACTAAAAGATTTCTCTTTCAGTCAGCTATGCAGAATAAATGACAGTACAAGAAAGCACAGAGAAAAGATAAGCTCATACGTCCTATATTACTTTACATTTGTTGATGTTGAAAAATTTGAAAAAATATACGTGTGTGTACGAGGACAATTGCAGGTCAATTAAGAAACTAAACTTTTAATTTTTAGATTACGTATGGGTTTTCAAAAGCGACATGCCAGGCTAAGAACTCACAGACTTACTGAAATGTCTAAGCGGCTATGAACCCAACAATTAAACAAGAAAACATGTGTAAAATGCCTGGCTTCAAAAATAACTTTCTCTGGCTGGAGTAACACATATGTAATTACTGGGAGGGAACAAAATGACTCCATCGTCTTCAGCTATTCCTGCAGCCATTAAATCAGATTGGTAACAATTTGAATCGTAAGATCGTAAATAAATGGCTGGAAACTTCATTAGTTCGGTTTCGTCCAAGGCGTGTTTTCTTACGCCTGAGTTTTAGGGCTGTCAAATCGTTTATTTATTTTAGTTTATTTAGTATTACAATAAAACACTCGCTAAAACATACTTATCATAATACAACTACTGCAGTTATGTGATGTTTTGAGAAGTTATCGTACCATTAGTTGTAATTTGTCACGTCCAAAAATCAAATAGAAGTCAAAAACATAATAGGAATAAAAACAAAAATACGCTGCTTAACCTTTTTTGTTTTCCATGTTTGCAATGACCATTAATAAGTATTGGAAAGCACACATACACAGTCTTAAACTCACGCAATCGGCACAATAATCTTGTTATCACGCTTTTCAGATACGAGTTAGTGATAACAAACCCGAAAGGAACTTTCACCTCCCGATTTGAACTAAGAACACAGTTAACCTATACTTAAACTTCTTAAACAACTAACCATGAGAATGGAACAATGAAAGAAAGAAAAATCAATGTGTAATACTATCATAATGCGTAGCAAAGACCTCACCTCTGTCAAAAGTAGGATTTCCCCTGTTTATGGTGTTGCCTTAATCATAATTAGTAATTAGTGACGTTCGCGTGTTCGGTCATGAGTAAAGTTCAAAACAAAATTCTTATTCTTTGACAAGCGGTGACATAAGACCCGCTTAAAAAGGTTTTGGACCCGCTTGGTAAAATGGTCAAGAAATTGACTATTCGACCAAGAGGTCGCGGGTTCGATCCCCACACAGGACAAACATTTGTGTGCATGAACATGTCTGTTTGTCCTGGTCTGGGTATAACATTGTACATATTTAAGTATCTTGTAATACCGCTGTTGATTCTGATGTCTGTAACAGAAGTGCTTAAGCTACTTAACACGAATTTAGATCAATATATGTATGATGCAGTGAAATATTTATTATTATTTATTAAAGGTGAAATTATCAATTGACGTTCAATATGTACTTATACATAAATAAATAAATAAATAAATAAATGCCTTGGACTGACACACCAATTGCCTAGCCCCAAACTAAGCTCGAAGCTTGTACTATACTATGGATGCTAGGGAACGGATAGAAATACTTAAATACTTTTATAAACATCCATGACTCGAGTACAAATGCCGATGTTCATCACACAAACATTTGTCCCTAGCGGGATTCGAACCCGCGACCCTTGGTTTCGTAGCCAGGGTCTCTGACCACTCGACCAACGGGCCTGTCAAAACATATTGTATTTTTTTTGTTTTATTACGACCTACTATTATTACGATACCTATAAGGTCACATAGTGAGAATGGTTTCCAAGAACGGGACGTCGAAACGTTGGTTGACAGCCAGCTCGATGGTCCGACGACATAGCCAAAACAGCAGGCAGAAACTGGCAGAGGAAAGCCCAAAATCGAATGGAATGGCGCAAAATGGAGGAAACCGTTACCCAGCAGTGGGTTGAAAAGGGCTGAAGAAGAAAGGGAAGACATATTATTACGAAGTATTATTACGACAACCCTAAAATTAAATTGACTATGGCGTAATATATAAATAAAAGTTTGATTGCGTTGTGAAGACAATTTGGATGAAACCGAGAGTGATCGGTACAAGTCTCGTGTGGGTGTTCCCGGTCCCGCGTCTCGACCGGTTCTTCCAATAGGCGTAATTTGAAAAGGACGGTGATTGATTGCGTCCTATGCTGTCAATCATATAGAAAATATTTCGATACAAAATCAACATCTTCGCCAGAAGAACATGACTTAGTATAAAGGAAAAAAGCTTAAATCTCAATTTCTTAGGGAGGTTGAAAAAGCTTATTTCAAGTTGAAAATATTATTTTTATTAATTAACATTTTTGGATACCTAGTTATTGAAACTTAAATAAATACAAACACAACTTAACCTTTACTAGGATAGGTATACTTACTTTTTCTACTAGTCCGTGCCCATACTTAAATAATTTCACTACAGATAGCTTTATTAAAACCGTGTCCGCTTTACGACATAATTTTGTTAACGTAAGGAAATAGGCAAATAATGTTATGAAATAAAAATAAATGTTCTATTAAAATTAATGGAATAGCTTTCGTAAATCGTGCATCAGATATTTTGTGGGCATTTGTGATCCGTTGCTCTGTCGTCGGGGTGAAAGGTTGAACTTTAAAGTAAGTACCTAGTAGCAGTTTTGAACCATTACTACAGTCATACATTTTATTATGAAAGCGGGAAAACATGTGCCGAAATACATGTTATGAAATTGTGTAATCAGTGTTATACTATACAAATATACACAGCAAGCACACCAATTTCTTATTACACTACATTTTAGTTTGAGTAGATACCTACCATAAGATTTTCGGAAGCGTTTGTTGATGTAGTTAAACGTCTAAGATAACTTGAAATAACTTCCTTTTTTCCTCGACCACGTATAAGATTTATTAACTAACTATCATATCAATCAAACGTAGTAATTAACTGTCCGCAATCGGTGCAAGTTCGTGTTTTTATTGATGGAGCATTTTTGCCGGTAATTAGGTGAACAATTACTAACGCGCTCACGCGTTTCACCGATGAATGCGGTGGCTTTGTACCGCGACGTTATCAAGATTAATAGTTCCGTGCCACGTCTCGTTTTGAATTGGAATCAAAAGATATCTACATCTATCGGTAAGTAGGTATTTGTATTATTAGTGTAAATGAACTGATTACTGAAATTACTATCGATTTGGCCCCGTAATAGGAATCCCTTAATAGGAAGGTGTTCACCTACTACATTTTAGAATATTTGTACATGTATTATAATAATTATAAAGTTCATGATATTTTTATTATTCATAATAAAAAGTGGATCAAAATTATTTGAGCAGTAATGAAGGTAATGCGAAATAATATAATTATGACTTTTTTTTATAAGTATGTATGTGCTGTGATTTTGACTTAATTACATATTATAAAGAATTTAAAATCATATAATATGATTCATACATATCTGCATTTTGATAAACATAAATAATGACAGCTATTTGATTTATAATTGAGTTACCTACACTGTGTTACACCTATCTAACATGGTCACATAAATTAGCGGTCACGCATATCCACTTTCATAATGAGGAAACGTTATGAAAGCCATTACCCGCCTGCGTACAACATAATGCGAACAAACGTTGGAATTATACTGCATTACAAACGTTATATGTGGGAATGGATAGAATTTTTGAAATGAACACCTCGCCTAGTGGCGTATCGCTTACTACAGTCACATTGGATGAGAAAACGCGCTTTCACGAGCTTACAACGATCAGAGGTTCCCAGGCTAACAATCGGAGAACAATGATCCGAGAACGGTTCAAGAGCAGCCAGAGACATTGTTTGTAAGCTATTTGTCAACTGGATGGGTGAGCTATGAATGCCGGCTATCGACACCTCGGAGAAAATATTTTTGAATTATTTTTTATATTTCCAAAAATTATGAGGGTATGTTATTAGATTTTTTTTTGCGTTTATTTTATTTTATAGGGAGGCAAACGAACAAGAGGTCCACCTGATGGTAAGTGATCTCCGCCGCCCATGTACATCAACAACCGCACAAGCGTCGCAGATGCATTGCCTGCTTTTAAGACCCCATACCCTTCACAACTGAGATCTGGCGACCTTACCAGAAGTTAATATTTTACTTATTCACAGCACATACGATACGATCAAAAGGAAAATCATTTCACATTTAAAATCAGCGTATTTCCTTAAAGGAAATGACGGAGTTTCATTAGGCATTTCGAATCCATTCAAACCATTAGGAAATAAAAAGCTCATCAGCATAATGTCAATTACGGTCAAATGTCGAACACTTCCACATAACATTACACAAGTTATGGAGCTTAAATCAAAATTACTTCGAAATGAGCATAATGTTTGTAGAAACTGAAAGTGAATTACGCTCAGCGGCTTGCGATAGTAAAAACGTAGGCGCGTAACACTGGTCACTAGAAGTGCGCGTGCGCGTGCGCCGGCAACGGACTCTGTTTACGATGCTGAAGATGGTATGATACGAACCCGGTAATCTTTATTTTAATGCACAGGAAAGTGAATCTTTAATAAATATGCCAAGATAATCGTTCAAATTACAACCGGTTATCGTAGACGTAAAATCCGAGTAGTTCAGTGATTCGCCTCACAACACGTGAGTCCCCATGGGAGAAAACAATGAATTCAAAATCGTGGGCTACCAACTCTATGGTCTATGAAAGAAACATCTACCTACGAGTACATACGTGTGAATGAACCCCATGAAAAATTAACATTCAGACCAGTTACTGAATTTTGATGTTTGTTTGTATAAGTGTTTAACTTGAATATCAACACAATTGAACGTACTTTTAAATTTTGACCAGTCCAGACCAGTCAGAGACCCTGGCTCCAAAACCAAGAGTCGAGGGTTCGAATCCCGCGAGGGGCAAATGTTTGTGTGATGAATGTAGAGTCATTGATGTTTATTCAAGTATTTAAGTCGGTTTATCCGTTCCCCAGCTTCCATAGTACAGGCTTCGCGCTTAATTTAGAACTAAGTAATCCAAAGTCCAAAGAACTTATTATTATTATTATTAAATCTAATAAGTTTTCCAAGTTTATTATTCCCGAGGTAGATATGGACAGGCAATACTTTGTATTGGTTGACATACTGAAGATATATTGGTATGACATCATCCGCAGTCAGAGACAAAGCTTGTCTAATTGTGAAGCTCCGAGCCCGGCGCTCCGACACGTCTCCAACATCAGCTCAGTTTACAATCAACAATGATACAGTCAGAGCCATAAAGGTTTTATAAAATAAAAATATTATATTATTAAACCTTTAAATTAAGATAAATATTCTAACGCGTACCTAAAGACTATAGCGGAGGCTCCGAAATCCAAATGTTTGTGTGATGAACAATAATGGACATTTTTACTCGTGTCATGGATGATTATAAAAATATTAAAGTACGTCATTCCAACAACCACCATATCAAAAGTACGAAGCTTGGCAATCGATGACAAAGAAATTTAAAAATTTAAAACTACAGTCTTGAATTAATCAAAAAACTTATAACAAACCATTGATAAAAAATATTATTTCAATAAAACCTTTAATGCATCTCACCACACACATTAACTATATATTAGACCATGACCATCCCAAACACGAGTGACGTACTGACGCCTTTCATTGCACAATATTTTTTTTATTGCAGTACCTACTAGTCATACATGTGAAATGTGAGTACTTTTGTAAGCGATAGTCCCCACAGTTTATATCCAGCAAGCACACAGTCATCCTACGTCTCAAGAGCAAACAAAAACTGGTTCTCAAATTTCTCTCGACTCTTGGCGTTAAAATGAGAGCTTTTTCCACTGAAATCACGTAATCTATCACAGAAATCTCTTAATGAGCTATACAATTCCAAGTAAAACTGTCAAATGAAAAAACCGTTTACAATACTACTGACTTCAGAGCTAATGGTATACCTACTTGAATAGCCAAACAATGTGTTAAGTGTTTTGTGAATTCCTTATAGAATTCTTATCTACTGAAGAACGTTATACAGTTTCAAAGGACAGAAAAGTTTTAGTACATTTTCCTTAAGCGATGTAGTTCAAATAAAAGGTTTTAGAGTGAGTGTTTTTACTTTAAAGATAACCACAAGCTTATCATCCTTTCCAAATTCCTTACGAAAAAGGTTAGGAATGTTTACAGAAGGAAGTGTCGCTAACAGGATGTTTTTTGTTAAGCTCTCTTGTTGTAAGGCTTGTAGCAAAGGATTTTTTACGTTCGGGGCCTTGAAAATACCGTATTTTAAAAATGTCGTTTTAGTATTATCTTTAATATGTTAATGGATGTCCGTGGGCTCCCGTCTTTTATTAGCTTTTAGTGACGTCTTAATCATTGCTTAACATGTCGTAAACCAGATGATTTACTGAAAGGTTTTTGTTTCGAGTATGATCATTACGATTAACATTTAATTAAATTAATTAATTCCAAATTTTTATCTCCTCTGCGTTTAGTTTTAATTGATTTATTATTGTTTATTCTTAGGCATCGTCTATCATGTAAGAATTAATAAACATTAAACCAGAGATCTAAACTTATTACAACTGTATTATAAAATGTTGTAATTTTAATACCGAAAATTCATTGTTATTATTTTTACACACCCAAAATTTCTCATTAAATGTAGGTACTATGCGAACATACAGACGTAAATACAAGTACAAGAAATTCAGTTTGGTATCGTTCACAAAAGAAATAACGTTTGTAATACATATATTATGTTTAGATGCACCGACAAAAGGGAGCTTTTCCCATTACAAAACGCCCATCCGACCGTGAAGATCGAACCGATCGATCGGCGCGTTGGCTATGGAAGATTATCCACCTGCACAAACAATCAAAGCTTGGCAGGTTGCAACACCTCGATAACAAACGGAATGCATTTTACGGCCACTGCAAGACTGCAACTGATACTTGAAGTATTCAAGGATTTTATATTTATGTTTTGTCAATGTAAATATTTCAATATTTAAATTTAAATTCTTTACTATTTTATTCCATGTTCCAAATATATGTAGTGCAGATTTGATTCAATGAAATGACCAAAAAATATCAAATAAAGCATTTACTTACTTCTTATTTTATTAATAATAGAACTTTAATTATTTATTCACATAGCTGAATTTTATTAGTTTTTAATTATTTCTGAACACATAGGTACTCGTATGTAATTTGGTAATGGAATCGTTGACTGAATGTCGCGTAACATAAACACCAAATAAACATTATTGAAATTAATCAAACAAAGCTTACAGGACGCTAAACAAAACAAAAACAAAAGCCAAACTCACCGGCGCATGTGCCATGGTCCCCGCTTATCTGATACGAAGATCCTAATCTTCTACTTGATCATCACTCAACTTTCACCGAGTAACTTCGGGATGCCACCTTAATCCTTTCATATCACAACAACTGATAACACGGGTCCCACTCAAAGAGCCATCGTGGCGTGCGACCGCTCCAATAGATGCAGATGAATGACGGCGACGGGTAAAGCACGGAGACCACGACGGTTCCCACGTGAGAGAAATGCGCGAACAATGGTGGAGGCTGCGCGCGAGTCGAAAGGTGGGCAAAAAGCGAATGAGCGCGCCGCGTGGGCCCACGGAGGCGCCTCTACCTGCTGACCCATTTCGAACAGTCACGGTGGTGTGGAATTTAAACCCTTAGTGTGGCGGGCTATTCCTGTCTGGTAACAATATTTTAGAATAGAATAGAATTTAAAAAAAAAAACGTTCACTGAAATTATTTCCGATATGATACACTGATATTATTTCATAAATGTATCTTAAAAATCCGTAGCGGTTGTAGAGGGACCGTAGCGCTTATATCCATTCAAAAAAGACTTCAACGCAACTAATTTGAACTACTAATATGTTTTTTATACCATACCTAAAAAATAAATAATCTTTTCTTGCGACCCGATAACTCAATAATTCATCAATTTTTGAGTTATCAGATTTTTTTTTTAATATTTGGCATAATTGTAAAATTGAAATTTATTTTTAAAAGAGGCGAAACTGTTGAGTTTCTTGCGGCGTCTCTTCTCAGCAGGCCATTCACGTCGAGGCGCTGCGCTGGTAGGGTGAAAAAGGTATTGACGTGCAAAAGAATTTACTAAGTGAATCAAATTGCTGAATAAATTATTATTTCATTATTTATTTCATTATAATTTTCCAAAGAAAAAATCTGTACAATAATATGTTTTAGGTTCAATACCGTCTCCCTTAATTCTGTGATACCAATAGCAACTATCCCAAACAAGACCATACTAAAAGAGCGCCCATACCCGCAATCATATTTTTTTATATTATGAGTGACGTCATCTCGGGATTCAAGTAAAGTGAATTATAGTGGAGCGCATGGAATGCGATCGAGGTCCGTACTAGACAAACGACTTTTATTAGATCAAAATCAAGGAGTCAAAAGGTGAAACCCTTGTAACATCAAACTTGATGGTTTTTATGACTTGTCAGATTGGACATGGAAATGTAACGTAGAAAGATATTATAGGCCTAAAAACTCATCAAGATGTTAGTTTCTCAACTAAAGTAAGTTTTGATAAGTACAAATATGTAGTAATGCATCTTTATGATCTTTACTGAGGCTCTCTGATTGTTTATTTCTTTCGTTTATTCAATTTGACCTTAAGACTGTTAATTGTAGGTACTTATGGTAATTCAAAGTTATCTGCGACCAAAATCGTGAGGAGTCTACGGCTTTAAAAACAGGGTTTAAGCCGAGCTAAAAATTGTAAAACACCCTATATATTTAGCTTCTACAAATAATTTAATGTAAATCAAGTGAAACTTCCACTCGTAGTATCATATATAAACTAAGTCTCCACGTTGTAATAAATTGTTTTGTCACATTTATTTTAAATTAATTACAATAAGGCTGTCCCGAACTTGTGATATAATAAATTAATACAAATCTGAATAGTTTTAAAACCCTATATTTATTATTATTGTCATAGTACACATTAGAAATATTGGGAACCTTGGGAACCTATAAATTATACTCGTATAGGGAATTCTGGTGGATTAAGTTTTGGATATTAATCTTAGGGGCTCGCCTCGGAATCCCGAATCCAGCCAAATAAATTAATATTATGCTCTAGGATTTTCTAATATACCCGTAGTTAATTTGGGTAAATCTTTTGCGTTTATTTATTAATATATTATGAGCCCAAGTGATCAAAACACATGTCAGAATTAACTACATACATAGAATTTATTAACTTCTCCTGAACAACTGTTTACCTGCCTAAGTAATATGTAAATGAGTGCATTTACAATTCTCTTACAAAAGTTTAAAATATACCGGCAAAACTTACTATGAATGAACTACGAGCAGAAAGTAGATACTTAGACATTTAAAAAAATATTTTTCCGATATCAAGATGCAAATCGAACTTTTTCCATCAACACTCTATTTAATACGTTGCGTTTTTTACATGCAAATGTAACATAGTGCGTTATTGATGCACTAGTGCATTATTATGTATCTGATGCGCTTCCGCCTGCACCGCGGAAGGAACTCGCTGCATGCGCCGACTCGCGCGAAATGCGCTCGGACATGCAACTTATTACTTTGTCATTTACGAGCGGTATATAACACCGTATATCAAGTAGATATCGTTTACTGCTACAATCATTTGTGTGATTTGGTAATTAATTTTAATTTGGTTCGGTTGTTAACTGGCAAACGATACAGCTATAACTTTATTTGAACTCAACGTTTATTTCTTTTTTTTTTCTTTCTTATATTGTTGAAGTGAGAAAAGTCCATTTGCGGATTCCCCGCATCACATCTTGGCTAGCTTTTACAAAATTACATGTAAAGTTTGTGAAAGCGGAAATCTATGCCCACATGCCTTTTTAAATTGAACTTAATGCTCTTACTTTTCAATTACATGCGTTTACTCGTAAATCATTTCGATTTCATTATAGATTTTTTTTGCCTGTCAAACTTGAGCTTTATTGTTATGTATTCACGTCAAAACGAATTATGATTCATAAAAATTATTTCAATTATTTAAATTAATTAAATTATTTTACCTGTCTCCTAAATTATCACCTATTTCAAACCAGTCAAGATCAACTTGGCCAGTATTAAACACCAGGTTTCGAAAAATGAGTCCAAACTGTAGTTTGGACTATGATGACCAATTTGTTTGAGGAATGGTGGTGGTTCACTTCTTTAATTACTTTTTCTATATTAATGTCTTTATTTCAATTACTTAAGAATGGCCCCTATGCTGGTGAAATCATTAATGGTAAGTATACTTTCTTCGATGATTGTAACTATCTATCTTCATCTCTACTATAGTGTACAGTGCACTTTTCTCCGAATGCAATACTAAAATAGGTTTCACAATAAAAATTAGTATTCAGAGGTCCAGCAGCGTGATTCAGTGAAATTGTAAATTTTCGAACAAACAACACGCGTCGTATTTACAAAACGGTTGCTTTCGCAAACTGATACGATTCTGTTCACGTATGCAGAGAGGTACTTTTACATTTATCGATTGCGTTTACATTAAACAGTAATTGAAAAGTAAAACCGTTGTGCGAAAATTATATAATTGCACAAATTTATGCAGCATTTCTAGTAACTATTTCCTGAACATATATTATTACAACTACGATCAGTTCTCATGCATGCAACTATCGATTTAACTAATGGTGTGTGACATATCCGTCAGATCTTAACTTCTGTAATAGAAGAAACATATTATTATGTAGTACAAAATAATTATTTGTAGGTTCAATTGGGTTCGTTAATGGTATTAGCCCATCAAAGATGAATGGGAAAAGTCTACAACCCGCCTTTTGCCTAAGTCGATAATGGTATATTCCATGTTTACCCCATTAGAGACGATTAATGCAAAATTCGGACTGAACTGAACTGAAATATTCGAGTTCGTAGTTTCACCAAGATCAATAACGGCGTTCTCAATACCCCCCTGACAAATGTTCAGGGAAACAAAGTTATATTAATTATTTCACTTACAAATTCAGAGCATTAATGGTGACGAAATATATTTTGCACTAAATTTGAATACATCGCCCGAATTGTGCCAAGTCCTCTTGTAATTCATATTGCGTAAAACGTGCGAAACGATGGCGATGCACTATGGAATGGTCGATGAGGCGGTGGCGAAAGATTCCGCTGCAAGAATAAGCAGTTACCATCAGATACCAGAGCAGGCTCATAAAAATATAAACTATGGGCTCAATGACCTGTGACGTGAGGAGATACCGGATAATTTGTACATAATAGTAAAATAGTGTAATATTTTCGTGTCATATCCTTTTTAGATGCCTTCTTCGAGGTTGGATTTTTAACGCACACGTGAAAGGGACTTTGTTAATCAGATATATATCCCCTTAAATCAGTGGTTCTTAACCATTAATTAGACGTCTAACTACTCTTAAATAAGTATATGCAAATTCATTTAACCGCCGGATATTACCAATAAACCAATTCAGTGGTCCCTGTGAAGTTAGAAATTGGTCCTTCATGCCTAAAAGGTTAAGAACAATTGCCTTAAATCTAATATGCTAAACGTACTGAGTAACAACCTCCTCCTACCCTTTGACCAATATTGACATCAAGCAATGATGTGGGATGTACAAATAAATTAAATTTTGCATGTGTTTTTTAGTATGTATATTAATTCTGAAAATAATGTAAATCTTAATAAAACTATCGTCACTAAAGATAATCTGTGAACAACACCCACATTTGAGCGAAAGCTAATTCATAAGGAGCGTCGAACAATTAATCTGTAGAGTCGCCGTTACTTCATCTGTTGCAATAAAATATCTAAAACCACCCGTATTTTGTATATCTTACTGCGATAACCTACATAAACTTGGTGTAATATACTCGTATTCGGCCTCTAACAATGTTTTCTATTAAGAGGACTTTACCAGCTTTGTACTGAAATCACATTTCATTTTTATGTGAACTTTTTGTCCTCCTCCTCGTGTCATGTCTGCTCTCTCGAAAAGTGGAACGAATATGACCACATTATTAGTTATTTCTAACAGGTTGAAATAGTTGTAAAAAGTATTTTTACTGGCCCTAAATAAGGTAAGCTTGGTGGACGACCCCCAAACACAATATCATCCGGTAATTCAAATCGGTGATTATTGATCTTTAATCATAATCAGCTGAAGTTATTAAAATAAATAGGCTCATAAATAGTAACGACTCAATAGAGGTCTTGTCAATATACGGAAGTAGTAATTAAGAAGCGTGTGGCATCAGGTGGCATTGAAAACAATAACAACATCGGAAACTGTCTCGTTGAGCAATCTCACCGAGACCAGCGTATGAAATCTTCCACAATGAAAAATAAAACAAGACTTCTGACTGCAGAATACAGCTCAATTTCGCTTGAATACACCTGTATGTGTATTTGGATGATTTGCCAGACAAATTTGACCTTGATTCCCGGCTATGGGAGCCTACTCTCGACAACCATTGTCTGATTTCATTCACTTTTTACTCGAAGATGCGATAGCATCATGCTTCTGGCGTACTTTAGCTTTGTTCACATTTGTATCTTTCGCGCGGAATTTTTAATTGCACTTCTTATTGAGCCGTTTTTCTAATTCTAATTATTGGAATAATTCGATATAAAAGACATCATTTGTTCCATTAAAAATTGGATACTTACTTTTAAACAAAAAATATAATAGGTGATTTGACGAGCCGTTTGGTGCAATGGTCGAGAAGTCGGCTATTACACCAAAGGTCGCGGGTTCGATCCCCGCACGGTACAAACATTTGTGTGCATGAACATGTCTGCTTGTATCGGTCTGGGTGTTTCTATGTATAATATGTATGTATTTACAAAAAAAAAAAAGTATATAAGTAATGTTTATCCGTTGTCTGGCATCCATAGTACAAGCTAATGCTTAGTTTGGGGCTAGATGGCGCTGTGTGAATAATGTCCAGAGATAATGTCCAGAGAGAGAATCTTCCCCTCTTTCTCTCTCTCACACACTCTTGAAAAACCGAAGCCTCTCTGTATTAGTTTTCTAAATCCTTATCTTGGATTTCTGTATAAATTCTAGAAGTAACCGTGAAAATAGAGTTATACTTAGAGCTTTTACAAAATAGTTCGTATTTAGCAAAACCAAAGACTAATCATCGAACTTACAATAGAAAATTAAAAGACAAACTTTGTCAATTTCAGCGCGTTGTCAACGTCAAAGATGAAAGTTTATAAAAGTGTAATGATTTTCATAACAAATAAAATTGTTTTTACGGGAGATTGAATGATTGCTTTAAATTATTTTCTTCTTGTGAAATGCATTCTTATTAGCTTTTTTACGTTTACAACCAGTGTCAAAACATACCAAGTCAGAAGAGTGAACGAGTCCACTTATTTAGTAACAAGTTTTCCCGAAATCGAATTTGAAAATTTCAGAAAGGTTATCGATGAAAAGACTTCATTCAGCAAAGAGATTACGTTAACTGATGATAAAAGGTCCCCGTTTTCCACAACAACGTCATACTACGGTAGTTCAACAAGCACCATCACGGTTGGCGATCGTAACAACAATAACCAAAAAATACCAGCATCTCTCATTAATAAGGCAAGGGAAAACTATTTTCGCAGTTTCTATGCAACTATGAAGAAATCAAATGCAAGTCTATTGCCACAAAATGTACAACCGTTTATGAATCTAGCCGATACTTTACTAGAGCCAAAAAACACAGCAGCTAATCTGAATCACAATCTTCTAACAGCTCGGAAACTAGCCTCGGTATTGATAACAGAGGCTCAACATAACAAGGGTGCTAATGTAAAATATCATAGAAAGAGAAATAAAAGACGCGTCTATGCAGAAAGGAAAAGATACATGTAAATTCACCGTGTTCATTGCGAAGTCCAATTAGATGCAATCTTAAAAAGTAGGTAGTCCAATTGCATACACTTCATGATATTGTTATTTAATTTTAAATAAGAATAAATAGACGTATATCACCTGCAGTTCATTTATTTATCAAATATTAACATGCGATAACGGTTATGTGGTAAGAGTAAACATTTTATCTTAATTAAATAGCATCAGTTGTCAAAAGTGAAGAATCAACCTGCACTTTATGTGCAAACATACGAAGTCGTACACAAGCGGGATGTTGGACTGAACACTGATGTACTGGGACAGGTATACTCGAACTGTACGTATGTTCCATCAGTCTGCAAAACACACATATAGTATGTTTGGCAGGTGGTGTCTGCGGTGTTTGCGAATCTACCAGCAGCTGAGCAAGTGAACGTACTAGTGCAGGTATAGGTAGTTTCGCACAAAGTAGTATTAGGGTTGAATGAGGTGTTGGTCGGGCAAGTGTATACCGTCTCGATGAAAGTACCAGTAATATTAACACATTCTATGTAGGATGAGCAGTCTGTAACGTTTGGGTTGGCGATGTATCCGTCGGCGACGCAAACAGAGCTGGTGGTAGTAGTTGTTGTAACATTGCAGACGTAGTTTGTTGATGCTGTGCACTGAGCCGTGTTGGGGTTGAAGACGGAGGTAGTGGGGCAAACGTAGTTGTAAGCGATGAAGCTAGTGCCGTTGGCGACGCAGTATGTGTAGTTCTTGCAGGTGGTGTCGTTGGGAAACGCGAAGCGGCCCGCCTGGGTGCATGTCACTTGGCAGTATGCATGATAGCTCATGCATAACACCTAAAAATAAATAACGAATTATCACATCACAGCGTGCATACACATATATCTCAAATAAATAACACAAATTAAAAGATTTATCAAAAGACGAAAATAAAATTCAATTCAACAACTTTACATTTAAAAGAATTAAGTAAATCTGTTATACCTATAACGTCACATAACATTAATTAATTAATAAGATAAACAATGTTTTGTTGCACATAAAATAAAATAAAAATTTACTTACAATAAAAATGCATAAAGCACGTTTCCCTGTCAAATAGGCCATCGTAGACAAAACTACGGATTTTGCAAGAATTTCGTACTTTATATACTTGAAAGCAAATCATCCCTAATAAAAGATGACTGTCATGGATTAGACTGAACCATATGCATAATCCATATAATCTGATTGCATTCATAACAAGAGTGCGGCTAGCTTTGACTTTTAATCGGCGATAATTAAGATACATTTTCTCAATTACCAGATGTGCTTGGTTCATACATTTTAAATATTTTCTGTGTATTTTTTATGTCAAAGGGAGGCAAACGAACAAGAGTATCGCCTGATGGTAAGTGATCACCGCAGCCCATGGACATCAACAACCGCACAAGGGTCGCAGTTGCCTGCCTTTAAGACCCCTCCCCAACTGAGCTCTGGCAACCTTACTCCCCGCAGAAGCATAGCACAACAGTAACTGTTGTGCTATGTCTTACAGAAAACCACAGTGAAGCAGCACATCTTAACAGTTAAGAAATGCTACTTCACTGTGGTTTTCTGTATGGTGGAGGTACTTGCCCAGACGAGCGGCTCCACCTCTCTTAAAATAAATCGTATAAATAAAATAATAATACTTTCAAATCAGGCCTTTAAAAAACGCTTTGTGAGAGCAGTTTACAAAAGTGTAAATATTTATGTAATCAAACACGCACAATATGACGAATCTCGAATTCATGCAGACCTTTTTCGTCAAAGATTCGTACCCTTTATCAAACAGTAATTAATTAGGTAGGTATGATGTCATTATTATGCATACTCAAACTTTCATTTACCTAAGTACCTACCTAATTTGTACGTGAGTTCAAATACAGCAATGTATATTATTTACACCTCAGTTATTAATATCTACAAATGTTGTCATACTTTAACAATTTCATCTATACCTAACCTAGATTAAACTGTCTATAACCTACTTCGACGTATGCACGAGAAGTAATACGGAAATTACCCCTGACACATCACATACTTTTATAATTATACGACTGTGTACCTGACAATAAAATTACACAAACAGCAGTGCCAAGCCAACATGGTATCTAGGTAAAGCTAGAGAATGTCCAAACATCGTTATCTCTTATCTAACACCAACACAGGGTCGCTTCGCAGTCGATGGTTTCATATCGTAAGTCGGTGTAATTCTCCTTTATGATGGCAATAAGTGGGCATTTAAGAAGATTGTTATTTATCAATGTAGAATTGGTCATTGTCACATTCATCTCGCAATGGTTAGATGCGTTCACTTGAAGCACTAAAAAACACTCGTAAGTTCATCAAGAAGACGTAATATCTTAGTTTCATTATAATATCATAAAGGTATAGTAAACTATACATACACTCAAAATGTAATTTCTTTATTTATCGACGTGCTTTTTTCTAAGAACGAGTGTATGAATTTTATTAATAGGGTATTTTTTTCACTGTCTGGTTCTTATCATACATACATAACACAGTTTGTGGAAATGCACCAAGATATTCCATTAATTATTACCTACCCTGCCATTTAAAATTGTCATTTATACAATATTATAAAACGTTGTAATTCACATCATCATCATCATCATCAGCCTATCGCAGTCCACTGCTGGACATAGGCCTCTCCTAGAGCTCTCCATTTAGCCCGATCCTCGGCGACTCGCATCCAGCTCCTACCAGCCATCTTGCGCAAATCGTCGCTCCACCTGGCTTGAGGGTGTCCTACACTACGTTTTTTGGGACTCTTGCTGAAACGCGGTATCCACGCCAGAACTCGTTTATGCCAACGGTTGTCGGTTCGGCGGCGTATATGGCCAGCCCACTGCCACTTCAGCTTGCTAATCCGGTTAGCTGTGTCGATGACCTTAGATCTCTGCCGGATCACATCATCTCGAATGCGATCACGCAGAGAAACACCAAGCATAGCTCTTTCAGCTCTTTCCATAGCCCGCTGAGCGACTTTAAACTTGTGAACTAGCCGTGCCGTAAGTGTCCACGTTTCAGCTCCATGTCATTATGGGTAGGACGCACTAATTGAAGACTTTATGAAAACATCGATAAACTCACTCACAGCCCTAATTTAGAGTATTACAGAAAGAATCATGCCGAGAGTTCTTCTTTGATGCGGCAGTAGCCAAATGACATGGAAAGATATTTATTGTATTTAGGTAGTACTTAAGTAAAACCGGTGTCTTTAAAAAGCGTAACGGCTTTATTATTAGGATATTTTAAAATAATCATTTAAGATAAAAAAATATACTTCTCAGTGTTATTTCGATGTTCAACATGAAGCGTGATTGGACGTTAATTTTCTTCGTTATTATTGTGAGTATCTTAACTTTTAGTTTGATAAATTTACAAGTGGGAAAGAGTAGGTAACTAATTAGAATAAAGGTGAAACAAAACTACTGATAAAATCGCGGAATAATTTTAAACTAGGTACATGTTTGCAGAAAAACCTGGCGTTAGAAAAATGTAACTTCTGTTGTTATAAACAAGAGCAATGATTGCATCGACTTTGTGTGTTTTATAGAACAAAATTATTGTTATTGTCTTCTTACATAGTGCACAAGTGGAATTTTCAGGCATTGCCAAATTTCTATACGAGTATCACAGCTTGACACACCGCACAAGCTGTATTTCAGATGTATTTGATCTTATCATTTCGACAGTGCGCAAAAGGAACTCTGCATGCATTATATGCCTAAAAATCAAACTTGAATCAATTTGCTTTACCTCTAAATATTTTATTTGTAAACAAGCGCCAATACCTGATAATGAGACCTACTTAGTAGTAAATGCAGTAAAGTACCTACGTTACATACAATGTATACCTACTTATTTAATTGTAATTTATCCGTTTTCCCATGCAGCTAGATAGAATAACCGCCTTTTAAGACCTTCAGATTTAGTATGTTAGGTTACATCTTATTTAGGGAAAAAATATTATGTTCTCTCCGTTTTATTCCAGGGATTCAACGCAGTTAGTTTGGCGAAGGAATGCACGTCCCAAGGAAAATTTCCAAATGACCAAGAGAACAGCTGCGTCGGATATACCATTTGTTTGTTCGCTGGACCTGGCCGCTTCGCACAGATCAACCTCACCTGTCCGAACGGATTCATCTTCAACCACAACTTCGGCCAGTGCACAAACGTCACTGGCTATGAGTGCCAACCAGACTTTAACTGCACAGAAATTGGACTATTCTCTAATCCATTCAACGAGTTTTGCACATCATACATCGCATGTGTAGAAGGCTTCAATAACATCATTACAGCAAGATCTATTGACTGTCCAGAAAATCAAACTTTTAACCCGAATGATGGTATTTGCGTTAAAAATACCGATTTCCAATGCAATGAGCAATACACAAATACTGAACGCGTCGAAGTCAATTTGTTGGAATCAACGGAAAATTCTGGCTATGTGAATTCACAAAAATCCAGCAGACTTCTAATAATACACTTCCTGATTATGTCTTTGTACTCTACTGTTTTATAATTATTTTTATGAACTTTACTTTAGGAATTAACTAATTATAAATAATTAATTATGTACAGTGATATATTTTTTTGATTACCTACCTATTTTGATGTGTACCCACGTACTAAACGAAAATAAATGGAAATATATTTTTATATTGCTCCAGCCTGGTCTATACAGAGAACTAAGTGTGCAAGAGTTACGGTGCTAATAAACATCAAAACTTTATGAAATATTGGAAAATATAAGTATTAAGTACCCTCACATTCTTCAGAGCGAAATAATATGACTATTTACATGGATATGTAAGAAAACTGCAAAGTGCCTCAAACTTTTTCGTTACCGCTGAGCTAACTTTTATTTTCTATAGAAACCATGGCAAACTCAACTTTTAAGAAAATTATTATGTTTTTTTAGGAAAGTTTATCATAAAAAACATTGCTACAATTTTGACTAAGCTGTTTATTGTTGGATTCTGCAAGCCAGCTTGGTAACAAAAGAAGTGTTAGGTGCTGTCAATGTCAAACTGACTGCCAGTTTCAAATGTCATAATTGACAATTTGAAATGTTGATTCCGGAGCACTAAATATTTTTTGATAAAAAGTTATTTCAATCCAATTCCTAGAATACATGCTTAAAAAAGCGTCTGTAATATAAAAATGTACACTCATATTTTGACGCCGAGGTAACCAATCAAAAGAAAATTTTATTATATTATTTTATTTTGAGGTTAAGTGTGTAACATGTATATAATTTAATTTTTAAATGAAATCATTCACAGACAATGGTCAAGATTCACTAGCCTCTGCCGTACTTTATCTAAAATAGAAGGACAAAAACTCCCGCAGAGTAGTACGTCGAGTGATGGGATTTCACCACCACTCAGGATCCAAAGGGGACCCACTGACATCTTACAAGCATTAGCGGCGACGGTGGGCCCTGATCCTACTGCAGCACACTACAAGTAAGAAATATCGATTACTATAGGGTTTATTGCATGAATAAAATAATATCAACAATCATACTTAATACATTTGAAAAACTAATCATTGATTTTTAGATACCATGACGATCCATACTTGATTCCTCTGTCAAACTATCGTAAGCGAGCCTATGCTCTATCAGCGGAAGCTGGAAGGAAAGCCGCAGCATGGATAAGAGATGAACATGCGGATTTGTTCACAACTCGTGAGTGGGACCCACCAAGTAAAATTAAAACACCATATAGTAATGCTGATCCCTTTATAGAAGCATTCTCTCCAAAACCCATTTACAATGATGAAACAAAGGTTAGTATCACTTGTGTTGTAATGTTGTCTAATGTCAAAATACCAAAACCTAAATATCTGCAGAAACATCTTATTTTGAAAGCAGGTTTTTAGTGTGAGAAAATATTTGCAACACCAATATCAAAGAGAACTTACAAATATGTATTTGTGTAACACTTCATAAAATAGATGTAATATATTGTTTATGAAATGTGTTTGCAGGTGACAGAAGAAGACTTGAAATCGACAATAAAGAATGCACTCTTAGAAGACTCAATCAAAGTTTTCCAACTCCTTGGAGGTGTTGAGAACATCAGTGATTCAACAAAACTGGAACTTCTACAATTCCTTTGCTTCAGCAATGAGAAGGAACCGGACTCTTTAGAATGGCTTGAAGAGAGATGGTTCAGTGCCAATGTCAGAGAGAGACATCTTGCTACATGGAAGTAAGTATTTCCTGAAAACAGATTGTGGCATCAATATATATATAACATTGAAATTAAATAAGTTAAAACATTGATTTTCTTTTTAACTCTACTACATTATTTTTGTTGCCTTTTCAAAGCTTGGAACTGTAGGAGTTGTAGATGAGACAGAATGCCATAGTATAGAACACTTTAACTTAGCATGTTGGAATTGGGAGTTTTTGAGCTCTCTGAATGACAAGCATATAGGGAGGTTAAGGTCCTTGCAGAGTCACGAGAAGATTGGAGATTGCTTCACAGACAAGAGCGACACACTTTAATATTGATGATGATGATGATGATGATGATGATGATCACTCTTAATAAGCAATATCACTTTAATTTTGTAAACAGATTAGGTGGCCTCGCTGATCAAATCTTCGCATCAATGGAACCAAAAACTCCTGAAGCATATTGCGCAGTAATTCAGGGAATGGCAAAACACTATCAGGTACATATTAATTTGTTAACTGTTTAATGCTGTGTATAAATTAATGTATGGAGTGGTCTTTAAAAAACTTTCATTTGAATTACTTTATTTTACATTATTTCAGGCTGAAAGAGCTCACGCTTTATGTCAAGAGGCTATAGAGAAAGGAGTCCCACTGTCAACGAATGTCTTCAATTCTCTTCTAGGCTGTGTCGGTTTTCTCAAAGAAGGCATAACTCTCCGGATAGAAGGAATGAAAACTTTACTTACACAAATGTCAGAATTGGTAAGATAAAAAAATATATTACAATGATATCTCTGTTTAAAGAGTCGGAAATACTTTTATGTGGAAAAATTTTACTCTTTAAACAAGTTAAACTGTTGAAAATTAATTTTTTGCATTTTTTTAATGCACATGAAAGTACTGAATGTTAACATAACCAAACAGGCAATCAGAAATTTCTATTAATTTTAGTTTATCTATACTTATAATAAATCTGTAGAGAGGTCAATTCTGTACATTAAATATATTTTCAAAATAACTATCATTGGGTGATAAGTGATCGATACTGATGCCAAAAATGTAATCAGTAAAATTTTTGTCTGTCTGTCTGTCTGTCTGTCTGTATGTTCCTTATAGAAACAAAAACTACTGGACGGATTTTGACGAAACTTGGTACAATTATTCTTCATACTCCTGGGCATATTATAGGATACTTTTCATCACGCTACAATCAACAGGAGTAGCGTAGTGAGGGGAAATGTGGGGAAAACGGGAGAATTTTCTCCATTTCTTAAGCTTCAGTCGCGTGTGCAGCCTTAATGGTTAAAGTCACATAGAAATCATGTATGACTGAAATATTTTACATAAAATTTCCTAAAAAATATCCCCAAACAGCATATGTCTATCTTTTATGGTTGACTCACAATAACACGGGTAACTCATGATCCAAATTGGTTTGAGCGCCAACGCGTTAAACTCAGGAACTACGCTGGTTCGAATTGACAAAATATTTTGTGTTGGATAGTCCACTTACCATTTGGCGAGGTAGGCTTTAAGCTATCTATAGTAACACTGTGTGCGAAAACCGTAACCCACGCGGACGGAGTCGCTGGCGGCCGCTAGTCTAAAATAAATTAATATAACCATTTATCCATATTTGTTCCAGGGCCTGACTCCCAATGACGAGACCCTATCTCAGTGCCTGAGGTCCATATCATCATGGGGCGGAGGCAAGCAGCTGCAAGAAATGGCACTTCAGGTCATCGCAGAGTTCAGGCAACTAGGCATCCAACCCGGACTAGCTGCTTACTACTATCTGCTGTGCCTGTTCTGTAAAGAACGTGAGTATGATTGAAAGTAATACTTCACCTTGCAAATGACTAAAATCATATACACAACAATACCTATAATGCATTCATTTAACACAACTGGTGGCTATATCTGGTCAAAATTCAAAATACTTTTAGGATTATTTCTTAATAATTAATAACAATTGAAAACTAAATTATGTAATTTAATTTGAAATAGGTAATGCTTAAATATGTTAAAGTGATTAGATAACCTCTTTGCAGGAGGACCTCGATTTGACATTTTGACGGACATTATCATCGATTTGGAGAGCAGAGAAAATTTGGTCCCTAGAGAAGCAACTGACACACATTTCTTTATTACGGCTATGGGAGTTTGCAATGATCACTTACAGGTAAAGTATCTTAACATCATTTTATTCTGTGGCGCCTATTATTTCAACAGAACTAAGAAGATCCTAATTTAGTAAAGGAAATTATCAACTTCATATAAGATGTTATAATCGATTAAACTTCACAAAAATGCGTTTTCGGACATTTGATTTATTATATAAGTTAACTTTTACAGGATATCAATTTGGCTGAAAGACTACATGCATTGCTAATGAAAGGCGACAATTACAAATTAGTGGGTGATGCCTACAAAGAAAGCATTTACTATAGGCATTTAGTCACTGTAGCTTGCAGGTCAGTATATTATGTTCATACTCCATAACTAGAAAGTTATTACCTCTTGATAAAAAAGTTAATACAAAATTTATTTATTTTTAGGAATGCGCCGTTCGAGAGGACAGCGCAACTACTCGACACATTAGTACCCAATGTTTATGTTCCTGAACCATCAGTAATGGAAGAGGTATACATTATAAATGAAATAGCGTTAAATATTATAGATGACAGTTTGTGAAAGTTTTATAGTTTAGCTCTTATTATACTTTTACCATAACTTTAGAGAACATTTGTAAGAGTTCAAGAATCGCCCTACATGAAATTATTGAAATCAGTTGCATACATCATCTGCCATAACGTGGTCGCGGGTTCGAATCCCGCTTGGGGCAAATGTTGTGTGATGAACATCGGATTTGTACTCGAGTCATGGATGTTTATAAAAGTATTCAGGTATGTCTATCCGTTCCCTTGCATTCTAGTACAAGCTTCGAGCTTAGTTTAGGGCTAGGGCCTAGCACACCAATTGCCTAGCCGCTAGGCAAATGGTGTGTCAATCCAAGGCATTTATTTCTTACTAGCGGCCGCCCGCGACTCCGTCCGCGTGGATTTCTTTTTTTCGAAATAAAAAGTAGCCTATGTTCTGTCTCAGGGTCTAAAGATTGTCTGTACCAAATTTCATCAAAATCGGTTGCGAGGTTTAAGCGGGAAAGCGTAACAGACAGAGTTACTTTCGCATTTATAATATTAGTTGGGATTGACATTATCTTCCTCAGAATTATCATGTAATCAGATATCCTTATATGTCACAAAATAAATGTAGGTAATTTGCTTTTAGATAATTAAAACCCTGGAAGTGGCTGGCGCGGGCAACCGTCTGGCGCAGGCCTGGTCGCAGCTCGTGGTGTTCGGCATCGCCAAGCGGACCAGGCTCGTTGAACGACTCCTCAACGCTATGTGTAGCTGTTACCAGTACCAGAGTAAGTATCCTAACTAAAGTGTAAAGTATCAGCATATTAATGTCCCACTGCAGGGGAGCGTTCAAGTATTACGTAACGCAACTCGGGGGGGGGGGGCTCGTGAAACGTTACGATGCGTTACAACGGCGGGAGGGGGTCTTTCTTACAAAACGTTACGTAACATTGTTTTCTTAAATAAAAAAATAGGGAATTAAAACTCCCAAGTTGGCAACGCATTTACGTTTGACGGGGAATTCCTCGATTGTTTATTCTGGTCGTCAATTTTACTTTGCAACTTTTTTAGGGTAAAAGGGTCACTTGAGTGTTACGTAACTTTTAGAGAGGGGGAGGGGGAGTACAGAAAAAAGTTACGGTGCGATACAAGGGGGGAAGGGGGGGTTAAAAATCATCAAAAATTGCGTTACGTAATACTTGAACGACCCCAGGGCAAAGGCCTCCATCATTTGAAATCATGTTTTCGTTACAAATATGGGGTTTGGCTTCATCACCACGTTGCCAAATGCGGGTTGGCGATCACAAACCCGGGCTATGTTCAGAAAAATCAACACAAATTTTTGCCCGACCTGGGAATGGAACCCAGGACCTCGAGATCACGGCCCCGTACTTAAACCACTAGACCATCGAGGAGTATCCTAACTAATATTATAAATCTGAAGTGTTTGTTTGGTTGTATGAAAGCGCTCAGAAACTACCGTTTCTTATTAAAAAAACCTTTTTGCGTTGGATAGTTAATTAGTCGAGGAAAGCTTTAAGCTATAGTATAACACTTTGTTTGCGGTAACCGAATTCCACGCGGGTGGAGTCGCAGGCGGCCGCTACAGCCAATAATCTTCCATGTTTTACAAAGAGGCGCTTGGATGAATCTAAATGAGGTCTCAAGCGAGCTCCACTGGAGTTTAGTGAGTATCTAGTAGTGTCAGCATAGGGTATCGTGCATAAAAGCATTTCACATCGCACATTCTACAAATATTGCTTTTTATATGCAGGTGAAGAAGTCAAAGCCAAAATGCGCGATGCCGCCGCAGATATTCTTAAGTTTGGACAAGCGTCTGAAAATGATGCCAATACAAAGGATCTTCGCACTCCAATGCAAACGTACGTATAAGAATTGCATGGGCCAAAGTCTTTATGAAAAGTTTATAGACCCAATTATTAAAGAGGAAATTATTATTGTACGCATCAGCATTCATCATTTGCCTGCCCTGTTCCCAGTTTATCTGGGGTCGGCGCAATATGTCGACTTCTTCCATACCGGCCTATCATTCGTCATCGCGTCATTCACACCTCTTTCACTCATATCATCCTTCACACAATCCATCCATCTTTTCTTTGGCCTACCTCTCCCTTGCACACCATTCAATTTCATATTCATCATTCGTCTCGTCACATGGGTTTCCTCTCGTCTCATCACATGGCCATACCAGGATAGTCGGTTCCCCTTAACCTTTTCTATCACTGGTGCCACTTTCATACTTCCTCTGATGTACTCATTCCTTATCTTATCCATTCTCGTCACCCCACACATCCATCTCAGCATTCTCATCTCCGTTGCATGCAATCGTCTTTCATCCGTCTTCTTCGTGGCCCAACATTCCGATCCATACATTAAGACAGGTCTTATTACGGTTTTGTAAATTTTGCCCTTTAGCCGTAAGGGCAACCGTTGATCGCATGTTGTTGCAGTGACCTGTCTCCATTTCATCCAACCTGAGTTGATTCGATGCTTTACGTCCCTGTCGATGTCGCCGTCACTTTGGATGAGAGACCCTAAGTACCGAAAATCGGAACAGACTGGTAAGGGCATTCCATCCAGTGTTATAGGCAAAGAACTGGAGAGACCGCCAAAGTCGCAAAACAGGTACTCAGTTTTGGTTTTACTGACTCTCAAGCCAACATTCTCCAGTCTTTGCCGCCACACCTCCAATCTGTTCTGGACCATCAGGGCGTCTTCATCCACTAGCACAATGTCGTCGGCAAAAAGCATACACCAAGGCGCCTCCTCCTGGATGTCCGACGTCAGAGCGTCCATTATCAACAAGAAGAGGTAAGGGCTAAGTGCCGATCCTTGGTGTAAGCCCACAGCCACATTGAAGCTAGTAGTCGTGCCGGCGGCGGAACGTACTTGGGTACTGCATCGGCTGTACATTGCTCGAATCAACTGCAGGTATTTCACAGGCACACCTTTCTTCTTCAGGGCCCACCACAAAACCTCACGCGGAACTCGGTCATATGCCTTTTCGAGATCAACGAACACCATGTGCAAGTTTTTGTGTGCACTTCTGTACTTCTCGCACATTTGGCGTAAGGCAAAGATGGCATCCGTTGTACCTCGACCTGGCATAAAACCAAACTGATTTTGTGAAATTTCACTCTCCTCTCTCAATCTTCGCTCAATCACTCTTTCCCATACTTTCATGCTATGCGACATTAACTTTATTCCCCTATAACCATTGCACTCTTGCACATCACCCTTATTTTTAAAAATGGGCACCAGCAAGCTGTCGCACCATTCATCCGGTACCGCCTCGTCGTGCAATAACTTATTGAAAAACAAAGTCAACCACATCCATCCATCCGCTTTTAATAACTTCCAAACTTCAACAGGAATTCCATCAGGTCCTATCGCTTTCCCTCTTTTCATTCCTTCAACCGCCAATCTAACTTCATCTTCTTTGATGACCCTCACTAACCCTACATTTATGCGTGCGTTTTCCAGCTCTCCGCTCCAGTCATTCTCTTCATTCATCAACCTTTCAAAATATTCCTTCCATCGCTTTTTTATCCCATCATTATCTGAAATCACAGCTCCTCTTTCATCTTTTATACACTTTATATGTGTCACATCCCTCGTCTTTCGTTCCCTATTCTTTGCAAGCTGATACAATTTTTTCTGTCCAGTAGGACCCTCCAGTGTGCTATATAATTCGTCCTGGGCTTTTGCTCTTGCTACTGCAACTGCTTTTTTTGCTTTCTTTTTCCATTCATCATATTCATTCTTCTTCTCAGCTTTCATCGTACCATCATTTTCATCGACTTTCTGCCATTCTTTAAATTTCTTTTTCTTTTCCTTTAGTATGAGTTGAACGTCCTCCGTCCACCACCAGGTATCCCTAGGTATCACGCCCTTCCCTTTTGACATACCACAGGTCGCCTTCGCCGCCTTTCTTATACACTCTGCCATTTCACTCCAGCATTCATTCACACTTTTCCCTTCCATCTCTCCCATTTCTACGATTTTATCAACTACCTCCTTTCTAAACTTGCTCGCGTACTCATCTTTCTCTAACAGATGCCACTTAATTTTAGGGGGTGGTCTGGCTCCGTTCTTCCTGATCTTAATTACGACTTTAACTTCCATTACGAGTATTCTGTGCTGCGAGACTAAATCTTCCCCGGGCACCACTTTGCAATCCTTGATATTGTTGAGGTTAGCGCGTCTGACGAGAAAATAGTCAATCTGTGTTTTATGTAGGCCACTTGTGTAGGTGATCAAGTGGCTCTCCCTTTTCTTGAACCACGTGTTCGTTATTGCCAGGTCAAGAGCAGACGCATATTGCAAAATGGTTTCTCCCTCTGTATTACGCTCTCCAAATCCTAGACCCCCATGTACCCTTTCATAGCTTTCATTCATCCTTCCCACATGCCCATTAAAATCACCACCTATATAAATGTCTTCATGTGATGGCACGTCCATCATAGTTGTATCGAAATCCTCCCAAAACTTCTCCTTCACACATTCTTCACATCCGGCCTGTGGTGCATATGCACTTATAATATTCAGCACTGCCCCCTCAAGCATCACTTTCACAACAATTAATCTATCATTTACTCTCTTGACATCAATAACACTGTCCTTTAGGTTCCCATCTAAAACTATCCCCACACCATTCCTTTTTCCGTCACTTCCACAATAATAAAATTTGTATCCCTCTCCTATCTCTCTAGCTTTCGCACCTTTCCACTTTGTTTCCTGTAAGCACGCCACATTTATTCGCCTCTTTTTAAGCACCTCTGTACGCATCAGCATTCTGATAACAAAATAATTTAAGGCGGATTTTTTTTTTTAAATAACGTGCCACCGTAGCTGGTACGCCAAATCGAAACGTAAAATAGGGACCAAGTTAAGCTGTCCAACAACAAGGGCGCATTAATTATTATAATCTAGTCCAAGCTTTGTTTTGTATTTAATATTAGCTAGTCCAAGGAATGTATTATTCACTACTATCGTAATGGTTACATAGGATATCAGCCAACGCACTAGTGAACATTATCGAGCTGTCATCGGACGTGCAAGACAAGGCGGACCCGCGTTGGGAGAGCATCTCAGAAGCGTTGCAGCGGCTGCGAAGAGCTGAGACCACGGGCGTGCCATCCAAGCCGCAGGTGTTGGTGGATGTTGCCAACAAAGCTGCTGGCGTCGGCAAACTGGGGATTTCTGCTGTGAGTACACTTTGTTGAGTAGTTCAAATCCCGCCTGGTTAATAAACCAATTTATAATGTGAATCTGCCGACCCGTGTTGGGAGTCCATCTCTAAAGCGCTGCAGCGGCTGAGTGCGTAAACCACGGGCGTGCCGTCCAAGCCGCAGGTGTTGGTGGATGTTGCCAACAAAGCTGCTGGCGTTGGCAAACTGGGGATTTCTGCTGTGAGTACACTTTGTTGAGTAGTTCAAATCCCGCCTGGTTAATAAACCAATTTATAATGTGAATCTGCCGACCCGCGTTGGGAGTCCATCTCTGAAGCGCTGTAGCGGCTGAGAAGTGCTTAAACCACGGGCGTGCCGTCCAAGTCGCAGGTGTTGGTGGATGTTGCCAACAAAGCTGCTGGCGTCGGCAAACTGGGCATTTCTGCTGTAAGTACACTTTGTTGAGTAGTTCATATCACACCTGGTTAATAAACCAATTTATAATGTGAATCTACCGACCCGCGTTGGGAGTCCATCTCTGAAGCGCTGCAGCCGCTGAGTAGTGCTTAAACCACGGACGTGCCATCCAAGGCACATGTGTTATGTTAGTGGAAGTTGCGAACAAAGCGACTAGACTAAACGCGATATTATTTTTATAAGTACCTAAGTACTCACTGCTTGACGTTTCGGCTGCGATGCTGCAGCCGTGGTCACAAGCGGACTGGCGGTGCGCGGCGTCGTCTACTTGAACGGGCTTGATTACGGGCGTTATAATGTTAAATAATTATAATGCAACGCGAAAGTTTAAAGTTATATAAAGCAACTAGAGTTGGAAAGCTGACTGGGGATTCTTGCTGTGAGTAACCAGGAAAGTTACTTTTTTCCATTAAAATGCCTTTATAAGAAGATAAGACGAAGTTTTCTCGGTTTATTAATTTATTATTATAAGTATAGATAAACAACTCGTTAGGATTGGATGTTTATTTTAAAGTTAGAGGGAATTAGGGCCAATTCCTTCTAAATTCTCGAACTTCGAAGTGCAATGTTGTACTTTCACCGTTGGATCCGGTCCTAATTTTGCTTAAGACAAAATTGAGACATTTTCATAGCTAGTCACAAACTAGCTATGAAAATGTAATAAAATGTTCTTCCCAGCTCTTTCTTTACTTTCCATTATATTATGTTGTCATCATTGCATAGGGCTTCACATTACTCAGATGGTGATGTCACATGCTCTCGTCGTAAAGGACCAACAAATCATTGTTTACATAATGCTTAAACATATTTAAAGATATTTTGTGTAAAATGAACCAGGTTGTGAAACATGGATGTTGTCTTTTAAACTCATGCAAACATGAGATGAATTATGTGTTAAGTCAACAACCGCTTATAACGATAGTGAATGATCAAAATAACGAATTTGTATACTATCTACGTAAGTTCTTTGAACTTCTCCCACGCGGACGGAAATGAGGAAGATTGTTAAGCCACTTAGAAAATATCATCACGTAAATAGGCTAGTAATATAAATAATAATAAAAATAGCCGCCTGTACTCCGCATCACGGTTCCACGCTCATCCCAAATACACTTAGGCTCGTATTAATAAATCGCACTCAACTCTGAGATCGATCTTGAGTGTCATTCTCATATAAAACAGCACCTCAAGTTCGCTCTAGCGGATTATCAAATGTATGGAGCACGCCACGAGATGCTGCTCAGAGTGTCCCTCAAATTGGTGGCGGCTTTTTGCGGCTGCCTGCGTCATGTGTACGCTATGGAGCGTGAAAGCGTTCTCCTGCGAAAAAAAAGATACGTCATGGCGTACCGACGCGTCACGCGCTGCTCCTGCGCCGCGTGACGCCCGACTCTATGAACACGCCCTAGCACCTAATAATACTTTGACGGGCCCGTTGGTCTAGTGATCAGAGACCCTGGCTACAAAACCAAGGATCGCAAGTTCGAATCCTGCTTTGGTCAAATGTGTGTGTGATGAAGATCGACATTTGCACTCAAGTCATGTGTGTTCATAAAAGTATTTAAGTAAATCCGTTACCTAACTTCCAGAGTACAAGCTTCGAGCTTAGTTTGGTGTTAGTCCAAATAAATTTATTATTATTATTTTACACTCTTAAGCGGTACTAGCATTGTAGTAACTTTTGATCCATTTTTCCGTACAGTCGGCTGTGCAGTACCTGGCCGAGTGTGGGTTCGAGGAAGCAGTGGAGGCGGGCGTGGCGTCTCTGGGCAGCGTATTGAACCGACCGCAGGAGGAGGTGCAGGCGCTGCTGAGCGAGTCCCGCGCCGACCTGGCCTCGTCGCTGCACCCCGCCGCCCTGCCGCTGCTCGACGCGTACTACCTGTGAGTACACGTGCTGGGCGTGACGTCACCGGCAGCGTGTGACACCGGCCGCAGGAGGAGGTGCAGGCGCTGCTGAGCGAGTCCCGCGCCGACCTGGCCTCGTCGCTGCACCCCGCCGCCCTGCCGCTGCTCGACGCGTACTACCTGTGAGTACACGTGCTGGGCGTGACGTCACCGGCAGCGTGTGACACCGGCCGCAGGAGGAGGTGCAGGCGCTGCTGAGCGAGTCCCGCGCCGACCTGGCCTCGTCGCTGCACCCCGCCGCCCTGCCGCTGCTCGACGCGTACTACCTGTGAGTACACGTGCTGGGCGTGACGTCACCGGCAGCGTGTGACACCGGCCGCAGGAGGAGGTGCAGGCGCTGCTGAGCGAGTCCCGCGCCGACCTGGCCTCGTCGCTGCACCCCGCCGCCCTGCCGCTGCTCGACGCGTACTACCTGTGAGTACACGTGCTGGGCGTGACGTCACCGGCAGCGTGTGACACCGGCCGCAGGAGGAGGTGCAGGCGCTGCTGAGCGAGTCCCGCGCCGACCTGGCCTCGTCGCTGCACCCCGCCGCCCTGCCGCTGCTCGACGCGTACTACCTGTGAGTACACGTGCTGGGCGTGACGTCACCGGCAGCGTGTGACACCGGCCGCAGGAGGAGGTGCAGGCGCTGCTGAGCGAGTCCCGCGCCGACCTGGCCTCGTCGCTGCACCCCGCCGCCCTGCCGCTGCTCGACGCGTACTACCTGTGAGTACACGTGCTGGGCGTGACGTCACCGGCAGCGTGTGACACCGGCCGCAGGAGGAGGTGCAGGCGCTGCTGAGCGAGTCCCGCGCCGACCTGGCCTCGTCGCTGCACCCCGCCGCCCTGCCGCTGCTCGACGCGTACTACCTGTGAGTACACGTGCTGGGCGTGACGTCACCGGCAGCGTGTGACACCGGCCGCAGGAGGAGGTGCAGGCGCTGCTGAGCGAGTCCCGCGCCGACCTGGCCTCGTCGCTGCACCCCGCCGCCCTGCCGCTGCTCGACGCGTACTACCTGTGAGTACACGTGCTGGGCGTGACGTCACCGGCAGCGTGTGACACCGGCCGCAGGAGGAGGTGCAGGCGCTGCTGAGCGAGTCCCGCGCCGACCTGGCCTCGTCGCTGCACCCCGCCGCCCTGCCGCTGCTCGACGCGTACTACCTGTGAGTACACGTGCTGGGCGTGACGTCACCGGCAGCGTGTGACACCGGCCGCAGGAGGAGGTGCAGGCGCTGCTGAGCGAGTCCCGCGCCGACCTGGCCTCGTCGCTGCACCCCGCCGCCCTGCCGCTGCTCGACGCGTACTACCTGTGAGTACACGTGCTGGGCGTGACGTCACCGGCAGCGTGTGACACCGGCCGCAGGAGGAGGTGCAGGCGCTGCTGAGCGAGTCCCGCGCCGACCTGGCCTCGTCGCTGCACCCCGCCGCCCTGCCGCTGCTCGACGCGTACTACCTGTGAGTACACGTGCTGGGCGTGACGTCACCGGCAGCGTGTGACACCGGCCGCAGGAGGAGGTGCAGGCGCTGCTGAGCGAGTCCCGCGCCGACCTGGCCTCGTCGCTGCACCCCGCCGCCCTGCCGCTGCTCGACGCGTACTACCTGTGAGTACACGTGCTGGGCGTGACGTCACCGGCAGCGTGTGACACCGGCCGCAGGAGGAGGTGCAGGCGCTGCTGAGCGAGTCCCGCGCCGACCTGGCCTCGTCGCTGCACCCCGCCGCCCTGCCGCTGCTCGACGCGTACTACCTGTGAGTACACGTGCTGGGCGTGACGTCACCGGCAGCGTGTGACACCGGCCGCAGGAGGAGGTGCAGGCGCTGCTGAGCGAGTCCCGCGCCGACCTGGCCTCGTCGCTGCACCCCGCCGCCCTGCCGCTGCTCGACGCGTACTACCTGTGAGTACACGTGCTGGGCGTGACGTCACCGGCAGCGTGTGACACCGGCCGCAGGAGGAGGTGCAGGCGCTGCTGAGCGAGTCCCGCGCCGACCTGGCCTCGTCGCTGCACCCCGCCGCCCTGCCGCTGCTCGACGCGTACTACCTGTGAGTACACGTGCTGGGCGTGACGTCACCGGCAGCGTGTGACACCGGCCGCAGGAGGAGGTGCAGGCGCTGCTGAGCGAGTCCCGCGCCGACCTGGCCTCGTCGCTGCACCCCGCCGCCCTGCCGCTGCTCGACGCGTACTACCTGTGAGTACACGTGCTGGGCGTGACGTCACCGGCAGCGTGTGACACCGGCCGCAGGAGGAGGTGCAGGCGCTGCTGAGCGAGTCCCGCGCCGACCTGGCCTCGTCGCTGCACCCCGCCGCCCTGCCGCTGCTCGACGCGTACTACCTGTGAGTACACGTGCTGGGCGTGACGTCACCGGCAGCGTGTGACACCGGCCGCAGGAGGAGGTGTTCTAGCATGCACTGGAAGCCGGTCGGCTCGGAGCGTATTCCTCGAAACCCAAGCGCCTGTGCCTGGTCGTCTGTCGCCGGCTCAATGCGCCTAACGCATTTTTTGCGTGCTGACGTCACATCATCACCATCAGCCTATCGCAGTCTACTGCTGGACATAAGCCTCTCCTAGGGCTCGTCACAATCTAGCTAAAAACATTAATACCATCGCTCCCCCTTTCAAAATAAAATTGTAATCTCACTTTGTGCGAAATTGACGAGATAGTATGTGGTTACCATACTTTAATCATGGCTATATTTTCATAGACGATACTTGTACACCAATTACTTTTAAGGCTATAATAGAGACGATGCGTACTGCAATTACTATTTAACTCCAAAATTCAATAAAACCGTTTCTAACATCGCGTTATTTACCTACAGTGCCAAGACCGGCTCGGCGGCGGCGCCGGCGCGCGACGCGGACTCCTCCACCAGCTCCGAAAGCGACAGCGATTCCTCCGACGATGAGTGATGTTGTTTAATTATTTTATATTTAAAAATAGGTATTAGTTTTATGTAATTAAACCAAATAGTGTTACTATTTTCTTTGTTATTCTTACTCCTTAACTTCTCCAAATAATAGAATACTTACCCAAGGGTGTTATGTGCATGTATCTATGTAAGTTGGTATATTTGTAAGACCACTGTTGATTTTGGTGTCTGTAACACAAGTGCTAAAGCTACTTAAAACGGAGTCAGATCAATGTATGTGATGTTGTGAAATATTTATATTTAATGATTCATAAATTACTAAGACTGTGTGTACTGTCTTAGAAAATATGAATCATGATCTACTCTAAAACTTTTATTTATTATGCGTAGTTACTTGATATTTATGAGAACGTAGCCGTAGTGTAGTCAGTATATTATTTACTTTTATTTGAAACGTAAACTGGTGGTAATGGGAATTACATAAATGAAAACAGGAAAGAGAAATCTCCATACCATCTATCAGACGAAAAATGGGTCTAATTTGCATAACAAACAAAAGGTATTGCTAGAATAACAGTATTGTGGCTACTTTTATCTGTCCTAAAGGCTTGTTCTTGAGTAACTAATAGTAGTCGGCCGAAAATACTGTAACAGTATTATTACTGTTACAGTATTTTCGGCCGACTAAAGTACGGCGTATTGACTTATGTCAATACGCCGTACTTTCACTCTTGGTAGTCATGTTGACTTAACAATCGTCACTCGTGTATTCTTTGTTCGACAACCTATTCACGGTATGTCCTTACATGCGTTGACCCCCATTTCCTTAATATTTTCGCTGTCCCCGATACTACTAGTACATGCAAAACACGTATTTTGTTTTAGTGGATTAGTTTGGGGTAATGAAGTTGTTCAAAGAATTTTCTAAAAACATATGTAATCCTATCTCTGGTTACTCGGATCATTTACATATTTGTATGAGCTTATCATATTATTATCATATATAATTAGATTATAGAATAGGTATGATCCCTTTATCTTGAGTCAAGGATGAACCTTTGTGTCATGCCTACTTACGAGATTCCTTTATACATACATACAAAACATATTTTCGAGTCTAGGTCGTTTGCACGATAATCTAGGATTTGTCAAATTATTTTTTTAAAGCCCTTGACGTTATAACACCAATCCTGAACAGGCAAGGGGCCAATAATTCGTGATTCATGATTAATTTAATTATCATGATTAATTAGTTATTTCATTCAGACTGATCTATAAATTATTTTGTAATTAACAAGGTATATCGGTAAAATACATTAATTAATTCATTCATTCGTAAGTGCGCGCACTTGTTTAAAACATTTGACCTCACGCATTTGAATTAGCCATAGCCATAGCCAGCGTTGGAAAATACATACTAAGACTGATACTTATGAGATTGCATTACCTTATCTATTTTTAGACTGTTTAAAGCTTATTGTGTGATAGATTTATTCATATTTTAGATTAGCTTTGCGTCAGCCACACTATAACTCGCTATCGGGTAAGGATTTCGGGTCAGGTAAACTTAACATTTTACTATTTCAACATTTACTTATACTTACTTTAAGGAGTTTAGGATTTTTATTTGAGGGTAATAAAGCTCAGATTATGCTAATAATTTCTGCTTTGTCTACAAACAAAGCATCCGAAAATCGTACGTGAAAAATATTACAATTTCTATACCCAAACACATTGGTCATCGCCGTGACACGGATCCATTTCTCCATGTCACAGTTTACAGAAGGCGTTAAAAACGCTAATTTTCAATGCGGGTTTGAAGAAAGCGCAGCATCGGCCGTTAGTCGTCCGCGGTTCGTCATAAGAGCAACCTTGACTGTGAATTAGTTTTTGAATAATGTCCTCTTGGAGAATTTGCCTTGTTTTGTTTGCGGTAAGTGACATTTATTATACTTATTTTTAATCCATAAACAACTTTTAATAATTAATTAAAGCGATAATTATTTTTTTGTTTTCCTAATTTTTTTCTTTTTCTTTTAATGTAAAGAGAATTTAATCTTTCCTGGGTATTAGCTTAAGTAATCAAGGTCCAGCTGCAATAAGACAGTGAATTTATATTAGGTAGGTAATCAAAAAGATTAGATAGGCAATGTTATTGTGCTTGAAAACTACGTATACCATCATTGATATTACACCATCTAGAACTTTAACTGAATTTATCTAAATTACTTATTTCTAGGTGGCCATTCAAAAACAATGCACCGCCTACTACACACACAGTTTCCAATGTGGCCCGAACGGCTTCATTTGCGAAGGGAGTACCAAGCTCCGGCTTTGCAATAGTGAAAACCTATTTGGGCCCTCGTTTCGGTGCCCTACCAACACTATCTGCAACGAAGACTCCAGTGACGTCTGTGAAAGCACCAGGAACTACATCGACTCCACCTCCACGAAGACTTTGCGCTGCCATAGAAACGAGAGAATCGGCGATCCCAACGTGCCCGGGTGTAAAGGCTACATCCTATGCATTCCCAACAAGAACCGCTTCCAAGGCATCAAATTCCAATGTTCTGGCAACACCATATTTAACGGGATAACTAGAACGTGTACGTCGCCAGATAAATATAACTGCCCGATAGAAAGTACAACCAAGTCGTCGATAGCTATATTTGGAAACTCCAACCGAAGAGTAGACACGAACTTGGATGATGGGAACTTGGTATCTTTGAAGCCGGTGGGGGGACCAAGACCCATTGAATGTAAGAACTATAAGTTCAGCGTCACGGATATCCACGGGCCGGTGCGTGCGGCGTACTTCTGTCCCTCCAAGCCAGTCTTTGGAGAAAATATGATACGATGCACTGTCTTCTCCAGCAAATTCTGTCTGACTTTAGAGAAAGATGAGGAAGATCAGTTTATTCATAATACAGGCGCGGCATTTAGAAGACCACGAATGTGAAAATAGGGATAGTAAAAAGACTGAATTATGTTTATTGGTAAACTTTACTTGTAATTACAAAATAGTATTACCAAAATGAGGGAATTTGTTAGTGCGATCAGAACAGAGATCCATCCGATTCTTTATTTGAGAATCTCTACAAGGTGGGTAGGTACATAAATGATTATTTATTCATTAATTGTAACCTAATGCCATAGCAATATTATTTGTTACAAAAATTTTATGTAAATCAATTTACTTACCTGACATTACCTCAATTTTAACGATAACATAGCGATTGTATTATTATTTTATTTATGATTAAAATGTAAAAAGTAAAAATTACTAAATTTATTTTTTAATTATGATGTTATGAAATATTGTGCATAATGGGTACAAGGTATGGTATGTATTTGAATGTGGAAAAAAAAGATCAGGTTCGTTCTTTATACTTAAAATTTAATTTAATATCTGTTATTTTAAAAGGTACGCAGGTTACATACTTAAATAAGATATGTATGAAACGGTAGTTATTAAATAGGCCTCAAGCCTTGCAAACATCTTCAGATTCGATGAGCCAGAGCAGATACATACCTAAACATGTTTTATTTTATTTACAGAAGTAATCAATTTATTATTACCTTTTAGCACTTAACACTCGTAACTGTCAGCATCCACACATTTCTTTTTATCCTTGTGAAAAACTTCATCAGAATCACAGCTTTTTCTCCTCCGGCGGAATTCAGATTTCTTATGTTTCGTACACAAATAATACTTCTTGCAATTCTTAGGATCTACGAACTTTCCTTCTTTACTACATTCGAAATGTTTTCTGTTCTTTGTTTCTTTGTTATTTTCTTTACTTGTTTCAGATTCTGTGTCTTTTTCTTTACTTGACTTAGATTCTGTGTCTGTTTCTTCCATTTTTTTTACATTTTTATGGTTTTTATATTGTTTGCTCTTAGATTCCTTGCTGATCCTTGATTCACTATTTATATCAATAGAAATTGATTGTTGAAGTACTTCCTCTTCAACACATTTTACTGATGTTTTGTTTAAATAATAGCCAATTTGGCATTGAAATTGATATCTGGTGAATGAATCATTTCGTTTCACACAGATATAATATAAATTATTTGTTAGGATATCACTGAACCTACCTTCTGAAATGCATTTAAATTCATTCCCTCTCACGCAATGCGACTTATTTTTTGTACACTGTTTCTTTAAATCACTAAAAACTGTGTTTTCTGGACACTTACCTACGATAGGTTCATTCTTTCCTATACATATGTAAAATTTTGCACAATCATCATGATCGGAATATCTGCCACGACTCCGATTTTGACAATAATGAAACAAGTGGTCAACCTTGTAACTTTTAGATATTTTCTCACTTGTATCATTGTATGAATTTTTGTGATTTAATTTTAAACCCAATATTACTTGTAAAGTTTTGAGCGAGGATGTTTTGTTCGTAGTTAAATCTTCCTTGTATTTGTAATAGTCAAGCAAAGTCGATCTATTAAAGTTAAGTCCCGTATTATGATATGTTTCCGTCTTATTTTCTATTCTTCCTACTGTATCAATTATGAAATCTGTTTTGTCATTACTATGAAATGGTGTTGGAACGGATCTTTCGCCAAAGCTTCTCTCATGTGTAGTGAATTCCGTGGCATTTTTTTCAGGATTAGTGCTAATCCTCTTTGGTTCGAGAAAACTTGAAATATTATCTTGATTTCGGTTCATTATCTTCATGATTAAATGTTCATACGATTCATTTTTCACTTTCTCCGATTGTTCTCTTGCCATACCAATTCCTGTCGGAGCCGGAATAATGTTTGTATGTAAAGATTGAGCGGTACTAGTGTTATACGTGCTGTTTGTTTCTACAATGTGAACAGCAGATGGTGATGGAGGACTGTCGACCACTTTTCGATGGTTATCACCATATATATATTTTTTAGTGTCAGATTCAAATACTGAAACAAACACACTATCATTTCTGGAAGCATCATCTTTCACAGTTTTATTATAAGTGTTTTCTTGTAACACTGGCAATGTTTGGTTCAAAACATCAAAATCTTTACGGAACATACTAATTTCCCGAGTAGCATTATTTAAGTTATCAAAGTAAGCTTGTACAGGCAGTCCGTCCTCTGGTTTTATTGTGCTAGAATTTGGTTTTTGAGTGTTTAGACGAATTTTTGTATTATTATTAAACATGTTTGATGTAATTTTATTGTTTTCTTTTATTAGCGCTTCTCTGGGAAGGGCGGCTGAATAGAACATATTGTCTTTGCTTTTCAGACCATTCGTAGTAATCGTTTGTGCCGTAGGTTCGATTTTATTTACGTTGGTATCAAATATGATACTGGAATCATTAATTACATCAATTAATGTCGATTTTGTAACATCCACGGCTCTGTTTGTTGCTAAATGTGGATCGCCGAAGTGTGAGATTAATACTGTTTTAGATGTTTCTTCGTATTCCTTATTTGAGATAGTTGACTCATTTATTATTAGCCCACCGGATATAGCTTCTTCATTGTTATCAGGCGCTTTCGTGATGATAGTTTCTGTAATTAATGGTACATTTCCGTTTCTTGTATCAGATGTAGGTTGAATAGTGGATAATTTATTTATGTCAGAAGGTGTACTTGTATAAGTATCAGTGATTTCCATATTTACCGAGGCAGAACTAGTATAACTAGGCCTTTCTATATTATGTAGATGTTGATCCTTGCTTCCGGTTTGTTGTTCTGAGGCAACAACTTGTTCGCTGTCACTGAAAGATGTAATCTGGGTATTTACAAAAGCCGCTCCGCCAATGATACTTTCTGGACTAGCTGTAGAATGTTGCATTGTAGTACTTGATTCAGATATGGCTTGACTTGCATTCAAAAATATTTTATTGTTATTAGAAGTCGTTTTAACGCTTGTTTTCTTATTCATAGTCCGAGGAGCGTTTGAACTTATTTCTGATCCATAATTAGGTTTGGACATTTGTTGACTAGGAATAACGGAGATACTTTCACTAGTGGAGGTTTCAAAAATAGCTGATTCGGTAATTTTTTGACTAGGGGATATGATAATATTTTTATTTACTTCAAAAGATGCCTTCTCGCGAATACTTGCACCATCAATTTCTTTCCTTGATTCCACTTGATCTTGTTGGATGCTGCCATTGGATGTTTCTTTGCTTCTAGAAAAGGATACCGAATCTTCAGGTATGATTTCTAAAGGAAACATGGTTGTTTGTGTTTGTGTACCATAATTTTGTTTACTCAAGATAACATTGGTTCCAGGAATATCAGTTATACTTTGAGCTATTTCTGATAAACCAGCTTCCGTAGTGGCTTTTAATAATTGATCGTATTCTCCTTGAATTGATTCATAAGTCTTTATGGTCTGTCTATCAATTGGAGTTTTCTCGAAGTGCTTAAGAATAGTCTCCTTTAGATGTGTTAATGGTCCTTCGTTATAATTTGTTTGGGGTGTAGGTTCATTAGCAATTATCCATAGGTCTTTGTTATTTGTTGTCACAATAAAACTTCTTGTTGTATCTGGAGCATCCTTGTTATTTGTTGACATTTTACTATCGATCATGGTCTCTGTAATTTTAAATTCATTTGGGTTATTTATTTCGGTGCCATTGATAATAGTAGAAAGATCATTCAATGTTGTCGTCTCTAAATTTGAACTTATAATAGTATTTTCAATCTCTGTAATATTTCCAGTGTTAGACGTATTAGCAGTTGTTTGTATATCTATGGCTATTTTTTCTATGTTGTGTATTACATTTTCATGTTTCGCAATCATTTGAGATGAGCTTATTTCTGGATACAGTGGTCCAAATATTTTTTCCGTTTTATTTTCTTTCATACCAAATTCAGGAATATTTGAAGTCTGTTCCGTCGTAGAATACGTTTCCGTAATTGATACAATATTCGGAACGTTCTCATTTTTGCTTATGTCGTTCTTTAAAAGTTCCTTTGCTATACCAACAACTCCTTGTCTTATACTATTGTTGTTTGTTATAATATCAGTAGATGTTTCCATAGGCAAATCTTTTGTTGTAGTAAAACCAGTGTAAATTGTTGTTGACATATCTATAGAAGGCGCTTCAGGTATTGTTTGTTCTGCATAGTTAAAGTTATTTACAAATATAGACCCAGGCATTTCTCTTTTCAAGTCTTTTTTTGGAATCTTTTCTGTATTTACTATCAAATCCGGTATTGCATTCTGATTGTCGATAACAGTTGCTGTAGAGATTCCTTGTGGTGGTTCTTGAGTTACATATGAAGTTCTACTGTATTTGACATCAATGGTAGCAGTAGAAATTTCTACTGTAATTGGATCGATATAATTTCCTGTATTGTAGTTTTCTGTAATTATTGTTTCAGAAATTTCGGTTGGAGTACTTTGCGTCTCGTATAAGTCCGCTGTAATGATTGTTGTGAACATATCAACAGTAGATATTTCATTAAAAGCATTTTCTGTATTTTGGTTGTAAGTGATTATGGTTTCAGAATTTTTCATTTCAGGACTTTGCGTAACATGTAAACTGTCCGGAGTTTTCGTTGTAATCATGTCTATCGAAGATATTTGATTTAAACCACTGTCTGTATTCAAATTATTACTGATTATTGTGAATGGGTTTTGTGTAACATCTTCCGGAGTTATTGTTGACTTATCCACCGAAGCAGTTGTTGTTGTAATCATGTCTATCGAAGATATATGATTTACATCCCTTCCTGCATTCCAATTATTACTGATCATTGTGAATGGGTTTTGTGTAACATCTTCCGGAGTTACTGTTGACTTATCCACCGAAGCAGTTGTTGTTGTAATCATGTCTATCGAAGATATATGATTTACATCCCTTCCTGCATTCCAATTATCCGTGATAATTGTTGGAGGGTTTTGTGTAACATCTTCCGGAGTTATTGTTGACTTATCTACCGAAGCAGTTGTTGTTGCAATTATGTCTATCGAAGATATTTGATTAACATCACTTCCTGTATTAAAATTATCCGTGATCGTTGTTGGAGGGTTTTGTGTACCATCTTCCAGAGTTATTGTTGATATATCTGCCGAAACTATCTGTCCGAAGTTGGGTTCAGTATTATAGTTGTCTGTAACCGGTACTGGCGAAACTATCTTTGGTAAAGTTCCACCAGCTTGTGTTGAGTAAGATTTGCCAGTAGTGTTCATCGTATATGTATCCACCAAAGTCATAGTTACCAAATCTCGTTCAGCATTGTAGTTGTCTACCGTTATTGTCAAGGTAGTGTCTATAGGACCAGTGTGACTAAGACCAGGTGTTGTGTATACATTTTCCATAGTAGTTGTTTCAGAGACACCTGCTGTAGATGGTATACTGAAATCTTGTTCAGTATTATAGTTGTCTAATGTTGTTGTCAAAGTAGTCTCTATAGGTGCTGTGTGAATAAGATTCTGTGTTGTGTATACATTTTCCATAGTAGTTGTTTCAGCTACGCCAGGCGCAGATGTTATATTGAAATCTCTCTCTGTATTGTAGTTATCCGTGACTTTTGTTGCAGATGTTTCTGTAGTAGCTGCTATGATGATATTTTGTGTAGTTGTATCGGCAGTTATTTTCGTCGGCAACACAATGGAAGGTTCTTGAGTAATATCTTGTATAATATGATAACTATCAGTAATCGTCTCCACAGTCATTTCTATTACAGGTGTAAGAGTAAAATAATCGTTTTGTTGACTAACAGAAATATCTAAAACGTTGCTTGTTGTGATAGTCTGGACAAAGGGGGCCGAGCCCGTGGCGTTTTCTTCAATTAAGTTTGTATCTGTTACTACTGTCTGCCCGGTAATATTTTCTGTAGCATTTGACACATTTACATCCTTCGTGTTTGCATTATTTATGCTTTCGTTTAGTAGTGTACTATTTATTAGATTTTCAAATACTGGGTCAGCAGTAGAACTTGCAATCGTAGTATCAAACGTAGTATATTCTGTGCTATTGATTGTCGAAGTAATATCAGTACCAGCAGTTGTAAATGCTGTATAATCAAACAAACTATTTTCCGTGTTTATATTTTCACCTGTTGTTGTTAGAAGTTCATTAAATGTGTTTTCAAGTAATAATTCAGTCGTTGTCTCAAAATGTTTCGTACCTCCATCCGTGACTGGTGCTGCATTATTATTATCCGTTGTGATAGCTTGACCTTCCAAAGTTATTGCACTCACAGTATTTGCCTCCGTCGTCGTCTGATCAATTGCTGATACTGCAGCTGATGTTGAAACGGAACTTGTTACCCATAAACCAGATATTTCACTTGGACCAAAAACACTAGGTGCACTCGTTACGATTGTTGGCGCTACAGTTGTCATAACTGGAAACTCGCACTCAAAGTAATTTGTTACTTTGCACTCTGTAGGTGACGGACACTCAATAATAAAGTCATCAATCGTACTTGATACGCCACTTCCTAAATCCACACATATCCTGAAGTGAGTCGAATTCACACAATGGAACGACTTTCCATTGCAGTCGATGTTTGAAGACACTAACATTGGAACTGCGAAGAGCACCTGAAAGTTAAATAAAAATATCGGTTACTATTTGTTACTCCAACTGAACACTGAAATGTATGTAAGCAGAACTTAATCAATAAAAAAAGGACATGATAATTACCAATATAGTTTTTCGGAATATTTCGAACATATTTATTTTTTTGAACGCCATTGCCACATTTGTATACAGTATTTCCTTGTGGCAGCATTCAGTCGTTGAAACTATGCGCAAGCTTGTCGTTTATCTCGTAAAGTTTTCATTCGAATGAGAGTCGCGTGAGGAGATGACACAATTTGTACAGTCGCGTAATATTTTTGTTAGCTCAGCGACAACTCATTTATATCACATCACATTGATTACAGTGACAGTACACAAATATAGTTGACGCGTTATTTCCTCTGGCCTTACCTTGTTTTCCACTGTCAGTCTGTTCCAAGAAACAATAACTTATTTGTGGAGTCACACTGGATTAGGTGCTAGATTCCTAAGTTTACTTATTATAACTTTTCCCTGCATATCCTGTTATGCATAAAGTAAAGAGTTAGCAGCATATTATTTCGTTCCTTCTTTTAATGTCATTCTATATTGGGTGGCTTCGATCATTGAAAGAAGTTCCAGCAGAGCAACAATTCCTGATCAGCTTACCCTTTTTGGTAGGCTCCAAAATATGATGATTGATTGGTATCAGATCTGTATCAATCAATTATTATATTTTGGAGCTCTTAAGTGTAACTATGCGCAACTACACATGTGACCTAATGTACCATTTCCACATTCAAATCTTCAATCCTCACATAGATTACTACACTTATGGAATTCTCAAATTAGATAGGCGTATGTTTTTAAGGTGTTTGCCTCCGGAAAGCAAAATATTTCCGCAGATTTTTCTTATCAAATGTTATATTTGCACGACATCGTCATCTGTAAGTAAACGACCTCACTTTTATTTTCGCCACCAAACGCATTATTTACATATGTATGTAGGTAAAACAACAAGTAATGCGTAAGTATAAAAATAATTTATTGGTAGTAAATTATAATTTACATTAATTATATCTATTATCTAATCACATACAACAAGGCCTATATTACTACAGTTAAGTATGTACAGGTTATTGACCTAATTTTAGTCCTTATAAAAGTAGTCTTGGTTGTCTTTCACACTAATTTTCCACCAAACTTCTACCTAACTTTAGAGATCTCACTTTGGTAACATATATCGCAACTATTGCTATTATCGACCATATTATGGTAACAACAGCTAGTATGCAACTTATAATAAACATGCAAAATTGTAATCCACCATCTCTTTCAACAATGAAACACATTCCAACCATAAACACAGCTAACAAGGTTGAAGAGAGTGTTTCCAAGGAGCTATGAAATTTCGGCCACTTGCGAGCTCCGACAAAGTCTTGAACGGATGTCTCCCAGCACGAGGTTAGAGCTCCATAGCCCAATCCAGCCACAACACATCCAATAGAAAAAAAGTCATGATTGTTTGCTCTTGCCAAAACTGTAACAAAGAAAGCAATATACCTGATTAATCAGAGTCTGCACTCATTATAGTAGGTTTAATTACTTTATGGAATTAAATATCAATAAAATTCTCTTACCAAATGTTGCACCAGTAGAAAT
This sequence comes from Nomophila noctuella, assembly GCA_958496325.1. Lineage (NCBI taxonomy): Eukaryota > Metazoa > Arthropoda > Insecta > Lepidoptera > Crambidae > Nomophila > Nomophila noctuella. Next base: position 7,358,480 of record OY292486.1, on the reverse strand, counting down.
ATACAATCCGATCACAGTCACATACTTGAAATTACGCTTTGGTGTCTGCGACAACCATGGAGTTGATAATAAAAAGCAAATCCAAGTAAATCCATGTAGTGAAATGAGGAAATTGGTTTCTGTCATCGAGATTTTCGGCTTAACCTGTGATGCTATCATCGGCAGAAGTACCAGAGATATGGCAGATAAGATCAGTTTGCAAAAACAAAGCATCAATGCGGGATAAAATCTCCAACATGACAATGACCTTGTAAGAGGTTTGATGAAGGTATCATTGACATTATACATGAAGTACGTAGCCCTCCGTTTCAATCGATACACTCTGTATGACGGCATACGCATTTTTCTTTTCAAGGAGACATACGCTGACTGACAACGAAAACTAAATGAATTGAATACTTTCTCTCTTTGTATTTCTGTTACAGGAGATATCGTATCGTACGTAACTTCTACCTCTGAGAACTCTTTACTTCCATATACATCGTTTTCAGTTTGCGCAGAATCTCTTCTGATCTGTTTTGTTATGTAATCATCGAAGTTATCACCTATTGTACTCAGTCTTTTAATAGCGAAACTAAACCTTTTTCTATTATTGGCAACATTATTTACATTTTCTTCAAATTCACTCTCTTCGCTTTCGTCGCTTTCTTCACTTTCTTCTGGTATTTCAGGAAGTATTTCTACTCCAAATATGTTCCGCCTTTTTTCTTCAGGACTAGGAGGGGGAGTTATAGTAACATTAACGTAGCGATCATCGTCGAGCTCACCACCACCATCTTCATCCTGTTTGTGCAAATTGTCATCTGAGGGGCTCTTCCAATATTTTCTACCTAAATCGTTTAACTGTAGCTCATTGGTATAGCCGTTCATTCCATCATTATTAAATATGTCATATGTTTTGTCTGTATATCTGGTAAACGAAACTGGTCTTCTTATTTTATCATCAACTTTCATAAACATTATCACTGGTAGAGTCTGTAGCATTATTCCCGCAAGGACAATGTATGAAAATGTGTATTCGTATGTGTTAATCAGAGCTGTCAATATGTGTGGAAATAAGGACTGTCCTATGGCTTGGCCGGCGAAGCATAATCCACGTATAATTCCTAAGTGTGAATCGTATGTTTCAAATATCACTGCGTCTACTTGTGCCGAAAGCAACGAGGATCCAAAACCTGAAACATAAAAATAAATGGATAAGTGAGTAAAGTTATTTAAATAATACACGTTGTTTTATCTTGGAATTGAAAAAGAAAGAAACATTTATAATTGGTGCGATATTTTTTAAGGTTGAGAGCTCAGTTGGGGAGGGTCTGGGGTTAAGGCCGGCAACACATCAACGATACCTCTGGTGTCGCGGATGTCCATGGGCGGCGGTGATTGCTTACCATCAGGCGACCCGCTAGCTCGTTTGCCGCCTCTGACATAAAAAAAAGCACTGGAAAAACTAGTCACTTTTAAGACTACCGAGTTATACTGTTTGTTAGTTACCTCCCAAAACGCCATAAATGCATGGTTGTAAGAAGTAGGGCACAAAGGCGCAGAGGAACAGGCTAATCACCACCAGCATCAGTCCCAGACTGGCCATCACCCGGTAGCCGACCGGCCCGCCCCACGAGTCCGCTCCGTCTCTGCACCAGCATTCTGGAATCATGGTATTTTTTTGTCAAACTTAACATATTTTAAGTTGCATTCCATTTTGATCGGACTAGAACTACGAGTAAAGGTAAGCTTGGAGAGCCCTTTGGTCAGCAGTGGACTGCTATTTTATAAGCAGGTGGCATGATGGTGAAGATGATGATTATTATTATAAAAAAAATATTGATAAACCAAAATGAAGTTTGCTGGTTCGAATCATGTTAGTGCCTATTTTTTTTCTGATGAACATCGGCATTCTTAAATGCGACCAAGATTTTGTTTTATTTGTTAATTTTAATATTATGTATATTAAATGTAACTTACGTGATATTCCATAAGTAAATATAAAAATGGATGGAGTTGATAAACCGAGCCAAATCGGAGTGCCAAGCTCTGTGGAATGGAGCAGGAACACTCCATATGACAGCACCAGGTTTGGCAGGCAAATCTGTTAAGTGAAAAGACAGTTATTAAATAAATGAATAAATAAGTAAATATTATTTTATGAATCATGTTAAACAGCTACAGTAATAACAAAAAGTTCCTTGATTTGCCGATGTTTTTTAATGCTATTACACCCGCTTTTTGTTCTATGTCTATAGAAAAACAAGTAAACGTATCCACCAATTTTTTTTAGAGTTAAGACATTTTCATTCAATGATCACTTACGGTGATGTCTACCCAAATCAAAAGTTACAACTCTAGATTGGACCTTTTTAAAGAATATTTTTTTCAGATCAATGATAGGCAGTTACCGATTTCAATAGATACCTACCACAAGATAAGCATTTATTACGACTTCCTATCTGTTCACGTGTAGCAATGCACAGAGTGCATTACCTCCTACATGCTTATCACAATCTTATTACTATCATTTAAAACTGTATCCGTGTTAACTTAACCTTCTGTTTAATCCTTTTTGTGGCTGATTTTTTAATAATATTTCAATTTTGATAATATGTTTATAAGTTGCTTAAAAACATATTATACCTATACCTATGTGTAATGAAATATGAAATAATTCTCTCACAGCAAAGTAAAGGGGACTTTAGCAGGTACAAGTAGTTACCTATTGTTATCTACCACTGACAGGGTCGTCACCCTTTACTACGGCAACTAGCTATTTTAATAGAGTAAATAGTAGTGTTCAAATACATACATACTACCTACATATTTTTAAAATTTCTCAGATCTTTGTGGACGTAATCTTAAGACGAGTTAAGATAGTGTATCAACATCGTCATTGCTAGATTTATCAATCAGCTGACACCTGGATACTTCCTACTTTTTTAAGATGTAGATTACTTATTTCTAAACCCCCCGAAAACGTATCATCGAGATAATTTTTCACAGATTGGGATTTAATTAATTAGTTTGTTACTTTTATTTCATGAAAAGGATTTTATCACACAACGGCTATGTCACCATTGCCACCCCAAAAAGAACAAAAATGTGAGTAGATATGTTTTTAATGCAAACGTATGTATACCTATAGGTAGGTTCTTAGGTAATTCCTTTGTGATGAGAGTGCCGACCAAACATCTGTCGACCTTTATGATGAAGGAGTCATGGCCGAAGGGTGCCTTTCCGGCGCTTCAGAGGTGGGCGACACCAGATTGTGTCACACGTCGCCGAATAAAACAACACACCGTGTGGTATAAGAATTCACTAACATATTTTAAAAGAAACTCGCTATCCGCCGACTGTCTGTCCCTATGTAGGTATGCTTAGATCTTTAAAAATACCCAACGGATTTTGATGCATTTTTTTTAAATATAAAGAGTGAGATTCTTAAGAAAGGTTTATATTATTAAATGCATAATATAGCGATGGTTGCCCTAGTGGTAAGGACCACGCCTCACATACGATACGTATGGTCCGTTGTTCGAAACCGGGACCACACCTCTGGATTTTTCGAAAATATACAGCTGTGTGTACTTATTTGTTCCACTCGGCGCCGGTGAGCGAAAACACTTTGAGGAAACCTGCACATTCAGATAGTTTCTGAATTTAGTTCAGTTAGATTAGAATGTGTAACCATGATCCAAACTGTCTGGGTTCCCCACTAAGGGTAACGAAGGTCTGATGGAAGTAGCTTCACTGTAATAACCAGACTAGCCAAATCCTGGATCATGGTCAAAGCGGACCCCGCAGGCTGCAGGCAGGATACGTAGAGAAACACTGATAAATTTAGTTGCACCCATGCAAAGCCGGGGCGGTTCGCTAGTTATACATACACTGTACATCAACTTATTTTAAGTTTTTTACGCGGTAGCGGAATTCAATTAAATAAAGTTTATACATCGAGCACAATAATTTAATTGGATCGTCGTCATAACTTCCATCTTGCTCCTTATCAAAACATGTACATACTTAGATATCATTATCTACAGAAATCTGAGTAAATACGAATACGATTCTGTAAATAGCAATTACATATCAATCAATGTTAAGACGTCTGTATGAAGAAGTATTGTTTTATCATGACTAAAAGTCTCGTGACTTTACTTCGTAATTTTTAGCATATTCGCACATTAATTCATTGGAAGTAAAAAAATGCTGTTCAATTAATAATAACGCTACGATTTATTTCTCTTAAACTTTGACGTGTGGAACATAGGTATAATTATGGATAAGTAAGTATACCACAGAACCCAACTGATTAGTTTTTCTACTCAGTATGAATATAGTGGTCGAATATTCTATCTATAGATATCAATAATGTAGGATCACTTTCGGGGTGCCGATTTTACAGCTTGTCTCGCTTTATCTCAAGATACAGATGACATTATTTTCTTGCGTGATTTGTAATAGATTTCATTGACGTCATTGAACTAAACACATTGTTATTTAGTCAACATGTCCTAAAAAAATGTTAATACTCTTCCTCACAGAAATGTTGCAATAAAGTTACCTTCGTAATTTAGTTACGTTAAACTGGAACGATTACGTTTTATTTTATATGAAAACTAGTCAGAGAAAACAAAGAACAGAAAATGCAATAGTGATAAGTACGCACATTCAGTACCACAGCCGATAGGAGGAGAGGTAAATTCCAAGTCCCACTCTGCGATCGCGTGTCGATTTCCATCTTACTCTTCCAACTTCCTGCATTTTCTAAACTTTATTAACATTTTATGTGTATTTAGAATTCACAAAAAATATCACGATATTAACATTTTCACTGCACTTGTTGTTTTCACTAGGCTACTGATTTAACTTCAATGTTTGACTACTTGTAGGCAGAGAGCATATCGTCGCGTATTGACAGGACTCTATTACATCGACACCTTATCGGAAGGCCCCAGCCCACAGCTACTTTGTCTTATCTTATCGCCTCAGTGAAAGAACTCAATATACCTAATTCAAGTTTACTTCAAATTTAATTATTTTGCAACTAATAATGTTTGTCTTCAAACATACATAATATCCTACTATCCTACTACTACTTATTATAAAGGCGAAAGTTTATATGTATGGATGTTTGTTACTCTTTCACGTAAAAACTACTGAATGGATTTGAATGAAACTTTACCACAATATATCTAATACATCCGAATAACACATAGAATATTGGAAACCGAAAGCCACGCGGACGGAGTCGCGGGCGGCCGCTAGTAATAACAATATAGCCTTCTTATTCCTAAACTTAGGGTTATAATATATCCCTAAGTTTGGTATGCCTATCGGCATAGGCCTCTTCCAAGTCTTTGCATTGCCCTCTCTCCATTGCCACTCACATCCAAAGGGATTCGGCTTTCAGCTTCAAGATCATCTTCCATATTATGTATGTGAAAGTAATAAATGACTTTAAAAGATCATTAATTTATGTTTTATCGCATTGGGTACCTACCTACTTTTTACATCTTACATTACCTAGAATACTTCAGAGGAATTATAATCTTACATAGGTAAATATGATTAATGGGCACTGGAATTACAATAACGATACCATCACTCGAAGTCAACATCCATTGTCAATGCGCATTACATCGAACGAATTAATTTCGCAGTGCGGACTAAAATAATAGACCTATTTAATTAACATAGATATATTATATCGTTTCATCAGGCCTACATTTCTGCAAGTAGCTAAACTAATTAGTAAACAAGTAGGGTATATAGGTACTACATAAGACGAAAGCTTCCCCTTTCCAAATTCCAACCTTTTTTTGCCGTTAAAAAGAAATCAGGCACTCAACTTATTAGGAAGAAAAGATTTTTTTTTAAATAAGTAATTTAGCAGGTTGACGCCTCTTCGCCCCTCAAAAAAAAAGTTGACGCCTCGATGGTCTAGTGGTTTACGTACCGGGCCGTGATCTCGAGGTCCTAGGTTCGATTCCCGGGTCGGTCAAAATTTGTGTTAATTTTTCTGAACACAGCCCGGGTTGTGATCACTAACCCGCATTTGGCAAGCGTAGTGATTAAGCCAAAACCCATCTTTGTATCGAAAACATGATTGATGGAGGCCTTTGCCCTGCAGTGGGACATTAATAGGCTGATAACATCATACTTTACTTTAAGTACGAAGGTTTGAAAATAAATAATATGTTGGCTTTATTCTTCTGAAACTTATCGCCGTTACCTATAATAGCCTACTAGAAGTATGATGGTAGGTACAGCCCGTTCATCGATCTGAGGGAGGACCTTGGTTGCTCAAAGTAGTAACCGTTTCGCATTGTCAGGAGCGTATTTATAGGCCTACATTTCACTCAATAAGCAAGGGTTTCATCAATATTTGGATGAAGCGGTAACAGCAACTTTACTGTATGAAAGTGGCCAAGCCGCTTCGTGTTTTAGTTCTAATATGAAAACATTGCCATTTAAGGAGAATCACCAAAACTACTTTAATATATATTTTGCGACCTAAGCAGCCATTTTTGAATCCAAAAAAATTTCAGGGTTAGCAGTGTTGCCAACGGTGCTGGCCCCAAAGTCGCCGTTTTTCATGCATGAAGTAGCCTAATATCGCCGAATTTCAGTTTGAGTCGCCCAAAAAAGTAGCCCAACACCAAAATAACAATATGCTAATTTAGAAATGCTGAAGGATTTGTTTATTTGAACGAGCTAATCTCAGGAACAACTGGTATGAATAAAAAAACTACTTTACGTACTTTTTAATGAGAGTCAATTTGGCTGACCTCCGACAGTAAAAAACTCGAACAATCGAAATCTCGATGAATATACATAATATGTCAGCCAAATTGACTCTCATTAAAAAGTACGTAAAGTAGTTTTTTTATTCATACCAGTTGTTCCTGAGATTAGCCATTGACTAAAATAATCAAAATATTTAGTTTAGTGATAATAACGCCTATTCATAGTTATTTTTTACATTTTATTTTTATTTATTGCCCGAGCTGCAACTTTTTTGGCCTTTTTTTGCAAAAGTAGGTAGTTAAAAAGCTCTGGAGTTGAGTAGCCTAATCGGCGACCAGTCGCCTTTTGGATTTTTTCGTCGCCGATTCTCGTTCAGAGTAGCCTAAATGGCGAAAAATCGCCTACGTTGGCAACACTGGGTTAATGAGGAAAAGGAGATTCGCTCCATAGGCACCGTGCGTAGCGATGACTCTGCCATCTTGTGACTCATATTCGAACTGACCAAGCTAAATGTCAATCTCAATGTCGGTAATTCTACTGTCAAACCACGGAAAACACCGTGCCTTATTCTGCCATCTAGTGACTCGAATTCGAACTGACCAAGGTAAATGTCAAATTTTACTGTCAAACCACAGAAAAAAAATCGGGATTTTAGCGCCCTCTATAGTTTCTGCACGGTGCCTATAACAACCATTTACAAAATTAAATGGGATTAGAAAGCTGTCTTTTAAGCCAATCTGACACAGTTGTCAAACTGATTAAAACGTTAAAATAGTGTCAGCAATGTTTTTCGGCCAAGTGGCTATTTTGATTTGAAAATAATTTAAATTACATCAACAATAACAAAATATTTGGGACTTCTTTTAATGTGTGGTTACCATGGCTAATCGGAAAGCTTGGAAAGAATATTCTGATTCTATGAAGATATTCCGTGATCAATGTATAAGTGCTGGAATGACCGATGAGGAATTTCGAAAACTATATTTTGAGTCTCTTAAGTCCTTGGAAAATAATAACGAAGCGTCTAATGGGCGTGGATTATATAGAACTAAATACAAAGTATTATTTATTTCAGTATTAATTCTAAGCTGTGCCATTTATAATTACAAAACAATTTATAGCTGCATTGTGTGTCACATGCAAGACTACATTTATCCCGGATTAAGACTTTTAAGAAAAATGACAATACCATTTTTATCTTTATTCCCTTCCCTTTCTGGTATGTACTGCGAATATCATTAATATAATATAGATCCTAAATGTTTGCATTTACGATCAAATAATTTGTATCAGTATTAAAATACTTTCTAATGTTTCAGATTTATACCATGAGACATGTTTATTGCAAAACCCATTCTTTACTGTGACTGATATGGACTGTTGGCCATGTAGTTCTATCAATAATGTAAGAGAAGTACAAAATCCCAAACCAAATAATCAACAACAAAATGCACCTTTTATTTATGAGGTAAACAATTATTGTGTTGAATATAATTTAATTTATATTTAATACAGTTTTTAAATATATTTTGTATTTTAAATCACAATATTTTACAGACAGAGCAGGAAGTGGTTAATTTTGAGTTACTTAAAAACATCTACAATAAAAATATTGATGTTTTTAAACAAGATCCCCTGAAGGTTTTGATCAATAATAAGGATTATATACCTCTGCAAGAGATGTTCGCACAGAATACTTTTGAAGACAATAATTTATATATATGGTATGTACCAGACTGAAGTATGATTTTGTTTCAAATGTTTATTATGAAATAACTTATATCTTTCTATCTTTTAGGAAAATTAACAATGTTCATGTGGCAAAGCTACTACGGCAATACATTCCTAGGCCAGTAATAGTTCCAAAGTTTGGCCAGAGCACTGAAAGGTTTATTATAATTGACTCTAGACTGAACTCATTCAAAATTCCTGACACTGAGTGTAGTTACTCATTCTTACTGTCACTAAGTGGGACTAGAACTATACACTTAGCACCAGCCGAGGAATGCAAACACCAGTGCAGATCATTGAAGGTTGATTTAAAAGAAACTTACTTGTGTAAGTAATGTGAATTAATTGTCCAAAATTTATATTCTTTGATATAATTTATATTACAGTGCCTTCATTTCATTTTCAGTGTGGTACAACTGGTGGTATTGGAGACCAATAGTACAAACTTCTACTAGCAATGTGACATTCATAGCTCATGTCGGATCGTATTGTTGATTAAACAACAAAAAAATATTATGAAGAGAGATAAAATAAGTGGTGGGAAAAATAAGTAAACGAATTGGAATGTACAAAACACCAAATTTATTTATTAACAAATAAATTAAATTAAATTCTACTAAAAACCAACTTAGAGGTTTTAGTCAAATTTTTCTCGTAGTTTTTTTTTTAGTAATACTGGAATCAGTGAAACAAATGCGAAAATGCTGAGCACGGTGATTGAGGTCCAAGACCATGCATCACTTGTCGATGTTAATGTATGCAGGGTTTGACCAGCTTGAATTGCTACGAAGGATGGTGGAGCAACACCTGAAATAGACAAGAAATTTTAAAATAAACTAATAAGAAATATATATGATTAAATCATATTATGCCCTTATGTAAAATAGTAAATAGGTCTTTTTAAAGGTAGCTTGAATGATAACTAAGTATAAAAAAATATAACATACCAATAAATGTTCCTAAAGAAAATGGCACTAGAGGGACACCAATCACTGGTGCAGACATATTTATAAACCAGTTTGGTAGGAATGGTGTCACCCTCAAGAATATAATGTAGTTAAGAAGATTATTCTTGTGCTTAGTTACTGCCTTGGACCATTGTGCTGCTCTTTCTGGGAAAAACTTCCTTACAACTTTTTTGCCTAATAAATTAGACAAAAAGAAACATAAACTGGCCCCTATTGCGGAGCAGCAACAAACTAACAGTAGTGCTAAATAAAATGGAAACAGGAACCCTGAAAGAATGCTGAGAAAAATAGAGCCAGGTATTGCAAATGTTTGCAAGCTGTACCAACAGTTCAGGAAATTATTACAGATATTTTAAGATACCATAATATGAAAATAATGTTTTTTTAAAAAGGATACAAAATATAAACTAAGAATACTCCAAATAATACTTCGTAAAAATATTTTTCTTTATATCTGTCTAAAACTAGACCCAATTGCTTTGCATCTTCCAAATCCCAAGGTAGCTTTATATGCTGCTTTTCATGTCTGAAACAAAAGTAATTTGGTACCGTGGACTTTACAATTTCTTCAAACTTATTCAAAATAAGATAGGTTGATTGAATATAAGTCAAGAAAATTTATAGGTTGTATTGTTGTATCAAAAAGATTGTAGACATAATTAAAACTCACTCTTCTAAGTCGGGGAATTGGCTGTATAAAAATGCTAAAGCTAATATAGATGATAAAAATATTAAAATCACTAAAAAGAGGGATCTAGATGTTGAAAGATCATCATTTGATGAGACGACCGTTTGTGAATCTGTAGATAAAGAAAAACACTTGTTAATACATGAACAAAGTGATTTAACAATGAGAAAATATTAATCACAATGATAGGACAAAAGGAAGAGGAAATAGATACTTAGGAGAGGTAGAGGATAGAACAAGCCAATACAATCAATTCTGATGCTACTCGTTCTTGGTTTCGTCACAGTCTGGTGAGGGATGTCGACGGTGGAGGAAACAATAGGCTCCTGAACATCACCTTGACCCTCTAGCGCATCGCGAGGATTGTCTCTCCTTCTTGTGCTCATATTTGTGGCTTAGTTTGATATGTACAGGTTATAATATTATTTCGTTATATGGCACTATTACTAAACTATAATAACTTATATTTTCTAAAACACCAGAGCAACAATTATTGTGAAAAATAAATTTTACGAAAGAAAGACAATAAATTTTAAATCGAATCACGTCGAAAATCGAAATGACACTAATGATGATGACAGTGACGTTTTGTTTGTGACTAAAAATCAAAAAATCGTTCGATATCTAACTTCTTTGAGCAAAGGCTTATTGTATGTAAACAGCCTGACGAATTTTAAAATAACGTTTTAACGTGAAAAGGAACGTGTAACACTTCTTGGGTGGATCGGGCATTCGCTGAAAAAAGCAAGAACAGAACACCGGAGTCCGGACTGGCCGATTCAAAGAGTATAGTAATATGGGCCGATTCTTCGGCACTTGGAAATGAAGGAAATCGCAGAAGTTAACCGTGATAATGGATTAATACAACTGCTGAAGGCCGTGCTAGACTGCATATAAGGCGTGCAAAAAAGCTGTCTATCGTCTTTTAACTACATTTAACCAAGGAACTTAAAAGGCATAAAGGGATCCTTGACAATGTACAATGTTAATAGTAGAGTTAATAAAATTGATATTTCGCAATGATAACTGTAAACATGAATTACCGTTATCTTTAAATAAGTCGCGGGTCGCAAATGCACTTTACTACTTAGCTTTACCTTTATTACTTAGTTACATTAGGCAATGCAATTTGCCTAATGTAACTAAAAACATATTAAATTGATCGCTTTTTGCTCTATTTTACTCCTAAATGAGCGAGATAGAATGCGCGTCTTAATCCTAAAAGTATAATAAAAGACCAGCGATCCGTCACGCGGTCCGATTTAAAATAAATATTTTTGTGTTGGGTAGTCCATTTGACGAGGAAGGCTTTAGGCTATAATATTTAGCTATATGTGCTAAACTACGCGGACGGAGTCGCGGGCGGCCGCTAGTAATAAATATTATTAGTGTAGAGTGTAGATTGTAGTGTAGATAAAGGTTAAATTCCGAATCAGAGATAGATAGAATAAACAATCCACGTCGATCAATAAAAACATGTGTTACTCGTATACTTTTACTCACGTAAACATTAATAAATTTAAATTTAAGTGCGTATTTTTTGCTGTTCGCCTGCAGAGTGAATCTAAACGTGCATCCTGCGTAGGAGGCGCCCGAGCCCGACCGACGACATGGCAGTTGAATGGGACGCCGCGCGGAGCCCGCGCAACGCAGACCGTGTCGAGACAGAATTAGAGACGCGCGCGCTGGCTCGGGTCGCATGCACGACCTAGCAACCTCCGTAGAACACAAATATCATATACATTGAACGAATCCAAACATTCAAAGTACCGTGGCCGGCAGTACTAAGCTTTTTGCAACAATAATACACCGATAATGTGAACTGGTGAAAGTGAGCTTTCTAATAAGTTTTGTACTGAGATGTGGGACCTTGTGAATACTTGAACTTTAATGAAACCGGGCTATAAGGTAAGCGAGATTTTCTTGTAACTAATTGACTTAAAGAAACTATTGAATACAATCGATTAGAAGGTAAGTATTACATAAATCTTATTCAAATAAGATAGGTTGATTGAATTCAAACCAAGAAAACTTATACCTAGGTCGTTAAACTTCTTGTATCAAAATTATTCAGACGATCCTTACGAAGATACCAAAGCTCTTTACAATTTTATCGACGCTAATAAAATTTATGAAATAATAATGTGAGCATCTACCTACCCACTGTAATAACGAACGGGAAACGGCGGAGACTATGATAACCATTAAATTGGAAGTATTATGACGAGATTCGTTTGTTACGAAACTACTAGCATGTTATGGTTGGTACATAGTAGGTAAATACGATGCGCCAGCAAGTTATATTACATATTGTTGATTTTGGCGCCTTTATTTTGTCTGGTAATTTATTTGAAAAGCTATTATGTATCTACTTTCTATGTTTTCCTAAGTAAATTCCATCCTTATGAAGCATATAAGTATAAGATATTATATGCTTAGGCAGTCATCATAAGTATCCAATACCTATGAGTCCAGCACAAATGCCGATGTTTATAACACAAATATTTGTCTTGGTTTTATGATCTCCTCCTAGACCACCGGGCTAGTCAAGATTATTTTATAATACCTAAGCAATACCAAATAAGAGTCAAAACCCTCATGGATTTATCAGTTGCCTATCTCATGCCCCTTAAGTAACGTAATCTGTAATGTAAGGTCCCTAAGAGTGCAGTATTTCGGCAGGTAATGCTCGGCAACGTCGGGCTGTGCCTGGTGGTCGCGACTCTCGCAGCGGGCTATGTCGGCGGAGTCAGCGGCGGGTCGGTGTGCCGGCGCGGCGTCAGCTGGTGGGACCGCGAGCGCGGCGCCTGCGCACCCTGCGCGCGCTGCGACCCCGCGCGCCGCCTCGCTGTGCTCTACCCCTGCGAGCTGCACCGGGACACCGTCTGCCAGCCCCTCTACCAGATACAACTGTTCCCGCACAGAAAACAAAAGAACACTAGCAATGTCAGTGAACTCCCCAGTGACTATGACTACGAATATGTGGACTACGAAGTTAGTGAAGTGACCGAGAGTGCGGGTGAGAACGAGGCCAGATGGGACCTGCAGGCTTCCAGTGTCGCGATAGCCGCGAGTGGCTGTGTGGTTTTCTTTCTAGTAGTGTTATATTTTTCGATAACACACGCGAAGCAGTGGAAGGTGCTGAAGCATACTCTTCAGTCAGGTGAGAACCATAAAGATTATTACAAAGACGCAAATAATTAGATTTCGTCAGATTTTCTCTATCAATCCGCTTCATTGGGACGCTTGGTGGTAACCACAGAAATAACACTTCATGATATGACTCTTATATATTCATCACGTTTACTAAAAAAACCGTCACTTTTCGAGCGCATAGCATTCACAAAATGGGTCAATAAATAATTCAATTTATTTTATTGAAGTTGTTACAAAGTAATAATTTTCTCAATCAATCCGCTTATTGAGACGCTCGAAAAGTGTTGGTGGTAACCACAGAAATAACACTTCATAATATGACACTTGTTCATCACGTTTACTGAAAATCGTCACTTTTCGAGCGCATAGCATACACAAAATGGGTCAATAAATAATCCAATTTATTTTATTTAAGATGTTACAAAATAAGTAGGTAGGTAGGTACATAAACCGCAAAGGCCCAAACAACGGTTTATTTATTCAGGACTGGTGATCATGATCACGATACCTCCGTGTTTTGTATTTATTATCCCAACGAATGCTGTGACGACACATACAGAATATTAACCAGGCAAAACATTAATATCAATGTCATAATAATTTAATATTTATATGAATTTAATTCGTCGTTTTGAAAACATGTTTCACAAAAGTAAACTTCGTAATGTCTTCGACTATGTCAGGCGAAAACTTTCACATTAATTGGAGTAATCTTTGTACTCGTAAGTACAATAAAAGCATACCTAGTACTTTTTCTAGTAAAGAGTGGCAGCAGACTGTTATATACTTCCATTGGTGGTTAATTTAATTGGTGGTTAAACTGGAAGAGAAGAGAGTGCGAAAAAACCGTAACAGGCGTGCCAAAATTTATTGACGGATTCTGGTTTAAATTCAATTTCATGTTGTTATTGTTCCGAAAACCGTAGCGATGAGAAACATATACCGCGATCATGTTTTACCATGAAGCAATCATCAGTTCTGTATAATGCACTGATTGTATACTCATACGCTTATAACATAGACATAGGTACATGGTGTAGAGATGGTGGTTGGACTTCTGCGCACGCGCCGATGTTAGGGTTGCCAAACGTGCTTAAAATAAAATCCTCAGTCCACAGTCACAGCCATGCTATTAAATAGACTGCACATCATCTCAAATTCGTGCACATGTGCTTGAAAACTCATTTTGGCCGATAATGTGTCCCTACACTAATTAGAATTGGGCCCGACTCGCGATGATAGAGCTGGCTTTTTAAGAATATTTCAAACACAAATGCAAATGGTTTTGCGAGTAGGTAACATATATGGCAATTGCCAATATAGTACAGATCGTAATTTTTTGTTAAACTTTAAAATGTTTTAATTTACCTATCATCATCAAACTACTAAAATTCGATGGTTATAAGTAGGTATTGTGTAGGTACTCAATGATCCGAAAACCTTGTCCACCTCTAATGATTCTGTTAATTTTTTTATGACCATAGTTCCATTCCGACAGTGATTCAGAATTCTTACCGTACGTATTTCCCACCGAGAAGAAAAACAGACAGAACATCTAAGTTATAGGCCAGCCCTGTCGGGTCGGGCACGGGTAAACAATCGGTTTTTGTTTGAACATGTGCGCTACTAATTCTGACCTGCGAGCTGCGTAGCGGACCGCACGCATAACAATAGCTAACGGTTTTCCATTGCAATCGTGTTCACCAAAATTAGAACAATTATTAGTTATCTACTTATTTATTTCTATTTTATTAGGTTACCAACCTTAATACATCTCGTATGGAGGGTACATCATGTACTAGGACTGGGATTCATTGAATTGCAAGAAAAAGCAATAGGTTCTGCAAAACCATGGCTCTAGGAAACAGCTTTATGATTCTAAATTCAAGCATTTAAAGTCTGATGAGTCTGTCTAGACTTGCGGGAACTCTTTATATGCTGCATTACATTATGTCTATGGAATACCTACATGTATCGACAGGCTAGTCTGTAGCTGTTGTAGACGTACATTTTCGAAATCCAATTTCGTTTTGTTTACTGTGTGTATGTAGTGCAGGTATTTAAACTCATTTTCAAGAGCAAACCTGACAATTAATGTACAATTTATGTAAATAAGTTTTCCTATCCGCAGACATGCAAGACCTGACTGCAAAGATGAAGCTGATGGAGGCAGGAGGCGAGGTGCCGACTGAACCCGTGGCTCCCGCCGACCACCATCTATACTGCAACGTGCACGTTGGGAAAGATGCTCTGCTGGGTAAGTCAACTTTGAATTTAAGAGGTGTTAACCATAGCAGGGCAGACGTCTCCTATGTATCTATAGGTACAGGTACTAACCGGTAGATTTTGTGGTCAACTGCAACAAGATACGTCATTTGACTGTCAATATACGAGACACATATCTAATCCAGACCCAACGAAAACTCGGATGTAAATAAATATAACTAGAAAGAGACTGAACTTAGATTATAGGACCGTTAAGTTATATGAAATGTTTGATGACTAGGGCGCACCATATGCACACATCAAAGAAGCGAAAGCCATCGTAGGCATGCCGGCGGTGAACTGACACCGTGTACAGTACGAGTGCATAACCTTCACAAAGCGTTCCCGAAAAAGGAATGTTTACACGGTCGTAACTCTCATTACGACGAGGATCCTCGCTGGCACCACGCCAGTTTAAAATTATGTGCTGTCTCGCGGTGCGCTGCATGTCTCGGTGTTGCCAGGTCGAACATGACGAATGCGGGACAATACCGTCGGTGAAAGTCGAGATGGTTGATTTATACATTGTTCACTTATTAATCATGTCATGATATTATAATGACTTCCGCCAACTATGTCTACCTATACGCAAATGAAACTGTTAGGTATAGTTCCGATTGATTAAGAACTCTTGGAACGAAATTCAATTTACAATTTACATATGTTATCGTAGTGTAGGTATAGGTGTAGGAAAGGTAATGCAACCAGATCACATTCAGAAACTAGTGCACATAAGAAATTTGATAAAAATATGGTGCAGTGGAATTGAACCTATACCTACTGTAGACATGGCATGTCCCACAATTTCACAAAATCTGTCAAGGTTGCTGGCAACACTAAAGTCGCGATCTGGCGCCCGCTGTCGTGTCCGCCTTTATTTATTTTTGATTCGGCCCGTACTGGAGGTCACTTGCCAATGCACACATACGTCCACACCACACCGTAGGCTTGCCAAGCAATGAAAACATGTTTGTGCAGCTTTGTAAATAAAAATGAGATCAAAATATTTTTCTAGTTAAATTCAGAAGTTTATAGCTAAAGCTAGTTTTTTATAATTTCTTTGTTCCAGAATTTAGTAGAGAATTTCATAGATTTATTCTACCTACTTATGTCAAAAAAAGTGGGTCAACACGCGTACAAAAAATCTGGAACGATCACGCGTGATGTCTCAACTATTCTGTTACCCTGTCTAGACGTAAGTAAGCTATCAGATAACAAAACCATCACAGTTTGGTAGAGCAGTGTTTAAACTAGTAAACCTAATTAATGTCGATAGTTTTTAACTGCGTGCATTATTTGCAGCAAAATCTTACAGAAACAGCCGGTGCCGAAGCGATTCTGTTGGCATAAACCACTATTAAAGATGTAGTGGAGCAATGTTGAAGGTACGGCCTGAATACTCTGGAAATAATCACCCTTCTCCGTGATCCTTGAGATGGGCACTTATGTTCTATGACAGGGTACCAATGTAGCAACAAATTTTCCGTTTGACGGTACAAGACAAATCGTGAGACTGCGTCTAGTGTCCCTATTAACGAGGCCGCGGATGCCGTCACGTACTATGACCGATGCCGATCAAATTTTAATGATATCATCGAGCAATGAGACCTATTTAGACCTGTGGCGCAACGCAATATACTTTCATGTCGTCGTATATCATATGTTGCACAAATAAACCCAGGATTTAATTAATCCCTCTTACCCGACCGAAGCTCTGTTCAGCCTGCTCAGTTGAGCGTCATGTTTGATTTAATAGGGAAAACTTTCATCCTGGAATATTGCTCACAATACGATTGTTCTTTTATTTTAACCAAATTAAATTCATCCGCTTTATTAAGTCCAATATATATAAAGATAATATTAGTAACATTTGAATATAAGTAACAAAACTAACTGGTAGAGAATGCCATGAGGCATTAAGTCCGCCTTTTGTACAATTTTTATATCGTGCAATAAAGTTTAAATAAATAAATAAATAAATAAAACTAAAACCGCTACGCATTACAAGAGTCGAGTGCGGTTACGGGGTGGTATCTTATCTTTTACGAAAGTAAACTGCAAGTCCTTGCCCTACGATAACAAACTGATCATGGTGGTTTAGGATAATCTAGAGGCGGGGAATCAACACCCTAGCCATTGGTGCGTTGGTCCCAACGTGCGTTATTAAGGGAGGAGAAACACAAGGGTATCCATCAACCCAACTGGTGCATTAGTTTAGCGACGGGATGGCAGGTATCTTATATCATTCAAAAAAGTTAACTGCGAGCCTACTTGTCTAAAAGCTAAACAACAAAAATGTGATCACGGTTATTTAGGATAATCTTGAGGCGGATGAAATCGACACACTAGCCGTAACTGGGCCTCACGTTCTTTAGGTGAAAAAAATATAGGGTCGCAAAATCCATTTAACTCAACTGCTGATTCAAGTAGTAATTTGAAAAAAGCGCTGTTAATTTTCCGCAAAAAAACTTTACTTCCTCGTCCAATAGATAAAACTGATCACAATAGTTTAGGATAATCTTAATGTTTTCTTTGGTTTACGCGACCGTTACTTGTAAAAATTTAAATGACAAGTGACGCCATAACATCTGAGTCAATACGTGATCACGGCTCCCGAAAAGGTGCCGAAACGTCGGGTTATCCTGTAAAATTATGTAGTTTAAAATTATACCGTGACTAGCGGCCGCGCGCGACTCCGTCCGCGTGGATTTCGATTTCCAATAGCCTTCCTTGTCAAATGGACTATCCAACACAAAATATTTTTTCAAATCGGTCCAGTAGTTCCTGAGATTTGCGCGTTCAAACAAACAAACATACAAACAAACTCTTTAGCTGTATAGTTATACTAGCGGCCGCCCGCGACTCCGTCCGCGTGGTTTCCGGTTTCCGCAAACGTAGGTATAAACTATACCTATAAAGTTCCATACAAACATTAATCCCCTTTTTCATCCCCTTGGGGTGGAACATATAAAATCCTTTCTAAGGGGATCTTTATGTCATAGTAGCTTTATGCATGCCAAGTCCCAGCCCAATCGGTTTAAAATTGACAAAGTTTCATACAAAGATTAATCCCCTTTTTCATCCCCTTGGGGTGGAACATATAAAAATCCTTTCTAAGGGGATATTTATGTCATAGTAGCTTCATGCATGCCAAGTCCCAGCCCTATCGGTTTAAAATTGACAAAGTTTCATACAAACATTAATCCCCTTTTTCATCCCCTTGGGGTGGAACACATAAAAATCCTTTTTGAGGGTATCTTTATGTTAGTAGCTTCATACATGCCAAGTCCCAGACCGATCGGTTTAAAATTGACAAAGTTTCATACAAACATTAATCCCCTTTTTCATCCCCTTAGGGTGGAACACATAAAAATCCTTTCTGAGGGGATCTTTATGTCATAGTAGCTTCATGCATGCCAAGTCCCAGCCCGATCGGTTTAAAATTGACAAAGTTTCAAACAAACATTAATCCCCTTTTTCATCCCCTTGGGGTGGAACACATAAAAATCCTTTCTAAGGGGATATTTATGTCATAGTAGCTTTATGCATGCCAAGTCCCAGCCCGATCGGTTTAAAATTGACAAAGTTTCATACAAACATTAATCCGTGGAACATATAAAAATCCTTTCTAAGGGGATCTTTATGTCATAGTAGCTTAATGCTTGCAAAGTCCCAGCCCGATCGGTTTAAAATTGACAAAGTTTCATACAAAAATTAATCCCCTTTTTCATCCCCTTGGGGTGGAATATATAAAAATCCTTTCTAAGGGTATCTTTATGTTAGTAGCTTCATACATGCCAAGTCCCAGCCCGATCGGTTTAAAATTGACAAAGTTTCATACAAACATTAATCCCCTTTTTCATCCCCTTGGGGTGAAACATATAAAAATCCTTTCTAAGGGGATCTTTATGTCATAGTAGCTTAATGCTTGCAAAGTCCCAGCCCGATCGGTTTAAAATTGACAAAGTTTCATACAAACATTAATCCCCTTTTTCATCCCCTTGGGGTTGAACACATAAAAATCCTTTCTAAGGGTATCTTTATGTTAGTAGCTTCATACATGCCAAGTCCCAGCCCGATCGGTTTAAAATTGACAAAGTTTCATACAAACATTAATCCCCTTTTTCATCCCCTTGGGGTGGAACACATAAAAATCCTTTCTAAGGGGATCTTTATGTCATAGTAGCTTTATGCATGCCAAGTCCCAGCCCGATCGGTTTAAAATTGACAAAGTTTCATACAAACATTAATCCCCTTTTTCATCCCCTTGGGATGGAACATATAAAAATCCTTTCTAAGGGGATCTTTATGTCATAGTAGCTTAATGCTTGCAAAGTCCCAGCCCGATCGGTTTAAAATTGACAAAGTTTCATACAAACATTAATCCCCATTTTCATCCCCTTGGGGTGGAACACATAAAAATCCTTTCTAAGGGTATCTTTATGTTAGTAGCTTCATACATGCCAAGTCCCAGCCCGATCGGTTTAAAATTGACAAAGTTTCATACAAACATTAATCCCCTTTTTCATCCCCTTGGGGTGGAACACATAAAACTATAGTCTATAACCTTCCTCGCCAAATACACTATCTAACACAAAAAGAATTTTTCAAATCGGACCAGTAGTTCCTGAGATTAGCGCGTTCAAACAAACAAACAAACAAACAAACAAACAAACAAACAAACAAACAAACTCTTCAGCTTTATATATTAGTATAGATTAGCGGCCGCCCGCGACTCCGTCCGCGTGGATTTCGATTTCCAATATCTCTGTGTTATTCTGATGTATAAGCTACTAGCGGCCGCCCGCGACTCCGTCCGCGTGGATTTCTTTTTTTCGAAATAAAAAGTAGCCTATGTTCTGTCTCAGGGTCTAAAGATTGTCTGTACCAAATTTCATCAAAATCGGTTGCGAGGTTTAAGCGGGAAAGCGTAACAGACAGACAGACAGACAGAGTTACTTTCGCATTTAGGTATAATATTAGTTGGGATATTGTGGTAAAATTTCATTCAAATCCATTCAGAAGTTTTTACGTGAAAGAGTAACAAACATCCATACATACAAACTTTCGCCTTTATAATAGTAGTAGGATTAGTACAGATTATATCCGTTAAAAAGTTGTTTTATTTCATTAGGATAATCTTCTAGCGGGTGAAAGCATGCAGGTAATCGACCCCCTAGCCGCAGGCCGTAGGTGCACGGAGCGTCGCACGTGCGTTCATTAGCGGGTTATTTGTAATGCAGGTTCGTCGCGGGGGCTGCCGCTTCCGCCGCGCGGCTTCACTCGGCCCGACCGGGAAGCCCTACACTTCCGCCTGATGCCGATTTTTGACAATTAACGATAACAGCGGTACGATGATTTATTGGGCTGTTGAACTTAATACTTCGGCACGTCTTCTGTTAGAGTATTAAATAAGTATCATCGAGTTATTGGAAGACTCGTTTCAATTTTACTATTTCTGTAAAAAATTAATAGGTCTTAAATCAATTCATAGGAATGATCAAAAGTATTTTATCAATAAGAGTTCTATAAAAAGGGAGTTCTACAAAAAAACCTATACCTAAAGATCACGCGCAATGTCAGCTTGCCTTGTGTATTTGGTTACCCCAATGTTATTTTAATTCAAAATGCTATAAATATGATACCTATACAATTATGCCTTAACATTATTAAAAAACTTTAGGAAGTCAAACGTCCACCACTTTTTTTAAATTTTTCATAGGTAGATACAAATGAATATAAAAAAACACACCGACACAAATGGTCCTTGCTGTAAACATCTCGAATACAACGAGAATGCATCTCATTAAGAATTCGTACCGAGTGTCGCACACATCTTCAACGTGCTAGTTTTTCAAAACATAACGACTACCGAGAAACATTTAACAGGCAAAGTACCTACCTAGTTACGTATCGAACGCGCTTTCTAGGATTTGAGTGCGCATCCAATTAAGTACGGAGTACAAATTAGATTTCTATTCGGATTTCACAATATTCTTGATTTCGTGCCGACGTCCATTTTACCTACATCAATTTGAAGAATAAAAAGTTGTCCCGAAACCAAAACAAATTAACATAATAAATTGTAGTGTGATTAAAGTTATATTTTCTATTTTGTTTTAAGTAGCTTTGTCTTATTATTTCAAGAGCAAAAACCTAACAGCTCCAAAGTCCAACGCCATTACAGCTCCATAATCCAGGGTCAGACTAGTTTTTGTTACTAATTACCTAAGCGAGTGAATGCACTGAGCATTGAACTTGAAACTTATTATTCCGCCTGAGTGCGAGCGTCGTGGGATAAAGGATCAGCGGTGGTCCCGGCTAGTACGAGGACGATCGTTTGATTTCGGTGTAAGAACATTGTTTCCATAGCACACAACACATACTTATAGGTAAATAATAAATACGGACTTCTATAAGTGCTTACCTACTTTTATTAAATCTTTAGTGACTACAATCAACAAACAAAAAATTATTTTGGAACCATATTTTATTAAATTAAATGAATGACGGACGGACTATCGACTTGCCCAATTATGCTCATCCTCACGACTTGTATAAGTAAGCAAAATATACCTACCTAATTCTGCGCCTCCCGTTTACTTTATACAAGTCTGGTTTTTATCAAGCTGATCTTCAAGAGAGCGTTAATGTTTGATAAGGTTAATTTCTGAAATGATGGATCAATTTCATCAGAAGACAGGGTTTTTCACCTATTGGGCACTTGTGCATTTGCCCATTGTGCCCAGTGGGAAAGACGAGTCTGGCAGAAGTCAGACAGAAGATGTGGGTGTAGAAAAGTTTTTTCAATAATTTTCAAATTATTTTCCATCTTGCTTAATTGTGATAAGATTATTGTACCTTATTAAATTAATATAATAAACTAGAAAGCGGAACATATTCTTTATAAAAGTCCATTGGAAACGCATCGCCTGTTGTTGTTTACATGCTTCACTCCGTTCCCTAGTCCAGTCACGTTGGGCGTGACCACGGAGTCGTCGTTATTGCTGCTTTTACTACGGACGATTTCTTTTACTATTTACTTACAAATGCCTACTGCTTACTGCAGAATAAAGTGCCTGTGTAGTGGTAATTAACCGTTTATAAGTAAGTATTCCTACTTTGACACTAAAATAAAAAAAAAGTTTTTATCCGATTTTGACTCCAAAAATAGACCAGTTAAACCTCAATGCAGTTCAATAAACATCATGATTTAAATAGGCAGGTTACTCAGATCTTAAATCAAAACAATAGGGTTTCGAATATAAATTGAAACAACTGAATTCATAAAATATAAGATTAAAAACTAAATCAAACAAGTACCTAATACCTTGAGTTGAGTCTATTGATCGTTGCGTTTAATGTAGGTATTAAATAAGTAGGTACCTACGTGTTGCGTTGGTTAACGTAATCCGTGCTATTTTGCAACCCGTTAATTAAAACGTAGTCGGCGGTTAAAAATAAGCATTCGCATTTAGATGCACACGACTACGCGCAATTTGCAACATTGCAAGTTTTAACACAAGTTAAGCCAGCTAATCTTAGTAGTTGCATACCTAATTGGTTATCTTAATACTGTACATAGTTGGTAAGTTTATTCCAATTAACGAAGATCTCAAATAAATTATACTACTTATGAATTCATTGGTAACTTGTTCGTCTATCTTTTTTACTCTATTGACGTAAAGCACCTTGACAATAAGAGCTGTCTTAAACATGAAAACTTATTAAAATATCTGAAGATACCTACGCAAAACCAATTTTGTTCGATACCCACATAGGTCAGCGAATTTATGTATACCTACTTAATTAAAAGCATCAGGGATAAAATGATCCCAACAGAAAAGTTGACTATGAAACTTACAAAAGACGCGACGCGTAGCACTTCCAAAGATTTTTTTAATTAGGAATGCGTCTATAAAAAATCCATCTTCTGAGCGGATGCAGAGGTAAGAACGTGCGTCACGGCCGGCCCCATTTCATTCGCTCCAGGAAATGGCCCAAAAGCTTCCTTTCACACGATGTTTGCGCAGTCAATAATAGAATCCATCGAATCTGCTGTGTTATCGAGATATCATAAACGAAGCAATTTCTGACGCGCAATCGGCATACGTAACCCGTTGTTGAGAGATGCTTGCAGACAAATCTCTTAACAAGGTCAATTAGGTTATATCAATTTGACGGTACAACACAGCTACACAATCGTTTGTAAACGGCCCTGATTGAAAACTGATAGCTGCAACTGCAACATTCTTGTCAGGAATTTTTAAAGTCCTCACCCTCACAAACTTCCTTTCACGCTCAGAAAAAAACAGTGGGTAGTAGTAAAAAGAATACGTGTGGTCGTTCAAAGTTCCGTAGCTGCGAATAATAACATTTCTTAGAAGCATTAATGCATTTCATGGCTGGTAGCCACCAAATTTGGTAGGGCACTTCGTTTGCATTTGATAACAAACACCATGAGAACTTCGGACCTTGGCAATATCGCGTCCGTGGGTGGAATTATAATTTTGCGATGGTGTTTCTTTTCCTTTCGGGGCTCCGGAAGTACGACGTAGGCATATGGTGATGTTCCTTAGTATGCGGAAAGCCGCCTAGATGTCAATAACATTTGTTACCAATCTATCAATAATTCTAACCAACAAACATGGAGGTAATAAATAGCAACTACTTAAACGTAGGAATATTTTGATGGGCAGGAAGTTTATGAAGCATTTGACTTAGGACTGGAATAGGAATTAATTCAATTGGGAAACGAAGGCAGGATACTAAGAGCATTCAGATGAGCCAGTAAATAGCTGCTGCTGCAATTTGTAGGCATATCTTGGTTGGAACGTATCCCTACTAATATTATAAATGCGAAAATCACACTGTCTGTCTGCTACGCTTTCCCGCTTAAAGCTCGCAACCGATTTTGATGTGGCAAAGAAAGAACCTATGATACCTTTTATTTTGAAAAACAGGGATCTGAAATTGGCGGTCGCTAGTTACATAATAGTATATTGAAGAAGATTAATTGAACCTTCTCACAAAATCCTAGTTAATTTTTGGACTCTTTCCCCATAGGTATAATTTATCCAGAAGACAGATGGATTTTCAATTGATCGAGCGGAAAATTGTGCGCAGAAGCAAAATCCAATCCTGAACACATAAACTCAACCATAGCAAACACATAAAACAAACGGATAAACATCCAAATGAGGAACTCGTCTGCCAACCAACAGCGTGTTATTCATAGTTTTAGATTCCACCAGTACCTACAGTATTCACGATGAATGAAAACTCACGATTCACGATGATGAAAACAACTTTATGAACTTATAATTTTCTTTTTTCATAAAATATCAGTAGAACATAATACCAGGTGCGTGTGCATATCAAATAATATTACTTATAGTGAAGAGAAAGCAATTATGTACATACATCGGTACATAAATACTGGGCTTTTTATTACAACAACGCGGGATCATTGCATGCAAAGCATTTATAAATATAAAACTTATGACTTTTAACATATGTACTTACGAACGTATCGATCTAGTACCTACCTAGGTACATAAAATTTGATTCGTGTGTATGTAGCTCGCTTACCATTGTGTTCAGCGTATGCTATTGTTCATACCAGACTTCAATACGACAGTTCATCTGTAGTCTGTCCAAATAATGAGACTATTACATAAACTGGGCTGCATACTTGAAAATCTAAATCTTTATAGGTACTAATATAATAAAGCTGATAAGTAGGTACCTATGTTTGAATTGAACGCGCTTGTTTGTTTGTTTAATCTCAGGAAATGCTGGTTCGAATTGAAAAATATCTTTTGTTTTGCATAGTCCATTTGTCGAGAAAGGCTTTAAGCTACATATAATAAAACACTACCTATGTGTGCGGAAAGCGAAATCATGAAATAATGTACAATATGGGATGTACAAAAAATTGGCCTGATTGTCGACCCAGATTTTTTGTTTAATTATATTATGTAAATTATGCATGCATATTATCAAATTATGAACGGTTTTTCATCGAAATCCGGATAGGATAACTATGAATGAACGCACATCTAGCTACCAACATTAGAACCGCCCTACTTGCGACTGAAACAACATAAAGAGAAAACTAAAACAAGAAGAGCAATTACAGCGGCCGACTTGGCTAACTAACAAGACAGCGAATGAAATAAAAACAAAAATCTTTCGCTCGTTTTAATATGTAAAATAATAATAATAATACTCCTCGGCCCTTATCACATCGCAACAGAGGCAGAACGGCCGGGTGATTTATTATGTTTATGCACCCGCCCGCACCAAAAGAACGCGAATATCAAAAGTAACAACGCGCCACTCCAGACATCAGACGGCAGAATTGGCGACCGCTTGAAGGTTAAATCTCGCCGATTTAGTATTATCTAGTCTGTGTTTATGAGACGCTTCCTGGAAATACTAAGTCAAGAATTACGTCTAGGCGCAAACGTTTCGTAGATGCAGCCAATTGCCAAGATCTTATTCCCCTTTTTCCTTGTAATTTTCACTATTATATTCTCAAGTAAGAGCAATAAGGAGGCAAAGGTTAATTTAAACAGTAGTTTACGAGTATTCTAACTTAAATAGAAATTATTGCATTCCGCAAAGCCATTTTAATTTCCGTGAGGTTTAACGACATGTAGACGCGAATAGTATCGGCAGCTGGAGCCCGTTTACAATTCCAAGCGCACGCGCACCTCCCGTAAATTTAAATATGGTGGCTACAAACCGCAATTAGCGTTGGCTTACTATAACAGTCAGAACTTCATATTGCAAATAGCAGTTACGCAAGCCTAATTGCAATTCAACTTCCGTACGCATTCATAATTTTAAATGTATTTTTTTGTTGTTGCAGGACCGCCAACCACCAAGAAAGGACTGGGCAACGTATACACGCAAGAGAAGCACCCGTCGTGATGTTACAATACGCGTATACGCAACTTGGCTAAAGTACAAATAAACTTTAAAAAGCAAAGAACCTCGCGAGTCAAGAGATTATCGAAATGAAAATAAAATATATTTTCTTAAAATAAACGAGTTGAAACAAAAACAACGAAACTTTATTTTATTTGCTCGAAATATCTTAATCATAATTAATTATTAAGTAAACGAAAGAGAGTACTTCGTCTCGATAGTTTTGAAGTTTTGCCAAAATCAAGCCACTAACATCAAGGACACATAAATCTACAAGTCATGGAAATCCATTTCAATAAAACAACTAAGTTTAAAGCAATCTATAACAGTAAGTACTGGCGACTCCTGCATTCCAGATCTTCATGCCTAAGTGGAGATATGAATCGAAACACGCGAACTATATTAGACCAAACTACGGGAAATGAATGACATCGCTACGCGTCTCGGCGTCCACTGACGCGGTCGTTCTCCAAATAGATCTGTCGTATAGTACCTTGTCTACAAAACATCAATACGACAACGCGACGTTAACAGCTCTATTGCAATGTAATATAGTTTATATTTTATCGGACACAGCTTGTCCAACGGAAGGAAACCATTCTTCAATGTCTCATTCATTCACCTGTGAAGATATTGGGTCCGTCCATTTGTATCAATAGCAAAGATTATATCTTTGATCAATAGTATCAAATAGGTGTCCAATGAGTTAAAGATACAATTCGAAATGCCTCATAATAATTAGTGGAAAAATACCAAAATCTAGTAATTTACTAAACAATTAAATAATGCCCCTGCCTACAATATTTAAATAGGTGTCAGCAATATAGCTCTAATAATAGGATAAATGAAACAATTTATTATTTTTTATAATATATTACCAAAAATAGGTACTCGTACTTACCTCCATTCACAAAACTGGAGCAAAATATCGATTATATTATATTAAATTACATTAAAATTAAAACCTACTTACGAACATTAAAAACGTACCTTATAATTATCTCAAAAATAATAATTTACTAACAAATATTCTTGCATATTGGCTGAACAATTTGTAGGATAACATTATACCATTTTGGAACTCTAAGAAAAAACCGAAATCATCGCGAGAGTAACATTTATTTGTTAAATTTCTAAATCGTAATACTTTAGGACAAAGGATTGATGCCAAAAAATAATTTTACCTAGATAGTTGATCCACAATAACATTTTAGTTACATTTGACTACTTAAAATATCATACGCATTGAGAAAATTACGTTTAGTCAAACAAGACTTTTCAAAGGCGGAAGACAAAACTTCAGAGAATGAACACAGTGAGGGTCACGTAATTATAAGGGGAAAACAATTATTTTGTACAAAGATCTTGTATAAACAGTCATATGAAAATCAAAGTCATACTTTTGTATGAATAACTAATCATTAGTATGTTTATTATAATATATTGTAAACCTGCACTTTTATAATTCGTTACATACAAACATTACAATATTATACTGGCTGTATTCCAAATCTCTTTGGTTAAATGAAAGTGTATAAGTTAAACCATGTCAAATACAATGATGACGTCCAAACGTAAAAGCTACATATTATCAAGACACAGAAAAACTTTTTATTTCCATTGGAAACAGTTATATATAAAACTAGCATAACAACGCACTCAAACCTACTTCACAAAGGCATCACTACTACGAATGTAAATATTTGGAATAATAATTGTTTAGGCTTAGACGAAAGAAATGCAACATTATCATAACATCAGACCTAATTCCAGCATACTTACCTAGAGCGTAAATGCAAAATGGCCCCACGTTACAGGTCGGTTTCATTTACGACCGAGCGGACCGCACGAAAGATCGATCCACTCGTCCTCTTTTCGAGGATCAAGATTTAGTACAGGTCGCATCCCTACTTTGGAATCCCTCTGTGTGACAATACAAATTACCACGCGAGTCCTCGAACCGTCCTCGAGAGAACCGGGTTCACTTGACCGAATCGAATCGATTGTCTCCCGATTATCCCGCCGAATGGAATCGATTGTCCCCGACTATCATTTAAATGTCGCGTCGTATGCTATGCTAAATTCGATAGGTGGATCACATTGGAATCGTTAGTTAGCTAAGCGCATAGGTGTGGGTGGTTGCCTAGCTGGCGCGCGCGGCCTGTGCAGGTAGCGCATGCGGGGCGCGGGCGGGGTCGCGCGGCGCGTCGCCCGGCCGCGCGGCCGCAGGGGCCGGCGCCTGGTACGGGCCCACCGGGTACATGGGGCGAGCCTCGATCGTCGACACGCCCTCGAATCTGAAAAGAGTACAACTTGTCAGTGATCTTCCTCGTCGAAAGATGCTCGTAGTGATGCTATTGACATTAAGTTAATCATTTTAGATATTGTAAGTAAGAATTTTACAAATATTGTCTATATTTTTCTTACTAAATTTAGAAAATTTATTCGATTTTATTTAGTATGTACTTATAAGTTATATAGTTATACAGTAACAGACATAATAGCTCGCATAGACCATCTAAAATGGGGCTGGACAGGGCAGATGCTACGCTCCAAAATCAACAAGTGGAGCAAACAAGTAACATAATGGTATCCAAGAGGAGACGCAAGAAGACCGGGGCGTCCAAAAGCAAGATGGAGTGACGAAATCCGCCTCACCCTAGGACCCTACTGGACCAGAGTTGCAGAAGACCGAGCTCAATGGAAGGAGCTGGAGGAGGCCTATGCCAAGAGGCACGCTGAATTGCGTGATATATTATAAAAGAAAAAAACTCATACAATCAAAAAAAAACATGTATTTCGGAATAAAAGGGCTTAAATAAAAATATAAGTTATATGCATTTGACAAACTATACTACCCGATCATGCCAGGTTTGTCGTTCTTCGGAATTCGCGGCACCTAGGAGCGCCTCCCGCACGGCGGTATCGACTTCGAGCTTACGTTGACAACGCTATAGCGCAAACAGGTAGCATGTCGGCCACACGGAGTAGGGATGAAACAAAATACTAAAACACTCACTTGTTGCTCTTGTACTTGTCGGGGATGGCCTGGTAGGGCTGGCGCGGCGCGTGCGCGTGCGTGCGCGCCAGCTCGCGCAGACACGGCGCCAGCTCGGCCGCGCTGTAGCCCGCGCTCGCCGCCAGCGCCGCCGGCCACGCCGCCGCCAGGCACGACGCGTGCGCCGACTCCGGCTCCTCCAAGTCTGCCGATATAAGTTATGTCATTTGCATCACATTTACTGTTTTTTTTTCGTAAAGAAAAGGTAGGGAAACTATCGCTAGCCCGAAGGTCAATGCAGCCTCTATGCTAGTCCACACTTCGAAGTAACATAAGTAAGTAACAGACAAAAACTATTCATTGGTAAAATCTCTTTACGAACCCCCTACACCACTGAAGATTTTCTTTAGAAGAGCAATCCTCAGTAGTTTAGTGACCCAAAGTATTGCAGAACAAAATTAAATTTAATTTCATTAAAAAATACTTGAGGGTAGTTATTGGGGTCAACAAACATAATAGAAATCTATGCTAATACATAAAGCTGAAGAGTTTGTTTGTTTGTTTGAACGCGCTTATCTCAGGAACTACTGGACCAATTTGAAAAAACTTTTTTGTGTGAGTTAATTTGACGAGGAAGGCTTGAATAATTGAAATAGAAATCCACGCAGACAGAGTTAACAAATATGGATCAAACCATGCACCAAAACTAAGCTGAACATGTGTTGATAATAACAACTTGTTAATGAGAATTTGATAATACAACTTTACCTTTGGAAATTAATTGTGTGGGTCTCTTGAGTACGGAATCCGTTTCGTCGCCCGAGCACCGCTCGCACAGGAGACAGTGGCGCGCGGTGGCCAGCGCGCTCGCAGCGATTACTGACGGCTTGAACTGCAGGTACGGGTCCGCTTCGAGCAAGCTAAGCTCGGCAATATACTGCGGATAAAGGATAAAACCAATTTAAAAAATTGATTGGTCTAAAATGTGTCAAAACTCAATGAGTAGGAATTTAAGTGTAGGTTCAAGTATCTAACTGAATATTTTACAGGATTTACCATAATGTTGGAGGAAATCAATAGACATTATAAAAAAAAAACTTAAATTTTCTTAAAAATTCCAAAGTTATTTCGTGGGTACTTTCGGGTACTAAAATTTTATGCAAATAATAAAATCACTTAAAAATATTTTGAATAAGTGTAGGATGGTTGATGGATGCGACAGATAGCGTGCGAAGGGTATGTAGGGTATATTGAATGTGAGGAGGCAATGTGTGGGGAAGGATGAACATATCTGAGGACAGATATGAAACAGGATGGCCGAGTGTAGGATGGTTGATGGATGCGACAGATAGCGTGCGAGCGAGAGAATGAATGAAATGACAGAATGGCGTCGGGCTAGGAAAGGGAGAGTTATTGTGTAGAATTATATTGTGATAAATAAATAGTAAAAAGTGTCCTCGCTTTTCTTTATCTATTCCCGGACCCTACATAAATTTATAAAAAAAATTTACTTGTTTCAATACTCACCGCTGCCAAATGGAATGTCTTCTTGGAAAGTCCATTGGAAATGCAGTAATGGGAGAGGAAGGCCAGCGAAGTTGGTGTGGACAGGTCAAATGACAGCACCTTCAGTATGAGGTGTTCCATACGCAGGACCTCACGTTTAGTGTATGTGTCATCAGTAATGTACACAAACTCGGTCACCTCTGGTGGGTACACCTCCTCATATTTCCTGTTTTGAGGGTACTTAGAATTAATAATACATTCAGTAAAAGGCAAATAGAAAAAAATATCACAACATGAACTGAAAGGGGTACAATGTTGTAACACCTAGAATAAGATTAACCTTTAACTAAAGCAATAAATGATATTTGATTTGATTTGACAATATACATCAATAAAATATTGAATCATTACCTCCAATAATGAAAGAGTCCCTGAGGCAGTGGAAAATAGAAAAGAGGTTATTTTAAAATGTACCCTGTTTTATATGTTCCTATTTTTTTATGATTATAAGTAATGACAAATATACTTACGCTGCAATGTATGTAGCAGCAGTACCGACCAGTTGAAGCTTGGTGCGGACCACACTCATGTAGGACAAGAACCGGTCAACATATGACACTGCTAGGTGCAGAGTCTCACTTTGCTGCCCGTACTCATCGCAGACCTCTACGAGCCAATCAATAAGAATTGAGCGCATCATATGAGTGATGTCTGGCTGCTTGCGCATGTAGCGGGGATTGGCTCTGTTCTTAACCTGGCGAAATAAAATATAAGATATAATTTATTTATGTTTACAAAATAAATATATGTTAATGCTGATTTGTTATTGACTTTTAAATATAAAATAACTACAGAAGATCTTTAGAATTGATCAGATGAAGTAGCTTGAGTTTGCAGATAAGACCTGTGTTTCCATAAGACATACATTTATTGTATCATCTCTGTGATTTAAATTTACAAATAGATTCATATTAATACTTCCGTCATACTGTACATCCATGACATAATTATCAAGATACAGTTTGGTATGACAAAACATGCAGGTGCTAACTTTTGTTGTTAAGGCAACCAAGTGTACACAAATTAAGTAGCATAATGTAAATGACTTTTTTGTGATGTCTTCATACCCCTATATTACTAATTTAAAGATAATAATTTAAATGCCTTTGATCAAGTATATTCAAATTACATACCTCAATTTCTCGCATGTATTCATATATGTCCTGCCGATATTCCACAACATGGAAGAACATCTCACGATCAGTCTGGGCAGTTGTAGTGTTGTTTTCATCTTCTTCTTCCTCAAGAATTTCAAGTATTTGACTTTCATTCTTAGAAATGGACATAGACAGAATGCTGGAATCCACCACAGACATAGGGGACTCTGCATCTTTCTTTTCTTGCAATGGTGGTCTGCAAATACAGTAATAATATAAAACCTTCAGAAGAAAGCAATGTAGAAAACAAGAATCAGTTTATTTTTTTAAATAAAATAAAAAAAGTGGTAGGTAGGTAGTTCAAGATGGCTATGGTGTAATTTAGTCAGAGGTGATTGACCCTAAACTAAAATTATTAGCACAATGAGGTTATATCCACATTTAACAAGTTCATTTTAGTTCACAATTTTTTATTATGATACCTTTTCGGAGCGGCTTCTTTCTGCCAATCTGGTTGCTTCTCCACCTGAGCACACAGGGCTTTGACGTTTTCAGCTGCATTCTTGAAGATATTGTCTTTTTTGGCGTCTTTAGCGATGAAGTGCTTGAAGGTCGGCTCGCGTTTCTTCAGCTCCGCCTCGGAGGGCTTGTCCTCGTACACGCTAAACGCGCGAAACTGAGCCACGGGGGGTACAATATTCTTCTCGTTTTTAATCTGCCGTACAGTTCTATTCTCATCTTGAACTTTAGTGGGTCCATTCGTCAACCCGGGCTGCAGAAAACGGACAAAAAACGGTTGTCTGATTAACGGTCGACGGTCGTTACTGAACTATGTTTTTTATAATTTTCTTCTAGAATCACTGTTTAAAATACTACATCATATAGCATGACACCGTTGGAAAGGCATAAAACACGGAAATAGAAGGAATAAACAGCTAAGGTTTACTTACCAGCTTGATGTTCCGGTTTTGGTTACAAGCAAAGTGGCTAAGGTCGACCAGAGCACGCCGTTGATTTGCAGCCGAAAACACATCTGCATTATCTTTTCTAAGCCCTAAGGCAGAGTTCTCTTGATCCTCGTGTATTCTGAATGCCATTGCCTCGCTTTTCCGTAAACAATCACAAATTACCAGATTAGCTTAAAGGCAGACTGAGTGAAGGCAGACAATGGCGACCAAAGCGGAAATACGTTATACTAGGCGTAGAAGTTAAACATTTTTACAAAAATAATGCGAGTAGAATGAAAAAATTAGGATAATTTTAGTTAAAATCACCCACAAACGCTATGTTAGCGTCAACGGACAACAGACATTTTGGAGATTTCAGCTGTTGCAGTTTACGTTGCTCCTTTGTCTATGATATTTCAAAAATTAGCCAATAGCTTGCGAGTGGCTCTATGGATCTTCCGTTGTAAGCGTTTGGATATTTTTATATGACCATGAATAGAAAAGCATTTTTAAACCTCACAAAAGTTTAAAAATATCTGCTTCGGTTTACCATAACTCTCACATAGCTTAATGTAATATTATATGTTTGAAAGAGGACAATTATAATAAAAGATCTTTTGGGATTTGCATGCAATGCAATATTTCCCAAGCCAATCTCCAAAATATGTTTAGTTTTGATCACATTTCATTATTATTTTCAAGACTAGTTTTAAGAAATATATATATGTTAATTCATTAAATATTAATTATCATCAAAATGACAATAAAATCTTAACCTGCCTACAAAAACTTCGAAATATATTTTTTTCTCTTTACTACAATGTTTCTACGTACCTATTCGCGTAGCATTTGAACTCTTTACTTATTTTTCTCTCAATAGTTGATTGTAAGTATTGTAAAATAGCAGATTTATTAATGATGTAAAACTATAATCTTAAATCAAAATTATTTTTAACTTTTATTAACGACTTTAGACCGAACGAGTATTTCGTAATCTGTGAAACGGGACGTAGTTTGCCTGTGTGTTTGTTTGATTTTTCTTGTATTTTTCCAAGATCTTTGCTTCAGAGTCAAATTTTTTAGCATTGGAACGACATTTTGGGCAAAAAAACATACAATCGCGTTTTTTTATCCAGCACGTTTAAAAAAATATTTTTGATGATACTGAAATAAGAATCTATATTTTTTTGATGTAGTTCACATCACGATACACGCCAAGCCTATTTTGAGCATTGTACTTTGAATATTCACCCTCCTCTCGCTCGACGAGTCAACTTTGAATTTCCCAAGAATTTCAACAAAATATTTTTAATGATTAATTTATAAAATTGAATACAGATAGATTGCCGCGGACCTTCTTTTGTGAGAAACGTTCTTCTACCGTACTTAACCCAGGAGATACTGTGTCATTTCGGATTCACTAAAGTGAATAATTTTCTTTGTGTCGAGAAAAACACTAAAGTTGTGAGATAGGATTTTAGTTAAAGTCATTGCCTAGATGAGTTTTCGATGATTTTGTATCTGCCCACCTGTCAATTTACCAAAACAGGTGACTTTGACAGTTACAGATCTTGGACAACAGTCCAAAAAATATATTTTATTTTAAGTAAATTACGACACGTCTATATTTTATTAATTTTTTAAATAACAAATATGAAAGAATTCAAGAGTCTCGTTTGTTTGATGGTAATATTATGTTGTAATGTGTGTTTATCTTTAAGAGAATATACAAAAGAAGATGTATTTAGGTTGAGGTAAGTTTATCAATTCAAATGTTCAAATTATGCAAAACGCCGAATTACAGGCATTTAAGCTTTAGTTCTTATCCTATATTTTGTACAGTCAACCTATCACATTAGAACCATGAATGACCTACTGAGCACTAAAGAGCCCTGTTGAAAGTATTTAACAGTCGTCTTATTAACATTGTTTTCAACAACATGCTAGAAGTATTCGTAAAGAGATATCAGGGATTCAAGTCCCTCACATTGCTAGCAAGTTGTTGTATCAAGTTATTCATCTTTAACCACTTTTGAGATGTACTTTTACAATATTATTGGTACTTGTTTTAATAAATTGTTAAATCCTTATAATGTAGATCACAATTCACAGTATTTAATTTTACCATCAAACCCTTCATCTTCCAGGGAGGAGGTCCGGGAAATGTTTCAACATGCCTATGATAGCTATTTGCGTTATGCATACCCATATGATGAGCTCCGGCCACTAAGCTGTGATGGCGTTGACACATGGGGCAGTTACTCACTCACTTTAATTGATGCCCTCGACACACTGGCTATTATGGGAAACTACACTGAGTTCAACAGAGTAGTGGATATTGTTCTCCAGAAACAAAACTTTGATACTGATATTAATGTTTCTGTCTTTGAGACGAACATAAGAATTATTGGAGGGCTGTTAAGTGCACACTTGCTGTCATACAAGTAAGTATAAATTTTATTCTTATTATGACATTCATTATGAAAAATCTAACAATCCTATTTAATGTCCCAACCCAACTACCGACTTTAAGTACCTAGTACTATTTTATATTTTTAGCAGAAGCAAACTTTTAAGTGATGTTTTAATCCCAACATTTTCACAGAACTGGAATGAAACTAGAACCAGGTTGGCCCTGTAATGGCCCTCTATTACGTTTAGCTGAGGATGTGGCGCAAAGGTTAATAGCAGCATTTGACACAACAACAGGCATGCCTTATGGAACTATCAACTTGAGAACAGGAGTCCCACCAGGGGAGACTAGTATCACTTGCACAGCTGGTGTTGGCACCTTCATTGTTGAGTTTGGAACTCTTAGCAGACTTACTGGAGATCCTTTATATGAAGAGGTACTGTCATCCACCCCCCATTATTCTTATTCCTATTCATAAATATTTATATCCTCATTTCTGATTTCTGTATGTAGCTAACAAACTCAAATACTACTTGAATGATTTTAAATATTTTTTTTCTCTAATAGTTACATTATCACTGAGTAAGCTAGGCCGCACACCAGGCATACAATTGTTTCTCTACAAATGTCGCGCCACATTTGAAATGCGACACTTTTAACGCCCCCATATAATCCTACGTCAGCATGCACACCGTCGCCACAAAGTGCGCCCGCTACAAATGTGTCCTCGGTGTGCGTGCTCACGTAGGAATATATGGGGGCGTTAAATGTGTCGCATTTCAAATGTGGCGCGACAGTTGTGGAGAAACAATTGTATGCCTGGTGTGCGGCCTAGCTAACATAGACCATATTTAGCTAGTAAATAATAAATACCAGTCTAAGTAGTCAATGTAATTCCAAGTGTAAAGTAAGCAAATGTTGTTTTTTCCACTTACAGGTTGCATATAATGCCTTGAAGGCGTTGTATCATCACCGGTCGCCTATAGGTCTTGTTGGCAACCACATTGATGTAATGACTGGCAGGTGGACGGCTACTGATGCAGGTATTGGCGGCGGCGTCGATTCCTACTATGAATATTTAGTCAAAGGTATTTTACTATTACTTATTACTTCATTTCTTAATAACTGCTATCTACTGTATTCTACTAGCTTTTACCAGCGGCATTGCCCACGTTATCAAGATTCCCGTTTTATCCCATGGGAGAATCTGATCAGTAGTTTCAGCATGATTGACGGAACAAACTTTCACATTTATTATATAATATTTTTATGATGACATCTTCATAGTAATAACGTTTTAGCTTACATTGTTCGCCAGGAGCATTCAAATTAATTTATTTTATAATAAGACTTGCAGAGAAATTCTGTAAGTCTATCTGTGTCATCCATCACTCATCAAGTAAATTATTACAAGAATTGTTATTGAATAACACATTCTGCTTTCTTTGCTAGATGTAAATTATAATAATCACAATAAATACTCATTTCACATAATTAATTAATGTATTATGTTTCTTTGTTTCCAGGAGCGATATTGCTGGAGAAGCCGGAGCTGATGTCGACGTTTCTCGAAGCGCGGCAGTCTATCGACAAGTACCTCCGCAAGGACGACTGGTTCGTCTGGGCGACCATGCTGCGAGGCCACGTTACGCTGCCGGTGTTTCAATCGCTGGAGTCGTATTACCCCGGTCTGCTAAGTCTTATAGGTAATAGTTTTTGAAAGGATTTGCTTTAAATTCGACATAATGCGTAACTGAATGTTTACATATTTTTTTACATATGCTATTGACATATTTATTTTGATTGTAAGGGGATATTATAAAAACGACTTCAGTTAGGCTTCTATTAGACATAGACACAGAACAGGAGACCAACTCACGGCTGCAGGCCTAGCTAGCCTGTAGGTGTTGTGTGAACTTTTCACTGTGTTCTCCTGCAAAAAAGTAATCGATGGACGCGAGAAAAATAATACGCAATTACCCATAGAAAAATGTATGAAGCGAAAAAAGTTTGCAGCTATACTGCCTTAGCAATGATCGTTTGTAATGCCTTTAAGTATTTATATCGTCATGTTTGGTTGATGGACGCGAGACAAAAAAAAGATGCCACTTCCCCTACAAAATTTGCGTTGTCTTTTGTCGAGTAGGTCTATCTGTATATGTAACAAAAACTAAATAATCCACAAACAAACAAATCAATTTCAGGTGAAACCGACACCGCGATGCGCATAATACACAACTACCACGGCATCTGGAAGCAGTACGGGTTCACGCCCGAAGTGTACAACTTGGGAACGGGCGAAGCGTCGTCTTCTCGCGAGAGTTACCCTCTGCGACCGGAACTGATCGAGTCTATCATGTACCTTTACCGAGAGACGAGAGACCCCATTCTGCTGCAGATGGGTGAGGATATACTTAGGAGTATACAGCATAGTGCTAGGACTCCTTGTGGATATGCAACGGTAAGTGCTTTGTGATAGAGGTTTAAAGTATTTAGATTTTTCTATGCTCTTATTATGTTGTTATTTAGAATTTAAGATATTAATTATTTAAAAAAAAACCAGGTCTTTCAACTTAATTACTAAATACAATCGCACCAAATTATTATGGAAATCATTAGTGGCCCAATTCATTACGATGTTAGATTCGTAAAAAAAAAATATGTATTTCTTACTAAAACTATAATTTTTTTATCGTCGCTTACTTACAAACCATCATACTCTGCTTGCGCTAATATAAATTACCTGCTTCCAGATAAAAGATGTCAGAGACCACCGTAAAGAAGATCGTATGGAGTCGTTCTTCCTCGCCGAGACGACCAAGTACTTATACCTACTATTCGATCCGGACAACTTCATCCACAACCCTGGAGTCCGCGGCACGGTCATCAACACGCCCAACGGAGAGTGCATCGTGGACGTCGGAGGTTACATATTCAACACGGAAGCTCACCCTATAGATCCTACCATGTTGTATTGCTGCCACGAGGCTACTAGAGGGTATGTTTATTATCATATTGCTGTTGCCATTATTGTGACTTAAAACCATTCCTAAGAGAGGAACCGCCCCACAAATACTGTAATGAGGGTTCGCAAATGAAAAATCTGCTAAACGGCAGTAGGTAGTCGTAGGGTCTAATAGGTATGTGATTGGTGAATTTTGACATAACATTGACAGATATGTCACAATATACCAGTAAGACATCACGCCGACGTACGTATTGCCATCTAGCAGATTTTTCAATCGCAAACACCCTCATTGCGTGCGTGATTGACTCCTCCAAAGCGGAGCGTGCGGAGCGGAGGATGACACATCTCCGCACCGTAAGCAGCCAATAGTTTTGGTTAAAAAACGTGACCACCTCAGAAATAAAATCCTATTGGCTACTTACGAAACGGAGCTCCGCTTTGTTAGATTTCTCACCCTGATGGCCTGCGATAGGCTCATGATGATGAAAATGACGAAGTGCGTGATATATAGTTTGCTTTGAATAGATACCTCAGCATATTTTACTTCTAGAACATAATTTAGACAACATTAAAGAAATATTTTTTTCTTTTTCAGTATCAATGTGAGTGAAGTCCATAGAATCTATCAAATCCTCGAAGAAGAAGATAATATACAATTTATGACACTAATAGAAGCTGCAACGGTTAAAAATGAAACAAACACGACTAACAATGAAGGAAATGAAATTAAGGAAACCATTCAAGAATCTAACGAAGTGAATGCTACAACAGAAGAAGTCACTGAAGAAAAAGTAGATCAAAATCAAGTCCTTATTAAAACTGAAACAAGAACCGGATATGTTAATATTGATGGAACTGAACGAGAGAACGTTAAAAATGACACAAACTTAAGTGAAATAATGAAAGAACGCATTTCCAGTTATTACAATAGTACCAATGTAGCTGCCGACAATGAATCTGAAACGGAAAATGAAGATGAAACAAGCACAAATTCCAATGTTGAAAATACGAACGTTGAAGTCGACGATATTATCGTAGCCGAGAAACCTCAAGAATCAGAAGACCTACAACCACCAAGTGCTACAAAAGCAAAGGATGCTTATAAGTTGTTACCAAAAGTTTTACAAGAATTCTTGAACAGCGATTGGAAAACAAAGCCCAAATGTGAACCTCAACACATGTTGGAAAGGATTCGTAAGGAGAAACAATATCCGGATCACATAGATATTGATGCATTTGAATATTTGTTAACACCTGCTCCGTCCTTTTTGCAAAGGATATCTTTAGCTGGTGAATTTTTGAGCAAAAAACAAATGGAGACGTAAATATAAGTACAGATTTTTGTTGTATATTTGTGCTTTAGATGGGTGTTGACTTTAATGAAAGATAAGTTTATTTTGTGTTATTAATTTATTTTATATAATAAATATATAAAGACTGATTTGTAATTCGTTTTTCTCTTTTGTAATTGTCATGTTATTGAGTCATTAACCTGTCGATTAAACGTAACAGCAAATTTTCAGACCGGAGTAATGTATTTTTAGTAATAAATTGCACTAGAAATTACTTGTGAAACAGTAGAATGTGTGGAGAAAGAATCTGAAAGATTTTTGTTTAGACAGCATCAGAGAAATCTATGAGTATTTCATTATATATTCAATTCCGTTCGGAAATTACTGTCGTTACATATCGCACAAAATAGTCTAGGAAAATATACTTCCTTTTTAGCATAAATAAAGAAGAATGATAGTGTCATTAATGGCAGAACTGGTAATTATGAATGGCACTGTCACTAATATGATGTAATAGATTAAACCAATAACCAAAATGTAACGCCAAAATTAAAAGTAAGGGTTTCAGTAAAAAATCGTAAAAATGCTGCCTTCTTTACTTCTCGATGCTAGTGTCCAGTTCACACATAATAAAATAGAATTAAAGGGTGAGGTCTGGAGGGCAAAGTGTTATTACTATAACCCCATGTTTGTATCATGTCCGATTTGAAAAGTTCTCCATCAGAAGAAAACACCCTAAATTCAAAGGGATATAAATTGACGAAATTTGTTGGTGAAGGCGCATATGCAAAGGTACTAAAGCTCTTTTCATTACTAGAAAGATCAGTGTTATAATTATTGTGGAATGTAGGTACATTAACATTAACATTTTCTCTTAGGTTTATTTAACAGAATATACAGGAAAGGACGAAGGTCGTAAAACAGTGCTTGCATGTAAGATAATAGAGACATCCAAAGCTCCAAAGGATTTCGTCATTAAATTTTTACCGCGAGAAATCGATGTCTTGATTCGCTTAAACCACCCTCATCTTGTACACACGCATAGCATATTTCAACGAAAGACAAAGTACTACATTTTTATGAGATATACTGAAAATGGAGATCTTCTGGGTTATATTTTAAAGAACGGCTGTGTTTCTGAGAATCAAGCGAGGGTGTGGTTTCGGCAACTAGCTCTGGGCCTTCAGTATCTTCACGAACTTGAGATCACCCACAGAGACATTAAATGTGAGAACATTTTATTAACAGCAAATTTTAACGTGAAACTGTCAGATTTTGGATTTGCGAGAGCTTGTATTGACGAGGACGATCAGCCGGTATACAGTGAGACCTACTGCGGGTCCATGTCCTACGCCGCGCCGGAGATCCTTCGAGGTAAACCGTATTTGCCAAAGCCGACGGACCTATGGTCGCTCGGTGTCGTGCTCTTTGTGATGCTCAACAAGTCTATGCCGTTCGATGATACTCGCATGCGCAAGCTGTATGAGCAGCAGATGGGCAAAAAATATCGGTTCAGGTCTCGCGTGGCTGGCATTATCACTTTAGAGTGTAAAACCATCGTTAAACATTTATTGGAACCAGATCCTGGGCTAAGGCACAACGCTACGCAGGTTCTCAATTCAGAATGGATTGCTATGGACAGCAGGCTTACAAGTAAGTTTCATTAGTTTTTATCAGAAACTTGATATATATCCCCATATGGTGACGTGTTTTAACTACATTTTTATTCTTCCAGCTTTAAACGCTGTCGAGGCAGCAGCACTTAAGCGGGCTAAAGAAGAGCGGCGGAAACTTTCAGACGTGCACAAAAATCCACCAAAAAGACAAGGAGATATTTACGAAGGCCCAGCCAGGGATTCTGTACACAGGGTAAGCAGAGTAGTACTTTCTATTCTTCGTACGAGAAATAAAAGCTTAATTTAAAATTCGCCTTAGCATATAACATAATTAAATTACATTATCTATTTCAGGCGAGTGAAATGATAAAATCCCTAGCTAATGTAGTGACAGCTAAGAAAAGAACTGAATAGATGGAGGGAAAATCAAAGGTAGATGTGATCACTACTCATTTAGCTTATTAGCCTGTACTAAAGCATTTGAGATTTCAATTATTTTTATTTATAGTTCCATATCGATGATGAATTAAAGTTGAGTGGCTCAGAACAATTAACACTTGCAACTCGTGGATATAAGATGATTAAGAAAGTAAATGAAGGCTCGTATGCAAAGGTCAGTAAAAAGATCCCCAAGTTGTCAGTGATTTTCTTTGAATTAAATGTTCGTTCATGGTTAGAAAACAGCATGCCTTGTTTGGTATGATATCAATTTGTTGTCAACAGGTTTACCTTTCGGAGTATAGAAATCCAAATAAGAATGATAAGCTGTCAGTACTCGCTTGCAAGGTCATTGATACGAACACAGCCCCAAAAGATTTCGTCAAGAAGTTTCTGCCCAGGGAAATAGAAATGTTGATAAAACTGAATCACCCACATTTGGTTCACACCCACAGTATATTTCAAAGAAGGTACAAGTACTTTATATTCATGAGGTTTATGGAACACGGGGATTTATTGGAATATATACTTCAGAAAGGTGCAGTACAAGAAGATCAAGCCAGAATATGGACCAGGCAGCTCGCACTAGCCATACAGTACATGCATGAACTTGAAATTGCCCACAGAGATATTAAATGCGAAAATGTCCTCCTTACAGCAAACCAAAACGCAAAATTATCAGATTTCGGTTTTGCACGATTTTGCGTCGATAAAAGAATGAAAGATATACACAGTGAAACGTTTTGTGGGTCTCTGTCGTATACTGCTCCAGAAATATTACAGGGCGCTCCTTATTTCCCGAAACCAACAGATATATGGTCCCTTGGCATAGTGTTATACGTGATGTTAAACAGAGCTATGCCCTTTGAAGATAAGCATATAAAACAGTTATATCAGGCACAAATTAATAGAAATTGGAAATTTCGATCACGCTACGTCGACGCTATATCTGAAAATTGTAAGCGTTTAGTTACGCTAATGTTAGATCCCAACTATCAGAACAGGATCAAAATAGATCAAATCATACACAGTGAATGGATTGCTATGGATTCAAGACTATTAGGTAATATTACTTTGAATTGACTGTTGTATAAATATGTAGTAGGATTTGTATGTAACTAGGTATCCTAGTTCAATTTCTTTAATTTTTAGAGTGGACACCGCAGGAAACGTTGGCATTTAAAAAAGCGCGAGAAGAAAAGTGTCAGCTACAAAGAAAAAGTGACAATATTGATCAAAACAAGACCGAGAAAGAGGGGGCATGTATTCCGGACACGTCTTTGATGAAAAATACAGTCGATGTGGCCGGTTCATCGTCCTCTTAACAAATTAATAACGTTTTAGCGACGGCAATACTCGAGACATAACCTGGACAAAAAGTCGCAGCCAAAAGCGTTACTTAAGTAACACAGAACCTTACTGCTTTAGACTCTTTCCTTGGGTTATGGAATGCTAACCTGTCATTGAAAGTATTATTTAGTGTATGAATACAGATTTACAACCTTAAACAGATTTACAATACAATCAGAGCAAAAGTACAAGGTAAATATTCTGTATCTTTCAAATTGTAACATACTTTTTTTTTGAACACACAACAGTAAAGAATTTTATCGAAATGCGCAAAATTCATGGTTCTCGATTGAATTCTGTTCTAGATTGGTTGCGTTGGCGAAGCACATAAACCTAGTACTATGTATTTAAATGTTTCTAGTGTCAAACCTCCTTCTAGAATCCATAAATTGACGTTAAACATCCTGGCATGATGCGTAACGTTCACCAGCGCTGTCATTAATGACAAAATGAGTGACAACAACAGCTAATTTCTCAATATCAACACAATGAAAATCAGATAAATATTATAAAAATGCCTAACCGAATCATAAAACCATAATGTTACCAATAAGAGTGAAAATGAAAGGCTGAATGGCAAAATCACATAAATGGGTCCAACGATCGACAAAGCAGACCTTAGCACAACACAATCTGACATCATCGTACTACAAGAAAAAGGATTCATACTTGAGAAAATAATTGGAGAAGGGTCATATGCTAAGGTACCAAAGCAATGTAGAAGAAATGCGTCAGTTTTCATTGTAAAACCAGGAATTTTCACGTTCGTTATTTAAATAAATCTGGAATAATGTTGCAGGTTTATAAAGCAACTCACATGGTCGACGAGACCCGGCACTCGGTGTTGGCGTGCAAGGTGATCGACACTGCGCAGGCGCCGCGGGACTACTTGACCAAATTCCTGCCGCGAGAGCTCGACGTGCTCATCCGCATCAACCACCCGCACGTCGTCCACGTCTCAAACATCTTCCAGCGGCGCGCCAAATACTTCATCTTCCTCCGCTTCGCCGAGAACGGCGATTTGCTCGATTTCCTCACGCAAAACGGTCCGGTGCCAGAAAACCAAAGCCGGCTCTGGATGAGACAGATACTCTCAGCTATTCATTACATTCACACGTTGAAC
The DNA here is from genome assembly GCA_958496325.1 of Nomophila noctuella. NCBI lineage: Eukaryota > Metazoa > Arthropoda > Insecta > Lepidoptera > Crambidae > Nomophila > Nomophila noctuella. Next base: position 7,314,191 of record OY292486.1, on the reverse strand, counting down.
ATTGCCCATAGAGATTTGAAGTGCGAGAATATATTGATTACAGCAAATTACAACGTTAAGATAACAGATTTCGGTTTCGCACGAAACGTCCGTCAAAGGGACCGCGATGTGCTTAGCGAGACTTACTGCGGCTCGCTGTCGTACGCTGCGCCTGAGGTGCTGAAGGGCGTGCCGTATCTACCCAAGCTGGCCGACATGTGGTCCATTGGGATCATCCTCTACACAATGCTTAATAAGGCATTGCCTTTCAACGAGACGTCAGTAAAGAAATTGTATGAAAAGCAGGTATGTGAATACTTTGTCAACAATGACCATTGACTACTATCCGCCTATTGATGATAATCGAGTAAGTTTACGTAACTTAGGTAATGCGGAAATGGCGTTTCCGAACGAGTGTGGTAAACCAGCTGTCAACGGAATGCAAACAGCAGGTGACGTTGTTGATGGAACCCGAGGCGAAGGCGCGCCCCACCGCTGGCAGCATCTTCAGCGGTCCTTGGATTGGCATGGATCCCAGGCTAACTAGTACGTTGACTATCTCATAGTTAACCTTCTATTTGATTAAGTTTGCCCCATGCATTAAGCTTTAAATAAATAAAATAAACATGTCTTAGTGTTGAGTGGCATAAATCCCAACTATAATATTATAAATGCGAAAGTAACTCTGTCTGTCTGTCTGTTACGCTTTCCCGCTTAAACCTCGCAACCGATTTTGATGAAATTTGGTACAGACAATCTTTAGACTCTGAGACAGAACATAGGCTACTTTTTATTTCGAAAAAAAGAAATCCACGCGGACGGAGTCGCGGGCGGCCGCTAGTTATTAATAAATTATAAATTATTTATATGTTTATAAATTATTCGTCGAATACTGTTATGTTATCATTAACAAGCTATTTTCTTAGCTAACCAAACCATCAGACTTATCTGCAGTTCTTACTTGTCTAACATGGTTTTACTTTCAGAGTTGACGTTTCTGGAGGAATCTTTACTAAAGCAAGCACAGGACGAGTCGCAGAAAAGAGATAGAGACGTGGAGGAGGAGAGCGAAGTAGAGAGAATAGCAGAACTGCGCCGGAAGGGCAGAGGAAAAGGCATGTATCATTTAGCAAAGCGTTATGTACCTGCTTTAATATTATAATCTTGTTCCTTATGATAGTTCAAATTTAAATTCAAAATATTATTTAACATAGGCTTCATAGAAGCTCTTATAAATCGTCAGAAAAGTACAAAATAATGACTCTACCACCGATTCGGATAATTAAGTACATTAATTCAAATACTGCAGAATCGGGCCCTTATTGAAAGTTTTATTTTTTTCAGAGGGTCTAAAAGTACTGAAGAATGTAGACACGAACTTCCCAAAATCTCAGCAGCTGTTCGAAAGTAGAGACTAATCAATAAAAAACAAATAGATCATGTCCATTCAGTGTTTATTAACTCTTACATTTTATATTTATGACTTTAAGTTATTGTAAAAATTATTTAATACAATTATTGTACAAATGTTTCTGTTGTTTCTAATGATATTCGGCGGTGATAATAGTCGCCCGCCGGCACTTAAGAAGTTATGGAAGACAAGGGTCCGTAGGGTATACGTATAAACATTTGGCACAGCGTGTGAGGAACAGGGTCGTGGTTCGCTAGTCTATTGATATATTTTTCTTAATACTAATACTAATACATGAATGTGTGTTACTAGCGCTAAACTGTCAATTTATGTGAACTCGCGAATATAATCGAATATCAATAACGACCATTTTATGTGACTGGGTAGTTTGTTCATAATAGGTATCAAGGTAAACGTTTGTGCTGTGAACCACATTACTAGCCGAAATGCTTAACAAATTTTTCTGGTTGCAGCTTATCATTGCAGTAAATGTGTCTACTGCATATAGATTAATTAAAACTATTGATTTGATAAGGTTACCTACTTTGTTTTCATGATCGAGATTTTTGGTATTTACATACAAAATATTTTTGATTTCTATAGGGCGCATTAAAATGCTTAGACGTAATATATTTCTAATTCATAATATTTTTATAAAACGCTCTTCATAACGCTAACAAAGAAAACTCTTATATAGATAAACAGCACATACGTTTTCTCTATATTTTTTCGCATTGTTACAAGTTGTAACTTACAACTATCAATACAACTAGGTGAATAATATTTGCAGCAAATAGAAATGAGACCTTGTCTGTATTGTCGGATTTCAGTCATTTTCTAATAAGCTACTTATTTCTAAGTGTGCTAAGTACAGCTTCCAACGGAAGGATATAAAAACGTCCCAGTTGTGTGAAATAAGTTGAATTCATTAACAATGTATTACGTTGCTCAATGGAAAAGTTGCGGCGACTTTCATATTATATTGGAATGTCTATTGCTTACTCGGATCCATTTATAAAATTCCCCTCGTCTTACATACACATTCAAACAATAAATAAAAGGCATTTAAAAATATACTTCTTGGCTTAAAAAATCTACAAAATTAATTTAAATAGGTACCTATGTTTAATTAAATAAATCTTTACTCCATAGAGTTTCTAAACATTTCATCTTGTAACAAACAGTACACGGGATTTTTGGCTATAAGACTCAATTAAATTAGTTGGAAAACATTAAATATTTTAATTCACTTACAAACTAAACAGTGGGTTCACGAAATTATGGTTTTACCGAATCAGTGTCCAATGGATGGTCAAAAAGCCTTTTGTATTCATTTGTAAAGTTATTGTGACGTATTTATTTTTACAAATACAGTATATTTTCAATTATTGAAAAAAAAATGGTGAGGTAGCTTACGATGGTCAATATATCCAGACAACTTATTCAGTAAACTGTAACAAGAAAACCCACTGAAGCTGCTTGGCGCGTTCGTACCCCGCTCAAGACGCGACTTCGAGATTAATTTAGCACCAACACCACCGAAACGAGCGGTATCTCTAACACGATCAAAAGAGTTCGGTCGATGGTTACTCATAATTCAACCAATAGGCTATTTGACGACGACAAAGTAACATTAAATTGGGGTTAAAAATGAAATGCCGTTAATTTTAAATCTAAAGCCGTCTACCACCATCCTTCCTAAAATGAATGATGATAGGCTTAGGACATAAAGTGAATAGGATTAAGATGATAGGCTTAAAGGTAACTTAATACAAAACGCACATGTGAACGTGACGCCATATTGCGATTCTAGAAAAATAATCACCGAATGTATAATTCCTGATTTTCTTTTCCAAATAAAAATAAGGATTTCAAACATTAGGTTATAAAAATATATAAAATGTGTCATAATTTTTTTTCGAATAAAAAATAAGAAAACGTATATTAAAAAAAATATACATACAGACGAATTGAGAACATCCACCTTTTTTGAAGTCGGATAAAAATCTAAAATGCGCCATCAAACCTTATCAAATAGCCTTTGTTAATCGTCGCGTCGCTACCCGCTGGGGCGGTGCTTGCTCGCTAGTGCGCGCGCGCGTCGTCACGCGGGGGACAGACAGCCGACGCGACGCCCGCTGTTGCTGATTTTACTTTCATCGTCTGGAATTTTATTGATGATTTATTAGTGTTAGGAGTAAACTGTGGAATGATTATTTTATTCGCTTTTATGGCTGAAATTGATAGGAAGTTATGTTTTGTAGGACTTTGATGATTACAGGTCATAGGTATTCGCTTCACTCTCGCAGTTGTGAAGCGGATGCATAACTTCATGAACTGTTGAGATGTGCTAGCTGAGCGGAGATGTGTCGTTATCAGGAAATAGGGTTTTAGCTCAAAAATCCTATTGGCCGCTTAGGGTACATCTCTGCTACGCTCGCACATCTCAGCTTAGGAAGAGTCATACATTTGGTATGCCGTCAGATTGTAACATAATATTATTTTCTTAAACAAGATACTCTCTCCGCTAGCAAAATGAAGACGTCGAAAATTGGTATTAACACTTCATAAATGAATTCCATTTAAATAATTGCATTTAACTTACCACTATTTAAAATAAACTTAATTGTAAAATAAATCAAATCAATTGAAAACCAACACCAATATTATCTCCCGTGTTAAAATGTTAAATCACAAACACCAAACAAAGTCTAACTAGGGGTGCAAATTATTCAAGTAAAATGTGCAAACTCCCATTTTGATTATTTTATATACTCTTAATTGGAAAAGTAATATTACATACGTCCGATACGACAGATGCAAAATTATGCATACTGGAGGAACACTAAAATTTCTATAAAAAAATCAACAAAACACACAGGTAACAAATAAAAAATTGTATTTTTTTTTTAAATATCTACATGAAACACTCAGATCTCTTGAATTAACTAAGCAATAATTGCCATATTTTAGTTTTATGTTTCTATTAAATCTGCCTATTCTCTATTCCACAATAGGCAAGGCAATCAAAAATGGGTCCGTTTTTATGAAAGGAATTAATAAATGAACTGACTAATTATGCTTTAAAAAATTGAAATAAATAATTTTAAACAACACGGTCAAACTAATTGGCCTAAGCAGTTGGACCACTGCCACGGACTGGTTTACTAATTCAAAGAGATCTGAGTGTGTCAGCTACTTTGCTAGTGATTAGTGTTGTTAGTGGGCAACTTACTGGGGAGGTGGGTTGGTCACCTGAGCAGTCGTCGTGCAGCGGGCACACAAGGTCCACGAGGTCGAGTTCGTCTTTGCTCTTCTTTCGTTTCAATGAGAATTGGCTCTTCTTTGGTACCTGTAATATATTCACATTTTACATTATTACAGATAAAAACATTAAATTAAATACACTTTTGTGCAGGACATGATAAAATAATATATTTACTAAAACTACTTAAATGGATAAAAATCGAGACTTAATAAAAAACGTAGAAGTCGCGTAAACCTAAGAAAGCTTACCTTATATTTGGTGGTCGCAGTCAAAGGCTGATAGCCGAGAGTTTGTTCTGCGGTTCGTTTCTGCTGTATTACATCTCGTCCTAATAAGTCATTGAACCTGGAAAAAAATTAACAGTATAACGGTCCCCAATAGATTTTTTATGTTGTCAGTACACAAATAGTTCCGTTTAAACTTGTATGAATTAAAGCCACATTATATTTGATAAATGAAGTTGTATGGTCATACGTACCTTTGTGTAAGATGTCGTCGTAATAAGGTCTTATTGGCGGGGATGTTGAGTAACGCCGCGAGCAACTCCGCTGTGAATCTTGGCTCCAGCAACATCAATCCACCGTGGACACCTGGAAAAATATTTTATAATAATGAAATAATTAATTTAATTATAATTAACGTTTTCTTTTGATACCCCAGGTAATCGAATTATTCAAGACTGAGACAAAAGCATACCTAGACGAAGCATCAAGAAATGCTCATTCTCTCATTGATCCAGATTTTATTTTTTCAGGCAACAGTAAACTTACATAAATCAGATACTTTTATGACAAAACAGTTCCAATATTAAAATATTTAAATAACGTACCAGCTCCACGCAAGTTGGGCGCGTACTCGGCCAAGTCGATCTCCTTCAGCCACTGCATGACGCGGTGCGAGGACCAGCGCGCGAGGTCTGCTGCGGGTGCGCACGGCTCGCCGCCCTCCTCGCCCACGGCCACGCCCACGCCCACGCCCACTGTCTCGCCCTCCACCGCGCGCCGGATCATCGTCTCCGGGTTGACCTTATTCTCCCGCAGTACTTGAATACATACAAATACATACGTACCAGCTCCACGCAAGTTAGGCGCGTACTCGGCCAAGTCGATCTCTTTCAGCCACTGCATGACGCGGTGCGAGGACCAGCGCGCGAGGTCGGCAGCGGGTGCGCATGGCTCGCCGCCCTCCTCGCCCACGGCCACGCCCACTCCCACGCCCACAGTCTCGCCCTCCACTGCGCGTCGGATCATCGTCTCTGGGTTGAACTTGTTCTCCCGGAGTACTTGGATTCCTGACGAGTTGTTATTACACAATTAAGTTAAACTACAATTAAAGATCGTTTGCTGATGGATGGTCAATGTAAAAATGTTGACTTGACTCATTTCACTATTAATTACAATGCTGTAAATAGTGAAGTAGTTTAAATAATCTCATTAATTCAAATTTTAAACTATTTAGAATTTAATTAATTATCTACTACTGCGAGTAGTCAACTTTAAAAATAAGTGACGTCATAGAGCATGATAAACCAACAGCAAAGAAGAAAGAAAGTCAAATGACTGATGGTGCAATGTCCCTATGGTACGGTAAGAGCAATAGTAGCGTTTATTCCCGTGACATAAGGGCGACGCCGCATGTACCTCAGCGTACCGTTAGCCGCGCGGCTAAGCAAACACGTGTCGTGCAACAGGAGCACTTACACCATGGTATTAAGGCTGAGGTGTCAGTGTAGCGCGTACCTCTGCGGATGGAGAGCGCGTGCAGCGCGTGCGTGACGCGCAGATGCGCGTGCAGGTCGGCGTGCGCCAGGCGGTGCAGCAGGCGGCCGTCCAGCGCGGCCTCGCCCGCCGCGCCGCGCGTATACCACGGTGTTGGGCTGCGTGCGTACCTCTGCGGATGGAGAGCGCGTGCAGCGCGTGCGTGACGCGCAGATGCGCGTGCAGGTCGGCGTGCGCCAGGCGGTGCAGCAGGCGGCCGTCCAGCGCGGCCTCGCCCGCCGCGCCGCGCGTATACCACGGTGTTGGGCTGCGTGCGTACCTCTGCGGATGGAGAGCGCGTGCAGCGCGTGCGTGACGCGCAGATGCGCGTGCAGGTCGGCGTGCGCCAGGCGGTGCAGCAGGCGGCCGTCCAGCGCGGCCTCGCCCGCCGCGCCGCGCGTATACCACGGTGTTGGGCTGCGTGCGTACCTCTGCGGATGGAGAGCGCGTGCAGCGCGTGCGTGACGCGCAGATGCGCGTGCAGGTCGGCGTGCGCCAGGCGGTGCAGCAGGCGGCCGTCCAGCGCGGCCTCGCCCGCCGCGCCGCGCGTATACCACGGTGTTGGGCTGCGTGCGTACCTCTGCGGATGGAGAGCGCGTGCAGCGCGTGCGTGACGCGCAGATGCGCGTGCAGGTCGGCGTGCGCCAGGCGGTGCAGCAGGCGGCCGTCCAGCGCGGCCTCGCCCGCCGCGCCGCGCGTATACCACGGTGTTGGGCTGCGTGCGTACCTCTGCGGATGGAGAGCGCGTGCAGCGCGTGCGTGACGCGCAGATGCGCGTGCAGGTCGGCGTGCGCCAGGCGGTGCAGCAGGCGGCCGTCCAGCGCGGCCTCGCCCGCCGCGCCGCGCGTATACCACGGTGTTGGGCTGCGTGCGTACCTCTGCGGATGGAGAGCGCGTGCAGCGCGTGCGTGACGCGCAGATGCGCGTGCAGGTCGGCGTGCGCCAGGCGGTGCAGCAGGCGGCCGTCCAGCGCGGCCTCGCCCGCCGCGCCGCGCGTATACCACGGTGTTGGGCTGCGTGCGTACCTCTGCGGATGGAGAGCGCGTGCAGCGCGTGCGTGACGCGCAGATGCGCGTGCAGGTCGGCGTGCGCCAGGCGGTGCAGCAGGCGTCCGTCCAGCGCGGCCTCGCCCGCCGCACCGCGCGCGCCGCACACGCCCGCGTCCTCCAGCCAGCGCAGCGCCCACGCCGTGTCCAGCCGCCCCGCCGCCGTCAGCAGCGGGTCGCCGTGCCCGCCCTGCGCATGCCAACTGTTAAGCGCGGTACACACCGAGCCCCCCCCGGCCGACGCAGCTCTCGAATAAGCGGTCGAGCGTATTCCCCGCCGTCATGCACACATACTGAGCCCGCTGTACACACAACGAGCTCAGTATATACTACGATTTCACTACATAGTATAAAACAAAGTCGCTTTTTCTGTCCCTATGTGTGTTGTATGTCCCTATGAACGCTTAAATCTTTAAAACTACGCAACGGATTTTGATGCGGTTTTTTTTAATAGATAGAGTAACTCATGAGGGAGGTTTTTATGTATAATATCATCCATTAAATAGTGGACAAGTACCACGGGCGAAGCCGGGGCGGGCCGCTAGTATATTAACAGGACACGTTTTTACGCAGTTTGTCAGTTTTCTAGCACAGTCGTGTGCTAAGTGGCTCAGTTGGGATATGGTGTTTCAGACGCAGGAAATGCTTTTATATTTTTTTTTTTATTTGAAAAAGTTATCGCTGCTGACAACAACAGGCCCTTTACAACTTAAAAGGTTTATTGTGGGCGCGAATAGCTCACACAACGAACGACAGGCAACGCATCAGCGACCTTTGTGAGGTTGTTGATGTCCATGGGCAGCGGTGATCACTTGCCATCGGGTGACCAGCTTGCCTATTTTCCAAAGCTTACATAAAAAACAGTATATGGAACAAGTGATTTAATCCCGACATTTCTGTTAACAGGGGGCAATTAGGCCATTTGATGCTAATAAAAACATTCTGACTCTCAAATAGGAATCCATTTGAGTACAACCTTCCGTCCATACTCACCAGTAGATCTGTAATCGCCAACACAATCTTCTTCTTGTGCATCGGATGCTTGATGGCCAGCTCCTTCTCTATAGCCTGTGGAGAGGCGGAGGCGATGACGCCGCGCGCGTCGGGCGTGGCGCCGAGCCAGGCCTTCGCCGCCGGCACGTACACTTCCAGCCCGAGGCTCTCTAGCCATCCGCATGTTGTCTCGCAGTCCCACTGCCGCAAGTCGGTCGTTTGCCTGGATTATAAAAATATAAAATGTCAGTACAGACGACAACACTTTAGACCTTAAGCTGCCCTCATTTAACCTGTTTAGTAGGTACCAACAAACTAGACACATTAGAAAAATTTATTGTATTCATTGAGGTATGACTACTACGTACAGAGTGGACATCGAGAACGAAATGTATGCGTCAACTTAGGGGAAAGGGGGTGTATAATTATGTGTCTTTTTGGCTTTTTATCTATAAAATGACTCCTGTAATGATTTATACATGTTTTTAAAACATGTATAAATCGTTTCTGAATAGTATAATAGACGGCAACTGTTGCCCATGGACAACATTGCGTTAACAATAAAAGAAAAAAAGATCTTCGAGGTATCTACTCTATACTACGTAGTAGTAATTAACTCAATGATTGTATTGCGCCCGATATCGCGACTACAGGAAGGTAGTTTTCGCATCAATAGGTATGTTTCAGTGTACTTCTATACAGAATGCGTACATCTACGTACCTATCGCTTGACGTTCAAACAACGATAGCAGCGTGACACTTACCACGGTATGGGCTGCATGCTTGGCCGCGGGGCGGACGAGCGTATAGACGCTCGTGCGAGGTCATCTCCCTCCAAGCGAACTACGCCGCCGCCGCTGCCCAGCTGAGTGCGAACTTCCCGCATTAACGGTAACGAGCTATCTCTGGGCACCGCTTAACGTTTGAACAACTACGATGCAATGATAGCAGCGTGACACTTACCACGGCATGGGCTGCATCCTGGGCCGCGGGGCGGAGGAGCGTATAGACGCTCGTGCGAGGTCATCTCCCTCCAAGCGAACGCCGCCGCCGCCGCTGCCCAGCCGAGTGCTAACTTCTCGCATTTGCCGGTAACAGACTATCTCTGGGCACCGCTTAACGTTTGAGCAGCTACGATGCAATAATAGCAGTGTAACACTTACCACGGCATGGGCTGCATCCTGGGCCGCGGGGCGGAGGAGCGTATAGACGCTCGTGCGAGGTCATCTCCCTCCAAGCGAACTCCGCCGCCGCCGCTGCCCAGTCGAGTACGAACTTCTCGTAAAGACGGCGACGGGCTGCCTCTAGGCACTGCTTCCTCTTTGTCAGCTATAATATTTATGATATTTTTCGTTAATTTATATGAATATAATAAAACTCCATCAACAATAAATATAATAAATAACGCAACTCATCACTGCAACAAGAAAATGAAAATATCAATCAAGAAGTTGGTTCGTGATTCTCCTTGAAAAGTCGATTCAAAGTAGATTTATCAATAAATTGTTATAGGTATCGACTGAGATTTTTTTTAAATAAGTATAATTTTTAGCTAGAGTTGCGAGAACTAAAATATCAAGGGTGTCAACAATGTCTAACTTAGATTAAAACGTTGATATTTGCCAACTACAATAGGTACACATTTAAATTATAATTAACTGTTTCACATGCAACTATTTGAACATTTAAAGCTTAACAGTGTTATTTATAATAAGTAATTTTAAGCAAAATCCACTTCATGTGGTGGGATCGGCACATGCGGGTCACTCTTGCGTTAGACACAATACAACATCGAAATAGGCAGAGAATATTTACATTAATTTTTTCATGTAAAACAACGTAATGGCTGCTACTCATTAATACTTTTGGACAAACCTCGCTAAAATGTTTTTGCATTGGCTTTCTGTTTACAGTACCTAATTAAGTAATTAATAAAGAAAAAAATATTGACAGACAAAATAAAAGTGCTTTTCCAAGCATTTGTTTCATTAAGATTTGTACTGCGAAATTTTATTTTCCTCGCCACCAACAATCGTCACACCCTTTTAAGGAGATTTTTCTCATGATCATTTAATTTCTTCAGTGCTTAATGCACTCAAGAGACCACGATAAAGTAGCAGCCCTACGAGTACAAGTAGTTCGTACATAGCGAGTGGGGTCATACTGGAGCGGGTTCATACTGCAGCATGTGGGTTAACACAAGAACAGACTACGCTGTAGCCAAGGACTAGCACATTCACAGGGTATGCTCAAGCTCGCATGTCTCGACCTAGGTTCGGCACCGAGTGCCCGCGGCCGCGCGCCACCACCATGTTGTGCTGTTTACCGAACGCGACGCGCGCTTCCGACGACAGCACCGACGAGCGCGGCAGTGACGAGTACATGTGCGTGTTGCGCTCGATCTGACGACCGTAGTTCGCTGGTGGCGTCTGGAATCATCAGGTTTTGATATAAATAAATAATAATAATAATATATATTTTACAATATCACATACATTGATCTGACTCCGTTTTAAGTAGCTTAAGCACTTGTGTTACAGACATCAGAATCAACAGTGGTATTACAAATATACTTAAATAGATACATATATACCTAAGATATACATAAGGTTCAGTTTCAATACATACACAAAAATTGATATATAATCTCATTTAGATCAAATGGTACAAACAGAAAGCCTCTGCGCTGTTGACTTTGAACGCATGCTTCAAAGGACCATGTCCCTGTGGACCCGAGAGTACAAATATTCATAATACCCTTCCGGTCATTTTCGACCAGGGCGGCCGATCTTGCGATCAGCTAGATATACGCATGATATATCATTTTGCAAGTGAATACGCAAACACAGGTGAACACCCTATTCCAAAGACCAACGGATTAACGTGCCTTCTGAAGTGCACGGAGCTGCTCGACATGAAATTTTTCGGTCACCCATCTGATGACTGGCCTCTGCGAAAGTTGCTTAACTTAGTAATCGCATGCCTCCGCAGTTACAAATACACAAATATTAAAAATTAAAACGTAGTCATTCTGTTTCATCGAAATAAGGCTTAGTTATTCAAGTCAAATTAGGTTTGATATTACCATAAAAATCAAATGAAATTCAAACTAAATGATGTGTTCAAACGACGGCGTCTAGAAGCAGCTGGCATCGAATTAGGGTTCAATTTGAATAAAGAAATGTGTTGCTAAAATTAAATGTAGAGTGCCAAACACGGAAGCGCCTGGATTTATTCGGCTTGTTTTCAAACGATCGTTTAAATCCATCAACAGATACAGATGTAGTCCAAGTAGTTGTGTGATGTGCAAATGAATTGAAAAATGAATGAATATTTTTTAAAAGATCATCATCCATAATACACGTAGCAAGGAGTGTTTGTTACTCTCATTACAGCCGTACCAAGACATGGTTTTATTTCATTGTAAAAATACTTTAGAGTTTCTTAGTAAGAGTAGGTATGAACATCTTTGCAATATGTAGGTATTGCAAAAAAAAAACAACATTCCAAGTTCTTAGGGAACATACCCAAACTACGTGACCGATTTAGGGGGGGGAGGGGGGTCTTCAAAGTACCACTCATGGTCACCGGGGGGAGGGGGGGGGGGTTTGGTTTCTTGTCACGTAGTCAATATTTTTTTTTTAAGAACGCCACGTTTTTATTACCCCATCAATAAAACTTGTCCAGTATCGCCACATCACTATAAAATTTCCGAGAATCGCTGACGGCGGTCGACGGAGCAACGGACGCGTCTCGCGTCCGACCTCTGCGGGTTCTCTCCAGACGACCACAAGAGATATTGTGTGTTATGGAGGAAGATGTGGAGTGGGTAGACGTCGAGACCGTCGATGATGAGGCAGTTGATATCAACATGGATATTACCCCGGTATTAACCATCGCCCCCATTATCCATAACGTTTCCCAGTGGATTGATATTAATAGTTTCTTGTTTTTGCTGTATTCTGATTTTATTTCTTTCCCCGCAAATGTGATGAAAATCATTATGAAGAGAAACGGGATGGCAGACTCGAGCCAATGAACTTAACAAAATTACATTTGTAAGTACTCGATCGTAATTCTTTTTTAACGGCCCGTACATATACATTGTGCAATGTACTATTTTTTCTTGATATATTTTTTACTAAACACAATTACAACCGTATGCAATTATAGGTACGCATTCTCAAAGTACGCACTTTTAGGGGCCGTATAAGAAAATACAAACAAAAGCCATTATTTTGTAACTTTACACAAAAAATATTGATAAAATATACTACGTGAAAACTAGGGGGGGGGGAGGGGGTCTGGGCATATACTACGCTTGGTCACCGAGGGGGGGGAGGGGGTCAAAAAACACGAAAAAAAGGGTCACGTAGTTTGGGTATGTTCCCTTACCGCTTCTTGTTGATAAATTACTGCGTTCCGAAGTCGGTTGTAAAATTAATCTGTATTTTGTTAATAATTGATGATTCATATGTACGTATAGTATTTTCTTTATTTATTTACTAACCCTCGGAGGCGCAGGTCTGACCAGAGGCGAGGCGGCATCAGGCGGCGGCGAGCGCTCTAGCAGACCACGTTCCGCTACACGCAATCGCACCTCGCTCAGTTTCGACAGTAGTTCCAATTTCTGTGTCTCCAGAGATGACCGTTGAAGCATTTCCTGAAGAGTTGAGAGATACTTAGTTATATAATTAGATTAAAGGTGAGACTAACCCAAAGCGGGGATGGGCGGAGCGGAGCGGAGATGTGTCGTAAGCAGCCAATAAGGTATTGGCTCTAATACGTGACCATCTCGGGATATAATACCTATTAGCTACTTACTTACGGCACATCTCTGCTCCGCTTCACACTATGATTTATTTAAAAAAAAAACATCTCAGTCTCTGCCTTATGAATCATATAGCTTTTAAGTTTATTTTCGTAAGACTATCGCCTTGCCTCTATTCATTTCAATAAATATAAGAGTATGTGGTGTGAAGCTGTGGTGTGTCAATAATTTTCTCGATTGAAATATAATAAGTGTACATTAGCACGTCTGAACATAGTGGTTTCTGTTGTGATAAATTTACGTAACCTTCTTTGATCTCAAAAGATCTCGATATGATTTATTACTGATATTTTATTTCAGAGATATTATGTTCTCCTTTGATGAATTTGTATACCACAAGAAAATATTAAAATCTAAATAAACTCTTTGTTGTGACAGTTTTGTGCCTATTATATGTTAAATACTGCACAAACACTTTGAAATGGGATCTTTTCTTTACTGAACTACACAATTTAAAAGACATAGGCTATATTTTTATCGAATTGGTCTTTATGTTATCTATATATAGTCGCTTCCGTCCGCTATTCCCATGTGGAAATATTTATTGTCCGTTCATCCTCAAAGAACATTGCATAAACTCGTGTTTTACAGAAAGGAAGCAAAAAGTTATTTATTGAAATACATTTGTAAAAAAGATACCGTAGCTTAAACTAACTATCATTATCATAGTTATATTTTAGTTATTATAACTTTAACGGATTTAAGGGATATCCATATATAGCATGCGGGCTTTTTAAATTTATCATACCTAGTTAAATTTTACTATTCAATTTCCGAAAGTCGTAAACAAATCCAAGGATAATAGTTATTAAATAAACACTCCCTATTCTGGCGTTTAGTAGGCAATGAAAAATGCAATATCCGGGCTCGCAACGCGCGAAAGCCGTGACTGAAAGCTTTCAGACTGTTTAAACAACGCTACTCCGGTTCCGGATAGGCTAAACAGATTCGACCTAATTGAAATTGACTTTATCAATGACGTGGTTTACGGCACCGCCGTATTTAGACGTTAATAAAAACCGCATCTGGCGTGGTTTGCGAGATATATGGACGCTACGCAATGCGTAAATGGACTACGGAATTAGAACGGTATTTGTTTTCTTTACCGGAACGCGTACAGAAGAAATGTTCTGCCTAAAATGTACTACTTAAGATACTATTTTGGATTTCGGTTTTCTAGTTTAAATTTAACAGGACTTAAGATTCCCTAAGTGTGACCAGTCGGTAGGCGTCTTGTATATTATTTACTCAGCGTTTATTAGCCCCACAGCCTTTACCATGGTTAGCTACTATCGTAAATAGACCAATGTGTTTTACGGTTTAGTACTCGTATAAACAGCTAGTTACACAGACGCATATTAATGAACAATATTTGGAACAATTTGGAGGCGTTGCTTGCCACCCGGGAACCCACGCCTAGTGTAGGCGATGTTTTGATTCATTATTACATTATTGCTAGGTCTACCAGGTTATTATTATTCTAATATGTACTAGTATGAATCATCATTTACTTTCAGACACGGTTAAGTGAAAATAATGTTCAAACTCTGTACAATGTTTTTTTATGTTACTACGTCGTCAAAATGTTTGTTTTTTCCAAGAAATGTAGACAAGAAGAATTTCTTGACTGATAGTACCAATTTCAATTTACGTAATGACTGCTTACAGCTATTGCGTGTTCGGTTCACGTCTGGACTCTCCAATGATTTACATATAAAACACACGCGACGTATTCTGTAAATGCCATTAGAATTCTTCACGTCTCAGAAGTAAGGTACTCATTGGCTCGGATATTTATTTACTTACAAAACGTGAAATAACAACTAAAAAGCATCATGACATCACAATCTTATTAGAATTCCGTACACAATAGAGCGAGTAAACAGATGGTAATGCGATGTCGATAACAAGAATACTACAAGAAAGGAAGAATAATGGGTAGACTTCGAATACAATTTAATTTATCTTTGACTTTGAATTGAAAAATTGCGGTTGGATTGTGTTGACGTCAGATAAACAAGGGGCATTTAGGTTCGTAAGCTCCCAGGCGGCTGCAGATAACGAATATTTGCGAATAGTGAGATTGTACATTATGAAGACGGACGGAATCATATCTAGCAGCGATGAATAGCAAGCGGTGTCTCCGGAGCGCGGTTGAATTGCTCGGCCCACACCGATCATGATTATTCAATAGCCCCATTCCAGCGGGATCTAGGCCGTTCTGAATGTTAAAGAGCCACCTTGCTATAATGGCATGTCGAGGACTATAACCGTTGCAGATATTGTATTGTGTATTTATTCAGGACCAGACTTGGCCGTACTCTAGATTTGGCTACGTGACAAAACATTTTGCCCCAATCGGTACATTCCTACTGATCAATAGTACAGTTTTGTTTATTATATGTTGCGGAGTACTCCTCGATAATACACGATTGATTTATGCGTTATAAATACCAGTTGTTTTATAACATGTTCTTCCTTCGACAATTATTTTATTCCAATTTATAGGATTCAAAAGTCTAGTATCGGAGCTTAATACCGATCTAATTTTTCCATAGGAAAACTTGGTATTAAAACCAACATACCTTTTGCAGCCTCTGTTCAGCGTCATCTAGCCTTTGCCTCGCGTCAAGCAGCGACCGCTCGAGGTCACCCATCTTCTCGCTCTGCGCGGCGATCTGTTCAGACAGGACTTGAACCTGCAACTGCAGGCTCTCCTTGTCTGCCTCCAGTCTTCGCACTCGGTCTTCAGCATCGTTCTGGAAGAAGTCATAGATAACTTAAGCTAAGCTACACTATGAAGTGTAAATGAAAAAAAAAACTACGCACAGGAATAAAATCAGTAGGCATGTATTATCCCAACTATCCCAACTAATCCCAACTAATATTATAAATGCGAAAGTAACTCTGTCTGTCTGTCTGTCTGTCTGTCTGTTACGTTTTCCCGCTTAAACCTCGCAACCGATTTTGATGAAATTTGGTACAGACAATCTTTAGACCCTGAGACAGAACATAGGCTACTTTTTGACCCATTCCAACCCCCCACTTCCCCGAAATGAAGGGGTGGAAGTTTGTATGGAAAATCTAAACTACTTGAGTTAGACGCTTGAAATTTGGCATGCAGGTTCCTTAGTAAACTTGATGCTTAGTTGCAAAAGGATATTGCAAAATTCCCACGGGAACGGGAGTTAGCGGGAAAAAACATTCGTATAATGAAAATCGACATCCACGCGGACGAAGTCGCGGGCGGCCGCTAGTATTTTATATTATGACACGCATAACATTGGTCAGGTATGTCGTTTGTAGATTGGATTATATTTTAATTATACTCACATGGCCATGTTAAGTTCGGAAAAGGAACACATGAAAGGATCTCAAAAACATTAATATAATTTAATTAGGAAAAAATATAATGTACGTATATGAAAGTTTATATGAAAAAACACCGACATATAGCGTTTATTAAATAAAAAACACACAGTTACACACGGCTAGAAAAAAACCTTGAGTACAATCTTTTGTACAATAAAGATTAATTCTTTTTAATCGAATTGGTCTGAACGAACATTGTTATTAATGGTTTTGTACTGCAATTTAAAAAACATTACATACAAACTCAAGTAACCATAAGTGTGGGTATACCAGATACCTAATTAGCACAACGAGTAGCCCGGAATGCATTCGGCGTACCTTGTAAGTTCGCGCAGGTACTGGTGGAAGTGAAGGGTGAGAGGGCCAAGCGCGGTCATGCATGCAGCACGGCGGCGGACCGGGCGGCCCGTGGCACCAGCACATCGGAGGCCACCAACCGGGCGGGGGCCCTCCTGACGGATCCGGCCATCTGAAGTGTTCGTACGAATTCCAACGACGCTGAAGTTCCGGGGGAGTCTCCTCAACTCGAGGTCGACGAGGTTTAGGCGACGCCCGAACACTCGTTGGATGCTGAGGTGGTTTCGAAGACACCGAAGATCTACTTTTGCGGTCACGATCACTTCTATCAGATGGAAGTCGTCGTCTCCTTTCTAAACTAGCTGTATACTCATCTCCTTTCGAATCCATCGGATCTTGTCCTCCATCAATCACTTCTACAGATGGCATCCATTTAAAATCATCATCACGGCGAGTTGAATTATCCAGCCGTCTACTGGGTGTCAGAGTGCGATAATCGGCTTCATTTCCTTGAGTTTCATATTCACGTTCTTCGGAATCATCTCCACTAGATGAACTGGACTCACTATCGGAAGAAGACTCTGGTCGGGCCGCCACAGCGCCGTCCGTCCAAACAGTACATTTCACGGTCGCCTCATCGGGGCTATCCGAGTCACCGCCTGTTATGAGATAACGTGTTAATCCTCAAACACTATTTAGAAAACAGAGCCACACGAACGACACGAATCTCACTCACCCATAGGCGAGTACATGTAGGAGCGCACGGCAGGGTGCACGTAGCCCGCTGCCGCGCGCTCCTCATCGTCGTCAAAGGGTTCGGTCAGGTATTCGCGGTCGGACATGAGGCTCTGCACAAGCGACACTGTGCGACAAGCTCTCTGTACGAGTCACCGACGTGTCTCTATTTAGAGTTTGGCCGCGTTCCAGTAATAAGCTACGTCAGTGACTCGTCCACTGGCGAAAATTACGTACTCTCCTGTGGGGGCGGCTCCTCACTGGACTGAACGGAAGCAGAGTCACGTTCGGAAGCCTCTGACGCGGTTGATAAAGGTCGTTCGCTGCAGTCTGACGTACGGCGCGAGAGATTCTCCCGACCGTTATCTTCAAGCACAGGTCGTAGTGTGTTTCTGATCTCGACGGAGTTCGAACGCGATTTGACTGCCCGAGGTTTCGATTCCACGGTGGCGCGATTGTGCAACGCCGCTATGGTGGCTGCTACGAATGAGCCCCCGCGGCCGAGCTCGCGCATGTTTTGGATTAAAATGAACGGCGCCTACACGAACACGGCCGACAAACGCGCCCGGAAATAGATCGGGGTATATGCGTCTGATGCATTCCGGACACCCTTTCCTCTTTGATCCATGTTTTATTGTACACAAAATTAAGCAAGATTTTAGACACCAAAGGAAAGATTTATTAGCCGAAACGAATATTGTTATATCAATCAAACACAAAGTAACTATTACGTTTCTTTACGGAGCGCATGAGTAATGCGTAAGCGCAATGTGTTAGCGTGCGGCGCGTTGCACACAAACAAGCGCACTCACCGGCATGCAGTTGACGCCTTCGTACAGGGAGCGGCGGCGCCCCCACTCGCCGCGCTCACCGTATTCCGATCCGCCCGCACCCTCATCACAAGTATTTCCAGAGTGATGTTGAAATTCATATAAATCCCACAACATAGGTGGTCTTAACTCCAATTGTACGTATCCATTCATGAAATCAGGGTTGTAGGGTGGTTGTGCCGAGTAGAATGGCGGAGCGGTCGGTTCTATTATTTCAAACTCATGTCTTTGATTCCGAGGATTCAGACAATTCATGATACTTCTTTTCGATCTGGAGTCTCTGTGGTTATTGTCAAAAAAAAAAATTAGGTTCCTAGTTCAGATGATTTTGATAAAAAGTGGGAAGTAATCTTACTGTTTTGTAAACAATCTACATATATACTTGTGTTTATTGAGTACGTCATGCTTGTAAACGACATCTCACCAAAACGTTATTACAGAAAACTCCCCTCGTATCGGAAATAGAACGACAGCTGTAATGCCGGGAATATCCAACAAAAGCGCGATTTTACTACTCATCTGAGAGGGCGCGCACGTGTTTCAGTAAACTAAATATAGCTCTGCATTGTATAAATTTCAAAGATTTTTTTTTGCGTTAACCAGAAATGGTTTTCAAAATGTATCATTCATTGAGAGTATTTGAGAGACATGTTCTGAGCGTACTTCTTGATATGTACACATAATATAGTAGGTATAACTACCTAACAAGACAAGTCTACAGAAGACATAAAAACAGAATAGCTCTTTCTGTTTAGCCCTAAGGTTGACTGGTAGAGAATGCCATGAGGCCTTTTGTACAAATATTATGTCGTGCAATAAAGTTTAAATAAATAAATAGCTACTATCAACTATTGGAGTACCTACTCGTAGGATCAGTCTTTCCCACTGTACACGTCCCCAGGGCCCTGCGATTGATTGGGGCCCCTAGACCAGGTTCTGGGGGCCCCACATTTATCAAACGAGAGGTTTAAATGCCCATGTATAATTGGTGAAAGACAGCCCTGGGATCAACAAAGGATTAATATTAATAATCTCATGTCCCAAAATCCAAACCGCTGTTTTCAAACTCTATAGAAATGAGATACATAATAATATTGAACCCATACGTGCAACGCCTAGCGAGACAATGAAACTAATTACCTCCGGCATACATTTGCAATATAACTCGTACCTCTACCGTGTGGTTGAAATTACTAAGCAAAGTTTTAAACGAACTTTCATTCTAAGCTTCATAAACAGAATACATAGTATTTTATGACATTAAATGATAACGACCGAAATATTATACAATTTAAATGCTTGTAATACACCTACTGGTTCATAGGTTACTGGTTATAAGGATTATTTTGTGACCAAAATTTTCATATTTGCTTAATTATGATTTTACAAATCAATCCCAGTAGCGATATCTTAAATATTAGCAGGTATCGAACCCGCGAACAAATCACCTCTTGTGTGATGGGTGATTTGTCACCCATTACTCAAAACTAGTCGCCAATAATTAATTATTGATAATATGAATGATACCAGTAACATAAAAAGCAGCTACTTCAAGGGTTCCAGATAGTTAATCATTATTTCTATTAATTCAGGAATTATTTGTAGGATAAATAGACCTTTTCATTACGAATTTAATTTGATTTACTTTAAATGTAGAGGATAAAGTTTCTGTAAGCAACACGAATTCAAATAGAATGAGTACTCTGAATGACACATTTTTATAACTTGTTACTGCGTGTTAATGCTTCATACATACTATGCTCGAACATACAATATTCATGGCCGTTAAAAATACATCAACACAGATAAAATCGATACAAACACGTAGGTAAGATCTTAAGTACGGGTATTTCGTAGACATGTTACAAATCGAGCTGTACCGACGAGGCGGGGACTCAATGAAGCATCTCTCCCTCGAAAGCCTTACGATACGACATTGTAATAGAACATTCCTCGAAGTCAAATAAACAATAAACAAACATACATTTGATAGATTTAATGCAGTAAAAGGCGCCCGACGAAAAACAATATGGAATACTTTAGTAGAAAACTCGCAGCATGACGCAAGAGAAATATAAAACACAATGGCAAGTTTCGCCTGAAGTTGACATCGAGTGACTGCCAGCCGCAGCTTGCCTAGACGACAAACTTTTATGCCTTTTTCTGCTGTAAGCTTCCCCAGCGCAACTGATTGGACCGATAAAAACACTAGTTGATAGATATAACTTAAACACATTGCCTAAAAAATCAACTAGTCAGTAAATACTTACAATTTGAAATTAAAACACTGCACATCACAAGTAACGTAGGTTAGATTCAAACAGAAGAAGTTTGCTTGTGTAGCACAATCAGAAAGCGCGTATGAAACCCCGATAGCACCGAAAGATTGTCGCTAACTGGTGCTAAAATTCGTCACATCGTATTGCGAGTTGTTTGTGGCCACTCGCGACAAGATTTCGAAAGCGCCTGGCACGTGGCAAACCTGTCAGGAACTTTCAGACAAAAATAAAAAACATACAGAAATAATTTAAATTAATTTTGCTTTACTTTATCAACGCTGTTCTAGTTCTAGACTCATTCGGTTGCTCATTGGTATAAACGGTGCAATAAACGTAGATTTAAGACAATTGTTTGCAGGGATCGTAATATTTGCATCATAACAGACGAAAAGCAGGTGACATACGTAGCGTTAAACACACAAAAAATATGCAAGCCGGTATCTTAAAATTAAAAAATATAGTGTACGAAAATGTAGCCATGTTTTCTACGTAATAAGTGCATTGTTTTTGTGCATTGTGCGAATACTGGGTCGACACCCCGTAGCGGCCCAGTGGGCGGTAAACGACTCTTGGGCGGCCAGTGGTATACATAAATAGATAACGTTAATAATATACCGTTCTATTTAATTGCCGGATGAAGTGAGGAGAGCATTCCCTAGCACAGAAACGCATGTGAATTACGAGCGTTTGAATTTCTCAATAACTATAAAAAGTCTGCAACAATATTAGGTATTATGTCTTGTCAGGACCTAAATATATTGATAAACAGATAAAATTTCGTGTTACGTCACAAAAGTTTCACTTAAATATTACTCGCAGATATCATTCAGAATCTGTAATATATATCCAGTCCCTAAAGTCCAATTTATCAAACAGTTGGGAATACCGCCTTTCTCGTGCAACTAAATAATGGTCCCGAGCTCGATTTCTCGCAAAGCCAATTTAGGGAACAAATCTATCTATATTGCCTCAGGTTTGACTGTTTTGAAAGACGGCCCCGCTGTCGACTTAGCAAAATAAATGTCCCTGGAGCAAATAAAGTTATTTTCATACATTCTAAACTATACTTTTAATAATAGAAACAAGCGAACTTTTATTGCTTTTGTGAAACTAAATTATCTGAAACTAGGTAGATCTAGTTTTAATAAAACATTGCAGTCTCTGCGGACAAAATAGACTGTCTATTTTAATACAAACTATGTTTATGTATGCGTGTACGTAGGTACATGTAACAAGGAGGTAATAATGAACGGTTCACCGCGCCACTGAGGTGCTCTGAATTTTAAATTACTCTTTGCACAAGCGAATTCGCTGAGCGAGCCTGTAAACAGGCCGTGCCAATGAATGCGTTATCTTCCCGTAATTACTGTATCACTCACGAGTACATGTTCATAAATATCGGAATATCTCTAAATTATATATGGATGCCTTAGCAGGCTGTCAAAAAATAGATTAATATCTTGAGAGAATAAACGTGTAACTTAACATGTGAGGACACGATGATGTTAATGTTATGTGTTGTTAGTGCCATCATATTAATTGTTTTAGTTTCGTTTCGAGCTACTTTTATTTCTATAGGGAAAGTAGTGTGGAGATCCGAAATTGGGACATCAAATCAACCACTGTAATATCCAGAATTATCCCTACTGATGCTGCCCTGACCCGTATTTCCTGCGGACACGTGTCATTCATGTTTTAGTACACAGAAAGCATAAAACATTTTTCGCCATTGTCACGCAGATGTCAACCTTAGGGCAGCAGAAATAGAGTATTGCAGCACAGTGCAACAGATTTAATGAAGCGAAACTTTCAGCATAACTTCGCAGACATTGTGCTGTTACTGGGTGTTTAAAGTGCATCATTAGAGCCTAGTTTGCTTCTAGAACTCGATCTAGAACTATCGTATACAACAACGGGCAGCAACTGCTCTACTTTTGTTTAATGAAAACCCAGATAGGCCCGTCAATCAAGTAATGTCAATACAAGACCATCCATTTAAATCTGACATTGTAGAAATGTGAAATACTCGTTACAACAGTTTAGGTTGGGAATTTAGGGGCAAAATCGAAGAGCCGTTTCCGAAATCGGCAACTGCAATAACCATTCACATTCCATTTCCTCTCGTAACAAATAGGTATACGAATAACGTTAGTTTGGTACGGGTCAATTGCATTATTCAATTTGAACACTGTATCGGGAAAGTTTAAAATTGTACTAGTATTATGATTTATGACAATAATATTTCCAACCCTAAATTCGGAAGTGTCAAAGAATTTATAAATTAAATAATACTATCATCTATTGTGATTTATCTTTTGGTGTAGGAAGACCAACAAAAACGAATCAAGACATCTTCAGATAAAAAAACTCGATGTACAATAAATCGATGAAAGGTTCTTAATACCAGAATAAAATTGTATCACAGAAAATCATTCAGGACGCAAATGTTCCACGAATATTCTTGAACGGAAACGAGTGTCGGGCAGCGGAAGCGCGGCGGGACCTACTTCCATCCTCCGCTGACGAGGCGAAGGGCCCGAGGGTCGAGGGCGGCGGCCTTTTCACTAACAGCTTCAAGAGAATTCTTATTAATTTAAAAAAAATGTCCTCGGTACTCGACGGCAGAAAAAGTCACCCGTCGAATTATTTTACTTCGTACGTAAATTCTAAAGATTACTTATTATCATAAATCTTTACTCACGGGCATTTGCGTACTAAGACAGGTTAAACATGTAAGCTCCCCCCAAACTAAGCTCGAAGCTTATACTATGAATGCTAGGAAACGGATGGATATACTTAAATACTTTAATAAACATCCATGACTCGAGCACAAAGGCCGATGGTCATCCCACAAAAATTTGCCCCTAGCGGGATTCGAACACGCGACCCTCGGTTTTGTAGCCAGGGTCTCTGAACACTAATATTCGTATTCGTACAATGTCAAACAGGTATGTACTGACTGGGAGTTTAACGATACACGTTACCAATAAAAAGGTCTGCTGCAATAACAACGAACGTTCATCCCAAAATTCATTTATCTCTCTCAAACATCTCTTGAGAGCAGACAATATGAAACAAAGCTAAGTTTTGGGACAATGTTATTACCTATGCTAATCAGTTAAACAATATCAGGGTGAATTTTAAACACGATGATTGTGCGGCGGTAACTAAATTCTCATTCAAATTCATAGCGAGGTAAAATTGGATTTAGCAATCCCTATCCTATTAACACATTCTCTTGTAGTTTAAACAAGTTAAGCAAATGAATAGGTAGGTAATCAAATAGATTGGCTTAACCAAATTATAATTATAGGAACAGTAAAGTTTCAGAAATTCTTACAAACTATTAGTTATTGTGTTAGATTCGGATTCTAATAAGATTAAATAGTAAGGTGCCTAACTGAGTTACAATCCCTACTAGTTCCTACTAATATTATTAATGCGAAGGTAACTCTGTCTGTCTGTTTGTTCCGCTTTCCCGCTTAAACCTCTCAACCGATTTTAATGAAATTTGGCACAGTCAACCTGTAGACCCTGTTCCTGAGAAAGAACATAAGCTACCTCTTATTGCAAAAATTGGATCTGAAATCCATTCGGACAAAGTCTTTCATATTCATTAAAACGTGTATGATGGCACATATTTTAAATCATGGCATGAAAAATACAGGGTTCAATAACAAATTAGAAACCCAAACAACATCTATTAATTTAAAGTTATTGAATAACCCTGTTTGAGCATCTCTTGAGGACCACCGCCACGTTGTCGATATTTTAATTAAAATCGCTATTCACTGTCTTCTTGCCTATTGACAGGTCCACGTCAATAGGAAATTAAATTTCGCCATTCGAATGTAGTCCATTATTCACTAGATATCTTTTTGCCATTTGAATTTAGTTCAATATTCATTAGACAATTTTTATTCATCTCAGACTCCTACTACACCAATGTATCAAACATTACGAGTTTGTAGCTTGTATTGCTATTGGACTACGACAGGCGCTTTATTTTTAATTTCCTAAACCGTTATTTCGCTGATGAGAAATTAATTATTAATGCTTCAGAAGCTATCTACAACATATGAGGTTTAGAAACCGATTACATATACCAAGGGCAATTAAAAAAATGTGGAAAAAGATGTGGAGTGTTCGAAAGCACCGCTGCATTGCTCTACTCACGATTTTTGTGTCAGATTGAAATACTAAAATGAAACAGGAAATTCCTTTATAAAAGGCTTGTTTCAATACGTGCCCGTGGTTTCAGGAAATAGGTCAGCAAAAGCAAAGGCTCGCTTGCTGATAGCATGCGGTATAAATTCCGTGCATGATGCCCCGATCGCATTTAGGTATCCGAGGTATGGTAGAGAGGCTCGAGAAATTCTAATTAACGCTAATGGAACTCGTTCACCTCAAACTAGATGCCTCTCTTCCCGTCCGTGGTAATGTTATCAAATTTGAATAATTTGAGTAAAAGTAATATGCGGAGGTTAGGTCTTTGAGTCGTCCTATGCTACGATAGTCCTGAAACCAGATGAGTAACGAGGTAGTCCTCAAACATAACTAAGATTGATTCGATCAATTATTTATCCTATTATGATACAAAATTAAGTAAGTTATTTTTTGTAGAAGCATATCGTTAAAACTAGTTGAAACACTCGTGTCTTCAGTCTGAAAATTACTTCTCGTCTCGTAAATAAACATTAAGCCAAAATGATAGCAACGAAACAAAACATTTGTTATCTTAAGACGTCACACTCGACGCTTAGCAGATAAAGAACAAAGGCGCACATATCTAAAATACTGAGATGACCAACTTGTTTATCATTCGCTAAGAGTATCCTTCTCTCTTCCTATCTAGACACAATATCATGATAAAGTATGACGAAGCAACCTTTACACAAGATTAAAGATACCCAATATTGACTTGCACCGAAAATATTTTTTCATTCAATCGCGTTCTCAATAAACTTAGAAGGCATTTCGGCAACTATTCCGTAGCGTAGCAAACTGAACGTTAACGTAGTTCCAGACTTCCAGCATGAAACGTAGCGAGGTTAGTCACCCCGTCTCAGAGGGAGGTGCTCGGCAATGAATGCCTAAGTGGTGCATACGGGATCCATTCATACCCCGCTCGATGCTGGCCAGTAAACAAAGCGCTTTCATCGCATACGTGTCACCTGGTACCCTAGTGCACACAACGAATATCAAATTGGTTTTATTGCTGCGCCCGTGCTCTCCCATATGTCCACTGAATGTGTCATCAAGCCACATGGAGACCCCACTCAGTGCTCGCCGGCTATGTTTTACTTGCAACAACGTATGTAGAGTGAATAGATCGTCATTTTATCTAGCAGTTGAGAGTTACAACGGCAGTGGACCTACATATGAGTGATTACACTTAGTTATTGAAGTCATTTAATATGGATAACATATTAATATGGATTTAATTTGGATAATTAAAAGTTATGGAGTTAACATTTATCCCCCATTTTGTCTATTCCTGGTAGACACTCTACACGTTTTGAGTTTTATATATAATTATTCAACATAGACAAATGCAAGCAAGCGCAGGCTGTAATGGCACCTGTTAGAACAGTATCTTTATTTATAGCCTAGATAATAACATTCCCTCTTCATTTATTAAAATAGTTCGCTCCGTGGATTTTTATACTACATTGTTTTACTATCGATCGACACCAAGTCTATTACAAAGAGCAACATCGCTTCGAACGAGACATGATGTTACAAACAGAGGGATGATAAATGGCATAACACATTAGCATTTATTTTTATTTTTTATTTAAACACTGCGCACGTTGATAGGCATTATTAAGGGCTGCTTTAGATATGACGCAAATCGATCGACAATAATTTTGTTCCCCGCTGGTACTCATTGGACCGAAAAGCTACCTGAGTCTTGGACAGACAGCCGCCTACTTCCTCGCAACTGATAAGCACATCCGTTTCTCTCTGACTATTCAACCGTGACGTTGAAGGGAATCGATAATAATACGCAATGTAGACCCAGTTTCAACGGTATGAACAATAATGTGATTAATCAATGGCTCTTGTAATGTCAAACCTATTGAAATAATTTGTAAACTAGAAAAGTACTCCATCGCAATGCAACAAAAAATAAAAAGAACAATACGCGTTGAAGTCTACGTTGCTACGAAAAGGTCAGTAAATTACGGAGTCTACTGACCTCTTCGTAGCAACATTGACTACGAACGGTCGCAACTACAAGCTACGGCAGCTACGCTCGTAGTTTGATTTTTTGGCTTGACATGGACCATCAATGCATTTTGAATATTATGGTGGTATATCCAAATGTGAGAAAACTACGTTGACGTTGTATTCTTTTAGTAAACATGACGTGAATTGCCATACCTAAACATATTTAACATGTAAGCAGTTACGATAGGCCCTATAAATACCGCCCATCGTAAGACTGGTAAGACCTTTTCCGACGTGCGATCACAGGGTAAGATTAAAGTGAGGCTGCTTCAAACTTCGGTTCTCTTTAAATTCACTTACTTACACATTAAGTATTAATGTAACATAGACAAACAGTTAAATTGATATCGCAAGTAATAGGTTACTAAGTAATAAACTAAAACTGTTTACAGTTTAAGTCGCAATACTGTGTCAAAGATATCGGGCTGTCAGGTAACTAAGTTAGTTATGCGGTTGCGACTCGAATATGCTTTGAGTAGCCGACGCTGCGGTTATCGGATTACTCGGTCTCGCCGCAGTACCCATAATCACAGATCTACCAATAAAATTAATAGGGAAACTGTACAAGCCAGCAGTATATTGTTGTTCAAGACACTATTTAAAGTCATAAAATCAATAGGAAACTGTATAATCAAGAATTATATCAATTGTTCGGGACATTAATTGATGGTTTTCCTAGCGCAGTTTAGGCATAAGATATCCAGGGTTAAACCCGTAGATAAAAAAAATGCAAAAAAAATTGAGGGCAATCTCTTCGTCTGTTTCCGCACCCATAGTGTTATTCCATAGCTTTAAGCCTTCCTCGACAAATGGACTATCCAAATGTTTTTTTTTTCATCGACCCAGTAGTCCTGAGATGAGCGCGTTCAAACAAACAAACCCTTCAGTTTTATAATATTAGTATCGAAGTATAGATTTATAACACTCATTGCAAAACACCGTGAAAACCGTCTGTGTCCCAATTTCAGTACTTGGAACACATTAACATCCACCGTACAAGTAAAGAGGGCGTTCTCACTGCAACGAGGCGGGTCATCGCGTATGGATTCACGTCAGCGAGCAAAGGTTTGAGTGCGTGCAATTAGTTCCCTTCCGCACAGCTCCTAGCCTTTGAGCGAGAGCCAATGCTCGGGCGAACGCCTAACTAGCGGAACATGTAACATCGATTTTTTTAAAACTGTAAAGAGTATGAAATAATGTGTGTCAAATGAATTATGAACACGTAAAAGGCAAAGTTAGAATGTAAAGAGTAGGTATGCAATTATGTGTGTCAAATCAATAATGGCAATGTTAGAAATATTTTTCTTTCTGAAAGCAACATTGAGGACAGAAACGATTTACAAGATTATTAATGGCTCCATACTCCATCCATAGACTGTTCATATAAAACAGAAAGCGCCATCAATATCAATCTCTTTCACAAGTCTGAACGTGCTGTCAAAACACTGATATGTAACCAACATTAAAACACTCAGTGGCTGATTGTAAAACACCATTACATTTCCATTAACTCCTTTTTTCACTCCGATAATTTAGTTTTTATAGGCATTATTTATTTACTCTACTTTTGCTGTAACATTTTTTATTGCCTTTGTTACCGTCTTTTAGTCTTCTAAATCACCCTATAGAGCTTTATTGCTCGCCTTTTCATCTCCCCGAATGAATACAGCTGTAGTCTCGCTCGGCCATTAATAAATGTTATAACAACTTTAATCAACATGAACAGAGATATTTCAGATTCTGATCTCAGCCAGTCCCATGGAAATTCAGTTGTATAATGGCTGGTACTCGCTGGCTTTGTTTTAAATTGAATAAGTAATTGACTTAATTATTTTCTATAACAATATGCAACAATCAAAAGAGAAAACTGTATGATAACTCAGAAATCAGTCTTCTATTTAGAAATTTCCAGCTAAAAGAAAATAAGCATAATATTCTGACGTTAAGGCGAAAATCTCATTACAACGAAAAATCGTGTACGCTGTTATAATGTTTACCATTTTTAAAGAAAATACATTCATAAAAGTCACACACGGAGAAAGATTTGGAAAATAAATGTGTTTCGAGTACTTTTACCTAAGAACGCTAAAAATCTCTACAGATATCTTTTCAATGAAATTTGAGAGATACTTTTGAACGTTACGTAGGATTCTCGAGGGGCTGTCGCTTGAAGCAGTGGATTAAGTGATTACCGAAAGCTTAACGATTTTGTACACTGAAAAAAATAGGTATTTCCTCTTGGCAGACAATCTTAGTCTATTATCTATTACTTTTTGATTAGATAAATAAATCAATTCATGAGACCAAACATAAAATAACGGCTTATATTTGATGCAATCATGCGCAAATTATAATAATCAGCCTTTATTTTGTTAAAATTTGTACGCCATTTTTATTGGCAAAAACATGCAAGGTACCTATTGTAATTATTTACCACCGTAGTTTACAAGTTAAATTTTTATTTATATCCGTGTTTTAACAAATAAATATATTCTATTCTATTCAATTTAAGCATAATTGGACTGTAAAATAGTTTTACTGGTGACCATCGTATGCAGTTTAAAACGATCGCAATGGCTAGTCGACGCGGTCAATCCACGGACTGCATTCAAATAATGGCAGGCATGTTCGAAAAATTCTTTTAAAATAAAAGATTCCAGAATAAGTGAAAAAGTAAAAAACGTTTTGACAAATAATAAATAAATAAATGATTGACAACTCACATAGGTACATTGATCTGACTCTGTGTTAAGCACTTGTGTTACAGACATCAGAATCAACATTGGTATTACAAATAACTTAAATAGATATAACATCCAGACCAGGACAAACAGACCTGTTCATGTACACAAATGTTTGTTTAGTGCGGGGTAGATCCAACGACCTCTTGGTCTAATAGGTAACTTCTTGACCATTAAACCAAGCGAATCGTCAAATCATGTCGTTTTGCAAAACTTTGGCCATACAATTCTTATGTTATGAAAAACTTGTAACATTAATAAACTACTTACGAGAGCGACGGAGTTGTTATTCTGCTGGAGCCACCGCAAGATGGCGCTGGCGGTGGTGAAGTCCGGCCTCGGCGGCGGCGGGATGGCATGCTGGAGCGAGCTGGCCAGCTGCTGGGCCAACTCGAGAGCCCGAGCTCGGGCTGCGCGGCCGGATCCGCTGTTCGCGTTGCCACCCGCGGTTCCGCCGGCTTCTATGAAGGTAAATATTTTTCTTTATAATATGCCCAACTGACCATGGATTAAGTGCAGTTCGGGAATGGGGGGGAGACTAAAATCATTATAGAATTTATCTATAAGTATATACTAATATATTATAGCTGAAGAGTTTGTTTGTTTGTTCGTTTGAAAGCGCTTATCTCAGGAACTATTTGGTCTGATTTGAAAAAATATTTTTGTGTTGGATAGTACATACATTTGACGAGAAAGGCCTTTATTTAGGCTATAGTACTATGTGTGCGGAAACCGAAAACCACGCGGACGGACGGAGTCGGAATAAAATAATATTTATACAATAAATAATATCGTCGTAATTTCTAATCTCCTCCCTAAGCCGATTACGTTTAAGGATTGTTGAGATTTTTCCTTAAACGGATTTACAAAAAGAACAGAAATATGTATTATGAAAAAATAACGATTTAAGAAAATTGCCCCAAATCCCTTTTCAAGATCTCGAAAATTGCATCAAAAGTACTTTACCGTTAATGCAATTTCTTAAAATTTTATGGTGTACCTATTGTTAACTATTTGTGAAACACACAAAATGTTTCTTATGTAGAGACAAGGTGCAAGTACCACTTTGTCTCTACATAAGACAAACCACGTTGTCGGTGAGACAAAGTGGTACTTGCACCTTGTCTCTACATAAGAAAAAAATTGTGAATGTTTTTTTGAATCTCTGTATGTTGTTTAAAAGTTTCAAGAAACCCACACATGTGTGATATTTAAATAATGTTTGTTCTCTATTTAATTCACCATTCACTTTAAGATAGGATCGTCAATAGACCAGTGGCGTAGCGTGCCTTGTCG
Source organism: Nomophila noctuella (assembly GCA_958496325.1). NCBI lineage: Eukaryota > Metazoa > Arthropoda > Insecta > Lepidoptera > Crambidae > Nomophila > Nomophila noctuella. The sequence goes on along the minus strand of OY292486.1, from coordinate 7,283,122 downwards.
GGGCCCCGTATAAATTTTTTTTGAAGGCCCTTATATGGAGGTAAAGATTTTTCACAAAAGAAAAAAAAATTGTGAGAAGAAATATTTATTTATCACATAAGTTACCCATTTTACAAATAATAAAAATCGAATTTTAAATATTCACTCTCCTCCTTGCCTTTTTTCGGCAAACTGATTTATTATTTTAGTTTTTCTAAAGTTTCTGCCTCTATGGTTAGCCGTTCTTGTCCCATGAACACACTTTGGGGGCCCCCGTGGCCCAGGGGCCCCGTATAATTGATACGGCAAATACGGCGGTAGCTACGCCCCTGCAATAGACTCTATATTATTTGATTCAAAGGGTTTATATGAAATATGAATTCAAAGCTATCTTCTATCTATATCTATAAAACTCAAAGGTGACTGACTGATTGACTGACTGATTACATAGTGATCTATCAACGCACAGCCCAAACCACTGGACGGATCGGGCTGAAATTTGGTATGCAGGTAGATGTTATGACGTAGGCATCCGCTAAGAAAGGATTTTGAATAATTTAACCCCCAAGGGGGTAAAATAGGGGATGAACGGTAGTATGAAACTTTGTCAATTTTAAACCATTCGGGCTGAGACTTTGCATACATAAAGCTACTATGACGTAGGCATCGCCTAATCAATGAGATTGATAAATTCCATCCCCCAAGGGGGTAAAATAGGGGATGAACAGTAGTATGAAACTTTGTTAATTTTAAACCAATCGGGCTGAGACTTTGCATACATAAAGCTACTATGACGTGGGCATCGCTTAAGCAATCATTTTGATAAATTCCAACCCCCAAGGGGGTAAAATAGGGGATGAACGTTAGTATGAAACTTCGTCATTTTTTAACCGATCGGCTTGAGACTTTGCATTCATAAAGCTACTCTGACGTAGGCATCGCCTAATCAATGAGATGGATAAATTCCATCCCCCAAGGGGGTAAAATAGGGGATGAACGGTAGTATGAAACTTTGTCAATTTTAAGCCTATCGGGCTAAGACTTCGCATACACAAAGCTACTACGACGTAGGCATCGCCTAAGTCATATCGATAATTTCTAACCCCCAAGGGGGTCAAATAGGGAATGAACGTTAGTATGAAACTTTGTCATTTTTTAACCGATCGGACTGAGACTTTGCATTCATAAAGATAATATGACGTAGGCATCCTCTTTGAAAGATTATTTGAAATATCCACCCATAACGGGAAAAATAGGTGATAAAGAAACCGAAATCCACGCGGACGAAGTCGCGGGCGCCCGCTAGTCATTACATAAATATGAACGAATAAAACAGTAATGAGTTAATTAAACTCGTACCATTTCAGCAACCGTCTTCTGAAATGGGTAAAATCCATTTGATATTTCAGTTCCTATTGGTACATAAAACCGAAATCATTAACAACAACTGTGAACGAAGTTAAAACTTAAGAAACGTCCTACTAAATGAAGGAAGTTAGTCAAGTACGCCAAACGAGCTGTGCAAAATACAAGTTGACAGTTTCCATCGACTCTACGATAATAAATCAATATGCGGAAATGAGAAAATACTAATATGTAGATATAGGCTTTATTAAAAAACATAAGTTTTCCTATGAAGCCTGCACATAACACATTTGCAATGTCTTTTGTATTATTATAAATGGAATACCACGTGTTGTGCACAACGTGTGTTTCATATTTTCATGGGACTTTTTAAGTAAAATATTGGTCAACACAGCTGCAGTAAAATGCACTAAAGCAAAGCCGTGTCACTTCAACTACGTAGTGCGGTAAAATTCCGGCAGATGGCACTTTACATTCCAGCAGCTGCATTGAAATGAAAATAAATATTTTTGGTAGTTTTACCGCAATTATTCGTTTAATTACACACCCCCACGAATGGCAGGATTGTCATTGCTATAAATTCTGGTCTCTACTTTTTCAGAAAAGTTAATATTGGCCGAGATATTTGAAAAAGCCCTGCATCGCGGTATCATTAAATTCTTCTCAGCTTACTATATAAGAAAGCTCCAGTGCAATCCTTTTGGATGTGTTATTTTCAGGCGTGTCGACACTTACTAGACATTGATCGTTGCTTGTCGCATCTGATCTGTTCAGTAAGGAGTAGGCACGTGGTTTACGTGATTGTTTAACGTGGTTAAACTGGTTGGCTTGTAGCGTGCGCCGCCTCCCGTACGCCCGGAGCGGCCGGCTGCGTCGGTGAGACAAGCGCACATTCCCTGACCGACCAATGCAATACGCGTTGTTGTTAGTAGATAAACACCGGGTTTACTAGTCTAGAACACTTCCATTAACAGGCGCTGACCAAAAATCGGATGCCAGATTTTTTTGACAAAACTTCACACGCGTACAGATAACAAAGTATGTTTACCGACCCGCGAGTCAATGACAACTGAATACGATGGAGGCGTGCAAGGTAATTGATAATAAGAAATTGATATCAATCGCAGGTGTTGTCTTACGGAAACGAATGTCACAGTTGTTATTCGATCTTAACGGAATGCTTGAGTGGTTGTGCTCATGTGTATTTTTCCTTGACATGAGTACCCAATTGACAATGAGAAAGTTAATGAGTACAAGAATTTAATATTACTTATGGCTTTTTCATTTGACCACACAATTTAGAATCCTATTATCCTTTATTCAAACGCAACAAAATATGGTTGATACTTTAAAATATTCTATGAAAAAGTTTGATAGAACCATGCCTTGAGCTACGAAGAATAAATATGTAGCACCCAGTTAATTATAATCCACTCAAAACACGGGAACCAGAACTCAAAACAAATTTGCCATTGTCGCAACCGCAGCAACAATATATCATAAAATATGGTAACCGGAATCCGTATACAAAATAATTTAAGGAAGTATAAGGGTAGGTATAAAATAAACGTACCCAGTTGAGTTTGAATTAGAAAAGTTCTTACCCAACTTGAATAAATCCGTCAAGCCCACGTGTTTTAAAAGTCTTTCTTATAGACGTTGCCGCATGATACAGTTTATAACGAAGGGTAAAATGATGAGGATTTTTCCTTTTGTGCCCGTAGCGAAAGCGTCATTGTTCCTAGGCGGATGCAATTCACTCGGTCCCCGCGCAATTTGCGCGAGTGGAGTAATTTCGAAGAGATTCGAGCCGAGCCTGCCGCGAGTTGCTAAAAATGAATGAAGGGCCGTTATTTTTACTCATTTAGCTGGGTTCCGTACTCGTTCCACGCGTACTTTCACTACTGACGACCATAATGATGACACTTAAATCGAATGGCATTACCATTTTTATTATCCGCACGCTTTTTGGCATTGTGAGCGTGCGTTAGTAGGTAATACAGATCCGACTGAGCGCTGCAATATCGTCGATTCATTTTCAAATAAACATTACATTATAGAGAAAACGTTCAGCTTTTCCGAAGTAGACGGGACGTACGTGACGGTATCTGCGAGTCGGTGGCATCGGCCCCGCGGAAGAGCCGCTGGCTGCAGACGTCGAGCAGCCACCAGCGCGTCACGTGCTCGGGCAGGTGCCAGCAGCCGGGCATCGCGCACTTATTGCCACCACATAAACACTTCAAGCACTAAATCCACACTTTATTACAACACCCAATAACGTTCTCACAAATTACATAAGTAATTGGATATAGTTATCCCGATCCTTGAACAACAAACTATACACGCACAAATCGTCGTAACCCTGTATAGGAAATACATTTAGCCGAAGTCAGTCTTATGAAAGGATATTATGTTGAATATCTATTGACAATATATATCGGAACTCTAATAACTCGGATAATTGCTTTTCCATAGCAACAACGGAGATGTCGTCCCGTTACATCTCATCCACTCTATAGTAACATATAATGTAGGTTCTTTGGCTTTATTATAAACGAAATTACGTTAATAAAATGTTTACTTAATAAATCAATTATTTTCAGTATAATCGGAAACAGTAGCATATTTTCTGTCTTCTTTAATACAGCGTTCTCCGTTTAAATCCAGATCATTATTATAAGTCACCCGGTATTAGACAGCATAGCTTCCTACTTCATTGTAAGACTTCCTGCAACGTAATTGGTGGCTCATCTGGCTCATCCACCCCGTTGTTGGACAAGGGTGGCGGGTCGCGGCAGGGGTCAGACGAGCTACTAATGAGAATACCGTGTGAAAAATACGTACCTGTTGAGCATACAACAGAGACAAACTACAGCAGCCCGACCCTACGCCACGGGAATACTAATTACGGAACTGTCTCGCACTGGACTTTGTTAAAAGTAAATGAAACCTGTCAAAGTACGGGAACCGCGAGCTTATTTATGAAATAGGCGCGAGGAACTTTGCCTTGCAATTAATTAGGGATCTACAAAGTTATGAAAGCGATTTTAATAGAAAATTTTCTGACGGTTTGCAATTAATAAAAATTGTCGCAATTTATACAAGTCTGCATATCCGTAAAATCGAGAGTAAGGTGTTTATTGTACAACGTACAAGTAAACGAACTGATGTGATGAGCAACAATGAATATGTTTGGATACGCAATGGATCGTCACAAATTAACAACTGGGAAGTCAATATTTCCAAAAATGAAAAGTTTGCATGAGTAAATAAATGTTAAACAGGATTGTACAAAATCATGCAACCGAGCACTATTCATTCCAGATTGCAAAAGAAGACAAAGCCTACAAATATTTGGAGAATGAAAAGGCCGCGATAAGCAACGCCTTCAAATTTAATCTCGACGCAACCCAACTGTGATTACATTCCCTTGTTCAGTTACAGAAAGACTGCTGGAAAATGATTTATGAAAAAACTTGGTGTTCTTTTCAATTCGAATCCAATATCTGACCATTTCTCATAATTCGAAATGTGATGGGTACTTTATTAGCCTTGAAATATTCCGTAAAACCCTTTTCCATTACCTTGTGATTATAATATTAAATGAATAAACGTAAATCGTGTTAAATTATTTATAAGAAACATTTTAGGCATATTGATCAAAGAATAAAACTCGGAAATAATTGTGAGGAATTTGTATGAAAAGGTAATTAATGTAAAGAAACTTATGGAAGAGAACATTTTATGAATAAGGAAAAATAATGTGGAAATCATGACGTAAATAAGGACTTAACAATGCTTAAACAATGCATGTTGGGTTTTCGCAACCACAATGTACCTACGTATTTTAACATTATAAATGATTTATCATACGAATTATAGTAATTAATAACAAATTAAACCTTATCAAACTATACCTACTCCACTCCACTTCATATTAATTTACAAATAAAATATTAATGAGCGTTATAATATAATTAATAACAAAGGCCAAACAATATTTCGTACATAAAAGCTTTTTTCCATTAGCTATAATTATTGTTATTACTACTCTAAGGAGAAGGTACTTCATTTCGTTGTATTGTTATATTGTGCGTGTATCTTATTTACTTCGATTGTGCGAAAATAGACCGTATTGTGAACGCGGTAGGGTGTCGAATGCGGGTGGTTGTATGACGCGCGCACGTGCCGAGGGGGTACGCGTCCGCTCTGGCAGCGGGCGACGGCGGACTGGCGCCGGCACCCTCCGCTCAACAGATTGCACCCTCCCGCGGGAACTACATCCCTTATAGCCACATGACTTACTTCACGTCACGTTGCTTGCGAACGTACTTGGAACATAAAATTTGTTGAGACCACAGATTTAATACAAAGGAAAAATTATTAAAAATGTCTGCCAATAACTGTTTAATGCTGTAATGTACTGTATGATGTTTGAATGTGCATGATCATTATATTTTGATAAATGATACAAAATAAAATTAAAACATTTTCATTGATTTATAAAATTCTAAAAATATTATAGTGGATTATGTGAAAAACAAATAATGTGATGATTTATTATATTCTACATTTTACTTATTTATCAAGTTACTTAATATAATGTTTTCTATCCCTACTAGTCCCTAGTTTAACTATTATAGTAAGTTGGGCGATATGGGCTAATATGATAGTAAAAAATAATAATGGTAAGATTGGTATGATGTATGATAGCACATATTGGTTTACTAAGGGCGGTAAGAATACTGTGCAGAGAACAGGAATTACTTTTTCTCTGATTCTCTAGGTTCTATGCATTACACATAATATTAATACTTGTTGTCATTGATTTGAATTTGACAATGAAAATAATTAACTACCTAACAAACTTGTAACAACAATTAATGTTTAAATTATTCAATGTCAGTTCCACACCTTCCTAAAAAAAAATCTTTTCTATTTTGTATTTCCTGTCACTTACATTATGCAATTAGTTCTTTGCTTACTTTAATGAACACATCAAAACAAGAAAACAAGTCATTGAGACAAACTTCTTAGCTATCCATGAATTTTCCGTGCAGGTGCCGGGTCCACTGCGTGGAAGTGGAACATAGAGGAATGTCAATCGGCCCCTGGGACTTTCAACCCAGGGAAAATCTGAGTTAAACTCCCGCAGGTCTCCATGAGGCTAATCATTTAAAGATGTAGTATTGTTCATTTCCATTCCATTTCTCATGTATAATATAGTAATTTCTTAAGCACAGTAAGTATGAGAGGAAGGATCAATAATATTTCCTTAATTATTGTCTGAATGGTGTCCTGCTTCTAAAATCAGTTAACCATACCTTAATATTCGAAGAAAAGTTACACTTTTTTGACACATACAACAATAAGCAAAATGTAAACATATCACACTTTTACAATAAATTTAAACATTTACTTGTTTGCATGGTATCGTTTTTTTCTGATTAAATCCCCCATGGGACAAAAACTGGAATATTGATAATTCCATGGGGGTAAAAAGTAGCGTGAAGTAATTCAATATGAGTAAGTTCGTGATATCATTATGATTCTTTGTTTATGCAGGTACCACTTGATGTATTAGGAAATGAAGACCTCAATAAGCAGTAGACCATAAAGAAGGCAATAAAAAGACATTAAAGGTATAAGTTTTGGTTACAGTTAAGTTGAAACTTAAATTAAAAGTACACAGATCAATAAATAAATGACTTACCGGCTATTATCCCATCCATCTGCAACAAGGCAGCTTCAAGTAACTTTGTTGGATCAGACTCTGGCGATGTTGGATTGTTATTATCGCCATCTACCTGCGTTGATTTTCCCATCACACTACTGAGTCGTTGACCTGTTTATTGATCAGATAACAGACGATTCGATAAAAAGGGCAATATTAAAAAATGCTCAAGTAATTCTGTAAAAGTTAACTTTTGATCAACAAAACTTTGACATCACATGAATGAAACAAGCGGAGGTGGGATAAATTTTGACAGTTAAACTTTTTATGTTGATAAGAATAACCTACACAATAGATCTCCAGAAACATACAGCCCAATCAAATTAAACATGCTGTAGTAAAAAACTGAATTTTACCTATAAAAACAAGAAGAAGCATTAAACAAGGTATTTTTAAATGAAAGAACCGTGCACCATTTTGTTTGCAGATTATAATAATTATCTAACCACCATAGAGGATAATAATTGCTAACCACACCGCACTGCACCAAACGCAGCAGTGCATTGTTGTCAAAAATGTAACTGTCTGTCTGTCAAAGTCAGTCAGTCAAAAATTGCCTCATAAAGAGGATGGTGCTTAGTTTAATTTCAACAAAACTTGTTAATTAAATTGCTTAACTATTTTAACCAAATTTCCTATCAATATCAATATGGAATTTTCTCTTAATATTTTCACTTTGAACTGTTGGTGAGTACTTACATCTCTATTAAAAAAGTCTTAAAACTTTTTGACCCTTTGTTGTGAACTTAATATTTTAGCTCTTATAAAGTTTATAACGAGAACAGATTTTGTTATTTCGTTAAGAAATACTTGAGGATCATTGACGAATAAATGCTACGTGATTAAGTCTACTTAATAAATTATTCCAGCCTTTGTTGCGACAATTGATTTTATGTGATGCATTTGATGTGAAGTACCTAGATAATTTCGCGTGCTTTATGTGTCTCGTTAGTGATTTTATTGATTTTTATAGGGGTATTCCATTTGTATCGAAGAACCGTAAGGAAAGGTTTCAAGCTATAGCCAAATACTTGTTGGCAAGCTCCCATTCCTTAGTATGTCTGCAAGAAGTATGGAGTGAAGGGGACTACTTGTTTTTAAAGGACAACTTGAAAAATGTCTTGCCTTATTCATACTACTTCTATAGGTAACGATTTGTCTTATCCTTGAATTATATTGATTAGTTTTTATTATACCTAGAAACTTGTTAACTGAAGTGTGCATTTGATTATGAATTGCAAATGAAAAATTTTAGATCATGTTAACACATTGTTAACCCTACATATTTCTTTTTTTTTCCAGTGGAGTCTTAGGCTCAGGCCTTTGCATATTTTCTAAATGGGTGATTCAAGATGTGTTCTTTCATCAGTGGCCACTAAATGGCTACATTCACAAGATTCACCATGGTGACTGGTTTGGAGGCAAAGGGGTTGGACTTTGCCGCATAAAGAATGGTGACAGACTTATAAATGTCTATTGTACTCATGTGAGTAAGTTAAGATAATAGATAGGAAAGATTATGCGTAAATTCTCAATTATAACATCTTATCAAGTATCAGAAAATGTAAAAGACTTCTAGATGTACATTTATTTAAATTAAATATGATGCAATGTCTTTTTTCATTCTGGAAATAGATTAAAGTACAGTAAAGTAGATAAGATTTGAATTGAGTGTTGAGAACATCCAGTATAATAAACTTGCTTCTTTATTTCAGTTACATGCAGAATACCATGCGGATGACATGTACTTAGCACACAGAGTATTGCAAGCATACTCCACAGCTGAATTTGTCAAATTAACATCATCACCTGCTGACATATCCATTCTAGCTGGAGATCTCAACACTTGCCCTGGTGACTTATCTTACAGGTAAAATAAAAGAGAAAAAATACTACCTTTTTTAATTCAAACAAGATGATAGAATGTGAATTTGTATTATTATTTTGGTCAACTTATTTATTTTATATTCAGCTAGCAAATAAAATATCAAACATATTGATTTTAAACATTAGAATGTATTTTAATACTTATGTACATATTTTTATTACAGAATAATAACCCAGCTGCCATCACTAATAGACCCATTTGATATACCGTGTGAAAACACAGATCCGAAGATTAGAAAACCAACAGGAACTAGTGATAATGCTAATAATAGTTATACTGATCATAAATTAGCTGAGGCATCACCTGAAGGAAAGAGAATTGATCACATACTATTTCATCTCAGTTCCTCATGGAAGGTATGTTAATAACTGTATTGCATTGCTTATGCATGAATAAATAACTTTTTACTTTTTATGAAAAATAATGATTTATTGTTATTGACTTTTTAGATAATTCCTGTAATTTTTTATATTTTAGGCTGAAGTGATCAATTTTGGAAATCCTTTGGAAGAGAAAGTACCTGATCAGCCATTTTCATATTCTGATCACAATGCAGTTACATTGGAACTGAAACTTACTTCAACTACGCCAAAATCAAGTCTACGACAAGACAGTAAAGATGTTGCTTTTGAAGCTACTGTCTCTCAGGCCATAAAGGTCTGTGAAGAAGCTATGGATACAATTACAAAATCTAAGAAGCTTTTCCTAACTACTGGTGGTCTAATGTTTATGTTTCTTTTGGGCACTGTCGGATTTTGGCCTAACAGAATAATATATGATATTATTAAAATAGTTTTGACAGGATTTTGCTTCTATTACTTATTGATGGGCTCACTGTGGAATAAAATAGAAATGAATAGCTTGAAAGCTGGCTTGAATGCCCTTCAAAACTTCAACAAAACAAGGAATGAAGTTATACTTGTGAAACCTTGTAAAGAAGATGAATAAAAACAATAATAATTTTATGATATTTAGTGTAAGATTTAAGGCTTGATTGTATGTGATACAAACAATATTGCACCAAAGTTTAATTATTTGAAAGTTTATTGATTGCTGCCAATTTAATGTTATGTATAGAATCATATTTTAATAAGACTAGATACAATTATAATGATGCCTGCTTTTATTGCATCTGTCTAGTAACATACTATTTATTGGTGACTATTAAATATAAAATAGTTTTTAGGATAATAGAATGCACAAAAGGTGCTTAAACTTAACTTTTATTATATCAGTGCCTTCAAGCAAACAGAATGTCTACAGAGACAGTTACTTGAAATCGATAAATTATTCGGAATTCAATTCCCAAGGGAAATTAAACTTCCCTATTACTTATCACAACCACAGCATATCTAGAATGCTCAACTAATTAAGTATTTCTAATAAATTAATCGGCAAAATGGCTCAATCATGCGGTAACTTATTGATGTAAATGTAATTGCCTTTATTCCCAGACTTATAGCCATATTATTCATTTTTCTCAAGTTAAATTTTGCTTAAAATAGTAATATTATTGTCCCCACAAAGAGCACAATCGCTTTGTATTCAAATTGATACTTAATTATTGTAACTGGCCTAAGTAGAACATAGATATTACTTTCGTTATAAAATATTTATCAGGATATTCTGAGATTATCACATTCCAAGATTTCAAATATTACCTATAACTAAAATATTTATGTCGTTAATTTTGTATTAAACGCATTTACTTTAGTGCTATTTAAAGATTCTGATATTGCTATGCAACCTATCCTTTAGGGAAATGCTAGAATTGGAAATAAATAATTATCAACAAGCAAACCATATCATGATAAAATTGTAATCTTTACTATGTATACGAAAAGCCTGTTATCCACTACAGTAACAGTGTTAAACAAAATGGTGTGACACGGCGGGAACAAACCAAACAAGCGACCTATGTCGAGGCTCAAATTAAGTTGCTGGTCACACGACTCCTTGAGTTCCTTTAGTTGATAACAGGATTAACGCTACTCAATATTATATTTAAACTATGCAGTATAATGAAATAAAGGATTTTTTCTTCATCTATTTCGTGAGTATCACTTAGCCATCCGGTAAGTGTCCTTCCCTTAGCACGAACTCTAAGACCAAATGTTTTTGCACGATTATTACTTTAAAATGTTCCTTCACTTCCTCCTAAATTGCAAAAAATAAGTTTAGTATTTTACTTTTTCATTTAAAGTTATGTAAATAAAAAATAATAAGTAATAAGAATAACTTTATTTCTAAACTCTAACAAATATTTACAATAGTTTTTATGAGTGTAAATTAATATCACAATTTATATGAACATTAAGGGTATATATTAAATATTACACCTAAGTACATACTTAGCTCATAAGAATATTAAAAATAAAGCTAATTAAAGTGTGTTAAAAAGATAAAAAATCATTATCGCTTTTACATCTATAAATATTGCTATAATAGCACTCTGACACTTTGGTAGGAACAAAACTGTAAATATGCGGAATGTACATTCATATAGGCTTACATAATTCCATTTATTACATGTTATTATTGCAAAGCTTGATTATATCTTTCGAGAAAAAAAACGACAAAAACACCGAAATATCAAAGATTTATTAGATATATCAATTGTATTTGAAATACTTATGGGATGAACAAAGTTCGTTAGATACACCAATTATTGTGATGATAAAATATTGTGATGGTGTGATTTTAATAGAAGGTATAATCCCAATTAGAATTATTTCTAGACGAATCCAATTCATTATTCTAATCACCAATAGTAAGTCTTGTATTCGCAACATATTTCACACTATACAAACGTTTCATGTAAATCAGTGATTCCCAAAGTGGTCCAGGTGGACCCCCAGGGGTCCACGGGAGACTTGCTGGGGGTCTACGAAGCCGTGAATAAAAATTGGGGGTCCATAAGATGTTAATAGGGGTCCACGAAAATTTATCTGCTTTTGATAGTAAAGAGCACAAATGTAAGCATATTTTTTATAAGGGCCTACCCACATTGTTAGGCTTGTTAATCTAGGTTGCCACTACAATGTATGAGGAATGTAAATACGTTTAAAAATATCGTATTAGAATATTCCAAGGCAGATTTATTTCTTGGATATAATTTTAAAAAAATCATTGAACATATACGTGTGAGGTATCTATAGATAGGTCTTCAAAAATGATATTGAGGTATCTAATATATATTTTTTTAATTGATTACTTTGCGTAGGGACCCTTCCAATATGGTATAATTAGTGTGCCCCCTCTCTAACTTTTAAAATAAGAGTAGGATAAAACTAAAAAAATATGTTATGTACATTACCATACAAACTACCAACAAAAATTGGTTTTAACGACAAGTAAGTTATATTTTGAGACACAAAATCCCCCCCTAGGGCGGAACGTTCAGACCAAAACTAAAAACTTGTGTCAACGTCCACCAGTGGGATAAGTTATGAGGTGGACATTGGAAATAGTCCTTAAACCACTAATTTTAATAGTTCAAATAAAAAGTGGAGTACTCAGTATTGAACACTGATCATAGGTATTTGTGTAGGAAAAAATATAATTCGAAATCCCAAAATTCGGTATTTGACTGACAGGTCAAATCACCTACCTTTTTTAAATGTCAAAAACGTAAACTTGTTGGAAAGAATGTATGAAATATTGAATCGTGACGTCACGATGCTGTAGTGTCAAATCAATACTCTTTTAACTTCAATTAGCTGTAATAATTTGTTAAAACTCAATAGTAACTGTGAGATAAAAAATTGTGCCTATTTTTTTGATTTCGTCTTTATTCTTAGAATGTCATAATTTATTTCGTATGCAGTCAAATACCCAATTGTCCTTAAAACGATAACTAACATTTTATCAAATCAATGATTTCACACGCTCCGTGTGAAATCCTGACACTGAAACCTATGCATAAAAAGTACCACCAGAAGTTTTTATCTTAGCGAGTGCAGTAATTCGAGAGGCATTACCCTGGTTTCGGTTCCATCCAAGGTGCTCTGCAAGATCATTCTGTACAGAATGTCGAAGGCCGTGGAACCATCCATCCGCAGGGAACAGGCCGGATTTCGTTCCAACCGATCGTGCACGAATCAAGTAACACACTGCGTATGCGTATGCGCTGCGATGGTCTTGCACCTGGAACCGCCTGCATGAAATTGGAGTCCCCCAAAAGATCGTCAACATCATCAAGGCCATCTACAGAGACTACTCTTGTAGAGTGACGCACAACGGCTTCGTATCAGAGGACAATCACTTCTCTCACCTCTCCTTTTCTCGTCGCCCTCGACGAGTGATGCATCGCGCAATTTCTACGACGCGCCGCGGCATAGAGTGGGTATTGTCCAGCGTGCTGAAAGATCTGGACTATGCCGATGACCTATGCCTGCTGAGCCATACTCGAGATAATATGCAGACTAAAATGAACGACCTACAGAGAGAGGCTATGAAGATCGGACTAAAAATTAATATCCGGAAGACCAAGGAGATGAAGTGCGGAGTGACAAGTTCCTTGCCGCTTGTTATTGGCACAGAGGCTGTGGAGTGAGCCCACAAATTAAATGACCTCGTCAGCGTCGTGTCAGAAACTGGAGGAACAGAAGAGGACATCACCTCTAGGATAGCCAAAGCCAAGCAACCTTCGTGCAACTCCGCCCGATATGGCAATCACGGAAATTGTCACGTATAGTTAAGCTTAAGATATTCCGGTCTAATGTGAAAACCGTATTGCTGTCTGGGTGTGAGGCGTGAAAGGTCACAAAGGACATCACGCGCCGGCTACAGGTCTTTTTGAACCGCTGTCTCCGCCGAATTCTCGGAGTACTCTGGCCAGAGAAGATCTCCAACCAAAATCTGTGGGAGCACTGCAGCGAAACTCCGGTCGACCACCAAATTAAACGCCACAAGTGGAGCTGGACTGGCCACACCCTCCGAAGGGACCAGGAACATATACCGAGGCAAGCCTTAGACTGGAATCCTCAAGGAAAGCTTAAACGAGGCCGCCCAAAAGAAACTTGGCGGCGGACTGTCGCTGCAAAAGTGAAGGAGATAGGCAAGACCTCGAACGAAATAAAGCGCGTTGCTCAAGACCGACCGGGATGGCGAAGCACTGTGGACGCCCTCTGCCCCATCGAGGGGACTAAGTCAAAATAAGGTCAACCAAGTGTTTTACCAACCATTCTGAATAACATTATTTTATCCAAGAGTTTTCAAAGTTCGTAAAAAAAAATTTCGCCTCCCCATACAAAATGACCAAGATACGTGACCGACTTAGTATGAAAGTTGAATTTTATATGCGAATTTCGAAAAGCCATAGAACATAGTGTTGTTCAAAATGGTTGTTAGAACACGTGTTTGTAGGGATGTAAATGTTCACAGATATACCCTGTATAGGGACAGAACTTAGAAGCGACACATTTTTTCTTTTTTTCGCGTTTTAAAAATTGTGGTAGAAATGTAGCAGCAGGGGGTCCACCGAAACCAGTAAAATTTTGGAAGTGGTCCACGAGAAAAATAAGTTTGGGAACCACTGATGTAAATAAACAGACAAAGTGGCTTGTGGTGGGTTAATAAAGATGACGAAATACTTACAAATTGTTCCTGGATAATCCTTGATTCAGATCCTTAATTGAAATACATTTAATAAAATAAGCGAGTGGTTATTCCACTCATGTTTACGTGCAAAAATATGTTAACAATTTAAAATAAGGCTTCCTAACCAATTTTAAGAATAATATTAATGAACATGCAACAGAAAGAGAGGCAGCCTTTATTTATATTAGTTCCTTATTACTTAGCTTGAACTCTGATAACTAATGCTGGGCTTCTATAGGCCATTTCCATATTATGCTGATTGATACAGCTACAATCGTTTGGGTTGAGACACGAAATTATGCCTTAAAGCATATTGTTCATTGATATACTAAAACCCAAGATGCACAGTCTTGAACAAAAGTAACATTCAATACTGTCACCAAAATCAAAATATGAACATTATTATTTGCAAATTAAACCTTATGCAGATTAGTAAAGATTGTTTCCACAAGGGAGTGTTCAAAATTGCGATGACGCGGGTGACGCAAGACAGTTTTTGGGACGTTGATTGCGATCTTCGATTTTGTATATAAACGATATTGATATAAAATACTTTACACGGAAATGTCAGCCTTAGTTAACAAGCCTCCATAAGATTATCGCCTGGCATTGGATGCAAGCCGCGTCTATACGATTAATTACGCTTTCGGATCATTATTCGCAGAACCCTGTTCGTCAGAGCTGATAAGTGGTTCAGTTTCGGAGCTTACGTTACCAGCGAAGGTATCTATAGAGCCGTACGTTGTAGGTCTGACTTCTACAGGCGGCAGCTCTTCTTCAGTTGTGGTTAAATTAGGTACAGAACTTGAAGATGGTTCAGAGACAAGTCTTGAACTCTCATCGCAACCTCTTGTGAGATGATACATTGATTTTCCTCTGAGTCGACGGCTGAATGAACTCCCTGTAAACAGAAATAATATTTTAAATTGAAGTTTAACATTGTTTTTAAATTGATGTTATTTCAGTGTCGTTTTGTATGATGTGAATATAAAAAAAATTATGGATATACAACAAAAAACATACAATCTCAAGGTTATCATCAGATTCAATAGCTTTTGTTTTCTATGCATAAAAAATAATAAGTCCTTAGGCAGTATTATAACGTTTTTATTACATGTAGGTCAAATATTTTTTTCCACTTACCAACAACTCCAAGATGTTCAGATATATCCCTTTTGACATCAGACACATCCCACATAGCCAGAAAAGAGCCAAAGCAGGATGGAGAAGGATTTTCCGGCGACACATACGGTTTGTATGAAAAACTGTAGTGATGGGCAATGGCTGCTAAGAACATCTCTATGCATATCAGGAAATCCTATAAATAAGAAAATTTTCTCATTTATTACATTTATCTTTATATATTTGAATCCATATCCTGTAACTATTTTATGCCACAACAGAAAGTAACAGAAGTAAAATAAAATACAAATGAAGTAATTAATTTAATATTAAGTATAAAGTTTACAAACAGCGATTAGAAGATTTGAAAACTTAAAGTAATGATAATTAAAATTTTAAGAGAATTTTTGAAATTTAAGGTTCATCAGTTTACCTGCAGCTTTGAAGATATAATCTCAATTTGTCCTGAGTCTGTGATTCCAGATATTGATGATATTACACCACAATACACTAGTATATTAATAATAACTCCTTGGCTAAAAATAAAACAAACATAAAATAAGCACACAATCTTAATCACTGCCCAGCGCATCAAAAACATAAAAAGATTGGCCTGTTATAAAAATTTTACGAATTACACTATGCATAGGCATAATTAATAGTAATTTTATCACATATATTTTTGAGTATGAACTAAAAAATTACAACTTTTTGAGAAAAAGAAATTATTTTTTAAGCAAATTTATTTAAACAATAATGATTTAATAATATGAAAAAAGATAGGAACAATACTCACAAGAATGAGAAGAAGACAACAGCTTTTATACAAAGAAACTTTCCAATTGGTTTCATAGGTTTGAGCTCAGCCCTGTTCGCTCTATAGAAGAGTACCAGGCAATACATAGCTACAAACTGAGACAAGTTATTTATGGCTACGATGTATGGGAAAGCCATTTTGGGACTGAAGTTACTTTCTCCATAAACACCACACACTTCGCATATCATTGAAATGACTGTAGTAATTGGTCTTACTAATGTATATTGCAATATACCATGTTTACAGTTGTGTACAAATTCTCTGAAAGCAAAGAAGTTATTTTAATTGTATTATTATAATTCTTCTTTTTACATTGTTGTTAGCTTACTCACAATAATAAATTTATTTAAGAAACAATGAACATCATAGTTTTATTATCTATCAAGTTTATAAGATTCTTACAAAAACACAAGTTGTTGGAATTATTAAATAAATGTAACTTTACCTACCTATTCTTATAACATAAACAAAATGGATCTTATTGGATTGATATTTCTCCAGTCACATGAATTGTTATCAGTACAAAAATAATATACATAGGTTAATGGAGGTTGTAATATAAAAAATATGCTAATTAGACTCACCTTCCCATTTCCCAAGGTGTTAAACAGCACAAAGGAAAGATATGATAAACTTGTGGTTTTGTTTCAAGTACCGCTTCTAAGTCATGTCCCTCATTTAAATAATTTAAGAGGTATCTCATAAAGTTATAAATTACATAAGCCTCATAACATTCCCTTAGAGAATCTACATAAATTGATTGTTCAGGAAGTTCCAGTCCAATCCATGCATTCAATGCATAAATGGGAACCATCCATAGAATTCTGAAAAACAAAAAGTAAACTAAATTTTTAACATTGATAAAAAACATAAAATATATCTAATGGCTCTAAGATGCAAATGTCATGGAACAAGTTTTTTTAAACTGGTTCCATATTGTTGTGCAAGTTGAACTTTAAACTAACAACTTTATTTTAGAACTTTAAGTATAATCTGATAAAATATGTTGCTAACCTAATTATATGTTTCTGTAACGATGGCTTCGTATAATGGACAATATGCTGAGTTATTTGCCATATCGATATGGGTAAGGCAAGTAGAACAAAACCCCCGCCAGCTAACGCAGCTTCTTCATTTTTGTCTATACCATTGCTGATCGCTCGCGCTATTAGTAACGGCACAAGCACGATAATAAGGATCAAATACAAGGCAACCAAAAATGGCCTGATCCATAATCTCCACTGGCGAAAAAATGCAATCACTGAAGGCGAACACATCTTGTAGTTTTTCTACACAATATTTAGCACAAAGTAATCTAACTGCGACATAACTGACAGATCTCAATTAATTTATTCGATATACTTTAAAGTAATACTTTAATTCTGATGCATAACAAACAAACAACACACGAATGAATTAGTCGAATAACTATTGTATTGTTGTATTTTGTATTGTATCTTGCTATTGAGACTACTCTTTACTTTTTCTTTTATTCTGCTGAGTGACTGACACAGAACAACAATATTTGGCATTGTCAAAGTGACAGTTTTGACATCACTTTAATTTCTTAATTAGGCAAAAGCTTTTCAAGTTTGGGAGCCGATGAAAGACAAAAAAAATATTAACATTTTCTACCACTACGCTAAATGATTAATATGAATTAAAACTTTTGTTTGTGCAAACTAGCGATCTCAAAAAAAGAACTAACCGAATTCGGATACATGAGTTTGAAGGTTTAAAATGTAAAATTGTAAATATGTACATATATCATTTGCGTGGGGCCACAGATGTATTTTTGCTATCTTCCTATTTATTGAGCACACGCCGCCGTTGTGAACTCGTAAACACAGTGATCACGTACGTTACGTTTTGTACAACGAGGCAAAGTAATTTATAAAGTTATAGGTTGCTGATATTTATAGTTTTAAATTTAATTATTTTTTATCCTTTTTAGAACTTTCATTATATTATTTAACGGCATGCGCGCCATTATTTTAGTACGTAAAATATCCGAACATTACCTTTTTTCAGAAAGAGAAAGATGTATTATATATTCCCTAAGAGAAAAGAAGAAGGGTGATAAGTCAAATGTCGACTGATGTATGTTTGTGTTGCTAGAACGAAAAAGAAATAATAAATTACAAGAAAAAATCTTCACAGGTGTGTGGTTTTTATCAAAATGGGTTTGGTCAAAAGTTAATAATTTTACAAAAAACTATTGTTTAGGCCTATAAATATGTGATTACGTATTGTAAACTCCAAACAAACCAAATCGAACGCGGTATCCATAATTTTGTGCATTTACAGTTATACGCGTAACACGTATTTTGTGCATCGAGTTTAGCATTGAATTAGGCCACATAGCGATCTCTCCCTAAAATACCGCTGTTCTGGCTGTCGACGTATCAAGCTAACGTGAGTTCGTAATTTGTTGGCGCGTTTAATTATTTATCATTAGACCCGACCTGTGTGATGTGGGATATGTATCAGATACTGTAGATAACGTTTAAAAATAGTATATCGCAAGTCGATAATTCGTATGTTTTCGTAAATGGGTCAACTCGCCATTCCGAAGAGTACCAAATAGTGGCTAATAGATTGCTGTTCCACTTATCTATGCATCTTCGTGTTTGCACTGGTTAATGCTTAGTTTTATTACATTGTGTTTGTTTTCGTGATACCTATAGGCGGGAGAGTGATGTTCAGTAGGACCGCGACCTGGTAATGTGATGTCATCAAAAGGGGAAACAGAGGCCGATTCTGGCACCGTGTCGCCAAATCTGCCTGCAGTCAAAAATGAACCGGTAAATATACTATTTATTATATCATCTCAACATATGAAGTTTTATGGCATGAGCTTTAGATATTTTTTTTTTGTTTAAGCCAAATGTCTTGTCCTTATCCCAACTTTTTTTTGTAGATATTCAGTATTTATGTACAAGTATTCAATAAATTATAATATATAATTTTATACTTGTTCTACTAGAGTGCATGTATCACTTTGAAGTTCAAAATCTTTTAAGTTTCTATTACAAATTTGAATATTAGCATGGTATTCTTTGAACTTACCATGGTTTGTACCTATTAGCCCTTTTGCATCACTTCTGTATAAGTTCAAGTTCCGTAAAGGCTTACTGGGACATAGTTTGACAGTAAATTAAATTAATCTCATACTCCCAAGTGAGATATTATGGGCTTATCAGAAGATGGTGATATGGCCTTAGTATTTTATACTTATTGTGGCATTGTAGTTTTTTGATAGGGAAATCCTAACAGCTGGTAGGAATTGTGGCTTTTAATACCTCCCAGGCCATTAATTTCTGTAGTGCTACTATATAAATACTGAATCAATGTTGATGATTAATATTTTGTGTTATTCTCCATGATAGTTTGATATTCTTTATTTAAAGTTTTAACTTGGGTCTATGTCATGTGCTTAATGTATTTAAAGACCAGTAATATATTTATCAGATTTTTACTTGGTGGCAAGAACAAGCTACTGTATACAAAAGAGTGTAGTATATAAAACATAATTTGTGAGTAACTTGACAGTGGTCATCATTGAACAATAATATGTTATATCCTTGGCCTTTTTACAAACAAACAGTTAGTTTCATTGTGACAAATGTGGCAGAAATATAATTTTGCTTTAAAATTGATAAAACACAACCTTTTACATGAAATGAAAACTGGTTTGCATACACATGGAAGTTTGCAAACCATTAATGATTGCTGGACATGGTAGACACATTGTAAAATAAAAATGTCAAATTTTACTACTATTTAATGAGGTATTTTTTTTTGTGTTATGCATACTGACATCTATTCCATTGAGTCTAAAAAAGGGATATTTAGAATATACCTAATTACATAACATCAAGTTGAATAGGATATAATAACCTACACCTGATTTTAAAGACCTTTGGAATTTTCTGTCTGCTTCATTGTGCAATTAATATTTTGACAAAAGTAACAATTAGCTAAGTAATTATGCAGTCATTTGTCTTTGAAACTACGCAAATGACTTCTAATCAATTTAACCACATTAAAACTAGACTCAATTTAGCAATTCCAATAATGGCATTGAGTAATGATAAATGTCTTTTTGGGTTGAAATAAGGAATAGGCACTAGGCTAGGCTTTACAAACTCTTGGAAGCGCTCTTTTCTTAAATAGTTTAAATTAATTATTCTATCATACACTTATTTTTCATAGTTTTTGTGGATGAGCAAGATCAATGTTTAATTTCAGGTAGCAACGGCAAGCGGCAAGGAGACTCCAAAGAGGGGTGGTACATTATTGAAATGTACAACATGCAACAGCTTTAGTACTTTAAGTAGTCGTGCCTTAACCACCCACATGGCTCAGTGTTCGCCGGACAACAACAATGTCGCGGCGACGCAGAACGCGGACGCGCGGCCGCATCGGAAGCTGTTCGAATGCGACGTGTGCAACATGAAGTTTTCGAACGGCGCGAACATGCGCAGACACAAGATGCGGCACACGGGCGTCAAGCCGTACGAGTGCCGCGTTTGCCAGAAAAGATTCTTCAGAAAGGATCACCTGGCGGAGCACTTCACCACGCACACCAAGAGCTTGCCGTACCACTGCCCGATATGCAACCGGGGGTTCCAGCGCCAGATCGCCATGCGCGCCCACTTCCAGAACGAGCACGTCGGACAGCACGACCTTGTCAAAACTTGCCCACTATGCAGCTACCGCGCGCCGACCATGAAAAGTCTAAGAGTACACTTCTTTAATAGGTAAGTAATTTTTGCTACATACCATGTAAATGTCAACTGTACGTTGATGGTATCAAGATGAGTAACTTGCTTTGAAATATCATTTGATCTTACAAAGCAAGTTAAACTTTTAACTTGAACTTTTAACACAATATGAATAAAATAAAAATAGGTATTTTCTGACCACTCACTACACCACCATTGTGAATATGATAGTACTATCTATAAATGATTTCTCAAAACTTCAAACCGTATTTCAGTTGTCGATGCTGTTTATTTCTTAAAATAAATAATAGTTTGCATTTTACCAAACTAGATAATTTTGGTACTTATTCAAATGACGACATCCACACAGGAATTAATCCCAATTAAAATGTTCCAGACACGGCATCGACCTCGACAACCCGGGCCCGGGCAACAACTCGGTGTCGCTGCTGGCGGCGGGCATCGCGAGCGCGGCGTACGGCGACGGCGGCCTGGACCCGGCCGCCGCGTCGGCGCTGGGCGCGCTGGGCGCCGGCCTGTCGGTCTCCGTGGCGGCCGCCTACTCCGACAGCGGCGACAGCACCGGCGCGCGCTCCGCCGACAACGCCACGCCGCCCATGCACTACCTCACGCCGCACGTCGAGATCTCCATGGCCGACAACAACGAGACCTTCTCGCCCGGACAGGGGAACCACTTAAATCATTCAGGTATTATACGTTTTCAGTGCATTGCGCTATAAACATTGTAGCGAAACGTCTGGCGCTTAAGTGAGCAACTGTGGCCATCGTCAGTTTCGTCCTCAAATTATCCCTCTACCGTTCTTACAATGGGCCTCGATTTGGTCGGTGAAGCTATTGACTGCTGAGTTCTACACCAAAATAGCAATGGCTAAAATGCGACTGGATTGCGATAGGCTGATGATGATGGTGATGGTGATGAATGACTAAACGGGACTAAACGCGGTATTTATTTTGTACATTTACTAGATAACGTTTTATGGTCAAAGTGGACCCCGCACAGAAACGGGATGAACGCTAGGAAAAAGAAGATGAAGACTACTTGACGTTTCCGTTGTTTCAATGACTGTTGTCTCAAGTGAGCGGAGTTAACTTTACTCGTTGTTACAATTCATGAAGATAAATTAAGATTTTAAAAAGGGGGAACAGTGATGAAAATCTCATGAGTCTTTATTTTTTCTTATCCAATAGATTCGCGCATGAACGGCGAGGGACCGAGCTCACCACAATCGGGCGACAGTGCCATTGCCAGCAGCTCCCTGTCGGCTGGACTTCCCACCAACATCACTCCGTCCATCACGCTTATACCCATCAAACAGGTTTGTTCATATGGTTTAATTAACACATATAAAAGTACTCCATTTTGGGTTGATATTCATTTTGCACATCAAAAACTAGGAATTTGTTTGTCGTGCTTAGCTTGCCCACGCTAATATACCTGACGTCGCCCACGTCAAACTGGTTGGCGATGCGACATATACAATGCCTTAATGTGGTCTAAATATTCACGGCTTCCGCTACAACGGGTTTGCTCCAACAGCCACCGCTGATTTGAGAAACAGTGCCTATTGATAGTTAATCACTTAAAAAGGCTGTCATTAAAAGCCTGACAGTTACCTCGTTGAAGATTCTTCGACAAGAGTAGGTACGACTCCTTATCTTACGATACAGCGGCCGCCCGCGACTCCGTCCGCGTGGATTTCGATTTCCAATAGCCTAAAGCCTTCCTCGTCAAAAGGATTATTTTTTCAAGTCGGTCAAGTAGTTCCTGAGATTAGCGCGCAAACAAACAAACATACAAACAAACTCTTCAGCTTTATATATAAGTATAGATATAGATTCCCGCGGAACTGACGTGACTCTCGGTCGGTCTCCAGGAGCCGAACGCTCACGAGGAGTCGGGGGCTCACGAGTCGCGCGACGGCGAGGCGAACGGCGACAAGCGGGGCGTGTCGTCGTCGCTGATCAAGGTGTCGCCGCTCAAGAGCCTGCTGCGGGAGGACCTGCGCCGCCGCATCTCCGCCCGCGGCCGCCAGAGGGGCTCCAATGTATGTATCCTTCACCATCATTCCCTTCCCAGCCTTTGGTAGGCTACCCGAGATGCCACTATGACGATTATTCGCTTATTGGTCGCCATAGATGCAGCCAGCCTTGGTGGGCTAGCCGAGATGCCACTTTGACGATTATACGCTATCGTAAATGTCGAAACTTAAATTACCATCCCGCTCATACGGATAGTTCGTGTGCGGGAGGGCAATACAAGGATGCGTTTCCACATAAGCTTAGCAGCGCGGAGCTGAGCAGAGACGACCAATCAGAATCGCGAAGATGAGTGAGATGTGTATTTTGAGCAATGTAATTGGCCAATTTTTACACGTCTTTACTCAGCTCCGCGCAGCTCAGCTTAGGTGGAAACGCTCCTTAAGTCGCGATGAAAGTGTATGAGAATTTTCACCCAAGTGGCAACTTGGCTAGCCTACTCGGGCTCAGGCTGGGGCAGCGGCAGCGGTCAACCTATCCTCATCTTTCCAGTATATTTATTGTAACTTGAAAAAAATATGTGTTTATTTTAGCACATTATAGCTATAGATATTGGTTTCATGTCTGGTGGGTAAAACGCGTGTCTGTTACTCGTACAATATTGATTATTCTAAATTAATCCTTAGGAAAACTGATAGCAATGGTTGCAAATCATAACATCACGATGGGCATGAGCTCCCGTTTTGGTCAAACGCGCGGTGGCTGTGGAGCGTGAACATGGTTCGCGATAAAAAGCGCTACGCTTCGATTAGATACGACTAGTGGGATACTGATTGTACATTACGTGCATTGGATACTGTAATAGTGCATTGACATTGAAGTCATTATCTTTACCTTCATGTTTAAGAAATACAAGGGAACTTACCATTTAATAATCAAAAATTATAATTTTCGTTTTCCTAAGCCAAAATCAAATTTAGGAGTGCATGCCAACCTGGCCACTTACGGTGACCCGAGAGGAACTTGGTGTTTAGTGGGTAGTCGCTCCCAGCGGCGTTCCACATACCTCTGCTCGCCAAGAGCGTTGATGCGTAAAAGCATTCAACAAGAATGCTGTGTACGCCTATAAATGGCATATGTACTAGAATTTCAGTTTAAACTACATCTATATGTGTTTTTTATGTATGCTGTTGGTGTACCTTATAAATAAATAAATAAATAAATAAACAAGTATAAAAAAGACGACATTAAATGACTGGAAAATGATTACGATAAAACGTCAGGAGCTAGTAGTAGTTGGCATCATTTTTCACCATCGTTAGGTTATTTAAGAGTAAGCAATAATGTTTGTGACATGTTTGGCAGGCGTCGCGCGCGTCGCCGTCGGAGGGCGGCGTGATCACGTCGACGCACGGCGACGCGTCGCTGCTGCCGGCGTCGCTGGTGTGCTCGTTCTGCTCCATCACGTTCCCCGACTCGACGCTGTACTTCCTGCACAAGGGCTGCCACTGCGACTCCAACCCGTGGAAGTGCAACATCTGCGGCGAGCAGTGCTGCAACGTCTACGAGTTCAACTCCCACCTGCTGAGTAAGAGCCACCAATGACTGTTTGCAGGGGGGCCGTTCGACAATCACTGACTTCTGTGTTTGGAATGCACTTCTCGTATAATGTGTGCATAGTACGCGAGCACTTCAAGGATATTTTTCACCTTTTCCCCCGTATAAAGTAATCGTTTCTTTATCATGTTCTCCTCTATTTTCTTCTATCGAATTTAGTTTAATACTAGATATTAAACTGGTGCCCGGCACCGTTGGGTTGAAGTGCTTCGAATATGCTCTACACTGAACGTCCCCCCGGAGCTATTTTATTTTAAAAGTGCAAATTACGTCAAGGTATATTTAGTGGTAATTCTTAATAGTTAAATGAGCGAAGATATTTGTATGGATATTTTAGTACTTAATTGAATTAAAATGAGATACTTTTGGTTTAAAAACTTAAGGATTTGGAATTTAAAAGTGCTCGATACGAATTGACGTTGTGTTCTTGGAACGTAGAGTGTATCGCGCGCATCCGTGCGGTACCATCGAGCCAGAGGCCTTGGTAAATGACTTTCTACTATCGTTAATATTATTAGCTTCATAGCAAATACGAGATTGAATGAAGCAGTCCAATCATGAGAGGATATGCCAATATTATCCACATGAATGTTTCAAATTATGCAACATATCCGTGGTAGACTTGAAACTTGCCGAAGCCTCTAGATAACTGAGTGTTATTACATTATTACTAAAAAATTAAGACTTACTAACTCGGCGGAAATTTATTTATACATTCCAAAGCGTGACGTATACATTCCACAAAAATGTGAGATTGAGAAAAATCTTTGGAGGGGAAGAAGTGACTACATTTACTTTAAATTACCCTTAAAGATTAGATTTTATTTATTGTTTCATTTTGCAGTACTATACTGTATTATTGCCGTGATTAAAAAAATAAATTTTAGAGTATTTTTGGTGCGATAGTGAATTTTACAAATGTTTAGATTGTACAAATTGATATATTTTTACATTTCGCTGTTGACAAGATGTTATAGAAAGGCATAGCCTATATTTCCGTGATTGTTTAATTAATTATTGTGATCGTGTACAGACGTGAATTTAAAATTCTGCATTCCGTTTTTATTTATATTTTCTTTTATACATTGCATGTGATGCAAGTCCACGACTAATACTTAATGTACAATATAAAATTTATCTTTTGTTATAGTTGTTATACTAAAAATATATACATATTATATATTATTTGTTTATAGAAACCATGGTGTACTTAAAATGTTTTTATGCTCTTTCTGTTCGTAGGAGTATTTATCGGTTATTAATTAGAAAAATGTTTTGGTTCGATCGAAAAAACTTATATGATATACTTGCTCAATAAAGCTCAAGTATGGGACAGTGTTTAACTCGCACAAAAGCATAATAGTATTCACCCATACTTCTGAGCTAAACATTGATACTCTTCTACAGAAAGGTGGTGTGCTTAGATCGGTGCCTGTACAAGTTTATATTTATTGCATTATTTATTAACACAACACAGGATACGTCGGCAATTCTAGGACTAATAAATATAAAAATCTAGATCTCTTTATCATGTAACTAATCAACCTAGTTATTTTATTACTTACGCTCGTTTTACACTATGTAAAAGGAAGTGCTCAACATTATGGCGAACGATTATTATTATCTATACATTGATGTACAAAAATCATATCGTAACGTAAAATAAAAATGATCGTTTACAGGATTTCGCATATTACGCGTAACAAGTCCACTACCTAAATTAAAATTAGTGAATTAGGCTTATTTTTTATTAATATAGTCATTTATTACATTCCTTGTACCTATTATTGAATTGGTAATCCGTTCCATTTTTCTTTTATCTTTAGATAACCTGAGATTTACATTCCTTTAGGTAATAAGTACTTAATATCGGTTGTGGTCTTGCCTGTTAAGTTTACGAAAATGACTTAGATGGAACTGAATTTGTTTACCAACGAAGTTATGTTTTGTTTTGTTATTGCAACATTGGTATTAGATGATAAGCGGCGCGCGTAGGCAGTGCGTTAGTTAGGACCTAGTGAGTTACCTGAAACATGCAACACATATTTATTTAGAGATTCTTATATATTATGCTGTTTCGTTGTTGGTTATGTATAACTCGGATATTTATTTATACATTTTAATTTCTACAGCAGCCGCCGCAATTAACTAAGATAAGTTTATAACGTTAAGAGCTATTAATATAATTAATTGGTAACCCCCATTTGGGCGCCTTTACTTAATCCGTCCATATCTAATGATAAATTGCCTTTAATATTTAATAGAGTAATATATTTTATAGAGTTTAGATATAATTAAGAGCAGATCTTAAGTATAAAAATGTTTACAGATTGCAGAGGTTTAAAGATGTAATATTTATTTATCTTCTAATGTATGTCTGTATTATGAATGAAATCAAACGAGATATAAAAGCAAACTGGGTTTGCACGTTAATCAAATTATACAGTAGGGGATCCTCGCTTGATTTGTTCGTAATGCAGAGGAGATATTGTTGATTGTTGCAAATTCAAGTAAATTAATATTTTATTTTTTGTGTGGTAAATAAAATAATGCAAACTAAAAAAACTTAAAAGGTATTTAAGAATGTTGTTTTAGTGTGGTGTATGTAAAATTATGTTGTCATGTATAATAGAACAGTATTTCAAAGTAACCCTCTTGTAATTTTCTTTGCCATTTTAATACATTGTTGTGTTGATAAAACTCTATTTTATATACAACATGCATTTTACCATAATTGAGAATTCTAAATTGACACATGAGAGAATGTATTTAGTCAAGTAATAAAATCTGATATATCCACTATGTTGAAACAAATATGTTAGCGTAGCAATCCTCACCTTAATACCAAATCACAGCTTACCAACATTTTAATTTCGTTTTAAGTTGTTATGTATGTAGTGTAAGATAGATAAATTAACATGGTTGAAAGCAATTATTTGTATAAGCGGGTTGAAAGTGTCGTTGATATTTTACTGTTACATTTATTACGTTATCATTATTAAAAATGAATAATATCATTTTACTAATTTAAAAAAAGCTATATACGGGGAACAGTTTCGAGTCTTGTGTGATGATAGTTAACTTTTAGCAGATTGTGCCTTAGATGATTGAAACTTATCAATAAAAGTGATGAAAAATTTTATAAACATTATAATGCCTCATATTTTAGATGTGTGCATTGACTTTTTGGCAGTATCACATAAAATATATACAGTAAACTTTTTAGAAATTAATAGGAAACTGTATGTAGAAAAGTATTTACAATATATGACTGTTCAGCTTGTTACTGGAAATTATTTGCAGACGACAAAATTTTGCTCTTCGTCTCGACGATGATCTTTACTTAATGGAATGGTACTTATTACCGAGTATGTAGTTTATTTATTTACTTTATGATAATTTGGTAAAGGGTCTAATAAATATTAATAAACTATGAGATGTAACATTACTGCGTATTTATTTACATTCCCCTTACATTTTGTACCTTTTGATAACCCTTTTAGGAAGTTTTCAGTGGTGAAAAAGCTACTTGTGAGTGACTATTATGACGCGATTATGGACCAAAGATTACCACTGAACCATTTTTAATGCGGCGTTTAATACTTTCCGCTTTTTAAAAGGCGCCTATTCTGGCTCTCTCGGGAAAGGGCAAGTATAAAATTAAAACCATGGCTTGAAAAAAAGAATTATTTGGCAGTTTTATTTATAGTCATCATACTAATTCAAAGTCATGAGAAACAATTATTTACTTAATTAAGTCTAGTTAAACATTATTATATTGTTTTCTAATAGCAGCATTGAATAAAATCAGTTCTTATAAAACTTAACGATCTGCATAAATGTACTAATTTTAATTTATTTACTTCAACATGTTTTTATTTTATTAATAGCAAAATGGAATACATATACTTTTTAAGTACTTTACAGATCAATGCGGCCCACAGAGTTATTTGGCCATTAATCGGTCACTAGTAGATTCTAGTTACATCGTAAAATCTGACCCTCCTCGGAATCTCAAGCATATGTACGATTATGCATTTGCTTGTACACTCACAGTTCTACATCATTTGCCTTATTCTCCTATTGCAGTCTTAGAACCATATCATGGTTTATACCAAGACCAAATAGCACATTATCCACTTTCACAATAAATGACAGTAAATGTCATTCTAACTTGAATCTAAGGTGGTGCTGTGTAATCTGGTAAGGAAGTTTCTTCAATAGTGCAAATTGGGTAAAATGGGAATCCAGCTAATCTTAAAGCTGTTGACATTTTCGTACTTCCAATATCTTTCCGTCTTTGCCGCTTTCGCGGTCCTGGGGTGACACCACTGTCAGTTGGACCAGTGGCTTCAGACTCCTGTTTTGGCAAATGTAATTTCAAATGTTTATTTAAGACAGCCTGAAAAAAAAAAACAATTTTAATCATACGCACTAGAAGTAACAATTTAATGTTAAAGTTAAAGCATCAATCGCGTGTAAGTATTCGATCTTTGTTTGACGAAACTTTCTTAGATACCAAGCAGATTTTTAAAAATTTTACTTGTTATTCTATTAGGGGCCATCCATACGAATTTTATGATTTTTTGAGCCCCCCCACCCTTGTCACATTTCCTCTCATTTCTGAGGCCACCTCCCTAGTGTGACGTCACATGTTTTGCATTTTAACATTGAACAATTCTTAAATGAAAACGGCAACAGCAAAAAAACGGTAATTCATCTTTCAAATTACGCGATATGTACGAGTATTACATTTTGAAGTGTGATGTCACAAAACTTAGCCCCCCCCCCTTGTCGATCATACCCCCCTAAATGTATGTGTGACGTACTTTATGGATGACCACTTAAGAGACGGACTAATAAATATGAGCCTAATTTTAATTATCATTATTTCAAATGATTAAAAAAGTATTACAATTTTGAATTTCCAACATAAATACCTTTGAAGAAAGCTGAGCTTGACATAAATGACATTCAAATTTAACTTGCATGTGGTTTATTGTAATGTGTGCTCTGAGATTATTGTTCCTTGTATAAGATCTGCAAATAAAACATACTGAAGTTAAAACTAGTGTTACAGGAATGTCCAAACAGTAGGATTACTGTGGACTTTTGAGTGGAGACTCAACATATTTTCTTTCAAAACATTTAATTTACCAAATTAGTCAAACTGTATTAATACAATATTCCTGATTCAATTAACTGCTCCAAATAAATAAAATTTATTATTTTATGTAGTTAATTGAAAATCTGTTTTGGACTGATAATATCTTGGTGATATTTAAATAATTTAATCCATATTTGACTGACAAATCATACACTTTGTTTTGTCAAAATCATTGAAAAACTGTATGAAATACTTAGTACAGTCGTCACAAATAAGTACTGTCAAATTAGTTTTGAATAACTAAAATAATTTGCTTATAGCACAAAAGCAACTTAACATAATTATTTGTGCTTATTTTATTTTTAGTTTTATAATTGATTATGATTTTGTTTTATGATTTTGAATGCAGTCAAACACCCAATTATATTTACCGTTGACAGTTTGGATAAGGACATATATAAAATACTTGGTCCTCATTTGCCTCATGCACTTTGACGTGGCGGACTATATGACCTCTCTTTTTGAAGCTTCTGTTACATTCATTGCATATGTATTCTGAAATTATAAAAACACATACATGAAAATTCATTCACATGGGCACATGGGGAAAGAACTTTAAGCACTATGATTTTATATTACATACTTTAAATATTGATACATATTATAAACACCCAGACCAATACAAATGTTTATTATGCCCAGGGATTGAATGTGCAAACTCCCTTTGGCTGTTATTGTAAATGTCATATTATGGTGATAAATATAGTTCAAAAAGGTACCTTTAGGGGCATGTTCACTTTTCTTATGTTTTTGGTATTTTGACCAGGCATCAAATTGCAATTTACAAACAGGACATTCATATATTTTATGACTACGTAGATGCTTTTTCTTTTCCCAGTATGTCACAAAATCTTGTGAGCAGATTTCACATCTATAAAACAAAAGATTTCAATACTATTATCCATATAAGCCTTATAGTGGAGATGGGTTGGGCATATGTTGCGTGACCCAAATAACAAGCAAGTTGGTGCAAGTCACTCTTTGGTATCCAAGAGACTGCTTAAGAAGCAAAGTTCGACAAGTCAAGAGATGGGAAGAAGATTTGGAACTGACAGCCGAACCCCTCTGGATGAGAGTGGAGAGAGCAAGGGACAAAAAGCATTGGAAACATTTGGTGGAGGCCTATAACGAAAGACACACAAAAGTTTAGGAATAAAAAGGCTATGTTATGTTATTATTATCCTAATGATGACTAGTAGTAGCATTTAAAGTATTTTATAAACATACATGAATGATTTGATACCAGTGTGTTGATATATATGAGCTTTCAGTTGATTTTTCTTTCTGAAAAATGTTCTGCAGAAGTCACATGAAAATGTTGGAACGCTTGTTTCATGTATCTTGATGTGTCGTTTTAAATTTTGTCTGTTGACATAATTCTTCATGCATATTGGACAACTGTAAAGGAAAAATAAACATTAGTTTTATTGTTAATAGGTACATACAACAAAGTCACATAAAGAATAAAGATATAACATTATATAATAATGTGTTATACCATTTCCAGAAACTTGTAACAAGGGTACGGGGTCCTAAAAGCAGGGTCACCTTCAACTAAGTGATCATCAAGGCATTATCAAATTTTAGGTTCTTCATGAAATAATCAAGGATTTATTAAACAATCATTACCCACCTATATATCATATCATTCCTCAGTTTCTTATGTACATTATTTACGTGTCTGATCAAGTGGCTTTTATTTGAATACGATTTCTCGCAGCCCTGCTCTTGACAAACATATGCCCTCTGAAATATAGTAAATTAGTGATCAACTGCAGGTCTGCACAAAAGTTATGTGTTACCTCAATTTGCCTAATGCTATGTTAATATTTATTTTAGAGCTATAATACCATCATATACTTTTCCTTTTCTTAAATGGTTTAAACTAATTAGAAATAAATAATAGAAAAACAACACTAACACTTACAACATTTGTATGAGCTGAAAATAAGTGATCTGTTAATCGGTATGGCCTACAAAATGATGCCGAACACCCTTCATGTGGGCAGTAATGACGATTCTTTTTTTTAACCTCCATATATATGTACTAATATCATATATTTTAATTCATAAGTCAACGATCTAAGTGTTTAAATAATTATTTTAATCCTATCAGTAGTATCAGTACAGAGAGGGTTAGTTTTTGACATGACAGAATTGACAGACGGAATATCCATCTGTCAGTGTCATCAAGGAACTACAGATAACGTAAAACATTGATTCAATGGGGGCGTTTGGCCGAAAAAAGCGTTTGCAAGCGTTTGTAAACAAAATGGCGATTGTTAGCGCAAAATGGCGATTGTTTAGCGGTAACACAGTAAACTGACAGTTAGCAAACACGTCCTGGCCGAAAACTGTACAGTTTGCGCTAACAATCGCCATTTTGTTTACAAACGCTTGCAAACGCTTTTTTCGGCCAAACGCCCCCATTGAGAACAAAAAACTTTCGATATTAACGGTTTTTTAGTAGCGTGATCTTAGCCATGCCACCAGCAACAACAAAAAAAAAAACACTGTCAAATTGTCATTAATGTGCTCGAGTGAAATTTTGTGCAATTCTGTGGTGAAATTGATGTGACCTAGGAACTATTGCCGTATTTAAATGTGTTTTTTTTAGATTTTTGTAAGGTTTTGTGATGGTTCGGTGGATATTTATCTGCTATTTATAAATAGCAGCACCTATTCAGCATCCGTTTTAGAAAAATAAGACTGGATATACCAATAGTCAGCTGACAAACGTAAACAAAGGGCATGTCAATATTTTTTAAAATATTGAATACCATACAAAGAGCTTTGTGATAATAAATAAATTGGTGCTCAAAATGGATGTGGATGGATCATCAATTCCTGGCGAAATTGACCAAAACCTTCTGTTGCAATTTAGTTGTATGAACACTACTGACAGAGATGAATTAATAAACCAAATGCAAAGGCTATTAGGTCCTAGTCTAAGTTACAACACTGCCAGTTTTTTCCTGGATATGAGTAACTGGTAAGTTCTACCATGGTATTGAATGAACCAATGCAGTATCTCAATTACATTAAATGAAATTTTCTACCTGTAAATGTATTAAATAAAAATATCGAACTTCTAATGTTTCAGGAATTTGCAGGCAGCAATATGTTGTTATTTAGATTACACTTTGCCTCCAAAACAACCATCAATGTCTCTGAAAGCTGCTCAAAGTCCTGAAACTGCAGTGGGTCCTGGTACTTGGTGAGTCATAATAACCTACAATTTCCTTGAAAGTAAACTTATTTGGGACAATACATTGACTATTTATGAATTCATACTGAAAGTTAGACTAACTAATAACTATTTAATTATCAGTTTTGAACAGAACTGGAGCATTGCCAACACTGGAACAGAAGCATGGCCCGGCAGCTGTAGGTTAATTCAGGCCGGAGGGGAGGCCTTCGGTGCAACCCCTCAATTTGTACCTCCCTTACCACCGGGGCATACAACTACAGTCACTATGAAGTTGGTGGCTCCAACATCGCCAGGAACACATAGAGGATATTTTCATTTGGTAACTGATAAAGGTGACCAAATAGGAGGTGAGTCAATATAATATAAAAATAGACATCTATAATAAAATTCTGAAGTAAATGTAACAGGATGTTGTTGAAAAATGTATCATTTCATTATCTTATATAAAAATAGGAACAATTATATTGGTAAAATTTGATTTCAGATACTTTATGGGTGGAAATTACTGTAGAGTCTGAAATGACTATGGCCCTAGTTGAACAGTTAGCTGCTTTGCCCGTCCCTAGTAGTAGACGTGAAGATTCTGTTTCACAGGTAAGGAAATATATTTTTGAAAGAACTTTTGATTTAACTTATCCTTCTCATATTGTTGATTCTGGCTGCAATAGTTTTGGTCACTAACAAATCTTCTCTAGGCTTGCATGGTGGTTTTTATGCACAATTTTGGGAGATGGACAGTCGTCCATCGATTTATAAGGCTCTTGCCATTGCCGTAAGAATGTTAATGGGCTGATGATGATGATTGAAATAACTGACACTTGCCTTGCCTGTTGTCCTCACTTATTTTGTTGTACATTATGATGATTTTCTTTGCAGATGCCACAAGATGACCAGATGTGTTGACATTGTTTGTTCTGGATTCATTGAAGAAAACATCAGTTCTCCAATATGTATATAATATGTACTATCTTACACAACTTCATCACTCTTATTTCGAAAGATACCCAATTATGTGAGTTTATTTTTATCACGAAATATTTTAAAATATGCTTTTTTTATTTGTAAAGAGAATGTCAAAAAAATGAAATATTGTTAATTCGCCCTTTAGTAGAATGACAAAATAAATTACCACACACAATTTACTACCTAACCTGTGCTGATTTAGTCATGATCAACTGTGTCTAATACCATTTAACTGAATTCTTTTATAATTAAACATACTTCTATTTTCTTCTTTCAATATCAATATGTCCATTACTTTTCATTAATGTCAAAGTACACAATGTATGTCTTTAAATCTTCCATCAACTTTTAACCTTTGTCTACTACCATTTAACTGAATTCTTTTATAATTAAACATATGTCTATTTTCTTCTTTCAATATCAATATGTCCATTACTTTTCATTTATGTCAAAGTATACAATGTATGTCTTTAAATCTTCCTTCAACTTTTAACCTATTGTAATATGTGACTTAGGGTTGGCCTTTAATAAAGTCCATCTAATATCACCCAAATGATTCAGCTTATCATGCAATAAAAGTTCGAAGCAAGACTAATTTGTACTAAAGAAAATGTACAAAACTCATTAATTAAATATTAGATATAGCTCTAAAATGTTGGAAGTAGCTGTAAGTTGAAAAAATATGAATTTGTTAGATATTGTTGAAGTTTTACAAAGTATGGAATGAAGAAGGTTTTTATAATTAATGTAATACAATATAAGTTATGTACTTTATTTTAATATTGAATTGCCATTTGGGGTTATTTCATGTAATTAGGCATATAAGTATAAATTAAATAAAATGGTTGCAAGCATAATTTGTTATTTATTTGACCGAATTTAACTTAATCATTTACCAAAGGATATTGAATATGAATACAAATATGCATTTAATTTTATTTCTCATTATTTTAAATAAGATAAAGTAAACAAACTACTTTTTCTTTAGAATTTAAACAAAAAATCATAGGAATTTGCCCCATTTTAAATCAGATGCATTTATTTGCAAAAATATGATTTGTTTATAGAATGTTTGAACATTGTTGGAACCATTTTTTGTATTTTTTATTTAAACATTTTTAAATGCTGGGTATTATTTCCGATGGGGATGGGATGGGTGGATTCGATTCCCGCCTGAGGCACGAGATCAGATTAATTTTTCTTTGTATCGAATTTTAAAATTCTTGGAACCAGTATTGCGATATGAATGGATAGGAAGATGTAGAAATGAATTAATAATGGCAATATTGATTCATTATATGCTATATTTCAAAAATCTAATTGACACCTTTAGATCTTATATATAAAAAACTCATATAAAAATGCCCCAAGCAAAATAATACTTGTATTAACTCTTAAACTAGAATATCTATAACACTTACCAACAGTTACTGTTAAAACCCCTATCCTGTATTAACTTTGATATTGTTGTAAGATAAGGTAAGAAGAAATACTGCTTTAAAAACATATTGATGGTATCAGACAGCCATTGCCATATCAATTTTGGGATGTGGATTATATCCTTCGATTATAAAATCTTCAAATTTAAAATCATCAATAGACTCAACTTTTCTGGCAAACTTAATAGTTGGAAAGGGTCTGGGGTCTCTTGTTATCTGTTCTTTAAGGGGGTCAATGTGGTTCAGGTAAATATGAGTGTCACCCATTGTATGAACAAATTCGCCAGCCTGTAAATTAGGAGCAACATTTATTAGGCACATATTTTTCAAAAGAAAAATAAGAAGAATACTGAATGGAGCAGTAAAGTTCTTTAGCTTAACAAATATATTTACCTCTAAATTTGTAATATGTGCAATCATGTGTGTGAGTAAAGCATAGCTTGCTATGTTGAATGGAACTCCAAGCCCAATATCAGCACTTCTCTGGTACAATAAACAGGAGAGCTTCCCACTTGCGACATGGAACTGCGCTAGGCAGTGACAAGGGGGCAAGGCCATTTTACTTATATCAGAGGGATTCCATGCACATACAATCATTCTTCTATCTGCTGGGTTTTTCCTGCAAATATAGCCAATATTTAATTAAGTTAAGTAAAATAAATAAATAGCAATTATACAGCCTATCATTGTAGCTATTTTTTTTTTAATGATAAAGGGCCTGTGCACTGCAGATCAATATTAATAGGCTGATTAATTTTAATGATACTGGCAAACTTTTCAAATCTCATCTCTTCTCTTCTCTCCTCTTGTCTTAGTATCTCTGTTATAAATAGTGTAATTGGATTGTAATTTCTATAATAATAATTACTTGAGCGTGTCTATGACATTCTGAATCTGGTCAATTCCTTTTCCTGTGTAATCAGTCTTAGCATCTACATATTCAGCCCCACTATGTCGCCACTGGAATCCATAAACTGGGCCTAGGTCACCTAGAACAATAATTATATTTATACAAAACAAAACCAAATTTTTATGGTGGCTTGAAATATTAAAATAATAAATTCATAATGTTGTTGCTCGTGAAGGAACAAAAGGCTTTCCTTCGTTATTATTTTAAGTATCACAGATACACAGTTAATGCTTGGAGTGGACTGGCCGTCATGTGAGCAAGCCC
Organism: Nomophila noctuella; assembly: GCA_958496325.1. NCBI lineage: Eukaryota > Metazoa > Arthropoda > Insecta > Lepidoptera > Crambidae > Nomophila > Nomophila noctuella. The sequence goes on along the minus strand of OY292486.1, from coordinate 7,246,320 downwards.
TGTATGGGACGACCTGCTGCACGATAGGAGGACGACTTAAGAAAGGTGGCAGGAATGGCGTGGATGTGGATCGCACAGGACCACTTTGGCGGAGGCACTTTGGGGGAGGCCTACATTCAGCAGTGGACAGCAATGGGCTGATTGATTAATTGACAATGCTTGGTACCAATTAGCTAGTATAAGATTTAAAAACAGATTGTTAATAATACCTTCTTCTCGATTAGTAAATCCAAGATTATCTAAGAACTGTCTGGACCCATTGGCATCCCAAATGTGTACGCCTCTGGCCCCAAGAGCCTTAGCATCTGTTGAACCAGATATCATCCACAACAACTCATGTAGGATTCCCTTGAAAAATACTCTCTTTGTTGTAAGCAACGGCAAAGTATTGTTTGTCAGTGAATATCTTTGCATTGTTCCAAATACTGAAAGAGTGCCAACACCAGTTCTATCCACTCTTTTATCACCTGAAAGTAAAAATGATAGTACATGCACTGATTTGAAATTCACCATTTTGCAACAATACATTACACATACAAAGATTTAACAAAGACTTAAAAGTTTAAGCAAAGTTTCAGTTAACTTTTATCTATTAACTGAAAGTGTTTTAAAATAACAAATAATATTATTTTCAACTTCTAAGCTTATTCCTGGCCTTCTGCCTAGAGACAGACAATGGCGACTGAAAAGTTAATTTTGCGATGAGAAAGATAATAAATAATTTATAGGTTTGGAAGGTAAACAAAGATCTAAAATATAGAACCGTTACAAATGTATACCTAAATTATAATCATTACAGGTTTAAATTAAAGGGAAGTTAAGTAATGGCACTGACCTGATTCAATAATTCTCTTTATAATGTCAAGGTACTGGTGTTCTTCATGATTGACATGGCCGTTTTCTGCAACCATCTTGATAAATCTGCACTTTAAAAGAATATTAATGAAAAGGGGGACTTGTAAAGATAACAAAATGAAATTCAGTTAATAATTAAAATCAGATTTATCTGCGAACTGTCAGAAATTGGCGGGAAAATTGACACTTGCTGTCATTAAAATGTCATACACAAACCATAGTATCTATGTATTTTTTATTTTAGATATAATAGAAATGGAAATAAATTCATAACAGTGGGTCTGCGAACGTTAGCAATGTATTCCAAATAAATTACCAAATTACAAATTTTTACATAACTAAAATAAGCTAAACAAAACTATTTAAAAATTACAAGACCTTGAAAAACGCGTTGTTTTTGTTATTAAATTCATGTCGTAGCAACGTTGTTATTTGGTTGTTGTAGAAACCACAGATTACTATAACTAGTCAGGTAGAAACTCGTCTCTTGACGTAATAAGTCTTAAAACTTCTCCATCTATGGTTTCTACAGCCTTGGTCCTTTGGTTGGCCCAAAACATAGCAACTTAGCTTGTGAATGTGAATACTAAGTTTTTGTTGGCGGGAAAAGAGAAAAAAGTTATATTATTTTCTAAAGATTTTAAATCTTCAAGCCGTACGTAAGGGTGGGTTCAGCCTATAACGCGAGCCTTAGACAAGCTTAACAGGGTGCAGTGGTGTTTAAGTTCGTACGTCTAAGGTTTACCTAGGTAGGTAGGTATTTAAGCTACAATACAAATGGAATGGAAAATGGAAAAAGCAAAACACAGTGAAAGCCTCTTCATTTTCATTTTGCTATTTTCCATCGTTAAGCTAGGAATAATGAATTTCATCAAAGTATACTAAACATCAGTAATCAGTACAAAAGAGGTAGATTATATGAAAGTATCGACCAAAGTCGATACTTTGGTCGACGATACGTATGTATGTACTTGTTAGCCGGCTAAGTTTCGAGATATATTATAGAACAATGGTGGTTGTCAATAGCAACCTATAAACAAAATGTGAATATACTTACAAAAACAATGTTTTTAAACTACAGTTTTGTTCAATATTCTTTGTTTTTATAATATTAATATTACTGTCGCATAAATAATGCCGGCACATGAAGCTCCTTCTGTGGAACTAGGAAGTGTTCCACAAACTCCAAGTATTGTTGCATCGCCGTCGCTATCTGAAATCTCCAGTGCTAGCTCCCCAGAACCACAGCATGTGCGAACTACTCCGTTGTTCAGGTTTGTTTCTGGTATAAAAATAGTTATAAGGGATCTCAGACTCAGATCAATATTTATCTGCTACAGGGATATGGGATCGAGCACAAGTCATGTTAAGCTTGAATTATCCAGGAAGCTTTTATTAATACTACGTAAGTAGTAGCAATATCGGATTCAGTAGTACCTAATATAGAAGTGGGAGGCAGGCACAAAGCACACTTTATACATTTGGCCACATAAAAAATCAACTTGTAAACAGAAATGAAAAAGACATATCTTTTTTAGCTTACTTACTTTTATTTTGAAAATAAAAATAAGATCAATAAATAAAAGAGAAAGCCCCCCCCCCCCCAGGGTAGCGCATTTGAACAGTGGTGAAAAAGGGTTAAAAGGAAACCTAGAAAGAATACAGGATATAGTAATACCTACATATACTTATTGGCTTTAATACAATGCATTTTAATGTTTAAAAAAAGAAGTAATACAATTTTTAAAAGAAAGCATGATCTATGGGAGAGCGCATAAGGGCATTACCTAGAATTGGTGTCTTTTTTTTCTCTCGTCCACCTACTAAATAGGATTATATTTCAAACCTACTGCTTTTGTAAATATACAAAAGCAGTAGGTGTTAACTCAGTCCAAACTGAGTGAGACAGCCTAGAACTTCTTGCTGCATACTGTTTTATAAGGGAATGAAAATTAAAATAGGTACGTTCCCATGGTGTATGAAGGGAAAAAAGTTCAAGCCTGTCTCACTTCTATACTGCCTTAATAGCAAATATCGTTTGTTATTAATATTATAATCAAGAATATTATACCTACATATTATTAGCAGGTGTGGTTGATGGACGCGTGAAATTAAAGAAGACGCCACCTCCCCTAGAACAATATTTTATTTAGACCGTAAAAAATATTTTTCAGGGCTTTAGCGATGCCGCCGCCAGATCCGGAACAACCGCCAGGTCAAGATGAATTGGAAAGACGATTACCGGGATACAGACGTATTGTCATACCACGGGAATTGACTTTGATCGAGTTACTTGTAAGTGTTCTACTTTAGTAGAGCGAAGGAAAGCGGTTTGGCTTGAAAACTTAGACGACGCTTCATATTTCATGTCAATGACGTACCTATTAGCCTAGGTACGCTTTTGTAGAGAAAGTATGTAAACAAGTTAACTTTCCATCATGTTTTCCGCGATACGGTTTTTATACCTACTCGTGTTGTTATTTTCTCGAATTAAAAGTAGCCCAAAAGTCCTGATAGAGTCCCGAGAACTCTAGAAATTGCTACACCGGCAAGAGCGACACTCTTAAGTTTAAGAGAGATTTAAGTAGCATAATAAACTTTCGGGGCTTTTCCAAAAAAGTTTTGGTGACACCTAACGATCTGGAGGAAGTAGTATTATGAAAATTACCCATGGGTAGGTAGGTGCTGGTTCAGTTTTAATCATTACGTAAGTATGTAGAGCTATAGGTACATCGATCATATAGTGCAAAAATATTTTTTTCCAGAAACAATGCAGTGGAGTCACCTCCGACGAAGAGGTACTTCGCATCAGAGAAGCGAAGTTGCGTGTGGTTGCAGAAAGAGTGGGCTTGAGGAGGCTTCACGTACTCGCCCCCCGACTTCGTTCGCTAACTCTGGACGGAAGCGGGCTTACATCGTTGCGTGATCTCGGGATCGGTTTAGTTCATCTCAAAGTAGGTTACGTCTTTGTTATGGTTTTAGGGTCAGGCGGTAAAGCAATTAGCTTCATTGATTGACTGAAGGACGTTTAGTGCATGCGGAATGTTTAGGGTATTTACTATTTTTTGTTCATGTGGTACCTATAAGAAAATCCACTTGATATTTCCATTGATAAATAAACTTAAGAAACTTGTAGTTTTTGAATCCGGAAATCACTTAAATTCGTGACAGGAAACACGTAACACTATTTTCACCTGAAATTCAATTGTAACAGACATAACACGTAAATAAATACAACTCCATATACATTGTTATGATGTAGGTGTTGAGTGTGAACCGATGCGGCCTTACAAGTTTGGATGGAGTGTGGGGCTTGGGAGCGCTGCGTGAGTTCTACGCAATCGGGAACCGTCTTCAGGATTTACAGCCCTTGGCGGCGTTACAGAAATTGCACACACTTAATTTAGCAGAGTACGTAAAAGTTTGAATTTGGAATATAATGGGAATTTGAATCATAATTATTATTGAAGTTAAAGCTCCCATAACTCATATATTGACGACGAGTTTTGTCTCTGTCAGTTAGCCATGAAAACAACGCAAATTCTTTTCACAGCAATCCCATCCCAGATACTGGTCGCGTGTGGACTCTAGGCGTTTGTGGGTCTCTGCGCCGCTTGACTCTGCAGGGGAGCCCGGCATCGGACGCGCCTAATTACCGCTCTCGCATCGCCTCTTCGTTGCCAATGCTCGTCTATTTGGATGATCACCCATTGCATGTGGACATAGAGTGTACGTAAGGCGATCGATTACATTTTAAAATTACATTACATCCTTATTAATTTTTAAGACCTCCATAAATATTTTCTCATTACTTTACTTAGTACCTACTTTACATTTTAAGTTTAATAAAATTGTTTATAATTGTTAAGGCAAGGGCACTTGCAAGGACATATAAGTGCACTTGCACTTGATTCGAATGAGCTGCTCATGTGGGGAAGTACTTGGAAGTGTTTTCCCAACTGAGCTCATTCAAGACTATGACGCACGAATATTAGGCACCGTTAGGTATCTCTCTTGCTTTTTTGTCTTGGTCTGGCATGAAAAAATGTAGTAAGGTATTTTAGTAGCGAGAGCTTTTAACCTAATGAATTATTGTAATACTTATCATTGAATTTGTTTCATAATTACCTCTGACAGACGACACAGATAGTTTATTTGGGCCATTGTCAAGTTCCGACTCTGAAGCAAGTGATGAGGAGATGGCGGAACTGATGCCGGCGTCGACAGAAGTGCCGCCCAGTGAACCGGAACCGGGACCTTCATCACAGTTCCCTGAGGTGGGTTATATATACATATGTATAAAGAATTAGTGTGATCCAATATGTGTGTATGTATGTGTAAAAGAAACTTACAAATAATGTTCCATTGTACATCTGTTCAATTTATCGTGTTCAGATCCCCGATAGTTTAGAAGGTTTTGGAGACGGCCTAAGCCTTCCCCCAGTCGAGGCTTCAGTTCGCCGACAAAGACGGCCGGCGACAACTGAAAATGCTGGGCTCCGGCCGCCGAGACCCACGTTGCCTCCGAGACCACGGACGGCCCACGAACGTCCAACGATCCAGGCACCTTCCAGGCTGAAGATTTTAAACACGCTCATGGGTATGATTCAGTCCAGTTAAAATAAGCAGGTTTTATCCACGTATTAGCGGAAATGCACCGTATGATCAGATTGATTGCTTCCGTTGCACATTGGTACCTGGACCAAACGAATAAAAAAATGTGATGGATAATTTCTGTTACGAAAATGTCAGTTGCGGAGAGGGTTTGGGGTTTTTGACTGCAGGCAACGTATCTGCGTGCGATCTTTGCGCGGTTGTTTATGTCCATGGGCAGCGGTGATTACTAAGCATCAGATGACACGCTTGTTCGTTTCTCTCCCTATAACATAAAAAAAATATATGCTATCACGTGCTTCTGAAAGCAACCAGAGTGGTTTGTCCTACGCCTGATCGGTCGTGTCATATTGATAAACGAAAATTTAAATTGAATGAGAGGCCACACTGACCGATATGATGCGGTATATTTCCTTGTTATAATAGGTCTTGACATTAAGAGAGGTCACGGTCGACTTTTGGTTGCCTCACAAAATGCAGACCTGCTTGGATCGCGTGAGACCACTACTTTATGTCGTGGACATTAATTTGCAAATGCAAAACAAAACATTTTTTATCATAAGATTAACAAAATCTGTATGTTTTTTTAACTTGTTCTGACAAAAAACTGCCATCTACAGCTACACACGTGGCAGACTTTTTTATGATGTAATATTTAAAAGAACTGATAAGTATAATTTAGGTTTTGTTCAGGTGAACACAGCAGTGCACGTCCAAAATAAAACTAGTTCACCATTTCACCTTTTAGATGATTTGATAAAAGGTCACCCGACTTATGTCCTGCTGCAGGTTATAAAGGCCATTTCCACGTTTTTATTCGAATTAGTGATCTGATCACAAACCGGAGCTATGTTTGCATTGTTCGAGTTGCAAATTTTACATTTTCTTCATCGCTGGATACGACGTGCATTTCTATAAGTACTTAAATTACTTAATTAGTACCTTTTTTCTAAATTTCGAGAAAATTTGCCAAGAATGAAGAAATCAGATGCAACCTTCTTATTAATTTCGGAAGTACGTCACTTTTATTAGAATTTCATTTATCCTCGATATCAAAGATTACGATCCTTTAATACCCACGTCACGTAATCATCAAAGCAAACTATCATCATCATTACTCAACACAAGTCTACACTGCGTTTTTGTAATAGGTAAGTGATGTCAATACGTGTAGGTAGGTATAATAGAAATTGGTACTTAACAAATATTACAACAACAAAAAAGCACATAACAAAGGTTTATCAAACTCTGGTGGCATTGATGTAAATAATGTTGAGCTTTTTAATTGAACGATCACATTACGGTCACAATTTGATTTTTTTCATGAAGGATTGTTATTCAACCTATGTTACTATTTATGGGGTAGGAAATGTAGGAAAGCGAACCCTAGACTCCGAGGCAATGGCCGAGTAAGCCACAGCCAGGATGATGATTTACCTATTTATGCTTAGCGGTCAAAGACTCTTTAAAACAAATAATGAAAATCAAATTAATTTATTTCAAGATGAAGAATGGCGCTGCAGTGGAAGCAAGCTGACGTCTCATGAGCCAGTCTGCGGGAACCTAGCACGTGCTCTACGCCGCCCGCCCTCAGCGCGTCGGACATGTGGTGACTATCTAATTTGATTATGACGATAGCATAGGCATACCTACTGGATACATGATATTCAAAGCTCTATGTTATGTAGGTAAGGATACTGTTAAAAAAGCAGGTATGTCTTAAACGCTAACAGCGTGAGGTCCTTTAAAAGCTGATATATCCCTTTGCGTTTACATAATTATAATCTAAATTCTAATTCTATGGTTTAAGCACGGCCGGTATTTATGTCTAGTTCAATGTGGCATTAGGCCTACTTTATTCTTCAAAAGTGGGTCGTTTCGAAAATACTATCATAATAATTGTTTGCATAGCAAGTCTTTTAAGTGTGTCAAGGATTCTGAAGAGGACATTGACATTAGTTTTTGTTGTCATTTCCATTACATCATCTATCGACAGTGGAGAGTTTTTATTTATCATCGCCGGTTTTTAGCAAACGTGAGCGTAGGGCTGTTGCGAAACGTTTGTCTCGGCGACCTCGCAAGTTCGTCACTATAGTTACCTAAGTACAGCTCTAGAGACTTTACGACATTTATTACAAAAAGGGCATTAACAGGCTTTGTCTTTCCTCTGTGCTCCTTTCACTAAAAGTTAATATCCTTCGTCGTGCGTGCTTTCATTGCAGTAAATGCAGTTTATGTGACGAAAGCGCAATAAACCATTTTAAGATTTTAAAATTGCATGCCTATATGCATGTGTGCATACAGAGGGCACACCTACTCAAAAGTAATCTTGTCATAAAATTTCTCAATGAGTGTGAGATTTACAATGTCTGAATTTGTTTATCTCGTAAGATTGCATTCCGTTACATCGATGTTAACTGTTGGCGTATACATGTCAAAATTAATCAGCTCAAAGTACATATTTATTTTCGAGAGTTTGTTAAACTGTGCTAAAATAACGTAATAGATTGGCATCTTATTTATTTTCTTATTCAACTCAACTGTATACCGATTCAACATTACACAGACTGATGTCCGTAAACGTATGAGTCACTTTGACATTTGTTAATAATTGTAGCACTTCTACCTATCTATTTATTAAAAGAGCTTTGCTGCTATGCCGCGAGAATGTTTATTAAAATATTTTGGTTATTTACAGTAGATGATGAGAAGGAGCTCGTCGAACAGGCCATGGAAGAGGCAGCGCGGGCTTTCGCCGCTGAAATACCGAGAGCACCGCGCTTGGAAGACTGGGCCAGATTCAGACAAGAAACCGGGTGAGGATCACCAATAAGCAAAACAAAAATGTTGGAGTATATTTGGCAACTATGTAGTATTATATTTGATGGCGACCGAAATGCTCCAATGTTTTAAGTTAACTTTTCCACTAGAGGTCGCGGGTTCGAACTCCACACATTTATATTTGTGTTTGTTTTTGAGGAGCTCGATGGCGCAGTGGTTAGCGCACTCGGCCTGCGGTTGCTAAAGTTAAGCAACGTTCGCAGATGCCAGTCATCGGATGGGTGACCGAAAAATTTCATCTCGAGCTCCTCCGTGCTTCGGAAGGCACGTTAAGCCGTTGGTCCTGCGCCTGATCTCTCTACGGTCGTGTCAGATTGCTGTTCCACCGAATTATGAGAGTGAAGGAATAGGGAGTGCACCTGTGCTTGCGCACTCACTTGTGCACTATAATATATCCTGCGTACCTGGCTGATCGTAAGATCGGCCGCCATGGCCGAATTCGGCCGGAGGGTATATCTGTGTTGTAGTGGCCTGGATATTTCTTAATTACGTTGGTACTGATGCTGACATAAGTTCATAAGCTTCTTTATCTCCGCGACAGATCAATGCAATTGGTTGTAAATTAGTATTGACATATAAAACATGGTGTTAGGTCTCATTTAAGTAGCGATATTTGCACATACCCCAACAATAATCGTTTTGGCAGTGTATGATTAGTTAGTTAGATTACCTATATACAGTAAAATACCTCTGAAACAAAGTGGGTGCAAGTAGATCTGGTACCTACTTTGTTTGTGAAGTAGATAAAGATAAAACAAAGATTATAGTTTTTAATAAATAGACCGTGAACGTGTAATATGCTACAAACAATGTTAATGAGTTGTTGTTAGGTGCCTATTAAAATCAGATCAGTTTTAATTGGCGAACATTTTGCAAATCATAATTACTAAAGATAAGTACTTTATTATGCTACCTTCGTGTATTTGCACGTAGTATGTGTTACAATTGTGAAATATAACGCGTCATTATATGCGTAATGCTAAGATAAAGGACACACACATCACAATTATTTTTCTTATTTCAATGACAAATATGCATGGACGTGTTAATCTGCTCAGCCGCACTTATTTTGTATTTATTTTTAAGGTATACTTGACATAATTGTAAAATTGAAATTTATTTAAAAAAAAGGCAAAACTGTTGATTTTCTTGCGGCGGCGTCTCTTCTCAGCAGGCCATTCACGTCGAGGCGCTGCTGGTAGGGTAAAAAAAGTTTTGACGTGCAAAAGAATTTACTAAGTGAATCAAATTGCTGAATAAATTATTCCATTTCATTTCATTTCTTACATAGCTTAAAAGAAATCGCATTGAGGTAAATACTGCCATATTAAGCAATTGATTTCACTAAGCATAGAAAGTTTATTTAGGTACCTATTTGAATTTGGGTTTTATTTGCTATGGTATACATTTATCTAAAAAGTGGACCGTGGTAAACTGGATGCTTCGGTATATGGTTCGGAACCCATTTTAGCTGTATAGAAAAGAACCCTGTCACTTTAAGTTTACTTAAGGGTATAATATATATATTATACGGTATATTTAATTAAATCTGAATATTACAATAAGATTTTTTTTTCAGAATTGACTTCGATATTGACTTTGAGCAGAGACCAAGAGACGTAGATCCAACTGAAGTAATAGAACGTTTGGAAAAGATCGAAAAGGAAACCATGGAGCGATGTAAGCAGGAGACCTCTGGAAGTGGTGACGGCGGCGGATCAAGCACTAACCCAAGCACGGGTGTTGCAAATGCGATTACCATTATGAGCGATTTCGACATTTGGAGGGATATGCAGGATCTGCCGAGGTTTCAGTCCGATCCAGATCCTGACGTAAACACGCTGTTCAGTAACATTGGTATCATGGATAACTAACAGGAAGCGATGTAGACTTATATGTGTTAGAATGCACTGTTGCAAATGTAAGTATGAGAGGATAATTATCACAAAAAGAAATCGCTAGACGTCACGGCGAACACTATCAGAGATTTGACCTCAATTAATTTTAAACTATGTAGAGCAATGCATTTGATTAGGATTGTTCTCAAAGTTGTTTTTATTAGTATTCAAACGTACCTGAATAGTATTAACAATCAATTGTTTTGCAGCATTTCATTAATGTAATGCATATTTCTAGATTTATAATTCAAGAAAACAACGCAGAGTTCGGGATTGCGTTAAATGTTAAATTGGTTCACATACAAACTTGTCTTGTAGAGATCATGGTACGAGAGCCCACGACCAAAACCATGTCTCATAGCAATACGGCAAAAACCCTATAAAATCGTTAGATTGTATGATTCTGAACCCGACTAGGTGTGTAGTAGCGGTCGAAAGTGTAGCAACTGCGTGGGAGGCCATTTCTGCTGTGTCAAAAAAAAAAAGACAGTCGGTATTATAGCAATACGTCTGATAGTGAAAATGTATAGATTTTATAATTGTATTACGAAAAAGTTTGTTTTCAGACATTTTGCGCGTAGCATATAGCCTGAGCGCATTTTTGAAAATGTCATCAAATTTAGCCGACCTGTATCATAGCAATACGGATAAAAAAAAAATTCAATTTTTCGTATTGCTGCCATGATTACCAAAAACCTGTTTTCAGACACTAAGTGTAGCATATACTCCCAAAAACGAAAATAACGTTTCGGAGTCGCCTGGCCGACGCCTCTGTTAAATGTTTTTTTAAATTTACAGCCTTCATAGATATTCAAGAATCTCCCTTGTCTATTATATGTACTTTGACAGATGACAGATGTCATTACTTATTTCTTTTGTAAAAGTTACTCAAGTGTGCTTTAAATAAAACCAAAACTATCAAATCAATCAGTATTTAATTTCAACAGCCTCAGCGCTTGTTACGCTCCTGCCCCTTTCTTACTATTATACAGCTCACTCGCCAGCTGCTCCAAACGTTGGAATGACGCTCACTTAGTTGTCATACGTTGTGCGGTTGTGGTGGTGTAAAATGTCGGACCTGAGTTGTGTGTTTTGTAAAGAAACAACGATTGAGAAAGTGAAAAAATTTACCGAAGAGACGCTGAAAAATCTGAGTATCGAAAAGTTGTCTGATAGAGAAGGTGCTACACTTAATTTGTCTGATATAAATTTTTTGCACATGTGGACAACTTATTTTATCATGTCCAACAATTTTCAGACATATTGCTATGATACCGATCGGTAAAATTTGTTAACATTTTCAAAACGGTCTCAAAATTTAATGCGTTCACATTTCCGTCTGAAAATTGTTTTTTTCGCATCAAATAACCAAAATTTACTAATAAAAAAAAAATTTCAGACGTATTGCTATGAGACATTTTTTTTGTCTCATTTTTAATTTTTTAAAGTGATTTTACGGGTTTGCGCTACACCACTAACGTCTGAAAAATATGTTTCCGGTATCTCAGAATTATCATTCAACTACAGTCTGCAAATCAGACATATTGCTATGATGCAGTTCAGTAAAATTTTTGACAATTTTGAAAATTCGGTCAGATCAAACGCTACGCGGAAAATGTCTGATATTGGTATTTTCGAGTTTAGGATAATCGTATCTATCGATTTGATGCGGTTTTGGCCGTATTGCTATGAGACAAAAATTTTGGTCGTGGGCTCTCTTACTATCACTGTGGGTTGTATCTAAAAGTTGTTACTGCCTATATGTATAAAGATTTTCTAGCCTTAGAAAGTAATAGGAAGTATTCACTTTAAAATAAAATATCAGGATTATTTTAGACTTACTTACTCTAAATAAAATAGGCCCCATTATATTAGGCTCCTATGAGCATAAAATTGGGCATAATGCATCTAAAGTAACATGATTTTGCTCTCAAGAACTGAACTTTATTTTCAACTGTTTCAGCATTGAAGTTTAATAAAATGTTGTTTACACTTAGTCTTAAAGAATAGGCTACGACTTAAATATTTTATTTACAATTATATCTAAATTACGCGTTCATATTTGATGTATGTATTTTGTCTTACTTTTATGAATATCTACATATCTGTTCATGCTTGTATGCAAGTGGAATATTATGAATAAACATTTAGTCAAGATAATTATTTCGAATACTTATTTTTCTTATGGCACCTAAGACCCCGGAAGCAAAACTCGTAGCGTACCACTATTCAACTCTTTTATTTTGTGGCAGTCAGTAGAATATGGATAGAAACTAATAATGGAAAAACCCTTCTGTAATTTTGAATAGGTATTTGCGATCTAAGCGATATGTGATTAAATATTATTAACTAGCTTTTGCCCGCGGCTTCGCTCACGTTAAATTCGGGGTAGCACAATTTTCCTTTTCTGGACACAGAGGAGAACTCGCAACGGACTTTTACACGTTATACGTTTACTCCCGTTCCTGTACGAATTTTGCAATAATTTGTTGCAACTAAGCTAAACGCTTACTAAGCTATCTGCATGCCAAATTTGAAGCGTCCAACTTGAACGGTTTCGACTTTTCTACAAATGTTTTTTCCTGCTAACTCCCGCTCCTGAGGGAATTTCGGGAATTTCTTTCTTAGTGCACCTCTACAGTACCTAAGCTACGTCCATTCCAAATTAAAACGTAGGTACCTAGTGTTACAACACGCGTCTCACTACTTACATAATTATGTATCTGGACGGACTATTATTTAATTTCATAGCATATGTGACTAGTTCACTACAAGGTATTAGGCTAATAATAAAGAAATGTTGTTAGCCTTTTGAAGAATTTTCCGCAAAGTTTGACCTTATCTCATGGTAAAAATAGTATCCACTTCGATGATTCAATTCATATTTTTACCCGCGGCTTTGCCCGCGTTATCAAGATTCTTGTTTTATCTCATCGGAGCATTAAATTGGGATAAAAACTCCTATCACCTTAGTCAGCCCATACCCTGCTTGCATACCAATTTTTATCAAAATCCGTTCAGTACTTTCAGCGTGATTGCTAGACAAACACCCAGACGAATAAAGTTTCACATTTACAATATTGGTAGGTATGTTAGGTATGATATTATTCTATTCGTCTTGGTTTATTTTTCATAAATAAGATTATGTCTGGAACTAAAAACTCGACAGCCAATATCTTATTTTCGCCAAGTAGAAGCTTACATCATAACGAGGTCGTATGCAATTTTTATGACCAAACTACTATCCCACCAATATAGATATTATGGTAAAGTAGTTCGATCATAAAATGCAATGTAAGCATTGGCTATTGGTCTCTCAAGATTTGCAAGTAAGTACCTACCTATTCCTATGTAATTACAACTCGATATTATCGACTTGATATTATCTATTTGAGTCATGTTTGTTCGGAAGATTTCAGTCACGACGTCCTTTAGACTAATACCAAAATTCAGGAAACGTCCTTTGGACTAATTCCAAAATTCAGGAAACGTCCTTTGGACTAATTCCAAAATTGCAGGTCATTTCTTAACTTTAACTTTTCCTGCTAGTTCCTTTTTGTTTGTCCATCTTAGTATGAACACAGACAAGTATGGATAAACACATGGGCGTACTCAGGTTCTGGGCCAGGGGGGGGCAAATCTTATTTTTATAAGCTAGATGAGGTGGTTTTTAAAAATAAAAAAACTTAAATTAAAATAGATAAAATCTTTTTATATAAAGGACATCATCGCGGTTTCATAAATTTTTGGTCCAAATATGAAAGTGCCGGCCAACAAAAAAAAATGCTGTATTTCGTTAGAACTTGTCCCCCGGAGTATTTATTATTATGACACCAAAGCTGTAGGGTCATTGTCCTTGGTTTTATTAAAGTTCAAAAATTCAACATCTTCATACATTTTCAGTGAATTTAACTCACAAAAAAAGTGAATTGTCTACCATAACTTCTTGACATTTGAACATTTCTAGTAGGATGCAGTGGTTCTTAAGCTATTTCGTAGTATTTTATTAAAACAAAACATCTGTATACAGGGTGAAATTTTTTAAAATGGGTTTTGAGGGGCTGGTACATTAATCATTGTAGTTTCAGGAAACGTTGTTAGGCAACCATTCACAACTTTTTGAGGTGTATTGATGTGCATTCACAGATTTTATAAAAAAGTTACTTTGTGGCGCTGCGCTGCTAGCGAGCTGTTATGGGTATGGGTAATGAACGCGCCGCGTAATATAGGGCTGTTAAAATATTGCATTAATAATACAAACAAATGGCAAAAAAATGATTTCTTAATTTTTATCGATAAAAGTACATGATAAGGTACTTAGTATGGACGTCAACATTATCCAGGGGGGGGGGCAGCTGCCCCCCCCCTGCCCCTACCTGGGTACGCCCATGGATAAACATCTGGCAGGATGTTGGCTTAGGATCCACCAACGCATCATACAATTTCTTAATGATATAACAGCAGGCCGTCGTAAACTAATTGAATACAATTACCTACTGGTAATTGCAAAATGTGAACATGCAATGCATAACTACATTGTTTAGTGTCCCAGAGTTTTCATTATCATATTAAAAAGTTAGCAGAAGAATAAATTGAATATAATAATGTAGGTAGGTGAAATAAAATAAAAATGATACATACGAATATTATTTGTATTTTAGTTATAGTCCTTGTCCTTGATAGAACTAAAGTGGCAAGTTTAACAAAGGTGCATATAAATTTTGAATATATGTATGTACCTAATTTGAATAAGAATGATCATATTGTTTCCGATGAAGGAAAGTACAGACACAAAGCTATCATCAAAGGTTAAAGGTAAAAAAAAAGATCAATTCAAAGTAAGCAATTAAGTAAGATGAAGAGTTAGGTGCATAGTCAGACCAACACAACCTAGGTACAAATAATTTCTCTGTTATCAATTCCCAGCACGGTTTGGCGATGATTGATAAACGAGTTTACAAAAAAAGAGTGCTGCGCAAATTGAACTCTAACGTAAGACCCCTAGTGCATATTTGCACAGCTGTATTTGGCCGGTTGTATATGAACGAGTCAGCCAGTTCTTAACTAGCAGCCGGTGCGTGAAGCCGCGCCGCTATAATTTTATTCGACAAAAGTATAACATCAAAGTGATTCATCATGTCTTGTTCAGCACCTTTACAACGTTTTATCAAGGTTCAAATCCTGACTGCATATTATTTGCTAATAGGTCTGTTGATGATCGCATTGGGTTGGCTAAGGGATTTGTCCAGAAGTTCTACTAAGAGAGCGCTCACGCCTCCCGCCTCGTTAACAGATCCGAAATACGGGGTGCACAAGTACATAAAAGTAAACGTAAGTACATTCGGTATTATATTTAAATGTTTTTCTATTGTGTCTAGTGGTAACGTGTTGTTTACGTTCATTTGTAATTTTAATTTTGCATGCTATTTCTAAAGTGATTAGTTCTTATATAGATTAGATCTAATCAACAAGTTACCACTGATGAAGACAAGTCTAACTTTTGTGACCTTATTCGTCATCTTAAAATTTGTTTATTTAAGTGAAGGCACTGTTATTTTAAGGTTAAAACAATAGGTATTAGAATTCGTTTGATAATAAAAAATAACAAAAGATACAATCGTAATTTAAAAGAATGTTAACGATCAACCGAAAGTTTGTTTTAATAATATTGTAATTTTTAAATGTATAAAAACCTTGGGTTTGTAGATGTACTTAGTGTTTAATGAGAGATAATGTTGTATATTAATTAAATATGTATGTTGTATTATAAATCAATCATCTAAAATATTTGTGCTTTGTTTATAGTCGTTGCCCTCCTGGTCCTTTTGGATACGTTTTGTCTAGTTTTAATGCAATAATAAGTTTATTAAGCTAGTGGACTTTATAAAACACAACAGTCTCAGAGCGATCTCTAAGATAAAAATCTAGGAAAAAAACGTTGTTTTGTGTTAAATATAAATATAATAATAGGGCAGGAATACTGGGTGCACCGCCTACTTTTTTTGTGATTATTGTACTAAATTATTAATCATAAGTATTTCATTTTAGGCATCACCTATGGCGCTTTGTTAAAGATCTAATATATTTTAAGTGGTCCCATTCACCGTAAATTACATTGTAGGTTACGATAAGTAGGTACCTCCCTAATCTGATTTTGGATAGATGATTATAATCAATCCGGTAATCATAGCCAGTGACGCAACGATAAACAGGTGTGCTTAAGTACCTACGTTTTACTTACCACGACGACCGACGTACAATATTGCCAGTCAGATAGAACAATACGCAACGTCACTTTTAACGTGATTTTATTAATGCCCTCCAAAATGTTAACTCCACCTTTACAGTTTTGTAGATAGGTATAAGCTGTTGTAAAATTATTATTTGTACTGTAGTGATATTTACATTGATTAAAAATATTACTTAAGTTTCACGAATGTATATTATTTTTTTATCTTCGGTCCTCCCGAACCCCTATTTTGTAACAAGTAAACATCAGTGTCCCATAAAAATAATATAAATATGTATATACTAGCGGCCGCCAGCGGCTCCGTCCGCGTGTGTTACGGTTTCCGCACACAGTGTTACTACAGATAGCTTAAACCTTACCTCGACAAATTGTAAGTGGACTATCCAACACAAAATATTTTGTCAATTCGAACCAGTAGTTCCTGAGCTTAGCGCGTTCAAACCAATTTGGATCATGAGTTAGTTACACGTGTTATTGTGAGTCAACCATCAACTATAGACAAATGCTGTTGGGGGATATTTTTTAGGCAATTTTATGAAGAATATTTCCGTCATACATGATTTCTTTGTGACTTTAACCATTAAGGCTGCACACGCGACTGAAGCTTAAAAAATAGAGTAAATTCTCCCGTTTTCCTCACATTTCCCTTCACTACGCTGCTCCTGTTGATTGTAGCGTGATGAAAAGTATCCTATAATATGCCCAGGAGTATGAAGAATAATAGTATCAAGTTTCGTCAAAATCCGTCCAGTAGTTTTTGTTTCCATAAGGAACATACAGACAGACAGACAGACAAAAAATTTACTAATTGCATTTTTGGCATCAGTATCGATCACTAATCACCCCCTGATAGTTATTTTGAAAATATATTTAATGTACAGAATTGACCTCTCTACAGATTTATTATAAGTATAGATTAATAATTATATAATTACATTTTATACGTACAAGTAGGGATACATAAAGCAGGTAGATATTGGATTGACAGATGTTCTCCAACACGAAACTGTTAGTTGAATGCTTAAAAACTGATATTTAAAAGATGCAATGTAATTTTATTAAAATACTTTTTACAAAGCAATAAGGACGTGAATCAAAACCCTATAGGCACCGTGCGTAGCGATGACTCTGCCATCTTGTGACTCATATTCGAACTGACCAACCTAAATGTCAATCTCAATGTCGGTAATTCTTGTGGGAGCTTCGCCCCCGGCTCCGACGCCAGCAACCTGTTCCAGTGGAGCCCCCGTCGGTTCGCGGTGAGCTCGACTTTTTGTTTTACTCCCGGAATAGGAACCGCCGGTCGGCCGGTGGCGTTGCGGCCGGCGCGGCGTTCTGTGCCACTGAACCAAGAAGCGGTGTGCGTCAGCGACGAAAATACGAACCTGTTTGAGCGTGCGCTACAACGATATAACGCCTGCCTGTATTTACTAGCAATTGTGCTGCTATTGGTGAATCTGCTAATAGATTTCAAATAGGAAAATATGCCTAAAATTCAGATAACATCTCCACTGTCCGAAACATCCCCCACAAACTACGGATCTGACACCGATCTTAATTTGACATCGTCTGGAACAGTGAAACAGGACATTATCCCCAACATCACTAAAAGACAGAAGCGTAGACTTGCGGATTCCCCAGGCAACTCAGCTAACTTGCTGAGCGAGTTTAAGCAGATGTTTGATAAGCTACACTCCCAGCAAGAATCACAATTTAAGACCTTAAGCACAGCAATAAGTACTCTGATTGAACAGAATAGTAAAATACAGGAAAAGGTAGATTCCATCACCAACCAATACGACACACTCGTGGCTAAATTTGAGACCCTGGAAACGGATAACCTGCAATTAAAAGCTCACGTCAAGACACTTGAAGACAAAATTGATATACTGGAAAGGGTCTCCAAATCGACATCTATAGAAGTACGCAACATTCCGCTTCTGGAAGACGAAAACAGACAATCACTTTGTAACATTATCCACAAAATAGGTTCTGAAATTGGAACAGTTCCTGAAATATTAGAATCGGAGATACGAGATATTTATAGGACGAAATCCCAAGCAATTGTTGTTGACTTCACCGCCACATCTACAAGGGAAAAACTGATCCAAGGGTTTAGGAAATACAATAAAGAAAAGCAACAGTCCAAACAGCCATCACTATCAACCACAGCACTCAATATACCCGGTCCGAATAAAGCTGTGTTTCTATCGGAAGTTCTCACTACCAAAGCTCGTCGTCTCTTTTATCTTGCTAGAGAACTCCTTAAGAAACACAAAATAGTGGGTACTTGGACCTCATATGGGAAGGTTTACATTAAGAAAGAAGAAGGGCTGCCACCTGTAAGAGTCAACGACGAAGCTGAAATTGAAACTGATTAGTGTTAGATAACCTTATAATATATTCATACATTTACTGTATAGGTTACGCAACTAATATTTTATATTTTCTTGCACCAGATTCCTTACTATCTAATTTTTGTGTATCTGCTATACACCTATGTACCTAAATTGTAGTGGATTTTGGATTTTCTTAAGGACGCGGGCATGAATGATCTACTGAATGAATTGGACTTGTTTAAAATATCAGAATCTCTAAGATGCGAACCGGAAAAATGTACCTACCATGTTAAAAGCTATCATTCATATTTAAAGTTATTACAACAAAATATTCGGAGCATACAGCATAACTTTTCAGGTCTTCAAATCCTCCTCAACCGAATTAACATGTTGTGTGATATAATCATATTATCAGAATGCTGGTTAACAGAATCAACTCATATTCCTTACCTAGAAGGATACACTTGTGCCCAAACTCACTTAAAATTAAATCAAAATGATGGTCTCGTAGTTTACATAAATAATAATCAAAACTTCACCGTTGAAGAACCAACTTTTTCAGAAGCCAATTGTCTAATTATAAAACTAGGGTTAGAAACAGTCATAATAGCAATATATAGACCACCGAGTTTCCGAAACTTGCAACCCTTCTTCCAAGCCCTTTCATCCACACTGGATAACTTAAATAATTTTAATAATATAATTTTAGTTGGAGATATAAACATTAATATTAGCAACTCAAATCCAGACAGCTCCACTTATCTCGACTTAACTTCTTTCTATGGAATGATACCGACAACAAACACCCCTACTAGGGGAAAAAGTTGCTTGGATCATGTTATCACAAATACTAAACTACCAAGCTATACGCTTGTCTTAGAAACCTCCCTGACAGACCATGAACCGGTACTTTTCTGTATGAAATCGAAACCGATGAACCACAACAGCATGACGAATTTAGTCTACAAATATGATTTCTCGGCCATAAGACAAGAGTGCGCGAATACTGATTTTTCTAAACTTTACGCCGAAAAGGACTTAAATACAGCCACAAATATTTTTTCCGATCTTTTGTTTCAAATAACTTGTAAGCATTCAAAAGCAATCCAACCTACAAAAAATAAAAATAAACATAATCCCTGGATTTCTTCTTCACTACTTCGATGTATTAAAACTAGAGACAAAATGCATAAAAAGTTAAAAAAGGAGCCTAACAATGACATACTAAAAATAACTTATACACGATACAGAAACTTCTGCATTAATATAACTCGTAGAGCAAAACGACTTTACCACAAAGAAAAAATACTAAATGCAAAAAATAACCCGAAAAAGCTATGGAAGGCTGTCAGAGACATCAGCCACTCGCAGCAACAGAAATCCTTTCCACGCGAACTTTTGAACTTTCAAGACGACCCAAAAACATCCATCAACACGGTAAATAGTTTCTTTGCGAATGTTGGTAAGAGTCTAGCAGAGAAGATCCCCGGGAATCTCCCTCCTATTCAAACACACTATTTTAAAACGGCTATCCCCCCCTCGAAGTCACTTGTTCTACTTGATACTAGTGTACAGGAAATAACAGCTATAGTTGGAAACCTTAAACCAGACTGCGCTGCCGGGTATGACGGTATTCCTCCAAAAGTTCTACGGGATAATGCCGACATATTGGCAAAGCCCCTATCAGACCTAATAAATAGATGTCTTAGTGCAGGAATCTTCCCAGACTCCCTGAAAAAGGCTATTGTTATCCCAATATATAAGGATGGAAATCGTGACATCATTAGCAATTACCGGCCGATTTCTATATTAACAACAATATCAAAAGTGTTCGAAAGAGTAGTCAATGATAGATTGACAAATTACCTTGAAGCAAACGGCTTACTATCTGATAAGCAATATGGTTTTCGCTCCGGTAAATCAACCGACGAAGCTGTTAACGGGCTCATTGACTTTTTGGTCAGAAGCCTTGATGATGAAAAGAAGTGTTTAACAATATTTCTTGACATCAAAAAGGCTTTTGATACAGTCTCCATTCCTATGCTCCTTGAAAAACTGGAAATAATGGGTATACGCGGAAATCAGCTAAATCTATTTAAAGATTACTTGTCTCGAAGAACGCAGCAAGTAAAAATAGCTACACACACTAGTAATGAACTAGGAATCACTTACGGAATCCCTCAAGGTAGCATTGTCGGACCAACTTTATTCCTTTGCTATATTAATGACTTGTACCAACTAAATCTAAAAAATTGCAGAATCACTTCCTATGCGGATGATACCGCACTCACGTTTTTTGCAGACGACTGGCTTGAGGTTCTCAGACTAGCGCAGGAGGGCTTTAATGTCGTAACGCATTGGCTTGCAAGAAACTCTCTCACACTCAATTCAGATAAGACCAAGTACATAGTTTTCTCCATACGGCAACCAATAGCGTCGGTACTCGCAGACTATAAACTCCTCGCACACAGATGCTCGTATCCCCCTCTTAACCAATGCTCCTGCCCACCCATCGAAGTAGTTAGCACGATCAGATATCTTGGGATCACACTAGATAAAAATCTCTCGTTCAACCACCACATACACAACATCTCACAGAGAACAAGAAAATTGACATATATTTTTAAGCAATTAAGACATGTGGCAGACGCAAGGACTCTAAAAAATGTTTACCTTGCTTTGTCTCAATCGGTCGTCACTTACTGCATAACTGCATGGGGTGGTGCAGCCAAATCAAAGCTCATAGAATTAGAAAGAGCTCAACGGCTCGTTTTGAAAGTCTGCCTCTTCAAACCTAGACTCTTCCCAACTGTGTCACTTTATCGAGAAGCTGGAGTTTTGACGGTCAGACAACTGTTTATTCTCTTAACCATCCTTCGTAAACACTCACAGACCAACTATCATCGAGACAAAATAGAAACCAGACGACAGAATATATGCTCCATGGAGTACTTCCGCACTACATTTGCTAAGAGGTTCTTCTGCTTCTTGGGCAACAAACTATACAACCGTGCAAATAGAATGCTATCTATATACAAATTGAATAGAACTGAATGCAAAAATATCACCACTCAGTGGCTATTGTCACTTGATTACGAAGATACAGAATCTCTACTATAGCCCACTTTATTTGTATGTTATTCCTTATTTTTAAATTCTTTGGCATTTTTGAGAGCGAACATTTGGGTATTTTGCTGTGTACGCTTTTTGTAACAAGCGAAAAGAGTCATTAAATGTCTCCTTTTGATTGGTTTCACGTTGTTATCAATATTTTTCTTTCATATTGTAAATATAATAGAATCACCAACTATTAGATAAAATGTTTATACATACCTACCTTCCTAGAGTAAGAAAGTAAATGTTTTTATCGTGTTCGAGGGTGGAGACCTGGTGATCTATGTTACAGGCAGAATTATAGTTGCCTATTTTAGACGCCAGTCTCCCACAGACAAAATTGTAACTTCTAGAATAAGATTGTTTTGTTGTACTTGTATTTTCTTTTTGTCTATGGTGAGAAAAATAAAATAAATTATTAAAATTATTATTAAAATTATTATTAAATTCTACTGTCAAACCACGGAAAACACCGTGCCTTATTCTGCCATCTAGTGACTCGAATTCGAACTGACCAAGGTAAATGTCAAATTTTACTGTCAATACACAGAAAAAAAATCGGGATTTTAGCGCCCTCTATAGTTTCTGCACGGTGCCTATAGGTTTTGACGTTTTAACAGAGAAATGATAGAATAAATGTGGGAACCAAGCTTGAACTAGCATTCGTCGTTTATTATGAGAAGAACAAGTTCAATGGGTCATTGTGTTTTTGAAATCTTATGGCAATATCAAAGAATAAACTATAGCCAAGAACTGTTAAAATTTGTGACATCTTACCAATGTAATGGAGCCCCTTTTTTTTCGGAGTGGAATGTATTGACGCACCATGTCGCCCCGGGCTAGCTAAGCAAGCCCACGACCGTTAGTGGGGCTCGGGCGCACAAAATAGGCGCCCACTACCCACTAAACCCCTCTGGTTTGAGCCCTGGCGGCGACTTTCGGGCACACGAGGTTTTTCCTCCATACCGAAATATCTTTCTGATAATAAGTAAACAAAAAGATTTGGTTAAGAAGTTTTCATTATTTACGTGTTAATAAAATTAAAATAAAATAATGTCAAATATTGTACAACTTTTTGAAAAAAGCGCGGGATGCCCTGACAGGCAAAGGAAACTGAGCTCCGAAAGCCGTCTTGTGACCATAGATTTAAGTGTTGTTTTGCATTAAAGCCGGACGTGAATTTGTAGACAGCTTTATTTTTATTATTACATTTAGAGACCTTTAGAAAGAGCTTAATAATTAAAAAAAAAACTCTGCATCTTTATAACAATATTTTTTGCCCTCATGATCATTATCAAATAAATATTTGTCATATATTAGCTATGGCGTATGTATTGAGATCATAGACAATCAAGGTCATGTATTCTTACCAAGTTAAATGTAAAACCTCAGAATAAAAGTAACAACAACATTGCGATCTCTTTCCCACATACGTATTTATCCGCTTACAGTGCTGCCAGTCCCAAATTTGGGAGCTGCAAAGATGTTCTCTCAAATTGGTAGGTTGTCCATCCTTTTTAAATGAAAGCTAATGGCCGCCCGTCTCTAATCACGAAACAGCTGATGTGCGTCGTTTAGATTTTTAATGAAAAATTCGTGGCTTTACTGTATCGAGTGAATTTAATTAGATGATACGTCATTCAGTTAACTCTTGTGTGTGGAAATCAGG
Organism: Nomophila noctuella; assembly: GCA_958496325.1. Lineage (NCBI taxonomy): Eukaryota > Metazoa > Arthropoda > Insecta > Lepidoptera > Crambidae > Nomophila > Nomophila noctuella. The sequence continues at coordinate 7,222,740 of OY292486.1, read as the reverse complement.
GTTCGTGTGACCAAAGCTATAACAGTAACAAATCTTAGATTGAGTGTTTTCTATATTGTTGGCTTTTTCAGATGTCACTGACCATACAGCAAATCATTTTGGATGCCAAAAGACTCGCAGGCCGTCTAAAAGAAAGAGAAACTGAAGCGGATGCTTTACTAACTGAGACCCAAACTGCTTACAGACAAATCCATACCATGAAACAGGTAATAGTGGTTGGGTTATGTTTTAAGGTCTTAGAGTACCTCAAGCATAAAAGAAGGTCCACAATGACTTATTTTCCTTAATAAGTAGGACGAACTGTTTTTGTTTTGCGATGGTGAATTCAGCGCCTAATTCATGTTGATTACATGGATTATAGTCATATTCAATGTCTTATTTACATACATACTATATTTACTGCAACTGTTATAATTCCTAAACAGGATTAGTAAAATTTAATTAGTAAGTCATTGAGAATAGGTAGGTAAGTATTTGTCAGAATTGGACATTAAAGAGAGTAACTGAAATAAGGTTGTTGAAAGTAGAACCAACATCTTAACTTTCTAATTAATATAAATAATTTGACCAATAATCCTTTGGTTTTAGGATAATAAACTGTTTATGTTTTGTTTCAAATCTGAATCCTAATTTGATATTGAACTTATTTCCAGTACAAAGAGGAGGTGGATACACTTAATGAGGCATCGAGGGAAAGACCCCGAGGTGCCCTAATTGCAAGCATTGAAAGAGAATCTCGACTGATGAGAGATGTCCAACGTGAGAATGGCGAGCTACGAGCTGCCCTGGAGGACCACAGACGGGCACTGGGACTCATTATGTCTAAATACCGTCAACACACTGAAAAGAGAATATGGGAGTCAAGAATAGATTTTACTGCTGCAATCAATGAAAAACAACAGGAGGTATGTGGTGTGCTTAGCAGAATTTGAAACACAACATGCAAACTGTAGCAATAGAATTATTGAAAACATCTTGCAATTATTCATAACTGATGATAAATTATTTTGAAATTACAGTTAATCCGTCAACAAGCTGAAAGAATCAATGAAATGACCAGCATTATGTACAAAGCCGTAAACATGGATGAGAATGGTGACACCAGAAAAGAAGAAGAACTTTATCAACGGCTCATTACAGAAAATAAGGTAAGAAATATTTTATTATTACACCCTGTTTTCATTATTTTTGTTTTAAAAATTCTATTTTGTATTATGACAAAAACTCATTTTTCAGGGTCTGAGGGAAATGTTAGATCTGTCGAGGCGGTATGGATCAGATGGACCTTGTGCTCCACCAACTGAGGATAAGGATGTGCAGACCGATGGGCCGCCGCTGACGGGCGCGTGACAGGTCGTGGTGGAGCCCTGCCGCCTCTGAACGCGCCTTCCCGCCGGCTGCGGGCCCGCCGCAGGTTACACATAGGTAGACACTACAACACCTGTCCGCACATTTGAATAAGCATCTCCTCTCCCTGTTTCGGTAGACTTTTGAGAAATTGAGGTTGCATAATGTTTGTCCGGGGCTGCTATGACTTACTATCTTTGTTAGTGTTCACAAATAAAGGACTGACAGGTTGCTGTCAACTGAGGATATTGTAAATACTAATTATCCACTTATTTCGAATGTTTGTTAACATTCCGTGGTTCACATTAACATTGGTAATTTCCTTAATAGTAGCCCAAAGGTCAGGTGTGCAGGCAAGGTGTAGGGTCTTGCAGACAGTCACCGTTCCAGTATACAACTTTACTCACAGGTTTTGGATGTTAGGTCTTTTGACAGTATGACTTTCATGTTTCACATTTTATAAAAGAAAAAGTTTAATTGTGACAACATACAGCGAATAATAATTACAATATAGATATAAATTTTAAAACTTGTTTCTCAATTGGTTGTATTGGATGTTGAATTATATAAATAAATGATGAAATTTTAAGTTAGAACTAATTATACAAGTATCTCTTTTAATGGTGAATGTATCACGGTTAGCCATTATATTTAGAAAATACTGCATACATTATGTAAAACCAATGGCAGAAACTGTGATCTTTAGTGTTTGCTGTTAAGTTGAGGTAAATAAAATTGTATTCCTATGCCTATAAAATTAATATGACTCCATAATATGACTCATACATTGAGCAATGTCTAAACAAAATGTTTGCTTTTGTAAATTAATTTAATGTATTCATAAACTTATGCTCATTAAAACTGATCAGTTTTAAATATAATACTCGATAGTATGTATATCACAATGTTATCTTACAAAGAGTAATTAGAAAACAATGTTCATCATCTTAATATTATGTAGACTATTAATTTTCATCTAAATCCTAGAAAATTACTGATGATTTGTGAGTGCAGTACCCTTTGGGACCCATTAAAACCAGTAAGTATTGTAAAAAATATAATCAATGTCCGTAAGTCACATAACTGATTTAACCACACTATCACAGGTATGTGCTAGTCAATTTACATATAACAACTCATGCTGTGTACTGTTTACTTTTTACATACAAATATTTAATCTCATGTTGTGAAACTGTATTTGAAACAAATTACTGGAAAGTGGTCATCTGCTGTCAATGTTTAGAGCAGTGACAGACAATGCATTAGATACTAAAATATGCAATATTTTTTCATGCGACGTAGTGGGATCAGCTTTGAATGTTAGGTACGATTAGGATGGCGGATGTAGTTGTTCTATGTAGCGAACTTCGTAAATAACTACTATACGTGCCAGAGGCATGCAAGCAATATAATTATGAACTGTTATTTGTAAGTACTGTTGTTAACTTTTTTGAATCATTAGGTCTTTCACATGAAATATCCTCATATATTAATAGCCGTCCCCATCTTTTTAATTATTTGTTTCACTGAAAATTTGTAAGAAGAGTCGCACTGTATGTATTTCAACTTTTTCATATTGATATTAGTTCATTGGTCACAGTTAAAGTTTTATTCAATGGAAAATTTAATGTTTAATTTGTATTGTTACATACTTAGGATAAATCTTAGTTGGTAAAGTTGAAAAGAGTTTATTTCCAAATGCTCTTTAGAGTAGTGAAACACAAGCAAATTTAGTATAAATATTACTTAGACATTTAAATGTTTAAATTCACAATATCAACAATCTTTGTTTTCTTTTTATTTGTTACGAAGCTTGGATTACTTGGATTACTCCTAAAATATTTAGATTTCTCAATTTCGTTACTACATATTAGTACTTTATAACCAAATTATATGAAAAACATTACAAGATACATCTACTTTTAGTTAGTCTTAGGTTTGAAATTTGTATTTTGATAGAATATTTCTAAAATGACTCTGTAACATACCTTTACCTCATTAACATTATATAGTTATTGTGCTTATGGGAAACATTAAAAAGTGTGTAGTAAATGAAACATTAATAAATATAAATTAGATCAGAGTTGCTTCTTTAGTCTATTTGCATTTATGCATGCAATACATTTTGCGTTTGTTAGTAGGGAAAGAATTTTACATTAATCTCAATTTATTTATTTTTTGGCGATGCAAGTTTGAAGCACCTGCAGTATGAAACTATTTCAAATCATAATAAAATAAACTAAATAATTATTATAAGGTACTGATGAAAGTTTTGTTTGACTGCACATGTTAAATGTGTTATATAATAATAAAAAGCTTTTGGATCTGAATATTTATATGGTTTTTGATGCAAGCATTTGCTCATTTACTTATATTTAGTTCCCTACTAACGAAATTTAGTGAATACCTATGAATAGAAAAAATAGCTGTAACTTTATATGTAGGCATATTTTACTGGTCAAACCAAGTTTGAGATAAATTAGTTTATCCTAGATCAAAAGTAGTGTTTTGTTCAGCAACTGTAGTTGAAGAGAGATCTACGCCTATGGAATAGTTCATTATCAAGGTTGATAATAACGTTAATGCTAAAAATTTTTGGTTGATACTTTCCAATTAATTATGAAAATATCTCTCTTGAATCTGGATCTCATTTGATAAGTATTAATAGTGTTAGTGACTCTTACAGATTATTATCAGCATGACAGACATAAGGTTTCTATGCCAAGAACTAATTGATTAATACTTTTTGACTAGGATAAACTAATTAGGCTTAAAGTCATTTAGTGTTATAAAAGTTCCAACGCAGATAACTACGCACAACTATAAATCTGCTAAAAATTACGCATTTGTTACTGACCTTATGAAATTATTAAAGCAGATTTTTTTATCATTTAATATAAATCTATTGGCTACAATAAATATACATATTATTGTATAATGTATATCGTTTGTAGATATTGTTAGTTCAATCCTAAATTTTTTCTGCTGTAGAACAACACATGTAGAGCAAAAAATGATAAATGTTAAAATGTAATTGATAAATATACAATACACAATACTAAAATGTTTTATTTTGAATCAATTAATATACTTTATTCCTCTTCAAAGACCTTCACCAAAGTGGTTCCATGGGGTGTATCCCAATATGGCACTAGAATATTTTTTGACAATTTTCTTTGATTGTGATCAACTAACACATGACTATGTTGATACTTATACAATACGTACATATTGTGTCAACTAACAAAATGTTACATTTCTACCATCAAATTTCAACCACATCAATGTTGTCCACTCTGTTTGGTACATATTTCACCAGTTAAAAGGAACTGTTGGTGTCTAAAGTTAAGTGTTGGTTTTGGTGTCCATTTATGATAGAAGATTGACTGGTAGAGAATGCCATGAGGCATTAAGTCCGCCATTTGTATATCATTCTCGTCGTGCAATAAAATTTTAAAAAATAAATATAGAAATTTCACTACTGAAAGTAGGGTATTTGGGCATCCTGGGTATGAATTGGTTTGCTTTAGCAAGGATCTGGGGTTTTCCTTATTTCTTTAAGTGATACATAACTTAAAGAAAGAAGAAAAATGTATTAATAAAGCCATTATTATGTTTTTATTTATGAAAACTCATTAAAAATAGTTCATAAAAATGGTGATGATATTGTGATATGTTATAAGACTTTTAACTGAAACTGGTCAAAGGTCCAAGAACAAATCACAATAGATTCATCTTAAATTAAAAACTGGGTAGGCATTGAGAAAAAATAAACAATTTTAAATAAAGCATTGTAATCCCACAATAATCACAAGATATTTCAATCTCAACTAAACCACAACTTAATAGTAACTCCTTGCGGATCATACTTTTGTTTGAGTGTACTCTGTTGGGAACTTGAAGGAATGCTGGCCCAAAGCTTGAATGTTGGGAAGTAGTCCAGCATTGGGGATAATATTCCATGACAATGTGAGTGTGACGTTGTTGTGACCTCTGAAATAATAAATTAATCATATTTTCATTTGAAATTTAAACTAAGTGGTCATAATCATGTTTTGCTAAGTAGTATGCCACAAAATTAATTTGTATTATTGTACACAATATAAGTAGAATTTAAATAAAATTGAACACATTAATGTCAGCATAATTTAATGTGCAAATAAGTTTTACTTTCTTAGTCATTTCAAACTTTATCTACAGTATTCTGAAATTTGAATAAATTATTTTCTTTGGAGGTTAATAACAAAACCAGTGAGCCATGACTTAATTAACGAATAACTTACTTCAAACCATTTCCATCATCCCAGAAATAGTATTTTGTGTTCATATTCTTGAAGTCCAACAGGGCATTTTCACCACGAAGGATAATTTTGTCCCACAGAACAACTTGATTTAATTCGTTGTTTGAGGTGATGTATTCTGCAGTTAGGTAGAGGAAAAGCTGTTTCACGTTCCAATTGAAGAGGTGAGCCAGATCAGTCTTCAGATCGAATGTTAAAAAACCGAGATCATTTCTTTCACGGGAGGCCCCATAATCGGGAACATTTTTACTGTAAAGCAAACAGGAATAAGTAGTAAAAAGTAATAAATACAAAATATTATAAAAGGGAAGGTTTCAATACTTACACGACCACTTTTACTGTGTTCATTTGTGCGGCAGTACGATAGTCCACTGTTAGCGTGGATAGAAAACACAAAAATGTTAGACATGCTAACACACTTAGCGTATAAGTTAGTATTGCATTTCCTCTTGTTAATACCGAGTACATTTTGTCACCGTTTTACTACAATGTTTATTTTTAAGTAATTATTGGAAGTGAAAATATAACCACGGTGGCACCAAAGCTGCGACCACCGCAAAAAACGTCAATTTGACGGGTAGGCGTGACAGTAAGGACACGTCAGATGTCAAACTGGTCAAATTTCGTCTATGGTTTTTTTTATTTCATAATAGTTTTGGAGAGTAACGATTTGGCCGTCCTAAATATTTTAATATTAAAAAAACCGTAGTTTTTGTTGTTGAAAAATAAGGCACTTTTCTTAAAATGAACGGAAATAAAACCTGGGTATTTTATCATTCATCGTTATATGTTATTACATACTTTATTTCGACGTAAAAAAATTGGGTATATTTTGTTAGAAGATGGGTACGAAAGCAAACATTTTGTTTAATTTTACATTTGATCATACATTATACCCTGCTCCTCTAAATACAACCGCTAAAGCTATTAAAATTATGCTCATGTTTATTACAGACGAGACAGTAGCATTGTTGCAAGGTATCATTCCTGCTATGGACTGGCAGAAACAAACTCTGGTCTCAAAGCTTCCAACCCTTTGATGATAACAGCCGCTGGTGATAGCGTTGCCCAGTTGATCAATAGCTTGGGTGCACATATATGTCGAGTTTACCACTGAAATTATAAATTAGTACATCAATTTAGATATAGACATAACGATTGGTAGTCACTGTTATATTTTTTAAGAACTGCAGTAAAAATATTCACCAAAATGGCGCCCTACGACGCCATGAGCTCGGAGGTAACCATTATCAATTAGAGGCCACCAATTGGTGTAACTTTAACTATTGAAGTGTGAACTGCATTATTCCGATATTACTATAATATCAACTATGACGTCTTAATAAAATGCTTTTCAGTGTTAGAATCATTGAAAAACTAGGTTGAGGAAAAATAATGAGTAGGATGATGAATACGGAACAACCCTTTAAAAGTTGATATTCTAACTTTGTACAATACCTTCATTCGGTATTGTAATCAACTAATCAATCAAGCCCTCATTTATGAGGTGGCCCATTCTTCAGTTTATCGGATCTTACCATTCCCATCAAAATAGTAGGTGTACCGTGCGCAGACGTGGGTTGAAGCCAAATTGCAGGTAGCGCTCTCTCTGTGGTTCTCCCAAATGTGGTGAATGTCTGGCCAGGTACCATCCTCTGAAATATTTACAATGAAAATGTTAGAAAATTGGTCCTTTTTTCTAAAAATGTAATACCTTTGGCGGTGGTCTTAATAGACCATCGCCTTGAACTGGATCAAAGTTATTCGCTAGAGTGCTTGGAAATCATCTCGAACAAACTCCTATGAGGTTAGTAACATACTCGTACTCGTAGGTAACGAATTTTTTGCAATATTTATCGATACCATGGTGAAATAATTCTCATAAAATAGGTACACATTTTACACTTATGTATGTAAACTAACTCAATTAATGCTTTCCGACATCTTACAAAACTCTAGGTCTCAATCTATACCTATCTCTATAGGTGACATAAGTTTCAAGATCATCAACTATGAGCTACCTACTTTATTCATCAGTAGCGACCGACCGCGACTCCGTTCGCGTGGTTTTCGGTTTCCACAAACATAGGTATATAAGTACTATAGCCTAAAGCCCTCCTTGTCAAATGGACTATCATACACAAAAATATATTTTTTAAATGAAACCAGTAGTTAAGATTAGCGCGTTCAAACAAACAAACAATTTCTCTCTTCAAGCTGTATTATATTAGAATAAGTATAGATTATCTTTCCTGAAAATTACCTGAGACTACTAGAGGCTCCTGGCAGGGCGTGTTCGAGGCGAGTCTTGTGGCATCCTGGCAGGTGGCGTTCATGAACACACTTTCATTGTTAAAACTGGGACCCAACCATGTAAACTGGAAGCACTGGGGTGTTGTCGTTGTCTGGGCTACAGCGAAATAAACACCTAGAACGATAATTCTATCAATAATATAAGTATTTTTAATTACACCTTATATAGGTGAATATCACAATAAAGTTGATCTAACCCCGTGAAAAGTAGGTAGTTTAAACACGTCTTGTCTATAATGTATCCACACCCACAGTATCTACACAATATGTACAGTCCGACATGTTTCTACAGTATGTAAAAACAGAAGTGAGCAACATTGTACAGTAAATTGGCATAAAATGTTTGTTCACTGCTGGGCTCGAACCGCGACCTTTTTAACCAATTACTCAAATAAACACACACAGTTGTCAATGTAAGAATTCGAGAACCACAGTTGTCAATGTAAACCTGGCAACGATTTGAAAGTACTAATTTAAATGGGGAAGACCCACATGCAGGTGATACCCAGGGTGTGAGTATAATTGCGTAATGCATTTCAAATAGAACATAACGAGTTAAAAATCAAATAACTTATCTGCATATCAACCGGAGAAGACAAACTTTTTGGCTGCAAAATCTTAAATGAATTTGATTTGATATTTTCGTGTTAGGACAACTACATAAAAGTTATACATAATAGACGTTTGTTTTGGGTTGGGTAGACAATCATTAACCTGATATTTTGATAGGTGTATGCAAAATACTCACATGATATGAATAAAATGGATCCAAACGCATATCGGAACATTTTTGTCGGTTTATTTTAAACGGGCACAAATCATAGGATTAAGCAATTCACTTTTAACAGTTTCAACACTGTTTCCCCATGTTGCTTGCACTTCACTAAACAAAAGTATTTGCACGCATTTGTTTGAATCATACTGATTATGATAATAAAATAATTATCGCAAGTTTTATCGTTGACAATATTCTTCAGGTACCGCGTTCCCCGCTATCAAATGACCAATTGTAATGATTTACGTAAGATAAGATTAGGGATTATTACTTTGTTCTTTAGCTAAAACATTGATTTATAATTAAAAATAGTCATACAGAGAGGTTATGTTAGCTAGAGTAATTAAATCAACTAGTAGTCTTGATATGACGATCATGTAGTTTTTCTAATAGTTTGCCTTAGCGGTTGTCATTAAAATGTTGATATGCGCGAGTAAATAAAAACGATTCCAGAACATACTAAGGACCATTTGCATCTTGAGTATTTATACCTATTACTAAAACTTGTTTTAAATATGTCCTTTGTCTAATAATAATAATGTATGTAGTAGGTAAGCAGAAACACCTATTATGTACTTTCACCCTGAATATGATCCATTTGTTATTCCGATTTATTAATAAAGAGCAAAAGATATTTGTTGTACATATTATGATAACATGCTTACACATATTCTAAGTAGACTAGAATTTATTTCCAATAACTGCATGCGAGAATTGAGCGGATCGATACGTAGCGTAGTTAGTATAGAAGTGCATTGTCAATTTGCATGGCGGTGTAGCAGGTGGACGAGCGAGCGCATACTCAAATGAAATTATTTCCCATTCGCCATCGGAGGATAAGCCGATTTCGTCTAACCTCGTTCAATCAGAGCGCGAGCCGGCTCCGCGCAGATTTGTGGCGGGCCAGATATGTCCGACATTTTAAAATATGTCCGCTTTTAAAATGGACTCCGGCGCTGCTTAGGTTCTAACAAGCACGTGAGCTACGGTGTGTGCATCGCATATATATTATCATAAATTTTAAAATATCCGAAAGTAATGTGAAGTACCTCGTGGGCATTTGGTTTTATCTGTCAGTGTGTCTGGCGGATTCTCTCGGGGGCACGTTTTGGCTGAAAACCGTTGAGATTTTTGAATTTTCATACAAATTATGTCAAATCAACTAAGCAATAAAGAAAATCTGTTCATCTAAATAAACTGACGTAGAGAGTACAAGTACAACCTACTGAGAATTAATCCAGCAAAATGGATAGTCGGTATTCCTAGACAGGACGCTCTTTTTTAAACTTTCAGCGCTGGAAACTTTCAGAATAGGCTAGTTGCCACTATTTTTATTATTTGATAGAACGGTTCATTACGATTATATTACAACATAAAAAAAATATGAAATTTTTTTGATGCACCTATCCAACTGTATTTTGAATTTTAAATTATTAATTTCACTATACTACCGTAAACGCCGTCCGCCATGATGGTCTGTGCCGTGGCGTCACTGTTCTTGTCAACAATACGCGTGACATAACCAAAAAGTGTTTATCGGAATTAAAACCATGTCTTCGTAGAGATTACATGATACATTTATGAATTACCCCTATTGTATCGTGCGTGAATGTAAGAATACATCAATAAGAAGTTGTGGAGTAAAGTACCCAGTGATGAGAATTAGCGAATCAGAATTTGCCCGGGTCCCGGCTATTTATTATTAAAATTAAGTTTAAAATCACTAAAAAGGCCTACAAATATCACTAAACATAACAACTATATTAGTTCTAAGCGTGTACAGTGTAAAATAGTGTCTACGAACAATATTTACAAGGTTTGTGTGATGTTTATACCGGCGTCAGTGACAGTGCAATTTTTGAATTTGTGAGTCATTGTTTTTCTCTCCAATTAGGTAATATCGTTTAATTTCATTCATATTTGTAGTATTTTAATTTCTTCTATTAGTGCCGCACAGTGATTTGTTACAAAATCGCGCTGAGGTATAAAAATTTAACCTCAAATTGTGTAAACAACTCTTTGTAGGTACAAATCGGTGTTCGCATTATTCATTGTATTTCACGCTCACTTTAACAATGTTGACGCGTAGCAAGGCCTCTGCTCGCCGGGACGGGTCTGGACTCACCACAACACGCCAGGATGGGTCTAGACTTGACCTAGCTTTGAAGGAACTGAAGGCCGCCAAAGAGGAAGTTACACAATTGGTTAGGGAGAGAGAGGACAATGAACGGGAATTTCTGGATGTGTTGGATAAAAATAGCAAATTAAAGAAAGATATGGCTACGTTACACACGGAACATATAATTGTATTGGAGGACCGGGACAGACTTCAATCTCTAGTCGATGGGTTTGGCGAGTGCAGCCAGGAGTACGTCCACAACCTACGGCGCGTAACGCTGCTCGAGCACGAGCTCCAGGAGGCTCACCACCAGATCAGCCACCTCGAGAACGAAAAGCAGGACTTCGCTGCGTCGCATACACAAACCCTTTTCGACGAGCTGTTAGGTAGTGCGCCCAGCCTTGTTCCTGCGGCACTTGACCAAGGGCCTGCTGTGACTGTGGACCTGACAGGTGATGACAGCATCCAGTCTACACCAGCAGTGGGCATCCTCGGGTGCAGCAGGAACAAGCTCAAAAAGTACATTAGAATTAATAGGTTAATTAAAAAAACTAAAAAGTTAATTAAAAAACAGGCTAGCTTAAGTCATGTTAAATGTATTACAGACAAACGGCGATTAGGTGATGAATTGGACCTATATTCATTAACTTTGGACAGTAACATCACGGATTACAACAGAAATATTAACAAGTTGGAATGTGAAATTGTGAAATTAAAATCAACATTGGAAAAAACTTGTAACAGTTATTCAATTTATAGGAAAGAGAGTGAGGAACACATTCTAGCGTTGAAGTGCCTTTTAGATTCTCCAACCAGCTTTAATAATTATCCAAGCCCTGATTGTAATAAAAATGATAATTATAAAACATCTATTGTTGGCATACCTAACTTGAGCGGCCCGCACTCGGCATGTGAGTCATCACTCTCACAATGTAATAACTTGCCAGATGTATCCAACACAACTATATCCAGTGATTCCCTGTGTGTATTGACAAATGATGTATGTAAAAACAATATAGTTATGTTTAGTGATGAATCGGGTAAGGAAATGGGCCTTTTTGTGAGCAACTATTTGGGGCGACCAATATTTAATCACTGCTTACCAAACACTCCTTATCTTAATATAATACAAGAAATAAACAAACATGTTTTTTCCGACAATACCACATTAGTTATTATGGTTGCAAATAGAGGAAATGTGAACAGAAAAGTGTTATCGGAATGCTTTGATAAGATTAATAATATTAATGTAAAAAGTATAATATTGTTTACATTTCCCTATATAAAAAGTTTGCCACAGTCCGAAAACGATCATAGGTATAGGCTTAATTTATTGATGAATACTATGACATTTAATAATAGTAAGTTTCATTTAATTGACTTGAATTGTATTTCAAAATTCAATATTTATTTGACTAAAGATAAATATTATCTTACAAAATATTCTAAAAGACAAATAGCTACATCGCTAGCATATTGTATTGAATACTCAGCCAAGAACTTGGCTACCCAAACTGCTTTTATTGAGCAGAAAAATGTTGACATACCCGCTTTTATTGAGCAGGGCAGTAATAGACCTGACATGTATATTGATACTTTGGATGTCAATCCAAATCATTTAAATTAACTTCAAAGACAATGGAGGATGTCTCTTGCAATCCTATTGCAATGACCAAAGAGAAGTCTTGTAATTTTTTTAATTTAGTCCACCAAAATATTCAAGGCTTCTCTGGAAAGGAACTAGAAATAGGCTTATTTTTAGACTGTATGAATATACAAGTCTTGTGTCTTACCGAACATTGGTTAAGGCAAAATGAATGTTTAATTAGTATAGACAACTTTACTGTAATAAGCTCGTTCATGAGAAAGTCTGCTATTCGTGGTGGGTCACTTTTGTTAATAAAAAATAATATTAGATGTAAAGAACGTAAAGATATAACAGCACTTTCAATTGAGCGAACTATTGAGGTAGCATGCGCAGAGCTGGAGCATTATATAATAGTATGTGTGTACAGGCCGCCCTCGGCAGATTATAGTGTATTTGAAACCTCAATGGAGGAAATTCTTAAGAAAAGTTGTAAGACAAATAAAAAAGTAATTGTATGTGGAGACTTTAATGTGAATATTCTTGAAGGTTCACAACTAAGTAGTCGGTTTATTAATCTGTTTAACTCTTTCAATTTATTAAATTTATTTCATGAACCTACAAGGATCACACCATCGAGTGCAACTTGTTTAGACAATGTGTTTTGTAATAGTAAGGTAATTAATAAAAAAAATATAAATTGTTTACAGTCAGACCATTGCGGACAACAGGTTCAATTTGAAAACTGTGTTGCTCCTAGATCTATTGACATTCTATGTAGACCTGTCACTGAGGGGCGTAAAGACAGATTTAAAGATACAATTATTAACAAAATACCCGACATTTCTTTTAATAACCAGAATGTGGATATACTTTATGAAAATTTACTTGGCTTAATTTCGTCTGAGTATAATAGAGTATTCCCTAAAAAGACTATACATGTTAATCTTAATAATCCTAAAACTAAGTTTAGTGACTGGGCAACTCCAGGTATTTATAAAAGTAGGAATGAGTTGTATGAGTTGTATGGTCTAAAAGCATATTCTAAAGATCCAAAAGTGATAGAATATGTTAAGAAGTATTCGAAAGTTTTTAAGACAGTTTGCAATAAAGCCAAGTCAATTTACTTGAGACACAAAATAAATAACTCAAGTAATAAAATAAAAGCTACTTGGAATATAATTAACAAAGAAACATGTAAATCCAAGTCATATGAAAATGATTTCTGCCTTAAAATTGACGATAAAACTCTAAAGTCAGACATAGAAGTAGCAAATGCCTTTGAAACTTTTTTCTCAAACATACCTATAATAACCACTAGTCAGCTAAATTCTAGTACACAACAAGCTCAAAACATCTTAGCTTCTTGTGTAGATCAATGTAAGACTACATTTAATTTCGATCACATCTCCCCAATCACTATATTAAAAACATTCAAAGACCTCAATAAAAAGAAAACTGAGGACTTATGGGGAATATCAACTGATATTATACAATCTATAATTGAAATTATTTCTCCTCATTTGGCTTACCTTTTTAATAAATGCATCGATGAAAATAAATTTCCTAATTTAATGAAATATAGTAAGTTAATACCTTTATTTAAATCGGGCGACAAAAGTGACCCATCAAATTTTAGACCAATATCAATATTACCATCATTAAGTAAAATATTTGAAAAAATAATTTTTAATCAGTTATTAGAATTTTTTAATAGACATAATTTACTTCATGCAAAACAATTTGGTTTTACTAAAAACAAGAGTACAACCGATGCAGGTATTGCACTTATGAAACATATACTTGATGCATGGGAAAATAAACAGAATGCGATAGGTATTTTTTGTGATTTATCAAAGGCATTTGACTGTGTTGATCATTCAATATTACTTATTAAATTAAAACATTACGGTGTGTCAAACATTTCTTTACAATTAATTGAATCGTACCTCACTGACAGGATACAACGTGTCAATATCAAAAACACCAATTCTGCTGGTGCTAAACTGCAAATGGGCGTGCCCCAAGGTTCGATCTTAGGACCTTTGCTATTTCTTATATATATAAATGATCTTCCATATTTTACCAAAGACCTCTGTGAGATAGTTTTGTTTGCTGATGACACTTCTCTCATTTTTAAAACAGAGAGAAACGAAAAATCATTTGACAAAGTAAACGGAGCTCTCTTGCAGGTATCACAATGGTTCAGTACCAATAATTTGTTACTCAATGCTAAAAAAACTAAATGTGTTAAATTTATGATGCCTAATGTAAGGCAAATTAATACACAAATTACTATGAATGATGCGAAACTAGAAATTGTCAATTCAACCGTATTTTTAGGAATCACCATCGATTCCAAGTTACAATGGGGTCCTCACATAACTGCACTAGCAGGAAGACTTAGCTCTGCTGCTTACGCGGTTAGAAAAATAAGATATGTTACTGACATTGAAACGGCAAGACTGGTTTACTTCAGTTACTTTCATAGTGTTATGTCATATGGTCTACTGTTGTGGGGCTCTGCTGCAGACATTGAGTCAATTTTTATATTGCAGAAAAGAGCTATCCGTGCGATCTACAACCTTAGACCTCGTGACTCACTTAGGGATGTATTCAAAGAAATTAATATTTTAACAGTACCTTCTCAGTACATATTTGATTGTATTTTATATATTAGAAAGTATAATGAACAGTTTCTCAAAAAATCTGATACTCACAAATTTAATACAAGAAATAAGCACAGACTTGCCTATCCAAATGTCAGACTGCAAAAAACTGGAAAGTCTTTTGTAGGATTAAGCATTAAAATGTTCAACAAAGTACCACAAAATCTTGTTGAATTGCCTTTACATCTATTTAAATTAAAAGTTAAGAACTGCTTAATGAGAAAAGGTTATTATAAGATAGAAGATTTTTTAAATGATGTTGACAAGAATTTGTGGGTCTGACAATTTCTTACCACTCTGCGCATGTGGTTGTCTAATTTATTTATTTATTACATTTGTAATTTTTTATTTTTTTATTTTTGACATTATTTTTTTTGACATTTTTAATGATTTATTATGATGACATGTAAAAAATTGTACAAATATTTATTTTTTAAAAAAGGCAAACTGTTGAGTTTCTTGCGGCACTTCTTCTCAGCAGGCCATTCACGTCGAAGTGCTGGTAGGTAAAAAAATGTTATGACGTGCAAAAGAATTTCTATGTAAATCAAATTGCAAAATAAACCACTTTGACTTTGACTTTGACTTTGACTTTGAAGCCAAACATTTTGCAACCATCAAAGTATCTATTTTGGGCAGGTTTGTTTTCAATAAATGTGAAGTGTATAATAGTTTAATAGTGAAATAAACAACACTCAACGCGTTTAAATAAAAGACCACGAATAACCTGTCGAAACTGTCGTTTGAATTTATGTTGTTTACAATATTGGTGACGTAGAATCATGGCGGGCGGTGTTTTCAATCAAGAGAAAAAAAAGTAAAAATGTTTCGGGTTTAAGTTGAATTTTTGCAGCAATCCCATAGTTATATTTAATGAAGTTTACATATTTTGGACCCTTGTACGGAATAATATTCGAATTAAAAGTGATTTTATAAATGGTGATATGAGGCAACTAGCCTATTGAAAGTTGCTATAGGTGGATCAGGTATCTAGAAGAATTAATAAAAAATAGAACCAGCATTTGGCTCTCATCAGAATGTTCGTTTGCATATAGTTTAAGGCTAATTGTTCTCAACTTATTGTTCTCAACTTAAGTAGTTCTAAAAGTGATGAGAAACTTATAGTCACTTTCATATGCCATGTGCTGAAGTTTACGTTATGTGATTAATTTATAATCTACATATGTAAGCAGTTACTTATTTCAATCTTCCGTATGTAAAATAATAATTTAAGAGCCCGGTTAGTTGAATTCCTAAAGTAATATCAGTCCTACCCTGTTCCGTGGTCCTACCTTCTATGCTTTCAATGAGAATTACTGTAATCTCAATGATCTTACCAATTTTTTTACAATAGTGCACATTATTCCCGTTTCTAGGTCTATGCCCACAAATCATTTGAAGATGTAAAACAAAGAATTGAACGGGAACCGGGCTGTCGATGATATCAATACGATTTTTAAGCTGGCTTTATCCCGAGCTCTTGATTGGAAAAGTACTTAGCTGATCCAGACTATGCACCTGGACTTGCAGCGAAAATTAATTTAAAAGCTTTTCTATAGACAATGGTAGATCGGTTAGTATTATTCTGATTCTGAGCTTTAATCATTTCGTAGCTTCTCGTGATTTATTTTTAATTAAGTCGTAGACGTGTTTTCCCTTGTTCATTTAGATTTAGATTATTAATTAATGAATATTATGAGACACAATACCTACGCATAGCAATACCCTCAAAGTATAAATAATAATAGACTATAACAATGCATTATGGCTTACCGGGTATCACTTGGTTCATCGGTTTAATATAACTATTTAGTAAAAAAGTAAAATTCTAATAATATTTCACTGAAGAAAAAGGCCTGCATCATTAGAATTCATGTTTTTATTGCAAAGTTGGGAAGGAACCTTAGTAGAAGTATTTCTCTAGGTATTTATTATACTCAGAAGTGGCAACAATTGAAGTGGAAATCTTTTAAACGTTATAAAGGATACAATACACAATCAAAGAATTACTTTAATTATTTTTTATGCTACATGCGAGTATGGTTTTATTATAACTTTTAGTGTTGTTGTTATGTAAAATGTACCTTCATTGATGGGAGGTTGGTGCCGTGCCGCGTACAAAAGCTGTCAAGCGCATACAAAGGGTGAAGTGGAACCGACAGATTCACTCAATCCGCCTGGTTGAGTTAGCTGCTAACCTGTTAACGGAGTTCAAACAAAGCATGGAAGTACTTCGGGAAGTGTAATATCTCTTAATTTAGACTGATTATGTCAGTCCAAATACATAATAATACTCGCATAATATGTATTTGGAGAGATGTTTGCCGGTGTCTCTGCCGGGATTTTATACCCGGCGCCATAGGGGAAATTGTTTTGATTGCAATTTTTAGTTAAACCTTTATCTTGATTTTTTAAAAGAATTTTTGATTTACAAGGCTCAAAAATAAGAGAGAAGTTTTATCAGCTTTAAAATACAATGTTTTGTGCGCCACACCAGCATTGTTTTCTTGAACTATTGCAAGGAGATTTGCACAAATAAAACTTATCACCGGGGACGACGGCGACAAATTTATACATCGCGAACAATCACCATTTATCAAGCTAAGTTTCCAGTGTGAAAAATGTTCGAATAAACCCGCTAGCAAACTTTAATACGGCACTTTAGAGTGGTGGCCGGATCGTAGCTCAGACGCGAGTGGCACCGCGGTTTGCTGCTAGTAGGTATTAGCAATTTGGTTTAAGTAGCCTCGGCGTTTAACAACGAGACAGTACCCTGGGGGCTTAGGGGTACTTCCGCTGTCCATTTCCCTTTAGGGATTGATGAGCAGCAACGTACTGGATGCACAGCAGCCCACATTAAGTTAGGAAAAACCAACCTAAACGTAAAATGCCTAGTTGATTTAAATACGCATTAGTTGAGTTATAAAGTATGCATTAGTTGATTTTTAATACTTATATGCATTTTTTTTGCATTCAGCATTTGTTTTGTTGACATTTGTATAAAAATAACATGTACTTAGCTTTATTCTGGAATTAGACATCCTAATTTCCGCTATATTTGGAAATGTTAATTAAACTTAATTGAAATCAGCACAGTTCATTTGTCATGCCAAATACCTAGTAAGTAAGAAATTGTGATTAAAAAAATATTTATGGGCTTATTTCTTGCCAGTAACAGTGAAACAAGCATTAATATGGAATAATCAATCCACCAGTTTATATTTTACCTACCTTGGCTAACAGTAACATACATTGAGAACATAGTCCAAGTATCGACCTAAACCGCGGTAACGCACAAGGCTCAAATGTAGGATTTGTTTAATCCCATCGACCCGTACGTGGCCGGCTATCTTACTTGTTTGTCTTGGCTGTTTTCAGATGTTATCTTAAGACGAATTTATTGTAGGTAGCCTGACATTTAAAATGGGTTTATGCGACATCTAAACTTTCTTATTATTCTTATTTTCGATTTTGAGGACGTGACTTGTTCTTGTTTGTGACTATAAGAATAGGGAATAGAATATTTTAAACCATTTTTTTGTTAAGTCAGATGAATAGTTATTATGATTTCATAAATCTAAAGGGTACTTACATTGAAACTACTGCACGCCAAAATTCGCTCGTACTCGTGGTCTTTAGCTACTTCAAGCCAACTTCTCAACACTACACATACACACACGAAATCTCAGCAAAAATCTAAGTATAGGACACACACTAGGCGGAAAAAACGCTACCAATGTTCGGTGTGACTACGCTTGCACTGTATTTTTTTAAATAGAAGAACTAGCCGAAATTACGTCGCGTAATTTTGTAAACAAAATACCTACATTGCCTAAATTACACTAAGGCAATTAAAAATATCTTTAATTATTGTATCGACTTGATATTGCAGAAAAATACATCTACCCCATATAGTAGAATAATAAAGACATTTGACGAATCGTTGTGTTGCCACGTAATACCGTCCATTATTTTTTTTATTATTATTATTCTCTCAGTTAAGAGAATTTCGCCAGTACCTGATGTTGTGATTTTGATGTGATCATTACTTATTTATTTAAATATAAAAAATCCATCGTGTCACAGGTATCAGCTTTTTGTTTGTTTTTGAGTTGATTTAACAAACAAGAAACACAAAAGATTTACTTAATAAGTTTATAAAACGGCTATCATTAATCTTAGTTTCATAACTTGAAGCTTTTGTTTCTTTCGGCGCCTGTTCAGTATGAAACAGCTTTAATTAAGATATCATGGGAAATACACCTCTCGACTCTGTGAAATATTACGCCGAGGATCTGGTCTAAATTGGATATTTTTCTTTGTGAAACGTTAAAAACGTAATTTCATTCTGCATTATCTATGGGGGTTGGCTTGTATTTAGTTTGTTTATTCTCAAGGAAGATGGTTAAGATGTTTTGTTTTGAAATTGTAGTATCCATTTTCCTATAGTTCCTGGTATGGTAATTCGTGAACACACTGGTGAACACTAGTTTTGTACTAATTTATACCTACCAACAAAACAATTAGAAGAGTCAATCGACTACAAAGGAGGTGTTTTAGTGTTCTGTTTTGGGGGTTTCACTATTACCTATGTGCTTCTTAATTAATATTCCAAAGAAAATGTCTAGTCAGATAAAAAAAACAGACGAGTTTAAAATTTACAATTTTATATTTTAAAAGTATAAAACCCCTATTTATTTATACCGTACATAGTACAAAACTTATAGTTAAGATTTAGGTAGGTAGGTACAGAGTAAGACGTTTTTAATTCTATCTACAATTTTATCTAATTAAAATATATTTATACGTTTCTCTATATACAGACAAATACAATTTTATAAATAACATTATTTACAAAGCTTAATGGATTACAAAGTAAATGGCAGTGTATTGAGTACATTTGTTTGCCGGCAGTAAGATTTCCTTCACGCGGCGGAGAACATGCAACACCGCACCGCTCTCAACTCAGAAAACTTAGAAGAAATACAACTTTAGAGTTTTCGTTTCGTGTTTCCACAAAGGCTATAAATCCTAACATTCTGCTTTCGCACAGTTTTACAGCTCACCCACTCGCAATATAGTTTATCACGTGCACTATAATAACGCATTCACGTTGAATAGTTTCAGTTCTCGCGTAAAACTTTTAAGTTATATCTATCACTTGCACAATTTTTCACACTTGGATTTATTGATGTCCAGACGCGGTATTTATACAACTATATGCTTAACCTACGTAAGGGAACGGGGCGAATGGTGCCGGGAAGTATCCGGGGTATCCGGCGCTCGCCTGCACCGGGATGGATGACGTCACATAAGAAGTCAGCACAGTCGGCACTACCTTTGTCGTGAACAGAGTCGTGTACACCGTTTTCGCTCCGAAAGTCAGTTTCAGAATCTTACTGTCTGTGGCAGTGACTTCGGTGTTCATGACGACTGGAGTCGACGTTACCGTGAACTGTTGTTGAGGGAAGAGGGGGTTGATCGGTTGAAGCGGCAGGGCTGGGAGGCTGCTCGTGCCGATTTCATACTCTGTCTTTGTAATCGTGGCCACTGGTCTGGAAATAGTGCTTTGAATGGTGTTCTTGCCGTCAAAGATAGGAATGACATGTGACTCGTACACTGTCTCGTATTTAAGTATTGGTTTGGATGTGGTGACCACATTAGGAATTTGAGCAGCTGCGGCAGGGTTGAGAAGTCTTAAAAGTGCAAGTTGCTGTGCCTGCTCCGGCGTTAAAGCAGGAGTAGGAGGATTGGGCGCTTCCGTCACTTGGTTATTCTTATTCTGACCATGGGCTTTCTTTAGTCTCAGGTGGTTGTCAGGGACGCCGTACTTGTCTACTTCAGTTAAGTCGAAATCTGAGCCAATGTTTGCCAAATCCAACTCAGGAGGGAATACGCGTCTTAGAACTCCGTCTTCTTCTTCGTTACTGTCTCCGAAATCTAACTCTAAATGAAGTTCAGAACCAGCCTCGTCTAGTCGGCTATTAAATTCCTTCAATGTCTTACTTGGTATGAATTGGAAGAAGTCCATAGGTGGAAGAGTCTTGGTTGCTGTTACAAATCTAGTCACTTCGTATGTTTGAATAAATGTTAAGCTACTTGTAATGTTAGAATCCCTGACAACTGGTAATATATGAGTTTTCAACATATGTTGTGTTGTGCTAAATGTTTCAGTAACCGTTTCCAGAGGGGGAGTTTCCATGTCAGAAGATAACGTTATTGCAGGCAGCGTCGCTATGCTGGAATCTAAATTGTGGTCTTTGCCGTAAGGTGAGGCAGTCGCTAATATGTTTTCTGTCAACGGTTCGTTGAGAGAACTTTGCGAATTAGGCGATATTGTAGGCTCGATGCGCTTTTCAATGGTGGAGGTGACTGTAATAATACGAGTGTTTTTCACGCGTCCGACCTGAAACAGAAAACATGTAAGTTTCGTTATACATTTTATATTAAAATAATTTAAACCGCGATTTTAAATACTTTTATACGTACCTGGAATGTGTAAGGAGACTTGATAGTAGCTATTTCGTAATAAACATCTCGGAAATCAGCAGGGGTCGATATTTGTACTTTCAAAGTTTCCACTGGTGGTAGTTTCTCGATCGAGTTGTCATCAGTGTCATTTTCTAGTAGCGTACCAGGACCACTCTGGGAGCCTGATAATTCGAGGTCGTTATCAGATCTAGCTTGAGGAGAAACGTCATTAGCTTGAAGATCGTCGAGTAGAGGATTGGGATTCGGTGTGGTGGGAGTTTCATCATCTCCCATCATTTTCCTAATAGTAACTTTCGGTTTCGGGCTCGTCTTGTATTGCCAGCGTCCTGACCCAGGAGAACGGTTCAGTTTGAATTTGTATACGCTAGTTGATGCAGCAGGAGTGACTTGCTCAACAGGGGTCGGCTGAACTCGTGGTTTGAAACCGCGTCTCGATTGATTGTCGGTGTTACTCGACGGGGTTACAACAGTTTTATGACCAGAGTTTCGGTTGTTCTTTCTTCTATTAGAAAACGACGGCGCTGGTGGTTCACTGAAAACAGAGACGGTTGCCAGTTGAGGAGCGTTTCCAGGACGGCCAAAACGAGTACTGAAAATAAAAATAAGTGCAGCTTACTGTCGACAAACCGCATTTCAAAATTTAAATAAAATGAAAATTGATGTTAATAAAATGAGAATGCGACTAATAAAATTAGTAGGAAATTAGGTTGTCGGCAATAATTAAATGTGTATGTGAATTAAAACAACGCATTTTATTTACCTTTGTGTTCGTTGAGAGTGGTTAGCAGAATTCCTGTTCTTAAACTTTTTGCTCTGGCTGGGCTGCACGTTTTCATGGTTATCATTTTCAGAATTACTTTGAGGCCTATGACGGTTCTTAAATGAACTTCCAGTTCCAGCTTGTCTGCGTGTAGTTTTTCCTAAGTTATCATCGTCATTAATTGAAGGAGTTGGCTCTAAATTATGCCGGTGATTTTTCAAACCAGGTGCTGGTGTTTTCAAAATCCTGTGAGTAGGACTTGGTGAGATTTTCGCTCTGTGGCCAGCTGGCTGTAGGATTTTAGAGTTACTATTCAGAACTTGTGCGTATTTGCCAGAAATGTACGTTCCAATTACGCTTGTCTCATGTACGGTAGTTAAGCCGTCCTTAACAATAGTGCCTCCAAGAGTCGTTACAAGGCCAAGAGGATGATCTTCGTCTTCCGGAGGTGGAGTTGGTTGATGTACTCGGTTCTTATGACCATGTTTCGTTTTGGGTCCGTGGGTTTTAGAAGGTCGTATATTGATTACTTTGTACGTTTCTTCTACAAATTCGGAAGGTTGCCGAGATAAGAAATCGTATTCCGGCTCTCCTATATTATTATTTGTTATCAAAATTGCAGGTTCCTCATCAGCTTGACTTGATTGAATTTGAACAACACTGCTTAATTTAGTATTGACGATAGACGGCGGCGCTTGCTTCACTTCAACTTTGCTACTGACAATATTTGTGACACTCTTAATACTTTCAGGTTTCGGTTTCTTATTGGACTGAGAACTCGGTTTGCTCTGCTTGGGTTGGGATGGTTTTGCGGAGCTTTCTACAATTTTTGACGATCCTGCAACGACTTCAACTTTTGTTATAATTTGTTTCTGGCTACTGGCCACGGATTTTGGCGCATTCGCTACTTTTTCTTCTTTTTTCGGTGGAGACGTGACGACAGAAATAGCACTGGATATAACAGGAGGATTCACAGGCTTGTTCGTTTTGTCCTTTTCTGATAGTTTACTTGGCTTGATAGCTTCAGGTTTGACGCTGGTAACAGACGGTGGTGGCGGCTTAGTTTCTATAATATTTTCTTGAACAGACTTTTCGGTTTTCGGTGGTTCTGAAAATATTAAAAAAAGAATGTGAGTAACTTTGATTTTTTGAACAACACATTATTAAACCTATTTTAGTAATATGAAACCGGGAGTTATTTAAACAATGTGATGAGCAAATTAAATACTCTTTATAAGTAATATCTGAAATGACCTGGTGCTGGCGCGGAATGCGGCGAGAAGACCATGACGGTGTTGCCCAGGGTGGTGGTGAAGTCCAGGAATCCATACACGGTCTGCGTGATGAAGTTGTTGGCGGGCGCGGCGCTCGGCACTGCAGGCTGGCCGCCATTGAACACGGGACCGTCGGCCGATACTACGTGATCTGAAAGTCCAGGGAAGTAAATGTTTAATTCTTGTTTTGAAAACTTCATGCATCAATAAAAATTTAAAATGTTAGGTTTAAAGTTTCGTACACAAAGTAAATAATAATGTTAAAAATAATTTACAACAATAATAAAACGATACTCCTAGTCCAAAATATATTTTTCGTCAAAGGTTCTCAGCCACTACTGATTGTATAAATTTATGGGAAAATGCAATGTTGTAAAATATTTAAGTTTTTTTTCAATGTTCCCGTCATGTTCCATCTTAATCGAAGTTGATGTGGTAAACACACACCGCGTTCTACAACAAAAGCTGTGTATAGATGCAATCTCTCATGAAAATGGAGTGTAAACTTTGAGAGACGAGTGGGAAGAACCTCTATATCTGTTTATTATAGCCATTACCCT
Source organism: Nomophila noctuella (assembly GCA_958496325.1). Classification (NCBI taxonomy): domain Eukaryota; kingdom Metazoa; phylum Arthropoda; class Insecta; order Lepidoptera; family Crambidae; genus Nomophila; species Nomophila noctuella. The sequence continues at coordinate 7,198,545 of OY292486.1, read as the reverse complement.
GAAAGTCGATAAGTAAATCTCGTTGGGATTTCGCATAAAGCATATATATTTTTACATCGAGTTTGGATACGACATTTTATGCAGACAGCTTGTGGTGGAATGACTCGATAAAGAAGTAAGTAACGACGTTACTTCAGTGTCATTGGCTGGCAAATGATCTGCGATACGACCATATATTGTGTTAAAACGTCGTGTACACACCATAACAGTACATAAATATATATTTTCGAATTAATGATCCGTAAGTTCAACTAAATAATAAAATGTATAAATATCACAAAAACGAATCCATACTAATATTATAAATGGGAAAGTGTGTCTGTCTGTCTGTCTGTATGTTTGTCTTTCTTTCACGGAAAAACGGAGCTACGAATTGACGTGATTTTTTTAGTGGAGATAGTTGAAGGGATGGAGAGTAACATAGGCTCAAGAAAACCGATATCCACGCAGACGAAGTCGCGGGCGGCCGCTAGTGATTTTATATGTTGTCATGGGAAAAAAATTGTATTTGTAAATTGGAAATACATTTTCGGTGATTTGAACGTAAGGAACGTACATAAATAACCCTATTTAAAAAGAAGCACTTTTAACCGTGTACGTTTACCTTCATAAAACGATGTCTCTCGTTCACAGCTAAACGTTTTACATTACACTAGGTACTTGTGATAAATTCTGTTGAACATGAACCACACATAGGAGGGGAACTGAATAGAATAGTTGGAAATTGTGCGAAGTTGCGCCATAAAACCTGTACCAAAATGGAATTTGCATTGCACTCTAGTATTGGAAATCGGGCAACAATTCAGACGGGGTCGTGTCGCTATATCCCCCTTACTTCCAGCCCATTTGCCACCAAGTGGTCTGTGATAGTCCACCTTAGATAGTTATCACGCTCGGCTCCTTTACCCCTATTTTTTGTCTACCTAACTCCATTGAAGATATTGAAATCTTATTCTGCTATATTTCTTTTTTTTCGAAAGTTAATATTTTAAGGGTTCGTTTAAGGTTTTTGAATATATTTTTGTAGTGCCCTGTCTTTAAGAACACGCTGACCAAATGTAGTTTTGTTTTCACTACATTTAGCAATGGTACATTGGTGTAGTACTAATATTTGTATCGCTAGAAAATAAGATAGATCTTTTAAAGACCTAACAAAATAACTCCTTTTCTTACTTTTGAAGGTAAATGGGTTCTCAATCGAAGAATACGTTTTCAAACATTCGTCAATTTTATTCCGCCGTTTAAGGATTTTCGGCTTTATTCAACAGCTTTGCATACATATGTACGATTTATTCCATTCAAATCTCTGAATAACATTTCACGCGTCAGGCCACTTTTAGAAATACGAAATATAGTGAGAACATTATCTACATTATTTCGCCATTCTGCACGTCAGAATGTTATGAAAGGTTAACTTATTGTCAGAAGCTTTTTCTAAGTGCTCACATAATCTTTTTAATTGTTTAATATACATATCAACATGCTATATCTATCGCTTTTTCTATAGCTATCGCCTGAAACACAGGATCTCCTAGTTCAGGCATTTATGTTAATTTTACCTAGTTAAGAATGTATTTGCCATTTTATGTATACTTGCGCAAAATTGTAATTTTAATAAATTTTATTATTTTTATTATTTATTATATATACTTACAGAGGTAGGCGGTGACCGCCAGCAGGATGATAACTCTGTGCTCCATGGCGCTGTTAGGTGGGTGTGCTTTCAAACGTCAGCAAAGAGCGCGCGACTGACTCAGTCGCATTTTGCAATCGCTTCTCTAGTTGAAGTTAGCACCTGCAACAAAAGAAAAAGAGTTAAAGCTTTGAAAGAGCACAGCATACAATTCTGTTGTACTTAAAGAATTATATTATAGAAGAATAAATAAATAAATATTATAGTCCCGTAATTACTAGGTACGAAAATGTGGGTAGCCACCACCATTATCAGTCAGTATTTTATAGTTATTTCAGCCTCTAACCTCTATTCCACATAAGACATCAGGCTCATGTAAGCAAGAAAATTGTTTGGATAAACATTTTCATTATTTCATTAAACATATTGCACGACAGCGTAATACCTGGACTCGATAATATTTCAATGGACATATTCCGACCACCGGTATATCAGCAGAATACAGTGTTAAAAATACAAATGAATATAAAAGCAGGGCTCGTAACGCATCGGCACACAAAATAATCAGTCGATATGCAGAATGGGGGCGGGCGGCGGTCGCCGTTCTCATTTCAGCGGTCCGGCAATTCATTGTCCAAAACCAATACAGCCTTTAATATAAACACGTTTGTCGGATTGCTCATTGCCTTTATAAATTATTATCGTTTGCCAATGGATTATTAAGCTGCACTGTTATAATTTAATTTAACATGACTCGAAAGGGTTCAATCCGTTGTCGAAAGATTTATTTAATTTTGTGAATTTTAATGAGCTCGGCTTTTATGCTTAACAATTCATGACCATGTTTTTCGTAAATTTTCAGGCAGTGCAGGCGATATGAACTTTACTTTTATGCATGTTATAGTTTAAGAACATTAATTTTGATTATTGACAACGATGAATATTGCGTTTTTTTTGCATAATCGATTACATTCGCGAAAGTTTTCCTCTAATATTCTTAAGTTAATCTTAATTTGGCACTCGGCTGTAGTTTACACGAAGGTACTCGAAAGTGGTTCGTAGTTCGCTAAGAAGTTGCGATTGCCACAACAATCGCCTGTGGTAATCACGACCGGAATCTTCACGCTGGCATTTGCACCGCATGTTGAGGAGGGTACGGTAAACAGGGCCGTTCCGTGGATCAACGATGACTCACCATTTAATTGTTCTGTTCGATTGTCCTTAGGTGCGAGTCCCTCCAGGATAATCAATGTTGTTATTTGTTTGTAACTAAGCAGCGAAATTATTATTTAATTCATTTCTGGTACAAACTGGATTATCGTCCGTCGATTTTTCAATGGTCATTGAAAAAGTCTTTAAATGTTAATGCGATGATGCTCTGCCTTTATTACTTATCTTGACTTCTGACCTTCTACATATTATAATCTTTATGAATGACACTACATTTGTATTACTTCTACCGGCACAAATATGTGAATTCCTCTCAATGTACAACAAAAGCGTAAATAAAAATAAAAACAATGACATTTAAAATCATAGGATTTAAATATTAATCACGATTCATCCAAATGACATACATTACACTATTATATAGCATTGATCAGAGACTATCTGCTAGTTTCTATGCTCAGGTATAAATTGTAAAATGTTTGCAATTTATACGTGTATTGCTCATTTGAATCATTACGTTACGAATCTTACTTTCCGTAGTAATACGTAACATAAAATATGTATAAGCCGTGTAAACATTCCAGACGATAAACTGTCTCCTGCGACAACGTTGACGAAACAAGTACATAGTATTTGGTCAGCATGCATGTGCGTATTCAATAAAGCGCAGCCCTTGCGCGACATACCGCTGCCCTCGGCCGTGTAAACGTCCAGGCATCCAAGCCGAATTCCTGCGTAGATTGGCATGTATTGTGCCTCGCTCGGCATCGCGGCACGCTCGGCCGTATTGAAAGCATTTCAGTGCTTACCGAGTTCCGATTGCGGCCTGTCCGGCTCTGTACATTTGTGCTCGCTAAGGGCGCCGCATTCCCTGAGACAGATGGACAGTAAAATCGCCGGGTTAGTTAGCACTGCCGCTTTGCGCTTTGTACATTCGCATGTGAGTGGCTGACTGATGAAAGTCTATGGAATTTGGATCTATTGTTGTGTTCTTTATTTTCGCAACCATCAGCGCTTAGCCCTGGAAATGTAGCAATGTTAGAATGTGGCAACATCATAGATAGCTCAATTGAGCATGATTTAAACAAACATCAAGTAAAACATTATACATATTAGTACCGGTATAGTAGTAACGGTGACTGTGCCACTTTTACTATGCAAATATTTTAATTGTGCGCTTGCACAAAAAGCAGTGACCGGTCACAGGCTTTAACAGCTTAACTGACTTTGTGGCAAGGCCCGTTCACTTTTCATTGAATTACTCGTGTATTTTAAACACTTAATTTTTTATTCGTCACTCCTATAGTAAAGAGTACATGAAGCAGTGACAGACTTGGCTATGTTAGAGCTAGGTATATTGGTTCAGCGTCTAACGCATTACCGGCTATCGGAGCAACTTCATCGCTTGAAAGACTCCATTGAGACGGCGAAAGAGCCTGCGCCCTTTGTGGCAGCGCGCCAGTGTGAGACTTGAAGACGTGCTCGGGAAAAAAGGATGTCAAAAATAGACACCTATGAAACTACGGTGTCTGAAAATTAATTAACTAGCGATTTTTGTTAAATTTGAAGTCTATGACGAAGGTCGGTTAATTAAAAAAAATCTCAATGACGCTGAGACTCTTTCAAAGCTGAACGTGTTAAGGCCAGTATCCTATTAGCTCATTAGGACACATCTCCGCTCCGTCGGAGTCTCACCCTAATACTCCTATAATAAATTTTCCCTTGTAAGAGTTACGGGGTCAGACGTCTGTCGCTCCATTGTAATAACCAGGCTTGTCAATTCAGGGTTATAGTCGCAGCGTACCCTGGGCTCCAAGGCAATGGCCGAGGATGCAACCGGGAGAGGCGCTAGGATGATGATGACTCCTATAATAAATTTTCCGTAGGTATTTATATAAAAATAATAAACAACCACATCAAAAGATTACAACAGAAGTCGTGGCGAATTTTAAATCGTGTATTAGAAATGTTTGTTGCGTTACGTTTTAATCTTTGTTTAATTTTACTCCCATAATGTTCACGGAACACAGGTTGCGAATTCCAAAGTTAAATGCTTCAAAGTTGTTTGTTTTTTGTTGGTATAGAAAATAATATGTATTTTTGACGATCATAGCTTTTCTATTAGGGTGCTGTTTTGCTATTTTGTATGATATGCTAAAATACATATTCATGAATAGTGACACCCAGAACGGATCTCTTTGAAGGATGGGTAATTTCTCACTAATTCTGACGCGATAATCTCCTCTATCTAGGGATTACATCGCTTGTGTTATCGTCAGCCCTATTATACATCGCTTGCTTTGTATGTGCGTGTGTTTGCTCGCGAAATGGGCGCGGTGATGGAGTGGTGATGTTTGTGGCCCGCCGTCCGCCCGACTGGAACTATTCAGCCGATGCTCCTGTTTCACGACGTACTGACGGTAAATAAATGGCTCAAAAGTATGGGCTTTTCAACATATCCACTGTTAACTGAGGATTTTATTTACGGCTTTGCTTTGAATTTTGCTTTTTGAGCTTGCAGAGAATTTGTGCCGTCGAAAATATAACGGCGTCAAATATTTAAAAAAATCGAAGTACGAAAAATCGTGTAAATATGTTCTGTTTTTTTCTGCGGTATTTCCAATGACGGATATTTGCCAAAAACCATCTATCAAGAACGTACATATTTTGAACACAAGTACGAACGATGAACCTTGGTTTCGAAAACTCCAAAAGGTCCCATTTAAAATATAATCGCAAATCTCATCAAAATTCTTTATTACGCCATCAACAGAGCGTTATAAAGAGCAAGAAACTTGTAAGAAAACTGTAGATACGCTGCCGACGCTACGTCTGACCACGTACTGGTTCATCCCTCTATTCAAACAAAATTTAATGAGGCGTGCGCGTATACAGGAGTATGCTCCCACACGGATCACGCGGGATCCGTGGTATTGTGAGACGGGTATTGCGAACACGAAGTACGTACGCACAGAAGACTATCTCCATAGAAAACTCGCTCGAGCAACGCCCACGCCATCTCATCGACACGTTACCCCTGTTTTTTCCTAACCTGACCCGAAATCCAAACCAGCTACAGCATTGGTTAAGGAATTTGAAAAATACAGTACCTATTTGTTCCGATCGTAAAGAGGATCTGGACAACATGCATTTATAAGAGGTCCGGAACATCTAAGGGCGCGAATGCTATTCGCTTCGACATGCGTCATCATCATCCTAGCGCTTTTCCCGCTCGCATCCTCGGCCATTGCCTTGGAGTCCAGGGTCCTCTGAAATATTGGTTTTAACAATAAACCATTCATCTAGATATTATGCCGTTACCTCGATAGTATTGCTAATGCCAACCCTTGTTCGACCGCCGAGCGTAGGTATAAAAAACGACGTACATACATAAGTTTGACTTCTGTAGTTTCCTATTATATGCCACAAGTACCTATTCCCGCGCGATACAAGTATCCGTCATATTAATGATCCGCGAATACAGACACTGACGGCCGCTCTCCGTCTACTGAATAGTGAGCATTATACAAGTGCCGTCAACCAAGATTCGATGTCATGCCGCAAGTATCTAATATCTTTAAGCTTAGTATACCTACCTACCTATAGCAAGGATATATGACGAGGATTATTTTTGGGTTCTGGTCGTATTTTGTGCCTTGATAAATGTATGTTAGTAAGTAATTTATAGTGTCATAATCCTATTGATTCATTTCAGGCAGATTTCATAAAATTGTCTGCATCTCTCTGCCTGCATAATTTTATGCATAAGATTTACATACATTTGCGGAAGAAAGCATCTCAGTTCTCTTGTCCATGTCTCATGTGTTTGTTCCATTTTAAGGTTTATTTACTGTCCATCAGTATTTTACATCCGTAAAAAACTTCTACTTGGAACACACACACCGCTCTTAGTGACAAAATATGATAAGGGAGTAAAAGACATTTTCCGTAGACATTCATGCCGTGCGTGCAGAATAGTGTTTCGGCATATTATTGTAAAATACGATATTCTCCCTTACGTGGTCTTATCATATTATGTGAGCGTAAAGCAGGTTTCCGCAGGATGTTTTACGATCTTCTATTCAATACTGAGACGTAAGCCTCTTTCCAGTTTTCCAGACGTCTTTACAAAGGCTTTAATCCCCGCCTCGGATTGTACGGATGCGCGACAATGCATCATTTCTTCACTCCGACAACTTTCATAAATAATACGGCTGTGTAGTTTTCTCCGGTTGAGATAAGATTTTCGAATCGTGGAAACTATCTTGAAAATATCAGAGTGAATATTTTTGATTATGTATTGGTTCAAATATTCATAAAATAGAATGTTAATCACATATAATTGAAAATGTTTATGTTTATACTCGTTTATCAAAATCTCAATACAAAGAAAGTCGTAGACTCATTTCTCTTAAAGGTAGTTTTCAAAATGATGAAGAAAGAAAATGGTCCGTCCGCAGCAAACTAACAATAGTTTATGCGTGTAGGTACTATGTAAATATTGGACTATCGTTGCTGGTAAACTCGAGACGAATGTTGTCCGATAATTTATGTTGGCAAGCGTGCCTATTGTCGGACAAACAACGAAGCTCGCAGCCAAATTTATATTCCAAGTTGGGCGAACGCGGGTTACCCACAGAAATGCCCTTCGGACCCAAACCGATAAAGAACTAACTGGGCAAAACTGATATAAATGAGCACGAATAACGGGAAGCCGATGCTTCTTTGTTTGGATGGAGTTGTTTACGCGGGTAGTTCGATACGCCAGTCTCGATCACAAAGCAAATACTAACTAGAGTTGGTCCGAACAATGCAGTCTGCCTACTTTTTGTACGGTACAGACTTCGTTCTTATGTTTTTGTGGTAAACAATTCTTATGAATTCTACATAGAATCACACATAATTATCTTAGTGGATACAAACATACGCAAGTATTTTTCTTTTTTGTTTTCTAGAAACATGGTCAGTATTTATAGATTAAAAATACTCATAGTGATACACGGTTTGCTGCAGTACTGCGGTCAACTTCACATCTCTATAGAAAATAAGGTTTCGCATCTTTAGTATTTGCTCAATGGGTTTGATGCATGAAAATCGAGGATTTTATTCAATGATATAGCTGCGGTACGAGTGAATAGGAGTTTCCGGAAAATGTTATTTTAACTAAACAAGCGCTCGAGTATGCAGTGTGTTCTTCTTTTGGTATACTCAATTGGTAATGATATTTTATTTACACTTTTGTTATTCGATCATAAAGCAATTAATAAAAGAATTTAAATTTAAGTGATTTAATAAATCGATCCAGATTTGAGAAATACATTATTAACTGGCGTTAAATTTTAGGGCGTTCATTAAGATTGATTGCGCTGGTTACTTCTCGGCAGCAGGCGAGCAAAATAATGGCAATAATTTAGGCGATATCGCCGAATCAAACCGTGCGCGGGCCGCGCCCAATGAGCGAATTCCCGATCGGCGATTTTTGAAGCGAGAGTAAGCCACAGCTTGCGGCGAGCGTTTTGGCTGCATCCCGGACACGTTTTGCATTTTATTCAAAACGTTGACGTGAAGGATAAAGTTTTATTATTTTACTACTTTGACGTGATCCGAATCCACCTGAGTCACATGCCAGTGGTTAACTTGGAGTACTCGTAACTCAGTTCGAATTGCGAGGAAGGTTGAACGAAAATTTTATTTTTATTGCAAAAAGAGAATTGAATCGTTAAACGTTATTACGGCTCTCGCACGCTGAGGTGAATGAAATGGTAATATTGCTTAATTTTCCAATAAATTCGTGTGTGCCGACAGTGGAAATTACTTGTATGATGAACGTGATCGCGCTTGCGGTTGAAACATATTGCTTGTCACTCGATTTGGATTCAGGGCCCGTGGCTCCCCACTCCGGGGACAACTCCAAGAATTTTAAACAGCGAATGTTGATGTCCACAACGAGTTTCATTTTGTTTTCGGCCTCATCTCGTCTGAATGCAAATGGGAGGGACGAAGGTTCAATCCGCGCTTTACATGCGTGACAAATATACGTATTAAAACGTAAAAATGAAGCTAACGAGACCATGGATGTGTCCCGATCAATGTTTGTATTTTATGGGACAACGCTTTTCGCGTGTAAACATTCTTGTGGCTTTCCGTGAAATTGATTCTGTCCGCCTTATTTATGGCTAAATTATACCACGTTGTGCCTATACGTCGTTGTAACACGCCAAGGAATAAATTTATTTGTTATTTTATGTATACTTTAAGAAAATAGATCTTAAAATGTTGACTAGATTTTGACAATATTATTAAATTTTTAACCCACACATTATCGAATTCTGAGAGTTAGTAAGTTTCTTACTAAGCCTAGTACAAGTTAGCAAACATATTTTTTATTTAATATGATATTACAAAATCTTAAAACTGTTGTGCTAAGTTGTGGTCATCAAAATGTCATCACAAATTATAAACGTCGAAACGCAAGTGCCATTAGCGAATGTAATGTCTGTAATTCCGTCCAATTGTTTAACATTAGCAGAGCCTTTGACAAGGACATCTAAAGACACGCCATGCCAATCTTGTTTGTTGATACAAAATTATTACTCCATGAAAGCTCACTCCACCACCAGCATTTATTTTTTGGAACCCTCTATAATTTCCACATACCTTCCAGTTCCAAATATCTAAAATGATTACTCCATGAAAGCTTCAGTCTACCAGCGTCTAATTTTAAAACCTTTTAATATTTCCACTTACCTTCCAAATATCTATTTTATTGGAATTTTCCGCTGGTCCAAAAAGTAATGTATTCACAAATAGAAACGAAATAAATTTATTATTAGCTTCAATGTATGTATATATAGCTCTACTAAAACCATGGTCAAATTCGTTCCATTCATCCGCAGTCACTATAACGTAATAAATAGATTAACTAAATCTGGCGTTATGGTTTAAGGGTAACTTGATTGAGGATAAGGGTCGGCAAATCATGCTGTATTTATTTATTCCTTAAGTGTGGCGGCACACTAAGTGGTCCTTCCTGGTCAAGTGTCCGTCAATAATATCCGTAATTTCTGGGCTACAAAGTGCCCGGTAGACGAAAATCTTTTGGATATACCTCTGCCTAGTATGGACGGTGATAGGTAGGATAGGTAGATGATAATGATGAACATGTCGTATGTAAAATGACATAAAATTCATATATTTTATTACATTTTAAAGTTAAATCTCATTTGATGTTTTTTTTTTCAAATATGTTTAATGTTGACTTTATTATTTGTGTACACAACATTTATTTATTCACCACAGCATTTTTGACAAATAACCTTACTTACTAGTAGCTTCGATAGTGTCGTATTCTCACCGGTGTAGAGCTCGTTTGGAATGGCGTGTTTGCCTCACCCTCAGGTACGTCTGGCACATAAATAGTGACCTGGAGTGGCAGCGGCAGTTCGGCCGATCGTTAATTACGTTAATAACTTCAGTCGGAGGGAAATTTCTGCTTACACGACGCGTTACGGCCGGTGCCATATGTATGTAATTACCATAAAGCACGTGATCGAATGGCATTAATAAACGAAAGAGGATGGAAATATTAACATTCGTGTTCATTTATTGTTACGTACTGAATGAATATGAATGAGGAATATTTGCCGATGTTTTTTTCTGAAGTTTACAGAGTATGTTGCGTAATCGAATTTCATATCGAACATTCGAATCGATTGATTATAAAATGGAAAGTCCTTGGTGATCGATGGTGATTGTCTTGTTATAGGAGTGGTGATAAGCAGACACTTTGGAAGAATTACAATAACAAAACTCTCCTTAGTTTCTATTTCGCTTGACTAGAAGTCAATATTAAGTGCTAGTATGCAGTACTACAATATACATTTTTGTGTAAGAAATATGAGAATACTGCTAGGAAGTGTGTATTTCAAGTCAAAATGTAGATGGTTATTAAGGTCCGCTTCAAGCTATGCAGTACATCGTCAAAATATCTTACTGCATGCAGTAACATAAATGCTTTGTTCCAATTATGCTCATAGAAATTTATGTTGCAGGTAAAACGTAGTTACTTGATTTGTACGTCTGTACGATCTATACCTGCTAACGTGAAAAGTTACTTGTCCGAATACTTGCCGGTGATAGGATAAATAATTTTTACTATTATTTTGGACGAAAATATCAGCAACTTTTAATTTTATTATTTACTAACATAAATGACAGTTTTAGTTTAAGTTCATTATCTTTCTTTATGTAATAAAAACTCAAGATGACCATACTGCAGGAATATTTTATTTATCCGAGTTGATTATAGGAATATGTTGGTATATTGATAAAGTACTATTGTAGACATTCTATAAGAGTCAGCAAGGTGTAATACGGCTAACACTAATTTATCCGAGCTAAAGCGTATCGCACAGAGACGCGAATAATGACAGAGGCAGGCCTACGTGTAATGGGAACCGCGAGCTCGTGATAGTTTAAAGACCGGGTACGTATCAGTTTAATATTATGTTTCCCAACAAAGCGCATAGTGACTTCCTCAATGGTTTACCCAATGCGATAATACCGCAATTGTGGGAACGCGAAATGCTGCAGCTATCTAACTAATGAGGTTACTGATGAAATGAACGATTGCTATTTAGGTCGTATTCAAAATGAAAAGTTATTTTTTTTATCGACTATTAATTTAAATTATGTACTGTTTATGTAAAAACGCCTCATGGTCTAGTGGTTTAAGCACCGGGCCGTGGTCTCGAGGTCCAGGGTTCGATTCCTGGGTCGGGCAAAATTTGTGTCGATTTTCCTGAACACCGCCCGGGTTGCGAACATTTGGCGTGGTGATTAAGCCAAAACCCAACTTTGTAACGAGAACAAGATTTCAAATGATGGAGGTCTTTGCCTTGCAGTGGGACAATAATATGTTAACGTTATACTGTTATGTTTTCATTAACGAATTTGGCGACGCGGAAACTTCAGAAAATCTGCAGCTTTCGACAGCGAAACTTTTGGATAAAGAAATTACTTCTGTTTTCTGTTGGGGCCAGAGGTCCGACGGCACTCGTTGAATTGTAATTACCGGATTTCAAAAATCTTTGCCCACAATCCTTGTCCTTAGAGGGATAAAAAGCTAACAACTTTGTCACAAGAACTTAACTACGGATCTGTTAAATTACCAGTTTAATGTTTACTAAGCATGGATGGTGATTACAAGATCAACCAAAAGTAAATACATTTATTACAAAAGCAGGAAAATTTTAGTGTGTCCCAAGAAACAAAACCAGCAGAATCATGATCAATTAAACAAACGAGTTGATTTCAGAGATCAATAGTGTATAACGATAATCTTTTAAATCGTGAATGTATAAAAAAATTGAGTTAGGACATGAAAAAACTATCGATATGCTAAAGTCGCAACACTACCCGTGGATAATTTCGTAAGGTGAGGCTAGAGTTCTGATCGAGCCCACCATCGCGTGGTGAGTCATTAGCGCTGCACGAGGGCGCCTGACACGATTGACACCACAACAATGCCCGTTTATTTAATACTAGCGGCCGCCCGCGACTCCGTTTGCGTGGATTTCGATTTCCAATAGCCTAAAGCCTTCCTCGTCAAATGGACTATCCAACACAAAAATAATTTTTCAAATCGGACCAGTAGTTCCTGGGATTAACGCGTTCAAACAAACAAACTCTTCAGCTTTATATATTAGTATAGATATAGATACAGGAGGTTCCGACAGCCTACAATGTGCATAGAGGTTAGAATATAGGTCCTTATTTCTTTTTCTGGCCGAGGTATGTTGGTACGTTCAGTTTATTTGGCTTTTATCAATTGGTTAAATAGCTCACTTTCGATTACTTTTTACTACTTTGGGAGGGTCTCTCACGCAAAGTATTCACTTTAGAAAAAAATATTAAAAACCTTTATATCATTTTAAAAGACCTATCCGTAAATAAACCGTATAGGTATGTTCAATGAAAAAAAACGAGTATCAGTTCTAACTATGGGGACCGCACCTTTTTATTTTGTTTTTGTTTTATTTTCGTGTGAAATTCAACATTATAGGATTTATAATTTCGGAAATAAGTGGCTGTGACAGACTGGCGGACTGACAGATAGACAGACAGACATGGTGAATCTACGAGACTTCCGTTTTTTGCCGTTTAGCTAAGGAACCTAAAAAAATACTGCCATTTTTAGGACGATAATACACAGAAAAAACGCGAATGGCTAAAATTATTTCTAAAGTGCAAAATGTATTGCCATGACACGGCTTCTACTTAAACTACCATTAGTCCATCCATTAGCCTGGCAGGTAATAAAACACTGAAATTGGCTTAAACAATGATATTTTCTGACGCCACCTTGAAAATTAGTCATCTTTTATCAAAGTTTTACCTATCTCCGAAATATTAAATTCGTGTGATTTCATTGACATTTGTTGTTATTTTACGCATTGACTTTTCGTGAATTCTCACGTAAGCACAAAGACGTCCTCCAAATAATTCGAACGTTAAAGAAAACGTTATCGGGTCGCCCTCGAGGCGCCATTTTGAAAGGTCAAGTAAGGTAAGATTAGTCACCGTAGTATGATGCCAGTATTTATTAGGGTCGATCCGCATATTTATGGCAAAATGGTCAATCCATAATAGCCCGAGAGCTGGCAAGCATTTTTGGGTAGGTGCTTGAGGCAAGCTGAAAACTTGTCCTGTACCTCTCCTATTATATCCCAACACGAAACTGCAGACCTGGCTGGTGAGTAGCGGGGCTAAATCAAACCCCAAATTTTTAAAAGTATTAATTTTTTTAATCCAAAAATATGCTTGAGGCAATTTGCAATTTTTATATGTTGTAGTTTAATATTTACAGAGTATAAAAAAAAATAAGCCAGACGATTCAGCCGGGGCTTTAACATTGCCAGGCCCGTCCAAAAATATTTTGCAAATGAATATAAAAAATGTGTTTGAGGCAACTTGAAATTTTAATAGAGTATTATTTATAACTAAAAAATAAGACTCTCAAAAAGACAGATCATTTCGGTGGGACTTTCTACCTGCCAGGCGATCTAACAAAAGACAATGCCGATTTTGTTAGGGAAGGTGGCGTCTTTTTTTTTCGAGCGTCCACCAACCAAACTTGGTAATCTATATTTTTGAGAGCATTACAAACGATTTTTGCTATGGCAGTATAGCTGTAATCTCAGTCCGAACCGAGTAAATCAGGTTTGAACTTTTTTCGCTTCATACATTTTTCTATGGGAAATTGAATTTTTTTGTTTCTTGCGTCCATCGACGAAACGTGAAAATATATATTCTTGAGGTCATCACAAACAATATTTGCTATGGCAGTAAAGCTGTAAACTCAGTCCGAACTGAGTGAGACTGCCTAGAACGTTTTCACTCTAGGCGTTCGCTCCTGCTTTTTTGTATGGGAAATTGCAACTTTTTTTTCTCGCGTCCATCGACGAAACATGAAAATATATATTCTTGAGGTCATCACAAACGATATTTGCTATGGCAGTATAGCTGTAAACTCAGTCCGAACGGAGTGAGACAGCCTAGATCGTTTTCACTCTAGGCGTTCGCTCCTGCGTTTTTGTATGGGAAATTCCTACTTTTTTTCCAACAGTTGAAAATTATTGCGATTACGACTTGTAATGTACATTTAAATAGTTCTGGCCAGTCTCACTCAGTTCGGACTGAGTTTACAGCGTCACTGCCATAGCAAATATTGTTTGTGATGACCTCAAGAATATATATTTTCACGTTTCGTCGATGGACGCAAGAAACAAAAAAAAACAATTTCCCATAGAAAAATGTACGAAGCCAAAAAAAGATCAAACCTGATTAACTCAGTTCGGACTGAGTTTACAGCTTTACTGCCATAGCAAAAATCGTTTGTAATGCCCTCAAGAATATAGATCACCAAGTTTGGTTGGTGGACGCTCGAAAAAAAAAGACGCCACCTTCCCTAACAAAATCGGCATTGTCTTTTGTTAGATCGCCTGGCAGGTAGAAAGTCCCACCGAAATGATCTGTCTTTTTGAGAGTCTTATTTTTAAGTTATAAATAATACTATATTTAAATTTCAAGTTGCCTCAAACACATTTTTTATATTCATTTGCAAAATATTTTTGGACGGGCCTGGCAATGTTAAAGCCCCGGCTGAATCGTCTGGCTTATTTTTTTTTATACTCTGTAAATATTAAACTACAACATATAAAAATTGCAAATTGCCTCAAGTATATTTTTGGATTAAAAAAAAATATACTTTTAAAAATTTGGGGGTTGATTTAGCCCCGCTACTCACCAGCCAGGTCTGCAGTTTCGTGTTGGGATATAATAGGAGAGGTACAGGACAAGTTTTCAGCTTGCCTCAAGCACCTACCCAAAAATGCTTGCCAGCTCTCCAGCTATAAAGTTCTATACAGAATGAAATTGCCCTCCAAAAATAACTTCAAGGGTACCGATTGTATGACATCGAAATAGAATTTTTACCCTGCCTTGAGCACCAAATTTATTCAAATTACATTTTACGGCAGATTGTCCGCCGAAAATTGTAGGTCCCTCACCAAAGGCAAAATTTGAAAGTACAATATTTATACAGTTTGCGTAACAAAATTCATTAACTATTTTTACATAATTGTTATTATACTTTGTGTAATTTCCTTATGAATTTCAAGTTCAATATTTTAATTAAAATGGGCCTACAAAGTAATTAATTACGCGTAATTAGATAATATCGTCAGTATTTTGCGTTACATTTTATACTTTTGGTTTCATTAGAGCCTATTTTAGGGAAAGCAAACTTTATACGTAGTATAATAAATATCTACCTATCTAAAATATTTAAAGGCGCAGTGATGCCCCATGTAATATTTAGATTTGCCTTTAAGACAGAACCACGGGGTCCTCTGCGGGTTGTTTAATCAATGTTGATGTCATTTTATATAGTAAAAAGATATAAAATTATCGAGTTTTGCTGCAAGTTTGTTCTAAGACCAATTCCCTCAAATATTGGATGAAACGAAGGCCATGCGCAATTATCAGGACTTCCCTATTACTAGGAAGATAAATCTCCGCATCCTTGAATAGGCACGAAATACAAGCACCTGGTCTCCGATATTGTAAAGTCGATCGAGCGCGTCCGTGGCCAGACAAAGGCACGGGAATATTGTTTGTCACAAAATTTATTACGTCGGGAAGCGGGCTGCGTGGCTACGTACCCAATATGTTGCCGGCCACAGTATAGAGCTAAACTGTAGCTATGCCAAAAAAAAAAAAACTGTAGAGAACTGAAAATATTGTTTGAAAAACTGTAAATCTGCAGTATTTATCTTTTTATTATTAGTTTATTGTTTTTATATTATTTAAATTTTTGTATAAATTAGGCTATATTTTTCGAAGGGAATTCAAAACAGAAATCTCATAAAATTCATTAATTTTATTTGAGTTTACATGAAAATAACTGTAGTTTTGATGAAAACTGAGAGGCTGTCGGAAAAACTGTAGATTCTTAGTTAAAACTGAGGGTTTGGCTACCCTGGCAATATATCAGGGCACAGGACTCGCGCAAACTTATGTGCGCCTCACCTCGCGGGCGGCATTGTGCAACTGCATGTTACCCGCATTGTTACGTTTGATTTAATTTTTTTTATTATTTTAAGCATTATTTTTATTTCACCATTAAATTAAATATTTCACAACATCACATACATTGATCTGACCCCGTGTAGCACATGTGTTACAGACATCAGAATCAACAGTGGTATTACAAATATACTAAAATAGATACATATAACACCCAGACCAGGACAAACAGACATGTTCATGCACACAAATGTTTGTCCTGTGCGGGGATCGAACCCGCGACCTCTTGCGTAATAGGCAACATCTTGACCATTACACCAAGCGGGTCGTCAAAAAAGATGAAAGTAGATTTGATGAAAAGCTTAGAAGGAAAACTAAGAGGCTGTCGGAAAAACTGTAGATTCTCAGTTAAAACTGAGGGGTTGGCTACCCTCCCAATATATCAGGGCGCAGGACTCTCGCAAACTTGCATTGTGCAACTGCATGTTACCTGCATTGTTACGTTTGATTTTACAATTTTTTAAATTATTTTTCTCAAAATTTTTGGAAATTTGATGGAAAACCTCAAATGAAAACTGAGAGACTGTCGGAAAAACTGTAGATTCTCAGTTAAAACTGAGGGGTTGGCTACCCTCCCAATATATCAGGGCGCAGGACTCTCGCAAACTTGCATTGTGCAACTGCATGTTACCTGCATTGTTACGTTTGAATTCGGTGGGACGATTTTATCGCACCGGTCCTACGGTCGCGCGGAAGTTTTCACGGCTGTTACTGTTTCGTTGGCACTTCTTGGTCGGCAGATATGCGATTGCCTACATCTTTTCTAATATTATAAAGAGGAAACATTGTTTGTTTGGTTGTTATGCATAGGCTCTAAAAATATTAGACCGATTTAAAAATTCTTGCACTTTTCGAAAGCTGCATTAGCCCTGAGTAACATTGGATATATAAAGTTTTCAAAAAATATGTGTGTAAATGTCATGTACAGTGTCCGTGCGAAGCCGGGACGAGCCTCTAGTAGGGTATATGGTGTCCCATATGGTACACCTAGGACTATGCCTTCGACTTTACACTAGGGGTTTAGTTAGGCACGTAACTCGCATAATAAAATATGTTATACATTATTATTTTTATTTTTTTACAATTCATAAATATTTTAAATTGGTTTTGGGCTATTTTTATATATAAAACTTTTATTTACAGCAGTAGCAGTGGACACGAAGTAACCAACAGTATTTTAGTCCTTTTTGTTATGCGACACTGTAAACGTTCAGCTTGCTGTCAACTGTATGTAAAATACGATGGAATTCAAAAATTTCGCTGGATGTAACTGCACAAAATTCCGGGAATACTAGTCCTACTAACAGATGATAACTAGAGAGCATCGCGCGTGTAAAATATTATTTTGTAATGCACAATTGAGAGTTTAATACCCTATATTGAAGTGAAATGGATTTGAGGATTCAAACAGCTTTTTTTCTTTTTTTTTGTCAGAGCTCCCTCATGCAAGCAAAAAGTCAATCTGATGGTAAGTTTTCACAGTTGCTTATGGACAGCAACAACCCCATAAGGGCCTTTGATGCGTTGCCTGGCTTTTGAATTTTATAACCTCCCCCAACTAAGCTCTGGGTACCTTACTCACCAGAAGAATCATAGCACAGTTATAAAGTGCCACTTCACTGTGGTCTTCTCTAAGTTAGGAATGATGAAGGAATATGAAATTGAAAGGTAAACAGACGACCTATACAAGATAGCAACCACTTGTCGCACGCAGACTGTTTACGATCGGACACTATTGAAAACCATGGCTGCACATTGTATACTAACAATGGCTTTTATAATAATTTGTTGAATAAAATGAAATGCATGTTGCAATATTTATACAGTGTCACAGTTTATTCGTTGAGGTTATTCAGTTGTTTATGAACGATGGCACTGGAAAAATTTAAATAGTTTGATATCAACTCAAAGCGCCTCGAGTTCAATTTCCGGGTCGGGCAAAATTTGTGTTGATTTTTCTGAACACAGCCCGGGTTTGGCAAGCGTAGTGATTTAGTCAAAACCCATCTTTGTAACGAAAACATGATTTCAAATGATGGAGGCCTTTGCCCTGCAGTGGGACATTAATAGGCTGATACTTTTTTACTTATATCAACTCAATTCGTGCGTATATTTCTTAAAGTAAGAATTTCCTTAGATCGTAGGAACTATATATTTCAAAAGCTGACATATGACTTTGGCGAACATATTTTATTTCCGCCTCACCTCGCTCTATTGTGCGACTGCATGTTACCTGGATGTCACGTTTGAATTTGCTGCCTCGATTTTATCGCACTCACGTGTCTGGTCGTAGATTTTTTACGGGATATCGTTAAGCTAGGAGCGTAAAGATTAAAATAGCTTATTGCCTTCGAAAACCTCTGTGGTGTCTTCAAGTTTTGACGGTGGGGACTAGAGTTGAACGAAATTGGAAAAACTGACAGAAAAATATTTTTAAGTATGCCTGTTTTAGCTGAAAAAATTATCTGGATGTTTGTCTAAACTTAATAAGTGATTTGATTTAATAGTTTTGGATGCTAAATCCAGTGGAAAGAGTCCATCACAGTTTCATGACAAAATCCTACTTTAAGTCCTCCTATTGTTTTTTTACCAACCGCTAAGGCTGGTTTTGTCACGATTAATGTGAAACAACGGATCTATTCTGTCTTTCTTTTATTTCTATTCGATTAAGAGATATGTCTGTTTACCCCATTTCAATGGATCTAAAATGTTACCCAAAATGCAGTTAAAGAAATGGAACTGTGTACGAAGCGACCTAATCGAAAAGGTGGAAGAAATTCTTAAGACAGCGCCAGCACAGCGGTTGCATAGCGAATACACGGTATCCAATTATTATCAGAGACTTGGCGTTGGACCAAGGAACATATTTGCTCCAAGCGATGGACTTGAGCAAGCACGTTATTTATGATCGCCCTGCACTCGCGCCGCGTTTGACCATAGTGGCAAATGCTTGGAATTATTTGACGCTACTACTTATTACTTGCCTTGTATTCTTTAGAAATGTTGTTGTCACATTTTGCTGGAGCACACAATAGAGTGCTGTGTAAACATTTATTTATTTACCTCTGCGATTCAACAATGATTTTCTTTCATCCAAATGAACGCGAATACCTTATTATTTCAAACCAAAAGTGTTTTACACCTAGATGACGCTTAAAACTATGGAGTAGCTGGTAAGCGTTGCTTTGCAAATGTTACGCTTGAAGGCAACACTTTTACTGTGACGATCCTTCAGCTCCTAATTAAAATGTATATCACTTGTCTAGTGGCATTTAAAAAAATATTTTAGAAATTTTGGTACTTAAATATCATACTTACATATAGAAGCTGCATTAATTTGTAAAGCACTTTAAGGTAACAATGAACCGTGCTTCCATACAAACGTGTAAGCAAGCATTTAGGCAGGGATTTGTATTGTGTAACTGAATAGAAGAAAACGGAACGAGCAGAGGCCCGCCTCGGCTCGTCTCGCGGGAATAATGGCGTCGTTGCAATTGCATGGAAAAATTTGGCGCGACGATTTTATCGGCGATGTTCCCGTCTGGTTTGTATTTACCGTGTTTGTTCCTATGTTCAAATTTGCTTCAAGGAATGATTCACACATATTTTTTGTTATATTTTTGTTAAAGGTACCAGTGCAAATTATGAGTTCTCTTTGATAAAGGATATTTTAATAAGATGAGTTACTGCTTATATTTGCTTAGCATGTATATTTAAGTGTATCTACCAAAAGACTGCAAGTGCTTACGCAAATTATTTTGCGGTCAGATCAATCTCCGATTTGTATGGTGAGATAAACACAAGCGCAGGTAGAAAGTGTATTGTACTCGTAGGTAAGCTATTGTTTTAGGTTCAATGTGAGAGGTTCCATTTGTTGCCTTTTCGGGGCCAGCGAAGGCCTGAAAACCTTTTAGTATAATGAGAGTATTTTTATAACAGTTTCCGCGTGAGCAAGAACCTACCTCGTGCGGCTTGAGATTGTCCCTTTTTTATTCTGTTACTTTAGAGATCAAGAGATCAAAGAAAAAAAAAGAAAATTGAAAAAAAGTGGTTTTGTTATTTCTTTGGAACCAAGTGTCTTTGTGATAATTAAAAGCTTTATAAGCTTTATAAGCCCAGAAGTAAAAAATGCATTTAACCACAATTTTATGAATTAACTGCGCTACTTTTCCTCGTATGAATTTGTCTGTTTCATTCCAGCAACACACTGTTTACAACAATGAGTACAACGTTGGCGCACATTGATGTGACTAGGACAACAATGATTACTCAGAACTTTACACAAATGCTCCACTTTTGCATCCATTCGCTCGTTCTAGTGGCATTATGCACAACACACTATTAAATCATACATTAAATATGATGTGCTAATTTGCTACTTAAATTTACGCTGACGCTTCGTAAATTTTTTCATTGCCCGTGATTTTGTGGGCTCGAATCTTCACATTTTATAGGGGAAATAAGTGAATCTTGACTTATTAGCCAATAAAAAAGTCGCAAATTATTACAGACGAAGCATATTTATGCTAAGTCGACTCTTCGACAAATAAACGAAATTGCTCATCAACATTAATATGATCTTATTGCAACATCTATTTCTAACAGTTTATGATTAAAGTTTATATGCTTCCTATTCGCAAATAGGCTATGATAGGCATAAGGAAGCGGATGTATCTAGGTGGATTTAACCTATGATGCCAAGTGAGAGGTATAGGTACGCAATACGAAGGAAAACTTCTTGATGGCAGCCACGCATTATTATTAACTACTAAATGATGATTAAGTATCACTAACAACTGCAGTTATTATATAAAACGGTATTACTTAAGGAATTATATTATGCAAGATTATTCGAATAAAACAAAATGATACGGATTAGCTTACGGTTTGTGATGGTTACGAATATAATGGATCCGTTTCGATTACGTTACCGCGTTAAAAGTTGTTAACAGAATTAGTCTTGTTAGATTATATTATTCATTTGATGTGGTTATAGACAAAGTTTAGCAAACTAGCCAAAGTCTAGTGTTCTTATAAACGATATTATACCTAGTAGATGATAAAAACTTAATAATAGAAAATACCTGTACACAGCACCAATCCAATGCTTCTACCCGAGATAAGTAAGTACCGAAAAAAATGAAATTGTATCAGATTTACAAAAGAGAATAACTTACATTGTACCAATATTATAAATACGGCTGAAGATTCTGAGTTAATTTAAATTACAAGGTACTACATCAAAAATTATACAGCTGGCGGAATACGAAATGGAATCATGTAAAGTACAATGTACATGTACAATAATAGTAAAAGTAATTAATTAGATGTCTCGAATTTCTGGCGGCGGCGGAGGCTGGCGTTCTTTTCCACATTAACATTCTTTCGTTGAATAATTCATGTGCATTTAATTGAATAACATTTAAATTCATTAGTCCGCGTACTTATTCGTAGAGGGCGATCGTGATTCTATTTCGGTGTTTTTAGAAATGGCATCAGATAAATCTCAATGTTGATACTAGCTGCGTAAGCTTTGGCATTTGCTCAAGCGGAATACTTAAGTAGGTTATGAATTTCCTTAACTTTTAAGTATTGTTTACCCGCAAAAATAGATTAGTAATTCACTTAGCTATCCTGCTACTGAAGTTTACGTAAAGTAAAAGTATAGTAGCCTTTTAATGTTCCACTGCAGGGTAAAGGCCATCCTCATGCCATCATTTGAAGTGTTTGGTGGTGACATATACTTTAGGGACTAACAATCGTCGTAACATGCGCTGCCCTATTATATGATCACGTCATAATCACAGTTATTGAACCACCCCTACTAGTATTATAATATATCTAGGATAACAGATAGTGAAGCAATTTTTCTTTAAACTCAATTCATAAAGACTCGAAACCGTCTCGTTTCTAGTCAGCTATTGGCGGTTTCTTGATTAAAAATTATATTCGCAATTTACCGTTTCATACTCATTTCGTATTCAAATTCTGTTGAGTTTCAAAAATTCATCGTTTCAACTTGGAGTAAACCTCTCATCAACTTTAATGCGAATGCCAATACCATAAAGAAAGATTAAATGTAAAAGATATTCCGGTAATCGACTTTACGGAGATATTTTTTTCCATTTAGGTGTCGGTTTTGAAAGAAAATTTTGAATTTCAGATTTGAGGGCGTCGCACGCTGTTAGCCATTAATGGATGAATAATACCACAGATTATACCCACTCTACACGCCGGCCGGTCCCATTTGTAATGGAATTTATAAGCGCAGGAACTGCTCTCAGCCAGAGTGTTTTAGTACTGGTAGAATTTGCTTATTAGGGTTTCAAAAACACCAAGCTCGTAGCTTATCCGTGCTTTCCTTTATTTTTCTGAGGATTCAAAATAACATCTAAGGTAATCCACTAATCTTTTACATTGTGTTTTTAACAAGATTAATCCGGATTTCTCATAGTGGTTTTAGGACTACGTGATTTTTTGCGTTAATGCGTTGCTATGCATATTATAGCATGCGATTTGTGTGTAATTTATTTATTAATTAGGAAGCAGGTCCACAGATATATACCTTAAGTAACAAACGGAGTCAATTTAGTTATAGTTACATAATATGTTTGCCTTGTGCTCAGGAATATTTTTTTTTATAAACTGAAAAGAGAACGTAGTTAAATCTTTATAGGTGTTTGCTTTACTGTACCTAATAATTAGAAAATCTTCAGAAGGCACGATAAGGCTGTTGGTAAATGTCGGTTGCATACTTGCATCGTTCATCATTAAAATTAATTAATCAAGCGTATTCCACACTAAACCCGGTTATTATTGCTGAAATCTACTAAATTGCTCATCATAGGGGGTCTTCGTATAGGCAAATTGTAAAATCATCATTCATCAAAGTCTTCATCACATTTTAATATACTGCTAACACCGGCTTTTACCTTAATCTTAGTCTATTACTTCACTAGACGTTAGGGCTTCACTCGGGAGAATTAATTCTCTCGTTGAAGGTCTTTATTGCGAATCTACGGGGTAATTTTATTTTCGAAGATGAAAATGAAATTACCTTCATACTCATACAAACAAAAATATTACTTAATCTTTGCCGTGAGAGTCTAATATACACCTGACACATATTAGTATGGTAATTACACCATATTGTGCAATGTGCATGGGTGCAATGAAACATCACTTACCTACACCCACATTTTAATGCCTAATTGTCTTTGCACAGTGCAGCCAACTTATTTTAATTACGAAACTTGTGGGAAGTAAACATTATACTTTAAAGGTCAAGTGCTAGCACAGCTGCGTTATTTTTCTGCTCTGTGGCATAATGCACGATGCATTGTATCAATCGCAATTACGTCATTAGCCAAAGCTACCTGGTCGTCTGCCGCGGGCTGTTCAGGACATGTTTAATGCATGCATTGCATTACCATCGCACAGATTACAATTGTACATGCTAATACGCTCGCCCGCGACCCGATATTACTGCCTCTTGTAAATTAACGCGAGTATTGTACAGTTAGACGAAAAAAAGATGGTGGAGTTGAGGTAATAACAATTTCGGGGTGAACGAAATTTGACAAGCGAACTAATGATAATAAAGGATATTGAGACACAGTCGAAATGTCAAGTAGCAAGTTCATAGAACACAACATATAACATAAAAATTTACTTAAGTGTTAAAATTGAAAGGATGTGAGTTCGATTCCCTCTACGAATTTGTCGCCACAATAAAGTTGCTGTAGCTACATTCCGCCAACATTGATGTGCGACCTACACTTAATATCGGCACAGGCAACACATTGAGCGACACTTCCTGGAATGTTGCCAATAATGTAGGCCGAAGCTGCTGCTTAACATCAGACAGAGTACTAAGAACCGAAATAGCTGATTACTGCTGCATTCGAAATACTCGCCCGGCAAATTACATTCTGTTGCCAATAGAATTTAAGGGCTTAATTTCTGGAGGCACTGTCCCAATTTACCAAAGTACGCTTCGGTTAGAATATTTGGTGTTTTCAAGAGAGCAAGGCATAAATGGTGTATATTCAGTTGGATATTTTGGGATTTAACTAATGAGTGTTTGTGACATTGCCTGACAATTAGAATCGTCCGAGCGTATGGAGAAATTTCAAAGAATGTTTTTGTACGAATAAGTTATAGAACTTTAGTAAAAATTTCCGAGTTGGTTAACCTTACTTACTATTATTATTTATGACATTCAATTTTTGTTTAAAATATGAAAATGAACGCAATTAAAGCGTGTACACCTACACCGTTACGGTGTGGGCAGATCAAAGCAATTTGGAGTTATTAAATGCCTAATTATTTATTTTAAAGTTAACGCATATTTATTTGATATTTTGAAGGGTAAATTATTAAAATTCTGTTATTTTTAAATAAGGCTTTGGCCCGCTACGGTTTTTGGTGCCTACAAAATAAATGTATATGTAATTTACAGCTTGACGATTTAGCTAAGCTTAGGCAAGCGGTTAAGCTCAGATTAAGTTAGCGCCTAAGTTTTTCAATTTCCACTTCGCTTTTTCAAAGTAATTTTCGTAGCTGTGTAACAAGTGATCCGCATGAAGTATGTTATCGAATAAATACACAAATAAATATTTCACCACGAATATTGATTATTTAGTCGTTCATTTATTTTGCTCGCCCAGTTCTCGCCAAGCCAAAAGAAAAACCGTATTAGATAAATAAATAAACGAGTTTATCACTGGGGACCGCTCGAAACCTAATCAGAAATTCAGCCAGCCTAACTTACTCACATAACATTGCTGAAAGCTTGAAAAGGGGTTAATCGATGGGGAATCAAAAAGGCAGCTGGCTAAAAGGAAAAACATCGAGTCCGGTACACTGCTGCGGATAAAACTAGCGGGCTCATTTGGATGAGTGGCGATCGGACCGCAAGCGCTGCGGCTGAGTGTACAGATGTACGGTAGGGTTACCATGGTTATTTAGTCCTGGGTGATTAGGCATAGCAAAATGAATGATCTTCGTACTGTTGATTACTAGAACCAAGAACTAGCTTAGAGTAGACACATAACCAGATTTAGTATCCGACAGATTTTACCAAATTGTCTGTTTAATATGAGACTAGCTTTCCGCTCGCGACTCCGCCCGCGTGTAATCCGGTCATCAAGCGAACAATATTTTTGATAAAAAATACCCTATTATTTCATGCGGACTTTTAACTTATCGTCTGCAAAATTTCAATGCAATCGATTCAGTAGTTACGGCATGAAAGCGCAACAAACAAAGAAACAAATAAACTCACTTTCCGATTAATAATATTACTAAGGATTCATAATCAGAACGTGTGACTGGCAGGCAGTAGGCACGAAGGCGTTATAGTTCCGTACTTCCATCACCTTACCCACACACTTCTGCAAACATTTAACAGCCATGTACCGCGACGATTTACGTCCCTAATTCCGCATAGAGGCAAACTTATCGGCGCCGACTGTACATTAAAGCCACGGGGCCCATTTGGATGAGTGGCGGACTGCAAACGTCGAATCGATGTTCGTTGAAAAAAAACACAGATTTGATTCAGGCTTTGATTTAGAGTGCCTAATAGCAGGAATACGACTATTCCATTTCGCGAATGGTTTTGTCAGGTATCCAGTGCTTATCGTTTTCATCCGTCGAGTGAAACGACACTTTTTGTCCCTTTGACCGTTGAAATCCATTTGGTGATGGGTTTTGATTTACGAATGAAAAAGCAATATCAGTGTTTTATCATGCCTCTGTGAGATATAGATCTATCATATGAATTATTGTAAAAAAATATGTAATCTGTGCCACTGTTGATTCTGATATCTGTAACACAAGTACTTAAGCTAGGTACTTAAAACAGAGGCAGATCAGTTTATGTGATGTTGTGAAATATTTATTATTATTACGCTGCTGACTGTACGTACGTATAAACAAGGCCCATTTAGATGAGTGGCGGCGGCAATCGCGCCCGGGGCTAACACACAGGTTAGATTCAGACCTCGCGCCGAGAGGCTAATCGTAGGATTGGGACGATTCCATTTGCTAACAGCTTTTGTTTGATATATTTAGCCTGGTAATACTGATCAGTTTGGTTTTTGTTCCGTGGAAAACTTGTTTGCGGAAAAGCTGAAAACATTCGCTCGAATCTGTTGGGCTTCAGGCTAATGGATAAAATATGACTGATTGAATTTCAACAATATGATTTTATAATGTACTAGTGCCCGCGATTCCGTCGTCGTGGATTACGATTTCCGCACACATAGTGTTATACTAGAGCTTTAAGCCTTCCTCGTCAAATTGTCTGTGGGAAAACTGGAAATGTAGTTTATTTGTATCTAAAGTTAAGTTAAGTTAGCCTTTTTATTTAAAGGCCGAATTTATTGAATAATTGAACTCCAAAATAATGATTGGGTATTAAAATTCTATACGTTGAAATTATGATACTTGTTAAGGAGTCGCGGAATGTTCAAAAGATTATACATACACATAATAATATGTACGTAAGTAAGTAAGTTAAGAATAAGGAACATATCGAACTAATAATCAAAAATAAAGACTACTAAAAATAAAAACTAAAAATAGGTACTTTTTTCTATAAAAAAATAATTATTTCAAACCTTTTTTATCCTCGACGCATTTATGACTTTTCTCGTTTCTACGATTCTGTTCACTGTAGCAGTGGCTATCGATAAACTGTTCGTAACGCGCACCCGTGCTACGGTAACGAAGCCTAACGTAGTTTTAATTAATGCGATCATACATAGTTGGGACTGGAAGAATTCCTCCTTAATAACTTAAAAGGAATATTTTGTATTAGTAAATGTAATTTTTAAATCTATAAATTAAATATTTATAAACTTAACAACAGTTAGGATTAGGCAGTTCACTGCTAACAGCTGTAGTTGGGAATGAGCCACATACGCTGCCCGCCGCCCTACGTAACCTGTAACTCGTTACGGAATCCCCAGGTAGATTATAATCAAATGAGAACGTAAACAAACTTGCAGCCCACGTGCCGGGCGTCCGAAACGCGCCGATTCTAATTTCACGCCGCGAAGAGGCCGCCTCATTTTCCTGACGGTTGCGGATATTTTCAATTTTCCCCACGGCGCCTCCTTTTTATTAGTTGTTGTTTCGCCTTGAATACCGATCGGGGAGAATTAACATTCACGTGACATCTCCCTTTGCTTGTCTGCGATGCGATCCCGGAAGACCTTGTTTGATATTTTATGGAAAACAAAGTTTGCTCATCGACGCCCACAGAAGTCGAGGGAGTGACCGCCCATTGTAAGGGGGCCGGGATGTGACGTTGTCAAATGTTAATTTGGAGATTTAAATTTGCTAAGTATCATTACTTTTAGATGGAAAAAAACATAAAAAAATATTACAAAAAACCTTTTTACTTTGATAGTAAAAAGAAAACACCTTTTTTTGAACACTTATTTGTTGAACTTGATAAGAATGCACAAAAATATGATATTAGGACCGCGCTTTGCTGCACGGTGACATAAAAATACTTTTGTCATATCGTTAAATTCGTAAATAATGTCCTTTTACATTTTATGCCATATATAAAATCTCCAATCTAATATCACACCTCACAATCGAAACAAGAGACTGGCATTCAGTTTTGCGTGTGGCCGCAGAATATCTTGATCGTGACCGCTCGTCAGAATACGCCACGATTCCCATCAGATGACAGCAGCGTGCCTACCGCCTATTCACCGCTTATAAAAGCTATGCACTTAATAAATTACGCTTAAATGAGCAATCCTTCTGTACTTGAATAGCAGGGCCGGATAATAAATGTTGAGACAAGTTAAGGAGACGTTGCATTGGATCATAGTTTGCTTATTTTAATACGAACACATACTTTGCTACGTGATTAAATCTAAATACATAATACTCAAAGGTGACTGCCTGACTGCATGATATAGTGATCTATCAACGCATAACCCAAACCACTGGAAGGATCGGGCTGAAATAATCAATATACTCAGTTCTTTTTTATAA
Source organism: Nomophila noctuella (assembly GCA_958496325.1). Classification (NCBI taxonomy): domain Eukaryota; kingdom Metazoa; phylum Arthropoda; class Insecta; order Lepidoptera; family Crambidae; genus Nomophila; species Nomophila noctuella. The sequence continues at coordinate 7,170,074 of OY292486.1, read as the reverse complement.
CGTTGAAATATGTAATTAAGATTCCCAATCGAAACTATGGTCCTAAAGGATTTCTGGAGACAGATATTATTAAAACTGTGCGAGTCGAGTATCTTAGACGTTTTGATGTACAATCGCGTGAATATGACAAAAGAGTTTTTAGTGTATAACTTAAATCAATTAAATCACATTTAACATCTACACAGTATTGCGGAGGAAGACCTTAAATGATTACCATGGACTGTATTTAGCATTTATGAATGGAAGTGACAGTACACGTAGGCGCTTGCAAACTCACGATTTTAACTAATATTTCAAAGATGAGTGCTCATGTTCTCTTAAGTACTTGAATAAATAATTTTGAATAGTAATGTTGTCTCTCAGAATCCAGAAATGCTACAAGAATGTACTGAAAATATATTTGTAAATAGACTTTTAGAGTGATAAGAAGGGTTTCCTGGTAACTAATATAAATTTACTTATCTTCATTCCTTGCTAGAAATAGTATGAGCAAAATAATAAGTTATTCACTATGTCTTTTACCACCGATAAAATGGTAGCAGCTCATAGTGCAATGTTTAACAAGCTTTGGCCCTTCAATATCACGCCGAAGTTTGCAAACCCCTCGATAATGTCGTATCGGCAAATTCTACATATCATACATTTTAGAAAAAATCTAGTTGAATATTTTTTTGCATATAAGGCTTTTGTATACAATACTAAACTGGCGGCCCAGTACGTGCTTCGCCACGGGTAGAAAATAAACGAAGCAGTCGACAGTCCGAACAAAACCTGAAAAATTCTTGAGTAATAAATAAAGTGACAACGAAAAATGGCATTTATTTTTATATTTTACTAGCTGCCCGCCCCGGCTTCGCCCGTGGTACTTACTTACATGTATTATACATACAAACCTTCCTTAAGAATCACTCTATCTATTAAAAAAAACCGCGTCAAAATCCGTTGCGTAGTTTTAAAGATCTAAGCATACATACGGACATACAGCGAAAGCGAATTTGTTTTATACTATGTATTGATTTAAGATAAGATATATCACATCAGCAAGACAAGTAGTTATTTTTATCTTTATTTAAGGCTAAAAATCCTGCATTGAGATTGTGTAGAATGTAAAAAGAATCAACAACATAATATTGTATCATTCGTTTATTCTATCCTCAGACTAATTTCAAAGACGCTTTCGAATACAAAACAGTTTGTCAAAATATCCATAATCCATTTCATGATAGAATTTATCCACAAAGCCAGATTTGGCTGTGTCGAAGCGACATTATATCGATAGTTAGTTAATCCGTCGACGAGCGTTTTAATTAAGCTGAGATTATCGCGCCGATGTCGATTTTGAATGTTCATTATAACAGAACAGCGCTTGTCGATGTTTATTATTTTTTTAATAGAGTGCCGTGTTAATAACGGTCGTGGGTTGATTAAGGCCGTTTCGCCAGTGTTATTATTTTGCACCGGATAATTACACACTTTTGTTCGATAAGATAATGAAGCAAAAGCTCATGGTTTTGACCTTAAAGTTCAGGGTTTGTGAAATTTTTGTTATGATTTCGTTGAACATTCCAGGTTGCAAAATTTTTATGTGGTGTTAAAATAAGACTAATCCAAGACATTGATTTCATTTGCTTCATACATTATTCATTTTGTTTTCTATGGTTAGGTACTTAATTATCAAAGTAGAATCAGGTATTTTTAAGCGACCTGTAAAGATAACGACTGTTCTTAGATATGATATTATTAATAACCGTAACTATTTAAAAAAATTAGTTGATTAAAAAGTGATATATATTTATATGTGAGTCGTGAATAACTGTCTCTTTGCTCTGCCTGCTCTGTCTCGCGGGATGTTATTTCCACCGCAATGGTGAACGGTTTACTCAGCTTTCTATCAAAGATATAGTCCGTTCTATCAAGTAGGCAAATCCAGTGGCAGGCTATAAAGTACGGTCTAAGCCCCAGACCCGACGGGGCGTATAACAGGATGGCATTCGGCCAATTAAAGAGAAGAAATGTCGCGCTCCACATAAGATACGCCATACTCGTATTTATGGAAACTATAAGCGATGTGCATGTATGTCGTCCACTGGTTTTCAACTTATGTCCCACAAGTTTCACGACTATGTCTAAATAAGTCGTGTTTTGGAATAAATGATGATAATCCCCTTATTAATATGAAGTCACAAAACCTTATTGAGTATACATTTTCAAAATTAGAAATTAGAGACACATTAGGGGTTATGTATAGGAGGGAATATCGGTATATCATCACAATCAGCCTGTTGCAATCAATGGATAAACAACAATGTCTACAGATTTTTTTGAAGGGTTGTAACAAACACATTGAGAACCACTGTCTCCCAAGCGCTGTAATATTCACTCGGCCAAGTGAACATATTGAGACAAGTGCCTTAGTCCTTTTAATACCGTATCATTGGCACGAATTTCACAAAGAGACGTGACGGCACAAATCTGATTTATGGCCGAGTCTAGGACGTGAATTGAATGAAAGGCATTTTTGCATGAACTGGAATGTAGTAAAAATACTTTAGCGGTAATGCGAAATCGAGCTGAGTTAGCTTTGGCTCCGGCAGGTATTTACGGGAGGGGTAGGGCTGGCAACGAAGTGGTAAGTATAAATCTTAGTAGGTACTTATTAGTTCTGTGTAGATTAAGAATGAATGAGACACAAACTGTGTACTATTGATTTGATGGGTGCTCTCCCAAAGTTTTAATCTCCCAGATTTCTTGCCCAGTAGGTTTTAGAATTAGCGTTTTTTTCATCATAAGTTTATTTTGGTCAGAATTTTCGATTTATGATATAATAATATGAAATTACTCTTTATTCATCTCATCGAATATTTTTCAATTGACATATTTTCCCGACCAGGAATTTGAACCCAAGCTCTCGACCCACGGCCCGGTGCCTAAACCACTAGACCATCGAGACGATCTCAAGATGAGACTTGAAATATCTAACGTCGGATATTCGGAATGTGGAGTGGAACGCTTCAGCCCTAACTCAGCTGATAGTTGGAGGTAGGCAGGCGGAGCGGTAGTAAAATAGCGAGTTGACTAGAATAGTGGCACGTAATTAAAGTTGAACTTAATCTCCTGTCACCGGTTCACGGCTGGAGCTTCGCGCGACGAACTTAATTAGATTTTTGATGAATAGTTCTCGCTCTGTGCACTTCCAGCTGCATGATTGTAACGTCTGAGGACATTGCATTGTTGAATCAACTATTTCGAGTGAACTTTTTTAATAATAACCGCGTCGCTCCGTTCAATGGGAACTTGTAGATTACAAATTCCATCCACTGCTACCTTTTGTGATTGGGAATATTAGCTTAAAAATAATTTTAAAAATGTAATGAAAATATAAATTTTGCTAAATTTTTTTCTCATTTCTGCTTTTATAAAGGAATGGGAACATTCAAAGGCAAGTATTGTTATTTTTTATTAAAATGAGCGAATAGGAATATTTATTTTCACTTTATCAATAATTTTATCATGAGTAGTACTTTGAATAAATTGTAAAGTAATTTTACAGCAGTCACAAAGTTGCCTATTTTGAGAGCAAAAGTAAGTCTTTGTGAGTTTTTGGAGCAATCAAAATTTCAGTAAAAGCTTTTTATTGTTGACTAAAACAAGGCATGGAACTTCGGGTTCCAGCGCCCAAACAATTTCTTGATTAAATGGGGTTTATAAAACGTCTTCACGAACATTTCTAAGGAATTAAAAATAGAAAAGTACCTACATCTGAATGTGGCAGATTTTAAAAGATATTTTAATGTTAGAATTATCATTTATTTTTGTTAATCAAACCCCTTGTTGGATTTAAATAAAAATAAACCACCCTACCTAAATTTAACAAATCCTAAAATATGTGCTTCATTTATTAACTCGAATGTGGCTTTTCCCTTACTCTGAAATTCACCAACAGGAAGCCAAGAAAAAGAAAAAGAACCTTTGAATTTTCGAAAATTAAATGCTATTTTCAATATTATATTTTGCGAAGCTTAAAACGCGATGAGTAAGCAAAACCGGAGTACCGGAGATGCGAATTAAGTATGACATTAAACGTGGCGGTAAACGAGATGCGATTAAATCGAGCTGATCTAAACAAGCATCCGGGTCCTGGAGTGTTCTCGCATCGGCGTCTATCTCTGAGGGAATCTATCTCGAGCCTGTCACATCCTTGTTAGAGGGAGAGCAACGAGGTAGACCATTATGAGCACCCAACTTTCGCGCACCCGCAGCTGGACCATCTATTGATATTTTTTGTAGGCCTGTTTAAGATTTTTAGCAAACCAATAATATGAGTAGGTACCCAAAGTGGAAAAAGTTTGGTGCTCAAGTTGCGGGAGCTCGAAATTGGGTGCTCAAAGTGGACTACCTCGAAACAACGAGCGATAATGTCAGAATCGCGCCAAGATTCCGCGTGCGATCGACCGTGACTCCGGCGGTATTCGCAGGCCGCTGAAGTGACTCAAGTACTTTCCATGTTGAAGTAGAATAGACCCAACCTGCGCTGCTTCAGATAACCTTTGGCCCAATATTTTGATTGAATCGATGTAATGTAACAAGGTCGCAGTCATTGTGCCGCCTTTGTGTTCGAGTTGCTATCTCATTCGGGGCATCCAATTATTATAAACCGAAGCGTTTTGAAAGCAATCCATCATTCAAACAATAAATTGTAATAAACAATGAGAGGGTTAGGAAATCGGTTCGGGAATGGGCTCTGTGGCGCTTAATACATCTTATTGTAATTCGAATTATAAAGCCAGCTAAGCTGACAATATTTCTCAGTAGAATACAACTCAATGGCATTGTACCTATGATGTATCCGCCTCTTCTTAAATCATTCGTGGATTGCCTTGCCTTTGGCCGCGACCTGTATGTATCGTTGACCTAACAAGAGGACCCTAGAAAGATTACAATAATGATTTTCATATAATACGCCCTAGCACCTGTCGCTTAATTGAATGAACAGGATTGACCTCCATTAATGCGTCATGGAAACTGACGTTTGACATGAGTAGCCAAAAACTAGTAGGTACTTACTTCAAATATTCTGTTTAATATTTTATATTTATAACTAGCGTGCGCCCGCGACTCCGTCCTCGTGGAGTTAGTTTTCCCCACACATAGGTGGTGTTATCCTGTAACTTAAACCCCTCCTCGACAAATGTACGATCCAAACTTTTTTTTTTTTCCAATTCGTACCAGTACTTCCTGAAATTAGCGCGTTGAAACTAACACACAAACAAACAAGCAAACTCTCCAGTATAAACATTATAGTATACGTATATATATACGTAACGAACGTAAGATAGCTACGTTAGCTATCAAAGTTGGCACGTGCTAAATTATTATGCGAATGATACATTTATTTCGAATAAAAGATTTTAATAGATACTTTTATTGTTGATGAATTAGATATCTGTCTCAAGTCCTATTTTCGTTTTCTCCAGCGGCTCATTGAAGAATTATAAGTTTTTAAGGCTTCCCCGAATTTAATTATCTTTCATAGCGTCCTTAATTTTGCTTTTATTTCTTAAGACTACTGATAAGGGTTGCTCCTCCGGGGACGGCCGCCCGAGGCGTCTCGGAAGCCTTATCATGGCTCGAATTACAATGGCAAGGAGCCGAAATAAATTATTTATGAAACTCTGAATTAGGTACAACGTATATTTTAAGTCGCAAGTGAATCGTATTTATAAATCGCGGTCCCGCTGTGACGTTTTTATTTTTTATCTGTGAAATTATTTAGCGTGTCTTCTCGATGTGAAATGTTTTCTTGTTCTGTAAATAAAACCACGTAGCCATACAAGGGGTCTATTTATTACGTTCTTAAATAATTTATTCTGAGTATATAATTCTGTACATTTTATAATATTAGGTAGGTACAAAGGCAATGGATACAAGAGTTTCGGTCAAGTGTATTTTTCGTATAAAAAGTATGGTTGCCATCGAATTCTTTTACAGATGAAATAATGCTGGTAACTAATAATATTTTTCGTCACACAAATCAAAAGTTAGAATTGATGTAGGTACGTAACACAATAATCAACGTCTATACTTTACAGTCTAAGTGTTTATCAAAATGGTTTATTATTATCATGGACATTAGGCATCATATCAATTTTATGTTAAGCTGCTTATATACGACCATACCCGTATACTTCAAAATAATTATTCAATTTACATACAAAACAGTGGTTTAATGTATCCCAGCACGGATGTTATTACTTTGGAATAAGGGCTTTTAAAACAAAACATTTCATTCCTTAAAAAAAATATATGAATTTTAATGTTCAATTTTTCATAACTTTTTGTTGATTCCTATATACTCGATCTTTTTATTAATCTACTACATACCTACTATCACCCGATCTCTTTAGTGTTAACAAGTAATAAATTAAAAGAATTTGAAATAGTTACACGAATAACTTAAAAATATTAAGCTTACACCATTAATTAACTTTAAAAAAATGCACAACATACGAGTACCTTCAATTATAACATTCATAACGATTATTTGTTATTCGATATCCATCATTCAAATCATTCACTAACAATTTATTTAAACGTCTACTAATGAGTGCATCACACTTCATCGTTCCATGAACGACCGGACAGGGGAGGTCATCGTCAATTACTAAAACTAACTAGTGGTTTTGTTTAATTGCCCGGCTCAATAACTTGACCTGTCAAATTTGACGTTAGCTGTCAACAGTTCGTTTGTTCAATTCGACCTTTCGTTTCATCGCGGTGACATCCTTAGTAAACAAACCTTTCGGGTCATTCTCTTACTTGTCTCAGTCAGGGACGAATGAGTCATCTAGTAGGGTTGTGTGGGAATTGGGTGACTGTCTGTACAAAGAAGTCCACATAATTTATTTTGGGACTTCGAGTGAAACCAAATTTACACAACGGCACAACGAAAGTTCCATGTAACGCATCGAAATAATTTATAAATGGATCGGTGATACATTTTTTATCATTCAGAATTTCAATATTAATGAACATGCCATGACCTAATGAATTGTGTGAATTATTAAAAGCCACTTCACTCATTAGTAGGACTCCTAATGAGGATTGCGAAATAATGCGCTCCAGAAGTACCATTATCTTATTCTACAAAGGAAGCTTCTAAATACAAGTATCATTGCAACCAATGCATTAATGAATGCAAATATAATTTGAGTACATCTTTATCATTCAATACATGTCGACTGTATGTCAATTCATACAGTTCAATTCAAGTTACTTCATAAAACGTTTGCGTAACTAATCGTGAATGGTGTTAATCGTTCCGTATTTTATTTTCTAAGTGCCTCTTTGGAATACCTATGAGTAAATAGAGAATCTATGGCAGTGCGTCTTCCTCAATTTCCATTGAAAAGTAGCATAATAAACCTATTATTATAGTGACCTCGACCGTTTGGATGGAAAAGTCAAGGGCGTAATAGTGGCTTATTGTTCGCGAAGACGGATCCATGGGTAAATATTTTAGAACGAACGCTATCCATCACTGTTGGTATTGATTGAGCCCGTGAGAGCTTTAAGTAAAGAAACACACTAGGCGGGAAAAACGCGACCGAAGTTCGGCTTGGCTACATCTGGAATGTATTTTAAATGGAATATGACATACCATACCGAAATAACGTCGCGTTCTTTTGTATAGAAAATGTATTGCCACCAAAATCCGGTCGCGTAATTTCAGCCCAATGTGTTCCTACACTTAGTAGCGCGTAGGCGCAACGTAGGTTTCACCGCTCATTGTCTTAGACACGGTTGAAGATGGAAATTTACGGCGGAGTGATTAGTTTTGGTATTTATTAATGTGTTAAGCGTAACGTTGAAAATAAATTAATTTGCATAAATATCATAGCCTTCGGCCCGCGACTTCGTTTGCGTCAACCCGTGTATTTAATAGCATACCATGATGGTAGGTGTGAACGTGGGTTCGCACTAAGTAAGAATATCATATTTCTCTAGATTAGAATTTTACGATCGCAAAATCGAAACAACTTTCATCAAGCTCCAATCCGCAGATTCTCGCCTGACCAATTTTCAATACAGATTTTAATTTAGCGCATCGGACGGTAATTTATTCCGCGGACTATATTGCAAATCAGCATTCATTAAATCAACTGGTAGGCCTGAATAGCCTATTTCTAAGACTAAGCCTAAGATTAACTAAGTCGTTAATTATACAGTAGAAGGAGCAAACGAGAGAAAGGACCATTGCTAGATTCGTTTTATTGTGAATCGTGGTTAATTTCGGACCCAAGTACAAGTACTCAATGGTAGTAATTACTACAACTATATTCACGACTTGTAGCAATCAAATGTTATTATTGGCGATGCAACCATTTGCGGTATGCTTTGCGGCATCTCAACTATTATGTAATAATTCATGCATAGAGGACGATTCCATAAAAAGGTTCAAATTGATTTCATTTTATTTCCATTTTATCAAAATTTAATTCTTTGTAACAATTAATATCATTTCAAGATCAAAGCATTTAAGTATAATCCCAACTAATATTATAAATGCGAAAGTAACTCTGTCTGTCTGTCTGTCTGCCTGTCTGTCTGTCTGTCTGTCTGTCTGTCTGTTACGCTTTCCCGCTTAAACCTCGCAACCGATTTTGATGAAATTTGGTACGGACAATCTTTAGACCCTGAGACAGAACATAGGCTACTTTTTATTTCGAAAAAAAGAAATCCACGCGGACGGAGTCGCGGGCGGCCGCTAGTGGTGTTATAAAATAAAAATGAACGATTATTATGGATCTGTCCTTAACATTTATTTTGAGAAATCGGAGAGATACACATGTTTATTGTTATCAATGTATCTTTGTTAAGTAAAGTGGCATGAAGTATTTCATATAGCTGTAGGTATTGTTTATATGAGGCTGCTGCGTAGGATAAGTGACCAATTAAAAATCTTTGAAGTTGAAGATCCAATAATTGAACATTTTACTTGGTGCTTTTAGGTTGGCAATCTAGCCACGATCTAATTGGTTGGGTTCTCTTGTCAAAGGCTTGGCACATCTGATGGCAGACAATCGATCAAGTGTATTTGTAGATCAATCAATTTGATAACATTAAGTCCATAATGAATATTTGGAATAATTCTATATTCGGTAGCCGTTGCTTAATAGAGACTTTGCCTCCCGTATGTGTCAATAATTGTGATGGTCCCGTATGAGAGTGGCAATTTACCTCGGGCCATAGATTCCTTTTTCTTTTCTAAGATTTTTTAATAAATGTTGCCCTTTTAATAAAATAGTATAATCAGTACTTACATTCAAGGCTTGAAAGTAGCGAAACACAGCAAACAATCGGAGTACCTGAAAAAAATAAATGTTGTCATTTACTATCATTCACAATATAAAATATTAATGAATAGGTATCTTTAAAATCGTTGTTGAAATATGGTTAACTGTAGAATCATAAACAGAATAATAAACAACATAACTCTTAGTGCGTTTTATTGGAATTAAATGATATCAAAATGTTGAAATCTTAGATAGTTTCCTGTAATCCCTCTAGTTAATATTTCGCATTTAGTAGGACTACGTATGTTGCAATAGTTGTAGAGCATTTCAGCTAAGATGATCTCAGTGACAAGTATTCTTCTTGTACGAAATGAAACCTTATTTTAAGGCAATAAGCTCCACGAGCTGTTGATATGGTTTTCTACAGGGTTCTTAATGCTTAAGAATAGTGTCGATTTTCCTTTGAACCGTCAACTGCCACCGGGATCATCTTAGTTGAAATAGACTATAGTACTCTGTTCATTAAAGTAGAATAGTACCTACCTGCTGACTATTCCACGGTAATGAAGCATAACTTCTAAACGGTGATCGGGTTAGTTCATTTCCTACATCTACTGAATCTTGTGCAAGGAGGTTCTAACAAGGTTTAACATAATATTTTACCTTTGAAAATCCAATAGGTCCAGGTGCTAAGTTTATCAATTTAATATTTTGGTGTATCACTACATAGTATAAAATAAAGTCGCTTTCTCTGTCCCTATGTCCCTTTGTATGCTTAAATCTTTGAAACTACGCAACGGATTTTGATGCGGTTTTTTTTAATAGATAGAGTGATTCAAGACGAAGGTTTTTATGTACATGCTTAATATAGTAGAGAAATACTAAAAAACTAAGTTGCACCCGTGCGAAGTCGGGGCGCGGGTCGCTAGTTTTTTTATATATTTCATGATAATAATAATATTTGATTTAAAAATTGTTACTTTCAATATTAATAGTTTAAATTGGCCTCTTCAACAATGATTCCGATCGATAAATATTCAGAAGGATGTGCAATCCATCGTTATGTACTTGACCGCATTCTGTTATCTGCATTTGTATTCACGAGACTGATATTACAAGGGACAAAATTACTGGTACAAGAACAAGTACCTACTAAGCAACTTACATATTGCTCATGTTTTATAGTATGTTTATTTGTTTGTTTGGTTTGACGCGATTATCCCAGGAAGAACAGGTTCGAATGAAAAAATATTTTAATGTTGGATAGTTAATCTTAAAAAATAAAACGAGCAAGGCTTCAAGCTATAGTATAAAACTTAGTGTGCGGAAACCAAAATCCACGCGGACGGAGTTGTTTTTAAAAACGCGAGAAAAAGAAGTCGCCAATTTTAAGCAATCTCCTCCGCCTTCTGTTAACATTTTGGTAAAATCGTAAACTCTGATGTCACATTTTAAATAGTACAGAAACTACTGTTTTATGTCTTAACAGCTCCAGAGGACTATTCTGTATCTAACAAAGTCCATTATGAATACGCAATATAATTTTACACTAAACCAAACTTTGTACCGAAATGGTCCAACGCCTAAACATTTGCTACAGTTATTATGGCGTTTATAACATAAAATCCAATTGACAGAACCATAACCGGCATACCCTACTATTTCGTGAGTTTCGCATAATTGCCGATCGGACCGCACTTCTCAATAGACATATTCACATTAAACGTTCAGAGTATAGCTTGCCACATTTTACAGCCACAAAGTATTTCAGCCTAGTTAATGCCGTCTGTTTGGTATCTATCCGTGATAGAACAGTTGCCTGATCGGTGGAATGTCGAGTGCGCTCACTGGACTAAAGCGCGGTCGGTGTTTCCCTACACGATCCCCAACCAACGAGGCCGAATACGCGCGCCCGCGCAAACGTTCCTGGCCGCTAAGAAAAAAAGGAAGAAAAAAGAAGAAATATAAACGTCACATTTTTTTCACTCTCTCGAAAAAGAATTGGACATCGCCGTGCGTGCCTCGCATTTTCTACTTATAAAAATAAGGATTAATCCGCTTGCTGATAATATCCGTGATATTCAAAGTTTTAAACAAATTGTGGTTGAACGTGGTGGATCGTATTCGCTGCAGGAGCCCGGCCGTTGCAGAGGAAAGGTGAGTCGTACTTGCTTTCTGTCGTGACGGCAATTTGTTTTTTAGCGGATTGATACCGAAACCGTGTTTCCCTTATTTTTCTCTATTATTTCGTCATTCTTAAAATACAGTCCACACTCTGCTCTAACATTTGGTCCATTCTAGCCGAATTTTTCTATTAATAAATTTGCGTATTTCAAAACCATTTTGCACGATTTCGTAAATTGCTCAATATGGCGGAAGAATTACAAATTAAAAGAAAAGGTTTAATTGTCAAAAAAGAATATTTATTTACTAAATTGCAAAAGTTATATGATGTTTCTGGTAAGATTAGTAGCGATTTGACTAAATTGCCAACGTTTTCATTACAATTAGCTGAGATCGAAAATGTTCGTACTAAGTTTGAATCAGCCGTATTCGAATTGTATGAAATCGAATTACAATTGAAATCATCAGCGAAGCTAGGTACTAGCGATCTAGATGCGTTTGATGAAATGTACAACACATGTCGTTTAATTGCGAATAAATATTCGAAATCTGCTGACTCGACTAATTGCGATAAAAAAGATTTAGCATTAACAACGCCTGCTTTGCCAAAGTTATCATTGTTTGAGTTCGATGGGAACATCGAAAACTGGGTAACATTTTATGACACTTTTGTTTCTTTAGTGCACAATAGGAATTTTTCTGACATAGATAAGTTTCATTATTTACTCTCTTGCCTGAAAGGCTCAGCGTTAAATATCGCAAAAAAGCTTCCTATTACTTCTGCTAATTATTCTTTGATTTGGAAAAGTTTAATTGATAAATATCAAGACAATCGCACGTTAGCTTCTAGATATTTAGACAAAATGTTGAACTTTTCTCCGCTGTCTAAAGATACTGTGTCCAACCTAGAGTTGTTCATAGAAACATTCGATCATTCTCTTAAAGCTATTCAAATGCTTGATATTAAAAATTTAGATGACTTTTTATTCTGTCATTTAGCGTTACGTAGGCTAGATCCGTATTCGAGGAAATTATTTGAGGAAGGCCGCGATCAAAATACAATACCTACTTTTACTGAGTTAATTAATTTTGTAAGTAAACAGATTAAGGTCTTGGAACACTCCATGACAAGCTCATCTGACGTGGCTGTCACGTCAAGCGGTTCGTATAGGAACAACAATAATTCTTATAAAAATACTAGTACTGGTTGTTATAAAGTGCCTTCTTCAAAGACTGTTCTCACAGCTACGCGTAATCCAAGTAATGACTCTTATAGGAATACACTCGTCTGTGTATTTTGCAAACAAAATCATTCCATTTACCGTTGCGATCAATTTCGTAAATTGACTGTCGACGAAAGGATGGACCGTGTCCATTCCTTAAGGTTATGTTTGAATTGTTTGAAATCAGATCATAGTTACATTAGTTGTAAAAGTACTATGACTTGTGGGGTGTGCGCCTTGCCGCATCACTACTTACTGCACAGGGACAGAGGCGCGGGCAGCGCAGCTCCGTCGGCCGTGCCGAGCGCGGGCGGCTCGCAGCCAGCTCCTCCCTCGCACGCGCACCAGGCGCTCTTATCTTCGCACTTTCACTCCGTGAGTGAGACGTTGCCCGAGCAACAAGCACTATTAGGTTATGAAAATAATCGTAATTATGGTGTAGTATTAGGTACTACGCTTATTCATGCTATTGATAGCGACGGACAGTATCAGAGCTGCCGTGCAGTTATTGATTCTGGAGCTCAGAGCTCATTTATCACTACCGAATGCGCACAGAAATTAGGTTTACCTAGAAAGAGGTGTCCGTTTACGATAAATGGATTAGGCGGTGAATTTATTGAAAATCTAGGTATGGTTACCTGTACATTAAAACCTAGATTTGCAGAAGGTCCGACATTCGATATTGATTTAGTCGTGGTATCAAAGGTATCAGCAGATATGCCTAATATCGCGCTTCCTGAAAACCTATCACAGGAATATGATTCTTTTAAGTTAGCAGATCCTTTCTTTTTCAAACGTTCTCGTATAGACATTTTATTAGGTAATGATATTGTACCAGATCTTATATTAGATAAACCGATAGTAATTAATTCTAGCATTCCAAGTGTAATCGAGACAGTTTTTGGACACATCATTAGCGGTAAATTGTATTCGGACTATAATGATAATAATCGTTCACATTCATCAGTTTCTCATCACGATCAAACGTTAGAAAAAACGTTACGTAGCTCTTGGGAAGTTGAGGAGGTGCCGTGCACTCCCTCGCCAAGTTCAATGGATCATTTGACCGAGAACATATTCACCGAAACGCATATGCGGGAAGCGAACGGGCAATACGTCGTGAGGTTACCGTTTGCACCGGACCACGCGCCGGCGCCGCTGGGCGACTCGCTCGCTAGTGCCGAGCGTCGGCTCTTGTACACAGAGCGCAAGCTTTCACGTACCCCGGTACTGCAGCAGACGTATAAAGACTTCATGCATGAACATGAACAACTTTACCAAATGGAAGTCTATCAGGGTTACGAGCCTAGTAGATATTTTATTCTTCACCACAGTGTACTTCGTCCGAGTAGTACCTTAACGCCATCACAAGTTGTCTTCGATACATCGGCTAAGTGTAGTACTACCGTAGCTTTAAATGATATTCTATTAACCTGTCCAAAACTGTACTCTGCTATCAAATCAACTATTATAAAATTTCGACTTTTTAAATACTTTTTATTTAGTGATGTGTGTAAAATGAATCGCACCATCAGTCTAGGAAATGACGATCGTTCTTATCAATATATTTTGTTTAGAGATTCGTCTAACGAACCTATAAAGATTTATGAGTTACAGACCGTAACTTACGGTATGAACTGTTCTCCATGTTTAGAAATTCGTACATTGCTTCAATTGGCAAATGGCGAGAGGAAACGTTTTCCAATCGCTGCGCATCTCTTGTATAAAGGAATTAACATAAACGATCGTATACTTAAGTCAAACGTTTTGACTACGGTCGAGTTAAATGATGTATTGAAAATCCTAATTCAATTGGCACAGAGTGCATACTACGAAGCAGAAATTATGCTACTTAATAATATCAAATATGTTGCTTCTTTAAGAAAGATATCTCCGTTTATTGGCACCCAGGGATTCCTCAGGGTAGGGGGTAGTTTTGAGAAAGTCGAACTTCTCTATAACACTAGACACCCGCGTCTTTTACCAAAGGACAGTCGATTTACGGAACTGAACATTGAGTACTTAAATTATAAATATTTCCATGTTGGTCCGCATAACTTGCAAAGTATAGTCAATGAGAATTGGATTACTTCTGCTCGTAGTCTAATTCGATCAATCTTATCAAAATGTATAACTTGTTTCAAACATAAATCTTCTCTGTTAAAACCTCACATGGCATCTCTGCCAGAGGATCGTTTACTACCAAACAAGGTATTCACTCACGCTGGAGTGGACCTTGGAGGCCCTTGTCTCATCAAAGAAAGTTTAAAACGTAATGCTAAAGTATTAAAAGCTTATTTAGCTCTGTTCGTTTGTTTCTCTACTAAAGCGGTTCACTTAGAAGTCTTATCTTCACTATCCGCAGATTGCTTCCTTGCATGTTTGGACAGATTTGTCGCACGATGCGGCCTCTGCTCCTTAATTAAGAATTTAGGTGATAAGTCTTTAACGTTTAAAGAACTTTATAATATTTTCTGTAAAGAAGTAGCTATTTTAAACTCACGACTGATGTGTTCGTTACCTGCTTCCGATAGTCCCAACGATTTCAATGTGTTAACAGCGGCGGGTCATTTTTCAATTGGCAAAACTTTAGTTGCGTTACCTGATTTTGACGTTCAAGATATACAGGTTATAAGACACCGACGTTGGCAATATATTCAAAAGGGCACTCAAATGTTTTGGAAACTTTGGAATCGTAAATATTTAAATAATACATTACAACAACGAGCAAAATGGTTTACTACATCAGCTAATATTAAAGTAGGTGAATTAGTTCTGATTAAAACAGACAATGCTCCATCTTGTAAATGGCCTATATGTAAGATGGAACTCTTACTTGTGTCTTATGTTAACTAACTAACTTTATTACTCACAATACTTTAGATATGCCTATTTTAGATTTCTTATAATTCTTTTACCTTTACTGGGTTTAGTTCCTATTTACTTTTTTCTATTTCTAGTAGAAACCATCATTATGGTTTCGGTAGGGGGTATGTTTGGTATCTATCCGTGATAGAACAGTTGCCTGATCGGTGGAATGTCGAGTGCGCTCACTGGACTAAAGCGCGGTCGGTGTTTCCCTACACGATCCCCAACCAACGAGGCCGAATACGCGCGCCCGCGCAAACGTTCCTGGCCGCTAAGAAAAAAAGGAAGAAAAAAGAAGAAATATAAACGTCACATTTTTTTCACTCTCTCGAAAAAGAATTGGACATCGCCGTGCGTGCCTCGCATTTTCTACTTATAAAAATAAGGATTAATCCGCTTGCTGATAATATCCGTGATATTCAAAGTTTTAAACAAATTGTGGTTGAACGTGGTGGATCGTATTCGCTGCAGGAGCCCGGCCGTTGCAGAGGAAAGGTGAGTCGTACTTGCTTTCTGTCGTGACGGCAATTTGTTTTTTAGCGGATTGATACCGAAACCGTGTTTCCCTTATTTTTCTCTATTATTTCGTCATTCTTAAAATACAGTCCACACTCTGCTCTAACACCGTCATTGAACCATAAATTAAATAATAAGTATATTTAGCTAGCAATAAAGTTTTCTTTACTGGAATTTTATGAAATGATTGCATAGTTGGAGTCATTATCGTATCTCAGATCTTAGATCATCCGCATCTACTTGCTATTTTATAATAGGCTAGGATGTGAGTAAAAGGTAGCACAGACTGATTCAATAATTTAAAATAAGGCTTAGCCGTTCATCACGTACTATGATCAAATGAGTAAACAGTTTTTTAATTTGCTTAACTTATAAAGCAAGAATAAGTATTTTGTGGTATTTCAGTCCCACCAAAAGCTATCTGTGACGGGGCTATAGACTGTGGTCTGTGTTGCGACAAATATGTAAGAGAACCTGGTCCTGGAGAGACTTTAAAAAAATGGATTTGTCAGCTTTTTGTTCCCAATAAATGTTTATCTTTAAAGTAACAGTGAACGCACTAACACTTCCCTTACTTTAATTTCAACTTGTACGTACTTTACGCTCACTGTTGTCTTCGAGTGAAGTGTATCCCAGCCTTATAGAGATCGTTAATCCATGCTCAATTCCGCGTCGTATTCACCCATCAGCGCTTCGGTTACATGAGATTGAGGAAGAAATTGTGCGGTTTTGATGCGCCTGCGCGGCCGGTTCCGGATAACATGCGATACAACTACTCATCAGGGAAAGGGAATGATATTAACTGTGTATGTAATTTGGTCTATTGGTTTAACATATCAAAATGTTGAAGGAGGAATTCGTGAGGTCCACTGATGGTCTCGGTAGCTAAAAGGTCAGAGCGCTTGCCCGGATTGCCAGAGGTGCTGGCCTGGGATCAGATGAATTTTTCTTAGTTTATAATGTTGAAAATTATAAATAGATAAGCTTCTCTTCAATTTTTGACTTTATTTATTTAGTAAGTATTACAAGTTCCCGGGAAGAAATCCTTTTATTGTGACAATGAGTTTATTTACATTGGAAAGAAAATACCCATGCGATTCTTACTTCAATAACATGCCATTGAAAGTTTGACCCAATAACATGTTATCTCAGAAATGCCTCGCTTCTAATCTGTTCAATTTTAGGCCCCATATTTAGTCACTAAAACCCTTTTGACAATCTCCCGGCTGATATTAAACTTCCAACAACAAAAATGGACGGTAATTGACGTGGGAAGCCGAAGCTGCGAATATGAATAAGTGCTCCACTGTACTCGGTACTCACTTTAATCGCGATTATCCTCTCATGAATAATTTATTTAGAGTCCCGTACTGTTTGTTGGTGAACTGTAATTACGTAGTCGAAGTGTAATTATAACCGTCGATACTAAGACGCGGCATAGTTCGATATTTGATATTGCTCGGGAAAACATGCAAATGAAAGGATCGTCGGGTTTATGCGCGTCGACCGCCATCTTCTAGCTTGTGGTTCTCAAACTAATTTATTTTCTGTTTTTCCAAGTTTTTTACTTTTACAAAAAGAATGTTGTGACTCAATAAATATTTCAGACTTTTCGTTTCACTGCTTCAATATTTAATAGTGTAATAATGTGTAAAATTCGCTGCAGAACTAGGGTCGCTTTATGTCGTTGAACCTGGCAAATGCATGACTATTATTTCCGGTATTTGCGCGTATTAGCTTAAGAATATTTGGCATTTTTGTTATTATTAAAATATCGGCACTTCTAGCTTAATAATTCTTTAATCATATTTCATCCTTTTTAGTTTTCTTTGACCCAAAGTATATAAAACTTTGGGAAGCAATGTCCAATACAGTATACAGCTGTAAATAAATCATGGTTTTAAGCTCTCGCTATTCATGCGATGTGAATATGCGTTAGGTATTACCTTTCAATGCTCGAGCACTTAAGCACCATTGTTTGAACCCGTTCCTTTATGAGTTGAAACAAAATGTGGCAAACGTGACCAATTCATTATGTTCCTTCCTCATTACTTTGATTAAAAATCGATTTAACAATCACGAAATTTCGCTTGATTTAAAAAAAGAAGTTATTGCGTGAACATAGCAAGACACTTATCTCATTTCCTTGAGTACAGTTTTAGAAATGATGCCAAGGTTATTTATAGGTCATTACTGTTTGTCCTTTTTGGTTTTTATGTCTAGAACTTTTTTATATGTCTATGTGTAATAAATCGTTTTCGTATCAAAAACAGGTAATTACAGAAAGAGTATTTTTTTTCCCGAAAACTTTGTTATCTAGTTGGAAATTTCTAGTACCATGATCCGGAAAGTTACGCCATTGCATTCCTAAATAATTCGAAACTGAAAAAAACTAAATGTCTAGCTGAATGCTCAGGCCGTTCCGTGCTTCATCAATAGTAAACATATTTTAAAAGTTCATTATAAAAAAAAATAATTTAAATAAAATACTTTTGATGTATGGAATATCTTCTCTCCGTTCGGATTTCTCTAAGCCCCGTATACATACCCATATTTTATAAAAGCGGTCGAGGATCACGCTAAAGTGCAGTAATAGAGCAACTGTGTTTATTCAGCGTCACGCGTCTCCCGCCATTATTCATAGACATGCATGTTCTGTGCGGCACACTCGTGTGTGCATTGCGCATCGAGCAAAGGCTGCCAGGTGGATGCGGGCGGCGGCACAATAGATTACGGTGGAGCGAGATGACTTCGTTCGAAATTTCGAATTATAAAACAAGTTTTTTTTTTCGATTCGAAGTCGGAATTTTGAAGTTGTGTTTTTTCGAATTGACTGCAGTATATTATATTGTTTATTTAAAGGACGCGTGTAATATGAGAACTTTCGATCCATTATTGTAACACTGGCAGGAAAAAAGTGATTTTTAATATTATTTAAAATATTTAACATCGGTCCAGTAGTTTTTGAGTTTATTCGTTGCATACAAAAATACTTCGTTGCTTACAAAAATACAAATCTTTCCTCTTTTTAATATTAGTACCCTTAGATAAGTATAAAAATATCTTCCGTTTTTATGTTTTCTATTTTGAATCTGCTTTATGCGCCGGTTTCACTTAGTTCGACAAGTTTTGAAAGTTCATGATTTATTCGTGAAACACTGTATCAAACTGTTATTTTTTATTCAAAATAATCAAATAATTAATTACTTTACTGGCAAAACTGTTATAGTGTGCCGTGATGCCAGCTCGAGAGCTCTCGTGGCCTACCCCTCGCGATTTGCCTTGCCACATCCTGTACGGCGATTTTATTAAACCTCCCTTGGGGCTCTTCACTATTTGCTTTACGAATGAAAAAAGAGGATTACTCTTCAGTTTGTTTTTATTTCCGAGATTTTTTTTTGTGGAAACGGTGCTGATAAAATAAAGGGTTTGAGGGGATTGTTCCTCTAAAGGCTTATAATTTTCAATTTTGTAATGTTTTAAATAGAACTAGAGACTACTAAATACATATATTGCTTTTTTAGCTTAGGAACGAACTTCAACGGTTTTTTGGAAGCCAAGCCAGCATAGGAAAATTTTATATACATAATATGAAAAGACAATGTCCAATAATAAGTAATTCCGAAATAGAAGCAATACATACAGGCTTTGTTATTATCAAAATACTCTTTTATGAGTGTCCTAAGATCTTTTATTTTCCAAAAATATGCAGTTATTTATCTGGATAAATTCGGAATAACAACAAACTAGCACAGAACTATAATGGATGATTTTTGCCACCTTCTACGCGTGAAGAGCATGGTGCTAGTGGCGCGTGGCGAATGAATAACGATGCCCTACATTCCGATACGCTGTCGGGAAACACAATCAAAACTCAATTGGAGAACACTTCCAACTCATCGGCGCATCACGCAACCGCTGACAAATCGCAACATCGACGGAAAATAACACCGGCTTCTAACAAAGGGAAAAGCAAAGGGTATAAAGCAACGTAAACCCGTTGCGAATGTATCGCATTTCCCGCCTAATGTAAACGATGTTGTTGTTGTGAACCTTTTGCAGTTACACTTATGTAGGTCGAAGACTGATCTTGAATACTAAAGTTAGTATTTGCTCTATGGCTAAAATTTAACGCATCTTCGGCGCTATGGTAAGGAAGATATCGATTGAGGAGCTCAATAGCGCAGTGGTTAGCGCACACTGTGATTGCCAAGTTAAGCAACTTTCTCAGTGGCCAGTCATCGGATAGGTGACCGAAAAAATCATCGCGAGCTCCTCCGTGCTTCGGATGCACGTTAAGCCGTGGGTCCCACGATTATGTTTTTGTGGTGATGGCCGCAAACATATTATGATAATTACGAGTATTTATTAAGTAAGATATTGTATTTTGTCTTCTTCTAGTTCACGAACAGTACACCGATCGATCAAATTATGATTCAACATTGCCTAAAGAAAAATCGGTTTCTCCAAACCTACTGTTTCACCTACATATGTAAGCAAACATAATAGGGACTCATTTCAAAATCCACACAGATCCATGCGAGTTCGCGTATCGCGCGGCGTATGGCGTCTCAAGTTTGTCTCTTCATTCAATTAGGCAGTCGACTTAATAATATTACCAGCGTAAAAGCGGCTTTATGGGTGGATTAATCAACATGATTCAATTTTGTTTAGGCACTTGTCTGTCATTTGCGTGCTAATAAGATGTATTGTTGCGTAATTTTTGATACAGTAAGATGTGATATGTACTTATGTCCAAGAGGCATGCTATTTGAATCACGAGAAGTTATATTATTAAACAACACAACACAACAATGTTTTTTGTAAATTCTAAATTTATTGATTGTCAGTTGACCCGTTATTAAATGAATAGGGAAAACAAACGTTGTTTTTATTTTATCAATACCAGTATACTCTAAATAATCACTTACTGTTTCACACACATTTGATGAATTCGGTACCAATAGGTATCATTGCTACATCCGATAAAATGTTTCATACAGTGACTGAAAAGCTTTTAGTCAATAAAAGCCTAAAAAAACCCACACTGCGTTTTCAAAGCTAAAATGTTGTTCTGTATTTTAACGTCACTTTAAAATTTTTGTTACAATATATTCGAAATAGAATTTCTATGTCATGGAGATATGGTAGACGTTTTGTTGAGTTAAAAGTGTGTATCAGATAAAAACTTATAGTAGATATCCAGTTACTAAATTTTTTGTTAAATATTTAAAATGGATAACTTCAATTGTATTTTTTTCAAACCAAATCATTCTACTGTGTACTTTTTTCTTTTTGAATTCTATTGGTATTATTTTAGTTAAAATTTACACGGAAATTGAGTTTTGTCTGCGTACTTTAGCTTCATGTTGAAGCTTGTTTTGATACCTCTGAAATCGTCAATTCATATTCCCCAACCGATAAAACCAATTGTATTGGACGAACCCATCTGTGTAGTGAAAAAATGGTTTCATATGATGGAGGCCTTTGCCCTACAGTGGGATTAATAGGCTGAATACTTCAATTTACCTATTGCATTCCAGGTCTATCAGATGGCGACATAAAACTACGAGTATGTCATGGCTCAAGCAGCAGACATGTTCGTTTGCACATGTATCGACATGGCTGGGCTCTTGAGGCACGTCGGCGAATGCGACGTGTGCCCGGATAATGACGGGCAAATGAACTGCAGCCGACGTGAATGAGAATGAAGGTTTTAACGCGAGGTTCAGTGCGAATGTTCGCGGGGTCATCGGGGATTAAGCTTTATGTAAGATGGAGTTAGGCGGGAATTTATTATCGGGGTAAGTATAACTTTTGCTTAAGTAATTTGAAAGATTTGTTAAACTTTAAATATAATTATTCTTTCTCAAGGATGTAATCATTTTTCTAAATATGGGATCAACGTCGAAAATTAAAGAACTTCTCAACTAAAAAGCAAAAAAAGCAAAGCAACAATTTGAACAAAAGTATAAAGTAAATAAAATCCGACTTCAGATACTGCTAGAGTATGTCATGGTTCAAGCAGCAGACATGTTCGTTTGCACATGTATCGACATGACTGGGCTCTTGAGGCACGTCGGCGAATGCGACGTGTGCCCGGATAATGACGGGCAAATGAACTGCAGCCGACGTGAATGAGAATGAAGGTTTTAACGCGAGGTTCAGTGCGAATGTTCGCGGGGTCATCTGGGATTAAACTTCATATAGGTATGGAGTTAGGCGGAGATTTATTATTGGAGTATAGGGGTAAGTGTAATATTCTGCTTAAGTAATTTGAAAAATTTGTTAAACTTTAAATATATTCTTCTTTCTCAAGGATGTAATCATTTTGCTAAATATGGGATCAACGTCGAAAATTAAAGAACTTCTCAACTAAAAAGCAAAAAAAGCAAAGCAACAATTTGAACAAAAGTATAAAGTAAATCAAATCTTACTTCGGATACTGCTAGAACGCTTGTAAAAATAAGGTTTTTTAACCTAGAAATTGCAAAATACTGTGTGATCCAGCAGCAACCGAATTTTAAGTCTAAAATTGTCCCTTGATTAAGCCATGCAGTCCCGGCAAGTGACGACGCGTCACTGAAGCGACAGCTTTACTCCTGCCTGATTGACGTCCGATGCATTTGACGCAGAATAATGACTGGCAAATGAGCTCTGCCTGACTTAGGCTGCAGGCGCAATAATTGCCATTCAGGACTTGGCGACTTACTACTAAAGTATATTACAAGTACACCGTGGTGTAGTGGTTAGAGCGCTGTGCTCAAAAACTACGAACTCGGAGGTCGTGGGTTCGAATTCCGCGGGGAACACTTTCACTTTGTGTTGGTTTTCCCAGTTTGGTTAGGACATTGCAGGCTTGAATCACCTGATTGTCCGATAAGAATGATGATTCCGTGCTTCGGACGGCACGTTAAGCCGTTGGTCCCGACTATGATCCAAATTGTCTGGTTTCCCTTGTGGTTACGGAGGTCTGACGACAGTCGCTCCATTGTAATAACCAGGCTTGTCAATTCAGGATCATAGTCGCAGCGTACCCTGGGCTCCAACGCAATGGCTGATGATGCAACCGGGAGAGGCGCTAGGATGGTGTGGTAAAGTACAGTGTACACTGCAAAATCAGATATTGTCCCTTGATAAACCGCCGAGCAGTCCCCAAGAGACGACGCGTCGCTGACACGTCAGCTTGACTCCTGATTGACGGCATTCGACGTAGAATAATGACTGACAAATGGGCCCTGACTCACGGTAAGTGCAATACGTGCCGACTTGCTGAATTTAAGTACGAGTGAAGGATAATTATGGTTTTACTAGCTGAGGGATTACGGTTTCTGCACACATACTTTTATACACAAAAATAATGGTTTATTCGAACCAGTAATAAGTGAGATTAGTGCTTTTAAACAAACAAACACACTCTTCAGCTTAATTATATAATCATACATACAAATTGTTTGCCTGCACCGGCACAGGTCTACTGTTGTCACACTCCAGATTTGTCGCGGTTTAATAAAACTAATTCGAATGAGAAACATTATCTCTTTATTGTTTTAGATAGTCTTGATTAAGTATCTTAAATATCGTTTAAAGGTGACATATAAATGTCTCCTTTAAATTAATTAATCAAGAGTGATATTTTACCTAGTAGTAAGAAACTGCTACATCCATCGATGCGTCTCTAGGAACGTATGTTGATTTATACCCGTTTCCGCATCAACAGGCTGGCCAGTAATTTCATGTCAATGTTTGAATTGGGAATCCAATGTTTCAGTGGATTAACGACATTTAGTGTTCCCTCGGGCTACCTCGCCGTTGAAGCGGACATGCTTGACGTGGAATGATGTGAAGCGAATCAACTGGGGCAACGATCACCAAACTATGGTATGCTTTGTGAAGCTATCGTTGATTGACATTGGCTGCAAGCAATCTTCTAATGCATGCGGTAACGAAAATGCTTGAGATTTTTGTAGAAACAGTATCAGCCTATTAATGTCCCAGAGGCAAAAACCGTAATCATTTGAAATCATGTTTTCGTTATTAAGATGGGTTTTGGCCATTGATGTACAAAAACCCAAGATGCACAGTCTCGAAGAAAAGTAACAGTCAATACTGTCACCAAAAACTCAAAGTCAAACTTTGAACATTATTATTTGCAAATTAAACTTATGCAGATTAGTTAAGATTGTTTTCACATTGGAGTGTTCAAAATTGCTATGACGCGGGTGACGCAAGACTGTTTGAAATAAGTGCATTCTGCATTTATTTTTGGGGACGTTTTTAGACGTTTATTGTGTATCGTGGGTTTTTGTATATCAATGGTTTTGGCGTTAGCATTTGTATAAACGTTCAGTGTTATGTCAATATTGAGTAACTACATATACATATGTTTACATACTGGTTATACTCGTAATATTATAATCCATACCATAAATATTTAGCCAAGACTATATGGCTATATCCGTCAATATGAGATCTGTATTTCAATTCTCATTGAAAGACTCATTAGAAAAAAAACAGTATCTATAAAATACGTTCCTCTACCGGCTCGGGTAACATCTACAAAGGTAAATCAGTATACCTACAGACATGTGGTGGCTACTGTATCGCCGCCCCACTCCTGACGTAGAATAATGACGGACAAATGAACCGGCGCAACTCATCACAATACGGAGCGCCGGACTATCGCTGACTCACTGCTACCGACCGAGCAATCAACAGTACAAGAGCAGATTTAAATTGTTAGATATGTTCTCGCCTCACTTCGACACAGGAATAAGAAGCGATGGTCGCTTCACATCGTGTTTTATCCCATTGTCATGTAAATGATAGACAGTACATGAAATGAAAAGCACTGCCAAAATTACGGCTAGGCAAAAAGAGTCAACTCTATTCGCTCGGAGCAGCGTTGTAACATTGGTGACCAACATAGCAGCCTATTATTGTCCCACAGCAGGGCAAAGACCTGTAATCATGTTTTTGTTGCAATGATGGGTTTTGACTTAATCACCACGCTTGCCAATAGTGATCACAAACCCGGGATATATTCAGAAAAATCGACACAAATTATGCCCGACAGAGGAACCCACGACTTCGAGACCACGGCCCGGTACCCTAACCATTAGACCATCGAGGCGTCCACCATACAACGTACGTCATGTCAATGAAAGTAACGCCACAGATTACTGGTGTCGGGGGCGAAATTGGGGATTTATCCGTTGATTTAAGTCTTTGTACAAGTGTACATTCACAGCATGGAAGATGCAGCAAATAACGCAATTCCAGTTGTTATTATACCTCCGTTCTGCATAATGATCGGTATCCTCAAAATTGAGGAAACGTTGATGAAGGAAACAATTTGGTTTCGATTAATTGTAAACAATCTTTTAATTGGTAGAGAATACCTGTCTGTGTCAGAACATTTTTTAAGTTGTAAGGCACGCCAAACCTTCATCACTTGGTAGGCAGCTGCTATTGTTAATACTCGAATTCCGAAAATCCATCTGGACAAATATGCACTCACTGTGATAACAATAATATAAATTACTAGCGGCCCGGTGCGTGCTTTGCTACGAGTATATGAAGATTTTGAACAAACTTCACATAAACCGTCTACCAAATAGTCCGAACAAACCCTGAAAATTTATTTTGGATAGATGAGCCCGTTCTTCAGCTATAAAGTGACAACAAAAAATGCCACTTATATTTTTATATTAAGATTCACTTGTTTCTGCGATTATACTTCACGATCGACGGCATCTATTGAAATCAATACTAGTGTACAACTTTATATTTATAAAGACAAACATTACCATAGTTTGATGTGACAACTCCTACAATATCAATTAAATTGAAACTTCCAACGTTCCCATAACTTAAGTTTTGATTGTAATTCCGAAGGCATGGCGTAGAATCGTAGATGATGATGCGTTTATAGGCGCAATCGTAAGGAACATTTGGTGTTAATACTCTCCAGGTGTGAGAAATTACGGCTCCATTTTGATAAATACCTACCACCTAATGACCAATTTAAACAATCTATTTAATTGAGGACTGTCATTATGAGTTTAAATCTTCTGAAACATATTTCAATAATTATCGTTTATTAAGATCTTACAAAATATAATGTAAAATATAAGACGTCGATAAACAAAAATAACTAACAGGAAAATTAAGTAAGTGAATGTAATAACTTTATTAAATTTAAAATTTTGAATAACATCGTATTATTGTATAAAATAATGAAATCTCACATGCCAGTATTAAAAGCCTCTGTCAAACCTTTCGTTCTATGATTGTATTGTAAATCTGTGAACTCACAACAAGTGGACGCTTATCATGACATCCTGTATCAAATAATTGTTTTGTTATGAATCGATAGCTACCTTCAGAGAGAACTTTGATGCGCAGATTGTACTCGTAAGACATTGACATGTCTGAATTATCGAGATGGCGACTAGACAAATTGTCAATTTCGTCGTGGAACGGTACCAGTAATAAGAAATTTACTTTGAGCACCCAAGTTTTTGGAGCACACGTAACTTTGGCAGTTCACTTTCAGTACTTATCAATATTATTGGCTTGCCAAAAAAATCAGATAGGCCAGTCAAAAACATCAATCTTTGCTCAAAGCGGTCTAGGCCAGATAATTAAATTGCAGGTGCTCAAAATTGGGTGCTCAAAGTGGACTACTTCTTCAAGACGGGCCGTCAATCTCACGATATGGCGCAAGTACGAGTAACAATGGGGTGCAGTTTCAAGTGCCTCGGGCAGGCATTGAATGTGGCTAATCGATCCGGATCAGCCGTGAGTGCCAGTCGGCGCCCCATTGATGTGGCATACTGCCTGAGATTATAAAAGTTAGAAGTGATAAAAATATGACAGCGGGTGATCAATCAACTAACAACTAGGTTCTTTTAAGTAACTCTAATGAGTGTAATTGGTTGTACAGTCACGAGCAATAACATGTATACACCTTGACTCTTATGTCAAAGCATTAAAGTTACAATGTGTTTATATACATGTTAGTGCTCATGACTGTACACGTTCAGTCATCCATCATTCGTGGATTTATAAAAGTATTTAAGGGTCAATATCAGTTCACCTATGTTTGTGCTGTACGTGTACATTGTAATTTAAGTAGCTTTATTTAATTCATACGTAAAACATTTGAGGGAGTTTACCAACTATTAAGCAGTTCAACTTTCCAAGCCCAGGCCATCCTCACTTAACCATGCAATTTTTCAAATTAATGTTTATTCATTTGCGAAAGCTCATATGCAGGTCGGTTTCTGAATTTCCCTTAAGTCAGCGTCATTTATTAACGGAACAATGAATCGTTCACAGTAAACCGTGATTAAACTATCACGTCGTGATTGAATATGAGCTGACTGAACGTTAATGTTACCGATTTCGATTCTGGACATTTCACAGGATTTCGACAGCTGTTGATTACACGCAATGTAGCGAGAGGTGTTTACGCTCAAAGCTCTGCTTATGTGGGTGCAGTCCACACACAGGCACCGCCATTTGTTTTTTCTTAAACTGTGATATATTTTAACGATAACATTTTTAAAGTTACTCTCAATAGGTACAATTTTTATTTTTAAATAGTCATATTCTATATTGATGCTAAATGTAGTCACTTTTCACAATCATTGTTATGGCTTGTAAGAAAAGTTTCAAAGTAGATTTCAAAAATTGATACTTAATATCATAATTTCATCACTATTAAAGAAAGGCAGCGCTAGTGTGGCTCCACCCGCTTATACCCACTCGTATATAGAACATCTGCTTATATCATTGTAAGTGCAAATGAGATTTTGATTTCGGGTAGCACTGGATTAAAGGACTCGGAAAATTTATGCATAGGCTATCACGTTTCCGGACGATATTTTTTTTCAATGATCGGTGCCATATGTGATACTGTCTTTTTAAAAGTTTGTTCGTTATCATCGTATCAATTTTGTTCATCCTTACTATAGGGTGGTTAGATACTGTTGAAAAGGTGTCAGTTGGCGCTCATTGTCATGGGCTTTAGAAAAAAAGGACTGGCTTTGATAAGAATTATTGACATAAAAGAGTTCTCATCGGGCCCAAGATTCACAGAGTATCTTCGGGCTACTGGACTAGTGAACTGGGATACGTCGAGAATAGTGATGTTGGGAAAACATTTCCTCACAAATTGGAAATTATAAGGTCATTCATCTGTCGTTGATATACCATTAGACTCGCATATATCGTGCGCACTGTCAATAGGGATGATAACAGCTTACTAACATAACTGACAGAATTGTGCTAATAAACCTAGCGTAACACGATTATGATTTCGGGCGTGTCGGGAAATAGGAAGCAACGCCCGAGCGCGGGCTAACGGTTCGCGACCTGAATAAGGGTTGTCTTAGCTCTTATAATTTTTATCGATAAAAGTAAACATTATTATTTTGCAAGACGGCTTATCAAAATGATTCGTAAAAGTTTATAAGTACCTTCATCATCATCATCATCATCATCATCAGCCTATCGGAGTCCACTGCTGGACATGGGCCTCTCCTATAAGTACCTTACTAAATTTAAATGTTGCGAAAATTTGGTTTCCAGAAAGACATGATATCCATATGACGACCTCACATGTGAACTGAACAAAGACTATATATAGGGTAACAGCAGCTAAAGCGATTTTACCGACTTAGGTTAGGAGTTGGTTGTTTTTTAGGCATGTTTATCGGAAACTCCACAATTGTCAACCGAGTTACATAAGAGTCATAATTCAGTAAAAAAGGTAAATTTATGGTATTACAAAAGTCTCACTGGGTTTTGCTATGACTTTACAAAGATTTCAATATAAAGCGGTTCTAAAGTAATGCTGACGAATGAGGCTCAGCTAGGGCAGGGTATTGGGTTTTAAAGGCAGGCAACGCACTTGAAACCCAACGAAATGTACCGTTATTGATATCCACGGGCAGTGGTGGTCCTTAAAATCAGGTGACCCTCTTGATCGTTTGCTCCTTAACACATTAATAAAAAATATTGTGTGATTCATCATCATCCTAGCGCTTGTCCCGGTCGCATCCTCGGCCATTGCCTTGGAGTCCAGGGTCCTCCTTCTCCTCCACTTCGCACGATCTTCGGCATCCTGTGCAGTCAGGCCATTGGCACGCATGTCATCGTTCACGACGTCAAGCCAGCACTTCTTGGGCCTACCCCTTCTTCCGGGACTCTCTGTGTGATTATCAAAATTAATATCGACAATCGACGCTAACAACACTAGTTAACGCGCAGGATTACCGCTGTCGCTCCGGCGGCGCTCAAATTGATCGGCGTCAAAGCGCTGCTAGGCGCAATATTTTAACCTTAATGAAAATTGAGGCCTTTATACGCTGTGCATTATACTTTCTGACGTGATGTGAGCTGTGTTCCGTGTATGCGCATTAATCTGCTTTTAAAAACTGCGGGATTAATAGTGGTTTTAATCGTTTTGTAAACGTTTAGGTTGCAAAGACAGCCAATGACAATTTCTGGATAATTACAGCATCATTTAAAAACAATAATATTTTACGGTATGCACAGAATAAATAGTCTTGATAGATCGTTTAATAAATAGTAGTTCACTTTTTAGGTGAACTGTGTTGTTCTACAATATTATTTTCAAATTGAAAAATAATGGAGACACTCTTTTTAAAATGGGTTTTGAAAAGGCAGTTACAATCCATTTGCGCAAGATGCTTCTATATTTTTATTACAACTCCTTCTGCACTTAAACGCATTCATCTTCAATTTTGCACTTTAAATCCGGATTTCAAAGAAGCGGGAAATAGTTACGACAGACTGGCTATTTGGTGTTTTATTCAGTCATTGTAAGATATAGTCGATTCGGTCGATTACATATAGTTCGATATGCGCCGACACCAGAAAACTATAGTGTGATTTTGTTTGACATGATGTACGTTTCAACATGCTGTCACTACGTAGGAAGTGACAGTCGCTTCAAATTTCTGTGCCTATTTCAGAGCTTCGAAGTATGGCGAGGGCTTACGTCAAGGTTTAAATCTATGGTCGACTCGCCTCGTTAAAAAGCGATGCGTGGCAAATGCGATAACCGTACATAATGTGATGCAAGGATTTTTTGTCTGTTTAGTTTAAAATTTGTCGAGCTTTTTCTTCGTTCATTGCCAATTCGTGCATAAATCTTAATAGGAAGGAATAGTAAACGGCCATGCCATTCGAGTGAGTCTTTAACCTTTTTTTGGCAGAAGAACTCTTTGCCAAATATAATATTTATGAAACTACTTGTAATTATTACTTGACGTAGAATTATTGTAATTAAGTTAATAACGTGCTAACTTGCTGCAAAATAATTACCTAAAACGTATATTATGTTGTTAACTAACCGCCTTCCACGACGCGTTTTATCAATCAAGTTTTAACTGGTAATTCGAGGATAAAAACAACCAATTGCTAAGAAAATTATATAGCTTGCGTATGAGATCGTGCGTTTAAGCAGTATTTCCATGTAATGTATAAACTAAAAATAATCACCCAACGTTTCTGGTAATTATAAAACAAATTACTGCGGATTTATGAAACGTTAACTCCTTCGATCGTGACAAAAGTAATAAGTACCTTTAAACATAATACATAGTTATTAAAACTTTAAGCAAACTAATAGGCAGGATGCGTTACGTGGCCCACAGTTCAATCTTCGCCTTAGAGGAATCGCTTTTAATTATAGTTCACTAACACACAACAATAACGATTTTGCTAAAATTTATTTACAAGTAAACAGTCCATCCTACTACTATTATAAAGGCGAAAGTTTGTATGTATGGATGTATGGATGTATGGATGTTTGTTACTCTTTCACGTATTCTGATTTGAATGAAACTTTACCACAATATTGCTTATACATCAGAATAACACATCTATAGGATATTGGAAATCGAAATCCACGCGGACGGAGTCGCGGGCGGCCGCTAGTATGAAATAAAAAATGTGTGGAAGATACATAAAATAGAAAAAAATATACTGCTAATATCATACCTAAATCGTAGTAAATTATTTTGAATACATTCTTTACGCACAAATGCTTAGGTATTCATTTGTGTTGTGACTCAAACTGTAACTCTTGTTAAAAATTAATCGCGCAAAGACTTTTTTTCATGTTACTGAACAAAAAACTTACAAAACCAGGATCGAAACAAAACAAGCTTGATCGTGATTAGTCAGAGTTAAATCCGTGGCAATATCTTCACCTATTTCGGGTCACGTCGACCATAAAAGCATTTTAGTTGCAAGTTTAGACGTTATCTTTATGTTTTTTTACAATTATCGCAGGATCGAGGTGCGGGCTTACCCGAATTTATAACCACATAAACTTCCAAAGAAAACTACGGTAACTGCTCTGTTGCGTTTTATAGTGCCCGTAAATCTAACTTGAGAACTAAACGTCGTGGTTTATAAAAGCCCCGCAAAGGACGCGGATATTATTTACAACTCCATACTTAATTTACGGTGAAGCCTGCCTCGAAACACTAAGCTATATTGTGTACAACTGTGAACTAACTTTGTTACACTGAACTTTGTACGCGTATACGATACAATGTACATAGAACTGTGTCTGTATATCTAGAGAGGAATGTTATTGAAATATTTGTCACACGTTTTCCATTATGAAATTGTCTATAATGGATTCGTACTTTACCTAGTCTCAATGGGTATTGAAAGTTTGGAAAGTTAATAAATAACTCCTAAATTTTAATTTTAAGAGACATTTAAAGAGCCTAAGCGGGAAAATGGGACGGTTTTGCCCAGCAGTAGGGTATTGAGAGCTATTGAAAAAAATTGGCCAAGTGCGAGTCGGACTCCCGCACTGAGGGTTCCGTACAAATTCTATTTTTGACGTATTAAAAAAACTACTGAATAGATTTCGTTCGAACCAATTTTCGTTAGTAGTTTTTATGGTAATGTACATTATATATTTATTTCAGATTTATCATCCACTTACTTTAGAAGTTAGAGGGGGGGGGGGGGGACACACTTTTTTCCACTTTGAAAGAGTCTGTCACGCAAAGTATTCACTTAAGAAAAAAATGAGATTAGAAACCTCAATATAATTTTTAAAGACCTATCCATAGATACCCCACACGTATATTTTCAACGAAAAAAAATATTTTCAGTTTCAGTTCTAACTATGGGGACCCCCATTTTTTTATTTTTTTTTCTATTTTCATGTGAAAACCTTGTTGCGGTTCACAGAATACATCTACTCACCAAGTTTCAATAGTATAGTACTTATAGTTTCGGAAAAAAGTGGCTGTGACAGACTGGCGGACAGACAGACAGACAGACAGACAGACATGACGAATCTTTAGGGGTTCCGTTTTTTTGCCATTTTGGCTACGGAACCCTAAAAAAACATCTTAATATTGTTACTATGTTGTTTTTGAAAAACCGCCTTTAAATATCTGTGGATAATTCTACAAGTAGGTACTATTGTAAATATTTTCTAATCCATGTTAGAAACAGGTACAAATATTTTGAATAAAAGTAAACGCGAAAAATTCTCGGTAAAATTTACCGTGCCTCAGGAGACATCTATGCCCTGAAAATATAATTACGGGATGTTTTTGTTCTCCCAACAATCAAACTTTAACAATAATAAAACCATATTTTGTACTGGCTTTTTGAACATTTTGATAAAGGTTACGTATAAAATATTAAAATATTCATGGGCTAGAATTTCTAGTTGTTATTCGACCTGTTCTTACAGTGTTTCGTTCATTTTAGTGTTCCCACGCCATTAAAATTAACTATGAAAAGATAAATCGGTGGTGGAAAACTGATAAAATAATTTTGACAAATATCCATTAATTGCGTAACATTATTTATTGGATAAGATCACAAACAATGATCGGATTCCGACTTAGTCAAAAAAAAAATACCATTGAGTTGATCACATTACAACATACATTTAAGTACAAAACTCAGTTTTGGGGTATTAAACTTTAAAATCAAAGTGTATCGTTCCACTTTAAAAAAAATATCCGACGACGATGCCGACTATTTTTCAATTTTTGAAGTTCAAACATTCAATTAATTACTCTTTCTGATTTGACTGCGGAACTGTCTCGAGCCTGGTCGAGTGAAGATGTAGCAAAACCTCAGAATGTCTGTACATTTTGAAAAGAGAACGCTGCATGCTAATTACGTACTAGTGGCGAGGAGAGCTGTATTTGGGCCACGTTTCGTGAAAGGTCAGCTTGCACCTGTTTGTGTAAGGGTTTCTTTGATGAAATCATGAAATAAGATCTGTATTTTGCAGGTATTTCATTATTTATATGTTTCTATGCTATAGGCAACAAGTTGTGTGAGTGTGACACATTATTGATTTTATATGTTATTTTCAGCTAATATGTATGTACGTCTTACGATATTGTATGTTTCGGAGAACTGTGTACGCCTATAAAAGGCATATGTACTAGAATTTAAGTTTAAACTGTCTCTATATGTGTCTTGTATGTATGCTGTTGGTGTACCTTATTAAATAATAAATTAATTAATTAATAAGGGTTTCTCTTATACTAATGTTTTCTAAGGTTGATGGGACTGTTACTCGTAGAATGAAACCACTGTTAAACGGATTGAATCGCGGTAAAATTTTAAACTACATATCTTGTTAAGCCCCCACGTTACCCCACGTTCGGCTACGTCTTTTTCTTCCTTAGTTTCTCTGACGTACCTATAAAACTTTTCTACAAAAAGCAAATAAAATGCAAATAGAAGAAATCTTATTGTTTGAAATGCGAATGGGCTATTCACTTAATAAGGTGTAGGGCTTCTCATGGCCTGTAATGGAACCACGTTTCGTGATAGGTCAGTTTGCAACAGATTATGGCATATCTTCTCTGATACTCGTGAAACTGCGAAAATACAGATTCCTTGCATAAACAAATAATTATAACGATGAGATTAGATATTCGGAGGTTTATTTGAAGTGAATAGTGGCTCTAGTTAGACGAGCATGTTTACGAAATTCTATTTAGAAATCACAATATCTCTGCTACTAAATTACGAGTAAACTAATTATATCTAGCTATGCGTTACTTGTCATATAAATTATTACAAGACTACCCCCAACCTAGCTTAGAGAATAAAATCTGGTTATCCATGATCACGGCTCCTGTAAGCGTGTATAAGTTTTCATTGTACCGAATTTTTTATCCATTTAAAAGTAGTTTTATTTAATTAACTAATTTGTATACGTCGTCGACGTAGTATACGTCAACATTCTTAATTACAACGTGAAATATTGAAAGTAGCGAATGGTAAGTTTTACTTTGTACTCGCATAATAAGAAATGGTTCAGTCTTTTCTTTACTTAGCTTATCAGGAGTAAAAACGATGGAAGCTCACAGAAAGGTGAATGCTTGGTGCTAATTAGGCAGTCGGGTCGCCACTGTATTAGGACTAGTGATGTTCCGGAGATTCGTATCTGCGGATATCCGCCTTGAAAAATAATCCATATCCGTATCCGTTACTATACACGCGTATTTATTACGGATCTTTTCTCTACTATGTTTCAATTAATAAAGTGAAATTATATATACAGGAGATGAGTAGTTGCCATACTTACACAATTGTGCATAGGGAACAAAATGTAGGTATTAAACATTTAATACATGTTTTTAATGAAATACACGCGATCTTGCATGGATCTTTTCTCTACTATTAATTTATAGGATGAAATTATATATGCAGAAGATGACAAGTTGTCATACAAATTGTGCATAGGTAACAAAATATATTAAAATGAACTATCTTTATAATGAAATCACTATTAAACCCGCAGGTCGCGAGTTGAAGCATGTCCTTCGCGTTGTTGCGGCGAATGAAGCGTCAACTATCGTTTCAAGTCACCGCGCCTATACCGATGGCATAAGAACATTTAAATCCGTTATCCGCGGATCTTGACACTAAATACCCATTTTTGTATCCGTATCCGAACACAGCGATCCGGAACATCACTAATTAGGACCCTCGAGAAAGGTCAAGGTGCGGTCATGTCGCCAGCCACGGCTACTTCGCTAACTTTAATAATTAACTAGCTTTGATCCGGTATCTAGGAAGAATATTTTAATTAACAACACATTAGGTAGCTTCACCCTCCTTATTTTCATTTGAATGGTCAGAAAATTGTAAGAATGTTTGCTTAAGGGTTCTCGACAAACTTACCTACCTGATCACCGGTGCTGTGATTTTTTCTTAGTTGATATTTAATATTCACTTACCTGAAACAAAACACATAACTACTATTAGATTCCTATTAGTAATGGACAATATGTCCGGAGTAATGAGTAATATAAATTAAAAGAATGGACTAAAATCGCAGTTTAATTATAGCATAATATGTTTGATTTTATTTATCCCAACGTTTCTCAGCAGCGGCAGCGGTAATAGTTTTAGTGTGATATTGAAAATTCATTAAGTTCCCACAAAAGTCTACGAAGCTATGCCTCGAGTGCTATCATATTATGTGGACACACCCGTACAAGGTTCCTTATTTTGAATTTAAGTCATTTAACACGGGTAGATGCACGCTAACTATATTAGGGGAAACCGTGGGCCGCCTTCGCCGTAGATTCAATACGGCGAAAATGTTTGCTTGATTGGGCTGAAACGGGCGCGAAAAACAGTCCGCAAGATTTCATTTACGAAACGATTTGGGAGGTTAAATGGTGGAGTAAAGTCGGTTTAGGACGCCCAGTGCCTAATGTAATGTAACGTGATTAATAAAATTGAATTTCGTACAGGTATAAAAAATATGTATTTGTTCCTAAAGACGATTCCAATAGGCTCATATGAATACATAATAATATGTCTATGTTAACAACAACGTAAAGAAAGTTAGGTTTTAAAGCCAGGTTTTAGAATATTTTAGCTTTTAAATTGAACACACAGCCGGATGGGCAATCAATTTCAAAGTTGAAATGTTCATGGAATCGTAGCATTTTGTTATACTTTTAGGCCGGCCAAAGGATTTAATAGTATTAGTTAGGATTGGGAGTGAACACGCGAATGTAAATTTACCCGGGGCAATGTGACAAAGCGATCCACTTACCACGCCGCTAAAGCATTCACATTTGCATTCGTAACCAGGTTTGTGCATAAAAACACCCCCGGGTATTAAAACTGAGTAAAATGGCGGGAACCGGATAAAATTTTATAATCTCTAATTGGGTTTTGTCCTGTACGAACGCATTCGCGGGAGAGTTTTATTTGCGGTGCTCAACTACGTAAAAATGTATTTTATGCACGTCATTCGCAATTTAATTAACTCCGCCGGCAAAAGTTGCATTACTGTTCTGTTATACGTGTTTTTGTTTCACTTTTAGTTTCGACTGGTTTGGGTATCGTTTTGATAGAAAGGTCACGTGTCATGAGAAAGTAGAGAAAATGAGTGACTTATTAAGTAGTTTTAAAATTATCAATATACATATTTCCATGATTTGAGTAGGGTTTAGAGAAACTTCATTGTTATCATAATCAACGGTGATTACCGACGGTGTGAATTCTTCCAAAAACCACAGATACACAATATTTATAAACCAAAACTAAGACTGCGTGCTAGTAAAAAAAACACACGTGAAATTTAATAATTTTAACACACAATATTTATATGTAGGTAGTACATTCCCTATTTTTGAATTACGCTTGAATTAAATGATTCCCCTCAATGCTATGATTTCGTTTTCCTAAATAATATTTTTCTGCTAACATCGGTATGTGAAACCAGTAATTTCATTTTTGTTTTGGTGTTCATAGTAATATGTGCAGCAGTGTTCACATAACGTGTATTGTTCCATAAAATAGAGAGAAAATAAAAATAAAAATATTTTTATCCAGAGTTCGCTCTGGTTAATAGTCCAATTCAATTTTGCCTTCGAAACGTAGTTCTTATACATCGGGGTATCACAGAACGTGATCTGACAGAGTTAATCAGTTTATAGGATTGCCAACAGCCGTGATCCTCGGCTTTGCTGGCATGATCAACTGAAAAACGAAAGTAGTAATTACTGCTGTATCAGCAAGACACAAAGCAGTGTACCATTACGTGTATTCAAACATTTCGACATTTATTCCCATTAATTTATTTTGACGACCTACTTGGCGTAATGGTCAAGATGTTGCCTATTACGTTAGAGGTCGCGGGCTCGATCCCCGCACAGGACAAACATTTATGTGCATGAACATGTCTGTTTGTCCTGGTCTGGGTGTTATATGTATCTATTTAAGTATATTTGTAATACCACTGTTGATTCTAATGTCTGTAACACTAGTGCTTTAGCTACTTAACACGAGGTCAGATCAATGTATGTGATGTTGTGAAATATTTATTATTTATTTTATTAAATAAGTGTTTTTGGAAAATATCTAACATTTTTCTAGCGTCTGTTGTAGTCCATCTAACGTGGGCGTATGTGTATTGAGGAATACTTACCCGCTACAATACCATAAAGATGCTAAGATACCAACCATATCCAATTAAACGTGTTATTAAATGGATATGTAGTGCTGGCATTATAGAATCAATCTCCATTTATTCTCACAACTTACAATTAGTTCAGTTTAAGTCATTTGAATTCAATTATTTTCATACGTCGATCACAAATGTTTAATACAGATTAACAGAATACCGTAAATAATAACAGAACTGGTAAAACAGGATGTATTTAGAGCATAAATGTAAGGCGCATGTTATGAAAAGACATTTTTAACAAAAATTGCGACATAATTTTCATGGAGAAAAATATTTCCTCGAAGAGCGTTACTGGTTTAAAAGAACTCGGAGCTTCTTACATGAATATACACGTTCAGAATTAAAAAAATAAAAGCCGCGAGGCACACTACACTGTTTAATACATGTGAGTGTAAGATAAAATTTTATCTGAGAAGCGATGTTCAGTTAAAACCTTTGTAGCCAGCACAACTTAGGTAGATTAAAGAGTATTTGGTTAGCTTTTGTGAGTGAGATGTTTCACTATCTACATACATATTATATAGTCGAGATTAGATAATGGAGATACTTAAGACATACTAAATCTAATCTCCAGTAAGTCTCCAGTAAAGATTCAATAGCTTGTACGTGCCCTACAATATGAATAATTGAATATAGCTGGCCTGAATACAAATACTTTTCAATTTCTTTTCCAGGAATCTGGAGAAATTCTGTACAATAAGAAACCTATAAAGATGGAATAGTAATCTCCATCCCGTCACGTAATGGCGGCGAGTATCGGCGCGCACGAAGCCAAAGAAATTACTTTGAACGTTAACACCAACTTGATTGCTTTCAAAGCGCAGTTTCCTGGATTCGCTTCAAAAGGACCTGCAGTTTTGTCAGTCGAAAACATTTTCGCTAGATCCAGGCGACTAAACGTGACTCCACGTTCTAGTACAGAAACTAAATTATTCG
Source organism: Nomophila noctuella (assembly GCA_958496325.1). Taxonomy (NCBI): domain Eukaryota; kingdom Metazoa; phylum Arthropoda; class Insecta; order Lepidoptera; family Crambidae; genus Nomophila; species Nomophila noctuella. The sequence goes on along the minus strand of OY292486.1, from coordinate 7,131,582 downwards.
GATTCCCTTTAGGGAATTGCAATGCAACTCTGGCTTAGTAGTACCCGACTCGTTTTAGCGATTTAGAGCAGATTTCTGCATGAACTTTATCGTTGGTTGCATATTTTTTCATTTTCCCAGCGCGGCGTGGTTAACGAAATGGATAGTAATATCACGGCTAAATCTTGTTTATGACTTGGAGTTATAAAAGCACGGTTATATAAAATTTCAGTGTGAGATAAGTCGCAATTCAGGTGAAAATTGCGGTGGGCGATTACGAGCCGAATAATGTTCAAATGACATAAAGTTTTGCAGCTTAAAAATAGTGATCAATCAATTAAGATCGAAAACCAAACAAGTAATTTTATGAATAATTTGCCCACATTTTATTTGTATTATTTTGGCTCCAATGATGACAGCTATTTTAAAAGGCAAAAGTTTCCTTCAATGTTAATAACTAATCAATGTAAAAATCAAAAGCCCTAATTCCAACTAAAACTCGTGTACAAACACACCAAAATGTATTGTAATTGCGACAGTTTTCCCATAACAAGATGATCATTTTTTTTTTTTTTTTTTTTATTTATGATAGGCTTACATTTGACCTCGATCACACCTGATGGAAAGTGTAGATGAGGCCTAAGATGGAGCATGCTTGCCTAGTAGATACCTGTTCACTCTAGTCTTGAAGACATCCAAATTATAACGTTCGGGAAACACAGAACACGGCAGAGAGTTCCACTCCTTAGCAGTTCGCATTATGAAAGATGAAGCAAAACGCTTCGTGCGAGAAGGAGGAATATTAACAATGTAAGGGTGAAAGCCCTCACCGCGTCTAGTTGTCCGAAGGCGGAAGGGAGCTGGAGGAATAAGGTCATGTAAGACCGACGCACACTCACCAAAATGCAGCCGATAAAACACTGACAAAGACGCCACACGTCTACGATGGACAAGGCTTTGCAAAGCAGTCTCGGTCAGTGAGTCATCACCAATGAGTCTCTTAGCACGGCGCTCCAACGAGTCAAGTGCATCTAACTGATAGCGGGCTGAGCCATCCCAGAGGTGACAACAATACTCCATACACGAGCGAATCTGGGCCCGATAGAGGCACAGAAGCTGCTCGGAAGTGAAGTATCGTCTCACCTTATTTAGGATACCCAGCTTTTTGGCAGCAGTCTTAGCAATCGACTCGATGTATTGGCCAAAATTTAATTTGGGTGAGATGCTCAAACCCAAGAGCTCAAGGCGGTTGGTTATCGGCACGGCTACATTCCGGAAAGTCGGAGTCAGATTTAAAATACTCCGTTTTGCCGAAAAGAGACACGCCTGTGTTTTGGAGGGATTAAATGCAACCAAGTTAGCAATGCCCCAGCGGGACACAGCCTCAAGGGTCCCATTAACTCTCTCAATCATCTCCTCTCTGAGAGATTGCACGAGAGATCCGGACCTTGCATCGGACAAGTACCTCTCCGTGACTGTGCTGTCATCAGCGTACCCAAAGATACCGGGCATATTTAATAAATCGTTGATGTGGAGCAGAAATAGAGTCGCGGAGAGAACGGAGCCCTGAGGGACACCGGCATTAACGCCCAGTAGATCAGATGAGGTGCCGTCAATGACAACTCGAATCGATCTACCCCTCAGGAAATCCGCAATCCAGTTGCAAAGAGTAGGTCCTATTCCGAACGATGGAAGCTTGCCTACCAGACAATCGTGCCAAACCCTATCGAAAGCCTTTGAAATATCTAAAGACACAGCAAGTGCTTCGCCGTGTTTTTCAATAGCTTCGCTCCATAAGTGTGTGGCGTACACAAGGAGATCCCCAGCAGACCGACCGCGGCGATTTGATACATAACCGTGTTACGGGCCCGCCCAGCCAACAGCCGCGGTAATGACGCATTGTAAGCCGCCTCACGCGGCGGGTAAAACAATGATCCAATTAAAATTCATCATACCTCATTTACGCATTAATTACTTGCGGATTACGGAATACGGTAATGGACAAACGCACTAGGCACTAACCGAGCCGTGAACGATTGAGTTAATATTAACGGGATGCTTTAATCCTTGTTTCCTGGTAAGGACGATCATTGTTTATAATTAATTAACATTGTTGTGATTTCTCGTAATGACGTGTTTCGCGGTCAGCGGCGGCAGCAATACGTGCAATTACGAAAAAAATATTTATTTTGTACTACACGGTATTTTGAAATAAATACTGTTTTTAAAGTCGAGTTCATAAAAGAAGGTGTATTTAGTTAACTAACCAGCGGGTGCTGGAATGCCCTGGAATGGACGCCTCAAGGGAAAAGGAAACGCGGCCGACCTAAGCACACTTGGAGACGTTGGGTAGCCGCGGAGCTAAAGACGATCGGGCTGACTTGGTCCGAGGCGAAGCTAATCGCCCAAGACAGAACGCGATGGCGAAGCACTGTAGAAGCCCTCTGCCCTACCTGGGGGCCATAGGACATTAAGTCAAGTAAGTCAACCAGCGGGTGCTCCGATTGAGTTTATATGAACGGGAGGCTTTAATCTTTGTTTTCTGATAAGGGACAATCGTTTTGTAATGAATTAACAGAGTGTTAATTTCTCATAATGAAGAGTTATGCGGTCAGCGGCGGCAGTGCTGGTTGAAGTGTTTGGACGATATAAGTGATACTTTCAATTACCGGGTAATTTAAAATAACTTCTGATTCCAAAGTCGGGCTTATACAAATTAATTTGGTTAACTTAATCATCAGTAAATGAATTATATATTTTCGTCTGTTTCAGTACAGCTAAATTTTAACTTTAAGATCCATATTTATTTGTTTTCGGGTTTATATAAAGCTGTGGGAGCTGACGTTATATAAACTGCCGCTTCACATGCGTGTTAGATTGAATTTCAGCATGTATTTCTGTTTGCATTTACGACTAACTCGGTGATGCAAACATCCTAGCAAACATTATTGTTATATTCGTTCAAATTTATATTGAGTCGGTAATAGAGTCATGTATGATGTGGTTAATATACATACATAGTTTTAACGAATCACATTAATTCAAGGGCCTGGCAGTGTGTTTATTGCAAAGTTAAAAAAAAAACCTTATGTAAAAATGTTTATTATTGTAAAATACTGATGGGTCGACAAAAATAATAACACTAAAGTTTCAGGTATTAACGCCGCACGCAGTACGAAATTACGCGTCAATATACGCCCTCGCGGCGACGTTAATAGAATTTATGCGAAAACAACGCTCTCGCCCAGGCACTTGGTTATAGAATTGAAAACTGGCAGCCTCCGCGCAATTAGTCCGGGATTAACTTAATTACACAATCAGAGGGCCATTCATAATGTTCGCAGGACGAGCGTTGCATATCGGCATGGGTTGATTTTATTCAACGTGCAACGCTGCGTTCGTAAACACATTTTGACATACGCCAATCGTGAGCTCGCATTGAGAGGGTTTAATGTCATTTTGCTGTAAGGTTAAGTATAGAAATACACTAGGCTGAAAAAACGCGACTAAAGTTCGGTGGAATCGGCATATTCTACCAAACTTTGGGCGCGTTTTTGCAATTTTGCGCTAAGTATTTTAAATTAGGATGACACACTGTGCCGAAATAACGACGCCTAATATTGTATAGAAAATTAACTTCGGCCGAACTTTGTTTACGTTTTTTCCGCTTGTGTGTTTCTACACTACTTTTGTAAGAATTAAAACATCACTAAAACGGAACGACGTGTCTCTATTAACACATGACAACGAAATCACCGTGTTGCGCCCAACCACGGGATACAGTTCGCATAAAAAAATAAAGAATATTACGTTTGTTTAAAAAGAGCAGGCTCTAATTGAAGTATTACAATTGAAAGCTGTGAGCTTTAGAATATGTAGATTGCGTCGGTTGCGAGCATTGGAATACGATTATCTGATTCGCATTATATGAGTATTTGTTTGCCGTTCCCCTCTGCGCTTAGTGGTCGGAAATTCATCGATTAATAAAGAGAGTAGAAAAATCCTTATGATGACAACATAATGGATATAATGCTGGTCTTATTTTACTTCAATTTTTCTATGAATAAATGTTGAGAAAACCCGAGGCAAGACGTTTCAAAACTTTTCAAGACGAATGAAATATAATTGTTCCGGCGAACGAAATCGCGGATAAAAGCTGCACTGAATACGTAAGGCACCTACGCTCATTTCATATGGAAAAATGCATTTCATCCTCGCTCCGTGAACCTTCAGCACACCCAATGGACACGTTCAGCCGTAAAATAAACACTAGAACTACGCTAGTTTACAGATTCCGTTCATACAGTACCATATGCAGCCGCATTATACAGCACATTTTCTAAACAAATTGTTTTATCGCTACTTCTAAAGTGGATCCGCTCGGTCGCGCACGTAATTCTTCTCAGACCGCATACAAACAGCCCCTAAGAAGGCGACAATCCTAACCGCAAACAATAAAAATATACATAAAAATAAATTTGATACTTGGAGACGGCGGACCGTGAGGAATATGCGACGCGTATTACATCGTAGGAGGCAGTCGAAGCGATGCGCGTACTTATTCTATCGAGTTTCTCATGTCTCGCGAGTGTCAATACGTTCCGGTGACGAATGGAGTCGCACAACTCGAACAGTACTTTGTGTTCGCGCGGCGTGGTGCAAACATGAAAATAGCCTAGTGAGGAAATATGTCATACGTGTTCGAGCATTGAATGGCAAATTGCATTGTACCGCGGCGCAAGCGTCAACGAAATTGGATTGCGTACTATCTAGTAATTCCGATCGTGATTCTAGTTGATGATGTTCGTGACAGGTTTCTGGCAACACCGATAATGATTATTTCATTGATTTTATAGATTTTTGTGCAATATCGGCCCGGGATAATAGTACGGCTAGTGTTTTGAATTATTCACATTACTGGTGTGGCTAACTCGTTATTCAACAGAATATTAGATCGCACGGTTGTCATAGTCTAGATAATTGTTCAATACATTTGATTAATTCGAACTCGCTCCATTATTCAATTGTGTATCGAGTTTGTAATTTATTCTAGAATCATATACAGGAGAGATACATATTTATAGGATTTGGTTCAAAACCGTCCTAAATGCCGTACGCCTCCGGATTTGAATAATATTAGCATAGGTATACGTTAAAATACAAGACAATGAGTTACCGCGTTACTAAGGCATACATCAGAAATTGATACCACTCAAATTGCTCTGACAAATTGAGACATTTGCGACTGCCGAGACAAGTAAACGTCTTACTTTGAGCCTGTATTCAGTTGACAAATTACAGAACGAATTATGAAACTGTAATGGCAGCTGATGCTAATGTATTAATGAAGTCGTCATGTTACATACCTGAGCTTTGTATTGATGACGAATTATGTAACGCGGGTAATTTAAGTGCCTTCAGTCTATTATGTCAATATAGTGTTTACTATACATTGCTTTGTATAACTAATGTTAGAGCTTGCATAAGGCCGGATTATGTGGAGTAGTGTCATACAAACTTTTGTTCATATGTCATTTCTTTGTTAGTTTTCTATTTTGTATTTATACGACTCAAGCAAAAATATTAATGATAGACTGTTAAACAAACTGCTTCACTAAAGCGGAGAAGATTTTTATGCTGAGATGGTCAAGTCAAAAAGGCAAATTCCTATGTGCTACTAACTACACATTTCTGCTCCTCTCCGCATATATCCGCTTTGTTGGAGTATCATTTATTTTAACTTAATAAGGAATAAGAAATGTAAGTAACAATGATCAAATACATGATTTTATGTTTTCAGAAATTCTGGCTATAGAAAACCAACACCAAATTAGCAAACACCAAAGCCATCCGATGTCTAGTCTGAACGCAAACATTGGCTCAATGCATTATGTAGTTCGATCGTTGCCAAAATTACAGCGGACTGCGGCCGAGAGATCGCGACCGGCTGAGTGATTAGCCACAACAAAGCTAATTCAAAGCTGTCACAAGGCACAAATTGTTGGTTAACGAGTAATTACTGCGAGCACGTGGGAACCTCCCACGGGCCGGCGATCGCTGCACTTCTTGCAGATAAACATGCAGCCTGCTCGCGCAAACCCGAACAATGATACCGCGCATTGTTTCACCTCCTCTGGAGCTGCGCTTCCACCAGCACTTTGATTAATCGCTGCGCGACGTGCAATGTATAATGAACCGGGGCTAGGGTACGTTTGTTTCCAAACTCCGTTGCTAAATTGTTAGGCAAATGCCCTGCGCTGTGAAAAAATAGAAATCTCCGTTCTCAAGGCGAGCTTGATGCGTTACAGTTCTGTGAGCTCAGATTGTTGTGATTAGTGTAACAATTAAACACGATTATCTACTTAATTTCCTGTAACACATTTTGGATTAGGTAACGAAGGATTAGTATAATCAATGTTGCAACTCATACCTACATTTTGGAAAAGTGATTATTAATTCGTAATCAATGCAATTATTGATAGTATATCAATACTCAATTTTCATTAAATAAATAGCACAACTGATCAGTGAATTCAAAGGTTTTTAACCTTAACAATAAATGACTGTGTATTTTGACTGCAAGCATTTATTACGAAATTGCCTACTTAATAGTTTTAATATCAAAACGTTATTGCGGACCGCTAATGAATAATAATGCACAAAAGCATATTATTTTTGGTTAATTTGATTAAGCTCGTAAAAGTTTATTATTCGTAAGCTTTAGTCAATGGTGCGTGTATATTCTACCAAAGATAAATAGTTATTGGATTTTTTTATTATGTGATTATTAATGAACGCCTACTGCGTGTAAACTAAGCGATATGGAGAAAATGTCTTGGTGCAAGTTTCATTGAATTAACTTGATACTTTAGGCAATGCTCCAAAGTTTTTAATAATAATGCATAAAAAAGTATTTGAGCTGCAGTTTCTTATATGTACATACATCTAACTAAAGAATAATTTTCCAACAAATAGAATACGCTACTCACTTTTAATTTTATTGAAAGGTTTTTAGGGTTCCGTAGCCAAATGGCAAAAAACGGAACCCTTATAGTTTCGTCATGTCTGTCTGTCTGTCTGTCTGTCTGTCTGTCTGTCCTGGCTCGTTCTCCGCCGTTTCTGAACCGATTGCCACGAAAATTGGTGGAGAGATGTATAGTGATAATTCAAGAATTGGTTTTTAAAATAATCGAAAAATAAATATTTTTACCTCCCCTCCCATACAGCGAAAAATAAATTCGAAAAAAAAAAATCGACTTACCCCATCGTGTTGCATATCGTTAAAAAGGTATTTTTAAATACAATAAAACTTGCCTTGAAACCATGTGGATCAAACACCCCAGTCTCGAGATATATTAATACAAAGTTAAAATTAGAGCGTCCCCCCCCCCCCTTAACTTTTGAAATACTATTACAATAATTCTGAAAAAAATGTCCTGTATACCTCCAAGTAAGTACTTTCAACGAAAACTATAGCGAACTTTGTATCATACATAGTTATTTTTATACAACTCGACCAACTTATGACGTGCAGTTGCCCTTACTTAATGGTGTCTTAAGCGGTCGGGCCATCTTTTAGCTACGGAACCCTTTCATGGGCGTGTCCGACACGCTCTTGGCCGGTTTTTTTTATTACCCTGAAATAAGATTAAGCATACTCCCGAACATGTGCACATTTAATAAGTTTGTATGTTTTTCGTTATAAATATTTCTTTGTTTTAGTTTTAATAATTTAATTTATAGTACTGAATGTAATACAATACGAACATTGACTGCAGTTAATTTTCCGAAAAAACTGTAAATATACCATTAAGGAAAAAGTGTCTAGGGGTAGGGAGATTTTTAACGCTTATATAATATCCGCTTTGGTTGAATAAAGTGCAAATTAAGTATTGTTTGCAAGTGAACTAAAAATGACTGCGCGAAAATGGGTTAAAACACTTAGTCATTACAATGAGTCGAGGTGCCAAAATTCATTACATTTATTTGTTCAGAGTAACTAATGGTTCAGAAGTTGATTACTAACCAAAAAGGTCGCGAGATCAATATCAACATGATTTTGTTGTTTGGTATTGATGTCCGTAGTAAAGTTCAATGAAGTTTTTCCCAGTGCGGTAGTCATCGGGGTCGAAAGAAAAAAATATCTTTTCAGAGGCAAGCAATGCATCTTTTGACAACTGTGCATTGTGCAATCGTCCATGGGCAGAGTCCGGAGGCGATCATCGTTTATAACATGACATTTTCGCATTCATTTCCTCTTCCATTAAAAATAAATTAAAAATATAATGTGATATTTTTAACTTGTCAGACGTAAGCAGAAGTTAAATGCAGCTAATGCGTCATAAAAAAGTTTCAGTGAGCGTGTCGAAGTGGTGTCGACAGGTTGTTTCTAGAATATTAAACCCAGCCCCCGCAACATGCGCGCGCCTGTTGGGAATAATAATAAGGTTTAACTTGTTGCCCGTGATGTTTTTTGCGCATGGTTAATTGATACTGGTCTCTTAATATCGAGATATATCAGCTGTTTAGTAGGAACAATCCTTACGTTTGAATTATTTAAGCATTTCGTAGATAAAATGTTTCATTATTTTTGTTTCATTTTGCTACTGCGGTTATTTCTACTAAGGATTTTACCAAATAAGTATTAGAATAATTTGAATTATCTTGATAATATGTATGTAGTTAAAGACAATCCCTTATTATTTACTAGCGGCCGCCAGCGACTCCGTCCGCGTGGGTTACGATTTCCGCACACAGTCTTACTCAAATCAAATTGCTGATTAAAACAACGGTCTATATGCATGCAGTCAACTTGCACACTTTTATGGGACTACTAATTACTCAGGATAGAAATAATAGTCAAATTAAGTGGCGGAAAACGCTTATCATTATTAACAATAATCTGGAGACCTTATACATTTGAGAAATCATCTGTTCACCGCCATTCAGATCCGCGGCCGCGCCTCTAGCGAGGTGCGCCATCTATCGGCACATTTTAGAACTAAACTGTTCGCTAGCACAATGATAAAATAAAGGAATATACAATAGCTTAAAGCCTACCTCGACAAATGGTAAGTAAGTGGTAAGTGGACTATCCAACACAAAATGTTTAGTCAATTCGAACCAGTAGTTCCTGAGCTTAGCGCGTTCAAACCAATTTGGATCTTGAGTTGCACGTGTTATTGTGAGTCAACCATAAAAGATAGACATATGCTGTTGGGGGATATTTTTTAGGCAATTTTATGTAGAATTTTTCCGTCATACATGATTTCTATGTGACTTTAACCATTAAGGCTGCACACGCGACTGAAGCTTAAGAAATGGAGTAAATTCTCCCGTTTTCCCCACATTTCCCTTCACTACGCTACTCCTGTTGATTGTAGCGTGATGAAAAGTATCCTATAATATGCCCAAGAGTATGAAGAATAATGGTACCAAGTTTCGTCAAAATCCGTCCAGTAGTTTTTGTTTCTATAAGGAACATACAGACAGACAGACAGACAGACAGACAGACAGACAGACAGACAGACAGACAAAAATTTTACTGATTGCATTTTTGGTATCAGTATCGATCACTAAACACCCCCTGATAGTTATTTTGGAAAAATATTTAATGTACAGAATTGACCTCTCTACAGATTTATTATAAGTATAGATTACTAGAAATTTAATTCACTAAAACTCTTAACAAACGGAACTATTACAAGATTTAAGATGTAAAGTAGAATCCGGTACCACTTATTTGGGAACTAAACTTTGATTAAGATTGTCTAGAACTTTCGGCGAAATGGCACTGTGAAACAAAGCGCAATACTTCTTTCATTTTCTCCAAGCAATAAAACGACTGCACAAAACTTTGAATTCTTTTATCGAACGACTGAAATTGACTCTTTTTTCCACTCGAATCTACATACAAATGTTAACGAATTGTTCTGTGCCAAGAATACGGCTGAATTCTTTTGTGTAACTGAGTCTTTTGAACCAAATATAGAGAAGAGTCTGTGAATAAGTATCTCTTGACATATTGCCTATTTTCACAACATCGGGCTGGGCTGAGTATGTCGACAAATGCCGAACGCTCCTAGCGTGCGTCTGAGCACAATAAACAATGGAGGTGTTGCAAAACGCAGCACGGCCCACGATTAGCTTATTTATACCCGCAGGGAGCAAGGATCCACGCCATTACTCACATTATGCCTTACCCGTAATGTAATTAAACAATTTATGGTTGTGTTCAGCTGCGCAAATTACAGAAAAACCCAGTGGTTTGTCGAGGTTGTGTGAATGCGCGATGAGATTAGCTACAGAGCTTTGATGTTCATGCTTTACGCAGACGTTTTTGCTGAGAAACATATTATTTATTTTACGTAATGCGCCATTTTTTTTCTGCTTGGAGGTAACAAACATTTAATTATGTATTCGAGCTCAAAGATTTTTAACTTCAGTAAAAAAAAACACATTAAAAAATATGAAGGTAGCTCGTAATTTTCAAATTCGACGGGAACACCGTCGGCTCTTTATTTTATTGAGCGGGTATACCATAATATTTGCTATAATTGTAATTTCAATACATCATGCACAAACTTTACACTTTCAGCAAGTAAAACAGTTGAGTAATAATAACCGTTTCCCCTTGTCAATGATTCAGGTAATGTAAGGTTACACAAAATCATTACCGTGCTTGGTGAAGTGTGAATATGCTTCAAGGGTATAATTTTATGATCAGAAATAATAGAACTCGGTTTGTTTGTAAATTTTAAATAATATTTATCTCCTTTGTAGTATGCTAACTGGTGTCGAACGATGCCTTGACGAAATGAAATAATTTTGCCATTCAATCCTATTGGCCATTTATTTTGTGAAATACGTTTTGTCAAATTTTCTGCTTCTATTTTACATTTACAGCGATCTGAATTCAAATTAGGGTTTGTCTGAATAGTTTTATATTTAGCAGGCTTAATAGGCAGCATAAATCAATGGAAATTAACTTAATAACTTATGTAGAGGTTTTGTATAGACCGCGCTAGCTAATGATAATCAAAATGCAGCCTTGTACAATTAACTGAGTTGGAGGCAAGTGCATTCATTCGACATGTTAAAACAAAGGAAGTATTCTAGTGTTCAAAACGGTTGTGCAACCGACGGATTAAGATCTCCATAGACAAGGCTGCACTTTGCTTAATTAGCATCACGCATTATTAATGTTATCTAGTACGAGATTGCTCGTGAATATAATTTGATGTGTATCGTGGGGTTTCGAACTCGAAATATGTACATGTTTGTATGTTAACTGCGTGAAGTACTAAAATAAATAATTTTAGCGGATTTTAATTATCAAATATTTTTCGGTACTAAAAAGGGTAAAAGAATAAAAAAAATACTGGATCACAATTAGATAAGTATCTCACAATAAAGCTATTTGTATGCATTATGTTGTACCGAATAAGATAAAGAGCAGATACTTAGATGTTTTTCATCAACAGGCGGCGACAAGGCATTACACATTTATAACAAAATTATGAGTGCTGATGAAAAGTAGATGACCATGATGAAACGTCAAAGAAATTCAAGTTTAATGAACAGATCGTTTGTTAGACAAATTACAACTCGCTGTAAATGCGAATGCATTTAGATTAATACATGAATGAATTACTCTTGCTTACTCTGCAAAACTGTTTTTGGAAAAGAGCTACTTGAACAGTAGAGTATTTAAATAGACGTTTTGAATACATTTTACGTATGAAAAATCATTAAAATAATTGTTTAGTTTCTTCATATTCGTTGTGTAGCACCTTGAGTACCATTGTAATTTTTTCTACGAATGGAAAACTAACATTACACAGAATTCTTACTTTTTAAGCGGATATTTAATTAAACTAGGTACTCGTTGAAAGGTACCAGGAAAATGATATTGGCTACGGCAATGTTCCCCTGAAGTGATTCTATTGTAATATTAGCGACGAACTATCCGGGCCAGAGCCGTCTAATCAAGAGCAGGTCCTTTGCGGCGAGTCCGGAGGGGACTGCAAACGGTATTGAAGTTAGATTTGCGCATTTGTTTCTGCTGTTGCAGTCTGCAACGCGTAAAAGGTGTATACTTATTTGCAGGCCTTATTTTGCCTCCAGATATTTTTCTGATTTCTTATCTGCGATATAACGTGATTTAAGACGGTTGGCGCCAACCTGTTTTTTAATACTTGGTGAATGCCTTTACGAATGCTCCGAGTTAAATACCATCCCATTTATTCCAGTGGATGTTGTAGGAAGCAACTAAGGAACTTTTAGGTAAGATCGGCAGCAGTATTCCCTCATGTAATTAATATCATTAATCAACTATGATAACTAGCCAGTCCATCGTATATGCGCCTATGAGCATTATGCTCAATCTAGCGCATATTTTTCTAAAAATAGTACACTCCAACGGGCTGATGGTGAACACATCCAAGAAATATTGTGAATATTAGCGACGAGCTATCCGAGCCACAGTCGTCTAATCAAGAGCAGAGTCCTTTGCGGCGAGTCCGAAGGGGACTGCAAAAGATATTGAAGTTAGATTTGCGTATTTGTTTCTGCATTTGCAGTCTGCACCGGTGTGATGCGTAAAATGTATTGGGCAGCAGTGTTCTCTTGTTATTTTTTTATTATAAGATATTGTAATTTTTTCTTGCTATCTCATATATTAATAAATTGCATTGATTTTTTTCTGAAGAATCTATTCAAGTTTAGGTATGTCTGAAAAAACTAGGTTTCATAGGCGAATGTCGACATGGCAAAATTAGCTTTGGCTATGTAACGGCTAGATGAAAGTTGCCATATTAATCTTGGTTTGAGTATCAAACGCGTTTTGGGGTGGCCCAAAAAGCACCCCTCACTGGTGGACTTATACAACCTACTCCGATTGGGAACCTTCCAATTGGCGAAAGAACAGTTGAAAACACGAGTTGGCAATTTTCCTCTCAGAACTGATGTAGCAAAATGTAACACATCATGCGTAAAAATTATAGTGTATGTATGCATTTTGTGAATTAAGAGGGTTGGTTACAAATACAGATACCTACATACATATAACATTTATTTTAAAAAGCTCTCCTTATGAATGAAACACTGAATTTTTTTTCAAAAATCCTTGTGATTCTTGTGGACGTTGTAGAATATCTACAACTTTTCTCGCTGTCCATAAATAGGACGTTCTAAGGTATTCAGTGCTTTGCATAACGTTTTCATTCCTAATAATAACATTGTCTCGGAGAATGCACCTAGCTCTCCCATTAAATTGCTTAAAGAGGCAATTTCAAAAGTAAACTTGCCAAGGGACTCAATAGCGGAGTGCGATCGTGCGCAAATGTATAATTTATTAACTGCAATATCTTGACGAAAAATTCTATTTGCATTCGATTAAATGAGATTGACAGAGTGATTTACATGGCTGGGAGAAAAACGACTCATTTATTATTCCACTCTTTTGTAGTCCCCCCAATTGGGTATGGTATCATTTATTTTCTGTTGAATATTTTAACGATGCCCTAGCCACTTTCTTTTCGTTTTGTTTAATCACGGATATCTTTTTTTATTTTATTTTATCTTGGAGACCAAATAGTGTAGTGTGTTGAACGTTTATTTTTTATCTTGTAATGGACGTCATAATAAAATCAAACAAAAAGTAATTATTTTGGTACATCCAATATTGATTTATAATGATTCAAATCTTAGCATCATAAATATTGTACCTCGATACGTTCTAGTGCTTTGTCATGAGTGCAGGACTTTATAGAGGAATAATGTTACTTTTATTTTTTTCGCGCAAGGTACAACGAGGAACTTTGGCCCTCTATTATTCCAAGCCTCTATTATTTAAGGCATTATGAAAATGCAGTATTCCACGGTACGCGTAATGTCATGAGTCGTGGCCTTTGATCGCTTCTGACATGAAGACTGCAATTACGAGCCTTTGTAGCTATTCGGTTTCTTACAAAGGAAATTAAACCACGACCTGCGGCGTAAATCTATTATTGAGAGATCTGTCTGTTCGTTCATTCCGTAGACAACAGGGTTCAGGAAGCTATTTATTTCTCAGGTATTGTCCATAATCCGTGACTCTTGGAAACCCTTTCAAAATGAAAATAGTTGATATTATTCTAACGTTTATAAAAAAAATTACATATCAATGAAATCAAAATTAGGGAAAGAAAACCTGGCTAAAGCGTTGACACCTTGTGATTGTGAACTTGTGTGTAACGAAACTTACGGCTCAGATTCATTTCAATAATGTTCATGGGATTTAAGTGTATACGAATTCTTCGTCTATTATAAAGTACATAGCTGTTAAAAGTTAATCATCAGGCGGTCAATCAAATATTAACTACCGTGATAATTCTAATATAACAAGCGTGGCTGTATTTAGTTGGATTAAATGGACTCGGTAATAAATTTTAGTATTACGAGCCTTTAACCAGCGCTAAGTTCGATTTAGAGACATCTTCGACAGGCGTTACAAATATAATTAATGGACAAACTCTATGAACAGGTTTACATCTGACGATTCTATTTCGACTAACGCGCTTTTAATGTTTTGAACAGACTAGAAAAAAAAATGACCGTCGTCCTAATGGTGATATGAAATTTTATGGCAAAGTATATTTGAATTGGATTAAAACCAAAATTTTTGGATTTCTGTCGTAGGTCTGTGCGGTTGTTTAGTTTTTCTATCGAAACTCTACAGTTTCGATCCAATAGTCATGACTCAGTATTTTGGATTACTTCTTTTGATTATTAGTATTTTGGGGCTACGCCAATCTTGTGAAGTTCAACACTACCAAAACGCACGCAGGCGTGTTTAATCACGGCTTAACGGATTACATTCCACTTTACTCCGACTTTTCATGGTGCGTCCGTCACGATCTACCTCCAAATTCAGGAAAATATCATAATTCTGCATTTATCTCTTTTATTCTAGGACATAAGACTTTATAGTCGCTTAAAAGACAAAAGTAAAATTTATGCTTTACGCTAAAAGTGTAAATAAATAGCTAGAATTAGCACTTTGTAGTCGAGTTACAGAGTTATATCCGGAAAGGACATATTGCAGCTTGCGTCAAGCAACTTGCCTGCCTTGCGGTTGTTTAATATTCCGCACACGTGAAGTATGCAGGTATTTTAGTTTTTACTTTCTGGATTCAACGGAAAAATACATTATTCAAGTTGAATAGCGCATACTTCACGGTCATTTTATTGACTCATAGTAAACATTTGTCGTTAGCGTAACCTCTTGCAACATGGAATTGTTTGGCTACGTTTAACTTAGTGAGGTGTATCAAATTCTTTAAAGGAACGTTTGTTTTCTTTGTTTTATTATTGTGTTCTAATCTTATATATAAAAAAAACGTAAAATGTGTTGGTAAGCGCATTACTCAGTAACACCTGGACCGATTTGGTCAATTCTTTTGAAGATTGTTATTTTATGTCCAGGGACGGTTTTTAGGCAAGAAAAATGTATGCCTTATTTAAGGGATGGGACGACGGGACGGGACGGGACGCGGACGAAGTCACGGGCGGAAGGCTAGTTGGTCAATAAATCAATAAGGAACGTTGTTTTATTTCTTAATAAACTTATGGGTTCTTTTGTTTAGTAAGCATGATTATTTATCATTAACAAGTAGGTACGTCTTTTTCCTGCTGCGTGTATGGTTTGATTGGGGTAAGTTGACATCTTTCCTCGAAATAGGGAAAGTGCGTAGGCGCGGGCACATTGTTTAATAATGTACTTCCATCAAGATTTCCTTATTTTTCTTCTTTATACTAAAAATACTCGCATGACGTTATGAGTAATAGGACTTAGCATTAAACAAAGCAGCAGGATGATGTATTTCAATTTACGTCAAATTCACCCAAAAGTAACTTTGTTGTACCATTTAAGTTACATTGAATGTTCCATATGTTGTCCTCAATAATTTGTGTTTTGGCATTGATTAACGTATGTTTCTTATAAAATCGTCGTAAATAATCATCTATATGTATATTCCAAATAAATTAACAATTAAAATTATAAACATTATCAGCTTCGTTAGAGTTTAGGGTTACTCGGATACTCTAACGAATCTGATTTCCTTTAACGTTGAAAGTACCTAACACAAAAAATCACATCATAGGAACATAGCTAAAAGAATGCAAATCCATTAGATAATGATTTACGGAAAGGCTTCCACACGCTCGTCAGGTTAATAGCTTTTCAAAGGCGACATCATCTTATTTATTGCTCAAAAGACGTGAAAGGAAGAATTCTAAATGATTTTAAGACGATCAAGCCTGAGTGGCTTTCAACAACAATATGCATTTTTGTGTGTCATCGGCGGAGTGAACGGTTCGCGATACATTATTCATGCCGCGTTTGATTGCAACAATAGAAAATAAGGATATTGTTGTGATACATTGCGTACGGCTCAAACGAGCGTCGAGAGCAAAAAGTGTTGTAGACAACTCCGGCTTTATAATGCAATACAAATGGAGGTTTGTCATTGAGTTGCAATGTTTTGACAGGGTTGTGATCTGCTTGTGTCGGGCCGTTGAATTGAATTTATGAATGTGTAACCCCTGAACTTTCGCACTGTATTTGTAAATATAATGAATCTTACTCTCTGAATTTACGTCATTTGATTGATTATTCTGCTCCTTTATATTAATCAAAATGTGCATGAATTATATTGCAGTTGCGTGAAAGCGAATACGTAAGCGGGAGATGGTAGGATTGTCTCACACCGGTTAATTGCCGACGATTGCTGACTTTTCGCCTACTGAATTAACAAAAAAAATTAAGCTTTATTACGAAATTTTAATGAATAAACACGGTTAAGAAACTTTTTTGTTGTTTAGTTGTCGTTGTTTGAGATCTTTATGTAAAAATTCCGAGGACGACGGGTGTATAGGCTCAGTTCCTTTGGCCCACCCTAAACTTCACAAAAAAAAACTTTTAGTAATGAATATAAGCTGTGGTCGTCTGGTGTAAAAGGCCCTTCGGATATCAGCTCGCGGTAGCAGACGGGCGCGATCCTGTGCGTGTCAAGCGGCCCTGAATAATGACGTCGGGTGACATTTAATTTCGGATACAAAAGGCTGTTTATGCTGTTTACCCTAATCCATTTAGCGGCGATCCCCTCCCGCGGATAATATTGACAGTGAACCTTTTAGCTTTGGCTCACTTAATTATATTTTATGCGTCATATACTGCCGGTCTCAGTGATGTAAAAGCGTTGTCGCCTTGTGGTTAATCCGGCCGTGAAATCAGGAAGTTAAGTTTAATTCCCGGGCTAGGAAAATACTTTAAGATTTTAATTCATTTTCGTGATAATATGACCGACTTTGAATTGGCTCTGTTTTTGAAATTGTCCATTATTGTTCAAATGACATGTTTTGAAGTTAGTACATAACGCGTTAAGTGAAAAATGTTTTACTTCAGATTAGAAAGAAAGAAACTACATTAATTTAAGTTTACAACAGAAGAACACAACGCTTCACTTTTCCTAATGATGTAAACTTAGAATTGCACACAAAAAGATATGTTACAGATAAAATGTATGTTCTGGATGATAATCTGTATTACAAACACCGTAATGATATAACTGCGGCATTGTTAGAACATATTATCTGTGTTTAGAACTACCCAATAAGACTCACGAGCTTCACATTGTTACGGCAGAGCGCATTTCGGAAGCAGTGTGATGTGTCTCTCATCTGATAAGGCCGTGACATGTCACTTGAAATTAAGATGAGAGATATGTTCAGGTAGCTGTGTTAAGACTGATATATTTGATAAATAAGGTAATTAGTATGTTCTAGTGTGTGACGTGAAACAAACCGTGATAGATACATTGCTATCTTTATTTTTGTTACGCCAACACCCCTTTTCAAAAGAATTAGTTGATAAAAGAAAAAAAGAAGATTATTCGGAGACACAAAATTATTTTTTAAAGTGATAGTGTTAGTCACGATTATGTAAGATTTATTGTTTCATTAGAACAATTTACATCTCGGCAGAAGACCTTTGATAAACTTTGAATACAGGAAATGATTAATACACGTTCTTTAATAAATAAACATATTGGGCCATGAACAATACCTTCTATATTTCATGTGCAATTAAAACACTAATATAATAGTGTCTGCCTCGTCCTTAGTTACCAAACAAAAGACAAATCGTAGTAGGAGTAAAGGTCATGCGTTTGTTACGTTTCGTTAAGTATGAATTAAACAATGCACAGTTATTACAATAGAATGTAGGTACATATGTATACTGCAGTGAGCAATTATTACATGTGGTAAGTAGGAAAGCCCTAGAGGCAAGGTCAAATGGAACATGTGATTTTGGAATTGATTAATTTAAGGGACCCTTGTGCTTCCACATGGTAATACTTGCATTGTTATCTAGATTTCAAATGCCGAACCACTGTTCAAATGAACCATTGTTTCATTGATTAACTCCATTCGGTATTTAAGGACTCGCCCGAATTAGTTGGAATTTAGCAAAACTATTTCTGTCGATACTGCAGACAATTGAAATTTTCTCTTAACAATTCATAAGCAATCCTAGGCCCTGATGATTTAAATAGAACAGAAAGGTTTGAACTAATTACGACTGAGTGTAGAATAACCTTTATGAAAAAGGCAATGAATAACTTAAACTGCACAAGTGATACTTACCAGCGAATTCCATGTGATTCACTCATGGCAAGGAATACCTATTACCCACCCAAGGCAAAATATGCATACTTATAAATTTTTTAAATAAGTTACTTGTTAAAGTTCTTTATTAAAAAACTGATTTTTCAAATGCGATCTCATAGTACAACCTTGTTATACATCTATTGTGGCGATTAGAAAGCAATGTATGAAAATATGTACAAGAATGTCCTAAAACAATACTCCAAAAGAAAAGTGTTGTAACAACTATACATTCAAAGACTGGCTGATTTCGTAATGATGTTAAAATATTCATCATATTATGTAGTAGTGTCAACAAAGGAAAATTTGAAAGTGTCAAACATTAAGAAAGTTTCGTTGACAGGTGAGTATCGGTTGTTTCACGTAGATATGGTATCTCCGCCGATATCAGTTCACATATCGTCACGGTGAATGTAGCAATACTATGCCATCCCCTCGTGTCTCACCAATGTCATATCATAATGACTAGCAGTGACTAGCATTCCGATGAGTGACACTATGATACGTTGTTTAACTGTCAAAAGTGACAATTTCGTGAGCCACAACACGAATGTGAATGCCTTTTACATGCGTGAGTTTATCTATAAATAGTGGTCGTTACTTAATTTTTTATCTTGTTTGAAATTTGACAGCTACTCGAATACAAGACAACTTTGAAGCCTACGTCGATCTGATTTGTATACCCAGTTTTCTTTTATAAGTGCGACTAATTTTCTTCAAAGAATCTTTTCTAGGAAAGGGTTTCAATAATAGGGGCTAGTGAGCAGGCAAACACAGGTGCATTCTCTATCTGCTATCCGCAAACACTAACCGACTGACATAAAAGGACTACTGTAATTTTTAAAACGAATTAATATTTCATTTAAAATAAGGTTTCTAAACAGTGGCACAGGATAAGTTTTTCTGCAAAATTAAGAGCGTTAATCATCTCAGAAGGAGACATATTACGTAATATCTTGAAAATGTCATCTTTGTTCACGAAGGACGTAATATTTTTACTAAAAATACACTAAGGAGGTTAAATTAAATCTACTTACGCTTATTAAGTTGCTAGCTCGAGCGCTCCCGTCGACTCTGCAAAGAATATTATACAATTAATAACAGTTTAATATTGGACTATGTATTCCGTTCGCTAATAAGACGTTATAAACATTATGATGTTAGAAATATGTATACCTATTAGCCTGCCGTTCGTCTTAATGTTAAAATATTTTACTTTCTCGGTATCAGCATGTTAGACGGGTTGATTTTGTATCAATAAATAAACTTAATAATTCCTCATTTATTTTGTAGGAGTCGAAGGAGTCGAAACATAATTAGCTAACTCATAAACGTTAACACAAAATTCAATGCAATGTCGATGAAAAAAATAGTTGAAATGAAAGTTTAAATTACTTAATGATACAGCATCGTAAGATCAGGGGACGTAATGCATTTTACGTAGTAAGCGTATTCTAAAATATTTGAAAATTCCATTCTACATTATTCAGTATCCGAGTAATTTGTTGTTCCAATATTGTATGAGATCACATCGTTAATTTAATGTCAGCAGCATCGTCCGGGATTGAAGGCTTGACGTGGAAGACATTTGGAAGAATGGCAAAGTTGCTGCTTCTATTTCTTGAGTCTTTAGCTTCATGTCATTTGGGGATCGAAAGTTGTTTAGTTACGAAACACTGACTTTATGCCCTTTCCCTTTGCTTGTCCTCAATGAGTGTTTTTTGGTATCTACATATAACAAAAAATCTATATCCCAGAAGCTTTTTGAAGAAGAAACTTTACGTGACGCTTAAAATATTCATCTAAGTTCAGTTTGCAACAACACAAAACTTTTAAGCTTAGGAATATACCTCGTGTCACGACGGTTATGGGCAACCCAAAGCGATATGTTAGAGCAATGAATTTTAAAATAACCGCTTGACAGCTTATCTACTTAGGGTTTGAGAGATGCATTGTTTATTTGAAATATCAGAGAGAGGTAAAGCGTAGTGGAGTGCTCAGTTGGGGTGGGTATAGGGTCTTAAAGGCAGGCAACGCATCTGAGACCCTTGTGCGGTCTTATCACTTACCAGGTGACCCACGTATTCGTTATAACATAAAAAAAGCCTCCAGAAAGACAACAAACATATCCTAACAACATGTTAGTGCAATGCATTTCAAAATAGCTGCTAGACAGCGGATATACTTAGGGTTTGAGAGATGCATTGTTTATTTGATATATCAGAGAGAGGTAGAGCGTAGTGGAACTTCCACTCAAATGAGCCGCTAATCTGGGAAAGTACTCCACCTTACACAAGACCATGGTGGAGCAGCACTTGGTAACTGTTGTGCTGTCTTTGCTGTTGAGTAAGGTCACTAGAGTCCAACTGGGGAGGATATGGGGTCTTAGAGGCAGGCATCGCATCTGTGACCCTTGCGCGGTTGTTGATGCCCATGGGCAGCGGCGATCACTTACCATCAGGATCATGAGGTGACCCTCATGTTCGTTTGCCTCCCCATCACATAAAAAAGCCACCAGAAAGACAACAAACATATCCTAGCATCATGTTAGTGCAATGCATTTCAAAATAGCCGCTAGACAGCGGATCTACTTAGGGTTTGAGAGATGCATTGTTTATTTGATATATCATCGGGCGCCTCCTGTCAATACCACACATGGTTTGCCAGTGTCACAACATGGAATAATTCATGAGCCACTCTCGAGGGCGTTTCAAAGTCTTCGCTGTTTTGCAACTAGAGCGAATTTTGTCCAGTAAGCGATTAAATAACATTGAAGACATTAGACACTGCATTTTATTTATTTATTTATTTATAAAAACTTTATTGACCACACTAGTAAGTAAGGTACAAAAGGCGGACTTAATGCTAAGAGCATTCTCTACCAGTTAACCTTACATTTTGTTTTAGGTATAGTTTTAGACGGGGAAACTTTTACGGTGACGTTGTATTATATGTACATGCAAAAATAAACAAAAAAATACTGATCTTATTTTTATTTTACAAAATTTTTATCTATACTAATCCATACTAATATATAAAGCTGAAAAGTATGTTTGTATGTTTGTTTGTTTGTTTGTTTGTTTGTTTGAACGCGCTAATCCCAGGAACTACTGGACTGACTTGAAAAAAAATATTTTTGTGTTGGATGGTCCATTTGACGAGGAAGGCTTTAGACTATTGAAAATCGAAATCTACACGGCGGCCGCTAGTTACAGATAAACAATTATTAGTGAATGGTTGTATTTTAACTTCTGTGCTAATCATTGATCTTCATGAATGGCTACTTGGCTCTCCTGTGTCTAAGACTGTTTTATTTGTTAACATACTGTTTTGGCCGGAGTAAGGGTTAAATCAATTATTTAGCTTTTCTTGCCATTCTAGAATCAATTGTGTCTTGCGATAGCTTACTAAAATTTTAACTTAACACTGACTAGCCAAAAATTACTACTGTATTTGAAATTCTCACCCCCCGCTATCTTTAACAGCCGCAATCAATTCCCGAAACACTAACCTTGTGACGGTTTACACCGAGACCCACATTCTAATAACCTTTTAGCGAAATGTAGTTCGCGATCGGCAGTCGTCAGCGAGTTTTGCATAATAATAGCACAATAGACGGAATCGGTGACGTTACAAAACGTCGAGAAAGAGTAACACCTCCACTGCACGCCCCCTGGAGTGCTCAACGCTCATGAATTATTCCGCGTTGTGACACCGCGGCCCCTACTCTCGATACCGCGATATGAATGCTGCCTAATGATACTTGGAAATTATCACACGATTTGTCAAAGGGTTGAGTGTGTGGCTTGATATTTTTAACTATTTACAGCTAGCGATCAGCTCAGACGCTGCCGACGTTTTGCTTTAATAAAGCAAATAAGCTTTACTTTCTTAGTGCATAACTAGGTGTTGTTTGTTTGGAAATACGTCAAATGCTTAAGAAATGAAAGGGGATTGAAATCCATAGACGATGATGACGTACTACATATACTAGTAGGCAATCCGTTCGCTAGTCCGTCTTTTGCACTTACGTGTTTAATATATCTGTAATTTTCCGAAAATTACAAATGCAGATACAGCGAAGCACTTGAGTGGTAAATGTATGTGATTCGGTTATAAAATCTTATAGAATAAAGCAATTAAAGCTTGCGCAAAACAACAAATAGTTTATCCTTTGTTAACACTTCTCATAACACATCATGAACTATAGGTTACTGTGATTGCTTATAATATCAATGTTATCTCAAAATCATAAGATCCCATCTCTTTGTGGCTGTTATTTTGGCATTACCTACTATGTGATTTGTACAGTTGTGTCTGATTTTATCTCAATTGTGAGCGATAATGGTCAGTGATGAAGCCCATAAATCCTAATAACGTCCATTTACACTTACCTTGGAAGCAGGCAAATGATCGCAGCGAGGGACACGGGCAGTGAATTGTGTTCCCTACGTAGATTTAAATCGCAAGAAATGCCCCGACACCAGAAAACTATGGCAATATTTTGATTGAATTGATGTACTTGTTGTCACTGTGAAGAAGCGATTGTCGCTTCAAATTTTAGTGCGACATTCAGTGTGTTATGGCGATGGGCATATCCAACGGTTTAAATCTATGTTTCCCTAGCCGTGACCTAAATGACTAAGGTACTCTAAAAGGTCTTAATCTTGCTTTACTCTAAGTGATGTAGGTTTGACAGAGGCGTCTTAGAACGCGATAGTCATCAATTTGTTACAGGTACAACTATTTTAGTGTTGTCGAAAAAGCAAGATTACCGGCGAAACATTTATTTTGGTTAAGTAGTGTAAAATGTGGATTGAAATGGCAACTAAATGGTTTTGTTGTAAAAATATGGTTTAATGTGTGAAAACAAAGAGTAAATTTATATGAGAAAATGTAACAATCAAATCAATGACAGACAAGAAAAGCACAATGCTAGTTGACATATTAAATGGCTGCAATATAGAAAATATGTACAAAAGAGGTTGTTCGCTACAAGTAGGATTTTATGGAAACCTTAGTAGGATTTTGGTACCTTTAATAGGATTTTATGAAAAGGAACTTTTGGTTTTATTCTGTGTAAGTATCTAGCAAGGTTTCCATTTTGTGTAAATGATTTTGTCAATAATTTAAAAACTAAGCAATAATGTATGACTTCAATGAGACTAACAATAAAAATTTTGTTATTAAATTAAATTGCAATACAAACATTGTAATAATTATTATAAATCTTAATAAGCAACTTCAATAATTTGCGTCCGTTAAAATCCATCAAATGAGCCGACAACATTTAAAATATGAATCATGCTGAGTTAAACACATTCAGAAAATGAGAATGACTTCTCATGCGCTGCATTCATTATAATTTTTAATTACTTTAACAATATTACTTCACGTGACATTGAGGCGATCCCATTACATGTTTCACAATGCCTTGCGGTGCACAGCCGAAATGCCTAGTTATTGTCTCGTGTATTGCAGACGTCAACATTGTATCTTATTTTGACAACACTCGACTTTTCTATCAATTTTGACCTTTATGTATTGAGCAATTCGATCTAAGGGAGCGTGGGGGTATTTGCGCCTGTTCTTGACGTCAACATTTAACAGTAAACATTTTGAGCTTGTTTTGTAACGATGATTGCCACCTGACGTCCACCACCTTTCCTGCCTGGCGCTTTGTTCTAACCTGAGAATGAATTACTTCATTGACTAAGGTGAAGTAGAAACATACTAGTGGTGTACCGGCACTATAGCCAGTCGGAGGGATGAGTCGTAAAACAGGCATTATTCTCAATCAAAATCTTCAGTCCATATAAACTTTAGAATTTACAAATTTTTGAATAAACAAAATGTACAAATAAAATATGAGTACATGTTACTAAAAAATTGCAAAAAAAAACAAATGCCATGCGCATTTTGAAAATCGAACGCGCGCCGAGCTCTTCATTATTTTCTTTTTAAATTTGGAATTATATGGCTAGTTCACGGAGGATTTACTCCTCAATAAGTGGAGCGTCATCTCCGCGTTTGACGGATTTATAAATGCATGTCCCCTGTCCAGACACCGACCAGTCGGTAGGTTGAGAGGTGCCTAGGCTTAAAATCGATAAATTAATCTGTTGTTAAGAATTAATAATTGAAATTCGTTCAGTAAAATCTTATTTATTATTGTGTTACATAAAATGAGACGAAGATTACGTTTCTGGATCCCTTTTGTAAGCGATTATTTTTAAGATTGAAATTGAGTTTTACATTTGCTGCCTAATCATCTGATACACTTGAATTCATGTTAATCAGCCCGAAGATTGATTAGATTCTGTACGTAATTGAGATGATATTTCAATATTACAACGAATAATCCTAGTTTTAGCAGTAATTCCAAGAGTTATCCCGGAGTAAATTGAACTGTGTCGTAATCTTCTCTGAACATGTTGATGCCAGGTGGATCAGATCTTAGCATTGATGTATGTTCATACATTATTGTCAACAAATTGTTGTGTTCGTATTGTAATAATATGGTTTCAAAATTCTTGTCAGACCTAGAAGCAATTTAGTATGTGTTGATAGTAAATTATAAATATACAGACTCATACTGTGAGTGTTTGTTTGTGAAATAGAATGTTCAAGCTATCATGTGTTATTACGAGTCTAGTAATTGTAAACAAAAACAATTTCAATAAACCTACGCTATCTTCCAACGGAGCTTTTGTCTTACATCATTTCGATCAAGTGACTAACAATAAGTTATTATTGACAAATGTTATTAATATTTTATATCATCACATACATATCTATTACATATAATCAAATCTATAAAATCTAAAATACATTCACAGTTACCGCAAGAGATCCATTTGTTATTTTGCACTCAATTAAGCTGAGATTTATACGGATATGTTGGGAGGAAACGCGCGAAAGATACACAAGAACAATCCCCAAGTAAGTTGAGGGAAGTACCGATTACGTGGGCTTCGTAATTATTGTGGATATCTCCCGGCGCCTGGCTAGCCACCTCGAGTGCTTGCCCGAATGAAGATGAAGGGCTATACTGTAATTAGGGACCGGAGTAATACTCGTATATGCTCGGGGAATAGATTATATTCATCCTTATTTTCACCTCTTTTAAGAGTTGTTAACTCGGTTCTAAAATACATTAGAGTTGTTTATTATTAAACTAAAACCCATTAATGAACAAAATTCACAATTGTACTCTTCCTTGAATGAAACGATTGATTGCAACTATCGAACTTGCAGACGTTGTAACTTACACTCAAGTCAATGGAGTACTACGAGTACCAAGAGATTTCAGAGCGAGACGAAGCCCGTAAATACTTGTTAGGGGCAATAAGAAATTATTGCCCAGCCCTTATTAATACTCGTATTTTAACCCCCCACTCGCAGTCTGAGAAAGGAAATAAAAACTGTACATAAGGAAGGTCCGCTTGAAGCTTTAATTAAATTATTTGATATACAGCCGTTGCCCGCCCCATTTCATTATATTAATGGTAATGTAATTAATAATATTACTTTACTATGTGAAACAATGTTGGCCTATGGAGAATTGGCAAGGCTGTGTCAAATGTCACGACATACTACACAATGTCAAAGCACCCGTTATCATATTCGGATCTGAATTGACCGTCGCGATCGCCACGCCTTGCAAATAAGAATGTAGGTGCTGATAAGGTCCCAATCAATGACCCACAATAACAAATACAATTGTTGATTATATCGATCGGACCAAATGTGTCCTATATACAATCAATAACAAAATTGAGCAATAAAACCCGAGGGCAAACATTACAAATCATTGTAATTATAGTTTGTTAAAATGAAAGTGATAATTACCGTCAAAACGAATAAATTTGATCTGAAATAGTAAGCAAATAAATATATCTATGTATGTTACAGATTATTAATGTATTATCGATTTAAATTATCATGACCAACGCATCAAGTCGAGTTATTGTCGACCATGTTATCAATTAAAGCTTTATGCGGCGTTCAAAACACAGCCATTGGCACAATCGCATCGATCAGTCACCGCTATCTAAATTAACGACAGTGCCACCGCTCACAGCCAAATTAAATTCATGGACCGATTGTCTTTTTGACAGCTCATTTGCTAATTCAAAGCGCTCTTTGTGCTTATTGGAGCTGTTATCATGATTACATTAGAATGACCCAAATACCGCACCTCGCCGGCCTGGGGTCACTTATTGACAATGAACTCAAAACGTCTGATAGAAAGAGAACCATTGTTATCGACTATTGTCTGTAAAATCAAGATTGGTTATGTGTATCAATGTAATGAAAATACAAAGGTTAGAAGTAACATGGCTCGGGTAAATACCAAGGTGATACCGTCTGATATTTGAAGACGTTACGAGATTAAACACGAGGTGTTAACTGAAGACCGTTATCGAACAATAAAACAAATCAATAACGTGCTGAGCCGTAAATAATGTTCGTCAATAGATTGTGAATAGATACAATCTCTTCACACGCCACTTTATAAACGAATGTGTTCATTAATGAAAGAATTCGGACTTTAGTTTGATGTACCTGTTCTGTACGGTTCACTATATTTTATTGAATTATATTATAGCTTGACTATGATTTTAAATTTTATTTGTTATTTGAATGTATTTTTCCATTAAGTTTTATGTAAGCAGTGATTCTTTTAATGTAATTTTAGATGAACAATCCAATCGACGTAATAATTATTTCATTTTTTCGACTTTTGGGGATGGTGAAGAACTTAATATATATTCTTTACTTTGCATCTTATTTCTGCTGTTGTTATACTGTGCAATTTTCACAATAAGTCATGGAGGTACGGTTACACAAACATTTGAGTCACGAATGCACATTGTTGGAAACTATGAGATGACATGCATGACCGGTTTTCGGCACATTGCTCATGGATCCTACTTCGTGAGAGGCATGAGGTGACACAACCTTTGTCTTTCGATAAAGCATATTATATTTAAGTCGACAAACAAATAAAAATAAAAAATGACATAACGTTATTGTACCTTAATCCTGAAACAAATTACTCAAGCAAATATTGTGAAATAGATTCTGGATGAATAAAAAAACACATCGTTTATAAACACACGTATTCTTTAGAATGCGATATACTAATGCGCTTCAGATAATCACAGTGATTGAACCAATCACACCAAGATGACTAGATGATAGAAGTATGAGCATCGCAATAATGCATAATAATCTTCTTCTTTTGTTTATTATAAAGGCATTACTTAGTACAAAAACTAGTCTGATCTAGTCATCGATCAATCATCACGTGGTCTAGTACCGATCGCGTAATGGACGGATATCAATATTTGGCAGCGGCTAGGCGAGGCGTTATGTAAGAAGACCTTGGTGCTTGACCCTAATCGTGCACCGAGCGGTGACCGCGTTTGGTGCAAGTTATAGGCTAATGTGTTAAGCCGTTAAGCCATTTATGAATGATTAGACGTGATTTGAAATGAAATATCGCTGACAAAGATTTAAAAGTAACAACTTAAAAAAAGGCAAAGTCTTGAAAGGCCACCAACCAAAAAAATTAGATTGGGCGAAAGCTACTCTTCAGCTTTATTGCAGCCTTTTAGTGCGGGCCTAAAATAATTATAAAAAAACATAAATTCATTGGACCAAAACACAATTGCCTAGCCCTAAACTAAGCTCGAAGCTTGTACTATGGATGCTAGGGAACGGATAGACATACTTAAATACCTTTATAAAGCTCCATGACTCGAGTAAAAATGCCGATGTTTATAACACAAACATTTGCCCTTGGGGGGATTCGAACCCAACCCTTGGTTTTGTACCCAGGGTCTCTGACCACTAAACCAACGAGCCCTGTCAAATTGTACTACTATCCCATTTCTTGCCATAGGTGAAGTGAACAGCGACTTACGGACATTTCGAGGGCAGCAGCACCGTTTCGTTATGTTTTATAAATCACCATACCGCGGCCACCATCCCGCCTGCCAGTGCCAATTTCAACTGTAACAGAATTATTTCTACGGTGCCCCTAAACTTCGAACTATAAGAATTATCCGGCGTCTCGACCCGTCGCCCAAACGCTCAAGAGTTTAATTCTCACCTCTTACAGAGCATTGGCCTGCGAAACTGCAAACTGATGATTACGAAGATCAAGACTTCACAAGAGATATGACGGCCACATACGAAGCGAATAGTGTGATTAGCATTGGTTTAGCGTTCCGCTGTGTGGTTCGAATTGAGGTTACCGGAGGTTATTTAATTCTCATATAGGCCTAGTTAATCTAATTATGCCTCTGCCTCTCTCCCGAAGTTAATTCTTATCAACAACTATATTTTCTAAGTAACTGTTATTCGATAAACGTTATTGTCTATTGCATATGAAAGATAATATTACAATTAAATTGTCATGAAGTTGCGAGTATCGCTTTAGTGTGGTTGAATCGTTATTAAAATGAATATTGCGGATGCGGAAATTGACGTAGGTACAATTATTCTTTCTCTACTGTGTTACGTTCAATTTAAGACATTGGAAAGCTAAAAATGGCACAACTAAAAGTTTATAGCTGACTTGATATGCAGCTGCTAGTTACGTTATTCTTAATACATACATAGTTAAATAAGATAAAGTTTTTTTTGCTTATCTTAGGCATTTGGTCATCGAAAGTTGTTTTCAAGCTTAACATTGTTCTGTGTAGTATTGTAGTTAACAACAATAAGGTTTTGTCTTGGACCAGCATTTACTTGCATTAATTTGCGTCCACACAACGCGGCGATTTGTCATAACCCAAGTCCAATTTTACGAATGTATCGACACGTGTCTAAGGGCCCCGCCAACATATATAATTTCCAAATACTCTGTCACACATAACAAATTGCTTTGCATTACGGAAATCGTGAGAAATATCCTTGAAACAATTGTACCAGTTACAAAGACAAATGGTTCGTATAGGGCAAAACAAATAACGCTAGTCCTCTATTGAAAGTTTTTAGAATTTGACATGAGGTAATAAATTTAGAGGAGGAAAACGTATTTCCTCATTGCTAGCGAACGGGTGATATGTAAATGCCTTGGGCTAACATACGTAGCTACTGCATAAAGCGGACAAAAGAAATGTATCTATGTAAAAATAATGCCACACTCTAATGAATGTGAGTTATATGAGAACAGTCTGAATCACGCTTCCGTGTATCGGTAACGTTTGAGAAACATGCCGTGAGTACCACTGAAGAATAGAATTTTAATTTTATATATAAATCAAATCTTAATTGATGATCCATTCATGTTTCTTTTGTTTATTTAGTTCTGTAATGTAGTATCTTAAATCTATTGTTGTTACACAGAGGCGAAGAGTGTGCTAAGTAGAAAACCTTTAAATGAATATTTGCTGAAATCATGATTATTATTTTGGTAGCCTGAACATGTCTGAACATAAGCGTTCTCATAAATCAAGGCACAATGTTTGTCAAGTTTGTGGGCAATTGACTTTTGATTCTAGGCTATTTCTAAACCTTGCATTTTTCCACGATGTTGAAAGGGAAAAAAGTGTCAAAGTAAATAAAAACCAAATGACTTGCGGTTTTGAACTGCTTTTATTGTTTCGAAGTTTTTCCACTAATCAATTTGGTCGTTTCCGCAATAGTTAACGAGCTATTTTAAGATTTTAGTCTTTAGAGTTGTTTGAGGCTTATATAATTAGCGTCTATCTTTAGGAGGTATTTGATACTAATTTGTTTCTTAAAAATTCTGTCTCTGATGACAAAGGATTTGTACATTAAAATTTAATAAAAAAAGGTTCGTATTATTTCAGCATTACATTCCAACCACGTCTCCAATCACGGTCATTCACAATAGCACAAACATCTTGCATTACACTTATTCCAATCTATTGATTTGAAATAACTATTCTAATTCAATTTATGTTTCGTTAACAAAACTGTATTGTATTACATTCATTTCTATGTTCTGAAAGATCTTGCAAAATATTTATTTCGACTTGGTTTTGATTTGTTTATGTCATGCGCAATCAGCAGTATAGATTTATATCATACATTCTATTTTGAGGCGTTTAATCGAATAAACGTTGTAAGGTCGATTATTTTACACCTGCAATAACTCTCGTACATAGCTTACTATAAAAAGTAGTCGGAATAAAATGTCTGCAGAAAATACATTTCCTCAACAATAAAAATGGTAATAATGGCTTCAAGTACAGCATGGACGTCTAACTGGTTCGGAACGTGATTCTATATTTCCAGAGTTAGTTTGAGGCCAACTGGTCTGTGTTCAGTCGTGGTCAGCGAGACCTACAGAAAGGCTCCTAATTGTTACAACGATCGTTCAATGGTTTATTATTTTAGTTATCGTTATGAAGGATGGGTGCGGTAGACCAAGGTACAGATAGAATCGTACATTGTTTCGTTAATTCAATGGCATGAGAACGTGTATAAAAATAAAGATTATTAATTGACTTTGATCTTTTTGTAAATATTATGTACATATGTGCAAACAGTTGATGAATCAAAATTAATCATCATTATTATCATGTTGCCATTAGTAAATATTTGTATTATGTAAACTTTGAGGTACCTTCGCATACCCAAAGAAAGTTCAAATAGCATTACAACTTTATCTGATAAGTGTCTTTGATATTTACCATCATCACCATAAAACATGGTCTTTCTTCATAGATATGTACAAATACTAAAGACGTTCTTGATAAGACGATTCTTTCAACTTTCGTTCGAATAAAATACAGAGATTTATCAATGGAAGATAATTTTTGTTTGATTTTAGTTACTGATTGATCAACAAAGCTATGAGCAAATACGTACAACTAAGCATTCCGGATGTTTCAATTAACCTAGCAGGTACAAGTGACGTGAGCTTTGTTTAATATAGCATTACATTCAGTGTATTTAATTCTGCAAACATTTACAAAACGAAGATGTATCTCCAAATGGAAGTTATAGCCAAAATGGTAATTTTATCAAATATTTGTTTTGTTAGTGAGCATGAATCTTGTTAGGACGAATGTGATCTTGCATAGCAGTACCAGCCAAGAAACAAACAAAATGTTTCAACGTGCATCTCAAAGCACGATATAAGATCTAAATCAGAATTCGGTCACGAGTTACTTAGCTTTGATATCCAGGTTCTTCGCAGAATGTTATTTTATCGATGGATACAAAAATGTATGATCACTGTATCCCAATTCAGGATCTGTAGACACTTCAGATGAAAGTAGATGAGGCAGTCTGTTATTTAAAAAGGGCTCAAACATCCTTCATCGACTTCCTCTAGCGCAATCACAAGCTTCTTGGTGGAGGATGCAGATGTTAGTCAAAATATTGTAACTAATAACCGGTCAAACATTAAGTAGTTGTTAAAATATTTTTTTATGTTATAGAGAGACAAGGGAACAAATGGGTCACCTGATGGGAAGTGATCAATGCCCATGGACATCAACAACCGCACAAGGGTCGCAGATGCGTTGCCTGCCTTTAAAACCTCATATCCTCGAGCTCTGTTGTTATACGAATCTCTTCCAGCGTCTGTACGTCTTATATTGAATTAAAGCATTTGTTGCTCGCCTCCCCGCCCTGATGCTCTGTTGACTGCAATGAGATCGTACTGAGCTCTATCTCATCGAGTTAAGGCAACACATTTTCCTTGTAGACGGATGATTCTATTGTTGCATTAGTTGAAATACGGATTAAGATGTTGCCACGAATGGAATCAAATTAGAACTCGGAAATGTCTGACTGTCTGTATTCCTGTTTATTTGAATTTTGTTTGAGGAAGCGGACTTTTGATTGATTGCTGACTTTTTGTGACTGTAATTAAGAAATACTGGGTAATTTATCACGGGTTAGGTTTTGTTTATTACTGACTGATATTTCAGGTTTATCTGCCTAAAAATAACACTTTTTTTATAATACTAGTCAATCATCACGTAATATTGATCTAAAAGTGGCAATACTTCTAGTTAATACATATTAAAAAAAACACAGGAACAAATGATAAAAATGATACTGACATGATTTTTATAATTTTTTCTTTGGTAACCTTTGGTAGTGTGGGAAAATGCATAGTAGAATGAAAAGAAGTCATTGATTAATGGTTGATGCCGGAACTCGATCACAAAGTTTGGTGTCGTATTATTGTTCATCAAATGGTCCGCATCGAATGATGTTACACCGTGACCAATGATATAATCTCAACAGCTCAAGGTCAAAGTGAATCGTTATTCAGCTTATGTCATAGCTTAGGAGCTTTATCAACGATATGAGTCAATCTATAGATGCCATGATGCGGTTTAAATATCGTTTAGTTAAATAATGGTGTATAAAAATATAACACATATTTTTTAGAAAAAAAAAATATGTATAAGAGCAATAGCTTTACAAAAATAAAACAACCGGAATCTAAATTCGAGATCCCAAAAATATATACAACTTAGTAATTGACATAGTTTTTCGTGCGATACTCAAAACAAAACAGTAGTTCTATTTAAATGCATTGAGCTGCTCTAAAATCACACTTTCCATTGAAACGTAAAGTGATGAGCACAAACTAACCACGATTCATAAGTGCAGAAGTGTGTTGGCATGATTGTATGGTTCATGGTACGAGTCAGTGAAAGTGAGCCTTATTCAATAAAGACTGTTTTCTAATGCCCAAAGTAATGGATTCACAGCGATTGTATAATTTGGAAGGAAATTATGAAGCGCTGTGTAAACCGTACGAAATGTTTGTGTGAACTGTTGTACAGATTGATTTACATTTAGGTCGTTGATGAATAGAGTTTGATTTCGAGTGGCACAGTTTCAAGTGGTCATTAAATTCCACTGGTTTCGGAAGAAAATAAAATAAAGAAATATGAGTGTAAAATTAAGTGTCTTATAGCTTTTATGGTAAGCGTGGACGGAAATTTTTAATCATCAATGATTTCATAACACAGGATATAAAATGTTTCAACATGTATACGACTGTGCAAGGAAATGTGCAATTTATATAAAAAGTTATTACAAATACATATAATCATTGTCACTATAAAATTAAGAAATATTAAATAATATTTGTTTAATGGGCACTGAATTGCGATTAATAATAACACCAATATTTATCGAAGTACATATAAAATTATAAATAAATTCGCAAAGGGATCAAGAACGCAAGAGATTAGTTTTTTTTACATGTAATTTGCTTGCGGAAGAACTATATCATGATCACTATTGGTGTAACAAAATAACAGGTTAAAAGTTAAGACTTATTCAACAATTTTAGAGTGACTTTTTTATTAACAGCAAATCAATTTATGATTCTAGATGCACAGTGAAAGGTTAACTTTCAAGGAATTTGATTTACAACATTTTATACATGTACTCGTTCACTAGTTATTTGCTTAAAACTCGATTTCGTAGCACACTAATAGTTCAATGAGTTATTACTTGGATTAGTCTAGAACTATTTCAGCGATTATGCAGCCACTGGTACCTAAATCACTTACATTCGTTATTTGTGGCAACTCTTAATAACTCCCGAAGATTTAATGGACTAGACATTTTTGATTTGTTTGCGTAATTTGTAACACTTCGAGATTAATCTTTCATAACAAAGGCAATGTAATCGTAGTAGAAGAAATAAGTTTTAACACTAATTTGTTAACCAGCTAATAGTTCTTAACCCTTACCACGCCAACGTCTGATATATCAGACATTAAACTTTCGTGCCCTCGCCGCCAACGTCTTATATATCAGACATAAATATCTAACCAATTTAACTCTATTTTTTCTTATCGTTATAGTACGTGACGACATATGCATACAATTTTCAGACTGTTTATACTTTAGTTAATCAAAAATATCAATTTCATAAAGTATTATAATGTTATTTTAATGATAAATTATTAAAAACAAAACCGTGTTGAATCGACTCATACTATTTTTTTTTTACTTGGACCCTCTGCGCCAACGTCTGATATATCAGACATTGGCGTTCCATTAGTGATGTTCCATTTCAATGTTCCTACCAAAACCAGAAATCTGGTACCTCAAAATAGAAACATTCAAAAATGTAAAAATTATACAGGTTTTTGTTTTTGGCATATTTTTTGTGTGTTACGAAATCTTGCCAAGTTTTACATTGGTTAAACTTGGTAAGATTTCGTAACACACAAAAAATATGCCCAAAACAAAAACCTGTATAATCCACTCGATAATAATGCAATCGAAAATAAAGCGTTTACATTGATAAACGCTTTATTTTCGATTCATGTTTTGCATCAAAATTTGATTTGGTGGATTTGATTGATACTGGGTTTCATGATCAAATCCAGTAAATTGCATAGTATGTCACAACACTATAGCGACACGATCATGCATGAGTCTCGTACGCCAACGTCTGATATATCAGACACGGAAGTGACGTCAGAGGCGATAGATGTTTCTAGAACTACTTATTTAGTGTTGTACAATGAGGGTTGGAGATATCGATAAATTATGGAAGTACCCTGCAAAATTATGTTATTTACTGTGTTATGCTTTGCGTTGCTGTGTAGATTTATTACGTTAATAAATTAAAGTTTATTGAAATATGACCACTGCAGAGGAGTTGATTAGGATTTTAGAAGGAACTGATGATGTTGAATTTGAAGTGTTCTTACATAATCAACAGGTAAGTTATAAAAAAATATAATATGTACTATAAAGCGTCCCAATCTAATGGTGCAACCATGGTTTGACACAATAAAGTGTTTGTAATTTTCTTTTTTTTTAGAGGATTATTGGAATACGTAGATGTATTTACATTAGAAAAACTTACCGGTCATTATTGATATTTTTATTTCATGTAACTAAAATCATAACTACTATTATAAAGGCCAAAGTTTGTATGTATGGATGTTTGTTACTCTTTCACGTAAAAACTACGGACGGAGTCGCGGGCGGCCGCTAGTAATAAAATAAAACCCAAGAAACTTGAAAAATAACTATAAATATTTTTTCAAATGATTTATTTGTTACAAATTAATAATATCGATACTCAACATTGTCAGCACTAGTTAATCAACCAGTTATATTGCGGTGGCGTGTGGTGAACGTTTTTGACGAAAACTCGTGGCGTGGAAAGGGTTAAGCTATTTCGTTATACATGACTATGACGTGAAACGTGATAAGCCTTCAAATATTGCATTTTAAATACCTATAATGGTACAACTAGAACCTACGCTTAGTGTGTGACTAAAGCCTTTCCATACCAAGAAGAGAGTAAAGAATACGTACGTAAACGATTTTATCCATCAGAACTCAAAAGCAATCTTACGTCACGACAAAATTCAATAGATTAAAATCCCTTCCACAAAAATTACGAAAACATTTTTCATAACAAAAACTTAAACTAGCGAAAGTTAGCTAAATTTGATGAAAGTTGAAATCCTATTATTTGTAATGATAACATCAATACCCGGTCAGCATCACGCTTCTTTTCATAATAATCATGCGGCTTTTGCCTATTACGTTTGTTGATCGCAGCCGTGGCCATGACTCGGAATGCATCGGAAAGTTATTGACTTTTGATAATGAAACCAGTTTGCGGCGAACTGACCGAGAGAGCCCGCGGCCTCGTTCAATATCAGCTGAGATTATTAAGAAATGTCTCCAAAGACGACATCTTCAATTATCCAACCGTCCAATGGCGTTCATGTACGACAATTGTGCTATTCAACTCAACGCAACCGAGCAATGTACGTCGTCTTAACATTATTCGTACGCTGTCACACCTTTTTACTAAGTTTCGTGGTCCGGCCGGCTTACATTCACCGGCTGCTTCCAAGTTTACCGGTGAATTTACTTTGCCGCTTTTTCCTACGATCTTTAAATTGATTAAAAACATATTAAGCAGCCAATTTTGCCGAACGGCCAATTTGTCGAAAGCTTCAATATGTACAGCTATAAACACAAAAGTTTATAGTTGATTAAAAACCGTCTTAACTATAACTTAAACGTAATGTGAATCGTGCTA
The DNA here is from genome assembly GCA_958496325.1 of Nomophila noctuella. NCBI lineage: Eukaryota > Metazoa > Arthropoda > Insecta > Lepidoptera > Crambidae > Nomophila > Nomophila noctuella. Next base: position 7,094,852 of record OY292486.1, on the reverse strand, counting down.
TAAATTATATTTATAGTAATAAAGTTGAATGTTCAATTGAATACGATTTTTAACGGTAGTAGGAGCCTCGTTGGTTTTTGATTTATCAGTGCTCATTCTCTTATTCAAATATATCTTTATAATTTGCATTATTTTTAAATGGAGTACCTATGAACTATTGATTTAAGCCGTAGACACGACATAGATATTCTTAAATGTTTGATTAACTCAATGAGATGTCAGATTTAACGAATCATTATTAGGGTAATGAATTATTACACTGCTTGGCTTTTATTTTCCATTTTAAATTAAACCGAAGCAGCTAAACTTTCATCATAGTAATAAATAACAAATTTGGTTTTAATTATACTTGTTTCGTTTGTTATTGTTGTTGATTATTTCATAAGATTGAGATTCAGGCTTGCCTGATCCCGTGGGATCGGGACTTTCCTCCCAGCCTTCTCTCCATTCGTACAATTTTCCAAGTAGGGCAATATGAAAGGAAACAAAATGCCTCAGTTACCGGGAATATGAAGGCTTTGGATAAAAATCATCTTCTTTCTAAATAATTTACATGAAATTTTCTTTCTGCAGTTACATTTTACATTTATTATAGTTTCTCCTTACTCTACGATGACAAATTTATTTTGTACGACAATTAAATTTGTCTCAGTTAGACGATGTTTAGAAAGTGGCTCATAAGTGTAATGACGCAAAACGTCGTGTCACATAAATAATCTCGTAACGGGATAAGCATCGTCACGTATGCGTTGTAATATTTAATAACGTTTGAAATATCACCAAACTAAGTCGGTCCGTATAATAAAATTGCTTGATGCGGAAAAGCTGAGGTTTTGCGATCACGACAAGTTTCGCAAAGGCCCCGCTTGTTTCTGGCAACGGTACAGTTTTGCAATGAGTTTAGAAATGCTCACTACGCTTTGGTTTTTTAATTTTCCCTTGTCCTCGACTCGGGTTAGCAACAGGTCAAAGCGGCCTGATCGACTATGACGATTGATAATTTTTATCTTGCCCAATCAACTGTGCCAGTTATACCGGGTACGTTACAAATTAACGTGCATATGTCAGCGCTTGTGCAACTTTTTCTTTTTTGTTATTGAAACGAATGTTATGGTTATTTATTTCAATTTCTTATCTCGATATGTAGGCATGTCACTTATTAGCGTATCAAGCATATCAATCTCTGTAATTTCATCTGATATTAGTTAATAAACATTTTAGATCGACAGTTAAATCACTAGACGTGGATTTCGAGTAAGTAAAAGATGTATTATGTTTCTATATATCCTCCATTTTCGTAATACACGAAGAGGAGTTCTTTTTAGATCAATGATAGGGAACAATGGAGCGTTGTATAATTTGTGGATTAACTATTTGTAAAGCGTATTGTTATTTAAGTTAGCTATTGATCCATTGACTTTCTTTGTTATATGCATATTTCCATACCATAATCAGTTCTCAAATGAATCACTTCAGACTATTATTATAATTTATACCGCAAAAAGTCTAGCTTCGTAATTCATCAAAAAACCGGACCTACCGCAATCTTGATTAAGCGAATCTAATTTATCTTCGTTTCCACGTGAGTTATGCAAGAGTATTAGATCAGATTACGTAACTCAATTTTCATCGATGCTCAAATTGAATTAAAGGTATTCGTCCGTCCATATCAGCATCGAATCACGTAATTTTCTCATTCGCGTACTGTGATCTATGGGTACTCCTATATTATTAGTCTCGAGCAAGGAGGTACCAATATGTGTCATTAGAAGTGGCTTTCTAAACGTGAATAGTGTCGTTCCTCTAATCTGCCATCGTTAGCGTATGCGCATATAAAGAGAAGATGTAGATACGAGATTGTGTTATTTATTTAGTAACGGAACGATAGTAATAACACCCCGCTTTCTCAGCGTAAGGAAGGAACTATTGTTCTGTCATCTGTAGGTGTCTGGACTAACACAAATATATTTTCCGCGCCCATTGTAGCTTTGTCAGGTGTCCTAGGTGTACAACGGACTGATGATGTGTAAAACAAGTTGAAAGCTGGAAGACACTAGTGCATAATTAATGGGAATTCTCTGTGTAAGATTTCTCGGTGACTGGAACCGGTTCAGCAAGGAGTTTCTAGGTGACTTATGAAAATATGCTGCATCTGCACTAAAACAAAAAATGCTTGGTAAAAAAATACCTTGATATTTTTTCAAATAGATACTATATTTCAAATATAGCAACAGAAAATTACGGGAGCTTTCTACTCTAAGTCTTCATTTCAGTAGGACGTTGTTATCATAAAATGCGAAATGAACTAACTTATTTACCCCTGGTCCCCGAGTAACTCAAATTTGTTTTATGGCGGACTGTTTGTCTGCTCTCGGCAACCGTATTTCGTTAATGACAGCGTTCGAGCGATTTAACCAAGCTTTCGCCTTGCGCCGTGTAATTTTCTTCTGCCGGTCAGGTAGGGAATAGTCTAGTTTGGTTGAAAAAGGCATTTCTCCCGTGGAGAATTTCTCGTCTAGCAATAAACTGTTACTTGTTTAACGCGAAGGAAATGAGGATGCGAGAGACGGGTAAGAGGCGAGTTTTCTTAAAGTTGGTTAGGCGGGACGGTAGCGGGCATTAATAAGACGCTGCACCTCCGGGCGGCAATCTAAACTCCGAGTACGGAGATTATGACGTCACGCGCAAGAGATAGAGGGAGGTTTAGGATACGTCACAATTTTTGCATATTGTTTTTCGAGATTTACAAAAGACTAATGAGATACAAACGCTATGCAAAGTTTCGTAGAGGAAGCGATATCGTATATTAGGACAGCCCTTTAAGGACTTTTTACTTTTAATAGGATGCCGGCTTCGAATATTTAAATTATATAACAGACAAAAAAGAGAAGTAAATATATAAACAACGTAAGTACAAAATAGTTTTAAATCGTTTATTATCACAATTTGTTATACATATTATAATATGAAATTCTTCCTTTGATAATGACAAAATCAACAAAAAGCCTGCTGCAAAAACAGTTAAATATTGAATATTGTATGAAGCTAATTATATAAGTTTATAATAATCACATTATAATGAGCTTAGTTGCCACCGAGTATGTTCATACATTATTGTCGTTTAAGTAGACTGCTTAACATTATTAGCCTTAAGTAACACGCCTATTAAAATAAATGTTAGTTTGTCACAATGGGCAATTAAGTTTGTAATTAATTAGGTACGTGTAAGTGTAACATTAAAACCCAAATTCAGTAAACGAATAGAATTCATATTACGGTGTACAAAACATCAAAATTAAAAAATGTATAACGTATTTATGGGTAGCGGAGTAGATCAAAAATCAGTTGAAAAATTGTTTATGTACATAAGTTTACAAAAAATATTCCGTATACAAGTGGGTACTTATAAAACTCTAAAAGTTACAAAATAAGGTGCATGTTAATAGTTTTATATGTCTCTTGCCGCCGCACGCCACTACGGATTCGGAGTCAAATAAATTGAGCTTCATATCCCCAAGGATAAAAATGCACCCTGTTTTGACATATCGACATGACTTCGTAACGCTGTGCTATCCGTAAAATTATTCAATTGTTAAAAACACAGCCATTTTAATTTGCCTCTTATTCTATACTGTAGCTGTTGGAAACTTATTGCACAAATTGGCGCAATCTACTTTCGTTTACTATCGTTGGATGAGCGACAAAGGCATGCTAACGAACCATCGCGCTTGCTCTTCAACTAACTTAGACAAATGAGTTTTGCTACGAGATGTTCTGATTCTCAGCCGATATTCGCATTTTGTATATTTTAATAGAAAACAGACACCCATAAGACTACTTAAAGTTTACAATATAACTGTAGAAAGGGTTCACAATTAGACAATAGGTAAATAAAACAAAATCGGAGCGATCCATTTAAGCCTTCAAATCATAATTTATCAAACAGAGAATTAGTTGAAGTCGTCCGTCGGTAACTATTGGCTCACATATAGATATCTCGGGTGTTATCTATCAAGATAAGCCCCGAGATGGAATAACTAAACGTATAACCTCTGAATTATCCAATGCTACATCTTACGTTTTATAATATTGTCGGGATGTACGCAACGATGAAAAAAACTCATCTTAGGTTTTGAGATGTTGCCGGATATGCGCAAGGATTTAGAAGAAGACAACTTGGGTTTGAAAAATATAATTAGATTCCTGGACACCGGCAATCGTGCCTAGAACATTTCCCGTGCGACAAAGCAGTGCTAACGAGCGTTCGTCGCCAGTAAACGTAGACAAATGGATTTAGCACTGAACGTCCTTGTTTCCTTTTACCTCTGCGTTAATTATGCAGCTGCTCCTGAGAGGCATTAACGAAAACGTTCGCGAACTTTAAAGCGAAGTAAGAGACGAGTAGAAAGTTTGAGATGAGCCAAAGATTTTACGCATCGACGCTCCCGTGCCGGCCGGGTTTACGTGCTCAAAAACGACGACTGAAAGTGAAATGTTCAACGTTTAATATCCGAAAAAGTTAATCTTACCAGACTTAATTAACCTTGTCAAAATTACGTAGTTTTCGACTCGATACCACGTAATAGCTTTGATTAAAATGAAAACGAAATATTTTACCAAATAAATTCAGGTAATTTGTAATTAATAATTTCTCGTTACTTATAAGGACTCGATCAATAAACACTGTGTTAGTCAGATCTTCAATCAGTTATTAGTTTGTTCATTGAAGTTTAATTAATTTGTAAACGAATATATAGAATTTTGACTAGACTCATTTTGGGCATATCTCTAAGAGCCTAAATAATTTTCTTAATTACGTAGGTATCGATGGAAGATAGATGGAGTCTGTTACCAAAAATAATATGTAAAGACCCATTTTATATAATGTTTAAGTTTTCTTAAAGCACATACATTACCAATACGCAATATAAAGGTAAGTTTAAACCACGCAACCCAAATTAGGAAGCAAAGTCAAAAAACATTTCGACTAAATCGAGCTCGATCTGAAAAAACATTCCTCCATTTATCATTTCATCATTATCGAAGATTAAACATAATCACACTCCAAGTTCAGCGGATTATCAAAGGAAATACCTCTGGACCTGTTAGCTAGCAAATACGGATTCATCTTAAACGTCCTTAAACGGCAAAAGGGAGTTAGGTATTGACTTTCTTTAACAAAAATTTAGCCGTCCAGTCAACTGTGAGAGGCCATTTTTAATATTCACCTCGTCTACGATTAAAAGTGCCTACTTCGCGATATTATATTTTTGAAAGCCATGATTGGGGCTCGGGTGGCGTGAGGAAATGCTCTTGCGTCCTGAATGGATTCAACTTGAAAAGGAAATCGAAGGGTCGTTATGAACGCCCGCCTTTGAGCCTTCATAAATTTACGAATGGATGCATGATTGGTATTTATTATAATACGACTATACGCCGCGGGTTTGCTCACTTCGATTAATCAAAAACGCAGATATATTGATTACCGTTACTAGTATTTTTTTCTATACTGTGTTATACGAATTTTTCTTGGTGATATAAGTATTTACGCTGCTGATTGGTGCAATGGTCGAGAAGTCGGCTATTACACCAAAGGTCGCGGGTTCGATCCCCGCACGGTACAAACATTTGTGTGCATGAACATGTCTGTTTGTATCGGTCTGGGTGTTTCTATGTATAATATGTATGTATTTACAAAAAAAAAAGTATATAAGTAATGTTTATCCGTTGTCTGGCATCCATAGTACAAGCTAATGCTTAGTTTGGGGCTAGATGGCGCTGTGTGAATAATGTCCAGAGATATTTATTTATTTATTTATTTATTATTTAAGTAACTAACTAAGTACTCATTTGTTAAATGTTGAATACAGAGAATAACATAACTGTTTGCAGCTATGTTATAAAATAAGGAAAACATACAATATTATTGAAGGAAACTAAAAAGCTGACCAGTTTTACGGCTTGTATGTTTAAGAGATACAACATTGTGTCCCCAATAGCTGACGAGATGAATATACTGATCCGATAAGGTAGAAGAAATTATTTTGCAAACTTTCAAGATTTAACTATCTTAAAAATATATTACAAACATAAATTCCTACGTTTAAATTAATTTGGTTGGGGTTGAAGCAAATCAATGTTCTTTAATTTTAAATATTCCAGCAAGTCGGAACTTTCAATGATAAACGTAGCGTTACTAATATTTCCAAATGATTGATGCTACCGTATTAAAAATTAAATCATCTGTTTCATACTCCTTGAATTTTGAGTTCAATTGTTTTGATGATTTTGATGGTTATAAAGTTTCGAAGTTGTTTTGTATAGATTTTTGTTATAAGGTTGATTATAGTCAATAACAAGTATTTTTATTTAAATGATTTTTCTGAAAAAGTGATATTTATTTTCATGATCATTATTTTCATTGTTTTAGTTACATATGATTACAGTCCGTAATAATAAAGATGACTCGATTTCGACGATGAACGATATGAATCGACAGGGAGGGACTCTTACATGCGACCAATAACAAAGTTAACTACTTACGCGTAGACATTTTGTTTTACAAGAAACGTTTAGAAACTGTTACAATTTGCGAAATAGTTCATATTGAGCAAAGTAACTAGAGTGTAGTACCGAATTGGCCGCTTTCCTTCGTGGCATTGAATTTTTGGCTGCCTTTAATTTTGCAATGGTACAGTTTATACTTTATAGCTCACTTTAAGGTGGGCAGTTGAGTCACGGAAGCATGAAAATATATGAGAGGTGTGCTCGTTTGTGCAACTCTGTAGAAACGTTCGATATGTGATAAAATTGTTACAGCCTTGGATATTTCATGGTGGTCTACACGATGTTGGTACGATTTGAGCAAGTGTTTTGTGAAATGTTTCGTATTTATTGTTGTGTTAGTGTAAATATATTATGTTTCAAAGGGTTATTCAAAATTATTTTTACATACATACTAGTGGCCGCCTGCGACTCCGTCCGCGTGGTAGTTTTCGCACACGTAGTGTGATACTTTAGCTTAAATCCTTCCTCGACAAATGAACTATCCAAAGCAAAAATATTTTTTTCAATTTGAACCAGTATTTCCTGAGATGGGCGCGTTCAAACAAACAAACAAACTCTTCGGATATATTATATTAGCAAAAATTTATTAATGAATTCCATTAATGCATCTGTAATTTATGTATTTAATTTGGATGTTTTAGTTTGGTCACGTTTGGTAATTACCTGGCTTGCCACTCATGTATTCATAGATTTAGATATTGTTATGTTGTAGAATAGTAATTTTATGTTGTGCACTGGTTTTTTATGTATTGCTATAAAATACGCATGCCTACTTTTATGACGAAATATTCGATAGTAAACGTATGAACTATTCAAACATTTATTGCATTTGAATATTCCATTATTATTGCGTCATAAAACTACAATACTACTAGAGTACTGAGCGATAAATCCATAATACGAGTATGATGCCGCAAATCATTCGGTAATCAGACATTTTATCAAATTGCTGTGTCAATTTTAAAGCAGGAAATTGAAAAATTACCGTGAACAGTATACTTGTGCTAATGCATACAGTTAGACCTTACAGAGTAAATAATAGAGTACATTATGTTCTACCTTGACTAGAACCTGATATTCTGTACGTCACTTCCCTTTCTTCTACGGTAATGACTATGTTAAATGGACTAAGAGAATAAACGTAATTGCTACCATGAAGGCCAATTTTTTAGGTCAGAATGTATAACAATTACGATAATAATAATTAACTACTTAATCGTAATGAAGAGGCCACGCCCCAGTAGTAAACATATCACGAAAAGATTTAGAAAGGAATTTATATGTTTGCTTAGTTAATAATATTGTTAGTGAGATATCAATCGACAGTTCGAATTCTAATTGACATTGCTATGCGCACGATTTTTGTATTGCGTATTCCGGAAAAGTCATTCCTTTAGAGTAGGTATTTGTTATGAATGTTCGATTGGTCCAATTGTGAAAAAATCCCAAGTTCGCAGTTGTACAATTCGTGATTGTTCCAATAGGAAAAAGAACAAAGCATTCAACTATTACCCATAAAATAGAAAGACGAGTTCAACTTTTAAAGGTATTGCAAAGATATTTAATATAAACCCTCTATTAATCATATCGTTGAAAGTGTTAAACAAATTGGCTGAGCCATATATTTCGATCAAGTATGTAATTAATTTACTCTGCATGTTTATATTCTGGTTGCAAATCTTACTATAAACAAATCAGTATTACGCTGTTTGCAACTCGAACGAGCTTTGCTCAGTAGGAAATACAGGAAAGTCAAAGGACTGGATTCTTAATAGTCTAAATTATTACGCGTTTGGTTGAAATGCAACTATTCAGATTTTATATAACTTTTCGTATGTGGTCGTATACTAAGTTCTAACTGGTTAGCTTTTAAGTCAGTGTAATGACATGTGTCAAATAGTTATACTTACAAATAACCAAATAACGCTACAGAATTTACAGGGCAATGATAAGTTTTAAGTTAGTACTTATTACAGAAATGAATACTGCCTATGGATATATATTACTACTAACAAATTTTGCTTCCTTTAATAAGTTCAATAAGAGTCCCTGAAGATCGGCAAAGGAAACTGAGCCCATACAGCCTCATACCATAGCCAGTGGGCAAAGAAGATTACATTTTAATTTCAAACAACATTCCGACTTAGTTTGATATAAACAATTGAAACGATATCGTATGTGGTAGAATTGATTGTCATTTCAAATTAAGTTCAAATTCGCAATTGTGTTGTCATTTGTTGTTGGATATCGGGTATTCGCTTCCGTGTGCCAAACAGGTACCTAAATAATTATATTATCCTATGCAAACTTACTAATACCACAGACAATAATAACACTCACACGTTGTCATCCAAATTGTTTGGTATCCCTTTACATCATTGAATATGTTACACGTGTAACCTTATGGAGTATGTACCTACTCGCTTTTCGGTGAACGCTTTTCAGTTTGGCTAGGATATTGCAGGCTTGTATCACCTGATTTTCCGATAAGAATGATGATTGCCCGCTTCGATAGGCATAATAAGTCGTTGGTCCCGACTATGGTCCAAATTGTCTGTTTTCCCTTGTGTGGGTTGCGGAGATCAGACGACAGTCGCTCCAATATACCTTATTACCAGGCTTGTCAATTTAGGATCATAGTGAAGCGTACCATGGGCTCCAAAGCAATGGCCGAGGATGCAACCGGGAGAAGCGATATACGAATTATATTGATTATTTACTCGCTTTTGTTAGCTTTCTGCTAGGTGACGCTGTGGATTATTTGCCTATACTTCAAGTACCTACACTAGAATGTACATTTTCAACCTCAAAAATATAAATAGAATTTTAAAATCGAAAGTTTTGCTTTCGGATATGTAAAAGAAAATGGAAATGTTCTTAATTAGCATACTGTAGAAAATTTGTTTTCGTCTTATGCCCTATAGCACAGCAAAGGTTGGTATAAAAATAGTCGTAAGTAATAATAGTCACGTATTTAGCGATGCGCGTCACCGTCACATGGACAATAAAGGACATTGACCCAGTATTCTCTTTGAATCTTAATTAGTCGCTTTCGCAAAAGGAAACACCAAGGGCCAACAAAATGAATCTTTAATACGCAATCGCCATGACTGACGGCTTAACACGGACCCAAAGCATTGTTGTTAATTGCATTTAATCTTTTAACATGAAATAATTCAGTTCACCCATTTCAAAATCAGGTCAACTCGGTAAAACTGAAGAAGATGCAACCTTATTGTCTGACTCATAAGAATTATCGTTTGGGAAAATCGTTCAGAAGATCTAGAGTGCAGGGTGACGAGGCGAAGTTACGTGTCTCGTAATCTACGCACATCTGTTCTCTTTCTAATGATTCGTAACAAAAACGGTGGTTTCATAATACACTTTTACTTTTTAAACTCTAAAACTGGTGTGCGTTCGAATACCTAACGGTGAAAGTGTCGTGAACGCTTTGTACGATGTCTGGTGACATTTCGCACTAATGACATTTGTTTGAGACGCGCATAGTAACTCGATGTAATTGACACTTTTACAAGATTAATCTCGTGTTAAGTGTAAGCTAACATTAAAACACGTTACATGATACGTGACGGAGATATGATCTCGAATTGTAAAAACATAGGTGACAGCCGGAAAGTACGGAGCTTGCTATCTGATTGGCTACCGGACAGTAATCATCGTAAAACCATCGGAACAAACCGCAGAACGGCGACCGCAAAGATAGCTATTATTATCCTAAAGAGAGCGGTGTAGCAATTTTTTTTAGAGGCAGTAACAACCAAAGACATAATTAAATTAATTAATTTGACATTTGAATTTCATGTTGTTCGTTTTGATTAATTTTTCATTTCATTTCTTGCAATATTTTTATTACTTAAAACACTATAATCTTACTGGACACCAGAACAAACTTGTGTATTAGCGACTTGGTGAAATTCAAGTTCAATATTCATACCATAAGTTAATGCTTACTGAATAATTTATTGAATATTCAATGCGATATTGTTAGAACCGGTAAATATTGTCCACTGACAGTTTTACAATACCATAAGTCTATGAATTTCGATGAAGATGATTAATTAAAACCACGTGCATGCTACACTTTTCATTCATAAACACAAAATAACGATTGATTTTTCTTTTGCATTTCGTCTACTCATGCATGACAGACTGCAATTTGGACGCATTACACAAACAAACGCGTTACCGCAACATACTGGCATGCTTTCACATAATGGATAATGCGACTACAATAACTAATGGATGGTGAAAAGATATTTGGTCAATATCCATAATGGTGATTGCGCTAGGTTTTACTGCTAAATGGTGAAGGACAAACTTAGGTTACCTACAATGGTAATGTAAAAAGTATAGAAGGTAAGCGTTTCATTTTAGTTTCACAAAAAAACCTACTTCTTTTTAAAACATGATCTTTTTCCATTGACAGCATATAGATTTCTACGTTGACAACTGCATAAATAGATCAAAGTGACTATACCTTTATCCAGAGAATTTGAAATTTGCTTTGTAGTCAAAGCTTTTTGCGATATGCAGAACTGGATATGATCTGGACTGGGTAGGATCTCTTGAACTATTTCTCTCTAGAAGGGATATTTTTATTCCAAAAAAAAACATGAATGACGATCTTTCTTCATTGAACATGGCTACTCGTCTCTTGCTCGTTCGGTCACAGTCTACTTGCGAGCAATAAGCAATACTGCGTGCATCGAGACCGATAATTACACGTTGAATAACTAAGCTAGCGTTTTTCTAACCCAGCGCAATACTGTCTGTGTAATTTTAATTATTGATGGATCGTTTGTAGCTTTAATAACTCAAAGAAGTTTATTTATAATATTTGTGCTATAATTATAATCTTAATTTTAAAACAATTCGTATTTTAATCTGTGTTCGTTAGACACGAGATAACAAACATAATTGACACTGACATTAATAATTGCAGTCCGCAGAGTCACGGAAGATTTAGACAAAACTATTGAAAATTTAATGTCACAAAACATAATACGCAGTATAATATTAATATCCAATCGTTTTGCAATAATACCTACAAACGTTCTACCAAAACAAAGCATTTTCTATAACTACCATCCGTCCTTCAGTAGTGCGGCAATTAATGGAGTGGGACTAAAATAGGCCCATTTAAGGATTTCACGCAGACAATTTAGTGAATCGGCCGCAGATTGCGAGGACAATTTGACACCTGTGCCGCCCGTATTACTGTGACGGTGGCAAGATGTAGAGCGTTGCAAATTGGCGACGAGGGTTGAAATTACCTAGTGAGAATAAAAATACAATAGTTCATTCGAAGACGTATGGATAGCTTATGGATTTTAAGGGAAAACTTTATGATCCTTGACTGACTTTATACAAATATGTATATTATGTATATCAATATATTGTATATACAACATATTTATGTATTAAGATGTGTAAAATTATATTATTTTAATTTACTTAGTTTTGACGATTCAAAAGTGCTTGTATTTATGCCTATTTGAATAAAAATATTTTTGATTTTGATTTTGATTTTTGACAACCTACAAAAAAACGAATATAAATTCAGTATGATTTTTTCTCTGCTTGAACTCAGCAATTTGAACACGAGTGAAACACTTCAAGACGTGTGTTATGAAATAATCCTTTTGGAGTAAATGACGTCATGTAATAGCTCAAAGTGGAACTTAACAAGTAAATTGAAAACAAAGTGCTACAGAAACAAATACATAGTGCAGAGCGCGGATTCTGTTTTGAAAACGTTCCTACGTAATGTGGAACTACCATAACAGTCTGCAACTGCTGAATGTTGGAACGCACCGTTTTGTCTACCTTCCATTCAAAAGGCATTCAAAAGTGTCCATAAACACCAGCCTTGGGGTGGGTTTCGTCACATGAGTAAGCGTTTAAAAGTTAATAGCTTGGTTGTACGTACTCTATATTCTAAATGTTGGCAGAATGGGTACAGGCTCGTTTAAAATAAACGGCCCACTAATGGGTTAGTTTCACCGTTTTATTGTCACTTCAAACTGTGTTATATTGTTTAATACATAAATTCATTGGACTGCAATTCTATTGTCTATTGAGTGTTGATCATTGCAATAGACCACCAAGAATCACATCCACTACATTTCACCAATTTCGATTTGCAAATCCATTGATCATCGATGTAGATAGTATGTCAAATAATATTTTAGTCTACTCACGGATAATGTAGTTGAAATTGCTAATGTATAATATGTTTTTTGCTACAGACTAATTATAATATTTTCATTGAACTACCAGCAATAAAAAGTTAACACGGCGCGTAGATGTTTATCTATTTAAATATTAAGAAAGAGTTGCATTATGCCCTCAAAACGGTATTAGGTATTTTTGCATATTAGAGTAGCTATAATGGCATTTTTTTATATAGAAGTTTTAAATAAAGACTGTTTTAAATGGACAAATAATGATGATAAAAGGCTACCTAGTGTGAATGGAAAATTGAGAGCTACTACAGCTGTCAGACAAAATGTATAACACTTAATCCATACATACGGTATAATTTATTTATTAAGTAATTTGAATCATATGCTGAAAGTGTATGATTCAATTCATGTATATTTATCTCTGATATATGCATATCCGGAATCAATTAAAATAATTGCGCTCTTAATAAGTCAACTGACTTATAAAATGTTTAACATGGTATCTCGTATTACTATGTATACAAGTTAATGTTTTTATTAAGTTTTAAATTACCTAATGACTGTTAAATAATCGGTTTAGGCAGTTGATAGAACTTAAGAAAGTTTATATTTTTAAAATAAAATTTTAGCCGTTTATGTCTCATCTAATAAAATGTATAAAGATGATAAGGCTTTTGTAATGCAAGTGCCATAATTATTAATACTACTAAATCCAACATTGTTTGTCTCAGTACAGCAAATCAAGTTACAACAGAAAGTTGACTGAATATAATTTACAATATCATAAGAATACATTTTAAGGAAAACCTTAACATTTCTCTGCTATTTTTCAAAAGCCCCGAAACTCGTGCCACTCACATTTTAATACAAATAACACATAAATCATTCAAACCCGTAAAAGGTTCTTGGCTTTCAGAAAAAAATGTAAGTAACGGACGAGTGGAACGGAATATTAAAATCTCGTATTAAGTAGGAATATGTAGAAATATTAAATAAAGTAGCTTGTTGGGCCTATTCACCTGCAGGCGGAAAGTGGAAAAAATGTTTCTCCTTTTAGCCCTTGTTGATTTGCAAAAGGCAGTGCCGGTGGGAACAACATTAATTTATGAACGTACTACGAAATACCGTGAACGAGCAATTTCATTTTGATTGTCGGATGTGTGCAGGATTTCGGCGATGGTTACGTTTTTCGCGACGGATTTTGTTGATGTTTTCACTGTAATATTTCTTAATTCGTGTGAACTGTATTTATTACAGAGGCACTGTAAACCATCAAATAGTTTGCTTTGTTTTACTTCTACATCGTTTTAACGAAGAAAAACATTTTTTTTTTATGTAAACAACAGTATCAAGGATATCTACTCAGTCTTGAGGTATTTTTTTTTTTAATATGTTTTAGCGCGGTATATTGGCCCCAGTTTGTCTGATGGTAGGAACAAGAGGAGCCCTAATTGCCATGATTATAGATGCAGGACCAAATTGGTATCCTATCCGCAAGATACTTCTTTACGCTTCTCTTGAAGAAACCAAGGTTATAGGATGGAGGAAACACGTACATATGTTGGTAACGCAATCAAAATCACAAATCATGAAGTTAGTTATCTGATGAAAAGAAAAATAAAGGAAACAGATGTTAAATAAATGAACATACAAAATGTAATACAAGTAAGTAAAATGGTACAAAATATATAAACAACAGTTCGATATGAAAACATTCTTATGCAGCTGCATCTCGATCCTTGTAGCACGGCAAAGGCAATAAAAATGAAATACTTCTATGAAGTTCAACACGTAATGTTGTCTCCACTCAAAATATTCTCCCGTTTGATTTTGAACCTTAAGGTCTTTGAAATATGAATAATTGTGGACCGATTCAATTATGCTCTTGCGTAGAGTCGCGAAGTCTTCTTTTACCAGTTGCCCATTTGGTAATGTAATGACGCTATAAGCGATAAAATGCACATATTTTAATGTGATGTGCATCACATAAATTTGCGTAGATAAGATATTGGATGGTTTTAAATGTTCGGTATCGCTAACAGTATGCAAAGTTTACGTAGAAATGGGGACCGAAGAAAAGTGAAATACTTTTTATCTGGGATTCGATGCAAACATTTTTTCATCGTATCAGAACTGAAAGCAAATTACTTGCTAAAACAACGAATTTATAAATTTTTCCGTTTTTTAGTTTTTGGATTTTGGTTTAGATTTTTGTTGAAATAGTTTGGTAAAATAAATGAAGTTCGACTTGCGTTCTATGACAAGAATTTCAAGCGGCGAAATCGTGACCAGACTGATCTTTTATTAACTTAATTGCAATCTCTAGGAAAAATACACCGGGTAACAGCTCGTACCAAGCCCGTTCTCTGTCCTTTATTGTAATAGAACAGAAATATTATGACACAAAATATGGAGACCTGCACCTTATATTTTCATTGACATAATACGTTATTACACTCTAAATTTATATGACGAATATGCCCTTAATTGCTTTTATTTTTCAAAAAAATGACCGTGATCTTTCTTTGCGTATAAAGCATTATTGTGTTCTCTATATAATGCACATATTATAATATAATCTACATGTCCTATTATTTGGGGTTTGAAAGGATCTTTGTTTAGCTGTATTGGCATTATGATCGATTGTTACAACGCTATCATTTGATCAACGTCATATTTTTACCTTCCAACTCAAACATCCCTTGCGTTTACCGTATTAATGTTGTTTGTAAAAGTAATCTGATCGCGAGAGTGCGCGCTCCCTATGACATGTGTACATAACAGTTCGATTTGTCCTGGTACGCAAGGCGGGGTCTCGGGGGAAATTAAGAAACGAGATACCGCGCTGACCACGTCGCCACAGTCTCTGGTTCACATCTAAATCTATCCGACCTAGTATAAGGCTGAGTGACAGTGACAAGAAATGAATTCGACTCCCCGAGGTCTACACGTAGGTGCAGGAGGTCGCCAAAAATGAAACGACAAAAGCTGTATTGCTTTTTATGACAGCTGGCCATTGTGTTTTATTTTTATTTCTATCTTGTTTGGAAAATGTTCAGATCTTTCACGGAAACATCAGGGTTTTGTAATTAACTTAATGTACTTGATAGAAAAAAAATATTAAGCTGAGATTTACATGTGTGATGTACATTATATGCATAGAAAGGAGGTATTTACCCTATGTAGATCAGGTCTCATGACGGGGCCGTGGTTTTTCTGGTGTTAAGATATAGGTAAGATGAAGTACAAACTAAAATAAATATGAGTACTGGAACTATTTAAATAGTTCTTCAGTGCCTACTCAAGAAATAATATATACATGGTTTGTTCTTGGCAATTAACATAATAACATCAATAATGTTTTACTGCACAATTACATTATCATCAGTGTTACATTGTAGTAGGTACACAAAAACTTACGCATGCACAAGCATGCATACTAAAGTTGCATAAACCAAATTATTGAATAACAAACTAGGAGTAGTTGTAACTTAATTATTACTTAGTTAACGTTATAAACTGTTACTTTTATAATGTTTAAACTTCAAATTATAATTATAAAAATTATAAAAGTAATAACTATGAAACGTTGGTAATTTTGATAGTTTCAGGTAGCTCTTACCTTAATTAAACCGTCGCCATTAATTTATACAATACAAACTGGTTATTTGTTACCGTTTATGTGATGAAGATGTTTTTCATCGTAAATGGAAATATTTCCTACTAAATAATAGCAAACTAGCTATGCCAATGCTTACAATCTCCGACATTAATGAATAAAAGCTAAAAAACCTTACAGTTGCCTTTTTTGAAAAGGCGTCAAAATATGCGACCAAATAAATTTATTACAGTAAGTATTGGATAAGGAAAGTTATGCATTGGCCCACATTTCTTACTACGAACGTACATAGTTCCGTAGTAAGAAAAAAACTCAATTTGCCATTGCTTACAAAATTGTACAGTGGCAACATTCCTTTTACATGAAAGGGGAGAAATATTTTTCCCTAGTTAAGGAAAATCTTTGTAATGTTATATTCTAGTAGGGCCGTGCGCCAAAAATAGGTCGCTTATTACTGTTGCCTACTTTGATATTTTTCAAGGAATATTATAACGTATTATGTGGAAGCTTATTATATTTTCATACTTCGTCATTTTAACTTTTCTCGTTGAAGGTTCTTTGTAGATAAATATAGTAAACATTTATAATGGAATAAACGTACCATTCTGTTTTTTTTTTGGGAGTTCACAAACAATATTTGAATGGATTTTATTAAAAAAATAAGAGTGTAAAATAAATTACAATAAATTACAAAATTAATAAAAATATTTTTCGGTCTGAAAAAGTAACATTTTTAACAAATATTTACAATTAAATATCGTTGAAACGACCACATGCTGTTACTCCAACCTTCCCCTTTAACAATCACGTCCAACCGCGCTTATCAAAATGTAAATCACAGAATAAAAACTCAATTTGGCACCAACCCCGCTACAATTGGTCCATATTAAAAATTTAGTCCGGGCTTAAATTGTGAACACGTGTCGTGCTTAGCTCCGTTAAACCCGCTATCGGGAACGACTCTCAAAGGATTTAATTTCCTGTCGGCGAAATGAAAATCGATTAGTTTGATTTCCGCGGGAGCCGGCGCCGAGCGATAGTTTCCGATGCCCCACCGAATTTAATAAGACGTGGTAGTTAATCTAAGTGGGGCAGGTGCGGCTTGTATTGCACTGCAGGCGTGTGGGAATACCCAGGGGAATAGCTTTAGAGAAAAGGCTTGTGTGGTTTCGGAGAGAATAAGCAAAGGAGATCCAATTTTATGTAAGGAGATTGAAGCTATGTGCCAACGCTGTATTTGAATTATGTACAAAGATTACTTGCGGCCGCCCACGATTTCGTCCGCGTGGATTTCTGATCAATTTTTTAGCAATAATTGGTATCGTATGTCCCTTCTCAGGGTGTAAAGATTGTATGTACATACCAAATTTCATCAGAATAATATAACATTACAATTGTGTAGTTGAGAAAATGTATTAACAGGTAATCAATAAAAATAGTCACGTCGTTAAGGGTCATAGGAACTGACCGAATGAATCATACAGTAAAATGTCTTTGACCTGTTCATTTTACGTTCGAGTAGTTTTTGCGTTATTATTTAAAATGAATTTAACGAAGTTAATTCCATAAATTCTATCGGCTTTCACTATTCCAATGCTTTCAAATTATCAAGGGATTTTATTAAGTATTGCCAACCGGCGTCTTAATTTCCAGGATTTATCGGATGGATTACCTTATTTACCATAATCCTTTGCTTCTCGAGACAGAGGATTGTTATGAAGACATTACGCAAAATGATTTTACCGATGAAACTCAACTTTGAAGAACGTTAGACTTGACTTGACCTAAATAATGTTTTCGGAACTTTTTCGTATTGTTGACGGGTTATTAACTAATGCATGTAAAGAAAATGAATTTCTTAAATATAGGGTGTAACAAAATATACTGCAAATATTTTAAGGGTGAATTCTTTAGTGGCAATGTAATCAATATCAGATATTAAAAAGTCAAAATTAATGCCTAAAAATTTTGCATTTTCTGCATTGGCCAAATTGCTTTTTTCGTCCTGTAAGCTTCGACCCCTCTCCACCACATTGCTTTTGGGGCAGGACAAGTGTAGTAATTGTATTACACTGATAAGACACGACTAGCTGTCTTCCATATGACAAATTTTGTACTTTTCCCAATTATTCACTCAATTTATTTTGTTGATTTTCTCGGAAACTAGCGTATTAACAAAAAAAATTTACTAGAAAAATTTATTACATTTCCACTAAACAATTCGCCCTTAAAATATTTGCAGTATATTTTGTTACACCTTATATTTATATAACTTGTAACCACCGCCGCATAGATTATAGCTTTATATGTAGATTTCGCTACCGCATCTCCCTGATTAAAAATATTGATAATTGATTGAATTTTCTCGGTTTCGATGTGGTAGGCAAATAGGCATACATATTAATAAACATCAGTTGTAACATAATTCAGTAACAATGTCCAGATTCATCTAAAAGTAAGACATAATATTCAACTCAGTCTAAATTAACAAGATGAAATCTCAATCTCGGAATAATTACTCGTGAATAATTATAATTTATAAGAAACTATTTAACAATTTCTCAAGTTTTCTAACAGGGAATGTTACTCTGTTTATAAGAAACTTGTACTTGATGAGTTACTCACCCAACAAAACGGCGCTAGGTGGCGCTGCTGTCCTGAAACAAACAAATGGGTAACTTTTAATTAAAATCCTTCATTTCAAACTTTATGATTGTTCTTAATAATGAATTAGAAACTTCGGATTCAAATTTATGCCTAGGGTTGTCGGATTTAAAGGTCAAAATCTTCCTACAGCCTTTTTTGAGCTACATCTGTATAATTATTATTATGATAATTTATATATAATCATCATACATCATGAGTATAATGACCACGGCTTTTTTATTATTATTGAATCGAAAATCTAGTCGAATGCCATGACATTGAATAATCCCACAGTATCTTACTACTTACTTACACTATCTTTATACTAAAATCTTGCATTTAATAGAAGTCAATAGTTTTAATGTGATGGGTCACCTGACGATAAGTGATCACCGCTGCCCAATAGACATTAACAACCGTACAAGGGTCGCAGATGCGTTGCCTGCCTTTGTAAACTCTGTACCCTCCCCAGCTGAGGTTTGCTGAATAAACTAAGTGCTGACTTGAAAGCCCGGAATTATGCAGGCAGCCCTATTAGCGTCTCATTGCGCGGGAGAATCTACGTAACTTGTCCTCTTCTACGTCACCAGAGGGCGTGGTTACAGAATCACTTTAAGTATGAAGTTGTAGGAAAGTAATTTTCTATAGTTTAGGTAGGGTCTGACAGCTCGCCGCTGGGCATCGTGGCGATAAATAAGCCTTGCGTGCTTGAAATGACTTATTTTGTGTAATGCAGTATTTTAAATAAGTGTCTTTAAGCACTGGGAATATCGAACTGTTTTATTTATAAAGGATACTTATTTGATTTTTTATTAAATAAGTGCAGTCTGCAGTTTAATGAATGGCATAAATTTAAGCAAAAAAAACCTTTTCCATGTATGTATTATTATTGACAATAAGATAAATTAAGGTAAATCCTATTTGTCTATCTACAACAGTGCATACAACAGCGGATTATTAAAAAAGATTGTAAGTATCAGCATTTTTTTGTAAGTTAGTCAATTTCGTAAATCCAAGTAGCTGGTTGAGAAGTCTGCTGTAAAGGTTGCCCTCTATAGACTTTTTAGAGGTTTTATAAGCAAACTTCAATGAATTTACTAAATAGCTATTGTTTATTTATTTTTTTCAAAAATAATACAATAAAACAAACATAGGATGTTATTTTGTATGCTTTTTTGGACAAAAATGTTACTATCGACACTTTTTTTTGTATTTTCGATTTGAAATAAATATCAGATAAATTAATTTGACTTGAATTTGATACAGTCACATAATAAAGGTATTTAATTGAACCGATAAATTTCAATGTTAATTTACGTTCGGGATTTAACTCATAAAATGGCAGGAAAGGGCTCTCTGTACGAGTAAAAAGTCTTTTTTGCGAGTTGAAAAGCCTTCATCCCTTTGATGTAAATCTGTTTCTTTATTGGTTCATCTATTAATCACTTTAAACCGATTATGTTCGACTCGACTATGCCCTTTAAAGAACCTTGCTTTGTTGTGAAGTCCTCAGTAAATGGCTTTTTGAGAAACTTTTGGATTATTCAAACCTTTTTAAATGAAGTCGCAGATTAAGGTTGATATTTATTTATTACATCAAAGGCTGTTTTTTGTAATGACGTAAATTAAGATAATCAGTTACTTAATGAAGTTATATTGTTAAGCTTCAACCGTGGAATTTGATGATGTCATGATCTAAGAGGTGTTACTCGTGTTATAAGTATCTTGAAAATTAATCGATGAGTTTGATTAATTACGTTACATTGAAAAAGAAGTATTATTAGTACATTTATTGTCTTTGAAATGTTCCAAAATCGAACTATCATCATTTTTTCCGTGCATTAGTGATCGTTAATTTTAAAAAAACTTGTTAAAGTGTCATTCCTTTTGACAGCCAGCTCTCAAAGTTCTAAAATAGTTCCTTCCTATCTTAAATGTGGTCTCAGCCTTAGACTGCAAGGTAAAAAGTAATCCAGTCGCCCCGAACCATTATTAGATGCAATTTCCTTGTGACAAGGGCAATTTTCTAGTGCTCCAATGAAATGTCTGGCACCCAATTATCGTGTCAAAGGAAAATCATTTAGTAGCTATACATTCAAAGTATGAATTGGATCAATAGCCTGTCTATAACGAGTAGTTTGTAATTGGCTGCATTCAATGTTTAATAGTAAAAATAATTTATTTGTGTATGTAAATTAAGTTATACCGAACTACAGGTGAATTTAAGTGTAAGACAAATATAACCAATTCCAATGTTAGAGATATTGTTTGTTAAATGGCTTTCAATATTTGGATAGATTTTGTCATCTATCCGAGGTCTTTGAAAATAACTTTTTTATTATAGCATATTTTTAGAAAGCAGAAAGTTAATGAAGTGCCATGTTTTACAGCCAAACAAAATCTTAGCTGACCATGATCCCAAAGTAATTTAATGCATTTTTGTTAGTATTGGCATCAACAAAATTATCTCAGTATGTAATCTAAACACAAATACAGCGTCCTTCACATAAATATGGGCACAATATGTTGCGCATAGCAATTGCATAATATTTCAAAGTGAGCATGCAAAAACAATTGCAAAAACAGTAACTTCCGAAAATAAATATTATCTAATATTACGATACCTACGTAGGTTGAAGATTGCATCTTGCATAAAAACATGAATTGTTCCAATGATTTTATCAATATGGCATCATCTTCTGTTTGGTTTTTAACAAGCAAAAACTACACATGTATGGCGGTCGTGAGGTTTTCTTTTTATCTGGAATCTTCTTACCAATAGAATTTGGCTGACTAATATTTATTCTATGTAAGACAGGATTCGTTAATTGGTTTTGCGTAGGTATCATTAGTCCAACCTTCATTTAAACTGCGGTCAGTAGATATTTTTTTATTGCTCTGGTACTTTTTAATAGTCTTGTTTATGATTATGATTTTTGTCTACATACTTTTAGACTTCATCTTCTATCATCAGTTGAAATCTACGTATGTACATGTATAAACAAAATGAACATTTACAGCGTATAGGAGTCGGTATTCCGTTTCATAATACCGAAATATGGTTACGACGGCTTATCTCGACGATTAAACAATTACGCTAGGCTTACTATTATAGTGCACACGTGAGCGCGCAAATACAGTTGCATGACCTATTCGATTACTCTCTAGCTATATGGATATTTACTTTACGCGCTCTTACAGGCTATGGTGGCTAAGATCATTAAAAAATCCAAGAATAGATAAATACATTTAAATTAACAGACTGTCGAGACGAAAAAAGATAGAGATTTTAATATTTTAGGAAATATTAAAATCTCTCTCTTTACTTTAGCAACGTGATAAATATACCACGTTGCAAATCTCTGAGGATGATTGAATTTATTTTCCTTATCATAACATTATATTCCTGCTCTAATGACTTACTCGTAATATTTTTTTAGGATTTTTCTATTACAATATTTCTGTACCACAGTTTAGAAATTACCGAAGGTGTTTTTTTTAAATACAAAGTAAGTATGTATATATATTTCAGCATGACTATTGCCTAAAAGTAAATCAACCCCAGCCAACTTTCTTTTCACGCATGGACGAACATTCCAAACATCTGTCAACTCAATTATCCCACACAATGCTACTTATAATGCGCATAAGTTTCCGCACGGCCATTATCAACGACTTCCACATAACAGTTGCGCAAGCGCCGGTCAGCAAAGGTCGCGGAGAGAGCTAGACGACGACCCCGCCGTCAATTGGTCGCCACGATCTTTCTATAATGTGCGTGGATAAAAATGGAATTGACCCAGTAAAGATGCCAATTTAATTATGAAAACGTGGTATTATGCGTAAGCGTGAAAGGTTGGGTTTCATCATTGTCTCATCATGGAGCAACAGAATCTTTGAAGATTTGTAGAACTACCCTGATTCGAAGGAAATCTTTAAGTTTACATATAGAGTTTCCTATCATGTTTCTAAGTTAACTAAATATCAAGTAAGAAGTATAACTTTTGCTATTTTCCGTTTGGAATCAGTTCAACTTTAGTATTGATTTAACCTTCACAGCTATTTATATTATCCTCTACTGAGAACCAAATTGGTTTCGTTTAAATGTTAGTTTAGTCAGGTATATGCAAGACTAACACTAGACCAAGACGTCAAGTGATGTTTTGAGCATTTGTATTTGATTGTAAATACTAAAATGACGTTTGTAGAGCAATAAAGTTGTTTTATGCAAAAGTTTTGCCTAACTCGAAATGAAAAAGACAGGAAAATTTGTATAGCAGAACACTGTAATGTTTGCGGTTTTAAAATTAAAATTGTGTGCCGTGAAGTCGCTAATAAATTAGCCGTGAAGGCACACAACAATTATACATTAAAATATCTGTATCAAGTTCAACAGCATAATTTATGTAGTTTAGATAGAGTGAGGAATTTGTACCTATAATACGTCGGCCATTGTGTGATTGAAGTTGATCTATTGTCTTATTAAGATAAAATCAGTAATGGAAACTTTTACGTAGGTGATATATGGGCTAGGTGACGGCCATGTAAAAAATTAGATTGAT
Source organism: Nomophila noctuella (assembly GCA_958496325.1). Classification (NCBI taxonomy): domain Eukaryota; kingdom Metazoa; phylum Arthropoda; class Insecta; order Lepidoptera; family Crambidae; genus Nomophila; species Nomophila noctuella. The sequence goes on along the minus strand of OY292486.1, from coordinate 7,071,252 downwards.
TGCTCGTTTGTCATTGAATGAAACATTTAAGGATAAATCAAATATGACTGGGTACGCAGAAAACACGTTCATGCATTGTTACAATTAGTCTTACACGGCTAAGGCATTATCTTATAAAAGAGATATTTCAAATTGACCTTGGTTTTATTTAAAATGATAGAAATAAGCTAACATTTTGATAATTTCTTTTGTTTCATAGAGATTATTGGAGATATTAACTATTTGAAAAAGCTGTGCCCGGTTTATTAACCGCTGTGTTATACGCACTTAAAAGCAAAGATGTAGCATAATTTAATCAAAAAGAAAAGAAACAATCTTTCTCCCTTCTGAACGAAACGAACAAACGAGAAAATATTCTTCTACAAACAACAATCTGCAAAGAACCGCAGATGAAATCCTAAATCGTCTGCAAACTTGATTAAACTAAAAACTAATCCAGCGATTCATTCGAAACTTAATTAACGTGTCACTTCTAAAACACTAACGGTGTTCAAGGTATCCTTAAAATAATTTTATTAAAAATTAACGCCCCCGCTCTCTCCGCGGGGAGGGGAACAATTTTAATTTCCAAGCGAACTGAACTTGTTAATTAAACTTGTTTCATTCGATGAAACTGAGAATGAGTTCCCAAATTAATCAGTAAGTACCTATTTGAATAAGTTGGGAAAAAGAAACTTCTAAACGGGGCCCCGTGAAGGAATTAAATTTCATTCTATTCGCGAAGTGAGGACTCGATTTGCATAATACAAGGTGAGATGAGAACTGAGTTCCTGTTCAGAGCGGGCTGGTCAGTCTTAGCTAACCTTTCCTGGGTGTTAGGGTTGCTATATTCCCTATTTGATTTTCAAATTGGGTCAACAGCCTTATTCTACCAATTAATATTGAAAAAAATCTAAAAAACTGTCCTAGGTACAACAGGTTCTCGTATTAATAAAATATACAATTTTAATAAGCGTACCAACTCATACTTTCCTTATAAAACGTCTCGTTCTTTTACATTGAGATTTACTTAGCAGTTTTTATAAGTAAATTACACGATAACTTAAAACGGTTAACCCTATTGGACTTATCAAAGAGTTGTGTGAAAATCTGAGTAGCTTGGGAACTTACTCAATCACTTTATATCTTTCAGCTGTTAAACTTCAAAACAAACATTGCTGAGGTTATTATTGCGTCACTCAACACGGAAATATACACTATTAACTGCTTGTCTTCATTATATAATGAAGTGTATTAAGGCGCCTAGATCACCTAGAATCATCAAGCATATTATTAAGACAGCAGTCCGCACACTAGAGCCGCTAATCGTTTAGATTTAATTGTAATGGAATAAAGATATTAAGACATAAGAAACGCTCTGTAGTGCACCACAGAACAACATTTATTATTTTTTTAAAGTGACTTCCTAATTTATATTAATTTAAAATATTGCTAAAAGTGGCCACATTTTAGTGGCTATCATTGCGTTAGAAATGAATTTAAAGACTTAACAAAATCGTAAATGCTATTTTAAATAAATAGTTATTAAAGAAAAACGATTGGCGGGGCTAGTGTGCAAACTGCAAGCTCTTAATGTCATGAACACTTCACTACAAGTGTAAAACACTTTAATATGGTGGTCTACTCTTTGGTTACTAATTATTCAGTCGCATTGAAAGTTCGCACGAGTTTGTCAAAAGCCTTCTAATGTGAACATAATTGAATTTCCGTATCAAGGTGTGACTTGACCATTATTCGTTGTTCCTTGTATCTACTTCCTTTTTAAAAACACACTTGTGTGTAAAAACTATTATTATACTATTAACAGCATCGCGTGACGTACATATTAATCGCTTTTTATTTACATACTAGATAAATGTAGGCAGATCATTTATACAGACTAAGCAATACGTCAATTATGTAGTATTTGTTTATTGAACTTTTTGCTTAAGTTTTCTTAAGGAAAAAGTTATGTAGTTTTATTGAAAGTTACCGCAATTATAACAAATTACGGAACAAAAATCACATCTCTAAACTTCAATTGAGTCATTTCTTGAATCGTTTGATCTTCTCAAAGCCTACACTAAGGTGTTGTATTACTGTAAATCTAATTAACTCCGCACTTAAGCGGTCCCTCTGATTTGTTCCGTAAAGTTTCAGGTGACGAACTCTCGCTTTCATTCGGTTTGATTAGGGATGAGCAGTCGATTTTTGTATTCAATGCTTTATTGTCAAAGTAATTCATTAAAACTTGTGACTTATTTCAAAAGGCTGAATTGAATGGGACACCGGGATTGCGACTTCCACTCTGGAAATTTTAATGAGAAATTCGTACCTATAGCTTTAGAAACAGACGGGACGGCAATCTGCGCGTCAGTTTATTTCTGTCTCGGACAAACCTGTCTTAGACGGGGTACTCGGCGCGTCCTATTTGTCCGTACGTCGGATTGAAATTAAAAGATAATGCGTCCAAGTTCGGCCGTTTCAAAGTTTGGATGGCGTTGCAGATTGAAATTATTACCTGGTCCGCAGGGGACGGACGGGCGGGCAAACGCTAATGCTAAAACTCCACGATTTATACGAGTGGCCAGATGCTGACAACAACTATGACAAATTGCTTTTGTGCGTGGATCTAAATTTTTACAATTGTTCTCTCTCTAGAATCGCCGTGAAGTTTGCAGACGCAGTTTGTCTTGCGAACGTAAAGAATCCAGCGCCCGATTGCCAGGACGAAGATTTTCCAAGATTACAAAGGGGTACGAGCGGTTCCAGTTTTCGGAACAATCAAAGTTTAAATTTAGAGAAATACGAGTACACTTGGAAAGTTCCGAAGTTTCGGCGCTAATTTCAAGGGTAAAAATTTTGTTGCTCAGAATCGAGTCCTTTTAATTTGTATCCTTAGTTGGAAACTTCGCTATCTCTTAGAAAACTGATTCAAAAGTAGTAAATAGGCCTGTATTGTTTATAAGTTAATAAGTTGTGTTCCAGGAGCCATATCAAACTTAGTTTATTAATAACATCCATAACAGCTAGAGAAAAAAAAGAGAATAACATCATAAATAATAAGGTAGTAAAATTCCTAATTCCAACAAATTAACAGCCTTACAGAAACAATTTTTTAATATTTTTAATAAATTAATTACAAATTTTGTAACTACAATTTAAGATACCAATAAATTCAACAAATTCCGCAGAACATATGCCTTCTCGTCTTCGACTTTCTCCGCACTGAAGTAAAATTTACAACACGTCAACTACCATCTTCGCAGTCCGGTGATGGACAAAGACTGTTAACAATGATGTCATGTGTTCCCTAACAGAATCCGGCACGAGGAAGCAAAGTTCGAGTTACGCTAACAAAAGTGTAGCCATTACTTAATACTTCGTGACATGACCTCACGCGTCGAACACGTTCTCAGAGGTCCGCATGACCAAAAGTTAAATTATTTAATTGAACAAATCGCCCGGTATGGCATGAACGTAAATACTTCTGAAAATAATTCAATCGCACAAGACGGCTAATAGCGACAAAGTATTTGTGCGATTTATGAATTCATTCAACGTATTATTTAATACTTAGTTCATTTAGACACGGTTAAATTGTAATTCATATTTTTAAAGTGCACTATAAAGTGAAGGAATAAAAATGTTTCATTTGTAACTTATGAGTTGAGCGTTAACCTGTGAGTTGTTTATAAGAACAGACCAGTTTTGACGACTCGCTTGGTGTAATGGTCAAGAAGTTGCCTATTAGACCAAGAGGTCGCGGGTTCCATCCCCGCACAAGACAACAATTTGTAGGCATGAACAATAATGAACATGTCTGCTTGTCCTGGTCTGGGTGTTATATGTATCTATTTATGTATATTTGTAATACCCTTGTTTATTCTGATTTCTGTAACACAAGTGCTTAAGCTACTTAACACGGAGTAACCTGCAAAAATTGTTAAACTTTTATGTTTTTGGAAATTAATAAAATTTTGAATTTTTGAATTTTGAATGCATGGAATTTATCATTTATTATGAACAATTTTGTTAAATATACCATGTTACAAATAAACAAAATAAATTGTACAGAACTCTCAGTTAAATCTTAAGGAACAAATAAAAACATTGTGTTGTCATATTTTCAATTTTAATATTTCGTCCAAAATAACTCACGACTTCGCATGCTTATCACAGTAAACAGTCGTGCGTGTCAGTACACTGTTCCTTATATTAGTTCCGCTGTTTTACATTTGGCTCAATTAGTAATCGATGCGGTAAAATAATACTCGACCTCCATTATAACATGATCATACTCATCAAATTAGAAGCGTGATTATTTTTTCTCCGTATGTATCCATTTCGCCTCTCGTTTGAATCAATTTGTGGGTTAATGATGTTGTTCGTGACCTCTAATGTAAACATTGACTTTAAACTGTGTTAATAAGGTCAGTAGTTCAATACACTCAGGTTAACTAACTCTTAATGGTTTACTGGCGACTTAAACAGCTCTGCAGGGGGGCAGAAGGAGTACTAAGACTAAGTACCTAATCACAATATAAACCGCAGATTTTAACTAAAAATACGTATCATTCAAGTTGCTGAAACTTAATGTTTCGTGTAAAATGTATGTGCTTGAACGAACGAAGGTATGAGTTGTACTCGCAATTGTGAGATAAATAATTTGTAACCCCGTAATTTTGCATTATCTATGTATTTATCATCATAGTCGTCCTCCACTCCATCCGAGTAGAATTCGGTTTCCGCACATCGTGTTATAGGCTTAAGCCTTCCTCGTCGTATGAACTTTCCAACGCAAACAGTAAAATATTTTCAATTCGAACCGGTAGTTTCTGAGATTAGCGCGTTCAAACAAACAAACTCTTTATTATATTAGTAAATATGAAATTGATTTTAATACTGACAAGCATGAGACTATATATGTACATATACATATTTAAACAATAATGAGAAGCTGTCATTCCAAAATTTAAATTGTATGATCTATGTGCAATTAACTAATTAAAGTATCATAACTAAGCATGCGCCTACATACAATTATGTTCATATATACCAATAGCTCTCACTAGTTCGGGACAGGTTTGTCCACTTTCTTCCGCATATCAAACTACTGCGCACACGACGTCACTCAGGGTACGACACGAATTATTTAAACGTCAAAAGTATTTTGTTCCAATAAACAAAGAATATTGTAGAATAATTTTATTGGTAGCTCTCTCCGATTCGCGACAGAAGACAGGTTTGGCAGCTTTCTTCGAGCAGTAGTATGGACTGCAGTGAGCACGTTTCCTGTACTGGTAACACTTTGACATATTGTAAGTGTTACGAGAGGAAATACTAGTATAGGGCTGCGTAAGTTGATGTAATCTTTAACTGCTGCTTGTCTAGTTTAAGACAGTTTTTTTATAAGACCAATTCTGGCCGTTTTCTACCATGGTGGAGATCAGTCAGGTACGCAGGATATTTATTAAATTGTACAAGTGATTGCGAAAGCACAAGTGCACTCCTTATTCCCTCACTCTCACAATTCGGTGGGACAGCAATCTGTCACGACCATAGAGAGATCAGGCGCAGTACCAACGGCTAAACTTCCCTTCCTAGGCATGGAGGAGCTCGAGATGATATTTTTCGGTCACCCATCTGATGACTGGTCTTTGCGAAATTCGCTTAATTAAACAAACCGAGCGCGCTAACCTCAGTGCTATCGAGCTCCTCAAGCTTTTTTATAATATGTAGTTTGCAACAAATGCTTTGGAATGATGTTTAGCCATTTCGGAATAACTTATGTGTGTTAACCATGTCCGAAAGAAATTATTGTTTTTATCAAATCTTCAGTGATCATTTCGAGATTCTATTTCCTTAAAACTCAACCAATCAAATAAATATGAAGCATCTTGTCATTTAATTTTATTTCCGATGGATGCTTTATCAGCGTGCATCCAATAGTACATAGTAAATAGCCAGAGGTGTCAGTCAGATGGAGATCAGTCAAATCAGGTGTATACGAGTATATTAGACATATATGGTGTTCAATTCAGAGCATACGCTTCAAGGGTAATCGCACAAGATGGCGGTCCATTACAATGTTGACTTGATTTCAATGATCAAGGCTTCAGTTCTGTATTGGACTATTAACTAGACAGTGCGAATTAATTTCAAGTAATTATGCTAAGCGCTCATTATTGTCGAAATGGCATGATATCAATTGACTATAATTAGACTGATTCCCGATTCTATAATCACATTAAATCAAATATGTACGAATCATTTAGCCATAAGTCACTGGTTAAAGGAAAAATGGGTTTGTATTAAAAGACATGGCCAACATTCTATGGAACGTTTGCCTAGACACCATATTCATTTCCCACAAACATGTCGTATTGCATTAGACTCGTTACTATCAGAACATTCAATATCATTAACAACTAAAGTCCAAGAACTTGAGGTTATAATTATACAGACACACAAAGATTGCAAAAAACATTTCAATCCCTTACTGTAGCATTGTTTTGATTGATGACATGATACATTGGTTACTAAGGTTACTCAACGGTGTACCGTGAAAAAACTGTTGTCTCTTTTTCTCTTATCGTAATTTTGCTAACGCTTACTCTGTCACGCATTGTTCATTATTTCCATGGCAACGGATTTAAATATTTGACAATAACTGTCGAAATAATGACAATAATATTCATTCCTTTCTGCTTAAAGTAATATTCATTTTGGGAAAAATAATAAAATACTATGTTTAAAATAGTTTGTTGGTGATAAATAATACGTTAAATGATACCATTTCAAATATTTTTTATATTTGAAGCTATATTTTATTGTATGTCACTGTTTTTCATATAATATTATATTGTGTCTATGGAGGACAAAAGCAGACTATCCGTATTTACGTTGAAAGGAACGCATTTTCTCAAAAGCCGTGTATAGCGGAAGTTAAATTACTAATTAATTTCTTTTAAATACTGACAAGTTCTACAAGATTGTAAAATATATGAAAATTCATATTTTAATTTAATATATTTTGTGCTTTTGTGCCATTCGTGGCCATCACTACTTCACTAGGCAGGAATTGGCCATGTCCTTTAGTATAAATAAATTCTTTAGACTAACACATCCCAAACAAAGCTAGTTAGTTTTTTTATCGTGCTGTTTTTATTTATGTACCTATATTTTACTTCTACCAATAAAATGTAAAGAGTATTCGGCGCTGTGAACCATAATAATAGTTCCACACGTTCGAGTTTAGTGTGAACACTTTTCATTTAGTTTTCGTATTCAGAGTGTTACCCTTAGATTTTCCTAGATCTCATTCTATTTGTACATGGCCATTCAACCCTAGCCTTATTGCTTTGCTCCAGTTGTTTCTATTATCCTCGGAGCATTTTCATTCATTTCTCACAATGTAAATTTTCGTGCCAAGTCTTATTTATTGTTGTTTTCAACAACATCCACCATTTGTAATGAATACGTAGACTTTACTGCTGAATATTAATCATAGTTGTTATTCGCAAAGCACATTTTAGATGTTACCCATACGCTCCAAGTTGGATGTCGTTACCGGTATTAAAAGGCAAATCAGAGTAAATAATATTATGAACACTAGAGGCCGTCTGCGACTTTGACCCCGCGGATTTCGGTTCCACACATAGTCTTTCTCATCAAATGGATCATCCAACATAAAAAATATTGTTTCTATTCGTTTTAACAAGCCAACAAACTCTTCTGCTTTAGTATTATTATACTAGTATAAATTTTAAATCAATAGTTTTCGAAATATGAGATAAGTGTGAACGTATTCATTAAATAAACAATGTTTACTTATTCATCAGACAAATAATAAAATCGAACAGACATATTACTAGGATCCTAGAAACCACATGCAATTTTAAGATTATCTTTATATTGCATAAAATCACTGCATTTATTTGCATACTTGACATATTCAAACATCTTTATTTGTTTCATAAGGCCGTGTGTTATATGAAAATAATTTAATTATCGCTATTTATCTTCGCTAGATACAAATCTTCGTTTTATGTAAATGACGCCACAACCCTCTTATATGTATTTGTACCACCAGACTCTGACAAATGAGAAATATATTATCGTATTATGTAAATGCACATTTGAATGTGTAACAAATTGTGTTAACATCTTTTTCGAGACCTGAACCTAGATCTTTATTTTGGTTCCGCGTCTATATAGGTTGTATCAAGTTGATTTTCATTTTTTTATACGTTATTTAATCTTCAAGTACCTACATAATTTATTTCTAGGATAAACCACTATGTGTGCAGATACCGAAATCCACGCGGATGGAGTCGCAGGCGGCCGCATATTTATCGATACATATATAACTGACTTCATGGAGGTAGGACTTTCCCAGATGTAAAATATAAATAAATAAATAAATAAATAAATAAATAAATAAATAAATAAATGTCTTGGACTGACACACCAATTGCCTAGCCCCAAACTAAACTCGAAGCTTGTACTATGGAAGCTAGGGAACGGATAGACATACTTAAATACTTTTATAAACATCCATGAGTACAAATGCCGATGTTCATCACACAAACATTTGCCCCTAGCGGGATTCGACCCGCGACCCTTGGTTTTGTAGCCAGGGTCTCTAGCCACTCGACCAACGGGCGTGTCAACGAGCCTGAGAGTCGTATATGTAAGATCCAAGGAATTGGCCAATATTCCTAACACACACGGGATATACGACGTGTGACAGCGCTGTGCAGGGGGCAATGTGTCAGGTAACGAATGACACCTATACCCTTGGGTGTGATAACTGACTTAAATCTGAACCGCTTATTCTCAATCGTAAGATATCCTTCTTAAGGGACATAGACAATTTACCTACATTCCGGTTGACTTTATTTTTAGGGCAGTGTATTAGAATGTTAGGAGAACACAATAGTTTATTGTTATAAGGAACTGGGACATAATGAACATACGAGTAAATAATAATTTACTCAAAATATAAAATTACATAGAAGAATAAATACTCGCGCAAAGCGTAAAACGATAATTTAACTGGTTTTAAACGACACAATATTTAGAGTATTGCAAAAACAAAGATTTATGTAGCGCCTTGATGTGAATTTTTCCTTACAACAACCAAATATAGAGTTCAGTGATAATCGAATGTTTCATTAAAAATAACACGAGAATATTCAAGAAATGCGCGCATTTGTAAATTAATCATTATTGACATAATTCTTAACATAGTTCTGTTGGAATTGAAATTCCAAGACACATATATTTCATTTCATAATTGTATCTTATTAATAGGATAAAATACTTCAATTAATTAAGAAAATAAAATCGGACGCCATCAGAGTGAAGATATGTGCTAAATTGAATACTTCAAATGTAGGTAGATTTTAATTAAATGAAAATAAGCGGTCTTAATTAAGTAACATCTCGATTATACTGTCTTAACGTCTAATTATTAAGTTGGAGTTAACCACGTCTCAGTACTTTTTCGAATAAAACAAAACCCATTTAATCTGAGTTACACATAAATATATATATTTGAGGTGATGGAGCACCTCGTACGAACGCTAAGAAATTTAAAGGACTCAGGCGTCTGGGACCACTTCATAACTGGGATTGCCTAACAAGTTTTAAGGGTTTCGTAGTCTACTAGTTTAATCTTTGTGCCAAACAGAAAAAAAACACAATGTAGTGTTAAAAATAGTATAATAAAATCTGGAGGAGTTGCTTTCACTCGATATCTAATCAACCTAAATGCTATAAACTATTAAGAAAACTCGAAATGCGTGTTATATTATTCAGAAAGCATATGGTCCTTACATTCTGCATAAAGTAGGGTTACAAATATAACGCTGGACGTTTATCATACGCCGGCCACGACAAATAACTTATATCTCGGATTAGTTCAACGCATGGATATGGTAATTCATTGCCGGAGCAAAGTGGTTACGTTTTACTACCAGGGTGTTGTTTCTATTCTAAATAGCCTTACGTTGTGGTATGGCATATTATGGAATGTCTGAAGTTAATCTGTAAATCGAGATGAATTGTGTTGGATTGCTATCATATTTTTTACGACAATGTCCTGGAAATGTAGATTTCATATTATTTTCTGGTATGGAAAGTCGTGCTCATTCAATGAATAAAATACACAGTGACCTCCTTGGCAATTGGCAATTGATAACCTATCAATTAAATCCAATTAAAAAAAAGTGTCCCAGAGGAAAATAAAATAGGGGAAGTGACTAGCTAGCTTAAAGAAATCTTATTTCATATTAATGTATGCAGAATTTTATTAATATCTTTTGGAACCAAATAATTTACAACATCCTGTTAAAACCTGTGATAAATTACACTTTCCGCCAACACGCGCAAGAGAGTCCATAGTGTACCAGGTGGCTAGTTGAACTATAATGTACAGACTAATTTATTCAAAAACTAACGGTAGCCCGCGACTCCGTTCACTTGGTTTTCGGTTTTAACACATATAGGTATACACTATAGCTTGAAGTCTACCTCCTCAAATATAATATCCAACACAAAAATATTATTTCAATTCAAATGTTAACGAAATAATATAATATTGATGTTTTGAAAAATTACATTAAATTATTTTCATCACAATGATTGTACCTAATAATATACTTGTTTGTATACCTAAAACAGATACTCATTCAAATAAAAGTTATCTTTCAACAGCTCAATCCACCGGAGTATTGTACAACGTTTAGTTTGTGTAACAACCGCAAGGTGCGCATGCGCAAGCGCATCTCGAGCGCGCTGGTGCGTTGAACTCGAATCAACGATACTGCGTGAATAATCAGAGGTCGACCACACTGGTTGCGTTTGGACCGTTTCTTTTTGGTGATTCGTATATAAAATGAATGGTTAAGATAGAGATTTTTTTAAATTAATGAATCATTAAGTAATGTTTTTTTTAAATTATAAACAAAGATAAATTCATCCGGTCTCAGGTCAGGTGAGCAATCCGAGATCTGATGAATTTTTATTTAAAAATTATAGATAAAGGTATAATCATACTACGCATCACGAATTTTTTCTTCTGTGGAAGATCGACATGAAGCTAAGAGCATTTCCATCATATCGATGCCTAACGGCCAAAAAGGGCTAACCGCCACTTCACAAACTTTACAGGAGAGAGGATTAAAGTTGCAAAATTTAGAAAAAAAATCATAAGTAGTTGGGTTTTGCTTCCTAAGATTCCAAATTTTAGTTGTAGATATATATGATATTTCTCTTCAAAATGAATTCATTAAAGTATTACAAATCATTCATTTAAGGGTGTTTTTAGTCGCTTATGCCCAAATGGCTTTATTTTTTTACAGGCAAAATGTCGTAACCTGCCTTTACCAAAAAATCTCCTGTTAGCCTAAGCGACTTAACTGAATCTTTATTTTCATTAAAATTGCTTAACCGACATTAAGTCAACATAAGTAGTGATTGACGATACAGACTTAGTGTTAGCGAAATACTAAAAATACAGGGTGTCGCAGATAACCTGTACAATCGAAAGTCTGTGACCAGGGACACCAATACCCATCGATTGGACTATATATTTTGGGAGAAAAATATGATAAGAAATATGTAATACATAAGGACAAATCATCCTAAGCGCCATAACTTACGTTTGAAAATGGCGGCCCGAATGTACTAAGCGACATTTTTGTTATTTACATTTTTCAAGCCGAATTGTCTAAGTAACTATTTCAAAATATTATATTCTCTAACTGCCAGTTTGAAAAAAACACTATAATATTAGTCGTTTACGACATAAAATTCAGACTCTAATGCTTAATTTACCAACCGCCTAACCGACAAAAAATGCATCGTAGAGCGACAAAACCTAGATAGAACGACGCAGAAAAAAAAGGCGATTCCAATGATGTATATAAGTCGATTTCGCCAAAAATGTCGCTTAGGCCATTTTGGCCGTTAGGCATCGATATGTTTCAATCGTAATTTCTGTCTTAAGAGTTATTTATTTGAGTAGAATATTTAGTTTAATTCAGCAATAAGTATGTAGTTTGAATTTATTAGTATTCTGCCCATTGTTTTATATCCTGATTGAAATAATGTTTGTGCACTATAATAATTGACAGTACTTACTAAATACCGTAGTAAAATAGTAATTTTCACACAAAAAGTCACCAGAGTGCTCTCATTACGCAACTGTCAACGGCTGATTTGCATCAGACTCGCACCGTCAACGACGCAACGGATTATTGTATAACAAAGAATTCAGCTATCGCAACATCTTTGCACTAAAAGCATTTATTTATGGATGCGAATGCACTAATTAATTTATAATACTGAATACTGAATTAAATACATAAATAAAAAAATCAATTTCAAGCAGTCATTGTAATATTTTAAGAAAAGTAGAACATATTATTGTGTATACCACTACTTGTTGATCTTTTTTTAAATACGAAGGATTCAAAAGACTGTCCATGCACATCAAAAACTCAGAAAAACCCACCCAGAGGTACGCTACTTATATGATCCTAAATTGACTAGCCTGGTAATTAAAATGGAGCGACTGTCGTCTGAGCTCCGTAACCCTTACACGGGGGAAACTGACCATTTGGATCACAGTCGGGAACAACGGCTTAACGTGCCTTCCGAAGCACGGAATCATGTACCAACCAACCAACGCTAAGATTTTATTGTTTTCCTTTCATTTTAATTGCTGAAGTTTGTCAGAAAAAATATTACCCAAAATAATCCTCCACCAAAGTGGAAAAACCGGTACAAAGTGGAAGTGTTCCTCACATGATTTGAGCACAGCGATCTAACCACTACACCACGGAAACTGTTACCCTCCCCAAAAAAGTTATTTTCGTAAAATATTACTACCCACGTACCAAATTGTAAAATACGCAGATATAATTATCTGTAGTATCTCCTCTATTTAATTTTTTTTTCATCTTGGACCTTTCCTTTGTGGAACCAACATAATTTAATGGAATCGCCTTAAGCGTTTCTGCATTACTAGAATTATTATAACAGAAAATTAATTTAGCATCTTTAATGGAGAAAAATATACTGTTTCTGCTCAATCTGTCTTATTTTCAACAGAAATATCAGCATGACCAGAATATAAATATTTATTTAAATTTATTTTTAGTACGTTAATTAGTTTTCCTCCTTAGTAGTAGACTATAAGACTCGATGTTTTCTTACCATCGTAAGAAACCAATATTCCTTTTTCAACAAAATAAAATAAAAACTTACCGAATAGTTTCGCGTAGCTTGTAATTTGCGACGGACGGAATAATCTGTAAGCAAAAACAATAAAGTTTCAGACAATTCTAAGTATTGGGGTACTAAAAACTAACCTTACGTAAATGATTATACTGCGGAAAAGATCTTTGTTTTGTTTCAATTATTCTGATGCTATAAGGATTCCCATGATGTTTTGGAAAGCGCTTACTTCCTATTCACATTTTTGTGTAATGAGGTATTAAATACCATATTAATTTGCCGTTATTATATTAAAACAAATAGGTGTTGAAGTTTTATTGCTCGCAGTTTTGCAGACCTTTAATTATTTTAAACATCATGAGTAGCTTAGCGTTTTCACTTTTGTTTTTGAGTTCTTATTATATCAATACAAAAACAAGCTGTTTACATTCATATAGTTTAAATCTACTCTTAAATTGAAGATATATAGAATAGCTTTTTGATTTTAGTATCAAAGACTTGTTCAGTAAATAATTTTAACAAGTACAATATTATTGCATCCTTGACATGATGTAAGTAGGTAAACTTAAATGTTATTTTATGATTTGTTTGTGGTTTTGACAATATCATGCTTTTGAAATAATTAATTATTCAATCCTCTTTAAAAGAAAAGCAGAGAGGTCAAATTACGATTTATTTTTTACTTCCATTTCATTTGTTAAAAGAAGAAGTCCATAGGTTTCACATCTCTCAAAAAGTTAAAAATGTTACGTCGTACAATTTTACTCTACTTTAGTCTAGTTATTTAAATTCTCAACTGTTATTCCTTGATGCCAGCGTTCTCAGAAATATTAGCAGCTTAAGACGAAAACGTACTGGCGGAGGGGAGGTTTATACTACTGGCTCCCCATTCGCTGTTTAATCAACTCTGCACCGAGTGACTACTGTACGGACGTTGGCGCTTTGACGAAGATTATTAAGATCTAGTGCAAACGCAGCACGATATTAACTTACGTACATTATAATAAAATTATAATTAAACCAAGGAAATACTTTGATGGAGAAAAATCGTTTAATATTTCGTTGGGTGAGTAAGAAAATAATAAATAAATATCTCACAACATCACATACATTGATTTAACTCCGTATTAGGTAGCTTAGCACTTGTGTTTATAGATATCAGAATCAACAATGGTATTACAAGTACAGAAACATATGGCACTAAGGACAAACAGATATATGTTTAAGCACACAAATGTTTGTCCTGTGCGGGGATCGAACCCGCGACCTCTTGGTCTAGGCTAGTAGTAAACTTTTTGACCATTTCACCAAGTGGGTCGTAAGTCTGTGAGTCCGTTATGTGACAATCTATCTCAATTTGCCACGAATCATTTAATTTCTCGTTCCAACAGTAGGTTTGATACAAGACGGGTCCCTTACATCTGTAATGATCATGTTTTCAAGGGACGTGATTCAGCCGCAATAGGCATTAGGCAGATAAGCTAAGACCTAACTCAGTTGCGGTCACGATGAGGCTAATGGCTGGCCAGCGGTCCAATTGGCCCCAATCTATTCGGAACGGAGCTCGTCCTAGAGTTATAGGGTATCTAACGATATTGGAATTAGTTACCAAGCGGAGCGGTGACTTTGAACATCTTTTATTTGCAGGACCTACTGAAGTAGTGTAGATAGATTGCTGGTAACAAATTCTAGGTAGGAGATAAAATGGTGAGGTACGTGTATCTACATACTTTGGAGGTGATGAAAAAGTTAACTTATATATCCTTAGAGTTCATCAGGTGTTTAATTTTACTTCTTGGAGAAACGTTATAACGTTATTTTTATCGGTCACTAAAAGTAATTTATGCAATTTTATCTACCCAAAACACGCTTTATCTTACCCTTTTACAATTAAACATTAGCTAGCGGGACCAGTGACTCATTTCTTAAAAGAACAAGCACTAACCGTGTCGAAATCCACAACAAAAAGTTGTCTCAATTAAATAAATGAACAAACGTTTTACACCTAGAATTTTTTGCGGCCGCTATTGGATTGCATTAAACGAAAACTAGTATTATTTATGTTAATGTTTACAATAAGTGGGCTAACGAAATTCCCTAAAGTCCGCCGTCCGTGAAGCAAGGCCGTTGTCGCTTTCATTGGAAAGTGGGGGCCGGAACCGGCGCGTGCGCAGCTCACGTCTTCGACTCGGGTATCTGAAGTGGAGCATGACAGATGGTGGGTATATTCCTCGTATCTTATGTCAAGAATAGGCTGGCAATGTCCTTGAAGTTTTGAAGTGATGAGTCTGATGTAAACTTGTTTGTATTCAAAATACTAAAGGAACCCAAAAAGACTTATTTCATTTTAGAACCAGAAACTAACCTAACTTTATGAGACTGGTACAGACGAGTACGCAGCGTCTCACACGTTTCTGTATGTTCATACATATTTAGCGAAAAGAGCAACTATTTGAGTTTCTTTCCACTTCTTCTCGATAGATGACTGCTTTCCATAGTCGGTGGTAGAATCTACATGTAATGTTATAATTATTGACGATTTATAAGTGCACTTTTGGAGCCTACGTAAATTTTGTTTTCTTTCGTTGTCGTCCTGAATCCTGAAGAACATTAAGAAAGTATGGGTACTGATACAAACATTTGAAATTCATTTGTACTGCATCCTTGTGCAACTATGAATTAGTTTATGCTCAATGAGTTAATTATTCACAATTTGAATCAGTGCAAAGTCCGATTCTCCAACTGCTAATTTCATGTCCTACTAATCAGTAATTGGCGATGGTTATTCGATTATGGTAATGATTGGATTATTAATTCAGCATTGGAATCTCATTACCAGTAAATACTAATAAGACGAAACAAATATCATCAGAACACGCGTGTCTGCATATGTATTAGACAATTAAGTGAGTTATGTCACCTATTCACTTGTATGTTTCAATGACATTTATAGTTTAGTATACATTTGAGACAGCCAATAAATATTCTACCCTCCTTAGCAGATCTGCAATTTTGTAAGTTTATAGCCGTAAATGTTGTTTAATTACGTTTTGAGGGCTTAAATTAATATTTCATGAGTAAATAATTAATAAATATTGCTTGTCATTACCATTAATTTCTGAAATGCCTGCTTTTGTATCATCTTATTGCTCTATCTGTATTACATGTCTCGTTATATCTGACGTTTAATTAAAACGTATCAATAAATAATAAATCGAAGTCAAATTAATTGAATATATTAAACTCAGACAGGTACAGTCGTGATTGGTTTAGCTTTAGTTCGTATTAGATCCTTTTAGTATGCAGCGAGTCAAAGATCACATTTAATAATCTTTGTGGATAATATATCATGACTGATTTATGGAAACATATTATCCGAGTAAAAGATAAATTATGGCATAACCTTGTTCCATTAGCATGCCTTCTGAAGACGATCGCCTGCCAGGCCATCCATTCGTCACGGTCTATTACGGCTGCTGTATACGAATGATAACACAAATCTATACTAATACACTAATATAATAAAGCTGAAGAGTTTTTTTTTTTTGTACATGTTTGTTTGTGTGAACGCGCCAATCTCAGGAACTACTGTTTCATATTGAAAATATATTTTTGCGTTGGATAATCCATTAGACGAGGAAGGCTTTAAGCTACATAATACTATAACATAGGCTATAACACTATGTGTGCGGAAAATACTAACGATCACCTCCTCCGATGACATTCCTCTCCCTTCCCAACCATATTTGGTACAATAAAATGATTTTTTTCCTGAAAATATTTACCAGTTACAACTCTCCCAAGTAAACAATACCGTGACCATTATCTTGAATGTGCTAATCAAACTAATGCACGTGCTCAAATTGAAGTATTTTCAAAAGCAATTCCATTTCTGTATATACAATCTTACAACAAATTAAAAAAACATTCACTATCTTGGTTAAATTCATGATTAAGTATTATACAAACAGAAACTTAAATTACTTATTTATGTATTTTATTACTTTACAAATTGGTTTCCAAATGATAGTGTAGTCTCTTGTAGAAAAGACAAATAAAAAAGTACTCATAAAACATTTAACTTTGAAATGGGGCTCTTGAATGGCAAAATAATTGGTAAGATAAGAAACTGTATCATTACAACGAAATCTTCGTTGGGCGAATCAGTGAAATATAATGTAAGTTGACTATTAAAACTTTCTCTGCGAATAATTTACCTAGATACGACCGAACGATGGTTTTACAACCATACTTTTGTTGATGGGAGGTTACGTTTGAAATTAGAAACAACTATGTTCATTTGGAGATCGTCTGTGGTTTTCTTAGACTTAAAACTCTGTTTTAACTTGTAAGTATAATTACAAGTAGGTAGGTCTCTAAATCCTACCACTATTATAAAGGCGAATGTTTGTATACTGTATGGATGTATGGATGTTTGTTACTCTTTCACGTAAAAACTACTGAATGGATTTGAATAAAACTTTACCACAATATAGCTCATACATTAGAATAACACATAGGATATTGGAAATCGAAATCCACGCGGACGGAGTCGCGGGCGGCCGCTAGTAATAACTACATAGTTTACAAAATGAAGACAGACAATTTAAGCTTGGTCTTGAATTAACTCAATTTCTATATGGTCACGACTGTGATATACTCGTATTTACTCTAGCTGATACTCGATACCATCAAGCTGTAATTATCTTGATTGTTTAGCTAAATGGAGTTCGCATGTTGCTATATTCATCTTAGCTCGGGTACAGAATACTAACTACAAGTATTAATGCTATTAATACGTATTGGCAAAGCATAGACATAAAATAAATTACTATTTTAAAGATCGAAACAGCTGTTGAATATTTTTGCATTTTATTCAAATATTGATTTTAACTAATTTCTCTTTATGCTGTTAATATTAGTATTTAAATTGTAATGACCTACTAAAATAACAACTTTTTATGGTTAAATGGTACCTAAGCTGCTTCATCATTTTTTTTTTCTTTTTTGTTCTTGTTTTTTATCTTTTGATATAAATGTCAATATCCAATCTGTCTGGTTCCCTTCTATGGGTTACGAAGGTCTGATGGCAGTCGCTTCACTGTTATAACCAGACACGCGAAATCCTGGATCATGGTCCAAGCGGACCCCGCACAGAAGCGGGACAAGCGGTAGGAGAATGATGTAAACATCAATTAAATATAAGATATTTCTTAGGGTAATAAGACTATTATCCCACAACAACATCGATAGTCGTGAGTTAAATATATATAAGAGCTAAATTCTCGAATCTTTAAAAGTCACGAGCAAGTTGCTTTCATCTGCAGCTCATCCCGTACCTAAAACTGCATGACAGAGTTCGGACCAACTTCGCAACTAATGGAACGGACAGATCCGTATACTGCCACTGGAGTAATCTCAACTAAGATTAAGTCTAGAACTCGTATCGGCTGCAGGATACATTATTTCGTTTTTCTACAGGCAGATGTGGAATTCACTAGGCGCAAATGCCATAAGCTCACGGTTGTATCAACGGCGACAGTACAAAATTAGTACTAAATTCCTACTGTCGCCGATGACACAACCGTGAGATTATGACATTTGCGCTTAGTGAATCGCCCCCTAGGACGGTGCTCGTAAGTTTTTAAAGGGTAATTTTGTACCTAAATAGGCTAGTTGCCACTATTTTTATTATTTGATAGAACGGTTCATTACGATTATATTACAACATAAAAAAATATGAAAATTTTTTGAAGCTAATATCCAACTGTATTTTGAATTTTAAATTATTAATTTCACTATACTACCGTAAACGCCGTCCGCCATGATGGTCTGTGCCGTGGCGTCACTGTTCTTGTCAACAATACGCGTGACATAACCAAAAAGTGTTTATCGGAATTAAAACCATGTCTTCGTAGAGATTACATGATACATTTATGAATTACCACTATTGTATCGTGCGTGAATGTAAGAATACATCAATAAGAAGTTGTGGATTAAAGTACCCAGTGATGAGAATTTGCGAATCAGAATTTGAAGCAAAACATTTTGCAACCATCAAAGTATCTATTTTGGGCAGGTTTGTTTTCAATAAATGTGAAGTGTATAATATTTTAAAAGTGAAATAAACAACAATCAACGCGTTTAAATAAAAGACCACGAATAACCTGTCGAAACTGTCGTTTGAATTTGTGTTGTTTACAATATTGGTGACGTAGAATCATGGCGGTCGGTGTTTTCAATCAAGAGAAGAAAAAGTAAAAATGTATCGGGTTTAAGTTGAATTTTTGCAGCAATCCCATATTTATATTTAATGAAGTTTACATATTTTGGACCCTTGTACGTAATAATATTCGAATTAAAAGTGATTTTATAAATGGTGATATGAGGCAACTAGCCTATTGTTGATGTTGATTTCTGGACTAAGCACAATAGGTACATTCAGGTAAAATGGCAAAGAAAATTTTAAATCTGAATTTGTTTCTTTCTTAAATCGGATCGCATTACATTAATTATTCACACACACCTGTTTTAATATACCTGATTCTTACTATTACTTTATTTATTTTTAATTATTGTATTGTTGCTGTACTATGTTTTTTGTAAGTGTTTTGTTAATTAATGTATTTTCATTCTTTCTTTTTTTCATATTATAAAAAAAAACAGTTGTGTTAAGGACCTAGTTCCAAGAGTAAAACTAGAGATTAGGGCAGATAATAAAAAAAATCACACCAAAATCGGACAAAACATAATTTGTATGTATATTTGAAAATATTAAGTTATTGATCAACTGTCCTTTATCTAGAGGTTACCCAGAAGCGATCATTCATAGCGATAAGACACCTGTAATGTATGTTTCATGTTCTAATATCATTATACTTGTATTGTTTAGGTTCAATAAATAGTATGTGTTTCACAGATCAATCAAACTAATGGTTATATGTATGTAAATGTTCTTGACCTGTTATTTTTATATTATCGTTAAATATTTGCTAAATGCCTTTAGAAGCCTTAAACACAGTAATTAGTTAAGTTTCCATTTAGTATTTTGCTTACCCAGAAACGAACCCATCAATGGTCTAGTGATTTCAATACCGGTCTGTGGCCACGAGGTCTTTGGTTCGATTCCCGGATCGGGCAAAATTTGTGTTGATTTTTCTGAACAGAGCCCGGGTTTTAGCAAGCGTGGCGATTAAGCCAAAACCTATCTATGTAACGAAAACATGATTTCAAATCATGCAGTCCTTGCCCTTTTTTTTTTTTTTTGTGGAGGTGAATGCATTTACGCACCATGACGCCGCGGGCTAGCTAAGCCCGCGACCGTGTGTGGGGCTCGGGCGCACAAAATAAGCGCCCACTACCCACTAAACCCCTCCAGTTCCCCCTTTTGCTCGCATCATCAGGACGGGTCGCTGCCAGCCGCCAGGTGGGCGGCTTATGTTCGAGTGCAGTCCTTGCCCTGGGATATTATAGGCTGATTATTTACTTTACCCTTATAGAGTAGGATAAAAAATACGTTCTCTTCAATAGAAAATAAACTATCAGCCTATTAATATCTTAAAGCCTTATACTCTGAGTTTTCACCGTAACATTGTAGCCCATCATTGTCGCAGTTAAGAACCTAATAAAAGGCATACAATGACGCAACGCTGCTCTCTCATGTCTATGGCCAAAGTCAATATGTGACGCAACACTTGTCTGCTAGCATCAACGATTTTTGGCTTCGAGAGACCATCTAACACACATACAAAGTGTATCTATAAATAGAACACGTAAATTTATACTTTGACACCTAAGTGCTTGAAGGTTGTCAAAAAATATCAGCCTATTATTGCCCTAATGCAGGGCACTGCATCATTTGAAGTCAAGTTTTCGTAACAAAGATGGGTTTTGGATTAATCACCACACCTGACAAATGGCTGTGTTCGGCAATCCGGACAAAATTTGCCCGACTCAGGAATCGAACCCAGGACCTCGAGAGTGTCGAGACCACGGCCCGGTACTTTAGCCACTTGACAATCGAGGCGTTACAAACGTATTATGGTACATAAAGAAAACCACGGGCATAAGTCAGCTCATCACTTAAATAATCTTAGTATTAATACGATAAGAGAAATAAATTGGTTTGAATGCCATGACTTAAACATTTGTTCCACTAAATTTCAAACATAAATACTTCGTGTAAGTTGAGCATAAAGTTCTCAAATTGTATGTGAAGCGTAATCTGTGGTATTTTCCTCGGTACAAAGTCTCGTACCTCATGGAGTTGAAAAATGTACTAGCGGGATAAATGGGATTAAGTAGAGAGCTGAATTTTTATTACATTTTGCATGGAGATTATGTTTTAAAACTTTCCACGTATCAGGCGCTACGGAGCTAGTTTTAGTTTTTGGTGAAATTCGCTTCTTTCAACATCTCGTAAATATGTATAAAACCATAAACATTTTATCCTTTGACTTTGTTATTTTTTATTATGTCAAGGTGTTGGAGCTAACTAGCGCTTAAACTTCATATTTCCTTCTTCGCTAGTGGAATTAAGACCAATTTCCAAAAGCTTAAAATTATTATAATCATCAGCCTACGGTAGTAGGCTTCGGAGGGTGTAGGACGGATAATTAAGTGATATTTTGTCTTTCTATCTATGAATGCCACTAGCTTTATTCTTCATCCTGTAATGGTTTCCACATGATTTTAAAACAAAAGATGGCATTTCTCAATTATATAAACAGTACAATAGACGACAATTGCTGTACATAGACAACAGTGCGTATGAGAAAATAATTCTTCGAGATGTCTATTCTATACGCAGTAGTATTACCTCAATGTACACAGGTATTATATTTACAGAGTCTCGTGGATGAGTCTTCCAAGTATTGTCGCATTCATGTTTATAGCCCGTGCAGTCGTAAGTTTTACGATCATTTAAACAATTAAGTGTACGACTCTAATGCATTTTTGTGGGTCAGTGACGTTTGTCCATAGTAAACACAGGTCTGACTAACAAACCCGTTCGAGCCTCCTTGATCTTGACATAGATCCGGTGCAAAATAAATCCTCCCGCCGCAAACTCCGCAAACCTGTTTGCGTTTGCGCCGTCCATTTGCAATAACTTATAGAATTGTTGCCCGTTTTAGTGTTGTCTGTTAATGTTGGTCGAGTCCTCAAATCTATTGTCTTAAATTATCGTGAAAATGAATTTGCATTAAAAATTAATTGCTTATTGAGCCGAAGCTCATGATATTTGTTGGTGTTGGACCATCTTCACAATGAATAAAAAAATCTAAGAAAAATAGCGACCCGCCCCGGCTTCGCACTGCAGTTTGTTGCACAAAAATTATCTTTGTTATGGCATTCGAGAAAGCAAGTCAGGCGTTAGAAGCGGAATTTTATTGCGGGGAAATCTAACCTAAGTTCACATTAGTGAAGCCAAAGTAAACATTTTAATTCGTAAATTAAAATATTTACCTGAGGTCCACTGAAGGTGAGAATTGAGTAGATAAACTTATCCTGTTATTGGAAAAATTTCAATTACTCTTTCGTTGGTTTATTATAACGGTAAGTAATAATTAAAAAAAACCTGTTACAATATTTTTTTCTTTCATTATTGGAAAATAGATTAATGTAGAAGAAAAATATTGTTTTAAGAACATAGTGCAAATCACATTGACTCGATTCGAGTCACTAACAACACTAATTACTGCCTTAAGTGGCTGTGTGTATGCAGATTGTTTAAGGACAGTACTTTGCTTTTAAGGGCATTTATTTTGTAAGAAAAAAGAGATTTCTCAAGTTATTATTTGTTTACTTTCAGCGTTAACTTTTTTTTTTCTTGTCATGGTCAATGGTTAATGGTGTTTTACTACCGGTTGTGTCATATTACGGCGTTTGTCAGCGCAGCGGCATTCAATATTATGAAATACCATTAGCTTGGTAAATTAATATAAATATCACACAATATTACATACATAAGTAAAACAAACGACATTGCTGACTTAGGTAGTCATTGTCATTGTATTTGTGTACGGTGGCAGCAACACAGTTTGAAGAGTCGTAGATAAGTAGTAGGGCGGGGTTCTTCTATGTTGAGCAGAAGTATTATTATAGAACTGTGATAGTAGGATAGGACTATGTATTTCTCTCAATCTATATCTATACTAATATATAAAGCTAAAGAGTTTGTTTGTAAGCTGGTTTGTTTGTTTGTTTGAACGCGCTAACCTCAGGAACTACTGGACTGATTTGAAAAAATATTTTTGTGTTTGATAGTCCATTCGACGAGGAAGGCTTCAGGCTATTGGTAATTGAAATTCACGCGGACGGAGTCGCGGGCGGCCGCTAGTAAAATAATAAATGTCATACATGTTCTTGATCAAACAAAGAAGTCAAAGAATAAGTAGTTATAGCTGGTACCTGATGGTTAAGTTTTGTATCTTTCTTTACGAGTATTCGCTCATCTCGTAAAAGTAGGTGATGTTTGGACGACCTGCCATAATATAGCACGTACTGCAGATGAAATTATATGACACACGTGTTAACTTGTGTGGAATCTTACTACTACTTTAAGTCAAGTAAGTTGCATGACTTGAAATGATACTTAAGTATAGTATAACTGTGCTGTGGCTGACGTTTACTTCAGCTTCTCAATAACAATTGACAACATTTACATTTTTTCATGTGCTGTTTTTATTTACTATTCTGAAAGATTTTCAAAAAGTAAAACTTACGTATTTTTTCTTTTTCGTTTATTTTCTTTCCTTTTTGTAAAATAAATTATTTAAAAACGACTTATTCTAAAAGAGCGTAAGTCAATGTCATGGGATGAACGAATATTTTATCTTTGCTATTTTAAAAAATAAACTTGAACGACGGAAGTTCACTCGAATGTTGCCAGTAGACTCTAGGGTAAATTCATGAAAAATGTTGTCCAAGTACCTAAAGTGCCACTTAAGTACCCAGTTCGTACTTTAAACTTGCGTAAATAATGTTTTAGTAAGATTTCATAAAGCTATAAAATTAAATCGGGTACATCAACTGAGTTATAATTTTTTCGCAATATTTAAAATCATGGGTTTTCCCCGATTGGCCAGGAGTTTTGCCAATCCGGCAACACTCTATGATAAATGTACACACACATGCACAGTTTTCTGTCAGGTTGACAAGAAAAAGTGTCAAACTTACGTTTCTTTTTTTTAATTTACGATGGCCAAAGCGAGACCAAGATTGACTGTGTGTGGATCCGACGAGCACTGAATTTGGAAACTTTTCAAAATATCTTTTTAGTTACTGAATGAAAAAAATTAAAATCATTTTTTCTGAGTCAATTTAGCGAAAATCTCGAAATGGTTTTTGAATTATAGTACCTTATAAAAAATTAAATGTTGTCAATTCTGCAATCTGATTGGATCTCTTCCGATTGGACATGAATTTATCAAAAAGTATGGTGTATGATTCCAAGTGTTTCAATTTACAAACTTGAAGTTTTATCACAATATCTCATACGATATGAGTATCGCTGTTACAAAATTTTATTAGATCAATATAATGTTCACGATTGCTGTACGATTAAAATGATTTCTGTGCTAATGCTTCTTTTGACGTTGCTTCTTGCTTCAACATAAACTCTGGTTTATTACACTAATACTGCGATTGCTTAACAATAAATTTTATTTCTGTGCTATTGCTCATTCTGACATTGCTTCTTGCTTCTCTATCAACTCAGATTTATTACACCAATACTGCTAATATCTTAATAGTCAATAGACCTAACATTTACTAAGAGCAGGTATATTAATTTTATAACTGACAATAACCTATAAACTGGAATGAATAGCACGATGTCTTAGTTTACAATCCATAGATTTAAATCGTAAAATTTGCCCTCGCCGTACGAAATGGGCATTTAAATAAGAGCGACAGTCGCTTCTTAGAACGAGGCAGAACGTTGACATTCACTCTTTTAATTCTATGGTCAACGTGCTGTCTCGCTCTTATTAAAGTGCCAAGTTCTAAGTAAGGTAAGGGCAAATCTAACGTTTTAAATCTATGGTACAATCATTAAAATGGTCGTCGCTAAGCTTAGATTGAGTTATGCATATCAAGCGAGCCGCCCGGATTCGCGTGGGTAGTTTTCAATTTAATATCAAAAACTTTGTGTATTATTACGAACTGTTTATTGTTAATTACTTTATTATATTGTCCTGTGGGTTGAGTCGGATGAAATTGAGATCAAAATGATCAGTTGATCCATATCAGTTTGTGATAAAATTGGACAAATATTCACATGTATGTCGATATGCACTTGTTGTTGAAGACCACAGTGAAATAGCACTTCGTAACTGTTGTGCTATGTTCCTGCTGGTGAGTAAAGTCGCCAGCTAAGCTGGGGAGGGGTGCAAGTCCGACCCTTGTACGATTGTGGATGTCATTAATTGAATTACCATCAGGTGACCCTCCAGATCGTTTGCCTCCCTTTTACATTAAAAAGATGTTGCATGATCCTGGCTGGTCTTCTTCCTGACTTCTAGAAGTAAATTTAATTTCATCGTTATTCGAACCTACGACACTATGAAATTACCGCACTCGTAACCGCGCCACTGGACCAGCTCGACGTAATGGAAGCAACGAATCCGATTTACGGCATGCGAACCCGGACCGACGTCGCATTTTATTTTCCCACGGGAACACTATTTTTCCGTAATCGCTCGGATAAAATTGATTTTCCAGCAGTAATTTAATCAATCTCTTTAACGTTCACGGTTTACATATGAGAACAACTCCCACTTATCTGCGTTCTGGCCAATTCAATAAATTCGGAAGTGATTCCGCTTTTACGTTTACGCAGCGACGTAAATGTTGGATTGGATTAAGTTCCTTAATTTCGTTTCGGGATTCACTGCTGACAAATGTAGAAAATAAAAATGATTATAAGGAATGAACCTACCTCATATATTTTTAGTTTAATGAGTAGCTCATGTTTAAAACTTTAAACTCAAGTTTCAAAAAATAAACTATGCTTACACGCAGCATGAAGTGGAGTGACGATTTGCGCAAGATGGCAGGAGCTGGATGCGAATCGTCGAGGATAGGGCTAAATGGAGAGCCCTAGGAGATGCTTATGCCTAGCAGCCACGATAGGCTGATAATGATGATGACACTCATTATTATAAAGTGTTCCTTTTGCAAGTTTCTTTCTAGGCCAACAAAACCTGGGATTTATTGTGCTTTAATTGGTCAGTGGAAGAAAATAGCAGGTTATTAAAACAGGTTGAGATGTTTTTGTACCTAAAAAGGGAGGAACTTAAGTAATTTAATGTAGAAGCCAGCCCAGGTCACTACCTTGGGTAATTTAATACTCAAGATAGTGAGAAGGTCAAATAAAGCGGAATCTTTATTTCCATCGCCTTCCCCATTAAGACCGCCATTTTATTTCCAGAATAATTTC
The DNA here is from genome assembly GCA_958496325.1 of Nomophila noctuella. Taxonomy (NCBI): domain Eukaryota; kingdom Metazoa; phylum Arthropoda; class Insecta; order Lepidoptera; family Crambidae; genus Nomophila; species Nomophila noctuella. The sequence continues at coordinate 7,044,584 of OY292486.1, read as the reverse complement.
TGTAAAAATGCATAATTCTGAGTTTATGTAACGCAATCTTGCACGCGAAAATACCGGACTAGTCTATTTATTACTTCCATACTCGTCCGAAATTTATGAAGATAAGAGAATAAAAATGCATGTCTCCGGCCATTTAACTTGTAGATGCTGTAAAACCGCGTAAGTGTATATTTATGCAAATACGTGTGATAAAAACGTGCAGTAAGGTCGCGAGGCAGAGTTCTCTTGCGTTGATGTAGTGCAATATTACCACTGGATGCAGATAAACTGGACTACAAAGTTTTTAATATAACCTGCTAAGTATTTTCCCCAAGAACATTAAAAAGAGGATCTACGTTATAAGGTGTACAAAATAGTGTTCTTGCATACGTGCACGTATTTACTCTCATAGCTTCAGTGCTGGCATAACCGTCTTTTTGTTTATATTTACCAACTGGGTAGGATTAGCTTCTTTTTGCAACTAAGATTAAAATATATGGTTATCTCTTTGCAAAATAACCGATACCAACAAGTTTAACCCAAAATTACGCAATGTTCATTTTAAAATCTAACGCACGGTTGTATGCTGTGGAAGTGGGTGCGAGAGGTATACCAGCGAAATCTCTCTACAACTTACTAAAGGACTTAGGATTACCAAGATCCAATATTAGCTCCTTACTGGAAAGAGCAACTAAAGCCGCTTTAATCGGCTCGTACCAAATAAGGTTGGGAAGGGAGAGGAATGTCATCGGTGAAGGTGATCGTTGGTATACTATAAAGGAGCCTCTTAAACCTACACGCTGGGTCGAAAGTCCCAGGCGCCGACTGACGTTCCTCTCTGTTCCACGCGATGGACCCGGCACCCGCACGGAGAATCCATGGATAGCTAAGAAGGTCGTCTCTCATGTAAGATGACGTAGAGGAAAAGGTAAAAAATCAGAGTTTATTAATTTGTACTGGTAGTGATTTGTCAAAAAAAACGAGCACAACTTCGTCAATAGAATTTTTATAAGGTGTAAAGTAAACTCGACAGGATGCTAGAAAAATACAACAATATTAAAGTGAGTCATACTCGTATGTGAGTAACTAAGCCCGTACTTTAAGGTCAAATGATACAAAGCTTCCTTTCGTAATTTATAATGGAAACACTTTCTCGACGATTATAAGGCCTACATAAATAAATAATATTTTGATTTTTAAAATCAGCCTGCAAGTTATACTACGAACATGTATGTAGGTATATTTAACATCTGTTGATAAACTGATCATACTGGTAAGTTAAGAGTAATACTACGTATTCATGGAACTAATTTTAATGATTTTTTTCCACTATGATGATGTGATAATGGTGTTTGTTCTTTGCCTGAATAGTTATTGATATACCTAAAGATTAGATCACTGTTCTTATTCGATATCTATTCCTTTAATAAACTGTGACTTCTGATATCTGTATGTGTTCTTAATGTGCAAATAAACTGCATAGACAGACAGAGTTCTTGATTATTAAATAAACGAATTACTTAGACTGATGCTGATGTACTTGAGTATAATTTATACGTTTGTTCTCAATAAAGCTGTATTAGTATTTTAACAAACAAAATAAAATTGATCGCATCTTCCGATTTCGGAATATATACGATATCTCCACTTAGGTGCGAGGTTGTCTCACCATAACCTGATTTGAGTTTTTTATTTGCGAGCCTAATCCTGAGGTTCTTGTACCGGAGTTCAGGGATTATGGCATCATGTTTAAAAATATCTTAATATGACGTCACGTTTGTTAACGGGTGGAGCGGTCCAGCCAATGTGTAAGTTTTGAGAGGAATCATTAACTTATAAGTGTATCAATCAAAAACAATGTACCTATGTGCGGTGTTTTATATGCTCTTATTCATGTTACAGCAATTTTGTTTTAAATCCAGAAAATTTTCAATGTATGAGGAAAAACAATAAATACCTCCCATGCAAATTAGATATTGCTAGTTTTGATTTGTAGGTATTTTTTCATTTAAATTTATATACATGGCGATGTTAACTTGCTACTTGTTACTAATTTATGTTTATTGTTCTTATGTTTTATTATATAGAATATTATCGTTTAGTTTCAAACGAATGCCCTAGCAATTAAGTATACCTTTGTACTATATATAATATTCTCATGTAAGTGACTGTAAATTCTTTTGAGAAATAAAGTTCTTAAACCTCAATATTTAATAATCGGAGTACAATAAAATTAAAATGTATGTCAACTGTATTGAAATTACTTATCGTAATCAAGGCAATGTATATGCGCAATTCAACATAAAATATTCAACATATACGCATCGAATACTTCTCAATAATAACCAAGGTGTGCTTACAGCCCTTTGTATTAAAATTAACGAGACATTTTGTCGTTGAATGTCACCTCTAATTGCAGCCTTCTGCACCCATGTTGGTATAGTGCACCATGCACGAACATCACACAAATATACCTTTTAATTGAAAGGTCTTTACTACAAGTACTAAGATTCAGTAAATCTAAGATAGGAGAAGCAAAATATATTGTGGTAAAAGTAAATCATTTGTGAGCCTGAGCTCTGAAGACCTTTCACAGTGACATATACATAACATAATTTTACAACCTAACTTTAGGCTCCCAATTGTAAATACATATAACTCGTCATCATTTGAATATTGATAATCTTAGAGCTCCCAACAAAAAGTAAAGATTTATATACATGTTTGGGAGTTCTGCTTCGAAGTGAAATAGTTGAAGGAAGTCACAATGAAAGAGATACTCCTCCTTCTCGTCCTTGAGTCGTATTCCTCATTACTGAGGGTCGTGATCATTGCATAAAACGAAACAAAACTCTCTTGGCGATTTTTGATGGAGTGGTTTTCCATTGCCTTCTCCATTTCACACACTTACTGGTAGCGTCTAGGTTTTGTCCTTTGGTTCCTCTGGTCTTTTCCTTCAGAAAAGATCGTGAGGAAACCGTACAGCTGGTATGAAATTACGCTCATAGATTTTTGATAATCCAGAGGTTCGGGCCTGAAAGAGATACGAATATACGCCAAAGGATAGGTTGTCTGTCTAAAATTTGAGCAGCCTACAATCTAAGGGAGCCTTCCTAAAGACGTGGCCTACATAAAACTTTCGATTTAGATAAACCTATACAGACGAGACGTGTGAAGAGCCTCGGTCGAATTTAGCTCGATGAAAATTGAGAGGACGTGACAAGACCGCTGTTACCGAAAGTACCATTGAAAGCACCAATTCAACTTTTATTCTGTTACTTTGAGAGATGCTGCCAATTTCAAAAGTGGCTAATTTGTTGTGTCATTGTGACATCGCATTGTATAAAATAAAAACAAGGAACAAGAAGTTAAGTGCTTCAGCAGGCGAAGAATTAGATTTACGTTTATAAAATAATTTGGACAAAACAGGGTAATGACATTTTGACGATTATTAGGACAATATTTGTTATGTAGTTGCTTAGTTTTCACTCAGGTCTAAATTATTACAAAAACTTCTAAGATCAGGTATATATAAGAAATACAGCTAAGCTTCTTGATTGATTCCACATAATAACTATCTGATTGCTAACGTGATTGTAGCGTCCATAATATCATCAATTGGTTAACATTTGTATTTATTTAGTGTCATATTAACTTATAGAGTTCATTATTATAATGAAATAGATGCTTAGTCAAAAACATAATGATATACCAAATAAATTAGTTAGCACCTACTTAGCTCGTGTCTGACTTCACAACGGAATTCATTCAATTATGTTGTATATCTTCAATTTAATTATGTTCTTATTGGTATGGTCAACAGAAATGGTATTATGTGTCTTGCCATTAAAATGCCTTACTAAACATACTTGAACACACTTGTAGTTAGAATGATTTTAAAATACAAAAGGACATAGCATTAGCATATAATTAAAAACACGAGATCTAAGGCAGTGAGTGACTCAATGGTGATTTATTTATGTGTGTTGTAGCTTATAGCATATCCGTAACAGATTAGTCTATTCCGTTAGATAATCCTATTAATACAAATCATATCATGAATTAATTATTAAGCTATTGAATTTAGTAAGTAGTATAAATCTGTTTTGGGACCTGTCAAATTAATTTGGCATTAAGTTTTAATCCAGTTTTCTTTTATTGCCTAATTCCGAACTAAGCTTTATTTATGGATTGGAACACGCGTCTTTTTATTATGTAATTATTTAGAAAGTTTGTTTATTTAATCCTAATATTATAATCCCCTATGTTTATGTTTCACTGCTTTGGGAATTTGAGTTTATTCAGCCATCAAACTCCTCAGTTCACGTGACTAGTTTATGTTTATTTTTAGCTACTGATTAACAACACCGTTTAAGGATGTAATAATGATTGTTATCTCGGTGTCAGATAGGTTAGCATGAAGCCTGTCCCACAAGTTATTCTAACGAGGCGTCAAGATATTTACGCACTGAGAAGAAACAGATCACGAACTCGGTCAAGTCGACGGATACATACATTGCACTTGACATTTGTGTTCTCTGCAAATGCTAATAAAACTACTTGATAGATATGCCCCGACATCAGAAAGTTGTGGAATTATTTTGATTGACATGACTTACGTTTAAACATTCGATCCCTTCGATCAGAAGCGACTGTCGCTTTAACTTTTAGTTCCAATTTCAAAACGAGTCGAAGTATGGCGAGGCTTTAACGATTTAAATATTTGCTATTAAAACTACTTGATACGTTGTTTAATGGTAGCCTGTTTGGCCCAAAGGTTCAGTTGTTTAGGTCAAGGGTTGAATTCCTTCCCGCCATAAATGGTATTAATGGTATCTCCAATCTAAGCTCTGTAGTCTGTAGGCGATGCATTATGTTTCCTTAAATTAAATTTACCATTAGACTTGCAGACAATACAAATTCTAATATATTTTCACGACTTGATTTGCCTAGACGGGACTGATTGTAGAATTTAAGACCAACAGCATTTATTATTTTACTGAGGTTTTATTATTTTTAGTAGGTTTTAAAGTTTTAGGCTTGAGTTCACGATTTGATTGCGCTTAATTAATCATAAACTCGTGTCTAACGCTAAACAGTTTTCAGAAAAATTAAAATTTAAGTACTCAGTAAAGTAGAGATTTTGATAGGTTATAAAATTACGTAAATAAATAAAAATACAGTGCTTTTCGTCTAAATTAGAAAAGTTGTTTACTATTGCAATATAAAGTTGTATTAATTAACCGTCTGTTCAGAATTTACATAAAGATAAGCACTACGTCAAAACTAATCTAACTAAATAAATAATCTAATTCTCGATAAAGACTAAGAAAAAATGTTTTACCTTCAGCCAGGTGTTACAATCGTTTTCGGGGCATTTATATTTAACACATAATTGCATAAACGCAATAACATTTTACGGTTTTGTATCTGATAAAATATTCTGAATAGTTCAGCTAGCGTTACGAGATTTAAGTACCAGCGTGATAGGTAGTAACACTAATAGCTTTTAGCCCTGGGGTAAATCTAGACATTTTGTACGAATTACGAGTATTAACTGCCTAGTTACGATTGTTGCGAACTCATGGATTTCAATAGTTAGATTTGCCCTCCCCATACTCTGGCACTAAAATAAGAGCGACAGTCGCTTCTTAGAGCAATGACAGCACGTTGACAGTCACCTGTTTTAAGGTTCAAAATGTGGCTGTGTGAATCCGTTTTTACGAAAAGATTGACAATATGCCATCCTGTGCCATTTTTAAGAGCGATAATAATTCTAAAAACACAAATAAAGCTAAAGTTGTAACGCGTTATGCGTTAATGCTTAGATTTTTTTAATTATTTAATTTATCAATTGTATTTTATTCCGTTTCTGTGGAAAGAATGTCATGTGAAATGTAATTGTAAATTGCGTTAGTGTAAATTAAGTTCTCTAGATGGCGCACGTCAAAATAATGGTACATTTAAATCTATGTACAAACTGATTGTTTTATACTACCTCCTTCGGGCTAGCGGAAGCATAAGAAATATTATATTCCGTATTATAATTGCGTTGCATGTAACAGATGTTAACAAAAGCACAAGACGACGCGGAAAAGATACGAATGGATTTCTTATTTCAATGCGTTTTGTAATTATTTAAATGCTATCATTATACATTTGATTACGAAAATGTAGTTATGCTTGCGAACTATCAATTATCTATGTATAGCTCGAGTAATTATGTGCAGTATTATCGAGTCCAAAGATACCAAATAACAATTTTTGATACTTATATAATTAATCATGTAATTATTTCCCGGATAGCTTCCACTATTGATCATTTCCATATTGTGACGTCATCAAAAAAAATATATCAGTTATTTTTGTCTACTATAATTATTTATTAGCCTGCATTGTTCTAACCGAGTGTTCCCCTCGAGATTCGAACCCACGACCTCCGAGGTTCAGAGCACATCGCTCTAACCACTACGGCACGGAGGCATGCAACTCATTTTGTGCTAATGTTCTATTTAATCTCAGATGGTTATACAAAATGTCATCATATTTTATTGATAACCTCAGCCAGACAATAAGTTATTTTTGTTGCCTAACAACTGGACAGTAATCGTGTGCATAAATTCCGTCAAGAAAGTTAGAATTGCATCGGTAAAAAGTAAAAGTTGTTGAAATATTACTCTCGGTTTACGTAGAAAGTATTCGATGCACCTTTTAAGGCACTGTTTTTGATTCTGTATTCTTTATCTTTCACAGAAGTTTTGTGATTCTTACATTAAACTTTTCATATTGCTGGATAACGCTACTTGAGTGGACTGTAAGTAGATAATTATTATGATTTTAGGAAATAGCCTTATGCTAAAATTTGCGGTTTATATTTATCATACGTAATATTTATTATTATACGTTGGCATATTAGTCGACACCACTTCACAATAAAAATGTTTCAATCTTTACAAATATTTTCCCTTAAAGGCACACTATTAATAATGATTATTTATCTTAATGCGTTGAGACTAATAATATCATGCCGTACAAATTTCATCTAGGTTTCAAATTACTATTCTGCACGGACAAGTTGTTGTTACGTAATAGCCATTCTATGTAGGTTCAAGGCAGTGCCTCTAATATTAAGGGCCGATTTGAAGTCTGTAATTGAGTTCACAAGTGCTGGCTATTCTCTAGTACGGTCGGAGAGATCGCTAAATACCTAAATTATGAGGCGATAACTATTGAGGAGCTACTTTAAGATTCGTTCTTCATAGTCACAACATTTGTTTAATTGCCTCCGTGGTGTAGTGGTTAGAGCGCTGTGCACAAACGTCAGAGGTCGTGGGTTCGAATCGCGCGAGACCAATTTCTTTGTGTTGGTTTTCCAGGTTTTGTTAGGAGATTACAGGCGTAAGTCACCTGTTTGTCCGATAAGAATGATGATTCATTGGTCCCGACTATGATGACAATTGTCTGGTTTCTTTGTAAGGATTGCGGAGGTCAGACGACAGCCGCTCAGTTGTAATAACCAGGTTGGTCTATTCAGGATCATAGTCGTAGCGCACCCTAGACTCCGGGGCAACAGCCATGGATGCAATCGGGATAATCACTAGGATGATGATGAGTTGTTAAACAAGGAAGATAAGATATATTCATTAGAAAGAAAAAAGAAATTGCCGTTGTTGAGTCCAAAGTAAACCTATTTAGAATTAGTGTCGGTCTCATGTCACAATGACCAATGTCTTATGCCCATTAAGGCTAACAAGGAAAATCCCTAATTAAATTAAAGCTGGGCCCAGTGTCTCGAATTGTCTTCTGTAGGTCTGTTCCTCTATTAGTTAAAGCATTATGTAGGAAAATCCCTAATTAAGTTAAAACTAGGCAAGTGACTCTTATTGTCTTCTGAACGTCTGTTCTTCTATTAGTTCAAACACTATGTAGGCAATGACTCAAGATTCACTAATTCTATTTAGTGTAGGTGGAATTTCGTCTACAATAATAATTTTTTTATTGAAAATATTACATAACAAATGCATAGTTGGGACATTTCTGGTTCTGGTCTGGCTACGAAGGTCTTATGGCTGTCGCTTCACTGTAATAACCAGACTCGCCAAATCCCGGATCATGGTCAAAACGGATCCTGCACAGACACGCGATTGAACTAGGAGGATGAGTTGGGATTATTTGCCATCAAAAGTACTTCTTTTCTTTATTAAAATTATGTACCTATTGCCTTTTCTTCCATACAAGTAATACGTAAAGAAACGTTGACGCAACTGCACTTAAGAACGTACCCGTAAGGTTATTGTGACCGCGACTCCTTACTCAAGAGTAAGGCAAAGACAAGAAAGGATGTGTTATTGACGACCGGAGGTTTGCACACAAATGGACTCGACGCCATTACTGCATTTGTTTAACTTATTTGCTGCAGCTTAACCCGTATTTATAACAAGTATTTCAAATCCGACCGACATGGTAAGAATGCTAATTTAATGCTCTTTAAAACACAATTAAACGACCTATTGGAAATCGCGAAAGTAACTGTACAATCTGAGATATCTGAAAAGAACTACGCACACTTTTACTAAGAACGGTATTAATCATGACTAATCATCAAACTTTTCACCAAACTACTTTTTCAACTATTACCATTAAATATAACAGGTACAGAATAAATCTTATCCTTACCCAAATATATTATGAAGTAAAACTAATTTATCGATAAAGTTTTAACTACGTCCTACCGGTAGTGGTTTCAGAAGGGCTGGCTATTATTCAAATGACTTAATTTAGCACCTACATGGTTCACAAACACCTACCTTAATGGTCAATTAAGTCGATCGATAATTTTTATCAGCAGTCAAGACAGATTAAGTGTTTCATAGTAATAACTTACGGACCATTTCTCAATAGTCAGATTAGATTTAACCGAGCGGCATTACAATAAAGCATTGCTATCTATATGCAAAACCTTGATGTATAAATGAAAAGTAAATTAAACAAGTGACTGCGAGTAAATATTGTTTATGCGTTAACAAAAACATATTAAGGCAGCGCGATCAAACCCAGAGTTGATAAACATTTTATTTCCATTTGTTTATTGTAACATTAAGGTCACTAAAAGTTTACCCACGTGTAATGTCTTTATAATCACTTATTTGTAAGGATGTAGGTGGCCTGCGCCCAAGATATTAAATACGAAAATAATAGTTCCGGAAATTGCTATCGTGTGGTAAATGTAGTCATACATTTGAAATCTAGGCAGTTATATCTTTGGAGTTGAAGCATATATAATTTACAATAACATGTGATTAGACAAGAATATGAGAAGGGTGTTTTGATAACTTAACATAAAGGCGGTTTTCTTGTGTTTTTATCAAAACTATTGTATTTGACTTTCTCTTATGATATTCATCATAAGCCATGTGATTAAACAACAGCAAAAGTATTTTATATGACTCTGAAATTTCATTTCTAAACTTAGAACAAAAGAGTCGTAATTTGCACACTTCGACATCCAATCTCGATAATTCGCCCGTCGGCGGAATGAGACAAAAATATCTCATGCTACGTGCACCGCTCGCGAATTCCGGAGATGTCCCATGGAACCTCAACTGTCACATACATTCACCCGATATGTAAGTACTCATTCAGCACGTGTTCGGAATGTCGGGAGGAGCACTGAACCCCGGTGGGTGCATTGACTCGATCCCGCCCGATCCGACCGGCGACATTATACAATTTATGTCAGCTTTAAAAACAGCGCCTTTAAATTCAAGCTCACTCCATTATTTTCGAAGTAAAAGCCAGCGGAGTTCTTATTCGTTTTTTAAATTCGCATTTTATTACTGGTATGCTAGTGTGCGTTCCTTTTAGGACTTGTTTACTTCAGTGAAATGGCTGGGGTAAACATAATATTCGCCAGCGAACTAATAATCGAAATGTATTATTTTGTCAGACAAAATGAAATGAACCGCTTTTGTTACGGTCTGATGTAGGCTGTCCTTCGAATCACCCCCTATTCGAATATTTCTATGACTAGGAGTTTATCTAGAAAGAAAAGATTAACAAAGCACAGTACATTTTGTACGCAAATAAGTCAAATGTGAAAGTACAAGTGGTTAATTATTACTTTACGGAAAATGATAGAAAAATAAAATCGGAATATATAATGTACGAAACAATGTAAAGAATTTTCATCAATCTTGAAATTGCATGTTTTGAACATTCGACAATTTATTATTGACCTTCATCGAAGTTTACAGCGAAGATTTCTGTGCGGGTCGAAATTTGTAAATAAAGGCTATTGTTGTTGAATATTATTTTATTTATTGATGCTCTCTGTATAATAAAAATGTACAAAGATTGAAATAACCTTGACATTTCAGGTGTAGCTGACACGACCTGATTTTTGCATTACGCGTAAATTGAAATAAAATCGTATAGGTAACCTTTTCGTTGATCTATAAGATAATATTTTTATGGCATGATCGGATTACATTCTTTCAATATGTTCGAATATACATAGGAATAAACATCATATTATGGAAAGTCATGAGAACATCATCTTTTCAGGCCGGTTTGGTAGAAATTCTTTAGAAGAGATATGATTTTATATTCAATTCAAAAATGAAATGGCATAAAACATAATATTACTTTCATCATTCAAGACCACCAGGTTCTTAAAATATGTCATCCGTTGTATATAGGGTGTAACAAAATATACTGCAAATATTTTAAGGGTGAATTCTTTAGTGGCAATGTAATCAATATCAAATATTAAAAAGTCAAAATTAATGCCTAAAAATTTTGCATTTTCTGCATTGGCCAAATTGCTCTTTTCGTCCTGGAAGCTTCGACCCCTCCCCACCACATTGCTTTTGGGGCAGGACAAGTGTGGTAATTGTATTACATTGATAAGACACGACTAGCTGTCTTGCATATGACAAATTTTGTACTTTTCCCAATTATTCACTCAATTTATTTTGTTGATTTTCTCGGAAACTAGCGTATTAACAAAAAAAAATTACTAGAAAAATTTATTACATTTCCACTAAACAATTCGCCCTTAAAATATTTGCAGTATATTTTGTTACACCTTATATAGTACGCCATGATAATATCTTTTTGACTTATTGCCACGTACTTGAAGTACTTACAAACAACCAATCGAACTTGATAATTTGCATAACAAGATACGCGTTATAGGTTCATACAAAACTGAATCAATAACTAATATGAGTCGACAGATGTATAATTGAATGGTCTTGAATTGAATAGGTAATAATGTTATCATACAAACTAAAGTTTACTCGTTGTTACTGTCTATCTCATCAGCTATCTTTTTGAAGTCGGTTTATTTGCCTTTCTTTTGAAATTAAAGAAGATTTGAATTGGATGGTTGGAAAATGGATAATTGTAGCTCTTACTTAAAAACGTTTATTAATCTATACATTTGGACATATTTGCAAAGGCAGGGATCGTTAACAAACAATTTCCATTGCAGAAAATATGACCTTTAAGTGATTATGACGTTAAACATCGGCCATCTTCCCACGACACTACCGCCCTCTATTAATCATACAAATCACAAGTGCACAAACGCCCTAGGGGTTCCGCGTTATGTTGTATTACGTCTAACTTTCGCTCACTTTTGTCGACCCGACCATCAGGTCCATCGAACGTTATGTATAATTAGTTGCGTCATGTACCGCTATGCCGTGCCGTACCGGGCCTATAGATTTGGTCGCGTGCGTGGAATAACTCGACGGGTGCCCACTTTCACGAGGCCACCGCAAATCTTCCGAACGTATGTATCACTGCCCGCTTATATTTATGGTTCGGCGTGCGACGAAAATTTCTTCTTAGATTATCTGCAGATAAGAATACTTTGCGTGATTGATTTTACAATCCTATTAACATTTAATGTTTGACATAACATAATTAATCATTTGTTTACTGATAGGTATGACGTTTTTATGAGAGCAGAAATATATTTTTCTATAACATAAAAATATGTCAATTATTCCCAAATATCATTTACAACAAGAACTGAACTTGATTTGTTATTTTAACAAATTACGTAAGACAATAGTTAAAATTCTTAAATGCAATTATACTTGTAGCATATAATTCGAATGCTTGTCTATTTTAAGAATTCGGTTTACTCATGTTTATGTATGAGAAGCGGATAATATGTGTTGGTAATTTTGATAACTAAATTCAAAATACGAACAATTATTTCGATTCATATCATGGTAGACATATTTTTGACTAAAACTTTTAATTATAGACCTTAAATTTCGAATACATAAAGTAATTATGTTAGATGGAGTGGTATATTATACTTTAATTATTATGTTCCATTTTACAACGAATTTAATGTTTAGTTCATAAAATTAAATCTTGTTAAAACATTGAAATAGCTCTTTGTGTACCTCTCGTCACGTTTTTCGTCTATGAAGCTTACGAATAATACTCGTAACAATTTTTACCTTCATCGCTGGCCTTTGTAGCAACTCGTGTATGAAATATTCATAGAGTGTAATTAAACAATTTGCAATGCTCTTCCGTTGTTAAAACACAAGTTTTATTGAAATTTTTGCTATTATCCAATTGTACGTATTCACTTCGAATGAAACCCGCGCGCAGTTTATTTTTTATTATGCAATAAAAAAACCTTCAATGGTATTATAACAAATTAGGCGTGATCCGGTCAAAATATGGCTTTGAAGGTACGATTTAAATAGAACATTGTGATTTTTTCATTCAAACTCGTGGCCTGGAATTTGCAAAATTTGCCTTTAAAAATACTATTAACCTTAAACAAAAATAAAATATATTTAGTTTCAGCTGAATTTCTTTTATTGTAAAAGTGTAAGTACGTAATGTTTTTTTCGTATTTGTTTACCTTTATTGGGTGCACCAATAATCTCAGTTGGAATAATTACACGACCGGCACGTTTTCGGGACAAGAAGAGTTACTTTATTTGTTAGGTATCTAAAAATAAAGCCCTGCTGTAAATGTTAAAGTAAGTCTAGACTCGTTTTGTGCAACTCAGTTCCGATCCCATGTTAAGATTAGTGCGAACTAATTGCGGTAATAAGCTTAAACGTCACTTTAATTAAACAAGGCTCTGTTTTGTTAAGTTACAGCTTGCGTAATTTATTGTGATTGTATGTAAAGTTGAATATTTAGTAATTGCTGTAATTGGTCACGCTTGCATAATGCCGTCCTGAGCGACAGTGAGAGTATTTCTCCGTTTTGTGGGTCGCGATGATCGCGCCTTTTACGTTTGACATCGGCCGAGTGAAATTTCTTCTTCTTCATTATTTTATCCCGGCATCATCCACTGTGGACGCCAAGGTACGCTGCGACTATGGTCCTGATTTGACCAACCTGGCTATTACACTGAAGCGGCTGCCATCTGTTCTCCGTAACTCTTAAAAGAGAAACCAGACACTTTTTGTATCATTGTCGGGACCTACGGTTTTTCGGGCCATCATTTTCGGGTATCAATAATTATGACAAAGAGTTATAAGAATATTATGTTTCTATTTAAGTATTTTTGTAGTACCACTATTGATTGTAATGTCTTTTACAAAATAAGCTACTCAAATCGGAGTCAGATCAATGTATGTGATGTTGTGAACTAATTATATTTAGGTACGTATTTATTTATTAGATAATCAAGTGATTCAAGCCTGCAATGTCCTAACCAAACTGGGAAAACATACACAAAGTGAAAGAGTTCCCCATGGGAATTGAATGTATCTACTACACCATGGAGGCACACAGTTTGCGACAGTGAGAGTATTTCTCCGTTTTGTAGGTCGCGATGGTCGCGCCTTTTTCGTGGGACATCGGCCAAGTGAAACTATTCATGATTATTTCTGTGTTTCATAGATAGAGAATTGTAAATTAGCCAGTACTCGCATCGTTAAAGACAAGTATCACAATTACCTCGCTTTGTTTGAGAATAAAATGAGTAGTATTAAATACGACAGATAGATTTTTGGTGAAACTCTCATGTGTAAGTGTGGACTTTTTTGCCACCCATTAGGCGTTTTGTGGCTAATGACCTATTGTAATTTGAATTTACTTGTCATTCTAAAGGAGACGATCCATTTTGGGCTTGATTGTGCATGGATAAATTATATACCAAAAAAACTGTAAATTTTTGTTAATTAACCTCTATAAATAACAACGGAATAGGCTTTGGCCAACTTAAGTTAATTGAATAATTATATATTTTTCATTATCAAACACACTTTATAAACGACATAGCACTATATTTTTTATTTTTTAACTGTCTTCGAAAACGCACCTAATAACATAACAGATTAAATAATCGATTAGAGAAAATCGATAAGCGGAGATTAAATTAAATGCATCATGTTTCAGTGTCTTTTTGCTAAGTTTTGAAAAACTACAATCATTTATTATTTGTAATATTCGTTATATCTTAATAATGATCTACTTTTTACGTCTTCATAATAAAGATAATAATAAAATCAAACAATTGATCGATTAAACGATCAGTACAATTGAAATGGAGCCATTTTGGCACTGACCTATATCTTGTCTATATATAGATCAGTGCATTATGGTTTTACGTCATACGTCAATGTCAGTCCTGTCACTTGATGTCACCCCATATACACACATCAACATTATCTAGGGATATCTACATATCATCAAATATCTTAAATACTATTAGGAATTTGCTAATACTGTAAATGGAAAAATTGTAGAGAATTTTATACTTTTTAGTAATAAATAAAAAAAAATGTGATTTTATTTTTTTTTTTTAAATAATTAACTTTTTATCGCCCTAGGTAAATTTGTGTGGTAGAAAATCGGCGTTTTTTTTTAAATTAAATGGTAAAATTTAATTCATATAAACAATTTTATTAATTTAATCAGTGTTGCCACCTCTCAAGTTTATTATAGCATCAGTATCAATTGTCAATGCTTAAAATTAAGTTGTTAAGGGCTTGTTGCGTTATGAGACCCCCATGCTCTTTCAAAGTGATGGTGAAGTTGTTGTACTGTCTTGGAATTTGATGGGAAATGTCTTAAAACTCATTGATGTAACATGCCGCACGCATGCTTGATAGGATTTAAGCCGAACGACTGAGCAGGGCAATCCAAAACTTGGATATCGTAGTCTCGTAGAGCGGCCGGCACCTACCGCGCCGCATGGGAATTAGCACTGTCGTTCATGGTTATAAATTCCAGGATAATTTTGACTTTGTTTAGGACAATGACAGATTATACTACCTTTTTGAGATGTTTTTGCTTAGTTATGATGAACTGGATACAAACGGGCTGGGTTCGTTCACCCAGAAAAAATCCTCCTAAAATTATGATTGTCCCGCCATGGTATAAGTGGATTTCCTAAGGGTGTCACAGACAGCTAATACTGTCAGGAGTTCTCGAAACGCGTGTTCTTCTTGAATCTGGATAAAATCTATAGCGCGAGTCATTGGTTTACAGCATCACAGACCAAGGGTCGTCAATCCATGGAAAATTTTCCTAAGCCCAAGAAAGACGCTTACCGCGATTGCCCCATCACAATGCTCGTACACGCAGCGGTTGTCCAACATGAAGACCCACTACATGCAAACCCCTTTGCGCGGTTTGATCGCTTTCCAGCAGCTGATGGTCCTCCTGGAGCCATTTTACTAGTCGCATCACTGTGATGTTTGGTCGTCCTCTAGCAGTCTTTTGGAAAAAATTATCCTGTGTCTGGGTAGTAATGCGATTTCTGTTTTAGTGCCGTTCAACCACGTTCCCAAGACTGTGATAATTGCTCCAAAACCTTGGTAACATGTTTTGGTTGGTGGTTAGGGCCTCTGCAATGACGCGTTCGAAGGAAACACTTTCTTACAAGTCCACCGATCGCAACATTTCATTTCAACTCAAATGATGCCGTTACATTACTCTTCAAAGAACACGCAACAAGTTTCATAAAAAAGAATTAAAAAAAACATCACTTCTCTTTAGTAAAATATCAAAAAAACAAATTTAATTTTCATGTACTTTTCCCGTGCGGAGGGAACTACCAATATTTTTTTGCCATTCTTTTGTTTTTCTACAAAAATATTTTTTTTTATAAAAAAATAATAAAATACCTTTCAATCGATATATAAACTTCATATAAATATAATATATAATTAACAATATAACGTAGTTTATAATATACAATAAAGATATCCCTAGATTTTGTTGATGTGTGTAGATACGGCAATAATTATGAATATTCATGCATGATTTTAACATATTTGGCCGTTGTATTCAGCTATTAAAATTGGGCAAATGTAATCTTTTGAAGTGTTCTAATTGGTGACCAATTTGTAGCCGTGCACATCCAGGCCCCCGTTTGTATGAGAAACGGATTTCTCCTTTCATCTATCACACATACTGGCTATTAAAGATCTCTCAAGCCAGTTTTGGGGTCTTTCACTTCGAATTTTAAATCACGGAATTGAATACAAGTCTTTCACCGAATTCGGAAACGTTAATTCTACAAAATTCTACAAAAATACTCCGTGACTTTTTTTTTTATAATTGACGTCCTAAAATACTGCACAAGGCGTTAGTAGCTGCCAGAAATGTCCCCTAAATGTCCCCTTAACGCAAAGTTATTACTTAAGTTCACCTTTATGCGACTTAAGCCCATAAACATACATTTCTTAGACTTATAATGTTCGTTGCAGTTTATTTTTCACATGGATTACAAAGAATAATGGAGTTCTCACGAGATCATTTTATTAACTTAGTAGCCCCATTTTATGATATACTAACTCAATTGTTATAATTAATTGTATGTGTGTCGAGAGTTTTACAATATTAGCAGGTACTGCAGCGACGATATGGGCTTGAAGCTAAGCGTTCGAATTGAACTCAGAGATTGGTTAAATATTCGTTGTTGGTGATTTAAACGTAAAAATAAAGAATGACTTAAAAGGAAGCTGTTTTTATTATGTTTCCTGGGTAAAAATAGATTTAGATTAATGGAACTACGGATAAGGAAGACGCTTATGATGAATATTCCGTAATAAAAAAATATTTGATTGTTAAAGTCAGAACTGCGGCGTGATATTAATAATTGTATTATAAAAAATTTTGTTTACATTTACGACGACTTAACGAGTTAGATTAGTTGGTAATATTTATTAAACTTCAACCAGAAACGAGTTAGAGAAAACAAGTATATTTTACTGTACCAGTACTGTTTTCTCTCTGATGGTTTTGCTATATCTATTTGAGAATATAACTTCTTGAAGATGGTTTCCTTATTCAATTTTGTCTCTTTGTTTGTTTTACTATCTCATTTGGAGTATGTGATAAAATTGTTTTCAATGCAGGAGCCGCACTAGATGCATTTAGATATGGATATGAGATATTTTGCACAAAGGCATTGTTTCAAAATTCTGTTTGAATTGAAGTAGGCACACATATTTTCGAAATAGTTTACGTACTCCTGTATTTTATCAATTGGAAAAAAATCAACAAACATTTTCTGGAAAATATAGTTATACTTGACAGGTTAATTACCTCATCCTGATACAAAAGGATGCAATACAACGTTCCTAATCACGCTAATAAGCTTTCGTCCGCTATGGCCCAACGATGTTATACATTTGGCGGACCGTGTCGGTTACAACACAAACCGATGAAAAAAACGCAACCAATACTGTAGCTGCATGCTAATTTTAAAAGGCGATTACTACACAAATGCTCCAATTTCCCGAAAATTGTTTTCACAACTACACCGCCTGTAATGGCTGCAAATGTCGTAAAATCTATATTGCTCGCCAATTTTCTAGATCGATCGATTCTGTGCCATGAAATATTAAAGTGTTTTAAAATTATAAAAATTTGCCCAAATCACAATTTTTCATTTTTAGTTAAAATTAGTTAAAATTATTTATTTAGTCACTTAGTTTTGTCACACATACTGCAAACCATTGTGTATACTAACTGAAGTAGACAGTTGGACTTTTATAGTATACAGGTAAATGGTATACCTCGGCGGCATATACCACCTGGGACCACTTCCACAGTCCCTTTGACCAGAAAGGATTGTTTTCATGTACTGTACAGACCACTCTACAACAATAATATTGGCACAGAGTCAGAACTATTATACGGATTTATACCGGGAAACATTACCTGTGAACCCAACTCGAAGAAAATAACAAAATAAAAACTTCGCGCAAATTTTTTTTTGGGTCAAATTTCAAAGTTACGAATAACCTTCATCCTAAGAAGATAATATCATAAACGAAAAAGGTTTGTTTGGCATTTTTTGTGGATCCAATTATAAAGATTATAACTTCCAAAAAATCTATAAAGGAAGAAAATTACCTTCCAAACGTGCAAAATAACTATGACCTGTTTTTCATAGGACTAGGTGAGCTCATATAAAAATAAAGAAAAATGGATTCCAAAGGAACTAATAAATCACCGTGTAATTAACAAGTTTCGAGGAAGTTTGTTTGGAATGTTTTTTAATTTTAATTGTTTCTATTTTTAAGTAATTAGTTTGCAAACACATTTTGTTGTTAAATATTCTTTTAAGAATAATGCATTTCATATTTTTAATATGTAGTTTAAGTATACCACTGTTATATAATAAAATGCGTAATTTTCTAAGTTCCACGTTCAGTTACAATCTAAGCTAATCTCTTTAAATTTTAGGATCTGGGTCAAATTGTAAACAGTTATCAAATCGCCATTAATGCCCATGAAAAATTGGTTGTGACAACAAAATTACCAGCTCTAAGAAAAATAAATGATTTGTTTAAAAGGAAAAAGCGTGCAATTTTCCATGGAACATTATGCCACTTATTTAATTTCTTTTGGAGCATTTAAAGAACAAGTCGTGTGTTAATTTGAATTAAAATTATATTTTTGATAATTACGTAGTTGTAGTAAATGCAAATATTCTCGTTAAGAGGGTAGTTTGAAATATTGTTATGTGTCAAGAAACTGTATAAAATGCAGGCAATAGATACTTGTCCCTCATTAAACTGTGCATAAAAATAAGTTTGAAAAATCCATTTCAGAGCATATTAATAGACCCACTTTTAAGCGGGAAATAAGTATCTTTATTATATCCATATGAATGAACTGACGATAGTGCGTGATATACTCGTTTAACAAACATTTCAATAGACATAAGGTACAAAAATGGATTTACATAATGCATTATAATTCGAATACACCTAAAAAAATGGAATAGCTCAATATGCTCGGTTACAGCATTATTGATGTTCGTAATTAATATTTAAGTACATAGCAATTTATATTCCATCTTCATTCATCATCTTTAATAAATTAATGCGCGACACAAATTATAATATGCGACTGCAAAAATCATTTATCAACCGGCGATTATTCGTCTAATCTCCGCTTTCTTCGCGGAGAGAGTTGAAAACAAATAACGTTCCAAGAAAGTCACGGAGCGGTGCAAGAAAGTATTCTTGTGATGCGAAAAAAAAAATAGGAATACTTACGGCGAAAACTGTGAAAACAAAACACAATCACAAAACACAGCGGGCAAGTTCACAGTTCACAGTCGCGCGTTCGCGGTTCGAGGTTCTAAGTTCGCACTCGGCCAGTGTCGTAGTTGCACTGAGCGGTGCTACGGAAGACTTGTGCGTGCCTGCGCAAGCGCACGCTCTCCTAAAAGTAAAACTAAAACCGCGGCCGTCCACCGCACCGCGTAAATCGGAAAGATATCGTTTAAGATCTAACTCCGAACACAATGCGTCGCATGCGCCCGAATTTTATTAAGGTTAAGGATGGAAAAGTGACAGTAGATCACCGCTTGGCCGATATGTGGGTTTTGCTGTGCGTGATTGTATGATCAGTTTTTTGTTCATTGGATGCCATAATCAGAGCACGAGTATTGAGTCGTTTCAATTAAAAGAAACGAGACTTTTTTAGCGCATAATAAAACACCTTATATTGAGCATGACCCGTTTGAATCATAGTAGGTAGTTACACAAAAAATATTCTGTTATGGGATTTAAATTCGCTTTCAACCACTAGACCTTTGAGGACCCACATTCGAAAACACTATAAGTTTTTTTTATTATATAAATACATTTATGGAACTGTGTCTAAATACTGCCGGTATAATAATACAGACAAATATTTTAATCATATTCAGAATCTCGTAATGAATTGAATATTATTTATAAATACTTATTGCTTATTCAGGTTAATATTGAACATTTAAAGTTTAATTGATTTCAAATTGGTA
Source organism: Nomophila noctuella (assembly GCA_958496325.1). NCBI lineage: Eukaryota > Metazoa > Arthropoda > Insecta > Lepidoptera > Crambidae > Nomophila > Nomophila noctuella. The sequence goes on along the minus strand of OY292486.1, from coordinate 7,024,338 downwards.
GATTCATTAGGTATATTACCGTGATCCCAAAAAATATTTATAGGTATTTAATTTTATTGCTTTTGCAAAATACAAATTTGTGAATCATTTTCTCAATTTAAATTGGAATATATACCTTTTCAATATATATTAAAAAATTATTATTTCCAAGTATTTTCCAGTATCATAATTATCAATTTGAAAATAATTAAATGTAAAATTATTCCAGTTTTATTTTAGGTAAAAAATAAAAATTATTCAAATTTAATTATTTTCAACTGGATACTATAAAATAAAACTCGAAAATCCTTGGATATGTGGAATCTCAAATGTTTTTCACATTAAAAGTATGTGCCCTGCAGTTGTACAAATTTAATTTTTCACCCTATTTTCTTAAACCTTACCTTTAAAAAGTGACGCCAATAATTATAAAAAGTTGATTAATCCTTTTAACATTCATAACACACCAGCTACCACTAATGTCGCTGTTATAGAAGTGTCACATAACAATGTGTTACAAAACTGACCACGATTCAAGAAGACGACGATGCAATATGCAACTATTGCCGATTAGAAAATTGTCGCCGCATTCTGTGGTATACTGCAGACGGCGCGCGCGTTGAGGTATACGGAATAATACTGAACCGATAGGATTATAACATTGTACTCGCGCCAAAGAGCCGCGAATAGAGTAGGCAAAATGTGGATAGTGACGGAAATATGATACAATGTTTATTCTAACTCAATTATAAATAAAGAAAAAAATTATAAATAAAGAAAAATTCATCAGATCCCATGTGGCTCAGGCGGGAATCCTGCCCGGATTGCAAGAGGCGCTGGGTTCGATTCCCGCTTAAGCCACATGAGATCAGATGATTTTTTCTTTGTTTATAATTCTAAACAGTATAGTTAAAAAGTATAATAATACCTAGCATTTAAAAATGTTTAAAGAAATATACAAAAAGTTCTATGTATAATGTTTAAGACACGTGTATTTACGTACTTGTGTCGAATATTTAGAAAAGAAAAACCAATATTTCGTTCTCTCTTATTCTAAAAAAACGAACTTTAAGTGATTTAAGTGTGTCACAAACGTAGTATGGTTATAAAAAACCAACGGTATTAGCTCGTCACTTGAATAATCATGGTGTTGATACTATAAGAGACATGAATTGGTTTGAATGCCATGGCTTAAACGTTTCTTCCACTAAATATCTTATATTATATTCATATTGTAAAGTTAATTAAAAAATACTTTATCAGTTATATTTAAAATTTTAAACAATAATCTTATAAAGGAATATGTGTATTGTACTTTTCTACTTCACCTCATTTATTATTGCACTTAATTAAGAATTTAAACAGAGAAACTCCGACCAACACTTATCGATTATGAATTATTAAGCGTTTGTACGAGTGTGCACCCAAGACGTTAATTACTGAAGAAGTTGTTCTTACAACTTTTGTTTTAGCTTTTTTCTATGTTCACTTTTTACATCGATTCATTCACTTTTATTGCACGACGAATAAATCTCCAACCGATAAAGGTTAATGGATTTGTCACGACAAAACAAATGACTGTAGCCCTACTTTCACAGGTTTGTGCAGTTTCTTGAGTGAATTTCTTTTGTTTTTTTCGCGATGAGTAGGGTAGGTACATCTTCTCACTGGTATCAGAGAACTAGGATTAATGCGACTAAGTCGGCAGCTGGTAGAGCAATGAACTGAGGCTTATCTCATACGGATGAAGTCGTGAGCATGAATTAACAATGAGTTCTTGAAAAGTTTGCACCGTAATAGTTATACGTGGAGGATGAGTCATTGTAATTAACATTGTACATAGTTGCATGGAGGGCGCAATGATCGCGTAAGATGCTCAATGAAATCGATTTTTAGTCTGCTAAGTGGAAATGTAAAGAATATTTAAATTATTTAAAAAAGACGTAGTGCCGTAGATGTGCTTTGAATTTTACTTTTTTGGGGTGGTTGCGGCCAGGGTTCATAGTTAAGAAACTGTAATGAATTTTTTCAATCTCACCTATATGCTGCTTTCTTGACTTATGGATAAATAAAGACTGCATTGAAAATCAAAAGAGTTTTCTGTATTTGTGTAAAAAATAATTGTGATTTTTTTTAAACTAAATAATAATTAAAATTACAAAAAATACCAAGAATCAATAAACACACAACTAATACATAAACGAGACTATTTTGTTTTACAAAAAGTAGGTAATTACTTTTCATGTAGAATCAAGGTCAAAACGTGCCCCGTTAATTTCAGCATTAATTCGATTAGAAATGGAACAAACCGTCTGTATAAATAAAAGTGACACAGTCGGACGTTAGCGGTATCACACGATCACGACTTGAATAAATAGCATACACTAATAAAGTCTTTCCAAGCGAATGATTGATGGATTCGAATGAACCAATAGTTAGTTTTATATAGAAGAAATAATATTAACACCATTGCTATTGCAGAGTGTTCGAAAATTATGATTACTTATAACCATAGATGGATCGGACCGGAATAGAAATTATCTAGAAATAGAACATCCCTTGTGCGTCGCAAAAAGGGGGATCAGAATATTATTTTTTAAATAATTGTGATCCCTTTTGTGGTTCACAACTTGATGGATCAGATCGAAATAAATCACGTTAGCAGTATCACACACACGATCATGACTTGAATAAATAGTATACTTTTTCCAAGCGTATGATTGATAGAATTATACAAACCAATAGCTTGTTTAAAAATAGTGACAATGTCGACGCCATTGCCGTTGTTGACTGTAAGAACATTATGCTTATAACCATAGGAGAATAGAAAACATTAAAAAATTAGAATTACAAAAAAAATGTGTTCCCCTTTTTTTCGGATTTACGTCGCTTGTGGCGGCTAAAGGCCACCTCTCCAGCTTAAACGGGCAATTGTTTGATTTGTGGGAGCGGAAGGCTCACACCACGAAAAATTTAGCAGTGACAATTTTTTTTCATTGGTTCATTACTATGAGGAACAGACCGGAAACATTGAAGTTTGACGTATCTAACAATTACGACTTGGATAAATAGCAAACACTAATAAAGACTTTCCAATATTATTAATGATTGATGGATTTCATCAATGATTTGAGTGAGCCGATGAGTGTGTTAAATAAATCATTATATCCCACACATAGAGTATTCATCACAGACAATCTTCACCTTGAAAAATAAACAATAGTTATCATAAGGTGTGGGCTTAGACAATGATTCAGAGTTTAAGTCTTCTAAGTTCATAGTACAAAACAATTTGTTGTTAATTATTATAGGTTCTCTCTTAGATCGTTATTTACTTGTTAAATTAATGCACCATGTCAGAAATTATTTTAGTATTATTTAAATACTAGTGGCCGCCCGCGGCTCCATCTGCGTGGAATTCTGTTTCACTCACCGTCTGATATAATAAGTATAACTTAAAGTCTTCCTCGAAAAATGGACAATCCAACACAAACATATGTATTTTTTCGATTCGAACCAGTCGTTCCGGAAATAAGCGCGTTCAAACAAACAAACAAATTCTTCCGCTTTATAATATTAGTTTAGATTGTTATTTAAATGCAAGTTTACATGTTTGTCTCATTTGCGTAATTATTAAAAAATAAAAGTTAACATCGACAACAATGTCATCGAATTATAATTTCACTAATACCTATGGGGCTGAAAAGTTAGACGAAAATTGTATAATGAAAACAAGTTAACTTTAATTTGGAGCAGGTTTTCTTTTTAAGATTCATTAATTTTAACTTCATTTGGCACTGGATCAAATTCCTTTCTTAACACTTATCAGTATCATAAACACATTTCGAAATATAATAATTAACTCAGCGACCTTATAATCAAAATCGTTGATTGCTTTGTAACGATACACCCATTGTATTGAGTTATTTGACTGAAAGTTCTTACTGGAGCGTGAGATATTACCTCGCGTTTAAATTGACAACGCTAAATGGTCCGTTTCATAAATGATAATGAGAATGGAAGTGTTCTAATACTTTTTTATGTCAAAACGGATCTATGTCCTACTAATATGGAATCACAGATGATTGACATGCTTTCCTTAATATGGCTATTATCCTACTACTATTATAAAGGCGAAAGTTTGTATGTATGGATGTATGGATGTTTGTTACTCCTTTACATAAAAACTACTGAATGGATTTGAATGAAACTTTACCACAATATAGCTTATACATCAGAATAACACATAGGATATTGGAAATCGAAATCCACGCGGACGGATTCGCGGGCGGCCGCTAGTACTAGAATAAGAAACTATAATAATAAGATAAAAAAGTCAAGAGTATTTTAGCCTGTCGCTTTTGGAATTGTCTGATATCTTTAACACAAGTGCTTAAGTTAAAACGGAGTCAGATCAATGTATGTGATGTTGTAAAATATTTATTTATATTTTATTTATAATACCTTCAATTTGATTGTTTGTCAAACGTGCTTTATAAACTCACACATCATAGGCTTGAAAGCCACAACTAACTTTATATTATTCGATGAGTAATATTACAACTTACAAGTCATAGGAACTATATTTAGTAGTTGTTCCCTACACCGCCAATAGATGGCGCCTGAAGTAACTGTCTACATTCACATTTCGATCGCTAATCTATCAAATAACCATAGCTGGGCACCGTTAATAAAATAGTTAACTTCGTTAATCGTTAATCCGCTACAAAAAAAGTTAGCTTCGTTAAACGTTAAAGCGTTACATTTCGGAAGAATTAACGCAAGTTAAAGTTAATCGTTAATCCGTTAACTATGTGTAAAATTGCATTTTTATATCGTTGCGTTAGGGAACTTATAAAACTTGTTGGTTGGTTTAGGTTCTGGAAGTTAACAGGTTAGGAACAAAACAAAATTCTTGTATAATTCAAATAAATGTGTAGGTAATTGAATCGTCGGACATAAGGTGCATATTCCCATTTATAAACATTAACATGTTGAAGTTCCCGTCTGAAAGCGAGGCTCGTTTTGGTATTATAATGTCTTTACCCGTGGAAAACACACGTTCTTGAGCAGCGCTTCAGGGTATAGAAGTATTGTATTTAATAAATAGATTTATAAATATCTGTTTCTCGAGGAATGCAGCATCGTTGAATGAGGCTTTCGATTTCATGTCCAGCCACATTTTAACGAGACTGTGCGCTTTACTCTTTAAAGAGTGTGAGCTCTTTGGTTTTTCTATAGACTGCGTGACAGAATTAAAAAAGTCTTTCACGTCATCATCGTTGTTACTCGTATTTCTCCTCTCCCTTGACTCCCTTCGCCATTTAAACTGCCATGCGCCGCGCTCGCCGCGCCCGGCACTGTCTAAACCTGTTTTTCGCGCCTCGTCCCGCGGAACCGTGCGGTAAATATGTAGTAGGCATTAACGATTAACGGACTTCTGCATAATTAACGGAAGTTAACATGTCCGTTAACACTTTTTGAAGTTAACTTAAAAGTTAATCCGTTAATCAAAATGTTAACTTCGTTAATTAACGATTAACGGATTAACGAGTTAATGCCCAGCTATGCAAATAACTATATCTTAATCTGATAATCAGCAGTTGGATATAATTTAACTTGCAGTAGCCACAATAAATATTGATGATGCTAATAAAACGGAATTTCTACAGAGTGATTGTTTTATTCTGTTGAATAGATACAGGAATCGTGACTTGGCGTGGCAATGGAAAATCAATTAATCCGTTGAGAATGCAAAGATTTTTTACTTGTTGAGAACTTGATATGAAATCGTTACCCATTAATTTCTTACTTGAATAAGTACTATTAATCTTGAATTGGTGAATGAACAAAACATTTTTTTTAAACATATTCAACGGTATATTAATGCACTGAATTAATTCTCACTATTATATTCTTTGTCAACTACCTGACTACAACTAGATAAATAGTTTTAAGAGTATTGTTTTAATTGAATTAATTATATATTTATGGTTTAAAATATAACTAATACTAAAGCCAACAAAGTAAGGTATCAAAATATTATGTTATTGGATGTGGTTTTGCAGAATGTTTTATTTGCAAGCTTAACATTTATTTTTACAAGTAAACGCCATCCCCATCGCTAAGTATAGTGTGGCAGTGCATGATATTTTATACCAATTCAATGTTCAGTGTAGTACAATTCAATGAACGCCTCGATGGTCTAGTGGTTTAAGTACCGGGCCGTGATCTCGAGGTCCTGGGTTCGATTTCCGGGTCGGGCAAAATTTGTGTTGATTTTTCTGAACACAGCCCGGGTTTGTGATCGCCAACCCGCATTAGGCAAGCGTGGTGATTAAGCCAAAACCCATCTTTGTAACGAAATCATAATTTCAAATGATGGAGGCCTTTGCCTTGCAGTACAGTGAACATTAATGATCCCAATTGTAAGCTATTAGTCTCACTATGACATAAAGTGCTTAATAGTACCTTTAATAAACACCTTGAAACCGTCGTTATTAAGTTTAATGCCCGATTAAACACTATGGCCGGTGGTCAATAACACTCACGACTACCAAATGCCAACCTTTACTTTTGTATTTTTTTCTGCATCTAAGTTAAATGCCTTTGTTATGATTGTAAGGTGACGTTACATTTTTATTCAATCACGAATTTTAATTCTTATAAATCGTGAATATAACGAAGAAAATGTCGCAAACAAAATTAGAAGACGGTTGCATCAATTGATGCAACTGTCATACTTACTTTTGTTGACTTATCATAAAAACAAGGCTATGTGGACGAACACTCGTGCTAAGTCTATTAGAAACTCATCTGAAGTAAAAAAAAACAATGCTAATATTTAGTGAAATGAAACCCCATCAAGAAATGTTAACATTTAATAATATTCAAACGATCGACTTCCCTCAGCGGTTCACTCTTCATAAAATACCAAGAGGTCGCGAGTTCGATCACTGCTAAAAACAAAAATAATGAAAGAGTATGGTTTATATAATATGTATGGTTGCACTGATCAAGTACCTACAAATAAGAGCGATACAACAATAATTTATAGTGTTTACCCGTCATTTGGTAGAATAAAATGATTCAAAAAACTTAATTTGCCTGGATTAGGTTTCTTTGTTTTAGCTCCATAAAACAAGATTTATGTAGGTCAGTGCTAGGTGTCGCTTTTTTGAAAATGAACAATCTGGATTTAATATCGCCTAAAAATAGTCAACACGAGAGATTTCATAAATACGATCCTCTACCGGACTACTTAAATCATATATTTATTTTTGATGCCTGTATTTACAGCGAAAGGCCCTTACAAAGCACTTAACGAAAAAGAGGCGGTAAATATGGGGCGAAGTATAACTAAAAATATCGTATAATCCCGTTCAATAGCTAAAGGGCAACGCTATTAGTGAAGAACTTCTAATAATGTCACGCTTAAGGGTATTATCCTCTCACCCCTTGTTACGCCTGTAAGTACACCGGAATAACATCGTTGCTTAGTAGGAGTACATTTTCTAGGAAAATGTTTAGATCCAATTTATTTGTCGGCTACAGTGAATGTACCCGTTACACGACGCGTCAATACACACTGCTTGATTAGCTCACAGGACGGAGCGTAGGAGAAAAATCTCGATACATACAGCCATGGCAGCTAAGAGAAGCATTAACTTATTTGAGAAAGCAAGAAAGCAATTTCGTTCATTGTCAGGGCCGTTTTTCACCTATTAGAGTCCCTGGGCACATGGGGGCTTCCTGGTTTGGTTATGCTGGATCTGGGGCCCAATCGGGGTCCTGGACACGAGCTCATTGTGCCCCATGGGAAAGAAGGGTCTGACCGTTGTATCTGACAAGTGAACACGCTTTTAAATGACAGTCAGACAAACAAAAGGACTTTAATTTTCATCATCAACCTCCTGAACGTAGACCTCCACGAGAATAATACCTAAACACACCATGAAGGGCAGGCCGATTGGTGAACACAATACTCTTGAGATATTAAATTATTCATACCCAGATCATTTAGTACTTGACTATCAGTCTATAAGCTCCGATGAACTGTCCCATACAAGGAGACTCAAAATTCAAATAAAATAGCTGCTTGTATATTTTATGGAAAGTGAGAAAAAAAGTAATGATTGAATCAAGTTAATTCGTGCAATTTTGTAAGTGGTAGTCTTATTAAATTAATGCGTAGGTGTAAAACGTGAGAAATTATAAACGACAGACCGAACGATTCACGATCTGGGCTAATTGTTTACCTACATTTTATGCAAGTTATAAATTGTTCGTAAATTAATACCTTTAACAAACAATTAATTCGCCTGTGACACCTTATTATGCAAACAATATCGTTGAGAGAGGAATGAATATGAGCTATGTTTATTGATTTGGAATTAACCTTCAGAACCTAATAGACATTTATGTTGACAAAGGTGACAGTTTTTTTTGGGCCCACCAACAATCGGTAACGTTTAAGAGAAAGAGAAGTATGTAAAAAATGTATATGTTTTTTTATGAATTTTGCAATTTAATTGAATTTCAAACGAAACCGGAGTCAGTAAACCAAAATAAAAAACCCTTATTTTGATTATATCCGTGAACTATCTGTCCAAAGATTAGTAAACAATGGCTGACATACAGATAACTAAACTAAAAAGGTTTTAATCAAAATAATTAAAATACAACACTTGAAATCGAACATAAAGGAGACGCAAATTACTTTTGGAACGGTTTTCATGCCTATTTTTATCTAAGGCGGTGATTGGAAGTGACTTTCAATCATTTAATTAATGAAATAAAATAATTCGAATAAACAATACAAAAAAAAACCGTATAACGGAACGCAAGTGCTAGTCTATTGCCGGATTTTGATTTTATTTAAAAACTGAATACAAATGTCAGAAACCTCCCGTCTGTTAACTGTCATTAGTTACTATATAATAATTATAAAAAAGCTGTAGTTCGTTTGTTTGTTTGAACACGCTACTATAAGGAACAGCTGGTTCGAATTGAAAAAATATTTTTGGCGTGGATTATCCATTAGTCGAGGCGGGCTTAAACTAAAAAATGTAAAGCTATAGTTTAAGACTATGCGTGCGTAAACCTTATTCCACGCGGACAGAGTCACAGGCGGCCACTAGTCATAATAAATTGCTTTTACTTCAGATACATAGGAAAAACATAATGGAAAATCGCCCTTATGTGTAAGTATTTACGGTTCAGGCGTTGAAAGTCAGGAAAGCAAAATGACAGATTACTTTATGAGGTTTATATATATTTTCACATCTTATTTCTAACGATTCCGGTTAAAATATGAAAAAGTAATGTTACCACTATAATCTAGAGATTATAAGGAATAAATTGATATCCATTTCGTAAATAAACGCTAAAATTTTAAGTGGGCCTAACTCTCCATACAAAAACGATTGACTCCTTTAAATTACATCGCCTACTTATAGACTGACAATGACTGTGACTGAGTTTCTCTGATAATTAGAACTGCTTAGTCCGACCCTGTCGGATATGTACACAGGTCCCTTACTTTGAAATCTATGCGTTTGATTGAAACACATGTCTTTTATTGTCATACTGCAGCTAATAACCCTCTAGCCAAGCAATAACATGGTCATCATAAAATTAAGCAAATTATAATCCATTATCCTCAAAAATATTTGCTGCAGAGTTGCGGTGTTCAAACAATTTCTTTCCCCATTAAATATCTCTTTGTTCACAGTTCACCGATTCACACCCCCGTATGTCCCCAGAGTAAAGACATCATTAGACGATTTCCTCCCGGTGCCAATTAAAACAATTTCGGTACGATAGTCACGCTCGCCATCGGTAACGTGACTGTCTCGTAATTTTACCTTCTTGCACCTGATAAACAACTTTATTTTAATACCTCTTTGTTCGATTTTTCATTGAGAGGTTCAATTGGGTTCATTCTTTTGTTTTATGGAAAATGTTGGGTGTCTTTTAGAAAGAAACATTTGAAATACATAATTTCAAATGTTTCTTTTTTATGTATTACAAATGTAATGAAATACATGTTATCTACTTTCATTTATTATTTTCTCCCAGTTGCATCGGCCATTGCAGGGTACGCAGGGTACGCTTTGAATGTGATCCAGAATTGACAAGCCTGGTTATAATATTGAAGCGACTGTCGTCTGACTTCCGCAAATCACACAAGGGACACCGGACTATTTGAATCATAGTTTGTGGTGTGAGCCATCCACTCCCACAATAGACCGGTAAAGCTGTTGATGTGGCCTTCAGCTACAACCAGCGACGTCCACTACGAAACAAAAAGAAAATTGGATCATAGTCGGGACCAACGACTTAACGTGCCTTCCAAATCACAGAATCATCATTCTTATCGGACCTAAACCAAACTGAGAATACCAACACAAAGTGGTGGTGTTCCCTGCGGAATTCGAACACACAACCTCCGCGGTTTTTTAGCCCAGCGCTCTATACCACGGAGGCAATTGCTTTTATTATTACTATATATTGAATGTAAAGTAATATTACAAAATTCGATGACAATCCTTACAATTATAATAGATGAAGTCGATTAAATAACAAATAAAAAGTAATAAGAGTATGGCAAAAAAATATTTTCCGTCTCATCCCTTTTTAAATAGTACATAATTAACACTGTCCATAAATTAATAGTTATTTATTTACCATTACCAATCAATTGAATTTTTAGAAACAGCTCACCAAATGCAACTAACTAGTTTATAGAATCACGAATTGATTAGGTTCAAGATAGGCGAGCCTATTACGGAGTACAGAGATGAATGAATTAGATAAAGGGCTTATCGTAATTATAACCGTAAATAAACGATATTTCCTATGTGTTAACTTCCGTCAGTACATTTCGGCTCGCTTCGCAACTTGTTGAAACGATCATTATCTAAATTATAATGAACATTGAACATACTCTTGTTACACGGTTGTTTGTACGTATTAGTGTTGTATAGTGCAGTTTTTTTAATGCAAGGTTGAAGTGACAGGTGTTCCGTTAGGATAAAAAAAGGATTCGTATTTTAAATAAAAAAATTAATTTGCAACAACTTAATTTAATTTGGCTTAATAGCCTTTTTGAATAAGGAACCGAATAAAGCTCCTTGTAACATTTTGTTTTCTTTTGTTTGTTTTTTCTTCATCTCCGGGAACGTTTAGAAGGTGCAAAATGAAACCGTAGTAACGTCAAATAATTTTTAAATACCTGTTTTTATGTGCAGTAAGCCATACAAGGATTTCTGTCATTTTTTACCAAAATGTAAGAAAATATTTCCTTTTTTATTTTTCGTTTTGATTAAATTACCATTTAACAATTACAATAAAAACATTTGAATTATTCCAAATATTCTTTGATAAAATATAAATGCATGAACTCCATCAACCGACCTCAATGAAATAAACATCTAATGTGCCAATAAATAAGAATCTATCTAGTTTATATCTAGTATGTTTAGATATAGCGGAACTACGGTACCAAATGTTTTTGTGAAACTTTTTCAATTACATACCAGGTTGAAACCTAATAGTTTGATTTGATTAATACACCAAACTCGTACATGTAAATGCAGTATTTAATTATTAACAGTATTTTATATTAGCGCTAGCTTAATGACATTTCACACTATCAAATTAAATAAACAATCTGGCATGAAATTGCATGCAAAAATAATATTGTATTCAAAAGGAACTGGTGCTAAACAATAAAAAGCCGATTAATTTTAAATTTCGAACTGTCAATAACTAAATCTATTTTTTTAACGAAAAATTGCGGCAAGTTTTCGGCTTAATTTATCTGTTTTGAAATTTGAACGATTTAAATGCCCCAATAAGCAGTTCACTACAATAACGTGCATTTTTTTTTGAGTTTTCAATTTTTTTCTTTGTGATAGCAGTTACATACTATGATATATGATCAAATCCAACTTTTAAAATAGTTTTAGTGATGTGTGGGTTTTTCCATTTTGAATGTAGTTGTTGCCAAGGGTGGATAGCAGCTCTGGAGACCAACTTGATTACTTTATGAACGGATTGGTGAATGATAAATACTGGCAGCCCTACTTTGATGTCTGCTAAGTGAAAACTTATACGCCTCCACAAACTTCAGTGGCTATTAGATTTTCTTTTCATAGTTTTCCGTATTGAATGTCAGTCTGTAAGTTTTTCACTTTAAGTTTATGAAAAGAAAACCAGTTTGCAAAGAAAGTAGTGCACCGAGGATATAAATTTATTTTTCCCATTAGTTTATACAAAGGAACTTCATTATTTTCAAGTCATAAATCTTTAAAACTAGTATTGTACGAAACTGAAGACTTACGTATTAGCGGAGCGAGTTGATGGTTTATTTATCGAAGAAGTAATTTGCCGCTCAATACAAATTTACATTTCGTCACAACTTTATATTTATACAGTTTTCTGTAAAGTTGCCATTAAGTGAATATGTTTGAAAGCGTATACAGAAACACTGCACATTCTTTCAGCGACTATTGCATATAAATTGTTCCGTGATCAATTACATCGCACACGTAAAACACTGCTCGAATAATAATAGACACGCCATTTCAATAGATACTTTAATTGATAACCATTGCTCCGCGATCAACAAAAGGTTTCTTAACATACGAAATTATGCAAATGTCGCTACGGTTCCATAGCCATATATTTCACACGTGAATTTCATAATAGGTGACCTTACGCTTGCTACGTGATAGCATGCTCAGCAATGTAGGGTAATTAGTCTGTAAATCAAGCGGGTCAAAGTTTAGAGTAGACTTTTTTATGTTATAGGGATGCAAACGAGCAAAAGGTTCACCTGATTGTACGACAAGGATCGCAGGTGCGTTGTCTGATTTTTAAGACCTCATACCCTCCCCAACTGAGCTCTGGCGACCTTACTCACCAGCAGAAACATAGCACAACAGTTACCAAGGGCTATTTCACTGTGTTCTTCTGTAAGGTGGAGGTATTTCCCCAGTCGAGAGCTCATTTGAATGGAAGTTCCACTAAGCTCTACCTCTCTTTAAATTACTCGTTTGTATAAAAATAGGTCTCAACGATTGTGTTATTAAAACAATGGTTTGCAGTGTTTAGTCGTAATGACTGTGCCCTTGTTTTACGATAGACTAGCGTTTAAGGTGCAATTAAGAAAATGTGGAAACTGCAGACATTGTGCGAGGAATATGGAGTTTGCTGAGGAGTTATTGGCATGCCTGAGGGGAGCGCAGTCAATATTGTTTTCCTATGAGCTTAAATTGCACCCCGGCGTAGTTTGATGTGCTCTGTTCAATATTACCGAGGCGTTTTGTGAGATAGATTCAAAGTTGATATCGTAGGCGTAGGATAAGGTTAATATCATAGCGTACCCTGGTCTTCCAGGCGATGGCTAAGAATTATTTAATTTTATTTTATTTGTTGTTTGTTAATCTTTTACAAAAATATGTGTACAAGACAGTGTACCGCAGAACTGTTCAAACAGTTTGCCTGCAGAATCAATATACTTATATTGATCCTGCAATCAATAAATACAATTAAATCAACAGAAAATCAACCAAATTTAATGAAGGTACATGCTGTCATTTTAGTCATCGACGTCAGCAGGTACCTTTTAAGTTTGTTTAAAAAAATAGTTTGTTTCTTGTTGTATGTCTTCAGGCAAGCTGTATAGAATATAAGGTAACCGGGATGCTACCTTAAGAGGCGCTAGGATAATGATGATGACGATGATCGTACGCATAGGATGCTAACTTTGCTTTTCTAAAATTCTAGTTCCTTCTTAGTTTTCGAATACTTTAAAAGGCTTTCAGCGGCTTATGGAAGTCAAATCCCGCCTGATACCTGAAACAAGGAACATTTTTCTTGATTTTTTATATTTAGATAATTAAATAAAACTTATCCTATAAACTGCAATAATCGATTATTTTTGTAGTAGTTATGAAGCGTTGTTTCACAAACAATCAAGAAAAATATTCACTACTTTCCGACAATAACCAAATGATTGTATTTTAATGTTTTGCTCAAAGTTAACAATATAAGTCCGGAAAACAGTCTGTCATATTTTTTCTGAGTAGTTGTCGTTTTAAATAATTAAAGAAACGAACAGTACACTAACAAAACTCCTCATTTTAAAAATCTCATTCAATATATGATTTACAATTAAATATAGCATTCAAAGTATAAGCTGCGATAGTCCAATGAAAACATTATTTATTATACCTAATTAATATCAAAAGTATAACAAATGTACTCCGCCAACGGGAGGCAACTAAACTATTTGTAGCATTACGTGTCTCACGAATTAATTATGAACTTTTATTAATTGCTCACAAGAAGCGGAATTGGTTATTGACAAGTGTACTTTGATTTATTGATGTAGTGTTGGTTGTAATCAATCAAGACAAACAGAATATACAATCAGGGGAGGTATTGACCTAGTATTATTATTAAGGCCATCCGTATATGGGTTACAAAATTAGATGTTTGGAATAATAGGTTTTGTACAATTGATGCGACAAAACACAGGGATAGGGATGTAAAACCAGTCTTTTAAGTAAACAGTTTAACAATGTTTTTACAGGTAAATCTATATTAATATAAAAAAAGCTGAAGATTATATCATAGTCTGTTTGTTTAAACGATTTAAACTCAGGAAATGCTGGTTCGAAATTTTAAAACATATCTGTTGGATAATTGTGTGTGGAAACCGAAATCCACAGGGATGCAGGGACGCGGGCGGTCGCTAGATCAAAAAATGCAGCTAGTTCATCGAATTGCCAAGTCGCGGTCATACTTTCATTGTAAGAGAAGGCTACCAATACAAGCAGATAATAATATAAACTTTTTACATGTTCGTAATAACATTAATAGTCCAGTTATCATCACGTGGGAATTGGGAGTATCTTTTGTTTTGATTTCAAGTAAATATAAAAATTCAAACTACATAGTTTTATTCACATCAGATTTGTTCATTCGCAGTAACATTTTAGCCACGTCACAATTATTTTAATTACAGATAAGTGATCAGGGCAGTAATTAATGCTTTAATTGCTTCATTCAACACACCGTTATCCTTACACGTTACTTTGTCATTATCAACTTATTAATATTCGTAGATATGGGAATATGAAAACGACAAGGGCGTTCTATGATTAACTTTTAATGGGTACCTTATCACCCCTACCGTCGATCACAATTACCATTGATTTAAATCGCTACACATGCCCGACACAAGAGAAACAGTGGCATAATTTTGTTTGTCATCACCAGCAGCGTTTAAACATGCTGTCACTGCGATATTAAGTGACTGTCGCTTCAAATTTAAATGCCAATTTTAGAGGAAGACATAACATGGCGAGGGCATTATGGTCATTCGATTCTATGGCTATTACTATGTTCATTGAAATAGCCTTCTTTGACATTGTTATCATTGATAGGATGGGTATTTAAACCTATATAATAGCTCATTTTCGCACTCTGTACTTAGATTTGTTGCCATGGATAAAGTAATCTATATTTGTTTCAGTATTTTAGTGTTTGCTGGCATTTGTAATGGTATGTTTTAATTGTGTATAATTTGAACGTGCATGATTATTAAAATATTTCTAATGAAGAAAATGATTTGTAGGAGTATCCGACTTACAAATTTTGCCTTCGTAAGCTTAAGTTAAGTTTAATTTTGAGATGTTACCTCGAGCTGATGAGATCTTTGGACAAAATGGCAGAAAACTTATTTTAATATTAAATACAAATACAAAATAGAGATAAAATGCAATAATGCCAGTTGTTTGTAATAAAAAAGAAACAAAAAAACCTCTCGTAAAATTTTAAAAAGGAATTTTTAACTTTCAAATTATCCAATTTTGATTTATACGACTACATTTGGTTTAAAATATTCATAATATTTGTTAAAAATAGATTTATTATCCTGAGCTGTTAAAAAATATTGTTTTGGCACCACCGATGTGCGTTAATCCAATAATCTTTAATTTTATTTAGTTCGTATAACGAAAATCGGAGAGTGGATTTTCAGTAAAGTTTTTATTAAACATTAGAAATACTAGGAGTATTTAACTTATAACACAGTCAAATCGATGTTATTAGTGATTGTTTCAGATTTTTACTATTAGAGTACATAATGTCGCGGATTAGAACCCCGCTAAGAGCAAATGTATGAGTAAATACACAAACATTTTGAAAGGGTCATAACGTCTATGAGTGCCTTAGCATCCATAGACCACAAACTTACGTCGCATCGTTTAAAACTATAAAATTGATGTTACTTATTTATTTTTCCAGTTTTCGTGTATGGTAAGCCGCATATATCGAGATTCTGGGACACCGAGGGGTATATAGTTGGTGGGTACGAGACTACCATTGAAAACGCGCCTTACCAAGTCTACCTGTTACTGTTGATTGGCCTCGACTACTATCAGTGCGGTGGTTCCATCCTCAGCCCCAAAGCCGTATTGACTGCTGCTCATTGTTTAACGGGGTAATTATAAATTTAGATTTTTTTATTTATGTAATTGATTTTCAGACGCAGTAGAAGTGAACAACAACTTTAAAAGTAATTTAGTTCTTAAATAATGCAATAATTTCGTAAAGCAATAGAGAAAATTTCAAACACATAAGTGACTATCAAATCATCAGTATAAGCCCAGGGCTCAAAGCGACTATGGCAGCGAGATTCGGTTGAAACAATATCGGAGTTTTCCGCCATGGTATCAATACTTGGAAGGAGGGGTGCTGACTGTGGTGTCTTGGACATTAACATAGGAATTAAGAAGCTTCCTACAGACATGAAATAATATGGTGTAGTCTTATTCTAAGCCAGCTCTGCTATATGCACCTATTATATCACTTACTTTTACTAGTAATTATTAACTTACAAAATCTCATTTAGTGCCTCTTAGATTATTCTCTACTTCCTACGCTAATGCTGAAGATCGCGACTCCTATCGATTTTGCCAATAGTCTGCCTCCATCCCTCCCGGTCGATCGTCTGATGTAAAGCGTAGCAGACCGGTATCTCTAGTTGCTCAGAGATTTGACCAGCCCATCGTTTTGGGCTTTTTTCTCTTGGCCTATTCCGTCTACTTTCCTTGTCACTATCAATTACTCTAAGTTATCAGCGCCTCTCCTGACGATGTCACTGAAGTATCTGAATATGCGTAGCATACAGGTCGAAGAGAGACGTTGAGCCTTCTTTAGATTATTATATAACTAGCTGCCCGCCCCGGCTTCGCTCGTGGTACTTACTTACATGTATTATACATACAAACCTTCCTTAATCACTCTATCTATTAAAACAAACCGCGTCAAAATCCGTTGCGTAGTTTTAAAGATCTAAGCATACATACGGACATACAGCGAAAGCGACTTTGTTTTATACTATGTATTGATTGATTAATAAACACGGTAATTTCAGAGTCTCCAGAGTAACCATTCGAGCTGGAAGCACTTTTGCTAATATGGGTGGTAATACGTACAAAAGTTCTTTGTACACCATACATCCTCAGTACAATCCTGCTACTAGCGAATACGATGTTGGGGTGATCAAAGTGCTTGCTGGAATGACGCTAGATGGCACCACTACGCGTGCGGTATCACTGCCCGAAGAAGGAGAGATGGTACCAATTGGCACTAATCTGTTGGTCACTGGCTGGGGTAATACAATGGTAAGTTCAGGGGCATTATTCATAGTTAAAAAAAATTAAACAAAGAAAAGTTTATCAGATCTTATGTGACGGGTTGCACGAGGCGCTGTGTTCAATACCTGCAACGGGTTATAATTTTAAAAATAAATAGATAATGGTTATAGAATACTTAGCATGTAAAAATAACAAAAATAAATTTACACAAAGTTTTGGGACCTTTGACACAAACCCAATGTCAGATTTTCATGACTTAATCGCAATTTGTTGGTTTGGTTTATTTCAAATTGTATAAACTTTCGTCTACTGCACCTCATAAAAGTTTGCTCAGCAGTCATACTGTCTATGTGCTTAAGATTGGCTTGTAGTAATTAAATTGAATCAAAAAGGCCGAATAATTAACAAATACAAAAATGACTTGTGACTTGACTACGTGTTTTACTGTTACTCGTATGTAGCCATTATCTTTGAAAAACAAAATGTCACAACTTATTACGGAAGAAGAGAAAGTGAGTTTTTACAAGTAATATTTGGATAAATAAAAAGTAGGGCTTCGTGGAACTTCCACTCGAATGAACTGCTCTTCTGGGGAAGTACACCTTACAAAAGACCATAAAGAAGTAGCACTTCGTAACTGTTGTGCTATGCTTCTGCTGGTATTCAATGACGCCAGAGCTCAGTTGGGAAGAGTATGGGGTTTTTAAAGGCAGGCCACGCATCGGCGACCCTTGTACGGTTGTTAATGTACCACATGGGCAGCGCTGATCACTTACCATCAGGTGACCCTCTTATTAGTTTGCCTCCCTATCAATATCAAATAAAAATATTTACAGGAGGATGGTGAGACATCAGACACACTGATGGCTGTGATCGTTCCAACGGTGTCATACGAGACGTGCCGGGACGCTTATGACTACATCACTGAGCGCATGATCTGCGCTGGTTTCCCTGAAGGGGGAAAGGATTCCTGCCAGGTTTGTTTACAATCATACCGAATTATTAATCAAATTACTTAGTAAGGGTATGTCTGCAACATAGTCTTTATTATGTGTGTTCAGATATTAAATTGCATTGATTGGTAACTTGAACTCTCCATTCGTATTTTTATTTCAATTTTCTTTCACAAGTTTTTTTCATATTATTGTGTATTTATTTTCTTGGTAATACTATATAATCTTTTGTCATAAAATTAATTTACAATTAGAGCTTTATGAAGTAACGATAGCATATAACCAAATGACGATGCGGATTAAAGCTTCAAGAGTAAACTTTATAAAAAAATATATATTACATTCCAACTATTTACTTGAATTAGGAGAAATTATTACCCATGACCTTAACCTTATTTGGACAAATCACATCATCATCCTTCTAGCGTTTATCTCATTTTTATGCGTGGTCCGCTATGACCATGTATTATGTGTTGAGTATTTGCAATTAACACATACTCAACATAAATAATACATCTTCATAAGCATAATTAATTAAGTATAATAACTAATCAAGCCATGATTTGGTTTCAATGATAGGTGTCTAATCTTCATTACTCTCTAGTTTCGGACCTGTTTTCTTTTCTTTCTTCTTTCTTTCTTTCTTTCAATAGGCTGGTTCATACAGTTGACATATTTAAACATTAAAAAGAACATGATATTATATCATGTTCTTTTTAATGTTTAAATTGTTCTTAGTCATAAAGTGACATTTGTAGGTTAACCACGATTTCAGGGCAACAAGAATGAGTAGCGATATGATATAAAAAGGTTTCGCAGTTTGGTTAGGACATTCCAGGCTTGAATCATCTGATTGGCTGATCATAATAATGATTCCGTACTTCGGAAGACACGTTGAGCCGTTGGTCTCAACTATGATTCAAATTAGCTGGTTTACTATGGGTTGCAGAAGTCAGACGACAGTCTCTCCATAAAAAGGAGACGATCCATTTTGGGCTTGATTGTGCATGGATAAATTTTATACCAAAAAAACTGTACATTTTTGTTAATTAACCTCTATAAATAACAACGGAATAGGCTTTGGCCAAGTTAAGTTAATTGCATAATTATATATTTTTCATTGTCAAACACACTTTATAAACGACATTGCACTATATTTTTTAATTTTTAACTGTCTTCAAAAACGCACCTAATAACATAACAGATTAAATAAAATCGATAAGCGGAGATTGAATAAAATGCATCAAGTTTCAGTGTCTTTTTGCTAAGTTTTGAAGAACTACAATCATTTATTATTTGTTATATTCGTTATATCTTAATAATGATCTACTTTTTACGTCTTCATAATAAAGATAATAATAAAATCTAACAATTGATCGATTAAACGATCAGTATCAATTGAAATGGAGCCATTTTGGCACTGACCTATATCTTGTCTATTATTATTGTGTAAACATTTCTGTTTCTCAGCTCATTGGCTGGTTTTAACTACATTTACGGGCTGTAGCCAAGTAAATGCAGTGTTGTGAGTGATTATGCAGGTGTGGTGTTCTGAGGCGCCATTTCATTGTCTTCCAAAATATCTTGTCTATTATTATTATTATTATTATTATTATATATAGATCAGTGCATTATGGTTTTACGTCATAATCAATGTCAGTCCTGTCACTTGATGTCACACCATATAGATACGGCAACGATTATGAATATTCATGCATGATTTTAACATATTTGGCCGTTGTATTCAGCTATTAAAATTGGGCAAATGTAATCTTTTGAAGTGTTCTAATTGGTGACCAATTTGTAGCCGTGCACATCCAGGCCCCCGTTTGAATGAGAAACGGATTTCTCCTTTCCAGGCTTGTCAATTTAGGATTACAGTCGAAGCGTACCCTGACCTTCGAGGCAATGCCCGAGGATGCGACGGAGAAATGATGATGATGCTTAGATATAAAAGTCCTACGTGTACGTTCGGACCGCAAGTTATTAGCACAACCACCTTTTTTTAAATAAAAATAAACACCTTTACCACCGCGAATCAACTTCATTTTAATTATTGGCCGGTACAGCGACGTTTGCTTATTTAACAAATAAAATTTTTTTCATGTTACAGGGAGATTCTGGTGGTCCAGCCATCGATGAATCGACTACGAAACAAGTCGGGATCGTCTCCTTCGGTATTGGTTGCGGGCGCCCTGATATTCCAGGAGTATATACCAATGTGTCTTCTGTGAGGAAATGGATAAGGACAGTTTCTGGTGTTTGAAAAACAATCACCACAACTGCGGGCCCATCGTGGCCTATCGTCCATTGCTGAACATTAAGAAAATGCAACAAAAAGCCTTATAAATACTTATTACATGTTTAAAATTTTAATTTCACTTATTAATGTGACGTTTGTAAATAGTTTTAACGTTTAAGCCAGAAAATGTGAAATCAAACATGAATATTGTAAGAAAAAAAGTTTTCTTTGTAAATTAATCTGTACATTTGATTAAAATATATCTATTTTTATCAATACAAAAAAGTTATATTTTTTTTATTTATCGAACAAACTACTGCTTTTTGTTTGAGTACCCCAGAATATGCCTGCACATATTCACCCTATATATCTTTTCAACGCGTTAAAGTTAAACAGCGAAGTTATAACAACCGTTTGCTATAAACATGTTTCATGTAAGTACCTATCCGTAAACTGGGAACTCTTACCAGGAAGCGATTTGCGTCGAGTCAAACAAATTTATTATTATTATAAAGGCCCTGTTTACTTGTAAAAGTGTTTCTGCGTTGTTCATGAGTTTTGTTATTGTTGTGCCTACTTATATTTGAATCTGAGTAACCATTATAATATTGAGCGTCTCAGAATTTCAGACGTGCTAACAATGTAAGGGAAAACAAAATGTTTTGTTCTGAAAAGTTTCTAAGCACATTGTTTGGCTTGATTGACATAAACTGACTTTAGGCTATAAACGATGCGAAAAGTATTTGTTTGAGATGACTGTGTTTTATTTTTCTAAAACTTAAAAAGTTTTTAATTATACTAAATTTCATCTCAATAATTAAATTGCTGGTTTACCTTTTATATTGTTAGATTTCACCTTTTTTTCAAGAACGGCACGAAACACCAATAATTGTACAGATATTCTTAGATCAATGATTAAGTATAAAATGAAAGAAGAAAGTGCTTAATATTTTTCGTTAGAACACTACTTACAAGTATGTATCGATGCGAAATTACGAACTCGAGTGACGAGACTAATCTTAGAACTCTTACCAGCTGTAATTATACCGCAATTATGGAAGTACATACGAGCTGATACCAGAACTTAAAGATAACCGATTTTAAGTAAGAATATTATCTTCTCTTAAATTGCGGATCATTAGGAAAATCGCTGCTGTTAAAGTCAAGTTCCTTTTAAAAAAGTATTTAAGGCAAGGGAATGTGTGCGTTTGTCATTCGACGTCCAGGCTGAATCATGGACGTAGTATCATTTCTTCTTGGAATTCTGCTTATAGCAACTACAGGTATTTTTGTTATTTTATCTAAACTTAATATAATAAAGCTTTAGAGTTTGTTTGTTTGTTTGTTTGACCGTGGTAATCTCAGGAACTACAGGTACGATTTGAAAATTTATTTTTGTGTTGGATAGTCCATTTGACGAGGAAGGCTTTAGGCTATAGTATATACACATATACCTATGTGTGCAAAAACCGGGAAATACGCGGACGGAGTCGCGAGCAGCCGCTAGTAATGGTATAAAGCTCTGAACTAATGCCTCCGTGGTGTAGTGGTTAGGGCGCTGTGCTAAAAAAAAAACTCTTTCCGGGGCCGGGAAAGTGTTAGTTTTCCGAACACAGCCCGAGTTTGTGATCGCCAACACTAATTTGGCAAGTGTGGTCTTTAAACCAAAACCAACCTTCGTAACTCGTATTTATTATGTCCTTATAATTTAATAACCTTTACAGATGTGTTTGGGAAGCACCATGGCCACGCAGACAAATCTGGTGGAAGAATAGTCGGTGGTTACAACACTACTATTCAGAACGTACCTTACCAAGTCTATTTGCTCTTGAAGATCGGCACGGATTACTACCAGTGTGGTGGATCCATTCTCAGTACGACTAGAGTGCTGACTGCTGCGCATTGTTTAGTTAGGTATGGCCTATTTACTACTAGCGCATACTGTAGCTATTTATTTCACTTTCTGTTTACTGATTCTTCGGACTTCGGTTGACTGCTAGAAAATGCTGCTGTTTTTTTTTTGTGAGTTAAAAAATACTTTATAGTAGATAGATGTTTTATAAAACAACCCTCCTTTGAAGTATATTGAGTATCTATAAAAAGTAAAAACACCCTATAAAATGTTTCATGTTAACTTAACTTAACTTCTTATAGCTTTTATTTTTATCATGTACACAGGTAATTCAAGAAGATTTCTTCTAAAATTTGAACTATTTAATATTAAATTAAAAGTTAAATCAAACTAATAACATCAATGTATGAATTCGCATTTGATGTTATTCCTAGCAGCATCTGCTCATGAGCAATTTAAAATGTTCGACATATACTAAGTCAGTTTCGACAGCTCGTATATTCCACTACTCCCCGTATTCACCTAAGTGTTGCACGTAAAAACTCTACATTCCAATTGCAGGGTAACTAGAATTTACGTTCGCGTCGGAAGCACCGACTCTGAACGTGGTGGTACCCAGTACTCGACGTCGCTTTACACCATACATCCTCAGTACAATGCTAGGACGAGTGACTATGATGTAGGCATCATCCGTTTGAGGAGCCCTATGAATCTGGATGGGACTAATGCGAGGACGGTCACTCTGGCGGAGGAAGGACAAGAGGTCCCAACTGGGACCGATCTCTTGATATCTGGATGGGGGGATACGACGGTAGGACCATTTTATGTTTTTCCGCCTAGTAACTATTTAACAAGATAAAATAACATTTACCCATACAACTTTTTGTCCATTTATCCGTAACCATAAAGTCAACCGTTTCAAGATCTCAGATCTCGTTCTGACATTCTTTCAGATATATAAACGGAAACATAAAAAAAACATTGAAAAAAAATCTGCAAAAAAATATTAGATATACACAGTCGGTTCATAAGTTCTGTCAAAGCCTTATATTTTTGATTTTTGAAGACCGGCCAGAAATTACGCGCCTAATTTAAAAAATAGAACATTCATACATGTCGGAAATAGAAGAAATAATTATTTTTGTACATTATTTGAATATGGAATGGACGAATAAAGACGATAGAGTCACGGGTTTTTCGTTGCACCACTGTTGTAACGCGTAGAAGGAGATTTTCAATTTCGTACAAAAGTTGAAAAAAGCGTCCTATTTCTTTTATTGTACTATCAATCGATACAATGAAGTCTCAAGATTTCAAAATCGTAAAAAAAGCGGCAGGCCTTGCTCTTTTAGGAACACTGGCAGTCATCAGAGCAGTGAAGGCGCCAAACGAAAAAAATCCCGTGCGTAAACAAAAAACGCTAGCTCTCCAGCTGTGGCTAAGCAGAACCATAATAAAAAGAGTGCTAAATGAAAACCTGAGATCACGTGCTTATTGTAATAAGACCGGATTTTTTCTAATGATCGTATAGAGAAAATTAAGCAGGAAAGATCCCGGGCTCTGTTACGACGGCACGCGGGAAAAAAAACTGCGTAATTCTTTTTTTGGAAGTCTTTTTTTTTACGATAGGTTTAAGTTATCACAAACAAAATGATAAAGTGTATGCTCACATAAGTGAAGAAGCAAGCACGTGTATTTCGAGGGACCAGTGCGGTCATCACCCTTCCTCATTCATGATTTGGCTTGGACTCTCGGATTCAGGCATATCTGAGGTGTTTTTCGGTAAAAAATGGGGGAAAATCAAGTCCGTACTATATCAAAATACTGTCCTAACAAGCATAGTACAACCCTTTTCTTAAATAATAATCAAGAACAGACATAGGACATTCCAACAAAACTCTACACCGGCTCATAGGGCCCGAAGCACGAAATACTGGTTGACGGCGCGCGGAATTGACTTCACCCGGCATGAACACCGGCTCTCTTCTAGTCCACATTTAAACGGATGGGATTGCAAGTTATACCAATATTTGAAGAGGAAAGTCTGTACTTGACCTCACCCGAATTTGGTGTCTCTCCGAGCGTTTCTGATTAAATCAGCGAAAGAAAGGTGTAAGAATGTGGTGCGTGCAGCGATCGATGACTGTCTTCGTAGATTAAAGGCATCTGTCCAAAATGGAGGAGGACATTTTAAATGATATTGATAAAATTATATTGTAAATTTAATAACCTTTCATTTCATATATAATTTTTATGTATATCTCCAAAGGTGTATCAATAATTTCCTAAAAAGTTTGTGACAGAACTTATGACCCGACTGAGTATATCTTATATTCGCATTCCAAAACAATTATGAGATACTAGCGGCCGCCCGCGGCTTCGCCCGCGTTAAATTCGGGGTCGCACAATGTTCCTTTTCTGGACACAGAGGAGAACTCGAAACGGACTTTTACACGTTATACGCTTAGTCCCGTTCCCGTGGGAATCTGTTGCAGCTAAGCTATACATTTACTAAGCTATCTGCATGCCTAATTTCAAGCGTCCAACTTGAGCAGTTTCGACTTTTCATACTAATGTTTTTAGGGTTCCGTAGTCAAATGGCAAAAAACGGAACCCTTATAGTTTCGTCATGTCTGTCTGTCTGTCTGTCTGTCTGTCCTGGCTCGTTCTCCGCTGTTTCTGAACCGATTGCCACGAAAACTGGTGGAGAGATGTATAGTGATAATTCAAGAATCGGTTTTTAAAATAATCGAAAAATAATTATTTTTACCCCCCCTCCCATACATCGAAAAGTAAATCCGAAAAACAAAATTCGACTTACCCCATCGTGTGGGGTATCGTTAAAAAGGTATTTTTAAATACAATAAAACTTGCCTTGAAACTATGTGGATCAAACACCCCAGTCTCGAGATATATTAATACAAAGTTAAAATTAGAGCGTCCCCCCCCCCCTTAACTTTTGAAATACTATTACAATAATTCTGAAAAAAATGTCCTGTATACCTCCAAGTAAGTACTTTCAACGAAAACTATAGCGAACTCTGTATCATACATAGTTATTTTTATACAACTCGACCAACTTATGACGTGCAGTTTTTCCTGCTAACTCCAGTCTCCAGTCGGGAATTCTTTTCTTAGTGCACCTATACGGTACCTTAGCCACGTCCATTCCTAATTTCAAGTGCCTACGTTAAGTCGTTTAGGCTGTGCGATGATATATGACCATCAGTCAGTTTCTCCTTTTATATAGGTACATAAGAAAAAGTAAAAAAAAATACTTTTAAGAATTTGCCATTTGCCTTAAACATAGTAACTGAAGTTAGTGCTTTTTTCTTTTGTTTTTAGGCAGGCACCGAAAATTATTTTTTATTTTGAAATGCACTTAAGTTAGTTTTGTAATAGGTTTTTTGTTATGAAGTCGGTTTTTTTTTGTATTTTTTTTTTGATTTTCTGATCTTCGGAATAAGGTAACTAAATATGGGTAGACCTAATATTGTGCTGCTCATATGAGACACTGCCTTTTACGGACGGCCAATTGGTTGAGCACGTACTTAATGTAAATTACAGACTTTCAGTTTTTTCACGGATGCCACTGTCATGCCAAATTGGAAGCACCAGCTTTCAAATAAAACCACAAACATCCAAATCGGTTCACCCAACAAAAGTTATGAGGAAAGAAATATATAAAAAAAAATACAGTTGGTCAGAAGTCAGTAAAAAAATTATATTAGTAGAACTATTAGTAAAATCACGCAGGCGGCCGCTAGTACATATAAAACACACATAATATATTAACACACACACGTTCATTTGACGGGGAAGGCTTTAGGCTATACCTATGTGTATACCTACATATGTGTGCGGAAACCGAAAACCACGCGGACGGAGTCGCGGGCGGCCGCTAGTATATATATTATATATATATATATATATATATATATATATATATATATATATATATATATATATATATCAAGTATATACATATATATATACCTATATATATTTATATTTATAAATATATATAGTATATAATTGATTTATTTGCCTAAATATGTGTAACCTAATGCGTGCTACTAATATGAGATTATACTAATATAAGATTTGAAGAGTTCCGTCGCTTTTTCATGGATCCTATTATGAAAACCTAACCAAACTCTTATCAAACTGCCATTAAATAACATCCTTTCCAATAAATAAAAAAAAGAACCATCGAAATCGATTTATTGTGCATTTGTTGAGCACAAACACTAAATGTAAATTATGTTACTCTCCATCCCTTCAACTATCTTCACTAAAAAAATCACGTCAATCCGTCGCTCCGTTTTGCCGTGAAAGAAAGACAAACATACAGACAGACAAACAGACAGACAGACAGACAGACACACTTTCCCATTTATAATATTAGTATGGATTAAACAATTTTTTTTAAAGTGAAATTATGTCCGAAGCTTGAATGTGCTGCATGAATAAAGTCGCAAGAAATTCTCATCAAAGTATATTATATTTTATTTTAGGGAGGAGGTGAAACATCTAGATATCTGATGGCTGTAAAAATTCCAACCGTGTCGACGGAAGATTGTAGAAGAACTTACGGTCAGAACGCCATTACTTCTAGAATGATCTGCGCCGGCCTTCCTGAAGGTGGAAAAGACTCTTGTCAGGTGACTATCTTCTTATATATAAACGCAGCCGGACCATTGCAAAGTAGCTATAGAACGGTTTCACTAATAGCATTTTAAGAGTGACTCTCAAGTTATTAGAATTGAAAATACCTAGAAAAGCGTAGACGAAGCATTGTAACTCATGTGAAAGTTTATGTTCTTTAGAATCTTTAAATCAACTTGTTAATGAGTCGTATTAATAAATCGCACTCAACTCTGCGCTCGATCTTGAACGCGAACTTGAATTGCTGTTTTGTATGAAAATGACATTTCTAGTCCATACTCAAGATCGAGCTCAGAGTTTATTTATTAATACGAGCCTATTTGTCAATATCAACATACATCTAACGTAAAATGAACCATAGTTGGTATTCTTATTATTATTTAATTTTAAATCATTTTTATTTTTACAGGGAGATTCCGGAGGTCCAGCCGTAAATTCTGGTTCCGGAGTCCAACTTGGCATTGTGTCGTTCGGGACTGGTTGCGCTCGACCAGGTGTTCCAGGAGTCTACACTAACGTATCTAGTGTACGAGCCTGGATAAGAACGAACTCTGGCGTTTAGAAAATAAGGTTTAAAATGTTTTGCCTAGCTCTTGCTAAAATTGTGGAAATTGCGAGGGGAAAAAATTTCAACTATAACAAATGTCGCATGTAAAGTTATGATAAAAAAAATCCTTAGTTTGTAATAAGTAATTTTGTATAAAAATAAACTTTGAACGATACTTTAATGCGATAAGAAAGCAATCTAATATTGAATGAGAACTAGTAGTGTATTGGATTTGAAGGAAAATTCCGTAACCTTTCCTAAGTCGCATAGGAACACCAAGAAAAATAACATTCTATAATTGCAAAAAGCAGTGTTTTCCCAAGTGTATCCCAAGAGCTTTAACTCTCGCAATGAAACGATTTTACTAGAGCTAAACAAATTGTTACTATTTCAATAAAGGCACTGTTTGCTTCAAAACAATGTTTCTTTTATTTCCATCTTGAATTATTTTCTCTGCATCAAGTTTGTGACTCACTTTGACTTTTATTGACTTAGCGATAATGTATGTTGAGGCAATTAAACTGTATGAGCACTAAATATTAACTATTTAAGAATTTCTATGCACTATAAAAAACTTCCCGTATCAAGTGAAATGGCGGCATTTTTTTGAGTATATTTCTTATGTTTTCTTGTGAGATCTTCCTTTACAACAACAACAAGAAAGAAAATGTTATTGCTATTATTAATATCTTATCTCATTCCTGCTTATGTCGCTTAAAATTTGCTCCAAAGAAAATAACAACACAATGTCACCGAAAGACAGAGCTCTCTCTGTATAGAGAACACGAGGTAGACAGCAACAATGTCAATCTGAACTTTTGGTAACAATTACAGGGACAACTCTTGTTTTCGCCCATCCGTCTGGAATAACACGAAAACAGGTTTCCCAACGAAACTAAAACAAAAAACTCTCGCCAGCAGCATGGGTGATCGCGAAAATGGAAAAAGCTAATCCGGCAACCGGCGAAACTGGAAAACGAAACTTTTCTATCAATGACAAAACTCCCAATGAATACTAACGCAGAATGTCTTAGCATTTAAATGAACGAGACCTACAAAGTTCCTGTGTAGCGAAACTTTTTTAATTTTGCCGAAAGAACCAGGTGCTCGCTCACGTCAATTCGACAGACAATCCCCCCCCCCTAAAGTAGGGGGCCGACAAGAATGTAATCGATATTTACGTGGCTGTAACAGCTCTGTTATTTTCATGCTAGCGGCCGCCCGCTACTCCGTCCGCATGGTTTTTGGTTTACGGCCACATATTGCTATATTAGCATTTATAAATGGACAAAAATATGTTTTAAATTCGATCTGGTAGTTTCTGAGATAACCGCGCTCAAACAAACAAACTCTCCAGCGTTATAATATTAGTATGGGTAAGCAACGCAGACTTCAGCATGTTTCCTTCGTTAGTATGTCAACTGATTAGCACATTTTTCCAACTTTATATATTCGAACATAATGGCGAATAAACTATTTTAATTGTAATTTTACAAAATAAATTCAACTAAGAATAAACGATCAAAACTCCAAACAAATCATGAGTCTTAATTATCAAAATCCACATTATTTGGATTCGAATCAAGTCTACCTTTAAGTGCCGTTGAAAATTCCAACTTTATTGAAGTTCTTTATAACTTAAATATTCCAACGTTAGTCGGAATGCTTAATAAGTGTCATAATAACTAATTATTTATTCTAATCCTCTCTCTGTGGGTGCAGGCTTCTCAGATAATGCATTTTAGTATCATCCTTATTTTTTGCGTACAAAAAGAAATTCTCGTTCTTATGCCATACCCCGAATCTTTTTTAAACGATAAATTAATCGTTTTTTCAAGTATGCTTTAAAAGATAAAATAATCTTGTACAGATTTGTAGTTGTAATAGTATACCTACAAGTGCTATAGATTCTACGATATAATGTTTGTAGATTCTTATTTCTCATCATGTCCTTCCACCATAAGTAGATAATAAAACAAAATTGCAATTCAATTAAAAAACATTCTTATATATCACCTCTTAGCAAAAGGCCGTTGATAAAAAAGGATTTGTTGTTTCTCAACAAAACACGGAAGCAGTTTATTATTAGGCGTTGTTTCACAAATCGCGGCAGTTTTACCAGACTGGACGGATGAAAGGAAAGATAAATGAAAATGTAATTAAGCACAAGGAAAAGTTTTAAGAGAGCGTTAAAAAGTTTCTTAGCTCCGGGAACATTATTTATTTCTCTCTTGGGGTAATCTTGTTATTTGTTTGTTTGTTGTATTCTTTATTTTTTAATTCAAAGTATGTTTAACAGAAAGGAAAAGTAACGGTCGGCCGTGCTCATCAAAACCGATTTAATTGTAATTAATGGGTAGCTGTGGTGGGCATTATATTAGATGAGTAAAATTAAATCAATTCCTTGGATTTATAAGCCAAAAACCTAACACACATTTTATGAAACATCTATGACTCGATTGATGAACATTATTTACAATGTTGTGTTTAGTGCTTCCAACCACAACACCAACAGGCCATTCAGTTCATCGATGATCCTGTAGTAAATCATCAAAAAATCAATACAACCATACAAATATAAGTTCAATTAGAACAGCATTTAGCGCTACAACAACGTCATGCCAGTATTTAAATTTCAATCCACTAAAATAGAATTCAAGACTAAACATTAGTGCACCGTACGTTAAAAAAACAAAAATAACATCGTAATGTACAGAATTAAACTGTAAATAAGAAAGGGTTGGCAACACTGACAGCGGGTTTTTATACTTCGTTCCCTGTTCTCTAATAACCCAGTAATTTTGCCGTTAAGTTCCACCTTTTTCTTGTTGGTCCTGAATTGCTTTTGTCGTAAACCGGTGTTTCTATTTGAATTACAATTTGATAAAAGTAGTGGATAAGTAAATAAGAAAATGTTTTATTTTATGAGGTAAATGGTAATTTAACCATCTCCGTGACGTTTGGGATAGTGGGCGAGTAGTATTTTTAAACGGAAATATACATACTTTTTGATATTAAAAGCAAAAAAGCATACCGACTAAATTTGTAACGAGAATAGGGCTATTTATGGAATTTTGCTGCCTTTGTAGATAATTCATTAAATTTTAATTTGTTTTAATAATATGCTTTTGTAATAATATCTCAAAGAAATGACTGACTAAAATGCTTTAGAATTATTACCATTTGCATATATTAAATTCAACGCTTTGACCATCGACGCCGGTTTATTAAAGAAACGTTAGCAACATTTTTCAAAAGTATTCTAATTTTGCATGAGAAACTTTTGAATTTGTTAATCATCGCGAGAAATTCTCGCTTCGTAATTACATTGGGCATTTCTTTCTCTCGGCTTTTCAAATTTACTGCCCCTTAATTAGCCTCGTAGGGGACAGAACGTACGACGTTATATCTTTTGAAGCAATTTCTTTTCTATATTTAACATTCTTTGAATTCCGTTGTATGATATTTATTTCACTTACATTTATGAGTTATTAAGTAAAAAAAAACGTAGGTAGCTTACTGTTTAGAAATATATATCTCAGAGTAATTAAAGGAAAACACGGAAAAATGTAAGGGCGTACAGACAACCTTCAACTACCTTGTACCTTGACGTCAACCGTTGGACTCGTCACTCGTAAATCGTCTTTTTGTAGGCTCAAAATATAAAATGTTACTTCTGTAATCAAGTTTATTACATTTTATAAAAGCACATATAAAATCAAAAAGTTCATCCAATCAAAAAAAGTTCTTCAGTCATTACATCAGACTCCAAAATCCTTTAAAGTTAAATGAATAACAAGCTTTATATTCGTAGACGCTGGCGTATCTTTGTTATATCGAAATATCCGTCGAGTCAGCGCAAAGAGCTAAAATATGATGGACTTTATCTCAGCGATAAGGGATTTAATTTCCTTTCCTTACGAAACAGATGACGCGCGAAATGACAGGCCACTTTCATGAAAAAGTAGATTTTATCGGGTTAGACGAGTCTAACCTAATTTTGCGTTGAAGTGTTCCTCAAATTGGCTTGATAATTATTTTAAGAATTTAGTTAAATTGTTTCACTTGTCACAAAAACATTGTTATACACAAAAAAAAACTGGAAGATTTTCAAGATAAAACATCAGATTCGTTTTAATAAGTTTCTGTAGCTTTTTACAATAAAATAGAAACATGTAATAAAATAAGGTAATTTTTGAAGCACAACAAAATTTGAACCATCTACACATTTCTTCACAGATGAGATGCCGCGACTTCCCAACCAGAGCATTGTTAAGTTATTATCCCATGCATGTTTCGAAGTGTAAGTGGGATAACTAACAACCAAGCTTACTCGTATCGTAGGTTAGTACTTAAAGAAAGACGGCTACATTGTGGCCTAGCCCATTCCCACGGCAGGAAGTAGTCCACTTTGAACACTCAATTTAAGAGGACCAGAAACTTGAGCACCTTGCCTAGCCCATTTTGAGGATCGTTTGATATTCTTGGCAGGTATGTAAATATTTAGTATTGTAGAAAAAAAAAACACACAGTAAGTCGTTACACACAGGAAATCTACAAGACAACGGTGTTGCCAACTTATAAATTAAAAATAGACAAAAAACTTTACAGATTTTAATTAATGCAATGCTGTATGAATTGCATTATTTGTACAACATATCCGTTTAAGGTAGTTTTATTTTATGAGTTACAGTCGCGTTAACCTAAAAATACATTCGTTTTTTTTTTGGTTTTTTGGCAGGGGAATAATATAATAGGTGCTCATAGTTGACTAGGCCAGGTACTCTCGTAGCAGATGGTCAAAAATTGGGTGTTCAAAGCGGATTACTTCCACGTCAGTACCCTCGTGATCCGTGGCGTGTCGATGCCGATCTCTGACTCCTTAATGATGGTTGTAGATCAAATTTAACAGCCAACAGCTGAAGCAGTCGGTGAGAATGTTTTCTAGTGATTGCGCACGCTCGCATTTTATCTGTACTGCACTATATTAGCTTTTAAGTCACTGCAGAATACAGAGTGGAATTTTGTAATGCCACCTGAAGGCGAAGTACTCTCAAAACTGTAGGTATAAATTTTAATCAAAGGGAACATTTTACAGGTTCGATTACCGGCTGAGGCAAACGAACTTTCAAATATCTTTTAAAAAACAAAAGGATTTTTTCCTCTGAGTAATTTTTTTTATCTACAGTATTAAGAGTAACCTCCTCTTGAGGTGGAATTAAATATAACATCCAGTATACTCGTAAATGCAGAGATTATAAGAAGGTGAATGGTTGTTTTTTTAAAATGAAATTATATAAAATACTGGATAATATATTCCACATGTATTGTATTATCAAGCAAAAGATGATAAAAGGACCAGCTAAAGGATTTTAATAAAACCCCGACATAAATACGAATTCAGACAAAAATGTCCCCCAGACTGCTCTATAAAGAATCCATTCGAAGCATTCGAGAGTAAGTAGAGAGCATACTCTACGGAGGAGATGCAATTTGCATTACAATAAATTTTTATTGAAAGCCTCAGAGCGTTGTGATCGGTTTGAAAAGCTCGATTTTCAATGGCTATGAAAAATTTCCATTCTATGAAAGTCTTATGTGACGACGCTCGATATTGCGTCTTAGATCGAGACAGCACAGCAAAATGTAGGATTATTTCTAAAGCAAATCTATGTTTTATTAGATTCACCTAGAAACGGTTATTAGGTACCTACCTCCGAAGAATATGAAACTTTGAAATGAAGTTTAGAAAAGCTTACTTTATTCATACATTACTTTCTTGCATCTTTTTTTTATGTCAGAGGCGGCAAACGAGCTCGCCTGTCGCCTGATGGTAGGCAATCACCGCCGCGCCGCCCATGGACATCCGCGACACCAGAGGTATCGTTGATGTGTTGCCGGCCCTCCCCAACTGAGCTCTGGCAACCTTACTCACCAGCAGAAACATAGCAAAACAGTTACGAAGTGCTACTTCACTGCGGTCTTCTGTAAGGTGGAGGTACTTCGCCAGACGAGCGGCTCATTCTAGTGGAATTCCCACAAAGCTCTACCCCTCTTGTAATAAATATTAAAATACTTATAAAAATAAAATATTCTGTTTGTATTATTGTACTAATACATCCACATAGTATTCTAATACTGGGAATAATAAACTTCATGGAATAAGAAAAAATACTTAGGACCTTGACCTTGAATTTTTCGCTCAGTTTACATTACTGATCGGTAATATTTATGAAATAAATCTACTTTAAAACGGATATATAATCGGTGTGCTTTTTAAAATTATGCCGCGATTATATCCGTTTAAAAGTAGTTTAAAAGCAGTAGTAAGTTTTATTTCATAAGTAACAGTTGCGTGAACCTAAGTAAACATTCGGTAATATTTATTTAATGTAATATAAAACAAGATAGTCCAACTATCAACTGGTGTTTTAATTAAATTTTTGTATTTAAACCCTGCAAACAGCACACCGCATGAGCGGTTGTGACAATGTTATCGCTTATCCATTCGTCGGTCGCTCTATGAGCTGGCAGTTATGAATGGGCGGTTCGAAGCATTGCCTAAAAGTCACATTACGAATGAAAAACCGCGGGATTGCCGTAATTGAAAATTCCCTGTGTAATATACGACTTGCAATTTCAGGGAGGTACGGCCGCCGGTCCTGCAGGGCGCAACCATTTTTCTTTACGTTTAACGATATTATTTAACGCCACAAATTTCACCATTTTTCTTATGGGCCGCCCGGAATGCCTGCAATTTCATTATGTTAATCGGGCGTAACCTGCGTAGGCACTCATTTTGCGAATGGTTTTGATTGGTCGGCGTAATTTTTTCGGTATCAAAGAATTATGGAGCGGAGGCGAGAAGTTCATAAGGATGGGTGAAAATTTGTTAATATCACAGTTTAAAGTCAGAATGTTAGAATTTAAAAATTCTGCGTCATGTATTATTCAAGTTAAAAAGGTACGTACCATGTATTAATCTGTTTCAGATTTAATATACAATTATTTTTTTACGCGTCGTCTCGTACGCATATGATTTTGATTATGAGTTATCTCTAGTACTCTTTTCTTTTGTAACTCTCCTTTTCACGAATAATTATTTATACACTAAAAACAGTTCATCCTCAACCAAATTACTGCGAATATCATATTATTCATTTCCCGAATCCATGCCACTTGTACTATGTTTAATACGGGATTAACACTCCATAAACATTTACTACATGTTAAATTTGCACTGAAACAGACTCCATAAAGAAGTAAGACAATCACTGCCAAAGCTTCTGAACAGAACCGTTGTTTCTGAGAATAGTGGAGTAATTAAATTACGTCGCTGGAAGCTATGAAACTTAATTATGTTGTCCTTATCTTTTCCGACTATTAACTTACTTGGGCGAAACCAGTTTTCATCTTTACATTTGCATTTTTATCAAGAAACTTTGTTTTGGTTATTAGTAATGTTTTTTAAATTACTTTTCTTTTTCGATAATGTCTGTTTAGACTAAATGTAGTTTAGTTGTAGCTATTTCATGCGTGCTAAGCTAAGCGTAAAAGTAAAGGAAATGTTGAAAATCATGACATTTTTAACAAGTTGGCATGTATGTTTTATTCTAAAAACACTTGATGTAAATAATTAATAGCAACCAATAAGCAAGAAGGCTACATTTCTTTCAATTTAAAATTCCAAAGGTAGCTAAGACAAGACCCGACATCAAAGAAATTGCTTTTAAAGTGTTCGGCGTTTTTATCTCAACCGTTCCTCTGCGTTATTATGAAGCCGAATTACACTAATAAATAAGAAATCTTTCATGCCTTAAAACCCATCATTAGGGAGCTAATTACGAGAACGAGCTGTTGCTATGTCTTCAGATAAAATGAACGAGGGGGAGTAAACCGTAATTAAGCCTAACGAAACTCTTTCTGAAGAAAGGAAAAGAAGTGTTCATAATTAAAGCAAGAGACCTCTAAAACTCCCCTGTTTTTAATTACAACAGTTACGTTTCGGCTATACTCATTGCACGGAAAGAAATGCTGATGAAGTTTTGATGAGCCATGTCGAATATATAATAATATCATAAGTATCAATATAAATTATTTGAAAATTAATGATTGATCTTCTAACCATGTCCAATGTGACCTTTCTCGCACATTCAATATTTAACTAAGAGAGGTTTAAGGGTTTTCTGTAAATATGAAGTTTCAAAATTATACCGCGATTATATCCGTTGAAAAGTGCATGGTATTATTTAACGAGTACCAATCGCGTAAACCTAAGAAAACATTATTAGAGAGGTGCTTACTCCCATTACTTAATGGTTAATCTTTGTAAAATATGCAATGCAATATGCAATCCAATCCTAAGAGAAGGGATAGGGATCACTTTATGGATTAAAGTGCAACGTACCACGCTCAGACCCGGCCCACATAATCCGCCGCCCGTTCATAGTTCATCATGTTCTCTATTATCCACTAATATCCACTAATATTATTACTATTGTTTATTGAAAATAACTTGTTAGTATTTTGCGTAGAAACAATTTAAAAATATATATCGTTTTCATGAAACATACCGAGTACCGACGTTTTCATATTTTTCTTACTACGTAAAATGTTAAATGTCTGTGCCTTATTGTAGGAACTACACTATTCTTCAATAGGTGATAACTGTTTACAAGGTGAATTCAAACACAATTAAAATAATTTAGTAACTTTCACAGGAAATGTTGATGTAGAAAAACTACTTTTAAACGGACAGAAGCGCGTTTTCCTGTAAACATGTTGTTTAAAATTATACCGCGATTCTATACGTTTAAAAGTAGTTTTATTTATTTCATGAGTAACAGTCGCGTTAACCTTAGAAAACATTAAAAGTTGATTTTTATATTAAGATTATTTCGTAGAATATTTAACTTTTTCACAGATAACATTCGCACATAATAAAACGTTGAGTCTCGTAACGTCACGAGTTTGACGGAATACTCACTGACTCCCTTCGACTCGCTTTAGCTTCCGATTTCAATTTATTCTTAGGCGCCACCTTTTCCTTGTCTTCCCCAAATCAGAATCCTTTAACCCTTTTCAAAAGTTCTTTCTAATATGCGCCGAGGTCGCTCAAAACTAAGTTAAACCTTTTATTGGGATTCACTTTTGAGGGCAATTTCGCCAGTCTCTTTTATTACTTTTTTTTAGGAAATTGTTCATCGACGCTTAAAGGGAGTAGTGAAAGACTATAAAGGGGCTTGGAATTTTCTTACTTCGCAGTCTGAGGAGTGAAACGTTTTCTCCGGCTTACTTACTTTAAATATTTTTATGCAAAGAGTTTTGCAAGAAACATGATTTTGTATAAATCGGAGCGGAACTATTTGCTTACTAATAGATTTTGCGATTATGAGAAAATTTTAATTTTGAATTCGTTATTAGAAATATGGTACGTTTATATCAAAAGCAGTTAGGTTTTGGTTAGGTTTTGTTAAATTTAATCAAATTCAAATTCAAGGAGCAAAAAGTTAGTAGAGAACTATAATATTTACATCTATTTTAGGTTGAGCTTTGTAGTGCGTTGTGCTGTTTCTGCCAGTGAGTAAGGTCGCCAAAGCTCAGTCGGGGATTTTTACACGCATCTGCGACCATATTTATTTTTATCCAGTTATTATAGTCAGCGGCATCAAAGGACATAGCCTCCCTATCCATTCAAAGAAGTGAATGGTACAGGTTTTTAATTGGACCCAGAAATATAAAAAAAGCTAGACTGGAACGGAAAATCATACTCACCGCATGAGTTAGCGATGGGCCTATACAGGTTAGTCCAACTAGGGACGTCAGCAAATTTTTTTCACACATAACTCGAAAACCATGAAAAATCGCGGATTATACATGGGTTATTTTCGGATAGCCACAGGTGCGTGGAACCTAAAAAAAAAATATTGGCGTCACTAGTTGGACCACTCTGTATATCGATTTTATATAACCTAGGTATTTAATGTACACACATGTATCGTATTATCGCAATCCCAAATCCACTTCAGACCGTCATAATTCAAACCGAACTCATCAATCGGTCAGCCGCAGACGTTATCGCGTCACAGCGGGATATTATCGATTCTAATATGCAAATGCACCCCGATATAGACGGTGCATAAATCTAAACTGTAGGAAGCGATCGACGACAAACACTTTGACAGACAGTGATGTTGTTTTGACGTTGTTGAGTTCTTTATTATTATTGCACTGACAGAACGCTTAGATAAGGGATTTCGTTATGTCAATGTAATAATTTTGATAACAAGAGGTGCGATTCACTAAGCGCAAATGTCATATTCGTAGCGGCTGTAAAAGTGACAGTAGTAATTTAGTGTTAATTTAGTACTGTCACCGATTTTAATACTGTCAGCCGTGAAATTATGAAATTAGCGCTTAGTGAATTGCACCTAAGGACTCAGATCTGATACAGGTCCCCATAATGCGAGAGTTCACATTTTTTAAGATAACACTAATGACTTGATTATACTAAGTCGTCTTTTAGGTTAAAAAAATATAAAGAAACATCATATTTAAAACGTAAGAAACGGGGTTGATTCGTTAAGCCATATAGCAGTCCCTCTTTCGAGCGGCTGATTATGTACGATTGCGGTAGGTACTATATTTTTTCGATAATAGAGCCGAAAATGTTTCGGTTCTTCGAGATCAGTCAATAGTATTTTTTTAATAGGGGATGCTCGCTCCGTTGCATACTGACATCATTTATTCATTGAACCAGTTAGCAACTTAAAAACATAGATGAGTCACAAAAAAGTTTTTTTTTTTCGAGAATATTCGGTATTATTATCTTTACTAATATATAAAGCTGAAGAATTTGTTTGTTTGTTTGTTTGAACGCGCTTATCTCACGAACTACTGGTCCGATTTGAAAAATTATTTTTGTGTTGGATTGTGCAATTGACGAGGAAGGCTTTAGGCTATTGGTAATCGAAATACACGCGGACGGAGTCGCGGGCGGCCGCTAGTTTTTTATGAAAAGCCCAATATTTTCGATGAACGTAAATTTTCGTAGACTAGAAATAAACATTATGCATTTCAACGGACTCGTAAATCAAATCGTGAAGTCGATACGTTTCGCAACCGTCGGCAATACCGTCAAAACGCATAAACACGATTGTAAAACACCTGTCAATTACTCTGCTGTTTAATTCATTTGTGCTGATACACGCAATGAATGCAATTAGGCGCGCCACCCATACCGGGGACCACGTGCTATCGAAATGTTTTTAGCGTTTGAGGTATGCCTCAAATCAACATAAATGACCCACCCTCCAGCGTTGCGGTTCGATCGCTCGAGCGTTTTAAATTGTCGATAATTGGCAGACTGCATTTGTTAATAATGAGTGGACAAATGAAATTCGGTGTAACGGTTGATAAAGCTGGTTACTACAAGTGATTATGCGCCCTGAATGTTTGTGTTTAAACTCACGTAAACTTTTTATTTCGGTTCTGCCATAAGTTTAAACGCAATGTACTCGTACGAACGGGAGGAACTAGCTTTATTTTAAAGTGTATCGTTTCAATAATTAACATA
Source organism: Nomophila noctuella (assembly GCA_958496325.1). NCBI lineage: Eukaryota > Metazoa > Arthropoda > Insecta > Lepidoptera > Crambidae > Nomophila > Nomophila noctuella. The sequence goes on along the minus strand of OY292486.1, from coordinate 6,984,847 downwards.
ATTATGCATATCTCATCATATCACTAATATAATTTTGTTGTCCAAATTCCACGCGGGCAAAGCCGCGGGCAAAACCTTTTATATAATAAATGCCTTGGACTGACACACCAATTACCTAGCCCCAAACTAAGCTTGAAGCTTTTAATATGGATGCTAGGGAACGGATAGACATACTTAAATACTTTTATAAACATCCATGATTCGAGTACAAATGCCGATGTTCATCACACAAACATTTGCCTCTAGCGGGATTCGAACCCGCGACCCTTGGTTTCGTAGCCAGGGTCTCTGACCACTCGACCAACGGGCCCGTCCCTATAAACTTAGTTTTATATTGTAAATGCTATTGAGAAGTGTTTGCTTACATTTCTAATATTAACTAATGATATTGGGTTCCGGATCTCGAGTCATATGACTAGTTTCCGCAACATGTTATGGGTAAACGCCGAACCTTTGGAAGGGGAAATTCTGTAAAGGTAATAAAAGCTTCATTTAATAAACTATCAACTTTGATTTTAAGGGAATGTCAATAGACACAATAGGCGCTTTGGAGCCTGAAAATATGAGGGCCAGTTGCAAAACTATTCCAGTAAATATTGGAACCTGAAGCAACTATGTGCGATTTCGTCGCTTGCAAAAACCGACTTAATTTACGACTGGAAGTTAGGGAGCCGTTGTTTAGGGCGATAATGCCACAAGCTTGCGAATAAAATGTAAAAAAATATGTTTATATAATAAAATATGTGTATCTGTATAGTTTTATTTGAGGGAAGTTTTCTATTGGATACTTCTAAGACTAATTATTAACATTTTTTTGTGGCTACAAGTGTCCGCTTTGAGGATCAAACATCATTAAAAAATTTACTAGGTACCTTGTTTTTAGAACTTCGAAATAATACTATAATCATAGAAAGATTTATGGCAGAAAGATATATTTTTTGATTTAAAGAAAACCCTTGTCTTAAAGAAAACTAAAACTTAGGCACTCTTAAAATACTCTTAAACTCTTAAAATACAGTTGTATTGATTATTAGTAGATATATTGAAACAAATTGATTGATATAAGATATCAATGAATAAACACAATAAAATTGTATTGATGATTATAATCAGGGTATGCAATGCAGAAGTTTAAATATAAATTAAATTAATGGAACAGAAATCTTATACATTTTACAAAAGAGTCGTTTAAATCGCATCTAGATGGCATCTCAGTCGAAGCATCATATTCAAGCCATTAAAAGGACAAGTTGTGGATTCTACAGGTTTATTTTGTCTTTATCGATACTTTTCACGATGTAAATAGCAAACTTCGGAAAAACGGTTGTTGTTCTTTAAGGTCACGAGATAATTATAATGGGAACAAAAAGATACAGTTATCTTGCACGGAATGCATTACCATTAAAGAAGGTTTATGAATTTGCAGTATGTTAAATGTAGCCGTTTTTAAGATAGTGAAAATTATAGCGTGTTTGAAATTCTGCAATAACTTAAAATAAACTTGCTGTCTTCGGAGTCGAAATCTCTATGTAGAACTGCAGGTCATAGCAAAGATTATTTAATTTCTAGAAATGAAATCAGCAATAATGTATCTTTTGCATTTAGATTGCTACAACTTTTATTCTTGCAAATACACAGGCTATACCAAGAAGCCATTATTAAGAATAACTATATCTAGGCTAGAACTTTAATCCCAATCCCAACTAATATTATAAATGCGAAAGTAACTCTGTCTGTCTGTCTGTCTGTTACGCTTTCCCGCTTAAACCTCGCAACCGATTTTGATGAAATTTGGTACAGACAATCTTTAGACCCTGAGACAGAACATAGGCTACTTTTTATTTCGAAAAAAAGAAATCCACGCGGGCGGAGTCGCGGGCGGCCGCTAGTAAAGTATATCCGCTTAGCATAATACTTCGCTTATATATATTTTATACAATTGACGATAAATTTATCCAAAGTGTTTATATCATTAAGCTAAAATTAATATTCGACATTCGAATGGTAATGCAAATCTACGCATTGTAGCATGATCAATGTGATTTTCAATAAGTAGTTCATATAATTTACGACGTTTCTTATTATAATTCAGTTTTAGGATTGGCTTATGAGTAATTAAAATAGTTGTTACAATTTAGCTGTCGGCAATATGTTCAGATAATGGACTATTTATTATTATGCCATATAAATTATGAAATCTTATTTAGAACACAGGTGAAGTGACGATTAATTTTGAAGATTATATCAGACTCTATATAATGTTAGTCCATCTTAGTAACGAAAACATGATTTCAAATGATGGAGGCTTTGCCATGCTGTGGGTCATTAATAGGCTGATACTTTACTTTTTATTTTATCAGAACTTTTTTTTTCTGCAAGCCTTCTTGCTATCATTATTATACCTACACCTATGCACGAAATTAAGAATTTTATCGGAATAAAACTTCTTAGTAAGACTTATTTTTATGACACCTAAAGTCTGTGATTTCATCTACACCGATTAAAGTTTTTTGTTTGCCCTTAACTTGTCTACTTAAGAGCAATAAAGTTAACAATAATAAATCATACAGTGAAAGATTGTACGATAGTATGTGACTGAGACACGTAATCAGGCAGCTTAATGTGCCTTAATGAACGATTTATATGGTATCCGTGTGACCTTAGTCAAAGCTAATCATTGGGTAGCGGAATTGTTACTGCTCAATCGGTAAAGCACTTTGGAATAAAAATAGAACTCCTTTTTTAACACAAACACTTCCCGTACCGGAGTAGTTCATTTTAAAATTAAAAAATAAGTTTTTAATTTTAAAATTAAATGTTCAGAATTTTTTGGTTCGGAGATTGTTAACACCCCTTGTTATTGATTGGTTTTAATTTTAGATTTTCTGTAAATATTCGTAATGTACGTAAAAAAAATTTGGTGAATGAGTGGAAAATGTGTTAAGAACTATCACATATTTTCCTCAGTTTGATTTTTTTTTTATTACAATTATATTTGGCATTTCAAGGTATGTACTTAAATTGTATTTCTAATTATTCTGATTTCATTTATTCCGTCGACTAAGCAATAGTCAGTTACTTAAATGCGCATTTCGTGTAATTGCAGACAAAGGCAGCAAATTCGGGTGAAGTCATTAGGCAATGGCCGTTAATTATTCGATTAACATGCCTGATGTAGTGATATCGCCCCAGTTAACTCGTGAAGGCACATCCTAAACGGACTTGCAATGCCTATAACACACTACACTTGATACTTCATAGTAGGTAATGACTGAATACTAGCGGTAAGATGCCAATAAGAGAGGTAGAGCGTAATGGAACTTCCACGCGAATGAGCCGCTCGTCTGGGGAAGTACCTCCAGCTTACAGAGAAAATGTTTTTGCTGGTGAGTAAGGTTGCCAGAGCTAATTGGGGAGGGTAATAAAATTAAAATAAAGACAAATTAAAATATTTATGAGGAATATAGTTTTTAATGAATAAATGTATAAAGGATATAATTTCAAGCTGCAAGAAATATAGAAAATTGGCCAAATGCGAGTCGGACTCCCGCACTGAGGGTTCCGTACAAATTCTATTTTTGACGTATTAAAAAAACTACTGAATAGATTTCGTTGGAACTAATTTTCGTTGGTAGTTTTTATGGTAATGTACATTATATAATTATTTCAGTTTTATCATCCTCTTATTTTAGAAGTTAGAGGGGGGGGGGACACACTTTTTTCCACTTTGGAAGGGTCTGTCACGCAAAGTTTTCACTTTAGAAAAAAGTGATGTTAGGAACCTTCATATAATTTTTAAAGACCTATCTATAGATACCCCACACGTATATGTTCAATGAAAAAAAATATTTCGAGTTTCAGTTGTGACTATGGAGACCCCCCACTGTTTTTATTTTTTTTCTATTTTCGTGTGAAAACCTTTTTGCGGTTCACAGAATACATCCACTCACCAAGTTTCAACAGTATAGTACTTATAGTTTCGGAAAAAAGTGGCTGTGACAGACTGGCGGACAGACAGACAGACAGACAGACAGACAGACATGACGAATCTATAAGGGTTCCGTTTTTTTGCCATTTTGGCTACGGAACCCTAAAAATGGGACAGCTTAAAAGGTTGTTAATAATACAAATCTTTTTACACATCCTGCCCAAACTATTGCTCCGGATCAAAATATTATGAATCTAGTTGTAGTAAAATTATTATTATTTTAAGCAAATGATCAGTACCTTCCGCAAGTTTGTCTGTAAAGCCAAGCAAAATACGCCCCAGTTAAGTCCGACACCCCACAACTCGTCCCGATGTGTATACTAAATTATGAATACAAGCTCTTACCGAGTACAGAGTAAACTTCACCTTTAACACCTTCACAGTGCCGCATAAGCGAACTATTTGCATTATTCAAAATGCCCAGACTTTTGTTATCTTTGCACTCAAAACTTTGAATAAACCACTCAAGTTACGGCAGAGGAAATAATATAAGTTGCGGGGGAGTTCGACACCGTCATACAAGCCGGAGGGATTACACCTGTCCTGGAACATTGTTAAGCTGAGGTGAGCTCTAAGCTGGGTTGTTTTGTTGCATAAAACGCGTGAAAGAAGACATCATTTATAACACTTGCATTTTTTACATTTAGACAACAGCTCTGTAGCCTTGTGGTAAGAGTGCCGCTTCACATCCATGAGGTCGGTGGTTCAAATCCGGTCTTTGGATTATCAAAAATAATTGTGCGTAATTTCATACCAGCTGTACGGTGAAATCTTCTCTTTGTCCGTGAAATGAAGCTAACTGAAGCTCTGATTCTTGCCATCAGCGCATATTTTACTGATTGATGTTGCAAACTGCTGTCAGCTAGTTACCACCACCAGGTTAATAGAATATACACTTTAAAGAAGGATTAAATACACTTTGAATTTGTAATAACAAAACCTATTACTTTATATTTTTTTCGCAGGTAAACCTGTAATACATTATACCCTGGAGGTAAAGCCTCGTTTACATCTAATGTTACCAAACAAATAAAACATGTATGAAAACGAAAATGGTACGGTTAAAGCTTATCCAATTTCTTATACACAGTATACATACATATTTGTACAATGTACATAGTATGTGTAACCAGAGCCTCTCAAACACGTGTGACGAATGTTGACACAAACGTTACGAGCCTCGTATCCGCCTTCTATTTATAAAGTTTGTTTAATTAATTATGGTTCTATACATCTTGGCTTCGTTTGAACTTTTGCTTTTCTGACGTAAGGTTGTGCCTTTGGCGTAAGCGGGAACAAACGCGTTAAATTAAAACTCGACTCGATAACACATTTTATAAAACGACTGTTGTGGTGTGAGTTTCAGTATTTACCAAAAGCCTACTTGTAGTCTTTTTATGACAAAAAATATATATTATATTTAAGCTAGATACTAATTGCCACCTATAACTTTTCCCAGATTTTGATAAATGTGACTGAATTGTCGGACCTTATTATGAAATTATGTCTCTTCAATAGGTATTCATTCAATATCAATACAAAAATCACTCCACATATTTCTGTTTTAAAACAAATACTATTAAATTATCATTAGCACGTGATATTATTCGACAGATTGTCGTGATTAAATTTGGGAAACGTTAATTATAGTCTGATTACCGCGCTTTGGCTTGTGATGTTGCGCGGCAGCTGAAGAGGAAATTGATTGCTTTTGCAAATAATTATGCTTCACAACCGGATATTAAACAATTAATATCCTAGGCAAAGACTTTTAGGTAAGGACATGTTTATGTATTTGCATGTAAACACGGTTTTTTTAGATATCACTTAATGATTATTTCATGAGTAAATGAAGGTTGTTACGTAATGTGTATATAAATGTTTATTAAAATTTTAAAGTAACAGTACCACAAAATCAAATAACCATGTTGTAACGACTTCTGATCAATTAAATCTTGATCTGTTTTTTAAAGAAAAATACTAGGTTGAAGGACAGACCACAGCTTTATAGCCTTACCCTTTTAAGGTACTAATTGATGAAAATACTTTTGTGAGAAGGAAACTTTAAGGGTAAATTAAGATACTCTCCAACCGTAACTACTTTTGAAACATGTCTCTATATTTATAGATTCATACTAAGATTTTGTTAGAGTAAATAAACGTCAAAACTTTAAACAATAAATAAAAAGTTAATATCATACAGTAAAGTTGATATTATAAAGTAAAAGACAATTATTGACTCGATTTATCAAGGTAAAAGTTATAATTCAATTCATTAACTTGAAGAACACATCAACTTAATGAAATATGAACTGTAAATTAAGATTCTGATATGTACATAAATACTTCAACGTATTGTAATGAGTTAGTATATGTATCTGAATACGTGACCAATGTTAATTATCTGGTCTACATGTATTTAATGTCTACTGATCTATTTGAATGGAATTGATAATAATCACAACTATTCATATTTAGATTACCATAATATTGAGGTTATGAAAAAAAATCTCTCACGCTTTTGCAAAACTAAGACATTTCCCATCATTGTTGTGAAAAAACGACACACTAATTCTATTTCAAGCGGCTAAGACTGATTGTATCGTTAGCTAAGAATTAATGTTTATAATTATTCAGAATTCACATCGACTGAAGTGATGATAAGCTTTATAATAAAGGTAGAGAATGGTACCGAAGATGAATCTTGATTGGTTCGGTGCTCTTGTAATATGTAGTTACGTATATCAATATGTAAATACAAAAATGAATTCATTGGACTAACACACCAATTGCCTAGCCCCAAACTAAGCTAAAAGCTACTACTACTTAGAGGATAAACATCCTTAAATACTTTTATAAAAGCTAATTGTTGCGTAGAAATAACTGAGAGAGTTTCAAATTAGAAGATAAATATAATAATATGATGAATTAAAGAAATCGATACTAAAAGTTCTGATCTTATAAGGAAATTGCCTTCTCATAAGTAAGTTGAGCTCATATGGTAGATTTAGTGAAGCCATTTGGTAAAGTAAAGACATTGCTCGGCTACCACAGCATTTATGACGGAAAATATGATAACGTCCGTGATTTTCAATTCAAACTTCATTCTTGGACTGTCTCCACGCCATGAAACTTCAAAACACACTCCATAACTCCGCATCACCATCAGTGTATTGTAATAAAAGTCGTGTGTATTGTTATAATTTTCTTTACAAAAGGCGGATATTCTTGGTACTAAATTATTTACAAAAGTGAAAAACAAACTGTTCTTCGTATTTCTGTCTCCGCCAGGACATTACTAAGTATTAAGACTTGTACCCGTATATTACATTAAGCTAAACTTACCCCTATAAACCTAAGTGTTCCTACAAATTTGCGCTTCATCTTATCTATCTCAATCTAATTCCTTTTAAAAGGGCAACAGTCATTTTAAATAGAAATAATCCAGCATTTACAAAACAAAATTGTTTAAAAATTGATCTCCCGCCGCAACCGTATGTCAGCGTCAGAGGCGGCGAAGTTGGGCGTCGGCCGTATATTAAAATTGATTGCGTTTTGTAACAATTGAAACTGAAGTCTGCACAAATTGAGTTAGAATGTCCCGAGACCTGCACCTGTGGCGTCTGGCACCTGCCGTCTTGTTTATGTCGTTCACGTAATTGCATTAACGCTTTCTAAGTTGTTTTTATAGATACTGGGTTGCTGTGGTAAGTTGTGATTTCAACAAATATAAAAGTATCAGCCACTGCTCGTTTACTGGATATACTTTTTACTGATTTGCTATTTTTCCCTGGATTGATTGGTCACACGCTCCGAAGGGATACCGATATCAACAATAAAGTTGAAGATATAATCGTATCAGCCACTGCTGGTTTACGGGATATAATTATTACTGATTTGCTAGGTTTCCATGGATGGATTTGTCACACGCTCAGAAGGGATACCGATATCCCCAAGCAAACCCTGGACTGGAATTCCCAGGGTTAACAAAAACGTGGCAGTACAAAAGCATCGCACTGTAATGGCAGAGGCACCGAGCATCGGTTTGACTTGGAGCGAGATCAAGCGTGAAGCTCAGGTGTGCTCTGTGGACGCCCTCTGCCCCAGCTAGGGGACATAGGATTTTAACTGGCTATGTTTCCTTTGGTTTATTTGGGCAGTGGAGTCCTTACTCCAGAACTCAGTTGGTGTGAGGTTCAGAAGCAAGCAACGTACACGCGAATCTTCTGAAGTTGCTGGGGACCATGGGCAGCAGTAATCACATACCATCTGATGACCCTCTAATCTAACACATTTGTGGTTTCTGTAGCTCATTCCGATGTGAGCAAAACTGTAATGAAAAACTTAACCCCTTGTTTGTGTATTATAAGCCAAGGTCACTAACAAATACACCATCAAGCCAACGACTATGACATCGTGTGAAATGTGTCTTGTCTTTGCAACACAAAAAAAACACTAAACGATGTATAATGTTGAAACAATACACGCAATTGCTCATTATTCGCAAAAAGAGTATTTCTTCGTATTGTTCAAAGAATGTCTTCACTATTGATCATATTGTGTTGAACAATCGAAAATAGTTTTGTTGTAAAAAGTCCTCATTGTGTGTCTCAATCATTGTTTTTTCTTTTGTATTACTGTTGTGCTGCTTTCAAGTCTATCATCTTTTGGATAATACTTATATTTTATAGATTATTATTCGTACCCATCATAATTTACACATTATGTTTTTCTAATGCCTATGTATTTTTACTACTCTACATCTGACTAAGATAGTTTACCGATTTAATTATATTTAAAGGAAATATCTAAACTACAGCGTGAAAAAGCAAAATAAAAATTACACTCTCCATTTAAAGTAATATTACACAAAATTCTCACCAAACAACTTCATATGGTTAGCAACGCAATAATTTCGTGAAAGAGTCAAAATGAGAATCTTTTATGTAAACAGATATTCAAACTTCTTAACAAATAACTAAAACTTTCATAATAGTGTCAAACTATTTTCATCTACCCCACTGTCCAACTTTGATTGATGTTTCCAATTTTCTTCTTCAGAACGCCAATTTTTCCCAACATTTTCTCCTAAAAGTTCAATAGTAAATTTAATAAAACTGTCTCGAGGTTATGAAGCGGTGACAATGTACGGGACCCCACATGGAATGACCTCCCTAAGTGATGGATTGTGATGGAGTGATCGAACAATCTCATGCTAGTTACTCTGAAGATTCGGATATAGATAAACAAAATTAATTACTTGTCACTTATAGTGTGTGACGTGGACACGTTAGTCTATAATGAAATGGTAATTGGAATCAGGCGACAAAACATGCGTTAATTTATATCCTGAGTTTTGACAGCGGCTAATAATATAATTCATTGAAGCAAAAAACAGAATACATGAATCTAAATCTTCCTTTTCATTAATATTTTATGTACTCAATGATTTGTAGTTGAATTACAAGTAACGAAGTTTCAAGTGCCAAGGGATGTGGTTATGTAAAAATAGGCATTTTTTGCTTTGTACTAACTCTTCTTTTTTCAAAGATAAAAAGGATAAAAATATGATTAAAATCTAAAAAATCATAATGATGTTGATGTGGGCGATAGGGGTGACAACTGAAAAAAGTCCTGTGTTTTTTTTTACTAATACTTTCGGAAAGCATAATAATGACACGTATAGTTAATCCGATACATCATATAACAAATAAGTGCGAAGATAAATTGAAATAAACTTTAAATTTGATTAGTACAAGTTTCTGTAAAGCAGATCGTTTAATCCACTCATAACCTACGGCAAACTTTGTTGTTTACTAAACACAGAAACACATAGTTTGCTTGTTAAAAGTTGATCACAACTTAGCGTTACGAGTGAATTTATAGCGTAACCAACGAGTCGTATATTCTAAATCCTTTCCTATCGGCAACTTCGGGAATTATCCGAGTACACGAAGGTTATCAGGAAGTTTGGAAAATATCACACGGCTGGGAAGTTCTGTGACTCCTTTGTCGGAGCGAAGTTCACCGCTCTCCTGGGGTGGGACAAGTCATATGCGACTAAACAACAAACAAAATATCTTTATACTGATTGATATTTTCTTTAATTCATTGACATAGTTAATGATCTCGATCACAAAAAGATTCCAAATCTGACTTCGGAAAGTCTATCGAGAGAAAGACGACAAATATGATAACTGTCGGTAATACCTTCCGGCCGTTTTTTCATTTGCTGCATTTCCTATTCCCTCACTCTCGTAGATCCAGCAATCAGACACGACCTTAGAGAGATCTTGTAATTCTCGGTTTCTCGGTAAAATGTGGAAACATGTCATAATTTTTAACTAAAACCCTCCTCCTTTCCACACAAGAAATCAATAGCAAATTTAATTAATTTGATCTGTACATTATTTAATCCAAAAAATATTATTATTGATCCAAAAGACAGTGGTCTTCAACTTTTTGGTTCAATTACTAGTAGAAGCACATCTATTATCTGCCTCATTTTACAAGTATTAAAAGAAAAAAATATTCAATCATTCACCAAACGTCCTTACTATGGCTATAGCTGCTTGCTATAGCTGCGTCACCGGTACTAAACACCCTGACGCGTGATGTATCGCACGCTAACCGCGTAATCGCCGCTCACGACCGCAGAACACCTATGTTCGGAGCCCATCCGTCATAATAGCCGTTACTAATACCACTAATACCGAAAATTGCTGACTTCGCAACGTCTGCGGTTACTCGGACCCGGTCCTAAGATATAAATAAATAGCGGCCCGTCCTGTCTTCCCGCTTATAGATATAAATAGAAAAATGTTGCTCAGTGATAATGAAGCTTTGTATTAATGAAGCAAGGATCAAATCTGAGTACTAATGGTCTGTTAGTCAAAGTAACAAATTCATTGGACTAACACACCAATTGCCTAGCCCCAAACTAAGCTCGAAGCTTGTACTATGGAAGCTAGGGAACCGATAACCATTTTACCTGACTTCTAGAGGGCCCGTCAAAATAAAAATTGACACAAAGGTGTCAATGCGAGTGTGGCTTAAAACATCCGATCTCAAACAGAGTTCGCTCGGCAGCCGTTCACCCTTTTGTTTCTGATATCTATGGTGACTTCGCAACGTCTGCGGTTACAACTCGGGCCCGATCCTAAGATATAAAGGTCTGATAGCAGATGCGCCCTTTGAACTTTATCCCACGGAGCGAATGCAGCGTCGTGATGCGGGGACAATTACAGTTTTCGAGTACCTTGTACCTTGCGAGAATCTTGCACGTACGCGAGCATAACACAATATAGACATGTTGCAGTGTGTGGTCGGATAATGTTGGCACGTTTTGAGACTATGTGGTCCAATAAAAAATAGTCAATAGGTCTTAAAAAATAACGTGTGGCTGGAATGCTGGCTTGGGAAATAAAGTTCAATTATATTATTATTGTTTATGACACCTTGATGATCTAGTGGTTTAAGTAACGAACCTTGATCTCGAGGTCCTGGCAAATTTGTGTAGGATTTTCCGAACACGGTACGAACTTGTGATCACCAACCCGCATTTAGCAAGCGAGGTAGTAGGCCCAAGCCCATCATTGTAACGAAAGCTTGATTTCAAATGATGGATGCCTTTGCCGTGCAGTGGGACAATAATAGGCTGATACTTTACTTTTTTTACATTTTTATTGTTTTTAACGTCGTAAGGGATCAAAAGCATGCCAAATGTTCTGACCACAAGGGATGCCAAAGATCGTGTGAAGTGGAGTTGAAAAAGTATCAAAGAAAACTTTAGGCTCGTTGTCAATGGAAGCAGGAATAAACGCTAAGATGATGATGATAAATCGCGTTTAATTTCCTGTATAATATTAAGCAATACTGAAATGAGCCAAAAAATGTTATGCAGTAAACAATCATATGGTGGAGATGTTTTTCATAAAGATTAGATGAGTGATTTTTTTCTCACTGGTATTGTATTGACTGTGTCAAAGATACTTTTGAACGTTAGAACAGCAGAAAGTGTCTTTATTTAGCAACATCGCATCGTACAATAATTGCTTTACGGCTCTGAGTGGTGCGTCGTTTTAGGAAACGAAATTGGGTGAGGATTGGATCTGAAGGGTAAAGAATCATTCTGCTAGTAAATTCTCATAATAAAGACACTTAAGACAACTGTTTAAATAAACAATTTTTTTCCTAGGCACATGCTTACAAGTGGCATAAGGGTGTATTTTTACATTTTGGCACGATGTATCCGCAGTCGTAATTGGTAAAGATTTGTTCGGAAACATGTGAATTAATCTCAGGACCTCGAGGACAAGGCCCGGTTCTTAAACCACTTGACCATCGATTGGCACAAGGTATAATTATTTAGGAAATTTTTGCGTCATTTGCGACAATTTTTTTTTAAATATACCTCAATCAGATTTGTTTGATCTCAGTATGGACTTATACATAACAATATTAAAAAAAACCGGCCAAGAGCGTGTCGGACACGCCCATGAAAGGGTTCCGTAGCTAAAAGATGGCCCAACCGCTTATGACACCATTTAGTAAGGGCAACTGCACGTCATAAGTTGGTCGAGTTGTATAAAAATAACTATGTATGATACAGAGTTCGCTATAGTTTTCGTTGAAAGTACTTACTTGGAGGTATACAGAACATTTTTTTCAGAATTATTGTAATAGTATTTCAAAAGTTAAGGGGGGGGGGACGCTCTTATTTTAACTTTGTATTAATATATCTCGAGACTGGGGTGTTTGATCTACATGGTTTCAAGTCAAGTTTTATTGTATTTAAAAATACCTTTTTAACGATACCCCACACGATGGGGTAAGTCAATTTTTTTTTTCGATTTTACTTTTCTATGTATGGGAGGGGGGTAAAAAATAATTATTTTTCGATTATTTTAAAAACCAATTCTTGAATTATCACTATGCATCACTCCACCAATTTTCGTCGCAATCGGTTAAGAAACGGCGGAGAACGAGCCAGGACAGACAGACAGACAGACAGACAGACATGGCGAAACTATAAGGGTTCCGTTTTTTGCCATTTGGCTACGGAACCCTAAAAACATGAAAGCAGAGGATTTACTACGACTTTAGAATTATAATATTAAATCATAAGAAACCGGATAAAAGCGTTATTATTTAAATGAATTATTTCTAAGAAGTAATAACAAAATAATAATCATCTGCAACACCTGTCTTTACTCTTTCATTTTGATACTTCATGTTTCGGAGAAGATGCCGGTGTACAAAGAAACAGTCTTGTAATTTAGGACGTGAGGTACATACGAGTTGGTGAATGCCGACTTCATTTCCCAGTCTTGGTAACTTTTAGATTAAAACTCTGATACGAGATAATTAAACCACTCTGGATCTTAATGTTTGTGTATTATTTTGAAATCCCAACTAATATTATAAATGCGAAAGTAACTCTGTCTGTCTGTCTGTCTGTCTGTCTGTCTGTCTGTCTGTCTGTCTGTCTGTTACGCTTTCCCGCTTAAACCTCGCAACCGATTTTGATGAAATTTGGTACAGACAATCTTTAGACCCTGGGACAGAACATAGGCTACTTTTTATTTCGAAAAAAAGAAATCCACGCGGACGGAGTCGCGGGCGGCCGCTAGTAAAATATAAAAATATGTTAAAAATAACAAATAGATACACGTACATAATTTTTTTAATGTTTCCATGGTGTGTCATGTTCAAGAAGTTGACTACTAGACCTAAAGGTCGCGGGTTCGGTCCCTGCACCGGAAAAAAATCCTAATTTTGTGGCCATGAATAACATGAAAATACCTGTTTGTCGCGGTCTAGGCGTCATATGTATCTATAAAAGTATTTTTTTAAATTCCACTGACGGTTTATTGTGATATCTGTAACACAAGTGCTAAAGCTACTTAATACGGAATTGGATCAATGTATGTGATTTTGAGAGCTAATTATCATATATTGATTTATTTATTTTTCATCAGCATTTGAATAAATAGCATGCATTTTTCTATCAATTGTTTTGTGAAATAATTGATTGGTCAAAATAATATTCAGCTTTTGCACAAAATGGAAAACATTGCAAATGCTATAATAACGACACGGATGCTTTGTTCCTAATGCAAAATAACACTAATATCAGGCCCATGAAATACGACTAGAATAAATTACCGCCACAAATAATCGATGCATGGATACTTGCCAATACGAGAATTAATGTAAACGGTAAAGTTGGTTTGTTTGAATCCATTACGTGTCCAGAATGGCTCATAGTGTGGAAGTAATAATTCATCTCATACGAACTTTCCTATCTAACTACATTTCTCGAAGCTATCAAACTTCGCCCGTAGACAATCCAATCGCGGGTAGGTTGAGACGACTTTTGCATACAAACTTTGTCTACAGATTGTTCCTGCGATGTCAAAGTGATCCGGACAATTGAACCAATTAATCGGTTTTCGTGAAGTTTCTGTTTGATTTATTGGACTTAAGGTTATAAGTATTTTGACTGTTTGATTCGGGAATGTTGCCATTTAGAATAGGATTCGAGGTATGCGCGAGTTTAGATATTTGGCGGTTAACATTTTGCTGGTTGCTTATTAATGGACTAAACACAAACAGTACCTATACAATTGTTTAACTCGCAGAATAAGGGTAGATATCGTATTCAATTCTTATCTATGATTGAACTTAAAATATTCTGGACATATTTAATAAACAAGATATGTATTTATTTTATTATACAGTTAACAAATGTGACAACAAAGTCTATAGATTCACAACAATTTATATCCCAACATCTACAGTGGCATTAAACGTCACATAGATTGTAAGCGCTATAACTCAGATATTGTTACAAACATCTTCGTAGAATGTGCTTGCGGGGTCTTTTGGCCTCACCCTAAGATGAGGTGCGCCAAGACAAGATAAACACAAGTTGACGAGCCGTTTGGTGTAATGGTCGAGAAGTCGGGTATTACACCAAAGGTTGCGGGTTCGATCCCCGCACGGTACAAACATTTGTGTGCATGAACATGTCTGTTTGTATCGGTCTGGGTGTTTCTATGTATAATATGTATATATTTACAAAAAAAAAAGTATATAAGTAATGTTTATCCGTTGTCTGGCATCCATAGCACAAGCTTCAGCTTAGTTTGGGGCTAGATGGCGCTGTGTGAATAATGTCCTGAGATATATTTGAGATATTTAAACAACAAAAGCTTATCCTTACTTTGTATTGATATACAAATATATATAAAATAAATATTTGTAAACCAAATTGCAAAAGTAAATTTCTCGTACTATAACTTTGACCATGACAATTACCTTATAGGCCTTATATCCATGTGCGTTCATTTAGCAAAGACAGCATTATGCTCCAAAGTAAATGCTCAATCTCAAATCAAATTAAAATCAAGAAAAATAATGAAGAAATTTATTAAGTCACTAGACTTTCAACGTACGTATATTTGATGGGACCTTCATAAAACAATTTCTTAATATTAGCTCAAGGGATCTGAAAAATCATCTTTAAAGTTGTTTTTCATCTAGTTTCGTCGCTTGTCGCTGTTTACTACCAGACATTAGTACGTCTACGCTACAAAGTCTGGGTTTTACGTGACATAGTATCAAGTATCCTTTGTTTGCGATCGTAAAGCTCTAAGCCGGGCTGCAGACCTAAGACCCAATCAAAAAGCATTCTTAGCAAAGAGAATTTTAACTTCCTACGCTGGGACATAACAGAGATAAGGTTTCTACATCCCACAATCAACATTCTAAGCTTGAAACCGTCCTTTCTTAAGTGAACAACCTCATTTTTATTTGTAAAAAGTTCAACAATAATTGGTACACGATAAACTTCCGCTTAAAGTTACTTTAGTTAAAGCATTTAGTTGGCATACTATTAAACTGACTGGCTGGTCGACTGAAGACAGACCAGTATTTTTTTTAGGAAAACAATTGTTTCTGATAAACTTTTTCAGGCAAATACATAACCAAACAAAATACAATCATTTTCCTCTAATTAATCGTAACATTACTTATAAATAAGAGCTCTTTTTGATAATTCCTGCTGGTAATCCGATTTCAATTACAGGATACATCATTATCATAATTAGGTCGTGTTAGCTGATCCCCTGTGTACACAGTATTATAGTGTTTATGTACTCTCTCTTATCAAAGGGTGCAGCCGGCATGCTAGTCAAATGTAAACAGCCCGGACAAGATCAGCATTGTGTGCTATGATAATTACGATTAGCCGATAAGAGCTAGTACATATTCTATACGTTTAAGTACACATCTGTATAAAATAATACCCAAAATAAATGTCCCACCTAAAGGCCTAGTATTGTTTTATCTGTTTACTAGCGGACGACCGCGACTCCGGCGGCGTGGCATATGGCATTCGGTTTCCGCACAAATAGTGTTATACTATAGCTTAAAGCCTTTCTCGACTCATAATATTTCCAACGCTACGAATTTATGTGTATTACGAGGGCTGCCTTTTAAGTTTTGTCGTTTGAAGAAAAAAACAAAACTACAACATTTTTGTTGTTGTTATTATTTTAAAGAGTATTTATTACGTAGATTAATGCAGTTTTCCATTTGCTCGAATTAGTTTTTTAAGTATTAATTTCACTCTAAAGTGAGGGTGTTTAATTAGGATAACTTGAAGCATAAACTGCTTCTTCACCGGACTAGAATCTTTGACCACAAAGTTTTTTTTTAATTTTAGATTTTGTAAAGGATTCTTTAGGGTTTAGGTCAGGTCTGTACCGAGTTAGGTCAATTTATTTAATGTTTTTATTCTTCAATTGCTGAATCGTATGTCGAACGCTGTGTGAGCTCGCATTGTCATAGAGTTAGATAACGCGTCGCTCTGGGTGAGATTTCCTATGTTCGGAGATGACTTCTGGTAAACAAACTGTTGTATGCTATTCTTCATTAACCGTTCCACGAACACCAAGTTCAATCGTCGCAACATGGCGAGTTTTTTGCGACGATCGCGGCCACCGTCTCCTTTGAAATGCTTCAAGAGCGAACAACTTCGGTCAGCTTCGCCTTGTTTTGAAAGATAAATATTCTTGAATGTTGTTTGGAATCAGGATTGTAAGCATAGACCCATAATTCTTCATCACTGATGATATCGTAGACGAGATTTGACTCTCCCCAATCTTACCTTGGAAGAATATTCTGACACCATTTGCCGCGACCCACCTTTTGATCATGGGAAAGCAAATGGGAGATCAAACGGGAAACTAGCATTCTCACACCAAACTCTTAATGAAAAATCTTATGAATGGTTTCCCTGAGATGCCTAATAAAGACTCTTTCTCTCGATATGTTACATGACGATCTTTGAGAATTAGTCGCCTCACAGCAACGATGTTAACTTCAGTGAAGGCAAATTTTGGACTTTCTTCACGGGATTTGTCACTGAGACTAGAGTTTCCACGCTAGAATTCTAAATACCAGTTTTTGATAGTCTGCAGACATAGAGCTTCCTTGTGGTATACAGATCATAGTACTTCAAAACACTAAAGTCGTGTCAGATCACTTCGAAAGTTGTAGAAAATTATTGCACAGGTATTTTCCTTAGTAAGAAGCATTCTTGTACGCGACCTGCCAGGTTTAGAACGATGTTGCGACTAAAGAAAAGCATTTATCCTTACACTTTTAATTGTTTTCACGTTCTTAAATAAAGCAATTTTGATTATTCAATAGTTCGAAATTCAAAATCGGCGGGAAATATTTAAACGACAGAACTTAAAAGGCAGCCTTTGTATTTCAAAAACGTACTTGTTCGTGGTTATTGGGATTAGCGCGTTAAAACAAACAAACTAACTCTTTAGTTTGTTACTTTAATATAGATGAGCTGTTAAACAAAAGGAAATCACAATATAACTCCGTCTTGGAGCAAGAAGGAGCAGCATATATAAACGTAAAACTGCAAGACAAAAAAAATCGTAAAACTGTAAAGTAAGCAGATTTTTTTTTGCTGTAATTAAAAAATCAAAATAATGTCAAAGCATTTATTTTGCAATTCGACTTACACTGAAATTCTTTTGCACGACAAATATTCTTTTACTCTATTAGTTACTGCTGTTTAATTGAACTGTGATTTTTAGAAATTATAAATTTATAATATTTCCTCGGAAAAGTACACAGTTTGTAGTTCATTGGCAGTCAGAGCGATGTTTTATTGATTGGAATTGGCTCTGAGCAGACTCACTTTTAAAGAAATGTAAACACTTAATTTGCTTTGAGCGTTGGTGATGGGTTTATTTCAGAAATTTGCCAAAAAAAGGCTAAGAAATAATATTTTGACTAGTTACGGATGCTGTAATAAACTTTAGTTCTGTTTTGATTTTCAATTTAGTTTGATTTGAACCATGTCATTTGAGAAACAACTATAATTCTTTAAGTTTAATGGTTCAATACAGTTCATAATTTCAGGTTTCTTACTTAAGCATAATAAATGACCCGAAGATCGAATCCTGGACCCAAAATCAACGAGTCGTGAATAATATTAATTTACTTAAAATTACTTAGGGACTATATCGCAAAAGTCTTACACAAAGTCCTTAAAACCGCTGAGTAATGTGAGTCAAGATAAAATTATACTTTGCGGTTTGTGTCTGAATTATAATCAATTTCAATGATGTATCTCTCGATAAAAATAGCCTTACAAGAGTTGAGTTGTCTTCATATCGATATTGTTCAAACAATTCTGCCTAGATCATCATCATCATCCTAGCACAAAATCATCATCATCATCTAAACACAAGGTGAAAGTGATTTCGACCCTCCAAGATTTTTGAGCACAGCGCTTTAACCACGGAGGCAGTTAGTCTTGCTTAGATAGTGTTATTAATGAAAGTCAACTCTATTTAACAATACTTTCTAGACAACATAACTCTAGTATGTCTTCCGAGTGATCGTTATTAAAATCAGCCATGTCCTGTGAACTTATTCCAGGAAGCATGCATGTACGAGTATGTAAACGTCAATCCAACACATTCGGCAGAATATACAAAACAATTTTCTAGTTCCGAACACGTGCGGCCGACTCGTAAAATGTCAAGAGAAAATTAAAAATGTCACTCTGCGAAACGATCATTTCGGCCCGCATTCGTCCGCGGACCAAAGCAAACAATAGTTCCCAAAACTATCCGATTACACAAAGTTTGCTACGCCTTTTACCGGCAAATAATAGTCTGATGTTTTCTGTTTACCTTGGAACATTGAAGACCCATTTGTGTTGAATTTATTACGAATGGTATCATAGATTATTCGCGTATTTTATGCAATAATTATGTTCGTAAATCATTTATACCTTTTCGTTGTTTTTGGTAGGTTGTACTTTGGCGATTCAAGGAGTGTCAACTAGATTTTGATTGCAGAGTTTGAGAGAGAATAAGTAAATTGAACTTTATAGTAACACTACACTAAACCAAGATTGTTTATTTAATCTTTGATATTTATTCTGCCTATTTGAGTCGGATTTAGATACTACCCAGTAAACATTCGCGTGAAAAATATTTGAGATCATTTGAAATAATGTATACTAATATAATAAAGCTGAAGAGTTTGTTTGTTTGAACGAGCTCATCCCAGGAACTACTTCGGGTTTTTTCGTGGAAATCAAATCTACCGTGCCATTACAATTTCAAGTGAGCATCACAATGTCCTTTTGTAGTAAGTAA
Organism: Nomophila noctuella; assembly: GCA_958496325.1. Lineage (NCBI taxonomy): Eukaryota > Metazoa > Arthropoda > Insecta > Lepidoptera > Crambidae > Nomophila > Nomophila noctuella. The sequence goes on along the minus strand of OY292486.1, from coordinate 6,965,158 downwards.
CCTCATGCATCCGTACGTAACCTGCATATAACTTGAAGTTGCGCTAAGTATCGCAGCGTCTATCCAGCTAATATCTAAACTGCGCCAGGGAAGTTCGCTTTGATTGTGTTCCGTAGAGCCGGGTCGTGAACTGACGCGATTAGCTTATGCTGTAAGATCAACTGTTGTTTGTTCTCCTGTGCTCTAAGTGGAGTTTGCTGTCTTACGAGAAGGTTTCCGCTGGGAGAATTTTAAGGAACTTTAGTTGTGATAATAATCTTGATCATCCACAAAATGACAACGATCAGATGTTACGCCATACAAATTTTGAGGGACTGTCAATATTTTACATGATCTATTTAACTTATCGATGCACAAGATTAAAATTAATTATAATTATGTAGCCTGTCCGATAACAGTTTTTCCACGTGGCCAAACCGAGTAGTCATACTAATGTTACTATATTTGGAGCTCCAGTAAAAATATTCATTCCCTTTTTGATACACATACACACATGTACATACACCACACACACACACACACATACTCACACACTGCCACCAAGTATCTATACTAATATTATTGTTACTAATATATATTTTTTTATATATATAATAAAGCTGAAAAGTTTTTGTAATAACCAGGCATGTCAATTCAGGATCATAGTCGCAGCGTACCCTGGGCTCCAAGGCAATGGCCGAGGATGCAACCGGGAGAGGCGCTAGGATGATGATGGAATAAAGCTGAAAAGTGATTTTTTGTTTCTTTGTTTGAACGCACTAATCTCAGGAACTACTGGTTCGAATTAAAATATATTTTCCGTTGGATAGTGCATTAGTCGACTGGTAAATTATAAAAGTGATGCTTATGAAATTGCCCATACCTTATCCTTATTATAACCTGATCTCGTTAGCGTATTCAGATCGGTGATATTTTAGTAGTGTTCGTGTAACACTGCAAGTTGCACCGGCAGTGTGACTCCGTAACTATGTTGCGGGATTGTTAACAAATTATGCACTAGTCAAACTGCGTATAACATAATATTACCCAGTTTGCGTTCAGTTATACGAGCCTCGCGTAGGTGAGGGATGTTATAGTGCTAATATTAAAGGCACGAACAGGGTTGAAATATATGTAGGTACGAGCGGCCGCCCGCGACTTCGTCCGCGTGGATATCGGTTTTCTTGATACAAATGGTTTTTTCCCGCTAACTCCCGTTTCCGTGGGAATTTTGCAATATCCCTTTGCAACTAAGCATCAAGTCTACAAAGGGTCCTGCATGCCAAATTTCAAGCGTCTAACTTAAGTAGTTTAGATTTTCCATACAAACTTCCACCCCCCATTTTAGGAAAGTGGGGATTGGAATGGGTCAAAAAGTAGCCTATGTTACTCTCTATCCCTTCAACTATCTCCACTAAAAAAACAATTCGTCGCTCCGTTTTGCAGTGAAAGAAAGACAAATATACAGACAGACAGACAGACAGACATACTATAGGTCTAATATGAAAGGCCCGTTGGTCGAGTGGTTTACATTTATTTTTATCGCGGCGGAATATGCTACCTTATTCATACCCGTTGCCCGTAGGGCTCTCCCTAAGGTATACCCACTAAAACCCCCTGACGGCACTCCCTCATCGTCCATAATTGGGAGGAATGATGTCACGTTTGGTAGCACGAAACCTTCTACGCGATCCTCCCGATGGTCTAGTGGTTACCCTCACTACAAACTGAGGGCTGTAAGCTCGATTCCTCCTAGGTGCAGCAATTGTTTGTGATTAACATCATCGGCAATCGTACTCGAGCCTTTACACCGTAAGTATTTAATTAGAATAGATATTTACCAATATAAATATAATACTCAAGTATGTCTAGCGGGTCCAAAGCATTGATTTTTACAAGCTTTAAGCTAGGAAATAAGTGTGTTAGTCTAAGGAATTTATTTATATAAGGACAAAGGAATCGAACACCTTTAAAAAAAACAATTACCGGATATATCACCCTTTGTAATTAAGCTGCAATTAAAGCACCTTAGCAATTGTGGCGATCAAAAAGAAAAAAACTTGTTATAGAACTCGGTATATCACGACAAGTTCAACTAAATCACTTCGTATTTTACTAAGATAAGTTCATTCGTGTAATTATATCAGACAACTTTATTTGTTCATTCTCAAAAGAATCGGATATTATAATATTTAGTCAGCAATAGCGTTTTGACATTAATAATTAATACCAATGTATAGGAGAGGGGAGACCTTTGCCCAGCAGTGGGACACAATTGGTTAATAAAAAATTTAAAAAATAATGACAATATGACGTAAAATATGATTTAAAAATAAATTTTTATGTTAATAAACTAATAAATTGAGCTCACAGCTCTTGTTATATGTAAAGTAGAAGTGGCTATAAAGTCCTTAAATATCTTCTGTAATGGCTGCTGTTATCTTTTACCACCCAAAACAAAGTTTCAAGAGTGACATTTCCGAAGCGAAAATGCAACAAGCCCGATCCGCGCCCTAAACTGCGTTGTCGATGCATACTGAGCGCATAACATGCGCGTAAATCAATTAGCGCGACAAACTGACAGCTTGTTTTATTGTTAGCCGCATGTTTATGCTGATATGTGCTAATTGTGAGCTATGTTTTGTGAGTTACGTTCGGGTTGGTCTCTCAGGGTGTGTTGCACAGAGTGCCCATTTCACGTCTAGGGTCGTTTTCTGGGTTATTCCGATATTCTCTATTTGTGTCTGGCCACTTAGGCCGCGTGGTGCTCAGGCCTGCTTTCTTACGTATAAGACACTCTCTGTAAGAAACGGGGTAGAACTATTCTACACTGTCGGTCTAGCCAAGTTGCCACTTTAACTCTTGAGAGTCGCTATTGCCATCGTCGCGAAATATTTCTATCCAAAATTAGTCCAAGCTATAGAGATTACGGTAGGGGTCGAAGTGGCAACTTGGACTGCAAGGAAATCTTGTCAACAATTTAGTTTCTTTTAGAAGTGCGGTGTAACCAACGATCGAATATAGCGATATGAATATAACTCATTATTTACTTTCCCGAATAAAATTTAGATCGACGGATGACGTAGAGTTATTTCAATCCTAAGTTCGAGTGCATGTTAAGGGCACTGCATCAATCGTTCAAGAGCATTTCCAATTAGCATGACGTTTCGCGCTTGACTTGTGATTGCTAAATGAATAGAATACGGCTGAGTGGTACTTGTAATGGGCACTGGGTCACATATTAGTACGCGTGGTAATTTGCCATTTATACTCGCGAATCTGTCCGCGTGGATTTGGGTTTCCGCACACGAAGTGTTAACCATTGCTTTTAAAGCTTTTCTCATCAAATGGAATAACCAAGCCAAATTTTTTATTTCAATTCGACCCAGTAGTTCCCGAGATGAGCGCGTTAAAAAAAATTGTCAGCTTTATTATATTAGAATAGATTTCGCGAGATCAAGTGCTTTAAAGTTTTGGTTAGTGTAACGAATACGATTTGAAACTCCTTATTACATCAAAATGTGATCTGATCTCTTAGTATTTGCCGAAACTTAATAAGTAAATGGCGTATAAGTGGAGTAGGTGTATTTAATTGTTGTCCAGCAACAAGGCAAAATTAATATTAAATTATATCATAAAATTACGGCTTTATGAAGTTTGTGTCAAGCAGTAATCTTTTTCATGTCCACCCGTTGGATTTCATAATTATGTTAATGATAAACACTTAAAGACATAATGTACGTACATAATTATTTACGTGAGCAATTGTTTCATTAGGTTAATGATTTATTGTAGGTAATACTGCAGTCTAAGGGTCAAACTCATAAATTGTAGCCAGCGTAAAAAGTAGCTACGCTAGTACATATTTAACCACACGACAATTTAACATTTACACGTATTTCTTTGCGAAAATTCAACACGATAACACGAATGTCGGCAAATGTATTCAACTTTAAATGTTTTCTTAGTTGGCGTGGTATATTTTTTGCCTTATTTATTAATTTTATTAGGGCTGGGAACGTATTGTTTATTAATGTTATCGAACCGTTTTATAAATGTAAGGACAAAATGTTAGGTTTTCGCTTAATACGTTGCAAATGAATTATTAATAAGTGCACTAGAGTGCAGGTTTTGGTGCCTACCGAGCGGGCAGTGTCATGTTTTCTTTATCTGTGCACTATTGTGGCCTAAAAATGGTTAATGTGAAGCGATTAAAATTCTGTTTTATGTCAGTTTGTCCGTTTTATCAACACGCACCCATTTCGACCAGGTGGCGAGTTTTTTGATAATAGTCAGTGAAGCCTATAAATGGAGTTATAGTTCACAAACCCATTTACATAAGTACAAATCTATATGGAGACATGATTTATTTTTGACATAAAAATGATCAATAGTAGATTCTTAATTGGTCGTTGGTTCTTATCATTTCTGTAATCTAGTTTTGATGTGTTGTACGTGTATTAAGTGTCATTATCAATCCATAAGATAATGATTGGTCCACGTTTGGGCAAATAAGGTAACCATAATTATGACAGTAATAACATGGATATCATAATTATAATTATGAGAGCATATGTTGATTATATTTCTTAAAATGGAACAAATTTTAATAGTAGTTTTATTCATATAGGTACTTTTTTAGGGTTCCGTAGCCAAAATGGCAAAAAAACGGAACCCTTATAGATTCGTCATGTCTGTCTGTCTGTCTGTCTGTCTGTCTGTCTGTCTGTCTGTCTGTCTGTCCGCCAGTCTGTCACAGCCACTTTTTTCCGAAACTATAAGTACTATACTGTCGAAACTTGGTGAGTTGATGTATTCTGTGAACCGCAACAAGGTTTTCACACGAAAATAGAAAAAAAAATAAAAATTGTGGGGGGTCCCCATAGTTAGAACTGAAACTGAAAATATTTTTTTTCATTGAACATATACGTGTGGGGTATCTATGGATAGGTCTTTAAAAATTATATTAAGGTTTTTAATATCACTTTTTTCTAAAGTGAATACTTTGCGTGACAGACTCTTCCAAAGTGGAAAAAAGTGTGTCCCCCCCCCTCTTACTTCTAAAATAAGAGGATGATAAAACTGAAATTAACATATAATGTACATTACCATAAAAACTACCAACGAAAATTGGTTCGAACGAAATCCATTCAGTAGTTTTTTTAATACGTCAAAAATATAATTTGTACGGAACACTCAGTGCGGGAGTCCGACTCGCACTTGGCCAATTTTTATATGAACTGCAGTTAGAAATAAATAATATTAATATCTAGACACATGATGAAAAATCATGACAAAGTCTAGTGCTAATCATCTTTATAATTAATACCTTAATGCAAAAAACATTTTCCAAAAATCTATAGGCAATTCTTTATTTATACTAATAATATTATAAAGAGGAAAGGTTTGATTTTTTGTTTGTTTGTATGAATTGAATAATAGGCTCCGAAACTACTAGGCAGATTTGAAAAATTCTTTCACTGTTGGAAAGCTACATTCACCCAGAGTAACATAGACTATATTTTATCCCGGTACGGGAAGTAGTTCCCCCGGGACGCGGGTGAAACCGCGTGACGGGCCGCTAGTTCGTTATAAAATGTCAATGAGGTTGGAAATAAGTAACATTCATAAATAGCTATAGGCAGCACAGAGAGAAAAACTAAAATGAGTTTTAGTGTTTATTTATAAATAAAAGAATAGCTCATAAGGAATAAATCATTCGTTCGAACTGAGGTTGGAAATTAGTAATATGTATACCTACATAGCTATCGGCACAGGAAGCAAACTTAAAATGAAGATTAGTCGTCCAAACAATGAAATAGGTAACTATTTTAAAAATACATCATTTGTTTTAATTTACTAGCCATTAATTCAACTGTCACTTGCACTAAGCAGCCACGATAGTAGCTGAATAAAATTAAGATACGTAATAGAAACCTTTAAGGAAATGCTATCTAACCTTCATTACGGAGTTGCAACCAAGACCGTGCCCTTTCCAGTCCAGATGTTGGCCTTCCGCAGAATCTATACTAATATATAAGGTGTAACAAAATATACTGCAAATATTTTAAGGGCGAATTGTTTAGTGGAAATGTAATAAATTTGTCTAGTAATTTTTTTTGTCAATACGATAGTTTCCGAGAAAATCAACAAAATAAATTGAGTGAATAATTGGGAAAAGTACAAAATTTGTCATATGCAAGACAGCTGGTCGTGCCTTATCAGTGTAATACAGTTACTACACTTGTCCTGCCCCAAAAGCAAAGTGGTAGAGAGGGGGAAAAGCTTACAGGACGAAAAGAGCAAATTGGCCAATGCAGAAAATGCAAAATTTTTAGGTCTTAATTTTGACTTTTTAATATCTGATATTGATTACATTGCCACTAAAGAATTCGCCCTAAAAATATTTGCAGTATATTTTGTTACACCCTATATAAAGCTGAAGAGTTTGTTTGTATGTTTGTTTGTTTGTTTGAACGCGCTAATCTCAGGAACTACTGGACCGATTTGAAAAAATCTTCTTTTGTTGGATAGTCCATTTGACGAGGAAGGCTTTAGGCTATTGAAAATCGAAATCCACGCGGGCGGAGTCGCGTTCGGCCGCTATATACTAGTAACTCCGATTTCCGAGAAATGAACATGACCTCTTAGGCTTACAGATTCTGGTAAAATGAATAAATAAAATAAATCTCCTCACGAGTAAATGTGTTGGGTTCGGTAGTTGAGTAAGCATTGAGCGTGGAAAAGTGGTCAGTCGATTGAGTTCAAAACCTAAAAGGAATGGGTTCGATTCCCGTCTTAGACCTTGTTGGTAGTAGTAGGAATTAATGAATATTGATACGGAGTTGCAACCGAAACCCTTTTCAATGCTTGTGGCGTTCTGTGGAATATAACTAGAGTTACCGAGAAATGAACGAACAGCTATGTTCACTTTAGGATTACAAATTCTGGTTTCTAAATCCGAGTACTTACGAACGTTAGGTTCGATCGTCGAGCTAGCATTGACCGTGGAAAGCCGGTTGAGCCGATTGAGTTCAAAACCTGAAAGGAATGGGTTCGATTCCCACTTGGATCTCGTTTGTAGTTCTACTGAGGGTCTTGTACATTGCATGTAATGAAATAAAGTACAAGTTACCACGAGCACCTACTCGAATGAAAAGTTTACCAATCGTAAAAATCGCCAGTAAAATATATAAATAAATATATAAATAAGTAATGACTAACAGCCGCCCGCGACTTCATCTGCGAGGCCTATTTTATTCCCTTAGGGATGGAATTTATCAAAATATTTTCTTAGGGTATGCCTACGTCATAGTATGCACGAAGTCTCAGTTTATACTTTTCATAGTTTCATACAATGTTTCATCCTTGATGAATTTAGCAAAATCCTTTTCTGTGATTTGGGCTGTGCGTTAATAGATCACAATATCAGTCAGTTATGCACCTAACAATAATATTATATTAAGATTAAGATCAAACTCTGTCACATACGAGTAATTCACCCAAACATAGTTGCCGATGCGCCTTTGTTCTAGTGACAGTAGGTGGACACAAAAACTCCAAACCACGTTTCTAAGCAAGTTTTGAAATATTCACCGCTCTTGCATTTACAATGTAGACTCCTAAACACGTACATTGTATGGTAAGATTTTTGTCTTGGTGCCTCTTCGTTGCAATCTAGCAAAGCGCACTGGGCGCAATATCATACGGTCAGCGTTGGTGCGTCCCTCGGGAAATCGTGGTCATACTGCAACAGCCTTACTATGAGTCAGTATATGCTTAATGTTAGCTGTAATATTCAATGTGCATCTTCAAAGTAATGTTTATTTATTTTGAAGCTTTTTATATGTGATTGGGAGGCAAAAAACAAACGGGTCCCCTGATGGTAAGTGATCACCGCTGCCCATCGACATCAACAACCGTAAGAGGGATGCTGACGCGTTTCCGGCCTTAAGAAACTCCATACCTTCCCTAATTATTTCGTCGTCTGTGGCGAATAGGGTGAGTAGTAATGAAGTTTCGAAATATTTTCCACTCTTACATTCACAATGTAGACTCCTAAACACGTACATTGTATGGTAAGATTTTCGTCTTGGTGCCTCGTCGTTGCAATCTAGCAAAGCGCACTGGGCGCAATATCATACGGTCAGCGCTGGTGCATCCCTCGGGAAATTGTGGTCATACTGCAATAGCTTTACTATGAGCCAGCATAATATGCTTAATGTTAGCTGTAATATTAAATGTGCATCTTCCAAGTAATGTTTCTTTATTTTGAAGATTTTTTTTTGTATGTGATTGGGAGGCAAACGAACAAGCGGGCCCTCTGATGGTAAGTGATCACCGCTGCCCATGGACATCAACAACCGTACGAGGGACGCAGATGCGTTTCCGGCCTTTAGAAACTCCATACCTTCCCTAATTTTTTCGTCATCTGTGGCAAATAGGGTGAGTAGTAAGGATGTTTTGAAATATTTACCACTCTTGAATTTACAAGAGACTAGGAGTCTACATCATGAGATAAGATTTTCGTCTTGGTGCCACTTCGTTGCAATCTAGAAAAGCGCACTGGGCGCAATATCATACGGTCAGCGCTGGTGCATTCCTTTGGGAAATCGTGGCCATACTGCAACAGCCTTACTATGAGCAAGCATATTATGCTTAATGTTAGCTGTAATATTTAATGTACTTCTTGAAAATAGTGCCTACTTAAATAAGTACAACTTCAAAAGACAACGAAACTTCAAAATAAAGATTTTGAAGTTTATTTCGTCGTCCGAGAAAAGGGTGTTGAGTGGTTCTTTATAGCTGTTGAGTTGTCTGCTTTTTCTTGGTTCTGTAGTTTGGACAGTCAAATACAATCTCGGTGGTAGGTACATAGCAATCATGAAAGCTAACATGTATGAAAATGTATAGATCATTAAATCAATTTTATAGCCATTTCATTATTTGATCAAAGAATCAATAAAAATTAATATGGAAAACACTAAAAATAAGTGAAGAATAAAGGCGTTGAGTCATACTTAATCCCCAGTGTAGGGATCATAATAACTGCGAACTTTTAATTGCACCCGCTTAGGTATAATTATGCTGTCATCGATAATAATAAGGTCTTTACGTGGTAAAATTATTGTTGTCAAAGAGCACGATGTTTTATGGCTTCATTAGCTTGTGATAACTCTTATTTTTCCTCCTTTTGATTTATTGTTTCATTTGCACGGTTATGTTTATTAAATGCATCGGATATACTTATATCGGCGAAGAAGACATTGAAATCTTTAAAAATAAGAAATGCTTACGGACTTTAATAAAGTATAGATAGGAAATAATCATATGAGCATAATCAAGGATATTATGTGTATAAGAGCTTACGGTTGTAGAAACATCTCAGAATAAAAACTTATTGCAAGATGATTTTTTCGTCTAGAATTTACATACACCCAGCCGTTATCTCCATCTTGGTGGCCAGTGTCCCAGAATCTAGAAGACATTAATACCAAGCTAATACTTAGAAAATAAATATAATAACATCTTCTCACACTGGTATCTCACAGTGTTTTGACTCGTACCAAATAAACCTTGAAGGCCAGAAAGATGCTTGTAATTGAATTTCGAACATGATTATAATCGAGAATTGTTTTAAAAGGGACCTCGAACTATGAACCAGCGAACGGTTATCCGGCACAAAGTAATCAAACAAACATAGTTTTCCCGTTGCATTGTTGCCATAATTTGCATTTTATTCATAACCACGACAAGGCGATCTCGTCACGAGAAATGAGCTTTTCAACCTTGTACAAGCGAACTATTTCAAAATGATAGTAATTGCAGATTATGTAGTGTTACGCGGAAGAAGGAAGAGCATTATTACATTTAATAGCTTTTATATGAGTTCTAGTGTTCACTAAATTATGCATGAAAGTGCTTTATCGTGGTAAACAACCATTTAACTATAGTTAATATTAGGTCATTTGTTGCATAAAGAATGCGTTGATAAATTAAAGTGAATTGGATTGTCTATTCAAAAACACAAAAAACACATCATGGGCATAAGAAAATAACGTTCCTATCTGAAATGGTCATTATAAATAAATAAATAAATACAGTGGACTAACACACCTATTGCCTAGCCCCATACTAAGCTCGAAGCTTATATGTACTATATATGGATGCTGGGAAACGGATTGACATAGTTAAATACTTTTTTATAAACATCCATGACTCGAGTACAAATGTTCATCACACAATCATCCCTAGCGGGATTTGAACCCACGACCCTCGGTTTTGTAGCCAAGATCTCTGACCACTAGACCAACGGGCCCGTCATTAATAGTAATAATAATATTTTTTGGCAACTTAAGTCTATTTCTCTATAAATAGTCAGATATTTTTTTAACGATCTTCATGATAAACCATTTCATTTATCATACTTAAGTTATTATCTGATTCGAATTGTAAAAGGCTAAACTTCTCAGTTTGCAAAGAAATTTCTTCAGAGCAAACGGAACCGATGTAAAACTATATTTACTTAGTAAGAGATTAAGGAAATTACCCTTCTATAGCCAATAAGGGGATTCATCAAATAGTACGAAAGAAAAATGGGTTCTTTTTCTTATTATTTAACTTTGCTAAGGCTTCATTTTATCTTCCGAGTTCTTCAGATCGACGGTAAATAAGGAAATCGGTAGGAAGCAAGAAAGGCTTAGTTCATTTGTTTTTCTATTTGAGTCATAGTCTACTACTTTTTACATCTTTCAAAAGGATACGTTCTTTTGGTACTTTTGTTATATGACGTTAAAATTGTAGGACAGATGCTAAGGGAGTTTAATAATTAGATAATTGTAAAGTATGTAAACTCATATTAAATTAAAAATAATAGCGTCTTAATTAATTGTTTTTTATTTTATCGTGCATACTTAGCGTTGAATATAATAAACGAAGCTCTAAAGTTAAACAACTTTTGTGAACGAATTATTTGTTAAAAAATAAAAATGCCATCAGTATCAGTAATTTGGTTCATTATAATAATTTGTAATGAATTACCCACACAAATGATAGCTTGTGACTGGCAGGTTCCTTAGATGGAATTTTAAGGCGTAAATTTTCTTTCAGTCACCAATCACCGTTTATCTTTGACAAGTTTGTAAATTTGCGTTTTAGAACGGATAATAATTAGACTATTATTAGATTCTTATCGTACCCACTTTTGTTTATAAATTATTCAGGCGTTAAATTCAAACACTGTTATTTAAGCTACCTGATTAGATAACATATCGATAGATTACAATCACTCTAATAGAACACAAATAATATGCATTCATATCTATTAGTTTAAGTCGTCATAAGTAATGCGAAAGTCAAAAAATACGTATAATAATAAGAGAGGTAGAGCTTTGTGGAAAGTTCCATTCGAAAGAGCCGCTCGTCTGGGGAAGTACTTCCACCTTACAGAAGACCGCAGTGAAGTAGCACTTCGTAACTGTTGTGCTATGTTTCTGCAGGTGAGTAAGGTTGCCAGAGCTCAGTTGGGGAGGGAATGGGGTTAAGGCCGGCAACAAATCAACGATACCTCTGGTGTCGTGGATGTCCATGGGCGGCGGTGATCGCTCACCATCAGGCGACCCGCTAGCTCGTTTGCCGCCAAGACATAAAAATAATAATGATAATACTCTGCCCGTCACCATGATGGCCAAAACGTTTTGATCCCAGTAAAATAATCGAAGGTAAACACAGGAACACTCCTGCACTGTCCATTTACCCGGAATGGAACCTATATGGAATGTTGTTACATTGATTTTGAATCCTTTCGATCTATACTAATATAAAAAAATCTGAAGAGTTTGTTTGTTTGTTTGTTTGAACGCGGTAATCTTTGGAACTACTGGTTCGAAAATATTTTTTTTTTGTTGGATAATGAATTTCTCGAGGAAGGCTTTAAGATACAAATAAAATACACGGTGACGTTGTCGCGGGCGATCGCTAGTAATGTAATAAAGCTAAAGAGTTTTGTAAGTTTGAAAGCGATAATTTCAGGTACTCCGGTACATATTGAAAAAAAATAGCTTTTTTTTGGATAGTCTAATTGCTGAGGTCGGCTTTAAGATGTAACAATAGGTATGCGGTAACCGCAATCCACGCAGACGGAGTCGCGGTCGGCCGTTATTAATATAATATTTATTCTGTCGAACTAAAACTGGACGCGTTAATCTTACATTCACGTAATTAGTTAGGTCGGAAGTTCATACTAAACTATTAGCTGTGCGGTAATAGTTACGAGTTAGCAGGTGCGCCCACGCATTCATGGTCGCGATTTCCCAACAAAATTCCCCCAGCCAGTGTCAGATATTCGATTTAAATTTAAGCCCGCAAACAGGTTGACCAAAACCTCATTTTCATTTTAGGCTAATGGTTTGTTCGGTGCCCATTCGAATGCCTAACTTTACAAAACTTGCCGCCGTTTAAATATTATTCTAGAAATAAATGGTCTATTTTATAAATCCATAGTATTAACATTTATTTGACCGCCACGGTAACACGGTATTTGTTGGGTTTAGGTATGAGCTAGCAAAGCTGAAACATGCAACTTTAAAACCCTGTTTAATTTTTTCGATTATAATCAAATCAAATAAACAAGAGCGTGTCGGACACGCCCATGAAAGGGTTCCGTAGCCATAAGATGGCCCAACCGCTTGACACACCATTTAGTAAGGGCAACTGCACGTCATAAGTTGGTCGAGTTGTATAAAAATAACTATGTATTATACAAAGTTCGCTATAGTTTTCGTTGAAAGTACTTACTTAGAGGTATACAGCACATTTTTTTCAGAATTATTGTAATAGTATTTCAAAAGTTAAGGGGGGGGGGGGGACGCTCTAATTTTAACTTTGTATTAATATATCTCGAGACTGGAAGGTTTGATCCACATGGTTTCAGGGCAATTTTTGTTGTATATTAAAATACCTTTTTAACGATACCCCACATGATGGGGTAAGTCGATTTTTTTTTTGGAATTCACTTTTCGCTGTATGGGAGGGGGGGTAAAAAATAATTATTTTTCGATTATTTTAAAAACCAATTCTTGAATTATCATTCTACATCTCTCCACCAATTTTCGTGGCAATCGGTGCAGAAGCGGCGGAGAACGAGCCAGGACAGACAGACAGACATGACGAAACTATAAGGGTTCCGTTTTTGCCATTTGGCTACGGAACCCTAAAAATCATAAGTTCTAAGAGAAGAGAAGTATATCCTCCTAGTAGAAGTATATCCCCTACTAAGTATATCGCTTATTAAGACAATTCCTTCCTGTTCCGATAAAAAAAATCCTACTACTATTATAAAAGCGAAAGTTTGTATGTGTGGATGTGTGGATGTATGGATGTATGGATGTATGGATGTATGGATGTTTGTTACTCTTTCACGTAAAAACTACTGAATGGATTTGAATGAAACTTTACCACAATATAGCTTATACATCAGAATAACACATAGGATATTGGAAATCGAAATCCACGCGGACGGAGTCGCGGGCGGCCGCTAGTATTTCTATATAATTATCGAACAATAACTGCACCTACCAATATGAAGCTTACATGAACAAAAAAATGTTTTATTTAATGGCTGTAACATTTACAGCCATAAAATTACGACTTGATTTTTACTCTTAAGTGATGTCTCTGTTTAAACAACTATTCACTATCAGATATGCGAGACTGTATCGTCCAGAAAATGTCTTCATTTCGAATTTTATTACGCAATAAACCTACAAGTGGCTTTTACAGAGGCTTGCGGCTTTGAGTTTATGTATCGCTAATCAATCGGTTTATAAATACGAGTTGGTACTTTGTTTTTTTTAAAGTTTCAGATCATTCTGGTTATTCCAAAGAAATGCAGAGATAATAAAACGTTTTTATTATCATGTTCCGTTTTTCAGGAAAGTTGTTTCATATCCAATTATTAGGGTATCACGGTATAAACTTCGGGGAAGAGATTTTAAGTTGCGGAAAAATCGGTAATAAAATTTGTAGTTGCTATTCGAAACACCTGGTGTTAATATTTCCAGTACTTTTTTACAGCACTAATCGTATTTTTGGTGAGTCTGGCACCTCTTTACAACAAATCACATGGTTGTTCCAGTACAAAAAGATCAATGGCACTATTCTTGCTTTAATTTTTATTTCTTGATAAACTTGTAAACTTGACTGTCATTTCAGGTCGCTCGATAAATTGAACGCACATAACTTAGCAGGAGCAGGTTTCGACTGTCCGAGTTTTGGGTGGAACCGACATTAACCTCGGCCAAACTCCCACAGTCTTTAAACATTTCGCAATACGATTATCATTGCTGTATGGAACTAGCCTAATACGGGACACTTCTATTATACTATTTACAATATCCATCTAGATAAATCGGAAACGGTCGGAAACGCGACCGGTTGATATTGACAATTATTTCGAGTAACGAATGGCCCGTGTTGAAATCTGTTGGCGTGCTTCTAGGATTTAAATCTCATGATTGCGTTGGGAGATAGTTACTGGAACTAAGATATTTGGCTCGTGCTTTGCATGTAGCAAATCATTAAAGAACTTTTTGAATTTCATTATAATTATTAAAACAATATAACAAAATCTTTAATTAGTTTTGAAGGCTAAAAGGTGCTTCAATTCTCACGAAAATAGTTTTGCAAAGTTCAAGGACTCAGAAATGCCTCTTTTCTTACGAAAATAGACGTAGCGAGATTAATAATCTTGTATCTTTCCCGAAAGTCAAACATCAGTCAATGTTTGAAGAAGACTATCTGCATAACTTGGACGTAATGTTTCGTTCGAGTTTTATGCGATAAATAAAATAGTTTTAATTGCCTTGGTTTATTGTTTAGCAGATTTTGAGCATACTTGCTGTAGAACTGTTTTAACTACTGAATGCCTCTAAAAGTTTTGAATAGTATCTGAACCCAAACGAAACTTGATAGTATGTAAGGACTCAAAAAAACTTGCATGATTTTGTTATTTAATATTGACTGTTATAGTTTCACTTTTAAAGCTTTAACTACGAAAAATCATCATGTGAAATATGAACTAAAAGATTAAATAGTAACCGAGACGGTTCATCGTATCGTATTTATTTCGTCAAGTAGATTTAGTTTAATTTACTATTCAAGATTGCACCGGAGTATTTATTGAACAGTTGTTTCGGTCCGTAAAATTAATGGTAATGGTTCTATTATTTCCACACAAACACCACTTAAAGTTAATGTCATCTATCCTTCACTGATCTTTACTTTGAACATTGAAAGTAAACACCTGGTGTGTTGAGTTAAAGCGTGGTTAAAGTGAACCCTGTGTAATTTATTACAAATTGCTCACACCGTTGGTATTCCGACTGACTATTTCAGAAACAAATATTTATTTTGATATTAGAACTTAAAAAACGTTGATTGATTTAATATAATAAAAATAAAGTAAAAGACATTAACAGGCATAGAGCAGGAAGGTGGACCCTTGACTCCGATGCAATGGCCGAGGATTTTACCGGGAAAATTGCTAGGATGATGATGATAAAAGTAATGTAATGTCCGAAAATAATAACCGTTAGACGAAAGTCAGTACTGTACGTACACGTTGGATCATCGAATAAGTTTAGCCAAAGAAGCATCATACCGTGCTCCCAAAATGTTTAATCACTTACAAAGGGTTTTCTTACCTTTGATTTCTTCCATTTTAATATCTTCATACTACACAAAAATATCCTTATTAAGTAATAACTACACAAAAATATACTTATTAGTTTAAGCATAACATCAGTTTGATTTAAAGCAACTAAAAGCCAATCATACTTAAATGAAAGGCATATAGATTTAAATGTTAAGATACTAAATTAATTGTCATTAAAATTGGATTGGACATTCAATTCTGATCATAGCTCGCATATCTTGTCTTCGGTATCGCTGGTGAATAGTAACAGTTAATAAAACGTGATTTTACGAGTATAAGCCGACTGTTTAACAGTGGAAGTAAGTACGTGGATAAGGCAATTCACTTAGGAGCTAGTAAAATACCGAAAATTACTTTGCGATATGACGAAAATTAGGCCATCTACTTAAAGTTTAATTTAGACCGCTTGAAAAGCTTATCAGTTTTCAAAATCGATAATTTGATGGGAAATAGTAAATCGAAATTGGGCAACCTTTTGGATCGCAGCTGTTAAGTTAACCGTTATTACTGCTGTCAGCAGCTAGTATTATCAATAAGGGTCAAATGAGATTTCTGGCTATACTCTGACTAGTTACTAGGCATCTTTCCATTTACAAACAAAATGTATACATGTTGCGATTGGGTAATTTTTAACCCAACATTATTTTTATTATTTTAAGAGCCTGGATGGGCTATAGTGGCTTAAGTACGCAGCCGTTGTCTCGAGGTCCTGAGTTCGATAAGTGTGTCGAACAAAATGTTATCGATTTTTACAAACACATATCTGTGATCGCCAAACCGCATTTGGCAAGCGTGATTATAAGCCATAACCAATTTCCATATCGAAAACATGGTTTCAAATTATGGAGCTCTTTGCCCTGCAGTGGGCCATTATAATTAGGCTGATACTTTACTTTAAATTTCCAAAGTCCTTTACAAAACTTCATAATTTTCCTACTACAACTAGAAAAGAAAGGTTGATAAGCGTATCCCAATTTTACTTAACTTGGATCGTTTGTCAGCGGCTAGATGTCGATCATTCCCTGCAGGCCAATCGCGTTTCACAACGTTTGGCCCGTACGACCGTGCCACCGCTTAGCACGTGCTTAACCGAGCCTCGTACAAATTTTAATTTCAAATCCAGGACTGAATGGCAGACAGTGATTCACGGGCTCGCCAAACCGTTTTTGTCTCGAATTCGGTCACGCAATTTCCATACACGCTGATTGTTCAACATAATCCTTGTCGCATTACATTATTTAAACCCACAAACCCTTTTATAAACGTTTCAGCACAATTTATACCCTATTATACGATTTCGCTTCTAAAAAATATCCGCAACAAAAACGAAACTCGGCAATTTATTAGAGTAATAGGTACGAGTATGTTAAACCTAACATGAGATACCATTTTAAGTACTAATAAAACGTTCTTATCTTGTATTACAAACATTTCACGACTTAGTGATCGTTATCAGTAGCTAATTAGCAAGATATTACATTTCTATTTTAAAACTACGACCGTACAGAAATAGTTCTTAAAGCATTGTTTTAAAGTGCAAGTATTTCGTACTAAAAGTTAATTGTAGCCAGGTGTCACCGCGAAGCTATTAAGATTCGAATGGTCGAAATTCCTTTAGCGCCTGTGTATTAGTAGATCAAATATTATGACGGTGTGACACACAAGACCTAAATAATTTGTACTTTGACTTTAGGCTTTAGAAACTGGAACAACTAAGTGTTGCGAAACCACCGATTGCTATTAGGGTATCCACTAGAACCCGCATAGCCTTGATTGAGCGCCTGTTACTTAATTATTATGCCAGCCGAATTTAATACAGATATTATTTTTGTGCATTTCAAGGGAGTGGGCCAAGCTGTGTTTGAAAGTCGCGCCTGGTAACCTTGCGGTAGTCATAAATATTTTAAGGTAAACCTGACTTTTCCGACCTATGCTGTAAGCGAGATAATTCGTGCAGGCATTGAACTTATTAGATAAACTGGAGACTATGAAAGTACAGATACGTAAGTACATACTCGTAAGTACTTACGTTAAAATAATGAAAAAAGTATGTTTACTTTATTATTAATCGTATTGAATCTCATCTTTATTATTTTTCATTTTTCATAGTGAAGTGGATAAGCGCAAGCTACCGATTAGTTCCAAATTGTTTGTATAAATAAAAAAAAAAATTGTCAATATTAAAAAAAATAACAGTTTTTTTTAATGCTTTGTTTGAGTTGGAGATGGTCTCGCGATCTCTTGATGTTATTAAATGATTCATATAAAAAACTAAGCTCTTATGTAATTCAAAGTTCAAAAGTGCTTTATTTTATTGATAACATGTGGATTTCATAACATTATGGGAAGGAGTACATCATTAAAAATACAACAGAACAATAAATAGGGTCGTACCATGATTAAAATTTCTCCATGGTTTGCGTCAATGGGATGAAAGCTCAACCCACATGATGTTTAATTAATTATGGGGTTTAAATACAATGTTAATTTCCGCTGCACCGGTATCTTAATACAATCTTAAGAGCTCGCGAATATTCATGAGTTTGAATTTATTAGTAGCAATAATATATTTGCAGCGGATTCTGTATTAGTAAGATAGTGCAACCAGAAACCAATATTTGTTACTGCCATCTATTTTACATATACCTACTAGAAGAGAAAATTGTTTCTTGTTAAATAAATAATGTTTAACCATGTCCAATTGGAAATAGTTATGTACTAACAAATCAGTTTTTCTTGACCGGTTTATACCAGGTTAGTTTGATCGTTGTTCATATTATCTAGATCTGCACGCGATTTTACTCGTGAAGAATTAGGATTGCCTAGGAATTTCTTCATCTAATTTGATATTATAAAGAAGTAAACTTCCAAGACTTTAAAAATATAAAACCGTAACAAAATATTTATATCGCTACAACATTGCGGGTCAATTAATAGTGCAGCCATATGGAACCCCCTGTGTTTAAGTATTTCTACCTATCTACTTCCTACCTCTTATTCCTCCATACTATTATATTCATTGATAAAGCATTTCTCATATTTAAAAGTCATTATTTTATTAAGTCAAAGTACGACAAAACTGTTCGACATTTTTCTAGGAACAAACCGACAAAAGCTTTCTGTCCGCATGCTTCTGAGAATTTATCAACTGTTTTTAATTTAAACTTCGAGTGCCTCTTTTATTAAACATGCAAATATTTCAAACATGTTGTATTAAATTTATTTTTATTTATTTATATTAAAATTATTTCATACTAGCGGCCCGCCCCGGCTTCGCCCGTGGTACTTGTCCACTATTTATACATAAAAACCTTCCTCATGAGTTACTCTATCTATTAAAAAAAACCGCATCAAAATCCGTTGCGTAGTTTTAAAGATTTAAGCGTTCATAGGGACAACATGACAGAAAAAGCGACTTTGTTTTATACTATGTAGTGATTAAAACTAATATTTTATATTACAAACTTACACTGGTTTTCTTGGGCCAATGTTTAAAATGGTATCGAATATTGTTTTTGTTAAACTACATGTCAATTAAGGATAAAATTTTTGTCCCGCATGTCACTCACTGCATGAGTGCGCTAGTTTCGTGAAAACTATCAAACATTTTGTAATTTTATTTTGCTTAAGTTAAACTAATAGCTAGGAACTACATAATTGACTCTAAATTTTTTCCTTACAACAATATGGTAAGGTTTGCAATTAGTAAGTATGTCAGTCACGTTTTGCCGGTACCAAAACGGCATGTCCTTTCTAAGTTTGTTTTTCACTTCAACTGTCTTAAGAGTAAGTTGGCTAATGTCTGAATTTTTATGGTTTATTCTATTTATTTCACTGCACAAATTCTGACGCATAATTTTAAAATATCTCGAAACTGAAAGCACTTTGAGTAATGCGACGGCTTAACATCAATACATAAACTATTCACCCTATTGTACAATTACATCTACTATCATCAATTACATAACATAGCCGAATTACTTAGTTCTACGCTTCCTCTTAACCGTTATCATCAAACATGCAAATGTTGAATTGGTACACGTCAAAGTACACATTTCCTAACCTCTGCACGGAGGTACACAACAGCGCTCCCTAAATGCTGGCTCGTAAATATTTTGACACCGTGCACTGCTCGTGTCATATTCCTTTGAGGCGACGCTGATTCTGAACTATTCTGAAGTGTATCGAGAGGTTACATACGTGTGGACTGCAAACTGACGGAATAAATCAATCGATTCAAAATCGGATAATTTCACTTCAACCTTTTTATTTGCTTATTTGAGTGATTGAAATTTTAGGTAGGTTTAGTTACGTTCCCATGTTATTTCCTGTGTGTTTTGTTCAAATAAAAGTTGTTGCATTTCGATAGGAATTTAATCAAATTTTTTTTTCATCTGTTTAGGTGATAGGTACACAATCATGCTACTCACTTTTGCAGTGACAACATTGATTCAAATTGTCATTCTAAATCACAGTCAATTCTCTCTTTTGCACCATCAAATATTTTCACGTCTTATCTTCGTTCGTTGTCAGCTTAAAACAGACATCAGGAAGTAAACAAAACGTTCACACTGCATAAATATTAAACCGCCCACGGATATTTTCGCTCCCGTCTAACAAAAACTCCGTCAGTTGTCACTCAACCTGAGTTTGATCGGTGACAGCCGTCATTTCGTAGTGTAGGCGAAGCCAGCCTCATGAATATTTAAGCACTCATCAATGTTCTGGCTCAAGATATCGGATTTTCCGCTCGAGCAGTTATATTAAGGGTGTACATGCGGTAGGTACGGAGGACTTTAATTTGAACCCCACAAATTGAATGCTAATGTTATTAAACAGGGCTGAATGCGATATTAATTATGTAGTACATATTACTTAGCGTCGCGCGTCGGTGAGAACTTGGCTGAAAACTGAATAAATGACAATTTAGGAGCAGAAAAAGAAGGTCCGCCAGTCCGCTTGCGACCACGGTTGTTGTAACGAAGGCAAATCGAAAGTAGTATTTATAGATGTGCTACCTTATTAATAACGTGTTTAGTCACGTTAAATACAAAATGTGTATGACTCAACGAGAAAGTTAAAACATAGTATCTCATGCATTGACTAAAAGGTGGATGAGTGTGTGTTATATGAAGTTTAATTGGGTGCGATAGAATTTAATACTGTGCCACACATAGAAGATGACTGAGTGAAGTTAGACTTAAAATTGAATGCGAATCTATTTATTTCTACAATAGTAAACAAAGTAATTTACTTTACGCCTAATATTTCAAGTTAATATTCAAAAGTTCATCGCCCTCTTGGAATGTTCGAATTTAAGCTCAAATCTTCGTTATATCGATTCTTCTTCATACTTTTAACTAGGTACCTCTCCTTAGAAACTAATTCTCAAATTTCTCTGTCTGTGCCTATTATAAGACGTAACAGACTGCTTAAACTCGTCGAATGTTTTATTGAAGTACGAGTATATTTGGCTCAAAATGTTTACTTAGGAAGCGAACGAAGATTGAAACTTAATTTTATTGAACTTATTAATTTTAATTTCTTAGAGGCAATAAAGCATGGTAATGAACTTAGGGTCTAGTGCTGTTCCTTCATTTGTGTCTGTGGTTTTGTATCTCAAAAATAAATTATTGCTATTAAACCATCGAATAATCTTCCTTCAAATAGAAGCATTATATTACGCAAACTTTCTGTATTGAGTTTAGGTTGATTTAAAAAATAATTATTCTGGCAAGAGATTTTTTTTCGTGTATTACAGTTTTTTGAACTCGTCTGTATTCCGATAATTCCTATTTCCGATAATTACTACCTAGGAGAGCAATCATTGAAAGAATGGTTAATGTGACTCAGGTAAATAAATCGTCAAATAATAAACAGTGCAAACAAAACTTCTAAGGTTTATTTACCTTAAAAAATACTGACTGATTTATACTCAAAATTGTCTGGAATTCACAATAAACTTGTCATAGTACAAACATATTCTAAAAGGAAAATGTCCAAGGATATCTTATTCTCACTTATCAACAAAAAGTAAAATGGTTTATGCAGTCAATTTGCATTGGCATTCAATTAATAACTCCGTCTAATCAGTCAGTTCTTTATCACCTAGCCGGTAAATTGTTAAATACTGCTAACAATTAGACATTTGCATGCAATCACAAAGTATTATCGAAATTAATTTTAAAGCTATTTTGTACCAATTTTCTCTACAATAACCCGTTGTCTTAGGTGGGCGACGGGACGCCAAGCGACGCGACGCGACGCAATGCGATGTCATGCGACCAATACTTTACTTGACGTTTCGTGACGAGTGTCATATGTTCGTACCTACATAGGACACTATTTCATAGAAAGATCACATTTTTTTTTATAGGTACATTGTCAGTGGAAAATCGTTTAAATATGAATAGTCTTAGAATGGTTACATTACTTGATGATCTAGACTATTTGATAATTTCGCGTCGCGTCGCGTTGGTCGCCTACCTAAGTCAACGGGTATTATCATCGTCCTAGCGGCTCGGTTGCATGTTTTGGCCATTTCCTCAGAGGCGAGAGCACGCTCCAACTATGATCCTTAATGGACCGGAATAACAAAATCAACGTTATCTAAGTCAACGGGTAACACTTACAAAATATGTATCTGTTAACTTTTTAGTTACAGTTACTCAGTAGCTTGCCAGCAATAATTTAACACTGATAAGCGGCCTAAATCTTAGCCACTGTCAATTCCAAATGTTTCTCGTAAATCTCGCGAGATTTTGATTTGCACGTGGTCCTTTGTTCTTGATAAATATATTGCTATAATTTTGACGGCTGTGGTATTGACCTCGAGTGCGCATTTCAAGGTGTATTATTACACTTTATTATTATAAAACAATGAGACGATAAATCTTTGGGCCTTTACAAATATTAATATTGGGTCATAACTTTGTAATCGTGCCTACTTATCTTAAATTCTGTGCGTACGGTCGAAAATTAAAGTAGCTCCACGCTGTTTGAGTTACCAAAGTGGTTATTATGATAGTAATAACTAGTATTGAAAGTTTTAACGTTCAATTAATATAATTTTAACGTACTTGTATGCACTATATAATAACAGCCCAATACGACGCGTGCATTAATTTATTGAAGGAATGAAAATTGTACACAAGTACCATAAGAGTTCGACGGCGCAGTGGTTAGCGCGCTCAGCACGCGACTGCTAAGGTGAGCAACTTTCGCAGAGAACAGTCATCGGATGGGTGGCCGAAAAAATTCACCTCGAGCTGCTCCGTGCTTCGGAAGGCACGTTAAGCCGTTGGTCATGCGCCTGATCTCTCTACGGTCGTGTCAGATTGCTGTCCCACCGAACTATGATAGTGAGGGAATAGGCAGGGCACCTGTACTTGCGCCCGCACTTCCGTACTATAAAACCTGCGCACCTGTCTGATCGTAAGTTCAACCGTCGAAAAACAGGAGGGGTAATGTATAAAGTTAAGTAGTGATTTTATTCGGGATCAACGGCCTAACGATCCCGAATGGAAATTGAAGCCTAATTTATGACGTACAGCTAATTTATGACCGTTTTTTTCGACAACACATTAAATCTAAATCTTTTTTATCGCTGTTTGACTGATATGATTTATTCCTGGCAATGATAAAAGGATGGCGTTCTCATAAATTATTTTGAAAAGCTTTTGTGCCAAAAATGTGTAATATCGCAGCATAACTCAAATACTTTTCAACATACATACATATACATGTACATAAAATGTGTAGACATCCATGCCTGCGCAGTGAAATATATTAACACTAGCGGCCGCCCGCGACTCCGTCCGCGTGGATTTCTTTTTTTCGAAATAAAAAGTAGCCTATGTTCTGTCTCAGGGTCTAAAGATTGTCTGTACCAAATTTCATCAAAATCGGTTGCGAGGTTTAAGCGGGAAAGCGTAACAGACAGACAGACAGACAGACAGACAGAGTTACTTTCGCATTTATAATATTAGTTGGGATTTGTACCACCACTGCACTAGAAGTGGAGCGTCAGCCAAAGAGCAGCCAACATCATAGTAAAATTTAAAAGTAAGGTCCTACCATAGTTAAAATAATAGGAAGGGGAAAAGTAGTAATCGCAAAGAAATACGAATTTTTATAAAATGATAATTTTATATAAATATTTTGTCTAATTCTCTACGTCCAATCAAAAACTCGCGATTACCCAATAGGCATACAATAACGATGGATGAAAAAATGATATACAAATTATTTGTAGGTATTAAAAACCCGTCTAAAAATAGAAGTCCGTCCATTTGAAGCAAATTAAACTACGAGAATGATAGTCAGATAGATCCAAGAATAAAAATACTGCAAAGAAAATTTAAACATTTTATCCTCAAGCCAAGCCATTCATTCTACTTTCCAGCCTGCATTGAATTGGCAGCGGAAGCTTGTCTGCTCTTAATTATCGTCGGTTGATTATCGCGCTCATACAAAGTTTATATGATTAATCTAAAGATGATAAAATTGCAAAGGAGATTAAATAAAACGCTTATACGCAAACCCATAAACAGCATTATAATTCTAAGCTATCCTACTTACCCGTCTTTGACTACGTACTCGCGTTAACCAAGGTGGAGCAATTTTAAAGTTTGCCCCATTGAAGAGAATGGCCGCGGAAGTTTGGCTGCTCTTAATTATCGTCGGTTGATTTTCGCGCTCATACAAAGTTTATGTCATTAATCCAAAGATGATACACAATTTTATTGATACAATTTGCAAAGAAAATTAAAAACAGCATTATTAAACTAAGCTATCTTACTTACCCGTCTTTGACTACGTACTCACGTTAACCAAGGTGGAGCAATTTTAAAGTTTACCCCATTGAAGAGAATGGCCGCGGAAGTTTGGCTGCTCTTAATTATCGTCGGTTGATTTTTCGCTAGTACTTTGATCTGATTAATCTAAAGATGAAAAAATGCAAAGAAGATTCAAACGCTCATTTCCAAGCTCAAAAACAGCATTATAAAACTAAGCTATCCTACTTACCCGACTTTGACTACATACTCGCGTTAACCAAGGTGGAGCAATTTTAAAGTTTGCCCCATTGAAGAGAATGGCCGCGGAATTTTGGCTGCTCTTAATTATCGTCGGTTGATTTTCGCCCTCATACTAAGTTTATATGATAATCGAAAGATGAAAAAATTGCAAAGGAGATTAAATAAATCGCATATCCGCAAGCCCAAAAACAGCATTATAAAACTAAGCTATCCTACTTACCCGTCTTTGACTACGTACTCGCGTTAACCAAGGTGGAGCAATTTTAAAGTTTGCCCCATTGAAGAGAATGGCCGCGGAAGTTTGGCTGCTCTTAATTATCGTCGGTTGATTATCGCGCTCGTTCCAAGTTTACTGTTGCACCGTGAACGACGGAATTACGGGTTTTAGTGTTCACGGTAAAGCTTGCAACACAATTATCCCTGGCATTTGCTCGTCAAACTTTGGAGGAAATTAGGCATTGATCTAATCCCGTTTCCTCGCAATGGCTGGCGATTAATTTGAATTATTCGTTAAGAACGTTGTGAAGCTATTTCTTGGTATTAATTTTCTTTACGTCCATCTTTTTTATACCAATGATATTATGAGCATTTAAGTAGATTTTTGGTACATAAGACAATGGTTGCAATCATATGAATACTTTTCCGTAAAATTACTGATAAAAACTTTTTAACACAATACGAATAAGTTAATCTTGGTTATAGCTTTGTTAATTTCACACCAATATCATATCCAAACTGCAATCGATACCGAGGACATGCACCTCTGTAAACAAACTTGGGAGTGGCTTAGTTCTGAAACTCGGATGCCAACTGTCACCTCGGAATGAAATTAGACGTGTAGTCTTCTACCCAACGCCTGGCATAATTGTCTATTCTCTGTTACCGGACAGTACGTACGAGAATGGAGAAATGGAGAAACAAAGGCAGTGGAAAAATGGAGAAAACAATGGTTGAAACGGGTATTTCCCTTTCATTGATTCTGTATATTCTCTTTAGACCCGAGTAAAATGTGAGGATAGCGTTTTCTCGTCCGCTCAATTCCATTTGATCCAACGTCCACGAGCGTAAAAACAAAAAACTTAGTAGGAAACTAGCTTAGTGAACTGAATGGAACGTCCTTTGTATGTGGGCTTATCTTCAATGTTATTCAGAAGTATACGATTATCAAGCTTGCCTCTCTAACTGACGTATCTGTATTTTTTCGAAACTAAGTTATCTTCACCATCTTAATCATCTTACAGAATTGGTTAAGGTGGAGTAGATACCTCAGTAAGAGAGGCAAGAGACGAAGTAAGTATAACAATATTCTTGTAAATCTTCAAGAATTTTTGGATGCAAATTGAAGCAATTTACTTTATATCTAACGGCTGCACAGTGCACATTTAACAAAAAGGGCTTTAAAGAATTTCAGATCTCATTATTTTCTACAAATTCGTGAGAAACGTACGAATAAGATCTTACAAAGGCATTATGAATAGCATTTGAATATCAAATTATGAGTAGCTACAAGGTTGTCTGTCTGGTATTAAGCCAGCATCAATGTTAATTTTTATTTTGACAACTGATTTGTGTATTAGATAAAAGTTGACTATTAAGACCAAGAGGTCGGGGAGTCGAGGGTGTGCATGAGCATTAGCATGTATTATTAAGCTGGTCAGGGTATTTAATCTGTTTAAGTATGTTATTACCATAATATTGTTGCTGCTGATATCTGTAAAACAAGTTATTGAGCTACTCATCACGGAATCAGACCAATATTTGAGTAATATATTTATTTTCTTATTTATCACAACTGAGATACAAATTCACGTGACTAAGGCTCGTATTAATAAATCGCTCTCGGCTTCTCTTGAGAGTGAGCCTGAGATGCTGCTTTATATGAGAATGTAAACATCTCAAGTTCGCTCTCAAGAAAACTTTATTAATACGACTCTAAGATGTCGTATTAGTTTCCAAAGCCACAAGACAAAATAGGTAAAATAGACGAATGTCTAGAATATAAATAGGCATTTGTTCTGTGTCTCATAGAGTGGTCCAGGCTGGCTCTCAGCCACACGCACGTGACCTTAACGTATTACTTAACTGCTGTAGTAACTGTGCAGGGCTGTGATCGGAATATTAAGTAAGGCATACATACGTCCGTAATGCTATGCTATTTTGACTAGGATTTTAAATTAGGTACAGGAAAGCAAAACTGCGTTCCATATTCAATGCAAGAATTATTGTTTGTTTACATGTCTGGCTATGGCGCTGGATGCGAGTCGCCGAGGATCGGGCTGAGTGGAGAGCCTTAGTATATGCCTATGTCCAGCAGTGGATTGCGAAACGCTGATGATGATGTCTGGCCTAGATTTTGGAATAATTTCGGCTTTTGATTAGGTGGAGGTAAACGCAGCTGCAATACATATCGATTTTTTATTCTTTACTGTTAATTGCGT
This sequence comes from Nomophila noctuella, assembly GCA_958496325.1. Lineage (NCBI taxonomy): Eukaryota > Metazoa > Arthropoda > Insecta > Lepidoptera > Crambidae > Nomophila > Nomophila noctuella. The sequence continues at coordinate 6,937,991 of OY292486.1, read as the reverse complement.
GAATATAGTATTTTACAGACTCCACTTTGGTGAGTGTGCTGCTCAGCTGCACGATTTGGTTCCGCCAGCTCCGTTCCATCATCGAACTACTAGACTCGGTCAGGGACTTCATCCGTATACAGTGGAGATTCCGCGCGTACGAACTAAGCGATTTTCTTCATCCTTCTTGATACGGACTGCGCGGGATTTCCTGCACATTACAACTTGGGGCTCTTCAAGGCCAGAATAAACGGGCTTTTCCTGAGCAAGCACGCTCCATCGTAGACCACATAGTTGTTTAACATCAAGCAACTTTGTTTTTGTGGTCAAGTGCTAGCTTAGTTCTAAATAAAAAAAATATATATATATAATATTCATTCATTGTTTTGTAAGAATACGTCGCTCATCAATACTTATGTAAATATGAGTAGCTATCAGTTCGGACAAATCTTGCTCGAACAAATCGTCCAAAATGACCGTTTTTGATAAGGTTTTACTTTAAGTCTAGAAACAGTTACGAGATGAAAATGTCAGTAAAACTGATTCAAATATTACGTCGGAAAAAGCAGCAGTATAGAACCTTGCACCTTGTGTAAAACCTAAAATTACCGAGCAATAATAATTAAGTTTTTGAAACATATCAGATAAAAACTTTCATAATAATAATACGGTATTTCCATTACAGTCAAGTCATATTCAAAATTGAAATGGCGTCTAGTTATAATATTCAGACGAAAATTTAGAAGCATTTGTATGTTTGGCTGTTATTAAACGTTAATGTGAATTTAATATTTATAGCTTTGATAACAACTATTACCGATTAAGAGGGCGAGGCATTTGGTACATTAGTGTTCATAGTCAGCAGAACACATAAAGCAAAGTGAACGCTACACAATCAAAGCAACCGCATTGTCTTAAACGATTTGGGATTGTTTTATGTCAATACTAGCGGCCGCCCGCGACTCCGTCCGCGTGGATTTCTTTTTTTCGAAATAAAAAGAAGCCTATGTTCTGTCTCAGGGTCTAAAGATTGTCTGTCCACGATAGACGCTTTGACTTTCCTCCGGAAGTCAGTGTTAGAGGCTGAAGAACAGGGTGAGGTAGTCATTGCAATATCATTTGATATTCGGAACGCCTTTAACTCTCTTCCCCATGCGACTATTCTGGCCGCCTTGCGGTATTTTCAAGTGCCGAGATACCTCCTGGAGCTCATTACTGATTACCTTTCTAATCGGGCGATAGTCTTTGCTAACAAAGAGGGTGAGGTGGTGCGCCACACTGTCGAGTCTGGGGTTCCACAGGGGTCAGTCTTGGGTCCGCTCCTGTGGAACATTGGCTACGACTGGCTCCTCCGAGGTGACGTTCCCCCGGGCATGGGTGTCATTTGCTATGCAGATGACACTCTTGTTACTGCCCGCGGGAAGACATTTAGGGACGCGGCCAACCTAGCTTCAGTCGGGGGAGACTTGGTCGTAGAAAGAATTCGCAGACTAGGACTTGACGTTGCTCTAGAAAAGACCGAGGCCATTTACTTCCGTGGTCCTCGGCAACAGCGCGCACCGCTAAATGCACACTTCACCCTAGGGGGCGTTAGAACACCTGTTAGGGCCGAGATGAAATATCTCGGCCTTATTTTGGATACGCGATGGCAATTTGGTCCTCATTTTCGAGAGCTGTCACCGAAGCTTCTGAAGGCGGCAAATAGCCTCAGGTGGCTAATGCCTAATCTGGGAGGGCCAGGTTCAAAATGCCGGCGTCTTTACTCCGGTGTTCTCAAGAGCATGGCACTATATGGTGCACCCATCTGGGCAGAAACGCTCTCTAAGAAGAAGAACGTTCGTCTCATTCGGGCTCCCCAGCGTGCAATCGCTCAGCGGGTCGTGAGATCTTACCGTACGGTAGGATTCTCTGCGGCTTGCGCGCTAGCAGGTACAGCTCCATGGGAGCTAGAGGCAAAGGTACAGGCTGCGGTATATCGGTGGACGTCTTCTAAACGTGCAGCGGGAGAGTTGTTTTGCCCCATCGAGCGAGAGGCTGTCCGCAAAGAGGCTCATGAGAGTCTCGTCCATCTCTGGGGTTCGGATCTTAATGATGAGGAGTTTGGTCGCCGAACATTGGACGCACTCGCCCCAGTACTAGACCGGTGGCTTGAGCGGCGACATGGGTCCCTCTCGTATAGGATGGTACAGGTGATGACCGGGCATGGCTGCTTTGGATCTTACCTGCACCGTATCCGCCGAGAGGAGACCCCTACCTGCCATGAGTGTGGCGCAGCGGAGGACACGGCGTACCACACCCTTGCGGTGTGTCAAACCTGGGCTCCGCAGCGCAGCGCACTGGTGGCGAAGGTGGGACAGGACCTCACTCTCCCTAGCATAGTTTTGTCTATGCTTGCGGGGAGAGAGAATTGGAAAGCTTTCGCTACTTTTTGTGAAGAGGTGATGGCAGGAAAGGAAGCGGCGGAGCGCGCGCGGGAGGTTAATCCTTCTGCCAATGCGCTCCGAAGGGCAAGGAGGGGCAGAAGACAACGAGCTATTGCACGTCGTGATCAGCCTCTCCATGGAGGAGGCCAGTCAGTGCAAGGTGCGGGGGTACCAACACCGACGATCCAACAGCCTCCCCCACTGCCTGTTAGGGACAGCTCGGCGCTCACGGTTGTCCCTATCGCCCCCTCCAACCTACCAGGTGGGGGCAGCGTCCTGCCCGCCGTGTAGGTGGGCTTTGTCCGGGGAGGATCGCGTAGAAGGCTTCGTGCTACTTAACGTGATTCCTCCCAATAATGGACGATGAGGGAGCGCCGCAGGGGTTTTAGTGGGTATGCCTAGTTGGAGAGCCCCACATAACCCGTCTGTCCCCCGGCAGCGGGTATGCATCAGGTAGCATTTCCCCTGCGACAAAAAAAAAAAAAAAAAAAAAAAAAAAAAAAAAAAAAAGGGTCTAAAGATTGTCTGTACCAAATTTCATCAAAATCGGTTGCGAGGTTTAAGCGGGAAAGCGTAACAGACAGACAGACAGACAGACAGAGTTACTTTCGCATTTATAATATTAATTGGGATTATAATCATTTGATTTCTAGAATAAAAGAGAAATAATTAAAAGATAGTGCATTAATGACAATGAAATATTATTGGCCAAAAGCGTACTTCTTTTAAATTATAAGGTTACTCGGTAGGTAAACTAAAATCCGACCTAATCTATACTAATACATAATACATAAAGCTGAAGAGTTTGTTTGTATGTTTGTTTGTTTGAACGCGCTAGTCTCAGGAACTACTGGACCGATTTGAAAAAATATTTTTGTGTTGGATAGTCCATTTTACGAGGAAGGCTTTAAGCTATTGGAAATCGAAATCCACACGGACGGAGTCGCGGGCGGCTGCTAGTACTTCATGTATTTCATATAATGACATTTAAAAACTCAGATAAAATTTTGGCGGACTTTTTGGTTCCACGGTATAGAATCATGCTTTGGTGTAAACAGGAACACAAAATATGTTGTAGGTTTAGTTTGTTGCGTCATCACTGCAAGTAAAGGATTCATGAAAACGTTGACCTACTTTTTAGATCTTTTCAAGCAGGCGTCATATCTCCCGAAAATTGTGGTTCAGACCTAGTTTAGGGTTGCTAGTTGGTATGCTGTGGTTTCAGTAAGATTGTTGGTAATCAAAAGTGATTTGGTATATTTTGACCATTTAGGTAATACTACTACGTATAGGGTGGACATCAAGAACAAAATCTATGCACAACTTCTCCTTACCTTAGCTTTTTCTTTCGTCGTGAAGGATTCGCACATGTTTTTAAAACACAAGACTGCATTTTTCTGTAATAAAAATAGTACAATACACGGCAACTGTAGTTTATGGACATCGGACATCGTATACGAAGATATTTCTTTGAGGTGTCTACTCTGTAGGCTTAGTAGTTATAACTCAATGGTTTTGAAAACCTGTTGTCACAATGCCGCTACTTCTTGTTCCACTTATCAGTACTAAACCGGAAGGTATTGTTGTTTACTTAAAAATTTACTGTGCCTTTATTAGTTACCAGATACCAAATCAGATAATGGTTAAAATTAAAATAGGAAAACAGCTGAGGTAGAACTCATATGAGATAAGCTTGTTTCTATCTTAGAACCCTTAAAAGAAACCCACAACAAAGTTCAACGGGTCTACGACTTTTTCTAAAAAGCAATCCCTTAATTATTGTTGCCTCTTTACAAAAGACTGAAATGGTCGGCATTATTTAAAAAACAGAATGAACTCAACCCTACGGGCACCGCAGAAAAGATTTGAAGTGTGCTTCATTAAAACTGCGTTGGTACGGTTCACAATGGTGCGGCCATTATTACCGACCGCGGATGCAATTAGGAATAAAATGGGATAAGGTTGTCTCCTGCCACCCGACTTGACGTCTTATGCGAATGACTGGCCATGGGGTTTCATCCGAAAAGTTGTTCGATCGGGGGTTGTCGAACGAAAAACATGAGTAACAACTTTTTATTGTTGAAATTATAAGTATTAAATACGTGACATTATGTAATATATTTAGTTTTATGTTTCATATTTTAACTTAGGGATTTAGTTCTCTCAGGAGAGATTTTGTTATAACCCTCAAATTTTGTAAATAGATTCGAAATGCGGTAAGAAAATAAATCTCAAACTTAATGAACTGAATTTTATTCTTCGCTCATAAATAGCCCTAGCAACTAGCTATTTTACTATTTTCCATAACTTGGGTGAAATAAGCAGCGAAAACCACATCATTGTAAACGAGTAAACAAAACATTGCGCACAATTAAATTTGAAGAAAGAAGCTAGCAGTAACAATAGGGACTTCAGAAATAGTGAATACAATGGCAAGCCTTTTAAAACCCTGTTTTACTCAAAATGAAGAATGAATGAATTCTTGCATTACGCAATTATTTAACAAATATGAGTTAAAACTGGTTAAAACAGCTTAGCAGAGCCATTTTTCATGTGTTTTGAACATATTAATATGGTTGATAGTAGTACAGCAACAAATCTATATTAGTAAAAAGAATATTCAATGAATAATCAACAGTTATTTTCCTGTTACATTTTTACGCAATGAAATTTTCCTATCTAAACAAATTATTTCACATTAGACACGAACAATTACTAATTAAAATTAACAAAATTACACTCACGTGTAATGAAAAAGGGCTTTGGTAATTCGACCATGTACTCGTAAATTCAGTGGAATAAAAGTAAAAATAACATACTGCCGATGTGTATTTACTTTTAACTTGGCAATTATTTTTGTTTCAGCTCTGTTAAATGCCGTAATCGGTCCCGTGTCGGTGATCATTCTGCAAAATAACACGTGTATTTCGTTTTCACAGTTCAAACAGAAAACAAAATTCTATCATTATTTCCTGACGCCAAACGTAATTGAAGCTTTGGAAAATACCTGCACTTACAAAAGTGGGTGTGGTTTATAGTTTCCAAATTAAATTATAAGTTCTTTAAGCTTCATAAAATATAACAAACTAGTCTTTAACTAAAAAAGGACGCCCGCGACTCCGTCCGCGTGGATTTCGGTTTCCGCACACATAGTGTTATACTATAGTTTAAATCCTTCCTCGACAAATGGACTATCCAACACAAAAAGGATTTGTTGATTCAAACCAGTATTTTTGAGATTAGCGCGTTCAAACTAACTTTGAATTCATTAGTATATTGTATTACTCAATTAGTTTATCTTTGTCTTCATTTTTCATTTATCTTATATTATCATAAAGTAAATAACATGAATTTTGTTTAAATTAATGTATTTTATAAAAAAAAGAGTTATAAATAACATCAAATTAATTGAATCGTTACTTCTGCAGTTTTCCTATGCAAGAACATACAACAAAAATATTTTAAAACCTGAATAAAGAAGGTTTGCGTACAGCAGTTAATTAAACATCTTAATTTAAGATTGAGTAATACGTTTAAGTGAAGATTAGGCATTACTTAAATCCCAAGCAGTTGTGACTTGTGGTTCAGTAAATTGAACAAGTTACAAATTAACGCAAGAGTAGTGAAATGCATGCAATTAGTTTTTTACCTCGCGCCCTGAATGCTTCGCGAGACTTACTTGGTAATTGCTCGGGTAATCTGTTTAAAAAGTTTCACCTTATGAGGTTGTCCACTTTGAACACCCAGTTTAAAAGCCCCCGCACATTGAGCCTAGTTCAATGTGAGCACTCATTGATATTTTTTGAAGATCTATACTTATATTTTAAAGCGTGTTTGTGCCTTTGCTTTTTGAACGCGCTTATCTCAGGACATAATGGTTCGAATTTTTAAAAAATGTGTTGGATAGTCCATTTATCGAGGGACGCTTTAAGCTATAGTTTAACAATATGTGTGTGGAAACCGAAATGTGTGGGACAGAGTCACGGGTGGCCGCTAGTGAAAATTACTTGTAACCAATTTGAGCACCCTCTTAAATTATCAAGGTTCTCGAAGTTGTCTGCGCCAGGTGCTTATTTTGTGGGTGCTCTAAAACAGCTTGCTCAAAGTGGATTTCCTTCACCGTATTTGGCGTACCACCTCATCTTTTAGCTGATGTGAATCATAAGTAGCGGCGTGTGTGTAATGTCAATTTACGTCATCTTGGATCTCTTCGCTAATTACTTTTATTTGAGCTTTTTCTTGCAGGGTTGTTGTAAATGGTTGCAAATTGGGTAACTTATTTCATAATGTGTTTTGTGAAATATGTGAGACATTTTACACTTCTGAAGTTGAACTTTGTTTACACTGTAGCTACCAATGGTTCCTCAAGCTCGAGTTTTTAATTTACAAATCATATTATACCTATTGCACAAACAAAACGGTTTGGTATTTTCCCTTGTTAGGGTTACGGAAGTAAGACGACCGTGGCTCCATTGGAAAAAACAGGTTGTTATAATAACTTGGCTTGGATAAAAGTCGATTAGGTAAGTTTAAAAAAGTTGCTATAACAAAATTAAAATAAACAAATTATTTTAAGAATCCTGAAGATTTGTTTGCCCAAAGAGATGCAACTTAGAATATTAAGGCCGCTACCCAGCAACAGTTACTCGTAGGTACCAGTGGCTGCAGTCTCAGCTATCGACACAAGTGGGACCTCCCTGAGTGCCGTGAACTCTTCTTCGGTTGGATTTTACGTAACCTGATATTGAGAATAGGACTGATGATATGATCGTTGAATCAGGGACTTTTTCATGCTGTCACTACCTTTGCTTTTGGCTCAACAATTTTCTATATATTTTTTTTTATAACAATTGGATTTTTTATTGTATTTGTAGACTTAAAATAGGTTCTAGATAGTTCAATTTCTAAATAATTTTAAGAATACAAGAGTCTGAAGAATTGTTTGTTAGAAAACCACGACTGAGAACGGTCTATCCCCGCAACAGTTTTACGGACCTGTAGCTGCAGTCTCGGCTCTCGAATCTCAACACAAGTGGTCCCGCCCTGAGCGCCGTAAAAATCCCGCTTTAATTTGATTTCAAGTAACTGAGTATGATGATGATATTTTGTTCATTGAATCAGGGACTTTTTCATAATTTCACCAACAAATTCGCTATTGGCTAAAAAATCTTTACCTATATTTAACTTTAGTATTTTAGCATAAATTATATATGTTGTAAAGTAGGTAGTAGTATTAGATAGGCTTAAAGTAGTTGAAATATAATTTAAATTACTAAAAAAATTTAAGAATGTGAAGAATTTTGTGCTTTTAAAGTAACACGTCTGAGTACATTTCGGCCCATCCCCGCAACAGTTATTCGGACCTGTGGCTGCAGTCTCAGCTCTCGAGTCTCGAGTCTCGACACAAGTGGTCCCGCCCTGAGCGCCGTAAAAAACCCGCTTTAATTGGATTGCCTTTTATTAGCGTAATAAAATTGGATTTACTCAGCCGAATCTGGACGCGTTTCGCCCTATTGTCATCCTTCTCTCGTTTGCTCTTCAAACTTAACTTCATAAGAAAATAATAGGTAATAAAAATTAACAAGTGTTATGTTCACCTACGTGGAAAATAAATTTTCTTCAGTTCAATTAGATCACTTATTTCTTTAAACATTTTTTGATCTCAGGGGGGATTGACCCTAGCATCTCTTGCATTTTGGGCAAGCAATGAATCCCCCGCCTCAGATCAGATTAACTTTTTATTGTTAATAATTTAGAAAAAAATATCGATATAAGTAAGTGGCGTAACTGTTGGCTTTGTATTAAGCATGTGAAAATTCTTAAAAATAAAGATACAAAAATCCTTATTTGGTGTAAGACTTATTGATCAAACAACATAAAGAATCAGGTGATCATATGAAAACTGACTGTTGTCAACTATAAGAATATTATTCTCAATGAGACCCAATGTAAAAACAACATAATTTCAACAGAAAAAAACCCAATTTTTATGCCCGCTAAACAAACTTGTACATTAAACAAATAATATTGAAATTGTTGCCACGTAAATATTTCTAGAAGTATGGTGGGTGCAGTGGAATTGATACGATGATGGAGTTTGCAGATGAACAGTTTTATTATTTAACTTACAGAGTTTTTCACGACAATCAACAACAGTTACCTAGCAACCTGTGTTGCTGTCTAAAAACGCCAACACTTCCCCTCAAACGAATCATCCATCACACAATACACACAATCGCTCATACAAAACCTAAACCCGAAACACACTTATCAAACTTCACACGCCCCAGCGGCTTGGTCAGGACGTCTGCTACATTGTCCTCAGTAGACACATACTGCAACGTAACAGTCAAGTCCTCGATACATTGACGAACATAATGGAACCTTATGTCAATATGCTTCGTCCGCCTATGTGCGACAGGGTTTTGCGCGAGCTTTATTGTACTCTGGTTGTCTACCAGAATATGTACGGGAAGGGCTGAAACCTTCAACAGTGATGCGAGGAAGCTTTGCAAATAAGTAGCCTCTTTGCATGCCTCCGACAGCGCAATATATTCGGCTTCTGTGGAAGAGAGCGCAACGCAGCTTTGCTTTTTGCACTCCCATGCCACCGGGTTTCCACCAACCTGAAAATAGTGACCGGAAAAAGACTTCCTGTCCTTCACGTTGCCCCCCCAATCGGCGTCCACGTATCCATTGACACTCAATGAACCACTCCGTTTATAGATGAGGCCATAATCCAATGTCCCCTTCAGGTATCGCAGCACTCTTTTAGCTGCATTCATGTGGACCTGGTGACAACAAGAGTTATATTGCGATAAGAAGCTTACAGCTGCAGAAATGTCTGGCCGCGTATTACATGACAGGTAGTTCAGAGCTCCTACCAGTGATTGGTATCTTGTACGGTTTGGGTGCTATCGGCTGCTAATGGTGGCCGACGTTTTTGGGCGGGCAGCAGTCGACCATCTGCCTCCAGACCATCTAAGCGAGCGCCGATCACGACCCCAATATGAGCAGTCAGTTCTTGCTGCATTGTTGTCAGCGCTTCTCCAAGATCTTCCCTCAAGGCTCTGATCACATCAACGACTCCCATTTCGCTCTGCGAAGCCTCTTGCTCATTAACTGTAACAGCAGGTTTCGTGATTCTTCCTTGGGCTGGACTTTTCCTGCCAGAGTACTCCCGTCGAAGAGCCGAAACTTCAGTCTGAAGAGCTGACAGCTGGCCCCTCAGGCGCTTGTTATCCGCATGCAAACGCTTTACGGCCTCGCCTTCATTCAACGACGCGGCCGAGCGGACTACTCGCATGAGGTTGCCATAGAGGGCATCCCTCACCTCTTTGATGCAAGTCCCTCTTAGATTGTGGGACCTGCTGAGGACTTCTTCAATTTTAGCAGCGCTCTCTTCTGCTACCTTCATTATCTCATCCCTTGACAATGGTTCAGGGGTGGGAGATTTTTTGCCAGCCTTGCGACGATGACTCCGATCTGGGAGCGCCTCCGCACCTGTATCGGTTAGGGTGGACTCTTCTGTGTCTGAATCACCCATTCCTCCATTGAGTTGCCTGGTTGCTTGCGATAGGCCCACCGAGTGGTTGTAGCCACCTCTGCCCTTCTTGGAACGAGGGACTTTAGGCGGAGCCATTTCCTGGCTCGACCGCAACTCCTCCGCATCCCCTAAACTAGAGACGCTGTCGTAAACAGTTCTCTTTGCCGCCCTCCGAGTAGAAGTCCGTGTAGTCACCGCGACTTTAGGCACAGTGACGTTGCGTTTAGTGCGTCGTCCTTTACCTGCTCTCCCAGGCTCAAAGTCAGAATGCTCCGACTCAGAGCCATCAACGGATTGGATTACATTATCCAAAACAATACTGCAGTCAGTTAACGTGTCTGCCTGCACATTCTCCTGTCTCCCTTCTACGCCTAATGGCGCCTCCGCGGAAACAACAGTTACCTAGCAACCTGTGTTGCTGTCTAAAAACGCCAACAATATTTTGTAATATTTCATCAGGAATTTTCAATAAGCGTGCAATCTTTACTGAAATCTGTAAAAAACTGTTTCATATTAATAAAGGCATTATCGTAACCGCTGATAAATTTTAAAGTGTCATCCATGTTAAGAGGGTGCAGTCGGCACACTAGCGCCGCCATTCTTTTTTCTTTAATTGTGATAAATTTAAGATATTTAGGTAAATTAATGCTCTGTAGTGCTCTCCCGAAAAGAATTGAGATTTTTTTTAAAGTGTCTTTAAATACGTTCCTCACAATTAAGTAGTTATAATAATTATAAATATTGATAATAGTGGCTACTATCAGCAATATTCATTATTCATGGCTTTATATAAGAAAAGTATTCCAAGTAGATTTTAATAAAATCATACAAATTCTGAGTTATTCTATGATGAATGTTATACATATGTTGTGCATTAAAAAATTGTGTAAATTATTTAATCCAATTATATTTAACGTGTCACAATTCACAATTAAAGAAAAATGTATAGCGGCGCTAGCGTGCGGACTGCACACTCTAAAGGCCGCTCTTTAATAAATCGTCCTGGGCTGTATGTGTAGCGGTACCTTTCAAACATTCGCCGTTTTTCGGCATTTAAACTGTGAGTGAAACGTGTTATAGACGCGTTGATTGCTCGTCGTTAATCACCGAAGTGCCACAGTACACTTAGCAGTGTGGTGACTTTGTTCGATGTGGTGAACAAAGTCACCACTGCATACTGCTTAATGTGTTTGTAAAGTTCAGATTTTAACTGTCCAGGAGTAGTTAAAAAACTACTTACCTACTCTTTTAGATTAGTCTCAAAAGTTATTTTTATTAAAAACTGATTTTGATCATGAAAAATATTATTTGAGAGTATTTTTTTAACTAATTATGACTCTATCTAATATATAACCCTTTGTAAGTAAACCATACATTATTTAATAATAACCATACATAATTACAATAATAATAATTGTAAAACTTTTTACAAGTTAGATATTTAATTACTGATTGTAGGTAATTCACTAAATATAAGACAAATTCAGCTCTAACTATTGAGCAGCGGTTGCTTCATTACACAATTTACAAACTGTGGCTTCTAACTCAACTTTAACAAATTAAGTTGTACATTTAACACAATTTACATGACTTTGAGCCTACCTCACTGGCCTTTCACCCACTGTGGCGTCGCATTCGGAGCTTCAATATTAATCATATGCTCGTTATCTGAAATCCGTTCAGGCCGACACTAGTTAAATCGAAAATAATTTCAGTTTAAGCGGACACCATTCGTTCCCCGCTCGTTAAATGTGACGCTTTAGGATCGAATAAAATAATTAACGTTCCCGAACGTCTATATCAGGATTGCGATGTCATTTCATACGATCCTTGAGTGTGATATCTACGAGTTATTGGAACTAAATTATTTGCGAAACCAACGGAAGGGATACCACTTTGGTACCGCAACTGTTGTCACGGACATTAGGACTGTGTGTGCTTACGATCAGGCAAAGTAGAGTCAAAACACCACGTTGCTATATAAAAAGGTTTGATAATTACAATAAAATAATTTAGTCCATGACACATTTAATTTATAACCAATTCAAATCTCGTCCGATTTCACATTTATTCATGGTGAAATTAAATGAGAATGGATCTACATTTATTAGTATTTCAAAGTATAAAGCAAACGCGTTGTTTATTTTTAATGTTGATAATATGTATATGTAGGTATATAAGAACATTTGTTTGTCTTTTGTCATCGAACTGTTCATCAAAATGTTGTTTGAACCATTTAATGCGCTGCGCGTTATTGCCATGAAAACATAATTACATAAGCGTTTATACATAGACAGACATTTCTTACTAAAAGTTCCTTTTCAATGTCTTTTATTAGTAACAAGGTTTATATTTTAAGAAAAACAACTTCACGACGTTGTTATTTGAATTCTAGCCATATTAGTCACCAAGCAACACATTATTTTTCCGTCGCGAAAGCTAAGTATGCCTACGTACGAAAGACGTAGGCTAACAAGGCCGGCTATATCCTGTCTAGACTAATAAACATTTTCTAATGGAGGACGCTTTAGTTAAGATAACATCTCTATTTAGGTGCTCCAATGAATTCGAAAATAGGGGGGAAGAAAACTAATACTACTTCTCTGTATGTAAAAGAGTTATTAAAATCGAGTTGGAAGTACATTAAAGATCCACCGTTCTATTAGGCATATTAGCAAAGCATGTTTTGTTTTATCCCCACTTGCGAAAACGCCAATAATAATATATGGAATGCCTTTTAGTAAGCAGCTACTATCTAGAATTGAATTGTAGGTAAAGAGACTTCACGCCTCTTTTATGTTTTTCCAATCAACTCTGTAGTCTTTACAGAAGAAAGAAATACACTACACTAGTTAGTGTTAAACAGCTGTTATTGTAAAACTTGTTTGAGAAGAAATAAAATATTTCTACTCAAACTAGTCTCGCAAGAACAAATGCAAAATTTAACGAGGGCCATATACAATATTTTCCCCGACACATTCAAATGTTAAAAATGATGACGCACATAAAATGCATGTTCATAGTAAAAGCAAAGTTTTTCTCATAACGTTGACGGGTGCGTTTTGTCAAATTCAAGCAAATAGCTGAATGTGAATTTTCACTCAAAACACTTTGTCGACAGAATTTTAGGTGAATTGAACTTACTAAGTCCATGTACAGTTTTTACGAGATAATACATTTTATTTTTGAAAGCTAAAAATTTTAGCTTGTGGCACTTTTAAGCTTTTATCTCCAGTTAAACTTTATTTTTATCGTTTAGTTGTTGTGATATGCGAATGTGACGCGTTAGACTAAACTGTTTTATGTGTTACTAAATTTTTTGTTACTTATATTACCAATGAAACAACTGAAATATGATGCTAGATATCATATGTTCGTGTTTAAGCTTCATGATATTGTTTAAAAAAATACATTTCGAATCGATTTAAAATGATTACTAAACTAAACAGTAACTTATCATTCTATCATACTAATATAATAAATGTAAAAGTTTGTTTGTTTTGACGTTTGTCCGTCAAACACGCTAAAAATACTTAACGGATTTTTATGAAATTTGGTATAAATGCAGGGTAAAGGCTGACTAAGGTGATTGGATACTTTTTAACCTGATTAAATGCAAACATGAGATAAAATAGGAATCTTCATAACGCAAAAAGTGACCCTTAGTATCCAGAAAATCGATTTATATCGACCCAACATATTGTGATTTCATAAAATCGTGAGAATACTCAAATCATTTTTTTCCTAGTACGCTATTCACGTTCATGACCTTATGTGATATATTTGATGTTCAATTAGCATGTCATCGTGGCAGGTCTCGACGTTCCATAAAAAAGCAGATAAAATCAGCGATGCGGCACTGGGCATTCACAACGAATATATCTGCTGGCATGTTCAGCCCCAATATGTCTATTTGGCGGAAAAAATATAATTGGATTGTTCCTGAGTCCTGACGAAATAAATTGGTGTTCCGACATATGTAGGGACGTAGAACGGGATCCGCCGTTTTTTTCGATAAAAATCGTTTAAAACTGTACCGTTTTTCCGCGACAAGGCGGCGAATTTTAGTTCGAAAATGTATTTTTTATTTGATTCATTGAAATGTCACGAAGTCATTATAAACAAAAATGCGATTCGGCAATTGACGAGATTACAATGATAGTTTTATCGTCACAAATATATTTTGTGTTTTTTTGACGGGGTGATAAGCTTAATCATTTCAATATCACAATGTTCAGATATAACTATACAAAACATTTTACTCTCTCACCCTGACAAAATGCTCGAAGACCAGTAAAGTTAAAAAACATTAGGGCAGCATCTTGACTGGTTCTTTTCATTGATCTTTATAATAATACAAGTCGTATAATGGTTCTTTTGGCAAGCAAATTGAATTGTCCAATGTAAAATTTGACCCCGTTTGTTACATGCCATCGGAACATCTTTCAAGTTAATTATATGTATAATGAGAATTAAATATTTTTTTACATTATCTGTGACACCATAGGTATGGCCGGTGCGTTGCCGGCCCGTACCCTCCCCAACTGAGCTCTGGTATCCTCACTCACCAGCAGAAACATAGCACAACAGTTACAAAGTGCTATTTCACTGTATATTCTACGAAAACTCCCATTTCCATGATATAACCATCATTTTCACAGGTTCTCCCGATACTTTACCAACATTTTATCTGAGGAACCATTTGCAACCGGCGTGTTGCAGCTAGTGTTTTTCTATGCGAACTTTCAAGAACATTATCTTGGTCGTCCCGCGAGATTAATGGTAATGGGTTCACGAGGCGCAGCCGGTTGACACTCACTGCGATGCAAAAAGAAGAATATATGCATACTTTATCACGGCTTGCTCGGTTAAGATATTAAGTAGAAGTTGTCAAACGCTTGCAATGTAGGTATGGGTCAATTGCAAAAAACGGACTTAGCGGGTCGGTTCGGTAGGACGTTGGCAACGGATAGGATCCAAACCCGGAACCGCAACCGTTGTCATAGAAATCAGGGCTTTTCTTTTACTTACCATCAGGAAGGGTGGAGCCAGCATATACAAGTCGTGATCACAGATCACAGAATTTTATAGAGCTCCTAAATTCGTTATGTAAATGTGAGAAAATGTTTTAAGGGAGGTACATATTATATACGAGGGCTGCCTTTTAAGTTTTGTCGTTTGAAGAAAAAAACAAAACTACAACATTTTTGTCGTTGTTATTATTTTAAAGAGTATTTATTACGTAGATTAATGCAGTTTTCCGTTAGCTCGAATTAGTTTTTTTTAAGTATTAATTTCACTCCAAAGTGAGGGTGTTTATTTAGACTAACTTGAAGCATCAACTGATTCTTCACCGGACTAGAATCTTTGACCACAAAGTTTTTTTTAATTTTAGGTATTGTAAAGGATTCTTTAGGGTTTAGGTCAGGTCCGTACCGGGTTAGGTCAATTTATTTAATGTTTTTATGCTTCAATTGCTGAATCGTATGTCGAACGCTGTGTGAGCTCGCATTGTCATAGTGTTAGATGACGCGTCGCTCAGGGTGAGATTTCCTAAGTTCGGAGATGACTTCTGGTGAACGAACTGTTGTATACTATTCTTCATTAACCGTTCCACGAACACCAAGTTCAATCGTCGCAACGTGGCGAGTTTTTTGCGACGATCGCGGCCACCGTCTCTTTTGAAATGCTTCAAGAGCGAACAACTTCGGTCAGCTTCGCCTTGTTTTGAAAGATAAATATTCTTGAATGTTGTTTGGAATCAGGATTGTAAGCATAGACCCATGATTCTTCATCAATGATGATATCGTAGACGAGATTTGACTCTCCCCAATCTTACCTTGGAAGAATTTTCTTACACCATTTGCCGCGACCCACCTTTTGATCGTGGGAAAGCAAATGGGAGATCAAACGGGAAACTAGCATTCTCACACTAAACTCTTAATGAAAAATCTTATGAATGGTTTCCCTGAGATGCCTAATAAAGGCTCTTTCTCTCGATATGTTACATAACCATCTTTGAGAATTATTCGCCTCACAGCAACGATGTTAACTTCAGTGAAGGCAAATTTTGGACGTTGTCACGGGATTTGTCACTGAGACCAGAGTTTCCACGTTGGAATTCTAAATACCATTGATAGTCTGCAGACATGGAGCTTTCTTGTGGTATACAGATCATAGTACTTCAAAACACTAAAGTCGTGCCAGGTCGCTTCGAAAGTTGTAGAAAATTATTGCACAGGTATTTTCCTCAGTAAGAAGCTTCTTGTACGCGACCTGCCAGGTTTAGAACGATGTTGCGACTAAAGAAAAGCATTAATCCTTACACTTTTATTTGTTTTCACGTTCTTAAATAAAGCAATTTTGATTATTCAATAGTTCGAAATTCAAAATCGGCGGGAAATATTTAAACGACAGAATTTAAAAGGCAGGCTTTGTATGTGTAACAAAAACCATTCATCCAAAATCCAACCAATTCTAAATGAAACATCGATTCCACAATGCCATACTAGTACAAAAATGTTACTGCCTCCGTGGCGCAGTGGCTAGTGTGTCGCACTTTGAAGCGGCGGCCGCGCCGGAGGTCCTGGGTTCGAATCCCGGGTCGGACCGATGAAATTGTGTCTATGTTTTCATGTTGTGATAACACAGACACAGTCCGGAGTTTGGAAGTTGGCGGTGTATTTACACCCCCGTGCCTCGGAAAGCACGTTAAGCCGTTGGTCCTGCGCCTGATCTCTCTACGGTCGTGTCAGATTGCTGTCCCACCGAATTATGGGAGTGAGGGAATAGGGAGTGCACCTGTGCCTGCGCATGCGCTTGTGCACTGTAATATATCCCGCGCCAGTGGCTAATCGTAAGATTGGCCGCCGTGGCCGAATTCGGCTAGGAGGGTATTATTATTATAGTACAAAAATGTTACAACGTTTTGGTTACTTCTAAGATCCGGAAACCGCCTCTTAAGAAACGTTCTCGTTCTCTAAATGTTTAATTATTTATCATAAGTGGCTCTTCACTGAGAGATTGTCATCGTTCATGAAGTAGAAAGTACCTTAATAGTTGAAATAATACATTTATTTTAAGTATGTTTGTAAGATCGTTCATTTTTCTAGAGACATGTCTGAATGTTTTCGAAACGAAATATTGTTGTTAAGTACTCAAATATCGAAAAGTTATGAACCTATATTTTTGAGCAATGATTGATTACCTATTTAAAATTAATCACATAAATACTCTAGTGCAGGAGTCAGCAGCTTATTTCTATTATTGAATACAATTTTAATTTTAATAATAGTGAAATGATCAGTTCAGGTTTTTGGAGGGAGATATTAAGGGAACCTGGAACACGAAAAATTTTTTACACTCGTAATAATATCAAAATAACTAACCTTAATGATCCCATAATACAAAAAGTATTTCTGCCCTCTGGTTTGCAGTTCGGTATCTGAAACAAAATGCACAAATTATACCACATTGTTTATCAAAGAAAAATTAAATAGAATTAATTGTAAGACTTCTTGGTTTGACAAAACTGTTACTATGAGTTTTTTATATTACCAACAAAGGGGCCATAAATTATTGTTCTTAGTTTAGTTTCAAAAATTGCCTTCTACATTGTAAAATGAACTTATAGATTATTCAAATAAACAAATACAGATTTAACTCTTAGTCAAACCAAACAAACTTACAATAATATTTGCATAGGATTTTATCAGTGATTAGTCCAATAAACTATAACTGAGATCGTTATAAAATTACTTACTGCCTCCTAAACTATAATAACCTACTTTCAAACCTTTGCACCGCTGGTCTAAATTTGTTTTCTTGTCACATCATTTATTTTAAGGCTGGTTAATTGGTCTCAAAATCTGGTAAACTACGCCGTATCCGCGGCCGATTTACTAAATAATAAATAACTAGAGCATAATGCTTTTAACAGATTGGATTTGAGGGCCGATGCTTGTTAATATGTAGCACTTAGCTCTAAAATTGCTAGTTATGGCTTACGTAATAATGCCACTGCTTCTAAATTTGGGCTGCATAGTTTGCTAAATAGCTTGAACTAACACTTTGGTATTGAGAAAACATGAAGTGAGTAATTAATAATATAATTAAATAACAAATAATTATTATTGGACTTTATGAATACAACGCGCACGTTCTGACCTCAAAAGCTTGAAGTTTTAGTATAGAAACACATAAGGCGGAGAAAACGCGACCAATGTTCAGCGTGGATGACACTATGCCAAAACACAAAAATAAACTAAAAATTAAAAAATAATTCCTAATATCTATTACCTCATACTGTAATTTTCCTAAACTATGTTAAAGTAATCTTAAACATACTAACTGAAGTCGGTGCTTCTTCTCTTCTGTTTTTGGGCAGGCACCGACTTCAGTTAGTATGTTTAAGATTACTTTAACATAGTTTAGGAAAATTACAGTATGAGGTAATAGATAATAGGAATTATTTTTTAATTTTTAGTTTATTTTTGTGTTTACGGTTTTTTTGAAGTCGGTTCAATTTTTTTTTTAAAAAGTCAGTTTATTTCATTATTTTTAGTTGTGTAAAAGCGTTGTGAACTTAATTATTAATAGGAACTTAGTTGTTGTTAAGAGTGAATGAGAGTGTGGATTAATTTTTTGTTCTCGCGTGAAGGCCCAGCGAGACTTCTCGGCGAAATTTCTCGCCGTGGGTCTGGATGTAATATACACAAGTATCACGTTAGCCCTACATACATTCGATCGACCAATTGCAGTTCTGCCTTCCAACTCCTAACCGTTAAGGAGTACTGTACCTTCATCATCAGCACAGTAGCATCAGATGTTGATTCAAGCATACCTCACAAGCAATATGTAAGCCCTACATACTACTAAATAGTTTCCATCGACCAAATTGCAGTTCTGCCTTCCAACTCCTAACCGTTAAGGAGTACTGTAGCATCATCATCAGGACAGCAGCATCAAATGTTGACACCCTGAAGCATATACCTAAGTAAGACATGAATTCGAAACAAAAACACCATACGAGCATACAATTTTCAGTGGTTGCCCTCGATTTCTCCTGGATTCCATCATCAGATCCTGGACTGGTGAAAATGGGACCACCTCAGAACTGAACTCTACACAACAAAACAAAAATTTTTGAAATCCGTCAATAATTGACGAAAATATCGGTGAACATACATAAAAAAAAAACATACAGACGAATTGAGAACCTCCTCCTTTTTTGAAGTCGGTTAAAAACTACGTCGCGTAATTTTGTGTAGAACTTCGGTCGCGATATTTCAGCCTAGTGTGTTCCTACAATAATAGTTTCATTGATTCAATGTAGGAGTACAAAGCTACCACAATGTACTCATTGTTTGAGGTTTGTGATGAGACCTTACTACGTCAATTTGTAAAAATACTCCAACGGCTACTAGAAAGATACTTTACATTATTTGGGGATTTTAAATACCTTGATTAAAGAAGAAGTTTTTGAATAAGCACTCAAAATAGAACTTGCATAATAATAGACTTAAAGACAGCTAGCGATGTGTTTCAATAAAAGGGAAACTTGGCCTAATCATGCGGTTTGCCCTTTGGTGCGGTTCGAAAAAAACTCAAATGTAATACATAACCAGTTTGTAATGAATGACATAACTCAAATCAACCGCAACCTAGACTATCACGGAAAACAAGACCGAAGCGAAAGAAAAAAAGCGTAAATGCATGAAGCTTGTTATGATTCCGTAGTTTTTTTATCTATACTTTTCTATACTATACTAATATATAAAGCTGAAGAGTTTGTTTGTTACATACAAACAAACTCTTGTTTGTTTGTTTGTTTTTGAAAATTATTTTGTGTTGGATAGTCAATTTGGCGAAGAAGGCTTTAGGCTATTGGTTACCGAAATCCACGCGGACGGAGTCGCGCGCGGCCGCTATTTAAATAATAAAATTCTGTCTTTAGTACATCAAAAATAATCGTGGCGTAAATAGCTGTAGTGCCGTTATTACTGTCATTATTGACCCTTGTTAACCAAGGTCTTAGTTGATTCAGAGTCGTAGTCACACATACCCTGGGCTCTCAAGCAATGCCCGAGAATGCAACCGGGAGAGGCGCTAGGATGATGATGATGATGAAAAGTCTTTGTAAGCAATCAAAGGTGACGGGCCTGTTGGTCGAGTGGCTAGAGACCCTGGCTACAAAACCAAAGGTCGCGGGTTCGAATCCCGCTAGGTGCAAATGTTTGTGTGATGAACATCGGCATTTGTACTCGAGTCATAGATGTTTATAAAAAAGTATTTAAGTATGTCTATCCGTTTCCTAGCATCCATAGTACAAGCTTCGAGCTTAGTTTGGGGCTAGGCAATTGGTGTATTAGTCCAATGAATTTATTTATTTAAATGATGGTTATTTGCATAAGCTTATGCCTTGGTAAAAATCTTTGAGTAACTATTGTTAAATATACGAAGCAAACACTTGTAATATCTAAGCACCCTTAACGCCTACTCTTACTAAAATAGGTTGGAGATTTATTTGTGTAAACTATGTACTTATTGTTTGTATTGTTGGCAGCTCTAAATTTAGATAGCGATATTTGCCAAAGACTATAATCGTACTAGCTCACTAATGGAGGTTTGTGATGAGAAAATAGCATTAATAATTCACATTTGGCCTGTCAGTATATTTGGAAGGCCTTAACTCCACAGCTTTGTATTACAGGTTAATAACCTCTTGAATAAAAATTAAATCGGCAGTACATAAACGTAGTGATAAATGTTTTATTGCATAATATAACCAAATGTCAAATTGAATAAAAAAATTGGCCAAGTGCGAGTCGGACTCCCGCACAGAGGGTTCCGTACAAATTTTATTTTTGACGTATTAAAAAAACTACTGAATAGATTTCGTTCGAACCAATTTTCGTTGGTAGTTTTTATGGTTATGTACATCATATAATTATTTCAGGTTTATCATCCTCATATTTTAGAAGTTAGAGGGGGGGGGGGACACAATTTTTTCCACTTTGGAAGGGTCTGTCACGCAAAGTATTCACTTTAGAAAAAAGTGATATAAGAAACCTTAATATAATTTTTAAAGACCTATCCATCGATACCCCACACATATATGTTCAATGAAAAAAAATATTTCGAGTTTCAGTTCTGACTATGGGGACCCCCTTTTTTTTTATTTTTTTCTATTTTCGTGTAAAAACCTTGTTGCGGTTCACAGAATATATCCACTCACTAAGTTTCTGTTAGAAAATTAGTGGGAAATAAACACAATTTCTTGAGATGAACACCGATTTAATCCAGACGAACAAATATACTTCTACATTACACAGAGATTCGAAGAAGAGAGAGCGAGCTGTCAAAATTGACAGACCAATGACACTCATAGGTTGCGTTTAGATTCTATATTACCAACACTGGCCCTTAAACGCAAGCTATGCCTTTTTCAACATTCAAAATAAAGTTAACAAAACATAACCAAGATTTATATTATTCATATCTCAACAATAAACTAAGCTACATTTACATTTATCAAGTTGCAGTCTTACATCAGTCTCACAAACATAATATATTAATATTCACACTACAACTTACAACATGTAATTAAACTTATAACTGAGATCCATTTAATATGTAACATTTGTTCCATAAACTTCAACAATTCAAATAAAGAATCATACTTTGTTAACAAACATCTAAAGAACTTAAATCAATTAGCATCTTGTAAACAAACTTTTGGTGTTTATCTTTGCAAAGTGCTTTAGTTAACACATCCGCTATCATATCTATAGTTGACAAATATTTAATTTCAACAATACCTTTATTGACAATTTCTTTTATGAAATGATGGCGTATATCAATGTGCTTTGTTCTAGAATGAAACATAAAGCTTTTACACAGTTTTATAGCAGATTGATTATCATTATAAATTGTTATTTTAGGCATGATACCAAACATTTGAAACATAAACTGTCTAATAAATAAAGCTTCCTTACATGTATCAGACAACGCCATGTACTCTGCCTCAGTACTAGATAAAGCAACAGTACGTTGCTTGCGACTTTCCCAAGTAACGACAGACTCGCCAACAGTAAAAACAAACCCAGTATAAGACTTACGGTCTATGTTGTCTGACGCCCAGTCAGCATCAGCATAAGCTGCAATGTTCAAACCTGTTTTGGCAAAACTAAGATTAAAATCAATTGTACCTTTCAAATAACGCAGAATCCTCTTGGCAGCTTTCCAATGACTTTCGCCGAAACAGTCATTGAATTGACTCAGGTAGCTGACTGCATGACTGATATCAGGTCTCGTACACACTGCCACATACATCAATGAACCAATCAGACCTCTGTAGTCATAGGTTTCATCCTGTTTTGGTTCCTTGATGAGCTTCAGACCTGTCTCCATAGGTGTTGCAACAGCTTTACTGTCCTCCATTCGAAATTTCTTCAATATTTTATGTATGTAATTTGACTGATTGAGGTAAATTTTATCATTTTTCCTCATCAACTTCATACCAAGTACATGATGAGCTGGTCCAAGATCAGTGATATCAATTTCATCCTGCAATTCTTTCTTAATGTGATCTTTACCTTGAGAACCTGGAGAGGAAAAAATAATCAGATCGTCTACATACAATGCTATAATCATCATTAAGTTATTTTCACACTTGAAGTAGACACAGGGCTCAGATGTTAGACGATTGAATTTCAGCTTGCCACATAGAATCTTGGTAATTTTGTCATACCAGGATTTGGAAGCTTGTTTAAGTCCATAAACAGCTTTATTAAGCTTATATACCATTTCTTCACTTCCTTTGACTTTGAAACATTCTGGTTGTTCCATATAAACGGTTTCCTCAAGGTCTCCATTGAGAAATGCAGTCTTGACATCCAGATGATCAATATCTAAGTTATATTCTGCCGCCAATGCAAGCAACATCCTTATTGTAGAATACCTGACCACTGGTGAAAATGTTTCTTCGTAATCTATACCAAATTTC
Source organism: Nomophila noctuella (assembly GCA_958496325.1). NCBI lineage: Eukaryota > Metazoa > Arthropoda > Insecta > Lepidoptera > Crambidae > Nomophila > Nomophila noctuella. Next base: position 6,915,037 of record OY292486.1, on the reverse strand, counting down.
TGGGTATAGCCTTTAGCAACCAAACGAGCTTTGTATTTCAATAGCTCACCATCAGCACCATACTTTCTTTTAAAAATCCATTTGCATTTAACTGGCTTATGGCCTTCTTCTCGTGTAGTAAGAGTCCAACATTTATTTTTAATGAATGAATTATACTCATCACTCATTGCCTTCCGCCAACTGTCTGAATCCGGTCCATTCAACGCCTCGGTCGCAGTCTGGGGTTCATCTGGATTGCCATCCACCAGCCCGACGAAATTAGCCATCATCGGAGACTCAGGAGCTTCATCATATGAGGTGTCAGTCTCCTCCGCTTCTGCTAATGAGTCTTCCCCTGGAACGTAAGTTGGATCGGCACAATTCTCTGTCTCAGAACTTGAGTTTTCGCTTTCAGAATCATCCAATGTGATCGTGCTGATTCTTTGTTCATTCTGTGACAATCTCATGTCATCAGAAACATCAGAACTCACAATGGTTGAGTCTGATTGCTGAATTTCATCAGAACTCAGATTATTAAGATCAACAACCATTTGTTGGTCTAAAATATCATCATTTGACATGTTTTTGTCCCAGAATTTATTTTCCAAAAAGACCACATTGCGAGAATTGATACAGTTAGTCGGATTATCAGGTTCAATTAGTCTATATCCCTTGGACTCTTCATTGTATCCTACAAAAATGTATGGTTTACTTTTCGAATCAAGTTTTCTTCTATTCTTCACCATAGAATATGCAACACAACCAAAAATTCTTAGATGGTTGAGGTTTACCTTTTTGTTTGTCCATTTCTCCTCAGGGGTCATTCCAGCAACAGCCTTTGTTGGACTTCTATTCTTTAGGTAAACGGCTGTGTTCACCGCCTCGGCCCAGAACTTCATTCCGAGTCCAGCGTCCCGCAGCATGCACCTGACTTTCTCCATGATTGTCCTGTTGGCTCGTTCCGCGACACCATTCTGCTGTGGGCAATCTGGTATGGTTTTCTGGTGCTTGATTCCACATTTCTTGAGGTAATCCTGAAACTTAGAACTCATATACTCTCCACCTCGATCACTCCTAATAGCTTTCAGTTTCTTTCCTGTCTCATTCTCCACTTGGGCTTTGAATTGTTTGAAAAACTCAAAGGTTTCATGTTTTGCTTTTAGAAAATACACGAATTGTTTTCTGGTGTAGTCATCTATTAAACTAAGCACATACCTTGCACCACTCAGTGAAGCGACTTGGATAGGACCACAGAGGTCTGTATGAACTAGACCTAAAACATCTAAAGCTCTACTATAGGATTTCTTTGGAAATGGAAGTTTACTTTGTTTTCCTTCAATACAAGAAACACATTGTTGATAAAGTTTACTATTAAAAGAAATACCATCGGCCATACCCTTTTGGAGAAGCTGCATACTCCTGGAATTCAGGTGGCCAAGACGTCGATGCCACAATTCTTGGGATGTCGGTTCCGCTACTGCTGATGCCATCATAGTACACTCCTGCTCCACAGTACAGCCGTTGTCTGACACAGTATCAAGCTGATAGACACCGTTGACTTGAGTGCCAGTAGCTAAAATTTCATCATTGTCATAAATAGTACATGAATTACTATCAAAAGTGACAACATACCCCTTTTTGGTCATGGCACTGACCGACAATAAATTAGTGCACAAGTTAGGTACATAATAAGTGTCACTTATTGTCCTTATACAGTCTTTCAGTTGTACTCGCACTTGCCCTAAGCCCGCAGTTGACAACTTTGCACCATTTGCTACACTCACTTCTACAGACTTATCACGGTTACACTTCACCATCACTTTCTCACTGTTACACATGTGGTTGGTTGCTCCGGAGTCTATGTACCACACATCTCTGTTGACTTTCACAGAGAGAGCCGTCACAAGCGCCTTGTGCTTCACTGCTGCAGGTTTCTGTGCATTCTTCGGAGGATGTCTCGGTGTGTTGCCGCCACTGTTGTTTGAATGCTTCTTCTCCGGACAATTCCGAGCTATGTGTCCTTTGCCATTGCATTTGAAACACTTTGGCTGCTTCCGCATGATGTTCAGTGCTGTAACATTATCACTCTTGTCCTCCCTTCTCTGAGTTTCTTGTAATAACTTGGCTGAGATGGCATCCGTGGTCAGCGTGGGTGTAGAATTTTCAATTGCCATGATCAGTGGATCATAATCTTCTGTGAGTCCACTCAACATTATCACTGCAATAAATTCATCATCCAATGGTGACTCTATTTCACATAGTTGATGTGAGATTTCCTTAATTTTATGTAGGTAATCTTCCATTGAACTGCTCTCGCTTAGCTTTGTGCTGAAGAGACTCCTCAACAGTCCCAATCTTCTGCTTAATCCACGTCCTTCATAGGCTTTCTTCAATATATTCCATGCTTCGTAGGCACTCTTGGCTGAGCGAATGTATGGAATTACCGCCGGCGTGACAGAAAGTGCGATTCGTGCCAAAGCTTTGTCGGCCTTTTTCTTGTCGGCTTCTTCCTTTGGGTCTTCCTCCACGCAATCCCACAATTCTTCGTGGATGAGTAGCATTCGAATTGAAAATTTCCATGTCGAGTAGTTCTCAACCCCTTTCAATCTTTCGATAGTTTGCCCAATAGAAGTCGACGCCATCTTTGAAGACAATCAAATGAGTCGGCGATTTTGTTCCAAGACGTATCTTTTATTACGTGAAATCTTGTCGAAATTTATGTGTTAATTAATTTTCCCAACTACGCTCTGCTACCATGTTAGAAAATTAGTGGGAAATAAACACAATTTCTTGAGATGAACACCGATTTAATCCAGACGAACAAATATACTTCTACATTACACAGAGATTCGAAGAAGAGAGAGCGAGCTGTCAAAATTGACAGACCAATGACACTCATAGGTTGCGTTTAGATTCTATATTACCAACAGTTTCAACAGTATAGTACTTATAGTTTCGGAAAAAAGTGGCTGTGACAGACTGGCGGACAGACAGACAGACAGACATGATGAATCTATAAGGGTTCCGTTTTTTGCCATTTTGGCTACGGAACCCTAAAAAGAGAGTTTTAATTGAAGCAAAGAGAGAAAAGGAGATTTTTTTGTAAATAAATTATATCAGACTGTTGAAGTAAATAAACTAATTTATATTTATAATTTCATAGTCATATTTCACTTCCCTTACGTTTTCATATGCCAATAGGTACGAGCTCCAATACTATTTCACAGGCCAGTCAAGAGGCGTAAACGATTACAATACCTTTGTGATAGCGCCCGCGTGTGGTTTCTTTCATCCCGATCCGAATGCCACGTCGCGGGTTAGCTGACAAAAGTCCAGTTATTGTCCCTAAAAAGAGAGTTTTAATTGAAGCAAAGAGAGATAAGGAGATTTTTTTTGTAAATAAATTATATCAGACTGTTGAAGTAAATAAACTAATTTATATTTATAATTTCATATTCATATTTAACTCCCCTTATGACGTTTTCATATGCCAAGGCGAACCCAATACTATTTCACAGGCCAGTCAAGAGGCGTAAACGATTACAATACCTTTGTGATAGCGCCCGCGTGTGGTTTCTCTCATCCCGATCCGAATGCCACGTCGCGGGTTAGCTGACAAAAGTCCAGTTATTGTCATATTGTGCGCGTCGACAAAAATGGGAATCGTATCGTTCCGTTTTTCCAATTCCAACGCGAAATACAAAAAAGATGTGAAATGCGAGTCATACTTGCAAAGGATCAGTTCCGTAGAAGTTGAATTGGAATTGAAGGTAAATTGCGATTGACGATTTATTCTGAGTTTCAATTCAAAGAAAAAGAAACACCAGTTTATTTTTAAAATGTTTATGCAATTTTCAACACTATGTTATTCTTTACTGTGGTCGCTATGGCCGAAACCGGCCGGGGTGGCATCATCATCATGCTTTTCCATTGTTTCTTTTTCGTTCGAAATAATATGCTATAATATACGTACGAACAGAAAGACACACCGACATCAATCAAATCAATCAATCAAAAATATCTTTATTCAAATAGGCATACAAACAAGCACTTTTGAATCGTCAAAACTAATTAAAATAATAATATAATTTAATACATCTTAATACATATATATGTTGTATATATACAATATACTGATATACATATACATATTTAATGTGACTCAACCACTGGTTCGGAATGCTGTTTCTGCCGAGAAGATACCAGCAAGAAACTCGGACAGTTGCTCTTTTCAATCGCCAATTTAGTACAATTTATCTAGTAATATTTACATGACGAATCTTAAGGGATTCCTTTACCATTGGCTGCGGAACCCTAAAAATGAGCGACGAGGCTAACAGGATGCGGTGAGGACAACCGATGCAGGGTGTCCTGCTAGTTTACGTAACTGGCTTGAACTGGTATGATACGATAAGGGGTAGTCCACTTTGAACACCTATTTTTTGAGCACTATGAGCAAAATTGGCTAGTTTAAAATATCAAATAGGTCTATCAAAAATATCAATGGGTGCTAAAATGAACAAGGCCATGTGCACAAGTTATGGGCAACGCACAGCACAGCACAGCTTAAAGTGAGTGCTCGAAGTGGATTACCTCGTGATAGGTTATTGCTCAGATTAACGAATAGATGCTCCGTAAACATAAATCACGTTTGAGTGTAGCACCCAAAACGTCAAAAAATTCACCTAACTTTACACTTAAGGAAAGATTATTTTGGCGAGAAAATCAGTTTCCGCATCACACTTGACAGTTAGGCCGCGATAGTACACGTGTCTGCTGTCTTGCTCTATCACACGTGATTCATAATATGGAGAAAAAGGATACCAGAACTGTCAAATTATTCCCTTCATCTATTGATATTCATTCATGTTAGGGTTTTGCAATTGCATGCTCCGCTGCCACGTCATGTCACGATCATGCACTTTTGTGCCCGAGCACGCGGTAATAATGCATCGGCTTTGATGATTGAAATGTGACCTGTAAATTGATGTATGTATGTTATGTGCGTAGATTGCAGCCTGCCACAAAGCCAAAGTATTTGCGTAAATCTTATTAAGTCAAATAAGTTATGATGTCCAGTCTTTGACCCACTTATAGTTCATGATATTTTTTATATCAATGTACAGGGTGAAATTTTGAAATGGGTTTTGAAGGACAGGTACATTTAGAGTTACAGTTACAAGAAAACGTTGTTAGGCAAGTATTCGTAATCTCAAAGTTATTTTGACCTGCATTCAAAACTTTCGGAAAACGTTACAGTCAGCAAAGAAAATGCTGAAATGAAGAATTATCATGTCGACCGATCATGTTTTATGCATGGATCAAAACTTTCTATTATACCATTTTTATCTTTTGTGGTTGTTTATGTCCATGGGCAGACGTGATCACTTGCCTTCAGATTTTCTTATTTTTTTGCCTCCATATTGTGAAAAAAACTTAGATTGATATACCTGCTTCATCTGATTTCAATTCAATTTCAAAATCTGATTGAGTTGCTTACGTAGTTCTCATGACCTTTCCTAGTTTAATGAAGCCAGTAAATACATCAACTACACCTCATCATAACTGCTAAGTAATGACTGCTATGACTAATATCAGTATGAATGGAAATAACCATGCATTCTAATCCATGGCAAGGTGTGATTTGTTTAACATTTCGGTAATTCAAAGCAGTAAAATACAAATTACATGATAGAGGAATCATTGAAGGTTTAATTTTTAAGTAATTATTATTACATAATATACCTTACGTTACTAGTTTTTACCCGTGGCTTTTTAACAGGCATCTTGATAATGTTTACAAACGTTATCAAGATAGTCATCCTGTTTTATACAATGGGAGCTTTTAATCGGAAACAAGTATACTATGTATTACCTAAGACAGCCAATACCCTGCCTTCAAATTCCGTACAGCGTGATTGACGGACAAACATCCAAACAAACAAACTTTCCAATGAATAATATTGGTCTGAGTTAGAAGTTGTATTGTAAGTACTCTCAAAACAACTTCCCATCGGCAGCATTTTTGTATATAAAAAAATATTTACTAAAAACTAACCCATTTTGATTGTCAAGTCGTTATTTTGTACTGACTCACAAACTGGAATAAAATAATGGGAATATCCTACTACACAGTCGAACATAAATCAAATTTATATCCCTACTAGCGGCTGCCCGCGACTCCGTCCGCGTGGATTTCGATTTCCAATATCCTATGTGCTATTCTGATGTATAAGCTATATTGTGGTAAAGTTTCATTCAAATCCATTCAGTAGTTTTTACGTGAAAGAGTAACAAACATCCATACATCCATACATCCATACATCCACACATACAAACTTTCGCTTTTATAATAGTAGTAGGACTAGCGGCTGCCCGCGACTCCGTCCGCGTGGATTTCGATTTCCAATATCCTATGTGCTATTCTGATGTATAAGCTATATTGTGGTAAAGTTTCATTCAAATCCATTCAGTAGTTTTTACGTGAAAGAGTAACAAACATCCATACATCCATACATCCATACATCCACACATACAAACTTTCGCTTTTATAATAGTAGTAGGATTCTGCCAAATCCACGTTGGTCCATAATTTTTGTGACTGTATTCTAATCTGATAGGTGAGTGACCTATCACGAGATTGAATATTAAGCGAACAGTTCTAAAATGGGTTAAATTTCACACAGGACTCACTTGTAATACAAGTGAACAATTTGGTTCACTGGTCAATATCAATGTTGGTTTAAATAGATGCAATGTCGATCAATTGGACATCGTTGGTTTCTGAATATGTACTCACTATTAAAGTTACGAATTTGTGTTATAATTTTCGTTTGGATTTGATGTAGAAGTTTGCAAGCATTTTTATACTGTTATTTTTGTACTTGTTTGAGTTCAATAGCGCATTCTTATGTCTTGTTTGTCTATTTTCGATTGAACTTCGATTGTCATCACAAGAAATTTTGTCCTGTATGAGATTTCATACAGGACAAAATTTCTTGTGATGACAATCGAAGTTATTTTTAAATGAACAAAAAAGTAATTTTGTATGCGCAATTAAATTATTTCACAAGCTTTTGCAATAAAGATTTCATTTTATAATGTTAAAATAAAAATCTTAATATTAGGTTTTATAGACTTTCACGTTGCGTTACTATATTGATATTATGTAACGGGACTAAACGCGAAATTTAATAGTAATAAATAATATAAACTACATCTATACTTATACTAACTAATATAAAGCTGAAGAGATTGTTGGTATGTTTGTTTGTTTGTTTGTTTGAACGCGCTAATCTCAGAAAATACTGGACTGATTTGAAAAAATATTTTTGTGTTGGATAGTCCATTTGACGAGGAAGGCTTTTTTAGGCTATTGGAAATCGAAATCCACGCGGACGGAGTCGCGGGCGGGCGCTAGTAATTAAATATTGCGTTTAGTCCCGTTAAATAATATCAATATAAAAATCCTAAAATGGTTTTTTAATTCATGAAATTGTGTTTGTTAATTCATAAAAAAGAATGTCGTATTTTTTGAGACGCTATACAAATTGTAATAAAAGATGATGTGCTTGTAATACTGACTGATACAAAAGATGTTTCTGCACTTTCTTCACATTTTTTGATGATATTAAAACATTATCTATCCGCTATAGAATACTTTTGTCAAGTGACTTAATTTCTAATATCAAGAACCGTGCCATAAAGTCAAAAAACATTAAAAAGAAATAAATGTTAAGCAGCAGTTAATTTTTTTTCGCATTATACAATTTCAGATTATTTGTCACAGTTGATGGGTGTCAAGGAAAATGTAGACGTGAAATTCTCAAATAATATAAAATGCGAATTCCGTGACTCAAATAATAATGGACTTTTATTTAATTTGCGACAAATTGTCGTTGATATCTCAAGAATCTATTTTGACGTAAATATCTATTTAGAAATGTTTAGTGAGTCTAACTATACTCGTAAGTTCCTGCCTGTTGTCTCGAGGTTAAAGGTCTGATTCTTGGTCCACGCATTTTTACATAATTTCTATCACAACATTTGTGACTTCTCGAATCTGACGGTCCACTAAATGTCTCGGTGGCGCAATGGTCAAAACGCTTGGCCGTTTTGCAAGAGGTACTGGGTTCGATTCCCGCCTGGGCCACCTGATATTAGTGAAAATAAACTATTATTTATAAAAAAAAACAAGGGACAGACTTCATTTATTATTGAGGAGCTTATTTTCTTCTTATCCCGTCGTATTAGTTTATCATCCATAAAATATCTTACCCCGCCCTATCTACAGAACCATTCCAATATTATTTTTATCCTGTCTTGTTTTTATATAACCGTTATGCAAGCTAATCAACATTATCATTTTAAACTTGTTAGTTACCCGTTTTCCGGAGAACGGTTAGGTGTTTATCTAAGTCCTAGGAATTCGTGTTGGGCGTTAAGTGGGCACTTTGTTCACACGGTATGATAAGCTATTAGTTAGATAGGTTAATACAATTTTATTATTGAGACAAGTAGCATTTTTACATTTAGAAATAAAACGGGTAGATAATGAATTATAATTAAATATGTTTACTTTTAGGGATAAGAATTTTAAAGGCTTCTTTTAATAACTTCACAAATATTTGCGGTTCAAGAAAGAATACCTATTGATCAAGAAGTTCACCGTATGGTAAGTAGTCACCACAACGCATGGACATTGGACATCAACAACCCAACAAAGATTGCTGATGAGTTGCTCGCCTGTCTTAAAACCTCATAATCTTCCCAGCTGAAAACTCTCGTAAACATTAAAACACCCTAAGTTCCACGTTCCCATTTCATTTTAAAAACGTTACTGTTTTTTCGTACTTAGAAACTCACACTTCAGAGGCCCGCGCGAAAAAAAGGGCTAAACTAAAAAATTGTTAAATTGAGGTAGCCTCGCGATAATTTTAAAAACGCCAGCCAACACGAGACGTGTGCAAGTATGCAGTGAATTGCGGACCTAAAGCGGGATGCGTCTCGTCAAAAGGTTCCCTCACTAATGAGGAGGGAGAGTGAAAATTTTCCCCCTTGAAAAGAAAATTTCATTCCAACTATCTTTCCACTAAACGTGGGCTACATTTCAAATGCGTCTGTTATGAAATATATATTTTTTGTGCCCACTTACGGAAATAAAGATGGGAACATGCCTTTTGAATATTTGAATTTGCTGACGTAATTACGCGGAATGCTTTGAAATATTTACTCTTGCAATTTTATGAAGCTATCGGGTACGCATTTTATATAGTCAAATACAAAGTAAAATGGACAGACAATATTTAATGTGCTTCGTAAAAAAAATTAGATTCTATTAATGAATAACTCAGTCAAACACAAAAACCGTTTTGATGGCATTTTAATTAAATATAAATGTCAAAGTTGGTAGCAGTTTTATTGAGGAAAGTAAAATGAATATAAAATATGAAAAATATTATGTTACCAACCAATTATGCTGCATTCCTTCGAGTGAATAGTTCCTTCAAGTACATTTTATAAGGTCATGCATGCCAACCATATTGGGAAATGCAAGAAAAGGTTTCTGTCAGTGTGCTGTCAGTTTTGCTTACCGAACATAGAGTTACACTTCACCATAGAAAAAGGTCAACTTGACTAACGATACTTCCAAAGGAAATAACAAAAGGTCAGAAACAATGTTATCAATATCAAATGTACATATAACAGAGAGGAGCAGAAGAAATTTTGATCATAATATCCATTCCACGTTACTTAGAAAATCCACCACAACACTATTTTACAGAAAACAAAAAAAGTAGTGTTAATAACTTTATTGGTATGGTATGGTAATGAAACCGATATTTATACAAGAAACGGAAATATTCCAATTCAAGGTTTAAATTGAGTTCCTAATGGAATTAAATTACACATTGTTGCACAATATTCAAATGGCAAAGAGGGCCGAACACTATAATATCGCTAGATTCCACTGTAGTGGTTTAATATGATTTAATTATATTATTATTATAAATAAATGCTAAAGTCTTTTGTATTCTTGAAAGTGTAGGTACATTTAAAAAATTGCGGCCTAAATTTTACTCCGCTAATGATCGTTAAGCCGTGTCTACACAATGATAAAACCAAAGCTTTTTCGCGACCAAATAAGTGATATTAAGTGAAAAGCAGAGACACAATTCCAGCTCACAACGCAATCAAGGCATTTTATCTTAACATTAGTCTAAAAAGGGAAATGCAGAAGGCAAATAACCGCTCGCTAACGATCGCGAGCAAGTTCAACAGTTGCACGGCAGCACACTCGCTTCTGCAACTACCGAATTTCTTTAGACAAAATATTTATACGTTAGATCTCCATCTAACGTATATAATATTTTGATACATCCGTATTTAAATGTAAAAATATAAAATTGCAAACACCGCTGACTTAGAAGGAAGTATTATAAATATAATTATTTATTCCTAGGCATATTTAAAATACATCCTGAATGGGGAATTTGGGAATAAACGTTTTATATAAGATAGTCTTGATTCGATATTCAACAAAGCCTGTTAAATAATTAAAAAGTTCATAGAACATTTTACATCCTAAACGTTTGGGTTAAGGCGTGTCTACACAATGATAAAACCAAAGCTTTTTAGGAACCAAACTAAGTGATATTTAGTGAAAAGCAGAGACACAATTCAAGCTCACAACGCAATCAAGGCATTTTATCTTAACATTAGTCTAAAAAGGAAAATGCAGAAGGCAAATAACCGCTCGCTAACGAGCGCGAGCAAGTTCAACAGTTGCACGGCAGCACACTCGCTTCTGCAACCACCGAATTTACTTTTTGTCTGTATTCTTTATACAAATATAGGGCATAGAAGTTATCGTAACGAGGATGCAATATGTGTGTTGGAATTATAACAGTTTTTATAACTGTTGTGCTATGTTTTTGCCGGTGAGTAAGGTTGCCAGAGCTCAGTTGGGGAGGGTATGGGGTTAAGGCCGGCAACACATCAACGATACCTCTGGTGTCGCGGATGTCCGTCCATGGGCGGCGGTGATTGCTTACTATCAGGAGACCCGCTAGCTCGTTTGCCGCCTCTGCCATAAAAAATTTTTTTTTTGGTAGACCATTCAATAATATAAGCTAACAATGGATAAACCCGGATTTAGTGGTTAAAAATAATGAGATAATATCATTGATGCTACATCATAATATAATAAATAATCTGTAACCAATAGTTTTAATAACCTTAACAGTGCAGATTACAATAAATCTACATAAGCGCGGATTACATACTTAAACCCTAAAAGGTTCGCGTTAAGGCGTGTCTACACAATGATACACAATGATATTAAGTTATGATATTATCTTAACATTAGTCTAAAAAGGGAAATGCAGAAGGCAAATAACCGCTCGCTAACGAGCGCGAGCAAGTTCACCAGTCGCACGGCAGCACACTCGCTTCTGCAACTACCGAATTTTCTGTAGACTAATATGATAAGTTGGAAGCATTTAAAAGTTATTAAAATTAAAATTATGAAAGTTCAAAAGCGCTACATAACTTAGAAAGTAGTATTGTATTTGCAATTATTCACTCGTGATCATAATGTCTTCGGAAGAGCTTGAAAGGGGCAATTCGAAATGAAGGTTTTAGATTAGGTAGCCCTGTAATATTTTTTTAACAATGGCTTTTAAAGTATTTATAGTGAAAATAACAAACATCTATATAATTGCATTTTACGTTTTACCATTAGCCGAATACGTTCTTGCAAAGGCGTGTTTACACAAGGAAAACCCAAAGCTATTCAGGGACAAAATAAGAGATACCATTTTTGAGAATATTAATAACAACCAAATAAACAAAGTTTTCCTATTTATAATATTATTAGAATATATTGGTCTAAAAGGGAAATGCAGAAGGCAAATAACCGCTTGTTAACGAGCGCGAGCAAGTTCGACAGTCGCACGGCAGTACACTCGCTTCTGCAACTACCGAATGTACTTTTTGTGTGTATTCTTTAGACAAATATAGGGCATGGAAGTTTTTAAAACTTGTTATGAAATTAACTGTAGATACATACATACATGAAAAGCAGACCAGTCACCAAGTTCAATATGCCAGTAGGAATTATTGAAGGTTATTTGCAGACATTTTAACAATCCTAGCGGCCGCCCGCGCCTTCGTCCCCGTGTATTTCGGTATCTGCACACAGTACATTTCTCTAAAAAAATACTACTACTACTATCCAACACAAAAAGATTTTACAATTCGAAGCAGCCGTCCCTGAGATTAACGTGTTGAAACAAACAAACTCTTCAGCTTTTTAAAGATTAGCTAATAATTGATTAAGCCGGTTTTAATTATGGTTTCTTTTCATAAGATATTAGTTTGCGCATGTTCAACAGTTGCAAGGCAGCACAATCGCTTCTGCAATTACCAAATCAACTTTTTGTCTGTGTTTTCTTTAGACAAATATAGAATATGCAAATATTTAAAACTTGTTATGAAAATAATAAGTGAAAATGAGGATGCAATATGTCTGTAGGAATTATTACATGAACTCATTTTAGTTTCTCTACCGACATGTATTTACATAGTATATCAAAGGAAACTCAAATTAAATTAAATTTACCTATACAGTATCTAGCGCAACTTGGGTTTCATATTTGTACGCTAAATTAACTTTGTTATAATTTTTTTTATGGCAGATGCGGCAAGCTAGCTGGCGGGTCGCCTGATGGTAAGCAATCACCGCCGCCCATGGACATCCGCGACAGAGGTATCGTTGATGTGTTGCCGGCCTTTTAAAAGAGGTGTGGGCCTCCGGAACACTCACAAACCAGACGAAACACAATAGTAGATACTATTTTTTCACGCTGATGTTATGTGAGAGGGTGGTACTTCCCCGGACGAGCCGGCCCATTCGTGCTGTTAAACATCATGGCTCTACCACTTGCAAAATAAATTTATATAATAACAAATTAGTAAAAATAACGTAGGTATTACCAGTGAATTAAAAAGGTGAAATCTCCGGCGAGAAATATAAGAAATGTTATAAAAAGCTTAACCAAATCCAGATGCAAATTCAGCCCAACCTGGCTCTTTGCCTGCTCGGTGCAGCCAGCTAATTCAATGAACCATCCTCTTCTCAGAATGATATGTCTGATTGCAAAAATGTATGCGCCTTAACGCAATAACCAGACCGCGTCGCGTAGGCGCTCGTTTACACGATGCTTCGACCGCGCCGCTGAGTTTGGGTGAACTGCTTAGATGGCTTATTCTACTAGTGAGACTGAGAACTACATGAAAAAATAAACGAACTCAGAAAGCTCAGTTTTTCGATCTATTCCGATAGAATACCAACATACCATATACCAATGGTATTTGTTTTAAGTAAGAATCCATACTAATATTATAATATTATAATATTATAATTTATAATATTTATAATTTATAATAATATTATAAATGGGAAAGTGTGTCTGTCTGTCTGTCTTTCTTTCACGGCAAAACGGAGCGACGGATTGACGTGATTTTTTTAGTGGAGATAGTTGAAGGGATGGAGAGTAACATAGGCTACTTTTTGACCCATTCCAACCCCCTACTTTCCTAAAATGGGGGGTGGAAGTTTGTATGGAAAATCTAAACTACTTAAGTGAAATTTGGCATGCAGGCTTGAATTGGCTTGAAGGACGCTTGAATTTGGCAGGTCCCTTAGATAACTTGATGCTTAGTTGCAAAAGGATATTGCAACATTCTGACGGGAACGGGAGTTAGCGGGAAAAAACATTTGTATCAAGAAATCCGATATCTATATATATATATGTATGTATATATATAGCGGCCTAACGGCCGCGCGTGGTTTTCGGTTTCCGCACACATAGGTATATACTATAAATATATGTATATCTATATCTATACTAGCGGCTACCCGCGACTCCGTCCGCATGGTTGTCGGCTTCCGTACACATAGGTATATACTATAAATATTTGTCTATATCTATACTAGCGGCCGCCCGCGACTCCGTCCGCGTGGTTTTCAGTTTCCGCATACATAGGTATCTAAATATATAAAAGGAGAAACTGACTGATTGTCATATCATGGCACAGCCTAAACGGCTTAACGTAGGCCCTTGAAATTTGGAATGGACGCAGCTTAGGTACCGTAGAGGTGCACTAAGAAAGGAATTCCCGAAATTCCCTCGGGAACGGGAGTAAGCAGGAAAAAACATTTGTATCAAAAGTCAAAACCGTTCAAGTTGGACGCTTCAAATTTGGCATGCAGATAGCTTAGTACGCATTTAGCTTAGTGTCAAAAAAATATTGCAATTTTTTTACAGGAACGAGAGTAATTAAAAAAAAAACCATTTGTATGAAAAGTCCAAACCGCTTAAGTTTGACGCTTCAAAGACATGCAGGTACTTTGGTTAACGTTAAGCTTAGCTGCAACAGGATTTTCCAAAAAAATCACAGAAACAGGAGTTACTTTTAAATTTGAAAGGGGCGTAGCTTAGGTACCGTAGAGGTGCACTAAGAAAGGAATTCCTGAAATTCCCTCGGGAACGGGAGTTAGCAGGCAAAAACTTTTGTATAAAAAGTCGAAACTGTTCAAGTTGGACGCTTCAAATTCGGCATGCAGATAGCTGAGTAAGCGTTTAGCATAGTTGCAACAAATTATTGCAAAATTCGTACAGGAACGGGAGTAAACGTATAACGTGTAAAAGTCCGTTCCGAGTTCTCCTCTGAGTCCAGAAAAGGAAAATTGTGCTACCCCGAATTTAACGCGGGCGAAGCCGCGGGCAAAAGCTAGTTATTTTATATTCCGAACGAATACCAATCTTTATATTAATTTAATAAATGTATACGATCTATTTCGAACTCTGAACTCATATCAAATCATGAATCTTAGTAAAATAAACAACTGGAAATATGGTTTTATTTACAATTTTTGTGATTCGATTTTTGTTTTATCAGATCTCTTCTTTAGATCAGTTAATCGACTAATTCTGCTATCAAAATAGCGTCAAAAGTGTTCTAACCGAACCTTATCTATGATTCCAAGAAACTGTCTGTTTATTTTTAACCACACTATTATTACTGAGTTGAACTACTGAGAACGATGTTTTTAGACGAGTCGCTACAGAACCGTTGCCCTACTACCGACGCGTTATCAGCGGCGTGATTGTTTGATGTAGGTAAGTATTCCATTTATTGGCCGCCTATGTTAGTACCTCGCCTGTGATATTATTAACTAGCAGTGGATCAGGCGGAAACAGCGCGGTGGCGGCGTCGCAGTCGCGGTGTCGTATGAATGAGCGCTAATCCTGACAGAATATCTGAAATTGTAAAATTCCCCCTCTCGTTAGAAAGCGGTCATTTGCCTTGCAATTCTCCGCTCAAACATTTCGATGCATGGGTATGAGCGCTTTGTGATTCGATTACACCACGTTTTTATGAGGTTTAGGGGATGACGAATTGAATTTTGGGGCTTTCAAAAAATGTACTCGTGTGTTTGCGTTCCCATTTTGCTCATTCCGTATAAGCCTTTGAACTTTTCATAAAATATAGGAAAATAAAATGGAACATATATTATATTATCTATACCAATATATAAAGCTAAAGAGTTTGTTTGTATGTTTGTTTGTTTGAACGCGCCAATCTCAGTCCGATTTGATTTTTTTTTAATGTTGGGTAGTCCATTTTACTAGGAAGGCTTTGGGATATTGGAAATCGAAAGTTGGAAGTCGCGGGCAGCCGCTAGTATGCTATATTATTTGCTTGATTTATGGACAGGATAATCCCATTGTAACTCGTAGTATGAGTTCTCAACAGCAGCAAAGGTGTTAATAAAGGAAGGCAAGGTATTTAGGCCCATTAGGAATAATTGAAATAAAATATTTTATTACATTTTTTTCCAGACTACAATAATTATGTTCACAGCCATAACTGCTAAGCGCAAAACTTTAAGCACTAAATAAAGTTTTACGTTCATCGTAACGTATAAAATCCTTTATTTTATTGTATGGAACCAATCGTTCAATTTGACTAAACAAAAAATATCGCTTACGTCGAAACAAAACTTTATTCATTCCCCAACTTATCCGTCTCGCAAAGACAACTCCGAAAAGTAACGACGCAAATTAAAAAAGTAAGCTACATAATAAGGGCGCGCACACCTCACGACTTCCAAGTACATCCATCCAATTTGGAGAGATTATGCAAAACGCGGCGAATTGTTCCAGTTTGTTTTATAATAACGCAACACGTCCCCGTAATAATGTCATAAATGTTTCATGCCGGCAAAGCCACCGGGAAGAGGGTGCCTATATTAAAATTCCTTTATTTGAAGCAACAAACAACTCGCACTCTTTTATCCGTGGATTACAGCACCGGTATCCGGTATTTCGATCACGTGACTTATTTTACAAGCTCTATGCATAGGGAAGCAGTGTGTTTGAACGTGGAATTTTATTATGCTTAATAAATTGTGGCAGCCAATATTGGGGAATCGGTAAAATTTTACTTTTACCCGACGCAAATGATACTTGCTCGGGAAAATCGGACGATTCGCTTGTATTAGGTATTTTCATTTATAGAATTCGCACATAATGATTTTTGTTTGATGTTTTCTTTGTTGGCTACTATTTTATACACATTTCATTTACTATAAATAAAAAATGTGAACACTTATTTCATAAAAAAAGCACAAAGGGCTGTTAATCAATGTACATACACTGAGTATGTTTTTACAATATCATTAATTAAGTGCAGGTTAGTAATAACATATTTCGACTTTGCAGTTATTAACTTTGATAGAAAATAAGATAAAACAGAACATATTCATATTCTAATATATCGAATTTGCTTTTAAAATTTGTATTGAGCGAGCTCTCTTTGCCAATTTATATTTTGCATATCTGCATACGTGCCTGACTTTCCCAATGATATTAAATTACTTGTCTTTATTAGACATTTTCCAATGCAATGCAAAATTCTCGCAATCTCATCTGAAACCGTATTAGATTTTAACGTTTCAAACACACGTAGAAAATGAAAAGCTTTTATCCCGGATAATATATATTACTTTCACCCACATACAATTTCACGTAAATAAGCTAGATAAGAAAAGATAAAAATAAATACAGGCATAATTGAAAAAAACCTTCTGAAAGTACATTTACATTTACCGAAAGATCTAATGAGATGACAAGACAAACAAAATTTAACAAGGAGCCATGTTTTTATTTGAAGTACAGGGAATTTTTCCTTTACCTTTTTAGCTGGAAAGGTAAATATGTGGAAAGATATTACACAATTTCTATTTAAAACACAGGTATTTGACGTGCCTAAACAACTTAAAGTTTTTAAACTCGACGCAATACGAAGAACAACTATTTCAAAACTATTAAAGTTTGCCGTGAATTGCCGCTTGAAAATTGCCTGTAATTTTGAATGAAAATGAACTTTGAAATTTCGTATGGAGGAAACTTGGAAGTCAGTTTAGCTTATATTATCATAATAATTACGCGTTACTTGGATAGTACTAAAATGAACTAGTACACGGGGCAAAACGAGTTCTTAATGTATGTTAATCTCTTTGCAAGTTTTAAGATTTTCAGAAGGAATTAAAAGAATATTTAATTAGCGTAAGAAAGAATTTGCAACTCGAGTAGAGGAATACTAATCTTTATAAGGGAGCTACAAACATTACACTTGTTAATAACAAGTAGGTATGGTGTTAACAAAACCAACCACCAATCCGTATTTGGCAATCGTGGTGATTTAACCAAGACCCATCATTGTTAACGAAAACATTATTACAAATGATCCATCATTTGTAATAATGTTTTCGTACTACTGCTGGGCTAAGGCTCCAGCCTTAGCCCAGCAGTAGGACATTAATAGAGTATTTTTCGAACTACAGAGTTAAAAAAAACAAGCAGGAGAATTTCAAAAGATATATCTTCCATCGAGTATATTTTATTACGAGTATCATTGCATTAACCAGGACAGTTATTCATGGAACCGCTCTGCAATAACCTGGGACATGTCCAAATTAATGTGACTGGACGGTGCCTTCTTATCTGGGCAGAATCATCTTGCGCAATTTTTTTTTTACTCTGATATTTAGATTAGCCTACAATATTATTTTGACTGAGTATTCAAAGATAGTAAACTCGGTCAAAATAATGAATGTCGTAGGCTTTATCTTTGAGGTTAGTTTTTTTAAGTCAGAATTATGTCGAAATGTTAATGGTGGTTCGAATGCCATGCAGTGATTTTTAGATACGGGTTTGATTTTCGTTTTTTGGAACCGAATCAAATCGTTATATTAGTTGATTCCATAATCCGATAGTAACTAGTTAATATAGAACTGTGTTCGCTATGTTCGCTAATTTGATTATTCTGTTAGAATGCGTTCTAAAATTAGCCATAATGATAATATATGAAGCTATCAAGCTCATGCAACAGTAATATAGTATATGCGTTCATAATTGCATCGCAGATGCATCATGCAGCCCTCATCTGGCCGCTCAATTTGCCGCTGTAAGCTCCTAAATTATAGCCTTCCGCGCGTCGCTCCTAGACCAAGAGGCAGATTAAATTTGATAGTAGGTTACGCAAACAGAGAAAATTTACATTTAAACTAGAAACGGAATTCTTAAGTAATAGCTGCCGTACTATTTACTTACTTTTATCTTCTTTATTAGGAGTCTTTTGAGTTCTAATCTAGTTTTCATTAGGGTGATTTATTTTCATTTCATTTCAGTAACAGACATCTGTTATTTCTAATTTGGTATTTTGCTAGCCTCGTTCCAGTCGATAAAGATCGATCGATAAAGTGGTACTGAAATTATTTTTCAATTGAGATCACCCGACATTCTTACTGGATCAACTGATAAGTTTCGTTTTTTTGTAGTTAAAATTGACGTGTACTCCTGTACTATAAGCTTGCAGCCAATTAACATTGTCAAAACAGCAACGTGTTTACCTAAGTGTTTACTGACTGACGAGCTAACGTGCTTGTCATTATAACATTATTTTACACGTAATTTTGAATTTATTAAAATGTTGTATTTTGTAAGCTTTTGCATTTCAACCTTTAATTATAGTCAAAGTCAAAGTCAAAGTCAAAGTCAAAGTGGTTTATTTTGCAATTTGATTAACATAGAAATTCTTTTGCACAAAGTTTATAATTGTTTGTATACGATAATATAAGTGACTTCATATTGTTATATAAAAATGAGTAAGAAAAATCACTTGAGTCTAGTGAGCACAGCCCGGGACTTGAAGAACTATTTGGGAAAAAAGATATTGCTGTTTTATTAAAAAATGTTTTATCATAATAAAAACGAAATCAAACGTTAAAGTAGGAAAAAAGTGTTTTGCGTTTACCCAGTCGCGTATATTTAATCTCAGCTTTATTTAAATTTCGGCCTCTTTCCTGATATTTTCTTCATGACTTGCTTATGATGCACATAACTTTTAATTAGATGCTAAAACATATGAAATGCATTAGGATAAAAGAATTACGATCGTGCGCTGCGAATGCGGGACGCACAGCGTCGGCATGTGTGTCACGTACGGGATTATAAAAGCTTTTTCCAATTCTCCATTGTAGGAGCTCTTCGGATCCCACGGCAGCCACGTAGGCGCTATATCTTACGCTCTCTGTACGCTTTTATTTTAACGAAATTTACCCCCTCCACTGTCACTGTCGATTACTTTCCATTGTCTCCACCGCGAGTGTAATACCGTATCAAATTGGGAAATATTGAAAGAAAACGTGGTAAGCGATCCTGTTATATCGCCGGTCGCGTATCGCGGCTTACACCCGGGATGACGACGCGAAAAATACAAATACATAGCCCTTTGTGACGCTAGCCCGCCAGTAGCTTTGAATTATGTACAATATTGACAGGGGATGATGAAGTCTCTTTCTTTGTGCTCGATACAAAGCAGTGGAAATTATTTGTGAAATAATAAGTACTCTCGCGTCCGGACGGTAAATAAAGTCATAAAATTATCCGCCCAGAAATAATATTATTGGGCGCGAACATTTTTTGTTGGTTCCTCACAATGGAGGGTATTTGTTGTCCTCGTTCATACAAATCCGGAAAAAATAAAACAGATATTAGGGCGCTCTCGCCGGGCCGACTTCCCGCCCCGCACATTAGTGTCCCAGAAAATGTCCCATTCTTATTCAAATATTTCCGGTAATTTGTTTGTCCTATCGTTCAGAATCACAAAACGGGCTAAAAAAAGAAATAGTCCCTTCCGCAACAAATCCTTTAGATGTATAGGTGTGTTATGACGATTTTTTATGAAGTTGTTTTTTATCCGAGTACAACGTGCCTTGGGTCGTACTCATAACCAATGAAGGAATGTTCTGTTATGCCACCATATTGTCATTACTCAGGAAGAAAAAAAAACGATCCCATGATATTCTAGACAGTACCTAAATAGAAACTGCAGTGTACATACCTATGTACTATGTAGCCTGTGTATGGAAAATGTTTAAAATGAACAACAAAATGAAAAACTGTATTGTTTTATCATAATTAGAGTAACAATGCTACAATTAATTATACCACACGTAATACTACGTTCGTAAACAAAAATTAGCTTACAAACACTAACAATCTGTTTTGTTACCAACGTTTCCTGACTCCCGAGGCTACCCGATGCCCTTTTACACGTGATTATGAGCGCGTAAATGGAGCACTTTTCCGCAAAATGTCTACTCACTCTTGTTTTTAACGCAAATGAAGTTGCAAAAACATCAAGTATGTTACATATAAGAATGTTACATACTGCTATACCGTGCCTGTTTCCGTTTATGTTTTGTTACTAATATAATAAAGCTGAAGAGTTTGTTCGTTTTTTTTTTTTTTTTTTTTTTTTTTTTTATGGCAGAGGCGGCAAACGAGCTAGCGGGTCGCCTGATGGTAAGCAATCACCGCCGCCCATGGACATCCGCGACACCAGAGGTATCGTTGATGCGTTGCCGGCCTTTCAAAAGAGAGTACGCTCGTTTCTTGAAGGTCCTCATGTCGTAGCAGTCAGGAAATACTGCAGCAGTGAGATTGTTCCACAAAACTGTCGTTCGAGGTAAAAAGTTTCGGGAAAAACGCACAGTGGAGGACCGCCATCCATCAAGATGGTGAGGATGGAATTTAAGTCGATTGCGTGTAGTTCGATGTAAGAACTCAGCTGCTGGCAGTAACTCAAACAGTTCAGCGGAACACTCCCCGTTATAAATGCGGTACAGAATACAAAGGGACGCAACGTCCCGCCGCAAGGCCAAAGGGTCCAGTTGACTAGACAGAGCTGAATCGCCAGCAATACGTGCTGCCCTACGTTGGATACGGTCAAATGGAAGTAGTTGGTACTGTGGTGCACCTGCCCAAAGATGAGAGCAGTATTCCATATGAGGCCTGACTTGCGCCTTGTATAACTGCAGGCAATGTGCCGGCGTGAAATACTGCCTCGCTCTATTAAGCACACCCAGTTTTTTTGAAGCCAATTTGGCTTTACCCTCCAAATGACCGCGAAACTGGACATCGCTCGATATGTCAACACCAAGGATCCCAATGGAGGACTTGGAAACGAGAGGAGTGCCCTCAAAACTGATTGGCACGACAAAAGGACATTTTTTTGCGGTAAACGCGCACACTTGTGTCTTGGTGGGGTTGAACTGGACTAAATTAAGTCGGCCCCAATTCGAGACATGACTCAACATGGTCTCGATTTCAGACACAAGAGTGTTCCGGTTCTCGATGACGTTTTCCAGAGAAATATTTACACGACCGGTATACAGTGCATCTCCAGTACTGTCATCCGCATAACAATGAATACTATTTTTACATAGCATATCATTAATATGAAGGAGGAACAGAGTGGGAGAGAGCACACAACCCTGCGGGACGCCAGCATTGACAGGTTTCAAATCGGAGCAAGAACCGTCGACAACCACCACGTTTGTTTGAACGCGCTAATCTCAGGAACTACTAGTTCGAATTGAAAGCAGATTTTTGTGTTGGATAGTCCATTTGTCGAGGAAGGCTTTAAGCTATAATATGACCCATGTGTGCGGAAACCGAAATCCGCGGGGACGAAGTTGCGGGCGGCCGCTAGTATGGACTAAAGTCAGTCATAAAATGAGCTTTAAACTTCGTTTCCAGGTTATCAAACTTATCGTTTTACACAAAGTGCAAGCAAAATGCATTCTTATTTCAATAGTAATTAACTCTTTCCGCTACCAGTTAAACTTCCCGCACCCTTCGATTAAAACTTCAAACACGCTAGGAAACATGCCAAAAGGCTCACTGAAGTTTATTAATGCAGTCAGACTGTATTACTTACGCCGAACCGATTCCTTTGTTCGCAAACTCCTGTTATAAAATGCAGAAGTAAATCTTCCATAGAGACTAGTAAATTGCATAGAAAGTTCTTGTCTGGGAGCGGTCCTTTGCAAGCATACAACTGCGAACTGTGTCCATAAAACTGAAAAGATCCACTCCGGACCGATACTGCGATCGTTACTTAAATTATTTGAACATTCCATTGGAGCAGTTTGTACGAAAAATCTTTTCTGTTCACGGAGTTCTAGAATGTAGTGATGATGTTGAAGTAGGGAACGTTTCTTGTGTAGGTACTAGGTAAAGCTCTGCATTTTCTATGGTACTGTAGCCAAGTCTGTACAGAACAAAACATTTCTTTATGTTGCTTTGAAAGCTTGTGCTAGTTTTTGTCTGCAGTATGTGATAAGCGCTAAGCTTCACTTTAATGTCTAATAAAAAAGCGTCTTCAAGAAATCTGCCTATATGAATGACGTGTCCGTTTGCCCTAGTTACGACAACTTGAGCGGCAAAACATACTGTTACATTTAATAAAATGTTTTTTTGGGTTATCTAAAACTTTATGTCATAGTAGCAGTGCGAGTGCTTGCTTACTCCGAACGAGTTCTCGATGTCATCGAAAATAATGTACAGACTGCTATTTTTATCGGAAGAATTGTCAAAAATATTCTCTTTTCTATTTCATATTATTGTCGTATGCTCTGAACATCTCAAGCGAACGTGATTACTTCGAAACTTTCAAAGAGCGTGCAGTAAGCGAAATTGGACTTATTATTTGTTTTTCTCGTCTTTGTGCGACTGCAAAATAGTTTAGGAAGACAAGTTGTGCCGCGTTTTCATCATATTAATAGGAAGGCTTGAGCTCTTTGCATACACAAGTCCGTGGTTTCTTTAAGCAGGGAACTTGGCTTTGCGTTTGTTCTCATTTATTTTTGCTTTAAGGGTAACAAATATAAGCGGTATTTATATTTGAACACGGCGAAAACTTGTGTACATTTTATGTATATATCTGTATGACGACCCGCTTGGTGTAGTGCTCAAGAAGTTGACTATGAGACCAAGAGGTCGCGGGTTCGATTTCCGCACAGGACAAGCATTTATGTTTGGCCCGGTCTAGGTGTTATTTATATCTATTTAAATTTATTTACTACTGTTGATTCTGATGTCGTATGCAAAGCACCTAACTGTATCTGTATAGTATTCATTTGGGATTAATCTTTTACTAGTAGAGCATTGCATCGCTGGTCCATCTAATCAAATCGTCAACGTTCCACTAAAATCACAACCACTCGTCAAATGTGACGAAATGATTGTACTCGCATTACTGCCTAACAAATATTCCACCGAGCACAACCTGCCCTAGATTGCTCAAAAACCTTTAATTCTAGTCTTGTTTAGTCTCTATTCTAACCAGCTCCCCGTTATTTAGGATAATTACAATTTGAATCAGCCTTTATAATTTAATCGCGACCATTGATAATGGTGCACACCACACCTTCCGAACATGCAAATTTTAGCGGAACAAACTGATAATACTTAACGACCAGACCCGATACTTCGAATACCGAAACAACTTCCATAGATAAAGCTTAAATACAAACGACTGTAATCTTTATTCCTCAGAACATAAAGCTGTCCAGTTGCAATACTCCGTCCTACTTAACAGATATTATAATTACTGCACTACCGATTAGTTTTCGCCTAGTTTGCAAAATCGGCACACGTACCCTGTATTTTATTAAGTTTATAGAGTCATAAATCACAACATAAAAATGATATTAACTGCATATTAATTTATTACAGAAATGATTTATTAATGTTATTAATCTGTAATTGAGTTTGCAAATTGGAATTGAATATGCATGACAATGTGCTGATAGCCTAAATATTTAACCTCGTCGATTACAACGGATATTATGAAATACTCGTATGTACCTAAGTGTTAATATTGGTCCTTTTACTTTGAAAATATGTATAGTGGTAGTAATATTCGAGCAATAAGCTGCAAGTAACAGCTGGGTCAGTAACTCATAATCGACTTTGCGGTGAGATATGACTGTAATAGACTTAATAGGTAGTTTGAAGTATTTAAATTATCACTGGGTCACTAATTCATAATTGATTTAATAACAAGCTTACAGATCTGGCCGACCCTCTCTGTCACATTTTGTAGGTTTGAGATTAATATCCTTATTCAAAGCTTAGGTAGAAAATTAAGCCCGTAAAGTATAGCAATAATCAATTGATATATATTTTTTAATGTTAACAACAATTTAAAAGCACTGTACTCTGAAAGTTCTGAAGGCCTTTGATATTTTTCGTGTTGTTAATTTCAAGTAAACTGGTCTTAAAGTTGTCATAGTGAGATATATATAGTACATCACATAGGTTCTAAGTGCAGTTAACCACCCATTTCTAACCTAAGACGCAAAATCTATGAAACAAACCAAATTAGTGCCAAACGGGATCACGTGAGAATTTGATAGCTTATATCAAGGGCTACCCGTGTTCCTCTTGCCACCTCCTTTGCCAACTTAAGGAATATAATACAGTTCAGTCGTTGTTTTATCTCATACTGCATCAAATAGACTTAAATACAGTCACCAAAATAAAGCCAAACTAAAGTGAACTTTAGACTCACTTTATATCGAACAAATCAAATTATTTCCGAAAGAGGTCACGTGGGAACTCGATAGTCTTTATAGGGTGTAATGTTATCAAGGGCTACTCGTGTTCTAACATATTGACATCATAAACAGGACTAAAGCGTCGTCACACAGGCGGCCATTACTCGCCGAGCGTGACTCGGTCGCGTGTCGCTTAGCAAACAGCCCGCGTCGCCTCCGATAGATACTCAATTTGTACCTCTTGTCGCCCTCTTTGCGAACTAAGGGGATTTAATACAAAAACCGGCTGTTGTTTGATCTCATAGTGCATCAATTAGACTTCAAATATAGTCTCCAAAATATATTCAAAAATAAAGTGTCCTTAAGACTCACAATACATCTAACAAATCAAATTACCTACTATCGAAAGAGGTCACGTGGGAACTCGATAGTCTTTATAGGGTGTAATGTTATCAAGGGCTACTCGTGTTCTAACATATTGACATCATAAACAGGACTAAAGCGTCGTCACACAGGCGGCCATTACTCGCCGAGCGTGACTCGGTCGCGTGTCGCTTAGCAAACAGCCCGCGTCGCCTCCGATAGATACTCAATTTGTACCTCTTGCCGCCCTCTTTGCGAACTAAAGGAATTCATGCAGTACTATGCACTCGAGACGGGTCATGTTTTATTTAGCGGAGTGTACATTAAAGTTTTGGGAGATTAGTCGTTGACAGATTATTGGCTAAGTTTACATTACTATGACAGTTTGTAGTCTTAATATTTTGTTAACACTAGATTACTACTTAATGTAACCTTCAATGTTAAGTAGCTTGCTATCAGGTGAGAGCACCATATTTGATTAAAAATAACCAGTGCAGCAATAATTATTGCCGACTGCTCAGGTTGATAAACATATTTTTTATTTAAATACAATTATTGTTAAAGTCTTCTCCTTCAAAAACAATTAAAAAATTGGCCAAGTGCGAGTCGGACTCCCGCACTGAGGGTTCCGTACAAATTCTATTTTTGTTGTATTAAAAAAACTACTGAATAGATTTCGTTCGAACCAATTTTCGTTGGTAGTTTTTATGGTAATGTACATCATATATTTATTTCAGTTTTATCATCCTCTTATTTTAGAAGTTAGAGGGGGGGGGACACACTTTTTTCCACTTTGGAAGGGTCTGTCACGCAAAGTATTCACTTTAGAAAAAAGTGATGTTAGAAACCTTAACATAATTTTTAAAGACCTATTCATAAATACCCCACACGTATATGTTCAATGAAAAAAAGTATTTCGAGTTTCAGTTCTGACTATGGGGACCCCCCGCTTTTTTTTATTTTTTTTCTATTTTCGTGTGTTAACCTTGTTGCGGTTCAGAGAATACATCTACTCACCAAGTTTCAATAGTATAGTACTTATAGTTTCGGAGTAAAGTGGCTGTGACAGACTGGCGGACAGACAGACAGACAGACAGACAGACAGACAGACAGACAGACAGACAGACAGACAGACATGACGAATCTATAAGGGTTCCGTTTTTTTGCCATTTTGGCTACGGAACCCTAAAAAGTGCATGAAAGCATGATCAGAAAAAAAAGAAAATTTATTGTGATCCTATTTATTTACACTAGCTACTAGTTTCCTAGGCTATGTATGAGTAATATTGGATGAAAATGTTTACCTTAATGCAGTGCATTTCTCGTTGCATCGGCTATATTAAATCAAATATGCTACATCTGACGTCTTCAGTGCGACTCCTGATTGGATTTATGGTGAATCCAATGCAGCTTAAATTTCCCCTAGGGCTCTTTGCTACGTTTATACTAAGTTACGATTTCCCCACTTCCGAGTTCGTGGTCTATGTTATTTGAATTTAAATGTAGGAACATGTCACCCAGATTGTTCGGTTATGTGTAATAATAAATATTAGAAGTTAGGCAATTGCTGTAGTCATATTATGTGGGAGTAAGACAGGCTCGTGGTCGTGGTCAGAGACCCTGGCTACAAAAAGAAGGGTTGCGGGTTCGAATACCGGTAGCGGAAAATGTTTGTGTGATGAACATCGGCATTTTGTATTCGAGTCGGGATGTTTTTAAAAAGTATTTAAGTATTTCCTAGTTCCCCAACTGAAACTTGTTTAGATTTAGGCAATTGGTATCTTAGTTGTAAGATTTTTTTATTTATTTATTGATAATTATATGTGAAATCTATCTGATTGTAAATGTCACCCTTTATTTAAAGAACTGTTTGATAGAGTTCAGTTCTGAGGTGGTCCCATTTTCACCAGTCCAGGATCTGATGATGGAATCCAGGCGAAATCGAGGGCAACCACCGAAAATTGTATGCTCGTATGGTGTTTTTGTTACGTAATCATGTCTTACTCAGGTATATGCTTCAGGGTGTCAACATTTGATGCTGCTGTCCTGATGATGATGCTACAGTACTCCTTAACGGTTAGGAGTTGGAAGGCAGAACTGCAATTGGTCGATGGAAACTATTTAGTAGTATGTAGGGCTTAAATGTTGCTTGTGAGGTATGCTTGAATCAACATCTGATGCTACTGTGCTGATGATGAAGCTACAGTACTCCTTAACGGTTAGGAGTTGGAAGGCAGAACTGCAATTGGTCGATCGAATGTATGTAGGGCTAACGTGATACTTGTGTATATTACATCCAGACCCCCGGCGAGAAACCTCGCCGAGAAGTCTCGCTGGGCCTTCTCGCGAGAACAAGTAATTTATCCACACTCTCATTTACAAGTTCATATTAATAATTAAGTTCACAACGCTTTAACACAACTAAAAATCATGAAATAAACAGACTTTTAAAAAAAAATTAAACCCAAAAAAACAGAAGAGAAAAAGCACCGACTTCAGTTAGTTTGTTTAAGATTACTTTGACATAGTTTAGGAAAATTATAGTATTAGGTAATACATATTAGGAATTATTTTTTAATTTTTAGTTTATTTTTTTGTTCACGATTTTTTTGAAGTCGGTTTTAAATTTATAATATGATAGTGTTTAAAAGTAAGACAACCTGGTTTGCAAGAAAGTAGATATTTATACATACGTTTGAGAAAGGCTATACAGCTCTTTAGCTTCTTAAAACTATTATCTCGTCTGGAGAAGCACAGATGCGACTGAGGTTCCACTCAGCATTTAGTAAATGGACTTATGCATAGTTACAAAGATCTCGTGAGATCTCAGCTGTGTGCTTCTATTTATACACTTAATGCATGCCAGACTACATAAGATGCAACGTTAAGTACTACCAAATAGAGATTACATTAAATAGGTATATTTTTCAACATAGTTTAATATCCAAAATAACGCTATGAGTATAAGATTTTAATTATTGTTTGGTTATATTGAAACATGAGCCTATTAATGACTCCCTGCAGGGCAAAGGTCTCAATCATTTGAAATCATGTTTTTATTACAAAGATGGGTTTAGGCTTTATCATCACGCTCGCCAAATGCGAGTGATAAAAAATCCGAGTTGCGTTCAGGAAAATCGTAACAATTTTTTCCTACCCTGGAATAGAACTCAGGACCTAAAATTAAAGTACTAGTAAAAGCTAACCATGTCATTTTCAGATAACCTATTACAAATCGACGAAAAATTTAACCGTGACTAAAATCTACTCGTATTTTCGTCACTAAATTCTAGTACGGAACATAAATAATTACCGAATCGCACGACAACGCCTCACGATTCGAGGCAGGAAACAATCTGATTATTGTGTCAAGTAGAGAATTTATATCAAAAATGGAAGTCCAAATATTTTAGCACAATCTTATCTCAATAAGCGTAATTTATCTGTCATTGCAAACCATCTGGTTAGAGTCCTGAGGAATCTAAGATATGACAAACGTCAGCTAACGATTCCTCTGAAGTATTCGAGTATTTAGACTGTTTTGATAACAATATCTAAATACACTATCGCTTGCTCGCGACTTGTTATAATAATTAATTTGACGCTTTTCCTTTTTTGTCTTATGGCATTCGTCCTGCATTTTTCATTATTTTTAAAACAAAATACTAAAGTGACGGTTCAGTCAATACTTTATTAATTTTGAACTTTGTATTATATTTAACCAGATTTTATCTAGACAGTTCCATGTGGTATTAAAACATTTCTAAAAGCGTCTAACGTCATTGTTCAAGTAAGTTTCCTACATTCAAGTAAACGAACATTGACAGTCCAATTAGGTTCAATTTGTATTGATAACGAGCCGACGTGGTACAAACAATTTTGAAATCGGGCAGCGCCGTACGGAAACGCAGATCACCCAGGGTAGATTTATAACCAACTCAAATTTCGGAGTCGAAATATGTAGAGCGCGTTTGCGCTAGATGAATTAATTTCAGTATTTTAGCTTCTTCCAAACATCTAAGAATTTTAACTTTTAGAAATACTTTCAATCACCACCTCTATTATTATTATACAAATACCAATGCAAATTAAAGTACTTTTATTTCAAATTTACCTGAACAGCTTATTAAATTACCAGGCATAGTTCAGACATTGATAGCGGAGTTAGGTTCATTTTGTATTGAAAACCAGTGGTCGTGGTACAAATATTTGCAAAATCGGGCAGCACGACCCCACACGGAAGCGAAATATCACCCAGGGTAGATTTATAACTATCTCAAAATTCGGGGTCGCAATATGTAGAGCGCATTTGCGCCAGACAAATTATGTAGTTTCAGTATTTTATAAAATGGTTTTTAACAAATACCAATAGGATAATCACAGCTTAAGGGGCTGTCAATTCATCAGTATTTACCTAGCGAGCTGGTATTTTTAAATATTCCTAAAAGTCTAATGGCACTGTTCAAGTAAGCGAACATTCACAGCGCAATTAGGTTCAATTTGTATTGAAAACCAGTCAACGTGGTACAAATAATTGCAAAATCGGGCACCACGGCGCCGCACGGAAGCGCAGATCACCCAGGGTAGATTTATAACCATCTCAAAATTCGGAGTCGCAATATGTAGCGCGCGTTTGCGCCAGACAAATTAGTTGTCTCAGCCCGCCGTGATGGATGAGCGGATGCAGCGACATGCAACTGACTCTCGATTTATTCCGCGGCCCGGTTCTGCAGATTTAGTGCTGTACACTTGAGATTTAAAGCGATGATTTCGCTTTTAGCGGAAGCGACGTTGTCTTTCGAATTTCGTACGTCTTTTAGGGCTGCGTGTAGGATTAATTTATTTCTTTTATTTTTAATTTATACCTATACCACCTATTAACAAAAATTAGCACCTCGAAACCATAATCTGGTTGCCGAAATACCACATTTTGCAAGAAACCTAAAACGAAACAAGTATCATAAGAAACAAATCAGGAGATTGGTTCTAAGACTATTTGAAAATCTAACTATATTGAACTAAAATTATCGGTATCATCTCTCAGGAATTGAATAGAAAATTAGTCAAGTCTCTATTATAACTGTAGTCTGTAATTTTCTATTCAACTCGTTAGGTCCGCCTACTATCCTTTCAGTTGTTGACCACTTTGATTTTATCCAACGGCGAAATATACAACAAATAAACGAAAGATTTTAACTTAAAAATACATCCAGGATGGCTAATGCAGCTTCGAGAAAAATATAGTGGTAGTTTTTAATGGGTCATCCTCACATAAATCACCTACGGGCGAGAAAACTAATGGTACTCTCTCGTTTCATCGTTCGATGGCCATAAAATTAGTCGCCAAACTGTGAGTAATCGTGTTCATTAGATCGACCCTAATAATTGGTAGAAAAGGAATTGCGACTTATCGCATGTGCCAGCACATAGTGCCAAAATAAATAGGACCTATGCTGCCCACCCTGATTCTTATCACGTAACGGTGGTACCTACGAAATACAATTAGAACAATTATTTTCATCTTTACGCTTCACTTCCTTATCATTTTTATGTGATAGATTTCTAACTTTTTTTTATTGATTTGGTTGGATGGTGACTTCAAATGATAATTTCATTCAGAAGGTAGTTACGTGGATTACCTTTTGAGTTAAAATAATCAAATTCATTCGTGCATCCTTCTATTTCCTGACATACTAATTGAAATAATTACATAAGAAAAAGCTATTAAATGACAATAGAAACGTCCTGAATAGAGAAATTTAGAACAAAGACCTCCGTTAGCACATAGCTAGAACAATGTGCCCTTCCGATACAATATGCCCAACACAAATTCGTCACATAACTTTAATACCACGTTTCATTGCATTTCATAAGGGGTTGGTATTAATTTCCGTCCGAATGGAATTGTATTACGTCTGAGCCAGCGCTACGTATTAATATAACGGGGCTAACAATGAAAATATCCCCTTTAAAGCGTCAGCACCAAGAACAATGGAGTTTAAACGTTTGCTAAGTGTTGCAGAAAAGTCGTCGAGATGCCGGACGAATAAGTGCTGTACAGAAGCAAAAATGCGATCGAGGTGTGGTCTCTTTTTGTTTTATTTTTATTCTATTGTGTTAAAAGTATTGAAATCAGGGCTGGACAAAAAGGGGAATATTATTTTGTAGCCTCATTGTACTGTTTAAACCAGTTCTACACCAGACAAAAAAAATTGAGACATTTTTCAGATTTCATTTCTGTTAAGACAATTGCGTCACTCTTCATCTTCATCATGTTCTCTTGATCGATTTACATGCTTATTATTCAATACTGGAGATTAAAAAGTAATGTTTGACTAAATAAGAAAAGAAAAAAACTGAAATATTAATACTCCGACTTAGAAATTCGCAATACAAATCGTGTACTCGCAACGACAATACGACAGAAAATACTCGTGACATAATTTGATAAAACGCCAAGCTACAAGCTGGCCGATGGAATTGTATTAAATTTTGCCAACTAGCCACAAATTGCTTGTTACGGACGTCGTGCAAAGATGACAGAGCCACGACAGATGCTTCGGAAGTCCGACGCGGGGACGGCTGTTTTGATACACTGCAACTTTGTTATTGCGGGTTTTGTTTTAGCTTGCAGTACGCGAGTTGACTGTTAACAAGTCGACAGACGAGTGTATGAAGTTGTTCAAAGAAATTTAAAAAGGTAAGTAACAACGATCTCAAACAACACAAGAATGACAAATCATGTATTTAATTTGCATAACCAAATTTTAATACCACCTTTTAGTTAGTTCAAATGCGCTTTTGATATATTATCTAAAACGTATTTAAGTACCCAAAATGATACTGTCACAAAGACCCGTACGTTGACATTCAAATCGGCCTAAAGCATTAGATAGAGTCATGTTTTCGCAGATAAAGGGACACTTGGTTCATTACCTAAATTGCAACGTCGAGCAAATTGGGCGATAATTTAGTGTGGTACAGTTCACCACGGTATTTTAGCACGATCGGCCCAGCTGTGTTCTCAATAGCATTTGAATATAAATAGGACCAATTGTCTAATGGTATGCGACTGCCATTAGAAATTACGTTCATTTCATGACCTTTACTTACATGAATCATACGTAAGTCCGATTATTTAAAGACACCCACGAGGCAATATTTCAAACAGAGGAATAATATTTGCACGTTTCGTAGAAGGACAGCAAAGGCAAACCTACGCCTTTCGATCGCTAAGTTGTTTATCTCTCGTATTGTGTTAAGATATATGGTTCTGGGGAAAGAAGCACTTCGGTTATTATTTCTTTGATATTTTACGCGAGTACTAGTTCTACACGACGTGAAGGGTCAGATGACAAGAGTGGTCGTTTTCTTTTTCTATTACAAGATAACTTAATGTATTTCTAGAAAATTGTAAGCTAATGTAAGGAGTTTAATTGAAAGTTACTTAAGATTGGGTATGAGGAAAAAAAACGAAAGAAGATAGATTTTTCCCTACGTCTGATTTAAGGCAAATGGTTAAAATATTTCAAAGATTGTCTACTAACGGCATGCGCAATTCGCGAGATGCCACATGAATCATCTGTAATAGATTCAAAGGCCTTATCTTTACTAATATAATAAAGCTGAAGAGTTTGTTTGTTGGTTTAAACGTGCCAATCAGAGGAACTACTGGTCCGATTAGAAAAAATATTTTTGGATTGGATAGTCCATTTAAAGATGAAGGCGTAGTAAACTTAGGATACCTAAGTGTGCGGAAACCAAAACCACGCGGACCCGCCAGTATATATAATATGTCTACAAACAATCACATTGATCGTTACACCGCTAGTACAGTACAAGATACCCCATAAAATGCTTACATTAAATTTTCACCAAGCTATATTATGTTGTCGAGTGGAAAAATTCAGACTCAAAACCTACCATACTCCGGTCAAGCAACCCTAGCAATCGAGGTGGTAAAATAAAGTTGCACCAAGAAAACAAATAAGAAGGTTGAATGCACTGACACATGGCGCCAAGCATCTCTGGCGACTAAGTTGCGAGTACAATAGTTCGGGAGTAGATTGCATTTGTCGAATGCACTTGCCGGAGCGCTGACCGGCCGCGGTGCATAACCAAACCGACCGCAGGGTGCAGCGTACAATAAATATTCGAGACTTGAGTCGACGGTCAACTGTTTTATTTTGAACTCGCAGTTTGTTCTTATTGTTTGGAATTTTGTATTGAATTTGGACTTGTGGTAACAGTTGTGCTTTAAGTGAAAAATACAGTATAAGCAGGCTATTTTCTGGGAAACATATTTTGTGCCAATGACTTCTCGATCTAATGTTTTAAATGGATTTGATTTTCAATAGTCGTGAATTTTGTTAGGTCCATTATTCCTTACCATAAGTTCATTAGAGTTCACAAATATTGAAGCTCATGAATATACAGTAATTTTGATATCACATGGCCCAAAGCGTTGCTCCAGTGACTAAGTTGCGAGTACAATAGTTCGGGAGTAGATTGCATTTGTCGAATGCACTTGCCGGAGCGCTGACCGGCCGCGGTGCATAACCAAACCGACCGCAGGGTGCAGCGTATAATAAATATTCGAGACTTGAGTCGACGGTCAACGTTTTATTTTGAACTCGCAGTTTGTTCTTATTGTTTGAAATTTTGTATTTCGAATTTGGACTTGTGGTAACACAGTTTGAGTTTAAGAGAAAAAATGCATTATCTAAAAACTGTTTGTGGCAATCACCCTTCAATCTAAGTCTTAGGATTTTTAAAACGTTTTCACTTGCAAAAGTCATGAATTATGTCTGGTCAATCATTTCTTTCCTAGGGTTCATTAGTTCACAGATAATCTACAAGTTGTGTTGGAAGTTCATTATTGAATCTTGAATCTCACGGGGACAGTAATCATGGGCTGTTAACATTACCACTTATATCTTAGCTCCTCAACTTCAAAAGCTACATTAGATCCAACAACCTCATTAATGTAACATAGTACGTGAATAGCAAAGGGAGACGAGAGATTATTTCCTATTCACGCGTCAGTTTAACGTTAACGTGTTCCCGTGCCACTTAGGGGACGCCTAATGCGGTATGCAGCCGAGACTTCATCTAGGTAAGTGCAGTGGAGACGCACCGCACATAGTACAACGCCCTTGTAAATGCATAATGAGAGGTAACATTGTACAAGGAAGCGATTGAGAAGGTAAGTAATTTTTATAAAACATAAAACTCATTCAAACTTAAGAAATCTGTGGCTAGCTTAGACACCATCCTAGCCGTAATGTAAAGGTAATTAAAAATCGTTATTTCTTTGTTTGGAAAAGCTATAACAACCATATAGACCGGTAGGTACCCATTGAAAGCATTTGTTTACAGAAATTACAGAAGAGATGTGATCAACACTGTATTTGCGGATTTGATCATGTTAAAACGCTCATGAAAAAGAATCTTGTACTTTTATTATAGCCGTAAATTGTTGTTTTCCGAGTAGCAAAGTAATTATGCATGCTAACAATTATTTTCTACATACATACGGGATACACCGCACTATGTTTTGTATTGATAAACCTCAACTTCAAAAGCTACATTAGGTCCTACAACCTCATTAATGTAACATAGTACGTGAATAGCAAAGGGAGACGAGATATTATTTCCCATTCACGCGTCAGTTTAACGTTAACGTGTTACCGTGCCACTTAGGGGACGCCTAATGCGGTATGCAGCCGAGACTTCATCTAGGTAAGTGCAGTGGAGACGCACCGCACATAGAACAACGCCCTTGTAAATGCATAATAAAGGGAACATTGTACAAGGAAGCGATTGAGAAGGTAAGTAATTCTTGTAAAACATAAAACTCATTCAAACTTAAAAAATATGTGACTAGCTTAATCACTATCGTAGCCATAATATAAACACAATTAAAAAACGTTTTCTCTTTGTTTGAAATAGCTTTGATAACTATAAAGACCGGAACTCATTGAAAGCATTTGTTTGCAGAAATTATAGAAGTGATGTGGTCAAGACTGTATTTGCGTATTTGATCATGTCAAAACGCCCATGAAAAATATATTTGACCCTTTACTATAGGCCCAAAAAGTAACGTTTTCCGAGTAGCAAAGTAATTATGCATGCTAACAATTATTTGCTACATACATACGCGATACACCGCACTATATTTTGTATGGATAAACCTCAACTTCAAAAGCTACATTAGATCCAACATCCTCATTAATGCAACATAGTACGTGAATAGCAAAGGGAGACGAGATATTATTTCCCATTCACGCGTCAGTTTAACGTTAACGTGTTACCGTGCCACTTAGGGGACGCCTAATGCGGTATGCAGCCGAGACTTCATCTAGGTAAGTGCAGTGGAGACGCATCGCACATAGTACAACGCCCTTGTAAATGCATAATGAGGGGTAACATTGTACTATGTAGCAGGCTATTGAATAGGTAAATTATTAAATGCAAAAGTCCGACTCAGGTTATTTGGTGGAAGCCAAAAGAGCTGTCAAAAAAAACTATGTTCCAATAATAAAAAGGTGTAGTAACCATCCACCTAGACTAGTAGTAACAGCGGATTTGTGGTCATCACAGGATTTGCAGATTTCGCTGCAACCGTGATGTAGTGGTTAGAGCGTTGTGCTCAAACCTCGGAGGTCGTGGGTTTGAATCCCGCCATAACCACTTTAATTTTGTGTTGTTTTCCCAGTTTAGTTAAGACATTGCAGGCTGAAATTTCCTGATAGTCCGAAAATAATGATGATTCTGTCCTTCGGAAGGCGCGTTAAGCCGCAGGTACCGACTATAATCCAAATGATCTGATTTCCCTTGTAACGGCTTTACGGAGGACAGCCGCTCCATCGTTACAACCAGGCTGGTCAATTCAGGATCATAGTCTAAGAATGCAACCGGGATAAGCGCTAGGATGATGATGACTGGATTTGCAAATTTAATTACGTGAAATCGCCCACGAAAACGGCACCTTTATGGTGGGCGTAAAGGTTTTCCGTGTATGTTGTTGCCTACAACTTTGATATTTAGACACAGTGGCATTAAACATCAGCTGTTCAACAAACATTTAAAATAAATACAGTACTTCCAGTTGATTGTACCTTTTGTTTAGTTCTAATTTAATTCATTTTGCTGCGTTCATTATTTCATCAACTGGCTGTTTTGTTCATTACAAACCTATTTCTGTTCAAAATTGGTACATTAATAGAGCCTACAGTCAATTTCAATTAATTACGCCTCACATCCAATTCTGTTTATTGCAATTTTATTGAAATTGAAGGTCATTATGTATTCTAATTAAGTCAACGGCAATTAACTAATTTGGATGGGATTGACCGTTGGAAAATAGAACTGTTTGCCTGTCATCAGTGGAACAGATTAGATAGAACTAATGAAGAACAAATACTGTTTAATGCAAATGGTCCTAAAATGGAAAGCCATCGTGTTAAATAAGAATTAATTAAATTGTCTAGATTGCTGTCTAAAAGTTATTTTAACCAATTGCGTTCCCTTTTATAGACTAGAAATAAAATCTTTAAAAAAAAGTCTGTTGTGGTATTAAATTAAACAGCGATTATATTGGGAGTCTTAAGTGTCTTCGTGAACAGTTGAGGTTTTGTTCTATTCATTGAAAATAGCTTTATAAACTAGAAGCTTTATAATAGTCAAAACATTATCACTGGCAAACAAATTATTACATTTAAAAACCATATTTTTCTCGAAAGAATATGCTCTCATTCACATATCTTCTGCCGGCTTATGTTACTTGTTAGAATCCTAACCTACCGACACTAAACTTGTAGCGTACATTTACAGGTATCTTAGCAAATATTTGTCGCCATAATATTTCCGCTGCGTTAAATAAATAGATGTTGTCAAAAGCCCCATTGGTGAACGCTGTGAGTGAGGGTCGCACGTGTCGTCGGCTGACGAGGCTCGCATATTGCAAAGCCTCAAATTTGTCCCGTTCTTGTTGCCACTATAAATCGTCGAATACGACAATACAATGCGGGAGCATTTTACAACGCACATGGTGGTTATAGAAATAGATGTTTTAACTATATTCAAACTAGTTACAAATATACGTTAGGCAATGAAATCACGATTGAATGCAATGGTTTTCTTGTCAAAACTAATTTATAACATAAATGGGTATTTGACTGCATACGAAATAAATTATGATATGCTAACATTAAAGATGAAATCAATAATCAAGGACAAAGGGGGATGCCGGCTGGCCATAGAAGTTCCGGCCCACAGTGCACACATATGAAAGTACTATGGAAATATAGAGTAAATAGTCATTAGTTAACTGGCGAAAGAAAGGGTTTAAAAAAAGTCAGTGTTTTTGGAAAAATGCATATTTATTATTTTCCATCAGTATTACAATCTACGATTGCCACCATATTAGCTGTTGAAGGTTGTAAAAAGTATTTGTTTACCTGCTACGGCTGAACCCGGATCGTCGGAGTCAGTATTCATAATGAAGTTGTTTAGTTAAACGCACGAAATAAAACCGATCACTTTGTTGATGCAAGAAAAACACAATTACTTATTGATATTTTGAACTTTGACAATTGAATTGGCAGTTACTTTAGTGTTTCCATTGCGTAAAAAAATATCGATATTCGATTTTAGATCTATTCGATTCTAATATAGTTTTATAAAATATACGTTTGATTGATTCATGAAAATATTTTACTGAGATTATAAAATATTTAAAAGATAAATAGGATAATGACACTGAAATATATTTATTTTTTTTATTTTGACATGCTACCCCTCATGTCACGATCGTACGGGATCGTACGGGTATCTTAAAAATTGCAACCAATTATTCACCTCATTTCTGTAGATAAATTGTAAGTGGTATTTTTATTTCTATTTTAGCTAAGATCCACCAACGTAATAATATTCGATATTCTCTTATAATCGATTATCTGAAATTATATTTCTGTAGTGGCAACTCTTAACACATACGAGCCCGCCGCGGGTCGGCTCGATACACACGAATTTGAGCTTTACTTCAATGCTGATAGGGCGTAGATAGATTTGTTTACACATATCTGTCAAAAGGACGCAATTCCGGTGGGGTTTATAAATAGTTGAATTTCTTTTAATTTTTGTTATATTAACCCCAACTTTTAGCGACATACGAATAGCGCGAATAATTAAGAACGAATATTTTAGCTATTTTTATAAAATGGAACATCGTGTGCACTTCTTGGCCTAATTACGGCATCCCTCTTTTTATCCCACAGTTACAATTGAGCTTTTAACAAATTAGTAAAGCTAATCGAAACTTAAAGAATAAAAAGGTGCCCTCTGAGGAATAAAAAAGGAGCGCCTCATTAGAAGCGCCTCAAAATGGTAGCGCTTCGAGGAATACCTCATTGATTTGACAATGCAATTCAGTATTCCATACAGTTTTTCCTACAAGGTTACGTTTTTGACATTTAATAAAAGTAGGTGATTTGACCTGTCAGTCAAATACCCAATTAGTCGCATCAATGAGAGACTCATAGCTTAATCTCAATAAATATAATAATCTCAAATGGAGAAAACTCATAAGACACTGTTAAAATAAAAATAAGCTCCTAAAGGAATAGATTTATTTGATCAGTAATTAAAACTAAAAAACGTTATGCACGAAAGACATTCCACTCTTTTTACGATCTTGGAGTGCAAATCTTA
Source organism: Nomophila noctuella (assembly GCA_958496325.1). Taxonomy (NCBI): domain Eukaryota; kingdom Metazoa; phylum Arthropoda; class Insecta; order Lepidoptera; family Crambidae; genus Nomophila; species Nomophila noctuella. Next base: position 6,876,003 of record OY292486.1, on the reverse strand, counting down.
TTGCATTCTTTTCCTTATTTGATTGCACTAGAACTATCTTGATTATTATCAACGTCTTTGCCTTCTGGCAATTAAAGTTGACTCTACCATGCACTTTATGATGCTTCATGCATAAAAATACGCGTTTTTTTTTTTCAAAACAATATTATTTATATATTACCATTTTTATTCGAGTCAGTATAAAATAAATTACACTACTATATAACACTTCAAGTTCTTCATTATTCATTCGACTACCATTACATAGATACTGTTAAAGCTACATATAACTCTTTTACGTCAAGAATTTATCGATTACTATCCAACAGCACGTATTACCTTACAAAAATGTATCTGTTTTAAGTGAAGTAAAAGCAATTTCACATTCCCGATCACCCCCTGGTGAAATAGAGAAATAAAGTACGTGTTTCATAACCGATAAACTACGTTATTCAGTAGGGTGCCGTGACATTAGTGTAGGCCACCCTTACACCGAATGTGGCAAAGAGATACATTTGTCAGAAAACATTGCGTGTATCGAATTTCATAGTTTTGAATGGTAAGTGTTATATTGAGGGGTGGAAACCATTTTGTTTTATTACGATGATTTTTCGTTTTTACCTATCAGGTTTGATGGTAGTGTTATTGTTTGACGTTCTAAAAACTATTTAGTAAAAAAAAAAAAAATTGACAACAAGACGCTAACAATATTGTAACAAACGCGCCTTCAACTGACCCTACGGTAACTGCGTCATTAGTATCACTCTCCCCAACACTCGAATGTGCTAAAGTGATAAATTCTCCAGGTACTCCACCATTGCGTGTTCAGAATTTGCGACGTGGTGCAAATCACCCGAAATATTGTACGAGATTGAATTGCTGGCTCACGGATATAACGTAGTATGTTGTCACAGGGGCGATATCCGAGGGTCGGTACCCTAATTTTCCGTTACAAATATCCAACTATAAATAATGTTTGTTGTTATGTGACGATGTCGGTTTGAATAATTCCGTCCGAGTAGCGCTCGTGCGGTATTTGTAAGGGGAAAGGAGCGCAATTGAATATTAGCAGTTTGTTTCATCACTTTATAAGGTGGGGGCGGGTCATGTCCGGAAGAACGGACGGGGCAGCTTTTATTCTGGATATTATTAAAAGGAATTTTTGTGTAATGTTTTGGAGCATAATGAAATATTTGTAGGATTTAAACAAGAAAAGCTTTACTTTGAAGGGCTTTAAATTGGTTAAACTTACGTACCCATTAATTTATTAAAATTGTTATACTTAATTTTATTACAATACTTAAGTTTCACAACTACTTTTCTCAAACAACTTTTGATAACTTTAAAATTGTATTCTTTACTTCAAAACTTGGGACTTCAAAACAATGTATTTTAATTAAGTAAGTAACGTTGAAAACACATCTCAATCTCTAATGCAACCTAAAAACAAATTTCTTAACTCAAACCCCAACTCGGTGATATAAATCTCAAAACATTCAACGGCAATCTCTTAAGATATTATTTTCCCACTTTTCATTCAGATTGCTGTGGCAGAAAATATATTCGGACGATTCAAAAGTCATCCCAGTTTTTTATTTTCCTGGAAAAGTCCTTTCATTCGGGGAGTCTCCAAAAGTTCTACACCTTTTCATTTTAACGAGTTTCTTTACAAATCATTAAGTTCTCCCATTTTCCTATTGAAAATCTCCTGCATTGCTTATTTTGAGGACTCCTGTGATTGCTTTCATAAGGCATGCGATGATATAATGCGGTTATTGATAACAAAACTTTTATAGGTACTTCAGTAAATTAACCGGTGATTCGGTTGACAGTCTTTCATAAAAGCCTATCTACCTACCTCTTTTTTTTTCTTTTTACCTATCTCATAAAAGGTAAACAATATATAAATTATTCACTATAATTTGGTAATTGTTTGGTAAGTATCTGCACTTTACAGGTACCTAAGTGGTCCTGTCTAAGATAAAGTTATCTAAAGTTAGCATTAATTCTAAGCTACTTATTATCTGGACGGCTCAAGTTGACGTCGTCCGCTAATGGAATGAGGTCGAAAAGGTTGAAGTTCTATTAATATTTTGATAATCTATTGGTACAAGTGAAAACATAAATAAAATTAAACCAAACATGTGATTTACTATTAATGAATCTTACGTTATAGACTTATGGCACAGCCGTACGGCACGTTCTCTTGATGGGATGTATGCCAAAAATAAAATTCTTGTTCAATTGCAAAAAAACAAAATATCGAGTTATAACAACACAGCATCACATAACACAATCATCAATTGATTATCCAATTCCACCGCTGTTTTTATGTCTTATAATCTCTTTTCTTAGCGTTGAGTGTGAACCTGACTAGGTACTGTGCGCTTTCTTCACATAAGCGTGACGCGAGTCGACCTTATCTTCCGCCATATTTCACATTGTCCGCTCTGGGTGCGTCCGATATCTTCTTTTTATAAGCAGAAATAGTTAATACAACTTATATGTCAAACGAATGCAGCGATTGTCAGCCTTAACCAATTCCACCTCTGTTATAATCTCTGTTATATTTTTTTTATTTTTTATTTATGATATTTTCTTAACATAAGCGTGACGAGTGGAGCTTAGCTTCTGCCATATTTCACATAGTCCGCTGCGTCTCTGGGTGGGTGCGTACAGTAGCTATGCAGTGATTGTCTCTTCTCGATGCACGTCCAATATCCTCTTGTAATAAGCAGGAATAGTTCAAGTCACTTATAATGTCAAACGAATGCAGCAATCGACAGCTTTTTCCAATTCCACCGCTGTTTTTATGCCTCATAATCTCATTTCTTAGCGTTAAGTGTGAACCTGACTACAATTCACTTTTCTTTACATAACCTTAAGAACCTTAGCTTCTGCCATATTTCACATTGTCCGCTGCGTCCAATTCTACCGCATTAGTATAACCTAGCTACGTCTTCTATATTACAAACGCAGACAGCCATCGACAACCTTTAACTCAAACGGCATTATCATTATCTTAGCGTGTAGTGTCAAGTATTGTTAAGTTTATATTCTGAGATTCTTCTGTCCTTAACCCGAGCGTGACGAGCCAACCATATCTCTCACCATACTTTAAATTGCCCACTCTGGGTGCATCCAAATTCTTAACTGAGCAGGAACAAAAACACGCAATGCTCTGTGTACATCAAATGCAGGCAGCCATCTGACTAATATGCGCTTTTCTTAACATAAGCGTGACGAGTGGATTTTAGCTTCCACCATATTTCGCATTGTCCGTTGCGTCCAATTTCACCGCATTAGCATAACCTCGCAACGTCTTCTAAAGTTCCAACGTGGGCAGCCATCGACAACCTTTAACTCAAACGTCATTATCATATCTCGTGATCTGAGTGTAAACTATAGCTTAGTTAACATCGCCATAGCCCTTCTGTCCTTAACCCGGAGCGTGACGAGTCGACCTTAGCTCCCGCCATACTTCACATTGTCCGCTCTGGGTGCGTCCAGCAGCTATGCAGTGATTGTCTCTTCTCGATGCACGTCCAATATCCTCTTGTAAAAAGCAGAAATAGTTAATTCCGCATATGTGACAAACGAATGCAGCGGTTGACAGCCTTTACCAATTCCACCGCTGTTTTATGTCTTATGATCTCATTTCTTAGCGTTGAGTGTGAACCTGACTACTATGCGCTTTTCTTAACACAATCGTGACGAGTCGACCCTGTGTCCCGCCATTCTTCGCATTCTCCACTCTAGATCAATCTAAATTCTTCCATGGAAGCATAAATACGCAACGTCTCCTATATAATAGTTCCAAAGTAGGCAGCCATCGACAACCTTCAACTCAAACGGCATTATCATATCTTAGCGTCTAGTGTAAACTATTATTAAGTTTATATTCTGAGATCCTTCTGTCCTTAACCCGAGCGTGACGAGCCAACCATATCTCCCACCATACTTTACATTGTCCGGTCTGGGTGCATCCAAATTCTTAACTGAGCAGGAACAAAAACACGCAATGCTCTGTGTACATCAAATGCGGGCAGCCATCGACAACCTTTAACTCAAACATCATTATCATATCTCGTGATCTGTGTGTAAACTATAGCTAAGTTAACATCGCCATAGCCCTTCTGTCCTTAACCCGAAGCGTGACGAGTCGACCTTAGCTCCCGCCATACTTCACATTGTCCGCTCTGGGTGCGTCCAGCAGCTATGCAGTGATTGTCTCTTCTCGATGCACGTTTCCAAGGTTAGTGTCAACCGTGATGTTGCGGTCGTTTGGTTTGATCTGCCAAAGCATGAAATGTCTAGGCTGTTCTCTTTATAACATGAAAGTAAGATAGGAATCGAAACGATATAGCGATGCGTAAGAAGTACATTTAATTATGTCCATTTTTTGTTAACTATGATATTTATAGCGGTTTACGGAGCTTTTTGTTCCAATTATCAATGGACATAATAATAGGGAATATGCGTGAGATTCTAAATAGCGTAATTTTTTTTTTTTTTACTTTAGAATTATGCCCACACCAATATTTATTAATTAAAGTTGTTGCTTATTGCAAAAATAATTATTTAAAAGTGCCAAATATACGCGCGAAATTTAATGGAGTTAAAACGGAAGTGACGACAAAGTACACAACAATGTAGTGATGGGGACAAATGATAAAAATATATATTAATATTTTTAGAAATTATCGATAAACTGTCAAAGTATTAGAGTATCAAAAATTAAATACGAATTGGAAGCTTATTTCTTTAATACAATACAAATAATTATCAAGTTATTATTCCAATTAATATTGTCGACATCACATGACAATCTAATCCCATTATGCCAATGACAATCTAATCCCATTATGCCAACTTAAGAAATTGATATAAAAATATATAAACGTGGAATTATAACAAATCCATTATATTCTATTATCAACTTCAATTCAATGTTCTTTCGCGTCTTTTCTAGGGTAGAGGACGAGCAAAACAAACAAAAGGGAAAACACTTGTCAAAGTATTTTTTTCACAGAATGTTTCCAAAAACGCTGGTATGTTAATATTTCTCTTCCGCTTTTATGTAATTCTTCTACTTTAAATACATATTATATATTATTATAATAATTTTATTTTGTAAATATCATTCATAGTTCATTTGTTATCGAAAACATGGATGTTTTAAAAATATCGCACATCCCTAACAGGAAGTGTGACGTCCAAAATACACGCTACATTTAGGCGCCAAGATGGAGGCCGTTTTAGTTTGGCGAATTTGACAGCTTAAGTAAAAATATTTTTTCCTTGTTAAATTTTAGTTTTTTGGTGTTGAAATTTTATTCACGAGTATGAAAATGATATGAACTATCGTATAAAAGTATAAAAAAAATACATGCATATTCCCCATTATTCTCACATTAATAGCAGTATAGAAAGAAGTTGGTGAAAATGACCAAAATAAGTAATTATTTTTCATTTTAATTTTCAACGAAATTCATTTCGCACGCCACAATTTTTAATCTACTTGCAGTTCGACGTAAATGTTCAGGTGAGAAGAACCCTTTTATAAAAATATTGAAATAACAATGTATTCTAGGAAAGATCAATAAGACGATGCAGGGATGGTTAAGAGAGTGACTCTTCATTAAAAACAAATGTTTGTCACATGAAATGTATGTAGAGCAGCGGAAAATAAATGGTCAAACAGTGCCAATTCCATTCTCAAAAAAATCTCCCAAGAAATACTTTTTTTGTCACAATTTACACTTTTACTGTAACTATAACTGCTCCTGACTAATGTATGGACAAGTAATGAAATCATTCCGTTTGTATTAACCTAAGAAATGTTTATTGCCTAGGCAGACTTGCGTAATTGATGAAAACGTGAAAGGCATTTGTTGAATTGATGTAATTTAATTCACTTAAAGTTCCATTGTTGTGGTAAATTCAAATAACATTCCGTATTATTATAATGTATATTAATTAAAATAACAACGGATAATGATCGACGCTCAATTTAATTAAATTAAGCAGCACGTCAGTGTTATAATTGTTCTATGAATTTCTGTTTTTGGTAAAGTGCAAAATGTTAACTACCGCTGCAGTGCAGTGGTTTAGTGGAAACACTTTTACCCTGTGATGGTATTCTAAGTTTGGTTAGGACACTGCAGGCTTGAATTACCTGATAGTTTTTTTTTGAAGTAGGCAGCAATCGATCAGACGGATTGCCTGATGGTTAGACCAGATGGTGTGTCCGATAAGAATGATGATTCCTTGCATAGGAAGGCACGTTAAGCCGTTGGTCCTGACTATGATCCAAATGGTTTGGTTTCCCTTTGTGAGGGTTACGGAAGAACTATTGTTATAATCAGGCTTGTCAATTCAGGATCACCCTGGGCTCCGAGGCAATGCCCGAGGAAGCAACGGGAGAGGCGCTAGAATGATGATGATAATGGTTATTTGCAAAATGTTATGTATGATACTATCACTTTTTCACTCTTAAAAGCAAGTGCTCAGCTGTCAACTAGTGTTCTATAAAAATCTTTACAGAGAAACTTCACGAGCAAAATAATAATGTACTATATTATGACACCCACCCAAAACAAACTGAGGTATAACAATATAACAAGGAAACTTGCTTAGTTTCTTGACGGCAAAACAAGTTTTCGTCATAAAATCTTCTGATCTTTACGATCCCTTAAAGGGAACATGATAAACGCGTCAAAATTTTCCCCTTTACCTGAACCGTGGGAGGCAACAATGCGGAGAAGACATTTGAGCGAACCAACGTACTATCTTGGACTGTAAAATCATTTTTGTTACGGGCCACGGGTGTTTGACGACAAATTTTAAATAATAGTTAAGAAGTTTGTTGCGTTTTTAACTGAAAATCGCAGTTTTGATTACCATTGAAACATATTTTTATTTAAATGATTTCCTATAAATTTGGTAAATTCGTGAATTTATGCAGGGAACGTATATTCATCTTAACCCATTATTCCTTAACACAATGGTTTCTTTACAGCAGAGTTTGCTTAAGTTAGTTTAATTATTTCACCAATCTTTTCCGTATCATGTACAAACGATAAGTCTCCACCGTTTTAGTAGTAGTTTACTATAATCATGTTAGACCTATTTTGTACCAAACCTCATATCCTCATCTGTAAGAAAAAGATTGACAGTTGGCAGAACATCATAACATTGACACAATCCGGTAAAAATAAAATGTAGAAAAATTCCCGTTTCGTGTTCAAAATTAAAAGTATATCAATATGTGTGCATTAGTGAACAAACAACCAGACGACGTGACCACTCAGAAGATAATATGTTACGGAATCGTGTTGCTGCTTCTTGTGTACTTGATGAGGTTTCTGAAGTATATGTCGTCGAGGACGTACTATGTGGATACCAGAGTCCACCGATGCCCAGTGGCAGATGATGCATCGGTTCCTTCTCTCCCTCCTGAGTGCACGAACCCTCATACACATAACGACCCAGCAAGAGAAGATAGGAGATCTAGGAGACGAAGGAAGCGTCACCACAAGTACATGGCGGAACAGTGGCTACCCAAAACCGACCCTCATCACAGCGGCTACGACGGATATGAGTGAAAAATAAAAGAAAACCCACGTTGAAAGTCCCCTCTTTATTATGTCGTTCAAAATTTTACTTGTTTATCGGCGTTGTCCAAGCCAAAATATTGTCCTGTAATGTGAACTTTAGCGTAAGCAATTAAAACTTTTTAAACAGTCACCGTTTTTTACATGGTCGCAGAGAAACCGCGTTGTGTTCGGAGATATTTTAATTTTACAACGTACCCTGGTACTCGTATTATGGTAATTAGGAGACATTTTGTCTCTGAGCTCTGGTAAAAGTTTTTCGTAACATGTAAACCAAAATTAAGATTGATGAAGGAATGAAATACCCAGAAAGCTTAGGTAATGGATTTGGATGAGCATAGTATTGGTACAAATGAACATAGGTTCAAAACTTTTTATTACAAAAACTAGGTATTGGGTGCAATAACCTATATGTTTTTCCAAGTGCAAAAAAATAATGAAAATGTTTGTAATGGGTCAACTACATAGGTAATTCTTATTCAAGTTAAAAGTCTATACTGAAAAGTATGCGGCTATATAACTTGATTAATATTAATTAAATTAATAATCGTATGTTTTAACTAATATTATCTGATGTCAATTTCAATGTTTATACCTATTATTTATTAGTCAAGTTAGATGCTCACGTCTCTTTCAAATATATACATAAACATCACACTCGCTTCCCAAATAAATCAACAGACGCTTTGATTTACGAAGTATCGTCATCTGTTCCAAGCCAGACCACAGATCAACTCACCAACGCAACGGTACGTCATCATATTTCACCGATCACACTTTGATACGTCGTATGAATTACACGGTTCGGATACCAGACTCCGGTCTGTAATAACTCTGATTACCTCCTGCCAGCCTGACTGTTTGTTAAAATTACGCGTAGTATGGCTTTATGGGCAGCGGAGTAATTTTGCTGTAGATAACGGTTAATTTTACCCTGGTAGGAAGATTGCTCTCGACGACCATGGAAAATGAAAGCTGGATGACGTCGGTTATCTGTCGCCCAATATAATTAAGGCATTAAGGCAGACAGTGGTCGGCACGATATTTAGGGGTGGAGATGTTTTAGTGGCTTTTAATACATGTTTTTTTTGTATAACTGAATCAGTGTATATGCAAGGCAGAATTTGTTAATAAGGAATGGGAGACTGGAAATTGGTTAATCGACTGGCACGTTACTAATGTGATAAATAGTTCAGCAAAATAATTACGGATAGATTGGATTCCGTGCTGTGATTCATAATAATTGTCAACTACAAAAAATATATTAAAAGTTAAATATCAGACAATCGTATTTATAATGTTATTGGTTATAAAGGTAATTTCTATAACCAGCCAAAAAATGCCCCTGCCATCTGAATGTTACCGTTACGAGTTTGTGTAGTTCAGTTCAGTGTATAATCCTTTTGTAACCGTTGGGTACGCTGTCTCTCGTATGTAAGATATGACTAATAGCACTTGTAACATGCAAATATATTATCTTACTAGCGGCCGCCCGCGACTCCGTCCGCGTGGATTTCGATTTCCAATATCCTATGTGTTATTCTGATGTATATGCTATATTGTGGTAAAGTTTCATTCAAATCCATTCAGTAGTTTTTACGTGAAAGAGTAACAAACATCCATACATCCATACATCCACACATACAAACTTTCGCCTTTATAATAGTAGTAGGATACAACAACAGAAGCTTCGATAATAATGAATGGGAATGTTTCAAAAAGTGATTTTGTTTCGTGACTGACCACCCACACTCGGTTTATTCTTAGTATACAATGTAATTTGGTATTGGATATATTACCCACATGCCTTTCCATAGTTTTGTTGGGAACCTTTCATCGGCTCGTCTATTAAATAAGTAAAAGTTTTTGCGATACACAATTCTCAGTAAATCTATATTTGGAACATGGAAATTTGGAATATTTCATCACAGTATTTTTGGTATTTTTGTTTTATTGAGATTGAAAAGTTTAAGGGAGGAAAAGTGGAAAAATGTTCATTATTTTGGCCGTAATATGATATTAAGGAAGTTAGAAGAACTATACTTTTTATAGTCTAATAACAGCCTTGCTTCAGATTTTTGTATCATCAAGCTATAAATATTCCACTAATTATAAATTCTCAATTTCATGTGCACTGTTATCTATTCGGCACAATTAGTTATTAAAATAAAGATTGGCTACCGAAGAATAGGGTATTCAGAAATTTGCATACTCTTATCAACTATCAAAACGTTTTAAAAATATGGTAAGACATCAGTTAGACATATATTTTTAATTCAATTGAGGAATTCAAGTCCTATTAATAGTAAAAAAATTAATTATTCTTATCTTAAAAATATAAAAAAGCTAACAAGATGTTGGACAACCGCTTTAAAAGGGTTTTCTTTTTGCGGAATAGTTCTTACAATTTACAGTAAAATGTGTCTTCAAAAGGTGTTCCAATTCAGTTCCACCAAGTCCTGTGGTTCCCTTCACATCTTTCAAGCAATATTTATCACCCAAGCCTTGCTGTGGAATAGGCACTGTGCGTAGCGATGACTCTGCTATCTCGTGACTCATATTCAAAACTTTTAAGTCCCAATGTCGGTAATGCTACTGTCAAACCACGGAAAAACACAGTGCCTTATTCTGCCATCTAGTGATTCATATTCGAAACTTTCACGCTAAATGTCAAATTTTACTGTCAAACCACAGAAAAAAAATCTGAATATTAGCGCCCTCTATAGCTTCTGCACGGTGCCTGTAGTATTGTAAAATGAATATGTAATGAAATTACAATTTTATATGACACAACCCTAACAAAAAATGTTAGGAAGACATCACACCGACCACATTTTGTGTCGCATTCACGTGTTTCACACGCTAAAATAAGCCTAATGAAACGTCTCAAAAATCTCGCCGCACTCACAGAAACCACATGTTTTTGTTTTCATTCCTCGAGAAATTAGCCTAAGTAGTGCGACAACGGGTTGCAATTAAAAACGGCGTTTTCTTAAACAAACGTGGCGATTTTATGAAGTTAAAACCTTACTTTCATCACAACAGTTTTGGTATTTTTTTTTCCATATACGAAGTTAGGCTTGACAACTTTTGGGAAGGAAAAGTGAAAAAATATTTATAATTATGACCGTAACCTTAAAACGATCGTAAATGAGATTTGTTAGAAGTATACTACAGTAAACCATTTTTTTATAATAATGATTTAATAAAAATCTATAACGTATAGTTTAATGTATCGTCAAACTATAAATATTCTCGCAGTTGTATACAGTGCACTGTCATAGTGTCATCTATATTCCGCACACAAAGATGTTTACCGAAGCCTCTTTGTGGAAAAGTGTTATAAAATAGTGAAATGACACCTCTTCAAGCAAAGTCCTTTAAATGATATGCCAGGAAAACAGCACATTGACCACATTTTCTGTCCCGCTTTATATGTTTCACACATACTCCCACGCTAAAATTAGCTAAATGAAACGTCTCAAAAATCTCGCCGCACTCACAGAAACCGCATGTTTTCGTTTCCATCCCGCAGGGTAATTAGCCTAAGTAACACGCCGCGACACCGGGCTGCAATTAAGAACGGCGTTTTCTTCGTCTATGCAACGCGGCGAGTTTATGAAGTTAAAATCTTACTTTGAGGGTAATTTTAACCGTCTCGCACCGGAGTTGAGGATGTTTAGGTAACTAGTTCTCCGGCGATTGTGAAATTAACATTGACTTTTTAACGCAGAGCGCACTAATTGCGGTAATGTAAATTATTAATTTCCTATTAGATGTTTTAAGAAGTCGCTTTTTAAAAGTATTTTATTGCGTTTATTTTAATTTTTCTAACTGAAGTGTGAAATCATAATAAGCTTATTCAAATCTTTCTTCTAAATTCTATCAAACTGGTTCATTATTTTAGGTACAGTTCTCCTGGAGAAAATGTAATGATTACTGTATTAAAACGAATGTTTCCATGCCCTTTCACTATGTTTACAAATGCACTAATTCAAATTCCCACAATTATTGCCCATCCCACTTATTGCACCAAAGCCATTCACGCTAATAGTAGCCATGGAGATAAATCTAGTAAAGCTGCAGATAATAGCATTGGTTATTGTGAAACGGCTTATTAAAACATGTCACAACAGGCGAAGAATCTCGAACGTGAGCAGAAAACGTGAGGAGCAAACTAAGGGCCGATTAGTGGCTGCGGTCCCAAAGGTATGGTGGGTACGAATTTTTATTTAAGTTGTTAAAGGGGATACTTTTAGTGAATATTAACTCTTAATGAAGGCGATAGAAAAACTGCATCCGTGATTTAGTGGTTGAACTGCTCTAAAACGTCGAAAGTCGTGGGTTCAAATTCTGCCCGGAATATTTTCAATTTATGTATGTGTTTTGGTTTTCCCAGTTTTCAGCCTTTGCAGGTTTCAATCACCTGAATGTCCGATAAGAATGATTCCGTGCTTCGGACGGCACATTAAGCCGTTGCTCCCGACTATGGTCTGGTTTAACTTGTAAAGGTAACGGAGGGCAGACGACCGTCGCTCCACTGTGAAAACCAACCTGGATCATAGTCGTAGCGTTCCTTAGGCTCCAAGGCAATGGCTGGAGATGCAACCAGGAAAGGCACTAGGATGATGACGATGATAATTGTGAAACGGCTTATCAAAACATGTCACAACAGGCGAAGAATCTCGAACGTGAGCAGAAAACGTGAGAAGCAAACTAAGGGCCGATTAGTGGCTCGATCCAGAAGGTATGGTGGATACTGGATACGATTTTTTTATTTAAGTTGTTAAAAGGGGAATTGGATACTTATACTGATTATTAACTCTAAATGAAAGCGTTAAAAAAACTGCAACCGTGGCGTAGTGGTAAGAGCGCTCTTGTCCGTCGGGAACATTGCCACTTTGTGTTGGTTTTCCCAGTTTGGTTAGGAGTTTTGCAGGTTTGAATCTCTGACTATCCGATTCTATGCTTCGGAAGGCACGTTAATCCGTTGGTCCTGACTATTATCCAAATGGTCTGGTTTCTCCTGTAAAGGTTACGGAAGGCAAACGACAGTCGATACTTAACATTATTTTTAAATATAAATAAAATTCGAAAAATTGCATAAAATTAAATTACTTCCAACCTTTATCAGAAGTTTTGTCCTTTCATTTCAATATCACTATCTGACCGTAGTGCAATATTTCTGTTGGTGAGTAGGTTTCCAACACGTAGTTGCTGATGAGGCAGGCAGGAAATGAAAATTACAACAAAATAACAGAAACTAATGAAACCGTCCCTACTATAAAGTCACGCTCACGAAAACTCTTGATTTTTTAATAAGTAATTAAGAACGAAGACAAAGGAGGATTTTGTACCTTAAGTTAATACATAAGACAGACACCGTTTCAACGTATGATTAGAGCATCCCACCTTTAAACGGGTCTCAAGTATCTATATGAACGTCTAAAACGTCTGAGTTAAAATTAGCTTTGAAACAAGCGAGCCGATATCACAAGACAGAAGAGAACTCATTACGCTCTTCTGCGCTGGTAATTACACTTAACCCGGTGGATCTAAGCTCGGTAATAATCCTTTGTTGCTCAACTAAATGCCGGCCCGTTTACTAGAGCTGCCTCTAAAGCTACGTATTGTTATTATAGTCCGGATCGTCATAATGCAGGGTAATGGGTAACACTTTTTGTTGTACTTGTACGTCAGTTTGAGAACAGGTAACATGATAACGTAGCGATTTAGTAAGCTTGAAGTTATGAGTAGGTACGCTAACAAATAATTCAAATTCAAATTCAAAATTCAAATTCAAAAATTTTTACTACTACCCATAAGAACAATTTTTCTTAAACTAAACTTATCAAACTAATCTACTTATTCTACTACTACAAATTAACTTATCTTTAACATTGTAAGGAGCTTAAAATGGGAAGTAAATGGAAGTGGCTCAGCAGGTGCTGACAGAGGTCAGCGCTGATTTTCAGCCATCCCCACCCCTCTAAGCTGTTGTGCGAGGGTCACGTTACGAGGGCTTACATATTAAATAACATAATTAATAAAACTTTATGTGAAAGAACAATCTAGATAAATACTCGTATATAAATAATTAATAAAATAACTATAAAATAATCTTAAGTGGCACTCAGTGAACGAACGTGTTCGTGCGTGCGTGTGTGTGTGTGTGTGTGTGTGTGTGTGTGTGTGTGTGTGTGTGTGTGTGTGTGTGTGTGTATGTATGTGTGTAAGTGTAGCGTGAGTGGTTATATAATTTATTGGAAATAAATATTCAGGGGCAGGAGCTTCTCGTTTCCACGGCTAAGATTTTCGGCCGCAAATTGTCTTCTCAATAAGGCTGTTTTATATTTCTTCTTGAAACAATCGGAACTCATCTCAAGTCTCATGGGAGGAGGCAGAACATTCCATTTATATAAATCGTGTTCCTTGTACTTGTACGTCAGTTTGAGTAAAGGTAGTATGTATTATAGTTACCAATGTTGACAAAGGGATGATAACGTAGCGATGTAGGAAGCTTGAAGTTATGAGAACGCGAACAAATGATTCCTCAATGAAATGTGTCATTTTAGTACTTAAATAAGCGGCCAACCCGCGACTCCGTCCGTGTGGATTTCGGTTTCCGCACACATAGTTGACTATCCAACACAATTTTATTTAAATTTGAACTAGTAGTTCTGACATCAGCGCGTTCAAAGAACCAAAATCTTCAGCTTTATTATTTATTAGTTATAGATGTATTCACAATGGACTATTTAAGGCTCTTACTAAATTTGGAACGGGAAGTAACTATAACAACGATCCGATACGGTAAATATAGATTTCAAATGATCAATTTTAATCAAGTACCATCCACTATTTGAGTCTTAATACTGTTACCTTAGAAATTAATTTCAATTGACAATTGTTCAACACTACCTCTTGCGACATCTCGAGTTTAACCGCCATTGTACAGCGAAGATTACTGCGGCATATTAATCTAAAATTAGTCAAGCAATGGAGGAAATATTTGAACTCCGAATCAAGTTGTTCGGAAATATTATTATTACCACCCACCCACTTAGATGATTCGCATATACTCTGTCACACGATTCGCACGCGGCCTCCCTGCCTAATAATCCATTACCCCTATATAATTGGGCGACAAGAGAACATTTAGGAATTAGCATTTGTAATCTGAACGGTGTTATCTGCATGGAAAATATGAAGAAGTTTTCTGGTAAAACGTTAACTGGCAAACCTACGTTTGTACCTACGTAAGGATACGTTTCGTTTTGTAAAAAAAATAATATAAATCAATAATACCTTATAAATCCTCATATAAGTCTTCATTTAAAAATATCATAACTATTGATGATTGAATAAACTATATTGGTTATCAATACTTGCTCCGTCCACGCGAACTATAGGCCAATGCGAATCAAAAGTAGGTGTTTATACATATAACGATTAAAACAGTTCCATTTAGTAAAGTGCTTATGCGGTCACCTGCATAAGAACCCTGTTTCATAACATACGAAGTTACACCTTGTCTGCAGGTACATGTAATTTCTAATCTAAGTGCTAAATGGTAAAAATTCGATTCACCTGTTTATAATTATTGCAAATGTGATTAAGTTATTAGGCGCTGCAAACCCGTTGAAGCGGGCGACAATTACACAAACCATAACTGTTGTGCTAAGATATGTAAATAAGGTTCAATTGCATATGTTGCCCAGGCGACACATGCCCCGTTTATGGGGTGCTAGTTTGGATTCAGGAATTTCCTACCTATTTGAATTCCATTGTGTAAAGTATAATAAGGGTGTATTTCACCCGCATTGGCTTAATCATATTTCACGTGAGAAGTTTATTAAATTTTATGGATATTGCTAGTGTGAATAAGTCAGTCCAATCGGGGAGCAACTTTTAATGAGTATTTTGGTATGCATTTTCCGAACACAGTCTGTGTTTGTGATAACCAATCCGCATTTGGCAAGCGTGGTGATTACACCATAACTGTTTTTTGAAACGAAAACATGATAACAATATGAGGGAGGCCTTTGCCTTTTAGTGGGATAGTAATTGGCTGATACCTACCTCATTAGAGGTGACCTAAAATTACTTTGATTGTTTTCTTATTCATGCTAAATCCTCATGTCAAAAAACTTCAATATTTACCTGACTGAATACAATACATCATATATAGAATGCGTGAGGCAACCGGTGTAAGTAACAGTATCGCAACATCTCAGCGACAATGGGTGGTCTGAACGCAAGACAAGGTAACCGCTGACCGCAGCCGCGTGCCTCTGACACTGTTTATTCAGACTAGGCTTAGTGGTTATAGGTAATGTGTTGGATCTATGGTTGGTTTAAGTGCGATTTCTTTCTCCGCGCTAAATAGAGAATGTTCGGGAAGCATGTTCTTATGTTGCCTCTCTCTGAATCTTCATTGGTGTGCAATCTGTCATTTGACATATTTGTTAGCTTACTGGTTGTTTAAATAACATTATAAGAACATGATCTACCGATTTTAGAAAAGCAACAGGTTGTTTAAACCTTTACAATATCACACAACACAATATCATCCAACCTATTCCAGAATGCGTGGGGCAACCGGTGTAGGTTACAGTATCGCAACATCTCAGCGACAACGGGTGGTCTGAACGCAAGACGAGGTAACCGCTGACCGCAGGCGCGTGCCTCTGACACTGTTTATTCAGACTAGGCTTAGTGGTTATAGGTATTGTGTTAGATCTATGGTTGGTTCAAGTGCGAGTTCTTTCTCCGCGGTAAATAGAGAATGTTCGGGAAGCATGTTCTTATGTTGCCTCTCTCTGAATCTTCATTGGTGTGCAATCTGTCATTTGACATTTATTAGCTTACTGGTTGTTTGAATAACATTATAAGAACATGATCTACCGATTTTAGAAAAGCAACAGGTTGTTTAAACCTTTACAATATCACAAAACACAATATCATCCGTCCTATTCCAGGATGCGTGGGGCAGCCGGTGTAGGTTACAGTATTGCAACATCTCAACGACAACGGGTGGTCTGAACGCAAGACGAGGTAACCACTGATCGCAGGCGCGTGCCTCTGACACTGCTTGTTGAGACTAGGCTTAGTGGTTAAAGGTAATGTGTTAGATTTAATTTTGCTTAAGATAACATGGAAGGTCTTAATTTGGGCTACATTGACTGTGCTTGGGGAGCAGGTTCTGATGTAGGTACTATCTGCCAGGATGTTCAATCAGTGCCATTTGTCACATTGGTTGTACATGCAAATTTTGAACGGCATATCAGCAGATAAACAGAATTTATTATTATGCTCATAACGTTTGGAAATAATATAGGCAACTTTTAGGCTTTTTCAATGCGACTATAATTAGTGTATTGATTTAAAATAAAGGCTAACTTTACCAATCTTCATTAGATTACGACTTTGCATTATATAGTTAATAGACAAGAAAGACAGTATAAGAAATAGCGGTAATCTATAGACTACTTTCATAATAGGGTAAAAGCCGGATAGTTGCCACACTTTTTAAAAAGCTCCCTTAAAAAAATTGTATCAATATTTTTTTTATTCAAAGTGTATTCTCAAAAATAGTTCATTAATCTTCTAACATACCCTATCTATAGAAAAATTATAAATATTATAAATTTTAAGTAAATCCAGTTTAATATGACCTCTAAAAAAGAGGATAGTTGCCTACTATAGCGGATACTAGCCTAACTCCTATATGAGGATAGATGCCCGTCTGTTTTTTTTTAAAATAAAAATGAACTTATATTAATTTAAATAATCAGTTTTTATTATTATAAATACAATCTTTTAAGTATTAATTAAATTTAAATTATAATTATAAAATTATAACAATAATAGACTCCAAAATAGTAAATAAGTGTCCAAAATAAAAATGTTATTATTTATTTTGAAGATAGAACAAAGAAAACAAAATTAGAATTAACTTTGGCTTTAGCCTCTATTAAGTATTCATTCCTTATAACTTACTGAGATTTTTTTATGTACTAAGTACCGTCTTCTTAAGGTTCGAGACGATATGCCATAAATCCGAGATATTTCGTTGATACTTTTTTGTTTTTTATTTAGTTCTTCGAACGCAAGTGTTAAACTATCTTCTGTCCAGTTGATGTGGCGCGGCACCACGCCTGGCTTTCGTTTATACTTGCGAGGCGTTTTGATGTTTAGTATTTATTTTATTTAAGATAAATCTTAAATCAAATAAAAAATCACCAAGAAAAAATAGTAAAAGCAAATGACAAAAATAACTGAGAAAAAAAACAGTCTTTGCTTGTTAAAAATTTATAGTTACGGATAGTTGCCGCAGGGCAACAATCCGCAAAAGACAGTAGGGCAACCATCCGATTTGATACGGATACTTGCCCTTTTTATTTACGAAATAAATAAAACATATTAAACAATATAACCTAATAAACAGTGCAATTTAAACTCTAATAGATAATAAATATAAAACCATTGAAGGGATTTTCCTCTATTTTTAATTCAAGAACAGGGTCTTTACTCAAAAACAACTACAATGATGGACATTTGATTGAATGGAAGCATATACGGATTCGGATTGTTCGTACACTGATTGAAAAAACCGGTTATCTAGTGAGATTCGTTTTCCTTAAGTTTTGTTAATTGTGGCTTACTTACTAGTGAACATCACAATTTGTATAAGTTTCAGCATAATTAATGTAGCATTGTGAATGTAATTCCAGAATACGACTATCACAAACTTCTAAATAATTAATATTAAAACACGCCAGCTTACTAGCATTCCTAACAATGTTTTCTTTTGCCGCAAGCTTGGCTGTTAAACGAATAACGAAACCTAAAATAAATTATTCACCTAAACACACACCAGCAACCCAGACCAGGTAACAAGGTAAAATATTAACGATATTCTTAATATAATTAATTATGGAATAATATTGTTTGAATATAAATTATGTTAGAGGTATATACATACATGATTATTTCACATAATGATTATAAAATACTACCTGCTCCTGTTTGAAACAGATAAAGCTTACATTAATCTCGACGGTGTTTGACGACTTGGTGTAATGGCCAAGAAGTTGACTATTAAACCAAGAGTTTCGCGGGTTCGATCCCCCACAGGGTAAATATTGTGGGCATGAACATGTCTGTTTCTGAGTGTTATATGTATCTATTTAATATATTTGTAATACCACTGTTGATTCTGAATTTCTGATATCTGTAACACAAGTGCTTAAGACCCAAAACACGTAGTCAGATCAATGTGTGTGATGTAGTGTGATACTTATTTACTTAACTACGCAGATGACTTAATGAGACTTGGCGTGAAAACATGTTAACGCTACATAGCGTACAGGCTTGTCTAGGCCTGCAGCCGTGTGTGGGGCTATTAGAGACATTTGCACCCTAGCAAAGAAGGATCGGTGTTCGTCTTAAACGCCATAGTTCACTAAACTAACATTGCACAAGTGTGCGTGTATATTCAGGTGCACCATCACCCTACCCGACCCAATCACACAGTGATCATATTGCTAACCTCTTATTCAGCAATTTTCCCAGTCCCATGGACGCTGACACTACCCTAACTGCGAACAAACACGAGGGAGCACAATAGTTTTGATTTGCTAGCACCCGCTACAGCGGAGATATGTGAAAGTGCCAACATTCGAATTGGAAAATTGTATATTGGGCTATAAAGTTCTTGACACGAACGGAGTACGAGCGCTAGTCGGCAATGTACATTCGCGCTCGAAACAAGTTTTCTATTGCACTGCGGGGATATTGTTGCACCCATTGCCGTAACAGATCATGCTTGTCTGAGCTATGTTCGTGTCACAAAAATATGGTATAGTATAATGTCAACTTTATTGGATCTAGTCTATGAGTGGCATTCAAAATAGAGGTCGGCTATGAATGCCTTCTAATCAGTAATTTATTTTTAAAAAAAATATCATGAAGACCTAGGTCGTCCTCAGAAGAATATGATTTCAAATAGACAGCTCACTGCTCCCGTGATTGGCAAACTGTGGCCGCAAATGGAGAAATTTAGGGGAGATAATATTTGCCCAGCAGTGGGACAAATTAGTCAAGTAAAAGTCAAAGTCTCCTTCAACAATTGTAAAGAATACTGAGGAGGTCGCGGGATCAAAAAGCTGCAAATGTAAGGTGTATGCCCTCAATCACTTGAATAAACCTAAAACACCAAGAAAATGAATACATTGTAAAAGTCTTTCGTGCACGACTATACGTCTTGTCCAAGCAAAACATAACTTTAAGATTGCACATAAAGATGTGTAAGTATTGTGAAATAAGAAATGAGCTTTCAATTTTCAGCATTTGTAATTGAAAAGGAATTATTTTGTGAAGTAACAATAAAAGGTGAAGGCGTTTCACGAAGTCAAGTATTTAGTTATTAAGTATTTATCTCTAATAATTATCTTTATCGTTTTCAGCTCAAGTAAATTTGAATGAATTAGAACACATATTTTAATTCTCATTGTCAAGCGAAACTCGCGACATCAAAAAAAGGCAACAAGAAACCTTAATAACTTCCCCAAAACAAAACGAAAACGTTAAACAGATATAAATCAGACATTCGCGTCCATTTCTGGCGTCCTATTCGCGAAAGGGAAACAAAAAAAAACTTTTCTTGTTTAACTCCAAGCTGGGAAAGTATTCCTCCTTTAGATTTAAATCTTGCGGTCATTAGAGAGTCAAGTTAGCATACATTTTAATATCGCGAGACAGCTGTGGCTTGGAATAAGGCTACTTTTGCAAGATGTCAAAACAAACTCATTTTATTTATATTTTCTCTCCTTCTATCTCTGGCTGAGGATTTATAGCGCAATATACCGTTGGACAACAGACGAGATTCACGTCGGCAGACGCATTCTTAGATGGCTTTTTAATGCTGAAATTTTAATTTCAAATGTCGCGGAGAGTTATTGCGATGATTTAGAAACTTTGAACGAGGATTTAACGTTATTCCAAAACGTCTTGACATATTTTTGATAGTCTGTAAGCCGCGTGGCTTTGCTTGGGTGGTAGGGTTAGAATGCCTTGTGTTTCTGAAAGCTTTAAACATTGTTTAAACGTCCCAATTAAATTACCTGCCGAAAAAATCTGTCCAATATTGTTTGTCTCTCACCTTAGAAAGATTCAAATTACCTGAAACAAAAGAAATGAAATTAAATAAAATAATTTAAAAAGGAATTTTATTCACTTAATTAATTATTTTGCACATCAAAACTTTTATTGCCCTACCAGCGCCTCAACGTAAACGGCCTACTGAGAAGTGAAGCCGGTAGAAACTCAGAGGTACCGGCCTCTTTTTAAATAAATTCATTACAACAATTATGCCAAATGTAATTAATAACAAATTAAGTGCGGCTGAGCAGATTAACATGTCCATGCATATTTGTCATTTTAATGATAATCTATTTTATAATAACCTTCCTTCATCGAGGCTGATTTTATAAATCAATGGGTTCATGTACATAAACGAGTACATATTATAAACTTTTACGCGACTTTATACTTGCAGGCATGTACACAACAAATTCAACTAAAAATCTAATTTATTTAAGTACTCGTTAATTCTTATAGGTCCATACCATGACACGTGGTTCTAAAAATCAGTAATTTCTTTTTATAAAAGGCCACTAAGTTTTTCTTGTTAAAACTGCAATTAGTCTGGCTTAAAAACCGCGCTAACATTTTCAAAATAATCTGTTTCAACATGCACATTATTCACATCCGGATATCGTTCGTTCTCAAACACACCACCTTCAACTTATTAATATTTATCGAATTCAGTAATTATAAGCGAAACCATACTCACGTGACGTGTAAGCGGATCACGAAGCCTGTTTACTATGTGAATTAGAAGCCTAAACATCACTACAAATTCTGACCAGGTAAGCTGATCTCTTGAATTCTATTAGTAAGTACTCCCTTGTTGGTGATTGTTCCAAGAGGGAGGGCAAGCGGGAGGTCTGAATAAACTGGCTCGTATATGTAACGTTGGCGACAGAATTAACTGGAGCGGGTAATGTTTGAGTGTGTATTATTTAAACGGGGTAAACTTAGACAGGTCGCTGATTAAGCTATCGCATTTGGAAGACGGTAAACAAAACGAAGTTTCTAGACTACGGCAAAAACTAATCTGTGCGTGCAGACTGAGATTTGAATACGTACAAATTAAACGTTTGAAATAATACAGTCTAGACGATCTTGATTGCTTTAACCATTCTGTAAATAGAAGTTCAATTAAATTTTGTTACTGTAAACAAATATTATTTTCAAAGTGTTGCATTACATAGGTACTTGTTAAACCACGTAAACATGGTAAATATGTCTTAAACTGAGACGTACTTATATATTTCTAAGAACTTGTACTCGTTGGTATTTAAGTTTTAGAATTAGAATCTGACTAAATTGATGACGAGCTAGGTTGGGTTGTTTGCATTTTGGTATAATAAGCCCTTGTTCTTTTGCTTGACTGTTAAGATATATAATATTGTTGCGAATGAGGTTTAAGGGCACAAGAGGCATACTACTAAAAAACTAAGAAATCCAATCAGTGTGAGTAGTAATGTCCGAAAATCGCGTTGCGTGAAGGTAAATTTAATCTACGGTTTAAGACATTTATTTCTCAATTACAGAATACATGTTGTTCACTTACACTGAGAAATACTGGATAACAATTAGTAATTATTTTGTACGTTTAACACAAGCACTAGTAGTATCTAAGTAAATCATTTATTAGTAGATCTTAATTTATGTTAGTATTTTATTAAATATTATGTTCTTTTTTAATTTTAATGAGGGTATTTGTCTTACAACCACACTCACACGCACAACAGCACTCGAGCGAGCAAGACGAGTCAGTCTTTCGAAACCATTAGATTGACATTGCGTATTAAAGTCGAGAATTGAAGCCACATACCCTAGTCCCGTAACTAAAACGGCTATAACAAAGAATGCGCACTAGAGGAAATTACCGGTTTCCAGTCCGCCGTATAGAGTACACTTGTGTAAACTGCCTACGCGTCGAGTGCCCTCTGAATTTATATCATTAAAAATATTTTTTCAAAGCGTTGAAAATTTGAAAATCAAAAAACAATAATCTAAGAGGTGTAGGGGTTAGTGATTCTTCCACATGAATGGGCTCGTATCTCGTATGGGGAAGTAGCTCCACCTTACAGAATACCACTAGTGAGGTAGCTCTTTATAGCTGTTGAGCTAGTTTCTGCTGGTGGGTGAGGTCTTCAGAGCTCAGTTGGGGAGGGTATAGGGTTTTAAAGAAAGCCAATTAATGCATCAGCAATCTTTGTGGGATTGTTGATGAGTATGGGCAGCGCTGGCCACTTACCATCAGGTGACCCTCTTGCGCGTTTGTTACCCTCTAACATAACAAACAAGAAATCTGACATTACGTTTGCAAGTCAAAACAAATGTTTGACATCGCACGCATTAAAGTCGACAATTGAAGCCACAACCCCAGTCCCGTGACTAAAACGGCTATAACAAAGAATGCGCACTAGAGGAAATTACCGGTTTCCAGTCCGCCGTATAGAGTACACTTGTGTAAACTGCCTACGCGTCGAGTGCCCTCTGAATTCCGTCTTTCTGCGTTTTTCCCCTGAGAGGTAGTTTTGTCGCCGGTTTAATTCGTCCCGCAAATACTGGGTGATAGTAAAACAAATGTAGACGCGGGTTAGTTTTCTATCGATTGTCAGGCAAATAAAGGTGGCGTTTCAAATCTTTGATAGCATTATGGGGTGCCTTCACGTATGATCGAGTAGAGCCAATCGTTATATATAATTTACGAGTACTATAGAGATAGAGAGAATACCATTATTTTATTAAAGGTATTTTGGATAATTACCTTTTTGAAACAAAACAGTAACGAATAGTGTGTACGACTGGGGTAGTCAGCCCATAAAAACTAACATCTATAGGTTTACAAGTATAACCCTATGGAAGTTAGTTTTTCTCAAACACAATTTTGGTTACTAACTTGTTAAGCTTTAACATTTTTTGCCTACTTATTTTAATGACTGGTTACTCTGATCCTAGACTTCAACTAAATACAACCGTTCCCAAGCGTATTAGAATAGTGTGACTACACGCTTAAAAGTTTTCCGCAAAACCCTGTCATCCTTATTGTACTTGTTTACACGCAAGATCCCTATAAATCCGATCCATACAGTTTCCTAAGATAATATCAGTACAATCCAGTTTGTTACCAACACGATCACAAAACAAACATCGCTCTTCGGGCGCCGTTCATTACACGTTTCTCTCTAAGGCACATCTACTGCGGAATTAGCTGTCATTTATTTAATACTTGTGACAATCAGAAGGGCAAAGTCGAGAGTGAAATAACAATCTGAGACGTCATCTTATTACGTGCCTCCGTACTTTTGTGTAAGTTGGCGGTGGGCGTACGCTGGTGTTTACCATGTGTTTGGGAAATGTGACTTTCAGAATTGTAATTCAAATGACGTTTTGCTCACAGATAGAATATGCTCTGTTACAATTTATGTTGTTCCAATTTCTACGAGAAACACACTAGGCGGAAAAAACGTGACCGAAGTTTGGCGTGACTACTCCTGCGATGTATTTAAAATGGAAAATGACACACTGTGTAGAAATTACGTCGCGCAATTTTGTATAGAAAATGTATTGCCGCCTATTTTCCGTCGCGTAATTTCAGTTTGTTGCTAGAATTGATATTGTCTAAACACAGGCCTGACTAACGTGACGGCGTATTTCTCTATTATGATTCAACCCATTGGTTCTGCCCTGAAGATCAAAGTTTATCATCGAAGATCAATCTTACGAAGAAAAACGTATTATTAATAATGTAATAACCTCCATAGTGAAATGGGTTTGGTTTCGAGAAAACACATATAAAAATTAATTGAAGAAAAAGAAAATCAACATAATATCGAGTCAATCTGATACAAGTACGCAGGTACTTTAGTTTAATTAATATTTATTAATGCACATAAACAATTGATCTGGGAAGTTTTACGTAATTTTTAAGATTTATAAAAAAACAAGGAAAAGGGAGGTGTATCGTAAATAAACACGTTTGCAAGGCACCAGTGTACGGCTACCACTTAGGATTAATTTACACGAACAATGCGAGAGTTCTCGCGAATTCGAGATTGCGTTATCACTTAACGACTGCTTTATAAATACATTTCACTCATTGGGAACGTTTTTTTTCTGCCCCGATTCTATTTTATGCTTGTTTATTTCATTATTCTTTGCGGTTGCGTTATGTAACTTGCGTTAATCATTCCGTTTGCTTAAATATTCTGCTTGTGGAAAACGTAAAATAATAATCTGTAATGTATTTTTAAAATTGGTGAAAAGTTTGGATCTGCACTTATTTACAAACCATTTTAATCATATCAAAAAAGATTTTATATTGCATCTCAATACTATATGTGTCATTTATTTAAATAAAATAACTGTATTTATGATCATGTTACTTAATTCACTGCAATATCAAATAATTATTTCACCGCTTTACAACAATATTTCTAGGTTCTTGAAGAAGAAAGCAGTTTTAATGGCATGGGGAGTGTATCGTGAAATAATTAAATGTCGAGTTATAATTAATATTTCTAAATTGAGTACTTAAAGCAGAATCAGTTAGAACATATTTAATCAATTCGCAATTAAACACCATATTATGTTAATCGTACACAGGGGTAATATTTTGTTCGCCATCAAGATTCAGCATAGATATAAAATCGTTTGTTATGCCCTCACCATACTTCGACCCGCGTTCATCTCTTCTCATCGGTGTGGCAGCAAGCAATGAAAGTATATATCATGTTTAAATCTGTGGTATTCAGATATTTTCCGCTTAGCTGCGGTTTCATCTGCATATAATGAGGTCATTAAATTCTGCTGGAGATGTTTACGATGACTTAAACATCCCTGACAATTAGGTTGGCCCCGCGCCTAACAGTAGTTAGCGCATCGGGTCAACACTATGGGGCAATCTTCCAAACTCTTCGAGTATTTATGGTAGTGGTAATTCACAGAGGAGTTTACTACGCAAGTGCAATATGAACGCACTTGGAACTAAACAACGGTTGTAATTCAAATAGGACCGTAGTAAAGTCCATATTGCACTTATAACTAAACAACAAGCTTCAATATAACAGTAGTTGACACACGTCTCTCGTTTCGACGTGAAATCATATTTTAGTATAAGAAAATTAATGACTCATTGCTGTATTCGGAAAAAAAACAACACAAATTTGACTGACCTGGTAATCGAACCCAGGACCTCGTGTACACGCCCCGGTACAAGAGGTCCTGGGTCAAACATTGAATTACAGCTTTTTTTCATTATGGGTTTTCAATAACTTTATTCGATCCGATTCCGATTTGATTTGAATTAGCAGTCTTAGTAAGTGAGTTGCTTTCAATCGATCCAAGCCGTACTAAAAATCAACTATGTACTTCATAATTCAGCTGAGTGGTATCCCATTCCAGAGGCACGAAAATAACTTTGACCTCAATGTACCTTCACTGTATACTATAAAACAAGGTCGCTTTCGCTGCCTGTTCCTATGTGTTTTTATATTATACGCTTTAGGGTGAAACACTACCAAAGCAGAGATGTGCGGGGCGGAGTGGAGATTGTTGTAAGCAGCCAGCCAATATGATTTTGGGTTTAACACGTAACCATCTCAGAATTGAAATCCTATTGGATCGAGATCCTATTGGCTACTTACGGCACATCTCCGTTCCGTTTCACACATCTCCATTTTAGTGGAGACTGAACCAAAAGGAAATAGAATACAAATTTTGAACATGTTATATTCGTATGCTAAAGTACCATCAGTCGAATGAAAGACTTTGTTAGTGTTAGAGTTATTGTCAGTCAAACCCAGCGTCGAATCGAAGCCGTACTAAAAATCAACTGCTTCATAATTCAGCTGAGTAGTAGCATGCTCTAGAGTAGTGCAAATAACTTTGACCTAAATGCCGTATACCTTCACTACATAGTATAAAATAAAGTCCCTTTCTTCTGTCTGTCATTATGTATGTTCAAATATTTAAAATAACGAGACTGATTTTTTGGTTTCCGGAGTTACAGAGATCAGAAGACAATCGCTCCATTGTAATAACCAGGATCATTTCAGGATCAAAGTAGAAGCATATCCGGCGCTCCAAATGATGCATCCAGGAGAACGATAAGATGATGATCATAAATAAATATATAGTAGAGAATCATTAATAACTTAAGTTTCATCCGAACGAAGCCGGGGCGGGTCGCTAGTCTAGCCTATAAAATAACCCGACCCGGTCGATGCCCATGTAAGATTTGCAGTAAATATTCCATTAATGCTGAAACTCCGGTTCGAGCACAGGAATGTACTTCGTGTTGACCGCTATCCCTTTATCTTGAAGTTGGAGGAAGGATTTTGTCTGTAAGGAAGTGTGCATTGAAAATAAGTTTGGGCAAATCTGAAGTTTGTATAGAGACGCTATTTTCATTGTTTTTTACGAATCGAAATTCAATTTTTATGTCGAATTTTTGAATTCAATTCACACTTTTTTTCATGCCCTGTATGTCAAAATACCAACCCAAATAACGTAAAAAAAAAACCGAATACAAACACCCCATAAGCCATTTTTGTTTACCTATCAACCTTTTAAAGGTCGTTTGAATACAGCGTTCATAAATTCTTTCCTGTTCACATTCAAAAATTCCAATCCATTGAACTTGCCTCGATGCAAAACTGAAAAACACGAGTGAAAATAGATAGAAAAATTTGTATTTTATCGACCGTATAATAGAGCAACCGTGTTGCGGTGCATGTGCAACTCAGCATTCAATCCCTCACGGGCGGTTGGGAAAAACCAAGATGGCCGCCCTCCAGAATGGCGGGAAAACTTGATTTGTGACTCTCC
The DNA here is from genome assembly GCA_958496325.1 of Nomophila noctuella. Lineage (NCBI taxonomy): Eukaryota > Metazoa > Arthropoda > Insecta > Lepidoptera > Crambidae > Nomophila > Nomophila noctuella. Next base: position 6,848,440 of record OY292486.1, on the reverse strand, counting down.
GCAGCGCGGTACGTAATATCGACTGAGGAGTGCCAACATTCGAATTGGAAAATTTTATGTCAACTGTAAAAGTAGTTGGAACAATGCGACTGTTTGCGTGAAGGATTGCTTATTCCTTAATGTTTTGGACTACTTTATTTCACTGCTAGAACAATGTTGCAAAGTTTTATTTCACGTTTTACTGTCGGTATTGGCAGCAAGTTTGGTTAAGCGACTTCGATACTATAACACAAGTCAACAAAAAAATTTTTTTTCTTTGAGTCTGTTATTTAGTGAATATTTTCTGATTGTTTACATCGAAATAAAAGCAGAAACTCCATTTATAATAAATAAAGTTTGCTTTTGTACCTTTACACAATGTAAAACGAATATTATAGAGTTTTAGCAGTTTTTTTAAGAGCCGTTGCATATAAGATACAGGATAGGGGTAGGGGGGCTGTGGGTGTGTAACGAGAGTGACAAAACTATCAACTGCAGTGTGCGAGTGCACTTTGCAAAGGAATAACGTATTTTATGTGTCATGAGGCCTAAAATGTCTTCCAAAATGTGCAAAAATCCCGTGGACTCTTTCTGTTATATTTGCGGCGAATTTATTAAGGTGAGGGCCAAGAAAATTTGTTTATCTTAAAATACGAGACTCAGTGAAGCCTATGAAGCTTATTTTCTTGGCAACAGAAAGGCAGAGAATAACACGGAGCTTATTACTGATATGCTTCACAGCTTCAAAGTTATGGGTTGCAGAATGTCTGTCTTCTGAATGATAGTCCACATGATACATGCTCATTTGGACGAGTGTAAAGAAAATGAAGGTGCATATTCAGAAGAGCAAGGGGAACGTTTCCACCAAGATATAATGAATTTTGAAAAGTGCTATCAAGGACAATATAATGAAAACATGACGGGTGAACAACATTTGGTGGCTCATACGAGAAAGCTCCATCTTACACAGTAGAAATACCGATTTTTTTATTTTTAAAGTTTTTTTTTGTATTCTTTTTTGTATTTGTGTTTTTATTTATGCCATCTTGTATAAGTAAAGTCAATAATAATATGTGAATTCAAACTTATTTTCCTTTTACATGTAATTGAAAATAAAAAATACGAGCTTTTTCATAGAAATTAAAATTTCGTTTTATTAACTACAAAAGCAAACTTTATAAGATAAAAATATTTTTTCTGTAATTAGTTAGGCATAAGTAATGAAAATCAGAGGTACAGAACTCAGACTCAAAATTCGTGTTGACCCGTGTAATATCATGTTCTTGGATCAGTATCTTCGGACTGAAATAGTATTTAAAGAGTTATTTTATTTAGTCGATTTAACAATAAAAATGATAAAAACGGAGAGTTCAAATGAACCTACATAAAAACAAACCAACACATTGAATTGCAAAAAGCATTCTGAATTCTCCGATTTTTTGTGTTTCTCATTGGTGCTTGTTATCGAAACTTTTGCGATAACAAGCACCCTTACTTTCATTGATTTCACACACAAAACAGTTTCCGAAACGAAACGTCCATTCATCCAATGTAACAGCGCTGCCTACAACTCTGCTCACAATAAATCAACACGCAGGGTGTGTGAGCGACGCAATAATATTGACGAGCGCGAACAAACACATCGAGCTATGCGTCTGGCGTGCGTCCGTACGTTTATTAAAAACTACCAGCCGGGATAATTAAATCAGGCTAAAGAGATATTAATGTACAAAATACTCCCGGCTTGCAAGGAAATGGGAAGTTTTTTTGCCTAAAAACGTTTTTAAAGTTAAATTACCAGCCTACATAATTTTGATAAATAATTTGAATTAAGAAAAATATTGGCAAAATAATTACAAATTACTAAATGTATCTAAAATTTTTTGCTGCCGTATCTTAGTATTCAATGTTACAGAAATATCAGTAACTAACTCAGTTTAAACACCACTTTGGTTTTGATGAAAAACATTTTATGGAATAATATACTCTTCAATTTTAATTAATGAATCATCCATTGCATGAAAACAGTATAAGTTATGTGTGTATTAAATCGAAATCAGGATTAAATCATTGCATTTTACGCGCCACTATCAAGTCAAAATTATTCACACGCAGCGTGCGAGACGCAATGTTGACGAGCGCAAGCAAACACTGCGAGTCAGTCAACTTTGTGCCTGCCGAATCTGTTCGTTTATTAAAAACTGCCGGCCGGGATAATTTGGCGCGCGTATCGGCCGTCTGTATTGGTTCCACAGGTAATATCTGCTGCCGAATCTGGATGCTATTGTTTCGAATATCTACGAAGTGCATTTTTAGTATATTTCGTCTCTAAAATATTTAAGAGTGAGCTATCTAGATTGTAGAAGTGCCGAAGGATCTGCGTGAAGTCCGGGCTGAAAACTCGCAGAAGATGGAGCAAGACAGACTGAGGTGTCAATTTTTAAAAGACGCCAACGCTCCTCTTGGGTCAAGATTTTCTGCTGGACACTTACTAGCAATAAATTAAGGAAGTATCTTAGAGTGTAGAATTGTAACTGATCAACATTTAAATGCAATGCAGTTCCCGAGTTTCATAACTCATGTTGCATAACCCCTATTCTACGAACCAAGTGAAACATCACTCACCGCATTTCATCAAAGCCGTATCTCTCAAGCTTACAATGAATCAGCACATGTACGAAGCGAGTAACAATAGTGACGAGCGAACAAACCCACCCAGCCAGCCAGTTATTCGTTCGACGTCCGTTGTTTTCCTTACATTTATTAAAAACCACCAGCTAGGGTAATTAAAGCAGAGTCAAAAGTTTACTTCGGTACGTGTAACCCGACATGTTATATTTTATTGGACGGTGAAAAACATAAAAAATATCCCGGTATCTGGCAGTGGCATTTTGCTTTTCAATTAGAAGTATGAATAAAAATAAAAATGTGACAACCTATTTTTTCTGATGTTTTCAAGCATGAATATTTTTTTTAAATTATCTTAAATCAACATAATATAAAACTCTGAATAATATATGGTAACTTTATTTTTAAAATAAAATAGTATATAGGTACTATCAACTAATTGAAATAGACGTAGCCGCCTCATTCTGAAGTACTAAGACTATGACATTATGTTCTGTTTTCATCAATTAGTAATAGAAACGCATCTGTTTTGTACCTCAAAAAATTAAGACCATGTATTAGTGCGTATTACCGTGCTTTGAAGTAACACCTGAAGCCATTGAACTTGTCGCGTCGCCAAAAACATAAAGGGGTCCTTTGTACATGCAAGCTTTGATCAAACCCAAGCGTTATTCAAATTTGTTTCCACGAGCCTTGTAAAAAGGCCGTATGCTTTTAAGAAAACATTGATTGTGCGCTCTGCATGCACGTCGCTAAACAAAGGGCTATGACGGCAGGCTCTCGCCGCGAGAGGCGCGGTGTAAAGGCAAGAAATGTATCGCTAAAAGCTAGACCCATCAAGCCACTACTGAGGCCGCTTTTTACGCTGCATATTGAAGATGTGAGCGCTAAGATTTTTTCAGTTTAAAAAAAGTGTAGACGACGGCTTCTTTGTGATGTTACGTTTCAGAGATGCAAGTTATGACATGTGATTTTGTATATTGCGTTATGACTATAATTCATTTAGTTGGGTTTGTCGAATACTGTTCTGCTAGTACACAGTGAAAACTGTGGTCTTCCTTAAATGAAGGTAGTACTTTAGACGAATCTGCCTCGAGTAGGAAGTTCCATTTATAATACATTTAACTGTGTCCTTTGAACTCAGGTTTTGAAACACAATGTTTAAGATCGACCAACGCTTATTTCAATTCAAAGACCGAACACAGCGAACCAGTATATTCAAAATTCAAAGAGTCCAGCGCTGACCCAATTCAACTGTCAATGCACTCTCGTAATCTCTGCATCAGGTAACATAACATCGGTTCCGGGCGGGCAGTACAATGGCGGAGAGCAGAGTTCCGGCGGCGGCGGAAATGGAGCGGCCGCCCGTTGCGGAGTACGCGACGTCGCTTCACCCGCGACAAATGGACGGTACACGAGTGTACATACAATACCGTCGGACTAGAAAACGCTTGCACGTCTTGCAAATTTGACTAGAGCTTTTACTTTGTCAGAGGTCGATGTTTAAGAGGACATTTTATTATTTTTTATAATAAAAGTCTTATATTGCATAGATATTAGGCGTCATTGCAGATTCCGGGTAAGCGCAGGTATGCTTTAAATTAAATAATGGTTTACATTGGACGATGCTGCGACGGTTATATCAAAATTGAAAGTTCGAACTGAGGGAACGAGTGTATTCAAAGAGCGTTCAACTGTCAGTGCACTCTCGTAATCTCTGCATCAGGTAGCATAACATCGGTTCCGGGCGGGCAGTACAATGGCGGAGAGCAGAGTTCCGGCGGCGGCGGAAATGGAGCGGCCGCCCGTTGCGGAGTACGCGACATCGCTTCACCCGCGACAAATGGACGGTACACGAGTGTTGAACGTAAGGTTCTGTCGGGGAAACGTCTTACAAATTTGGCAAAAGGTTTTGCTAGGACGTCTCATATCTATAGATGTTCAATGTTTTCTTTGTTGAATTTCACTGATAAAATAAGGGCTGTTAAACATAGACTGTCAATATCAGTGTTTTATGGTATTACACACTTTAGTAAAACACGGTAAGGCTAAAGTTAAAGAAGCTTCTTTCTTAATATTCTCTTGGAAAAGCATAACATGATTAAACACTGGTACAATAATAACTTTTATCATGACATATGACGCCGAAAAGATAACGTTTACAGCCGTATCCATAACAGCAGCCCATCTAGCGCTAATAAAACACTATTAAAATTACAATTTATGTAATGAAATCAATTGCCAGATAACCAAGGACATCGAAAGTTTCCGTACGATCAGTATGCTGAAATATTCATTGAATTCATTGAAACTGCTGGTCTCGCCTCTTAATGGGCAGTCAGCCATGGAGCAAACTAGTACATGAGTGGATAGTCCAGTACCTAAAGGCAAGAAATCCATCATTTGGAATCAGGTTTTTGTTACAAAGATGGGTTTTGGCTTGATCACCACACTTGCCAAATGGATCAAGGATTGGTGATCACATACCCAGTATGTGTTCAGAATAATCGACACAAACTTTGCCCTACCAAGGAATCGAACCCTGGACCTCTAGATCACGGCCTGGTACTTAAACCATTAGACCATCGAGGCGTCTAGTACCTAGGTAAGGGTAAATTCATGAAAGCTTGAGTTTGTTACATTTATGTAAGTGAGGCTTGCTAATGTTTTACGCTCTATTTGGAGGACAGCTGCGGATGGCAATCGGATGACAAGTAATGACCTATAAACGTAATACTATCAAATTGTATCATACAACAACTATTACTGTAAGCCTTCAAATCAAATACTAATGTTTAAAATATTCAAATTTTATTGCAATATTAGCATAATGTCTGGCACGTTTCCAATATTTTTTCATTAAACTAAACAAATATTGTTCTGAACAAACCAATGCATTTACATCAATTCTATGTAAATGTTTTAATTGCAAATAAGTAAGTACCTTTAGCTTTTTTAATATTGCCGTCATTATTTAAAAAAAAATACAGAGAAGGGTCTTTGGCCAAGTTATCCGTTAAAAGAACACTTATTACACAGTTAACGAAGGGACTATACGGATTAAGTTATTCGTTATTACATCCCTTTTCACTCTTTTAATTAACAACGTTGGAAAAACTTTATAGTTAACAGGTTTTGCAAAGGGTGAAGCAGACAAGAAGAAAATTGACTTGGAAAGTTATAAAATAATCAAATATTACAGTATTTTTTGTTCTTGGGTTACTTTTGACTCGTTTTTTTAGTAATAAGATACAAGTTATAGCCGGCTATAACATAAGTTGTACTTAAGGCAAAGTAGTGAGAGTATTTTTAGGGTTCCGTAGCCAAAATGGCAAAAAAACGGAACCCTTATAGATTCGTCATGTCTGTCTGTCTGTCTGTCTGTCTGTCCGCCAGTCTGTCACAGCCACTTTTTTCCGAAACTATAAGTACTATACTATTGAAACTTGGTGAGTAGATGTATTCTGTGAACCGCAACAAGGTTTTCAAACGAAAATAGAAAAATAAATAAAAAAATGGGGGGTCCCCATAGTTAGAACTGAAACTGAAAATATTTTTTTTCATTGAACATATACGTGTGGGGTATCTATGGATAGGTCTTTAAAAATTATATTGAAGTTTCTAAGCTCATTTTTTTCTTAAGTGAATACTTTGCGTGACAGACTCTTCCAAAGTGGAAAAAAGTGTGTCCCCCCCCTCTAACTTCTAAAGTAAGAGGATGATAAATCTGAAATAAATATATAATGTACATTACCATAAAAACTACCAACGAAAATTGGTTCGAACGAAATCTATTCAGTAGTTTTTTTAATACGTCAAAAATAGAATTTGTACGGAACCCTCAGTGCGGGAGTCCGACTCGCACTTGGCCAATTTTTTACAATAACGCTGTTTCCACGTTCCTTTCTGTCATATGAATAAAAAAGAAATGCATATAAATCTTGTGCTATTATTATGACAGCAATTATTATTTAGTTATTTATAAGCATACTTTGGCGCCCGGCTGTCTGTGAAAACAGTCATTTTCAAAATTAGTGGCAATTTCAAATGACACACAACTGTTATTGATTGATAATATGTTATTATTTTATAAGTTAATTTTCCGCAAATAAAAGTGTAGACAAGGATAAAATGCGTAATTGTATATTAAGATAGTAATTCGAATGCTTCTAGGAAAAACGTTTGCATGTTCATATTTCCTGAGAATATGGCGACGTGACAGCAACGGGGTGGTCATTAATTATAAGTGTCCCACTTAAAACGTTGCCGCCTAAGTTTGAGGGAGTCCACTTTGGGAACCCATTTTAGAGCGTGCGTAACTTGAGCACTTGGCCTAGTCCACTTTTGTGCACCTTTTCATATTATTGGCTTGAATTATGCAAAGTCAAAGTCTACTTATCTTCAATATTCGCACAACCGACAACCGTTGGAGTGAACCGCGTTTCAGCAATTGTGCTAAAAAGGGCAATGTAGACTCTCAGGCCCTCAAGCCCTCAGGCCAGGTGGAGCCAGGTGGAACGACGATCTACGCAAGATGGCTGGCGTGGTTGCGAGTCACCGGCTATCGGGCTGAGCGGAGACCCCTAGGTGAGGCCTGTGTCCAGCATTGCACTGCGATAGGCTGATGATGATGATTATGAAGTGGAATATGTAGGTCAGGTGCTTTAGTTGCAAGTGCCCAAAATGGGTGCTCAAAGTGGACTTCATCGCAAGTTTGGAATTCCGCTCGGGTAAATACGTACGAGTACTTGTGAAACGACGTACACCATTTGGGTGTACGCCGTAAGCTGTTATTACCATTGTTTTAGTTTATGGCCGGCGCAAACGTAAATGTAAGTATTACGTATACACCTGTATAGTTTTGTCCTTCAGCTGTTTTAATAGGACCCGCTCTGAAATGAGAAGCATTCTTATTCCCTTCCTAGCTGGAAATATTCAAATTAGTGGCAAAGATGTTATTTAGGTTGATTGTTAGGATTAGGTTTTTGGATTAAAATTCATGGTGTAGTTAGCAGATTTCTTTATGTTCCACTTACCTACAGGGAGAGTTAAAAAGTGTTTTAAACAATAAACGTGTCTGCAGGTAAATGAATTATTTATACATTTATATTTAATTTCTCTGAAAAGTGCTCTCTAGCACTGAATCTTTACTAATAAAGCTGACGAGTGTGTTTGTTTGTTTGAACGTGCTATGCTCAGAAAGTATTGTTTCGAATCGATGAATATTTTTTTCTGTTTGATATTTCACTAGTCGAGAAAGGCTTTAATCTATGGTATAATACTATGTGTGCTGAAATTGAAATCCACGCGGACGGAGTCGCGGGCGGCCGCTATATACACGTAAAGTAGGACTAACCGCTATATTAAAGGTAAGATTTACTACTAAAGAAAATGCTCTCTACTAAGTAGAGTCTACTTAATTATACGTTTACGTATGAGGTTAAAAACAGATAAGAAGCATTAACTCAACAGCCCAATGTTTGTTAGTACGACCTACTTTACTGTGAAATGTCACTGGCTGTTCTTATTCACTATTACGGGCAACGAAAGCCGACCGATGGCCGGGAAAGCCCCGATGATGGATTGGACTTAGTTACGTATGCACATGAATAAGTAAATCCTTAATAAGTCTTGTAGGGGCTGAAAGTGCAACTATAATTAATCCTGTCGAGGTAACTAACGTCGCCGTCGGCTCGGAATTAGTTTGCGCTATTGACCGGCCTGGATTCGTCTGTGTACGTTTGTATGGTGAATAAGGTGACTTTTAACATTGATGTTTGACTGTTGAACTTTAGTGGGATTATGAATAGCGAAAATAAATCCGCAAACATGGATTTTGGATATGGTTTCAGACACGTAATTAATAGTTCAGTTGTTTTTTATGTCTTACTCTTTTTATAATCGAAGACTCTGGTTCTATCACACACCATGTAATTTATTCTAGCAATATCCAAGGTTGACATGTGAAAAAACAGCCTTGAATGCAGTAAATTGTTGTCCTGGGTTTGTTTGCTGTCGGGCAATCAAAATAGATTTCAAATCTAACACAATAATAATAGTATCTACAAATCCTAGTGGGTAAACAACATACCCCAGAGCATAACTTCTTGGATGAAAATGAATAAACCTATTAATATCTCACTGCAGGGCTAAGGTTTCTGTCATAGAAATGAAAATTATTGTTGCGGCAAATTAGCATAATCACGCTTAATCCGCGATAACCCAGCGGCGGTTTTAAATTTTAGTCGCTCAATTGAGATTTCGTGACACGCAGCAATTTCTATTAGCTTGCAGGTCTCCCAAGTACAGTGGGTTCAGTCCACTTTGCCTGGGCTAAATAATCTGGTTGTATTAAGTTCTTACACTACTTGATACAAACAGACAAGGGTTAAATAACCTGGCTTCAAAAAATGGTTAATTAAATCTATCACAATAAAAAAATATTTTTCTGTCTATATATTTTTCTGAATATTTTAATCTTCATCTTGTACGGGAGTCCCACACACTCGAACCTATGTACGACCATCCAAGGCGTAGGATGAGTAAAGGCATTCACGAAAAGCATCCGCGATATAACGTTATCACATTTTTGCGACCGTAATAAATAAAATATTATCGTGTAGATTTAAATTTTCCAGCAGTAAATAGCTATGTAAAAGGAATCTCAGGCTATGTTTTCATCTGAAGGATAATATTCTGATCCAGGTGATTCAGCTCAGGTGAAATTAAGTGAACTGAACCACAGGGTAGTTGCGCAAGAGTGTACGTTGACCTGTACGGGCTGTACCCTGTAATGATACGTTGCCGCGACACGCGACACCGGACGTTCAAGCGAGCATGCATTTCGTCGGGTTATTGTACATTTGCCACAAAGTTAATTTGCCACATTCAAATATTCGAAGCGTCAACCCCAATTGAAACATAGTAAATTGACTTAATGCAAAAGAAATAGTTTACAGTTTTTGTCAATATTATGAATAATCTTTATAAACCTATTAAAACGGCTACATTAACGTAAGTCTTAATAAATTTAAAAATACACGTTTGTAAAGTTGTGGAAAAAAACATAAATTAGTTTGTTGATACGTTTCACAAAAATGTTACGAAGAGTAGAATTGTGACCAAATTATTATTAAACAATGTATAAAAACACATTCTAAGGAGTAACGAATGAACTTTGTGGCAAATGTACCCATTTTGTCGATAGCTTTTGTTTTCCTTTCTCGATGTTTGCGCACGCGACTTTGGGCTAATATTGTTGTTCATATAACACGTGACGTGATGTAATTATGAATAGTAATTGTTATTAGTCACATACTGCCGTCATAAGGAAATAGGGCGCTTCTACATAAAGTAGAAAATAGAGAAAAAAATTATTTTGTGATTATGAAATGAAAAACGTTGCTGCTTAGTGGAAAATAGGTATTTTAATATTTTTGCAATTTTAAAACTTGTATGATTAGGTAGCCTATCAGGACACATGAATTAAATACAATTATAATTATATTATCTATTTAAAAAACGCGATTTTCCTTTTCTTCTTAGTAAAAAAAAAACAAAAAACCCGCAATACTTCATTGAAAAGGCGTTTCTGGTTAGATACGTCTTTTCAACGTAGTAATTTTTGGAACGTTCTTTCATTGTATTGAAATTTGTTTCGAGGCTTACTAAAAAAGGGCGCATTTAGCTACTTGCTGCTTTTCTTCTAAGTATTGCAACACCAATTATAAAAGAAAACTGTTAACGCCCGTTATTTTTTGGCATTTAATGAGCAATAATTGAAGTTTAAGGTCATTTTTTGCTAAAAATGATTTTAAACTTCATATGCTTATCATCCAATGTTGCTCAATGCCTTCTTTTTTTATGTCAGAGGCGGCAAATGAGCTAGCGGGTCGCCTGATAGTAAGCAATCACCGCCGCCCATAGACATCCGGGACACCACAGGTATTGTTGATGTGTTGCCGGCCGTAACCCCATACCCTCCCCAACTGAGCTCTGGCAACCTTACTCACCAGCAGAAACATAGCACAACAGTTACGAAGTGCTACTTCACTGCGGTCTTTTGTAAGGTGTAGGTACTTCCCTAGACGATCGACTCATTCGAGTGGAATTTCCACAAAGCTCTACCTCTCCGATAAAAAATGGAAAAGTGCAAAGTTGCTTTTTAATTTCACACATTGATGCACTAGTTATAATTAAAACATTCAAAGAACTTATGTTAAAAACGACGGAAGATCTATGGGATATTTCAATACATATTCAAAAATCCATTATTCTTCCCATTGCACATATTTAGCATTGATATTTAGTTTATAAATCTTATGAAACATAGTATATTAACTTCTTTATTTCAATCAGGAGAAAAGAGTGATCCGTCAAACTTCAGACCCATATGCATACATCCATATCTCAGTAAAATTAATGAAAAAATATAATTTATCATTTATTGTTATATTTAAATTAAAATTCTTTGTTAAATGAAAATCAGTACGGATTTACTTACAAACAAATCTACAACTGATGCAGGAGTTTCTTTAGTAAAACATATTTTTGACGTATGGGAGGCTAAGCAGGATATTATTGGTAAATGTATTAAATTCACAATGCCAAATGTGCCACAAGTTATTACAAATATTTCAATGAAATATGAACATATTTATGTAGTCAACTCAAATGTCGTTTTAGAAATTACTATAGATTCAAAATTACAATGGTGCCCCCATATTGTTGCTTTGGCAGGGAGACTCAGTTTTGACGTTTGACTGATATTCAAACGGCGATATTGGTTTATTTCAGCTATTTCCATAGTATTATGTCTTACAGTCTATTATTGTGGGGATCATCTGCTGATTTACAAACATTTTTTGTACATAATACAGAAAAGGGCGATTCGTGCAATGTTATGATCTTAAGCCGCGTGATTTACTCCGAAAGATATTTCAGGAGATTAACATTTTTACTACAGCGTCGCAATTCATCTTTGACTGCATAATTTATACATACGCAAGAACCTACACATTTTTTTATAGACAAAATAACTTTCGTAGCTTTAATACAAGAAATAAACATAAGCTTCCCGTTCCCAGTCAGAGGCTTCATAAGACTGGGAAGTCTTTTATTGGACTAAGTATCAAAATATTTAAGAACCTTCCTGAAAATTTTATTCAATTTCCTAAACATGATTTGTTTATTAAATCATTCTTGATGAAGAAAGGTTACTATAAAATAAAGGCTTATTTAAATGACAAATATGCATGTACATTTTGATTAAAATCATAATTATATTTATTATCATCATCATCCTAGCGCCTCTCCCGGTTGCATCCTCGGCCATTGCCTTGGAGCCCAGGGTACGCTGCGACTATGATCCTGAATTGACAAGCCTGGTTATTACATAATTATATTTATTATATTTGACATAATTGTCATATTGAAATTAATTTTTGAATAAGGCGTAACTGCTGAGTTTCTTCCGGCGTCTCTTCTCAGCAGGCCATTTTCTTTTCAGCTCGCCAAGTCGCTGGTTGGGTGAAAAAAGTTTTGACGAACAAAATAATTCACTAAGTGAATCAAATTGCTGAATAAATAATTTCATTTCATTTCTATACTTCTGGATTAAAATCTTCAAAATCATAGAGAATTTTTTTTGCGCATTTGGATATACTCTTATATCTGGGCGCATCTGTTAGAACATGTTCTTTACCGCCGCTTCCACTTCCTCCCGCAAACGCAACAATACTTAGTAGAAAAGACGTTACTGCCACGTACGCCTTACCGATTCTCGTAATACTTAGAAGAAAAGACGCATCTACTCAGATGCGTTTTTTCTTCTTATGATCATGAAGTTACGCCTTTTCAACCTATGAACATTAATCTATTTTGTAAACGAATAAGACTCTTCTACTTAGTTACGTCTTTACATCTTAGTATTATACAGAAACGTCTTTCCAATTTAGTAATCCACAATAAATTTTGTAGATAAGTCCTTTTTAGTTGTTCATAAAAGAAAAAGTATTCGTATTTCATAAAATTAAAAAATACTAGAAGGTGCGCCTTTTTCTGCTGATTCCGAATCACTATATAACTCAATTTTGAGAAAAATGTTAGATGCGCCCTTTTTCGCTATGGCGGCAGCATACTGGATTTTAAATTTCCATATACTGTGGGTGATTTTAATTTGAGATTATCGATGGTCTTTTTAGATAAATGAGAATAAAAGGTTATACTCCTGTAGTAAAAGACAATGCCGATTTTTGCATTTTTACGAGGCGTCTTTTTTGTTTCTCGCGTCCATTATCCAAACATTGTAATTAATATTCTTGAGGAGAATACAAACGATATTGCTAAGGCAATGTAGCTGTGATCTCAGTCCGAACTCAGTGAGACAGGCTAGAAATTTTACACTCCTATAGAAAAATGTATGAAGCAAGAAGATATGTAAGGTTGGTGTAAGCGTGAAAAAAAGACGCCATTTTAGGCATGGCCCTTTCAAATTCCTTGTCAGATTGTTTGTGCTATTAAACTTATACTTATATTTTGTGAAACTTGTATGTTTAATCAGTTGTTTACCTACATAAATAAGGATTTGTTAGGCTCAAAAGCAGTTGATATATTATGCAAACAGTTCCTATTAATACAGACTGCAAAAGCATTGGAAAATACCTAAACAAAGTGCAGCAGTTGCATGCCATTTTTTTATGGAATCACATCGTTAGAACGACGACGACAAGATTTATGCCCTTGTTTTTGACAAGGCAATTAACTGAAGGCGGATAACATTACGATATCGACGGTGAACAGAAACAAGGATGAAATATTATTGTATCGACTTATTAGAAACAAAGACGGGTGATAGAGAATTGTAATATTGGTAACAACTATCTAAATAAAAATAAAAAAAGACAAAGAGATGAATATGCTCATGAAGTTGGCATGCTTTGATTAAACATGATAAAAAAAACTTCACATAATTTTAATTTATTTTATTTTTGATCATTCGAGTATAACAAATTACTTCGAAATCTTGAGTTGTTTGATCGTTGACAAACCAACCTGTTTGAGTCACACTGATGTTTATGGTAGTATGTAACAATCTTAATCTGTGTTATGTATTTAAAAAAAAATATGTACTACCAGGTAAGGAACAAAAACTGAACACAGGGTCCGTTAAACCAAGCCGGCACTGTTTTAATTAATCTGACATGTGATATTCAAATCACGACTTTGACATTACGAGAGTGAGACTTTGAGATGCCGATCGTGGGATATTTTGACAGTTAATGATGTCACAGAGAATAAATAGCACGGTGGGTTGACATATTTATCAGTCGCTTGCGACTCGGGCTATAAGAGAAGGCAATGCCAATAGGGACTTTTTAGGGTTCCGTAGCCAAAATGGCAAAAAAACGAAACCCTTATAGATTCGTCATGTCTGTCTGTCTGTCTGTCTGTCTGTCTGTCCGCCAGTCTGTCACAGCCACTTTTTTCCGAAACTATAAGTACTATACTGTTGAAACTTAGTGAGTGGATGTATTCTGTGAACCGCAACAAGGTTTTCACTCAAATATAGAAAAAAAATAAAAAAAGTGGGGGGTCCCCATAGTCAGAACTGAAACTCGAAATAGTTTTTTTCATTGAACATATACGTGTGGGGTATCTATAGATAGGTCTTTAAAAATTATATTAAGGTTTCTAATATCACTTTTTTCTTAAGTGAATACTTTGCGTGACAGACCCTTCCAAAGTGGAAAAAAGTGTGTCCCCCCCTCTAACTTCTAAAATAAGAGCATGATAAATCTGAAATAAATACATAATGTACATTACCATAAAAACTACCAACGAAAATTGGTTCGAACGAAATCTATTCAGTAGTTTTTTTAATACGTCAAAAATAGAATTTGTACGGAACCCTCAGTGCGGGAGTCCGACTCGCACTTGGCCAATTTTTTTTGTAAAAGTTAAAATTTTTATGTTTCAAATATCGATTTCTGTTACAAGCATAGATGTCTGTTTATAGTGGATGTTATGATGATATACATATAAATATGATTAGAAAATAGGAATCCATTTTCTCGATATTGTTACGGACGAAAATAGTAGCGAAATAACTCTTACAGATGACGATAGAAACTAATAAACTATTTTATTTATCAAACTTAGTAGTACCTTATATTTACAAATTGATATACTTAAACCGTTAAGATATACAAAATACCAACATGCCATAATATCATTGTGGTGTAAAATTGAATACAAGAATAAAATACAATTTATCTTCTTACTTTGTTTTTTTCCGAGAAGCGAAAGTCAACGGATTTCTTTACAATCCCACTCATGTAGCTTTATTCAATAACATAACGAATACGCAGAAATAGACTACAATGGCTGGATAATATACAACGACAACTTTTCTAAGATAAACCATACTATAATTATTTGTCGGAAATTTAATACACATTCCGTCCCGCGAAGACTGCGTGTTTCAATAATACCCTATTTCGTCTTATCGTCATATATGTTTATTGTATACATCAGTCACTTAGACTAAAACTTTGGAACTAATAAGCAGACCGTAACATAACCTTCGAATTATGTTCAGTCCTAACATTAAATGTAATACGTATAACTTTTATTACTTTGCCTGGTTTTTCCCTTGTTCCTATTCCATTCTTCACTTTTATCTAAAACAATTTATTATCCTGAGCGAACTATGCCCGCAGCATGTTCTAAAGGAATGTTGTGAGTGAAAAATTATAGCCGGTCATTTCCATATTTACGTACATGGCAATGTTATCGTGACTACTATCTGAACACAATTATGTAGAACAATAGTAAAACAATACTATCAATCATTCACCTTGTTAAAACGCAAGGCTTCAACTAAAACGAGCTCGCGTGTGGACAATTTACACAAATATGTATGAACGGAGTTTTTTACTAGCGGTAATGGAATTATGCGTCTAAAATCGACGCGTGGGGTCGTAAAAATAACTGAGACCAGTAGAACGTCGTGTATCCATCTACGAAAAAAATCATAAGCGCTCACGAAATTTGTTACTACCTACATTCATGTACTTATTTGTTGTGTTTTTATTGCATCGTTAAGGACGAAGTATGCAGTATAAGGTAAGAGGTTTTTCCATTGGCATAGTTGTGTTAATTAGTTCAATTAATGGGTCAGTTTGTACGCGAGTTACGGACGACATGACCGACGGGCAAGGACGCTCCCATTTCCATATTCATAAGGGTCGGTTACGACAACGTTGGAACTATTGTATAATTTTACTACAAACATATGTGACTCGGTCAGCCTGAAGGATGTGCTGAGTAGTACTATCTCATTTAAGGAACATGTACTTGTTATTCACATAGGATGCGTGGGTCGCCATTTGAGGTCCATTAATTGTGTGGCTTTGGTAAGCAAAGTGTGTGATCACTGGATAAGTATTTACGCTCTTTTTTATACTAAGTGATTATTTTATGCCTCACCCATCATATGTTGCTTGCAAATGTAGAACAGGGATGCGTGGAACCTAAAATATTTAACGATCTGTTTGCAACCCCATAATTGTCCTTTTAGTTTCATTTTATTGTCTGTAGGTACCGACTTAAGAGGAAAATTGTGTTTGCGAGCTGCAAAGTATTTAGTTTTATATATGTACCTTAATCTGATATCCCATCTCGGCGATGTTCTATATATATATGAGAGTATGGACGTTACCCGGTCCAAATTATTTCCTGTTGTATTCCGGGAACACTTAAATCATGGTCCAAGATTTCGCAAGTCCGGTTATTGCATTAGAAGGACAGCCATCAGACCTTCGTAACTCTTAATAGGGGACGAAAACAGTCAGATAATCACTGTATCAGGCTGTAAGCGTTTTCTCACAGTGTTTTCCTTTGCGATTAATGTAATGGTGACCATTAAGATATCCAAAGGCATGCCTTGGGGTAATTGGAGTCGTGCTATCAACTTCTGATGCTAATGTCATAATATAATAAATTCCTAAGGATGTTACCAAACCAATCGTTCGATCGTCGATCGACGCAATCGATCGACATCGGTCGACTAACCAATCGATCGATTGCTGATCGATGGCGCCGGTCGACGTTGATCGATTGGCGAAACAGCTCGATCGACGTCGACTATTCCATTCTAAAATCGATCGATGCCGTCGATCGACAGTCGATCGATTGGTTTGGTAGAAACAACCGATCGACATCGACTATTCCATTCTACCATCGATGGACGGCGTCGATCGACGATCGATCGATTGGTGTGGTAACACCCTAAGACTAACACTCCAATTTCCTATCCCCAAACTAAGGCCTAAGCTTGTACTATGGATGCAGGGGAAATAATTTAATCCTTCTTATTTACAATCGATGCCTAACGGCCAAAATGGCCTAAGCGACATTTTTTGCGAAATCGATTTATATATATCATTGGAATCGCCTTTTTTTTCTCCGTCGTTCTATCTAGGTTTCGTCACTCTAGCTCGTAGTTTTTGTCGGTTATGCGGTTGGTAAATTAAGGCTCCAAGCCTTAATTTTACGTCCTAAGCGCCCAATATTTTAGGGTTTTTTTCATTCTGGTGGTTAGAAAATATAATATTTTAAAATAGTTACTTAGACAATTTGCCTTAAAAACAATAAATAACAAAAATGTCGCTTAGTACTTTCGGGCCGCGAATTACAAACATAAGATATGGCGCTTAGGATTATTTGCCCTATCACATATTTCTATTAATTGTGGCGCTTATCCCATTTTTCTCCCAAAATACATGATCCAATTTATGGGTATTGGTGTGTCTGGTCGCAGACTTTCGCTGGTACAGGTTATCTGCGACACCCTGTGTTTTTAGTATTTCGCTAACACTAATACTTTTTCGTCAATCACTTCTTATGTTGGCTTAATGTCGGTTAAGCAATTTTAATAAAAATACAGATGCACTTAAGTCGCTTCTGGCTAACATGAAATATTTTGGTAAAGGCGGTTACGACATTTTTGCTGGAAAAAATAAATCTATTTGGGCTCAAGCGACAAAAAACACTCTTAAATAAATGATTTTTAATACTTTAATCAATACATCTTGTAGAGAAATATATTTTACATTTACACCTAATATTTGGAATCTTAGGAAGCAAAACCCGGCAACTTATGATTTTTTTTCGAAATTTTTCATCTTTAATCCTCTCTCCTGTAAAGTTTGGTAAATGGCGGTTAGGCCTTTTTGGCCGTAAGGCATCGAAATATTCTTAAATAAATTGATACATAAAATAATACCAAGACCAGGATAAACAAATGTCTGTTTGCCCTGGTCTGAACATGTGTTCATGGATACCAATGTTTGTCCTGTGCGGGGATCGAACCCGCAACCTCATGATATAATAGTCAACTTCTTGATACCAAGCGGGTCGTTATGCATATAAGCATGCTATGATGTCATTCATGCTGATAATTAGATAGTTCACTCCATACTCAGTAGCTTTAGTTAATAAGAGTAGTATCTACAAATAGGACCCCTTGCCTACAAAAGAAAATACTTTTTTGTCTTTACTACAAAACCTTTTACTCCTGTTATTTTCTAGTACACTTTGAAGGAGGTCACTCACAGGTCTTTCTATAATAGTATGCTGTATAAACATTCTGCAATTCCTATGTTTCTTCACATTAGTATGCATTATGCATTGAAGTGGATCAGTTGATCTCAGTTATGCCGCAGTAAAATGACCTATTGCGTCGGAAATAATGAGCGGTAAGTGCTTGTAAATCCGTCCTCAGGACTTACGGACCTAAAGTCTTGTTTATGGTGTTCTAACCTTCACATCCTTTGATCAAAGTAAGAAATGTATTATGTGACTTGTTTTCTTAAGTGGTTACACTAACTCTACATAAAGAGGGAATATTATTGATCTACTGCTTCTCATGCATGAGTGCACCTTATATGTAACGCTGTTTACATAACGCTCAAATACATCTTATTTCCTGAAGATACATTGAATCAATAAGTCTTACTCTTATTTAGCAAAACTTACTCATAATTTAAGTTAGATTTCCTAAAAAAATAAGTACATGAAATGAGAAATCTGCCGAAAATTTTTTGAATAATATTTTGACTAAAAACAAATCAAGATAAGGTAAACTAAAGGTTAATCAATCAATTATGATTTTGGTACAAATTTACGATATTTTTGACACAAATAGATCAAAGGTAAGGATCAATAAGTACTAGGTGCATATAACGTACTTTTGAAATATAATTTTCAAAACATTAGAACGGGACTTAATGCAGTAAGTACGCAAGTACATATTAAAAAAACGTATATTAATGTGACGTGAAAGTTGAAAGTTATAAGATTTTCAAAATTCAACGTATCATGCTATTTATCTTGTTAACAAGCCTATTAAACTTGCGGCTGTAAGCTATAGAGGTTTTAACAAAACCATCAGACTATTTCGCCGGAACATTCAACTGCCTGAGTTATAACTAGAAATTATTAAAGCAAACGGACTAGTTTAATGAAATGTTCCCTGTATTTGATATAAAACTTGTCTATTTAAAGTGAGTTTGTAACTGTGTTATCAAGACTTTGTTAACGTGGGGTATAGATTGGTTCAACAGTAAAACACTACAATAATAAGTCATTCAAATTGGGACTTTTAAGATAATATTATTACATGAATTATGATAACGTAGTATCAAAATACAAAATAACGTTTTCGGATGTAACTACTTAATGTTTGATGCGCGCATTGACATGTCATCATAAGGGTATGGGCAAAGTGATATAGAAGTGAAAGTTATATAACATTCATTCAACAGTATGATAGATGAGCACTGGGCCAAGAAATGTACGGTCTTGCTCTTAAAAAACCTAAAAAGACGGCGCAGCAGGCCCAAAAAGAGATGGTGAGACGACCTAGACATATACAGAAATAATGTATAATATAATAAAATGGCCACAGCTTGCCATGGTCCGCGTAAAGTGGAAAACGTTTAGGGTGCCTTTGCCCAGCAGTGGGACAATATGTGCTGATAATAAAAATAATAAAGACACACAAAAGTCATCATATCATGTTTAAAGTGCATCGCTATTTAATAAACTAATGTTAAATAAAATGTTTATTTATACGACAATCTTCACTCGTACTAATTAGAACAAAGAATCTACACAAACATGTTCACAAGCAAAAACTGATCGAACACTATTGGAATGCTCGCTTAACCGACTTGCGATAAAGCGGGCAGTCTAATTCTGATGTCAAATCGAATCAGACAGGCGCAGTCACGAGTCAAGCTCAAGGTTCCTAAACCTTAACCCTGACGACCACTGCACCTATTACAATAATTACAATGAGATTGATGTAGATGTTCTAGAAGTGTCTGAGTGTTTTCTGATTTCGAATTTTGTTAATTTTTGGTAAAGATCTTTTTATTAGTGTGTAATATGTGTACTTTGTGTGGTAAGTTTAGATTTTTGGAGATTACGGCTCCGAGCAGACAGATACGAAGGTTGAATAAGGAACGTTAAATAGACGACAAGAAGGAGTCACTCAAAAATTTACCGACTGACTTGTCATTCAAAGTCACAATATCACTACATAGTATAAAACATCGTCACTTTTTCTGTCCCTATGTCCCATTTTGACGCGGTTTTTTTTTATAGATAGAGTGATTCAAGAGGAAGGTTTTTATGTATAATACATGCATAATATAGTTGAGAAACACTAATTAACTTAGTTGCACCCGTGCGAAGTCGGGGCGGGTCGCTAGTAGAGTATAAAGAGTGATGCCTTTTTTCCTGGCCATTTTCATTATGGGATACTTTCTAATGACTCGATGAAACTTCTTTTGAAAAAGTCCAAACAGTCATTCAGACCAAACGATGGCTATCAACATCACTATAATGACCTCTACACAACAGCGGAGTGGGGAGGGGAACATAGTTAGTCCATACAAGTTTTTGATTTTATATTGTGAGCAAGACAAAATTAGGTACCTGTCAGATAACTTATCAGAAACTTAGACTAGTGGAATGTAGTATCTAAAATTGCGTTCTCAATGTAATGTTTCCTTGTACATTTATACAATCAAGTTTTATAAAAAATGCCTCATCCAGTAAACGACATCATTGTTACGCCAACGTGTACCGAGATTACAATTGGATTATTCAAATCTAATATAGTGGGCTGAGATTTGTACTAGTAGAATGAACTATAAGCATTATAATCGCATTTGAGCATCGCCGCATTCCATCACGAGTTTTGAATAATATATCGTTATATTTGATATGGGAAAGATAAAAATTTGCGAGTATACTTTTAATCGAGGATGTTATTAGTTCAAGGATGCGGTTCAACGCTTAGAGCTCAATCTGTGATAGGAGGCATGGATACACTGTGATTTCTATTTAGAAGAAAAACAATGCTATAAAAAATATCATATACGAATTTTGTTTTTAAGGTTTTCTTTTTCACCTTGTTTTCAAAGATTAGGAGAGAAACTAAAGAAGTATCGGAATCTTTAAAACGATATAACGATAGCTTCTTTTGCGTTCAGACTCTAAGGTTTTAATGTACAAGGCTAGACAAAATATGCGCTCTTACGTAATTAGACCGCAGTAATAAATATCTATGTTGAGAAATTAATAAGCTACTACGCTATTTAAACTTAAAGAAATCCCTTATTGTAATTTCTAAACCGTCATGCTTCATTAATGAAAATTTAACATTCTCGTAATTAGTTTTAAAACTACAAATTAAACAAAGCGGTAACATAATCTGTGTAATTATATCTGATTAATAACTAAACTGAATTCAAATTTCGCCCAGGGCTTTGTGAGCTTCAAACAAATCGTTATCAGCCTCAATAGTTTTTAATGGATTAGGCGTAACTGTTAACTAAAATATCAACTCGCGTTCAAATTGTTATGTTAGACAGTTCAATTTAATTCAAACGTCGATTAAACTGTCTCGCACAAATTAGACTCGATTATGTAATGATTGTTTCAAATAATTGATGGTTTGCATGCTGACTCTATTGTTTTATGATATTTCAATGGAACTTTAGACAGAGTACAGGAATTTGATGCTGGGCATATCAAGTCGCCAGCCTAAAACATGATGGTTTTATCTTGGTACTTCAACCATGAAAATTCAAGGGACCTTCAAAGAATGATGTATTTATTTATTGTTTCAAGTAAGTAGTTAAAGCGCTCGGTCTGCCATTGCTAAAAGTTAAGTCACTTTCGCAGAGGCCAATCATCGGATGGGTGAGAGTTTATTCTTATTTCAAGCTCCACACGGTTCAGAAAGCACGTTAAGCCGATGGTCCGGTGCCTGATCTCTTTACGGTCGTGTCAGATTGCCATCCCAAGAAAAAGGCTAAATTAAACAGTAAATCATAAAGTTCATCAACCATAATAATAACTAATCCGATAATAGAACTTTACACAAAGCCAACACATATTATGTACTTAACTTTGTCAACAAAACAAATATCAAAAGTTTTTAGCACTTCGGTGTTAATGCGGCAAGCATTTATTGTATTTCCCTACAATGTATTGGTTTGTCTAGTAGCACTTATATTGATTATATTATCTCCACCGCGGCTTAGTGAGAGGTGTCCTCACGATTCTGCCTATAAATCTACTGTATCTGACGTTTAATCTTTGTTTTGGTAACTGGCTGTTTCATTGTTGTCGTAATAAGGGACAGACACGTTATGTTTTATTTATACTGTCAGATTATTTCTATCAAATCGATTATAATTATTGTCTGTGCAATAAAGTCATTATTTTATCCGAATGATATTACGTGCTTTGATTTATGAAATAATCCACTTGAATCTGTTTCGTTATTATCGTTATTTAAGTTTTTGTTTAGTCGACTCAAAATTAGATTTGCTGAACAAAAACTGTTTGCTATTTCAAAGAGATTTTAAAAAGCTTATGAAGATTAAACTAAGTTACTCAAATTGCTAATTCCAACCAATTTCGGCACTTCACATTTTTATTATTTTTTTATTTCATTATAATAATGACAGTACAAAGACCTTATACTTGTTATTTTCGTTTGAACGTTTAAGTTTCTTTATTTTTCTTTACCAACAAGAGGGAACCATTTTTATGAATGCCAGTTTAACTTTTTGCATACTTAAACGTTTCAGCACGTGCTGCTATTATCACAAAACCACTCTGATAACCAGTGTTTACTCTACACTTAGCCGCAGAACATTGGACATCAAATATGCAAAGAACTCTCTGAGGGTAGTTTGGAGCACCGATTCCGTGGGAACGAGTGTTGGACAAACAAACGTATCTGATATGTTGAACACCACTTAAATGTAGTCTATGGTAATAAGATGATCGTATCTACAATTATATGTATATTTACACGTGATATGATGTGAACTGCCTCCGTGGTGTAGTGGTTAGAGCGCTGTGCTCAAAAACTACGAACTCGGAGGTCGTGGGTTCGAATCCCGCGGGGAACACTTTCACTTTGTGTTGGTTTTCCCAGTTTGGTTAGGACATTGCAGGCTTGAATCACGTGATTGTCCGATAAGAATGATGATTCCGTGCTTCGGAAGGCACGTTAAGCCGTTGGTCCCGACTATGATCCAACTGGTCTGGTTTCCCTTGTGGTTACGGAGGTCAGACGACAGTCGCTCCATTGTAATAACTAGGCATGTCAATTCAGGATCATAGTCGCAGCGTACCCTGGGCTCCAAGGCAATAGCCGAGGATGCAACTGGGAGAGGCGCTAGGATGATGATGATGATGATGATGACACGTGATATGATGTGTAATATAAATTGTGCTCCATTAATTCGAAATGTAGCGTAAACTATTAATATCACATTAAAAAAAAACTTAAATATATTAAATGCTGAGTTACCGTATTATACTTATTTTTAAACATTTCTTCTATTGGCAGAACAGCCTAATTTCCTATTCCATTATCCATTAAGTGACATAATATAACTTTTAGTACAAGTATCGTCTAATGTTCTTTGCTATTGACATAACTGGCATCCAGGTTTTTAAACAAACTGTTTATTTGTTGATCTATGTACGCGATCAAAATGTAATAAATCTAAACCTTATAAAGAGCAGGCATGTCGCAGGAATCATGTGACAACCATTATATTGTAAATTTATAAATTTATTCAAAAAAAATCTGTACCTACTTGTATTGTGTTATGTACAGGAAGATTCGTCAGATAAAAAAATCGATTTGCTATGCGTACGAAATGTCATTTCCTCGCTTAGCTATAAAGGCGATGAGATCAGAACCTTTAATCAAGGTTTTGTACTTTCGCATATTGTACGATCCTTACAACACTGCAGTTATTTAGTAGGTACTGGGGGAATAAATCTGAGAATACGATTAAGACCTAGCTGGTATTATAATCTACCTTTTTTTGCCCTCTTCGTTAGCCGGTATACGGTTTGCAATTCTTAAAATACAAATTATATACACATAAAAAGCGGGGACAAATACCCAATAACATCTTAATAATAGTTATTATCTTTACGGAACAATTGTAATAGTTGATAATATAATATAATTTTTTCATTTATGCACTAACATTTTTCCGCGCTTCAGCAGGTGGCCCAAGCCAGGTGGTGTGACGATTTGCGCAAGATGGCTGGAACTGGATGCGAGTGGCCGAGCATTGGGCTAAATGGAGAGCCCGAGGAAAGGCCTATGTCCAGCAGTGGATGGCGAAAGGCTGATGATGATGATCACTAACATTTTTGTATTATTGCGTTAGAGGCTAACCATATTTTTATGAGGTATATACTCGTACTAACAGATACCGACCTTCGAGTATAACAAAGATAAGAAATTTAAGGGCGGTCACGATCCTAATTCCTGATGAATACGACGCAAGGAGGAGTATGTGGCATCATTCTTTACATAATTTCAAAGCAATTTTATTAATGGTTGCTAAAAATGTTGATAGTACCTAGTACATTAGCAATATGAATCAATGTTTGCAACTTAATTATATCATCTACAGCAATAATAATTCGCACTATGCGCTTTTGGAGGTGTCAAAATTTGACCAATTTTTTTATTGTTCTCTGTGTTTTAAGTTGAATTGCCTTTTGTGATTACGACGTAATATTAGAGTCTCAGGGTAAATTATTATAATTATATCAAAGATACGAAAATAGAATATTATTTGATTATTCTATTCATAGAAAAGGTCAAAGAGTCATTGTTATTAATTGTGACATCTTCGGACAACATCATTGTATTGAAGTCCAAATGTTGTATAATGTTGTGAATATGAAGTAAGCTAGACTTCATAAACTGATGTAATTAGTGATAACAAAAACTACAAAGAGTTGCAACAGTGAATGCACAGTTGTAACTAATTACATGAGCACAATGGTGTTGATGCCTTTCTGCAAGCTGTGCACTAACATTGTTCTTTTAATTAAAGTTTTCTTATTTATTTTTATATTTTTAGTAGTGGTAGAGCCATGCTGTTTCACAGCACGAATGGGCCGGCTCGTCCAGGGAAGTACCACACTCTCACATAAGATCAGCGATAAATAATAGTATCTACTATTGTGTTCCGTCCGGTTTGTGAGTGTGCCGGAGGCCCTCACCCCTTTCAAAGGCCGGCAACACATCAACGATACCTCTGGTGTCGCGGATGTCCATGGGCGGCGGTGATTGCCTCTGCCATAAAGAAAATATATGTATATATATAAACCCACAACCCGCTTCGTGTCGGTTAAGATGTTGCCTATTACACAAGAGGTCGCGAGTTCGATTCCCGCACAGGACAAACATTTGTGTCCATGAACATGTCTGTTTGTCCTTGTCTGGGTGTTATATGTATCTATTGAAGTATATTTGTAATACTACTATTGAGTCTGATGTCTGTAACACAAGTGCTTAAGCTATTTGACGACCCGCTTGGTGTAATGGTCAAGATGTTGCCTATTACGCAAGAGGTCGCGAGTTCGATGCCCGCACAGGACAAACATTTGTGTGCATGAACATGTCTGTTTGTCCTGGTCTGGGTGTTATATGTATCTTTTTAAGTATATTTGTAATACTACTATTGATTCTGCTGCTGTAACACAAGTCCTTAAGCTATTTAACACGGAGTCAGGTATGTGATGTTGTAAAATATATTTAAAAAAAAACTACGCAATGATGCTATGCAAAATATTTTGGCCTTCATATAAACTGGACTTACTAATACACGAAAACGTCTTATCTTATCGAAAGTGCCGGCAAACCATAGGGGAATTTATTAATTTTGCGCTCTCCAAACAATCGCAAAACTTCCAAAACCTATCCGTTGTTTACGGAACGAATAAACAATTTCGCATGTTTGCATGCGAAATAAGAGCACGTTCACACTAACTAGTAAAAAACTTACATGTGTTTGGTAATTTAAATAATTGAAATTATAAACCACGTGTATTTTTTTCTCTGCAAATGTAGTTGAGTTTGAAACGTAAATCTTATATCCGAATTTTCACTATCTATCTAATTACTATTATTTTTTATACCCGCCTGGTGTAATGGTCAAGAAGTTGCCTATTACGCAAGAGGTCGCGGGTTCGATCCCCGCACAGGACAAACATTTGTGTGCATGAACATGTCTGTTTGTCCTGGTCTGGGTGTTATATGTATCTATTTAAGTAGATTTGTAATACCACTGTTGATTCTGATGTCTGTAACACAAGTGCTTAAGCTACTTACCACGGGGTCAGATCAATGTATGTGATGTTGTGAAATATTTATTTATTACTAGCGGCCGCCAGCGACTCCGTCCGCGTGGGTTACGATTTCCACACAGTCTTACTAAATAATAGCTGAATAAAACAACGGTCTATATGCATACAGTCAACTTGCACACTTTTATGGGACTAATTACTCAGGATAGAAATATAGTCAAATTAAATGACGGAAAACGCATATAATTATTATTAATAATAATCTGGAGACCTTATACATTTGAGAAATCATCTGTTCACCGCGATTCAGATCCGCGGCCGCGCCTCTAGCGAGGTGCGCCATCTATCGGCACATTTTAGAACTAAATAGTTCGCTAGCACAATTTACAATGATAAAATAAAGGAATATACAATAGCTTAAAGCCTACCTCGACAAATGGTTAGTGGTAAGTGGACTATCCAACACAAAATGTTTTGTCAATTCGAACCAGTAGTCTCTGAGCTTAGCACGTTCAAACCAATTTGGATCTTGAGTTGCACGTGTTATTGTGAGTCAACCATAAAAGATAGACATATGCTGTTGGGGAATATTTTTTAGGCAATTTTATGTAGAATATTTCCGTCATACATGATTTCTATGTGACTTTGACCATTAAGGCTGCACACGTGACTGAAGCTTAAGAAATGGAGTAAATTCTCCCGTTTTCCCCACATTTCCCTTCACTACGCTACTCCTGTTGATTGTAGCGTGATGAAAAGTATCCTATGATATGCCCAGGAGTATGAAGAATAATGATACCAAGTTTCGTCAAAATCCGTCCAGTAGTTTTTGTTTCTATAAGGAACATACAGACAGACAGACAGACAGACAGACAGACAGACAAAAATTTTACTGATTGCATTTTTGGTATCAGTATCGATCACTAAACACCCCCTGATAGTTATTTTGGAAAAATATTTAATGTACAGAATTGACCTCTCTACAGATTTATTATAAGTATATAGATATAGATTTATTATTTATTTATTTATACCTTAACAATTTTTTTGGGTTGGTGTCACACCGGACGATAACGCTATTTATTTTTAAATGTAACAATTTGTTCCAAATAATATAATATTGAATAACTATAATGAAAAAGTATAATTTAATGCCACAATTCATTTAAACAGTAATTTTCGTTCCACAATTACGAGTATAATAGCCACCAACGCAGTTTTTCATCAAAATCCATCGTAGGCGGATGTAAATATGGCTTTAGAAATTTAACAGCATACCGTATACAGTATAAGCCTGTTGTGGTGTGGAATTAATTAAAATTGAGCACACCGTGTAATCTCACCAAAAAGACGTTAAGCGAATCCTAATGAAATCGCGAGGAAGCGTTATTAGCCCATAAAGGTGTTGTTTGGGAATGAAATATCATCGTGGATAAAGTATTATTAAAACATCGTGTAATAAAATGGTATTGGGTTTTTCATGTACAGACATTAAATTTTAAGTTAAGTAGAGCATAGTGGATCTTCCATTTGAATGAGTCGCTCGTCTAGGGAATATAGCAGACCAAAGTGAAGTAGCACTTGTAGAGCTTGTGCTGTCACATATTAGTTCTTTAGATAATAAATAATTCACATAATATTTCGTCTTATTGTACAGGAGTATAATATTGATGGATAAACACCAATAAAAATATGAATAATTGTTCCCTTACGACTTTCTTATTTTAGGCATACTTTAGTAGTTTTTTTGGAACCTACAGTATCTTTGTGTTCAATCTTAGCGAGTATACTTCTAGTTCTCACGCAACGTCGTGGCTGTGACCTGAATATCTGAACTAGCCCTAAATAACTAGTTTGTTGCCGCTTCAAATGATCTTTTTTGAACCAAGCGCTGAGTACACTCATTACATGAATGTAATTACGACCTCGTTTGCATAACACATTATGCAGTGGCCTAGGGTTACTAGATAAATCATGGTAACACAGGTATTTTAGAGAAGGAGCTTTAAATAATTGTAGTGTTACGAAAATTTATATAAAAATACAACGTACATTTTCGTTTAAAACTCCAAAACTAAATTGGAAATATTTAAAATAATAACTTTTTTTTTCAGTAAACGGTGAAATAAATGGAAATTAAAATTTTTTATACATAGTTTTAACGTTAGGTACCCCTACCCTTAATTCCAGCGAAGATAAATAGCTGCATTATCTAATACCTTTGTAATCGGTGTCATCTCTATAACTTCATATAATAATTTACATTTTCATTATTTATAAGAGCTAACATGATCAATGACAAAGTGCGTAGGCACGCAAAGATATGAAGGATGTTTTTCCACTGTCGATAGTTTGCCGTTGCAGTAAAGTATCCAACAAGAATGACTTATTCATAAAATAAATACATACTTATATAAAAAAGCTCAAGAGTTTGCTTGTTTGAAAGCTCTAAGCTCAGGAACTACTGGTTGCAATATTTTTCTTTTGGAAAGGCGGTAATTTATAATGATACTAAACTTTCGCACGTCAATCTTTTATCCTACCATTAAATTGACGTCAGTTGATTGTTTAAAGCCGATAAGGATAGTACTAACAACTATTTAACTGCAGAAGCGTTGAAATGATTAGGACAACACTGAGTAGCAGAGTTACATATAAACATTGCAATGTGGTTGGCGTATAATATGGAAGAAAATTGTCAACATTTTGAAACTTGGGAGTATTTCCCATGTAATATCGTAGAGAAGGTTTATTGTGTGTTCTTGATTGATACAACGAGTTCTTGAGTAGATACCGCGTTTCAGCAAGATCTACAAAAACGTAGTGCAGGACGCCCTCAGGCCAGGTGGAGTGACGATTTGCGCAAGATGGCTGGCAGGAGCTGGATGCGAGTCACCGAGGATCGGGCTAAATGGAGAGCCCTAGGAGAGGCCTACGTCCAGCAGTGGACTGCGATAGGCTTATGATGATGATGATGAGAAAAGGTTTATTACCCTTGCTTCTTTGTTAACATAATTTTGTTTGCTATAAAATCAGACTATACCTTGTGGAAACACGCATACATGAGGACTAAATGAGTTGCGTTAGCGCCGGCCGTGAACCGTCGGCCGTGACACGACGCTTGTAATATGCACATTTACGTCTGATCTTTTATAAGGGCTATAATTCTTTGAAGTGCGAATACATGCAATATACGAGAACAAAAAAGGATTTTACTGCACAGTTGCGATTGGACAAGTTAATTAAATGTGCAATATTTTGAATTGTAAGGGCATGTGAATTTGCAAATATTATTGATTGATGTTCTTGACTACTTTATTGCGCGCCCCTAGTTGTCGCAAGCTTTCATGTCCATATAACACTAATTATAATAATGAATTCCTTAAAATGAAAAATGAATGAAAATCTGTCTGAACTACGTGTTCAAAATATCTAAACAAAAATTGTAAAGGGACCACGGGAAGCGACTTTATTTCATACAAGGATTTAGTAAATGCGAATAAACACTTTTTCTATTATTTTAGTTCCTGGTGTATGAGGCAGTACCTACTCATTACATTGATCTTATGAAGGCATGCCCTATGTATTCAAATTTCTTATAAACTTCGTTATCAATTAATAAAAGCCTCTATTTGCGTGAAACTATATTACTAATTGAATTGGTGGCTAGTGAACGCTATTGCATAGTAACCAAGTAATCTGACACTGTGATCGTAACCTTTGAAGGATTTTATCTCCGATGGCATTCAGTGCACCCTTTCACACATTTTGTGGTTAGCATTTGGTGGTACTAATTTTGTTGAGTCTCTGGTACCTGGTGCATTATTTTGAAATGTGATTAATAATATCTGCTATTTTCAAAGACTATGTAGTTATTTTTGTAATTAGTTTGTAATATAATGTCATATCTATTAATAATATGTGTATAATTTTTAATGAAAATGTGCTCAAATAAAATAATAAGCTTTCAAACAATGTCAGATGAGATCGACAAAACAATTCAAATCAAAAGAAGTGCAAGTAATTGTATTTAACAATAATTAGTATGTTACTATGATATAATATCAGACTTAAACATCAAAATACGAGTAGGTAAAACATAAACTTTAACAATTCATGCAAAAGACCACACATTATAAATATTTAATGATATAACCCTTACATAACTTCAATAATTACTTTTAGTATAAATTAAAAATTATGTTAAAAACCTACTTTATATCTTTAAAAACACTATTATTTGAGAGAGATAAAATCTGTTTTTAAAAATATGGATAATTTTAACAAATAATAACCTAATGATTCTTACATAATATCTGTATGGTCAAATCATACTCTGAGTGAACGGTTAAATGTTCACAAAGGTTCATAGACGTTCCATTCTAAGCACAATTTAAGCGATCCTAAGACAATCCATCAAGGCTAATTAGAAGGAACTAAGGTTTAATTAAGTTAAACGTGAGTCAAACTTGTTATGTCACGACTGTTTACATAGAGACATAAGCTCTTATCTTGATTCAATTCTTAAGGTCCTCCAAGTTGCACTTCTAATGGAGGTTGACATTTGATTTAAAGCGTTCGAGAGTTCTTAATAAATGATATTAGTAAACTCTTTAAGACTTTAACGCCTCCCTGATCTAGTGATTTTAAGTGGATTAGAGTTTCTAGATTCAGGGTGAGGATTACCTCTACTGTTTGATAGCAATCACCGAACGTTTTTAAACAATAATTTCACAAACTTTATACTTGTATAGATAAAATATTTTTAGGTTTCGAATCGTAGAGTTATCGGACAAAAACAGTTATTGGTCTAAAAGATAAGCTGTTCGTTCTGTGCGAGGATCAAACCCGCGACCTCTTGATCTAATAGGCAATTTCTTGACCATTACACGAAGCGGGTTGTCTTTGAAGTTTAACGGTGGAGTTCTCGGGTTTTGAAGATAAGCAATGCATAAAGCCCTTGTGGATAGTTCATATTGTCTCAAGGCGGCGCCTATCATTTTCCACCACACCAGGTAACAGAATTGCCAGTTTACCCCTCTGACTTATAATATCAGACAAAAAAAAACTCTATAGGAATTTAAATAGCGATAATATCTAATAATGCAAAGTGTAACACGATAGTCTTGTAAAAAATTTGATTGACAATTCATAAAGGTCGTCAAGCCCGCGTTTTGGTAGTTGTAATGCATGCTTATAGGACACCATTGAGACAATAGAACAATAGAATAATTAGACCCGCACATGTTTACTCGTTTCCTACAGTGTGCTTCCTTAATCTTGTCAAGCTTTTGAATATGAAATTAAATTATATTCGGTGGAATCAAGGCATCTGTTCCCTTAAGGAGCGCCTAGTTAAATTTCATACAAATGTTGACGAGTTCGTTATTTCCTCGGTGTCTAGGTTTCTAGGTTGTTGTTATCCTCGCTTGTCGCTTACTAAAAGGGGAATACATTTTTTAAGGTGTCTATACACTTCCAAACATGGTGTAAATGCCCTGGGATCATTTTTTTTGTTACTTAGTACTGTTTCTGCTTTTAAGTATGAGAATAATTTATTTTTTAAAAGTTAGTTGAGATGTAATTACTTTGTAATTCAATTAGTTACTAGCCTTTCACCCATGATTTCTAGACGTAAATTTTTTTGTCTATAAAACCATACTTGGACTTCAAAGAACGTTTAGTAAAAAGGATTGGCTAAATTGGTCCAGGCGTTGTTGAGCTATGCAAATTTTGCAATTCATCAATACATAGTATAAAACAAAGTCGCTTTCGCTGTATGTCCGTATGTATGCTTAGATCTTTAAAACTACGCAACGGATTTTGACACGGTTTTTTTTAATAGATAGAGTGATTCTTAAGGAAGTTTTGTATGTATAATCCATGTAAGTAAGTACCACGGGCGAAGCCGGGGCGGGTCGCTAGTTTTTATATAAAAGATGATTTACCACCAGCAACTGCATTAAAAACTTATTCATATTCATGTCCTTTATGTCCGCATTAAACCTCAATCAATGGCCCATAAAAATCTTCTAAAAGTACACAATATAACTTCGTTCAGTTAATCTGACGTTAGTGAGCGCAGATTACAGATAGCTAAACTGAGCCCGGCCTGAGCGCGTTAGTTCGGCTTACGTGTGAAACAAGAAAACTTTCCACACACAACGTAATCCACTAGTAATGTAATTACGCCCTGGTAAAAATACAGAGGAAGTTTGTATCGCTTTAACAGGCTGTAAAGTTGTTTATACGAGTTGCTTCTTCCATCTTAAATTCTATTATGGCTGAATGGTTTAATCTATGATTTGACGTTCATTAATAAGATTTTTTGATTTGCATGTGCTTATCACAAATAAAAAAAAAATATTTTGGATTGAGATCGATGTAGTGATCAAGAAGGTACTTCATATACCTCATAAAAAAATGCAGATGTAAAGTAAACACTTCAATATTATTTAAGTTACGTAGAACGAACGGTTATATAAAAACTCTTTTGTTCTTCCCGCATTAAAGTCCATCAATGGCCCATAAAATTTTTCTAAAAGTACACAATATAACTTCGTTCAGTTAATCTGACGTTAGTGAGCGCAGATTACAGATAGCTAAACCGAGCCCGGCCTGAGCGCGTTAGGTCGGCTTACGTGTGAAACAAGAAAACTTTCCACACACAACGTAATCCACTAGTAATGTAATTACGCCCTGGTAAAAATACAGAGGAAGTTTGTATCGCTTTAACAGGCTGTAAAGTTGCTTATACGAGCTTGTATTATTTAATGGACGTATAGTAAAATATGAGTTTCGATGAATAGGTATGTCGTTTATCATTATCATACTAAAATAATAAATGTGAAAGTTTGTTTATCGGTCTGGAACTATGAACGCATTTGATGTTATTTGGTCCTCAAAAAAGTATCCTTTTTATCCCGATTAAATGCTCTAATGGGATAAACCAAAATCCACGCGAACGAAGTCGCGGGCGTCCTCTAGAAATAAATATATAAATTCATTGGACTAACACACCAACTGCTTAGCCTCAAACTAAGCTCAAAGCTACGAAGCTAGGGAACGGATAGACATACTTATACTTCTATAAATATCCATGTGTCTATTACAAATGCCGATTTTCATCACACAAACATTTGCCCATAGCAAGATTCAATCCCGCGACTCTTGGTTTTGTAGGCAGGGTTTCGACCATTAGATACACGGGCCCAAATATTATGATCTATGTCTGAATTCTAAATAACATGAGAATACCAACGAACGACATATTTAAAAAAATACCATAGTTTTGCTCTGGCCGAATTAGCTTCTCATTTCTTAATTTCTGTCAAAGCCAAATTGGCCTAACAATGTTACGAGTTAGTTCTACTTTGGCAAATAGGTACAATGTCGCGCCAGTGTTTAATTGTTAACCTGCAGGCTGGCTTTAAATGCCAACTGTATGTATTTTCGGGACTAAAATTCCACTACCCACACATCCTCCGATAAAAATGGACAATATATTTGTCTGCAAGCTGCATTTGGATAAAAATAACAGCTTGTTCCAATAATTGTACAATTAGTAGATAAGAATCTCTTATCTCAATTTTGTCTGGTACAACATCAGTCGTGATCGTGATTTTTAAACACTTCAGTTAGCTTAAGGCAATGTAATACGTTTAATTCTCAGGTATCACTTTAAGTTTGCCGGATTTCCTCATTTTAATGATTGACCTTATTGAACAATCAAAACTAAAAACCCACGTACTTTTGTTCAAAAGTTTGGTAAAATGAACTCACACCATTTGATGTAAATTGGGCAATGGGCATAGGTAGGGTCCAATCATATTATGCACCCTGCATAAGCCTAAGCAATTCTGCACATTGCATCACAACTTGAAACTGTACAATAAATATAAAGGAAATGCATTCGCGGTAAATATAGCCGAAAACTATTTTGAGTCCTCATTAAAATGAAATGCGGTAAATATTTACAAATATCGTAGTTTGTAACAGTCTCAAGACATTGTATCGCCAGATAAGCAAACAACCAGCTCTCATTCAATTCTCTAAAATATTCAAATCGTATAATAATAACCAAACCAAGTTCACAGACACTATTTCAAAATTAACCTCATTATTAGGCAGGTGTGAGTAAATACTGCAACATGTTGAAACCGAGTAATTTGTTGGTACAGTCGAATAGTTAACAAAACTAGTTAGCGCATTCATTGTTGAATTTATAGCGAAACAGTTATGTAGCCGTAAATACGAGCAACTAATGGCATTACAGGCATAACTCAGGCTCTCAACGTCTGCCGCAGTAGATGCATGCCATATCCTACTCCATATATCTGCATGAGGGAATTCGAGGAGTCTGAGAATGGCGTAGGAGCCCTCCGGACGAGATACGATAATATTCGAAACATAACATGTAGTTACTACATGAAAGTTAGGGTGTAGTGTAGAGGATGCTGCAACGGTCTTTTTGTTCATTGTTTACATGCATGCTTCGTTGTTGAAATGCTGAGTGACACAATAAATATTTGAAAAAAAAATTATTCCAAATTTTTTTTAGCTGGATTTCGATTGAAAAATTTGCTCATTTTCTGATACTAATTAAAAATGTGTATTAAATTAGAATGCACAAACATTAAGAAGTATTTTCGAAGATGCAAGTGGAAAGATTGTTTCATACTGCTAGTCGGAAAACATGGGACGTAAAAGTTAATTTTGAATGTTTAAAATTAACGTATAATTATTGCAGCTTGACGTTGTTTTGCAGACTTTTATTACAGATCGATCAATGAATTTGTACATACATAGATGTTGCCCAATGAATATTTTAATCACAGTTTTGCAATTCTGTATTTAGGTTTCAAATCGTTTTCGAACTAACACAGTTTTTATTCATAGCGCAAATATTTATATTATGAAAAACATGCTGTAAGCTTTTAGATGATTGCGAATGATGAAATAAAAAACTAGTTTCATTTGTCAATAAACGTTACGAATGGTACATTACAATTTATTGTGTGATTGATGTATTCGCAAATTGTGTGTCGGTTTGACGAAATGTAGCACAAGTAGTTCATTTAATTCTCACACACTATAATTAACTAAAGTGACCTAAACAATATTTCAGCATGTTTGATGTATTGGTCAAAAGTAATTTATCTCTGTATTGTGCTCGGGGGGATATTAAAGAATAGGTTTCCTGTGCACAACTTGTGATAAAAGGTCTTAGATCTATTTTAACGTATGCAATTCTCAATGTCATAATGTTTCCTGGTTATTGTACCTTCAAGATAGGTAGGACCCAGAGTTTACCATATAAGGTATCGATGGAGCGCATGCATGGTGCATTTTTTCATAGAATGTACATAGCATGAACATAATTAAAATGGATACGTAATCTTTTTTTTTCGGAGCAGCAACGAAGTTACGTGAGAATACACAAATTATTCAATATTGATCCTATCATTGTCTTTAATTTTTACAAACAGACATCCTGCTTATGGTGCTTTTGTAAAGAATATATTAGTATAGAAAAACACTTTGCGGAAAAAATGAAACAAATGTTCGGCGTGACTCCTGTGACATATTTTACTCGTAAATGGAATATTACACACTACGCCGATATATGTGATGTTGCTGTATGCCGAATTATATCTCGTAATTTTGTACGAAAATCACTGTCGGAACTTCATAAAAGTGTATGTTAATCTACTTATTTTTTTACAAGAAGATCAGTCATTCTATTGCCCATAAGAAAATGTTAAAGCGGCATAGCATCTTTGGGCTTAGGTCAATGTTAGTAAGTTGTAATAATGAGTTTTATCCTGCACACATACTGACGCTTATTTGCTTGATTGCAAACTATTCTTAAGGAATTTGCACACAGACTTTTTAATTACAGACGTAACTCGACTTTACCGTGTTAAGGTTGTCCTAGAAAAATAGGAATACTGTGATCTATCTATCTAAGTCATGGTCTATAGTACGTACATCAAAGGAATCTTAGTAACATCCAGTTATTTAACCTTAGGCTTTGATTACATTTAAGTGTATACATAAAAAAATGGCAAAGATACGATAGTATTTAGGTAAACGACGTTCGAGTTATCGAAAAAGGATACGTTTGACATTGTTGAGTAAGATTCTTGTTTGCTAATTTTAGTTGTTGTAAACTTAGATCCTCTAATTTATGTGCATTGAGTAAGTAATTTAAATTGTAAGAATTGACTTGTAAAGAAGTTGCAATTGATTCAATGCCAGGTCAATGATTAAGTCAAAGTCAAAGTACAAAAGAAATTGTTTATTTCATTTAGAATTTTGGACCTGTTTAAGTTTTGAAATGAGATTTGCACCAAAATCAATTCAAAATATACTTTATTTGCGTATGCCACAGTTAGGCACGTAATAATCACAATGTAAAATGACATTACTACCGACTTCGGAATCCAGCAATCTATCGAGAAGAAGCAGCAAGAAACTGGACAATTGCTCTTTTGAATCGCCAATAATTACAATATTTTTCAGTACATTAATTTCATTACTTAGTCATACGTTTGTCTGTTGAAAAAAATTACTTTAATATATTTTCAAATCGCTAATAGGTGCCAAGCCTTCTTACTTAGTCATATTTTATGTACGCTTATTCTTTTTAAATAAATTTCAATATATTTTCAATTCGCTAATATTTCTCAAGCAGTAAATGTACGCCCTCTTACTAAGCCACACCGTTCCATCTTCTCAGTATAAAATTAAAAGTTAGCCAGACAAACACAGTTGTCATGTCTAACAAAATCCTTTTAGCCCGAGTAAAAGAAAATCCACGTTATTCCGTTCGTTCGAGCGTCAGCCATTGTGGCGTAAGTGAGCTGTCAATACAATGAATTCGATGTTTCCTGCTTGATTAGATATGCGCTAGTGACAGACGTACAAAGCCACCGCCTACGGGCCCAGGTGACAATGACTTAACGTCTTACCCATATATGTATGTATGATGCCATATATGTATGTATGATGCCTTGGTGCCGAAGGTATGATAATAGTAGTATGCATCTGAATTTCGGGTATGGCAGACAATGATGCGGTAGTGACTAGGTGTTTTGCAAATAATCAGCATTACATACGATAGATATAAGAGTTTAGACTTTCGCGTTGCATTATATCACTCATATTATTTAACGGGACTAAACGCGATATTAATTATGTAGTATATGTATACTACTTACTGCTTGACGTTTCGGCTGCGTTGCAACAGCCGTGGTCGCAAGCGGACTGGTAATGCGGGGCGTAAGTAGTATACATATATGAACTACATAATTAATATCGCGTTTAGTCCCGTTAAATAATATTAGTGACATATGACAGATGTATGAAACTTATCAGTACTAATGTTACAAAGCTGAAGAGTTTGTTTGTTTGTTGGTTTGAACGCGCTACTCTCAGAAATCACTGGTTAGAATACAATTAATATTTTTGTTCTGGATACGTGTGGGGTAACCGATGAACACGCGGACGGAGTCGCGGGCGGCCGCTATTATAAATTTGTATATTTTGTTGTATCTCAGGGCTTTTTTAACATTATTAGGGAGGCAAACGAACAAAAGGGTCACCAGATGGAAAGTGATAACAGCTGCACACGGACATCAAAACCGCACAAGGGTCGCAGATGCGTCGCCAGCCTTTAGAGCCCCATACCCTCCCCAACTGTATCTGGAATCCTTAGAGGAAATTTAATGTACTAACAACAATCCAGCTGATTATTTTCTGAACTGGAAAACCATAGCATGTTCGTTAGTTTAAGGTTCCGATCTGTTACAGACTGATAGGCGCAAATTCTATTACTCCATCAATCAGAAAAATTACGACGTGATTTTCATACAAACAAAATCTATGTGACTCGCAATAAAAAAAATCATACCATTAAAATTACGCAAAAGCACGTAAGCCTCGAATTAAATCGACAATAATTTAGTGCTTTTCAAACTATATCAGTCGCCGCGTATGACATTCATGGTAATAGTTTATTTATGAAAACATATTTACTTGTATAATTCAACTCCATCATAAATATGTAATATCACTATAAATTGTGTTGATCGAAAATACGTTTACACTCGTATATTTACTCGTAACGATATTGTGTCACATTTAAAATAGCGGTCCGCTTGGAATGGTTAGAAATTACGAAAACATGACGAAAAACACTTTCATACAAAAAAAAGCAAATGATAAAATCTCAAAAAACAATTTTACTGGGCCAATCTTAATGTGCATTCAAGCAGGTATCACTTAAATTACTTCTAACTATAAATATCCTTAACAACAATAAATATCTCGAACGATCATATTACTTTAATCAATGGGTTTAACATTGTGTAATGTAATCAAACAGTCAAGATGTCAATAACTTTTTTACTAAAACCACTAAACTTATCTTTTTAAAGCAATCTCTTCCTAATGACCTGATTATTAATATGAAAAAAAAACTGTAATTGTGTTTTAGTAAAATCTATCTCAATTTTTTTTGTGGTGCTACTACAAAAAACACCTTATTCCAATAACCTTTGCATGGTGACATTTAGTCTGGATCATTATCACATTCACATATTAATTTCAAATGTTTAAATCTTCGCCTTGATAACCAGATAGAATTTGAATACCTGGATTCTAATACCTTTGCCATTTTGATTTATGGACAATACAATGGTTTTCGTCAAATACGGTTGGGTAAAAAAAAAAGTGCCAAAGAATTCCTATGTGAATCACTTTGCAAAATAGACTACTTTGATTAGCTACTAAACAAAATACATGATTAAGTTAATATAAAACATAACAGCTTTATCATTTGTTGTGGCAATTCTGTATGGTGCATTTAGTTGTGACCATACTGCAAAGTTTTGGATTCGATCATCACAGAGTTGAAAATACGGCTGTTACCGTGGCATTGATAAATATAATTTTGTTTTAAATTTATTGTATCGTAGGCTAAGCCTGTATACTTTTTATTGCAAACAACTTATTAATTAACTTAATGTTTTTGCAGCAACGACAATGATATCGTATTTTAATTACATTAAATGTAAATTTAATTATTAACGTATAAAGTCGCGTGAATATGATGAATAAAGTAGATGTTAGATAACATACCTTCAGTTCATGAACGCATAAATGAAATGACCGTTGTAATTAAATAACGGATCTCATTAACGATTTTTAAAATAATTAGAGCTTTATGAAACAAAAGATAAATGAACGGCCCAAATAAATAATACTTTTTGTAAAAAAAATGATACGCAGTCAGTAAGATCAAATATTGTGATGCTACTTACGAAAATCAATCGAAGCTTTGTGAAAGAAAATACCAATTATATCATCGAAGAGTTCTGATAACTTTTAAAATATTATTTGAAAAATAGGTATTACGTGTCCACGTATATATGGTACATAGAAGGATAGGCTAAGTACCAGGCCAGTTATAGATCATGGGTTCGATTCCCGGTTAGGGCTAAATTTGTATTGGTTTTGCGAACACAGCCTGGGTTTCTGACCACTTATGTACATATAAGCGTGTTAGTTAATCCAAGACCCATATTTGTTCGAAACTAAATAATTTAAAAATTCAATGATGGACGCATTTGTCTTGCCGTAGGACATTCAAAGGCTGATACTTTACTAAAATTGATTTTTTTTTGATGGATACTTTTTTTATAAAGAACCTTAAAGTTTGAATGTCCTTATTATTAATAGCTACCTTATGTGTAGTGATTAAAATGTCACAGGGTTCATACGCCTAAGTAATTTATAGCCGGCTAATTACCGCTTTGTTCTAATTTAGTACTAACAAAAACACTCAATCATGTTTGATAAAATCTGCATGTCAGCATTGGTTTTGAAGCTTTGGCTAACGATCTTTATCAATAGATGGGGTAAGATATAACGTAGTATTTGCTTAACTTTTAAACTAATTTGCAATATTTTAAGTAGCTTTATCATGATTGATTTGCGAAACTATGTTGATAGTTACTACAATGGCCTTTTATGTGAGCGTACAGTTTGTCACAGAAAAGCTATTTAAATATGGTCAGGTTATTGTATTTTTTTATCACTTTTGATGTTAAGGGTAAGATAAAACTAATTCCAAAATTTCATGCAAATCGGTTCACAGTAAAAAAAATCGGAGGTTTGACCATATTTTTCGCTTCAACGACTGCACTATTATCAACAAAATTTATAGTAGAATGGTTTTCACAAGATTTTCTACCATTCGATGTTAGAGTAACCAAATGGTTATTACGACTTTGATTTAAATAAATAAGTAAAGTTTTGCATATTGTAATAAACAAATTCGTTCTCCAGATTCAATTTGAATTCGCTGCTAATTTGTTGAATACAAATAGACTTAGATTGTATCCGTTCCTTTACACGTCCATTGATGTAGTCCTATTTCAAATTCACACGGCCAAATAACTTGTGTTAACCCTTCTAGTGGTCCGTAACGAGTTCTGTATAGTCCACGCTTTATCGTAGATCTGATACTACAAACTTGTTCTAGTTAATGGATACGAAATACGTTGCCTCGATTTGGGAACGGAAATAAGATTAAATTTAACTACGAGTAAGCTGTTACTAAGAAGCAATTATAATTACCAGCGAATACCAGTGCAAAATGATCGATGACTTAAATGAATTTATGCTCTGCAGAGTCTTAGTTTAAGCGCAAACATAGTTCACGCGTTCCTACCTACTTTATATTTATGAAAATATCCAGAACATCACATTTAAGAGAGCTTTGTGGAACTTCCATTCGAATGAGCCACTCGTCTTAAGAAGTACCTACCTCCTCCACCTCACAGAAGTCCACAGTGAAGTAGTATTTCGTAATTGTTGTGCTACGTTTCTGCTGGTGAATAAGGTTGTCAGAGCTCAATTGGTGAGGGTAAGGAGTTTTAAAAGGCAGGCAACGCATCTCTCTTGTACTGTTGTCGATGTCGTCCATGGGCAGCGGTGATCACTTACCATCAGGTGACTCGCCTGTTCATTAGCATACATATCACATAATTAAAGTTTACCGCTTCTCTAGAACGAAAATAAATAAATCTTGTTCAATAGGCGTTATTGTTGTTAAAATAAAATGAAATATTATATCAGAGAAAATTAATTTGTTCAAAAAAAGGTGGTCTTAATAATTAATTAGTAGCCGAAAAATAACAAAAACACAACAGATCAGGCAACAGGCTTGTAGAAGTTACTTAGGTCTTTGTTCTACAGTATTTTGACTAAAATAATGAGTCTATTTACCATTCCAAGCAAGA
This sequence comes from Nomophila noctuella, assembly GCA_958496325.1. Lineage (NCBI taxonomy): Eukaryota > Metazoa > Arthropoda > Insecta > Lepidoptera > Crambidae > Nomophila > Nomophila noctuella. The sequence goes on along the minus strand of OY292486.1, from coordinate 6,806,810 downwards.
ACAAAGCCGTAGTACATGAAATTACTGATGAAGATGCTTGTTACAGGTTTTTGTAATAAAACAAAAGCAAATACAACCACATTGTAAAACATCAGTGAAAAATGCGGGAGTAAAAACAAAATACATTTTATACAAGATAACATGACGTTTAAATATAAAATGTTTTCTATACTTTTTCAAATAAAAACCGTTCCTGAGCCTGAAGGGTTGGCTTTGACGTCAAAGAAAGTAAACCCTCCCTTTTTTGAGGAGCATGGTATTTTCTCAACAGATATTTATTACTTTTCCTGTTTGACGTTATGGTTAATAAAATGTAACGTTAAATTAGCTTGGACACGATAAAAAATATTATGATAATTATTTTTTCGCACTTGAAAGCTTATTATTTTAGGTCTAGAAAGACCCATCGGTGCTCTAGGACATAAAATTCTCACGCCATTGAAAATATTTATTTATAAATCGCTTCACGTCATAAAATCTGATACTATGTTAAATTGCTCAAGCACTTTTGTTACAGATAAATTACCAAGGCATTCATACAGTCAAATGTTTGTCCAGTGCGGGAAGCGAACCTCAAACCATTTCACTAAAACGGTCATGTAACCTTATCTTGGAGTTGTAAAAAACTTCCAATAAAATTAATATGTCAGCCAATCAATATCTTATTACAGGGAGATGTATTCATCAATGATGTCACCATTTTAGACCTTAGCGTTGCATTACTATATTAATTTTAGTTATCGGGCCTAAAAACTATGTTATTTAATCATGTAGTTAAGTAGTATATAATTATCTACTATGTATATAATTTAATAACGCGCTTAGTCGCGTTAACTAATATCAAAACATATCACCATTATAAATTATAACAAGGATCCTATATCACAAATTCAACATTTAATATGTCAGTTTCTGAACATAGGTTGTACAATAATTATTTCACGTCTGGAGAATGGGATGCACGACAATAGTGCAGGTTTTGCAATAGAATGCACGGGATTCGTGAGTGCGCTTTCAAAGTACTGGAGCCTTAAAACTAGCGAGAAAACAGTTAATGAAAGGAAGCCATCTTCCTTTGTACATTGTACAAATGTATATTTGAAGTTTTGTATTAGAATTCAGTAAGGTAGGTACATAATATTAATGTATTGAAATTCTATGGCGCAGTGATTAGCACACTCGGCCTGCGGTTGCTAAAGTTAAGCAACGTTCGCAGATGCCAGTTATCGGATAGGTAACCGAAAAAATTTCATGTCAAGCTCCTCTGTGCTTCCTGCGCCTGATCCCTCTACGGTCGTGTCAGATTGCTGTCCCACCGAATTATGAGAGTGAGGGAATAGGGCGTGCACCTGTGCTTGCGCACTCACTTTTGCACTATAATATATCCTGCGTACCTTACTCGTAAGGTCGGCCGCCATGGCCGAATGCAGCCGGAGGGGTATTATAACATATGGTATATGTGTAACTCGACTTGATCGTTAGTGTAGTTGATATTTGATATCTTTGCCCGTACCCTTTCCGCTAAGAGATGTGATTTGCAGACCCCGCGAGACAAATTTTCGTCTAATGATTTAAGTCCTGATATCCTTATCCATCCATAGGGAAGGCCCTTGCCCCAGCAGTGGGAACGTTAATGGGGAAATGATGATGATGTGTAACTAGGCTAGCCTAATCAGGATCGTAGTTTTGGCTTACCCTGGTGGTTAAGAAGAAGATGATGGCGATTAGTTTAAAATCTTGTGCCAATCCTGAAGTGGTATCCAAATCTTCTATTCTCATATTTTCAAATTAGATCTTCGGTGTCAAAATGCGAACCAGTAGGAAAATCCACTGCTACTTAATTTGGAATAGCTATCGCACTCGTCAAGGTAAGTTCAATGAGTTGCAATGCCAATATTAGTTAGGTCCGCATCGCGAGATCTGTATGATAACTCAAATTCCAAACATAATATTTGAAACATCCAGTAAATACGCGAATCTCATTAAGCTTCCCTCATTGCTCAACGGATGGACCTTGCTAGCTTATCATCTATCCAAACGTGTCTAATATTCATATTCAAGGCTTCAGAACTGCGAGTATTAATGTTTGCGAGCTTGCAGCGCGAAAAGTTTCATAGTGAAATTAATTTCGTACTCACAAAACTTTAGAACGTAGAATTTGTAGGTGTTTACCACAGGAATTATGAGAAAGTTACTTAATTTTAGGCGTGTGACATGTAACATGTAACACACGCTTTCGAAATCAAGGAAAATATATTATCAAATTAAAAAGAGGTTGCTATGTTGATTAAAAGTATAGATTTTACATACTCATCCAAATAAACTAATGAGGCTTTTTGCTTTAAAATGTCCAAAAGTAAGTACATTAGGTGGTGTAGATAAGAACTGATACCTAACCATCATTTGAGGGACCACTACTCTTCCGTGGTTGGATAATTTTTAATTGTCATTTTGCGAAACACATACGAAGATACATACATTGAAATTGTAGTTCTTAGAATTCATTTAAAAATTGTTCTATCTAAAATGAATTCACCTGATCGATAGACCGCTAATAACACTCATGTAACTATGGTTTTTTAACAACATTCTTCAATCAAAACGAACTTCAATACTAAGAAATGTAAACTAATCACGCAATGTAAACTTAAACGGCACTATCAGAGCAAAATAAATTAAAACACATACAATCGAATAGTTTGAACAGCATAATAGGTGTAAATGCCTTCGCAGAAATTCATTAATGCTCAATCATTAGTTACTAAATTGTTCACGGAAATAAAATGTATGTTGCAACAATAATTGGCAACGCTAATAATTTACCACTCAATCAAAATAATAAAACGTTCTACTTTCGAATTCACTGAATGCCTAGATAAATTCTGAGGCAGAGTTTTCTAACACAGGTAGACTTGATGAGTATAGGCATCTATCAGCATTTGACAAACGTGGTAATAAAAGGTACTCATCAAAGTTAATGTCATATGAAACTTTCAATGACGGTAATGTTTGCCTAGTATAGTAGAGAAACTATTAGAATTTTTTTTTTGTTCATGTGATTAGAGCTTTCAAATAAATAAACAAACAAACCCTTCCGCTTTAAACAAAGCCAAAACTTGTTTTAGCTAGACTGTCTTGCTTTGTTTAAAAGTAATTTCACGTAGTACAGATCAGATTACTCAAAACAGCACTTAAAGTTATGATGAACTTTGCCATATTAAGATTTTGACTGTAAGTCTGAGTTCTAGATGTTGAACCACGATACAAAACTACAGGTACACGACTTTTCTCTACGTGCTGTAATTATAAGATAATATTAACTATATAAGCAAGTTCTTTGTGCATGAAGTCGATTAAAAGACATTCATTGTTGTAGTTACACCTAAAATTCTATCAAATCACAACTCACAACCTACATTATAATAGTACATTATTTTAAAGTATGTATGTGATAGTTATATTAGTATGTATTGTGTTATGTATGTTAAGTATAGTTGCAGTTACCTTCAAGCTACAAAATACACACCGGCTATCTCAGTTAAATATAAGCGAAAACAAACGCGTTTCTGGTTCCAGTCATTTATGAACTTAAACGACGGATTCACACAAAAATTCTTCGATTGACATATCACGTTAAAATTCATTTACAAATATTTTACATTCAGAAGCCAAACATTTTTATCTGCCACGATCGCGAAAGGGAAGCAGACTAATTGAACAGAGGCCACAGCCTAAAGGGGCTATTATTTCCTCAAATACACCTAAATTAGTGGGCGTTCATTTATCACGATCATGACTGACTTGTGTCATTATCGCTCACAAAGCGCGGAAGAGATTAAAATCTTATCTCTTAATATTTTGAACGTTAAAAATCAAACGATTTATTATCTGATTGATTTGTAATTAGTTATTTGATCCAGATTTAACGTTCTGATTTTAGAAATGGGTGTATAAAATTAATGAATATCGCACTCATACTCTAATTATTTCGTATATTACGGGATAACTTTAATTTTTAGTAAGATTTTAGGTAAAGTTATTTGATATTACTAAGTCTTATATAAGAAGTTGTAATATTATGCTGTAGTCATTGAAGGGTTCTTACGGAATGAATCCTTCGTGCAATGTGTAAGTAAATAGGCATAATTATAGTAAAAACATTATTTTTTCTCTATCACTACTATAGGCGTATAGTAGTTTTTCAACTTTTATACCTATTTATAAGGTTTAATTATTATTAAATATAAAGATCTCCAACAATTCAAAACATTGTCTGCTTTCTCCCAGATCTTGCAACAATGATACTTACACTCCATTAGCATTTGCGAAAGGGTTTATTATCTCTCAGACGGAAACTATGAGTATGGTCGTAGTGAGATTATACAGCTTGATTAACAAATGATGCGAGAAATTGTAATTGACCAAGAAGGTAATGCAGTGTTATGAAATGTGTCAGAGTAGCTCTACTACGGGTAATGTATGAAAAGAGAAAGTTTAAGATGAAAACCGGGAAGAAAATACGAATAACATCTAGATAGATCTAATTTTTAAGTCATTAATTATTATGTTATCGGTCTTTCGATATTAAACCATCCTCTATATTTTATATTCCACTACTTTTATTATCTTAATAAATAAAAAGGTACTTTCAAATATTTGTCGTATTGTCCAAACTCATCTCAATAACAAACAAAATGTATAGTCGAAGAATAATGACATCATGCCCATTAACAGTGCAAATTATGTTCCTTTTAGGGTTATCGCTGTTTAAATAATATCACAGCTATTGATCAAATTAACCACCAACAAAACTTTTAGCCTTCCTCCTGACTAACGTAGCTTTACCTTTATAGTCAACACCTTTACTTAAACCTTATCAGAGCAAAGATATAAGGTTCCATTCAAAGGCGGCTATTGCCGATCATTAAAAACCCGTATATCCAGCAAACGCGATGGTATCCACGCATAATATATCCGTGTTTACACTCACGCTATTATGAGTCGGCCCACAGTGTGCCGTGATGGTATTATCCAACTTCCCATCACCGATAAACCCTTTACCCAAAACGAAGAGCTATCTGTAGAATATCAATATTTCGTCCATCAATTGTTCAAATTATGCTTCGTTTAGGGCTATCGCTTTGTATATAATATCGCAGCTATTGATCAAATTAACCACCAACAAAACTATTAGCCTTCCTTCTCTTTGACATAGCTTTACCCGCACAGTCAACACCTATACTTAAACCTTATCATAGCAAAGATATAAGGTTCCATTCAAAGGCGGCTATTGCCGATCATTAAACACCCGTATATCCAGCAAACGCGATGGTATCCACGCATAATATATCCGTGTTTACACTCACGCTATTATGAGTCGGCCCACAGTGTACCGTGATGGTATTATCCAACTTCCCATCACCGATAAACCCTTTTACCTAAATGGCGTATTGAGTATTCAACTTGCTAGTCCCTGCGTAATATCGCTCGATCGTTTTCGCCTGTCCCTGTTGAATGGAGGATAGATCAGGTATGACTGGAGATAAGGTCGCTTTTCTAATGGGCTGGCGGGGATATTAAATTGTATTTTAGGTCAATATTTTTACTAGATACTTTTTATTAATGTGGGTTTTTGGCTGTTTCGACTCATTTCAGACGCTCTGCAAAGAGCTCTGAAGAGCAAATACGAGAATACGTTTTATCTATCACATTATGTCACTTTACAAATTTATTGTTCCAAATGTTGAATTACTTAATTGTTATTGTGTATTTTTTTAAATGTTTTCCAAGTTGATGCAAAGAATGTTACGTAATCAAAATATTTAATCAGCGAGATTTTAAACTGATCTAATGAATTAAAAATATAGGTACATAATACTCGTATGTACCAAATGTTTATCCGTAGATACAAATACTCGGATGTAAAATATTTTCCTATCGAGGTTTAAAATATTAATTTGTTGCTAAGCTAGCTTCCTCGCTATTATAAACTATCGCAAACACCCAGTAAACAGTAACCCTAAGGACCCAGGTGCTCTTTCAAAACTTTAACGCACGATATAAATTCTAGAATGGGCCTTCTGAATATTAGTAGGGATCCACGATCAAAAGGTAACTTGAGATAACGGTGGGAACATTCATTTAGTTGCCAATCGAGTTGTCTTTTATAAAAGGTATTTGGATAAGGCCACAAATATAACTATCATTAGTTGTGTGGTTAATGTAGCGGATCTGCTTCAAAGAACGTTATTCTTGACGCTTAATGAGATAAAAGAAAAAAAGCCCTAAAAATAAGTTTCTTACAATGTTACAAATTGTCATAAGATAGGTCGTAACTGACGGCTTTCCGTGGAATTAATATTGGTACTACCGCAGAATTCCATAGTAGAGAAGTATTTTTTTAATGTTTTAGATTATAAATTCATTCATTGGTCTCTTCAAACATTCAAGTGATTTCTAGTCAATGTACAGCGATTAGTCCAGTAATTTTAGCAATTTTGATCAACGACCTGCGGAATAATTCCTAGTGAGCTGAATTTTTGTATACACCTTTATTATGATATTGTAATGATGATGTGAAAAATCGACATTGATATCGTGCCGGCTAAAAAAGTTATAGGGGTCCAAACGTCACGAAAATCAGTTTTTCGCAAATATCTCGCGATCTATTGCTCAGAGGTCAATAATGGTTTCATAAAAGTTGTTCGTCGTAAAATTGTCTACAAAAAAGGTCTCTTGCATTTTTCTGTAGAATTAACCGTTTTTTGAAACAGAGACTAGAACGCACTCACATATGGTATTGTATACCGTACGGCGCATACCAAAGCATAAACCCTATTTTTTGTTTTTTTCCCTTTTTTGTTTGTGTGTTTTTTGTTAGAATGATGATCTACATATAGAAATATAAAGGACTTGTAATACTAGTACAGTCAGGAAAATAGGAATATCAACTATAAAAAACTAAGTGGCAATTTTTTTTGTCACTTTATAACTCAAGAACGGGCTCATCGATCCAAACCAAATTTTCAGGGTTTGTACAGACTATTTAGTAGATGTTTTGTGTGAAGTTTGAACAAAATCGGTAGTTCACTTTATACGTAGCGAAGCACGCACCGGGCCGCTAGTAATGATATAGATATGCTATGTCCAGTGACGTTTGGACCCCTATAACTTTTTTAGCCGGCACGATATCAATGTCGATTTTTCACATCTTCATCACAATATCATAATAAAGGCGTATACAAAAATTCAGCCCACTAGGATTTTTTCCGCAGATCGTGGATCAAAATTGCTAAAATTCACATTGCATATCTATATCATTACTAGCGGCCCGGTACGTGCTTCGCTACGTACAAAGTGAAGAGACCGATTTTGTTAAAACTTCACATAAAACATCTACTAAACAGTGTTTACAAACCCTGAAAATTTAGTTTGGATCGATGAGCCCGTTCTTGAGTTATAAAGTGACAAAAAAAATTGCCACTTAGTTTTTTATAGTTGATATTTCTATTTTCCTGACTGTGCTAGTATTACAAGTCCTTTATATTTCTATATGTAGATCATCATTCTAACAAAAAACACACAAACAAAAAAGGAAAAAAAAACAAACAATAGGGTTTATGCCTTGGTATGCGCCGTACGGTATACAATACCATATGTGAGTGTGTTCTAGTCTCTATTTAAAAAACGGTTAATTCTACAGAAAAATGCAAGAGACCTTTTTTGTAGACAATTTTACGACGAACAACTTTTATGAAACCGTTATTGACCTCTGAGCAATTGATCGCGAGATATTTGCGAAAAACTGATTTTCGTGACGTTTGGACCCCTATAACTTTTTTAGCCGGCACGATATCAATGTCGATTTTTCACATCATCATTACAATATCATAATAAAGGTGTCTACAAAAATTCAGCTCACTAGGAATTATTCCGCAGATAAAATCTAAATTTCCTGGACTACGATGGTGGTTAGATTATTTATTATTATGTCTTAATAAAAATATAAAAGAGTATTAAGCCAATGCAGTAATGGTCACGCAAACTAGGTAGGTGGTACCTATGATGGTGTTAACCTGATATCTAGTAATCAAATCCACGTGCCTCTATAATCAATTAAGTTAAACACAGTCTGATATTCCGATATGTGGCAAGCATACATGTTGCAAGGTTTATTTATTTATTATTCTATATATTCATTAGAACTAGTGCAATACAAATTTGAAAAAAGAGCGGTCAGAATTGTCCGTCTTTCAACTTTTATGCGTTTTATGTACTTATAGTTGCCGTTACCGTACGGTTTCAACTAGCATTTGAAAAGATCGGAATGCCGTAGAAACCTTTAATCTCAACTATCTATAATAAAAAAGAATCTAAAAAGTAATGTTTTATGTGATTCACTAGTAAATAAACTTTCTAAGTCAAACCTAAAGTCAACAAAGTATTCCAAGATGATAATTAGCTTTTTTTTTATAAATGTAAGCTACAAACGAGTAGACACATAGCCAAATGGTTAGCAATTATAAATACTTACATGTAACCTCCCGATGCATGCGGATTATATATTTTAAAAGAGATCCATGTAAGCCCACGTTTATTTTCAGCAATCTTATTTGACAGGTGAAATGTTTATTACCGCTTTTAAGATATTTATCTCTCTGGACCATAGTAAGATAAGGTTGGTCCAAAATGTGATAAGTGCTCTTAACAGTTAAAACATACTGATTTATTGCTAAAATACCTTTGTTACATTGATTTTGGTCGCGCCCACTGCGTAAGACAATTTATTTATTAGTACTAATATACAATTAATGTCAAAAATTAATTAATTGAAGGTTGCATTATAATAGTAACTCAGTGGTCTAGCGGCCTTCAAGGGTTTTGGGTTCAACGTATGTAACGAAAAGTACAAGCAGATTTTTGAACAGTACCCGGAATTAACAGTAGCTTTTTTCGCCTTAATTTTAGAAAACATATTATTTAAAAGATGTATTTGAACAAGAGATATATCCAATACAATTTTTTTATGATGATCAATAGTATAGGAAATTTTAACTGGTATGTTGTTCGATAAAGTAACAAACCTGAGTTAGAAATTGTATAGATAAATTTTTCTTTTGGTTTTGTAGTGCGGAGTTTGAAAATTGGATGTGAAATTACACCCGGTACCTCGTAAAATACTTTAAGTTGTTGGTCCTGTGTATCGGATCTGTGCCATTTCAAAACTTATGTTTGCAATTTACACTTTTAGTAACGTTCTACGTGTTCTACGTGTATTTTAATAAATCCGTTCAATTGTAAGAAATAAGCAATGTTTTGTTTCACCTTATTTTAGTACCGTCCAGCGCGCGTCTATTCTAGCGAATTTAAATGCACGTTTCAAACAATATATCGACGGGCCTGTTGGTCGAGTGGCTAGAAACCCTGGCTACAAAACCAAAGGTCGCGGGTTCGAATCCCGCTAGGGGCAAATGTTTGTGTGATGAACATCGGCATTTGTACTCGAGTCATGGATGTTTATAAAAGTATTTAAGTATGTCTATCCGTTTCCTAGCATCCATAGTACAAGCTTCGAGCTTAGTTTGGGGCTAGGCAATTGGTGTGTTAGTCGAATGAATTTATTTATTTATTTATTTATTTATTTATATTTACAGCAATGAATTTTAATTTAATTTTTGCAACAAAACCAACGAAATCCATTTTAATTCGTTCGTATTCGTCCACGTATGCAGGGCCAACGTTCGTTTGTTACGTTTTCCTTTGACAAAAACACACAGAGCTGCAACAACTTTGTGCGAGGGAAACGTACAGAATTTGATAGCTTTGTAAGTGCTTACAATGAAATGCAACAGTTGTTTTTTTTTACAAACGGTCCGGTGCGTTTTGGCCCAAGATTTTGTGACTCTGAACTCTCTGTGCTTCGGCGTAGAGACAATTTATTGATGCGAACGAAAAGGTTTTGATTGTTTTTACAAAACAACTGGGAGGAGGTGAATGTATGTGGACGACTATTCTTCAAAGACTTCAAATCACTTTTTCAATTATCAATCAAACGTTGTTTGAAGAGTATGGTAGTGCCACAGCATTCAGCATTCATAGATAAAAGTAACCGCTTTCCTAGCTTAGGGCTTGGCTTGTGCGCCATTACCATAGCTTGTTCTGTCATATTTTTGATAACAGAATGGGAAGGAGGCGGTAACAACTGTTTTTTTGTATAATTTCCTTACGAAATTTCATTATATCTCCAATGTGCTATCAACACAACTATCTAAATACAAAATTATACAAGTCAATGGTAACATCAGTGGATAATTCCAGCGAGGCGCGATTATACACTCCAGGAATTGCAAGTTCGACTCGGTTGAGCGAAATCGTTTTCCGATTTCTCTATGGCACGCAATTATCTCGTGCCGATAGTACAGAAGCTTTGCTTACCCGAAGGTATAATGAAACGGTACAAACTAAGGAACTTACACCTGCACTGAGACACGACAATAAACGTAGGTAGGTGCTCTAACTTTAATGCTGCTTTATAACTAAGACCCTGTTCTGTTTTATCGCCCACCTTCGGATAGTTATAAGGTGAGTACACAATTAAACTTCGGAGGAGGAACTCGATAGGCTGATGATGAGCTCAATGGCGCAGTGGTTAGTGAATTTGAACTGTGATTGCTAAGTTAAGCGAAATAAAGACTATGTATATATATATATAAGATAAAAAAGTATCGTCTCAAGCTCCTAAGTGGTAATTCGGAAGGCACGTTAAGCCGTTGGCCCACCGCCTGACCTCTCTGCGGTCGTGTCAGATTGCTGTCCTACCGAAATATGAGAGTGAGGGAATAGGGAGTGCACCTGGGCTTTCGCACTCACATGTGCGATTTATTATATCCTGCGCACCTGGCTGGTCGTAAGATCGGCCGCCATAGTTAAAAACAGCCGAGAGGTATTATTTTCATTAAACTGATGACATGGCTGATATAAATTAGACGAGCCGTTTGCTGTAATGGTCGAGAAGTCGGCTATTACCATAGGTCGCGGGTTCGACCCCCGCACGGTACAAACATTTGTGTGCATGAACATGTCTGTTTGTATCGGTCTGGGTGTTTCTATATGTATGTATTTATTTACCAAAAAAAGTAAATAAGTAATGTTTATCCATTGTCTGGCAAACATAGCACAAGCTAATGCTTAATTTGGGGCTAGATGGCGCTGTGTGAATAATTTCCAGAGATATCTGTATTTATAACTTCACATTAATTATCTTCCATATAACCTTTAAGGAACGGAGGAAAGAAACATTAGCTACGTGTAACAACTTTGCATTTTATTATGTTTTAATTGCATAATAAATATGTCAATTAAATTGTCCTAACTAGCTAATTAATTTTCGAAAATGTTTATTAGTAAATAGTTACTACCGAACATAATTAACTTGAGAATAATGCTTAATAACAAAAGATATTTCCAAAGTCAATATTTAATACATTTGATACAAAACCATAATATACAACATTTCAAGTACTTCCAATTCCATTACGACAAAAGTAGGGTATTTAATAACAGGAAGATGCTGTATATTATAATGTACGTACACAATATTTCCCAGCATAATTCAGGTGAATGCGTTGCCATGGCACCCGGGTGATAAAAGACCCGTATATGCACCGAGAGTTCTACAACAAAGTGCAACAGTTACGTTCACTAGAACAAAGAGTGGTGTAGATGAATATCTCGCAGATACGACATTTTTACTATTAGATGTTCTTATTGTCGAAAGTAAAGTAAAGTAGCAGCAAACTAATGTAGGGCAAGGGCTTCTATCATGTGAAACTGTTCCGTTTGAAACGCCTTCCAAATACGGATTGATGGTCAGCAACACGGACTGCGCTCGGAAAAACTGACAAAAATTTTGGCTGACTCGGGAATCGAACCCAGGACCTCGAGATCCCAGTTGTTAAACAAGAGTCCAGACTTTTCATTTTGATGAAATTCCTTTGGGCATTCGAGGTAATCAAAAATCAAAAACTAAGCTATATTCGGCTAGTAACTGCGATGAAATTAGACAAGAAATCATAAAGACCGTCAAAGAACATCTCAAGCTTAAATTAATGTTAGCATTCGTTTCAAAAGGAATCAAGCCGTTGACTGGGTAATGAAATTGTATCAACAGCGATCGCCGCTGAAAACTTTGCACCAAATGCTACTATTATTAATTAGGTCAAAGAATAAAGGGCCGGAAGGGACGTTATTATTTGATGGCCGCTAAAAGTTCTGAATAAGCCAAATTTAGGTAGTAAAAGTTATTACTATGCCGTTTTTTAATTAATATACCGCTTTGATTTTCGGTTTGCATTCCACGCAAAAATTGGTTTTGCAATACTGTGCTATCTTTTGCATTGATATTTTTGTTTCCCAATCCCTTAATTTTCTGTTTTCCCCAGATTGAAAGCTTTCAGAAAACAGTCTACCTGAATTCTTAACATTTTTTATACTTACACAATTACACATTATTTGTATAGTTACTTTTGTCAAAACAATATTAATTGTTGTACTTAATGTAACGAAACACTTATTTTATTTGCGTTTTTGTTGCCTATTAAACCCCACAGTCTCAAAGCTTCTAAGAGCTGTCATTGAAAGTTTAACCATAAACAGACAAAATTGAAGTAATTCCTCGCTTTAGTTTAGTTAGCAAATTACTTATCTCTAAGTTAGTCAAACTTACCTCATGCTTACTTGGATTAGAGAGATAAACTTACATTTTAGATTAATTACGTTTTCAAGTTATGTTCACACAAGGTTTATGGAGTCACTGGGTTATGATGACTTTTGGAACAGAGTTAAACATTGTTTTAGTTGGACCGGTGATATAATGTTAATGGTTTGTAATAAATATCTATGTGATTTAATTTATTGCTAGCAAAACAAAGTCAAAACAGTTGCGAGCTGGATAAATATAATTTATTATGAATAATATGAAAATAAACAAATATAATTATTTATGTACTATCATACCCAGCTCTATTAAGCAATGGATACGAGGAAATGGAAAAAAAATCCTAGATGCTTTTATAAGCTATAAATCGAGTACAAAATATGCTGATGGTCATAACAGAAACTTTAACCCAAAACGGGAGTCGAAACAACAGCTTTCGGTTTCGAGTTCAGGGTCACTAACATCTAAACCAGCGGGTATTTCCTACTTGTATGACATGGCGCATCTTTCTTGTTAATCTTTGGTCATAGTGTTGACCATTCACAGTCCGAGCTCTCAAGAGAGCCGTGAATACGTAATGTGATAAAACGATGCATATTTAAATAGATCCGCGGCACAACACTGTGCTCTGAATTATTTTCCCTTTAAACTTACTTTGATGTACCGAATTCTGCCTTCCGGGATTAGGGGCTTTTCATTTAAGATGTTTTATGTATGCTATTTTAATGGTTAACACATTTGGTGTGTGGTTTATTTTGTCAAAACATAACACGTTCAACCACAAACCACAATTTAAACAATAACCCAAAGTTCACACTGCAGCGAAAAGCCATAAAAATAGATTGAAGCGATAAATCGTTACAATAGCAGTTACCAAAATTTATGACTATTACTAGTACCTAATATTCGTATTTGCATAGATTTCATAGGTGAAATGTGTACCGTGCTACGTAACTAAACAGTTTGGAAAGCAATTTTGGTACCTCGCCTAGACGGGAATACCTCGACTTAACTCTGTATCGGCATTTCGAGCAAAGTACATAAGACCAGAGGTGGACCAAGATAGTAAGATTACTACGCGTTGGGGTCCCTCAACCGAGGGAACCACTGTTTATAAGCGGTTTGATGGGGGCGATGTCTTGCTACCGATCGCCCTCATGGTCGTTGACGTAGTCGGAAACATGTGAATCGCAAGCCGTGGCGTGATAGAGTTTGATAGAAGCAGTAAGTAGTAGCCAAATGGTCTCTTTTGACTTGTTGGCAAATCAAAAAAAAATATCGAGTAAGAGAGGTGAATAACTTTATTTTGTACTAGCGACCGCCCGCGACTCCGTCCGCGTGGATTTCCAATAGCCTAAAGCCTTCCTCGTCAAATGGACTATTCCACACAAAAATATTTTATTCAATTCGGACCAGTAGTTCCTAATATTAGCGCGTTCAAACAAACAAACAAACAAAAAAATATACAAACAAACTCTTCAGCTTTATATATGAGTATATATAGATATAGATGGAAGAAGACAAATTAAACATTTCAATGTTTTATAATGGTATGAAAAAAGTCTTATTAATATGTATCTTCTTCCTAGCGTTTATCCCGTTTCTATCCGGGTAATGTATGTTTATCTATAAAAAAAATCTTTTTAATTTTAAAGGGTGCTCGATGTTTTTTTAATGTTGAGAGAGTCCATTTTACGGACATCGCATTTCAAACAGTTACGTTCAATTGTAAAACATTTGAGTCAGACCTCTGACTTTCTTTTTCGCTAAAATAAATCATCTCAACTATAACTTTATATTACAACAGTTAATCCAATCTACAATAATACCTCTAGATTTATCGCATCAACTCGCAGACACAGACAAAGGAGTAAAATCTAGATTTATAACTTTGAAAGTTATATCTTTTTATTAGAAGACCGTTCGAATGATCTAATAAAACATATCAGACATAACCATTCAGATTTGCGACTGTTATTATGTTGTTTGTTTGTTATTGTCTGACCGAAAATAATAAATGGTCGGGAATGCGTACAAACATAGTATTTTCGTGATCCTAATACAATTAGAGTGTCTAAGTTTTTATGTCAATACTTGAATTTCTTTTATATGTTGGTATAATGTAATCTTGTTTGTCATATTTAATAGTATTGTTTACGCCGCAAAACATGTTATCTATATTATTGCTTTGTGGTGAGCGTAACAAATTGGACTTAGCAACAATATCTTCTTATAATATATTCCTTGTTGTGAAACACAAGACAATATAACAACCGTAAGATAGTCAAAGATTTGGCAATTAATCAAATTGTGTTGTTTAGAATTTTGAGTCAACCGTGAAATTCTTAGTAAAGCTTTCGGGGATTTACAATGAGACAAACTTGCACAAATCACATTAAAAATAATGAATAATAAGTGAGAAAAAATATGTCAAGGAAAAAAGGAAAATATTGATTCCTGCGCATAAAATAAATTACGAGGCATCCTTTTCGTTTGTTTAACCAAATTCAGAACACGAAACTTTTTGATTTTAAAAAGAAAGTTGGAATAAAAATATTCTTAAATTGTTAAGCTACAATTTTTTATTCATAATAATAACTCGTTTAGTGAGCAAACTTACTACACTTTTTCAATATTATAAAAAAAAAAATAAGGAACATTTTCAAACCGTTTTCTTGAGAACATACTTGTTTTCCCAAGAACCGTACATTTTTGCTGCCAGAAATACGTACTTTGCTTGAAACAGAACTAGCAACAACAAACTTTTAATTATCCAATAGCCAGGCATAACTTCTTAGTAATGGGTGCAGTGGGGAAAATAGAGCAAGTCGTAAGCAAGCTTGGGCGAAGTTTTTCTGAAATGCATTATGCAACTGGAACAATAATGTCGCAACGGGATGTCTGTTATTAACTTTCATTGCCGTTATTTCACGATTGTCGTTCGCCTAATCTAGGAAAATATTTAAATTTTATATTTAAAATATAATTTACATTTCCTCTCTGTTTCCACGCGATGGACCCGGCACCCGCACGAAGTATCCACGGATAGCTAAGAATTTCGTCTCATTATAAAAAAAATACTCTAGAGATGATTATCGTTCCAAACATTGAATCGGTTATGAATAAATCGAGTCACATACACATTTACTCGTAAGAAGACGATGAATGCTTGAATTGGCTTTTATCATTATACATAATAAGACAATCTATTAAATTTTTGGACTAACACACCAATAACCTAGCGCCAAACTAAGCACGAAGCTTGTACCATGGAGGCTATGGAACGGATGGTCATACTTAAATACTTTTTATAATCATCCTTGACTCGATTACAAATGCAGATGTTCATCACACAGCGACTGTTGGTTTTGTAGCGAGGGTCTCTGACCACTAAACCACAGGGCCCATGAGAAGTCGTCATCATCACTATAAAACTAAAAAGTGAAAGGAGGTTTATACTTATTTTTATACAACTTTGCAAAGGGAGTTTGTGACTGCAGTATGAAAGGGCCCATGGATGCCTTCTTGCGGAAAGAAATGGGATAGGTCTAACTCCAGTCTGAAAACATGAGACACGAATATGAATTGGTAAATTAAAATGTTATTACGAAAATAGAACGATTAATTGCTTATGTACCGTAAAATATTTAATTGTTATGCCTTCAATGCATTCACGCACATAAAATCATCAAAGGACATAGTTAATTGCACAATTTATAGAGCAATGTCATACTTGATAACATAATTTGCGCATTAAATATAGATATTATAGTTCCTGGGTCACGTCTGAATTCGTTAAGTGTTTAGATACACGCCCTTGTCAGGTTTAGGAAACAATTCAATAAGGGGCCCTCACACTTAATCTTATGTGTGTTTTGCATATAAATCTTAGACTAGAAGACGAGTATTAAATAAAATAATGTTAGAGCAATGAAGATAGTAAGGTGGAAAATTCCTTTACCTACTTCAAGAGTACATGAATACAACATTATATTTATAATTAAAACCTTATAACTGTTATCTTGTACTTATAACTGGTCTTGGTTTTGGTCAACTGATGCCTCAGCTCAAACATAATATGAATTCGTTAGAAAAACAGTCAAGGTCAATATTTTTTTGAATTTCATCTATATTTCCTAGTCAAATCCAGGCTCACGCATATTTTCCTGCTAGCTAAATCTTGCGTGGGAGGCAAGTATTGCCTTTAGTACTAAATCAATAGTCCAGCTGCTACAAAAAGTATGTACAAACGTGTAGGCGGTACTCAAGTACCCCCAGAATATGTTAGAATACTTTCATAAAATCAAACGTATTAACGGACTCTAGTTCTAAATATAGTAGGATTGACCCTTCGATAATACTCTTTTGTTAATATCAAATTTATAAGCTTAACTATTCCCCTATTTATTAACTCGTAATAAGACGATCAAATTAGAAATATCATTTTGCATAGATTGAAAATAAAACTTACCGACAGTAACAAATCTGGCAACGTTACCATTAATATGTTTTTGAACACAATGAACAATATTATAAATACCATTACAAGAAATCCTCTTTCACATTCCCATTGCATCACAGTAATAGTTTCTTCAATAACATTACTCTATTGCCATACCAAATGTTATCTTTTTGGTTTATTCGTGACATGTAGTAAGCATAAATAATGGAATGAATTTTATTTTCACGCGCCTTTTGCGGATGTTTAATCCTTCAAAAGGAATTGATCCACATTGCTTATTCTACTATACTCATTCACTTAATTGCTGATGCGTATTTACCTAATCCCTAAGGAGTCAAAAGTCATGTCCCCACTAATTGGTTCCGTCATTATATCGCCACAAATGTGAGTTGATTGCACGTGGGCGTGCCTCCATTATTCACTGCAATAGTCGAGAACGTATGCGTTTAGATCCATTATGTATTCCGTGATTTAGCTGTCAGATCCACAGCCCTAGATGCAACATCGCTGTCCATTGAAGCACACATTGAATTGAATTCTATTGGTACATATGGGAAATTGATTGAGACGAAATGAGGTTGATATTTTCATTATGAGTAATATAAAATAAGTGTTACTTGGACTTAAACTACGATCAAAAGGACAAGAAAATTTATTGTTGAAATCTTCTATGGAAGATAATCTAAAAATATTCTGTGGAATACTGTCTTAACAAAAACAAAATGTCTCTTAAAATAACAGTACAGTTACCGTATTTTTTTTCTTTTTTTAGTAACTGTTAATTTATTACGAGCAATTTGTAACCGGCTAGGCTACTGGTTATTCCTTTTTTATCATTTGGCATTGTGTTTATTAGATTTTGAAACTTCAATGATGTACAAATGTGCAGTCTTTATGTGATTTCCATAGTGTATCTTATTGTAAAATGGTCTCTAAGATTATTATTATAATGCGTGCGGTTTGGATTGCGTCTTTCTTTAATATGATAAAATGTATATCCTCCTTAAATGTTTTATTATGCTCGCAACACAATAGTGTCTTGAAAATACGCGTTAATAAATTGAAAGTGACAAGCGACGGCGGTCCGGATTCACGTTCAGACACGGAAAACCGGTTTTTTATATCACACACGTAATAATCGTGGATATTCCGTACTTGTCAGAATGATATCTCTTTTATTATAAACATGGGCTGTGAGTGACTTGAAGAAAGTTCGAGGCTGTTGTTTAGACATAGGTTTATTTTATGCGGTGAGACGTAGAGATGGTAATGCTTTGCTTTACATACCCATTTAATTTTATGCGTTTGTTTGCACTTTTATTAAATGTAGATATTATATTGAAACTTTGATTCATCATCATGATCCTAGCGTTTGTCCCGGTCGCATCCTCGGCTGTTGCCTCGGAGTCCAGGGTCCGCTTTCCTGCTGCACTTACTCCACTTCGCACGGTCTTGGGCATTTTATTTTGAAACTTTGATTAAAACAGACAAACTAGATTTACTGGGAACTGGTGAATGATGATTATTCGAAAAGAACCACATTGGCACGTTGTCGTATTGGTAAGCAGAATTAAGTAATGGAAATATAAAGTTTTTAAGGTCCTTCAAAATGTGACAATGATTATTAATCCATTATCAATCATTTTAATATTTTTTTATTAAACTTTTATTTCCGCTATTGTGAACTTATTTGTCCAAGTTGATCATAAACGCTACCTTTTCTCAATTAAAACGGCAACAAAAGACGTGTTCTTGTGACTGACATGTCGGAATAATCATGACATGACTTGAGCACGGACAATAGGGTACCGCATTGCTTCCTTTCAAATCAATCTAATTCAATTGTTAAGTGTTTTTTGAACTGGACAAAAACATCTAAAGCTTTAAAAAATTGTCTATGACATTTCATTACTATGGCTTAAATATGTATTAAAGGTAAAATAAGGGTGAAGCTTCCGTTTGTAGGCATATATGTGTCATACGTGGTAAAGTAAAAGGTTTAATTTCCTGAAAATCCTTACTAATATTATAGAGCGGAAGTTCTTTGTTTGAATGCGCTAATCTCAGGAACTGGTATGAATTGAAAAAAAATATTTATGATTGAGTTAGTCCATATGTCCAGGAAAGCTTTAAGCTATAATAAGTGAGCTGAAACCGAAATTCATGGGCACGAAATCGCGGGCGGCCGGTAGTATATTTTAAATTGATGTAATGGCTAATCAAACTTAACATTATTGGTTACTCTTACCTAAAATTTAGATATCCCGTTGAAATATTACTTATAGACTTTACTTAATGTTATAAATAACGTTTAATGCGCGCTATATAATTTCCTTAGGTACTTCATCTAATACAAGAAAATCATCAATATGTCCTACGCTAGTGTCCGCCCGCGACTACGTCCGCCTGGTTTTCGGTTTCCGCACATGTGTATAGGTTCAAATCGGAGCTTTTACTCGTATATATTAGCATAAATTATATTTGATTACATGGTGAAATTACATTTAACAATCTTATTAAATTTGATTCTCGTGTTCAGTAATTTTGACTATTTTCCGCATAATAAACACGCTAGACTACACTTTAGCTTAAGGGGTTTACTTGAAACCATCGATGCAGATAATAACGAGTTTATCGATGGTTCTAGATGAAGTTACAGACGCTTACCACGGGTTCAAAATTAAGGTCCTTATTATGATATAATAGGGAAGGTACAAATGTTATCGATGAAATAATAATAATTAAAGGAAGCGAAATAAAATTATTTTAGGTATCAATTTGGTTGATAAATATTTGTATATTCTGTTATCTAATATACTCGTCTTTCAATATAATAGTTACAAATTGAAATATCAATATAATAATATAGTTGAGTTTAGAATACATAATATTTAATACAGACCAATATCAAGCCAACCATCCCATTTGCATGAAATTGATTTCGGATGTTGTTTAAATTAATGTAACGTAAACAAAACAAGTGAAATTAAACAACAAGAAACAGAGAGGGCAACATCAGCAAGGCCTTTTTAAATAAAGATGAATTTAATCAAAACTAAATAGAATAACAACACCCGACGGGCTCCCTCAATTTTCGCATAATAAGGAAAATTTCAACCTAACAAACGGTTCAAATCAGAAACCGAGAACAATTTGAAGGCATTCGGAAGGCATTGGAAGAAATAAACAGGCGGTGCGAACGAAATGAATGGAGTAATTTGCTTTAAAGCCTTTTTCTCCTACCTAATTTTCTATAACAAATTTCTTGTCATTATATTGAGTCTATAATTTGTTATTTTTTCAAATGAGAAAAGGCGCCATCGTTTATTTTGTCTGAACAAAAACAAACGACGTGCTTTCAATCGACTTACTTTTCTTGCATAAATTATTTCCTATAATAACGAACGTACCCGTAGCGATATTTTAATTAAGTACCTACTGTTTGATAATTTTGGCTATATACTATGTATTAAATATTCATGTTTATGTTTTTCTTACAGTATATTGCACAATTTTCATTATGCGTTTTTTGACAAAAGAGTGCAAAATATACATAAAAATATTTTAAAAACAATTGTTTTTTTCTTACAGAATAATTATTTACCAGTTCTTATTATGATTCTTGACAAAAGTGTGCAAAACATATCAAGAATTATTTATTGTTCTTAAAAATGATAATGCACTGCACATAATTCAAGATTTGCCTAGTTTAAATCAAAGAAAATGAGAGCACAGACTTTGTGTACATATACAATTGTGGCGAGCAATAATTGTGAATTTAAGCCCGTTATAAAAGTTCCCAGAACGCCTAAGATACCTAAAAAATATACCAAGTTTCTAGTAAAATAAATTAAGTCGTGTATGCTCATTCAAGCCGAACCTCTATTGTTTTTGGAAACAATAGTTCCATCAGCTCTAATTAACTTTTGGTTGAATGCGTAATTAGTTATTGTTTAACCCTGGCTATTCTCATTTAAAACATTAGGTTGGTAAATTAGGATCCAGATTCAACGAGAACTTTTTATCAAATCTAGTTTTTGGTGAAATAAGAAATTTTATTTAACTTTTTTCGTAATTTTTGAAAGTAAATTAGCACCGTACAAAGTTGGTATGATTTAATGTATAATTTATAGTAACTCAACAAAAAATAACACAAACGAAAAATATTTCAACTTTTAATTTGATAATAACAGAAAGTTTTTGTAGCTCCCTACGCAGAGGTTATACACTTTTTGGAAATTAATACATAATAAACATAAGCAATAGATAAGGTACATTCTTACATCACAATAAATGCTGTAAACTGAAACATAATGCGTTTACCTCGCCATTATTGAAACATTTGCATGCAGTCCTTCAAAATATTCTGCTTCAGTTCCCCACAAACACACGGAAATTAGAGAATTAACCAAAACTACACGACCTGTAAACATTCTGGAAGCGTCGTTTAGCTCGAAATTTTACAATTTAATTGTATTTTAAAACAAAAGGGTACGTTAATGCGGTGCATATAAATTAGTAGATATATTTACGCTACGTTACCGCCAGCAATTAATAAAGAAAACCCGGGCCGGCCTGTTAGCATGCGAATGCAGAAATCCTTATGAGATTGCCGCAATGTTCAAATCATTAGTGTTTGTGCGGCCGTTGGATGCAACTGCAAAAAGCCGTGCACCGCTGTAAATGACAATTTAATAATTGCAATGGTTTTGCCTCGCAAATTACTTGGCATTTATGCGATTCGATAGCGTTTTCAATTCCTTCGCAATTAGGAATGGAGGGTCGCTGTTTGTGGTGGTCGGGAGTCGAGAGGTCGCTTTATTTATGCTCTTCATTTGCGATGGTAAAATTTTATATTATGACTCGTACAGTAATTAGTTGTATATATTATTTATTTCCTTAATATTACTAATGAATCAATAAGGAATATAATAAATCTTTGAATCGTTCTTTCTGATATATGCTATAAAAAA
The DNA here is from genome assembly GCA_958496325.1 of Nomophila noctuella. Classification (NCBI taxonomy): domain Eukaryota; kingdom Metazoa; phylum Arthropoda; class Insecta; order Lepidoptera; family Crambidae; genus Nomophila; species Nomophila noctuella. The sequence continues at coordinate 6,784,660 of OY292486.1, read as the reverse complement.
AAAAAAAAGGTATGTGTAAGGCATTAATTATGTGAAAATATTTTTGAACCTCATATTTTCAAATCTCTTAATAACTATTGGACGAGCGAACAAAGGTCAAAAGGAGATGTCCCAGAAATGTATGAAGCCTCGGCCTGGTCCATGTACGCTATGCCTAAATATAGGCGAATAAGTGTACTACAGCTTTAATCACTCCAATTCTTATGGAAAACCTTAGTTTTTTGGCTGAAACAATAAATTATACCACAATATTGCAACTCAGTAGGTACAATATGGCGGAGGACGCATCTTTGAAACTTGAATGACGTTTATGTCGTTTATCCGTCAGTTTATTTTTGTTTTGACAGTATGCAGTATATTTCACAAAGTATTGATATTTTTAGGTTTCAAACGACCTAAAAAGGCTGGGGCCCAAAGCTGTAAATCCCAGTAAAGAAAAAATTACAGTTGCCATCTTTACGAAGTAAAGTGAACAATTATGTATTTGATTTTATTTTTAAGCCACTCAACTATGGACCAAAAATGTTTTATTGTATTTTTTATGGAAATAGCAATATTTTATCGATTTTTTGGTACCACGTACATGGTGCGGGCCGGGGATGGGACATCTCATTTCAATAAGTGTTTAGTGAAATACCAGGTTTCTGAATTATTATAAGTTGGGTGATTAATATATTGCAAAGCTTACAATATTGTTATTTGCGCTTGAAATCTAAGCAGGCGCTTTGCTTCCTTGCTGTAGCACTGTACAAAATCACAGTTAAGTGATTTTGTGGAGCTCGATGGCGCAGGAGCCTACGATTGCAAAGTTAAGCAACTATCGCAGAGGCCAGTCATCGGCTGGGTAACCGAAAAATAAAATCTCGTTATTACCGCACGTTAAGCCGTTGGTCCTGCGCCTGATCTCGCTACGGCCGTGTCGGTCGTGTCAGATTGATGTCCCGCCGAACTATGAGAGTGAGGGAATAGGAAGTGTACCTGTGCCTGCGCACAGGTTATTTATTATACACATATAGGTACTGTCATAAGCTATTATTGGCCCAACTGGGGAAGCCTACGTTCAGTAGTAGACTGCAACTGGCTGATGATAATGAAATGATGAAAGTATTATAGAGCCTGCTCAATGAAGTAAAATAAATCTTGCCATAAAAGTAGATGTGCTTACTATCTAATGAAATGAATTCGTTGAACTTTGCACCTACGCGAAAATAAGATGAAAATTATGCGACATTTTCTTTCAGCGTCAGTAAACTATGAAGAATATTCCTATGCAGTCATTTTTCACAGAAACCTATGGTAGGTTAAAATTACTCGCCCATAGACCTCGCAAACTGCGTAATAAAAAACTCACACATGAATAGAAAACCATTTCGGAAGGTTTTCCGAAAGAATTGTTTCAAACACGCTGGGAACTCTCAATTTATCATACTCGGGATCTTTGTCATCTGAACTAGGTAACTGCTCTTGTGAATAATAGTGCACTTTATGTGACAGAAGGGATTTCAAGAGGAATTCGTGTGAATAGTACAATACTCTGGAAGGCTTTGTCCGTCCACGGGAAGTACGAGTCGTACGGGAAGGACGGAGTTGTCTTTGACAGGGGTGTGCATCGTAAATTAATGTTGCTGTCCACCAAAACATGGAAAGGGGTTTAAAGCTGAAGTTCAACATGAGCATTGTACCTTATGTTTCAAAATGTATAAAAGACGTATTATTATTTTCTGACAAATTCATCCATCAAAATAATTTATCAAACTTTTGCAAAGGTAGTAACTATGAAGTTTAAAGTACGCAGCTCCATAATTTAACGCAAAACTTAAAATGTCGTTGACATTTTCCGCTTTAGTGTTCGATGTCAAAGCCAATAACTTCGAAATGCCCACGACGCTTCAAAGGCTCAAAGCAGTCCCGATTATTGTTCACCCACGCGGAACAAAAACTTTCCCATATCGATTTTACTCTCAATTCCACACATTTTCGGCCCGTTGCATCTTTCAGAGTGCAATAAAAATAATCTTCTTTGTGCATTGGTCCGTTCAGGCACACAAACGCCGAATGATAACAGCTCTGCGTACCTTGTTGTCCCGATCCTGCTGATACATTCATTGAGCCCATACATTTTAATTGAGAGGCTCACTGGGGACACATTGCGTCGATAAAACTTGTCACAACACCATTTGGATTGTTATTCGGTTTTAAATGTTACGATTTCGTGAATTGGCTCATAGCTCATACAGCAATTTCTGTTTTATTTATCGCCGTTGTTGACGTAGAATTATTTTTCAAAGAGTATAGTAATAAAACCTATCTATGTATTTGTTTTAGGAGTATAGATGTATGTATGTATGCATGCATGTATGTATTTGTTTCACTATGTCCTATTGGTCCTCTCGGATGTTGGCCCTCTTGAGGTACAAATGGGATTTTATAATAAACACATCTCCCATTTGTCTTACAGCTCCACCTCACCAGGTATAGCTGTTTAGCATTGTTACGCAATAGTGGCTATTTATAGTATAACGATGTATTGATAGATAAAATAACAACTCATTTGCTAAGCTAGTAGTTAGGCCGACCCAACACAAATCAGTAATAGTAACACACTTTTAATTCGAAGGCTGATACTTTTACTCGCATAGGATTTAATATCCGCTTGCATCCGCGTCTAGAAAGAAAATAAGCGCTGAAGGCTGCAGCAGTTTTCATTTTAAATCCATTCTCACAATCCTGCACTCACATCTAATTTCAACAAACGTAAGGTACATGCGCCTTGTAACTATCGCTCAAAGAATCTTTTATGAAACTCGCAACTAAGACTAGAATAAAACCAGCTTCTGACTTTGATTAAAAGCGGCCGAGAAGCGCCTCGAATATTGCTGCTCGCATAAGAAATATTACATAACATTTTTGATGCCTGAACTTTAATGGAAGCTGGTAATAAATGCAACACTTTAACTGGAAGCTAACCCGATTATCTTGTTATATTGACCTACTCAGAGCTTTTGACTGTTTTCTTGCCAATTTAATCCGGATTAGTAAAAATCCTTACTTTTACATTTAATTTTACAAGATTGCCATTTTAATATTTATATCCATTTCAATATTAATGCACATATATGTATCTGGAGCTGGACCAATTACAAATAGACATTATTGAAGTACTCATAAAGGTTTGTATTGGATTGAAATTGTAACAACATCCTAAAATACTTTCATCCTAACATAGTTTTCAAATATTGACCAAGCCGATACTTTGAAAGCTTTTACAATAGAACATTGCTTTTCCTAAAATATTTTATGATTGATGCACTAATTTCTTAACAGTTTTAGACTGTCAGGCTGCATTATTAAAACATATTTCGGAGTTGAGTTTAAATAAAGTAGTATCCTTAATTTCATATATTCACTTTTATGTATTATTATGTTCACGTATCGGTTGGTTTGTACCAAGGAGTCAAAAAAATGTTTGTCATATTGGCACGTATTATTTTACTTGCAAGAATATTTAGAGGTACACACATAATAAAGTAGTTATATACTACATGTACATTTTAATATAATGTAGATATAAAAACTATTGTTTAGGTCTCAAAATGGTCTCAAACGATTATAAGTAAGTATGACGGCCTCCTTTTACTCTGCTATAACAGTACATTTGCAAATATCAACGTGAGCAATAACGATAGTAGACAAATTTCCAAATTGAGCTTGAAATGAGAAATCCCGGGAGGAATCCACCCTCCGTTCCTTTCCGACAGTTAGGAGCGGTAAAGAGGTTACAACTAAGCAAATTGCATTCACCCTCGCGGAAACACCCTGCCAAGTTTGCCGCCGAAAATTTGAGGGAAAATCCCTCACACGTCAAAAATCTGAGGTAAGCGGTTTCATTAAAAAACGTCCCCGGTGTGAATGAGAACATTTTTGTTTGTACAATTTTAATTTTAGAATGCGAGACATGTTGCGATGTTTGGCGAAAATTTTAATTTGGACGTTGCTTAAAATTTCTGAATAAAATTGAATTATTATTTGTGAAGGAACTTGTGACGTATTCTTATATTTTACTAACATTTTGAATGTATCACATGACATGTGACAAGAAAACTTTAGTTTTACACGTTTTTGTGTACTGCAGAACCGACAAACGTTGGGATAAACGAGTTCTGGAGTGGATCTCGCGGTCAGCAAGTGTCCCAAAAAGCGCAGTGTAGGACGTCCTCGGGTCAGGTGGAGCGATGATCTGCGCAAGATAGCTGACAAGAGCTGGATGCGAGTCGCCGAGGATCGGACTGAGCGGAGAGCTCTAGGAGAGGCCTATGTCCAGCAGTGGACTGGGATAGGCTGATGATAATGGTGATGTGTTTATTGTACATACTAAACAGTGTCTCGTCCTCGCTGTGCCCGGGAACGGTCTTCTTAATATAAATCATCTCCTTGAATGAATAGTTATCTGTTCTACATACGTTTGTTTGTGAAGAATCAACATGCGCCAGCCAAACAATACAGTTCACCACTCATATCCAAAAATGATAGTCCCGAGATGAAAAATCTCTGCCTTGAGGGCGATAAAAATTGAAAGTTCAATATCGCGACGACAGCCGGTCGGGTTCATAATGAACAGTAATAATTCTCCTAAATGTCACAGCACATGTGCCGCACACAAAGGTTTGAGGGTTCAAAGGGCCTTTTGTGCCCAGTCGAGTAAAAAGGTCAAGAATTAGTTTTCTAACTGCCGTCATTATGTTACGGATGATTTGTGGGACCAATGAGGTTACATTTAGTTTTGCAACCGAATTACTTACCTGACTACTTCTGAATGTGGAAGTTCTTAGTAAACTTAAGCATTTTATTCGGTTGTGTAGTTTTTCTTTATATACATTTTTAAATTTTCGAGTAGTACCTTACTTAATGATTTTCGTTTGTTTTTTCTTATCTTTTTGTTATCTTTTATAATTAAGGATGCCGTTATTAATGGCGAAGATGTGCCTAAAATTTAGTCGTCAAAGTAATGTAACCGTTTAACTCCCACTCGCATACGCTCAGATATCGTCCATTTCCCGCCCTGCGTAGTAATTGCCCGCCACGGAAACAGCCGGTCTTGTTAGAACAATGTCATCCCTCACGAGTTGGCTAGTCACATCTAGTGAGCCGTGAAAACGAACATCGATAACCTTTCACCGCCGGACAAAAGGCGCATTCAGCCGCGAGAGGACAAAATTGATTTTTGCTCATATTGGCCAGAAGACTGAGGCCACTCAGACTTGTTTTTTGTTATTGTACGTCAGACTGCAAAGTCCGATAGCGCATGGCACATGCTACTCGAAAATGACAGCTTTTTGTCCTTTCTCGTTTGTATTCGTAACTTAAAAAACTCTTTTTCAATACGTAAGAGTGACATGAAATAACGGGCAGCATTCGTTTTTGTTCGTATTTCTTACTCAGATCGTGATCTTTGGTAAATAGACCTATTTCCTTTAATGAGATTCATTGAAATATTTAGTTCAATGACTATGTTGCCATACATCATTATAGCAGTATATTTAAATAAAAATCATGAAACCAAAAAAACTTTCTTTTTTATAATTGTCAACTTCCATAAAAAATATATATCATGAGTAAGAGTAACATAATTAATTATGTGCAGTAGACCGAAAATCACAACGTGAGGGACATTTTAACCCTCCTTCGGCAAAGACAAAATAAAACGGGCCAACCGTGACGCGTTCCCGTCACGACATTGGAAAGGCTGCATCGTTTGAGAAAACAAAAAAATCACGAACAACAACGCTTTTCAACGGGAGGAATCCTTTTGTGCCACGTACGCAATACAGGGTTGATGAACTACAGTTATATTATAAATACTATAGGTATATTTATACTTTATAACAGAGAGATGAAGCATCACGTTCTCTCTAAAGTAAAATAAAAACATAGCGAAATATCATACAATATGAAAAATACAAATTTTCTAATGATTAATTTCCAAAAATCCCCGTTCACTAAAATTTTAGTAGAACTTTTTGTTTTATGAAAATAAAACCTACATTGACCGGCTTTAACCCACCTTTCTCGAATCCAAAAGCAATACGTTGACTGCCAAGCATCAATCTTGTAAAGCACTAGTTATCACGGCAGTTTTAACTACCCTGTTTCCCGGGAACCCATCGGAAGGCACGGGGTAATAAAATTTAACAAAATGCAAATACCCGTTCCAAAATTCATGAGCAAACAATGAAGGGTTTATCCAGAGCACTGCGTTCCCATTCCTTCACATGTTGTTACAATGTAAATTAAGTGTGCAATGAAAGAATATTGATTCGCAAATGAATACTCAATCGGTTGCGGGGAAATTCTGTTGCAACTGCAAATTGTTGACGGTGGTTTTCATTCCACGAAATAAAAATCAAAGAGGAGGGATTGTGGTTGAGCCTTTGAATTAACAATTTTGGGTAAATAAAAACGTGTTGTTCCGTTTTCACCACATGACGTTTCATCCCAATTCTTCATTCATCATAATTAGTAATATTTATTTATCCTTTAAAATAATATAAAATGACTTTTAAAGAAGTCACACAGACATCTTAATGCTTAGATGTACATTCATTCATACACATGTACTACACAAGTCACGTTTATTCCCGTTAAATAATCTTCATCATCCTAGCACCTCATCCGGTGGCATCCTCGGCCATTGCCTCCGAGACCTTGGTACGCTTCGACTATGATCCTGTATTGACCGACCAGCCGGGTTTTTACAAAGTTAAACAATATTACTGTTAAAATGCAAATGATAAGTCTAAAATATTAGACAATTACCTTTTTTGAAATTTTAAGAAGATTCGCTTGGCCAAGACACACGGCGGCTAATCTCTACGATTAATCGACTAAGGAAGTAGAAACACTATAAAGTACAAGTGAGTGCGTCAGCACAAATCAGCCACAAATAGTGTCAAAAACATAATTAACTAAAAAATACTCATCAAAACTTTTCACTAATAACAAATAAGTAAAAAATGTTCATTCTACATTTTGTAAAAAACTTTTAACTCCCCAGTAAAACGTGTGATATTTTATTGTGACAGTAATATCCAATAACTATTTATTAACCCCTATCAAAGTAATTCCCTGCCAATAAACTGCATTCGTTTGATATAGCGGATTTTGCCATGTCAGACTGACATGGGTTGCCGAAATTAAATGACTTTTGCCAGCTTTCAGATGCGCCACTAAAATTGTGCGATCGCACGAATATTGAATGGCATGTTTACATTTAGCGTCTGTCACATTATTGTATTTCTTTACTGATAAATATGACGTTTAAAATTTTCTCTAGCTGCCCAAATAGGTACCTAAACCAATTTTTTATTATACGAATGGCCGTGTTACATTATGACGAATTAAAAGGCATAACCTGTCCTTCCTGTATAGGCGAATAGGCTAGTTGCCTCATATCACCATTTATAAAATCACTTTTAATTCGAATATTATTCCGTACAAGGGTCCAAAATATGTAAACTTCATTAAATATAAATATGGGATTGCTGCAAAAATTCAACTTAAACCCGATACATTTTTACTTTTTTTTCTCTTGATTGAAAACACCGTCCGCCATGATTCTACGTCACCAATATTGTAAACAACACAAATTCAAACGACAGTTACAACAGGTTATTCGTGATCTTTTATTTAAACGCGTTGATTGTTGTTTATTTCACTATTAAAATATTAAACACTTCACATTTATTGAAAACAAACCTGCCCAAAATAGATACTTTGATGGTTGCAAAATGTTTTGCTTCAAATTCTGATTCGCAAATTCTCATCACTGGGTACTTTAATCCACAACTTCTTATTGATGTATTCTTACATTCACGCACGATACAATAGTGGTAATTCATCAATGTATCATGTAATCTCTACGAAGACATGGTTTTAATTCCGATAAACACTTTTTGGTTATGTCACGCGTATTGTTGACAAGAACAGTGACGGCACGGCACAGACCATCATGGCGGACGGCGTTTACGGTAGTATAGTGAAATTAATAATTTAAAATTCAAAATACAGTTGGATAGGTGCTTCAAAAAATTTTCATATTTTTTTTATGTTGTTATATAATCGTAATGAACCGTTCTATCAAATAATAAAAATAGTGGCAACTAGCCTATTGCTTTTATGAATTGCTACACTGAATTTTTATTCATTCAGGGTACTGCAATAAAGATTAAATAAAAAATGTAGGCCCAAAGATAGAAATATTACCAAATGAATTTCCATGGAAGCGCAATCGCGGATACCCAATCTACAAATCTAAAAATCCATTGGATCCGATGGTCCGAGATAGGAGGAACCTACCTAATATCGACTGGTAGTTTCCAATCGGACAAGTTCTACCTAGAAACGCAAACTTATAGTTATTACCCTTACGAGTTTCGACCCTTTTCCATTTCAATTTACAGATGTGTTTTCGATACTCCAGGGGGCCATGGGTCGTCCCTTAGAAAAAAGCAATAACGCGAAAGGGCTCTAAGTTCTGGCGGTTTCAAAATAAACTTTGGGGCGACACTTTAGTCAGTGCCAATGAGTTATTGCTTAGTTGTATTCAAGGTTGTTTTAAAGAGATTAAAGGACATAAGCCAACATCAGCTCCTAAAAGATATTCTATTGGTCGAAATTCAGCGAAGATAAAAAGTTCAGAAATCAAAATCGAAAATAACTCTGTTCACGTAGACTACATAGATGCAAATAAAAATCGTCAATAATTTTATAAGATTAACGCTAAGATTCTACCTCCGCCTTCAGAAAGCAGTTTTCTCATCTTTCTTAAAAATTGCTCTGTTAAATCGCCAATTTCTTTTCTCATCTCTAAGTCGTACAGTTCCTATTGATATAATTTAATGAAAATAAAATAGTCATGGACAGATTGAGTCCCAGCCAACCAGTCCCCAAAGGTAGGTCCCTCCATAACGAGTGGCAGCCATCATCTCCCTAAAACGGCCGAGTGAGATGATCGCTGACACATACGTCATACATTTAGTTACAATATTTTTTCTCCACTATAGTACTTTTTGTTCAGTGAGGCATGAGATACCAACATTCATGAGCAAACGGCACTTCGAAAACGTGGGTGCAACCACGCGAAAATGCTAGATGGATACCATACTACAGTTGAAAAATAAAAACATTATATCCACAAAATTCTAGTAAGAGCCTAAGATATCTAGCAAAAACGAACTCACGACTTCTGGATTTATATTTATAATATTAATAAAAATAAAGCAAGGTAAGGCTTTTTTTTGCCACGTTGAGTAGAAATCACATACCTATAATATCACCTAAAAATACTTGTAACGTTCATTGTGATATTAGATCAAGGTCTCGTCTATAAACTTTTGAAGAAGATTAAAATTTGAACTCAAATGAATGCGTTATAATGATAAACTATCCGATTGATAATGATGAAAGAAACATAATATATAAATACATAATATTCAACGATCATCATTGGTGATTCATTGAGAATCATAAAAACTAATACTAACAGCCATAATTGTAATGAATGGTATTAGGTATTCAACTGCAATCACGAAATACCATCATTGTGTTTCATGATTTGCCTTGATAAACAATTGACTAAGATTAATTTCCATTAATATGTTTATGCCAAATAATCTGTAATTCATCAAATGTCTATCATTCAAGTGTTTCTAGTAACTCGTGCCTGTAGATAATTTGATTAGTTGCAAAATAAAGTCCTATTGATGGATCGTGATCTCATATCCATCATTCATATTTCAGAGTTCTTCGAAAAATCAATCCTAAAAGTCGACGAAGTAAATAACGTTGATTTACTATTTTATTGTTAAATTTAATAATGCTACCAATCACTGATGGGACAGTTATGTATTATTGTATTATGCTAATAATTCTGAAGGCAAAACCACTACCGATCAAGAAACGCGTTTAGAAACTATACAGAGAAATCAGTGTAATATGATACAGGTATTTTTCTTTTGGAAGCAACAAATCTACATATTGATCGCTCAGCAACAAATAGGAAAAACAATATACTTATGTACATACAAGCAAAATCCATCTCCAAATCTCTTTGTCTGTTTACATGGTGCAAAATAATACAAACTCCGTTACTACCTAAATTTAGAAACAGTCGCGTTTCGGATCTATTCAATATCTTATCAAAAGTAAAATTTGAATAACGGCATTTGAAACTTGAGTTCGCGAGGGGCGACTATTGTGAAATTGTGGAACTTCTCTAATATTCCGACTGGAAATTTATTCTTTGTCGACCAATCTACGGAGCGCTAATAATATATTTGTGGAATGTCGGAGTGATATAATGAGTCAGTAAGTACTTAAGTGAAATATTAGGCCGCTGTGGAAATTAATTTCATGATTTTATATAATTCCTACTCATTGTCAAGTTTTATTACATTTTCTATACATCCTTAGTTATTACACAACAATCATTGTACTATTTTAAGACTGGCCAAAATTAGGATCATTGTCGTATCCAAATCTAAATGATTGATATTGCCGGGACAGTCACAAGGATAAAGAAGTACCATTGTATTAGTTACAGGCGACAGAAGTCTTAATTTAAACTGTCATGATCGTCTCCTTAGTTTCTGCCTTAATTCTTAACCAAAAGTACAAGCATCTAAACAAAACTTTAAAAATTCAGTGTTGTAACCCGTATGGATTATCTATAAGCACCTACTGTACTTAATATAACGTCCTTTTTTCTACATATTTCCAAGTAGTGGTAATTCCTTTTCTTTGATCCTTTATTTGCTGACATAATATTTAATTACGACGAAGTACCTACATAGACATTTGCTCTTCCTAGAATCGATTGCGCTTCCTCATACACCAACAACTATTACCTTTACCCGCCACTTGATTAAACATCACCAAAGATAAAATAACATCAGTTTGATTATATAGGATTTAATTAATAATTTAACTGTTCAAACCCCACGGTGAATAATAACAGAGGGAAATAAAACAAACGTCTTCGTCACCAATATTGGGAAATGGAAGGAGGGACGCTGATCGACAACCGAACATTGATGAATTGGGCCGTGCCTTTAATTCGGTAAAGCAAATAGACTGAATTTCTTCGTTAATTCGATTTATAACTTCACTCAGGCTCTGAGTTGCTGATTGTGTATTGTGACTTGATAAATTTTGCCGATAAGTAACTTACTCGTATACCGTTAATTCGCATTTCCTTTTCTAAAGTTTTGTGAAATCATGCATTCGTAAGGGTTTGAAATTAAAAGCGCCTAGCAGGCTCAATGAGTAGCCTCGTCTTCAAAGAACCACAACAAAATTATAAGAAACGTCATGTTTATAGATCATATTTTTTAGATTATTCAAAATAATTAGATAAGTACTAAGAAATGTTAAATTCCAAAAGCGTGTCTGATCTCAGGTTGTTAAAGAATTTATTATCAAAACGAATACACCAAAAACGGCAAGTATCATTTTAGTGTGCCAAATTATTTCGTAGAGGTTCGCAAACACCTACACAACTCAAAAACAACTCAACAGAGGCGGTGCAACCTAATTTTGAATTACTGTGGTCCGCTCTGCATTTCGCCGAACATAAAAGCGCTTAGCCACCTTTGCATAGATTTAAATCGTTCGATTTGCCCTCACCATACTTGGACATTGGCTCTGGCAGAGGCCACTGGTACTGCCTTAGCAAATATTGTTTGTAAGAACCTCAAGAATATAGCAAATAGTTTGTAAAGTTAAACCTCAAGAAAGTAGGTATATGACCAAGTTTGATCGGTCGAAGCGAGAAAAAAATATCGCAACTCCCAATAGAAAAATGTATCAAGCGATAAAAGTTAAAGCCTGTCTCATTCAGTTCAGAATGAGTTTACAGATATACTGCCCGTTTGTAATGCCCTCAAGAATATGTATCACCTGGTTTGGTTTATGAACGCGGGAAATAAACAAAAGACGCCACTTCCCCTATGAAAATAGGCATTGTCTTTTGATGCGAGCGTCCCATCACATCGCACAGTTACCAAGCTACGCGCGTCAATCAAACAATCAAAATAATTACACAGTTTTCTGATGTCTGGGCATATCTACGATTTAAATCTGTGTTTTCTAGCAATCGCGTAGTTTCAACTCAAAAATTAAATAACAAGACCAGGTGTGCAACGAACACATTAGATAGCTTTAGAAACACAAATATTGTGGAAGAGCAAGTTTCGTCAGAGGATACTCGAGGGTGGAATATTTGTTAAGCGTTAGCAACATTTCAATTAATATTTATATGGGATGACTAGCGGACGTCTGCGACTTCGTCCGCACTTATCACTATAAGTGCGGACGAAGTCGCAGACGTCGAGGAAGGCTTTAAGCTATGATATAACACTTTATATCATAGCTTAAAGCCTTCCTCGACAAATGGACTATCCAACCAGTTAGCGCCTTCAAACAAACAAACAAACTCTTCAGGTTTATTAAATCAGTGTAGGTTTAATTAGTTTAGAATATTAAAGCAACATATCAAAAATACCTAATATCCTCCCAGTAATCATCATTAAAATGTATATACTATATTTACTGTTTTATAACTCCAATTGCATTAATGAAAATATTATTACCGTCTATTTAGGCAAGAAGGTGATGATATGGATTTTGAGTAAAACAGTATTCTTAGTAATTTTTAATGATGCACTTTGGTTCCACCTCTTACAAGCAGTTGATCAAGATGACAGTTAACAATTCTGATTTTTACGAGTACCGACACAAAACAGAAATATATATAAGTTAGTCCATGAGCAATATGTTAAAGTAAAACTGTAGGCTTTATGAGGCGTAGACATCGTCCAAATTGTGAAGTGATCATATCGTTCATTAACATAATACGTATTCAAATTAGAAATAAAACTAGCGGACGCCCGTGACTCCGTCCACGTGGATTTCGATTTCCAATAGCTTAAATCTTTCCTCGTCAAATGGACTATACAACACAAAAATATGGAAGCCAGGCGATCAATACATTTTGCTACTTTGATATTCGGTGTTATCCGATCACGAGGACCAAGATGGTCCTCGTGACCTATAAATGATAAACTTCAGTTTACACAACGACATTCACGAGTCACAGATCGGCTCATATGCCCACCTTACAAAACTGCTGCATTTCGGGGAAGCTTTAGATACTTACTCAGCGACCAAATGTTGGAATAATATCCCACCACCAATTAGAAGTGTACCAGTAGTGCACAGTTTTAAAAGAAAATATAAACAATATCTCTTGGATAAACAAAGGAATGAGTAAGCTGCATCTCAACAATAATTTAGCTATATATTTTTTTACTAATTACTAATATTTTATATATTTTTTTAATTTAATTTAGTTTTTAAAGATATATATTATTAAGATTATCACAACATTTATGTATTTATAATATTATTATTTTAACACACGTATAGTAATATTTTATATTGCACACTTGATATCGTTCACTGTTGATTTTAAATATGTTTGTCTTCACGTGGTATCCGCAGAATACCAGTGATCGTGACGCTGAAAATCTCCGTCACGGCCCAACACTGAGCGGAGACCATTTTGGTACAATTTAAAGTTATTGTTGTTTTATTTATATGTCTCATTTTGGATATGGAAGTTTTTGTTCTTGTGTTTAAGCCATGTTTGTTTTGTTTATTTAATTTTTAATTTTTTTGAATTGTACCAAATAAACGTTTTTCTATTCTATTCTATTCTATAAAATAATTTTTCAAATCGGGCCAGTCGTTCCTCAGATTAGCGCGTTCAAACAAACATGCAAACAAACTCTTTTGCTTTATATATTAGTATATAGATTGAAGTCGATATGAGTATAAGCAAATACAAATTCACGTTCATACGTCCCTCGCTCGTACCTATTATTCCACAAATCACTTCAAACTTCAACCGAACGAGAGCACTAAAGAAAAATGTTCCCGTAGGTTCAGATTTAAAATGCTTTCGGCAATGGTTTGAATAAAAGTCGCATTCTAGTCGTACTCCGCCGCTGTACCGATGTGGAGTATTGAAATTTTAAGCAAATGGTGCATTCTGGGTAATAACGGGCCTGAAAGTGGTTCGAATAGCTCATTTCGATGTAGATTCGAATGCGTGTATGGTGACTGTGCGGCTTAAACATGCCCAGTTTGTATTCTGAAATATTGGTTTGCGGATTTCGATAAGACCGACGGCATATCGTTCTCAATACAATGGGTGGAAGTAATTATTTTGATGGTTTTCAATATGAAAACATGATTTTTATAATTGAAATTTGCTGGTAATGGAGTCATGTACCTTTTTTTTAATTATTGTACTTATTACAAAAGAACATGGAACATCAGGTTGAACTTCTATCTAGACTTAATTATTGCGCCTTGTACCGTTCAATATACATATTTATACGATAGTAACGCCTGCAAGCGACTACGTCCGAGTGGATTTATGTTTCCACAAAAATTATATTGTTCAATTATAATAGCTTATATGGCCTTCCACGATAAATGGACTATGTAACACAATTTTTTTTTCAATTCGAACCAGAATATTCTGAGATTAGCGCGTTTACAAACAAACAAACTCCTTCACTTTATTATCTCAGTAAAGAAGTTTAGATATGTTTATTTGAGATCATGAAGTTACATTACATTGCCACTCGCTTACAATATACTTTAAAATAATACGGCACGGTGTCATTTCTAACTTTTCAAGCTTTAGCTGTCGTTAAAACCGACTGCGGAAAATATCTTTATGTAAAACGTCCTCTATCGAATACTAAAAGTTAGCAAAGCCACCATTGACGATAGCATTCTCGTAATTCCAGTCAGCTGTAAAACCTTTAACTAAAACCTAGTGAAATGTTTTTACAAAAACCAACCGCGTAAACTTCAAAATAGTTTTTGTGTACCACATATGAATAAACCGGTGGTGGGGAATAAAAGTAGCCTTTCTCAGATTAGAAGTTATGTACATTTCACCAACGTGGGTAAGCGCATATGAAAACAAGTTCTTGAAGAATCTAAATATGTAAAACTCAAAGGTGACTGATTGACTGACTGATATAGTGGTCTATCAACGCACAGCCCATTCAAACCACAAGACTGAACGGGCTGAAATTACGGGTAGATGAGCTGAGACTTTGCATGCATATCACTTACTATGACGTATCGCATGAGCATCCCTTTAGAAAGGATTTTCAACAATTCCACCCCTAAGGGAATAAAATAGGCATCGTGGAAATCGCGGGCGGCCGGCCGTTAGTAAAAGATAATTCGGAGCTCTTCAAAGAAACAAATTTATTGGATACAATCAGTAATCAGTGTACTTGTACTAACATATTATAAACCATATTCAAAGATAATCGTTTCTCATCAATCAGTCCATGATGCGAATCATCAACATCTTCTTACAATACCAATCTACGCGTCGAAAAGCCACATTCAATTTATTTTTAATGTAAAAGTAAAAAAAGGGTGATTTATGATCCAGTTTCATTCGTTTTGATTTACGGTAGCGGCGCGAATATTAAAGATTCGTATTGATATATTATTCCTTTATCCCCTATTCTCCCCTCCACGCTATTTACGAGACTCCCCTACCCTCATAACTTTCATCGTCCTTTTTACGGGGAAACTTGTAAAAACAGCCAGGGGTTTTCATAAAGAATAAATAATTCCTTCTCAATGTGTTCAGCTAATATTTGTGGAGCGTACAGTCTTGTAAAATTTCAAGTTCTTATTTAATCTAAGAGATTACGAAGAAATATTTTGGACTTTAGCACACTGTTTTTAATCAATGATTCTGGTTGATATGGTTTCTCAACTGCTGAAAGGCAAAGGAATTCAATTATTGATAATACCTTAGTTGCAGTTAAAGTTGCAATCTGTCAATAAACATTTATAATAGGCAAAACTACACTTGTGTTAAAGACATTTATATTTTGTTTGGATTATACTATATTGTTAAAAATAAAAATAAAAGTATAATAATACTTTACTTTCAGTCACACTAGGCCTCCATCATTTGAAATTATGTTTTCGTTTCAACTATGGGTTTTGCTTTAATCACCACGTTTTCCAAATGCAGATTGGTGATCACAAACCCGGGCTGTGTTCATAAAAACCGACACAAATTTTGCCCGGCCCGGGAATAGGATACATGAACCATAGACTACGGCCCGTTACTTAAACCACCATATACCAACCAGACGATAAATTTTTCTTTGCCTTTAATTTTTATAAATGTGACTTTTTTTAGTAAATAGATATTATTTTATAAACAACATACCTACCTATAAAATATTAACAGGTTCTTTTTTTTCCAACTCTAATATTTCGTAGCTCAAATATCTTGGCCATATTTTTCTCAGGAAGAAAATTGCCTAATAAATTTCCATCCACCACGAGAACAAAACGCAACGCATCAACTATTTGTATACTCTTGCAATTAGATGGCAGGGCGCTGATAAGCCGAGCCTACCTTTTGCTGACTATTCCAGAAAGATGTTTCCCTACTAATATTATAAATGCGAAAGTAACTCTGTCTATTTGTAACGCTTTCCCTTTTAAACCTCTGAACCGATTGTGGTGAAATTTGGCACATACAATCTTTAGAACCTTAGTAAGAACATAGGCTACATTTTGGCTACATTGGCTAATGAAGGGATGTGAAATACACAGAGACGAAGTCTCGGGCGGCCGCTAGTCTAAGAATAAGAGGGGAAAATACCGAGAATGCCAGGAATAACGGTAGCTTAGTCATCGCCCTCCCTAATACAGTCCGATTGTGATCTTTTCATTTGCAGTCAGCCATGAGTAATTCTTTACGGCCCCGATGGAGTTATAATGAACGCGAAAATTATATTATTTCTGATTACTCTATTGTTCCACGGATTTTGATTAAACGGGTTTATGCCGTCGTTGAATTTGTACGATAATTCGCAACGAATTATTTTAGATTAATACTCATTTTGAAATATTGGAGGGTCACGGATTTTGATAAATTGGGTCAGATACGCATTGTTATGTTCCTGTGCAAGTTTTAAGGAAGGTATTACAATTGATTTTCATTAGGAAAACACTTACAGAACTAAGTAGTAATCGTTGCCACGGAAAAAATATGATATGAAAACCGTTACGACGCTATTGCATTTTTGATTATTACAAAGTTTTTATTCAAGTTTCTTATTGCACCAAATTATGTATCTACATGATAGATACCTACGAACCTATGTGGAATCGAACCTAAAGAAGTCCCCACTTTAAGAATATAACCTAATACAATGTAAAATAATATCTCGCGCTGCGAAACACTGAAAGGGTACTAACTACCACTTACCTGTATAGATTAGCAGGATCACCTTCAAACTGCAACATCAGCTCACATATAAATCACTCACTACACCACTGAACACTACACTTGACACACTACACGGCACTTTCGAGGTTTTCGATATAAAAGTTAAAATTATAACACCAAAGCTTATCTACGGAAACTGTATTCAAAATAAAAAGGTTAAATATTTCCGTTTGGCGTACTGACATCACACGAGCGCAATATCATCTATCAAATAAGATTTTCTTAGATTTACGCGAATGCCTGTAGAAATCACGGTTTAATTAAAACTACATTAATTGCCTTCCCGTGGCAGAATCCGCTACAATTGAGCCACACACACCACACCACTGAACACTACACTACACTCACTATACGGCACATTCGAGGTTTTCGATATAGAAGCTAAAATTAACCACCAAACCCTATCTACGAATACTGTATTCAACCTTAAAAGTTTAAATATTTCCGTTTGGCGCACTGACATTACACGAGCGCATATTTTTCTAATTTTACGCGACTGCCATTAAAACGCACGATCTAATTAAAACTAAACTAATACCAAAAACGACGTTTCGACTGCCTTTCAGCAATCACGATAATGGACTGACTAAAATGGTATGGTCAACTAACTTTTTTAAATTATTTGACATTTGCATTTTACCCTCAATAACCAATATTGAAGACGATGTAAAATAAAATCTGAATTTACCGTTTATCAATGCGATCTATCTAAAAATTAGTATTTAAAAAGTTTATAAATTATTTATTTTTTATACCTCCTTCCGCCAATAAATAAAATTATCTTTTTTACAAAAGAGTTGTAGGTAGTGTCTTGCAAGATATGTAGATACCGGTTCAAGTTGTAGAGGTATATTTACGTGAGGGATTTAAATACGCACGACGGTTACTTTAAATTCCTTTAGTTTGTAACTAGCGTTGGCTTTCGGAAATATTTTCTTAAAAACTTACTGATCAAAAATATACATTTGGCCCTACTTATTAAGTTTTTTTTTCAAATACATTTCAATATGAATGCCATTAATTTAAATAATTCCTTACGAATTGTTGTTCAAATTTTGTCCCGTACTAGACTGAAACCCTAGTCGAAACCCTGCTTCCGCCAGATAGTTTGTCGAGCAACGTGTAATAATTAAACTCGAACGCAGATAGAATTCGCCGTGAAGGCATATATTGCGGAGGACCTGCCCATAATGTACCATAAAAAGGTGCGTTTGACTTTATCGTCGTGTTGTAAGTGTTGTTGCGACACGTGCTGTGTTGTCACGCTACACACGGTAACAACGTGTGATAGACTTACGGGCTGCTGAAGTGACATACGATACTTCCACTGTAATTTTTAGTTAGAGCTACACACTGTGAGAACGTGTGACAGACTTACGGGTTGCAAAAGTTATCCATGAAAACATTCCGGCTGTTTTGTTCGGCCAACACTTACTTCTCATGTAAACTTTAGTCATACTTTAACGTGTGACAGACGGATCGGTGAAGGTGATCGTTAGTATACTAAATACTATAAAGGGGCCCCTTAAACCTACACCTGGGTCGAAAGTCCCAGGCGCCGAGTGACATTCCTCTCTGTTCCACGCGATGGACCCGGCACCCGCACGGAGAATCCATGGATAGCTAAGAAGTTCGTCTCACGGGCTGCTGAAGTAGATGACATACGATCTTATTCCGGCTGATTTGTTCGGACGACACTAACTTCTCCTGTTATCTTTAGTTGGAGCTACACACGGTAAGAACGTGTGACAGACTTACGGGCTGCTGAAGTGACATACGATCTTATTCCGGCTGATTTGCTTTAACAACACTTACTTCTACTGTTATCTTTAGTTGGAGCTACGAGTGTGTAGACACTGCCACTACGCGTGTCCGACTTACGGGCTGCAAAAGATATCCATGAAAACATTCCGGCTGTATTGTTCGGCCAATACTTACTTCTCATGTTATGTAAACTTTAGTCATAATGTTACGTGTGACAGGTTTGCGGGCCGCATAAGTGATCCATGATCTCATTCTGGCTGTATTGTTAGGAAAACACTCACTTCTAGGTGTAAATTTTTTTGGAGCTACACACTGCCTCTGCGCGTGACGACTTAGATATGGGCTGCTGAAGTGACCGCTGATCTCATTCCGGCTGATTTGTTCGGACAACACTTACTACTACTGTAATCTTTAGTCGGAGCTACACACGGTAAGAACGTGTGACAGAATAACGGGCTGCTGAAGTTTGGAGAACATTTACTCCTGGTGTAATCTTTAGTTGAAGCACCCATTGTTAGAACGTGTGACAGACTTACGAGCCTTCAGTTTTGTATCCAGGGTCTGTGATCACTCGACTAACGGACCCGATATATATTACATGGAAATATTCCTGCTTAATGTACTTTAGCACCCACTAGAACTAACTATATTCGTCATTCCTCAGACATAAACTTGAACAAGGTGTTCACGATTACATAACGCCTGGTGGAATTGTACGGGAAATAACTCAGCTCCTCTTGTATGCTGGGTAACAGTTTAACTAGTTTAAATGCATGCATGTTGAGTGTGTGACGTAAAACAATAAGGAGAATGGTACTGAAGTTTCACTTCAACAAACCTTTATTTACCTAACTTTAATATAATAGCGATTAGCAAAAGGTAAATTAATCAATTTATATTTTGATATTGTTTACATGACTTGACTTGACGTCACCTCGATGGGGTATAGTGCGCGCATTCCCGGTCGGTCTTGAGCAACTCGCTTTATTTTGCTCCAGGTCTTTCCTATTTCCTTCACTTCTGCAGCGACATTCCGCCGCCAAGTCTGTTTTGGATGGCCATGTTTACGCCTTCCTTGGGGGTTCCAGTTATTGTTTACTTACGTAGGTATATAAAGTAATCGTAGATAAACCAAATACCTTGCACAAGAATGGGCTATTCAATAAGCTGTTACTTTACTATTTCAAGTTACTTTATACAACAATGGGTCATTCTATAAGCTGTTACTTTGCTGTTCCATCAGATAATCAAAAAGTACACAAACAAAAACCACTGTCACAATTCGTCTTTGTCCCGAAATCAGAAGAAGCAATCAAGAGCCCGAGCGTATTTTGTTTAAAAAACCCTCGGAACGGGAACACAAAGCGTGATATATCCAAATTTCCCATCCGCAGTCTTCTTTCCCTCATTTCCCGCCGCCAGGAAATAAAATCGCCATCAAGCTGGTGTTAGTAATTTAAAAATAACGCAGCAAAAATACGTGGCAATGCGAGTTCGGAGGCAAATTGCGGTTTTCTAGAACCAGGCGCGGCTGGTGTGCTCGAGCTAACATTAAATTTGTAGCGTTAATCTTGCCATTTTGCTAAATTTGAGTTTTCACCTCTTTGCAGGAATGAGACAGCTACATGCTATTTCACAAAGAACGATATTAATGGGCCCCCATTGTTCTAATATGGGTCATGAACATTGTTTTGTAATTAGTTCATTCACAGAATGAGTACTTTCAATTTCATATTTTCTATGTAGGCATAGAAAATATGAAATTGAAAGTACTTTATTAAGACAGTTATAAAATTACATCATGCTGAAGACAAATCAAATTGCCGATTAAATCAGATAGGTGTATATTAATATTCATTCATATCAGGCCTATCCATTCTTGATATTAGATATTTTCGTAATTCTTAGAAATTTTCCAAAAATAAAACAACATGCTAAAACGTGACCATCTCTAATTAAATTATTTTTTCTGTTTTAAATAAGGCTTCAAATTATTTTGCCGCGATACCTGTACCTTTCTTTATTTTACACCTCCGTAAAGAACGTTTGCAAGGCTTTCACGCTGAAACATAAAAACAGCAGTTACAAAAGACAATGAGCAACATCGACAACTTTTATCAGAAACAGTGGGCGTAGGCTCAGGGCTGCTTGTTTATTTAATTTAATATTACTGTATATTTAAAAATTCAAGGTATAATGTATATTTTTTTAATATAAACAGCGCCCATAAAAATGCCCAAAGTTATTGAATAGGTAATACAGACAATATGCGTAGCGCGTTCTACTAAACAATAGATAATTAAATCTTAAAAGGTATATAGCATGTTATGTATGAAAACAAAAATTTTAAACTATCTACGTACAGTCAAGCACACGCAGCAACTTTAAGGACCAGGCGTCCAATGTTAACGCCAAATTTTCCAAAATATATTTTATGTTTAAATGACGCTTAAATGGGGGAATGAAACAAAAGCACCATATTAGGACGAGCTCTGAACCTTCAGCAACCCTAAGTATGCCGTTGACGGTGTTCTAAGTGTCTCGTAAAATACACAGTCGCAGGTCCCGGCCCGTCCACTCAGCATATTCTCTCGCAGGGAATAAACTTTACTAGCTCTAAAACTTCGGGACCAACTAAATAAGTACCTATTCTCGGAGAATTATGATTTGTCGCTCCCCAGAGCGGGACTGAATAAATTTTATTAAATCCCGGAACAGTTTGTGCGTGTAGACGTCAGCAGTAGAGTTATAGGTACAATGTGAAGTTATTATTAATATTTTTTGTCGACCGTAGGCTTGCTTTGTTGGAAGAAAGTGTTAAAAACTTAAGGTGCCATAAGTGAGCATTTTTAATTGATCAAATGAGATAACTCAAAAACAAGGCAGGGTCGACAGAAACTTCTTATGTCAGTGTTGATAGGGGTTAATGTGCACATTAAATTATGTATATAGATTTTTCTAACCAGTGGGGAAATCTGCTAATCGCAATAAACATTTCTAAATACTGTATATTTAATACCTCAACATGCTTAGTTCGTGAAGCTTTAGATAAGTTATTAATTTTCGAGCTCGGCATACAAATATCTCATCAGCTTTAATCTAATCAAAACGGATTAGTAGGTACTAACAAAGACTCATAAATCATAATTCATTAATTCAAACACTATGTTGAGACAAAGATATGAAACGACTTTGAAGCTATTACTTCAAATGAATGAAGACGCTTTATCTCCTGGCAGAATCAGATTAATGCGAAATAGTCTAATTGATCAAACAATTTACTTCAAATCTCCTCAAAGCCTTGATCCCATGGGTTTATATTATGTCTTTAGTTGTCGTTCTGCAGTTCTTATCTCACCAAGATACCGAATTTCATTTATAAGATACAGCAATAATATAATTATATCGTTAATATATAACAAAACATCTTCATAAATGACTCAGTAATAACTATTCAAATTGTAATAAAACATGCAATTAAAAAAATTAAGGATACGCAAGATTGAACCAAATAGTTTTAGAGATACAAAGAACAACCGATATAGCGAATATGAATTAATCAATATAATTAAAAGTTTTGAATAAGAGAAGACCTGCATAAAACTAGCTACAGCTTCCATCGAATGATAAAAAAATATATTAATTTTGATTTTTATTTGCTTGAAAGTATTGATAGAGGTTTTTAGCGACTGAATAAGAATTTTAATAAAAATATGTTTTTCTTTATTCTTTTGTACCTTGATTATGGTTTCGAGTTTAGACGTGTGTATTTTTTTGGGCTGTGCTGTTATTGCATTTCCACCACACCCCTTTGATTTTCTACACACCAATTCATGGTATCTGAGTGGCATAACCCCCTTGAGGTAATATTGCAAATTTATACTCCACAGTGGAGTCACGAGCACCCGATCCCTGCATCTAGCAGTAAGCCTACAATTAACCTCAAACGAACGCTTATAATGAATGTTTCAATAAATCAGCCAAATTGCCCTTTATTACGCATCTTACATCACTTTAATTGAGACAGGCGACGCTGGCGCCGGAATTTTCGTGTTTCATTCCCTTTCTGTACATTGAGAGAGTTATTTTATACAGGGTTAAATTGTTTTAAGTAGAGATGTTACGTCTGCCGTAAGTTAATTTGAGGCCTCGCTCGGCTTCGGTATGTGACAAGGCTGCGTAAAAACATGTTAAAGGTACATTAAATGAATTACCGCATGTCTTGCATGTGAGCGTATTATTTTCATATAAGAACATATGCTTTTTGTTACAATAGTATCTAGCTTGAAGGGGTTGCCATCGCCGAATGCGGCTTTTAAGATATATATAAGAGATAGATTCATAATATTTAAATAAATACATTTAACTTTGCTTGAAAGAAAGAAATATCACGAGAGAAACCTACCAATTTAATAACAGTTATTCAATCAGTCAGTTGACACGGCTTTCATCCATACTAGTATAATAAAGCTAAAGAGTTTGTTTGACATAAGTCTCATTCCAAAATCATGCTCGTGATCTACTTTAGTAGGTATACTTATGGTTGGTACTTCATTTAAGAATAACCAATGATATATAAAGCTACCTTATTTCTAATATGGGTGGCCCAATAAATTACAACTAAAACTCATTTCGCAACAAGGCAACGTGCGGAAGCTGACTTGTCATAAAAATAATATCTTATGGTGTTCCGTACGGAATATCTGTCATTTGTCTCCTCTGGAACATGATAAAGGAAACCTACGGATGTTCACAAAAACAGACATGGAAAGTAACGAGGCGGAAAACGAGAAACCAACTATCATTCGTTATCACTACATAGTATAAAGCGAAAACGTTTTCGTCTGTCTGTCACTATTTATGGTTAAATATTTAAAACTACGCAACCGATTTGTATGCGGTTTTTTAACCAGATAAAGTGATTCAGGAGGAAGATTCATGTGTGCAACTAGCGGCCGCCCGGGATATCGTCCACGTGGATTTCGGTTTTGTACACACTTTCATCCCCTATTTTGTCCTCTTAAGGGGTGGAATTCATCAAGATCATTTTTTAGGGTATGCCTACGTAAAATTAGCTTTATGAATAAGTCTCAACCCGATCGGTTTAAAATGTACACAGTTTCATACAATTTTTTATCCCCTATTTTACCCCTAGGGGGTAGAAATGTTCAAAATCCTTTCTTAGCAGATGCCTACGTCATAACATAAACGAGCGTGCCTAATTCCAGCCCGAGCCAGTGGTTTGTGCTGTGCGTTGATAAATAAAATTATGCCACATTTTCGTTGTATATTATAAAGTTTGCATAATAAAGTACAAAAACACTGATAATTTAGTAACACCCGTGTAAAGCCGGGGCGGGTCGCTAGTCGTTGATATTTAGGCCATTTCACGTTGTGCCAACAACTTTGTAGCGGGATATGAATGTTAGCATAAATAATTTGTATGCGCGACTTTGCAAGCTATATTTTGTCATGGTTCATCTTGATTGCCTCGGTGGAGCAATAAATAGGTGGTTAGTTGCAGTAAATGGTAAATAGTAGTAGTAATAATAACTTACCCTTATTATAATAAAAGTTGAGCTGTGTAATATTTATTATATTATTACAACTCTTCTCTTCTTCCTAGCGTTTATCCCGTTTCTATGCGGGGTCCGCTTTGACCACGATCCAGGATTTGGCAAGTCTGGTTATTACAGTGAAGTGACTGAGCGACATAGAGGGGAACCAGAAGATTCGATCATAATTACAAATTCAGATCTAATTGAACTAAAGTTAGAATTCACTGAATGTGCAGGTTTCCTCACGGTGTTTTCCCTCACCGCCGAGCTAATGGCACAAATCCACACATAGATTTCGAAAAATCCAGAGGTGTGGCGCCGTCCGTACCTCTTGGCCACCAGCGCTCTCAATCACCTTATTATATTATTACATCATCATTATTTATTATTTTAAAGTGCAACTGATCCCGAACTCGTTTCGTTATGTAATGAAATAACACAGGAAAGGTGTACATTGAATTTTTTGTTATTTTTGCAATGACATAACCAGATTCGTGAGTACGTTCTCAAGATTGCTTAAACAATTTATACTCAGTATTTGTCATTTCTTCCTTACGGAATTCGAGCCGCAATCCTTAATAAAGACATTTTCAGCAGTCTTGTCTTTGCAAATTATTTGAAACAGCTTGATATTATTTCTGAAGCACGGAAAAGGATTTTATCCTTTACCTGGTCGTTATTTTGCATTCTGAATATGGCAAGTGGGTAACGGATGTTACAAACTAAGAATGGTCAATGAAAAATGCGACTTCTACGAATCATTACAATTTTTGTTTTGTGGGTAATACTTTAAACGTTTTTAACGCATAAGAATAAGACCTTAGTCATTTCATGACCACGACTGGAAAAAGGATGTATTATTTTTTCCTGTCAAATGTAGTTTTAACTAAACCATGATTATATCGTTTCTAAAGTAGTTTTATTTCACGTATACTATACAAGTTTACATTCATTTCTTAAGTGTCTTAACTAATCCCTACTTTAAACAAACATATCCAAAATGTCTGCCCATTATACATACCACGTTCGGTCTAAATGGGAATAGTTAGACCTATAGGGGTTGACAAAGTTGCAAAAACAGACAAACAGGATAGTTGCATGGTTCAAAATGGGCCATTAGCCGTATGATAATGGGTGGCAGGTGCCCTGGCTTCAGCATTGGGATTCGCACTGGCTGTTAATCGGTTTTTAATTGCTTTCCTATACTAAAACTAAGGCTTTGGAAATTTTCACGATCACTGCTCACCGAACACTACATTTTATTTAAGCTGCCATTAAAATTTAGTGAAGGCTTCTAAATTCTCATGTTTTGAATACCATTTCAATAAAATTATAGCATAGATATAACTGTCTCTTTGGCTAGCCATAATAATAAAGCTGAAGACTTCTTTTGTTAGAACGCGCTAATCTCAGAACTACCGGCACGAATTGAAAATATATTTTTGTGTTGGATACTCAATTTATCGAGGAAGGCGCGAAAGCCCAAATCACCGCGGACGGAGTCGCAGGTGACCGCTACAGTTAATATACCTAAGTTTGATAACGTTTTTCCGTTACACCAGTTACATTCCGGAGTATAGGGATATCGGGTAAGTATTTGTTTGATGTGCACCTGAAACCGTTTGGTCTCTCTAAAACTTACAAATTTTCATTTCAGGTGGTGTCTGCCGAGTTATTGCAGTTGAGGTTAGTACTTAACTGTAAGCATAATATAACGTTAAACTTTCGTGTTGCATTATGATTAGTAAGTACGCCAGTAGGTATTTAAAAATGATATCGCGTTCAGCCCCGTTCTCATATTTTCTAATTGCAAGCAATTGTGTCCGTTTTGGGTCACAACCCAAGACGGACGAAACTCAGTAAAAACAATTTTCTAGCATAAATCGATATTAATTTATAAATATTATGTAAACTAACTAAATCATTATTGTAATATTTTGTTTACATCAACCGTTAGACCTCACCCACTTGTAAATGTCGCTATCAAACTTGATATGTCAAAACAACGTCGCGTCGTGAAGAAGTCGTTGAATAGATCCTGCTTATAAATAAAGATTTAAAGAGCTCTCGAGCGGTTGTTTGTGAAATTAGAGTGGAAGTGTCAAACAATCGCTCGTGCAGAGTTGTACGACGGAACAAAGTTGGGAGTGCCGAGTCCTGTCGCGGCGGCAACTCGCAAAGTCAGGATAATGTACTGTGTTTGCTGATACTCGGATCAGAATTTTGCTTGCGACCTTTTTGTTGACTCGAAGTCAAAATATTCTTTATCCGCCGCCCGCGACTTCCTACGCGCGGATTTCTGATCACTTTTTTTCGCAATAAAAGGTACCCTATGTTCTTTCAACAAAAACGCTTGAGAGATTTAAACGAGAAAGCGTAACAGACAGACAGATAAAGTTACTTTCGCATTTATGGCAATTGTAGGGATAGTCGGGTTAGTGTAAAATAATACTCATAGATAACATTCAAGAATTTATTTCTTTATTGTAATTTTCCATATTCTCGTCTCATTGGTTCTTGTGTCTCATATCAATTAGCAGCAGCCATGTGCTATGGCTAGTGATTCAGATTGGGTGAAGACATATAAACATATTTGCATTCAATGCTCCAAAAATTCAAATCCAAAACTCCCTTTAAAATTTATAGCCCAGGCTCAAACCTCAAAAATAAGGGTAGCTATTTCGTCAAAGTTTATCACACAAGTTTTTTATGTCAATTACACAATGTTGAACTCCGCATGCATGTTCTGTCACAGTTCTAACGTAATTGGTTAATTGTTGCGGTTGGTTGTTGTAGCAGAAATTTAGTTAGAATCGCAATTAGTTATAATGAATTCGGGAACCAACGCAGGTAGAACGGTGTATAATGTATTGATAATAAATCAACTCTATTACTCTTCACATAAGGTTTACTTTACTAGTTCATCTGTAAGATATGAAAGCAATTAGGTGTAACAAAATATACTGCAAATATATTAAGGACGAATAGTTTAGTGGAAATGTAATCAAATGCCTACCAAATTCGGCATATCCTATATTGGTCAACTTGCTCTGTTCGTCCTATGAGCTTCGCTACCCCTCCACCACGTCGCTTATAGAGGGAAACGGGGGTAGAAATAGTATAACACTGATAAAACATGACCAGCTGTCTCGCATAAAGCACAATTTGTAAGTTTTACAATTACTTACTTAATTGATTTTTTGATTTTCTCGAAAACTAGCGTATTACCATTGACTTTTTACTTCCTGAATTATTACATTTCCACTGAATAAGTCACCCTTAAAACTTTTGTAATATATTTTGTTACACCTCATTAAAATGAGAAACTGACTGACGGACATCACAACGCACAGCCTCGATGGCTAAACGTAGGCACTTGTTTGGAACGAAGCTACGTAGCTTAGTTACCGCAGAGGTGAAAATTTTTATTCATCAATTCACTCGAGTTTGATGAAAATTGGCACAGACAATCTTTAGACCCTCAGAAAGAACATAGGGATAGTATTGCTAAAAAAGGGATCTGAAATCCACGCAGATGACTGGAGGCCGCTAGTGCAATATATATCTTTAAACGGATACTTGCTATTAAAGTTCCAAAGTATATACTCGCAAATACAGCAAGCGACTTTAGTTTCTGCGTGGCCGCGACAGGAATCAGTACTTGGAAGTTTGTTCCCTGCAAGCAATGGAGTTGCTTGTTCGAAACAGGCACTTAACTTGCTTTAATGCTGAAATTATGTTTTGTTTTTGCACAGGGCCGATTTTAATAGCTTTAATTTTACAGATATCGATATAAACAAAATTTAAATTGTTACACTACTGTAACTAACGGTATTTTTAAAAGAGAGTTATCTCTTATCCAAGAAGATTTAATAATAATGTAGATTTAGGTAACATTTCAAAACGTTAATATCATGTTTCAGTTAATTTATTAAATTTTATAGACAATCAAAGAGTATTCAATACACAGAGGAAAGATATTTTGATAACGGTACAGCTTGAAAAAGGGGTCGCGTAATGATTCAGCTATCATTACTTGTTGAAATCCATATTCTACCAATTTGATAAGGGTTGCTGTTGAAGGAGATCAGATTACATACCTTGCTTAGCTGTGTGGTAACACGCTCAACTCAATTATACGCACACAAACGAAATTGAACTTTGCACCCCTATTTGCAATTCCAACGCGCTAATAACTTGGAAGTAAATTGACTATAGAACAATTTGGTCTAAAGTCGCTCACCGACATATTAGCGGCAATAATTTAAGGATAATGCTCGTGTAATTTCGCCCAAGCGGGCTCCGAAATCTATGGCCTTAATAAACGCGAACGAACTCTATGGAAACAATTATTTAACAAAATTACTGCTTTACATGACACGCTTAATGAAATTACAAACAATGCAGCCTGTTCGGGATTTCATTTGACAATTTTAATTAATATGTTGCCATTAGACCGTCGTTTGAAACGTGAATGATAATACCATTATTAATTTGACGGCGAATATTGCAATCTACGAGTACGTCCCTAAGAAGAAGTTAAGTAATTATAAAAAATATTTTTCGTTTGTAAATCAATTTTAATTATAATATTAATAGATTACAGTACAAAACAATAAAAAAATATCTACTGAGTTTCTAACCCTTAAAGATACTGTTTCTTTTAACTCACCAGTAGATTTATCGCAGAGTCAAAATCAATGATAATTATTACAAATCTTACCCTTTACTTTGCACGAGGAAGGAATCCCGTCAAAACAAAAAGAATTTAATTCTAAACTTTTGTCTTAATGATTAATTTTTTCTCTGGCAAAAGAAACTTCGCCATTAGAGACTTAATATTTCTCATGTTCTTTGAAGAAGTGCCTATCCTGTTCATTATTCGCTCTAACGGTTTTGACGAAAACTTTGGCAACGGTCTCCTTTTATGGAACGTTGTCTTGCTACCCCATTGACGGGAATTTAAAAGTTTCAAATTCTAGGGCGGGCGTCGAATTACATTTTTAAATTAAACCCCTCCGGAGCAAACTGAAGCAATTTCTTCGTCAGACATTCGCTTGGAATGTTGCAAAATTACAGACGTATGTTTTGCACCTAAATAAGTATGTATGTTTTTTAAAGTTTGTTATACGAGATAAATTAAAACTTTGGAAACCTAAATCAATAAAGTAATGATAAAGACAATGCCGTTTTTTGACGCCAAAAAAAAATCTAAATATCTCGCGTCACGTGCCCCGTTTATAAGTCGCCTTTTTAAATGTAAAAATAAAAGTTTACTTACTCTTAAATTCTTAACAAAAATAAACACGTTATTTTACAAAGGCGAGCGTTGAAACATCTTAGGTTTCTTAATTACGGCTTCAACATTTTCATGTCTAAGATTCAGCCTTAATAAACATAATAATCTAACAATAATTGGATACTTGATCTTTAAAACGGTTACGCTTTAAGATAACAATATTTCAGTGCACAATATAATTAGAGTTAAGTAGATTAGCTAGTATATAATATAACATTGCCAAATAATGAGGCGCACTTACGCATAAAATATAACGATGTTTTGGTTAAAAGCTATTATCCAATTTCACGGTTGTACTATCTGTTTTGGCTACGGAGCCTAATCTTAACAATTTATCTTATGATAAGACCATGGGCAGATTTGTTTGAACGTAATCTTCAGAAAAAGTGATTCAATCGAAAAAATGCATACCAACAGAAACTACTTCATTGGGAACTGACATATAAAATTAATGAAAAACTTCTGTGAATAAGAAAAAAAGCCCTGTCAAAGCCCTGAACAACCCGTTAACAGAGTTATTTCTAAAATCCGAGCAAAGGAAATACCTAGAACGTGAAACATTATGTCAAAATAATAAGAAATTTCCCGTCCCTCACTCTCATGTTAGCTAGGGCAAGGATAGGTTTCATACGATTTTCCGATTTCGTGTTTTCATGGGTTCGTCAAATTCAAACTTCGAAATATGTATAAATTAAAGTTGGAGCTATTTGATCAAATCAGTGACTGACTTATACAAAGGCAAATGAAGGCACAGCAACCGTTGGATACCTTAGGCGTGAAGCTATAATTGTAATTTGATTGAACGAACGGTATCTTATATTTGACATTTCCGAAGGCCTATTTCAATTTCAATTTCAACTAACTGGCTCTATTATGAAATATTTCTTCATTTCCAACTGGAGCTTTGTAGTAATTTTGTTACTTACTTCTTACTAACATTTCTAATCAAATTCCTGGTTAATCATTGAATAATTTGAATTTGGTTACGAAGATACTGCGAAATTAGCGAAAATGTTTTCTAAAATTTTTGAAACCGATATGTTGAAACATAGTGTGGTAAAAAATGGTGACACAAATAAAATTGTGGAAAAAAAGTGGAACAAGTTATTTTAGAATAGTTATTTACTCTCGATTAATACCAATTAATTTCAAATAAAATTCGCAATTCGCCAATAAAGCACCAGCTTAATCAATTCGAATCACCACACATAAATTCAAGCAATAATCACAATGAAAAGCCATTAGAACCGGGCGGGCGCCACCGAGAATTTGCCAAACCCGACCGTAGTTCAGATTGCTTAGGGGCCAGACATGATCCGCGTTCGAATTATTCGCCGCGTGATCCCGCGTTAATACTTGCGTTAATTGGCGCCCCCGTCGCGACTCCGCCTCGGCGCTTACTAAGGATATTTACACACGATCACACTCGAGTACTTGACTTATCAGACTTATTTTGACTGCTTCCGTGGCGCAGTGGCTAGTAGGTCGCACTTTAATGCGGCGGCCGCGCTGGAGGTCTTGGGTTCGAATACCGGGTTGGACCTATGAAATCGTGTCCTTATTATCCTGTTGTAATAACACACATACATTCCGGAGTTTAAAAGTTGGCGGTGTAATTACACCCCCGTGCCGCGGAAAGTTCGTTAAACCGTTGGTCCTGATCTCTTTACGGTTTGTCAAGATTTAGAAAATACGTTAATAGCTTTTTTTATAATTCAATGTAATTGGTATCAGTCTTCTCTTATTTACACAACCTGACCGTAGTTCAGATTGCTTAGGGGCCAGACATGATCCGCGTTCGAATTATTCGCCCCGTGATCCCGCGTTAATACTTGCGTTAATTGGCGCCCCCGTCGCGACTCCGCCTCGGCGACAACTAAGGATATTTACACACGATCACACTTGTCTTGTCGCAGGAAATTATGAGACTGAGGGAATAGGGAGTGCACCTGTGCTTGCGTACGCGCTTGTGCACTATAATATATGTATTATCCTGCGTACTTGGCTAATCGTGAGATTGGCCGCCGAGGCCGAATTGGGCTAAGAGGATACCTGCTCAGTTTCATACGAACTTGACTTAATTTCGTTTGTCAAGATTTTGAATATATCAAAGTTTATGTCCTTTTTTTATACAAAGTCAAATTAATTTGTTAAGGTCTTTTCTATTTTGCCAAACCTTAGTAAAGTAAAGTAAAGTTCAGATTGCTCAGAGGCCAGATATGATCCGCGTTCGAATTATTCGCCCCGTGATCCCGCGTTAATACTTGCGTTAATTGGCGCCCCCGTCGCGACTCCGCCTCGGCGCCAACTAAGGATATTTACACACGATCACACTCGAGTACCTACTTGAGATATCAGACTTATTTTGCCTGCCTCCGTGGCGCAGTGGCTAGTAGGTGACACTTAAATGCGGCAGCCACGCTGGTGGTCCTGGGTTCGATTCCCGGGTAGGACCGATGAAATTTTGTCTGTATGTCTCTTTTGTAATAACACAGATACCGTCCGAAATTTAGAAGTAAGCGGTATAATTATACGTTTATGTTATTGTTTATAAAGACAATGTAATTTTTAAACAAAGTCAATGTAATTTGTATAAGCCTTCTCTTATTTGCCAAACCCTGCCAAATGGGCTGACTAAGATGACAGGATAAATTTTATCCCGATTAAATGCTCCCATTAGATAGAACAGGAATCTTGATAACGCGGGCAAAGCCCCAAGTCTTAAAAGATCCTTGTTCCCCATGCGAAGTGTCATGAAAATCTCAATATGTGTAAAAGCATATGAAAATTTTCAACTAAG
The DNA here is from genome assembly GCA_958496325.1 of Nomophila noctuella. Classification (NCBI taxonomy): domain Eukaryota; kingdom Metazoa; phylum Arthropoda; class Insecta; order Lepidoptera; family Crambidae; genus Nomophila; species Nomophila noctuella. Next base: position 6,751,832 of record OY292486.1, on the reverse strand, counting down.
CAATGAAGTAAATTATCTTATCTTCACATGACACTTCACAGGTTCACACAATTCCTGTACTAAACGAAAACAACAAAACCCACCATCGTCTCTTGAATCTATAGTTATGCGTGTGTAGATGTCTTAAGATACACCAAGATATTTATGTGTCAGTCGTTTACGGGGATTTGCCGTTTGTGCGTTATGAGGAAACATTGAAATAAATGACGATACCAGACATGTGTAGGGTAGATGAAGTCATTATCCTGAAAAAACAAAGATATTGTTGCTACAGAGTACTGTGCCTTATAAATTGCACGTATTAATCTTCCTTATGGGAGGGGGGCTTAAATAACTACTTTTACTACATACGTACAACGTTTAGGTATAGCCAAATATTTACTTACCCTTACGAATAATATGTAACAAGAGATTCTGCAGCTGTTATTGTTGACCCCACATAGTAGTAGTAGTATCAGCTTATTAATGTCCCACTGCAGGGCAAAGGCATCCTTCAGATGATATCATGTTTTCGTTGCAAATATGGATTTTGGCTTAATAACCACAGTTGCCCAATGCGGATTGGTGATAATCACAAACCCGGGCGTTTGGAAAAACAGACACAAATATGCCCGTCCCGGGAATCGAACCCAGAACCTCAACCCAGGGCCTGGTACTTGAATTACTAGACCATCGAGACGTTACCCCATATACTAAGAAAATCTTGTAAGTTTCTGTATCCATACCCATATAATAGAATGCATCCGAACTTCCAATTTAAGAGAAAAAGCCACGTTAAACAGTATTATGTATTGTTAATAAATTATTGTAGGTATGTGTTTAAAATGCTAATACAACAATGCTAGAAAACATTAAAATCCACACGTCCATAACATCACATAGCATTATCGCTCTTCCTCAGGGGATGAGGAAGGGAAGAACATTTTCCTGTTGAAAAAACAAATCAAAACAAGCGTGGCTTTCCCTACCTTTTATCGTCGGCTTAAGTGTCAGACATCGTAACTTCACTTTTCTAAAGATTTAAAGACTTTTGCAACGAGGTTTGACATTTAACTGATGTTATGTTATGTTTCTACTTCTTCAGCGATTTGTTCAACTTTGAACACTCAGATTATGGAAAATGCTGATAGGCTTTTCACCTTAGTTAATTAAAGTTAGTCAACGCTCTTAGTGAGAGAGCCTTTACGGATCATTTCCATAGAAGTGCCAAACTAATACATATTATCTCAACATATCATATAAATGTACTGCTTGAATTGTGGAATGCATCGTATTAATAATAATAAAAGTTGCGATGCACCATTTGAGCACGGTGTGCATGTTGCGAAGTGTAATAATCTTTGACTTACCCATTACCAACTTTAGATAATCTCAATTAATTTCCCCCTGTTTTACCAAGCAATCAGCAAAGCGGTCACCAAAATCTCCACATCCCAATCGACGTACAAAGCCGTCGTTGACAAGCATCTTGTACCATAATTAATGCACAGCAATAAGCCTCGAACACATTTTGTACACGATAACACGTTGGGCACAATCCGGCATTGTCTGGACATGTCATCGCCGTGTGACAGACATCTCGTATAATGGACTTGCACAAAGCATGTCTACAATACATCTGGCGCAATCATTAAGGTGCTTGTTAGCGATCGTGATTACAACTAATTAGACAACGGGTTGAAGATGCATTTGATAGTGAGACTTACATACATACATATCTAACGAGTATAGTTTGTACAAACCCCAAGAAAATTAAGGTACAGATTTTGAAGAAAATGCCAAATGAAATGCGAATTCTATAAAGAAATAAATTATTCGTCGGTTTTAAACTTACCATGATCCTAAAAATACAGTAACTAATCGGATTTCCATTATAATGTGGTGACAATTCGAATCCAGACATAAAACGCTCGAGCTTAAACGCCAATGACGGATCACTCGCCGCCATTACAGTCTAGTCTAGCCTTCAATCACGTCCGAATCGCATATTCTCCGCGAGCGCGTATGATTTTATGAGCACTCCCCTCCGTCGGGGAATCCTCTTATACCATTTGTCAGGGCGAGTGTCCGCCGGTGACGCGCGCGATCTGTCACCGAGCGGTTGAGCGGATCGAGACTGATGACATTGCTACTTTTTTGAGCGAATACTGAATTTGACGGACAGGGCTACCCACATTTTTTATAATAATTGTTTTTTTTTTAAATATTGTTGCTAAATTAAAGAAAAGATATAACATCACATCCCACTATTTAATAAATGCGAAAGTTTGTTTGTTTAAATGTTTGTCCGTCAAACCCGCTGAAAGGATTTTGCTGAAATTTGCTATGCAAGCAGGGTATGGGATGACTTAGTTGAAAGCATACGTATAATCCCGATGAAATGCTCCCATGGGATAAAACAGGAATCTTGATAACGCGGCAAAGCCGCGGGTAAAAAATAGTGTTGTATCAATTCTAGTTAATTCTGATTTAATGTCAAAGCTAGTAGGAAAATTAATCTAAATTAATGTTGATCGCAAGAACGACTAATATTCTGATACAATAGACACAAAATTTTCATCTCTCGAATAGTTGTCCTGGATGGGTTTAAAATCGAAATCCCTTTGCACATAGGGACGCGAAAAGTCCTTCAAGTCTGTTAAAAGACATGAATATTCAAAGTTTTGAACCACCTACACATTGATAGCAGTCATCGTCATATCACATAAATTAATCGTATATACTTCAGACTCGAACCTGAGCAAACTGACTTTGCTTGTATAAGCGTTTACATTTATTTTCTTCCAACCCGCCCTTTTACTGATGAATTATATTGTTAAAAGGTTTTAATAAAAAGACGCAGAGCGTCTTATCGTACGACTTCTTTAGGTATAAAGGAAATAAATCAGAACGAATTTTGCCAATCTTTCTGTAAATCGGTTTTCCTATTGCATGTCATTTAATCCTGCGGTTTCCTCCTAAGAATATTTCCTATGTATTGATTCGGAATTACATGAAAGGGTCGCATAAACCATGCCTGATAGACTACGGGTATATTGAATCGAGGATAAATTCTATTGATGCTGTAATAAGTTCCGGAATTAAGCTTTCTATTCGGCTTACATTTTAATATTATTCAGATGCAGATTTTCCATGAATGTTTTGGAATTTCTTATTAAGTCACAGATCCCCCGCTAAAGATAATCTCCCCAAAAATATTTTGACGTGAAACGAATATAAATATAACACTTGGTTCACATTATATTCATACCATTTTCTTTTTGTCAAAAAAAATAAAATTGTGTAGAAAATATTTTAAATATTAAGTCATTAAAATCAAAATGAAAGGCTTAAAGGATGCTTATTTTCTGAGCAGCATAATATTTTGTGGATTGGACGTCCAATTTATAGTAATAAAAGAAAACTGTTCTGCCAACTTATTTAAATGTGAATAACGGTAATAAAACTTCTAATGGTTATGCTCGAAATAACACTTCTATGCGGTAAAATAAAAGTCCAAAATAAACGTAAATTTCACACAGATATGTATGGAAATGTAGCCAAAATATTCGGTACGTGAGATTTTACGATGAGTAAATATTTTATATGCGATATAAAACTTAATACGAAGTTTGCTTACGGCTGTTTTTTCAGTTCGTGTTTCTCAATCCATCCTTTTTTTTGTTAGAAGTTTGTACTTTTAACAAGGGTATGGATGTGTGTGTTATTAAGTATTTCTTTTAAATGTTTCTACTGATTATTTATGATTATTATGAGATGTTTCGATTTTGACCTCCGTACACGTTTTTTCCAACACGATTTCAGATAAGCACAAAATTTCTGGGCTTTCGTCTTAACCGTATATGCATGTACATTAATTCAATATTTTAATATTATTTTCTTAATAAATACTTTAGAAATGATCAGACTGGAAATAGAAAAGGCGGACATTGTCCTTCACTTTCTTTAAGGAAAAAAGTGTGAGTCGTGCATGAAATGTACTCGGAATGTAAACTTTGACAAGGACCCAGTGGGGTTCGACTGTACTCAATATACAGCGCCACCTCCCATTTTTTAAAGAAAGCGCCTTCTTACATCTTTCTTTTTATGATTGTTCTTCTTTTATTAGAGTACTTTTGTTTCTTAAGTGAAATTTCCTAAGTTAGAAAGGCGGGCTTACGCTGTAAACCCGTACTTACTCTTTGCGTCGTAAAACTTGGTCGATTGAAAAAATTGTTTCTTTGTTTCGACTAGAGCTATTTAGACGTTCGATTTACCTTTGATTTGATGTTTGTTGTTTGAAGTTATCTGTCCAAATCGAAATTGGTTTGTATTGATTCAATGTGAATCTCTGTTAAGAAAATCTTTCTTTTGACTTCTTTGAAGGCGTTTTGGCATAAGGCATAAACTCTAAGCGTTTATGATTCAAATAGAGGATTATGATTACATACATAATTTGGGTGAAGTAAAAGATATTTGTTCTCTCTCTCTCGGTGCAATGATCTTATTGGTTGCATTGTATGAAGATGATCTATAACTGTTTTGCCAATTTTAATGGACACAAGACGTCCATTAAAATTGTAATGTGAAATTCAAAATAATTTTAGTACTGGATGTTTTAGGAGTTGATAAACTCATCTTATTTTTAATTCCCATACTTTTAACGAACAGCGTACACCGCAAACATTTTGTAGCATTAAATAAAACTAAAGTTTGTACTGTTATTTCTCATTTCAACAGCGAAACGCTAATAACAAAGTAGGTCATCATAACCATACTTCATGAAGTTTAGACGTTGAACATTTACTTTTTATGCTAAACGATTATAGTCCGAGAGGTCACGGCACCATTTGTTTTTATTTTTATCAACGTTACTTATCTTGGAGGAAAATTTAACGGCACTTTTTAACACACGTAAATGTTATGTTCATGCGCAAAAGGTATCAAAATTTCTATAGTAACTTATGGTGAAGACGTTTATACTTCTTTGAGTCGTAATTGATGAGGAGAATTGCTGCTGAATTGTATGATGAGGAGAATTGTGCATTTAACTGATATTTTTCAGCTCGCCCTCTGAATGTGTGTATAATGCGTTGCTCTCGTGCATATTAATATTTTGTGTTTGCGTAGAGTGCGTAGATACTCACAGGCAGACCACCCAGAATTCTTTACAAGACAACACACGAAAATCTTTACAAGAGAACTTCAATGTACACAGAAGTAGGAGAAGTGTAATTGAGGTTAGCAGCTATCGATCCTCCAGAGTGTTTCGTAATCGTAAGGCACAATAAGCCGTTGGTCCTGCGCCTGATATCTCTGCGGCCGTGTCAGATTGCTGTTTCACCGAACTATAAGAGTGAGATAAATGGGAGTGCAGCTGTGCTTGCGCACGCGCTTGTGGCACTATAATATCTCCTGCGTACCTGTTTGAATGGCCGCCGTAGCCAAAACGTCTGGGAGGACTTTTACTTTCATTTTTCAGAGATGCAGAGAACCTAGACTGATTCACCTGCACAACACCGTCTAAACTTCATTTCTGCTGCACCCAAAGTGCTGAGCACACGCTCTAAGCCTGCCCAGGCATTATGCAAAAAACTGCTCTAACTATGTGAAGCAATAGGCTCGCGATTGACCCTCCAGAGAAGAACAGGACCCACAACAACTCCTTCCCCTGCACTACACCATCTAAACTTCATTTCTGCTGCACCCAAAGTGCTGAGCACACGATCTAAGCCTGCCCAGGCATTATGTAACAAACGGCGCTAATTATGAGAAGCAATAGGCTCGCGATTAACCCTCCAGAGAAGAACAGGACCCGCAACAACTCCTTCCCCTGCACTACACCACCTTAACTTCATTCCTGCTGCACCCAAAGTGCTGAGCACACGCTCTAAGCCTGCCCAGGCATTATGCAACAAACGGCGCTAATTATGAGAAGCAATAGGGTCTCAGTTGATCATCCAGAGAAGAACAGAACCCATACCAACTCCACCTGGTGTAGGGACACCATCTAAACTTCATTCCTGCTGCACCCAAAGTGCTGAGCACACGCTCTAAGCCTGCCCAGGCATTATGCAACAAACGGCGCTAATTATGAGAAGCAATGGGCTCGCGTGCAGCCCGAGGCAATTATGCTAATCTTATTAGTCAATCCACTTCGCTTGTGCAGTTTTATGTACGGGTTTTGCAAGAACGCGCTTTTATAACAAGGGCCGTACGTAGGGTGGATTGTTTTTCCCGAGTGGGTATAGTAAATTACGCTGTAGTGGATACGGCGGATATTGCCTTTGGAAATTTTTGTACGCATTGCTGTTGGGGTTGTTGCGTATTCTTTTATATTTTAACGGTGGAATCTTTTTATCGTAATGAAAAAATACGCTATTGTATGTTTTTTGTATTAAAAATGTTTTCAAAATGTTACCCATTATGCAAATAATATTTGTGCATATTTGAGCACGAGAAAATTATTTCTAAATCACTTTTAATTTTTTCCATGAAATCGCACAAAATTGTTTTTTTGGAATTACAATATTAGGCACATTTTATAAAAAAGTGAACAAAGTTCGACTCTGCACACATTTTAAAGTTCTTTTAAAATTAACATAATAAGTTCGCAATCGATGGTTTTTCACCTCATGTTAGTATAATCTAACTACGCTAGAGAAAATTCAGTTTTATTGCTCATTAAAATTTTATTGAAAGAGCCTTTGAATTTAATATTCTTTTGTTCAAAAGATGTTGTTTGAAATATGAATATCATTTTAAGTTAAGTTTAAGGCTGGCAAATAAAAATAAATTCTATGTATTGGCAAGACACATGAATTTTAAGCAAACAGTCGTACTCGTTGTACTTTATAATATAATCTGTATCCATATAATCATAAAAGTTTGGGCGTTATCTTGCTGTTCATAAGGTTTAAATTGCTTTTTTTAAACGCTATGCAGCAGAATTTTCTGTTTATCTTCTTCTTCGTCCTAGCGTTTTCCCAGCCTACCAGCCAGCATTTTCTGTTTATATTATAAATAAATAAATAAATTCTTGAGACTAACACACCAATTGCCTAGCCCCAAACTAAGCTCGAAGCTTGTACTATGGAAGCTAGAGAACGTATATATATATATACATAAATACTTTTATAAACATCCATGACTCAAGCACAAATACCGATGTTCATCACACAGACATTTGCCCCTAGCAGGATTCGAACCCGCGACCCTCGGTTTTGTAGCCAAGGCCTCTGACCACTAGACCATCGGGCCCGTCAAAATTATGAAGACGGCATGACTATAAAGCATCTAAAATTGAAAAAAAGCAGATACCTACACATAAATAAGTCTTCAAGAACAAACTTATAACCCCATCCTTTACTTGGTGTATATTTGAATACGTCCAATAAGTCAGGAGAGAGCCACCGCGAGCAAATATTCAATAAGAGCCGTGTATTGTTGCACTCGCGATTCAGTTTGCTCACTCTTCAATATACTGATATTGTGGTTGCCAGAGGATAAAATTGTTATACGCCAGACACCAGAAACTGTGGAATTATTTTGTTTGACATGTCGTACGTTACAACATCTAAATCGAAATTCTATATTCTTTGGACTAACACACCAATTGCCTAGCCCCAAACTAAGCTCGAAGCTTGTACTATGGAAGCTAGGGAACGGATATACATACATAAATACTTTTATAAACATCCATGACTCGAGTACAAATGCCGATGTTCATCACACAAACATTTACCCCTAGCGGGATTCGAACCCGCGACCCTCGCTTTTGTAGCCAGGGTCTCTGACCACTAGACCAACGGTCAAAATTATGAAGACGGCACCAAAATTGAATAAAAGCAGATACCTACACATAAATAAGTCTTCAACAACAAACTTATAACCTCATCCTTTACTTGGTGTATATTTGAATACGTCCAATAAGTCAGGAGAGAGCCACCGCGAGCAAATATTCAATAAAAGCCGTGTGTTGTTGCACTCGCGATTCGGTTTGCTCACTCTTCAATATACTGATATTGTGGTTGCCAGAGGATAAAATTGTTATACGCCAGACACCAGAAACTGTGGAAATATTTTGGTTGACAAGTCGTTCGTTTCAACATCTAAGTAAATCTAATATTATTTAACGGGACTAAACGTGATTTTGAACTATGTAGTATATATTGTATCCCCGCATCACCAGACCGCTTGTTTTAACGCAATTGTAACGTAACCGACCACGGTTGTTGTAACGCAGCCGAAACGTCAAGCAGTAAGTAGTATAATTATACTACATAATTAATATCGTGTTTAGTCCCGTTAAATTATATTAATGGTTTAATGCAACGCGAAAGTCTAAAATCTTATAAGTAAATATAATTTCAACATTCTTTGGACTAACACACCAATTGAAGCTTGTAGGAAGCTAGGGAACAGATAGACGTACGTAAATACTGTATAAACATCCATTACTCGAGTACAAATGCGGATGTTCATCACACAATTGCCCCTGGATTCTGGACCTTTGGTTTTGTAGCCAGGGTCTTTGACCACTAGACCAACGGGCTCGTCTAACCTGTCACTTCGATAAGAAGCGACAGTCGCTTCAAATTTTAGTAACGATTTCAGAGCGGGCCGATGTTCCATACAACACGGAGTCGAACTGCACGTATCTACAGCTATCTATCCGAGTCGTTTTAATTTGCAACAATGGACGCGGATTCTGATCAACAACGAAAAGGATTATGCAAAAACAACAATTTGTTGAAAGCAAAAAAAGTGTATTCACTTTTGTCCGTCCATTAATATGTAAATTCACTTTCGGACTCAAGCCGGGTTCGGATAAGGTAATGGCAGCTTATTATAGTGTGTGTTTTTTATTTGCTCCTCTTTTCTCAAATGTTGTTAATACAAGCCACACTTCTTTGTTCTATACATAAATTTATTGAGTTGAAGGTAGTTGGCAGACTTGTTCAATCTTATCTTAAAGGACATTTAACAATACTAAGAAAATCATCTTCCTCTTATTAATGCTAGTGGCCGACCGCGATTTCTTCGTGGATTTCAGATCCCTTTTTTCGCAATAAAAGGTAGCCTATGTTCTTTCTCAGGGTCTAAAGATTTTCTGTGCCAAATTTCAACAAAATCGGTTGTGAGGTTTAAGCAGGAAAGCGTAACAGACAGACAGACAGTGTTACTTTCGTATTATAATAATATTAGTTGGGACCGATCGATCACAATTTTTTAATTTGGTTTACGTACCTAAGACTTTTTATCCAAAGCACACGCTCCTGTGTACGTAAATTATTCGCAACTTACATAAGATTTACAAAGAAAATATTTACTTGAAAATATTGTAGAATATTCTGACAAATACCTACTTAAGACTTTCTAAGACAAATAGGCAGTTCATTTCTGAGTTATATTAAAATTACTCTAACACTGAACTTTCGTCTTGTACCTAATTAAGAACTAGTCTTGTTAGTCTAAAACAAAATTGAAGAGGCTTCTTTGTTTAAATGTCAGACCATTTTTAACAAGACTTTAATTTCATAATGGCTCAATTAAGTGCGAAATAATAATCAAAAGTTCGTTAAAAGTTAACAATTTGTATTATATTAGACTAATTTCATTTTCATATTTGGAAATAAAGTGAGTGATTGTATTGACAGATGATATTAAAATTAAACAAACATTCATACACGTAACATTATGACAAGTTTAACATAGAAGCGGTAAAATGAAGTCTTAATATTACTATTTTATTAAAAACGATATTTCGTTAGTTATGTATCCTTCATTCTACGTTTGAAACAAAACCTAATTTTCAAGTCATTGAAAATTCCATGACTTCATCAGTGCAACGGCTTGGATTTTTAAAAGGAACAACTACATCATGTTATCAAGAAAACGAGGCAACTTTTGATGAAGCCAGGTTTTATACTAACAAGTTCTGCATTTTGTACAGTCGAGGCAAGCACTTAGACTATCCAATTATTAGAACCATCGTGAACGAAAGTGCAACCTTTCGACGGCGCAAAAAGAAACTGGAAAACAGAGATGGAAGTTTGAAAACAGCTAATTCTTGAAAGGCCTAATTGGTTGACGTCGTTTGTGACTTTTTATTACGCTCTTGGAATGCCTAATTAGATTTTTTGAGATGAGTTTATTTGTATTTAATGTGAATAAGGCTTTAGCCAAAAAAGCAGATGTATTTTTTTTTGTCATTCATTAATTCTTGAACCTAAAATTTTAATATTCGTAATCAACTTTCTTGTTTCCAAATTCTTGTGATTTAGAAATAAACAAATAATTACTATTTTAGTCTATTACATATTAATTATATCCCATACGTACAGTATATTTATCTGAATTCAAAAATTTTCCGTCCGGCATTTTGTTTTGTTTTCAACTTTTAATGTGGTACGCACAAAATTTTATAAAACATACAAGTGGGTACTAACAAAATTTTGTCAGGTTAGTTTGCCGCCGAGCGCGCAGCCGGCGGCGGGTGCGCAGCACAGTTTGCAGACATTAAAATGATAAAACGTGGTGAAATATTATTATTTTTGGTTTATTTTTAGGGATTGTGTAGTGAATAAACTGTCAATAAGGTGCAGTGCTGAACATTCCTGGATTCTACCCAACTTCTACATGCAGGTGTTTAAGGTACGTGCATGTATCATTATGATTAAAACTCAATCAGGCTTTTTTGAAACCTGCAAACTATTTATTTTTATTTTATGTATTTTACGTGCAATTACTTCAATATGTTTGAAATCACATGAAATACGGTTTTCTAAAAAAAAAATTAACGGTTTCCACGTCACATCTCCGCTCCTCTCTACACCTCCGCTTTGGTGAACTCTCAATCTAATGCTCAAAGTAATAACTTGTCTAGAGGCCATGGGAAAGGGATATCAGACAGCGAATACGTCACCAGTCATTTTATCAATTAATGAGGGTGCCGTACTGGCGACGGACCATTAGAGTCTAGTGCGAACGTAAATCTTGATAGAGGTCGCTTCGGGCCTTGTTTAATTTCACGACTGAATAAATCCAAATGTTATTCTCGACGCAGTATCGACGTTTGATCTGTATCTGATAAATTATTACAAGGACATAACTAAGTTGCTATATTATTTATAGCAAAACTTATTTTATAGAAACATAAATGTTTACTTAAGATGGGATCTCAAAATAGTGTCAAAACGGTTGTTCCAAGAAAAATAAATGACGCCAACGGCGCATACAAAAGAACCCTAACACATATTTAAACGTAATAGATCAGATTATAACTTGATATGGCTTATAAATCGTGTCATTAAGAAAGCATTCAAATGAATAAACTATTAAAATAAAGCCCGTTTATACAGTTCTTGATATACTGGCCAAACGGGAAAAACGAAACCTGTCTGTCCGTCTGTCACAGCTACTACTTTCCGAAACTATAAGTACTTTACTGTTGAAACTTGGTAAGTACATCTACTGTTACATTCTGTGATTACATCCATGCAATCTTCTACCGAAAATTGGTTTGAACGAAATCTAGTGTATCGGCAATACAACCGGTCGGTATGATCAATAAAAATCTTCAGTCCGGTTAAACGTTGTTATTAAATAAACAAAAATGTACAATAAAATATGAGTTCAGGTTGGCGATTAGGAGGCAATAACAATAAAAATTTACACAGAGAAAACAATTGACGCGCGCAATTTGAAAATAGAACGCGCGCCGCGCTCTTCATTATTTTCTTTTTAATTGTGGCATCATGCAGCCAGTCCCCGGAGGCTTTACTCCTCGACATCTAGTAAGTAGTTTTTTTCAATACGTCATAAATTGTACACCGAAATTTTAACGGAACCCTCGGTGCGCGAGTCCAAATCATAATACATAAAATTATCGATTTAAAAAAAGTACTTTACTATGTAATGATATTTATGAATTATGAACTGTAAAAATGATTAAGCGAAATCGGTGTTTATTAAAGAAGAAAAGAAAATGTTAAGCTAGAACACAACTTGAAGTATGTAATCAATAGTAGTAACTTAAGCAATAACTTTCATAAGTCGTAAATCATTAGCAATATCATAAAATTACAATTAATCACGCAGATATATCTTTATAACAAATGGCGTATTTCTTATGAGAGAAAACAAGCTCCCTCGAAAAGTTTATCGTGCGTAATCAAAATTAAGAGCGCCTTAGTAAACTCGGCCGAAAAGAAGGTGGCGGTGTTATTCTTAAACAAGACTTCAACAGTCACGTGTCCATTGTTTTTGATACGTCATGCTGTAACAAACAAAGGCCATGGGTTATTTTATATTTGCCATGCTTACCTCGCCACATAAGCATGTTCACTATCACAATACTTTAGACTTGTGTATGTTGTTTATGTTACTAAAATCTCCGTATCTTTAATTTGGCAATATTAATTGCTTTAGCAATGACGCTTCTTTGTTATCTTATCAGACTTACATAATTGCATATTATATGTAATTTTACAAGTACTATATTATAATATTTACCTATTTAGAACGTTGTTTTCTAGTACTTATTATTATTTCCATCATATTTGGCACTTTTTCAGATCATTATGTTTACAAAATACATGAATATAAAATACTGTAATTTTTCAATACAATACATGAAATATATGTATTCCAATCTTTAGACCTGTTGTAGATTTCTTTTACAAGAAAGACCAGAGTAGCCGAACTAGATAAAACTTACCTTCACACACAGCAAAATTTTCTCATACAAACATCTGAATCTCATAGGTTTAGGTTAACCGGGGAGTTTTCCGCACTTAGCCTCTAAGGTGGGCAAAGTGGGCATGATGACCTACACAAAGGAAAAATCTGAATCTCGTACAATCTCCGTCGTGTTCTCGTGCCGTCTTACCCAACGGAAACACACCCTGTGTTTGGTAATGAATATTTACGACCCCACACCCTACGCACCCTCGTCTTGACGCACCGACCGATATTATAGAGCATGAGTGCTGTACTGGAGGGTGAGGGGAACTACTGGTGCCTGCGTCTGTGCAGACAGGGTAGCCTTATAGACAAATAAGCATCTTTTTAATGCCATCGTGAGTCGCATTCCTCATTACTGAGGGTTGTGATCATTGTATATTATAAAACACACAACAACTCTCTTGGCAATTTTAATGGAGTAGTTTGCCATTGCCTTCTCTTTGACGGCCCGATGGTCCGTCTCTCCTCTACTCATGATTCTGAAAAATATTTTTTTATTTTTCTAATATATTGTTAAAGAAGTACAAGTATAACATGGACTACCTGATGATTATCGCTTTTAAAAACTGTATGCATTAGTTTTGGCCTAGCTGGGCCATCTCATTAGATTCAACCCGTTTCTGCCCAACGGTAGAATCGGTAGAAACGAACCAGACACGGTCTGATACAAGTGTAACCTCTCCAGTAAAAAAAATAACTTGGAAAGAAGTACGCTACCGACATGTAAGATGAGTGAGTAACTTTTTGTAAAGTGTCATACCCAGATACTTTATAAAATGTTAGAAAAATACTGCTTTTGAGTGATAAGCAGCATTACATAGTATCTTAGTCTTGCGAGTCCATCAGAATAAGTCATCTATGTTCGTACCCTATTTGTCCCCAAATGCAATACATCGATAAACGGTCTCGTTATTTTCCGGCTAGATTATAGGGAGCCAATGTTTACAAATAAAACTATGTTTTCCAAGTAAAATGGTTTATTTGACATGTGATTAAATGTAGGTACACTATTTTCGCAATGGCTGCAACCTTTTACCTAAATTCCTACATCATTCATTTTTATCTATCTGCCTTCACACAACTTTTCACTAACTACCCACCGAAGTTATTAATCACTTTAAAAATGATTATTATTATTACAATTATGACTCCGTGGGGTGGTGTTTAGAGTGTTGTGCTCAAACCTTGGAGGTCGTGGTTTCGAATCCCGCGGGGAACACTTTCACTTGGTTGTGTTGGTTTTCCCAGTTTGGTTAGAACAGTGCAGGCTTGAATCACCATTAGGTGATCTTTCTTATCGGACAATTATGTCCGATAAGAAAGATGATTCCGTGCTTCGGAAGCACGTTAAGCCGTTAGTCCCGACTATGATCGATCCAATTGATCTGGTTTTCGTTTGCAAGGGTCACGGAGGTCAGATGACAGTCGCTCCATTGTTATAACCCGGCTGGTCAAATCAGAATCAAAGGCGTAGCGTACCCTGGGTTCCGAAGCAATTCCCAATTTAATATCATAACAATATATTCCAAATCTCTTGAGACGATTAAACTTCGAAACGAACAACTCAAACCTTTACTTTATTCAAATAAACTACCATTAGCAACTTCACATCGAAGCATAACTCTCAATAGTGAACGGATACGGAACATAGATTCGGTCCCAGTAAATAACTTCAATTGTGATGTTTTCTTTGCTAATGTCGCGACGGCGGGTAATGTGCGCGGCCATTAAAAGGACATAAATACACAATCGTCTATATAAACGTCACCGTGCTTCGTAGTTGCCAGTCGTAAATAAACTGCAGGACGCAATCTACAATGTTACGTTTTATTATCTGTAGTTTTAGTAAAAGTAAGTGCTAGTGTAAAGTATTGGAGTGGGAGATTTGAGTCGGCATGGAAGCGTTTTGGTGGTAGCGTTCGAAGTTCGAATTTCGAAAATTGTTATATCGTTAATCTTGTATTTCTTTTTAATGCTGGGTAATGTGAAGTATTCAAGACGCTCCTATAATCTGTAACTGCCAGTGTTAAGAAGTTCGAATTTTTTCATAATGTCAATATTGTTATTTTTTAATATGTAGTAACGTATGTAACGTCGTGCAAAAACCGTCCTACCAAACTCTGAGAGGAGATTGTATCTTCAAATAAACATTTTTTACAACACAAAAAAACATATTGAGTCAGGATTTGTTTTCTATTATACTTGTGATGACATTATCATACAGATATGATAAACGTTTCCATTATACGTGACATTTCACTTTTAAACAAACTCTTATAATCTATTTAATTTATTATTAATAATCTGTCAATCATTTAACACATTGTAGTCTGACATTTAGAAATGTTAATTAAATCCTAACTTGATTAATTTATAGTTTTGTAAGGACCAAATCCAACGTTTATTTTATTTCAATTCTCGCAGTATTTATGTCCCAACGGCCATTAGTTTGACGTTATTACTATTTTAATGCCCGATAAGGAGTTTATTCTCGTAGCGTTCGTAGCAGGCAACAATTTATCGTAGCGGGTCTACGACGTAGCGTTATGTCGCCATCTCATGTGTTTTTTGTAGAAAGTGCAAGCTCCAGAGTTCCCCACGAAGGGAACCCTATTGTGAACTTCAAAGGGAAGTAAGGGGTGGTTCCTGGACAAACAGCTGTGAATAGGTGCGTAAAAAATATACTGTTTATGGGGTGGAATTTACATCTGTATAGGAGTATTGACATGTTTTATGCCTTAATCGAGCAATATTGCAGCTTATTGGCAAGTTGCAGACATTTTACATACATAATATATTCTTATTTTAATATTGTTCTTTAAATCACAACGTAGACGAATCGTAACATTTGGTTTTTAAACAAAAATTAAAGTGTTTTATTTTGGAACTTAACTTCATCAACATTGTCAATCTTATATTGAAGTCAGTTTGTGATGTGATCGGAAAAACTCAAGATCAAGAATCTATTTAAAAACAAAAGAAAATACGCGCTCAAAGAATTCAATACGTGTTTGTTTTGAAACACAAAATGATAACTTCATCTTTAAACAATTGAATACCGACGGAACTCGGTCGCCCGACTGCGATATTATCTTTCCGATTTTCATTTTATTTTCGGAGCGGTTTGATGTTTTTCTTTTATTTTAAAACTGATTTATACTGTTATTCCGTGCGTCGCACTGCGTCGCGTGTCTCGAGACATTAGCATTAAAACGAGAGCGCTCAAACGCTTTATTTCCAGACGGTGCGTGGGATGTAAAGGACCCTATTTATATAATAGGGCGTTGGAACAAACTTTTATTATCTAATTAACGCGCATTGTAAAGGTGGCATGTGGGATATTTCGCGGGGTTACAATGCGTTTTGCGATAATGATTCATTAGCTACTGTCTGGCGTGCGATGAATTTTATTTTGTAAATACCTAATTGAAGTTACACTTGTGACATTCATATTTTGAAGCACCACTTGGTGTAGTTGTCAAGAAGTTGGTTACAATACCAAGAGGTCGCGGGTTCGATCCCCGCACAGGACAAACAGCTTTTCAGTAACAAGTCGATATACTTCGCTTAACAAAATCTAAAAGAAGTGGTTAACATACGGAATGCACTTCTAAATTACCTCGATTTAAACGAACACATTTAAAGTGATTCGTTAAATGCGCTGGCAGAAATCCAGCCGGACAATTGTGCACTTTTTTCGCCATAAAATAGTTTTAAATAAAACCGTTATGTACTAGATAGTAGGACAGATAAAAACGAACGGTCATTCGCTGTAACTTTTTAACGTGGCGTGCAATTTTTCACTTAGAATAACGACTGGTCGAAACAAAGGACTTATCGTCGCGTGAGCTAGGTTATCGTGGGGTAAAATGTACCAAATACTAATAATTAAAAGTTTACGAGTAGAATGTACGGTGCCCTTTATATTTACGAGTTGCCACAGCGCTGTACGGCTGGGTACACACAAGAGCTCGTCGGATGTTTTTCCTGGAGTGTTTACGCTTGTTTTTCTGACCGGTCGTCTTCTTTGTAGGATTCTTATACAAGATGTAAAGGAAAATACGAGGAGTTTTTCTTTGGAATTGAATAGTTTTCCCTACAAAGATTTGTTTTCAATGTACGACATTAATGATTGAATTGCGTTGAGAAAGTTTCTCAAATTGTTTTGTGTCCCACACACCTACATGATAATGACCCGAATGATAAAATAAATAAATAAAGTTTTATAGGGTTCCAGTAAATTAAACATAGTCATATTATCAATACACACATAACTCGACCTCTATTTTAGTCTACGAATAAGAATACTAATATATATAAAAAAGAACATGATTTAATCGTCAATGAAGTGTGTGTTTCAACTTTAGACACATACGAATATTAAATAATTATTTAAAAAGTCGCCTTACATAGATTTAAATATGGAACGCATTCCATTCATTTCGTATAAACCCAGCCTTATCACACAGTACGCCCTATACTTCTTCGTTACAACATTTTTATTTAAAAAAACCTCGACGCGGAACATGAGTGAACAAATGACAAACGACTGTTTTCTTTTCGGACCAATTAAATTCCACTATTTTTTTTTCATGTAATGAGATTGTGAAAGCAGTATAATTGTTTTCATGAGGCGTTTATTTTTTAGTCAGTGTTTTTAATACCTTCTTTCGTACCATGAATGATATTTTATTATATTATGGTAACTATATGTATAGCGTATAGACTAAAAAAACTGCTGCTAAGGATCCCGGTCCCGCAGGCACAAGCATATAATACAAGATACTAGCAATTCAGAGCATTATTTTTTTAATTTCTATTAGTATTCAATACGGCATTTTCAATTTCAGTTTATAAAGAGTTATTTGACGTTGAATTATACTTTGTTACTATTTCTAATCAGACAACATTACACACGAAAAAAGAATTCTTTTTTAAGTTAAAGGCATAGTTCAAATACTTACACGCTCTTTACTGGTGAAATTGCATGAATTATGCTTATAATTACCTAAGCTTTATCGCGGCAACCGGCATAAATAGCGCAAGGCAGTCGCGTGCCTAGTAGTTTGCCGACTGATAGCCCACACCTACACTCGCAAGTCCCTAACAGAACGAGAAACGTTAACGTAAGAAAGTACGTTTCCAACTAGAAAAACAATACGAAAACGTAACCGCACGCAGTTATCGCGTCGACGTCGCTTTCACCGGAGGGGGAAAGAAAATGACTCGATAAGGGGGTCTACTTGATGGGCTATTCAGCAGTTACACCGCGACGTTACGAATTTTTAAATTTATCCAAATAGAATCTTATTTAAATTCGAGCGGGACAAAAATAAAAGGATTCAAATTTAATTTGGCGCCGAAATTCGGGGGTCTTGGACAAAATTTAAATGGAACGTCAAAGATCAGTAATAAGGTTGGGTTGAATGATAGCGCTTTTTAGAAGACGGAGCGATGGTACGTGATTAAAGAGCTCGAGCCATGTAAGCCGGGAAGCCACACCTTGGAGCGAGCCCGCGCGAAATTAATAAGCAGAATTACTCTTCTTTACCGAGTCATAAATTACATTGATGGTGACTGCCAGCAGGAACAGAAGCCGTAAAAGGTGCGCTTTATTAGAATCAAACAACAGGTGAAATTTATGTATGGGCGACATTATTACTGACGATCTGATTAGCGCGGTTGAGGAACCGTATCGAGGATTTATTGTTTGATCCGAGTACCCTTTACCGGAGTAGAAACCAAAAACGTGTTGGATAATAAATCCACAAGCTTTGAATAGTACTTTATGTTTCAGCCCACCATTGTTTTATTGCAGAGGTAAGGACTTTTGAATTAAAATCTCTTGATTTTAAACCTCTTCATTGAAATAAACAAACGGGTTTCACGCCTTGCATTAAGTGCTCGTGAATTTTACCTTTCCAGTGTTATTTGTTATCAATATCATAGCAATTTTAAATAAATCGGTTTTACAATTTTTCATCTTTTCTTTAATATTCAATTGGCAAAACTAAAGCCACGATAACATTGTCAAAACTTCAAAGTCGCGACGCCCGACCATTTGCAATTCCAATATCATTAAAACAATTTCCAAAGACTCTCATCGAGACCGAAAATTGTGAAATGAGAGAAAAATAAAACAGTATCTAATTCATATCTTCGTTTCCGTTGAATGTTATTGTCTACATTTTTATTGTGACGGTCCCTATCAGGACGGCGTAAGAGGGAAGCTATTGTATACTTAAATCAGCGAGGGCACCGGCACGAGTAGAGACAAAGGCTTTCTAAATCAAGCCCGACGCTTTTAAAATGTCAGGCCAACGCGCTCTTTTGTACGTTGCGTCGAATCAAAGGTTTTACGCAGGGAACGTGCTGCGAGGAAAATTATATAGAACACTCTATACGTACATAATATACTGCTAGTATGTACCTACAGTTCTAACAACAGATTTTTGGTTCCGCTCGAACCTTTATTACATTTTATTTAATTACAACATGGATTTGAATAGACTGATGGACTTTTCCTGATACCATCCAAAATCAGGACAGAGTTTTTCTAGCATTCGTTTAGTTGTCACCCCACTAACGCCAAGGGGACAACTGAGACAATTAAAAGAATGCATTTGTCCACCATGGGGACAAGCCAAGAGGGGACCGATAGGACATACCCTTTATTTTTCATCTAAGTTAAATGTGTTATTGGTATATTTGCGTAGTAAATGTTAGTACGCAATGGATTACCACATTTGTTTTTTTTTTTACTTTTAATATCACCATTTATCGAAATCAGATTTATAGATATCATATTCTACAATTATGGCAGGATCTCCTGGGTTCGAATCCTTGGAAAAGAGCAAAATTTTAAAACAAATTCTACCACATTATTTGAGTTAGAGAAATTTCAATCACGTTGAAAGAACTCATTTATAGACTCTATTATATGCAAAACATTTTGCCTCCAGGCACTCAGTTTCTCGTTGAGTACTTTAACTATACCAATAAAGCGTTTAACTTGCGAAAACAGATTTTGCCGTCTACTTATTTTATGCGAGGCCCCTACGTAAATATTTAAAACTTCCTAATTAATTTTCCTCGACCCTTGATAACGGAAACACGTTTCATTATTTAATTAACCATTCGGTGGACAAATCTATGGCAGTGTCTTTGTTGCCAACCCTCGCGAAATGCCATGATAAAGAGAACTTTATTATATTATTTCGTGGCGGATTGTAATTAAGATAATAACTTCTTAAATTTAGGGTGCCCACCTGCCGTGTGTAGTAGGCGGGCTCTCACAATACCAATTGAAATTGGACTTTATAACGAAAGTCATAAAGATATTTACTTTGGTAATGTAGCATAGGTTTCATTAGGGCAAACGCGTGGCACTTCATTCTTGCTAATTAATGGGGCTAATTGTGACACTACAACATTAAAATATCCCGTGTTGCACGCATTTTTTAAGAATCTTATCATGAATGTTCTTTATTAAATTACTTCGTAAATGGTCTTTTGGTTTGGTGGTTTACTAATTATCTTTTTAGGTCAGGCAAGGTTTGGTTCGTATGATTTTCATACATAAATACATTCCAACTTCTTATAAGTCTAGTAAGCTTGGTGAAAAAAATTATCTTTCTCATTTTAGTGATGACTAGATTTAATTATATGTAGATATATAAGGTAATAAATACGTGATAGAATGTTTTTACGTATTTCATCACATTCTCCCTCTACAGATATCATAATCAGCCTTTCACAATGTCAAAAAAATATGCATAAAAATATTTAAAATTATCATGACCATCACCACTCGGTTGTAGTAGATAACAGTATCTCATTACAGTATGAGTAAAAAATAGAGGCCTAGCCTTTATGCTATCTAACTAAACGTTACGGAAACAATAGCCAGTTGTTCGGAAAAAACAGCAGAATGCAAAGTAACAACTAGTTCCCGCTGTGAGGTGCAAGTGGGGGAAATGGAAACATTTATCGCTGGTTTAGAATAACTAACATTTGAATAGAACGCAATTGACTGTATGAATCTACGAATCGTTGCAAATATGTTTGTTTAAATTTTTTTTTTCATTTTGTTGTGGTGGACTTTTTATTAGTAAATATTTTACACAACATCAGATACATTGATCTTACTCCGTTAAGTAACTTAGCTTATTACAAATTTACTTAAATAGACACAGATAACACCCAGGCCAGGAAAAAGAGACATGTTCATGCACACAAATGTTTGTCCTTTGCGGAGATCGAATTTGCGACCTTTTGGTCTAATGGGCAACTTCTTGACCATTACACCGAGCGGGTCGTCAAATTGTAAGTGAAATTATAAATCTAATTTGCGTTAAAAAAAACACTACCCTTATTATTGAAGCAAGCATGCACTGTGTTTAAAAAATTAAGAAGTACTTTTCAATTTTACAAACAAAAAAAAATTTCTCCGGCATCATACTGTGTAATTTTTTGAATTGGAAATGTCAGAAAGAAATAAATTTTATCAAAGCCTGAATAATCTTACACATCCACTCGCAAATGAGAACAAACCACACCAATCGAAACAAACACGATAAAATGAATATTAAGAGCGTTCAATAAAGGCAAATGTATTCCACGTATGTCGAAGACGCAAGCTCACCGTAATGATTATGGCGTCGTTCGACCAATGAAAAGCAACAGCGTTAATAGAATTGCCCCCATCGATTGTCCGTTATTGTGCCAACCCTTGCTGTTGATCTGATTGTGTAGGTTTTATTTTAATTCATTCTAGGGTTAGAAAGGTAAGAAGTAAGTAGGCTGTTGAAGGTTATTGTGAAAATTATCTGTTTTAAAGATTGAATAAAATGTATGATTTCGATTTTCGATCAGTACCTACAAATGCTTATGCTTACTTTCACTACGTACCATTATTATTATATATTTCTTAGGGTCGTCGTTCGACCAATGAAAAGCAACAGCGCTAATAGAATTGCCCCCATCGATTGTCCGTTATTGTGCTAACCCTTGCTGTTGATCTGATTCTGTAGGCTTTATTTTAATTCGTTCAAAGGTAAGAAAGGCAGTAAGCTGGCTATTGAAGGTAATAGTAGGTAGTCCCGATTTAAAGGGTTTAGTAAAATGTATGACTTAGTTTTTCGATCAGTACTAACACTAAAGCTTACTTTCACGCCTCAGATTCAAAGTACGAACCATTACAGAACATCTCCTTAACGGAGCCCGGATATTATTCATAATTATATCAAACATTATATTACAAATGTATTTAGCATTTTAACTCAGTAACATTGTCAAATAAAAAATAAATGAATTGGACAAACACACCAAAATTGCCTAGCCTCAAACTAAGCTGGAAGCTTGTACTACGGATGCTAGGGAACGGATAGACAAACTTAAATACATTTATAAACATCCATGACTCGAGTACAAATGCCGATTTTTATCACACAAACATTTGCCCCAAGCGGGATTCGAACCCGCGACCTTCGGTTTTGCAGCTAGGGTCGAGTGGCAACTTGACGTACGGGCCAATCAAACAACAATCACAGTTAAATGCTAAGCATGATACTAAGGACATGTATGGTTGATTTAAGGTCATATTATTTTCTGATACGGCTTGAATTCAAAACGGTTTTCTGTAAATGCATGCATTCTTTTTTCGGATTCGTATAATACCAGCGGAATTTAAAATTTAAACAGAGAATCAAATAGTTTTAAAAAGTTCCGTACTATTTACGGGGTCTGATTGCATAGTGCATCGTTCATGCAAACAAAAAGAGCAGGCAACACTCGAGTATAGACATAACGCTCAGACGAAAGTGGACTATAAATATTGACCGAAAGTTTTCGCGCAGCTCAAAACCCAGGCTTCAGACTAACAAATTGGACCTAGATAATCCGGCTAAATGGATTTTTAAGTTTGCATGACGTTAAAACTCATTTAAAAAGTATAATGCAAATATCTTTTTATGCTACTTCATACGAAAATACGGTTTTTATGAAACCCATTACGTACTGATCCGGGATGTTAAAAATAAATTCCATGCCTTCAACATTCTGTTTTATCTCAGTAACTAATTGAACTACATAAATCATCATTTCCATTTTCATATATTTTATTAATGCACGACTTTAATTTTCCGAGGCTGTGCATTACACAGATAGTCGAAAAATAATGGATGTTTTTATAGACAGGAAATTGCACTCAGCAGTGGAAATAATAAGCATGATGATGATCGATACTACATTTTGTCACACCTACCAAAATCAATATAATGTATAAAGAAAATGAAATGCAGATCTTAAAATGTATGTCGTATTTAAACACACTGTATTGTGAATGTCTTAGTCAATTTCAATAGTAGAATAACATTCACTAGATTTATCGATTCCGGTCTCTTTGCCTTGTTCTTTTTTATGTTATACGGAGGCAAACGAACAAGAGGGTCACCTGATGGTGAGTGATCACCTATGGAAATCAACAATCTCACAAAGGTCGCAGATGCGTTGCCTGTCTGTAAGACCCGATAACTCCCCAGCTGAGCTCTGGCGACCTTACTCACCAGCAGAATCAAACACGACAGTTACGAAGTGCTATTTCACCGTGGTCTTCTGTAAGTCACATTGTCATGAAGACCTTCTGCATTTGATGCAGCGAAATTTAAACAAAACACTAAAACGAAACCGTTGAAAGCAACACTTCAACGATAACTCGTGAAAAATAGCGTGAGACCGCATTATCGCGGATTATGAATCGCAGTAGATAAGGCATTCACAACGCCCTCATTAAAAAGGGAATCCGTGGAAAAAATAAAAAAGTACAGTTGAAAGCGAGTCTCATTTGTCAACTTCCCCGCGTACCATGGTGCGCCTACATCACTCGAGGAGTGGCCGACTTTTTATTCATTCCACTTTCCACGACGCTTTAATAACTCCAAATGGAAATACGTTTTGGTAAATGACGTTCTCATTTCATTAGTCGCGATGTTGCGTTGATAAGGTGACGTTTTGTTACTTGCACTGACAGTGGGATGTTACCGTGTTGCGTGAGCTCGTGCCGTGTTATTGTTTTACGAGGTATTTATAATGCGAAGTAATAAAGAAAGGGAGCGATATCAACAACAACAAGTGACAATGAATACAATTAAATTGTATTTACTAAGTGATAGGGCGATTAATAGGTCACCTTTATTGAAAAGAAAGTTTCCATGGTTTGAGATAGAAAAGCCGTAAAATTACAAGAGATTGTTAACACTCTCTATAGATTTAATGAGCTCCTATCTACGCCAGATTCAATTTCAAAGCGTCACAGCACTTAAAAAATTAAATAAAAACTGCAGTTATTATTAAAGCTTTCTGAATCTTTGGCATTGGTCATAAGTAAGTTTTGGTAAATGACGTTCTTATTTTATTAGTCGCGATGTTGCGTTGGTAAGGTGACGTTTTGTTACTTGCACTGTTTGTTGCTGACAGTGGGATGTTACCGTGTTGCGTGAGTTCGTGCCGCGTTATTGTTTTACGGGTTATTTATAATGCGAAGTAATAAAGAAAGGGGGCGATATCAATAAGTGTCAATGAATTCAATTGAATTGTTTTTACTAAGTGTTAGGGAGAAAAATAAAGCACCTTTATTGAAAAGAAAGTTACCATGGTTTGAGATAGTTAAGCCCTAAAACTACAAATGTAGTTAGAAACACGCTCTATAGATTTCAAGAGCTCTTATCTACGCCAGATTCAATTTCAAAGCGTCACAGCACTTAAAAAAATTAATAAAAACTGCAGTTATTATTAAAGCTTTCTGAAGCTTTGGCAATGGTCATAAGTAAGTTTTGGTAAATGACGTTCTTATTTTATTAGTCGCGATGTTGCGTTGGTAAGGTGACGTTTTGTTACTTGCACTGTTTGTTGCTGACAGTGTGATGTTACCGTGTTGCGTGAGCTCGTGCCGTGTTATTGTTTTACGGGGTATTTATAATGCGCAGTATTGAGCGTGAAGTAATAAAGTAGGGAAGTGATATCATTTAGTGACAATGAATTGAATTAAGCTGTGCCTTTTAAGTGATAGGGTGATTTAATTTATCTGTACATTTGTTAAATATTATCTTGCCATCTGCCGGTTTAAAGTGCTTACTCCCTACCAGGTTCAATGTTGAAGTTTTGCGGAGAATTAAATATTCCTTTTTATGCAAGAATAATGTACTTCGAAATTTTTAAACAGTCTTAGATTTTTACAACTTACGATCTGTTGTGCTATGATTCTGCTGGTGAAAAAGGTCGCCAGAGCTCAGTTGGGGAAGGTATAGGATCTAAGGCAAGCATTGCATCTGCGACCCTTATTTGGTTTATGATGTCCAATGGCAGCGGACACTTACCATCAGGTGATACTCTTGTTTGTCTGCCTCCTTCTTACATAAAAAAGAACTTTCTACACTTAAACACACGATATCTGTTTTGGTTCGTAGAATATTTAAGGGAAGCACGCGATCGATACCCCACGATCTTAACACAAGCGATCGTGATCGGATAAAAATCTTAGAAAAATGTAAATAAAGAGCTCGATAGTCCACGCATTGGGCCCACCCGTCCCATAAACAGTCATCAGGCTGCCTTCCTCGAGCTTCGGACAAATTCCTTTGATCTTGTTTAGGGTAAATCTTTTCGATTTATATGTTAATTTGTGAATTCGAATCTTGTACGCTGCCATCTCGGCGTGGGGCGTGTTTGCTTCGCTAATCTCACTTCTTGTTTGCTAAAATCCAATTTTTGGACTTTTTTACAGTTAACTGTAACATTTAGGGGATGTGTAGGGGAGGCGGTTGGATACCCGCCTAAGGCCTTCTAAACGGTAATTTAACCCAGGGGGAAGCCTAATACTGTTTTGTTATTACAAATAGATATACGAATACTGATAGACATAGTACTGATGTAAAGAATGAAATGTGTACATTAAATGATTTGCCTCCTATATAACCTTCATTAAGAAACTTATATGGATAATTTCTTCTTTTCAAGATGCGTAATTTTATAGTTCCTCAGTTATCCTACTGTTATTAAACATACTTTTCCTAAGAACATATCCATTTATGCTTATTTCGCAAAATAGTTTGACACGGCCGCAAATCGTAAACTTGCAAAGCCACGCAGTATTCCGTCCACTCCCATCACGTACGAATTAGCATCACCGCCGTCAAATGTCCTGGACGTTCCGAATTCACCCAAGAAATTCACCAGAGACCGCACACGAAAACAGGACATCGTATTTGCGCAGTCGTTTCGCTACATTTGTGTCAATTATCTGGGAGTTTTCCCCGGCGACGATTGCGGACGATGGCCATCATTTAGCTGGGCTGTGCCGGCACAGTAATGCCTTACATTTCGTCCGTCATCAGTTATGTATGTGCGTTATTAAAAGAGACCCATTGAGGCGATCCCGAGCTTAATGTCTCAATTAGAAAACAGATGCTGCACGCCCGAATTTGGAATTAATTGCTTTTTATTTGCGCTCGCCGTTTTAAGTGCCTTGCTGCACTAATTAATTTGAGAGAAATATGTTCGGATGCCTTGGGAAGTGCAGTTTTTGTAGACAGCTCAATCGGAATATTATATCTAAATCGGTGTATGTTCGTATTTGAATGGATTTTTGTGTTGCTCCTTAAGAAAATTGGGAATGTTGTCATTTTTAGAAAATAAAAACCGCTGATACCAAATGCTGGCTTATAGGTTTAAAATCGGGGAAAGGGAAAAATGTGATATACCTATCAACGCACAACTAAATCTTCTGGACGGATCGGTTTGAAATTTGGCATGTGGGTAGATGTTATGACTTAGGCATCCGCTAAGAAAGGATTTTGATCAATTCTACCCTGAAGGGGATAAAATAGGAGATGAAAGTTTGTAGGAAACCGAAATCTACGCGGGCTAGATTGCGGGCGGCCGCTGGTTATAGACATAAGCACAAGCACCAATGAAACATGAAAAACAAAAATGCTCGATAATACAATAAAAAAATTTGTACATTTATTTTCAGCATTTTTGCAAGTTTATAATTTTAAATAATAATACAAATAATACAATTAAAAGTGTTTTCCCGCTTGACTGGTCAGTCCAAGCGTTAGAAAGTGTAGTAGGTAGCAATTTATACGCGCGATAATATCTGGATATAAATTCAAAGGATAACAATAAGACCCTTTATTGCCCCCGTTGTTTTCACAAAAACGATTCGGCGAACGGTGTGGAGTTTTTTGCGAACATAAAATTGGTTAATGTCACGTTCCTTGATATACAGATCTTTACGTCACAGGTTTATTGCGACCGGGAATTTATTACATGCTTAGCGGTCTCGGCTGTTTGAAAAGTAATAACAATCAATAATAGGTGTTATTGTAAAGATCCTTTACAACTATTGTATTGAAAAGATACCGCAGTGGTAAGCGCACTCGGCTTGCCATAGCTAAGGTAAGCAACTTTCGCACAGGCCAGTCATCAGATGGGTGACCGAACAATAAAATTTAATTTAGAGCTCCTCCATGCTTTGGAAGCATTGTTTGGGAGGCACGTTAAGCCGTTGGTCCTGCGCCTGATCGCTCTACGGTCGTGTCAGATTTCTGAGATCGAACTATGAGAATTAGGGTATTCCCTCCTTTTTCCCTATTGGGAGTGCACCTGTTCTTACGCAGTCACTTGTGCACTATTATATATCCTGCATACCTTCTGATCGTAAAATCGGTCGCCAGCTTGCGTAAATTGTCTTTCAACCTGTCCTATTCCCTAACTCCACCTGCTGAAACGCAATTATTACTCCAGGAGGCGGTCGGTCTAGTATTTTATTGTTTTTAATTAATAATTAATGATCAAACAAAATTGAAAAATACTTACGCGTTTTAGTTTTTCTAAACTACGCAAAGTTTTTTCTTCATTAAAGAACTTTTTGTTTGCACAAAGCCAACTTCTGCAATCAAAGACTGCATCAAAGCTTTTAATTGAATATTTTTTAATTAATGTAAGTTCATAAATCAAAAGAAGCAAAGATAATATTGGAAGAAGTCCCGACAACAAAAGATCAAAATAATGATCTCGGCGATTAAAAAAATGTCAAATTATAATGACACCGTGTAATATTTCCATCCGATTGTAAAGTAAATTATTCGCGTAAGTATTCGTGGGATCTGTATAAAGAGCACACGGATATAATGAATTCGCTTACGAAGCGTTACGGTCCTCGGATCATTGAATATAGATGAGGGATCAAAGGAAATTACGAGTCCTCGATAAAATTTGTGCTGCGCAAAGAAATTCCGCTTCACAGGCATGCCCGTTTGCATCGTTTAAACTAGCGTTGTACTTCACAAATTATGCAACAGACTTGAAGGATGATTGTCATAAATAAAATCATCATCATCATCATCCTAGTGCCTCTCCCGGTTGCATCCACGGCCATTTCCTCGGAGTCCAAGGTACGCTACGCCTTTAATCCTGAATTGACCAGTCTGGTTATTAAAATTTTACGACTGTCGTGTGACCTACATACGTAACCCTAACAAAGGAAACCAGACCATTTGGATCATAGTCGGGACCAACGGCTTAACGTGCCTTCCGAAGAACGAAATCATCATTTTTAAAAGACAATCATGTGATTCAAGCCTGCAATGTTCTAACCAAACTGGGAAAACCAACGCAAAGGGAAAGTGTTCCCCGCGGGAGTTGAACCCACGCCCTTCGAGGTTTTATGCACAGCGCCCTAACGAGCGATACTACGCCACGGAAGCAGTTAATTAGACAAACAATAAAGATTGTCATAAATAAAATTAACAATGGGTTCCTGCACAATAATTTTTTTACCGACAGGGCAGACGAGCTCCAAATGTATTTGAAACTTTGCAGCGTTTTGGAATAGTTTATTG
Organism: Nomophila noctuella; assembly: GCA_958496325.1. Taxonomy (NCBI): domain Eukaryota; kingdom Metazoa; phylum Arthropoda; class Insecta; order Lepidoptera; family Crambidae; genus Nomophila; species Nomophila noctuella. The sequence goes on along the minus strand of OY292486.1, from coordinate 6,723,204 downwards.
TTAGAACTTCGAACAATACTCATAAGAGCTGAAATTACATGAAACTTTCAACTTTTAGCGTTACAATCAGTAACGTTGTGCAGCGTAGCAAATGTATGACTATACATCTAGTAAACAATACTTTAAAATGGGCAATAGGAAAAACTATTCGGCTGAAAATAAATCCATGTTATACATTTATTTCTGATCGAAATTTAGCGCTGGCATTTGCACTTCGTTTGTTCATGCGATCGCGGTCGTATTTCATCTAGTTTTCAATTTGATTTCGATACACTCGAAATCTAGGGCGTTGCACAAATAATGGCTACAATATAAAATTGATACAGTATTTCGTTCTTCTCCTCGCAATCTTTTATGTTATTATTGGCCGGGACAAACAAGACCGTATTTACACAGCTTCAGTGCAATAACCGCTGACGTCTTTTGTATGAGCTGTCTTTGCCGTGTACACGAAAACAAAGAATCTATGAGCGCCAACGTGGCTGCAGCAAAATGATCTCTTTATTTTTGTCGCGAAATGAAATTCTCTTATTCAAGCTTAATGTAAAATACGTCGCCACAGCGTATCTAATGCTCGTGACTGGGAGTTATTTTGCGTCGTCAACTCACCAATAAGTTACCTAAGTGAGTGTACTAAAAATAGACAACAGAAGACCTTTGTTTGCTTTGATAAAATGAACATTGGTCTCACGTGTATCTTTTTGTTGGTAGCGGGAGCATCTCGAATGTTTTTGCTAGCACTCCGGCAGTGGCGCGAAAGTGATTTATCATAAGGCAACATGCTGCGGTTGAGACGAAAAATAAAAGTAATTCCTTTTGTATTTGCCGAGTGGGGCGGCTGCCTAGAGACATATTTGCCAAACGCGTGAATAATGGTCCTTTGCTTTGACATAACCTGCGATACTGTTCGGTTTTTTACCCGTGACAGAATGCGGAAATGTACCAAAAAATTTATTCATAATTAATCTTGTGTCGTGGCATCTACATTTTTGGTAGTAGTATAAATATTTGCAAAGTAAACCAATTCTTACTTGTGTTCAAGTTATTAATATCCTACTGCATTAGCTAAGGCCTCTGACATTTGGTTTTCCTACAAATGGGTACCAACAAGTTTATTCACTACGCTTTCAAATTTGTGATTACAGCACGAATTAAATAATAATAATAAAGTCTAGTTAGATGGCAACTTAATATTTCTCAAGAAAGGCATGTTTAGTAATACATTAAACGAAACTAGACAGTTTACTGAAAACTATTTTAAAGGAATTCAATTACCTTCAGAAAGCAATATCCTCAAGACATGTTTAGAACGCCATTAAATCTAAAACAAGTAACCATTCGTTGCTTTGCCATTACAAAAACAATATTTTGGGCACAATAAAATTCTTTCTTTATTCTCGAAATGTCTATGAAAAAGACATAACTGTGAGCGGTGAATTTATCGTGGCAGACGAGGACCCAGATGGCTTTCCTCATAAAATACAACGAGTAGTACTGTGGTAGCATCGCTGTACTTAAAGATAATCACAATTTACGGGAGCCCTTTCCGGGAATTCGGGAATACTTTCCCTTTACCAACGTGCGAGCAATTACTTGGACTCTAATGATGTAGTGCATTTCCCCCGCGGGCTCACATTAACTTTCCTTTATGATGTGCAAAAACTTTTTATTGGCACTTACGTAAATTCTTCTGTCGCAGGTATCTTAAAGATGATTCATTTTATTGCGCGTTTCTCGCGTTTATTACGTACGAAATAAAATATTATTTTTGCTATTAAAGAAGTCAATAGCTACTGTTCTGTGTTGAATGCTATACGAGCTCCGATGCAAAATATTCGTCTAGTTCGAAAAACGTGGAGAAAGATTTTTCAAATTTACTTATTTTTGTCCAGTTACGTAAACAGAAAATATTTTTTACCATTTTCATGTTCGGTTACTTATGCACTATTTAATGTTGAAGCAATAAGCTATATCATCCTTTTCAATTAAGAGATATCCTGCTTTTAAGTCGAGAAAATGGGAAGCAAAATACCTCATCTACTCGTATCGTCACGAAGTACCGTATTCAAATTCTAGATATTTGAAGCAATTACTTAATCAATAAAAATCCATTTTCATTTTCACAATGATCAAGACGTTATATGTATTTACAAAAATAATATCTTGACTTATGTCTGAGTGTCTATTTCACTCGGAATTTCCATTTTATGTTAAATGGGTTGGTTGCTGTGTTTCAACATGTTTTATATTTTTAGATAATCTACTTCTTATTTTTTTCCAAGTAGTAATTTTTTGGATAGTACAAGCATTAATAAAAGAAAAAGGTCACGTTCGCTAATCCCATCTTACAGCAAAATAAACCATGCTACCGAAAGAAATATGCTTGTAAGAGACGAACTTCTTAGCTATCCATGGATTCTCCGTGCGGGTGCCGGGTCCATCGCGTGGAACAGAGAGGAATGTCAGTCGGCGCCTGGGACTTGCGACCCAGCGTGTAGGTTTAAGGGGCCCCTTTATAGTATACTAACGATCACCTTCACCGATGACATTCCTCTCCCTTCCCAACCATATTTGGTATGAGCCGAGTAAAGCGGCTTTAGTTGCTCTTTCCAGTAACGAGCTAATATTAGATCTTGGTAATCCTAAGTCCTTCAGTAGGTTGTAGAGAGATTTCGCTGGTATACCTCTCGCACCCACTTCCACAGCATACAACCGTGCTATATAACCATTTTTAGTCATTTCGTTGGTTAGGTCATAATACTTATTTGTTTTAAACGCGTGATCTTTGGGAATGTTTGTCTCCCATGGAACAGTAAGTTCCACCAACAGTACGCGCTTAAGTTTTCTAGAATAAACGAAAAGGTCTGGTCTAGACGACGATAACACAATGTCTTCTGGAATAGTGTAGTGCTTTTCATACGTGTCCATCATGATCTTCCAATCTGGAGCTACACTAACAATGGAGTAAGGTTTGACTTTGGACTTCTTGGTAGATCCTTCCTTGACGAAGTTGATGTTCTTTGTATTCGTCGTCAAACCTTTTGCTGCTCTTGCTATTGAAAGGCTCACCGCTTCACGTATGATCTGCAACACTCCATCATGGCGGCGAGAGTAGTGACCTCTGTCTAGGAGTACTCTGCATCCCACCAACAAATGCCTCGCGGTACCTACGGCCTCGCCACAGAGTAAACATGTTTTGTCTACTGCCATTCCCCACCTTACAAGGTTGCTCTGATCAGGTAGGGTCAACTGAAAGGCATTCAGATAGAATTTAAGCAACGCCGGAGACCAATCGTACAGTATCGACCGCCACTTCAATGCTAAAGGGATACAAAACTCACCAAGGGACACCCACTCGTTTTGCATTTCAAGATTAAGCGCATGTACTCTATACTCGTTATCTTCATCCATTCGCAGAAAAGACTTAATGATGTTCCGGTCATCCTCTCTTTCTCGACATCCCAATCCTACCCTGTTTGTTTGCGCTCCCACCATAAACTGCTTATGGAACCGTAGCCTAGACTCTAACTCACTCATATTCTTATCTTTTGGGAGTGTTGCCACTGCGTTGTCTTTCGATTTACCCAGAATGTGCATCTTGGTGACTCTAAGATGTTTGTAAAGCTCCGATGGCTTGTTTAGGTTCATCCCAAAACTATTTTTGCCCCTAAATAGTGTAGAGGGGTCTGCCGAGTGGGCTAATCCAGTCCAAGACTTCAACGATTTCACAACAACGGCATCCAGTCGCGATAAAAGGGTTTTGCCGAAGTCGTACAAGAGGAAAGGCCAAGACAAGCGCGATGACAGGTAGTTGTTGTAGATCCATAGCTTCTTAATGTTCCCTATGGGCTGGTTCTCAACCCTACTAATGGAATCAATGAAATCCTCAACAATACCATCCAAAGATGGTGTGCGGCCTCTATAGTCTATCTTTCTGCCTAGAAATTTGAACGGGAGCGCTTCAGAAATTGTGGCAACATTCTGACCGCCAATCGTGAGTCCAGGGTCATAAGATGTAAATTTCGTATCTCGTCTACCCAGACATAAGCAATAGCATTTACTTGGTTTCACCTTCATGCCGCTCGTGCTGAACTGAGCCAAATGCATTCTCTAGGTCAATCCAGCACACCGCTATTTGTCTTTCGTGTTTCCTGGCATCCTTCAAACTTTCCGCCAACAATGTGTTATGTTCTAAGCAACCAGAAACTCCTGGTAAAAACCCCTTCTGGTGCTTTGGCGTAAAGTATTCGTTGCTTAACATAAATTTTGACATTCTATCTTGCAAGATCGAGAAAAATATTTTTGATATCGTGTTTGTAAGAGCTATCGGTCTAGCGTCTTTTGGATCAGTGACTGTCTCCTTTTTAGGAATGAGCACGAAAACAGCTTTACCAAATACTTCCGGAATCTGCTTTTTCGACCAAATCTTACCAAATATATTTAAAAGATGACTACACACTGATGGGCACTTTTTATATACAATGTAAGGAATACCATCGGGCCCCGGAGATGAACTTGATGCTTTCCTTTTTATCTGTCGGTCTAGTTCTTCTAAGGTAGGAGCCGTACCCTGAAACTCCGACACAGGATTGCAAGGTCTCTTAGAGCTCGGATCATTGTAAATCTTCTGTTGCTTCGGTACTTCATATGTGCCCCTAAAATGGTCATATATTTGTTCATCTGTCAGTTGCAGTCTTCCGGGCGGTTGTTTAAAGATATTTTTGGAGTACAAGAATGGGTTTTTATCGACTCTTATCTCAATACGTATGCATTAAAATACTATAATAGTAAAACAATAATGGCCATATAAAATTGGATTATCCCAATTGCTATTCAAAGAACAAAGGGTCAAAATGAACAAAAGATATCGGGAAACATATTGTGGTTTAGATCACAGTTGTGTTTTTGTTTTCTCTCCGTGGACTCTGTCCGTTTTTGTTTGGGAGATTGTTACGTAAGATTTGTGTGTTCTGAACAAAAAACGGCCGGAGCTTATTACCCTTATAGCCATTGGACGCTGTAAAGTTACGTTTCACGTTTTGGGTATTTCGTGTGGAGCTTCGTGTAAATAAAGCGAACGATATGGGCCAATATTTGAGGACTTCATTGTGTTAATTAATCGAATAAATAACCCCAAAAAAGGGGAAGGACAACAATGGTTATTATGAACCAATAATATTTCATGTTTGACAATATCGTACGTGAATGTACAGTTATGTGTGAAACAAATGTCTCGCCATGCTGCCACTGCCGGATCCCCGGAAAAGGGGTAAGTCCAATAAGTTCTGGCTGGTCGTAAAAGATGACATGCTTGCCAATGGCCTGACTGCACAGGATGTAAAAGAGCGTGCGAATGCGTGGATTGCGTGGATTAGAAGGAGCAGGAAAGAGGACCCTGGATTCCGAGGCAATACCGATGTGACTGGTATAATTGTTAGGATGATGATGATGAACATAATACGGGAATGTGTTACTACTATACAGTAAAACAAAACAGGCAAATAATAAAATATTTGTTAACGAAACAAAATCAAACAATAGATATTAACAAATTGCCTTGACCATTGTTCAGCGAAAAAAACAAATACTACCTATTTTTATTTTGTCATATATCTGTAAACTTTTTATCTTCAACGTCAACACGTACGCGTTATCAAGGAACCCTTAAGATTTATTTGTTTTCTACGCTACTAAGTGTTTGGTGAGAATTTGTGACCAAAAGAAAGTTTGTTCACTGTTACTAGTAACCTAGATATATGTATATATATATACCCTCCGGCCGTATTCGGCCATGGCGGCCGATCTTACGATCAGCCAGGTACGCAGGATATATTATAGTGCACAAGTGAGTGCGCAAGCACAGGTGCACTCCCTATTCCTTCACTCTCATAATTCGGTGGGACAGCAATCTGACACGACCGTAGAGAGATCAGGCGCAGGACCAACGGCTTAACGTGCCTTCCGAAGCACGGAGGAGCTCGAGATGAAATTTTTCGGTCACCCATCCGATGACTGGCATCTGCGAACGTTGCTTAACTTTAGCAACCGCAGGCCGAGTGCGCTAACCACTGCGCCATCGAGCTCCTCAACCTAGATATAATAAACATAAAAAGAATATAATTTCATCAAAAAAAAATTACCTTATACATACATATTTTAATGCTTCACTGAATTTTGTCTGTATTTGTTGGTGATTTGAACAAAATTAAAACTCATACAAACTTGTTCTCAGGTATTATTATATGATTGTGTTATCATTATAATATGATTCAGTATTAAACGTCAAACATTTACTTCGCATGTTTATTAATAAAGTAAAAAAAAATTGGTAACATGTATAAATGAATATATTTCACAACATCACATACATTGGTCTGACACCGTGTTAAGCACTTGTGTTACAGAAATCAGAATCAATAGTGGTATTACCAATATACTTAAATATTATACATATAACAACGTATACTAAGAATTGTTTAAGGTCGCATGTATTCTGAATATTATTAATAAATTTCTGGCACCTTTTATGATAGAAGCACCCTTTTACAAAAAGGCGACGCAAGATGCACGTTGCTCAGTGCTTTTTTTTTTCTTGTTTTTCATCTTTGAGACTTTACGATATTAAGTCGGGCGCTAATCTTGTTAGACTATAGAAACAGGGGAAGCTAGAACCACTGATAACATAGCTTAATGACGTTACTGATACAGGGCTTAACGTGTTTACATCAACAACTTATTTACGTTACTCTTAAACCTTACTTATTCACTCTTCTCTTAGATAAATAAAATATATATTTCACAACAACACATACATTGATCTGACTCCGTGTTAGGTTACTGAAGCTTTTGTGTTACGGATATCAAAATCAACAGTGGTATGACCCAAATTTCTTAAAGATACATATAACACCAAGACCAGGACAAACAGACATGTTCTTGCTAACAAATATTTGTCCTGTTCGGGTATTGAACCCGCGATCTCTTGGTCTAATAGTCAACTTCTTGACCATTGCACCAAGCGGGTCGTCACTTCGCGGGGTTCTAATAATATCGCGTTGAACTCTTGCTGCCAAATAAACTTAACTAAATCTCTCTGATCGACTGCTTAAGTGATTACTCAAATAATAACCACAACATCAAATGGAAAATAAGTTTAATAAATTCACCGATCATTTGGATAAATTGGCGATCGAAACATGCTCAAGTCAACTGAATTACGTTATTGAAGTTTACACAAAATTACTTAATGCTATTGACACAACGCTTGAAGATTATTTACAAACAATATTCGTAATGGCTCTTTCGCTTATAATATTTATACTAGTTTTCACATGCGGTTTTCAACCATTTGACTACGATTTATATTGGCAGGTGACCACACAGTACAAAGAACGCCCAACTAGATCCCTAGATAAATCATAGAAATACCAGATACATATCATACCATCACCGTAAATCATGGATACGGATAGAATAGCCACGATTCCTTTTATTTTCACGTTTTTATGTGAAACTTCCTCAGATGTAAGGAATGGTTTATTTATACAAGTATTCATAGTGAATCCTTATATCTCCCGGTGAATCTATATCGAGATACGCTGTTTGGTGTGACTTATTTTGAATACAGATAGTATTTTCATTTTCATATTATTATTCTTTTGCATCTGCACAGAATAACATTTCAGGCCGTTGTGGCTTCGGTTTGCATCGAATTGACAAAGTTTTCTGTTTCTTTTTTAAGAATCGTGAAGTTTTGTTGTTGTTTTCTTATTTTTGAAAAGCAGATTTTTTCTGTTGCACATATTACTAACTTTTTATAGAAATATAGTGTTTATTTTAGATAAATCTTGACTTTGTCTTGTAGACTTCAAATAGCATAATTTTTCTTTCTCACATTTATAAACCGAATGTTATTAAAACCTTCAACTGTTGATATTAGCAAACACATATTTTTAATAAAATGCTTGTTCTTCGTATCTATAAATTCTATTTTATTTAATTGAAATATGGGATATTTTAGTGGATAATTAAATAAAAACAAGATAGTTAAATACTACGCAAGTAGTAGTTACCTAGGCATCTTATGGTTATACGACCTAAAGCGACTCAAGAGTCACGTTATAACAATACCAAGGCACTGTTATACGCAATAATAACATGATATGAGCTTTAGAAAATAAGTAAATTTTCCTTGCTTACTAGAGATCGTTATTCCTTTTTCTTTACTGGGAAAACTCCTTTAATAGTTCTAGCGAGTCTAAGTAAAAATGGAAATTATTTTCTTGCCATGAAAAATAATGAGGGTCAACGACATCTTGAACTGCAAATGTTAGAAGATTCAAAAACAACTCAAAGTATACGTAATCTTACTGATTTATTATAATGTAATTTAATGATAAATTGAGTACGGAATCAAATCATTGGTTTTTCTGATCGTTGAATAATAAAATTAATGTTTATGCGGCAACCGAGTGCTTGTTTTTTGAAAGCAAATATGTCATAATACTTATATCCATAAAACAAAAGAAAATTCGTTATTGTTTCCCAGCGCCCTCTAATATATTAAAATGTTTCACTCAAAACTCAACAATTGCCCATAACTCGTTAACCGTAAAAGTAAACAATTCAGCAACAGCATTCTTTAAAGAGGCGGCCTCACTCCGCCAACAAAAAACAAAGTAAGGGTCCATCGTAAAATTACTGAGCGGCGCGACGGAAAGCGCGCACGCTCAATACCCTCTCAAGAAGTATTACTCGTATTATGAGGGGTCACAAAGTGAGGACGGCGATATTGGCGGCCCTTCCACCGCCGTAAGAAGGTGAGGAAACTTCTCATAAAACCTAAGGAGCCAGGTGCATTCCATTTGCCGGGTACCGAAATGTGCGAGTATTTCACGCACCACGCGTCATTACTGCCCGTATACCGTGTACCGTGCTGTAACAAAAAGGTAAAGTATGATAATAAAAATCTTTGGGATCGACTGTTCGGAGGTGTTGATGTTTCGCTTGAGTGGGACTGTCAAAAGCTAGGGCTTCGGGCGTGGTGACGATACAATAAATTGACATTGGCATCTGATGTTACGAGAGGAATCTCAATCTTAAAATAGCGGCAAATAGTGATTTCTTTCCTCAAATTGAACTTGAAATTTTGAAAAGTCAAAATTATTGAATGTTTTAGAACTCTGTCAACATAATACTACATCATATATAGAGTGTAACAAAATATACTGCAAATATTTTAAGGGCGAATTCTTTAATGGCAATGTAATCAATATCAGATATTAAAAAGTCAAAATTAATGCCAAAAAATTTTGCATTTTCTGCATTGGCCAATTTGCTCTTTTCGTCCTGTAAGCTTCGCCCCCTCTCCACCACTTTGCTTTTGGGGCAGGACAAGTGTAGTAACTGTATTACACTGATAAGACACGACCAGCTGTCTTGCATATGACAAATTTTGTACTTTTCCCAATTATTCACTCAATTTATTTTGTTGATTTTCTCGGAAACTAGCCTATTAACAAAAAAATTTTACTAGACAAATTTATTACATTTCCACTAAGCAATTCGCCCTTAAAATATTTGCAGTATATTTTGTTACACCTTATATAGAGAATGATTTAATCAGCCGAGCCGTAATACATTGTATCTATGATAGGAATAAATTCTTGCGGTGGATATTTATAATTTATAATTTCATGCATGACATTTTGAATAATTTGGAACAAGCCATACTAAGAGTGAAAAAATGACCTTTCAAGCCCCTGTTAACCTATGTAACTACAACAAAAAAGGTCGAAGAGAAGAAAAACACAACTTTGGGCTTCTTAATTCCGCGCTAACCCAATCTTCGGAGTTAATACAAAACAAACGTGTCATCATCTCCATAGAGCAAAAACCAATTTGCGAAGGCGGGCCTTCCAAGGCGCAATATTATTGGAATAGGTTTCCTCCAATTCCATAGAAAATTTCATTGCGTTTTTGTATGTAAATATTCCTCTTGCTGTTTGGAATTGGTTGGTATTGGCTTTATAGACTCACTGTTATTGAATAAAATAAACAGTTTGCTTTGAATAAGTATGTAATCTTACCGAAACCCTTCAGAGATACGGGACGGATAGTTTAGGAATATAGTATGATTTGTTTATTATTTTTCTTTCTCGACACTCGGGGCGTATTTACATACGTGGCTTTTTCCAGAGCTACCGACGAAACCAGTTTCTTCTGCCTTGATACACTAATAAACATGGTTACACTTCAAAAACAATTGCTTCTTGTAGACAAAATGCTGAGAGTATTCTTAGTTTTCGGTCTTTGCAATCTTAGTTTTTGAATGTACTATCTCTTATTAATGTATGTAATGTAAATTACCTTAACCTACCTTAAACGCTCTGTATTCTGTCAATATTAATGTAAGTGCTACACCACATGAAATAAAACATTAACTGCAGCTACAGCCCGGCTGATATTTACCATTAAATGAATGTACCTTTTGTTTATTTGCCTACTACCTAAAATAACATATAAAAAGTACAGATAATATAAAGAAAACGAGTGGGTTAAATTGGCAATGACGAGAAAACTCCAGAAATACCGCTCTTTCTTTTCACTCGGTAACGAAACCTTTCAGTTAAAAATGTCTTCCCACGTCGACATTACAAGCAGTACATCATACAGTCGTTGTCTGTCTTTAGTGCGAAAATAAAAGGGAGTAAGAAGAAGGGAAAGTGTCTCCTCATTTCCTCATTTTCATACATTTTTATCATCCCACGCCTGTGGAGGGATCGTAAAGCTCTCTATTTAACGCTTGCAGGTCGATACTCGTCGCGAGCTATGATGGCTCATCTTTATTCTACGATGGAGGCACCTTCATACCGCGAATTATTTATACCGCGGTTATCCTTATACACTGTTGATGAATGGCTCGAATTTTGTATTAAAATGAGGTTACGGTCATTTGGACGGAATAGTTTTTCGGAAGATTGGAAGGTTCAAGAGATAATGCTGGCATAGTTTGGTAATATATCAGACGTTACATCATAGGTATGAGAATTTTTATCTACTATCAACTTTAGCACTTGTTTTGAGGATGTTCATATTAACCGTTTATGTTTTCTAAGATCTAATTCGAATCCAAAAACTTAGATGAAGAAGTCACAGACACTCCTGCTAACTGAGTTACCTGTCTTATAATATGTTTGATTACTTGAGTATGAGTAAGCTTTTTAGATATTAGATACTTTTCTGAAAATCGCCAAAGATTTCAGGTTAGGGGTATTTTTTACCTATTTCTTATTTTTTTTAATACTGCATTAAAAAATAATAGCAAGTACGTGACCACTGAAGCACTATTTAGCTAATCAACCTTTCCCCTAAAACAATATTTTAGCCAGCGTTCCCATATTTATGTAACATGCGACACGGGCGATGTGACATTGCGTGCACTTTTCAATTAAACATGATTCCCGCCACGCCCGTACTCCAGTTGAAACAAAACACTGTAGCTCGTATTTTTAAACTCGCTCACGTATAAAATAAGGTTAAGCCCAATTTGAAATAAAATATGCCGTGGAAAGGGTGTGGTTCTTCGCATGTTATCACGATTGAAGTGTTCCATTTTTAAAGGTATGTTTTTTATTGGTGCTTCGTGCTTACTGTCTGGTCGCATGGCATATTTCCACTAAGCATGAATTTATTCATCATCATCATCCTAGCGGTCGTTCTGGTCGTTTCCTCGGCCATTACCTCGGAGTCCAGGGTCCAGGTTCTTCTACTTCACCAAAAAAAAGAAGAGCAACTGACGAGTTTCTTGCCGATTCTTCTCGGCAGAAAACGTTGGTCGAGTCATTACTACTGTAATTTTTATGACGATTCATAAATGCTTATATTAAGCCCAATTGAATAAAGAGAACTTTGATTTTGATTTTTGACTTCTCACGGTCTTGGGTATCTAGAGTAGTTAGACCAGATATTATAAAACAAGATATTTTTTTTGTTATCGTAATATTTAAAGTTTTCTATGATGAGTATTGGAAAGCAGTTTGAATCAGTAAGTGAGTAGGGAATGTTTTTTAAATAATAATAGTACGCTCATTATTCCCTTTTTAATTTCCCCTTATTTCGCCCTTGCAAATTATATTTTTACTTTAATGGGTTTCCGACTATTGCCAAAAAATACACCACTTTTAAACAGAGTCCGAAGTAAAGCCCGTCTTAAAAAAGTATTGAGTTGACAATCGCATAAAGAAGTTCATAAAATCCTTAGTCCCGAATAAACGAATCCAACTTCCAAAAGACAATGTGCACTGGGGCAGACGTTTTATAACGATTCCCATTCAATGGGTGAAAATGTTTTTTCCTACAAGCTCGTTAAAGATGTTGTTACATTGTTTCATCGCCTAACAGACATTTCCAAGTCGATGCCTTCAGAGAGTCAATTTTGAAATGATGTCGAAGCGATGTTGTGCCACTGAATTCCTTTTATTATCCGTTGGAGTGTTTTATGTAATAAGACAAAGGCATATTTTCGGAACACAAAAAATGATGTATTTTTAATGAGGCGCGCGGTGATATTGTGGTGGGAAAGTCCGTTCCACTGGGCATTCATAAAAATCGTATTTGATGGAACGTTTACGTTTAGTAATCATATTTTTTTTAATGTCAAACGAACATTGACAATAAAATATATTTTTTTTACTCGCCTGTATTCCTGAAGCTCGTTTTAATGTTTGCACTGTATATTGCTGCTTATGAATGCTTTCCGCCACGTCTTTACCGCGAGTCGGGGCTTAATAATATACCAACGCAATCACAGGTAGTTTAAATAAGGGAGCAACAAAATTAACAACGTATTAGCTGATATTTTGTCATTCAAGAATGTAATCAACATTCAATGACTTCTTCAAAATTAACATCATCAAATCACTCCACATTTTACAACCACATTTAAACGGTGACTTTCACGAGTTATTATTTATTGTAGTCCGCATTATTGCGCTATTGAAGTAAAGTTGTCATTATGGGCCAAGTTAACTTGACCATATCTTTAACTTTGTGACAGCAATACAAGCCCTTATGCAGGACCCATAAAGTTTCTCGTTAGAACGTTTCTCAAACTTTTCAACACAGCTGGGGTTTCTGAAGACCTAAGTGACGATCTTTTTATTTCTGAGTGCTCTTAGAGTGCCCTCTTGTATTTTTATGTGTTAGTCACTTGCACCGTCGAGAGAGTATAATGAAGGTACATATATTTATAAAACCTAAATATATTGATTATATCGGGACTAAACGCAAAAATTAAGTATTTATGTAGTTTAAGAGCTATAAATCATTGCGAATAACTTTAATCTAAACTGTTTTATAATTGTCAGGATTGCTGTTATTACACGAATTTCTTCAATAATTTTTCTTAAAAAAAAGGTTTGCATATAAAATTATTTAATCAACTCACACTCTCAAAATTGTTTACGCCTGCCACCCGAAGTAGGTACCGAGGTACTCGAATTTCCAATAATCCAGTGAAAGCTGCTGTAATGGGGGTACGTCTGAACATCGAGTTAGCTTTCGCGTACGAGTGTAGGCACTAGCGTATACTGATTTAGTTTTCGAATCTCGTAAGCCATAAAGCGTAATAACTTCTAAATAAAATATGTTCCAAACCAATATTAATAAACGGAAAGCGTCCGATTTGTCTCGTACTTTATATGAAAACAATAAAATGCCTTAGCAGTTTTTTGTGATCACGGCCTAAGTAGTTTTGGAAACAGTGGGCAGTAAAATATTTATTCTTACGTGGTCTTATTGATAGCGCGTTATAAAATTTATGATGTTGTTAACTTTTATATGGACTATATCGAGTGTGAGTGTCGTTTAGCGACAGAACACTTGTTGTATAACGATAAGAAGAATAAGCCACTAGTTAGTTTGTAACTTTTTATTACACTGTCTGAAAGTTATTTTTTTATAGCCTAGTTCGGGTGTTACAAAGCTAAAAGTGTTATAAAGGTTTTACCGACTGCCGTGGGATGACTATGCTTAATCACCGAAAATTACGGAAACAAAGCGACAAGTTCCAATCCCGTTCCAAATGTTGAAAAAATAACACTGAAACTCATTTGATAAGTAAATAAAAAGAACTCAAATAAATATCACAACACTTATTGTTACGAGTGAAATGAGACGCAAGCTCCGGATAAGCATTCCAAATTTTCAGAGCTCTAGTATCCAGCAAAACGACGGTTGTAAAACGTAGTGCAGTAATAAATTTAGCCCGCTCTTGAAAAAAACATCTACATTTTTGTTGCTATAAATTCGAACCTACCCACATTAGCTATTTATCGAGCAGCCAAATACACCTCAGTGTATTGCTATCGTTTGAAAATCGACAAACATAAATCGCGTCCGGGACTCTTATCGGCGACCACCGTGATATATTATTAGTTGGCGACTTCGCGTTCCACGCCCGCGCTTTGTTATATTCCAATAACGAGCCTAATTTATCGCACGAGGCCTGCGACAGCCCAACATTATACCGAACTCACGCCAAATCTAAGGAAACCTATAAAAATGTATGAACCCCGAAAGATCCCGCTCCGAGCTTAGTGCACAAACGCAATCATCGAAATTATACGCATTATTCAGTCGCGCGTATAAATCGTACTTCATGCATTAAACATTCAGGACCTCTTAAATAATAAGAAAACTTTCGCTCCCTCGAAGGTATTGTTTATTCTATTCTTTTGGCGGTTCAGATTGGAAAGCCTTTTTACACCATACCATTTACTGGGCCTACAGAATACATTCTCCGTATTGAGACGAAACGAAAAATAGGAGGGCCGCTTTGTCTTCGAACGTCTGTTATTTTCTTGAAAGGCACTATAAAAAATGTACGTAAAACATTTACGCTCCATAAATTTAAACATTGAAAGTTATTTGTGTCCATTAATGAAATTACTCTTAGAAAAATACATGAAGACCCGAATATAAAGACCTATAAAGATACCGTCAGTGGGAAATGAAAGAAGAAAATTAACGATCCAGGTGGTTTATTAGTTGCCATAAAAATTAATGAGAAACTGGGAGTGACATCAGTTAAAGAGTGGCAAATACGAATTGTGATAGAGAGCTGCTTCTAATTTCATGGGCGAATAACTTTGGACGGTGATAGGAGCTTGTAAGCAATCTATATAGAGTCTATCGGCAATCTTTTAGGGTAATTAACTGTTATAGGGAACCACCCTACGTGGACGCATGGATGAGGGGACTCATGTAGATATGGAGGATTTATTGCCCTTGTCAGAATTCGGTGAACCCTCTCGGAAAAATTGGTTGGCTAGTAGAGTGTTTTTTCTGCTAAACTTTTTCTTTTCGATACTGTGGTGTTTATACGTATTTTGCAACTAAGGTTTAACAGTACCTTCATGTTTAGTATTATTTTATTAGCTTCAAGATCACCAACACGTTGCCACTTAATGGCATAACGTCTTTTCAATTTGTATTTTAAATGTTAGTATTTTGTGGGTTTAATTAGCACAATAAACATAATATACTAAAATGACATGTTAAAAGGGACAGCTTTTTCATAACACGTAAATATTCATTTTTAATTGCAAAATGCAATCATACCATCACCATAACGAAACACAAAAGAAAAAGACAATACCCAAAACGGACAAAAAACGTCCCGCACAACAGATTCACCCCAATATTGTAACTTTCGGTGATAAGGTTGAAAAATTAAAGGCACCTCGGCGCGAACTGGTGGAATTTTAGCATTTTTCAGTAAGGAACGATAAGGGTGAGCGATTTATAAGCGATAACGATCTACCGCGCCCGCGAGACCGGCCCGATCTGCGGCGTGACTCCTAACAGCGCTTCAGCTATGCTTGCACGGAACTCCCCAAGTAACACAGATGAGCTGCACAAAAGCTGCATAGAAGATAAATTTTGAACCTAAGGCTGATTAGCCAAGCTGCACAAAGGCTGATTAAACTGCTATACAACCCTTGTAATTCCAAAATAGGCCCCAAATTAACCAGCCTTAGGCTGATGAATGTCTGCTTAAAGGCTGTCTACGTCTTGTAAAAGAGCTGCATTTAGGCTAAACCAGCTTAGTTGTGCAGCTTATTCTCTACTTTTCAGCCGCTATCAAGCTTTTATCCATTGGTAAGTTTCATTGTGGCTGGATAGTGGCAAAAGAAAAAATAAATTAAAATGAAATGACAAAAATGTCTTAGTATTTTATAAATTGTTATGGCGTGAGCGTGGAATGGAAGCCATAATTGCTGGAATTGGAAATTATATTATAGAGCGATTATCTTATTATACTATGTGTTCTAAGTGCGGAGAAAGTTTTACTGTAAATGTATATATTAAATTACATCTCATTTTTCACGCGCCCTTTATATAACGCCTATTTAAGATATAATCGAAAGAAAATTGTGAGCTGAAAATTTTTGTGAAATCACTTTATGTCTATAATTTGATTATTTGTGACTCATAAAATTAATATTTATAAACTTATAGCTAAAACAGCTCATAATAAAAGCAAAAAGCTTTTCAATTACAGAAAACATACATTATTTTATCATCCGATTACTATCAAGATCGCACACAATGGCTGCCGTTTGTAAAGCAGCTCTGGCTCTTTGTTTCAGCTGTTATAATTCTATAGATTGCACACGGGTATCTATGGCAACCGTTGATCAGCTCATAGCTTTCTTATGTCTGTACAAAGTATGTACTACCTTAATCTGACTAGCGGTATAGTGACTACACTTTTAGTCAGCCTATTGGAGATACTCGATAGTTATTTCGATACATTAAAACCCATGAATTTATTGCAAACTATTGCTCAATTAGGATAAAACGGAATACCTCCTTAATTTATGTATGGTATTTATTTCTTTTATTAGGTTAAAGTTTGATTACCTATATACTTACCTACCAAAAAACCACTTCAAGCTGCATTAAAGCTTTTAGTAGAACTTTAAAGCTTTTGGCTTTAAAGAAGAACTCTTTAGAAGTTTAGTAGATATAAAAACATTTTTTTATTCTCCTTTGCAAACATAAGCGTGTTAAGAGTTCCCAAAACGACCATTGTCTAGCTTACTTGAATAGCATTTAAAGGGAATAAACCTACTCTTTTAAACAACCTTTAGTTTTGGTGCGAACTGTTGTACAGCCAACGTCTGCACAAGAGCTTATAAGTTACCTAAGTAACCAAACATATACAAGCTTAAGGTTTTTTTACAAGCTATGAGAATAAGTTGCAACCAGTGGCTGGACAGTTACTTTTTAATTAACTGTTATAATGCTAAGAGTATATTGTTGCTCTTTATTGCAGCTCTTAATCAGCAAGACTGTACAAAACTAGAAAAAATCACTCTTGCACAGTCTTCAGCTTCACTCAGAACCTTTATATATCTCTAGTGGAGTGTTATTCTGGTTAAAAGCTTACTTATTTCTGAAAATTCAGCCTGTGTGCTACTTGGGTCGGCTTTATTTTGAACGAATATACGTGTGATTAGGTAAGTAGGATAGAGTAGTCGGTTGATGGGATAACTTCAATATTCAAAACAGTTACAATTTGTATCTGTTTTGCCACTCATAAAAACCGCTTAGTTTTTTTTAATTCTTTACTAGGGGCCGCCCGCGTCTTCTTCCCCAAGGATTCCGGTCTCAAATTATACACACAAATTACACACAAATTATAGCTTAAAAAAAGCCTTCCTCGACAACTGGACTATGCAACAAAAAAAATCAATTCGAACCAGTAGTTTACGAGATTAGCAACGTTCAAACAAACAAAAAAGCAAACAAACTTCTCATCTTTATCAAATTAGATATGTATATAAATAAGACCTGGTATGTTAATGGACTTGTACTGTCTAGGTGCCAATGATTGTGAGTTCGTATCGTACTCTTAGGTACCCAAAGTACCTAACGAACCTTTCTTGTTCGATACAGCTAATTATTAATAGTGAACACGATGCGATGATATATCCTACTCCAGTAGTTTGGTAGTTACCGCGGTTTCATACAACGAAACGAATGATTTATCTGTGAAGTTTAAATTTGGGTCCCAACGCGGTCGCCGTTATCCGAACTGCAAACTTTAATCGGATCTGGCAAATTCCATTTACTTTAATTGAAACCCGGAAGGCGGTTGTCACAATTGTTTCTTTGTGTCGCAGCATCGAAATTTGGAAATAAGTTTACATTATCTAGTTGGAATTCGATAAATCAATGCATCTTGCCTTGTTCTTACTCCTGATATTTGGTGGCACGAGACAAAGATAAAAGCAAAGGATTAACAAGGAAATTCATTTTCACGACTTTTTTTTAACTGACTATAGCAGAACCAAAAGACTCTTGCGCCTTCACTTATATAACAAAACTAGCGGGCGCCCGCGACTTCGTCCGCGTGGATTTTGGTTTCTATATCAACTTTTTTTCCCGTTAGGGGTGGATTTTTGAAATAATCTTTGAAAGGGGATGCCTACGACATAGTAGCTTTATGAATGCAAAGTCTCAAACCGATCGGTTAAAAAATGACAAAGTTTCATACTACCGTTCATCCCCTATTTTACCCCCTTGGGGGTTAGAATTTATCAATCTCAATAATTAGGCGATGCCTACGTCATAGTAGCTTAATGGATGCAAAATATCAGCCCGATAGGTTTAAAATTGACAAAGTTTCATACTACCGTTCATCCCCTATTTTACCCTCTTGGGGGTTGGAATTTATCAATCTCATTAATTAGGAGATGCCTACGTCATAGTAGCTTTATGAACGCAAAGTCTCAAGCCGATCGGTTAAAAAATGACAAAGTTTCATACTATCGTTCATCCCCTATTTTACCCCTTTGGGTGTTAGAATTTATCAATATGTTTGCATAGACGATGCCTACGTCATAGTAGCTTTATGTATGCAAAATATCAGCCCGATAGGTTTAAAATTGACAAAGTTTCATACTACCGATCATCCCCTATTTTACCCCCTTGGGGGTTGAATTAATAAAATTATATTTGATTTACAATTAATAAATAAATAATAAATAAATAAATAAATATTTCACAACATCACATACATTGATCTGACCCCGTGTTAAGTAGCTTAAGCACTTGTGTTACAGACATCAGAATCAACAGTGGTATTACAAATATACATACATAGATACATATAACACCCAGACCAGAACAAACAAACATGTTCATGCACACAAATGTTTGTCCTGTGCGGGGATCGAACCCGCGACCTCTTGCGTAATAGGCAACAACTTGACCATTACACCAAGCGGGTCGTCAATTATATAGAGTTTCCCCAAAAAACGATACGTCGTAAAGAGTAAACATGAACTGGTTGAAAAGCGACATGTGGCCATATTCTTCTTTTGCATCTAAATTACGATTACATTTTATGGAAGAGAAAAAGGTCAGATACAAATTAATCTAAAGCAAGTCTCCATACAAAGGACTATTAAAAAGGGTTCGAAATAAAAAACAAAACCCCAACCGTAAACGTCTGCCTGGGGGACATCCATGGACATAAACATCGTAGAGGACTTAAAATAGGAGGATCTTTTCTAAAAAAATACTAGGAAATCTCCACTCGTTGACATTTTGGTTTTGCGCCCAAAACATTGCAGTATTTTTGAGAATTTGGGTGCATATATGTATATGTGTACGCTATGTTTATGTGCTATGTTTTACTTGATGCTCTCTCATGGCAGTTTCAATGGACTGGTTTGCCATTGTCTTATCCATTTTACACCAACTCGTTGTTTCCTCACGATGTTTTCCTTTACCGCACATCTGGTATGAAAGTACGTACTAGGCTACCGAACCAGTTTTTATGCAAAGATTGTTAAATACAACAGATATATTTATACGTTTCGTGACCGCACTTGATTGACCCAGTGCCTCTTAGAATGCCATAGTTTACCGTCATTCGATTTTTGCTGCGTCACAGATATAAAATACAATAGAAAACATAAAATAATTCATATCAGACAGATGCGGCAGAGATAGAAGTAAACCACCAACTTCCAGGAAAATGATCAATCTATTAATCAAGTCGGTTCTCTAACAGCCGAAGCCTGGGATATTCTGCCGCTACGGGCACTGCGTCCTTTATCAATTGCTACCAAATATTTGAATGTTATTAAACCGTCAGTTTGTAGTTACATTTGAAGGGGAGGATATTTCAAGAGAACGATTGATTCTACAGAAGTGTCAAGGGTAGTGAAAACGAAATAATTCATACATATGTTAGTCTAGAACTCGAGACATATAAAAAAGTATATTGAGGGTAGAAGATAAGCTATAATGGTGAAATTACTAAGGAGTAATATTATTAAATTTTTTAACAGCTTTGAATTTTGTTATTTAGCCTTAAAAAGAGACATGAGAAATTCTTTACCCATCATCGTCATTGTAACTTGGTTTCAAAAGCAATGAAGCTGAAAAATCTTTGCTACCTTAACAATATGACTTCCAAGATCAAAACTTTTCTTTATTGAACGTAAATGAAGGTTAAAGAAATCTCGTAACAAGTTTCATTTCGTCACAATGTTCCGTTTCACTGACTTTCATTGTCATTGGTCTCCGGCTGACCTTCGTTGTCATGGACAGTCGACGACACTTAATTGAAAACGTTTTTAAAAGTAACATTGCGATTAGCTGGACTAATTATATTTCGTTAAAGTTAATTATGTTTTAGATGAATTAAAAAGCTGAGAGTATTTTGAAATACTGCAGACGATTAAAATAATTAACACATCAAAATATTAATTTCATATTTTCCTATACAACAGCTGGAAAATTGTCAAATTGTGATAAGTTTGAAACACACGCTTTATATTTGATTGTATTACTATATTACCAAATTTTAATTTATTCGAAACAACTTCTAAGTTAAGTTGGTTGAATGTTTAAGCACAAGAAAATAATAGCACATTTTGTAAACAATGTATTTATTTCATTCGTTAAAAAAATAAAAAATAACAAGAATATGAGAAAAAGATTCAACAACAAAACCGAACCCTCTTCAAAGTTAAACAAATGTTTTCTTGAAGAAGAAAAACAGTACCATTATCACAGAGACTTGAAGATGGTTTGATTTTAAGAAAAACTTAAATGCTAGTATTAATGATAATACCTATACAATTAAGTATGCAAACATTTTCAAAATCGGTTAAAAATAAAAAAAAGTAGTTTGTCAGTCAAATTACTCAACCGATTCTGAAAACAAATGTACATTATTTCTTTCCTCAGAACAGGAAAGATTGAAATGTTCTCAAAAATACATAGTCCTTGTCTGGTCCCTTTTGAAAGCCTTTAAACAAAACATGACAAAGAAAACAAAATAGCAACGCGTCATTGAATATTAACAAGTGCACAAGTGACATTAATGGCAACAAGAGCACAGGAGAAACAAAAGACAACTTCTTAATGACCCTTCTTGTGACCCCAGTGCTTGTGGTCCTCATGACCTCCCTTCTTGCCATGATCATGATGATGATGCCAATGCTCGTGGTGACCGTCCTCGCCATGGTGGCCCTTGTGGTGGTGGTGGTGGCCTCCCTTATGGTGGTGACCCTTCTTGCCATGGTGATGCTCATGATGGCCGCCGTGCTTGTGTCCCTTGTGGAAGTGACCTCCTTTCTTGTAGCCTCCCTCGTGGTGGTGTCCGCCATGGTGCTCATGGTGGCCCTTCTCGCCATGGTGGTGGTGGAAGTGCTTGTCCTTCTTGAACTCGTCGTGTTTCTCGACTCCGTGGTGGCCCTTCGTGTCGTGGCCCTTGTGGAAGTGACCGTGCTCCTCATGACCGTGTCCGTGGTGGCCCTTCTCGCCATGGTGGTGGTGACCGTGGTAGCCCTCGTCGTGGTGGTGGTGCTTCTTATGGCCGCCGTGCTCGCCGTGGTGGCCCTTATGTCCTTCATGGTGGTGGTGGCCCTTCTTGCCGTGGTGGTGTTCGTGGTGGCCCTTGTGGCCCTTGTGCCCGTGGTCACCATGATCGTGGTGGTGATGCTCATGGTGCTCATGGCCGCCTCCCTTGTCCCACTTGCCTCCATGGTGGGACGCCGCTGACTCTAAGTCAGCATCGCGCTTCACGATGTCCCTTGCGGCCACGACAGCCACCAGGGCGATGAGCCCTACCGCCACAAGGAGGCTTCTCATGGCTGTGGTTGTTCCAATTGTTGAATGATGCTGATAACAGTGGACCTGTGATCTTTTATACTAAGCAGCGGTCGGTCTGGCGCCCGATTGGGCAAGTTAGTTAGTGTCAAGGTTTGTGCAGGCAATAGCCGGCGGAAGAGATTTCCAGTTTCCAGGTCATTTACACTGCTTCCACATGGTTGACTTTCGATGATAAATAGATTTAATTTACGAAATTGTACCGCATATTTTGATTCTAAGAATTTCGTTGTACAATACAAATGTATAAAAAAATAAACAGAATTGAAAGACAATTTACCATCTAAAATAACTGTTAAATTGTCTTTTTACACTATAATACAAAAACATTAATTGACAACATACAAAATACGTTGGACGCAAAGGAAAAAAAAATAGAAGTAACATTCTTGTAGTTTTTTTTTTTTTTGCAGCAAACACTATTCGTCTTGACGACACACTCATAGCGACAAACGTAGGACGAAGATATTTTTAATTCTCATTTCGTAATAATACAATAAGAACGTTTCGCAATCTGGTTTCGCAAACTTCTGAAGTTTGCGGGAATTTCCCAAGGGCCCGCCAAGGATCCACGTGATGGTTTTTGATCGCTTGTCACGTATTTTTTACCTTACACCTATGGTGAAATTTCGTTTTTATTTTACAAATTAACAAAAAATTAAGGTTGCAAGGACAAAATTAAAAGTTGCTGTAAAATGATTTTTACATAATTTTTAAAATTAAATATATAAGTTGCTTTATTTTACAATTAGGTACTTATTTTTTGTATGTATTTTACAGGTACCAAATTTAACTAACACCAGTGCTCAAGTTATTCACCACCAGTCCCGGAGCCAGATGAATGTACTGTACAGATGTTATCAGGTATTTATTTATTTAGGTACTTCAACAAAACACAGTATTCACAAATGTTTACATCATTCTTGTTTGTGAATCAAACAAACGACCTCTGATTTCCCAGCCATCACAAAATCAATCGTCTACGTGATTTTCATTAAACACCTTCTATTGACAGAAGCTTTATTTCGTAGCCTCACGGTTTTATTTAACGTTTCCACAAAACAAATTTCTAACAGAATTCCCTCTTATAAGCCTTTTAGCCGTGAACTTAAGTTTGGTAAATAAATTGTACCTCGCTGTTATTGTTTATGCATGAGCCCGCGATTTGCACGTCAATCCGAACTAGGGGAGAACGCTCAAGAGAAACGGCTTGCGGTGTTCTCTCAACTCAACAGACATAAAAATATATAAAACCCGGTGATTTTTTGTGAATTAAAAAGGATTTCGGAGTTTTGCACCTTATTGTACTGTTTAGCCGAAATTTTTTGAGTTTTGTCACTAGCAGTCTGAATATCAGGGTAAAATTATCATTTATTTTTACTATATATTTAATCTTAATGTAATAACCAGCCTTGTCAATTCAAGATCATAGTCGAAACATACCCTGGGCTCCAAGATTATAGCTAAGGATGCAACCGGGAGAAGCGCTAAGATGATGATGATAATTTAAGTCTTTAAACAATAAATGATGAGCAAGCAATTTCTTCTATTCGTGTTGTTGGATTTTCCTAAGCAGGAAAACTCTTCATAACTACCCATAAGACTATATAGCCAGCATTTTGAAAAGAGTATCCATGGCAATAGTGATCTTAATTACGAAACTAACTGATTGTTCCCATTCCTTTAGCTACTAAAAATGAAATAATCTTTGAAGTATCACGTCCGCCGCGCTATCGCCAGCTTTCGAAAGCATTCTCGATAAAAGCAACTTAAAAGATAAACCATAATTAAAATGTCAAGAGCATTCTTTGTATACACGGCTTAAAGGCAACAAAATTCCCGGTTTTAATGTTTCAAGCGAAAAAGAATTTTACAAGAGTGGCCACTGGGTTCGAATTCCATGTAAGATGGAATCCACTTATGTGGATAAAATTAATTTTGAAAATTGGTTGCAAGGAGGCTTTTGTTCCTATGCTATGAGGAGTCAAATTCTAATATCATCTAGGTAAGTATGAGTCAACTTCCCAGTGGCAGTATTAACAAAATTTCGGATTTAGCACAAAAATCGCAATCTTTAGGTATGATCCAAACTTATGATATCTCATCTCTTATATCGCTTTAAACTACGACATACAGCAGCACTAGAATCTTCAATCCCCAGCTGATATAAAAAGCCATTTTCGATTTACTATACCTAAGAGCAATACCAATCCGAGCAACCCTGACCATTTATTTGTCTTGTTAGCACAAATCTATTGGAAAAACGACAACAACACTATGTGTCCAGACGCAACATAAACAACCGTCGCACGATTTATTTGTTGTTTATTATAGTGATTTATCGACGTCATACAGTGGTTCTTAAAACTCGAGAGCAATGTTGTTCGGAAAATCGAGTTTGTGGAGAAATTCAACTCGCGGGGCAAGGGGTAAGTTGTTGGCAAATAAAGGACGTCTGCGGGAGCCGATCTTTATCATGGGAAATGTTTGCTACTTCTCTGAATTATGAGTTATGTTCATGCGACTTGTCTACTTATTGTGTCGGGTATTAAGTTTTTTCATTGGCGTATCGCATTGTGATGATATCATATCGTATTTAAACTACACTACAGTACTTTGGAGAAAAAAATGTTCAATGAGTCGTCACATGACATTGTTCTTTCAATTGTTTTGTTAGTGAATACTTTTGTTTCCTACACAGAAGAATATAAAAATATCGACGATATACAATAAAATGGAACTCTTAATAAATGATTTCCATTAAATTGTACTAGCTTTTGCACTTTTCTCACGACAAGCCAACACAGGTTATTTTTTGCGTACAATGAAAAATGTTGGAGACAATTCTACTGTATTCATTTCAACGGCCATTGTCGGATGTAAGGTTTCAATTAGTTTATTGATGAAAAAATCGCACTTTTTGTTCTTTGTTGTATATGTTATATTTGACTGGCCCGTTGTTCTAGTAGTCAGCGACTCTGGCTACAAAACCAAGGGTCGCGGGTTTGAATCTTGCTAGTGGCAAATGTTTGTGTGATGTATGTACATCGGTAATTGTACTCTAGTTAGGTGACCATAAAAGTATTTGAACATAACAGAGGTTAGGGACTAGGCAATTGGTGTGTTAGTCTAAGGAATTTACTTATTGGTTATTTATTTCGGTAGCTAGGCAGTCTAATAGCAGTACTGAGTACTGAGATATTTTTAAATTTGTCTTTTATATGTGAGATTATAAAAAAACAAATATTGACAGAGAATAAAAACAATGATAGAATATTTCCCTCCTTTAGCACGTAAAGGTTTAATTTTTCCACTTTCAATCTACTCGCTTTTACAATGGAATAGTTGATATCCATTTTAGTCATGGAACGCTTGTTTCCATCCAACTTTATGTGATTCGTGTGAACGGCGAACAATATGCACAAAATTAATTTCAAACGGGCAACCCATTTAGTTAAAACCGTCAGTGTACACGGCCGCCCACTCGTTGCGATAAATCAATTTCAGTCAGCCTTTCAGCCTCAATAGAACTGGTATTGATAATTAATAGACGCTGTTATTTAACGAAACTCGATGAATAAGAAACGGCTCATTGAAATCGTTGGGAATTGATGGGGCCCCACTTACGCCCACAACAACCCTGCTACTTCCTAGCTAATGAAAGGAGTGTAGACTTTTAATATTCTTAATTTTTATTGTCAGTCTTTCCCTTATTTATACAGATTTTTAAGTTTAAAAGTTTTTATACGACACATCTTCTGGTCTCCTGGTCTGGGTGTTGTATGTATATATTTAAGTATATTAGTTGTACCACTGTTGATTCTGATGTCTGTAACACAAGTGCTTAAGCTACTTCACACGGAGTCAGATCAATGTATGTGATGTTGTGAAATATTTATTTATATATAATATACACATATTTACTTTATCTTCTTGTAATATTTTAATGCTACACGTAGTCTGGAAAAATAAAAAGATTCACTGTGGCTATTTTCGTTCAGAAACACTAGCAAGAATATCTCTCCGATGTTCGATTAGCTTCGCTGAAATTAGCCTTTTGATATCAGAAATCCATTGCTGCGAGTATTATTGCGGATATTTCACTTGTTGAAATGGACCTAGAAGTCTTACATAGAACTAGAACAAAGCGGTCGTTAAACCTACGGCTTATTTCAATCCGAGTGGCATAAAAAGTCTTCCTCTGAGGCTAAAATACCGAATAATAGAATTTGAGTGACGTAAACTCAGACAATCCTAACACAATCCAAATCAAAAGTAAGAATAACCCACTCAATTGTTTGTCTGGCAGTAGAATTTATTAATAACTCCCAAATAGGTAATAATACCATTATACTACGTTTTTACACCATAATCTATCGAAGAAAAACACAAATAACAAGATTCTCAATAGTTATTTTCCCATCCCATAAAAGTCGATTTTTGTATCGGTTGAATCCCCATTTCCACATCTACAGGCCATCTGATGTTCCATAAAAAGCGAAGCAAGTTGCTGCCGTGGCGTGTAAACCTGTAAATTTATTCCCAATAACGTGTCGCGACGGAAAACAAAGTACGCAAACATACCCCATATTACGTACAATGACATCTTCATGAAAATTGTCTATGGATTCTGTTAGGGCAAACAATGTCTAAGGGTGTTACCACACCAATCGATCGATCGTCGATCGACGCCATCGATCGACATCGGTCGATGTTGATCGACTGATGTGGTAGCTTTAATTGATCGACGCCATCGACGGAAACCAGTCGACTAACCAATCGATCGATTGCTGATCGATGGCACCGGTCGACGTTGATCGATTGGGGAAACAGCTCGATCGACCTCGACTATTCCATTTAAACATCGATCGATGTTGTCGATCGATTGATTGGTGTGGTAGAAACTATTGATCGACGTCGACTATTGCATTGTACCATCGATCGATGGCGTCAAACGACGATCGATCGATTGGTGTGGTAACACCCTAAGTTATGTGTTGTTGACTCAGCAGATCGTATCTGGAACACATTCTAGACTTTGGAGGTTACGTGTCATTTGTAATGGGATAGTGGGGGAGCGAGGTAACAATAGAAACGGAGGTGAATGAACTCGTCAACACGAATGTTATTCGCCGCGAGATTTCCTCGTGAAAAACTAGGGCTGCCGTAGAAAAACACCATAACATCTTATAAGGAAACTTGCGTCATTCGGTATCCTTTGTCAAAATATACGTTATTTTGGCTCGTTTTATCTTTTTGAATAAATACCTGTAATAATAATTCAAATTTCTTTGATGAGAAGGTTTTTTATTTTAGTTTGACGATCTGGTTGGTGTAATGGTCAAGATATTGCGTATTACGCAAGAGGTCGCGTGTTTGATTCCCGCACAGGTCAAACATTTGTGTGCATGAACATGTCTGTTTATCTTGGTCTGGGTGTTATATGTATCTATTTAAGTATATTTGTAATATCACTGTTGATTCTGATGTCTGTCAGATCAATGTATGTGATGTCGGGAAAATAATATGAAATATAAGATAATACCAGTATAAGGGATAAAGAAACTGAACTTTACTATCCCAATGCAGCCGGATTCATACCTAAAACGACAATGTGTTCGTAGGCATTTAATCCTCAAAACCGGAATACAAGCTTAATGCGATTGCGTCCGGCGCTCCATCCCTATACGTGCATATCTGAACGGGGAACCAATTCCATTAGAGTATTATCTCCTTTCCGAACGTAACCTTAGCGAAGTGAGTTTTTTGATCTCTCCCCGGTTGATGCACCCTATGCATTGGCTGTCAGTATCGAAATGTTTATCGGATTTAATCATACTAATATTGTAAATGTGAAAGTTTGTTTGGATGTTTGTCCGTCAATCACGCTGAAACTACTGAACAGATTTTAATTAATGTTGGTATTCAGGCAGGGTATGGACTGATTTATGTGATAGGATACTTTTTATCTCGATTTTATGCTCCTATGGGATAAGCCTGAATCTTGATAATGCGGGCAAAGTCGCAGGTAAAAACTAGTATCGGGATAATATCGAGAGCTTTGCTTGCTTGCGAAAATGTTAATGTGATGAGGTTTTGCTTAGTTCGTTACAAGTTTTGCAGCTTGTAGTTGCTAAATGACTTTTGATTTTAAATAAATCGCGGTCTCGCTTTTCGCTTTGAAGTTTAAACTTTATGATATTTGTTTATGTAAAGAACAGCTTGAATATTAATGAATTGAACAATATTTCTCAGTTTTGTTTGGTAGAAATTATTTGAATAAAATGTATATTTATAAAATAATATATTTTATTAAACAGTCGATGAATTTTATTTGTTATGTTATTTATTAATTAATAAATACTAACTTAAAAATTAAAAGTGAGAATGTGTTTTAAAAGTGAAATTGCACTTATATTATTGGTATTATTGCATAGCGATGCGACGAAAACGGTATCAAACAATCTAAAATCCATACCAAGAAACCAAAATAATCAAGCCTTATAAGTTTTTGATAACAACAACATGCACTAAAAAACCATCCGCCCGATCGTAGCCATAAATATTCATTCTGAGATCCGCATTACAAATAGAGAAAACAAAAAACGAACGCGAAAGAAAGCGAAACGAGACGAATCGCAACAAAGCCGAAGCGAAAACGAATCGAGCAAAAAAGTCTCGGTCTGATTGGTTGTTTATCACGGCCAGCTTAGTGATGGGGCATTCGGCAAGCCTGCGGATCCACAGACACCGGTATCGGGGTTTAGACTCTAGTCGGTATCCCAGAACAATGGGCGACTTCAATCCACTCCGCACACAAATCTCGTGGGCGACGCTGACTTTGGATAGGGTTGGCAAATGATTTGGCAGGTTTCTCGCAAAATGTGAATTCTTGATTAAAAATTTATACTTTTTTCTTTAATATAATACGACTGAAGAGTTCGTATATTTGTCTGAACGCGCTAATCTCAGGAACTACGGGTTCCAATTGATTTTTTGCGGTGGAAGGCTTTAAGCTACAGCCTTGTGTGCTGAAGCCGAATTCCACGCGGACGGAGTCGCAGGCAGCCGTTAGTTACTACTAATACTATGATATATAACAACACATACCTACATTTATCTGACTCCATGTTATGTTCAGTCCTTTAAAGTCAGTAACACAAATACTAAAGCTGCACTGGTGTAATAGATTTGAACATTCCATCATTTTAATTTCCAAAAACGTTTTTGTAAAAAAGCGTGCAAACACTCAAGAACAACTAAAACACATTGTAAAATACATCGATGATTATTAGGATATTTTACGCTGCGAAGCTGGACCTTTTTTAAGTGAATGCCTACTGGCTTAATGTCATGAAAAGTCATATTACTAATCCAAAAACGGCCAAAACTGCACTCGTCTGACTTACAGTAATTAACAACAAAAATACGATCAACCCTAAACCGCTCGCAGTATCAAAACGTACCCGGTCGTGTTTTTGGAATTATTTCCTCTGGATGTTCGTTGCGGATGTGATTTTGATAAACGGTGCGCCGCCCTGGCTGTTCGGACGTGAAATTATTGTTTGGCCCGCGACACGAGTGACGTAGATACGAGATATTTCTTATTGATCTATGTTGTACACAGTATTGGAATGTCATTGGAATGTCGAAACGTTTATTAAGATCAGCGGATGATAGGCAATCCATCGTCGGGGTTTATGTGCGTTATATTAACTTTACTGCTCTGTCAGTTTCGGTAACCGATAGTAAGTTGGTTAGATATTTCAAGTACCTACCCAATTTGCAGTAATGTGGATTGTCTAAACCTTGAGTAATAAAGGGTTTGATCCACTGTTAGGGGAACCGAAAATCCGCAAAGACAAAGAGCAATTTTCGGAAGTGAAAAATCGTTTATTGGTAGATCCGTTTTATAATATCGAGTTCCACTCACGGCAGCAGACCCATCTAGCCTGCAGTGATTCGTGTTAAAGATAACTCTGTGGAAAAAGAGACAGATAATATTTGGCATCGATTGTGTACCGAAATGTGTTTTAATGACACTGATTTTCCAACGTACATCGTACTAAATTGAAAACGCCCGTTGTTACATCAACCACTCACATTACGAACAACCACCAAAACTAATTACTTTTTATTATTTCCCCGCAACAAACGAGTGAAAACAATTAACTAACAGCATCGGGACAACAGACCTTGCGATCCTCTAAGTAATATTTGTTCTAACGAAAAGTAATGTGATTGGATACGGCACCGACAGATACCATCTGTGCGTCTTAAGATACTGGGTTAATTAGTTTAATTAACCACTATGTAAGTAGAACCGTTTTTTGTTGTCCATCTTCTATCTTTAATTTGAGGAGTCCGATGGTTTTCTTAAGAGCGTTCGTTGTTTTAGCTAATTAGGGTTAAGTCTTATTTGAATCTTTTAGCCATGTTATATAACCTTATATGATTATATTGCTGAAATCACCTATACTCGTATAGTGACTGAATCGACTCGCATGGTGTAATAGTCAAGAAATGCATAAAAGACGAAGAGGTCGCGATTTGATCCCCGCACAGGGCTGTCATATGCATCTATTTTGACGACCAGCTTGGTGTAATAGTCAAGATGTTGCCTATTACGCAAGAGGTCGCGGGTTCGATCCCCGCACAGGACAAACATTTGTGTGCATGAACATGTCTGTTTGTCCTGGTCTTGACTCTGAGTGTTATATGTATCTATTTATGTATATTTGTAATACCACTGTCAATTCTGATGTCTGTAACACAAGTGCTTTAGCTACTTATCACGGGGTCAGATCAATGTATGTGATGTTGTGAAATATTTATTTATTTATATTTTATTTAAGCATATTTGTAATACCACAGTTGATTCTGATGTCTGTAACACAAGTAAGCCACTTAACAAGGAGTCAGATCGGTGATATTGTGAAATATATAAAATTATTGATTTACTTAAAACTTTTGTTTAATTCGGGATCTAATCTTCTTTTACTAGCCAGAATGAAGTACAGGGTACAAAATAAATTGTAAAGTGAGAATTTAACTCAACACTGTTACGAACTTGTACTTGCGTAGAAAACAACACTAAAATAAAATTTTCGGGCGCACCCTTATAGACCTTTTATAGTGGCTTTAAATAACCGTGCCATGACCTTTCAGATCTATGTTACAGATATAAGGCGCCCTTGCAAAACCCTAGGAACATCTTAGAAACAAAATGAACTAACATAGAGGATATATGTAACTTGGGCATGGCTTATCCAAGAGATAAGGTTTTATAACTCAATTTGACCCAAAGATTAACACCGAATCCGTTTATTTTCGGCACGGAATGTTCCATGTTCCAACATCTTAATTGAAAATATACTACTATCTCCTTCCTACACGTTAGAAGAGAAGTCAACCAAGTGAAATAATTATGCCGAATTTGTTTATTATATCGAAACGAGAGCCCCTTTGACTGACGAGGACTTTGATGTCGTAGATAAATATGTAATAGATCAACTTTCTGAATTCAATAATGTTTGTCATTCTCCGATAGACTACGGTTGCGATGAAATATTTGTCAAAGAAAAATACGAATTCAAATTATGATTGAAATGTTAATCTTTATAAAGAAGACGAAGGTACTTTTATTCAGCATTTAATCGAATGGCTTTCATGTTGAAGAGAATAAATTAACTCCAAGCCACATAAATACTATATTCGTTAATGCTTCACTTAACTCAATACTTTTGAATAATCTTTTTTGGTTGGTATAAGTAGATTAAAGTGTATTTTATGTATCTTTTTTTCCTGTTATAAAAAATACTCTTTCCGTGTTCTTTTATGTGAATATTTTACACTAATTTTGCACTTTACATCATAATAAGCTTATCGCAGTTCAGACCACTACATTCATCTTGTTCGACTAAATTGGCCAGCGCAATTGAAATTAGGCTACAAGAAACGTCTAAATCATTGGTATTATAAGTGTGCAAGTTTTTTTGTTTGGATGTTTGCCCGTAAATTATGCTGAAACATAACGGGTTTAAATGAAATTTGGTATGGAGACAGGTAATGGGCTGACTTAGGTGATAGAATACTTTTTATCCCGATAAAATTCTCCGAATGGGATAAAACAGGAATCTTGCTAACGCGTACAAAGCCGCTATTAAAAACTAGTTCACTTATAAACATAATTAATGGCTCCATACAAAATCCGGAAACAAATGTCATTAGCATTCCGTTCCCCACAACAAACGAAGAAGTCTCCACTTTTTCTCCCGTATAAAATCCGTAAACCTTGTTTTCATCAATCATGCCCATGCAGGGGATCGCTTCATTCGGTTCCTTTGTAAGCGAATCTGCTAGTTGTTTTTAGGATATCTGGGTTTGTTGCCCTCAGTTTCAACTGGCGACGTGGATATATTGACGATTCGCTATGATAAATGGAACATGCCATTGTTGGAAGACGTGCAGTGCTTTTGATTTATAGAATAATGACGTAAATTTTTGTGTTAACGTTGATTCATTTGTTTTTGTAAAAACGCTGTTGTTACTGCTATAATAGGAAAGGTTGGAAAAGATGTAATATTTTGTTTTGATATTTTTTTCATAGATTTAAATCGTAAGATCTGCCTTCGCCTACTTAAAAATTTGCATAATAATTTAAGCAGATGACTGTTAACGTGCTGTCTATCTAAGAAGCGACTGTCGCTCATATTTTAGAACCTATTTCGAAATATGGCGGGGGCAAATCTAACGATTTAATTTTCCATGTTAATGTACATATTTCTGAAGTGTTTTCCATTAAAATTATGTCAAAAAAAGGGGATTTATTTATAGTAAATCTGAAAAATAATTTGTTTACAATAAATATGAATTATTAAGAGTGATTTTCTAAATTGTCCGATTTATCAAATAGTCTACGTATGTACATACATACGACCGTAAAAGGTGTTTACCCAATTAATACCGTGCCTATCCCAAATAACTACAAATCTGTCTTTATTCGACCTCAAATGTGAAAGTTGAAAATGTTATTTCGAAGTAGGTCTGGACATTATCGGCTTAGGCACCTTTAAGCCACATCTGGTGGGTCCACGGCAAAATTGCGGCTCTTAACTTTGAAGCTTATTACCCGATTTAGCAGAAACGTATTGTATTTGCCGAGAAAGCCATTTCACCTGATTGTACACCGGCAGGAGTATGTAACTATTTTTGAATAGTTCGTCTATTTTTAAAGAAATATACAGTTGTAACGGGATTCTGTTGTTCCTTCTTGACGGTAATAAGTATTAGGTTGTTCAAATTAAAAAAAAAAACTTTATGGTACTTAATTTTAATTCGTGACTTTTCTTGGGGTATAGCCAAAAGAATACGTTGATTGCCGAATTTTTAACACATCATCCCTGTACCTACAAGATCACAAACCATTTTTTATAAACGTATTTTATTCATAATTTAATAATAATTTACAGAAGAAATAACTTATTTAAGAGTGTTACTACACTTATCAATCAATCAACGATCGAGGATATCGAACGATCGATGTCGATTGGAGCTTAATCGTATACGGCAGAAATCATCGATCGACGTCAACTAATCCATATCGCCATAGATCGGTGTCCTCGATCGATGATCGCTTGATTCGAAAAAAAAAGCCAAGGCACACGTGTCTAGGTACCCTTATGTAGGGTAACTTAAGATCTACCTTCTTAGACAGCACGTACAATACATATTATATGAACTTTACGACAATTTCATAAATTCAGTACAACCAGTCCCAGGTGTAATGAAATCAAGTAACCTTTGGGTTAGTCTGAAATTCACCCCTTGTAGGGTCGCCCTTGTCCTTTAAAACTGACAGAGCCCTTAATGGAGAAGACCTTGTATAATTATCTATTCTTGAGACCATTCTCGCCAAACTTTGAGAGACAATCGACCCTCAGCGTCAGGATATATATCTCTATGTAGCTGTATGTTGGTATCATGTTTATTTATGAGGAAAACAATACGTCATTGCAGAGTTGGGTGACTATTGCTATCATTTAAATATATGCAAGCCGCATCCCCCTGAACAACACGACAGAATTCCTAGACCTAATAAAAAAGCCAATTAATATTATATACGAGTAATAAGTAAGCACGTTTAGTCCCGTTCTAATGTTGTCTAATAAAAAACTCATTTTATCTTTACAATTTATTTCATACTTGGTCCAGTAATTTCGGAGCGTTCCCCACACCTAAAGGTAAACACAAAAGACTTTCCTACGGAGAGTCTTACTACCACCTCTGGTCTAGCCAAGTTGCTACTTCGACCGCTATCGCCATCGCCGTCGCTTCGACTAATATTGCCATCCTGCACACAAAGTGTCTGTGTAAGCGGGATGAAGATACAAGTCGCGACAATAGCTATTGCGACAAAAGTCACAGAGGCAACTTAGCTAGACCACCTTGACAGTTAAAATATATGAATTGTTAAAGCGAAGACATTTACGCTGTGGCCACAGCCCACAGCGGTGCGTATTGCGATGCGAATTGCGTCGGCAAACGGGGCGAGCGAGCGGAATAAACAAATAAAGGAAATTGTATGAAGTATGCCACAGCTACGGTGGCACGATGCGCGGTGCGACCGGCGGCGCGGCGGCCATATCTACGATTTTACATACGCTAACTAAACGAACACGTTCACATAGCGACACTTAAAACATTAATATCGTGTACTAGAAGCTACGAAAGTCATATCAATGTAATGTATCCTATAATATCGCATAATAATATAATATCGTTGATAGGAGTACATTCGTCGTGTATTGGCACTTATCTTGCGTTACGATACCCACAGGATCAATATCATGGAAATGTACTTGACTACGTTGTTTGTTTGTATAATCCTGACGCGATGGTAATTATCTGTAGTAAAATGTATGGTTATTCAGTTGTTACGGTGGATTAAGCACCAATTAATGTACGAGAATGACTGTTTTATATACGAAATTCGGCTTTTAATAACTCCCATTTGATTTCTCAATATGGGTCAAATTTTTAAACAAATAAAGGTAAATAAAAAAATTTCAACAGCTATTTTCTGTTTTTTTTTTCATTGAAATACGAGACGAGCTTATTTTTAGCAGGCGCAGCAAATAGCTTAATACGAGTACTTTGAATTAAAAGGTTTCGGGTGATAATATAATATACGTCAGCTTTTTCCGCTTCGCGGAATAAAGGCAAGAATGTTTTTTTAAAGTATTTAATTAATAAAAAAACATGTGTTAAAAATTACAGTGTAACCTGGGCTCCGAGGAGATGGCCGAGGATGCGACCGGGAGATGCAAAATGATGATATTGATGATCTGTAAAAAAAAATGTTATGTGTGTTTGATTGCGAATTATCCAATCGTAATAAGGAACCCTGTCTCTTGCCTTTTTGCCTTTTTCATTTCGGTACCAAAAAATAAAATATTATAAACCCACGGCTAATTAAAACCAGAGATACGCTACTTAAACCAGTAAAACGTCTAACCCAACGTACTAACAGACTGCAGAAAAGAAAATTGGTATCATTATTTCGCTGCAAAACGTCTAAGAACCCTATCTGGCGAAACATCTGGTTTGCACCTTCCATTCTATTTTTAGAGTCCTAAGGATATAACAGTATCTTCAGTGCTAAGGTTTTATCTTCCCGCACTATTGTGGGAAACAGAATGTAGTTGTCGACATGCAAACATTGCGAAGAGAAAATTGTTACACGTAGCTTTGTGTTGGTTTATTTAACCATTGTGGTGTGAGTTTAGAGATTATATTGTGTTAAAGGAGGCGAGGTTAGTTTAACTAAACAGTTTTCGAAATCTTCTTCCGTGGAAAAGGGTGCTGCTGATCGTGCTTGTAAATAATGCTACGCTGTTATGAGTCCTAGATTCAGATAAGATCTCTTTTTTGAATTCCGGCATATCACTAACGTAGCAAGTTGTGAGAGAGATGAAATAGATTAATATTCGTTTTCCAACTATCTAAATAATGAAAAATGCAGATAATAATATATCAAAGAAGTGTAACAAAGAAAATAGGTTTCATCGAAGCTAGCGACTTCGATATTCATAATTATTTTTCCTAATACCAATCGACCAGCCAATTAATATTTTACGAATCACCATAATATGCACCATACATATGGCGTTAATAGTGCATAAACAAGAGTAAACTCCCATAAACCAGTTTTCATAGCTCAGTAGAACGAAATCAAACAGAACCGAGATCTACCGCAGTACATTACCAAACCCTACCTCGCATCATTCGTCTCGCATCTTCGTAATACTCACAAAATCTGAATAACGTTAGTTCACTCCCATCAAAGGCCTAAATTGTAACTAACCGGCATTCACATGCACGTTCGTCACGAAACATTTTTCTTCACGTTCGCAAAATCAGTCAACAACTCGAATTGTTGAGATGGCCCGGGTCCTTGGACCCTCGTCTCTCACCTGATTGCGGGACGCAAATCGGCCCCACGGGACCCTCGATCTAAACTGACTGCAAATAGAGTCTTTTATCCTAAGAAAGGGGTAACGACACAACCAACAAACCGTTACAAGCACGTGAGTAGCTGAACAGCTCTGAATAGTTTATAAAGCATTTTGCTACTTCTATTCTATTATTTAAGGAGAGTTTTGTCTTATAATTCAAGTAACGAATGTGGCCGGCTCAGAAAACTGATTACACATGTAGTCTTCGTGGTAAAGTACTAACACTTTAATAGGTTTTGTAAACAACTTGTTAATTAATTAATATGTAAGACTCAGACACGAATGTTCGTCTAACTTAATAAAAAGAAATACGACACCCACCTAAAGTTTATCAGCAGCATAGAATTACATTTCAGGACTCCCGAATTTTGTGTGATTAGATAACGTCAATTATATTGATAAAATTATAAAAAGTATATCTTATCAATGCCACACAAGTTTCGGGTTCATATTTTGTGAAGAACCGTTATTTGGTACACATTTCCTTTATACATAGGTCAAAATAACTGTAGTCTTTCTTCAGAATGTTTTTGATATCCTTGCTCTCTGTGAATTTAATAACTTAATGAATACTCGTGTATTTATAATTTATAATTTGTTGTTGCTTTTGCTTAAAACAAATATCAAAAATACAATTCTAAAAAAATCCACAAAACTCCGACTATCCCACACATTACCAACGCTTATCGCCGATTATCATAAAACACGCGAAAGAATAAATAAACTAAAGCATCCGACCTCAAATATCCCACAGCGTTGCAAAAACCCCTCGGCAGAAATCAGCGGCCGGCTTACACATATCGCAAGAAACGGCAGACATTAAACATGAAATATTCGGGGCAATATATTTGTATGCGTGTCGTGAGGCTTAAGCGCTCGTTTATCAATATGCCCTTCGGCGGATCTGGGCGCTGGCATACGAAAACATCTGAAATAACAATGGCGCGTTCATCTGGAATGGGACGACAGGTTTAGTGATTCACCATTCCATAAGGCGGGCCTAGTAGGATGGTTACCTAAAGCGTTCTGATTAAACACTTTTTCTCCATCGACGTGAAGGTTCAAAGTGCAACCTACGAGGAAATAGAAAGAAGCATAGTGTGCTTTTGTAAGACACCGTGGTCTTACAAAAGCACGCAAGAAGAAGAAGAATGCAGATTGAGTAAAAAAGAATAACCTTATTTTTTTATTACTCAATCTGCACTCTTCTTCTTCTTCTTCCTAGCGTTTATCCCGTTTCTATGCGGGGTCCGCTTTGACTCAATCTGCATTATAGGTGTCTTATTTCACTTTGTAATTTTAATTTCAATTTAAGTATTTTAATTTGTTTTAAGTTTTTCACTTGTTAAAAACTATGTGTATGCGTGCCGTGAGGCTTAAGCGCTCGTTTATCAATATGCCCTTCGGCGGATCTGGGCTCTGGCATACGAAAACATCTGAAATAACAATGGCGCGTTAATCTGGAATGGGACGACAGGTTTAGTGATTCACCATTCTGCAAGGTAGGTCTTCTATGGTATAGGATAGTATACTAGATGCGATCCGAAGTGAAGGTTAAAGTGCATCCTACGAGAAAATAAAAATAGCATAGTGTGTTTATGTGTAATTTTAATTTGAGTTATTTTCATTTTTTATAAGTCTTTCACTTGTATAAATCTATCGTTTATCAATATGTTCTTGGGCGAATCAGAACCATGGCATTCGAAAACATCTGAAATGACAATGGAGCTTTCGCTTGGAACGGAACGACAGGTTCAGTGAGTGATTCACCTTAAAAATGATGTACTGGATGCGGTTTTTCCCGCTATTGAAGTAAACGTTCAAAGTGCATTCTTAACACAATTTCACGTTTAAATTGAAATGGCATAATTCTTTTGTCAGCCCAGTTGTATGCTTTGTTCGAGGATTTTGGACCACAATAGCCCTGCTTTATAATGTGCTATACAAGATATTTACAATTATATTATAATTAAAGGATAGTGTTTTCAGCTATGTTTTTTCAAAATAATTTACAGGAGAGTTTTACAAAAAAGTTTATTAGTAGACGTTTCAAAGTACGTCTAATTTTCTTGGAGTAGAAATATCGTAGGAAATAAGTCTTCTTTTTCTTAAAATTTTTTAAGTTGCAGGTCTCTTTATTATCACCCTAATTTCAAAAATACGTTGAATATTAAATTGGTATGATGACTTTCAGATAAGATGTCGATTTTAAAGTTCGGACACTACCATAAAAATACCTTTGCTAATACCAAGTTTTAGTCGCAGGAACTCTACCATGCGATAATGTTCGATTTAATTGCGCTGTAAAATATTTTACGAGGACCCTCCGTGGATCTACTGTCCCCTGCCTTTTCGTTCACTGCCCCAGTTGATTTATAAAGACCAAGTTGAAACTTGACTCGCGGGGGACTGGTAAGATTTATAACTGACGACGATCACAATGTGAGTTGTACGGTGTACCTTTATCTGAGAAAGCACCGTAGATAACGCACTGAAGTACGTTTCATTCACTTAATACATATAGCAAAACACTCAATTGGTGCAATAAAACGATTGAATATTCAAACCAGATACTGCGCGATATGCGTTCGGTTTACAAAAAAATCATCTGTCTTTTGTTTCTGTAGAAATTTTAAATTGTAGGTAAACTGGGTGTTAATTTTGCGCATTGTTTCATGAGACTTTGATAAAAAAAAATTGAAGCGTGTTAATAGAAGAGCTACGTTTTGTATCTGTGTACCTATGTATAGGTATAGTGAGGACTATGATAAAGTCGTAAACGTGTATTTTCACTATTTCCCGTGTTTTATCGCGTCGTCAACTGTAAATCCACTGACTCGTTTTTAATAGGTCAAAGTTACTGGACTATGAAGATTTATATCCAACGTGGCTGAGGTAAGGTGTATCATAAAAACCCAGGGAAAATAATTTAATTTTCAAATTATGGATTAAATTTTTCGTGTCAGCATTATTTTGCTTGATAGACGGCTTATTTTATTCTCGCAATTTAATTGAAAGTAGTTTAACAGTTTTTCCGAATATCATATTTTCATGATGCGAATATGCTGTGTTTGCTTACTATAAACTTCGACTTCATCGAGTGAAAGTCAAATATTTACTTTAATCATGTACCTTATTATATTGTTAGATTTTAATTTTAATTTAAAATACAAAGCACTTACATACACAATACGTACCTTGTTTATATAATACGCTATAGTCGAATTCCAATTAATTAGACAAGCATTAAACAACAGTAACAAGGATTTAAATTTCGCATGCGACAAACAGAGCACTGAAACTCTCGAATAGCTCTCTTTAGTATCAAATTAAACGTTTTATTGCCGGCAGGTGGAGCAAGTAATATTCAGTCCATTTATCTAGACTAGTTCTCTAAGTCAGCACAGTTGAGATTTGACTTGTAACTATCTAATGTGTAAATTATTCAGTTCAGAGTGTTTCACATAAAATAAAGTTGCTATCTCTATGCCTAAGTTTGCCGAAACTACATAGTTCTGGAGAATGGATCAGCGTTTAAACTTCAAACGTAAGATAGGTTTATTTTGGATGGCAAAAACAATGTTTCAGCTCAGTTACATTGGAGGTAATTTCATTTAGGAATTATATTTTATGATGTATTTGTTTGCTTTTTTAAAGGAATGTGTTATCTGAATAGCTAGCGATTTTTAACTAACAATTTAATCAAATATGTAGAATGCACGAAAATAATTGAAGTGAAATAAAAATGGGTATTCTGCAGAATAATGGCATTGTACACTCGTGTGAATGTAGTATTTTAGGAAACAGAAACAAAAGCCAGCATACGTATTATTTCCATCTGAAAAATGAAATTGCGAAATCATCTGTTAGTTAAACTTCTGGTTAAAACTGCTCTGTTTTACGACTGGAAAGCGCCACAAGCGGCATTTTGAATAAACATGAATCATAAATGTTTACGGCGAACGAACTCCGAGTCACTTTTATGATTTGACGGGATCGACGATCCGCAAATAGCTTCCAGAACACAAACGGGATAATAAATTTAATCTGTTTTTACTCTGTTCTCGAGAACAGATTGTTACGAGGGTCTATGAATTGCTTCACAGCTTCCTGGGTCGGCTTTCATGGCGATTCCAGAGTTTGATGCGTTATACCATGCTAACATGTAGGTACTACAACATGTGGAACTTTGGCTACTGTTATGACTTTCTGTCTTGGAAACTTCCACTTGGTAACTGAAGTTGCGTTGTAACGTTGAGAGGTTTTTGTGTCATAACTGCATATTTACGAATATGTTTTGAGTAAAAGCTTTGGAGTAAATTTTATTATAATCACTTTATTTAGCTAGGTTACAATATCAGTTTAATTCGAGCTACTCAAAATCGTATCTAAGTTATATCAATTTGAAACTTAAATTGTTCCCGTAAGTTCATTTTCGGAATGCCAGATTGTATTTAAAAAAATAATAATTTTGTTGATACATGAAACATTCTGGTAGCAGCGAATGTGGTTCAAAAACTAATTTGTTAGTTAAAATCCGTTGTCTACAACTCAAATATGAAAAACACAGCAAAGACTCGCAACTATAATTTCCCCGGCGGGCGCTTAATTTAGTTACCGTTGAATCCCTCTTGTTAGGCGACGAATCTGCTTTTCTGGGAATAAACAAAGAGCAGTTTTGAATCACACCAGCGCGTTTAAGGCTCATAATATAGGCAATCATGGCCGCCTGTCTCCAGCGGGCCTCGTGGAACGCGCGTGATTCGAATTTCAGCGCGATAACACTCATCGAATGGCATTTGAATATGAAGAGAATATTAATGGAAAACTTCTTACGGTTGGAGACTGGTGAGTTGTTTCGTTGTTGAGGGTGAAGGATAGATTTGTCATAAAAAGTAATGTATCAGCCTATTAAGGATCCATTGCAGGGCAAAGGCCTCCATCATTCGAGAATTTATTTAATTACTAAAATGGGGTTTGGCTTGCTATGGTGATCATAAGCCTAGGCTGTATTCAGAAAAATTAACACAAATAATTTTACCACACCCAGAAATCGAGACCACTAAAATGCGTTATTTGTCGCGCAGATAAAAGATTACCAGCAAATGTAGCTACTTATACATAGTTGAAGATATGCAGACATATCTCTATTAGATTTTTAATTTAATCTTCCGACCGGTACAAAATTTCGACCATGATTTTCCATGACGATGATAAGCAGCATTGCTCAGTTCTAAATACTCCGAATGTGTATTTGTCACTATCAAATGCATATTAAAAATTCAAGAACACATGCATAATATACATTGGTAAGCTGCACTTTTTGACTAGTCTTAGTAATTTTACACAAGAAAAGAGCGAAGTAAGAAAGTCGGTGCCTTCTCACTTCCCCACAAAGATTACTTCCCAAATAAATATTCGTAAAATGAAAAATCTTACACTTTAACTTGGAACGAGAGGCTCACAAGTACTCTTTAGTAATTAAAAACGAGACTTAACATAAAGTGCGGCAATTGCTCAATGTCGTAGAGGCGGCTTTTAAAAATTTGTGTCGCTCGTGAAATATTTATTATTTCACGTCTGCTACAGTCGATTGCCACTTCTAATTTATTTTTAAAACGGGAATGAATGCGCGTATTTCCTTTTTTTTTGCTTACTTAAAAGTTAAGCAGTATTATATAACGTTACACTTGGTAGAAACTCCTCTTTTTGATTGGTTTGGTTTCCTCCGGGATTAAGAATGGTCAAACAACTTTTGCATGGCCATAGCCTAGTCAGTTCCTGTCAATGTCAAAAGTCTTGGTAAACTGCAAGGTTGTCTTTAATTTTTAATTTATAGTACAGTTTTCTTTAGATTATCCCGGAGACACATTTCAAAGAATTAAGAAACCCTATGGAAAATCATAAAAACAGCTCGTGTAGCCTTGAAATTAATTTTAATTTCGTATGAAAAGTATACCTGTCACAGAGATCATCTCAGCTGAATCAGCTTAGTGTTCCATGAAAAACATGAGAAAAAAGTATGCACGAAAAGCCTTTAAAATAAATGCCATTAATTTCCTAATCAAATAACCCACAGACAATGACAAAATTGATGAAAAGGTTCGCAAAGTTAAAAAAGAACGGACGTAAACATGCGAGTTATAACCCGAAATCCAAATACACACAAAAACAAAATAGCCAACGTTCACATTACAAATTAGGATTTGTGTCTGTTTCTAATGTAAAATGTATGGACCCGCATCAGAAGGGATGTTTGGGTTCCAGTCGCATCCGTTTATAGAGCACTTCGGTTTGGGACGAAGACCTTCGGTAATGAAAGATTGACGAATATATGGGCCACTTTGAAGGCTGCTTGTGGAAAGTGCTTTGTAGACTAAACATGTCCGCGTAGAATCGTTTAAGATACAAATTCTAAGGAATAGGGATTAGACAGTTAGGTAGTTAAACTATATTTAGATACATTTATAAATAAATATCTCTATCAACGAATTTATCAATACTTTGATAATAATTATACGTCAGAAAGGAATGCGAATTTAGAATTAGTATCTTTTTTGTACAAACATATTAAACATAGGACTAGAATAATAAAAAAAAATTGTGACTGTGTACAGAAAAGAGATAAACTTTACACTTTCTATACTAACAAAAAAAAACTATATTGTTCTATTGCCGTTCTTAACAAAATTGGTTGCATTCCTACATTTGAAATACACTAGACAGAAAACATCAGTGGCTTTTAAAATCCAAGTTCTTATTAGACTATTAAATTGGCTTTCTGTAAGGTTTCTTTTTGCGAGAGTTCTCATATAACGTATTATTCTATTCATTTCCGTTAATGGTCTCAATCCCGCGCGTAAGCCCTAAATCTAACCATCGAAGCTTTACCCTCATCCTTGTTTGTCCTCGATAAAGAAACAAAACACATTTTTAT
Source organism: Nomophila noctuella (assembly GCA_958496325.1). Lineage (NCBI taxonomy): Eukaryota > Metazoa > Arthropoda > Insecta > Lepidoptera > Crambidae > Nomophila > Nomophila noctuella. Next base: position 6,679,554 of record OY292486.1, on the reverse strand, counting down.
TTCCAGAACATGTCCAATAGCAAACACTTTAACCGCTTATTAAAGTACGGCATAAAAAAATCCCCCGCCGACGTTGTTTGCTCGCGTCTCATTGATATTCGGCGTCGCAACATCTCGGCGAGTGTTTGCGTAAACAGAGCTCGCAACAATACAGTAAACAATCGCACGTATCGCACATATCCGAGTACATAGTGGCCGGCTGTGTTTAAGACATTTATATTACTACTGCTTCAAATATTCTATATTGACTATGGCTCTTTAGTCTGTTGATTTGGCAGTTGGAAGGTATGCAATCTTTAAACTGCCAAATGAACAGACTTTAAGTGTTTTGTTGGGCTCAAAATTGTGGCAGAATTTTTTTGAGGCCAGAACCAAATGACATTATAAGAATATATGATATTTGTTTGCGTAAAACTCTATCATATCCGAGTACATAGTGGCCGGCTGTGTTTAAGACTTTTCATTACTGCTGCTTCAAATGTTTTATTGACTTTTGTTGATAAGTCTTTTTATTTAGTGACTTGAAGTACATTTTAAACATTATTTTATTTTGATACAATTTTAAAGATGCTGAAGAATTTGGTTGTTTGAACGTGCAAATCTCAGGAGCTTCAACCCGAATTGAGAAAATGTTTTTGTTTTGTATTGTCTCATTGTCGAGGAAGGCTTTAAGCTATAGTATAACACTTTGTGTGCGGAAACTGAAATCCAAGCGTGCGGTGTCGCGGGCGGTAGTGTAGAAATAAAAAAGAATAACATTTTAAATTGGAACCCTATTATTTCACCATCAATATCATCTTTCTATTTAAATGGTTTGACTAGGAGACATCATAAGATGGGGCTGTACGTTTTAGGTTATTATAAAAACATCTCAGCAATTACCATTATTAAATTGCTTTTGGCAAGCTATGGCTCAGACATTTTCATAATAACAATAAAACTTAAAAGTATTAAGCAGTGCTCGCTCATATTTGAAATGATGCCAATACAGAGTTAAAAATCATAACTAACATCAAACAAACAATCTTAGCTTATGGCCAATAAAGCACATACTTTTTTAGAGACAGACAAACAAAGATAAAACTGCCAAACAGCATACTTTTATGCTGGACATATAAAACAAATTATTTAGTGAATACAATAACGGTACTAAAACTCCTTGATGTATTTACTCGTATTATGTTAAAAGTTAAACAACCTATTCTCGTATTACCTCATAAATATTCCAATATTTCGATTGTCTAACAGCAATCGTGGATTCAAGCCAATTTCACAAGCCAGTTAGAGTCGATGACACCGGCCAACTTCAGTTGGCTTGAGATATAGCGATTGTTGTTACACAATTGAAACTACTAGGTAATTTGTTTGTTACATAACCAAGACCCTTTTAGCCCACTATTATGATACCCTGCCGGTCGCATTTCAACCATGGTGGCCAATCTTACGATCAGCCAAGCACGCAGGATATATTATAGTGCACAAGTGAGTGCGCAAGCACAGGTGCATTCCCTATACCTCACTCTCATAGTTCGGTGAGACAGCAATCTGTCACAGCCATAGAGAGATCAGGCGCGGGACCAACAGCTTTACGTGCCTTCCGAAGCACGGAGGAGCTCGAGATGAAAATTTTCGGTCACCCATCCGATGACCGGCATTTGCGAAAGTTGCTTTACTTCAGCAATTATAGGCCGAGCACGCTAACCACTGCGTTATCGAGCTTCTCAACTATTATTTTATGTACCAAATGCAACTCTTATGTCGCTAAGTTTGCTAGACCAGCAAATGACTAATGAGATAACATTTACCAGAGAACTGAAGGAAATGAAAACAATTTTGGTCCGTAATTGGTACATGAGCTTTATAAATATGCATTAATGTGACCATTAAAATTAAATTTTCACCCGACATCAGACAAAATTGTGGGTAGCTCGCTCACTAAGCATTCCCGACGATATAACCACAACTTACGCACAATACCACCAACTTGGAGCACAAAAACGGAATGCCAACATAAATGCACATAATTTGTACGCTGCAAACTAAGGGCGAAAGGCTTGGATGAATAAATTAATTAACGCGGCAAAGCCTTTATATAAATAGGAATGTGAGGGACGCAAAATAAGACAATTGTATGAGATTGGTGGAATTGTTGTGTTAATAGAATCAGGGCCGGGCGGGGCGGGGGGCGCGCAAATACGTTACTATGCCGCGGTCAACCGCGTATGCGCGTGGCTTTACTGCAAGAGATCTACGCTGTGTGAAGAATTCCCAATTCTTGCTGGACATTGCAGGCTTGAATTACCTGATTGTCCGAAAAATAACCGTGCTACGGAAGCCACGTTAAGCCGTTGGTCCCGATGATGATCCAAATTGTCTGTTTTTTTATTCTATTATAAGGGTTACGGATTTCAGACGACAGTCGCTACATTAGAATAACCAGGCTGGTCAATTCAGGATCATAGTCGTAGTTTACCCTGGACTCCAAGGCAATGGCCAAGAATGCAACCGGGGATAAGCGCTAGGATGATGACGATTTTTTTTTTGTTTTTTCTTCAAGGAAAACATGCCAATCACATAAATTAACGTAAATTGTAGAAACATACTTGGGCAAAAAAACGCGACTGAAGTTCGATTTGACAACGCCTGCAATGTAGGTATTTCAAATGATTGATGACACCATGCCGAAATCACGTCGCGTTATATCGTATAGAAAATTAATTGAAGGTACACACAACACAAACAGTCCTATACTCGTATATTTTCATCATTGAGTGAATAAATTATGGCCAACGTTAAATTATTCAATTCCTATTAAGATATTACCATTTTTAAACAATGCAATTTGAATAGCCATATCAGACGATTTTAGTATAAATATCCCTATGCAAAAGATATGATTTTACATCAAATGACGTCGGCGCAATAAAGCTTACTTCTAGCAAATACTTAACAAAATAAAATAAAAAAATGACATAAATGGTCCACATGAAATCCCTTTTGACAGCTCACTAAAGTGGGATCATATTAAACGTCTTTAAATAACAGTCTGGGAAATATTAAAGATCTTGCTTTTTAAAAATGTCTGTATCTTGCTGAAGTAAATATGACTGGGGCAAATAGCTTTAATCTATCCGTCGCCAGGCTGGCCCCAGGCCGATCTCTTTAAATATTTGTTCGGGGACTAGTTGATTTACATTTCCTTGGACGAGACGTCCATTGAAGATGCTTGTTATTAAGGAAAGCAGAAGAAGGGCAAAATATTATAAAATGCATTTATAGTAAAAGTAGTACCTACTAAACATGAAGACACTTCTTATATAATAAATGTAAAGCAACACAAAAAGATCACCATATAAGTACCTAATAAACACCAACACTGAAATATTGGTCGTTGCTAATACAGTGCCAACCTTTTAAAAAAAAACTATTTACTTAATGAAACTTCGCACATTTATTTTTTTCAAGCTGTTCTTTTTTTAGTTTATTTATGTAAAATTACCCGAACTTAATAATCCCCCGACTTCGTCCAGTTTCCGCACACATAGTGTTATACTATAGCTTAAAGCCTTCCTCGACAAATGGTTTATCCAACAGAAAACCTTTTTTTTTTTAAATTAGCACGTTGAAAAAAACAAACAAACTTTTTAACTTTATTATATTAGTATTGATTAAATTATGTACCGCTTTGAGGTATTTAATCTGTATTTAATTGAATTAGAGATTGTCTCAAGCTAATGGCCGGTAATCCACCCGCTGTTGGTAAAGCCCCGGACGTTCCTCTCTAAATATTTGGCCGGAGGCGACTCGTTGATTACATTCCCTTGGACGACTTTGTATTCAATGAAGATGTCGACTGATCCAACGAATATTATAATAGAAAAAAACACGCTCAAAGAGATTAGCGAATCTAGGTAGGTAATCGTAGTGTTGCATTGGAATGTTTTGTCACCTTAATTTTGCATAAACTCAGTGTTAATAAGAACAATATTTACAATTATTAATAAAAATAAACCACACACATAATATAAATCAATATAAATTACGCATACATAACATACATATTTTGTTGGGAGTTTTTAAGCTTGTAAATAAAGGACCACTCACTTACTTCGTATATTTTATTTATGTTCATTCATTGAAAATGATTTCTTTTCACTTATTTATATTTTTGGGAAAATTATAAAGCTGATTTTATTAATGAACTGCTAGTAATATTTACCTAATAACGTAAGAACGAACCACATAATTTAATTAAAAACACATCGGCTCAGTTGTATAAGGACATCGAGTAAACAACTGCTAATCCACCCGCTGTCATTCGGGCCCCAGGCCTTTCTCTCTAAATATTTGGTCGGAGGCGACTCGTTTATTACATTTCCTCGGACGGCGGCTTCTGCACAATTTAATTGTGCTCTCCACCTGTGCACAAATTCCCTTATACATATAAAGCGACGTCTTCTAAACGTTCTCCTTTATTCCTCTTAATAGAACGGGTGCCAGCCAGGTTATGTAATTTATTGGGTCATGGACCCACTTTAGAGGGGCTTTCGGTTGCACACGACCACAGCGCAGGCGACGCCAGAGCTTTTTTCTATATGTAGCTTAAGTTGACACCTGTATGTATATATAGGTATATCTACTGGTTTCAAATGGCAAACTACGAGGAGAAAAGTGTCTATATTTATATCAGGCGTTCGAACAACACGGTCGGGTTTTGCGAATGCTGATATAATCACCTGTAGAACATCATATTAGATGAGATTATCGTGAAATGCCGATGGTTTATCGTACTTAAATAGTGGCAGTCCATTTAGAACACACATGACGATTGAAAATGTTTATGCTCGACAATTTTCACGCCAGCCCAAAATAGCTCAGGTAGTAGAAACCAAAACCAATCCCTCGTATGTACGGCAATACCTAACTCTGGCCGGAACAATAAAAAGCAAGTACTTAACAAGCCACATTAAGATTTTTGACAGATACCCTTATCAAAACAGACAGCGGTATTAATTCAACTCCACTTGTATTTTCGCATTTAAAATAATTTCATTTAAAACTCGAGTCCTGTTATCACTTAAAAAGCATTTGAATTGCAAAGTCAGCGGTTAGAATCTTTTAAACGAAAAGCGTTGAATTAATATCCCATTGGCCGGCGAGCAAACTACAAATTAAAAATACTCGTCATGAAGAGTTATTAAAATCTCTGTCTCGAGACTTTTAATACTTTTGTTTTATGTCTAAGCATTAAAATGTTTATAAAATTAATGACAAGACGACCATTTTCATTGGAGCTTATTAAAGCTCATGTATATTTCTTTTACGTTTATTTATCATTTCGGGAATTGCAATAATTAAATTAAGGAAGTATTGTTTTTACATATTCATTAACAAATTGTTTTGCTTGTAATTTTTACGGAATTGGACTGATTGAAATATGAAATTTCGCGCAGTATAATATAACCAGATATTAATAACACGGAAAACATTCATTGATATTAAATTGAGTGTATTAATTACCAGAATACTAAATAATTATTGAACCACATTTTGTATGTTTTTCCGACCATATTGTAGGAACACACTAGGTTTAAATTACGCGTCCGAAGAACGGCGGCAATGTATTTTTAACCGACTTCAAAAAAGGAGGAGGTTCTCAATTCGTCTGTATGTATAATTTTTTTTTTTTTTTTTTTTTATGTATGTTCATCGATAATTTCGTCAAATATGGACGGATTCCGAAATTTTTTTTTTTTGTTGGATAGAGTTCAGTTCTGAGGTGGTCCCATTTTCACCAGTCCAGGATCTGATCATGGAATCCAGGAGAAATCGAGGGCAACCACCGAAAATTGTATGCTCGTATGGTGTTTTGTTACGTAATCATGTTTTACTCAGGTATATGCTTCAGGGTGTCAACATTTGATGCTGCTGTCCTGATGATGATGCTACAGTACTCCTTAGAGGTTAGGAGTTGGAAGGCAGAACTGCAATTGGTCGATGGAAACTATTTAGTAGTATGTAGGGCTTAAATGTTGCTTGTGAGGTATGCTTGAATCAACATCTGATGCTACTGTGCTGATGATGAAGCTACAGTACTCCTTAACGGTTAGGAGTTAGAAGGCAGAACTGCAATTGGTCGATCGAATGTATGTGGGGCTAACGTGATACTTGTGTATATTACATCCAGACCCACGGCGAGAAATCTCGCCGAGAAGTCTCGCTGGGCCTTCTCGCGAGAACAAGTAATTTATCCACACTCTCATTTACTTTTAACAACAACTAAGTTCCTATTAATAATTAAGTTCACGACGCTTTAACACAACTAAAAATCATGAAATAAACTGACTTTTTTAAAAAAAATTAAACCGACTTCAAAAAAATCGTGAACACAAAAATAAACTAAAAATTAAAAAATAATTCCTAATATCTATTACCAATTACTATAATTTTCCTAAACTATATCAAAGTAATCTTAAACAAACTATCTGAAGTCGGTGCCTGCCCAAAAAAGCAGAAGAGAAAAAGCACCGACTTCAGTTAGTTTGTTTAAGATTACTTTGACATAGTTTAGGAAAATTATAGTAATTGGTAATAGATATTAGGAATTATTTTTTAATTTTTAGTTTATTTTTGTGTTCACGATTTTTTTGAAGTCGGTTTAATTTTTTTTGCGTACAAAATTACGCGACATAATCTTCCATTTAAATATAGCAGACGCCTGACTACGCAATCACGCAGCGCCGTCGCGCTTTTTCCGCCTAGTGTGTCTCTAAAACAATTTACATCGCTAGTTAATGTTAGAGCAAATTAATGTTAATAACCCAATCGATGTTTCACAGTAAAGTACCATTACTATGTAGTTCTTTACATTATCTGAATAAAAAATCGCGACCGCAGTAAGTTAAAATTTATTGGCGTCACGGTACAAATAAAATCTTGCCTTTCGCAACAAGCCACAACAGACCCTTTATGTAAAGTTACGATTTGCAAATTTACTTTTGCCTTTAGGACCACTATATTATTTCGTTACGTTGCTCCTTTCGTCGTATTTTTCGTGGAAAATTTATTCAGACACTAAGCCTGACTCCAGCGGAGAGAGCAACAAAGGTCGATCTCTAATATATCCGATAAACCCATGAAAGTATTTACGTGTTCAACAACAAGACATAGTGTGGAAGTGATTATCCTATAAAGTTAACTGTCAGGTTTTGTTTTGGCACAACAGAGGTGAGAGAAGCTGAAAACGAGTATCCATTAAACACCAACTACTGTATGCGGCCATTGAGGGACCGGGTAGCGACCGACCCAAAAGATGCGCTCATCTTTTAGCCACTATGATGTGTGACATGATCTTAATACGATCCATCCATTTTGAACTTTACCTTTACTCGTACGAGCTGCGGTTTGTAGTCATCAACAGGATATTAGATTCTTTCTAAATTAAATAATTAAAATGCTAGGGAACGCATAGACATACTTAGATACTTTTAATAACATCCATGACTCGAGTACAAAGGCCGATTTTCATCACACAAACATTTTGCCCATAACGGGATTCGACAACGCGACCCGGTTTTAAATGTTCCCGCATTTTTGAGAATGTCCGAGGAAGATGGACCATCACACCAATATCTGTCAAGATTGGACCACTTTCTTTTTTTCAAGGTAAATAAACTACGAACAGATCGAACCTCTCTTGGACAACTAAACCAAACAGTAGGTGATAGGTCAAAGAGTTTAAACTGAATGGAAATGCTCGTAGCTAACACATTCCTAGAACTAGTGATCGATTAGGCAAGTGACAACGTTCCACCTCTGTTGTCACTTTAACTGTAAGTTCTGTAAAGGATAGGCGTCGAGCTGCAAAACTAACTGCAGCTAGTAGAAACTGAAGTTAACTTGGCGTTAGAGTGCATTGAGAGTTTTATTGAAATCCATTTCTTCACATATCTTCATCAGGAATGGGACTTCGGTAAGGATTATTTGAGAGGGTCAAAATTAAAAATTTGAGCGGAAAAAGTTATTTGACACTTGCCAGCACTTTAAAGTAAAAAGTCTGTTGCAAAAAGGACCGCAGGAAACTCAACATAACAGTGCATAACAGTCAACCCAAGAATCAATAACTAAAATCTGTAAGGTTTGCTTATTAAGACGGCTCAGTGGGATTAAGCGTAAGCAGGTATACTTTTCAATAAAAATCTTCCGTCCAGTTAAAAGTTGTGAATAAATAAACAAAAATGTACAATAAAACATGAGTTCAGGTTGGCGAATAGAAGACAAAAACAATGAAAATTTACACAGGAAAACAATTGACGTTCACAATTTAAAAATAGAACGCGCGCCGCGCTTTTCTTTTTTGTCTTTTTAAATATAGCATCATGAGGCCAGTCCGCGGAGGTTTTACAACTCGACAGTATTTGTTTAAAAAATTAAATTATATAACTTCTCAAACTTCATCACCATCTCTAATCCAATTTTCTTGACTTAACAGCCTCCTCGTCGATAAGCCGTAAGTCAGTTAACGTAAGCTGTAAGCTGAATATGGTGGCTTGAGGTCAGCGACAATCGATCCGTTCCGTTCACAATAAACTCGAGACGCAACTGGATCTCCGAGGCCCGGATCCCGGCGAATGCAAATCCAACTGAGAACGTTGTTTATTGGTTTGGAAATAGCGAGCGTTGCTTCGTCAGCTTAGTATTAAACTACGTTCAGCTGACGAGACGAATATTTTATATTTACTTACGTAAGGTTTGAGTGCCATCCGGACTTTGTGTAAGCTAAAGAGCAGAGAATCAATAAGCATAATGAAAGGTAGTCATTGCTTTGAAAATCTGACTCAAATTTTATTTATTGTCCTTGATTGCCCTCTATAATTTTTTCGACGTTTACTCGTTGTTAACATAAAAGTTTTCACACCCGTATGTTACATGTACTTATTATAAGTAAAACACATACAGAGAGCTTGCCAATGATCCAAAATTTGTTTTAATCATAATGAAAGCATCGAAGAGTTCCACCAAAATTAAATGTACATTCCGAATAATACGATGCTACAAAAGCCACATTGTATTCAATTAACTTAAAGCCTGCGACTGGAAAGCAATAACTACCAAACTAGTCTCGAAATTTCACAATACAAATGCCAGCAAAGCACAACGTCACACAAAATGCAATCTGGCTGCGTCATTCTCAATACCGGCCCGTGATGCACTCTCACTTGAAATTAATCTGCAAGAAGCCATTGCGGTGACTATTTACAGAGCGGCCCCGAGCGCATTCCCCTTGGCTCCTCATTCTACAAGCGAAATGTACTAGGGCTGCCTTTCATTAAAGTTTACTCTTTTAATAAGAGGGAAAAATGTATTTGAAATTATTTTTAATGCCCTCAAACGGTTATGGAAGATCGTCTTCCATGCCGGCACAGAGGAAATGCAAATTCAAATATCAGACCATATTTTGCTTACTGAAGTTTTGCCTTCAAAGTCTGCGTCTGAGGGGTAATTAGATTGATTGTTTGGTAATGTTTTTGTGTTCAAAAATTGTAAGGGTTGCCGGAAATCAATCGTTAGGACTTTTGAGGAATAAAAGCCCGTAGACTGGCCGCATAAAAAAGAAAATGTGCAAGAGTGCAGTGTGAGTTCGAATTTTAAATTAATTACGCGTGTCAATTGTTTTTTCTGTTACTTCTATTTCTTCCTTTTCTCTAAAATCACACCAACTTGTGTCACGCACTAGACAAATTTTTAATATCTCATTATAACAAATTCACTAATAAAGGTATTTTTTAAGACTTACGTATGTGGATTAGAAAACTTAGGCCCTTTTCAACCCGTTATAGTCGATCAGGTTTCTAACATAACTTTCTTAATCCATCTAAACACAGGTACTCAATACCTCCAACCCTACCTTGCACAACGAGACCCCGCAGACATGAGTAAATAATTTTCCTGATTACCGTGCGCCGTCTTCGTACCGAGCGAGTTGTCGAGTCACCCCGACAAAAATATTAAACGCAGTATTCAAATGTTGGAGCGCGAGCGTGACTGCACTATTCTGATATTGTCGAGTTATTTTATTCGGGCTCTTGTGAATAGTATGGGATTCATTGAAAAAAATGTAGCTCAAACTAGTGACTATCTGTAGAGCAGATTTATGAGCATTTGTCTAATGCATGAATAAAACAAGTGCAGCAATTTATTTTTCAATCAAATTTTAATTTTCCCCCAGCGGTTGGAAAAACGTCGTTTCAAAGTACAGGTTTTGGCTTTAATTCATAACGGTAATTCATAACTTCACAATTTTTTCCTCATCTTGGAATCAAACCCAGGTGCCCAATGACGATTAAGTAACTGCAAACAAGTAATGAGAATTTTAAATTAATTGCTTTAATTCTCGCAAACATTGGGTTGGACGTTAATCAAACTGACGTTAATATGCAAAAATATTCCACCGTCATCAGAATAAGCCATCCGAAACCTCAGTTTCGCGGAACCACGACAACTTCTAGCATTGGCACCGGCAGATATTACTCGAACAAATTGATTTCCTACCTAGCGCGAATCTTGGTCATTGTGAGCCGAGGTGACTCCCCTCCGCTCGCTCGAACGAACTGGAAATACGAGTAATGGAACAGAAGTACGGAAATAAGTAATCCTTGCAGGTAGAAATGTTTGACTAATGTAAACTAGTAAAAAAATATTTTGTTGTTAAAGTAGAAACCACTTTTAATCGGAGTAGGAACCGGGACTATGTATTTGCGACCCTTGCAAAGCTACTGACCAAAGGCGGCAATCAGTTTTCACCATCCAATAGGTGCCATCATGGCTATTACATTTGCTTTCGTGACTCCCTCAAAAAAAAAACCTCTTAATAAAAAATATAGATCAAAAAACCTAATAGTGAGCAGATTTAATCACACATTCTCTTATTGTTTCAGTTAAGCCCAAATCGGAACAAAAATCAAAACAAGCCGTTATAAGGTAAGTAAATACTTTTCTTGGTAGTAGGTATCTAACTGGTCTTACGAATGTTTCTATCAGTGCCACCGAAAAACAACCCAGCCGTCCGGTCCGAGACTTTTTACTATATCTATATTTTTTGCGGTATCATCCCATTCTTGTGGCGGGCATTAATTTTGTAAGGGCGCCCAGCTCCGCTTATAATATATCAAGTCCAACGATATGGGATTCGACCGAAACGTGTTCGAAATCCGATAAACGGATTCAAACTATATAGGAAATGGATGCGGCCGGTATAAGCTGTAAACATAAATAAAGAAGATGTACGACGTTTTAGAAAATCCCCACGCACGGAGCGTTCGCCGTAAATCGAACACTTGCAGCGGCATAAATAAAGTATTCGTGGCAAGTATACTCTAAAACGTTTACTTAAATCTGGAGGAATATTCAGGGGTCATCTATTAATGTGGAGGCCAGAAGGGAGTCATGTATCTCGTCGTCGTCCAAGAAATCGCTGAGAGGAGAAAGAATCATGTCCTCTATTTCATTTCATGTTTCTATATACTCAGATCATACAGGATATTTATACAATATGGACTTAAGATAAATTGAGGTAATGTTAAGATGTATCATTATCAACTCTTTCACAGTTCCTTTTGTCCTTCTACATATGAAGCAGTTTAACTAAATTATTAATTTCACCAGGCGTTATTTTTTTTCTATGCGTTTCCAAAGCCAATTAAGTCATAACCTTGTGTATTTCTAGGGATGCATTGGTGATATTCTCTGTACTATATTGGTAATATTCCCTCAACCACAGGGCAGAGAGAATTCGAACTCAACGTTTACTCACCCTGCCACATAAATTACATGGAGGTCAATTATTGAGGTGTTACCTACCTAATTTCACTTCGTGTTAGGTTAGTAGTGATGAATTGGAATATATGCATACTCATAGAATATATGCACATATGGGAAACGGCCAGTGTATTGCTATACGTCAGTGACAAGACGGTGAGTGTCTGGAGCGTTTACTCCACAAATACACCGTAAATTACGGCAAGACAATTATTGAAATGCGGGGCACTGCGGTGGCTTAACTAGATTCCGTTGTACCAAATTGATGTTGTTTGAAGTAGATTGCATAAATGTTTGAAGTAGATGATGTTGTAGGTAAATGGAAGAAATAGTCACTTTGGAGTATGATGAAGCTCTTGTTAATAGACGAAATACACCATAAGTTATAAGAAATAAAATTGATAATCCAATTTTTATAAAACTCTTACATAATGCGGACGTCAAAATAGAGGAAATAAACAAAAATCTTACTAGAGTTTACCCCCGGCTATACCCGTGTAGTATAACAAGATTCCTGTTTTATCACATAATCCCAGGGAGAATGTAATCGGTATTAAAAGTATCCTAACAGCTAAGTCAACCCTGCCGGTGTACCAAAGAACAACGCCCATAGCCCCATACAAGAAAACTTTTTAACGGAAACACATGTATAAATCTAATGATTGTTGTAAACAATCATCATTGGTATCAATAAAATAAAAAGCTTTCTATTTGACCTATTCTATTGTCTTGGGTCCCGGAAAACATATTATCTTAAATAAGTGATGAGGTTATGTCAGCCGGCCATCTATTCAAACTTCACAAACAATAGATTGTAGTATTACTCTAATGGACCATTACATGATGATTTATATTAAAATAAATGATCATAACTTCCGTATAAGAAGGTGCGAAATGAAATTATCTTAAAATAATCGAGCTATTATAGTAGGCATTAGTTTTCGACAGAGGCCAAGGTCAAACAAACAAATGGCAAATTGACAATGACAGTTTGTCTCGTTTTTTTAAAACAGTTCGTTTCTACGTACTTATTCACGTAGCATTTGAACTCTTTACTTATTTTTATCTCAATAGTTGATTGTAAGTAAAATAAAATAGCAGATTAATTTATAATGTAAAGCTAGAATCCTAATTTAAAAGTATTTTTAACTTTTATTCACGACTTTAGACCAAACGTGTTATTCATAATCTGTGAAACGGGACGTAGTTTGTCTATGTGTTTACTTCAGAGTCATATTTTTTAGCATTGGAACGTCGTTTTGGGCAAAAATACATAAAATCGCGTTTTTTTATCCAGCTTGTTATAAAAATTCTTTTTGATGCTAATTAACTAAGAAAAAAATCTACTTTTTTTGGTATAGTTCACATCACGATACAGGCCAGAGCTATTTTGGGCGTTGTTCTTTACCAAAATCCGCTTAGTGTTAACAAGTGTGATTGACGGACAAACATACAAACAAAGAAACTTTAACATTTATTTTTAATACTTTAAAGTGTGGTAGTGTGATACTTGTCATTATAGTTTACAAGTATACTTGAATGTGTGAAAACAGAGGTATACTCGTATTAAAATGGGATAGTGATGTATTAAAATTCTACCGAAACCAAAATTTCGCGGAAGGGCCACAAAAACGTAACGTTGGAATCGATTGAAATCACACTTCAATTTATTATTATGTTCCAATTCCAATTTAATATCATCACTTTCTATAGCGAAGGCAAACTCGACGTAGAGACAATGAAGAAAACATTTCATTCAACAGCGGAAATAACAAGGACTTTTTGGAAACAAATTATTAAAATTCCCTTAGAGCAGAGTTCCGATGAAAGGTAATTTGCTTAAAATACAAGCATTTCATTTATTTTTACCAGGAGTAGGTACTTAAGGACATTGGACATCGGGCTATAACTTGGATAAAACAAATCGGAATTTTATGTGATCCGAACAGAGCGCTTAACTATTGCTTTTTTATGTTATTGGGAGGCAAACGGACAAGAGAGTCATCTGATGGTAGGTGATTACCGCTGCCCATGGACATTAACAACCGCTCAAGGGTCGGAGATGCGTTGCCTGCCTTTTAACCGCATACCCTCCCCAACTGAGCTCTTACGACATTACTAACCAGCAGAAACATATCACAACAGTTATGAAGTGCTACTCGCTGCCTTCAAATTTACTTTAGTAGTGTACGAAAGTACAATTTCATGTCCCAATTTCAATGTTGATCGATTGGAATTGAATTTAAGATTAAGCTCTTAGGGATTAGTTCACACGACTCCTATTCCTTTGATTTGAAGTGCGACAAAGTACCATAGTTGTTGCACAAACGAATAATGCATTTGTAGTTACCAGAACAGTTAAGAAGACGTGTCATTGTGGTGCAGAAGTAGACCAAAGCAACTTGCAAAGTTAGTGAAACCGAGAAGCGAGGCGTCTAGAGCTATTTGTATCTTAGCACTGCGGTTAAGGAAAGCAGACAATAGTTTATTTGTGGATCCTTGTACACTACAAGAAGTCTTGTAAGGACATAATTTTATTTAGCACGAGCTGTGTCTGTAGTCTCGAACGCGTGGAATATTGAATTACCAAGGGGATGTTTTATTTTATGAAATTATTTTTGGAAGCTTCCAAAATATCAGGTGACTAAATTTCTGGCAAAATATTTAAACGCATTTAGAATTAACGCGGTATATTTAGATTTAAGTAATTAAAAATATCAACGCTTCAAATAAGCTAACTGAAAACCGATTTATAGTCACAGGTCAGGTCAATTAAAACTTTATTTTAACAACCCGACGTTTTCATTAGTTTTATTTAATAAATAAGAAGTCTGAAATAGTCCAATAAATCTAACAATATATTATTAAAATAATTTCATCGCAGTTTTATTCACCTTTAAGTTCCCATATACTTTGAAATGTCCATTATGTAAACAAGCGTCACAGTTTTGGGACCTCACTATATTTTTATTTGCTGCACTTTCAAACGCTTTCTATATTCCCCTTCCTACTATAAATTCTAGGAAGATAATACACTGAATCCGTATATAATATGCATGCAGGCAAAGCTAGCCGCTCACTAAGCTAGCGTCACGTCATCACGACCCGCCCGAGCTGCGTACTTGCATAATTTACTGCGAACACCCATCACAATGTATCCATTGTAGTGTGGTACAATATATCTGCAAGCCCTACTGAAACTGTTTACTTGATATAAATAGTGCATTCTAAGTTTTACTTCTACG
The DNA here is from genome assembly GCA_958496325.1 of Nomophila noctuella. Taxonomy (NCBI): domain Eukaryota; kingdom Metazoa; phylum Arthropoda; class Insecta; order Lepidoptera; family Crambidae; genus Nomophila; species Nomophila noctuella. The sequence continues at coordinate 6,664,492 of OY292486.1, read as the reverse complement.
CAGTGCTTTAGATTACAATTTATTTATTTATTTACAATGACTTTTCCATTGCTACTTTTTCGACACATGCGAACTTCATTGACGTATAAATCTGTACTAATAATAATGATTACTATAAAGTGGAAAGCTTTGTTTTTTTTATATTTTTTTTATTTTGAACTAAGCTAGCACTTGACCACAAAGTTGCCTGATGTTAAACAACTATGCGGTCTACGATGGAGCGTGCTTTCTTAGGAAAAGCCCATTTATTCTGGCCTTGAAGAGCCCCAAGTTGTATTGTGCAGGAAAGACAGATCTCGGCAGAGAATTCCACTCCCGCGCAGTCCGTATCAAAAAAGATGAAGCAAATCGCTTTGTTTGTTTGATTGTAATGAATGGGGTCAAAAACGACTGGACCGATTATAAAAAATCTTTTACCATTCAAAACCTTTATAAGCCCCGAGTAACATAGGCTATCCTAAATAAGGTGAGACGATACTTCACTTCCGAGCAGCTTCTGTGCCTCTATCGGGCCCAGATTCGCTCGTGTATGGAGTATTGTTGTCACCTCTGGGATGGCTCAGCCCGCTATCAGTTAGATGCACTTGACTCGTTGGAGCGCCGTGCTAAGAGACTCATTGGTGATGACTCACTGACCGAGACTGCTTTGCAAAGCCTTGTCCATCGTAGACGTGTGGCGTCTTTGTCAGTGTTTTATCGGCTGCATTTTGGTGAGTGTGCGTCGGTCTTACATGACCTTATTCCTCCAGCTCCCTTCCGCCTTCGGACAACTAGACGCGGTGAGGGCTTTCACCCTTACATTGTTAATATTCCTCCTTCTCGCACGAAGCGTTTTGCTTCATCTTTCATAATGCGAACTGCTAAGGAGTGGAACTCTCTGCCGTGTTCTGTGTTTCCCGAACGTTATAATTTGGATGTCTTCAAGACTAGAGTGAACAGGTATCTACTAGGCAAGCGTGCTCCATCTTAGGCCTCATCTACACTTTCCATCAGGTGTGATCGAGGTCAAATGCAAGCCTATCTTAAATAAAAAAAAAAAAAAAATATGTTTATTATTTTAAATAAATTGTGTGATGATGTCTTGTTTAGTGTCCGTGTAAAGACGGGACGAGCCGCTAGTCATAAATAAATATAATCATTCAATACACTCGTATGTGGCCTTCTTTAAACTTAATCCATAACGATTTGTATAAAAACGTTGAGTTCTACCCTCGCATCAAAATAATTTCGATTATTATAATGATGTCGCAATAATGTGTCATTAGTTTTCTATGTATTCGCTGCCAGGTATTTATAAGCCTCCTCCGTTTTTAAAAAGGGGAGCACTCGATTTTGATATCAGAGTCAACTCAGACAAAGAACTAACTAATCATCACTTAACTAGTAGCGTGGCGTTGACTAAAACAATAAACAGGTGTGGCAATTCATAGGTCGCTATCTTTTCGTACGTTTTTATCAGGACAAACACAGATAACCTAGCTATGTGTCTTATCTGGCGATAACCAGCCAGTTAGTATTCGATCGACACAGTGCGTGGACAACACTATTTAGGATAAACTATTTGTGAATTGTTCAAACTAGTGTACTAGTGAACTAGTGATGGCTCTTGGGAAAGGTGATGGTAAAGGCCCAGGAGTGGGGAAGTTGGAGTCGCAAATATACTGCATTAAGTATACTTTGTTCTGCTTCAATGTGGTTATGTGGGTGAGTGAAGTACCTTAGTATGTAGTGATGTCATTTATTCTAGTCATGAGTCAGTCAATGTTTTCATTATTCTTAGTACATTCAAAGGTTTTAAATAATGGATAGTAAAGATCTGTCAAAGCACGTAAGGATGGGACGATAAGTACCTACTTTATAGCCTATCGTTGGAAACTCATGGAGGATATATACATGTTGCTAATTTTTATTGCAGTTCAAAAGCTTAGTTTGGTAAAAGTATACTAAAAAGCAAAACCTATTTTCACATTAAAAATTGATAATGCATGATACTGTGTTATACTGTTATCTAAATGTACCAGTTTCGTCAAACGTGTTTTCAATTATGTAGCATAATGATACAATAAATTCATGTTACTCGTATTTACCTCTATAAGTTTAGAAACCTTAGAGCTATCGTATTTTTGCCATGGTTACCTTAATAACATTGGGATAACTCACAAGGAAAAGGGAACAACTAGTTGCTTTTCTGTCACACCACATTGTGGATAATATTACAAAATATGTCTGTAAACTTTACATTATATTATTATTATCTCAAAGTAAGTCAAATAAGAAATGTTAATTATTGGTTTAGTTTCTAAGGATCAAAAGAAACAAAAAATTATCAATGACCATTTGTACCAAACATTACAAATATTGATACTGATTTACTACTAAGTACTACAAAACGCGAATGTTCCTCCCATGGATGTTTGTCGTATGTTTTACGGAAGGTAGGGCTAAGACTAGCTTTCCATTGCCTCATGGCAGTAGCTAAATTGGTGAATTGCTAGTCTAAAATATTGCCTGAATGAACTTTAATATAATAACTTAATGACTAACAAATATTTATGGCAAGTGCATTGATTAACTTTAAGAAATACCTAATTAATTTCAATAAAGGCATTGTTATTAGTTCAAATTATTAAAACAGTCTAGGTGTTATGCAATCCTACCTGGAGCGAGTATTAGAAAATTAAAATGCCTGCGTTCCCTATAAAATGAAACCCTGCAATTATAACCTCAAAACGTTTGGAATTTCGTTTCAAACCCTGCAAAACCGGAATTCCAGTGAAAATACAATTCCACGGTAATAGAACTCTATGTACAATAAAAATCATTATCTACGTTATAACAGCTCGAAATAAAAGAGTGAAACATAAAGAACACGTTATCAGGTGGTGATAAGCCTTGTCCTGTTTTCCGAGGAAGGTGTAGTCATAGCCTGACTCATTTAATGAGAAAATGAACCGTTTTTATGACGTTTTGTTCAGGAATTCTGTTGAAGTTACTTCGTTCTTGAAAAGAAGCCGGATACCGGTTCCTAGGTAGCAGTAATACGGTCCAGGTATATCTTTAATTATAGTTTTTCTTTTTATTAAGGTCGATAAATTTCGCAAGTGTAATTGGAAAAGTTGGCATTTTGCATGTATATTTTTAACAAAGGAAATTAATATAAATTTAAAAAATTATCAAATAAATTCGGTAACGTATATACAAACGTACATTATGTACATAAAACTTATAGGAATAAAAAAAATTATAACCATAAATATTTTCACTTTAATTAATGCAATAAACCTCTGCTACCTTTTTATGAAGTCAGTATCGACCTCGCTCCACTTAGTTTCTTGAAGATTGTTACAAAATAAATTGCTTAGCACTTTGTAATTTAAAAGTTTAGTATCTTTATTAAGTCAACCGTATCAAATTACTTCTTCAGCAGTTTATCGTCTACCGGTCAGGTCGTTAAGGTAACCCGCCTTGTTTGGAATTATGAACTGATTTGTAATTTCTTTGGATATTATACCAAAAATATCTGGAAGGGCAAGCATATTTAAAGGTGTTTTAACATATTACATAGATTACCTTACCGGTCAGATGCTGAGGTGGAGGAGGAACTATTTAAACTTGATAAGTTTGCATTCTCAAGCGCGCTATATTCCCTTTTCGTTCACTGCCAATATTGGGACAGAAATGGTGTGACGAAGAACCAACAGGTTTACATTATTTCCAAGGTTCATAGGTATTTTTTCGATTTTCAGATTTGTCCCTTAACAGAGCTTTCCGAACCTCAAAGCCAATCTCAAAAAAAAAGCCCAGGTTTGTTTAAAACCTGGTTCGTTTCAACGTGGGGCTCTTCCAACAGTTGCATTTAAACAAATTATTTACATAACTAACTTACTTTTATGACTCAACGACCCAAAGTGTGTCTTGGCCTCCGAAACGAGAGACTTCCACATGACAATGTTAACAGTTTGTTGATATATCCCTTATTAATAAGATCCGGGCATAGTTCTTACTTCAGACATTGCTCCGCTGATAAGCTGGTTAGCTTACGCATAGCAAACAGCAGGGGTCGCCAAAGCCGAATACGGCTAGGAGGACTAGCTTACGCAGACGTCACTCTGCCCGTCACGCGAATTCAGAGACATAAGGCGCAGAAGCAATTAATTGTAAAAATGCTTTTCAATGTTCAGGTGTATATATTCTACTTCCAGACTTGTCCTATGTATAACAAAGATTTATTAACCTCAAAAACGAGTAACAAAAAACTTGGTGAGTCGTTTTCACGTGTCGCACTCCTAATGACAGTCAAATAAATTATTCATTTGACAACGTGAACCGTATGTTGATATCCTTTATTAATAATATCCGGGCATAGTCCGGCTTTGCCTGCTCGAGTGGATTTACTGCCTCCGCCATATGCCACTAATGTCTGCCTGCAACTTTGCCGTGTGATCTACGGCGTTAGGCGCCATCAACTACAAATTACAATTAGTTACTTGTTGTGGTTCCTACTTCAGAAGTTGCTCCACTGATAAGCTAGCTTATGCTGACGTCACTCTAATATCTTGGTGGGATAGCAATCTAACACGAATTTAGAGGCATCGGGCGCAGAAACAATTGTCAATATGCTTTCCAATGTTCAGGTGTATTTATTCCACTTCCAGACTTATCCTATGTATGACAAAGTTTTGCCAACCACAAAAACTAATCAAAAAACCTGGTGAGTCGTTTTGACGTACGGCTCTTCCAATGGGAGGCAAACAAATTATTCATATGGCAACGTGAACCGTTTCTTGCTATCTCCCTTATTAATAAGATCCGGGCATAGTCCGGCTTTGACTGCTCGAGTGGATTTACTGCCTCCGCCATATGCCACTAATGTCTGCCTGCAACTTTGCCGTGTGATCTACGGCGTTAGGCGCCATCAACTACAAATTACAATTAGTTACTTGTTGTGGTTCCTATTTCAGAAGTTGCTCCGCTGATAAGCTGGTTAGCTTACACTTACGTCACTCTTATGTCTCGGTGGGATAGCTATCTAGCACGGAGTCAGAGACATCTAGCGCAGAAGCAATTGGGAAATATGCTTTCCAAGGTTCAGGTGGATTTATTTCATTTCCAGACTTGTCATATGTATGACAAAGTTTTTCTAACCACAAAAACTAGTAACAATAACCTGCTGAGTCGTTTTCACGTGTGGCACTCCTAATGACAGTCAAATAAATTATTCATTTGACAACGTAAACCGTATGTTGATATCCTTTATTAATAAGATCCGGGCATAGTCCGGCTTTGACTGCTCGAGTGGATTTACTGCCTCCGCCATATGCCACTAATGTCTGCCTGCAACTTTGCCGTGTGATCTACGGCGTTAGGCGCCATCAACTACAAATTACAATTAGTTACTTGTTGTGGTTCCTACTTCAGAAGTTGCTCCGCTGATAAGCTGGTTAGCTTACGCTCACGGTTTGTGTTGTTGCGTTGCGTGACGTCGTATAGCTGGGTTTGTACTTTCATAGTAAATACTGTTGATTCACGTCACTTATTAGTGAACCAACCTTGTATAATAAGGATGGTTCAAATTGGGCTTTTATTTATTACTTTTCTAGCATGTAAGAAGTTTCAAAGTCCTGCAGATTGGATTTTTTTTTAGAAAATACTAGCCTTATGCGCTATATTAAAGACAGAAAACTTGATTAAAAAGACTTGATGAAGTCCGAAAAAAAAACTTCTAATTTAGTTTTGCGTGAGAATAAACGCCTATTACCACTAAAGCGAATACATTTAAGCGATTTGGAGGCGCACTAAAATTTGCAACACGCGTTTGATTGAGTCTTTAACTAAGCTCCGTATTAAGAGAAGTTCTTAGTAACTTAGAATTTAACTTGCACAATGGAGCTCCAATCGCTCGCTAGAGACGAGTTCGGTTGCTGAATGTTCTGTTTACCACACACGTATCGGGAAAGTTTTGAGCTGATAAGATACAACTACCCAATGCAATATACAGAATAATCTATGACGTTCTCATTGTTAAATTCATTGGGACTATTGCCAACGGATATACGAGTGCTCGTGTGTGTTTTAGTATTTGTAATGTCATATTCTAAAAATAATAATTCTAATACTATAAATGTGAAAGTTTGTTTGTCCGTCAATCATGCTAAAACTGCTGATCGAATTTTGATGAAATTTGGTATACAGGCTGACTTAGGTGATAGGATACTTTTTATCCCGATGAAATGCTTCTACAGAAAGCCTAATAACGCGGGCAAAGCCGCGGGCAAAACTAGTTTTATTACATTTTACATCATAGATTGGTGAAAAATATGATATTTTTCTGAGGAAATAGACTGTTTATCTGAATAAAAAGACTGTTTTATAGGCCTCTAGTAATTTAAAAAAAATGTACTTACATCTTAACGTTGGCTTTCTCTTGTGGTTTTTGTCTGTTCTGATCGTTGGCAATGCCACCGTTCCAATTACTATCCACTACTCAAGTTACGAATTTATTACTCAAATCCTAGCCAGACCATAAACCGGATAACACAAATATCCGACCGGAGTCAGCCTCGATTTTTAAGTCCGCAATCAAATTTGCCTAGCCGAGGATTCAGTTCTTCCATAATGCCTGCGTAATGGAACGACCGCGTTGGCTCAAATCCAAAAGTCAATTATTGAGGCCCGGTCCGCCTCGGTAACTTCGGCAATTATTTCTCATTTGTGCTGGAACACCTTAACGAGAGTTCAACTGTTCGCTGTTCAGGTGGTTGAACGACACTTGACGTCGACGGTGTTTTTGGCGCCGCGTCGGCAATTCAATTTGTAGTTCGACGATCAACGTTCCAGATGCTCGTTGTTTTTCATTTGTCAGAATAATAAATTCGCGAGACTGCAAGTGGAATTGTTTCGGACTCCAATTAACATTTTATACTTACTACTTTATGCAGCCAAACCACTGACTGAACTTCTCGCTTGCTTGATAATATTATTGGTAACCAACTATGATGATTAAGGCCAATGAAAAAATAAACATAATATGTACATCACTATAAAATACCTATTTTCCTTTCCTTAAAATGCTATGAATACTTACAAAATTGGGTATGCACAATTGGGTACTAACAATACTAATACCTATCAAAAAGAAAAATTTAAACAATCACACCACAGTCAAAAGAAATAATTTATATTTGTGTTTTCTCTTTGTCTCCTTTTAATTTTACTAGTAACAGACTATTTTAAATAATTCAAATTATCCCCTCCATCTGTTAATCACATTCCTACAAGGCGGGTGTCATTTAAGTCCATCCTACATTATATATACTTTTACTGCGTCTTTATTTTTCTCAGATCAGTATTCCAGAGGTGCAGTTGGTTTAAACTGTCTGGGTGAACTTTGCATAGATTTATCCTAACAAATTCAGCTCTGCAACTTCATTGATTCGGACGGAGAAATTCATCTTTTACACCAATTGAATGGGATTCTTTGTATTGATTTTGTATGGAACTACGAGAAATATATGATTAATTTTAAGCAATTTCACGATTTAATGACATGTTTTAATGTCTACGTGTGTTTACGTCTATTACTATGTCATCGTCACCATCATCATTGGCCTACTCCACTGCTGGACAAAGGGCTCTCCTAGAACGGAAAGCTTAAGATATGGTTTGTTTGTTTGTTTGAACGCCCCTATCTCAGGAAACACTGATGCAAATTGAAAAATATTTTACCATTGGATAGTTCATAATTTGAGGAATGCTTTAAGCTATAGTTTAACTCTAAGTGTGTAGAAACGTCCGCTAGTGCAATGATATAATGAAATCTGTATGGTAAAACTAATACCCTTTACTCTTTTTCAAAGATCGCATTAGAGATTGTGATATTATTTCCTTTTTCACCAGCCATTTTTCAACTGGACTAATCCTATTTGTTTACGTAAAAAGACGTGTAGCACTCAGCAAAAACGAGTATATCTGATCGCGCTCCTGATAATACTCATAAACAAATACGATTCCATTATTTCATTGTTGTATTACGTGCCTGCTACCTCACATGTTTTGCGGAAATAAACAAATTTGTAATTTATTATATCGGGACTAGACTGTGGCTATACGTATAATAATGAAGTATAAACGCCTGCACCAAACTATGAAAAATACTGTTATTGAATTGGAAACAATGAATGTGAGATTGGCTTAATCATGATAGTCCCTTTTAAGAATATCTTTAAAAAAATCTATATTACCTCAGGGCAGCTCAATTTATCCTTTTGGCTGATTTTCCTTCTGCACAAGCCTTTCAGTTCCTAGTAACGTTGAAAAAGGACCGTTCTGAAACTAAGAAAGGTTTTCAATTAATTGCGACTAAGACAAAAAAACGTTTCACTAGCCACCACGAAAAATGGACGAATTAAAATCTATCAACGAAACGGGAGACGAAAATTAAAACTTTTTCTTTGAACTACCAGCTGAACTTGAGCGACGTTAAAAGAGTTCAGAATTTTCTTCGTTGCACTCTTTTAACTAATTAAACGGTCGGTGAGGCTTCAAATGGTTTACACTCTGGAAAAAATGGCTTCCATTCCATGCGAGGACAATCAGGATCGTAATTACTGAAGTCATTTTTTGTGGGGATCATAAATATGTATGTGGACACGACATGCACAGCCGCCGGAGGGCTTCAAAGGAAAATCGTTCGTGGAAACAAGGCTTGGGCCTCAGATTCCGCTTATTCGCTGACTTGAGCGTCTTGTTCCATTTAGCGATGCCAAACTATCGATGCTTGATTATCGATATAGCAGATCATTTATTAGGCTCAAAGTATGTTTCTATTTTGTGTAGGAAAATAAGGGTTTGTGCGCTGTTAGCCTCTAGTTTCACTAAAAACGTTAACATCAACTTGCGTATGGATTGATTGTTGCATGGGAGATTCAACGGTTTTATTATCCAAAATGTTTTACACTATCGCAACCGATCAATCGTATGATGCTGGTTGTTGGAAATAATTTTATTATTTAAAAATTATGAAAATGAAAACGCCACGTACGATTAAACAAAATAGTCGTATTACTAATTATATACGTCGATATAATCGATAGCCAATAAGCTAATACACGACTCAAAATTATTATAGGCTTAACCATAACTTAAAATGTATTGTGGCAGTTTCAGTAGCAAAAAAAGTATTGTTGTTATCGTGTATGTGTAGATGTTAAAAACTACTAATGTTACAACTATCGACAGGACAATATAAATCAATATTATTTCTGCAACACTAGATCCATTTACGAAATTTATTTTCCCACAATCTTCACCGTAAACGGGGCTAAGTCGCGGGGCGGACCCGTAAAGAACTCTCGCTACCCCATACGATTGCGATTTATATGAAATTGAAATACCTAACTCGACGGCATTAAATTATGTTTTCAAGTGCAGGAAATTCAAAATCCTCTGATCGAGTTTGCTTCACGTTTAATATCTGCGTTCGGAATTGACTTCGTACCAATTTTCATATCGAACGTAATATTAAATCGGTAATGGGTGTACACCCCAACCCAACCTAGCCTACTCTATCCTACAACCTAGTATACTAACCTAATGCTAATTGACCTAAACGAAGACCTAACTGACCTAAACCTAACTCTAAGACCTATCTAAAATAAATTGTTTTGTATAATAATAGAAATAATTGGCTCGTGATGAATTCCTACTTTGGCACATGATCGTCTAGTTACCCTTCGTTGTTCCTATAGTAACTCAGTCTCTTTAAGGAATTGGATTAAAGTTATGGTAAATTGAATTAAGTAATAAAATAATGATGATATTAACATTCAACCTTTCATACATCAGTCTTATTTGTTAATAATAGGTGCCTAAATCATAAACTGAAGAACCTAAAACATAACATATGGAGTAAAGTTGGATAGATATTTATATATAGGTATGTTTACTTTATGAAAGAGGACATAATGTATTGCGGCCCTCCTTAAAGGAGGGGGGCGAGCCTCCGGCGCTCCGAACTCACCCTGTGGCCTCGTCCAAAGACTTGGTCGGCTTCCCACCGCTTGTTGACACTATGCAAATGTCAAATATATATTTATATATATAAATATATATATTTAGTAAGAGGACGCAACCCGTGACTCTATGTGTGTCCAGCTCACACGCAAATCTATAGAGTACAATCTTGTGCCCAAGAATTGATCACTCTAACTTAGTTGAGTTTAATGGGAAACAACATTATAAAAGTTGCTGGTAAGAATATAGTTAAGTATTGCAACATTAACAATATAAATATATAGTTGTACAGATTCGTCAACTGAACCACATAACTTATTCTGATCTAGAATAAGACAAAGTTTATATTACAATAAACTGGAATGCTGAGTAAGTTAGTATGGCCAAAGAATCCTCCTGCTCCGTCAGACAGACAGAAGAGACTCGTGCCGCATCGCATCACACAAGCCAACCAACAAATCAACAAACCTATTCCCTCTAGGAATAACACTTTAAATCAAATTCACTCAAAATGGTTCAAATCAACCAAACCAATACAAATATGGCTTCTAATATTGAAATATTAATTAAAACACTTGAACAATATGAAAAGTTTAAATATAAATTAAACTAGTCTTTCTAGCCTGATAACCACTTAGCTTTTACACCATTCTCGTCCCTCAGCTCCTCAGCATAGTGAACCGCCTTACTTTTCTTAAAGCACTGCAATCCATCTTCTGGCACTATATCACCACACTGACTCTACACTTAACACTTCTGAGATTAAATGCAATTAACACTGACTCTAGGTTTAAGACTATAACACTTTCACTATTTCTCAAATCACTAATAAAACAACACTCGAAAGTTCCCGCACAACGCGACGTTCTCTTACTTCCAGTAAGAGCGATACCACTCGATCTTCGGTTCAGACCAGACTGCCGCTCCTCAATTCTTACTGGTCTTTTATACTATCTCCTCGTCCTTCGCTAGCCTGCATTAACCTGCATTAGCCTGCATTAACCTGCATTAGCCCGCGATAATTATGACCCTTACGCCTCATAACTTTAAAGTTCTTTTCTTCCCCTAGTAAAATTGTGTCGACCTGCGCTAACCTTCGATAATTTTGACCCTTGTGTATCATATCTTTAAAGTTCAAAATAGTTCCTTTTAATTTCTTTGAAGAATAAATATTTTAATTGAAAAATATTTATTCCTTTTCTTATCTTAATTTATGTTTTCTTGAAATCTTATGAAATTATAAAAGTAATGTGACAATTGATGCCTGATTTCTAAACGCTGTCAAATGTCAAACAAAAGTCATCGGACTGTTTACTTTCATATTAATTATTTACCTTTTAACAGTATGTTTATGTAATAAATCTATAAAACTCGAGTTCTCAGTATGTAAAACTCTTAAACAATGTATTAATAAACGAGGATTATCTAAGGTAAGCTACCTTTTGTGTAAATATTCTGTTTGAAACTTTGATTTTCCAATACATCATTTTATTGATTTCACTAATTTGCCATTATTTCTTTTGCAGATATCTACTGATTGGACTTATAAATATTGAAAATATGTTGGAGAAACATTCCATTTCATCTTGTAAACAATAATAAACTGATGTTATTAGTGAAATTCTGCTTCAAAACTATTCAACTTCATGAACAAGAAAGAAAGCCCTTGACCTTATTGTATCCAGCATTCTTCATATTACAAGGATTCAGCAATGTGATAAACTGATGTGACAGTGCTAATTATTCCTTAAGGTGACTGATTCAGTGTTTTGATTCTAACGTGTAGCAAGTTTGATTAATAAACCCTTTACCTCAAAGTACTTCTTCAGTGTAGAATTATTGACCTTTCATAATTTAATAACTTAATTTCCACAATTAACAACTTAAATGTTAGATTAATGTGAACTTAACTATGATTCAATAGATATCCCAAGTTTTGTGTTTGATGATGATGATGTACCTACCGGTGGATACCAAATGATACTTACATTTCCAAAACTACTCTAAATTAAATACTATTTTATAGCATTAGCTATCTAGATTAGATTGTACCATATTATTGATGTTTAATTACACTTTCAGTATATATTGTTTATTTATATGCGACGGTACCCTTGCGTACTGTCACATGGGTTATACCGAATGTTCAATGTATTTGCGTATAAATACATAAATTCATTACGCTTTATTACTTCTTACAAATAAATGGAACACGTGGATGTGAATTACTCATAAATAAAATAATCAACATTTCATAAGCGATTACTATTTTTTTATGGTGATTCTTCAGTTACACCCTGAACTTAATTTTAAAATTCAGTTGTATAAAAAATACAAAAAAAAAAACCAGCAAGCAACCACAATTTTCAACAAAATTTCACTCCAACGTAGTTTTGGAATTCCCTCGTGTTTTTCCCGCACCTGCCAAGAATACGCCTATCATGAATATAAAATAGACTTAACCGTTCGAAGATTGTTTTAAATCTATTAAATCGAACGCTTTCAAATAAATACGAGCCCGACCTTTTAGGTAGACAAAAAAAAAGAAAAAAAAACTATTATTTCAGCGGCAAGAATCAACCCCCATTGTATCTCCTGAGACACCTGGGAGACTAGAATAATAAAGAGTTTTACAACGCTTCAAAATGGGACTTTTTCGCGCAATTCAACCGCAGCGTGCACTTAAGGGATTTGAATATCTTATATGGAAGGTTTTATCTATTCCACGCAACTCTCAGCAGGATGGATCCGGCGTATTTTAACTTTTCAAACAATTCCCTTAACCAGCGGTTTGGTTTAAGGTGATTGACGTTTTTATCTGAAGCATTCGTTTGAATTTAGAGATAAATGCGAGCATGAAAAGTATTTTAAAAGATACATATTTTATCACACTCGTACATTCAATGTATTATCAGTATTTTTTACAATATTGACAATCATTAGGGGTAAGAAACATAAGTGATGGAACTTTATCAAAATCATTCTCTCAAAATTATTCAGATTATAAAATGATTAGTTTTTCATAGAATATCACGTTTAAAACTCTTGTTTCTCAAGAAACATCATTGACGTGAAAAATATTGTCCGAGTAAATCTTACTTACATCGCGGGCTTAAATCAACATTGTTATAAATATATTTGTATGGCTTTTTACACAAAAAAGACCGATGTAAAATCATACCCAGATCCCTGTTTAATTTCCAGACAATACAGATACAACGTCTATCCCCTCTATAATAGCCGGAGGCAGACAAAACGCTAGTGCATTATCAATGTTACATAAATGTTCCGAATTGCTTAAGGCGATATCATGGACATGCTCCTTTGTACGAATAGCTATCGTTACTATGTAAATAATAATAATAAATTCAGACATTTGCAGACATCTCAAACAAAACTACTTTTAAACGGATAGAATCGCGGTATCATTTGAAAGTACGAGTTTACAGGAAACCCGACGTTTCGGCAACTTTTCAGCAGCCGTGATCGTGATTTGAAAGTAGTTTAATTTCCTGTGTATCAATCAGCCACGTAAACCATGACATCTCTTAGATAAATCGGACGAAAAATGGGTACTTACGATATTTTTTAAGAAAAGTTTTATTAATTTTGGGGGTAAAATTACCAAAAACTTTAACCCTAAATAAAATAAGATAACGGGAATCTACAAAACGCGGATGTAGTTGGTTGGAGAGATTTATGGGGTTAGATGTTATAATTTTCAGCCGTAATCGTCCTTTGGCTAAGAGATGAGGAATGTCAATACTTTCAGTTATTTTAATATTTAAAAAAAAATTATCGGTACCTAAATCATAAAGCATATACAGCACTATTCTCTCAAAGTTACTAAATTTCTCTACTTCATTGAAGGTCATAAAATACTCGTCAACAGTAAATCAGCACAATCTAGCTTCAAACAAAACCTTGAGAGCAACGAAAGGATGTATAAATTCCAGACACATCTCACAATTCCAGTATCAAAGCAATAAATCGTCCACAAAGACATAATTTACTTGTGTAGTCTAGACGTTCGTTGTATTGAACGAATTATTCCACTAATAGAGCAAGTTATTCCGTTTGTTTGCGTTAGAAGAAGTTATTGATCCATTTTGTTCAGACTCGTGATTTGAATTCAACTCTGACGCATCTGTCCATATCAGATAGCTGTCTAATCGAGTTCAATATTATTTTCTTCTTTATTTTCGCCTTTTTCAACATATTGATATCCTTCAGATAAGGCCATCTTATGCGGTCCTTTTTTTTCTGCAAACGACAAAGAGCGTCACTAAGACAATGGTCGCTGATGCACTGCCTGCCTCTAAAACCCCATACCCTCCCCAACTGAGCACTGGAAACCTTACTTACCAGCAAAAACAAAGCAAATGAGTGTCGAAGTGCTACTTCAATGTGGTCTTCTGTAAGGTCCTGTGCTGCACAGCTTGTTGACTTTTTTGACACGCTACTGTCTTGGGGCCTAGCCGAGTTCAATCAGAAATGGTAAATATAGTCGTTTTCTACCCTTGGCGTGGCAGTGCTGAAACAATGTATTTAATAGCGCTGCCTTATCCAGTTATTGAGTAGTCATAAACACGGTTATAATACTATTATATACCAAGATAAATTAAAATTTGGTTCAACCAATAAAACGGTGTTGAAAATAATTCTAAAACTAAGTCTGGTAACGTTAAGACCATGATAATCGAATACAATTTAAATATATTTTATGTGTAAACTTACTTAACTTATTCCCAAGTCAGTATCAGGTCCACGATAACCATTTCACTGGAATTCATTATGTTCTTTGACAGTTTTTTAAGTGCACTATAAAGTGAACATTACGTGATCCATTATTTCCAGCACTTGTGCTCTCTAATAGCAGACTATTAATTTTCGCCTAACTAGATTTTATCATTTCCCCGTAGAAAATGAATGATTATTTTTATCTCTTTAGAGATATTTCCTTATGTATGTGTAAATTATAAAACGAAAATTAGTCTCCTCTTATCAATTCGGGATTATAAGAAAGACTAGGATAAGGTGTCCGAAGTGACGATTGATGTTATCGATCTTCTAAATCTAGTTGTTCAAGTTACTGCTTTGCTTGTGAGTTTAATGTATATAAATAAACAAACTTAACAACATACTCAGTTTAAAAATGAAACACTAGCATGAAACTATACCTCTAGTTGCTCCAGTAAATGCAAGGCAGCTTTTGAGGTCGAGGTCTCAATTTTTTCACCGCTTCGAATGGAGCCATGCTAGCTATTATGAAAACAAAAGTTCCACCGAAATTATTCCGAACACGCTAAAAATATAGCTCTTTAATTTTCTCCGTCGTTTCCTCGGTAATTATTCCTGAACGTCAGGCCCGACGGCGCCCGCTTCAAAACAACCAACGTTTGACATGGACAATGGTTCCTGTAAATTTTACTAGTTAGTCAACATCTCTCCCAGAACGCCCATTCATCATCATGAGAGCGTGTATCTGGGTGTATCCAAGCATTAATGGGCGACCACAACGGCCTGAACTGGACATTATATGATTTTTCCAACGGTCACTCAGGTAGAAACAGCTTTTCATCTCTATCCAACCAGATTCAAAGTCGAAAATCCCTTGGCGATCTCCGAACAGATTTGACCGTACAAGTCAACTTTCCGCGTCATTTGGTGGAACAGTAATGGATTACAGAGCTGTTGTCTCGAACGTTTTTGCAAAACATAACGACGCCAGATATGCCCCAATTGTCGTTTGGATAATTCATATTGATTTGAGAACAAAAGGTTGCTTATAGACTTTTCGGCGTCTTATCTTTATTGTTGTAATGGATGGTGGATATCTTGTCGGGCAGAACTTACTGGATAGTGAAACGTAACAGATTATGAATGATGGACGAATGATGCAAAGAGACTATAATTGTACAGTGATGGTATTGAAAACTTTTCTATTTTTAGGGGTTTGGCAAGGGGCTTGGTTATTCCGATATAAGTGGCCAATTAATAAAACACATCCATAATAATTAAATGGAGAGGATGCAACAAGGAGAGGCGCTAGGATGATGATGATGATCCATAATAATTAAATTATTATTAACAACAAACAAAAGTATTAATATTATTTTGCTTGTTCCGTAAAAGTACAACATAGTATATCAGATGACAGTTGTACATCACTACTGACCTCCTTTGATATTTCATTTACTGAGTGGAGGATATCAAAGCAAAAACTTACACTTTGGGCAATTTCCATGGACTCCCTTGAGTCAACAAACAAAAGTCTATTTCAAACAAGAACTGGCATGAAAGGTTAAATATTGTTAAAGTTTGAATAAGAAACGGAACTTTCTTCCTGAATAGATGTCGTATAATTTGTAACACATACAGGGTGTCTGATATGAATTAATTATGATGTAAGAGATTATCTGTTAAGTAAAACATAAACCTGTACCATCGTATAGAATTATTTCATACTTGAGCTTTTGTTTCTAGCTAATGATACAAGATATTAATAAGAGTACTTTATTTTTAACCGATCATTTACGTTAAAAAGGTGTCAAAGTATGAACCTATTGTAGTTTCAGACGTTTTCATACAACGAATTCTTAAACTTTCTAATTATAAGAAAAATGTAACAACACTTGGAGATATATTTAATGGATACAAATTCCCTTATTTTTAACCTTCTAACAATTTTAAACTAAATACAATTATTACAACAAAGCAAGAGCCAAATTACTTAAAACATCAGAGCTTTTAAGACATTACATAGAATTCGTAAATACATATAATCAGCTTTCGCTGGCACCCTGTATCTGAATGTATTACCTTACTCGGATATATCACCGTCGCAACGGCCTCTACTTTTATCTCTAGCTGTTTGGGCGACAAAAACAAAGCTTTTATAAGGAGCCCCTGATCTTGGGTATCTCATCTCTCCTCGAATAAAACTAGTTGAAGCACTTACGGCACTAATGAGATTATAAAACTTTCAGAACCGTCACTATTACTGGTGTTTTATCATACGTGTAGTTTTATGACGTTCAGCGAAATAGGGAAGATAACACGCCGTTTGCTACACAAAGGCTAATTTACGTTAAGGGAGACAATTTTTGTTGCTTTGTTTGGTTGCTACAATCAACTGTGTTTTGTGATTTTATTTCTGTTTAAGTTAAGCCAGAAAGTTTTTTGCAGAATTGTTTTCTGATATACGAGACAACTATGAAAGTTTCTTGTTTAATATTCCAATTCTGTTTTATACACTATTGAACTCCACCTTATTAGTTTAACTCTACCATCAATGAGATTGTATTTCAAATAACTCCGTGTACGTGAATCGAAAATTTCATCATTGCAAAATTGCAGCAATGCATAGAATACCCTTTGCCAATAATAAATAATCTTATATATTCCAAGTCACAGAGGCCATCGCTCCGATTTAATTTGAAATGAAATGTTTCTCCGCTTCCTAGATTTGTTGATTTTATAAGTGAACCCAAGTTCATAGCAATAAACTCAGAAGAAAACTAAAAATAATATTCTCAGAATACTAGACGCAGCCGTTTGACTCGACAGAACGACAAATGGTCGTGTCGTTCGATGGTTTGTTTTTCCATTTGAAATTTTGTGACTCCAAGGTGATAAACAAATCCTTAAAATGTTTGGTATGTATTTTTAAGCGAATGGAAGCGCATGCCATTGTAAAAAGTTTGATGCGTAAAATATAGCGTCTGGCAAACTCAAATTTAATTTCTGTAAAATTAAATCGCAAATGTTCTTGACCACAAAACAGTCGAGCGAAATACCCTGACATTATTCGGCCATTATAAAGAGCATTGCCTTAAATTTGAAAATGTACTTATGTAGTGAAAAAAGTTAGGGCCAGTCTGGATTGCAGGCAGTTTGGATTGATGGCAGTACAAACGATATTTTATTAGGATCCAATATCGTTGATAATGCCTTCAATAATATATTACCGAGTACGCGAGATAAAGAAAAGACGCCACTGCCTTTACAAAAATCGGCATTGCCTTTAAATATTTTTTTTATTTATCTCCGTGATTTTTTGCTGTAGAAGAAAAAGTTGAAGAAGGTATATCTAACAAAACTGTCTTTATTTCCCAGTTGTTCGGAGTGTCCATATTCGCCCTCTGCCTATGGATATGCATCGAGCCCAACTTCAACGAGTTCATGTCGATCTTGGAGCTGCAGAAGTACTTCATCGGCATCTACATCATACTAATCGCGTCTCTGATCATCATGTTTGTGGCTTTCCTCGGATGCGGGTCTGCGCTCATGGAAAATGTCATGCTGTTGTATGCTGTAAGTTTTATGTGATAAAATAAATATCAACAAATCAATTCAACTTAGTTTTTTGATTTCAACAGAAGTCAGTTTTTCTAAAGGTCATCAGGTTGTCTTTCAGTATATAATTTGTGGTCAATTTGAGCTCTTTCACTCGTACGTAAACTCGTCAAAAGACAGCCAAATAGTATTGATTCATATTATTTAACGGGACTTAACGCGATATTAAGTACCTATGTAGTACATGTTATAATGCAACGCGAAAGTCTAAAATCTTATGGTATTGATTTATCTTTTAGATCTAGATAAATAATTCTCAAATTTTGTTATTTATGGTTTCTTATATGTAATTAAAATATATTTTAATTTAATTTCATTTCCCTTCCATGATTTCAGTACATCGGCACGCAAATAGCCACGTTCGTCTTCGGTTTGATTGGTGCTTCGATTGTTCTCGACTTTTCTACCTACGACTCCAGTATCCAGCCCCTGATACATAATTCCATCACCAGGTTGATGAACAATCCACAGCATGAAGGTAGCCGCGAGATTCTGAGGATGGTTCAGGAAGGAGTACGTATAAATTTCTTATTTGTAGAAAGCATTTTTTTACTTGACGATAAAGTCATTCGTTTTATTTGTTATGTAGGTACCCTCTTATGCATTTATCTCATACATTTTGGTTCCATGCTAAATCTAACACTTATTTACGGTTTTTTAATCGAGTTGAAAAAATATTACATCTTCCAAAGTTTTTTTGACTCTTCTTAGGAAGTATAGAACGTGGAGTGTCACTTTAATTACATAAAACGCCAATCCAACCCGAGCTATCTCATCATCAAATGTATTTTTACATTCGATTCTAGTGCGTTCATTTCATTCAATATGCTGGAAAACTATTCCGAAAAAAGTTTCGTACAAATTCGGAGCCCTCCCGTATTTTCTGCTTCAAAGCCATGTAATAAAATAACATGGTACAAAGCCTTTTCCATTCGTCAAACCATGCGTAGGCAAAAAGTCGGGAAAAGCTCTAGTTCTAACGAAGCAAACATCGAAAGCATTTGCAGAGAGCAGCATTGATGGTACGGTTTGAGTTGACTAAAAGGAAACCTATAGATATACTGGGACTGGAGCTATGAGCCAATGTACTTGAGTAACCATGTCGTAGTATAATCGAGACAAATCCATGTAAAAAAAACATCCTTTTCCAATGGATGGATGGATGGCTTATTAATGCGTAATTAAATTAGCCGCTTATTACGATCGAGTAACAATCAGCCGATATATGCTCCACTGCAAAGCAAAGGCCTCCAACATTTGAAATCATGTGTTCGGAAAAACCGACACTAATTAGCCCGACCCGGTACTTAAACCACTAGACCATCAAGGCGTTAACTGAAGTAATTTCTTAAAATCTCCAGATCGGATGCTGCGGTGCCGACGGTCCAATGGACTACATCAACTTGAACAAGCCCTTCCCTTCCGAATGCCGGGACTCTGTCACTGGGAATGCCTACTTCCACGGGTGCGTCGATGAGATCACGTGGTATCTGGAAAGCAAGACGGGGTGGTTGGCCGGAGTTGTATTGGGAGCTTGCATGATTGCTGTAAGTACATATGTAGTATATCTTAATTAACTAACTGCCTCCGCGGTGTAGTGGAAACCTCGGAGTTCGTGTGTTCAAATCCCGCGACAACACATACACTTTATGATGGTTTTCTCATTTTGGTTTGGACACTACAGGCGTGAATCAACTGATTGTCCGATATGAAGATTCCATTCCAGAACCAGACCGATTAGTTCAGGCTAATATCCAAATGGTCTAGTTTTTCTTTGTGGGGGTAACGAAGGTCAGACGACAGTTGCTCCATTGTAATAACCAAGCTTGTCAATTAAAGATTGACAGACTTGGTTGGAGGATATGGCCGAAAATGCAAC
Source organism: Nomophila noctuella (assembly GCA_958496325.1). Lineage (NCBI taxonomy): Eukaryota > Metazoa > Arthropoda > Insecta > Lepidoptera > Crambidae > Nomophila > Nomophila noctuella. The sequence goes on along the minus strand of OY292486.1, from coordinate 6,644,244 downwards.
CGGGAGAGGCGCTATTTATTTATTTATTTATTTATCTATCATCATCATCCTCCTAGCGCTTATCCCGGTGGCATCCTCGGCCGTTGCCTCGGAGTCCAGGGTCCACCTTCCGACTCCTTCTACTCCACTTCGCACAGTTTTCGTCATCCTGTGAAGTCAGGCCATTGACACGCATTTCGTCTTTCACGACGTCTAGCCAGCACTTTTTTTATGCTTATTCGGATGGTTAATTCAGTGGTACACTAAACTTGTTCAATATACATACTTGAAAAACTAGTCTGTCTTCTTAAAAAAATATATCAAATGTGTTACAGGTTGTCAACGCAGTCATTTCACTCGTGCTTATTCATGCAGTGAGAAAAGAAGAAGAAGAAGCAATAGCTTACAAGTAGAATGGAAGTTTATATTTATATAATTTTTAACATCGTTATGAAGTTATTTACAAAGTATTTTTACAAAAAATAGATTTAAGTTTTTTTTAGATACATAGTGTTTTACGAATTTCCATTGGCTGCACATTTTAGAAATGAAAATAAGTTTTAAAACGAAAATGAAACCACGATATGACATTTTATTCACCACCGGTTTTAATGTAAGTAATATTTTAGATACATAATTAATAAAAGGGTAAGACCGATTATGTTTTTTATCACATTATTATCGTTATATAACTATAATATTATCCTTCTTTAAACTTAATATTTATTTGAGAAGCTTCATACTACTGTATTAACCGTAACATGACTTGGCTCGCCTGGAGGAATATCTAAGCTACAAGTCAGAAAATGCGAAATGTGCAATCAGTAAGTAGTATCTTTGCCCAAACTTATGCTTGAATAACGTGGCTTCTGGATGCAAATAACTTTATAAATAGTATGACAACACAGTGTTATCGTTACGTTCCTTAGCTTACACGAGGTTCAATTAATTGACTTAAATAATTAAGCGAAAAAAACCAATAGTTTTGTAAAATATTTTTTTTCCAGATTTTTAACCACGCAATTAAATTTCAAAATGAATTAACCGTTAAATATAGTATCAAGTAGACTTGACGGAGTGGTACCATATTACTCGTAAATTATAATCCGAAATATTAATTTGCAAGCTTCCGAAATCGTATAAATGATACAAATGGTATTTGATTCTCAAATCACTTATATAGGTTTGACTGTCCTTTCATGTTTTTTTGAGTAAATAACTCAATCGCTATTTGATATCCCCCAGGAAGAGGCGTACTTTGTAAGGTAATTAAAATTATTCTTACAGTTACCGATAAGGAATACATCTTCCTTTTGATTGAAGCTCGGTTTTGAATTGGAAATACATTTGGAACGTGTAACCTAAATTTATATTCAATTAGAATAAGGTATCACTAATATTATTTAACGGGACTAAACGCGACATTAATTATGTAGTATATGTATACTACCTACTTACTGCTTGACGTTTCGGCTGCGTTACAACAGCTGTGGTCGCAAGCGGACACTCAGCTTGCGACCACGGCTGTTGTAACGCAAGTTGTAACGCTGTAAGCAGTAAGTAGTATACATATACTACATAATTAATATCGCGTTTAGTCCCGTTAAATAATATTAGTGATATAATGCAACGCTAAAGTCTAAAATCTTATAGAATAAGGTATGTTTACAACAATAAGTAACAAGAACGGAACGGAAATTACAAGGTAAGTTGGGTAGTAGTAGTTTTTTCTTTCACAGTAGCGACTAGTAACTGCGAAGAAATGATCACCTAAAGATAAGTATAGAGATACCTATTGAGGTACATACCGTCGTTGATCTAAATATTTAACGTTTGAGTTTCATTTGTTTCACCAAGCAATAAAGCGTTTTTTTTTACAGACAATAAGTTTCAAAAATATTGCCATCGTTACGCACACAGATGTTGGTTGTAAACAGAAGCGCAACATCATTTATTTTTAAGGAATTCGATACCTGTCATTACGTTCTGTTACTTCCAGTTAGATAACGAGTCTACTTTTAGCAACTAATTTTATAAACACCCCCGATTTTATTGGCTTGCCAGAAATATCAAATAGTATCAAATGCCAAGAAATTGGGCAACTGATTTATTTGTCAAACATTTTCTATAATTGCGTGCGTGTTAGTAACAAATCAGTAAACGTATGTACGTAGGCAAGTGGTCCTTCAGGGTTCACGCATTACATCATTCAATGCCGGATATTGCCGTGCGGTCTGTATCCACACTCCGCCGGCTAATTGGATGGTTCGACCGGATTCATATACTGTGCCCACTTCATATTAGAAGATCGCATTGCTTGAACCATGGTAATTTCAAAGCCGATAGTGCTGTAGAGAGGTTTGTGTATAATTATGCAAAGGCCAAGTATTTGTATCCTGCAGAAATCCGTAAGGTTCAACACAGGGCCACAATTTGAGATATTTTTTTTGGTGCTTAAGAATTAAAGTCTGTGTCTCATTGGCTGACTTTCCTCCAACCCTAATTATCTGTGATGATAGATAGATAGATAGATAAATTATTTATTCGCAAAAACATACAGGCACACAACATTAAAAAGAAGGTACATCATGAACGAACAATCATCAACGAAACATAGAGAAAAAATAAATAAAATTAAATAAACAATGACGTTTGGAGTGTGCGAATGATTGTGTGTTTTTACAAAAAATATATTTTTATTTTCCTTTAAAGTGAAGATGAATATACACATCCAATAATTTCTAATGTAGCAGCATATTGTACAGAAGATTAAGCTGCGAAAGATTCAAAACCAAACAGGCCATTCAGCTACCAATTAATTATGGTGTTGTCTTTTATGACTAGTTGATTTGGTAATCAATAGTGTATCTATTTAATCACACTTCGGCGCAGTATGACATCAAACCAGATTAAAGGTCTCGATTGGATTCGTACTGGCCACTTAATATTGGAAGATCACGTTGCCTGCGTCTGGTACTTTGATATCGGATAAAGTACGCTTAGGCCGATCCCGTTTGAAACCGAGTCGCAGTCGGCCGTACCCAGTGAATGTAACTGAATATGTTATTGTAAGTACAGAAGAGGGAACGTGGTGACTACAAATACAGGTAACTTGTAGCGAAAATATTTGGATAGCGACAGTTTAGTTTGGTGTGAGATCGCATTTCGATAAGGATGGTTGGCAATGAAAGTGCTCAATGTTTCGGTATACGCTTGGATATGCTTTGCAGGTTTGTAAACGAAAATCATAAGTTGACTATGAAGCTAGACCCTTTTTAGGAAATGAATCAATTGGAACACATGTCATTGTTTTAATAGTTCGAGTAGGACACAGCTTATTTTCTAATCTGCAATCTACATTTCACAGTAGCCCAATGTCGTAGACTTTTGACGACGATCAATTTATTTTTCTTTACGTCATTTTCTTCTAAACAAAAATCGAGATTATCTAGCTTACCAATAAATAAAAAGGGGAAATAAACCGCAACCCGAATAGTAATCTGTTGAATCGCAGTATTAATTTCAATGGGACGACCGTTATAGCTTTGAATTCGTTTCTTTAGAATTCGCAAAATCGTTCGTAATTCGAATCCGATTGGTTACAATAAAATCTGTGCCCAATTCGCGGTTCGAGAGCTTGTGGCCCACGTAATTTATTCGAAAAGTTTCGCCTCCGCCGGCTTAGGAAGGCATGCCTATTTTTAATGAAGACCACCAATTTGTTGCTCTTTTAAAGGTTTTACGAATGTCTTTTCAGTGTTGTGGTAAAGGCAACCAATACTTACATGGGATAATACGTCAATTCCAAAGTTGTCGATTGCGGAAAACAATTTATTTCACTTGTTTTAATCGGGTAATAAATACGTTTTGATTCTTGGTTCTCTAGTAAGTAAAGTTAGAGAGAGAATAATACCAACATCTTGATTTAGACCTAACGAACTACAAATAAATAAACCAATTTGCTATGTTAGTTTACCAACTTACAAACTTTATGAATCAAACTGCTGTTAGCCAAATTCTGTGAACAAGCCACAACTTCGTTTTCTACATGTCTCATTAAATAAAACAGCTTCATTCAACAATCATTTGTACTTTTAACAACTTCCCCGGAGCGATTAAGAACGAACACCAAACTACCCGTAATCTAGCGTGTGTTTAACCGTGCGCAAACAAGACAATTAGATTTAACGCACATCACAGATTAGCGGCAAATTATATCAGCGGGCATTTGTAACAAAGTTGTCCGGCAAACAATTAGCCGAAGTAAGTTAGGCCGGCGCGGATCTGTTTGCACTAAGTCGCTGTTTGTTGCTCACACACATCGCAGCCGGATATTAACGCGAGTCCGGATGTGCGGAAGAGTGTGCCGGTTCTATTTCTATTAGTTCTAACATACTGTTCTCTGTATCTTTTGTTGCCACGGTTTATTGAAGTTCGGTGTGGTTGCTAACGGAAGTGAAACAACAATCTTGCAAGACTACAGAGTCTCTCATTTATAGCCTTTATAATTAAACGCTGATCTTCTTTCGAAACTAGTTTTTATATCGAAAGGGTTTGTGGGGAGTTGGGGGTATCGGAAGAAAATTTTCAACGGCGCCCGCGCAGACAACGGACGCCCCGCATCACCAGTCCGCTTGCGACCACGGTTGTTGTAACTCGGCCGAAACGTTAAACTGTAAGTAGGAGCTTGTGTACTACGTACCGTTCACTAATATCAGTAAATTGCACATTGAAACAGTTAGATACTCCTATTTGCTGACCGAACATTGTTATTTGAGGATCTGTTTGCTCTAACTCGCTGTTTGTTGCTCACACACATCGCAGCCGGATATTAACGCGAGTCCGGATGTGCGGAAGAGTGTGCCGGTTCTATTTCTATTAGTTCTAACATACTGTTCTCTATATCTTTTGTTGCCACGGTTTATTGAAGTTCGGTGTGGTTGCGAACGGAAGTAAAACAATCTTGCATGACTGCAGAAGCTAGGAGAAATGATAGCAAACGAATTTATAGTCTTCATTCTTACATGCCGATTTTCTTCCGATACCTGCTTTAGTATCGGAGGTATTTGAGGGGAGTTGGGGGTATCTGAAGAAAATGATCAACGGCGCCCGAGCAGACGACGCGACCGACACCCCGCATCACCAGTCCGCTTGCGACCACGGTTGTTATAACACGGTCGAAACGTCAAACTGTAAGAAGGATATTATGTTCTACGTCCCGTTCACAAATATCAATAAATTGCACTTTGTTACAATTCAAACAGTCATGTCCTCCTTTTTCCTCACGTACATTAATTTTAAATTTATATAGAACATATATTCATGCTAAGTATTTTATGTATGTTTTTATTAACAAGAAAAAAAACCTTTTGTTTTTGTTGTTTCATGTTGTCTATAAATAAACTTAAATTAATTTGTGGGAAAACATGCAGTTCAAAACATACCTCATCTACGTCTCATATCCATTCCATTAATCGCAAATCTAGATGCTAATACAGAGCCGAGATGCACTGCGTCGATATCGGCAGTCTATACAGCAATAGCTTACAAGGCCCGTAATTACTATAGGATATGCGCTTTAGAAATAGCTAAGCCCATATCTGCAGTAAATGCCAAGCTATTCTTCATCATCCTAGCGCCTCTGCCGGTTGCATCCTCGGCCATTGCCTCGGAGCCCAGGATACGCTACGACTATTATCCTAAATTGGCCTGGTCATTACCGTGGAGCTACAGTTGTCCGATCCCGTAACCCTTATAAGAGGAACCAGGCCATTTTCCGAAGCACGGAATCATAATTCTTATCGGACCAAACTGGAAAAAACCAGCAAAGTAAAAGTGTTATCCGTAACATTTAAACCTTCGAGGTTTTTATGCATAGCGCTCTATCCAGAATAGTACGGAGGCAAGCGACATATTGTTACTCAACTTCAACATATGTCATCTATAAACCTCATATTCATTAAACGCAAATCTAGATGCTAATACAGAACCCTGTCTAAATCGGCAGTCTACAAGCGATAGCTTACAAGGCCCGTAATTACTATGGGATATGCGCCGTAGAAATAGCTAAGCTCACATCTGCAGCGGATGCCGACTTGCCGAGCTATTATTGGTTTATAATGGGCCGATTTATCCACTCCCAGGAGGGAACGCGGTAAGCGATCCTTAATAGAATCTCTCGTAACGTTTGCGAGCCGCTGATAGGGTCTGTAATTAATGTGTACACAGCGGACTGAAGGGTTTTTATTGGAAATAATATTTTCCTAACGTTTCTTGGAAAGCTGGAAAGGGTTTCTTTCGTCGTTCACTTTTGGTTTTGTATTTTTAGGTTCAAATTAGTTTTTTTATAGTATAATTTTTTTGAGAGTGAGAGGCCTCTAGAATATTTTACCAAAACTGTTAAGGAAACCACTTAATATTTTTTTGACATAATACTTACGTAGGCACGGACATCACAATTAATGAGGAATTTATTTTTACGTTGTTAAAGAAGTTTGTTTTACCTGACCTTTCAAAAATACAAGACAAGCCTTCAGATCGCGAATAATATACTTCTGAAAACACAAAAATGTGATATCATAAGAAAATTTATTATTTTACATTTTCAGTATCTTCTCTTAAGACTAAAGATAAATATGTACTAACATTTAGAAACAGTTATTTTTCTTTTAAATTCCAACGTAAAAGAGCAACGACGGTAAGATAGATTTTCATGCTTGTTTTTTATTTAATCTGGTCTTAATTAGTTTGATGTTTTCAGGACTTCAAAAGAAATCATTTATACATAGTTAATTTCAGTCTTATCAGTTGCATAAATTAAAAAAAACGATAAAAAAACACACCAACATTTTCCCCTAGCGGGACTGGAACCCGCGTCACTCGGTTTGGTAGCCAGAGTCTCTGACCAATAGACCAAGGGCAACGTGCCAGTCAATATACTATACATACTATATTTTGTATTCTTTTTCCTGTATATAGTCTACAAACAAGTCAAAGCGATGCTTTCACGACCGGTCAACACAGTTAAATTCCGTTACGCTGAAAGTATACAGGATGTATTTTTCCAACGGTAATCTGTCTTTATGCCGGTTGTTTACACATCCACCACAATGAAAACAATACTAACAGCCCGTCTTCACTTTGACTTTTCCGTTCGGGTCGGGTCCATTTCCTTGACATAACAACCAACAGAGGAAGCCGCGCCTCCTTTATATGAATTCTCCTACATTCTACTCACCATTGAACCAAGACCTCCTCTACCCCGCAAATAACAAACAAAACACGAACTTCGAAGGAATCACTCACAAATGTCTGAGGCTCAAAACATTCTGGTTTCGTTATTAGAAAGATAAATCCGCTATTATCGTTTCATTTATTCCGTAATAAGATGTCTATCGACGTTTGATAAATTACATATCGGAGGAAATTAGAAAGTCTCGCTATCGAGATTTATTCTATTTGATGTCGTGATTCAAATAAGTGAGCAATCTTTTGAATTTATATTGAGATTGATTCTTTCTTGCGATGTCTTAGAGGTAATAATTTGATGCTGATTGAAAATAGTTGTAAAGGAATAAATCGGTTTAACATTTGTGTAGATAATTTCAGAGCTATCAATACATTATGTTCATTTTATGGTTGGTGCACACGTGCTTTTAAAATTCTTAGTGATAATTGTACATTTTATTCAGGTAAATGTATTTTTTTTTATTTATTTACAAAAATATATTTTTTAAGACTATTGCTTGAACCGTTTTAGTTGATTAAGTTAATGTACTAGGCGTCCCCTTATTTAAAACATTTAGTGCAGACACAGTCCGCAATTCCAATAATTATCTTTCCAATAAGTGAAAACATTCGCCACAACACATTAACTAAATTGTAAATAGCACAGTAAGGAAACTGCAGCTATGCAGCAGGTAATACTTGCTCGTAGGTGGATAGCCAGCGAATTTACCAACATTTGCGGTCACAGCACGGCCAGGAATTGCCAAGAGTTACTGGTTATTATACGTATGTATTATCCTGTACAGTGAACGGTTAGTAATCTTGTTAAAAAGTACACGTTTCATTATTTTAATAAGAAAATATACTTAATAATGTGACGAAATATCTGTAGTAATTAATAAAAAAGCTTTCCTATTATTACTAGCTTTTATACAAAAGTTGAGTGTGATTAGAAAATGTGTTACTTTGAGCTAAAATAACATAATGGATTTGACATTAGTTTTATTTTTTTTAAAGTTTGCAAATCGTTGTGGACTGTGTCAAATTCTTTTATAGCACTAAAAACATGAAGATAAATATTTAAACATCCTTTTTTTTTGTAAAGATAGTCACAATTCAAAGTCTCTTGCGTCCGCCTTTTTATTGGATGCTAAAGTTTGCTCTAAAACAATAAATTAAATAACGCGAAACTGCTACTTAAACTACAAGTCACCAGAGCAATAATTTCGCCCGTCATAAAATACAAAGAAGCGACCACTATAACTGAATGTTGTTCAGAACATCGAACAAAGATCTTATGGAGCAATCAAACTGTGTTTAGTTTAGCTGACGAAGCAATCAAACTTGTTTTAAGGCTTGTAAACTTGTAAGTATTGGCTTTGTTTTGATACTCTTGTGATAATGCCGAGCACGCCTTGTATTTGCTATAGCAGTTATTTCTTATAGTTTAAAATACTCGATATATAATTACTATACAAGTCGCCATCAGGGTCAGTTTTATGATGCAACCTTTAGGATCTCCTAAAGGTGCTGAACTAAAACCGTTACGTGCTTTCCAAAACACATTATCAACTCCTGGGAACACCGAACTGTGAAGTTATTGATTTTTTCGGATCTAGAGATTACACTACAAGAATTGCAATTAACTTGTTGGAAAATAAAATTTTATGTTTTCATACTAGACATTACACTACTATAATATTTTAAGCACGTGCAATCTTGAATGAGGTAACGTGAGGTGGAAAACAACTAAACCCCCATCTGATTGTACATTACTGGATAATAGTAACAATGTTACATTCACCGCTCTGGCAACGACCGGTATATTGGTTCTGTTCATCCCAGCTTAATGCACTACAGTGCTGCAGATACAATTATATAAAAGCTTTTGAGGAGCTCGATGGCACAGTAGTAAGCGCGCTTGGCCTGCGATTGCTAAGTTAAGCAACTCTCGCAAAGGTCAGTCATGGGATGGGTGACCGGAAAAATCAGCCGATGGTTCTACGATTGATATACCTCCGGTCGTGTCAGATTGCTGTCCCACCAAACTATGAGAGTGGGAATAGGGTGTGCATCTGTACTTGCGCACTCACTTTGCCACTATAGTGTATCCTGCATACCTGACTGATCGTTAGATCGGCGGCCATCGAAAATAGCTGGAAGGGTATTATAACTTTTATCGTGCATGACATAGCTCAATGTAATGATTCTTTACTCTTATTTTTCACTACTTTGAAGAACTTCTTGCCAGCATTATAATCATCATCATTCTCTTGCAGTACTAGACGCAGGCCTTCTGTAGATATAGCGCAGTACGGTAAATGATTAAACACAGGAGAACATTGTTGCCCATCCCTCCAAATTATCCACAGTTGCTTCGTACGAAACCCACGGACCAAAATGATTCGTACGAAACCTAAGGAAGGTAAATGGGTAGTACTGTTTTTAGTGCATCAAGTGTTGGCAGAAGCACCATAACTTGATAACGCCTGATAACTCCGACAAACGTTGTCCAAACGTTTAACTGCAATTTAAGTCGAGTTACTCTAACCGTTCACTGCAATCGACCGCTCAGCCCGCTCAATCCAATGCACTTGCACTCACCTCGGTCCGCGATGGGGACGATTAACCTAGCCCTACGTAGGTCCACTTGGAGCACCTAATGTTTTGAGCACCCGGAACTTAAGCACCTGTTAGAGCACATATCACTACATAGTATAAAACAAAGTCGCTTTTTGTGTCCCTTTGTGTGTTGTATGTCCATATGAACGCTTAAATCTTTAAAACTACGCAACGGATTTTGATGCGGTTTTTTTTAATAGATAGAGTAACTCATGAGGAAGGTTTTTATGTATAATATCATCCATTAAATAGTGGACAAGTACCACGGGCGAAGCCGGGGCGGGCCGCTAGTTGATGATAAATATTAGCTTGCCATAAAATATAAAACAGGCTTGCCAACAATATCAATCGGTAATTTAACCGGACTAAGCGCGATAATACCTAATTATGTATTACATGATGGGCCCGTGTTGGTCTACTGGTACTTGTGGTGGTTTGCGTGATGTTCATCGGCATTTGATCTCGAGTCATGGATGTTTTTAAAAGTAGCTTCTTAGCTTCCATAGTACAAGCTTTGCAATTTGTGTGTTAGTCCAGAGGATTTATAATTTTGTTATTGCATTACAACAACTGTGGTCTGAAGCGGACTGTTTGTGTCAGAATTTAACGAACGTGAAAGTTTAAAATCTAGTAATATCAATCGGTGCTCAAAGTCAAAATGGGCGTGGCCAGGTGCTCAAGTTGCAACTGTTCGAAAACTGGGTGGTCCAAGAGGACTACCTCCCACGTACACACTCGTAGGATTAGAGCAATTACGCGTACTGCCAAGGAAATTGTTCAATATCCTGCGTAATACGGAGCTTCGGGTACGGAGATCGTCCTATTTAACCCTCCATTGCCGATTCTTGCTATCGCACTCGCTTACGGTTATCGTTGATAATGGAATTATTTAAATTTTCTAACTCATAAGTTAAAGCTTTCCTGTCTAGTGGTGAAAGTACCTCAAATATCGAAAACTGTACTGTACTTATATTACCAAATAAATTATTATTATCGCCTCGAAGTAGGTCGGAAAAACACATAAAAAAAGTGTAAAAGCTTTGTTATTAACTATTTCCTTATTTATTAAAGATCTGTTAAATTAAGTGGCTGAAGTAAATGAATATGAATACGTTCCCTCTTCCCCGAAGAAGTAACCAGAAAAAAAGCTTGGTTTATTAAAGATCGAAATTTATTACCTACGGCTGATTCAAGAGTGATAAAGTTTGTGACACTCCGGAATTTGCTATCCCGAGTTCTGGTAGGTCACGAAGAAGGAAAATATATTTTTACTCGATTAACTAAAACCCTTCTCAGAAGAAATTCCAAGGCTCAACTTAATGATTATAAATGAAACCACGTTTTTAATTACAGCTGACAAATGGAAACATTCTTTAAATAACTTTTGGAATTTGTCACCAAAAGTTTTCGTGAGACCGCGTGGTTTAATAAATCAGCGACCAAACAAACTAGCTTGAACAAGAGCATAATAAAGTTTAAAGTTTGTTATCTGACCTAGGTTAGGTCTTAGTCTCAGTGGAGAGAAGACTTAATATCCCTAGGCTGTTCTAGAAACATGTGTTCGAAGTAGCGTCCGACCAATTTCGGGAACTGTTACTGTTCCAACCGCAATCGAATTGGCAGGCCCAGGTGGGAATCGAACCCAGGACATCCAGATTTTACAGACTTGAATAGTCTTACACGGGTTAGAAGTGTTACAAGGGTTTATTTTAAACTTAGAGGGTAAGTAAGAAAGAGAAAAAAATAGTAATTTGGCTTTAAAATTGTCATTTTCTTCTCTTTCTTTCTACAACAACACAACGCAAAAGTCAAAACAAACAAAAACCACCGGAGGTAAACAGAGAAAATAACAAAGGTACAAATCGATTCCTAAGTGAATTAGACACTTCTAGCTTTAAAACAGACGGCGCCCTAATGTGCTTGTTTATTGAACCGAGTCGGCCGATTGAGATTTATCACCTATGCCTTTCAAACTAATGAAGTTCTATGGTCTGTGTCGGCACTGTCGAAGCAAATGTACGCAGTAAATAACTGCCCACGTGATTTCTTAGATTATTACATTAGAGCTATTAGTTTCCTCCATTTATCTGGCGTATTATTTATTTGAGGCATGACAGCTCATTTGTGGTATTAACTTTTGTTGATAATCTTAGGTTTTACGTACTGGCTTATAGACGTCCAAGCTTTGTATCAGAAGTGTTATTGAATAATTATAGGCCCGAAGATAGTCAGAAGCAATTTATATATATTTACATAGATGGTGGCGCGCGGGAGATGAATAAAATAACCATTGGTGCTCAATGTCAAGACTATAATGATTAATAATGCTTACAATTAATTAGGGCTTATATTATACTATGTAATAGGTGACGCGCGCGCACACACACACACACACACACACACACACACATCACCCTAGTTCTAATTGAAAGTTATCTACTTTAAAACAATAATCCACTCTTTCATAAATGTAAAAGGTTTACTTCGCCCCATTAACCATTCAAGACACTCATAAAACTTACATCGGACTACCTACAATATTACACAATACAGGGTTGACTTAATGGTTTGAATGGCTTGAATCCGTATCATTATTTGTATCAGTACCTAAAAGATTCACTAAAATTTTTACCAGCCTAAACGTTGTCAATTTTTCAAAAAATCTATATTCAAAATGTTTCGCTTAAATTAAATTTCCCCATTACATCTATATTCATGTGTTCGATTATTTTACGATCAGCTACCAATCCAGGTTCTAACTAGAAAACAATTTTGCATGTTAATAAAATCTAATAACAGTTTCAAGACTTTTGGAAGTAAAAAAAAATACATTTTGTAACAGCAAACGTTGTCCGTTTGACAAAAAATCTCTACTCAAAATGAAAACGCTGAACAAACCAAATGCCGGTATTTCATCTAAACCGGCTGCGACAAAGTAAAAACAACGCCCTCTGGCGAGGCTAATGTTTGCATTCAAGTTTTGGTTCGAGATTGACTGCATGCGCTGTTTTCCGACCATCCGCGGGCTCTGTTTGGGGTCAACATTCCAAATCGTAAAAGCCTGGCCGATAGTGCAGGATTCCACGCGTTATTTGAAACCTGTGCGACAATATTGAGATCCTGTTACTTTGAATGGTGTGTGATTTGTGTATAAAAAATATTAAACATTTTTTCTTCTTATTTTAGAAACAACAAATTACATAAAACAACCCGTCTATCAACAGAAAATTCCATAAAGGGCTAATTAAGGTTCCTACCACGATGTTAACCACACGTTAAGGTCACGTGATCTTATTGCACTACTTTATATATTTGTTAACATGTCAAAAGTAGATATTAATATTTTATTCATTGTGTTACTTAAAAATCATATTGCTAAGAAGAAATGAACGAAAAGTGCATACTTATTTGTAATACGTAGGTAAGTCGAAAAGTTTAAAGTTGTGATTTCGACAACAAGCTAATGTCAAAATCACACTACTACCTGATTTCATTCAACACATTTTATCAGTTTGGATCTTGGTGAATTCTCGAATTGCGGAAACTGATTGACCGCGAACTCACGAAAATAATATAAGAGGGAGTTATTATTTTCGAATTCGATAAGAAAGTTTGCTCGAGCAAATAGGAAAAAGTTGTTCGTTTGTATCGGACAAATCTCCGGCGAATAGAAAAGTCTACTTTAGAAAACTTAACGACATTTCGATCAAGACCATCTAAAGGTAAGTGAAGTATTGTAAGTTGAAGATGGTGAAGCGATTTCCAGGCACAAACAATTTTGATGTGTACGTTCTTTGGCTTTTGTTGTTCGAACATCTGTTGTTTCTTTAATATTAGTTAAACTGTCTTGTTGGCTTGGAACATAGATGAAACCCAGACATTTTATCTCCTAGATTATAGGCATAAGATGATGCACCACTTATGGGGGCTATAATTTAAAACTTTGTTTTACAAAAAGACACGATTCTAACATTCTTGTAACACGCAATCTATTATCAAAGTTAGGAAGTCAAGTCTGTGCTAAGGCTAACGTCACATAAGAGCTAAATTATTGCCATTGAAGGTGACTTACCAGGCGGCGATTCACTAAGCGCAAATGTCATAATCTCACGGTTGTATCATCGTTGACAGTAGAAATTTAGTACTTATTTAGTACTGTCAACGATGACACAGCCGTGAGATTATGACATTCGCGCTTAGTGAATTCCACCACTGTTAATCTTTAATTAATCAAGGACGGATCTTTATAATATTGCGGCGTTTTTCTTATTAAAACAAATGTCTTACAAAACTTACCTCCGTACAATTATGTCCATAAGTCGATGAAAATCAGCAACCCTTTTATCTCTTCAATCTTTTTTATTTATGTAACGAAAATTGTTAAGCTGTGTATTATTTTCTGGCAAATAATATAATCAATGCTAACACTTGAAGTCCCGAAGGGATTCTCTGATTATTCAAATTCAAGAATCCTTCGCAAGACAAACAACAGAAACAATTCCACGGAAAGATAAACAATTAGGGACAAGACCGATTCCAAAATAAATAGACTCAACGGATATACAATACTTTCGCGCTTCGGTAGTTCATGATTCTAATTTTGTTAAATTTGATTTCATAACAAAATTAAATATCTAAATTCTACTTCATGCTACAAGCTGTAATGCTCGCGTTGGGTAGGAGTATAGTGCTTGGAAGGGTAACCTCGGTCGTCATGGAGTCGGTATGAGTAATAAAAATGACCTTGACTTATTGAATCTATGTGTAAAACTTCATCTGTGCTTAGAAAACTACACTGTGCTTAAATAACAATTCCAAAATACGCGCAGCGACTAACAAACTTTATAAATAAAAATCTTTTGATGCATGCAATAGCGATACTACGAGTGTTATAGTATATCTTGCTCTATCAGATTATGATCTAAACTTCCAACATCGAATGTCACGATAAATGTTATCCTATCAACATTCAAGGCTATCTTATAACCCTTTATTTCCAAATATTTAAGGAGGCCCTTGGGGTTAGGTGTAATTGCATCCTCTCTCAATCTCGCCTACCCTGTCAGACCTATTAATACAAGATCCCGTGTTACTCGATAACTTTGTTAGTCAGGAAATTGTACGTACCCCGCGGGCAGCGCATGCAATGTTTACGTAAACATTGATTTTAATTTGGAAACATTTTTAAACATGTCTGTGAATTAGGCGAACATGAGGATCAAATTAAAAGAACATTGAATTTTTAAATATGTAAAGCAGAAAATATCGGATGTCGAATAAAAACATTGCAGGTATAATGAGGATGTTTTGGTAAAAGCTATTTTGGATGTATCTTTTTTATCATATTTCTTGTATCTTTGGAGACTCAAATATTTAATTTATAATCCAGTTTGGTAAGAATTTCACATAGCATCAGTCCGTCTCAATAGTTTAAAAATCTATTTTTAATATTTTTATGAGCTCCTCGGTATCCTCCTCCTCCTCCGTGCATCGCTAAATATCCGTATTGGAAGTTTCATAATTACAGCCTTAGATTAAATTCTAAAAATTATCAATTCATGTTTTTCATTTTACTCATAGTTTCAATATGTCGAAACCATCTGAAATCAACACACATACTGTTCCCTAGATATCGTGACAAAACCAATAACACCACGAAAATTAACCTATCATCAATATAATTTAACGTGGAAGATAATTAAAATTTACGGTTGACCCCATCTTTCGGCCATTCTGAACACTGTCTCGAAATAATAACATGTAATAAAACTCTTCGGGTTATATACAGGGGAACAAAAGGCCCCGCGGCTTAATTAAATACAACGCCCGAACATTCTCACCGGCCATTTTAATGTTATTAAATTGTTCGACGGATACTTAACCCCCCATTTTACGATGTACTGAAATACCGAAGAGATTTAATTTACCTGAATAATCAAATGTTTAAGTTTGATCAACGAGCGCGTTTTCATTTGGGTGGGTAATTAAGGAATTTAGGAATCAATTTGGTGATATGGGAATTCTTTCTATAGCATGAACGTTAGAGAGCTTAGCTAACAAGTTACTGTAGTCCTGCTGTCTTGCTTATTTTGCATAAAAGTAACAGAAATGATTTGTAAGAAAAATTGCACATTCAATTGATTCCACTTAAGATTTTCAAATAAAGGAACCAATAAAATAATTCTCATTTATGTGATGGCTTTTAACCTCGACTGAAAAGTGCACAATTGGGTTGTGCCGTTTTCATCCTATGACGTTTCATCCTACTCATTATTTTTCCTTTTTCAACCTCATTTTGTTCCTTACACAACCCACAAAAATAATTAAATTTTTAGTTCCTTATTCACCCCAAAAACATTCCTTGTTCAACCTGTCACAAAATCCCTCTAAAATTATAAGATTTTTGTGTACGGTTAGAATCAAAATATTTATTTGGAAATTCAAGTTATAACATTATTTTGTTAAGGTTTTCCGCCTGTTCACGCTATCCCCTGGTAGGGATAAATGGAAAAAAATTCAACTATCCCTACCGGTAGAAATACGTTGAAAGTTTTTTTCCATCTATCCCAACCAGCATGATTTGTAGGGATACTTAGATTTTTGTTTTCATTTATTATAATATTTAAAAAAATACCTAGAAAACTTATCCCTACCGGTAGCGATAAAAGGAAATAAAAATCCAAGTATCCCTACAAATCATGCTGGTTGGGATAGATGGAAAAAAACTTTCAACGTATTTCTACCGGTAGGGATAGTTGGACTTTTTTTTCCATCTATTCCTACCAAGGGGGATAGCATGGTATGGATAGTAAGAACAGGCGGGTTTTTTTATCAAAGAAAATTGCAAAAGTACTGAAAAAGTAATATAAATCAAATAAAACATTTATTAAAAAGAGACACAAACCTAGTGTAATAAGTTTTAACACAAATGCAAGTATCACTTTTTTAAATGAACTTAAAATTAAGAGAATGTCTTATATCTAACTAGCGGCCCGTCCTGCCTTCGCACGCGTAAACATAAATAGGGACCAATATTTATCTAGTACTAAATATAGCCTATGTTACTGAAATATTGAAATTGAATCGAAGTGCCGCTGAGCAGATGAACATGTCCATGCATATTTGTCGTTTAAATAATCATCTATTTTATAATAACTTTTCTTCATCAAGGCTGATTTAATAAACAAGTTAAATTTTTGTTTAGGAAATTCAATAACACTTTCTGGAAATTTATTAAATATTTTGATACTTAGTCCAATAAAAGACTTACCAGTCTTTTGAAGCCTGTGACTTGGAACGGTAAGCTTATGTTTATTTCTTGTATTAAAGCTATGAAAATTATAATAAACAATTTAATAACGCCAATCGGATAGTTGATTTCCATTATAACATTATGTATTTATTTTCCACTAGCCTTCCGCCTGCGGTTTCACCCGCGCGTAATTAATTGATTAATTATTGATTTGCTTGCTAGCCATACTTTTATTGGAATACTCATCTTGGGTTGTATAAGGAATGCATTTTGGGATTAATTAAGAAAATATACCAAAATAATTCTATAGGTTGAACGAGGAAAACTGTTTTAGGTTGAATGAAGAATAAGGATGAAACGTCATAGGACGAATACGGCACAACCCGCACAGATTTGTATATTTCTCGAGTCATTCGATGTAACAAAAAAGGATCATAACCTTAACAAGGGCAAATAGGGCTTCAGGGAATAAAACCAACATCATAACTTCGTCCATCCAAAACTTGTTTTCGCAGCATTGTTTCTTAAACTAATAAAATTATAATTTATTAGACTCTTAAAAGTTATTTTGACTTGTTAAAAAGAAACTCGATTTACGCATGAATTTGATATCTTTAAAATTATTTAACGGGACTAAACGCGATATTTATTTTGTAGTATATGTATACTACTTACTGCTTGACGTTTCGGCTGCGTTACAACAGCCGTGGTCGCAAGCGGACTGATGAAGCGGGGCGTCGTCTGCTCGGGCGCCGTTGTGAATTTTCTTCCGATACCCCCAACTCGTCACTTATTAAATTGTCACCCACATTTTCACGGCACACAACACTAACAGTATCAGGTTTTGGTCTTGACGAAGAAAATCTCGGTTGGGTGACAATTTAATAAGTGACGAGTTGGGGGTATCGGAAGAAAATTCACAACGGCGCCCGAGCAGACGACGCCCCGCTTCATCAGTCCGCTTGCGACCACGGCTGTTGTAACGCAGCCGAAACGTCAAGCAGTAAGTAGTATACATATACTACAAAATAAATATCGCGTTTAGTCCCGTTAAATAATTTTAATGTTATAATGCAACGCGAAAGTCTAAAATCTTAAATTTGATATCTAGTAAGTGTTTCATAGAAAATACATAAACTATCAATTATGCAGCAATCCTCCCACTGGGTAAAACATAAACATCTCACCCCTAAAATGTTATTCATTCGTTCATTAATAACAAACGCCTTTTAACAGAAAATAAACACATTATACATACAAAACAACAAACAGGAGCGTCCAATAAACAGAAATAACGTTTGTGTGAAAACACGGAGTTTGAGTAAAAAAAAGTTATTTACAGAGAATTAACAGTCCCAGTTGTTATTAAAAGGTAAGTGAGAATTGCGTGAAAGAAAATATTTGTAAGGCTGGGAGCACACAGCTGAATAAATCTGAAAAGCCTGCCTTAGATCGGTTGGCTCTGTGTAAACGGGGTCTGCCATCTTGGCCTGTTTATTTTGCCTTTAATATATTTTATATTAATTTACGTGGGTAATGTTTGTTACAAAATTCCGTTTTAAAGTCATTCTACGTCATTATTAACCGCACCTTTAAAATAGAGACTTCGGTCGAGTTTAAAATTGTTAAAACATTATCTGATTGTTTGATAGGAGTTATCTCAGAGAATCAATAAAATATTGCCTAACTCTTCTTTCCAGTAACGTCTAGCACTTCACTCCAGAAAAGAAAATAGAACTTCTTAACATAACTTGCCAAAAATATCTGGTGAAATGATTAAAAATAAGTCAGTCAATCAATAAAACTATGCGGTTGTCTATATCAATGGGCAGCGGTGATCACTTACCATCAGGTGACCCTCTTGTTCGTTTGCCTCCCTAAAACATAAAAAAATATTGTCTAACTATTCCTACTATAAATGTCTAGGGAGCTAAAAATTCAGCATTAAAGAGAAAATATAACTCGCAATCTAAACCTCAATCTCGTCAGTGGCGTGCGTTCGCATACCTTTAACAGGCAATTCTACATCATGTGCCCAAAATTTTGTTTAATTGAATGATTACAATTATGTCAACTAATTGATAAAACTCTGGTAGCGGTGATCACTATTCCACGTGACCCTCTTGTTTGTTAGCGTCTCTTTATTATTTAAAAAAAAAACTATTGTCTAAATATTTCTACCAGAGGCTAAAAAAACCAGCATTAGAGAGAAATAGAACTCGCAAAGTAAACCTCAATCACCTCAGCGTGCGTTCGCATATCTTTAGCAGGCAATTTTTCATCCTCGCCGGCCACGGCTCAACGTCACGTGCTCAGGTGTGTTTGTCACAAAGATTCAATAATTTGACAGCAAGATGACACGAAAGGGGGAGTAGGTTGAGACGTGACGCGAATACAAGTTATATTATTTATAGACGCGGTGTCGCTTTTCAAACATTGAAATTGTGGTTGAGATAACGTTTGTGGTAAGTTAGACTTATCTTTAACAATTAACAGATATGGTTTGCCACGGTAATACTAACACGGTAGAACTACCTAAATAAGCAATGCTTTTTATCATTTATACATACATACTATTGCAAACCTTCTGAATAAGGAAAGGTTTTTTATTCTGAGTTTAGGAAAACTTTTTACATAATCCGTTGTTTTATTGATGAACTAATCTACAATATGCATTAACAATGATTGTGAATTGTTTGTATCATCACGATTTGTACGTACTAAATATTAAGGACAAATAATGCAATGACAGTTTTGATAAGAGAAGTTTTCATAAACGGTTTATATAACGGTTAATATTTATCTAACTATAATAAATACGTCACAAGCCTAATAAAGGTAGATTATCCGATTCGAAGGCTCATCTCCACTGACAAATTTTCCAAGCTCCTGAAACAAAGACGCCAAGCTTGACAGTATTCCACCCTTTGTATTGCGATGAATATTAAATTTGAAACTTGGTTTTGTATACTCACTGAAATAGGTGAGTTCACACTGTTTTAACATGCAAGTTCGCTGCCTATCAAATATTCATAGTTAGACACAATGACACGTTAGGACTAAGAGCTCAAATTATACGCAATTCGTAATTCATTTCCAAGAAGCATTACAGTTACATATATTTCTGGGTTAATGGCGGGATTCAGAGCTTTATGAACGCTCTCGTATTCCGGCTAAGAGAAATGCCATTAGTAATAGTACAGGTACATTATGGATCTATGAAATTGGAATATTCCAAACAGGCCGCTTTTAATCAATGTTAAGCCCAAGCATACATAGAATATAACTTCACAATATTGGTAGATACAATTTTCTATATCTAATGCATTGGAAAAAGTTGCTTTGAATCTGCTATCGAGTAAAATTTTCTGTGTGGACAACCCCCAAAGCATCTGCCTGGATATCCCAACTTAAGCTAGTTTAAAAAGTTCAATTTTCAAACCTAAGTAACTGAGAACTTTCCTCGCCTCAAGCATATTGCATACGCGTAAAAATGCAAGGAACCCTATCTGCCTAAGGGATCAGTATCCCTTAGACAGATGGGGTTCGTATATACATTACGATAGAATCGAACCCCCTAGCAATCTGGTTCAATGACAGTCAATCGATTTAAGAACCATTTTTTTCTAATCCACACAAATCTTTCATTTATTTTTGTCTGTCTTGACTATTGTGGTTATAACTTTATTTATTTTTAATAGAGTGCAAAGAAGAAAGAGATAATGGTAGGTGATCACCATTGCCAAAGGACATCAACTACCCCAGATGAATCGCTGATGCCTGCTTTTTGAACCACATACCCTCCGAAACTGAGCTCTGGAGACCTCACTCAGTAACATAAATGTTCAGTGTCATTGTATTTGCAATTAAAATAATTAAGAATATTTACGTCCCATTTTTAGTAGGCTGACAGCAAAAACAACAAAAAGAGTAATCTTGCAACCGTGAATCTAGCGTAACGGAAACCCAGATAATGTCACCAGCATTATTCGGGCTTCCGAAGAGTCAAGTATCGAAACTAATCTGTTTTAATACCCGCCCCATGGCCCTTGCTTAGGCTTGTATCGGATACTTTACAGAATATAGAGTAACTATTAACATACAGAAATTAATTGTATTTGAAACCAAATGTAAGGGGAAGTTGTCTATAAATTAACATTGCCGTCCTTGTGTGCATTTAAAAACATTAAAAAAGCTTAAAAACACTGCCAACAACTGAAGGATATTATTAACATTACATAAACGATTACAATTATATTTCCTTAGCGTTTACAATTTTCCTTACTCTGAAACTCCAAATCCTTTAAAAGTTGTCCGAATGCCTTAGTCAGACGAATGATTACGACAAAAGATATTTTATGCTTAGGGGTAAAAAAGTAAAGTTCCAGTCCCACTATTCCACTGCTGACTCCTGAAGGCTATCAAACAATGAAAAGTTCTTCAAAGAATCAGTGCACAATATAAGTTTTAGTTTTCTCTCTAAGCCTTATTTAAGACTGTATAAGTCTTAGGACGAGGGACAAGTCAATAGGATCGTTATAACTTGCGCGTTGGAACAATTTGTTCATACTTACGGACTTGTTTGAAATATCACGGATATAACATAGTTCGTGTAATAGACAGGAACGCGACTGTGCTTTGTCGTTCATCGAGATTGGAAGACGTCGAGAGAGAGAAAATATTATGGAAAAGCTAGTCGGAATGAATGTCTGATGTACAAAGGCGTCGCCTACTCAACATAATAACTATTGAAGCGTGTTTGTTTTGTGATGTATTGAAGGTAATGATTAAGCTGAAAACGTTTTGGCCATACCCTATATTTTGTGGAACTAATGTCATTAGTACATTGACTTGACAAATGGATCACAATGTTTTGTAATATCAATTAGTTTCTTCTAGTTACTCTAATTTTTTTGAAAAATACGATGATATTTTTTCTGTTACAACAGAAAAAAACTATCATCGTATTGTGTTTTTATCATCGTATCATACATTAGTATGATTCTTGTAAAATCAAAAAAGGGTATATATTTTTTTTTTTCAATCTCACTATATCAACTTCTTGCAACAACGCTTGTCGAATTTTCCGAACTTCACATTACCTGCCTGGTTCTTAATAAAAACACGACCTTGCCCGAACCCCAGTTAAACTTGACTATTAACTATCCGGAGCACTTAGGCACAGCCCCTGGAAACGTTGCAAATGACCAAGTGATTTAATGATTGGACTAATCTCCGGCCCCTAATCTCCGCCGGCAAACTTAGGAATCGAACTTGTAATTTAGACGACCGCTTTCAAGCCCAGATAAGCTGTTTCAAACATTTTAGTAACTTTCACGAGCACTGAGTTGGATGACTACTGTTTTTGTCTTTGACAGAACAACAAAGTTGTTATTTGTGAACATTGTGTGGTACTTGATAAACGTTACCATCTATGTGACAAAATCCTAAGGGAAAACATAAAACGAACTTACTGTGCTTAATCAAGACTTTAACGAGTTTAACTAAATACGGATAACATTATTATTTTAAATGCATCTTATAAGTATAAGATGTAGCAAGAATTGTGCAGTTATCTAGTAAGTACTAACTCACACTGGCGGAACTATGGCATCTCATTTTAGTACAACTGTTCATCCACAATCCTAAAACTAAAACAAAAGTTGTCTATAATCCAACTGGCAACGTGCATTCAACACCATTTATTCAGATTCAATCATACTTTGTATCCTAGACCATGCCAAAGTTGAAACAAATTCCAAAATTCTATTAGAGTCCGCGCCAAGTCTCTCCGAGGCCAGCTTAGAATATTCATTCGATAGCAACATTAGATTTTACGTGCAAGCACAGGCAATAACTCTGGGCATTTCTATGATACCGTTATGAATAGTGGAGCAGCATTGTTCGAACAGTTTTATTCTATTACACAGCTAAAACTTTAAAGAGCCTCTCCGACTGCGACAGCTATAAGCACTAAATCAAAACTTTACCCGGTTCGGCCCCTCGACTGGTTTCAGTGAATACGCCCGGGATAAACGGACCGAATTGTCCATAGAAATGAGAGGTTAGCGCTTGTTTTGATTTCAAGTTTTGCTTTGTAAACGCGAGATTCAAAGTCGTGTCTATAGAATGATTTATTTTTGAAATAACAGCAAAAGCGGAGCACCACAAAAGCATTGCGAAAACAACTGCAAACGAAATAGCTTGAGGTGGAAACGTAAAAGGCGGTTGTTATTTCAGACTAAGATAAATCAATCCCATCAAAAACATTCTGTAAAAAATCTAGCCAAGTCTCGATGGAGCTGCTTGCTCATCTCTAAAAAGTAATGAAATCTAGAAAAAATCGTGCCAAGCCTACGGTTCCTTACTACGATTTCTTCATTATTATAGTTAGTGTTGTGTGACTTGGCCGTTGAAGGGAACACAAGGGCACAGAACCAGGTGCTCTGTGACAATATTACACCAATCTGTCGCCAGAACCGCTACCCATTGACGATGAAAAATTGCCAATTTGACAACGTTGATTGAATAACAAGTGAAAATTAAGGCTTGATACTGGATTTGTACCCTTGAGTACCCTTCAACGGCCAAGTCACACAACACTTACTATAATAATGAAGAAATCGTAGTAAGGAACCGTAGGCTTGGCACGATTTTTTCTAGATTTCATTACTTTTTAGAGATGAGCAAGCAGCTCCATCGAGACTTGGCTAGATTTTTTACAGAATGTTTTTGATGGGATTTCACTTCTTTTTGTAGAAACCTTATCTTATTTCTTACTGTGTGATGAAAATTTCTGCGTTCTGGTATTATCCAGAGATTCTCAAATAGTGGCCTGAAAATGCGGCGAAATGGTTCCAGTAAAGGATGGTACGGCAGTATTTCCTTCGCGCTTGCCTTGGCGGGGGCACTGCTGTGCCCCCAGATTGACATCGACTGAAGCAGCTAACCAAATAAAATATTTTTTGTCAAGGCGGTATGTCGATTTTTTTAATAGTTTGGTTGGGCTGTTGTGTTTTCTAATCAGGGTCACCAGGTACTCCAGATCTTCGATTATGGTAGTTTTTATAGTTTTCCCTTTATGCGGCTATTAAACCCTAACTCTGTACCAAATTTCAGCGCTCTGAGTTTATGGGAAGTACTAGTTCTATTTTGATGATCATGTGTAGGTGAGTGAGTGAGTGTGTGTCATTAATGCGAAACTTTGCTTTCGCTTAACTTCGGAACTATAAGTCCCACAGACTTGAAATTTTGGATTTTAAGTATGTTATCATAGCTTAGTGGATGATGAAAATTTCTGCGTTCTGGTCCAATCCAAAGGTTCTCAAATAGGGGCCTGAAAATGCGGCGAAATGGTTCCAGTAAAGGATGGTACGGCAGTGTTTGCTTCGCGCTCGACTTGGCGGGGACACTGCCGTGCCCCCAGATACCAACTTGAACTAGGAAGACGGCATTAAATGACAATGAGCTTTTGGGTGCATAAAAGTCGCTGGATTTGATGTTTGAAAGATTAAAATTATATTTATTCCGTTCTAGAGACACTGATTTATGAATGTTCTAATAACGTCAATACAAATGTAATGCCAACGAATTGATTCCGTGGGAGGCGGAAATCAAGGCAGAATCGAACTTTCCTTATTTGGTCGATTGTGACCACGGAAAAGAATTTTCTAGCTTCAGCTGGCCAAATTCCCCAAGTGGTATTGACAGGCTATCAATAAGCAACAGGCATATAACCGGTCCCTTTGTCAATTAATAGTTATGTCGGACGTCAACCCTTGGCGGTCGGGGCTCATTAGTGGAGGTCCGCCTGAATTATCCACGCGAGCTCCAAAACTAATTTGTCCACAAAATAGCTACTGTGACCATGTGTCAGCTTTGCAGGGTAAGTCGAAGGGAATACCTTACGACAGGGAATTGCTCTATACACCAGAACTTATGGTCGCCTCTAAAGGAAACTAAACGGATCGAGAGTCATGTTCCATTCTTATCCTACTACTATTATAAAGGCGAAAGTTTGTAAGTATGAATGTATGGATGTATGGATGTATGGATGTTTGTTATTCTTTCACGTAAAAACTACTAAATGGATTTGAATGAAACTTTACCACAATATAGCTTATACATCAGAATAACACATAGGATATTGGAAATCGAAGTCCACGCGGACGGAGTCGCGGGCGGCCGCTAGTAGTGAATACGTTAAAAAACCGGCCAAGTGCGAGTCGGACTCGCGCACCGAGGGTTCCGTACAAACCTGCAAGGTATACAAAGTTCGTTCATTACGACAATCGAGTCATAACTATGGTATTTTTAGGAGCTCGATGGCGCAGTGGTTAGCGCACTCGGCCTGCGATTGCTAAAGTTAAGCAACGTTCGCAGATGCCAGTCATCGGATGGGTGACCGAAAAATTTCATCTCGAGCTCCTCCGTGCTTCGGAAGGCACGTTAAGCCGTTGGTCCTGCGCCTGATCTCTCTAAGGTCGTGTCAGAATGCTGTCCCACCGAATTATGAGAGTGAAGGAATAGGGAGTGCACCTGTGCTTGCGCACTCACTTGTGCACTATAATATATCCTGCGTACCTGGCTGATCGTAAGATCGGCCGCCATGGCCGAATACGGCCGGAAGGGTATTATTATTTTTATTGCAAAATGAAATTCATAACATTACAATGGTGAAAGATGGAGGAACATAAATTAAAGACAAAGATCTCTTTATCGTTTTACGTTTTTGCGTTGACTTAGATTTTTTTTTTTTTCAACTTGATAGCTCTACGCGTTCATGAGGGAAAAAGTAATAAGTTTATATTTATTAAAAAATAAATATATATTTTGTAATGTAACTAAAAATTTAAGGTTTTCGGATTTTTTCCTTTATGTGTGCTATAAAACGTTGCTTCATGCCAAATTTCAAGATTCTAGGTCGACTGGAAGTACCCTTTAGGTTTTGATTACCTTGCGAGTACTTGCGAGTTTCAAAATATGCAGCTTAAATTGCTGTTTCTTTTGATTGCGTTGACATAGAAGTTTGATTTTGTTACAGCTTAAAGGTATTATAGACCTGAGTATTTGGTATGAATTTCAATTTAATACCTCTACGCGTTTATGAGGAAATGGGTAGTAAGTTTAAAATTATTAAAAAAATATATATTATGTGATGTAACTAAAAATGTATATTTTTCGTAATTTTTCCTTTATCTATGCTATAAGACGTTGCTTCGTACCAAATTTCAAGATTCTGAGTTCACGGGAAGCACCCTGTAGGTTTTGATTCCCTTGCAAGTGTCGAAAATTTGCGGCATAAACGGCTGTATCTTTTGATTGCGTTGGCTTAGAAGTTTGATTTTTTCACAGCTTCAAGGGACAGTAGACCTGAGTAATTGATATAAATTTCAGCTTCATACCTCCACGCCTTCCTGAAAAAAAGGGTCTTGACAGACGGACGGACGGACGGACGGACGGACAGACGGACAACAAAGTGATCCTATAAGGGTTCCGTTTTTTCCTTTTGAGGTACGGAACCCTAAAAAGGAATGGTTCTGCAGATCTCTAGTTTCATAAATCACTACAAGTTTTTATAAGTAAATTGAACTAAACTCACTGCGTAAAAATTTCAAAACAGAAAGATGTTTATTTGGCCGGATTGGGCGTTAGAAAATAAATCTAAACCACTACGAAGATATAATATTTCCTGCGTAGGCAGAATCGGCAGTTACTTATATCACCTGTCTTAAAAAGTTAAAGATCATGGAAGGTAACCTTTGCGTTCAATGTTACTTTCAACGAAGCGTCTTTTAACGGAATGACCGAGGAATCAGAGTCTGGAATCCATAAAAAGTAATGAAATTTACCCACCAGTTTCGGCACTTCTTTATATAAAAAACTAGCGGCCACCTGCGACTCCGTCCGCATGGATTTCGGTTTCCGCACTTAGTGTCATACTAAAGCTAAAAGCCTTCCTCTTAAAATGGACTATCCAACATAAAAAATGATTTTACAATTGGAACCAGAAGTTCTTGAGATTAGCAAACGTACACATGAACTCTTCAGCTCTATTGTATTAGTATCGCTAAAGAAAAAAAAAAATTGATTTAAAGCTTGTTTCCAAACGATATGAGAATCGAATATGTAACATGTTGTTATGTGCACGTCGATTAAACCAACAGCCGCATGTCTGTACGTTCGTTGTTAATTACAGTCATTGAATTAACAGTTTATCAACAATAGAACGAGCGCAGCACCAACAAAATTTGGGGGTTTTCGCGAATTTCGAATGCAACCTAATAATTATGCAGATCCAGTCCCGACTACACAGTTTTACATTAATTAAAATTTAGTTTGACCAAATAGAAGTGATATGAGCAAATTAATGTAAATTCGTTTTCGGTCTACCGACTAATTTGCACATATTGAAAATTGAATAGCAAATAATAATATGATTCAATCTTGAAATGTAAATAAATCATACATATTGATGTGTTTAAATTTGATTATGAATTTAAAAAAGCAAATGTCTATTAACGGTTCTTTCATCGGGACTATATACATAATTAATTCCTGAATTGTGAATAACCTAATGGAATAAAAGTGTGCGATAAAATAATATCTATGTTACACGGTTTTTCTAAAGGAATAAACGGGTATGCACATTGCTTATAATTAAATAAATAAATAAATATTTCACAACATCACATACATTGATCTAACTCCGTGTTAAGTAGCTTAAGGACTTGTGTGACAGAAATCAGAATCAACAGTGGTATTACAAATATACTTAACACCCACATAATTAAATGGAAGATTTCCTGACGTCTCAGACACATAGTTCTTAACCAATCTTAATGTTTTCACGCATCATTTGGTATCTGATTTTGTTTCCCAGTAAACAAACATGTGATTATACCCGTTCGAAATTTTCGCGCTGCGTCTATCCCAATTATTAATCATGAAATCTGCGATTCTCCCATGTCTCCATTAATAACCACATTCCGGCAAAACATGCTAATCCCGCCCAAGGGGAATGGATGTCATACGCGCCTTTTTCCGACGCATTCCGGTACGCTGTCGGTTGCACGGGCCCTGGGGAGCGATGGCCTCGAAAAACTGGGGTCCAGTGATTGATGGGGAAACGGGCGTAAGCGTCGAATAAACAGACCCTCACATCCCTGACCCTCAGGTGGACCAGTTTTTTTGTTTTAAATCTGCAAGGGATAATACACCGGGTCGTGACTCCGCGCTGGTGTGCGGACTTAATCTTTGCCCTGTTTGCAGTACCCTGCACCGCTCCACTGCGTCTATTCAAACGGTTGTTTCTATAATGAATCTGTCGTAGGTGAAGTGGGTTGAAGAGTTTGCTAGAATAAACATTTTTACGTAATATCTCAATTGGTTTTTGTACCATGTGTTTTAACTTGAACTTTATGATTTGCAAATATGTCAGGCGTTTGAGGATACCGTCATCATAACAATTTTCTATTAAAAAACCGACGATTTTTTTTCATATTCGCTGTATTATTTATAATATTTTCCTTATTCCTTTAATTTGATTTAGACAAGTGACACATAAGACCTTAGCAATTCAATAAAGAATCAACTTTTCAGCAGCAAAAATGTCGGGTTATCCTGCAAATATGTAGTTTAAAATTATACCGCAATTCTATCCGTTTGAAGTAGTTTATTTCATGGGTGACAGACGCGCAAACATTAGAGAACATTATTGAACACATAGTTGTACTAACAAGGATAAGGTCGTACGATATAAATACTATTAATATACGAAACTCATTAAAACCTTAATCTTCATACGAGTAGGTTAGCTAACACAATTAGGATCGCGGAATAATTCCTTAAGTTCAGTTCAGTGGGTCGATAAGTGAACGCTAGTCAGTATAACTAGAGATCCGAGGCACCCCCTATTTGTACTGTAAGGAGAGGAAAAAAGGGGTTTTGAATGAAGAATGAGAGACCAACGGTCTCGACGATTCTTACTCCCGTATTTTAGTGAGGGCTTGCGTACGAACGGAAAGGATTCCGCAAATCGGGCCATCGAGTGTAGCACCAATTAATAGTTTGCTTTTGTATTTTTATAAGAGTTCGTTATCTTATCAAAATTCTACTTTTACATGTGTTTAGTAAACAAATAATAATGCATGACTTCAATACCTCTGAGACAAAAGCTTCATCAGGGAACCTAGATACAAATTCAAAGTCAACATAAAAACGATTTAAGTTTAAATAATTGGAGAGTGGGCTTGTGCCTGTGCCCTCCTTTGTAGACCAAAATTAAACTAATACTAGCGGCCGCCCGCGACTCCGTCCGTGTGGATTTCGATTTTCAATAGCCTAAAGCCTTCCTCGTCAAATGGACTATCCAACACAAATATAATTTTTCAAATCGTTCTGTAGTTCCACAGATCAGCGCGTTCAAACAAACAAACAAACATACAAACAAACTCTTCAGCTTTATATATTAGTATAGATATAGATTCTAAAAGTGAAAGTTAAGTGTTTGTTTGGATCTTTGTCCATCCATCGCGCTGAAACTACTCAAAAGATTTTGATGAAATTTGGTAAACAGGCAGGGTATGGGCCGACTTAAGTGAAATAATAATACTTTTTCCCGATTAAATACTCAATAATACATGTGGGCAAAGCCGCGGGTAAAAACAAGTGAGATACAAATAACAGCCAGGAGGAAATAGTTATTGATTAGTATCATATTTATAGTAACTAATTAAATGTAACTGTGCTCATGTTCGAATATTTTCTTATACTAATATAGGCGTTGGCCTAGTTTTAAGTCAGGATGATCGATGGGCTAAAGCTATTATTTATTTAGTCGAGGCCTTTGACCTTTGATCTAGTTAAATGAAAACTATAGTGATATTTTATACGAACATCGTATACTTCTTCCTTCTATACGGCACAATTATAAAACAAGGAGCCTAGACAGTAATACGTATTTTTCTGGAGTATAAAGTAGTCCAGATCTTTTTTTAAAATACATTTTATATCTTTGCAAAATTTTAGTACGACCGTACCAGTAGTTTCAAAACTTATCAGATTAAATTCAAACAAGTTAAATATCATATTCTACCTCTTCAAAATACTACTTATGATTAAATGTTTCCATCGTTAATGTTTCAATTAATTCCGTGAATTAACAACCACGAGCGTAAAATACTAGTAAGTAGCATAAAAGAGAATCCGCAAACGGAATTAGCAGATTCCAGGAACAGAGTTCCACCAACTTTCTGCGAAACATTACTTCCCAATTATCAAGCAGAAGTTGTTCGAGCGAATATTTAATTCTATTAAAAGCATTAGAGTAATTGTGACCGCGTGATCTGGGCGAGGCGATAAATCAAAACTTCGCCATTAGACGACGTGGGAGGCGACACATCGGGATCAACTAGCGCGTTGGTTCTCAAATTTGTATCAAATAGAGGTACTGTACTTTAACTGTAAATTATCTGCATGATTTTCCGGGGCACTACACTGTAACTATTAGAATTGGTCAGCATAACATTAACAATAAAATTTACACTAAAATAAATGTGACAAGAAAATAATCTTCTTTTGTAAATTATATATTTTTTTCTGCCAGCGATTTCACTGTTACTATGCAGGTCATAAGGTCTGAATTTAACTTCTGTTTTATCGAACGTTATAAATAATTTACTTCATTCACTGCTGGTTTTAACATTTTTTTTACGATTATTTGGCAAGTTCATGCATGAATTGCATGATACATGTAAAAGCATTGACTCGGTAGTAAACTCGTATCAGAAGGCCAAAATATTTTTTTATACTTATATTTTGTAAGCAATATAAAATAAGGTGCATACGTGGCCATTACATTTCAATTTGCAGCAAATCCTGAATTCTTCTCACCTTCTTTCACTCAAAAGGCCGAGTCGCCCAGTCAGGGGCGATATCACTCACTTTGACAATGACTGAACTATCCCGAGTTCACTTCTTCGACCAACTTTATTGTCTTGAAAGTTTTATGACTTAAGTCTAACCAACCCCTGCCCCACGGACAAAGATATATTTGTTTCATATCTGACTTTTGAACTTTAAGTTTTCATGGGTTCGATTCTGTAAATGGAAACTTTGCTCTTTTCAAAGGTGAAGTTAACACCAGACAAGGCTTCTGTACGAACGAATGAATGAACACTTTAGTTCTTGCAGACGGGCTCCAAGATATTTTAAGTACTTGATTGAGATCAACGATTGCTTCTTTATCTGTGATCATTTTGTTTTACCTGATATTTTTAACTGGACTTGAACTGACTGAACCTTAACTTATTAATTTCCTGGTGTTGAATGTACTATTAATCTCTTAGAAGGACATTACAGTTAA
This sequence comes from Nomophila noctuella, assembly GCA_958496325.1. Taxonomy (NCBI): domain Eukaryota; kingdom Metazoa; phylum Arthropoda; class Insecta; order Lepidoptera; family Crambidae; genus Nomophila; species Nomophila noctuella. Next base: position 6,612,799 of record OY292486.1, on the reverse strand, counting down.
ATCTGTATGTGTTATATGTTTCGGTACTGCAGACATCTGACATTCTAATTTATCCGATATTCTGAGTTTTCTATTCACTCGTAAAAAAATGGTGTGAAGTATTAGTAGCACTGTTCGTTTAAAAACATATTTATACGTATAACAGCTCTTCAGTCTGACTAAATGAGAAACACCTTTGTTCTCTGTGCACAGAATAAAAGAAGATTTTAAAACTCGTTAAAAAACTAACTGCTTTCCATATTCTCACCTTTATAAATATGTATATCGTTCATAGAGCTTTATCTTCCCGTATAATGATGCTTATCCTTCGAATATAACGGACCTGATTAGCTGAAGGCAAACTTAGCTATTCCTGCTCACCCAACTTCGGAAGCGAACTACAACAATGGGATTAATTCCGACGACTTGTAAACGTTCACATGAAACAAGTGTCTCAAATTGCTTCAAGTTTGATGTATTTGCGCTCGCTCCTCTAGAGATAAATTTGTTCGAAAACTTGCTGAATGCGAAAAGTTTGAAGCTCACTTCAATCCATTACACGAGTGAAATATTTCTTTGTTTTCTGCCTCCGTTGGAGGACATGACCTTACAAATCAGAAGTTTGCCATTACGGTTCACCGTCATTAACTTTTAAGTACGCGTATGTACGGCTTTTTACAGACCCTTAATCACGTAACGTAATCTTCTTTAATGTTTAATGATTTGAATGTACTCATACCTTCTTCTGTTTATGGCATTCACATTAATAGTCCAGTAATTTTAGCAATTTTGATCCACGATCTGCGGAATAATTCCTAGTGAGCTGAATTTTTGTATACACCTTTATTATGATATTGTTATGATGATGTGAAAAATCGACATTGATATCGTGCCGGCTAAAAAAGTTATAGGGGTCCAAACGTCACGGAAATCAGTTTTTCGCAAATATCTCGCGATCTATTGCACAGAGGTCAATGATGGTTTCATAAAAGTTGTTCGTCGTTAAATTGTCTATAAAAAAGGTCTCTTGCAATTTTCTATAGAATTAACCGTTTTTGAAATAGAGACTAGAATGCACTCACATATGGTATTGTATACCGTACGGCGCATACCAAGGCATAAACCCTGTTGTTTGTTTTTTCCCCTTTTTTGTTTGTGTGTTTTTGTTAGTATGATGTTCTACATATAGGAATATAAAGGACTTGTAATACTAGTACAGTAAGGAAAATAGGAATATCAGCTATAAAAAACTAAGTGGCAATTTTTTTTGTCACTTTATAAATCAAGAACGGGCTCACCGATCCAAATCAAATTTTCAGAGCTTGTACAGACTGTTTAGAAGATGTTTTATGTGAAGTTTGAACAAAATCGGTCGTTCTTTTTATACGTAGCGAAGCACGTACCGGGCCGCTAGTAATGATATAGATATGCTATGTCCAGTGACGTTTGGACCCCTATAACTTTTTTAGCCGGCACGATATCAATGTCGACTTTTCGCATCTTCATCACAATATCATTATAAAGGCGTATACAAAAATTCAGCCCACTAGGATTTTTTCCGCAGATCGTGGATCTAATTGCTAAAATTCACATTGCATATCTATATCATTACTAGCGGCCCGGTACGTGCTTCGCTACGTATAAAGTGAAGCGACCGATTTTGTTCCAACTTCACATAAAACATATACTAAATAGTCTGTACAAACCCTGCAAATTTGGTTTGGATCAATGAGCCCGTTCTTGAGTTATAATGTGACAAAAAAAAATTGCCACTTAGTTTTTTACAGTTGATATTCCTATTTTCCTGACTGTACTAGTATTACAAGTCCTTTATATTTCTGTATGTAGATCATCATACTAACAAAAAACACACAAAGAAAAAAGGGAAAAAAACAAACAATAGGGTTACAATACCATATGTGAATGCGTTCTAGTCTCTATTTCAAAAACGGTTAATTGTACAGAAAAAAATGCAAGAGACCTTTTTTGTAGACAATTTTACGACGAACAACTTTTATGAAACCATCATTGACCTCTGAGCAATAGATCGCGAGATATTTGCGAAAAACTAATTTTCGTGACGTTTGGACCCCTATAACTTTTTTAGCCGGCACGATATCAATGTCAATTTTTCACATCATCATTACATTATCATAATAAAGGTGTATACAAAAATTCGGCTCACTAGGAATTATTCCGCAGATAAAATCTAAAATTCCTGGACTATAAACGGAACAAGCGGCTCAAATCTGTGACTTATAATTTAGCATCTAGTTAGGCACTAATATGAAATTATTCCATTATAATGGAACAAGCGCCACCAATCTGTAACTTATAATTTAGCATCTAGTAAGAGAGGTAGAGCTTTGTGGATAATTCCACTCGAATGAGCCGCTCGTCTGGGGAAGTACCTCCACCTTACAGAAGACTGCAGTGAAGTAGCACTCCGTAACTGTTACGCTATGTTTCTGCTGGTGAGTAAGGTTGCCAGAACTCAGTTGGAACTCATAAAAATATAAGCATCCATTAAAAATATAAGCAGCAGCCGCGCCTTTAAACGTAAAGTATCTATCCATTATTTATAAAATGTTTTCGAACACCACTTTGGTTATACAATTAGTGCCCATAAATGAAGTGAAGTGTTAACAGTAACTTCAACCGCTTTCAAACTCAACTTAACAATGTATCTTTAATACGTTCATTATTCAAAACGGATAATGGGTTTTTTAAACAGTTGATTGATGGTCTGTGAAAGGTTCTCTCGCCCCTTTTAAACCAACTTCTGTACCAGGAAGGATTTTCGGTTCGGCTAAATCTTTTTACTGCGATTCTATCGAGTTTGTTTTTTAAATAAAATAAGTATTTGGTTATTCGAGATTATAACATAAATAATTCTGAGAAATCATTTTGCAAACGAAGTGAAATTTACGTGTAATGGGTTTCCCGCTTTGGAAAATGTTTAGAAACGTCGTAAATTCCTGTTCATCGGAGATCTCAAATAGCGTGAGGGCTAAACTGCGGTTAGGGCTTGTTTGCATAGCTAAATATAAACACGTACGTACATATACGTTTAGAATACGAGTGATATTAGCAATGATAAAGTGGTCTTGTAAGACGAAAGGATGTCATGTGATTTAAAGGAGGTGTATTTAAATTTACTTACTTATTACTTATACACCATAGGTAGTTCCTGCCTACCTACTTAGAAATGAAATCAGGAATAATTTTTAAGAAAGATAAGACTAAATAATCGATGTTTATGTTCGGCATCTGTGAGAAAAAATACTATAGTTCTTCATGAATACGTGATATTAGCAATGATAAAGTGGTCTTGTAAGACGAAAGGATGTCATGTGATTTAAAGGAGGTGTATTTAAATTTACTTACTTATTACTTATACACCATAGGTAGTTCCTGCCTACCTACTTAGAAATGAAATCAGGAATAATTTTTAAGAAAGATAAGACTAAATAATCGATGTTTATGTTCGGCATCTGTGAGAAAAAATACTATAGTTCTTCATGAATACGCATCCATCCGCATACATCAATCTTGAATGTAATAGCAAACGACATATTTGAAACGTAATATCGCAGCGGTTTATTTAATATGCCTTCCATCAATCACTTGCACGTGGAGACAGATCGCTAAGCAACATCCGATGCCAGTCAGTTCTAATGTGATACTAGCTTTGCTTTTTGCAATATATTTCCCATTAATTTATCTATTCTTCGAGTATCATACTAATATTATAAATGTGAAAGTTTGTTTGTTCAATCATGCTGAAACTACTGAAAGGATTTTGATGAGATTTAGTATACAGGCAGGGTATGGGTTGAATTTGGTGTAAGGATTTTTATCACGATTGAATGCTACAATGGGGTAAAACATACTTGTATACTTTTTTATCCATACCTAAAAACATACCTCAAAAAGACATGTTTATGCATACAAATGTCGGTCCTATCCGGGTATCGAACCCGCGATCTCTGGGTCTAGTAGTCAACTTTTTGAACACTAGACTAATCATCGAATTCTGTAAGATAAGGTTTTATCTTAAAACTAAATCACAGAAGTACCGTTAATTGGCAAAGGGTGACAGAATTAGGTCAGATTATCCTATTCGGTGTATGAAACTTGATCCGCTATTCCGATATCGTCAGTTCCTGTTTGTTCTAATGAGAATACCGCGTCATGTTGTGACATAGCAGTAACTCAGATATACTTGGTAGTTTAGTTAATTAATAGAAATCAGTAACAAACGTTATCTCTACTTATATAATAAAGCTGCAGAGTTTGTTTGCTTGTTTGTTTCTTAGTTTGTTTGAACGTGCAGATCTCAAAAAATACTGGATGGAATAGAAACCATTTTTTTGTGTTGGGTCGTCCATTTGTCGAGAAAGGCTTTTATCTATAAGTAAAATAATATAATAACACTGTGTGAGCGGAAACCGAAATACACGCGGACAAGTAGTATTATTTTGAAAGATGATACTTTGGAGTTGTATTGTTATTAATATGCTTGATTCTATGTAGGTACTACTCATTTACCTATATTTTTTTGCTAACTTGACGCAAACGGGCTTACGTGAGAGAAAACCCCTGAATTACAAAAATTATTTCACAAAAGTAATCTTATAAAACATCCTGGTTTGTTATTTCTGATCAAAGAATCCTTTTAATTTTAAAACGATAAACAAAAGAAAACTTAACCCATTACTGCCATTAGCAGCACACACGAAACGGAAAATCACATAACCGTTTTGCTCCCGGACTAATTACAATCTCGTTCGCAACATCACAACGTTGCATGTGATAGTATAATATGAATTAAAGGTCCTTTCCAAAAGGTGGGCAATTAATTTCGCCCCCTTAAAAGAGATGAACTTTTGTCGTAGTAAAAGGGTAATGTTTTGTTAATGTCACAACGCTGCCGGCAAGGTTCGCCCAAACAAGTTCGGACGTACATATTTGAAGACACAGCTATGTATTGCGGAGTTTGTTAGCCCTTGTTACCTAATCAGACATTTACGTGGGTATATTAGGGCCTTTGTTTTGAAATTGTGAACGTAATTAAATGAGGAAATTGGGTTTGTTATAACTGCATTTTAGTTTTGTTTTGTGTATGTACTTTCAAATAGAGTACGGTTTGGTTTAATGGTTTTCACTGGAAAACTTTCAATTAATGTAGATATACAACTAGATAAATAAATCAATAATTTGCATATTATGTATTTAATGGATTGCACATTTAAATCTTAAAATTACCTGTTCGTTACTTAACATTTCGGCTCTCACATATAATCAAACAAGTCATTAAAATTAGTATTTGAAATTGAAAAGGCCCACAATTTCACATAAATCTTTATTGAAATTAATGAAACTGTCTATTAATACTTACATAACACAGAAAGTTTATTGCAAGTAATTCAATTTTCAAAATACGGAAAAGATATCTTCTTTTTTCTTTCATTGGATTAACTAGTTTATTCTGGTGTCAGAGACTTCTAAGCCGTTTATTTAGGCTTTTGTCTGGGATTGTTTTTACAATTTCCATACGACGACTGCCGGCTTAACCTGCTTTTAAAACAACGAACTAAAAACGGACCGCCCATAAATTTGCTTGAAATTCGCGATCGATGAAGCCAGCTCAGGATAGTGCTAAAACGAGAGCAGGTTTTTTATCAAAAGAAATAGTTGTTTAAATACAAATAAGTCAAGACCAACTGGAATTATGTGTGTTCCGAGAAAAAACAGCAACTGCCGTGTGGCCAGTACTATTGGAGTTGCGTTTTAATTTATTTTTGTATGCAAAACATATAAATAGGGCTCCGGTTTTAAATCTACACTTTATTTACTAAGTTGAAAACTTTTATTATTTTTACATTTTATTATTACCTAATTCAAATAGTTTGAAATATTCACTGCTAAATGCGAAATCAAGTTAAACATAATATTAGTTCAACCTTTTCCACATATTTCAAAGTTCCCAGTCCTTTTTAAAGTAATTGGTGTGTTTTCGCCAATGTTCATTCAACCTTCTTTGTTGGTGTGCGTGAGCATAGATAATAGTGGAACCCCACATAACATAACCCAGATGCTCCCCGTGCGGTCGACTATGCGTTAATGTGTTTTACCCTCGCTAAAAAAAATATTCCATTGCTCTAATCTCTTTATGAATGCTCGTATTTTTAAAAATACGAGTTTTATAATATAAATAAAATTTCTCTTTTCATCTACATTAACTTTGAAGACTATTCTAGTATTAAAACGAACAATCCCTATCTACTACAGTTTTAATCTCTCAAAATTATGCGCATAAAATTAGAAAAGTCGATTAATTTTGATTTATAGTTCAAAGCGCTGGGCTTACTCAATTTCAGATTCATCCTGCAAATTTCATCATGTCCATTAACAACAAATTGATTCATTAACTCAATTAAGTTTAAGTGGCTGTAAATTTTCTTTAACCAAGTTCGCAATTTTGAAAAGAGTGCCTCTAACAATACCTGCAAAGAAAATTTTCTGAAGGTTTCTTTTGGAGCACTCACGAAAGGAAATAATTAACACGATTGAGCGAGGATCCTCAACTAACTGGCAGACCACAAAGGGCCTAAAGAGCCCACCGAAAATCGTTATTGTAATTGAGAAAAAAATCGTTCATATTGAAAAAGTAAGCAAGGGCGGTCATTGTTAGCAGCCCGCTCACCCAGTAACTAAATTGTCAAATTTGCCGAATAAATACCCCACTACACAATCCCGATGAAGGGTAGCAGCGTTCCGTATAGAGCTATTTTAATAACGTTATTTATTACTTCATTTTATTGGAACAATACCGACTCTACATGATTTGATAATATTGAAAGTATGAGAATGTGAGTGTGAGAGGGAGAACAAAACTGTTCTCTATAGAAAACAGTTATCGATAAATATGTTGTACACTATTATAAAATAAACAACAGCGAACCAATTAATGCAAGCACAATTTCGCAGGATATCTATAAAATCGACTAGAATGTTATGAAAACACGTAACACGAAATGGAAACAAACATCTTCCCGTGAGTGCCGTTCCCTTTCACAGCATTTTCCTGTTTTTCCAATAGCGCCACGGATCGCCAAAGACACAGTGTCACCGTAAGTACTACAAATGGACGCAGTTTTTATTATTTTTACGTTTTGTTACGACGTGTTAGCGTCGTCGGTTTCGATTCTGTGTTCACTTTTGGACCATTTTATCCGTGTATTATTCATTTGATGGTTATCGAGCTGTGTGGCTGGGCGCTTTAAGCGTATCATTTTATATTGTCTATGTGCTCTTCGGAGGTTTCAAACTAGGTAGGTATGCTTTAATTGAATTTTTCAGTTTTATTTTGGGATCCCGTGAAATTATAATTTTATAACAGTTAATGGCTTATGTAAATGCAGTGTAGCATGTCAATCCTAGCAATCAAACTGGATTCCATTGACCATCTTATTGATACGAGTAGATACGTCTAGTTTTGGTGCATAAAATAACTTATTAGTAGGTAGGTATGTGTTTTACGACAAAAGTGAGTAGGTATGCAATATGCAATATTTACAACAATAAAACAGCATGGGTTTACAGTGTACAAAAAATCTTTTAACCATAGTCTTCAAATGATTACTTAGATTAGATTAGAGCTTCTTTTTCTAATTTTTTTTCGACAGGCCTGTTGGTCGAGTGGCTAGAGACCCTGGCTACAAAACCAATGGTCGCGGGTTCGAATCCCGCTAGGGGCAAATGTTTGTGTGATGAACACCGGCATTTGTACTCGAGTCATGGATGTTTATAAATGTATTTAAGTATGTCTATCCGTTCCCTAGCTTCCATAGTACAAGCTTCGAGCTTAGTTTGGGGTTAGGCAATTGGTGTGTTAGTCCAATGAATTTATTATTTTATTTTATTATTTTCATACGAGATTTTTAGTCGCACTATAGGTACTACAGCCTATATGGTATGGTAACAATGGCTAGGTATTGAAAAATTTATCATAGAATGCAAATTCGTGAAAGTCATGAAACTAATAACTTTTACGTGTAAAAGGCGAAAGACCGGTGCGACATCAAAAACCTTTTATCGGTGTTCATCATTCGACGTCGGCGGCGCGAGAAAAAAATGAATCCGAATGGGTATTCGAGGATCGAGAAGTGTATCAATCGAGTTCAGCCTCCAGTCAAGCTTGAAACTCCGTCTCAAATATATTTACGAGAAACAACTGTATGAGTATGAGGAGTTGACGTGACGTCGTCTCTCCCGTCTCGATCTCCCCTGAACCCGACCAAATGTCGTCATGAACATTTACCCCTCCCCCCAAAGCGCGGGCATGCGCCCGTAGGACGCGACGTAATCAAATTGCGATAATACCCCCGTACTCAAACCGTTTATGATTCGATATGAAACATATTTTTGATAGTCTCCGCACACCCTCTTCTGTTTTACGACCCATATTTATTCTAATTGTAACTTTGCGCATAAGTATGATAGTATAAAAAAAAAGTAGGTTACAAAATATGATCCAAGTTTCTATATTAAAATTATTATTATTAGCACCACAGCAAAACCACACGTTGCAAAAAGTCATGCACACTATGCGAACTTTTGTATTCGAAATTGAAACAGCCCAATCCGTTTTGTATAATAGTGTGACAAAATATTTTGCCGCCAGCCATCCCCTACCTACACACACGCATGCGCTATCCTAAAACGACCCGCAGTAAAACGACGGGTCACGTGACTTGACGCGGCATTCGCTCGTCGCGCCTCGGCAGTCGTCGGCGAACCGGCCCAGTGAGCGGGTGTGCCCGCGCGCGTCGTAACGGAATCACCACATAAATGTCAAATGAGATGATTTCGGAAAAAAACAGTGACATGTGCTTCTTACTAACCTAAACAATAGTCGTACCATTTCGTTTTTGGTGTTCGATAGTGGGTTATTTGATTATTAGCCGTTTTTACTCCGTGTTATTCAGTAGCAAAAATTTATAGTCCCGGTTCTGTTCGTGATCGTGTTTTCGCTAGCGGTTCATAAAACATTTCAGGTGACTCGGGGTCCTTGACTGGGATTTTTGTCGTAAGGATGATGGAAGTGTTGAGTGATTTGGATTGGTAGGATGCCGGTGTAGATCACGATGGACCGGGTGAGTGGCGTGTGTCGGTTCGGAGGAGTGGTGTCGGCGGTGCGGACGAGGACGGGCCGGAGCCGGCGCCGCATCGGGGGCCAGCCCCAGATGCCGGAAGACCTGCCGGAGCCCCCGCGACGAGGCCTCGGAGCTATCCTCGTCCTCGCGTGTATCGTCGTCTACCACAACTGCCTGTACTGCGGCTTTGTTTTCGACGACATCAGTGCCATCAAAGAGAACAGAGACTTGAGACCGCAGACGCCTATCTCGAACATCTTCCTCAATGACTTCTGGGGAACACCAATACATAAGGTGAGTCTGAGAATGCCCCCTTACTAAAACACTGTCTGTAACGTAGACAGACTGACAGAATGCTCTGTCTACAGTCTGTAACTATTACTGTGTACAACGTGATTCTGTGAATATATTAACTTTGTAATTTGACCCATCAAAAAAGGAATTAGAAGAATCATTATTTAGAATTGGGTTTAATTCCAATCAGAAACCGGTCTGCCTACGGGTTCTAAACACAATTAAGAATTAAAAATAAAGCATCTGCCGTTGAGAAGTTATAAATTAGTATTTATGGTTGAACATTTTAATAAATTGAATATGCCAAGTTCTCAAGTCGTTAGATTTTTCCTTTTATGGCTTTTTCTAGAAGGGAATCCTTGTTAATATTTTATTATCAAGTAGGCTATTGTAATTTCTTCGACCATTAACATAATCTTAACCTTTTCAAACGCTACTGGGAAACATATATCCCTGAATCATTTTCAGTTCTCAACCCTAAGTAAAATTTTGTTCCAGATTCCTTTAACGAAAATAATAGACTTCCCTGTTTGTGACATTTTCCTTCCCATTCCATATTATTCCTTTAAGAGACGTCTCCTAATAAAACCGTCTGTAACATAATATTTCATTCGAATGACGTATTATTTATCATACACATTGCTTAAGACCAAAACATGTTAAAGAAATTTCAGAAAATTTGCCACTGAAGCATTGGATCAAATCATTAGATAAACATTAGATAAACAATCACAAGAAGATACCTACACAATTATTTAATATTAAAAGTGTTGCGTTGAGTCTCAAAACATACAACATAGGAATAAAATTTAAATGATTGACGTGTTAGTAATTTTCTGGTTTTATTTCGCAACATGATCCTATAAATACTAAGAAAGTATTGTTTCTGTTTCATACCGGTATATTTCGTCTCGAGCGACTTATCATTCATCACTAGGTATATCCATTATTTTAATGTATTCTTCGGTTCCGAAGTTCAAAGTTCGTAAGACCTTTGAGGTCGAAAATGCGGCGACACATTTCCTGCGTGTAGGTGTCATAAATCAACCATTTACGTGTTGGTAGCTGGGAAATTTATGGATGTAATCATCATGAATGTTTCAGCCGTGTGCATTACTCGCCTGTGTGGATTTACTACTTTACTAGGCAACATTTCAACTGTGAAATGTCACTGCATTTGTTATAGTCACGTACCCGGGCCCTTGTAAATGAGAAACTATTTGTGACGACTGTTTTTGGGTCGATGTTTAGTTTTGATTAAGACTTTAACAGCTCGAGTACCTTCATACCTATTTCCATTCCTTTTTTTGGTTCTTCCATTAGATGGTTCACGTATTCTTATAGCTATTTCAAAGTCGTTACTTGTTGTTCGTTATTTTCATTCTGCTACTTTCATAACTAAACAAGCGAAAAAGTTCAGACAATTGCATGCATTCCTGCACCAATTTAAGTTTACGGCGTAACATAATCGCTTTTCCAGTTTACTTAATTGACCTACCCTAGTTTACAGCGCTGCACCACACCGCAATAAGAGGTCGTAAAACATCATAATGACCGCTCCCGCCCCGATCGCATTAAAGTTTGCTCCGGAAAAAAATCCCTAACAGGCAATTAACACGGCAACGTTGTTGACATTCGCTAAAATGTTTTAATCTCAATCCTTTAATGCGTCAGCATTATGCGCAAGGACACAATGGGGACGCACTCCGGTCGGGCCATTGTAACGGAAGGCATAATCAGAGTAATCGCTCCTTCTTTCATTCAAATGTATTCTGACTGACGCGAATGCGGGAGGAGTGCTTACAAATGACTTGGCTCTGACTTAGCTGTGCGGTGTGTAGAAACATTTTTTTGTGCGGATATCAATCTTCGTCTTTAGGTGGGAACGGTATTTTGTACATGTAGGTAGGTGTTAAAAGTTGGAACGGTTGCGTTTCCGTGTGGAATTATTAAATCAACACATTTATGAGAAAAAAATTGAATCCCTTCTTTACTTAACTGCAAAATCTAGTAAGAATGACTGACTAATATTCTGATATATATATACATATTTTGATATCTTCATCTGACCTATCAGAGCAAATCTATAGGTTGGTATAAACTTTTTTTATGAGACTATTGTAATAAGCATAAATGTGCATTGACAGTAAAAAGCACTCGTAATCCCTTTTTTAGTAGCAAAATCGTATTATGATTCAACGTACAAATCCAAATCTTGTCCTATCATTATTTTCCTCTCGTCTGAGCGGAGCGATATTATTACCGAACGAACTATATATATACAATTGTGTATGTAGTCGAACATGACTTATACTTATTCAAATATTTGCAGCAACAGAATCCCTTTTGCTTTTGAATAGCCCTAGTTCGTGATATCATCGTTAAGGATAAAGATTAGATGCTACGAACGCCGGCTTCAATGTCAGTTTGCTTTCATTAAATGAATAAAGGATACCTATATGAATATGAATAGTTAGGAAGTAATAAAAGTAGGTATATTACATATCCACTTTTTTCAAAGACAATTTAAGAAATCTTTTTCTTCCTCCCTCAAAAAGCAGCATTATAATTATTAAATAAAATCTAGGCTTAAGAAAAAGGTGGAAACTAACTTTTATTTTATATTATACACTGTTCATGTATAAATATTATAATATTTAAAAAAAAATCTTGTTGTCTTTACAACAAGAACATTTTTTCCCTACTTTAAGGGTTTCTCAAGCGCAATTATGTAAGTATCACCATTTCCTGCTTTATGTTTGGAACAGAATGATTTTACCACAAAAACTTATTGCGTAAAAAGAATACCTAACAAAACTCTGCTAAAATAGAATACAGTGTACATCAGCGCGCCTGAATAAAACAGATGGGAGACATGACAAGTTTATTCAAGTATCATACTTACTGCCAAAACTTTCCACTTAGCAAATCCCCCTCTACGGAGCAGTAGGTATCCGCTCCCGCTCCCGAAAAGATTTCAAGTTTCAATTCTGTCAGTGTCAGCGTAAACAATCAAATCTCCAAAATTGGAACTTTCCCTTCGTAAACAGACTACTTATTTCGGGGTAAACTTTGAGCGAAAGAGTTTACTGATTGTTTTCCCCGATTCGGTCGGCAGTGTGATTATTCAGATAACATGCCTGTCGGGACCCAATCCACTAGATTAAGAAAAGGATGAAGCGTTCATGTATTGAGAAAGCTGTTATTTCAACCTCCATCGGGAATATTGTTTTATCATTCTTTATACTGTTGCTAACCGTATTACGGTATTTCTGTATTCAGATTTTTCCGATACAATCAGTTATTTTATAACAAGGTTTTAGTAGTTTTTGTTATGTGTAGGGCTCGTAGGTAGTTTTATCCCTTAGTTTATAAGCGTACTCGTCTTTTATGTTTTCCAAATAATACCTATTTTGTTGACTTGATTTTTTCCATCATTGCGCTTATAGACCAAGATTAAAAATAACTTTTTCCTTGCATGCATTAATCAATAAGTAGGTAGGTAACATTAAGTAGTTTACCGAACCTCTGAGAGCAATATGTGTGTGTAACTTTTCCCCTTTAAATCTCTAGGACTAGTTTAAATGTGCAAATTAATCCTTAGACTGCACACATTCAGAATGGATGGGGTCGACAGGATTACACAGCGTTTAAATAAGAGATTAGCACCATTTCACATGTCAGCTTAGTCGAACGTTGACTGCCGGTATATCCAGAATGCAAATAAGACAACAGAACACTGCAATATTTATTTGCGAACGCTTCTGGATAAAAACGTTTGTGGCAGTAGTATTTTTCCATGGAAACGTTAAACGTAACTGAATAAATATTCTGATAGCTTTGAATCCTTAAACGAAAACGTGATTGTATGTTGTTTCTATTTTTACTTTTACAATTGTCGGTGATATTTGTCTGCTTTTGTGACTCTGGTTCAAAGGTCGCACGGCAAAAGGGCGGCTGCGTCAAGAAACTTGGGTTCAAATTCTGGGCTACGCCCGTTTTTAGAAAATACAGAGATGCTACAAATAAGTGTCTTGTATAAATACAGTACAATACCTAACTTTCTAAATAGTGATATTCTTGAAGGCATTTCAAATTAAACTTAGGTAATTTTTGTAGAAAATAAGATCTGTGTGTTGACGCCCGCAGTTTGTAACTCCCTGTTGACGCAGTGCTTAATATTTCGAAATGTCAATAACTCAAAGACTGAAGTCATAATAAAATACCACGTTTTCAAAGAGATAGTGAGGAATATTGAATACTATCTGATCGAGAAACTGTTTTCAACTTTCCAGAGGGGTATTAATCATTCGGTTTTATTTCCAGTTTCCGCTAAAACACAGTACTTAGTCTAGAGTTTACCTTTGGCTTGCAAAACGGTCGCCGGCACGCCGCGTAGCCGCTCGCATCCATCAATGTCAACTGAGCAAGTTTTTCTTTGGTCTCCGTCGAAGTGTTGGCTCCCTGTTTTCGTTTACAAACTTTCATCCAGTGTCACTTTAAATATTGGCTTTCTTAACTTAGATTAGCGCGGTGATTTGGACGCTTCAGTCGATTGTTATTTATTGGATTTTAATGCCGCGTTTTAATTGATACGACAGCGACGGAGATGAAAATTGAATTTGAGGAATAATCTTAACTTAATCTACGCACTTTCTTCGTAGCTACTAATGAAAATATCGCTTATTATTAATCTAGGTTTATTAAATCGGTTCATTTAATTATTGAAGTCGTTGAGGCTAATGTTGTTATTTCATCTATACCTATGGTAAAAAGTTGTCTGCTCGAAGACGGGAATGAATTCCAAAAGTAACCAGTTCCTCAGATGGATCTTACACAAAAAGTACACAAACTGAATTATTGAGCTCAATCAAAACTCGAGATCACGAATTGATTCATTTAGGTACACTGAAACTGCGACCGACTGGAGCGTTTAAATCCAATCAAAAATCCAGTGTATTCGTACATTTCTTTTGTCCGGCTTTGCATTTCTGTATGGAAAACCATGACATGCGAAATATGGGCTAGATTTTATTTTCACACCGCTTTTGAAAATAGACCTGTCTGTTTCTCTTGCTATACATCCGTCTTTACTACTTTCCTTGATTGTTTTTCTTCTCTTTTTGTACGCATTTTAATAAGCAATATTTATTTCTAAATTGTTGATGTAAGGAGAACACAAGAAATGTCATCAGCGAAGATAAAAACACAACGTAGTTAGGAAGATAATAAATAAATCAAAGGCATCTTCGTTTCTTCGGGACTTCAAAATTTAATTCAACCGAAAAGCTATTTGGCACATAAATGTGAAGCGGTGAAAACGAATTAAGTTATTTTTCTGCTACAAAATATGCTGTTAAAACGAGCGCAAAGATAAAGATAAAATAATCTCTAAAAGCTTCAGGTTAAAAGATAATAATTACTCACGCTTTAACGCATATGGTCAAAGGAAAATCTTCCTCAATAAATTTTAATAACTACTTCATGATCCTGATACGCTAGCGACAAGACTTGGCTTTGCAATTAAAAGGAAGTGTGGAATATAAAATACGCGACTCAACGTCTCTAGACGCCTGGCTTCCAAAGTAAAATCATTACGTAGGTATACAAGCCAGTTAGCTATCAGAAAAGATGCCTCCTAATATACCTGGCTTTTTTTAAATATATATAACAATGACAACTAGTGACAAATCATTGGAGTTATAATTTCCACTATATATTTATCTTCTGTTACCTATCAAGCTTTTGTCAACAACAAGCTACAAGTGATACACACCCGAGCCAATTTATTAACATTTAATAATTGACAAGCAAATATTGAACTGGCAAAAAATACATATGTAAGTAATTGTTTCATTGAACACCTGCGAACAAAGTTCGATCCTCGGGTGACAATCGAGAATAAATTATTCACCAACGTAGAATACATTTCATATTGTTATGCATGAAAAATCAGGGTTTACTGAGTTCCCGTACCATGTTTGTCAGTTTCGACAATCGCCGATTTATGGAACCTGAATGTTTTGGTGCTCCAGCTTTTTAGGGTTTCGTAGCCAAATGCCAAAAAACGGAACCCTTATAGATTCGTCATGTCTGTCTGTCCGCCAGTCTGTCACAGCCCCTTTTTTCGGAAACTATAAGTACTATACTGTTGAAACTTGATGAGTAGCTGTATTCTGTGAACCGCAACAAGGTTTATATACGTGTGGGGTATCTATGGATAGGTCTTCAAAAATGATATTGAGGTTTCTCATATCATTTTCAGACATCATGTGACAGACTGTTCCAAATTGGAAAAATGTGTCCCCACCCCTTCTAACTTCTAAAATAAGAGGATGATAAAACTGAAATAAATAAATAATGTGCATAGCGCCATAGTGCGCGAGTCCAACTCGCACTTGACCGATTTTTTGTTTCATTCGAGTCGTGTCCCTGTCGGCCTTTTATTA
The DNA here is from genome assembly GCA_958496325.1 of Nomophila noctuella. Taxonomy (NCBI): domain Eukaryota; kingdom Metazoa; phylum Arthropoda; class Insecta; order Lepidoptera; family Crambidae; genus Nomophila; species Nomophila noctuella. The sequence goes on along the minus strand of OY292486.1, from coordinate 6,596,916 downwards.
ATTACTGACTTCGCGCTTTGGGCGCGGTTCGAGTGGCCAGACGGGGATTGATAAATACTGTATACGAAGTGTGATTCGGTAAATTGGTAGGGGGAATACGCCGATCGGGTTGGGGATGGAATCATTCGGCCGGCTGAGTGATTTTTGGCTCGTTGCAATGTCATATCAATGTGGTTTTAAACCTTAGATCAAAGATACCAACAATTTGAAAACCTATTTCTGTCCCCTTCGCGATTTGGCTATGTAGATTTTTTAATTGTCTTGCCAGCATCCGTTTTATTTTTATGTTTAAAGTAGGTAATATTGTGTGCACACTTAAAATTATTGCGTCATAATTTTGCTTGTACTTATTTCATATATATATGTTTTGCATTAAACTCTTGAATAACGTTTCACAACAGAAGGCAAGCGTCGATTCAACGGTTTGTTCAACTATGTGGTTTGTGGTTCATACTCCAGCATGCTCGCAATGCAAACATCCGGAATTTAACGGTGTAATACAATATGTATCAGTAATAATACAAAGCTACATATGAACCTGCTTTTGAAACTAAAGCGCTATTTGTTTATCTTATCGAGCTTTTGTAAAGTAGTTCAATATTAATAGACTTGAACGCTGAGAATAACTGCGTCCCTAAAGCCTACATGAATAAAGATTGAAGTTTGCACAAAATTTATTGATCTCTATCAATTATTGCTGTGGTAGGTATTTAAAAGAAAACATAGCCGCCATTGAAAGAGTGAGAAAATGCCTTCGCTCGTAGACCCTGGTCAAATACGTATTTATATTAGAGAAATAAAGCCAAATAAAGAAATATAGTGTAACTTAGTAAAAACTAATGTTTTACATCAACGGGAACATAGTTAAAACTTGAAACTTTCGCGTTGAATTACTACTGGAAAATATTCAGTCCGCTTGTGAGCACGGCTGTAGCATTGCAGCCGAAACGTCAAGCAGTAAGTACGAGAGTACTTAAAAATTAAATCGCATATAGTCCCGTTTTATTACGATTCAGTGGATACATAGTTTATACACATGAAATAACATTTCCACCATCAATCGAATGGAAACCTTTAACTACATGATTTGTAATAACATACGGGCAATGAACAGCAAAATAATGGAATAATTACCCGTAAACTAACAGTAGGAAGGTTTCAATAAATGTTGAATGAAAATTTAAACAGACGCGTTTTCCGTGTTTAAATTGAGAATTTTCATTAAAATGAAAGCCTGTTGAAAATAATTAAACGTAAGTTTTGTTAAATAAATTGTTCAAATTGTGTTTAAATGGTGGTAATAGTATTATTTCTTGCAATAAAACTTTTGCAGCCGGTTTAGCAGTGTACAAATGTAGAAAAAAGATGTAAAAAAAAGAAATATTTTATACCACTGCACTCTGTAACTTTGCCTTAACTGGAGTATCTTAGGTATTTGTGGTTATGATGAACGGTTTCAAATGTCGTTTCACATGCATAAAGTGTTGTTTCATGTTACATCCAGGACTTATTTTATTAGTTCATGTTATTCCAAGATTTATTCATTCCGTGGGATCTACAAGAAAATATGGTTCACGTCCTTTTATATTATTTAAACATTCTCACTTCACATAATGTGCTCTATATTTGCACCATGTTGCTTACAGTAGTTATTAAAAAGAAAGAAAAACAAAATGTCATAATATTGCATATTCTTTGTTAGCTCCCCTTTTAGAAATTTCAAAAATCATTACGATAACTTTACTGACTTCTACAACTCATACCATAGTAACATGAAACGAAAAGATAATATCGGTACTTTAATATGACTAAAAATTAATTACGAATATTTGAAGTGTTATACAAAAGGTTAAAGTCGTTATTCATAAATGAATTAGTGTAGCTACACAATAACTTTTTCAAAATAACACGAAAATGCGTCTGCCTTGCACCTCGGTTGAAGACGGCCCTTGATATTAAATACCACGGAGTATACCTTGCTTGACTGACGATTCTAGTCACACGCCATAACTAATATTTCAGGATACCATACACATCTACGGCCCTTCGTTATATTCCTCAAGCATTTTATTCACTTCCACGCTACCAACAACGGTGGCCGATAAATTGATCTCAGTAAATCCGTTTGCCTCTCACCTCTGTGAAGACGGCCCTCGGTACTAAATACGTGGTATTTAATACCCAGTCGTCAGTTAATGTGTTCTCCGTGGAGAATACCTTAACTGACGACTCTAGTCACACGCCATGACTACCATTTAGGATACTATACACATTTACGACCCTCCATTATATTCCTCATGCATTTTATACCCTTCCACGCTACCAACAACAGTGGCCGACAAAGTCGCCCCCAGTAAATCCTCCTGCCTCGCACCTCGTGTGAAGACGGCCCTGGGTGCTAAATACCACGGAGTACCTTTTCAGTTTGGGCGCTCGCGTGACGCCACCTCACGTGAACTTGTAATTTCTACGACCTTTTCAAGAAATTCATTTGAACACGGGTTATTTATGAGATCGCGTGGACCGGCCGCCGCGATAAAGTAGTTAGAACTGTTTGCGTAATGAAATAACAGAATTAACAGACGAATGTCCAGCCGATAGTTATCGCGATAACAAATTTGAAATTAGAAAGGGGTGGCATGGGGGTTGTTGGACGGGTGAAGGCAAACCATTTATCCGCTGATGAACATTAATTAAAAACACGCGTTGGTTTGGATGGATGCTTTGTTTTTTTTGTCACCATCATTTAAAAATTGTCCAAAGGAAAAGCTTCACGCAAGATAGAAATTTATTTAAAAACATTGTTGTAAGTAGAGTCGTTGATAATCTAGAATTATATTCTTAATACTAGCGGCCGCCAGCGACTCCGTCCGCATGGGTTTCGTTTCCGTCCACAGTGTTACTATAGATAGCTTAAAGCCTTCCTCGACAAATAGTAAGTGGACTATCCAATACAAAAGATTTTGTCAAGTCGAACCAGTTGTTACTGAGGTTAGCGCGTTCAAACCAATCTGGATCAGGATGTTACACGTGTTATTGTGAGTCAACCATGAAAGATAGACATATGCTGTTAAGAGATATTTTCTAGGCAATTTTATGAAGAATATTTCCATCGTACATGATTTTTATGTAACTTTAACTATTAAAGCTGCACACGCGACAGAAGCTTAAAAAATGGAGTAAAATCTCCCGTTTTCCCAATATTTCCCTTCACTACTCTGCTCCTATTTATTGTAGCGTGATGAAAAGTATCCTATAATATGCCCAGGAGTATAAAGAATAATTGTACAAAGTTTCGTCAAAATCCGTCCAGCAGTTTTTGTTTCTATAAGGAACATACAGACAGACAGACAGACAGACAGACAGACAGACAGACAAAAATTTTACTGATTGCATTTTTGGCATCAGTATCGATCACTAATCACCCCCTGATAGTTATTTTGAAAATATATTTAATGTACAGAATTGACCTTTCTACAGATTTATTATAAGTATAGATAATTAAATTACCTAGTTTATTACGTTCGCGTACGCCTCTAAAAACCTTAAAAGCTCTATCCAATTATAAAACGCTTTGAAAATAAAAAGGAAGAAGGTACCAAACGCATTGTTAAAGGCCAATTAAATTCAATTCAATTCAAAGTCTTTATTGCACTCACGTGTTTACAAAGATCTTATTAAATAAATTATAGTTCTAACGTGAACCCCGCTAGGGCACTGCAATGTACAGAGTATCTTATTTCCTACTTTAAACAATAAATCTAATTTTTACATCTTACACTTATATACATATGTTTTATCTTACTAACTAATTAACAAATTTCAGCAATTATAAATATTTATACATATAATTAAATCTTTACAAATTATGTGTTTCTATTATTATTAACATAAAAATTCAGTTAGAGAATAGAAACAATTTTCTATTAAGTAATTTTTTAGTTTTACATTGAATTTAACTATATCCGTCTCAGTTAGTATGTTACTGGGTAACTTATTGTAAATTTTGACGCACATTCCGAATGGTCCTGACGTTACTATCTGCATGTCGGAATGAGGTGCGGCTCGTTTAACCTGAGGGCGTAAGTTTTTAGGTCGGTGGTACTCTGGAAACATATCACTATTTTTCTTTACAAATAAGCTAACTTCCATTAAGTGACCTGTTAATTGATATCAAATCAAATGGTTAAGTAACGTAGCGTGTTCCGATTTAAATACGACGTCAAAATGCCATTTGCCCCGATATCGACGAAACCATAATTATAACGTTTACCTGATCGTGAATGGAGACTAAAGTACCGTCATATTTTCAATAAAATAACACCGGCGCGCATGCAAATTATTTAAGCCATGTAAACATTTGCAGTGAACATTTAAAATGTTCCGCTGTGTTTAACATATGCTGTGGCAGCAACCGAAGTGTACAATGGAACCTTTGAAGCTGTTAAACGCCTGTTATGAATATTACCAGCACGGGGTGCGATTGAATCAACATGTACTCTACATGAATTGTAAACGCGGACATGACGTGTTTGAATTCGGCCAAAAATACGGAATGCTGCACGCAAACAGTTTTTGAATCTGCGGGCTAAACCTAACTACGTTATTCTAGTTAGGCATGTTTTTGAGAAATGGAATGATTCAAATTCATAACTGAAATTGTTACGTAGATTCTTTTAAATCGTAGTCTTGTTTAACTCTAGCTCTAATTTGGATAGTTCTGTGATATCTGACCTTTTGTGAGAACTGTTTTAACACTAGTTATAATACTGCAGATCATGGGCTCTTTTAAGGATTTTACGTACCTGACCTCTTTCGCAACGCAATCAATTCACAGTTAATCTTGTTACATCTGTCCTTACAAATTAATATATTAATATAAAACATAAGCCTGACTCACCCCAAGCAAGCTTACGCAAACAGTTAAAATGATTACGCTCACCCCACGAGGACTTGTCATCATCTGTCCGAACCATATGCCCGCAAGCTCGTAATAACCATCAGCAGTCCTTTGACGTCAACGTTGGCATTCAACGGTACATTTGTAACCGCATCATTGTTCAAATATTCCATTGAATCTCATCAAATCACTGGTCAAAGGATTCGCTTGTAATGACAGGAATATGAGCGTTGTATTTTATCAAAGACGGATTGGGTCAACGGAAAATCAGTGAGCCAAAAACTTTGGGAATTCTTCAATTGATTTAGAACTTTGTGATTTACTACTTATGGTGGAAAATATTTGTTTGTGTGAGCTGAAAATATTGTCCATGACAAAGCAGCCACCTCCATACATCGCTAATACTTTTTGTATTCACTAATGAGACTTTATTTAGCTTATAAAGAGATCGTTTCCCCCGTCATCTTGATTATCTGTATCAAGTGGGCAGATGCGCGACAGCAAAACTATTTATAGAATGTTTTATAGGGAATGCTTGAATTTTATCCCTACCTTTTAAATCAGATGGACAAAGAAGTCTATTTTAAATGTAGGTACATAGACTTTCATAATTATAAATAAATTATAACTATATAGAAGTAGAATTATGATGCACTCTTTTTTAATGATAAAGAAATGGATTTCCGTCCTTCTTTATTATTATTAAAGTTTATATTATCGACTTTCGGCTATTTCTTAGGTTGCTAGGCCCAATACCTCGAGTTGTTGGTTTAAACCGAATAAAGATATTGAATTCATATGTTTACACTAATGTACAGAGCGTACTAGTTTACAGACAAAAGTAACGTGAAAAACTTTTAAAAAGCAATCTTTAGCCGCGGCGACTAGCCAATATTTAAGTCCCGAACAGAACCCCGTTAACTATCCCTACTTAGAATAGTGAACTAAAGGTAGTAAACCTCCTCCCTCCTGGTCCCTGGGGTTCATTATCAGTGGAGGTGCAATGAGTATACCTATGTACGTCAGAAGCCTTTGACGTCCCCCATTTACATACTTGGCGAAACCGCCACAGTACGTTTCAAGATTCAAAGCATTCAATACATGTCAATGTCAATAACAGATGAATGAATCTTTTCTCTCGTCTTGTACAAGATGATCGATAATGTACGGATGTGCTCTGCTATAGTAAACTGTTTCATACGGTTGAGATGTACATTTACCAAAATATATACTTATTTATTTATACATTTTATCTCTTTTATGTTCTTACATGGTCAAGTAACACCACAATACACGGGTCACACATTTACACACTTTATTTTATTTTATCAATTGATTTCGTATTTTTAAAACATAATATGCTTTATTTTCGTCACCTCCGCATGTCCATTCCAAAACCAAAGAACTCGTGCTGTTAGGCATTATTAATTTGTTTATTACATCTAATGTAGTCTAGAAACTTAATGTTGATATGTACCTAAAGCAGATCTAATTTTTCCTCAAAACCTGCACATTCAGTGATTTCTGACTTTAGTTCAGTTAGATCTGAATGTGTAACCATGATCCAATCTGTCTGGTTCCCCTCTTTGGGTTACGAAGGTCTGATGGCAGTCGCTTCACTGTATCCTGGATCATGGTAAAGCGGACCCCGCATACAAACGGGATAAACGCTAGGAAGAAGAGAGAAATCTAATGTTTCCTCAGTGAACAAAACACGTTGCCTGTAGGAATATCTTGAAACACAGTATCGACCCTCCCCAAAAGGTCGAACTATTATTCATTACGTGTGAAATAACATTCCCCCACATGGTTAATGCACGTCCAATTTTCCCTTTATCAAGTTACTACAAACGCTATTACAGAAAGGGTGCTCTCAAAATAATGTCGCGGGTTTGTGACGTCACCACGCCACCCGACTTCGGCGTGGTTCCACTTTGGGCACCCAATTTTTAAGCACTAGGCCAAGTCGACTTAAAGCACCTATTCTTACTATTGACTTGCCAAAATATCAAACAGGCCTGCTATGATATCAGTCGGTGCTCACAGTGGTCTAAGCCGAGTGCTCAGGTAGCGGGTGCTCAAAAATCGGGTGTTCAAAGTGGACTACCTCCCACGACTGACCTGGTTTCTAGCGGTGTGTCTCTGTTCCCGAGAGGGTGAAATTATCTATGTGGCTATTCTGTTTGAGGTGTTTTGTAGCACGTTTCCACATATCTTGCGTTAGCATCGTGAACTAACAGTTTCAGTTGTTTATTCGCTTGGTTGCAACTAGTCTATTAACAGTTCCGTGTTGGGAATTTTGTTTTGGATATATGTAATTTACACTTTATTTTCGTAGCAGATGAATATAGGTACTACATATATTAGAACAGCTTAAGAAAGTAAATGAATTGAAGTAAATTAATCCAATAAGCCTTAATAAACTCGGAAATAATTTGGTGAAATTTTCACCAAATTTTTTTTTTTCACAATAATTTGGTGAAATTTTCACCAAATTATTTATTTTCAGCCCATATTTTACCTACATAATTTATTTCAGTACAATTTTAATTTCCGAACTTAATGAGATCTCGGCTCAAGGTTAATAAATATTAATACCGAAGACCGAGTGAAGAAAATCAATCGTGATGTCTGTCACAAGCAATAAGTTATCGTACTTGGACGCATCACCGCTACCGTAAAAATAGCCTTCTCATAAATAAATATAATTTTGTCGTTGGCCCTAATTCAAAATAGATTGAGTCCACAGATTCTGATGTTCTTCACTTGGGTGCTCAAAATGTTGATCGTTAGTTAAAATCAGCATGAACAGTTTTCTGAGCTATTTTTCCGCGGACTAGATAATGCCCTAATTTTTCTTAGTTTCGTTGCAATGTCAATATTATATCTGATCTCTATCACCGTACGATTTAGATTGTTTTATAAAATTGCATTCATAAGTACGATAAAGGCATACAGAATAAATATACACATCCAAAAGATGCAGTTTTGATTGACTTTCACGAACCCCGATAGTCCCCGATGCTCCTTATAGTGTTTTTCTAAAGCCGAGTGATATTTTCAGTCAATAAATAATTGACTGAAAATATTAGCCATCCAACTGGTGTTTTCTTTTGGATATCTTACTTCTAAGTATCCAAAATGTTCCTTGAGTCCCCAAAATGTTCCTTGAGTCCCCAAAATGTTCCTTGAGTCCCCAAAATGTTCCTTGAGTCCTCAAAATGTTCCTTGAGTCCCCAAAATGTCCCTTGAGTCCCCAAAATGTTCCTTGAGTCCCCAAAATGTTCCTTGAGTCCCCAAAATGTTCCTTATGTCCCCAAAATAATCCTTATGTCTCCAAAATGTTGATCGCGTGCCGCAATCAGCATCACCAGTTATCTGAGCTGTTGTTCCGGGACTCGCGCCGGCCGTCTCCCGGGCAAACAGGACATAAATCAACGTCAGCGGTTTATCGCGCCGGCCGGCGATGCGCGCAGTCTTTAATGTGTTTGTTCCGGAAAAAGTTCAGATTCGCTCCTACACAGTTATCTGTACCGGCTGCGGACTTTGTAAAGGTTTAGTTTTGAATATCCGTGTTCGTACAATACGAATTTATTTCATCGCATTTATTAAATGTTAGCGTAGTAAAATGTGACGCGTACACTTGAACGAGCCAAGACTATGATTGACATTAGAATTTTTTACCAAGCGCCAAGCTCAAAAATTCTCTTAGTATAATTCTTTCTTAATTAACTTCGATTTACTTTGATGGTAGATATTTTTAAAAACTGACAATATTTAAGACGCCTTAATCTAGTGCGTGTGTACTACTTGTAGGTATGTCACTTAGCAATTTTATAACTAAAACGAAATTTTTTTGTAACAAAGATGGTACCAAATAACATCAACCTTAAAAGGACACGAATACTTAAAAAGTAAAAATTAAAAATACCAAAAAATATAAAATATTCTTTCTAAAAGTGTAAAATACTGTTTACTGTTAAGTTCAATTTCTATAAATTTCTAATTGCTTTACAAGTTCATTTAATATCTTCGTCAATTTTGCTTCATTCATTTCGAAATAATTTCTTAATTAAGACCGGGGAGTAATTAAAATCTCAAGTAAAGGCAATATTTACCTAAATATGAGGTAAACTTTCAAGTATAATTGGAAACAAGACAGTTCATATTTAAAACGCGTCGTCTTAATTAAGAATAAGTTCAAATAAACTTGATGTTGTTATTCGCCATATTTTGAGGTCAGCTAGTAAAATTAATTCTTATTCTTATTTTGAATTTAAAAGAACTTTCTCATTTATCTAGATTTAGGAGTAGCTAATAACTCCACAAAGAAGAGTAGTTGATAAAAAAACCAGTCTAGTCATAGTCTTCATTACCATTTCCCATGAAAAGACGTCTAACAAAACCAAAGGCCAGAGAAAGAACTGCATTACTGGAACTGGAACTAAAACTTTTCTTCACCGTGAACAATAGAATGTTAAAAAAGACTGAAATTCACAAGTATAGAAGCACTAACTTTATGTAAGACAAGCCCGATGGAGCGGAGTTGTGCCCCTACATTGGGAAGCTACTTAGGTGCTTTGCACTGAATCCCAACTTGCCAAGTTTCCTTTTGTTCTCGAAAAATTTTCCCCGGCAACTTTATGGTGAGTAAACAAATTCGCACAATAGACGTCTTCTAAGATTGCTAGCTGGGTGTTGGGGAAAGACATTAATCTGGCCCCAGTTATTGAATCTTGGAAACTTTGAACTTGGTCACGTGAATTTTTGACCACTAGCTGTCAATCTTCAAAAGTACAAGGCTGTTTATATAAAATAGCGGGAATATTCCCGCTGTATAATCACTTGAATTTACTATCATCATCATCATCCTAGCGCCTCGCCCGGTTGCATCTTTGGTCATTGCGTCGGAGCCCAGGGGACGCTACGATTATGGTCCTGACTTGACCAGCCTTGTAAGTACAGTGGAGCGACCGTAGTGTGACCTCCGTTAACCTTACAAGGATGCCTTCCGAAGCACGGAATCATCATTCTAACCGGACAGTCAGGTGACTGCAATGTCCTAAACAAACAGAGAAAACCATCACAAAGTAATTGTGTTCCCCGAGGGATTCGAACCCAGGACCCCCTGGTTTTGAGCACAGCGCTCTAACCACTACATCACGAAGGCAGTTATCAGTTGAATCAGCTATCATTAGAATGATAAACTAATATAATCACCAGGGATATCACGGGCTTACTGACACAAATCACAGCTTTGTACCAATAAATTTTGTCGGATCAAACCTAGAGTTTGCGGTCCCGCACTGTTAAACCAACGAAGTACCTGCAACAATTAATCTTCATTACAACATCCAATAAATCAATGACGCCAACACGCACAGTATTACATTTAGTAATATTTATTTAAAATGAGTAGGTACACAAACCAATCAGAGCCTACATAAATCTTCATTAGACGACCCAATAACCGCTTTGACACAACCTGCTGTGAAAATAATACTATTTGTAAATTGATAAATGTTCAATTAACAGTAGCACTGTCATTACAAGTCCACACACTCGTGTGTATTTTGCCAATTTGTAATTCGTGTTTTGAACAAACCGCTCCAATAACATCCGTGCCTTATATCATCTGTAATTGATCTCTTGGAACTGTTTTTTTTATTGAAGTCTGCACCAAATTTAGTCATTGGTTTGATTTACTATTATGCCTCATTTTGTTCTCTCAGTTAACTAGAAAGCTTTCCCCTCTCATTACGCAAGAGGTTAAATATGCTGAATAATAAAAATATCTCGATAAAATAAGGCCTCGTTTTAAAGAAGCTTAAAAAATAGGAATGCCTAGCAGTTGATTGGACACAGGCGGGACACATAAATAGACAGACGTAACCACCGTTGGTACTAAAAAGGAGGTCGAAACGAGATTAAATTAGAATGATAAATTCATCACAATACCCGTGCCATAATTATCCGTTCCCGCAACTGTTTTGACACGTACATGTTATTTAAACAATGTTACGCGTTCAATCACGGTATTGTTAGCTTTTCTAGGTCACATAGCGGCTGTTTAAACTATGAGTTCATTCCGTAGTTTTGTTTTGTCGGGCAGAGCGCATGTTTGCGATTTATGGCTGCCGAGCAAACACATCCGAAAGGAAATAAGTTCAGTACAATACAGTTGAGTGAGGTGAATTAAAAATTGCACTCTGAACTGGTTTAACTCTATTTGTATATGTTCCGTACCTGGCTTTTGTGCTCGAAATTAAATTGGAAACATACTCGATAACGTGTTGTTATTCTGAAGCAACGAGTGTTCTGAGCTAAAATGATTTCATTTCGCATGCTCTTTCATAATTAAACTCTCGGGTCCTTAATTTAGTTTGGTTCAGCAACAAAGGGAAATTTACGAAAGCGAATAATATTTTGTTTCTATTTTCCGAGCACGTTATCTCGATCTAGTCGAAGTTCGCTTGTACCCAGATCTAGGATTTTGTATTTGTTTGTAGTTATGGCATTGGTACCGTCGCCGTCAGATCTTTGTTACCCTTAACTCTAATATTTTTCAAGGCCCCCTAATAAGGCTGCGGATGACTGACCATGACTGCACCAATATCTTCTGCCGCATTATCTTATCATTGAATGTAGTTTCATAACACTTCACACTAATTTCTATCTCTGTGATCACCTCTCAAAAGCAGACAAAATATTACTAAATAAGTATTATTTATTCTAAGCACAAAGTTAACACGTGTAAATGCTACGCGTTAATTATTCACAATGATACCAAACATTTATTACTCACATTTAAAGTATAGCGTATAGAGAAATTACATCCTGAATACGTAATGTGACTTAAATATTTCATACAACTACGCGTATACGGGAGTAAAATTTGACATAAAGACTAGGGAATGCAATCTCGCGAGATTAGGGCTCCGGCGAGATCTCGCGAGTTTACGATCGACGATCTCGCGAGATCTCGTCAATTACGAGATCTCGCGAGATTGCCAGTTTTGTGTGTTAATTTGTCAGAAAATCACATAATTTCCATGAATCAGCAAGAAAGTAATGAAAATCATAGTTATTGTGAAATCAACATTAATTATTACGAATTATTTTATAAAATTTTCGTTTGTTGTGCAGCTTTCAACGTATTTTACGTATCTATTTTTTTATCAGTCTTCTTTTCTAATTATATCAAAACAAAATCAAACAAATATCTTGTAATAATGAAACAGTTATTTTAAAATACACGAAAACAACAAAATTAAAATGTATAAATTAAGTTGATAAATAAACAAACAGCAACAGTTGATAAAAAAAATTGTAACTACTGGCTAGTACTATTCAGAGTACTACTTATGTTCAGTTCACAGACGGAAATGAAACCCATACTAAGAGTCCGGGGGGTCAAAAACTGACCTTTAACTGTGTGCTGTTAAGAATTATTCTGAAAGTAGCTTCTGAACCAAATCACTTTTTAATGTAGCCTCCTGTTTATTACTTTTATGTCAAATTTTCACACGTAGGTGTGAAATTAATATTTATTTACTCAACTGGCGTATTTTATTCAGTAAGTTGCCAGTGTATGACACGCTTTTCTGCGAGATTTGATTCAGAAATGGTAATTTACATACGGGTATGTATATTTCTGATTTAATTTATCATATTTCTGAATAGAAACCAAGAATATTATGCAGCATTTGCCTTTTGGTGATGTCCAAGAATCCAATTTCAATCTCGTAAATCTCGCGAGATCTCGTCCATTTTTCGCCCGAGATCAATCTCGCTAAAAAAGGCCGAGATCTCGTAAAAACGAGATCTCGCGAGAACGAGATTGCATTCCCTAATAAAGACATAATTATAATTTTAGGAAGCGCTTAAATTAAATTGACCTATGTATTGATTTGTTGTCAGCTTTAACCTTGATTTAAATTCAGGAAACACAAGGAATGACCAATACTTGGTATAATAATCGTTTCAAATGATTACTGTTTAGTTTACAATATTATATACCATATGTGCATGTACTTTGTACCGCTTTAATTTGCTTATTAACGCTATAGTTTCACATGTAGTACCACTGTTTGGATAATAAAACGTCTTTTGCGAATACTGTATACGGTATTATCCACAGCAGCAATATTCGTTACCTACCTAACTCTAATCAACAGTTCCTATAAACTAAAATGTCAGTAAACTTCATGACATCACCGTATTCATAATACAATAAATAACAACAAAAAGTAATCCTGAATACAGCATTAGCCACAACAAAACCTGAACTAACTTAAGCACGAGCATTAATGTTGTTACAACAATGGCCGAGTCGTATCACCGTAAGCAGAAAAGTCCAGATTTATCTACATCACGATTCGCTCGTTAACCACCGAAAACATTATCCCACCACAACACTCGTAGCTATTAATATACAGGGTGCTCCATTAAAATACAGACGGGGTAAATCTCCCAGTTGTTGGCGCCGAATCACAATAAAATAGGTACGGGAGCCAAGGCGCTGTGCCAAGCAAGTTTTGCTGAGGGCGCAACCGCATGACACCCTTCGCTCCCTCTCACTCTGATGGAGAAATATACACATTTTATATGTGTATACGAATATACCTAGCCTTTTCTAGGACAATGGGGTTGCATGAAATCCATTCAGGTCCAAAAACATGGATGAAAAGAATTTGAGCTCATTTTAGACTAAGCTAAACCTTATATCTAGTCTTTTACAGTCTGGCTTGTTGGTCAGTTAGTATAGTAATCATAAAACTTTATTCAAGTAACAGTATTTTTATAAAGGTATGATTTATTTAAATTCATACTTAGCTTTAATATTTTAACTTCTTTATTACAATTAGAAAAGTTCTAGTACTGACGGTGATTTGTCTTGATAGCTTTAAATATTATTTTCTCAATAGAAAATCTCTCTTGGTAAAAAAATCTATTTCAGCAGTAAAGTCATGAACGTGTAAAGTCTACAATACTTGTATTAAAAAAACACGCTATTCCCTGCAATATCTTCTCTCTCCTCCACGAACACATGAATATATCCTCGTTTGTTTTTGTTTCAGGTAATGAGTCGTCCAGTCGCGCGCTCCGGGCCATCAATCTTGGTAATAGACATGTACACAGTATTACGCGATCTTAATTAATCCCCTGTGAGCATCTAGCCAGCGTTAATGCTGATGGAATTTCTGAAACGTGATAAACGTGTTCTACATTGACTTTGTTCTTTTAAACGTTTGTGGAGGAGCAAAAAGAGTTGGTTATCAGTTTTGGTCTTGGTGAAGACTTGTTTGGATTAATTTGCTTATTTGAAGATGCTGCGGTGTTATTCAGGTTCTATATGAGAAGGCGGTTTCTTTTGGTGATTACTTGATGTGAAGATAAAATAAAATCGACTGGAATATAAATTATTTATTTTTGCAAGTAGCTTGGAGCATCTTGCATGCTACTCGTATAAGAGCAAAATTCAGTGAACGAGTGAAACAGACCATCGTAAAACATAAACTTTTCAATCCATATTTTCATTATAGAAATGCATTGGGCGTTTCCTTTGTTTTCCCCGGTAAAGCCATAAACCGTTTTATATTCTCCGCACGTAGTAAGAGAGAGGAAAATATTGGTAAGTGAAGGACCTTTTTAAACCGCTCCGCTACAAATGGACGTACAAAGGCTCCGCAACCTTTAGTCTGTTTTACACCGGAATGTTCAATAGCGAAGTTAAAGTGGGCCGGGCGCCACATTGTGTGAATGTCTCAAAATTGAGTTACAATACTACGGCGGAGAGTTCCAGTCCTTTTCGAAGGCACGTTCGAAAATTGCACATTTGGTCCGCGCGGCGACTCGCCGAATCAGTCATTGTCAACAAAGTTTATCGTGTCGAGTCGCCGCGCGGAATCGCCGGGACGTGTTTGTTGTGGTCTCAGAACGAACTTGCGGCGCGATTGGGTAACATAAATCACGGAACGAAACTTATGCACTTCGCGTTGCGGGGCTGCGCTAAATGCGATTCTAATGTACAAGATTTTATTGAATCTGCTTTCTTGGAATGCTCCCAGAATCGCAGGGTGGTATACTATACGGTTGTATTATTTACTTGCTGGGCTAAGTATAAGTAAATAAATGTGGATGACTTGGAATCCATAATTTTAAAGCTGTTATTATGATTGTTTGACTTCAATACAAGTTTTTACAACTTAGCATAATTAGTCATGTAAGATTTAGAACAAAGTTTTTGTTTTAAATAAAATTGATTGGGATCTAATTGATGTTTAGTCATTTATCAAATAATATAAAACTTGGCAGTTTAAAAAATATGCATAACTCGGTGTTTAAATGAAATATCAGTGATTTGGGGCGAATCATCCGATAGACAAATTTAATTTGCTTTGAATACTAATTCAGACCTGGCAGTTTAAAAAATATGCATAACTCGGTGTTTAAATGAAATATCAGTGATTTGGGGCGAATCATCCGATAGACAAATTTAATTTGCTTTGAATACTAATTCAGACCAGTAATCACGGCCGCAGCATACAAACATAGTAAAAATCCCAACCACCATAACAAATTGCCGCTAAGTGCAATCAATGTGTAGGTAGGTACTCCATTTTATTATTGTATTGACACATTATCGCTATATCTCATTAACTTTTCATTGAACACGCTCAGTGAATCTCCATCAAATTAGAGTTAACACGATGGTGCGTTTAATTTATAAGTTACATTCGATTGGCCTACTTACTTATGCGTGGATTTAGAATATAAGCAGCTTAAGTAGACGGGGTAGTAAAATATTTAATGTCGTAAGTGTAGTATTAGATAGTGATGTTAGAGGCAAAGAGCATATTATATAATCGTTATAATAAACAGCCTGTAGCCTGTAGTAAACATGCAGGGAATCCGCCAATGACCTGACTCATGCTCTCTCGCGGGGGTCGACCGACCAGATCCACCTTTGTTAGTTTGGTTGTAATGAATAGGCTCAAAATAACTGGACCATTATAAAAAAAAATCTCCATACGAAAGCTATATTAGCCCCGAGTAACATAGGCTATATTTACTATTCAAAAAAATATGTGGGTATGTAAATGTCACGTTTAGCGCCCGTGTGAAGCCGGGATTAGCCGCTAGTTACGTATATAGAAGCAACAAAAAAGATGTATTTATAAGCTCATATTTCATACACGCTACATTAATAAAGTTAATAAATGTACTACGAGCACAGTATTCACACGATTTCATCAGCTCGACTGATTCCAGTGAGCGCGGGCTTATCGACTGACATTCACAAAGTAGTGTGTGAATAATATTCTCGAAAATGTTCGATTTCTCTGACTGGTTGGTAATCCTCTGACGAGTCCTGTACTTGGACACACTGTTAATAAAGCCGGCTCATATCGAGACTTCATTTTGAACGGCTAAGCCTGAGGTAGGATTGGGTTCGGCTTACAGACGACATTCAACGTATCATAAAAATATTCTCGTCCTCCTAAACAAACTAAAATTTCTGGCGAATTTTTCGCTTTTCCCGAGGATATAGTGAGAATTGTGAAATATTGAAGTAGGTACACTGGGTCTTGAGTAAATAAGGTAACTTGGGTATCAAATATGACTAATACAAGTTTTCTTCAGTTAAGTACATATGCTAAAACATCTTTAGTGCTGACTTTTTAGGGTTCCGTAGCCAAATGGCAAAAAACGGAACCCTTATAGTTTCGTCATGTCTGTCTGTCTGTCTGTCTGTCCTGGCTCGTTCTCCGCCGTTTCTGAACCGATTGCCACGAAAATTGGTGGAGAGATGTATAGTGATAATTCAATAATTGATTTTTAAAATAATCGAAAAATAATTATTTTTACCCCCCCTCCCATACAACGAAAAGTACATTCGAAAAAAAAACTTCGACTTACCCCATCATGTGGGGTATCGTTAAAAAGGTATTTTTAAATACAATAAAACTTGCCTTGAAACCATGTGGATCAAACACCCCAGTCTCGAGATATATATTAATACAAAGTTAAAATTAGAGCGTCCCCCCCCCCCCCTTAACTTTTGAAATACGATTACAATAATTTTGAAAAAAAATGTCCTGTATACCTCTAAGTAAGTACTTTCAAGGAAAACTATAGCGAACTCTGTATCATACATAGTTATTTTTATACAACTTGACCAACTTACTCGTATGACGTGCAGTTGCCCTTACTAAATGGTGTCTTAAGCGGTCGGGCCATCTTTTAGCTACGGAACCCTTTCATGGGCGTGTCCGACACGCTCTTGGCCGGTTTTTTCAGATACTGTTATCAAATCCTCAAATACAATTTGTTTTATATATATGTATAAATACTGCTTAGAATAATGCTCATATTTAAAAGATACGAGTATGCATCTTTTGTAGTTATAGACACAAAATTCATATGGAGCGCAATAGGATCGCGTTAGTTTTTTTTTTAAATAACACTGAGTTAATAAGCACGTAATGTAACATCATAACAAAGTTTTCCAGTGCTCTGTGAACATTTAGAGCGAAGTTGCAAATAACAGTTAATTCACGAAGCAATGATAGGCAACACTTGTAAATTATATTTGGAATTCTGAGAATGTCTCTGAATGAAATTCAATGTTCCAAATTGTACAATTATAAGGGTCGAACGTGAGTAGAAATGTCGTGAAACTTGAGTTAACAGAAAATCTACTTAGTCTATTGAATGAAAGGAAAGCTTACCTACATTCTTTTTACAAACGTTATACTGATGAACAGTTCCAAATAATCGTACCTACTTGTGTTAAAAAGTATTATAATATTTATTTCTTGAGTGTTACGAAGCGTATTTACTGAAGAACTTGTTAACAATCACATGTAATAATGTATGTTTTTGTGACAAAATGTTCCATTTTGTTTCGCATGTCGTTATAATACTGAAGTATATTTGGTAACTACTGCCGAAAATATATGTACTTAAGGAAGTGAAATGGCGCTGTGTGGCAACGTCACAAACAAATCTCAAAAATGTGTCAGATTTTTTTTTGCAAAAGTTCGTTTCTCCGAATAAAAAGAAATAATAAGAAACAACACAAGTAAAACCTTAATTTACAATTAGAACATCTCTAAGCCTGAGGTCGGATCGAGTCAGCTTATTGATGGCGGCGTGAGAGCCCCGCGCCACATAATCCCCGGATTACCAAGGACACACTACAATATGTCTGGCTCAAAAAGTCCATTGAATTACGGAAATAAGCCGTTGGCCCGTCTCAGCCAAACCGTACTGTACCGCAGACTTATCGGAACTGTATCAAATGTGAGCGTTCAAGTCTGAATCCAATTTTCCCGATAAGAATCTTCCTAATTTGCTGCTGCAGACAAAATCTTTATTTAAATAAGTTAAGTCTTTACACGATGATAAATTATATAAAATAGCATGAGAATGCGTTGTTTTCAAAATAGAAGACTAAATAAGCAGAAAAAAACGCGTCGTTTATCACAAACCGACAAATTATTGCCTCATTGGAAATTTTGATGCAACATTAATTTAACAGAATCATACCATACGCATGACACGAACGACCGCTGAAATACTAATTGATGTTAATGACCAACTAGCAAACACATTTCAATTTAGTAAAACCTTGCCGAACAACTCATTAATTAAAGTTCTTAATGTACTACTGCGAGTATTGTGCTTTCAATCTTCAAGTAATTCATTATTTTCATATTAATGAAGATTCTAACATAAATTCAAAGCGAGTCAATCTTAACTTGCGAGTGAAACTAAATCTAAATACTGCACAAGTCTGGTACAGCAAAACTACTAACGTAATGAATATTATGTTTATTATTTACACAGCTTGAAATCAAAGTAAACTCATATTGACATACGATAAAAGCTAAGACATAGTCAACAAGAATTTCACGGGCTTTGAACACAAGGGATGTTTTAGTTTACAACATTGAAGTAACTAGGTACTATGAGATCTGTTCATAAAATAGTTCCATTGAGTTTGAGATCAACTAACTCAGACTGTTCAATCAATCTCGCTGGCTTTTGGCTCATCGAGAGTTTTTTGCTGCGTTGAGTATTCGAACCTCGTGAATTTAGCGGTTTTTGTGCATGAGTTTTTGTTTAATCATCTTCTTGTTTTAATGATGTATCGCGCTGTGTGCTTTTTATTATATTATTCTTTACTCCCATAAACACTACTCTACTATACGATTTAATTTTGGATCAGTGCTAATTACTTTACTTGAAGCAATTTTTCCAATCATTACTTCACTTATAATTCAATGACTATAGAAATATATTTTGTATTGTTTTGTTTTATCGGGTTACTACTCCAATCTTTCTGTTTCCACTGTTCTATTATCGAACTTCTGTTTAGCTTTGTTTACAGAATTCGCTACAAAATAGTCAACACTATTTTCACGGGTTCCCGAGCACGCGGGCGTTTTCTTAAGCCTAGATTAATGCGCCGAGTGCGAGCGATTACGCTAAAGATCGGAATCTAAATCTAAAGGCCGCAGGAATCCGTGTCGCGCTGTAATCCCGGAGATGGAGTATTCCCCGGGACCGGGTTCCGTGCCCGGCGAGGCTTTATTGATAGCACAGTCTCCCGGCCCGAGGTCTGGGAATAATTATTCATGCCTTACCCTCGGTTTTAACGACGCCGTTTCCCAATGCCGGACTGATTCCCGCACTGTTCCTGATATATTGCAAGAGTGACGGATACGGACGTCGCGCGTCACTTCAATTGATTATTGTGTTTGTTTTGGAACATTTCCTCTGGATATTTCGATGTCTGATGCGAAGGATACCGTCTTAGGTTCGTGTCTTAATTTTGTAGGAATTCGAAATGGCATTACATGTCTAATCGAGTAGCGCATATTCTTATTAAACTTCTTATTACTCCATTTAACATGCCTAAAAATTGTTACTTATAAACTATCTTTGTTAAACGACATAAATGGTTTTAAATACAGTTATGAATAAAGCAAGTTGCTTTGCGCAGATTTCCGAACACAGTAGTGTCTAAAACAGCACTCGACTAACCCAGATTCTGTAATGTAGTTAGCTTTGTGACAAAAGAGCTATAATAAGTACAATGAAAGCACTGGATGAGCGACAGGGCTCTACAACTAATACCATATTCATTATTAGTTCCCACTGACCTATTCATACTGATCCCCTGAAAGCTTCTATTTACTAATTAATCGTTCGGCTGCACAAAACCTGTGCACTATTGGAAATGCATAATATCGATATTGGCAAACATTCAAATACATTACCATGTGCTTGCTTGCAAAGCTGCTGTTTGCAAAATAAATTAATTTGAGGCATGATCCGCGGTAGGACCATTTTACGAGTCGGAATTCAACGATGCTCTAATTTGAATTATAACACTGGTGGGATGAATAATTTCTCATGCGGCCGTGTAAAATGTTTACTTTAGAAAGATATTATTATTTTATGATGAATGAAAGTGAATTAGACATTTTTGACCGAACAGTCCAGTGCCTCAGTAATATATAACTACCCTCACGAAACGGAATCATGCCGTGATCACGGAATCATGCCTAGATCACGGCTCCTGAAAAGGTGACGAAACGTCAAGTTATCCTGTAAATATGTAGTTTAAAAAAAACGGGATTATATCCCTTTAACAGTATATTTATTTTATGAGTAACAGTCGGGTAAACATAAGAAAAAAAAAACATTATAACTACCCTATTTCTTTTCGTGGGTATCGTGGTGGGAGGATAAGTTTGGGCTTGATCACAACGGTTGACAAATTATACAAATTGGTGAAAACAATCCCGGGCTGTGTTCGGAAAAACTGACACATATTTTTACGACCGGAATCGAACCCACGACAGGGAAAACACTAGACTGTCGCGGCATTGTGTTCATCGCAAACTATTCCAAATTGGCCTTGACTTTGGAATGTATAAACCCCATACAGAGTTAGCTATTGTTATACCTACATATGTGGCAATCTCAGAAGTTTGATACTCGTTACCCAAACCGCCAAGGGTAATTAAATGAAACTTGATAATTGCTACCTTTTCACTTGACACTCCCTAAGAAACGATTCTAGGAAATTCCACAACATTATACACCCTGTTTTCACCTCCGTATATGGGTAACAGGGTATACATGTTTGTTTACAAAATTGAAAATTGTTTTAACTGTTCAACTTATAGTAATAATAATACCCTTCTAGCCGAATTCGGCTACGGCTGGCGGCCAGTCTTACGATTACTTAAGAACGCAGGCTATATTTTAGTGCAGAATCGCGTGCACAAGCACGCGGTGCACTCTCTATTCCCGAACTCTCATAGTTCGGTGGGCAACGATCTTACACGACCGTAGAGAGATCCAACCGACCAATGGCTTTTCATGCTTTCCGAGGCACGGGGATGTAATTGCACCGCCAACTTCCAAACTCCGGACTGTATCTGTGCTATCACATAAGGAAAACATAGATACAATTGCATCAGTCCAACCCAGGATTCGAACCCAGGACTTCCGGCGCGGCCGCCGCATTATAGTGCGACCTACTAGCCACTGGGCCACGGAGGTAGTTAACTTATATTATAACAATAATATGGAGGTGTGAAGGTTTCATTTTGTTTTCAAAATTCTCGTGAGAGAAGTGCAATCTTCGTTCTAAGAACAACTTATTCCGTTAGTTCCGCACAATAGGCGTTTTCTATACTAAGTGGTATTTTCATTTAGCAGTTAACCTTTGGGTCATATAAAGGGTGGCGGGTCCAATGTAAAAAGTATGAAAGCGAAGGAGGGTGAAGTATAATGCATTCTAAGTCATTGTCATAGTGTTATTGTTGTTACGAGGGCACACAGGGTGATTAATTTTCCATCCTTGTACGTTTTATTCCATGGTGTACTCATGGTTCAAGTACCTACAAGAAGTGATCTATCTAGAGTTGCGGGGTTCAATACCCTGCTCGGGAAAATATGAATCGGATTTCATAAGAAAAACGCTTGTGCTTTTTTCCTTTGTACTTTGATTTAGGTATTTTAAAATGCAATAAAAAATATTATCTTCTTAGATTTACGGTATACAGATTTTCGTAAACAACGCTAGTTTTTGAAACGACTTAAAAAATTAAGGTTCAAAATCTACTGAACTTTGATGAAAACTAATCTTCCTACCATGATGGCGTCACAAGGAACCAAATTGACCACCTTGCCATTAGCTCCAAATGGCGTTCATCGCTGCTCGACGTCCGCAACCGTAGAGGAGCCGATATTGATAGCGACCACCACCTGGTAGTTGCTGAAGTTCGGCTTAAGGTTGCAGTGGCCCGCACAGCTGGACCTGGTAAGATTGGAAGAAGATTCGAGGTGGACAAATTGAATAACCCGGAGACCCGAAAGTCGTTTCAATTGGAATTGCGCAACCGTTTTGCTATGCTCGACACTGCAGACTCATTAGACGAAGAGTGGAATCGCATAAAAGTGGCCTATACAGAAACCAGCTCTATCATCTTGGGGCACAAATCGACTCACTCCCAAGAGGACTGGATGTCTCAGCGCACTTGGAGCTTGATCAAGGACAGGAGGAATCTGCACCTTAAGCTTCTTGAGGCCCGCGATGAAGTTGTTCGAGCCGACCTTAACAAGCAGTACCGTCATATACGCAAGGACATCTATCGCAGTACCCGCAAGGACAAGCGGCAGTGGGCTGATGGTATTGCTGATCGTGCTCAACAAGCTGCAAATACCGGCAACCTCAAGGAACTGTACGCAGCAACAAAATCCTTGGCAGGTGGCAGTAAACCACGGAAGAAGAAGCCCCTTAAAGACAAAGACGGTCAGACCATAGTGACACCTGAGGGGCAGCTGGCACGTTGGCGTCAACACTTTGAAGAGGTCTTCCGCTTACAAGCAGCATCGACTTCTGAGGTGCTACCTGTTAACTCCCCACCATCGCGGCTACTCGACATAAATACAGAACCACCATCGGCCTCGGAAGTGGCTAAAGCAGTCCTTTCTCTTAAGACTCGAAAAGCACCAGGACTCGACTTGATCACCGCGGAAATGCTACAAGCCGACTTATCCTCCGCAGTTGATGTCCTGACGCCTCTTATGCAGAGAATTTGGAACTTGGAAGAGCTACCGGATGATTGGAACAAAGGCCTTGTTATAACCGTCCCAAAGAAAGGGGATCTTAGTATGTGTGACAACTGGAGAGGTATTACGTTGCTCTCGATTCCTGCTAAGGTTTTCTGTAAAATCATCTTGGACAGGCTGACAAAGGCTGTAGATCCTCTCCTTCGTAGAGAGCAGGCTGGTTTCCGGTCGAACCGCTCGTGCACGGACCAGATCAATACTCTTCGTATCATACTGGAACAGGCATCAGAATGGCAGAGAGAGATTTATCTTACATTTGTTGATTTCGAAAAAGCCTTTGATACGTTGAAGTGGTCAAGTATCTGGTCTCGTCTACTGGACATCGGGGTGCCACCGAAGATTGTCCGTTTGTTGGAGAGCATATACAAGAAGTATTCGTGTAGGGTAACTCATGAAGGCCTCATTTCGGACGACATAAATGTGACCGCAGGTGTCCGTCAGGGCTGCCTTCTGTCACCGCTTCTATTCCTGGTTGTTCTAGACGGAATTATGCTACGCATCGCTGACAAACGACGCCGCGGCATAGAGTGGGGATTATCCTCCGTCTTAGAGGACTTGGACTATGCTGATGATCTTTGCCTTCTGAGTCATACCCACGCCGATATGCAGGGTAAGTTAGATGATCTCCAACAGGAAGCTGCAAAATCAGGCCTCAAAATTAACATCCGGAAGACCAAAGAGATGAGATCTGGCGTGAAAAATAATACACCGTTGCTAATTGGCACAGAGGCAGTGGAACGCGTCCACAAGTTCACTTACCTCGGGAGCGTCGTGTCGGAGACTGGGGGTTGTGAGGAGGACATCACCTCACGGATAGCTAAAGCCCGAGCTACTTTCGCGCAGCTGAGACCAGTTTGGCAGTCACGGAAACTGACACGAAGGATCAAGCTTAAAATATTCGGGTCCAACGTCAAATCTGTACTGCTTTACGGGTGCGAGACGTGGAAGGTTACAAAAGACATCTCACGACAAATCCAAGTCTTCGTGAACCGGTGTCTGCGTCGCATTCTTGGTATCTACTGGCCCGAGACCATCTCCAACGTAGAGCTATTGGAGAAATGCCGCGAACGTCCGATCGACCGTCAGATCAAACGCCGCAAATGGGGATGGATTGGCCACACGCTCCGAAGGGATACCGATCATATCCCCAAGCAAGCCCTGGACTGGAATCCCCAGGGAAAACGAAAGCGTGGCCGTCCTCGTCAATCTTGGCGTCGCACAATAATGGCAGAGGCGGCGAGCATCGGTTTGACTTGGAGCGAGATCAAGCGTGAAGCTCAAGACCGATCGAGATGGAAGACCTCTGTAGACGCCCTCTGCCCCAGCTAGGGGACATAGGATTTTAAGTCAAGTAAGTCAATCTTCCTACCTATATTTACGATATGATTATGTACGCAGAACTGAAAGCTCGTTCCGCCATAATTACAATACAATATTAATGGCTAATTAAATACAATGACAGTGTAATGAAGTCAAATTGGCTCTATTTTAAACATCAATTAGTTTGAAGTAGATTAGGGTTGACAATTCCTTTCATTTTAATTTAGATTTTACATGTTAATCAATATTTTACTATAGTGCGCCAATTTAGTTTTGCTATGTAAAGAGTATTGCAATATCCTTAATACATAATACAGTATAGTTGGCTTTATATAGGGGTAATAACCATATAATTAATAATTAATTGGTAACCCTGCCGTGAGTAAATGGCAATTTGCTCCACCGAGTTGCGTGCAACGCTGGATTAAACGTCGATGATTATAAATATAGTTCACATTAATCACGCATTTTGAAGTGTCATTTAAAAAGACGATCAATTTTCACTTTGTTTACTTAGTTAAGAAAACAAAAACACCATTCTTAAACAGATCAGACGATGTATTATTGTCAATTTTGCGACTTCCTTAAATGAGACCAGTATTACTTACAAAATCCAGGATTTAGTTTTAAGTTGAACTACAATTAATCAATACCATATCAATTCAGAAGAACAATAATGTTCTTTTATGTTAATGCTTGCTCGAGGGCATATTGAGCATTAAGGATAAATTCAGCTGATAAAAAAAATGCTTGACGATTCACCCTTGTCGAAGTGACCTTTTTATTCACTTATAACTCATTAACCATAATAATTACTTATAAATTATCATAAAAGGACCACCACCATACTTCCTCAACGAATAAAACTACGTAAATAGAAATCAATTAGTGTTCCGAAAATATAAATGAACTCTAACATTTCAACAGTTAATTGAGCAGCTAATTACTGGATCTATATTCACAAAACGTGGCCTTCTCATTAAATCTAAAGAAAATACCTAAGTCTTCTGTGCAAAAAGTCAGTTGCAGAACAAATAACGAAAGCATATGTATGTAGAATTACAAGAATCCAACCTGGTAACGTTTTTTATTTATATATTTTTCCATATGTTTAACATCTAGGTACTGTGAGAAGTTTCTCCTAGTTTTTTGGGATTGGCATATTATGTATGTACTTATCAAATCCGCGAATAGTTAAAACACGAATGAAGGAAGCGCGAATAAGGAGCTTTTACTGTACTCATTATTCGCTACTTTCACCACAATCCATCGTGGTATCGTAAGCGATTGTAAAATTAATGTCAGTTCATTTAACACTATAAACTAACTATTTTTAAACAAAGGAAGGCTAAATGTGATTGAAGCTACAGCGTGTGGAGAGAGGCAAACTTCTCAGCTATCCATGGATTCTCCGTGCGGGTGCCGGGTCCATCGCGTGGTACAGAGAGGAATGTCAGTCGGCGCCTGGGACTTTCGACCCAGCGTGTAGGTTTTAAGGGCCCCTTTATAGTATACCAACGATCACCTTCACCGATGACATTCCTCTCCCTTCCCAACCATATTATATATAAACTATATTAACCATAAAAGTTTCGTCTTCAACGCGTAATTGACTACCAAACTTCTATGTCGAGTCTACTCTGCTTGTGAAATATGCAAGTCACCTAACGCATCTGTAATAAAATGTTTTACTGCGCAATCGTATAACAAGCGAGCGAGCGCCGCTCTGAAAGCGTTGTTAACAGTCCTTTATTTTGTAATAACACATTTTGCATAAACCGATATCAGGTAGACTGTGTATTCGTAACATCGAAAGCGTACGAAACTCAATTATGCTCTGTTAATAGCTGAGTAAGTTAATGCCCCCGCAACATGCAAATAGCATTAAATATCGGCGGGATGCCAGTTTAAGTCGTAAACTTTAATTGATATTCATGGACTCGTAATGGGAATGTAGCTTAAAATCGCGAAAACTTCCACTCCGGCTATTTGCATTCGGATTAACTAGATAAATTGTTTTTGTAGATGTGGATCGCCAATTTGTTTCCTGAGAGCTGTATTACGGGTAAAGTCCCGATAATATTCCATTGCGGGGCAAAAGCCTTCATCATTCGACATGTTTTTGTTACAATGGTGGGTTTTGGCTTAGCCACCACGCTTGCCAAATGCAGATCGGGCTATGTTTAGATAAAATTAGCACTAATTTTGGCAGACCCAGGAATTCAACCCAGGTCTACCAAACCACTGCCTGTTACCTAAAACCACTAGATCATCAATGTGTTAAATCGCGGGTGGTGTCCAAGAATAAAATATCAGCCCACTTGGAGTTATTTTTGTGCCTTTTGTCATAATATCACATTATCTGGAAAGTTTTGAACGAAATTTCCCACACAGTGTCATTTACCCCAAACTAAGCGAAACTTGTCCTATATTAGCCAACAAACACAAAAATATTTCAGTTTTGCTTAAGGAAAGTTCCTACTCTGAAATACTTTATTTTTCCACAGATGTTTGGAGGTAATGGAATCAACTTTTGACCTAGATTAATTGCCAATTTAACTTAGAATATTATTTTAACTTGCAACGAATTTTTTTTTTTCATTTACGATTCTAGTTTAATAATACAATATTGAGCAGCTACATTCTTGAGGAAAGATACATTTATTAACTGCGTAACAGTGATAAAAATACAAACGTAAAAATATCTCGACAGTCGTAACGGTTTCCTAAGTCGAGTGTAATTTTATTTACTTCTCCCAGTATTTATTTGGATCCGCCTTAAGAATCCCTGTTAATATTTATCAGAGAGCGTATTTCGTGTTCTTTTATAATGAACTAAGGAAAATTAATGAATTCTTTTGTGAGCTTTCTTTTACCTTCGATTAAACAATCGTCTATTTTTGTGTGCAAATGAGAGATTTTATAAGAATAAATTATACTTGATTTTTTGCTTCTGTTAAAAAACGCGGTAATTAGGTAATGCTCTGCCTTGAACTTGCTTAACTAAAACAAAGGAATGGGACGTCTCATTCCGGGAAATGTGATAATTACGTAGAAAGAATGTTACAACCTCATATAATTGGTTTATATTTTTAGCTTATTTTTATAGTAGAAGTTTTATACGTTGCTGTTTTTTATAAAGCATAAATGATGATGGTGATGAAAAGTAAACTTATATTCTGATTAACGGTCTTATCCAAAGAGCAACGTATGTTAAACATAGGTAATGTTTGCCGCGTGGCCAAAGAACTAGTACTGTTTGTTTAGTTGGTTGGGGGCAGTGACCAATTTTAAAGGATATAGAATTCTTATAAAAGAGTTAATAGAAAAGTCCAGTTACCACCTACGTTACACTCCTGACATTTCGGTAATTGAATGTTTTTATGGCGCAACCGGTCCAATTACCGCTGCACTCACCCTCATTGACCTACATACCTTGTTTCCACGACCAAACCTCTCAGATCACGGAACTCATCCCATTAATGATCAATTTCAATCCTAATCTACATCTGAATAAGGCTCTCAATCGAACGACGAGCCGAACTTAAACAGATTAATATTCAGGAGCTTTTTACACTACGGACCTTAATACCTATCAATTTGTTTAATAAACGACTTCTCATTTCGTCTATTTTACAAACAAAGGTTGTTCGTGTGATTACCAGCGTCGAATAAGATTAGGTGGTAATTTATCAATATCGTCGGAGAACGTACATATATTGATTTAGATACTTGTGTTTCCAAATTTGAGTTGGTTTTGCTAAGGTTTGTTTTGAATTTTCCAACTATCGTAATACCACATATATGCAGCTCGTCCACTAGTAGATATAATGCTTATCTAGTTGAGATACGCAATGAACTATGATCCCAGATCGTACCCATGTAGCACCCGCCGCAACTAACATTACAAATGTTTTGCTTGAAATTGTTGACCATTTTATCGTAAGACCATCAAATGAGATAAATAAATCCATGTACGAGAAGGAGATACCTAAGTGAACCCGTATAAGGTGTAAAGTATTGGAATATAATGTGTCTATTTCTTTAAATATTCGAGTAGCCGCATTGGAGGTAGACGATGTAATGGTGGTGGGGCGGATTGCAATTAAAATATTCATTATTCATTGATATATTGGATGAAAGGACGCATATTATCAAATTTTATTGTGAAGTTGATAACTTTTAAAAGTCCTTGTATCCAAATACAAAGGTGACATGGGTTTATATGATCTAAGGATCAACATCTTGAAAGATGCATGGTCACGAATGTCGGCGACACTTTTGTGAACGCTGCTTTTTCAATTGAGTTGACGCTTCTCTTTATTTATTAGCTTTCGATACGTTCTGCTTTAACAGCAAATTATATTGACTTACAAAAGTATCACAAACAATATTAGAGGTGACACACTCTGGGTCGTTCGGAACTAATTTAAAAATATTTTCATCATCAAGGGCCTGACGGGGCGAGATGGAATCACCATTTCGTCGCTGGATCCTCTTTGGCGTTTTATCGGAAATAGACTTAACGGTGACTTTTCGGGCCACAAATTGACATGAATATTTATGAGATCGCCCCACTTTTTCCGCTTCAGACAATACTCGAGTTTCCATGCTGAAACTGTACGGTTACTCGCCTCCTTCGTCAAATTAATCTTTTCGACGAAATAATCTCGAGTTCTGTGAACAAACTATCAAACAAGGTAGATTAAGACGAATGTGCTTTGCATCGATAACGAGGAATCCAAAGTATGGAATGAATTTCGGAGATAATGAGCACTAAGATTTTCCGTGGTCGTAACGAAAAATCTCTTCTTGTTCTCTTTTTGTTATATATATAGTTGTTATACTTTCAACCAGGAAGTCCTTAATTAGTTAATCTGACGCCAGTCACTCTCTGACGACCCGCTTGGTGTAATGGTCAAGATGTTGCCTATTACGCAAGAGATCGCGGGTTCGATCCCCGCACAGGACAAACATTTGTGTGCATGAACATGTCTGTTTGTTCTGGTCTAGGTGTTATATGTATCTATTTAAGTATATTTGTAATACCACTGTTGATTCTGATGTCTGTAACACAAGTGCTTAAGCTACTTAACACGGGGTCAGATCAATGTATGTGATGTTGTGAAATATTTATAAAAAAAAAGTCACTCAAACCAATGTAAAGAAAATAAATAACAAGACCTGAATAAATCGGGCAATGACCGCGAATATGGAAACTGTTAGAGATACTTCTTAAGGAAAAAGTTTAGCCTTAAGCCATACACAACAAAAAAGTGCACAATCAATGTGGAGTCATTACTCAACAATAAGGGTGGGCTTTTCAATACATATTTAGAGCATTTTGGAAGTCGATGTATAGTTTATTACGTAAATGGCTATGGTTAACTTTGTAACTTGTTATCTACTATGATAATCATATTGAATTACTAAAAATAAAAGAAATAATAATTAATGACTTCCAGACATTTGATATCAATTAAAATAATGGTGCTGACTTACCTCAAGAAATAAGGTCGAATGGAGAATCAATCACTTTTTAGGGTTCCGTAGCCAAAATGGCAAAAAAACGGAACCCTTATAGATTCGTCATGTCTGTCTGTCAGTCTGTCTGTCTGTCCGCCAGTCTGTCACAGCCACTTTTTTCCGAAACTATAAGTACTATACTATTGAAACTTGGTGAGAAGATGTATTCTGTGAACCGCAACAAGGTTTTCACACGAAAATAGAAAAAAAAATAAAAAAATGGGGGGTCCCCATAGTTAGAACTGAAACTGAAAATATTTTTTTTCATTGAACATATACGTGTGGGGTATCTATGGATAGGTCTTTAAAAATTATATTAAGGTTTCTAAGCTCATTTTTTTCTTAAGTGAATACTTTGCGTGACAGACTCTTCCAAAGTGGAAAAAAGTGTGTCCCCCCCCCTCTAACTTCTAAAGTAAGAGGATGATAAAACTGAAATAATTATATAATGTACATTACCATAAAAACTACCAACGAAAATTGGTTCGAACGAAATCTATTCAGTAGTTTTTTTAATACGTCAAAAATAGAATTTGTACGGAACCCTCAGTGCGGGAGTCCGACTCGCACTTGGCCAATTTTTTGAAATCTGTTATAAAGAGAACGTATAGATACAGCAATGACGTGGTAGACCTGATACATCTAGATACAGGATCATCATCATCATCATCAGCCTATCGCAGTCCACTGCTGAACATAGGCCTCTCCTAGGGCTCTCAATTTAGCCTCATCCTCGGCGAACGACAAGGGATAAAGGATGTCTCAACATAATTATTCACAGTTATTGGACGAGGATAATTTATTTCCATAATGCTCGGATCGAGTTGATGTCTCCTTGTTTGATGTATGGCTCGAAACTTGCTCGAACTCAGCTGCACGCCAAACAATCTCAATGGTTAATTTATGATGTCAAATATTGCTTCATGGTGATTAATTTCAGACAACGTTTAATAAGATTAATTTATGTTAGGTATACGTTAACTCTTATCCTGAATTTATGTAACTTGAATTCTTGTAAAATGATATCTCAAATGGATGTCTCTCGGGGAAACTTGAAAGCAGAAAACATTATAAATAACAAAATATATGTTTTAAAAAAAAGAATGGAGCACACATCACATTACTACGAAATATGACTTATATTAACCCATATACTAGACTAATTTGCTTGTGTATTCTTTATGAATTTGGCTACATTTCATGCTTAAGTGACTAAGCGTATTACATAAGATGGCTCGTAACAGTGGTTGCGTACCAATAACCAACGGCTTTTGCGCTCAATATATCTCAGTCTTCTTCTTCCTAGCGTTTATCCCGTTTCTATGCGGGGTCCGCTTTGACCATGATACAGGATTTGGCAAGTCAGGTTATTACAGTGCAGCGACTGCCATCAGACCTTTGTATCCCATTGAGGGGAAACAGACAGATTGGATCATGGTTACACATTCAGATCTAACTGAACAAAGTCAGAAATCACTGAATGTGAAGGTTTCCTCACGGTGTTTTCCCTCACCGCCGAGCTAATAACAAATCCACACATAGATTACGAAAAATCTAGAGGTGTGGGCCCGGATTCGAACCGCGGTTCTCACGTATGTGAGGCGCCGTCCGTACCACAAGGCCACCATCGCTCAATATATCTCATTAAATATAAAAAATCAGAACGATTTTTAAACAAAAAAAAATTGTTATGTGTCATTTTCGTTTGTAATGGTAAATCTGAATTGATTCTTCTAATTAACACAATTGTGTAAGCTACGTAATTTAGATCCTGTCAATTTAATGGTGTCTGATTTTAATTGGATTGTGAAATACACGGTATTTATCTATCGCGAATAAAGCCAAAATGTAGATTCAAATTTAAAGCATTTAGCTAAGTTCTCCTAAGTCAGCCAATTGATCGGACTTTCATATTAACAACTTTTGCAATGTTCTTCAAGACCCAAACTTCCCCTAAACAGGCCCAAACATTACTTATGTAAATATATTCCGTAAATAGCTAGAGCAGACAACGAGATTAAGAATAATCTTATCAAAATGCGTACACTGGGGGTCAGGGGGTTTAACTAGCCTCCCTCCTCATTCCTGTTTTTATTAAAATTCGTGATGAATGTGTAGAAGGGACGATTGTTTGAAATTACCATTACATTTTTAGTAAGGAAATAAGTAAATGGAGCTTATTTGGTTTTAAGCCGCAGTTTGTTTTGTCTATAATATTGTAAAGAGAAAAGAGTAGAGTTTACATTTTAATAAGGAAATAAGTAA
Organism: Nomophila noctuella; assembly: GCA_958496325.1. Taxonomy (NCBI): domain Eukaryota; kingdom Metazoa; phylum Arthropoda; class Insecta; order Lepidoptera; family Crambidae; genus Nomophila; species Nomophila noctuella. The sequence goes on along the minus strand of OY292486.1, from coordinate 6,564,746 downwards.
ATAGAGGTTATTTAGTTTTAAGCCTCAGATTGTTTTGTCTATAATGATGTTGTAAAGAGAAGAGAGAAAGATAATATAAATAAAAGCTTTTATATTTTACTAATGTTACTTTTAACTTTCAACTAAATGCGGGTAGCTGAAAATAAAAAGTGAGCTCGTATGTTCAGACGTATGAAGATTCATATTATACCAAAAGAAAGATCTGTTTCAGAATGCATTTTCTTAATACAAACTTCGAACGTTCATTTAAATAACTTAATTCCTAATTCCAATCAACTCAGCATGCGAAGTGATTCATTAAGAAGGTAATTCGAATTGTTAAAGCTCCACTGCACCGCTCATCGATTAGAAACTTGTTCTCGTACAGTATAGCAAAAAGGTTCTGCATACGAATATTTGAGGTAGTCCACTTTGAGCACCCAATTTTTAAGCTCTCGCAACTTAAGCACAAAGAGGGTCAGCGAACAAGAGGGTCAGCTAATGAATGGTAAGTGATCACCGCTGCCCATGGACATCAACAATCGCACAAGGGTCGCAGATGCGGTCCCTGCCTTTAAGACCCCATACTCACCAGCAGAAACATAGCACAACAGTTACGAAGTGCTATTTCACTGTGGTCTTCAGTAAGTTGGAGGTACTTCCCCAGACGAGCGGCTCATTGGAGTAAAACTTCATCTATTGATATTTCTGGTAAACAGATTTAATAGTTTTGACCAGTCAAATATTGCTAAGTGCTTAAGATGGACTATGCAAGGCTTTCAAGTAGCGGGTGCTCAAAAATTGGGTGCTGAAGTGGACTACATCGAATATTTCGACTCGCTATTGGTTAAAATGTAAATTTATTCCACGGAACAAAAGAGCGCTCGGCTCTCATAAGCCGAGGCAAAAACTGTATGAGGTTAATGACACCGGGATGTGTCCTTGTCGGATTACCAGGAACCTCCTCCCTCTGACTAATTTCGCGGCATTTGTCTAACCTTTTTGCGTTTCGGGAAGTCGGGATCAAACGTAGGGTAGTAGTGTCTGTTGTTTGCTAGGGCGTTGGGTCACACAAAACACGACAAATCTCGGGTAGGCTCGGGTAGGACGGATGTTACAATTGTCAAAGTAATTGAGAACGTTCATATATCTTCCATTGTTTTTTATTCGTCATATTTTATTCTTTGTTGTTAAAGATTTTCACTTGCATTTCGCAGGTTATATGAAATGATAGCCAAATTAGGACTGAAATGCTTGCTTTCTTATTTTGTATTTGAACTCAATACTTTGTTGTAAGAATGCTCCTATGTTCCTCTTTGTTATAAACACTAACAAAAACACCGTTTCCAGAATTTACTTTACTTTTTAAAGTTGTCTTGATAGCCTAAATATTTTTCTTTTGGACAAGAATTCGTTTCTTTCTTGCGATAATCTTAGACATACATATTATGTTTGTAGTTTCACTTGAAAATAGCTCATAATCCGTTGCAACAAGTCTCTGTCACGTCATTAGTATTGATAAAGCATGCAATGAACCCGTCTAATCTCAGCGGTAATATCCTGCGCTCACGCCGCTAGTTCTCATAATCCAGCCATATTGCCCCGGTTATTCATTTGTTAATCCGCCTGTAACCGCTTTACAACCGCCATTAGGTGTTCATTTCATATTATCAGGTATATTGGAGCAACCTGACTATGTGACTTGGCACATGTGTATTAATCTTAAATTGATTTTGCATTAAAATAGATGAATCATTTGTGAATGATCAAAATACAGAAAACGTCCAACATGACGGTGTCAAAAGTTGCCAAGTTAGTGACATTCAGCCACTGAAGGGACAGGCAAAAAGAGTAGTTTGACATGCAAAAACCTGTTGGCAAATAACTATTGCCAGTCTGGGAATATCTTGAGTGAGACAAAAACTAAAAAGAAACCCTCTTTAACAACACTTACCACAATAGTGTAGTCCTAATTGTCAGTTTACCTTGACATTCATTCCATATGCCTATACTACGAGTATGTAATTAATATCGCTTACGTAAGGCGTATAAGTTATAGCTTCCTTTTAATAATATATTATTATTCAACATCGTTTTTAGTCAGGTCCTCATAGTGATATTTAGGGACCAAGCAACTTAGATAATAAGCTATGAATCAATTTATCAGCCTTTTAGAGCAGGGCTTTACGTGAATAATGCAATGTTATGCATCTCTATATTATTTTAGAGAAGCGCCACCTTTAAAAAATAATGTCTTCAAAGTGGCCCCTAGAAATAATTAAAATTGCACATTTCAAAATAGATTTTTGGAATCAAGTCTGCCACCCTTTTAACACCCTTTCAATAAGTTTTGTGTTATTTCATTTATTTCTTGTGCATAAATCTAATTAAATCGCATGACAAAAATATATTTTTCAAGCAAACGAAATTCAAAACTAATAACTTCTTTTTTACTGCATAAAGTAGGTAATATATTGCACATCTCCTAACCAATAAACCGAACCCGTCATCAAAATTGCAACCCAGTCTAATCATACAATGTAGCGTGGCAAACCGGGACGTGCCCAATGCAGGATCATTAATATCGGTTTAGCGTTAATGAACGTATCTAATCTCGGTGCAAGTCACATATTACGGTATGCACTAGAGCTGAGGCCATTTTGTTTTCGTAATCCGCGCGTATTCTGCCCCTTATTCAACTGTTAATCTGTTTGTGACTGCTTTAATGCATTCATTGGTTTTTCTTTCTTGCTTTGTTTTTTCCGTTAGAGAAATATAGTAATTTGTACTCACCACGGTTTTTGTTAACGCTTTACCAGCGGTTTAATGTTTTTGATAACTCGAAGGACTATTTGTTAGGAAGGTTATTTAGAAAACTTGTAACAGAATCATACTGGAATCAATAAGAATGAATCACTTCGACAATAATTAAAACTGAGCCAAATTAGAATGTCGGTGGGATAATTTACTTTTAAAATGATTAGAATATTTTTTCCCAACGTCATTATTATGGTCGGACAATGACTCTTAAAGGTTTAGGCTTAAAATGTTTAAGGAACCTTTCCAGTTATCTCTTTCCACGTAAGATAAAAAGTATAAATGCTGAGGCGACAAGATTGATACAGCTACCTAGCCCATTTCCTAAATAAAATAGAATTTAGGAGTTACGTAAATTTCGTAATTCCAATACAACCTACAATAAATCTATTCCACGTACGATTTCCATTCGTACGGAAGCTCAATCGTTAATCGCCCTAATTTCAACAAGTAACATTAATTACGTAGCAAACAGCAAGCGAGTAAGACAACGTAATTCTATAATAGGAGCGACCTAAATAAACCTCATCTGGCTTAAGTTTCGCGCTGGCTCACGCGTAAATTAGCCCTTAATACTATTTTCCTAGGTTGGTTTATTCTAATTAATACATTCTAAGCGGTAATTGTATTTACGTTTACATTTCCAACTACGTAGGTAGTTTGTAATTGTTTTTCGGAACATCGATTTGACTTTAACGCTAAGCTAACACGAAACTTGCTTTATAGGGGGATACTTCGCTTTAACTATTGGGAAACAGATTCCTAAAAAAAATTTGTGGTTGTGAGTTTAAAGCCCTCTTATCAAGATAGTGAGACTTTTCTAAAGCAAAATAAATAGTTAATTGTCATCACCATTGGTACTCGTTATATCTACCGACGTATCAGTTATGGTTTTGGTCCATTAGTATACTTATTTCAGTAGGGTTTAGGTAAAATTAAATTCAAAATCCAAGGCGTAGGAGGCAGCCCCGGGCAGCAAAAACCAAAGGTTTACTTTTGCTTTGACACAGGAGGAAAACAAAATTTGACATCACAAACTACATTGAATACATTTCCTTTTTACTTTTTGCTACATGAAAAATTCACAAAATCCAACCCAAAAGAAAAATCTTGGGAATCAAATAATTCCCTAGTAAATTTCGGTAGGCCAAAAAATACGGGCCGTGTACAAAGGTCTTTGATGTAGCAACTCTTGTTTTTGCAGCCTTTGTGTGTTGCCCATTTGTTGATGTTTTGTTGTAGACACTAATCTCTGTAACAAATTATGCTATTTTTCGTTACTTTGTTGCGATATCTTCGCGCTAAGTGGTGACGTTTTTGCTAAAAGGTCCCTGTGTCCCTGTGCTCTGTTACATTAGACACATATAAATGTTAAAAAACACATTTCTCAAGTAAAATAAATAACATTGCTTTTTCCCAACTTTGTTATGTGTTGATATTATCGCCTAATGTGTTGACGTTTTTGTTGAAAGACACTCTTACATTAGAGATATTACTAAAACTTTAACACTAAAGATACATAAAAAAGAAGAAGAATTAAATAAACAATTTAAAACGTGAAACCCATTCCAATGTCAAAACAGTCAATGACACTCGACAAAATTCTTTACTTTTTTATCGCCTCAACACACTTTTTCACCAAGAAAACACCTATTTCACCTTTACCTAAATCAAACTATCTGTTCTCCAACGTTGAAACTGGAAACTGTGTAAAAATAGCTCACGGAACACGAATGCCTTTTGCCACCAAACACCTTCCGACTGCGCCGCTGCCTTTACAAAGAGAAAACAATGTTCATTTACGCGTTAAAGAGGACTTAGATCTTCTAAACACGTCTTTATATTTCATTTAAGCTGTAGCACCTGACTCAGGAAAAAGTCAGAGTTCTAGCGCTCGGTCTGGGATGTGCGGAGTAGCGGATGACTTATTTCTGAAGACATTTAAGCAAAAACAGTTTGTCACACTAAAGGAGACCATTTTTTTTGGGCCCACCAACAATCGGTAACGTTTAAGAGAAAGAGAACTACGTTAAAAATGTATATTTTTTTAATGAATTTTGCAATTGAAGTGAATTTCAAACGAAACCGGAGTCAGAAAACCAAAATAAAAAGCCTTATTTTGATTATATCCGTGAACTATCTGTCCAAAGATTAGTAACAATGGCTGACATACAGATAACTGAAGGAAAAAAGGTTTTTATCAATAGAATTAAAATAAAACACTTGAAATCGAACATAAAGGAGACGCAATTTACTCCTGGAACGGTTTTCATGCCTATTTTTATCTAAGGCGGTGATTCTTAGTGATTTTTAATCATTTAAATCATTAAATAAAATAATTCGAATAAACAAAACAAAAAAATCCGTATAACGGAACGCAAGTGCTAGTCTATTGCCGGATTTTGATTTTATTTAAAAACTGAATACAAATGTCAGAAACCTTCCGTCTGTCAACTGTCATGAATGGTTTTACTATATAATATAAAAAAGCTGTAGTTTGTTTGTTTGTTTGAACACGCTACTATCAGGAACAGCTGGTTCGAATTGAAAAAATATTTTTGCGTTGGATTATCCATTAGTCGAGGCAGGCTTGAACTAAAAAATGTTAAGCTATAGTTTAAGATTGTTGTGCGAAAAACTTATTCCACGCAGACAGAGCCACAGGCGGCCACTAGTCATAATTAGGGCTTGCAAATATTCGACGAAATCAGGTATTCGAATAATTCGAATATTTTTCGAAAAATATTCGAATATTCGAATATTATTCGAAGTTTTTTTTCAAGCGTCCACCAACCAAACATGGAAATATCTAGTCTTGAGGCCATCACAAACGATACTGGCTATGGCAGTATAGCTGTAAACTCAGTCCGAACTGAGTGAAACAGGTTTAAACTTTTACACTTTAAGTCTACGCTTCATACATTTTCTATGGGACAGTGCATACTTTTCTTTTCTCGCGTCTTTCGACCTATCATGAAAAATGAAAATATATATTTTTGAGGTCATTAAAATGCTATTTGATTTGGGAGTATATCTGCAAACTCAGCCCGAACTGAGTAAGACAGGCTAGAAACTTAAACACTTTGTATCCTCGCTTCCATATTTTTTAATAGGAGGTTGTGTCCTTTATTTTCCTGCGGCCATCAACCAAACATAGAAATATATATTCTTAAGAGCCCAGTGAACGATATTTGCACAGGCAGTACGGATGTAAACGCAGTCCTTACTGAGTAAGACAGGTTAGATCATTTACACAAAAATTGGGCGTTCGCTACTTAAATTTTTCTAGGGAAGGTGGCGTCTTTATTATTTCGCGTCCATCGACCAAACAGGGAAAAACATATTCTAGAGATAATCACAAACAAGTTTTGCAAAGACAGTTTAGCTATAAACTCAGTCCGAACTGAGACATATCACAGGACAGCAATCTGACACGACCGTAGAGAGATCAGGAGCAGGACTAACGGCTTAACGTGCCTTCCGAAGCACGTAGGAGCTCGAGATGAAATTTTTCGGTCACCCATCCGATGACTGGCACCTGCGAACGTTGCTTAACTTTAGCAACCGCAGGCCGAGTGCGCTAACCACTGCGCTATCGAGCTTCCCATTAAAAAATATTGGGTATATTGTGGGCAAGTTCCAACCCTGTCTCACTCAGTTCAGACTGAGTATGCAGACATACTACCAAATGAAATAGCGTTTGTAATGACCTCAAAAATATATATTTCCATAGTTGGCCGATAGACGCGAGAAAAAAAAGGATGCCATTTCCCATAGAAAAATGTATGAAGCGTAGGCCTAAAGTGTAAAGTCTAAACCTGTCACACTCAGTTTGGACTGAGTTTACAGCTATACTGCCAAAGCAAGTCCTATCGTTTGTGATGCCCTCATATTTCCATGCTTGGTTGATAGACGCTCGAAAATAAAAAACCCCACCTCTCCTACAAAAAACAGCATTGTCTTTTTACCATGAAGGGTTGTAAGGGGTGAAATAACCTTAAACGAAGACATTACTATTTACGATATCAATCACATTCATTTTTGATGAAACTTAAGAAGTTAAAGTCGCTAAAGTTTAATCTGCTTAGGGTCATTTAATATCGGTCCTAAAATCTCGATAAACTCGATCAAAACTGTCGAGATCTCGATCAATATCACATATAGCGAGATAATAGACCGTCGAGATCGAATATCGAAAAACACCTAGGCTATTTTTTGAGATTTGAGACTATCGAGATTGCATTTCCTAATGAATCCCAATAGGACATAAAATATTCGAATATTCGAATAACGCGTCAATAAATATTCGAATAGTAAAATAGGTCGAATATTCGAATTATTCGAATATTCGAATATTCGAATTGCAAGCCCTAGTCATAATAAATTGCTTTTACTTCAGATACATAGGAAAAACATAATGGAAAATCGCCCTTATGTGCAAGTAATTACGGTTCAGGCGTCGAACGTCAGGAAAGTAAAATGACAGATTAGTTTATGAGGTTAATACATATTTTCACATCTGATTTCTAACGATTCCGGTTAAAATATGAAAAAGTAATGTTACCACTATAATCCGGAGATTATAAGGAATAAATTGATACCCATTTCGTAAATAAACGCTAAAGTTTTATGTGGGCCTAACTCTCCATACAAAAACGATTGACTCCTTTATAAAGAAGGTCATTATATTATACATACATATAATAACATTTTGAAACAATTTCTAGAAACCAAGTAGTGGATTAAAATGAAACCCAAGATTATTATTATTATTGATGATCTTGTGTATTATTTTAAAATATAGATACTTATAATAGTGCTGTGCTGGAATAAATAACTGTGTGATGTTATAAAGATACTAGCTGCCCGCCCCGGCTTCGCCCGTGGTACTTATTTACATGTATTATACATACAAACCTTCCGTAAGAATCACTCTATCTATTAAAAAAAACCGCGTCAAAATCCGTTGCGTAGTTTTAAAGATCTAAGCATACATACGGACATACAGCGAAAGCGACTTTGTTTTATACTATGTATTGATTATACAAAATACTTGTTGATTAATTTATATAATTTTCACATGTGACACTTATTTCAATTCTTAAACAACCCTTGGTGATTCTATTCTATTTAGCATCAGGCATTTTCACCATCAATTTCGACATTGAATCCCACTCATTCAAATTACTTTCGCCGAGCAGTAACGAACTGTTATTTGTTTTAAATTTACAACGTAGAAAGTTATTATTCCTTCCCTTATTATTACAAATGTGCTGTTATCATAAAATGTCCCAATTACCCCATACTCCTTGGCGTGTAAAGCCCGCATTTCGGTAACACGCCAACCCTTACAGTCGCCGTTTGCAATGTTTTGCCTTTTGTTTCTTGGGAGCACAGCATCCGCCATGTCTAAGCTCGGCTTGTTTGCGCCATATGCAAATGTTTGCCTAGCCGAGGTTCGGCTTTGACGTTCCAACATCATTTTCCGACTTTGCAACCCAAGGAGTCTCGTGTGCTTAGGGAAGGGTAAAGAGAGCAGCTTTTCTAAAAACTTTGTTTTTTTTGCAGGTACGTCATAGTTTGCGGTGTTTTGTTGCAGTGTGTGGTGAGTATAGATTGATTTGTTCTATGTGAGGAGGTGAATGGAATAAACTTCAGTATGTGAAATAAAAGTCTTATTCTAAAAATAATATAACTCGGAAACATATGCATGGAAAACCGGGATATTCGCAAATTCGAGGCTCACCTAAATATTCCTCGAAGCGCACCAACATGTATGTAGCTTTTAGTAACATTGAATTGACTTATCCACTAGACTAACTGTGGCCGTGGGTTACATTCCTATGTTTTTTCTATTAACTCGAAGAACAATGTTGTCCTCGCCATCACGTATCAAATAATACAAAATGTTGGGAAATTTTACCAACACGGCCTTTTATTCCTAAAATAGAAGACCTTTAAACAAGCACCCATGTTAATCACAAACATGATTTGTGGGTTGATAATGTATGTAAAAAAACGCGGCTAAAACGTAAAAATAGGATGGAAGAATATAAAAGGTCGTGTACGCACTAGGGTTGCTATTACTCGACTACTGTGCGTAACTTGACTCTCAGAAGGTGCAGATAAATAAAAGTCCGAAGGTCACTAATGATTGTATTTGCCAAATATTCATTACACGAATTTAGATACGAATTAATACAATTATAATGAGTTGAGATGGGAATGCGAGTTAGCTAGGAGCGCGACGGGGAACGACTGGCGATGATGCCGTCCTGAGTCTCGCTCGCGGTCTTATACGCTAAGTCAGCGAAATACAATGTTGTGTCCCTACATAACATCCCTTCCCAAAAATTTTATTACATCCAAAAAAAAATTTTTAAATAATAAAAGTAGCTACAATAATTTTGATAAGTTAATTTTGACAACCCTAACGCAATCAGTATAAAGTACAACTTGTTTACTAAGTACGCTTCAGTGAATGAAATTTGAGACCTAAAGAATGCGGTTGCTTATCGCGTTAGCTATGTTCTTTGTACTGATTGTTACAATTGACCCGTTCTAAAAATAGATTTACAAACAATATTCAGAGTAAACATCGCAAAGAATTAAATTTGAAGTTATATAATTTTACAAAAACCTTTTGATCAATTAGTGACAAAAAATAATCTAACACACACACATATCAATCACACAAGATTTGTCAGTCTGTACGAAAAATCACGTTTAAAAATGCAAACAAACATAAAATTTCACAAAATGCTCACTCTCAATACACTGTAGGCTGTTGCACTGTTCCAACTGGTGCAGTCTGTACCCTGATGCTGGGTGCTTCCAGACCACCATTGGTAACAATTACCTGTCTTCTTAACCAGGTTTTAGTAGACTTCAAACACTGCTGTCTTAAAAAGCAGTAAGCCATAAACACCATTAAAATGACTGCAATCAAAACTATAATTATCAAATACTGAATCTTATCCTCCACTTGAGTCGTATTGGTAACAACTTGGGCCTGGGCAATGGCCATTTCTTCTTTACTTTTTCCAATACCCATGTTTACAGATTGACTAAATATCTCAGAATGAATTTACCAATGAAATTAATTTAAAATTACATCTCTCCGTGATCTACAAAAATAGTAACAATAGCATTTTTCGTACATACTGACTATCTGACCTACAAATTAGGAGTCGTGCCTTTCGCACACTCAACATAACTGCAATACATGCGTAACCTCAATGTTATGTTCTAACGCATAGTAACACATCACAAAAATAACATTTTATTTCCAATTAATTAACGACTAAGTATCTTATTACCTATCATCCATTTTGGAAAGGAAAATAATAACTTAGTAAAATTTCATCTTTACTCAAAATACAATTTTACAATGACAAATCAATAACAATTTCGAAATACCAATTCATTGCCAAATTACAAATTAAATCTTACTGGTGGTTTGACTACACGACCACTCCTTGTCTTTAATATGGGCTTTATCTCATTGCTGTTACGGTTCACAATTATATCCGCTGGTTCTACCGTCTGTTCTACGATGGGCGTACAAACATCACTATCATTATCGCTCAACAAATAGGCTGGCTTCAGACGATCAATCGAAATAGATACTTTACGGTCTGGCAACTGGATCAAAAATACTTTACTATTACGCCTCAAAACAGGATATGGACCATCGTACGGAGACTTAAGGGGTCGTCTGACTGTATCGTCCCTAACAAAAACGTGACTACATGATTTTAAATCTGGATGAACAAAGAAAGAACGACTAATATGAGATTTTGCGGTCGGCCTAAACTTGTTAATTGCACTACGTATTTTATCTACTAAATTGCTATCCAAACTATCCTCTACCTGGGTGACGTCGTAAAAATCACTAGGCAACCTCAAAGTGCGTCCAAAAGTCATCTCGGCCGCGCTAATGCTGTTGTCGCTCCTTAGCGCTGACCTAAGACCTAACATAACTAACGGTAACTCGTCAACCCATGAAGAATTATTTAACTTCGCCGATAGTGCGGCTTTCAACGACCGGTGCCAACGTTCTACCATACCATTACTCTGTGGGTGGTATGCAGTAGTACGTATTCTTCTTATTCCCAATAATCTCATTAAACTATTAAACAAATTACTCTCAAACTGTCTACCTTGATCAGTTGATATCTTTACAGGGCAACCGTAACGTGCAATCCATCCTTCAAATACAACTTTAGCTACACATTCTGCTGTAATTTCTTGCACTGGAAATGCTTCTGGCCATCGAGTTCTACGGTCAATTAGAGTAACACAATATCTATAACCTTGCATTGTCGTGGGCAAAGGACCAATAATATCTACATGAACATGCTCAAAACGGTTAACCGGTGGAAACTCATTAAATTCTGATAAAGTATGCCTATTTACTTTAGACTTCTGACATGATATACAACATTTTGCCCATTTACCTACATCTTTGTTCATACCGGGCCAAAAGAATTTTTGTTTAATTAATTTCCTGGTTGTGCGAATTCCCGGATGGCTTAAATTATGAAATGAATCGAAAACTATTTTCCTAAATTCCTGCGGTAGGTAAGGTCTGGCACAATTCGTAGAAGTTTCGCAATACACGGTGTCATTACTAGTAGGCAGAATAATACCTTTAATGCTTACCTTGCTGTTGGTGTTCGCAGCTGCAGTTGTTTGTGCAATGTACTCGTCATGTTTCTGCGACTCTGCAAGTTTGCTGTAATCGACTACTGTGGGACAGGAAATTGTCGCGACACGGGATAACGAGTCCGCAACAATGTTATCATTACCTTTAATGTATCGGATGTCTGTGCAAAATTCACTGATGAATAACAACTGCCTGGTTCGCCGTGGAGTTTCTTTATCGCTATTTAACTTTTTGAATGCAAATGTCAAGGGCTTATGGTCTGTAAAAACAATTAACTGCTGTCCTTCAAACAATTTCCTAAAATATCTAATCGCCAAATAGATTGCTAATAATTCTCTATCATACGTACTATACTTTAACTGTGACTCTGATAACTTCTTAGAAAAATAACCTAACGGTTCCCAAACTTTTCCGTTATGCTGCTGTAACACTGCGCCTACGCAAGTGTCTGACGCGTCAGTCATAAGTGCTATAGGATAATTTACATTAGGATGAGACAGCGTAGCGGCGTTCTCTAAGCTCGACTTACACTGCTCAAAAGCTTCTAAAGATTTATTATTCCATACAATTGGCGTCTTATCGCGTTTTTTACTATTATGGAGATATTTACTTAACTCAGACTGGTGTTTTACTGCGCTGGGAATATGCGAACGATAGAAATTGACCATACCCAAAAATCGACGAAGATCTTGAACTGTCTGCGGTCTCGGAAAATCCTTAATTGCCTGAACTTTATCTGTCAGTGGCCTAATACCCTCTGTTGAAACTTCGTAGCCTAAGAAATCTAATTTACTCTGTCCAAAACAACATTTAGAAATATTTATTGTAATACCATATTTGTCTAACCTTTCGAAAACTGCTTCTAAATGCGCCTGATGCTGCTCCATAGTATCACTGGCAATCAGGGCATCGTCGATAAAACTGGAAACAAAGTCTAATCCTTGAAATACCGTACTATTCATAAATCTTTGGAAAGTCTGCGCGGCATTACGTAAACCAAAAGTCATTCTAGGGAATTCAAATAAGCCAAAAGGTGTAATTATCGCTGTTTTCTCTATATCTTCCTCAGCTACGGGTATAAAATGATAAGCTCTATTTACATCTATCCTTGAAAAAAATTTCTTGCCTGACAATAAATATGTAAAATCTTGTAATCTCGGAATCGGATATCTATCGGGTTTTGTAACTGAATTTAATCGTCTATAATCACCACACGGTCTAATTTCGCCATTCTTTTTCGGCACAATATGTAAAGGACTGGCCCAAGGACTTTTTGAAGGTCGACAAATTCCTAATTCCTGCATAATTCTAAATTCTTCCTTGGCCTTTTTGTATCTATCCGGTGGTAATGGCCTAGCTCTAGTAAAAATAGGTGGACCTTTTGTCTCGATATGATGGCACACATCATGCTTCGGCGGCTCCTTAAAGTTGATCGGTTTCGTGAGGTCTGGGTACTTGGTCAGCAGAGAATGATAGGGATGTCCGTCTTCCAAAGTTTTCACAGCGGGTTCTCTGTAATCAACAACGAATGCATGAATGTTTAAATTTGTAACGCTATCTACTAATTTCCTCGCTTTCAAATCTACTAATAAACCGAATTTACTTAAAAAATCTGCGCCTAAAATTGGTTGTTTAATATCTGCTATTACAAAAGTCCAACGAAAAGTTCGTCGCAGCCCTAAATTTAATTCTAAAGTTTTAATACCGTAGGTTTTGATTTCACTACCATTTGCTGCATATAATTTATAATCTAAATTTTCATCCCTATTTAATTTATTACTAACGGGTAAAACTGAAATGTTAGCACCTGTATCAATGAGGAATCGAAGTCTGGAGTTGTAGTCGGTGACACATAGGCGGTGACAAGGCTGAATAGCACAAACTTCCGCCGCAGCTTGCGCTTCCGCTAGTTTCCCTGGGTCTGATTCTTCCATGCGCACGGCGGGATACATCGCTGAGCTTTTTCTCTGTAGCGGAAATGATAGGAACAGAGCCAATTTGGACTATCTGGTGTGCGCCTGCTGTTCCCCCGAGATGCTGAACGTCGCCGATAATTCATTGAGCGGTTCCTTGATGAACTTCTACTTCTTCTTCCGCACTGACATTGCCTGTGTGTTTGTGAACTGCTACTACCGGCCTCTAAATTGGCTAGGCGTGTACTAATTTTTGCTATTTCTGCCAAAACTGCTGAATCGCCAGTTGATTTTGATTCGATATCCGAAATTTGTAAAGGTTTCGTGGCTTCCATTACCGTGTCTGCTGTGTTCGCTAATGTGTCTAAATTTTTACTGTCTGATACTGCCAAAACTGCTCTCGTCGATGCTGGTAATCTATTTTGCCAAAGTATGCAGAGAGTGGGATCCGGAATTTTACCTCGTGCTAACTCTCTCATTCGCCGTAATAACTGTGAGGGTTTCTGATCTCCTAATTCCATCTCGCTTAGTAATTTCTGTATCTGTCTTGTAGCCGATTCTTCATAAACATGTAATCATTTTTCCTTTAAAGCTGTGTATTTTCCTGTCTCTGGAGGTTGCATTAATAAATCTGTAATTTGTCCAATCGCTTCCTTACTTAATTTTCCAATAACAAGGTCGTATTTAGTCTGGTCGCTGAGATGCTGAGGATTTAAAATTGCTTCAACTTGAATAAACCAATGACGCGGTTGATCTGTCCAAAATTCTGGTAGTCTTGAGAAAACTGATACTCCTGCCAATTCGGTTCTTGGTGTTTCGATGCTTTTTGAAGGTTGAGCCATCTTGAAATTTTGATCACTATCTATTATTTTCTTCTCCACTGGGCACTACACTTATTTCTTCGTTACTGCGAACGGTCCGTGAAGTTGTTTGCTCCTAGCTATAATGCTCGCACCCCACTCACTATTGAGCCGTTCCCAAAAAATGTTCGTCGGGGTCACCACTGTACGCACTAGGGTTGCTATTACTTGACTACTGTGCGTAACTTGACTCTCAGAAGGTGCAGATAAATAAAAGTCCGAAGGTCACTAATGATTGTATTTGCCAAATATTCATTACACGAATTTAGATACGAATTAATACAATTATAATGAGTTGAGATGGGAATGCGAGTTAGCTAGGAGCGCGACGGGGAACGACTGGCGATGATGCCGTCCTGAGTCTCGCTCGCGGTCTTATACGCTAAGTCAGCGAAATACAATGTTGTGTCCCTACAGTCGTTTTAAGCTCACAAACGAAATAAATTCACCTGGAAGAAAGGTCAAAAGGATTTCCTACCTATTTATTTGATTTCGCTTCTTTGAGGCAATTATCCTTCATTTTATCTAACCTACCGAAGGCAGGAAATACTTGTTTGTACAAAGATTTCATTATTGTTACATACAATAGCTCATTACACATACTTATGTTGTTATTTAGAATTTTATAGTTCGTTTGCTACGTATGGGCCCAAATTGCGCTATTTATGTGAAGGACTAACTTCAAAATATCCATTTGAACCTTGCGACCCTCGGCTTGTATTGTGCCAGTTACACTTCCTCGTGAAAATATTCTATTCAACCATTTAAACCTCGCATATCCCTTTTCATTCTTATTCAATCCACTCCTATGTTATCCCAAGCCGGATTCCAAGGAGTCCCACCACCGCTCAAAGTCAATTTCCCGCCAATAAGAAATCGAACAAGTATAATAAACGGCATATACTTGGGATCCTTTCAAGGAGATTAAATTCCGGATCCTCTCATAGCCATGCAACGATATCGGGGAATAAAGTAAATATCACTTGCATACCAGGGATCGTCATTTTTAATGTTCAATATTCCTTTTTGTCATATTTCAATAGGATTTTCAATATACGAGTAATACTCATTTTCTCGTATATTGAAAATAAGAACTCATAATTCCGAATAACAATATGTCTGAGTACCTAAATAATTAGATTGAGTCCCGGACTGCTCCTTGAAGCGATTTAAAAATTTAATAAGCAATATAATATGGAATGTTAATGTAATAGAGGAAGCTTAAACATTATAGTAACGGGAACTTCTAATTGATTACATTACAATCTGATTCCAATGAGAAGAAGCCAGACTCATTTTGTCGCACGCAAAATTTACCTCGGCAACTAAACTTTTCTCCCCGGAAACTGACAAGTAATAAGAGACATAGTTGAAGGTTTGCAAGAAGATTAAATTCCCAAGTGACACGCCTCCGCGATATGATCGAATATCCCGCATCCCGGTGCATGCCTGAAGCTCGCGGAATTGCTCCTTCGAATCATCCCTTAAAATTAATTCCTTTCATAACATTCTGGATAGCCTTTGGATTGGCGACACTTTGACAGTTTCAAAAAGGAAGGTACTGGGAATTTTCACAAATATTTCTTATTGGAATAGTTACATCCTCCTCATTGAGTCGTATTCCTCATTACTGAGTGTCGTGATCAGTGTATGAAATTAAACATACATCGACTCCCTTGGCAATTTTAGTGGAGTGGCTTGCCATTACCTTTCCCATTTTACACCCTAACTCGTAGTGTGTAGATTACACGATGTTTTCCTTCACCATACAGCTGTTATGAAGTATTGATGTACTCAATTGATTGAATTTATGGTTTAATTTGATTAGATTAGATGTTTACTAGGTTAATACCAACTACCGAATCTATCCTGTGCGTCAAGGAGCCACACTGTATTAATAAAATTTTTTCATCTTATCCAACAATAATTCGTTCACATAAGCTGCTGATGTGAAAATTCTAGGTTTATTCTAGGTTTTACGTATCAAGAAAGCTTTCAAAGAGGGTTATACTCACCGATCAAACGCAAACTCTTTGTTCGAAGTGCCCAAATCGAAAGCGTTAACAGTTCAGTACCCTAACCGAATTTCAGCGGCGAACATTTATTATTTGAAATAACCTCATTTAGTTCTCAGGCGTCCCGAGCGTCGAACTGAAATAAAACATCACTGTTTGCCTTTAATTTGTCAGAAAAACAGGCTGGTCTATTTGTTTGCATAGCCTGCGTTTTAATTGGTTCGGTTGTTTATCACAGTTTAGAGGCACGAAAATATACTATTTATTCTTTCCTTTTAGTACGAGTAGTGCAGTGATATAAATTAGGTGGCTAGTTTCAATAGTTTACTTTAAGTTTCTCGTAGTTGCCGCTGCTATGTAAGAAATTTTCTAGTAAATTGAGAGTGATAGCTAGCTAGTATGAATATCATTACTGGTATATTATGAGACCTAACAAACTTTCATCTCGAATAACGGGCCCAGGGCAGTATCCGTCGGATTTTTTTAAATTATTAATTGACATGAAATCAATCTATTAACGGCCCGTCATTAAGTTAACCTTCTCTTTATTTATATACAAGACCATTTATGTTATAATACGTGAACACGACCCTATCGATTCGAGCTGAGATTCGGGGAAATTCCAATGTCATTTTATTTTTTACTGTGTAGCTTTTTTGTATAAATTCGCCTTCAATTTGAATTACGTCTAGACGGCACCAAAGAGGAGTAAGCCTTTATAAATGAAGAGATTTGAGATGGTTTAGGTACAATAAAGCAATACTTTTTTATAATATAATTCTAAAGAATAATAAGGTAAGCAAGGTCAGGTATCGTAAGATCAAAGATCAGCTCAGTTGCGCCTCTTCTATTTTTTTCTAACAAGCTAACCGAGCTAAGTTTATACTCCAAGATGCCCTGCATCCTCAATGCTTTAGTACTCTGAAAATAAATTTCTTTTGGAGTATACATACATATCTGATATTTTTCTTTATGGTAGGTAGGTAATTAATTATCAAAACAGGATTGAAAATAAAATAATTACCTCTCTATTATAGGTAGATACTAAACTCGTAGCATTGATAAAATTAGCTCGTTTTGCATACACTGCAAAAGTAGCTCTAGAAAAATTACGAATGCAACAGCTGGAACGTAATGACATCGTATAAAAGTTTTGTATTTTTATCCTGCCGAGTAGCAGTCATTGACTTGTTGAGAATGAATGTCTGCTTTGCTCAAACAAACTAATATAGCAATTGTGAAAGTTCGTATGTTTGGATATTTGTCCGTCAATCAAGTTGAAACGGAGAGAGATGAGCGGTGGCGCTAGTGTCGCGAGTCATCGAGTTTGAATTTTTAAAATAATTTAATATATTAAACGCTTATTTTCATTTGGTAATGGTACAGGGAGGGTATGGGCTGACTTAGGTAAAAAGAGATGCTTCTATGGGATTAAACATTAATGTTGATAACACGGGCAAAGCCGCGGGTAAAAACTAGTAGGTAAAACTGTATTAGAACCTTATAATAACTTCAGCTGTCAAGTTCGCGTGATGCACAATCCCTGGCTTCGTTTGCTTTATGCAATTTGTATTGGACTGTCGCAAAATGAACATTTTAATAGGAAAACTTTTTGCGCATTGCCGAAGCACTTGCACTTTTAACTGAAGAAATAAACGATTTTGCATGTTTTCTTCTTCTTCTTCTTCTTCTTCTTAGCCTTTTTCAACCGCATGGGTGTAGGCCTCCTTCAGTTGATGCCACCTGCATCGATCTTGTGCGACCTCTATCCACTTCACTCCCGCTGTTCTTCGGATATCGTCATACCATCGCATTTGCGGCCTTCCTTGTGGGCGTTTCTCTCCCCACGGTCTCCACTCCACCAATGCCTTGCACCACGAGCCTTGCTTTCTGGCAACATGTCCTGCCCACTCCCACTTCAATTTTGCTACACGTTTTGTAACATCCGTGACTTTGCTTTGTGCTCTAAGCCATTCGTTCCGTTTTCTGTCCCTCAGTGTAATACCCACCAGTTTTCTCTCAATTGCCCTCTGAGTCACTTGAAGTTTATTTAAACACTCTCTCGTGAAAACCCAGGTTTCAGCTCCATAAGTTAGCACTGGTAGAATACACTGGTCATGTATACGCGCTTTTTGTTCAGCCTTCAGGTTCATCTTAAACGCAAATTCAAGCTTGGAGTAGGCAGCCCACGCTAGTCTGATACGCCGGTTTATTTCGTTAGCCTGATTTTCTTTCCCCATCACAACCTCTTGACCAAGATACACATACCTGTTTACCCTCTCGATGACTGAGTTATTAACCGTGATATTAGCGGTTTGATTTGTGCAGTTTGTCATGACCTTGGTTTTAGTCAGGTTCATTTCTAAGCCACATCGACCAGAAGCATCGCTAAGCTCCTGCATCATGATCTCGAGGTCTTCCGGGGTGTCAGAGAATAAGACGATGTCGTCTGCGAACCTCAAATTGTTCAGCCTTCTTCCCGCTATATTTAAGCCGCGGTTTTCCCAAGGCAAACTCTTGAATATGTCCTCCAGCACCAGTGTGAAGAGCTTTGGTGAGAGAGTATCTCCTTGTCTAACTCCTCTTCCTATTTTGACTGGCTGGGTTTCAGGTGGGAGGTTTACCTTCAGGGTCGCATTTCTATAGATGTTTTCTATGAGGTTAGTATAGCGATGATCTATTCTGGCGTTTTGTAGAGATTTCATCACAGACCAGGATTCAATGCTATCAAATGCCTTTTTGTAGTCAATGAATGCAATCCATATTGGCATTTGGTATTCCGTGGTCTTTTCGATCACCATTCGCATGGATAAAATGTGATCCAGGGTATTGTAACCACTTCTGAATCCGGCCTGCTCGACTGGCTGGTAAAAGTCAAGTTTATTTGTCAAGCGAATAGTGATGATCTTCGAGAATAGTTTATAAAGATGCGACAATAAGCTTATAGGACGGTAGTTATTTAGATCCGCCTTGTTACCTTTCTTAAACAATAAAATCACCAGCGCACTTTCCCATTTCATGGGTACCCTGCTTTCTTCAAGGCATTTATTGTAGAGGTGTTTAAGGAACTGTATCACCGCATTCCCTCCTTCTCTGACCATCTCTATAATCACACCATCTTCACCAGGAGCTTTTCCATTTGACATTTTTCGAAGGGCGATATGAATCTCTGTGCCTGTTATTTCCGGTATATCTTCTGATCCCACGTTTGTAATTTTCTTTGTCACCACGCTAGCAGGTTTAACATTTTCTGAACTGTATAATTGCGAGTAGTAATCCTCAATCACTGCTAGGAGCTGTTTTTGTTCTGTGACTAAGTTTCCGTTACGATCGTTGAGCTTTGTGATTTGTTGTGTACCGGGCTTCAAGGCTTTCATGAACACTTTGGGACCTTTATACTTTTCAATGAGGTTTTTTACTATTTTCTCACGATACGCCTCTATGTCAAGTTCTAATTGAGCACGTGCCTCCCTGCAGATGTTCTTAAAGTCGTTCGTGTGACCTTTACCTTCTTTTAACAACGTTCTTCTCTTTTCCAGCAATTCTTTGGTTTTGCTTTGTAGTTTTCTACTTCTGCCGCTATTGTTCGCAGTTAGTTCTTTTGTTACTTTACAAAGGGAATTGCTTAGTTGGTCAAGAATTTCATCAGCGCTCAATTCACTGGTGTTGTCAAGTAAAAGTTCCTCTTGCAAACGCTTTTGGTATATGTCTTTGTTTGCT
Source organism: Nomophila noctuella (assembly GCA_958496325.1). Taxonomy (NCBI): domain Eukaryota; kingdom Metazoa; phylum Arthropoda; class Insecta; order Lepidoptera; family Crambidae; genus Nomophila; species Nomophila noctuella. Next base: position 6,544,774 of record OY292486.1, on the reverse strand, counting down.
AATAATGTTACGGGATTTGTTTTGACTGGTTTATTCTTAATTTTTGCGTACCGTTCGAATTTAGCATTGATTTTTATTTCTGCACGAATTAAACGGTGGTCGCTACCTGTATAGAAACTGTTTAAAACTGTTACGTCCTGTACTATACATTTATGACTACAAAATATATAGTCTATTTCGTTTCTATACTTTGCACCTGGTGATATCCATGTCCACTTTCTAGAGGGTCTTTTTTGGAAAAATGAACTCATATGAAATAAGTTACTTTGTTGTAAGAAGTTAACTAGCGTGCATCCTCTGGAGTTTCTGGTGCCGTATCCAAAATCACCCATCATGTTTTCGGAGTCATCAATTTTTTCACCAATTTTTGCATTAAAATCGCCAGTGACAATTGTATAAGTTGTTTTATGGGTCTTTATACATGAATTTATGTCCTCATACATTTGGTCTATTATTAAATCGTTTGCTGTGCTGGTGGGAGCGTAAACCTGTATTATTTTTATTGTAATTTTCTTCGATACTTGCAATATCATGTATAAAACGCGGTCAGAAATCGAATTTATTACTTTGATGTTGTCACTTACACGTTTGTTGATAAGTAGAGCCACTCCGTGTTCATGCTTGTCTGTGTCTGGTCCCCGATAGTACATTGTATGTCCACTGCTAAGCTTGAGACATTTCTCACCCCGCCGTCTCACCTCCGACAATCCGACTACATCCCATTTTATGTTATCAAGCTCGTAGAACAACTCCTCTAACCTGTCCTCCGTTCTTAATGTTTTTGCATTGTATGACGCTATCCATAATTTCGTTGAGTTATTTTGGCAGCTGTTTTTATACTCCCAGGGATTCTTAGCACCCCTGGCTTCACTGGTACCCATTCTGCTGCCTTTTCTGGGTTTCGTGTTACCGCTGGGAACTCGGGGCCTATCATTCTGTCTTGTTGTCATCATTTTGAAGGGTTTAGGCTTATTAACTCACCCGCTTGCCTAAGGCGTCTTGGTGAGCAAGAGGTAATCCAACTAACTAGGACTATGGGTGCTACCGTTGATCTATTGTAGATTCTTCCGCTACCAGCCCTAAGAGATTGTCCCTCCTTGACAATCTCTGAGAAAACAGGCCGTTATTGTAACGCCCTGTTTTCCCCTCCGTCTCTCGTTCGTTTGTTGACCTTGCTTCCCACTGGGGTTAGACCCAATCTTCCGTAAGGTTGCTCAACGTAACAGGCTTCACCGCGTGAAGGTGAGAGTGGAGTTGGGATGCAGAGGCTAGAGAACTTCTCTTGAAGAAGCTCTTGTAAGGCGCATACACCCCCTTGAAGCTTTGCATGTTTTATGTAAATTTAATTGCCATTTCCGAACAAAAGTTTCCGGACATTATTATTCGATTTATAACAACAGTTATACGTCATTAGTTACGTTAGTAAAATAATATTCAAACGTAACTTGATCCCTTAATATTTTAAAAGCAAAACGTATAATTTAAAATGTACTTACGTAACGTAAAACTAGATAACTCTTTCCAGGTTTAAAATTTTGGTATAATTTTCCAGATATTAGCATTTTATAACAACACCTTTACGTAATTAAGAAGTGGATTTATAGCACTATAAAAACTGTCGTAAAACTTTAAATTGACTTTACGTGAAAACGTTTTCTGAATGTCCAATAAAGCGTGTTTACGAATATATTAATCAATTTTTTATATTTTTAATCTTAGTGACATGTGATTTTGTTATATATATATGCATAAGTCTATCTAAATTATTAGGAATTCATTCATGTTAAAAGTTTAGGGTAATAGTTCATCGCCTACATCTGATATGTAGGCGATGAACAATAACCCTCTTAAAAAAACATAATTGTTCGCGAACTTCTATTACAATTTGAATAACCCACAACCATTTCCTCTGACCAAAATGAGAAAAAAATCACTAGACCCAGTAAGTAGACATACGCTCCTAACAACACATGTTTGGAAAGCCAGTTCCAAATAAAATGGATTAAAGCCAGTTTCAAATGCACTTCAATAAAAGGAACGGTATTAAATAGCTACCCGGAGTGTTTCCAGAAATCCTAACGCTTAGTGATTTGTAGCTGCAAGTTTCTAGTAAATAGCCCGAGCACGATTGGTTTATATTGGGGACACAGTAACTGTTGGCACGGAACTCGGGTCGCGTCAAATTCTGAGCATGCTGTACATTGCACAAGCTGGAGTTTGGTCAACGAAAATGTACGTAGACGTTTCGAAGCTTCAATACAGTTTAGATCTGCACGTAGAGTAATTGGGATTCTGAAATGGGATTGGAAATTGTGTCGCGGTAAATAGAACCGGTCGATTTCCGAACGTGTGATTAATCTGCTGTTAGTTATTTCTGATTGCGAAGCGGCCTATTCAAGCTTTAGATGGATGGGTTTTCATGGCCGTTTGGCTGCTGTTGATGCGCCTTTGAATATACCGATAGCTGTAGTAATTGTACCAGCGGTGGGCGATTATGAATGATCCGCATAATCGATTTATTATGAATTACTAATATTGATAATCGATTATGGAATTAGTAACTAATACTATTTCATAATCGAATGAATTAGTAACTAATTAGTACTACTAATCGTGTTTTCGATTCAAGGCTTCGAATAGCATATAATCGTAAAAAAATAACATTGTATTTGGCGTAGCATTAACATGAGTGTAAAAAAACCTTGTATGTATAATATTTTGATAATATTATTTGCAATATTTTGATTTTGATTAAGTATTAAGTAGGATCATTTTGTTTTTGATCTCAAAATGTTAAAGTTATTATACTATATTAGTACATCTAAATCTATATTTACATATAGATTTAGATTACATAAATGTTAAGTAAATTTTGTTTGCACTACTCAGCAGTGCTGAAAACAATGTAAATAGTGTGAATCGACTTGCAACCGCTCGTGCATGACTGACCATTAACTTCATATTAGTACTACTAATACGTATAAAGTTAATAGTTACTTTTACTAATACTACTATTTACAACGACTACTAATAGTAGATTAGTATTAGTAATTACAACAAGTTACTAATACTAATCTACTAATAGTACTAATACTAATACTAATACTAATACTACAACAAGTACTAATCTACTAATAGTAGATTAGTTTTAGTAACTTGCAACCGCTCGTGCATGACTGACTTCATATTAGTTCTACTAATACGTATAAATGTAATAGTACTAAATTAGTAGATTAGTATTAGTAACTACTAATTGTTATAATCGAGATATCTCGAGACATTTTCATAATCGAATGATTTCGTTAGTATATCTCATAATCGCCCACCGCTATAATTGTACGTCCGGGCAATAAGGCCGAGTTTTGGGGATCCGAAATTGTGCTAAAATATACTGCGCAATTTTCACCAATAACTAGTCATAAAAGTTCGGCCCGTTCTCTTTGTCTTTAAGACAAGGGTCGACGAAACGAAACATCAGGGCATCAATCAAAATTGGACAAAGGGCGACATCGGGAGCCGCCATTATATATAACGGGACTTCCTCAAGGTTTATTTCTTTGGCAATAGTTCCTTGAAAGTGAGTTAAAATACTCGTTCTCACAATTCAGCACTTCCAAAAGTTTTTGACGACTGAGAAATGAATGGAGAAAACCTTTTCATCAATTCCTTTTCTTTGGCAAACTTGCTAATGCATATTTTAAGTGCAAAATTATGTGGTGTGCTCATAAAATTTTATTAAAAGTGAATGTAAAAACTTTCTTCTTACAACAACAAACAACTTACAACTTAGTATTATCATCAAAAAAAAAAACGAATGCTCAGTAAACTTTAATGGATATCTAGAGTATCTACATGTTGCAAAGTTAACGTAATTCATAAAGTCCACGAATGGTAATACAAACAATTTATGTTGATTGTTTTTCTTCAACTTTTACTAATATACATATTTTAAATCTCATTTAGAAGTTAAAATGTGTGTGCAACCTTTGCTACATTAGCATTGAGTCTTAAGCTAATTGTCATCAATATAACAAATCTTTATTCATCCATCAATCCTCAGTCTAATACTGTAGAAATTGATGCGAAGCGATCTAAAGATCAGGGCCCGTAGCCAAGATGCCACTTTGACGAATTCGCCATACGCTTTCGTCGCGACTTATATTGCCCTCCCGCACACGAACTATTTATGTGAGAGGGATGGAGATATAAGTCGCTACGAAAGCGTATGGCGAATTCGCCAAAGTGGCATCTTGGCTAGCCTACCAGGACGAAAGAGGCCTAGTTAATAAACCCACAATATTAAAGAATCCCGGTCAGGGTATATCTCATCAAAGGAAATCCAACGTTGCTCATGGATCTTTTTTCTCTTTCTCTCAATAGCACCAGGTTAAATGCTGACAATTCGAACGTAGACACTTTAAACCTTGTTCGTTTTAAATCTCAGATTTTATCTATCTTGTTGTTTTTCCATATTCTAACTGTGAAATGTAAAGCCACGACAGAACTTACTGTTATTATTGTTTACTGCACTTCAAAAGCCTGATTCACATTTACACTTACCATCAGCAAACCGGCTAGTGTCAAACCTTCACAACTGCATTTTTTTTTCAAATTCCATTTTAACCTATTTTATGTAGTGATAAGTGTAAAAATGTCATTTTAAAATTAAAAATTAAGTAACGAGGTCTGACACTCAGCCGACGATATTGATTTTTAAAACACTATTTCCATAACATCGGAGACCAAAACCAAGATTGCGGATGAGACGAGATTGAGCAACATTACCGCGCTCTAGTTCGAGTCAATATGTACCGAGCGTATGTCATCCGCGATGACAAAGTGATCCGCGACAGAGCTGTGCCCTATCGACGTTGCGCTCGTTTTTGTCCCTATGATTGATGGATGTCGCTCCGAGACAACAGAGATTGCTCGCCCTCAATGGATCAAGCTAGTTTCGTTCCGCAATGTTTTAATAAATCTTATGTTTATATGAAGTGCTGTGTTTTATGGAACAGAGAAACTAGAGTGGTTGAAGCTAAATCTACTAAACTCTGTGTGTGGGAATCGTGGATTTCGGTTCCCATACACATAGTGTTCAATTAGAGCTTAAAGCCTTCCTCGACAAATGGACTATACAACAACGATATTTTTACAATGTGAACCAGTAGTTCCTGAGATCAGCGCAATCAAACAAACAAACAAACAATTAAACTCTTCAGCTTTATTATATTAGTATGGATAAAGCATGTTTTTAAATGTACTTCTAAAGATCAGAGCTCATTAAGTTTGAAATACAGTTGTCAGTCTCCATGAGTTACTTAACTCGTAATGCACTAAAAATAAATTTTCTGGTCGAATTACAGCCATTGCGTTTGAGTTCAATCTATAAATGTATCCTGGGTGTATCCCACCTTCCTCTTCAAAGAGGAGTCCCGCATACCACCCCTCGAAAACGAAGGTGTGTAACTCATTCCCTGGCCGAAACGAAAGGTGTTTGATATTGATTTAAACTTGGTACATCCTTCGTCATTTAAAAGGAATTCCAAGCACATCAAAGAAAACCAGTTAGATGAATAAAGAAGTACGTGTAACTCCAACGTAAACGAAACCCAAACAAACAAAATACCTATTATTCAGTCAACTGAGATATAACATCTAAATGTGTAATAAATATGTTTTCGCTCAGACGTAGGTCTGATGAAAAATTTAGGTTTTCTACCTGAAAGGAATAAAGATATTGAATTAAGTATGTGAATAATAGAGTAGGCTGTTCGTGTGCCTAGACAATCCCTGCGGACACGGGTAATTTTGCACAATACACAAATCACTAGTGATTTGTTGAATAACGTTGAAACTTCGTATGTAACTAGCTAGTAACTTAGCAAAATTAATCAAATTATTTGCAGTACTTGAGTCTAAAGCCTAGATTCTGATCAAATGCTACTTAAATCCAAAATTATACTTTACAATTGTAGTTTGTCTTTCAGTTGTAGTTTGACTGACACGCCCAAGAGTTTTGTACAAAAAGACTTGATTATCATAATATGCAAATAGCTTCGAAGAATGAATGAATGTAAACATTACCAGAGACAGACAGTACCTATGTAATATTTTTTTAAACCAAGTTCGTATTTGTATTTGTGTGACATGTTTGAAGTCGCCATTACCGAAAACGGTACGGAAATGATGATGGTAATGAAATCATCATCCTCCTGCGCTTAACCCACACTAAGTGGGGTCGGCACAACATGTCTTCTCCTTCCACTCACTCATATCAGCCGTCAACCGTCCATGATGATGATGAAATATTGAATGAATATTTCCTCAATATCGTTGTTTATAATTGCATTAAAATCGCTTTGTTATTTAAGCCTTAACCAAAGCAAATATCATGTTTCTTTAATCGCAGCGTGCGTAATCGATGCCAAGTCTACGGGGTATAAAACAAGGCGGGCTTGGCAGAACTCCGACCGCTTGCTGGAAACTTTTTCTATCAGCGGCTTGGAGAATTTATGGCGACAATTTTGCCAAGGCGACATAATCGCGTGCATCGTCTGACGGAGGCTTTTTCTTGACTTCAAAGAAGTTTATCAATTCGGTTTTTGTTGTTTTTTCTTCGGAGTCCGCGTATCACTCACGTGGTGAGTAAATGTATGCTTGAAGTGAACGATACGTGCGAAGCTTTTACGTTTTCTTTTCAAACTTTTTTTTATACATTGTGTGATGAATGTACATACGTAGGACAAACCGTTTGGAAACATTCTGCCTGATTAAAATTGTATAGGTACATAGACAATAAGTATGTATGTCCGTACATATGCGTACCTTATTTCATATGTATTTCGTTTAATAACTGGTATACTTAATGAAAGTATCAACGCGTATGTCCACCAAAATGAAACTTTTAAGTAATCAAGTCTTGCTTCTCGTTTAAATCTCATCTTAATATTAAGTCTAAAGTGTATATTTCCCCTTTCGTTTCCCTGGCCGCAGCAAACGACTTCTTTGAAAAGACTACTTAATTAAACAAACACAGTGGTATGAAAGCTCTAGTAATGTACTTATACAGTAATTATGAGTAATGCAGTAGCATTTCTCCCCTTTCAGTAACTAAATGTAACAGGGAAGGGGTAATGCCTAACAAGTTGAATTGCTCAACAAGCAATATGAAAATTTGCAGCCTTTACACAATTTTTATCTTCACGGAGAAGGTTTAAGTGAAGAAACACACTTAAAAATAAGAAAGTTCGGCGTGACTACGCCTGCAATGTGTTCAAATTCAAATTAATTTATTGTGTTGTTGATGGAGGATGACACTACTACTACACTACACAACATAGGCCTTTACATCTATGACAGATGATTTAAGTAGCGGGATGACACACCATTCTAAAATTACGACGCGTAATATTGCATAGAAAATGCATTGCCGCCTTACTTCGCCTGGTATATTTCTACACTAAGCCAAACTTTGTTGTGTTCGAAAATAACCGGCGTGTAAGTTGTATGTGTATATATTGATATAAGTTTTAGTACAAACCTTACAATACTGTCATTGCTATTAGAGAAAAGGATTTCACGTACGTACAAAAGGACGTTCAAAACATTATACATACATAAGGGTAGGTACCGGAACATGACAGTTAGTCATTATTTTAATCAGTTTTAAACAACTGCGATGTTTGTGGTTAGTTTATCCATCCGATCAATGATCACACGAGCATAATAATAATGAACTGCATAACAAATTTACGGTCCGTTTCACGCCCATGATAAATAACATGAACCGATTTGATGAATATGTTTGGTGCAGACTGTGATAGTGGTAACAATAATATGATATGTTTTTGGTGGTGGTAGTAAGGTCTCCAGAACAAGGTTGGGAGAGTATGTGATTTAAAAAGCAGGCAACGCGTCTCCGACCGTTGTGAAGATGATGTTCATAGGAAGCGGTGACCTTTGTGATAGTTCCCTGACTTACACATAAAAAATACATAATAATAATAAAGTTTACAATGAAATTACTTGATAAAAATTCCTTAGTCTGTTACAACAACGACTCTTTCCGTGTATAGTAAAAACTTTTGTTCCATCATTAAAGGGAGGTCTGTCAATAACAAACCGACGCCGGACAAGTTGAACAATGAAACCGATGAAAAGTGCAAAGTACCGCCGTCATTCCGAGACATTAATGTTTGCAAGTTTATTTTTGTGCTGTCTGCGAAGGCAACAAACAGCTGGTGGCGTAATTAGATTAGAGGAATTCTGTACTATGCACCCAGAGACAGTTCGTAAGGGCTTGTCCTACTGCAGCCAGAGCTAATTTAAGCTACTTTTGTTGATCATGAGATTTAATAAATAAAGTAAAAATAAATATTTTACAACGTCACATACATTGATCTAACACCGTGTTAAGTAGATTAATCACTCGTGTTACAGACGTCAGAATCAACAGTGTTATTACAAATATACTTAAATATCTATAACGCCCAGACCAGGACTAACAGACATGTTCATGCACGTACACAAATGTTTGTCCTGTGCGGGGATCGAACCCGCGACCTCTTGCGTAATAGGCAACATCTTGACCATAACACAAAGCAGTTCGTCAAGAAATATTTAAAATTTATTAACGTATAACTAGGTTAACGAACAGATTTATTATCATAACAAAAGAACAGTTTAACACACAAATAACAAAGACGAGACAAAAATCCCACAACATGGTAAAACACTTTTGATATTACACAATAAACAAAATTATTACATAAACAGCCACAAATTAATTCTTAATTAAATGGCAACAAGACCAAAATGGTTTATTTACTTGTTTATGGTCAATTTACGGTTTATTTTATAATTTAACGTAATAACAGTCAACAAACTGAGTCAATAAAGTACAAGTATATTAAAATGAAATCTCTATGTATAAGTTGCAAAACTGCATTTTCGCTAAGCAAAAGCATTTTCGCTAATTTTAGTCTAATAGATTTATTTATCATTAAAACCTAGTCTTCGTGTAGCTGAAAGTTGGTATGGGCTTAGTACAAGAAATGTATAGGAATGCGTATTCTGCTTGTCGCTTGTAGTATACACAGCCCTAACCTTCCTAGTAACTTGGCTTACCAAAGCTGCCAAGAAGCGGAGAGGTCTGCTTCTAAACCCACTAAATTCAATTTACTTTTCACCGTGTGTTGTTGTGTTTTAAGCGTTATGCTATTTTTCACATACGGCTATTGTACACGATTCAGTTAAAGTTCTTTGTCCAGTCTGGGCCTTGTCTGTTTTTAGTACATTTTATAATTTTACATTCTTTAGTTGTTATTAATTATGCTGTTATCTAATTGTTAGTTAGTGGGATTGTGGGATTCAAAGGTTTTTGCACTTTTGTACAAACAGTTGCATTGTAACATACAATGCAACTGTTTCTGAAAATCTTATTCTCATTGAAACCTTTGTAACTTTTTGCAAACGGATTTGTACAGCAAACAAATTATTATTGCTTTCAAATTCTGTTAAAACAAAAGACGGTTGCTATTGGCTCCAACAAATAAACCTAGTACCGATTATAAATAAACTGAAAGTTTATTAAACGCTAAATGTCAATTTATATACAGAAAACTGCCGCTTTTAATACAAGACTAAGCCGTAGGACAAAGTTCATTAAAGAGGTTTTATTATAAGCGGACAGTAGCCACAATAATTCAGTAAAGTTCCAAAGTCGGGTTGTTAATGGAAGGTTCCTATTCAAATATGCGCGAGGAAGGATATTGCGTGACCCCGAATACAAGGACTCAATTGTTTGATATTTCGTAAATGTCAACTTAATTGAAATAACAAAATCCGTTCCAACAATTTGTTTCATCAGTCAGAATTATTAACAAAGCGCTCCCCTCGAAACGAAGTCGCAAAAGTATAATTATACTATTTAGCATTAATAATTCATAAGAAAAAGATACTTATTACCCTGTAACATAACAACTAGGCCACCATTATACGTGTGGTGTTCAAGTACCTTCAAACTTTGCTCTATAATTGTCAACACAAGTTTTCATTAATCTAATACGAAACTATGCCCCTATGTTCCTTATTCAGCCTAAGGCTCCCCTTTGATATGAAATGTACCACTGTTAGGCCCCTATTAGATTTTATGCTGCCATTATCGTCGCAACTCCTTCGAAGCGGCCCTCAACCTTCATTAATGTTAGTGTTGCGTTCATGGCCTTTATTCATTATTCCTAAGCGTCTGGCATTTGGTTAGAAAAAATCTTGCCGGTTAAGCTAATTGCTCGTTTTGTTCTTAATATATCTTCGAAAGGTACCACTGTCAAAACTGTATCTCTGTTTATGTTTGTCTTGGTCTCGACAGAAAGAAGTAAATACGTTTTAACGTCACACACACACAACGGATTTTGGTATAAATAGTACAACTGCTTTTCCCATTATTGAAACTTGATAAATTATATCATTCAATCTAGTCAAACTTATCGTCTTTACCACGAAAGTGTTAAATCACACCATATAAATTAAGATAAGGAACGAGCATTCTGTAATTCAAAGTAACCTCAAACGTGTTTGAATAAAATCTCCTTGACTTTGACTAACACAAATGTAAGCCATTTGTCATTATTGTTAACAGTTACAGCGCTGGTTTCTTCATTACTCAATGCCAGGTCTCATTGGGTTAGGGGAGTGCCATTTCTCTTTACCCCAAACACTCGTATTCGTTCAGTTCTTTCATTCATTCATTCATTCATCAATTAGTCTATCGAAATACTGAGAGGCATTAATGAAGATTACTTTATATATTCTCAACAGAACTTAATCAAAGGGATTCATCACAAAGTACTTGTAAAAATCTATTCTTAATTTACGAGTAGATTTCAATTAAGAAATTAGGCGTTGCGATGACGATCCAAATACAGTTACGGCTATGACAAAAGTATATAATACCACTGAATTCAAAGTTCTTCTTCAATTTCACATTAAATATGTAATGGAAATTAATGTCAAGTTGGAAAATGAGTTCGATGTTGTAACAATATGGGGTTAAACGAGGAAAGAAGGGGCCCTTGATAATAAATGGCTTGTGCCTAAGCAAAGCCATCATTTGCCTTGAATAATGAATAGGAATCTTAAACCTTAATATTAAGGTTGCTAGACTTAACGAAATGGGCAAGTACGTATTTGAGCTAAATGACGACATCCTAGTTTATTAAAAGATACAGACCCAATGTTTATGTTTTCCGAGGCATAATTAGCGAATTATCTGCTTCAAAGTTTGTATCGGAACATTATTTGAAGATATGAAAACGATTATACGGAGAATTTTGCAGTACCTAAAATTCCTTTGTTTTATAAGTATAGAAAGAAAGATGGTTTTGAATTCCCTTTTTAACAAAAACATCTCTTATGAACAAGAAAAAGTCTAAACCTTTTTTGCTGTAGTAGTATCGGTCAATCCAGCTTACACAAGTAAACGTAGAACCAGCAGCGCTAACGATAGATTACATTCACGTTAATCAATTTTAACAAACAATAAGCATTTCTATGTACCAAGTAACGAACAAGCAAACAAATCCCTCTATTAACTAAATAATAACATATATGATTTTGAAAGTATATATGCTGTCACAAAATATTTAACTCATACGTAAAGAAAACTATTTAGGGTTGCGTCACCAAATCTCTTAGAGGCTCTATTGACGAGCCGAACTCTCTGGTTACACAAAAAACAAGGTCGGAAAGTAAGCGAACAGAAGTGACACTTGAGTTGTGGCGGAAATTACTTAAACCTAAGTGCGGAGTCGGCAAACAACAGCTTTGAGACAGCGCCGGCAGACGCGAAATGTCAATAACGCCATTTGTTAACTCACTCACTCACTGACTTCTTCTGTAAAGACCGTGTGTTTAGGTGGAACTAACAGTCATTATAAAACTTGAAAGTTATATAATGTATAATGTAATATATATATATATATATATATATATATATATATATGTGTGTAATCAACATATTAATTCCCACTGCAAGGCAATGGCCTCCATCATTTGAAATCATATTTATGTTTAAAAGATGGGTTGTGGCTTAATACCGTGCTTGCCAAATGCGAGTTGGTGATCACAAACCCGGGCTGTGTTCGAAAACACCAACACAAATTTTCCCGACCCGGGGATCGAACCCAGGACCTCGAGATCACGGCCCGGTACTTAATCCACTCGACCATCATGGTGTCAACTATCTTAATAACTTTTTAAGTATTATTTAATAAACACATTATTCAATTAATTTAAATAAATCTTAACGCGTTTTGGATTTGCCCATTGATCCAATTTCCATTAAGGAATATAGGACTATAATGACTTTCACACCTGACAAATCAGTAAAATCGATGTGATAAGTTTCAATATAAACAAAATGAAAATTATGAGCGTTACTTGCAACCCTGTATTGTAATTTATGTTATTGTGGTTAATTTACCCAATAAGCTATTGCAAGTCAAATTAAATTCCACTATTTAAATAGGTAATACAAAATATCTGGCTCATTACATCGCAGAATTTAAACAACAGAGTTCCTAGAATTTGTTATCAAATAAAATTGTTGTACCAATTTTTTTATCATATGTGTAGCAATTTTGAGTTTTATGGAAGCCGAATATATGTAACATTGAACACACCAGCTGAAGTTCTAGTTCTAGTACTTTCCACATGTCTAATAAGTTCTCCTTTAGATTTTACTAGTTTTGGCTACCATTCAAACGGGGCATTCCGCTTGCTTATAGGATTGTTAGCTAACTCAACCGACCGTCCTTTATTTGCCAGAACACACATTTTCCCCTTGCACAAATACGTTTGACTTCTGCATGTTTTAATTATCAAGTTAGTGAAGTCCATTGGCTAGCAGTAGTCCCGCCCCTTCCAATCCTCATTGCATCATATTTCTGTCTCTAGCTTTTTTTGCTTAACTAAAAGGTAACTGAACTCGCTCTTCTCTTTAATTGCATTTAACACGGATACTAACGCGAACCTCATTTCGAACTACTTGGGTTTCATTTAACTTTACAATATAAAAACTAGGAAGAAATGCGACTTCACAAATTGACCGTAACTTCCCGCTGTGTAATAATATTAAACCGTAGACTTCGGCGGCCAGCGTGCGCTAGAGTTCCAGTTCTTAAATATTTTAATTTCTAGAGGCGAAGTGATCCGCTTTCTTTTCGAAATAACTTGGTAACACCGCGTTGTGACACAATTAATTTTCTTTCTAGATTATTATACAGTCTTTTGAGGATTTACCGGGTCTTACATGGATACGAAATTTTAATCTCTTGGTGCCAAAGCGAGTTGAAATACGATTCCTTTGTGGCGTTAGTTAATTTAAAGTTAGCGCGGGGTAATTGAACATCCATTATTTTGTCAAGACATGACTCAAGAAGCAGCAAGTCGGGCGACTCCGCGAAGCTGGTAGGTATATATTGCCAACACCAATATGTATATGGTTAAATTCCTAAAACGAATCTGTAGCATATTTTATTTCTGAATCATATTGTCTTATTATGATCATGCCATTCGAACTATCATTTTCATATCAAGATCCAAAGTATTTGTGAAAAAATTAGTATTTTTTTAAAATTAACTAAATATCATAGACGACTAGATATTTAGATTTATTTACAATAGCTATTTACAAACTTTCCAAACGATGTCGTTATATTTCAATATTATCAAACTCATGAAAAGAATCCCGCGTAAAATTAAATTGCCTTCAGACGAGACTTATTGTACTGTCTTTTACCAGCCAGACTGGTATTTGGGAAATTCTTCGCAAAATTTCACGACTCGAGAATCTAGGACGGCGAAATACACTCGGCGTTCATCAAACTAGATTAATTTATCATTCAGAAACTAATTGACGTTCGTCGATAAGAGATACCAATTTCCTTGACAGTATTACTCGAGTAATTTATTATAACTGCCTTTGAAGTCCGCCTTATCATGACAACTTATATTCTTACAAAAACTTTGGTAGGGATGTTGGTCTAGTAGTTTGATACCATAAAACCAAGTCACTCTTCTATCTCGAAATCTTCTCCAGACAAAAATATTTGTATGATGAAAATCGCCATAAGAACTCCAGCAAAACCCTTTTTTAAGTTTTCATATGCATCATTTTACTAGCTTCCTCAGCACAAATTAGTTTGGAGCAAGACAAATAGGTGTCCGAGGAATTCATAATGTATTAATTTATTATCATACGAGAATTAAATAGCATTAATTCCGACAGCGTCCCGTGGTTTCAGTAAATCAGTGTAGGTACCCCTGTACATATTCGCCGTCCGGGCCGGAGGGAAAAGACCCTTAACTTTTGACAGTATTCATGAAATGTAAATTATTTTTAGATGTCCTCCAAAATGTAGAGTTATTCTTGACCTGTTCTGTTGCAATTATTTAATAATATAAACTTTTAAATAGCGTAATCGGAGTTGAATGTGACTTGCAATCATTGTTGGGTTATTGGTTCAGAAAGAAGGTTCTAGTGTCAATTTGTGTAGTTTATTATGATTGAAAAAACATATCTTTCATGAAGTTTGTTTATGAGAAGGCGCCTATTCGTATTTCATTTCTTTGTCAGCTTAGAAATAAATTGGAACATAGTTACAATTAAGTCTAAAGACGATATCTGGTTATGCAGTGCATAAGGCGGCTGACGCGGACATCTGTCGACGACCTCGATCGATACAAGACCTCTAAGATTAACGATCATCACGGACGAACCCGAGTGACAAATACGAGTACCTACTACTGAAATTTACTCACGTTAATATTGAAACAGACGCGTAAATAAAAGTAGTCAAATGCAATTATGATGGTACACAAACTAAATGCGGTATATAATTACAATTAAAACTAAAGACGTAACATCGCTAAACGATATCTGATTAAAAGGGAGTGCATCAGGCGCCTGTTATCTAAACAAACAAACTCTTCAGCTTTATTATATGAGCATAGGGAATAGATTGGCTTTTCTAAATTCTACAAAATACTAAATTCTTCTATGATTTTATATTTTTTGTTGTTATTTTAATAAAAAATGTGTTTATTACATTATGGTTTTTGGAAACCGTTTGACTTACTATATCAGCATGTATTAAGCTAATAAAAGTAAGTACATATTTTTCTGTTCAAAAATAAAAATGGAATACATGTTCGAAATTGCCAGACTTTTTATCCTGCCCAGGATTTCATTTTAACGAGTTAGAGTACTAAACCAATTTGCTAGCGCAGCTATCCACTTAAATTTGACTGGAAATTCAGTAGTTTCTCTCGGCAACGTTTCTGAAGTTATTATCTTGACAGACTGGGTTTCTAATGCACCTAGAATGGCGGGAATAGCCGAAAATTTAATGTTATTTCTGATGAATACTGATACAACTATCAGTATGCAGGCTGTTAGTTAGAATGCTTTATTCGCGTATCTACATTTAACCGAAAATCCACTTGGGAATACTAAAGGAAAGCCTCAAGGCACTTTAAGTAATAAATAATTCATCATTTATTTAATATCAATGAGTTATTTACAGTAATACCACTATGTTTCTCACATTGATTTAAAGCTAAATACATAAAATATTAACTTACTTGTTAAGCACCTCTTCCACTAAATAATAGCTTGTTTAAATTATTTGTACTGAGAATGAGGCTGAGACTAAATAAATACCTAATCTTGTCTCATACATAAAATAGTACTACAGCTAAGTAAACAAACTAAGATATTAATGCGAGCTTTTAGAGCAATGTTGTTTTTGTCAGTTACATTTTATAAATGAGGTGTATTTAAGGGCTAAATCGTTTTATAATTGACAATATGCCGGGGCTCCTACCTTGTGGAAGGCCGCCCTAAGAGCTTACTAAGCTATTACTACGTAGTACTAGTAATCAGAGATGTTATGGGTGTGACATTTCGGATACGGATATAGGATTGATTTTTACACCGAATTCGGATAAGGACACGGACATGTTTTTTTTTCGATTATCCTTTACTTTTGGATAATTTGGGTTAGGAATACTGATTTTTAGGAAATATCATTATAACGTAGGTACCCACACACGGTAATAAAATGAATTTTATTTATATGTTCTTTGGCGCCTTGTGTTTAAGCAGCGGCCGGCTCAAAATAACTTAAAATAACGTGTCTCATTCAGGCTTCGCCCCTATACACTAAATCCGGATTTTTTTATTTTGAATTCGGTTATTTTTATATCGGATATCCGATAGTTTCGGGTATGGTTACGGAGGTCCCTAACATCTCTGCTATAGCTAAGGCGAGTAATTGAGCCAGGGCGATGTTTGCGTTGGCAACCTGCTTGGGCATGCCACACGCCCGGTGTCCCGTACATTGCGTCTCACATATTGCTGAACACTGTCCTGACTCCGAAATAACTTGCCTTCGTCTTGTATGTGGCTTCTGTGCCGTAAGATATTTGTAAGCCAGCCAACTCTCCCATAACTGCACACTGAAGCAATAGTAGAGACATACACGTTGTCAAGCCGATTATTCTCTTCTAAGAAAGAATAAAATTTTACATATAAAAGAGAGAAAACTTTTGCCGAATTATCTTTGAAAGAAATTATACGAAAACCTTTTACTGAGCACTCCAAATCTTTAATTGAATTCCGGCGCAATTGCTATTTTCCAAGTCGACCTAAATAGGATAAACAGAGCTCAAAATAATTTTCCATTAGTAGTGATATTTTTAGTCTAAGTCCATTTGAAACATTTGCTCATTTATAACGAAGTTGTTTCAAGCCACATTTTACTATTTTCACAGCAAACAAAAATGCACCACAGCAAGCGTGCAAAACGCTAATCTAAATAATCTCATGTTCTTTAATCCACCGAGCTCTGTATGTAGTTTCCCAACAGGAATAACGACAAAAACATCAGCATCTAAATCACAAAGCGCCACGCTTTTACCGAAAAACTTACCTCGCAAACTAAAATGTACGTCATAATTTAAACAGGTAAAAGGAAATTCCCGCAAAGACATTAATGCGAACCTCCCGACGTGTTAAGTAATGTAGATAAAACATAAATATGTATGAGACTTGTAGCTGTTTGCGGTATAAGCTTAGATTTTCAGACGCCCTCAATGAATAAAGAACGCCGGCAGAGGGCTGGTTTGGTTAGGCGTTGCGTGACTGCCGATGGTATCGGCCGATACCCAGCCCCTTGTTATCACTGGGCAGCTTTAAGGCAGGAAATAAAACGTTCTTGGTAGCCGTACTTAATTGTCGAATATTGTTGCGGGCTAAACGACCGCCAGTAATCGCGAAGTGCACTGAACTTTAAATGCTATCACGTGACCTTAATTCCGCCGTCTACTCGTAGGTACTGATACGAAGCAAGTAATGGCATATTAAATTTTCAGAGCGAAGTCAAGGTTTTCATTTATAAAGCATGGTTTCTCTGTCATTAGGGAACTGACTGACGTCCGAACGGCTGTTACACAATACATAAATAATATACCTACACGCTAGTGAAATGTACGAGCTATTGTAGTCACGGAAGATTTGATTGTTTTTCGGTTGTGCTTTTTCATTAATAGGTAATCATCACTATTTATTATTTAAACTTTTCCCCGTATATCAATATCAAATTAAACTGTATCCAACCAAAACAAGCCCGTATCAAATGTTGGAATATTAATGGAAATGATTCGATAATTTGACGTTAATTATAACAAAAGCATCATTAAAAGCACTGTGATCAACAAATTAAATCTAAATTGCATTGTGTATTGCGTTATTGCGTACTTTGTATATAAGTATGATAAAATTTCTTCTATATTTAAAATATTGTTAGTCAAATAAATAAATAGTTTATAAAATCAGACACATCATCACTTAAATATTTCACTTACTTGATATTTATCAACAATAATGATTTGATAATTTGGTTTATTACCCAGTATTTAGAATGCCTTAAAAAGTTGATACATAAAAACAATGTGTAAATAATTATTTATTGTTTCCATGGTAGAGCGAATTGGCGACAAGATAACTAAATAAAATTTAAATGTGTCATCTCGCTCGATCGTGCTAGTTTCAAGTGAACAAGTTGACGAATTACTCGTTTATTTCCATAAAGATGGTCAGAAAATAAATCTAAAATAAAGGTAGCAGAGCCTTTTTTTACAGCTGGAATATAAACCTGCGTATTTCCCAGAAAGACTGATGAAGTTTTTCCTACGTACTGTTTTTTCCTTATGATTAAATTCGTTCCGACTTTAAGGCCTATGTAGATTTCCCTTAAGACGGTTGCTTTTCTCATTGCCCACTCGTATTTCCTGCTTATTTGTTGAGCTAGAATCTTTAGACAGATATAAAATGCAAATGGTGTGGATTTGAGAAAAATGAGACTTATTGACTACATGTTTTTTCTATTTATTATTTGATGTCTCTTTTGAGAATAAATATCTTAAACCATATGTATATTGGACAAATTAATATTTTTATTGGCCACAACATCAATTCTACTATCTACTACAAGAGGACGTCTCTATGATATATCAAATCTTCCAACCCGATTTTAACATAACTCTCCGAGTACATAACTCTGTCTATGACGATTTGAAAGATACTGCATACAATTCATAAAATGGGTACATTGTGTTTTCCTTCCAAAATTTCGCGTCTGCACGTCTTAAAGCGTTCCGTCGACTCGTCCTAGCGCGTAAACGCCAAGCGACGGGCGCGGACATGTCCAGCTGAAGCCTCCGTTCTGGGAATTGGAATAAATGAGCCCTAACGGCCATTTTGACGGTAAATTGAATCCGAATAGCACAGAATCTCGTTTAAACCCCCGGTAAATAGCAACTTGTAAATAGGTAGGGATGTGGAAAACATTTATGGACGCAATTCACCCTTTTGCCTTTTCTGCAAATTAAATGAGTATACCTACTTAGTTTGCGACACGGGCTGGTGGCTCAGCAACTTTGGCGAGAATGTTTCCAAACTGCTAAATAATGGCTGAGTCTAAAAAACTGAATTACAAAGAGGTTGCGAATTGAAGTGTACGCGGGGACGTCTTTGAAATGTTTACGAGATCCCTTTTAGTGGTTTATTTTTGTTAGGAGTTTATCCGAGGCAGCGTATTCAATGCGGTTGGGCGTTACCGTTCTCATTGTATTGTTTGAAATGGTATTGCTATAAAACGGGGGACAATCGCGATTGGTTTTGGTCATATGGGATGAAATATAATACATTTACTCGTTTATTATCTACATTAGCAATTTTTGTTTTAACATGAAATGAGGAATAAATCTTACTTGGCTTCTTTTGCGAAGGTCACTTTCAGTGTTTCGATATGAAATCCAACATTAAGTTCTTTATGAATACAAAATAAACTTTCTTTGTAATTATAATTAGAATTTGAGGGCGATTGCTTTCAAAGGAAAACCGACATCGAATAGCAAATACATAAATTCTAAATATTTTCACAATAATACCACTAATACCTGCACATTGCTGCTATTGAAATCACCGCAACGAACCGCAAAAACACATCATTAAACCGGCTAGCAAACTTTTTGCTCACAATCCGGATTTAGTAGTATGCAAACTATGATACGGCTAGTGATATATAACCTGTTATTAGTCCCGGGGGAAAAGTTGGGCTCAGCTATAATTTACATAGTCCAAGATTACGCACTTAATTCCAAATGTAAATCACGGTATCGCGTATTGTGAATGTCTAGGGACAAGGGACGTGATCGAATGCATGATCTAGATCTGCTATCATCATATTGAAGTTATTGCAGATGTATTAAGGGAAATTTTTGATATTGCGTTTTTTTTTTACTTGTGTCTTGTCATTGCTGTGAACGTCTAGGATCAAAATATGATCTTCGTCTTACTCATTTATGAACACTCTTTGGGACTAAAACAGATTATTAGAGAAATATATGCTGTAAAAAGTAGTCCTTAATAGATAAAAAGCAAAAACAACAAACCATTATCTTCCACAAATGCGCTAGCTATCCACAAGCTACCTAGAACTAAAATCTGATATAGCGAAGACAAATGTAAGAAAGGACTTCGTACGGCAAACATAAATGGCAACATATTAGTCGCGAGGACAGAAACAGATATAAAAACACCTCGGTACAGCTGTATACGTCTCGGAAAATAGAAATAGCTTCAAGTATTCTAACCGCCCTAGCACTCGGACGGCATTCATCCTAGTGCCTACATAAATTAGGGAAAACGAGGAATAACATTTGAAATACGGCTGCATGAAGTCAGAACTGATGTAAACATAATTCCCAAAATACGTGTAACTTACGGTTTGTTGCAAATTCGCCTTTTCATACAGGCTTCCTAACAATATTGAGCAATGATATTTCTGGTTGTGATTGTTTACAACATGATCATAATGTATTCGGTGGTAATAATCTTTGCAAAATTGCTGCTTTATTTTATACATGCCACGGAACAACTAACGAGGCCAAAACCATTATGTACTTACTTCACTTATACATATGAGAGTGCCAGCCCGCAAGAAGTCGTAAAAACTACTAATCACTATTAATTTTAAAAACCCAGCGCGGTTTAACCTTTCGGTTTAACAGTGACTTCTTAAAAAACAAATTGTTTTAAATACATAGAAATGTACACATGATTTATCTAGCAAAGTAAAAGTTTCAAAAAATTACTTCAAAACATCTAAACTTCCGACGTCAACTAAATACTGAAGAACTAGAACGAAAAGTACGTAGTCGGTATTCAAAGCTAAAATAGATTTCCCCATTTGAAATAGCTAAATTTTGTTCTTAGCAATGTAACTTTTACTACCCATGCAATAAATTCTATGCACCCAATCCCATGTCAACTTAAATTCGATTCGCTGCATTCGAGAGTGGGGCTACAGCCGCTTCTCCACTGCCTCTGAATGGATAAATAGAATTATTTCCACAGGAAATAGCAGAGAGAGCTACTTTTGATACGTTTCATACTACACAACAGATATTTGCGATGTTTTGAATCATTTCTTTTCTTTACAACGCTGTCAGCTTTCGATTGTGCTATTTTTAGATGAGAATTACTCGAACATTTTTGTCAACGTGAGATCAAATAACTCAATGTTTTCATCTTGAACGATAACGAAAATGCGCATGATGGACAAGTTTGCCAAATCGTGAAACGATGTAGTTGCGACTCGAACAAAACATTTGTTATTACAAAACATGAATTGAATAAGTGATGATCTGAAACTGAATAACATTTTGAATAATAACATTCTATATGTTAAAGCTTATAGGTCAGCTGTTCTGTTCTGTATCTCTGATGTCTATAATTTATAAATTATAAAATAAGCGAAAATTTATTAAATTTTCGTCCATTATTAATATTTGCCTATCTAAATAACCGACCGAAAACAATAATATCTATTATAACGAACGAATCTAACAAAACAACTGTTTCAAAATTATATAGAGAACAAAGAAGCTATCTCCGAACGTATTGAAATAGCGTTTAATTATTCAGACCATTGTCAGTGGAGGCCTTTTGAAAATTTCGCTTCGTTGAAGATCACTTATAAAGCAAATTCGGTTTCGAGTGGGCACGTCAACGCTTCCCGGGCAAGTATCCACAGGATTCTATGTTGATTGCAAATTAAGTTTAATGTGCTAATCAGACCCGACCGCTTTATAAAATGTTAATTATTCCAGCTCGTGTAAGAACTGAGATAAAGCGCTCGAATGGACGTTCTATTCATGTCTGAACATTTTTATTTGCTACCAAAAAAACATAAAAGGGAATACATTGTTTGAAACATTTTCTAATGATAAAGGGTCCAGACGACCACTTGCAATCGTTTTTCTCTTTCATGTGAAAAAGCATCCACAATTATCAGATGTGCAGTCTAGCTAGTGTATCAACTCTGAAATAAGTTCTTATAGCTGTACATTTAAGGATCACATAAATGTTTTAAAACGAATCTTTACAATACAAAATAGACAGATATCAAAAATTTTAATCGCAAGGCGAATCCCTCCAGTGGCTTACGAAAGCCAATAAAAACTGCGAACGTAATCATCGCTGGAAAGCATTGTTGGAACCCAATACAACATCAGTACAATAGGAAAGTTTTCGATATTGCAAACTTCTAAACAAATTCCCTTTATATTTCACCCTCGGCGCTCCGACAGTGCAGATGTGCTAGTCATTTCGAACAAATGCTGCACAATATCGCGATTCTATTGACTGGAATCCAACCTGAAGCACATAAAGGCCAGCGACGACAAAAGCGTATTCGTCGGGCGGACGGGCTCAAAATCAGAGAAATTAAATTTTGTGTCTCGGAAGAAGTTTCCCCTGAGTCGGGCCGCTTTGTCGCAAACAAACGCCAATAGCTACTTCACTCATATTTCATTCCGACAACAATGACCGGTATTTTGCCTCATCCAATATTCAATGTAACATCGACGGTATATTTTCGACTTGTTACGTGAAATGAGAAGTAATTTGGCCAACGGAATTTCCGTAATCATTGTATTGAATCGTGTTTATTGAAATGCTGAAATACAGTCTATATTTTCTACCAAACAAACATTTTATTATATTGTTCAGAAATACAGGTATGAAATGATTTCTTTTAGCTAGTATATTAAAAGCGATAATCAAAGCGAAATAAACATACAAAATGATGAATAGTAAAAACCAATACTAATTTTCGTTTTGAATGAGCGCGTTTATAACCCAATCAGGATTCATTGGTCGAAGAAATCAATCAAGTACGTGATATCGCCCACACTATGCCGGGACAAACAAATTCCCGCATCCCACTTCGCCGCCTACCCGGGAAATGCCACGAATATCCCAAATATTTATTGTTGCCCCAATATGAAGCGACATGGGAAACCTTTCTGTGCGCTTTCATTAATAACATCTATCTAATTTACGATGCTTTAACAAAGACGCCTTGCCGTAATCCCACGAGACCGATGTCGTTATCCGTTCGTCACATCACAACAAAGGTTCCCTTCAGATTGCAAATTAAATTAGAACATCCACCCGATCCTGTTTGCGTAACCTCTTAAATGCAAGTTTTAAAGGGATGCTTAATTCATGAATCATGCGGAGTTTGACCATTCAATTTAAATTTTCAAAGTGATGCTCGCCGTTGCAGCAATTTGCATTTTCAGAGCGCGTGTGTTGCATGTATTCACAAATTGAGCGTCTAAAATTATGCAGCGCTTGAAGCAAGATTAGAAAACTAGTTCGTACAAGTATCGCTGAACCGCAGAGTTCGGTATTTGGACTGCTATATTTTCACAACCCTCGAGATATTTAGATGAAATTACACATCACTTTGAGCGAAAACTAATATAAATTCGAAAATAACTTCGCCCACAATAAAACTGCTTTTACTGGGAGTCCCTAAAGAGGCACAATACCCTCTCGACGACTTAAGTTACTGCCACGTATCTCTCTTACAAAACTGCGCTCAAGTCTCAAGAAAGGATCCTTAACTTCCACTTTTGAATAGTAGGTACCTAATTATTAAAACTTCAGACTGTCGTCTTCTCAGGCGTATCAATCTCGACGGAATAGTTGCAGACAATATATTATGTGCCGTTTCTTGCCAGTAATAAATGCTTTACCTATTTATAACGTTATATCTTATAATATGAAAAATATTTTATATTAACTCATTTCGTTATTGATAGAAGTCGATGTAAAAATTCTCAATGATTTTGATGAAGTTCATAAGGATGGAAAATCATTAAGTAACAAGTTCTAGTTTTAAGCCCTAAGTGCCTTAGAAGTGTGAGAACTTCTCGTCCAAGCTCTAACTAAGCGCCTTAAGGTGTGGAATGGTGGAAGACAAGCCGCCAACAAGCGTATAAGGCAGAAACGGAACTGACTGCAAAATCTAAAAGCAAAACTGATGTTCGACTCTAAACAGTTTACAACAAAGTTTTGAGAAATTCGCCGAACTAATCATTTTTTGACATTATTTTAACTTACAATAATTCAGAAATTAATTGATTTTTTCAGCTGAACCTTGTTATTTGTTATTTATCAACTTCTGTACAACAATTATGATTGAATGTTATATGTATATTATGTATGTATAAGGTTGCTTTAATTTTCAAGTTACAGTTAACGTGTGTTATTGTAGAATCTAAATAAAATATTATTATTTTAATTAATATTTCCCATTAAATATCAATATTCATTGGTTGAAATAGTATTGCGCATAATAAAAATTTCGAAAGCTTTCTTAATTTTATTACAAGTAAAGTAATAGTAGAACTTAAAATTGAGTTATTTATAGCAATGGAACACGATCCGGAGTGTTTACCAGTCTCCATCGCCCCTCGTAAATCGTTTAAAGGTTGGGCGTTTTCCATCCTTAAGATGAATGCCCTTGTCAGACTGATATATTTACTGTCCGTACATGGTCCCACCCGCTGCCCACTCTTTAACATGTATTTGCAGTTTCTTTAACAAATGCTCTTCATGAATAATAAGTGGAGAAAAATTCGCCAGCCTAATAAAGTGGCAGAAGTTCCGACGGAATTTTATTACTCAAAAGACAGGGCTTCCTGATTAAATGATCCACATAGTAATTTGTCTTAACATAAAGCGAGACTTGTTATCTTTCGAGGAAAGTTTGAAGTGAAGCTTAATGGTGTTAAAGAAGTTATGATTTCCGATACCGCGCAGCGAGGCAACCCATTCGCGATTTAACATATTAACCACGTCCTAATAGATACTCCTCCAGTTTGAATTAATTATATTTTTTAATAATGCATGTGTTGGAACGGAAACATGATTTCAAATGATGGAGCTCTTAGCTCTGCAATGGGACATTCATATCATAGGGCAATACTTTTCTTTAAGAATACAACACGGGTGAAGCCGTGTTGTATTCTTCATTCCGCAATGACTTTTTTACTAAATTCAGTATGATAAATTACTGTTCATATTTTGTCAATCCCTGACTTAACTTATTTAAAACAGAAAGAGCAAAAAAACCTTATTACATAAACATATTTGGATTGACCTTGAAAGTTTTTATTGATAAAATTCAAGTATATTACGTTCTTTCTCGAGAAACGTGAAGCAAACAATGAAAGTGCTAAATAAGGTATTTGAAGAGAAATGGGCAAAGTTAGTAGCTCACTCAGCTAAATTCGACAAATCTTCCTTTCAATGTGAAAGAACCATGTCTATCAGTAAGCCCTTTGTAGAGGTTCTTCAAATGAACAGTCCATTTTGCTCGTGTTTATTCAATCATACGTAGGACGGAATCAATAGGGAACTATTTTCCTGTATAATATTGAATTTTTCCTTGTAACGTTGAGAATCGCATGGCACTAAATTTTCTGACGCGGACTTTACATAATTTCTTTCATTTTTACACATCTCGATTATAGTTATAAGCACAATTACTAAAATCTCATTTTGGTGGCAATTACTGGCAATCACAAAATCACACAAAAAAGAGTTTGTCCATGGGAAGTTCATAAATAGTGACACATATATATATATATACTTGTACATATGCACATAGATATGTTACATTGTACTGTTCGAATACCAACTCAATAAAATACAACTGTCTGCGACTCCACTTGCGGTCAATGCATACCAGCCAGCCAGAGTCCAGACAATTGGATTAAAAATCCAATGCGGACAATTTCACAAGCTTCATTGTAGTTCTGCTTACTTTTTATCTCGTTAAGTCGCGCCGACTCCCCGTCGCGGAAGCTTACTCGCCATCAACTATGATATTTATCGTCCACCAAATGAAGTGGTCTCCAACTTTAGAGCTATTTTACGGCGTCCCCGTCGAGTTTATTGCGATTTTACATGGGAACAATCTTGTGGCTCTGTTCAATTCTTGAAGCGACGAAATAAAAGCCATTAAGGGCGGATCGCTTGAGACATAACGGTATAACACCGGCAAGTCACACTATTTAGATGAAAAAGGTTCATATGCCATGCCATGCCATGCCACTTCTCGTAATAATAAGTTGTGGATTCCTTTTTCGGCAGCATTTTATTCATATTGTGGGGATACTCCCTTTTTGGCTGAGAAAAGGATCATAATCCTATTGCTTGTCTGCTCACAATGTGGTTCTTGCGAGTGTCTGAGCCCTTTTGTTGCACACTAAGCATTAAATGCACGCCTCAGACGCCCAGTTTCTGGCACTGGTCTATTTTGTTACAGTGTTTACTCTACCAAACACAACTGAGAATGATGCAGCTGTGTATTTGTCAGTAAAGGTTGTGAAAGACAGATATTATCAAGACTTTTCGATTGCCAGAAATGGTAATGATGTACGTCGGAATGCCAACGGGAGCTATAGCGAAACGCCAACAGGAGCTATAGCATAACACCGCGATAAAGCTCGGGTGGAAAGTCGCGCTATTTAGATGACGGATGGGTAATATGCCTCGCCGGTTCGCGTATGTTGCCAGGAATACTTTTTACGAATGATATCACTTTTTTATGAAAGTAGTGTGTGTGAGGTATTTCGTAGTTTCGTAGTTACTGTATCTTCTTATTAACAACTTTAATTCGATTTGCAATATTAACATTAACACATAGCAAACTTTTTTTTCTAATCCTATGGCAAACGATTATGAAACTATAGAAAATGGTGTTGTCCATCGTAGTCGATATTATTTCGCCTTATAGTCCATTTAGTTATCCAAGAAATGATTCGTTTCAGGACAATGAAAATGGCAAAGCAAAACAAAAAAATGCTACGAGTATAATGATCCACTAGGTGGTTACGCCTCTCAAAATATACTAAATTTGTTCCACTACATAGCACTCAGAAGGTTCACAAAACTAAAATTTGCCTTACGTAACAGCATTCATCGGATACAGAACAATGTTTTCGCTAAGTAATCATTACGTTATTCTCGCAACAACATTGTTAAGTTTAATTACAAAACAACTGCACACTAACGCCACTTGTTTTCATAAAGGAAACTTTCTTAATTAACACTTTGTCACCCGCAGCCGTTTCTACGCTACTTTATTTCTGTAATCATATCCGGGGACCTTTGTTCGGTCTGCGATTAGCTATGCAACTCGTGTTAGCAGTTATTCAAACCGCAAAGAATAATTGTATGAGTACATTGCTAATAATGTAACTGTTCGTAAAAGAATGTACCTACCTAATGTTTTTTTAAAAATATACAAAAGAGACTGGGAATGGAATAATGTAGCAGCTTATTTTGCTTTGCAGTAAAGTAACGTGTAAATCTATACCTAGACAAGTTACTCGCATTAGGTCTCTCCTTTTTACGTGATATCACGCGCTCAATAAATGATATGTCATAGTACGAGTGATCAGAAAACTTTATTTAGTGTCTTCTGATATTATGACGCTCATGGCAGCTGTAACCAATAGAAATAAGAATTAGCCAATGGAACCTTGGAAAATCCAACGACCTGACTATAGAACTGATTGGCTTAGCGACTATTATGTAGAAGCTTTCGGAATCAATAGTTCTACTTATTTGCCTAGGTCGTTAACTTCAAGTAAGCCCTCACCGATAACTTCCTTCACCCTCTAAGCAACTTAGAAACCTGTTTCTGATTGCTTCTTAAGGCCGTGCGAAATTTGAAGTTCACTAATTCCATTTCGTCTTAAATTTTATTAAATAAAAACTACAACAACAAGTTTCGTTATCGTTTTTATCCCTTCAACCTCGGCTTTATGTAGACAACATCCTGTGAAAAATAACATTAATTCATCTGACTTACTTCTAAAGGCCATTGTCATGTTAATGAATTTACTCGTAACATTTCACCATCACGGAATAGAAATAAAAATCTCAAATGCCAGGAATGTCTTTTGTTTCAATAACGAACGTTAGTACGTAACTTTTTCGCTGACGCTACCCATTCACATTTCATATCAGCTCCCAGGAAAACAACAAAGGTAAATATTAATACAAATGTAATTTGTGGACCTGCTTAGTGTAATGGTCAAGATGTTGCCTATTACGCAAGAGGTCGCGGGTTCGATCCCCGCACAGAACAAACATTTGTGTGCATGAACATGTCTGTTTGTCCTGGTCTGGGTGTTATTTGTATCTATTTAAGTATATTTGTAATACCACTGTTGATTCTGATGTCTGTAACACAAGTGCTTAAGCTACTTAACACGGGGTCAGATCAATGTATGTGATGTTGTGAAATATTTATTTAAATAGGAAAACATTGTTACTACTTGTCGGGCACAAACCAAAGTCTTTCAAAGGCAAATCATCTCTCAGGTACTGTAGATGTACATATACGATACAGACAAGGATACCTACATATCCCATGACTCGACCCTTGTCACGGCGTCACATATATGTCCAACTTAATTTCAACACCGCCCTTCACGCAACGCGCATTGACTTAAAGGAAGCTGACTTATTTTGTTTCGACCAATCCCATCCGATACAGCGTTAGGTGTAACTCCGGTCCTAATTTTGGCAAATTGGTAAAGGACAGTTGTTGCTCAGTGTCAACCGTTTTTATTGGGTCTGCGTGGCACATATAAATGCTGACTGTACCACTGCCAGTTAGTAGGTCGCAGTCGCTTATTTTCACGCCACGTCACGAATACTCTCAGGATCGACTCTTCAGTAAAGTAAAAGTCCGGAGTCTGCAAACAAAGTCCAGTATCCGATTTCTCAGAACGATGACTTCTTCTGAACGCCATTTTAAATAGATCTTTCCGGGTTCATTCGTATAGGTACACATAATTTTTATATGATTCTCTATTACATAAAGATTGTACCTAAACTCATGAAGGCTGATGTCCGCGTTTTCTTTTACACCAATTTATGTCACCGAAAAAGCAATAAGTGTATCAGAAAATCTACTGGTGGAATGATAAAAAATTGTCATTAAATAACCATTTTTTACTTAGCACAGCCCTGGCAATATTCCCAACATCGTCAAGACCGTATCACCGGCGATAGATTTAATAACTGTCATCTTTACATCCTTATATTCGAGTTTTTTTTATGTATCGAGTAACATCTGCCGACCCTCATTTCCTTCAGTCAGCAACATTGTGGGCGGAATTTAGTCGAATGACGGTGTAATAAATTCCTACATATGATCCATAAAGCCTTGAGGGTAGGATCTCCAAGCGCGTAATAAAAACATTCTGATGAAAATTAACAGACTCTGCAAACGTTATTGGATAATCTTCATGTCTTGCCTTATAAATTGCTGCCGCCGACTTCTTGGGTAAATAGTGGACATATGAGAATATACCGTGCAATTTTAAGTCGTTTCGCAAGATAAATGTGCGCGCCTTCCTGTGAATCTAAAGACGTATTATTTTCACACAGTACTTTTACAATTTTATTAAACTGTCTTATTCTTGTTCTTACGACTTTTCGCTTTTTGATCAATTGTGTTACAGTTATGGTACTTCATCTCTACTCAAAACCTTTGTAAAACAAATTTTTGGTATAGTTGCTATCCGATAAAGGCGTGCGATATGTGCCAAAAATAAAATTATAAATTTTATAATGCAGAATATGACATTTTACACAATTTAAAATAATATTTTCGTACTTCTCGGGCACAATTAATTTAAACGCAATATGGTTATACAAAATAATTTTACATTTATATTTTCTTTATCCTCAATTTCAGTAATAAAAGGAAAGCCAGTTTCTGACTTAACCCTTTATATTTTTCAACAGATTCGTGATTATAATTAATTATTAATTTAAAATAATAAGATTTACAGCAGGAAGGTGAGGCCATGAAAAACGTTTTGAGAACGAAATTAATTGTACAAAGGGGAAATGTTCAGAATATTTTATGAAAGACGAGTAAAATTGCGAAGTCAAGTACATACATATTCATTTTAAACTCGATAACTTATTTTTACCTAGATTTTTTTAATTTGTTTCATATTGTTCCGACTGAACTTTTTATTAAATAGGTACATATATACTTCGTTTTCCGATGAATATCTTAGTTAAACGCTTCCTAACATAATTATATACTATAACACAGAGTTCGTCAACTCATGATTGTGGCATTTTGCAAGTACTGTTCTCCCCAACCTTCTTCACGAAAGTAAAGGATTTCACACTTGAATATTCATATTGTGTACGCGTTACAATATCTTAGTAGGTGCCACGCCATTACCATAATCTTAAGAGTGTGTAGTCACAGACGCGTTATTATGCTAAGTTCTTCGTTTACATAATACTAACTGTGACCTCAGGTTCACACGTAAGATTTGTATCACTTTGTCAATCAAAACATATAGTCTTAAAATAAAAGGTTACTAACACTTACCTTCATTGAAAAATCAGTCTTCATTACTAACGAACATTGAGTAAAATACGTATTAAGCAGACATATTCTTTTTTTTTAACCCATTCTTTCCTAGGACATAAAAATCCCAAAATAATCCACCCCTTCCCTCCAAGTTGACGCATAGATTTTGTTATCGATGGCCACCCCCCATACGTAGTAACAATACGACAATACTTAAGAACAACTAACAAAATAAAATATATTCTGTACTCCTTTTAATTTTATTACCATTATTTATTTTATTTACTTAACCTTTTGATCAATCGTTTGCATGTCACATTATAATTATGAGTACCTTCTAAGAGTAGGTACCTAAGTAAAAGTACCAAGAAAAACATATATATATATATATATATATATATATATATATATTACAAATATGACAAATAATAATAAAACAGACTATACATACGCAGCAAGTTGTTCCATGACACTCAGCAACAAACTTGTTACAGGATGTTTCTAGTGGTACGTTAGGAACTAACTGGCCCATTTATTTTTCGGTTCTCGATCCAATTATTTTTGGGCGCGTTAGTGCCGCATAAATCTATGAGCGAGGCCTGACCGGCACGCACATAGTTCGCTGACTAATGCGATTGGCCGGGAGATTTATTGTTGGTGTAATTAATATTTTGTTGCTCGCCGGACCCTTGCCTGGTCGGGACCGAACGGCCGGGATTCTTGAGAAGGTTATTTGTATACATATATTTTTAATAGATAAAACTTTCTGTACACATTTTCTATATTACTCGTATACCAGTAGCGGTCTTAATGATTAATATCCCTGCAATCTGTACAACTCTTAAAATTGAATAAATATCATTAAAAACTTGATATTGAAGTGTCTTGAAGTTACATCGAATTGTATTGTACATAGGTTGACCAAGGAATACTATTTTAGAATAGTTAACTAAAAAATTGGGATGAAACGTTTTAGTAAGACTACGTTTCATGCCACTTTGAGATTTAAATCTATACTTATAATAATATATAATAAATCGAAATTTTTCTATAATACTTTTTCCAACACGTGTCTTAAAATGATGTTATTATTGCACACCCTCAAAAAACCAATCCATTAATAAAGTGGTTTTGCAAAAACTCAAACATTGAATAGCGATTAATTAGAAAAACAAACTACCTTTGTTTAAAGCCCTTAACGTGTTAACTTGCCCGTCCAAACAAATAGATAAAACCGAAACATCAACCCTGTTCCAGTGAAAGTTAATGGAGGTCATAACTTTGCTCAAAGTCACAATGGAAGGCGAGTGGATTAATCTAATGACCATCAAAACGTGTTACTTGAGCTTTGTTCTAATATTAAATAATCAGTTAACTAAACACACTTAAATCTCTATTTGTCTGAATGAGTTTTATATTTATTAAGCAAATTAGACCGATATCGTAAATGATTAAACAGTATTTTTAATATTTAATGAAAACTGATAAATCGATCTCTTTTCCGAATTAAAGAGCCAGCTTAGTAACACTCTACAGATTGGATTCATCAATACATGCAGTGTATATTATAATTAAATAATAATTAAAATGACTACTCAAACAGTTTACGACACCCAAAAAAGTGTACAAATCATAATATCATTACAAGTCGGTGAACTGAAAACCTCACGTAATTACTCCTTTACCGTAAACAATATGTTCGTCAGTCCCTCGTAAAAGCACCAAACTAACAATATAAACTTTGTTACAGGTAAACATGAACAACAATAACAACTCGGCTTCCACTGAAGTGATCAAAGACAGGTAATGTAAATATCCGGGTAATTAAAGTTAAGAGTTAGGTAAATGACAATCTTACGTGACAACTATTTTATTTTGTTGAAGCCTTATATATGTATACTCGTACGAGTATTATTATGTTCAACGTTGGATGAAACGTATTTAAAATCATGTCTTTCTAGAAAGGATTAAGAAGTATTATTATATCAAAATTAAATTACAAGTAGGCTAAAATGACCATCTCATTCATACAAAGATGATTGAGAATCTTGATTGTCAATATGAGAATAACGCCACATAAAGTAAAAAACAATTTTTGCAAGAACTCTCATTTGCTCTCGCAACCCATAATTCCGTTGCATCGGCAATATTTGACCAATAACTTCGCGCTACTAGTTAGGAACACATTACTGCTTGACCCGTATTTTATTTATCGCGCTCGGAACGTCATTAGCGAAACAGACCGTAACGTCCCGAAACTCAGCCTCCTTTTAATTATCATAGTACGCAATTTGGCACGATGACTGCGTATGAGCCTGGGTCGAAAGTCAAACGCCTCGTGATAAAAGGTTTCTACGCAAAAATTAATTATTTTCCGGGGAGCTTAGGTAAATTTTATCCATTTAACTTAATTACAGAGTAGGTAATGGAGTTTATGGCTCCATTATTAATCTCGCTACGTACTCCCGGAATGACTGGGAATGGCCGGGCTTGCGAGCGATTATGACCTCTATTCTTTGACTATTTCCATAAATTTCCGCTTGCTTTCCATATGGCTTATTCCAGATTTCAGCTCGTGTTATGCGTTGTTATCAAAATCTACAGGGTAGTAGTTTTAGGAAGCCATTTCGGAATGTGTTAATCCAAAAGCCTGTTTATAGCATGATACAGTTTTATGCTGTACTTGGCAGAATTATGCCAGCTTATTCTGATTAACAAGTATATCTGCACCCTGCAGTTTAGTTTCGGTTGTTATAGCCAATTGAATTAAAACGGTCACTATCACCCAATTAAACGGCTCATTCATTAATCCTACAGTATTGTCCTAATAGGCCTAAAAAATACTAACGGGACCCACAATTTATCGATGCCAGTGATGTAGTATTTGATTTTATTGTTTTATGATATATTGGAACATTTTAGGGCATTATCCTACTATACTATTATAAAGGCGAAAGTTTGTATGTATGGACGTATGGATGTATGGATGTTTGTTACTCTTTCACGTAAAAACTACTGAATGGATTTGAATGAAACTTTACCACAATATAGCTTATACATCAGAATAACACATAGGATATTGGAAATCGAAATCCACGCGGACGGAGTCGCGGGCGGCCGCTAGTTAGCAATATGTCAGCAACACGTCAAATAGAAAGCTTTCCAACAAAAACATTCCATTCATACAAACACGTAGCGTGAATACATCAACACCAGCGTTACTACAAACCTACACCCGCTCAAACCAACGTTGTTATTAATAAAACATCAACAGGCCAGTAAATAATGGAACGCAAAAATGAAGAAATTATTCACAGGAACAATTCGAAACATCGACTCGAAAATGGGGTAATTACACAAGCCGTAATAAAAACCTTCGATAAACATAATTGCGGGTGTAACGACCTCTCGTGTTATAAATCTGTGGTAGGAACCTAACCCGTCGATTCGGACACGGTCAAGGGTTACCGTTAATCCTTTCCGAGGATATTACGCAACTAATTACCTATTTATATCGCATTTTTGGGG
This sequence comes from Nomophila noctuella, assembly GCA_958496325.1. Taxonomy (NCBI): domain Eukaryota; kingdom Metazoa; phylum Arthropoda; class Insecta; order Lepidoptera; family Crambidae; genus Nomophila; species Nomophila noctuella. The sequence continues at coordinate 6,510,908 of OY292486.1, read as the reverse complement.
AAACGTGAAACATGGAGGGGTGAGAATTAAGACGGTGCGGTAATGGGATCGTTCAGAGGACGCAATATAGTATATAGTAGGTGTTACAAAAAAAAAAACGTGTTGTACATTTCTCAACATATTGGATAATAACAGCCTAAGATCTATTTTAAAATGCTATTTAATTGAACTTTTGGCCATATCAACACTGCGAGAAAACCTCTAAGCTACGTATAACGGTTACCGGGCTCGTATGCGAGGATACTATGTAGCTATCCTAATAGCCTCAACAAGCACCTTTGTACAGCAATATTTTTTTATACTAATATTATGCCAAACATAAATCCAATTTCCGATGTAAAGCTAATAAATAGGTATCCAATGTATAAGTATAAGGTATTAAGAATCTACAAGCGGCATACTATTTCTTAGGAATCCTTAATGATGCCCTGAATCCGAGATGAGGGAACAAAAACTCCATTCGCCATGGTGCGCCGTGAGGGACGGCTCGCGACCTAATTAAGGACGCGGATCTCATTGGATGCACGTCGTTTGCAAAGACGCAATAGATGTCTAGGGAAAAATACTTTCAACCACGAATAGCGGACTTAAATCAAACCGCTTGCTAACTAAAAGAAAATCGGTCTTTTTGCTAGATTCGACAACCTGCAATTAAGTGAAGAAAATCTGACATAAAAGCTGCATAAAACATTTTGTGCTAAAGATTCTGATAGTAAATCTGCATTACGTTTTGTGCTATAATAAAAGCAATTCTATATCAACAAAAATATACCTAATTAAATTCACAGATCTCATTAAATGCACGCCGTTTGCAAAGGCGCAATAGATTTCTGGGGAAAAGTCTGCTTTCAGACACAGTTTTACGGTAGGTACTACTCAATAATAGTATTTTAGCTAGCTTCGACAACGTGCAAATAAGTGAAACAAATTTCTCTGCATAATAAATTGTGTGCTATAATAACAGCAATTTTATATGACAGCAAAAATACATATATCCAATTGAGAGCGTGCAGACGGCAGACAGGCGCTTCCAATCGTTTTTATGTAATTGTTATGAATTTAAGATATTAAGATAAAATACAATCACGATGAGCCAGGATCGCAGGAATATTATAGTGCACAAGTAAGTGCTCAAGCCGTGCTGTGGAGTGCACCTGTGTGTACTCCCTATTCCCTCTCCATATCCCTATTTAGTGCATATTCACATACTTTGGTGGTAACTCGTGATATGAGTGTCAACATTCGCTAAACTTGTTATGTTGGTGTTGTGCCAAAGCAATACTCGTAATTATATTGGAATATTTTGATGTTTAATTTAATGTTTTTAATAATAACTGTATCTCAATTTATCAATATTTTCTATTTATGTTCAAAAGTTGTGTAAGGGTCAGGATTCCAAACATTTTGACTCCTAGCCCGGGTATTTTATCTTTATATAACATCCTAAGTACTAAAACTTTTAGTACTTGGTACTTTAGTGACAACATGAGCGTCCACAGGTAACTTGTTCTATGTATATCGTACCTAGAATGACGCCACATAACTACAGCTTCGAGTTTGAAGTTATCAAAGACAAGTGAAATATTTAGACGTATAATTTTGAAGCTGGTTACTCCATTCAACGGTACAATACATCTTTTAAGCAAGTCTGTTGATGTGCAGAAGTTGTATGACGCCAGGTGTTGTCAGTAAGAACACACTATGCGGAAAAAACGCGACCGCATACACGCGGCCTAATTTACGTTTCGTCGTGTTCGTTCATGATATGGCATACTTTTAAATGGGAGATGACAAACCATGCAAAAATTACGTTACATAATTTTGTATGAAAAATGCATTGCCGCAGAACATCGGTTGCGTAAATTCCGCCTAGTGTGTTCCTACACTAAGGGCCATAGCACACGGCGTATTTTAAACGCGCAGACGACGCGCAGATTACACGCGTATACGCGATTCAAACGAGATTCTGTCGCAACCTTGTAACTTTTGTATCATGATTGCAAACTCAACAATCAGCATCTACGGCGCCGAAAACGCGCGTTCCTGAAATGCGCGTCGTCTGCGCGTTTAAAATACGCCGTGTGCTATGGCCCTAAGGGTCAGGATTCCGTACAGTCGTCTCGGCCGCAAGTGCAATTTTTATGAACTCGTCGGAGCGGTGCTGTTACTCCGCTCAGTAAGCTTTTATTTTCCTCCTTTAGAAACCTGTTTTCCACGCGTCTTGGGTATGAAGGATACAAGCCGTTTTTGTAAGTCTGGAAAGTATTTTGTTGGACTAAGCACAAAATATTGAACCGAGAGATAGGAAACTCTGATTCAATTATGTTTTACCTAAGCTTCACATAGAGGTTTTTGAATGAGATAAAGTCCTAGATAAAATTAAAATAGGATATATATTTTATTGCTATGACACTTTTGTGACTCATATATTTGGTACGTTTTATATTATTCAAAATTACGAAGTTTTGATCTTTAATTCGGATTGTAGGTGATCCAAAAAGGTGACAGTTTTTTTTGGGCCCACCAAATATCGGTAACGTTTAAGAGAAAGAGAAGTATGTAAAAAAAGTATATGTTTTTTATGAATTTTGCAATTGAATTGAATTTCAAACGAAACCGGAGTCAGTAAACCAAAATAAAAAACCCTTATTTTGATTATATCCGTGAACTATCTGTCCAAAGATTAGTAAACAATGGCTGACATACAGATAACTAAAGTAAAAAGGTTTTAATCAAAATAATTAAAATACAACACTTGAAATCGAACATAAAGGAGACGCAAATTACTTTTGGAACGGTTTTCATGCCTATTTTTATCTAAAGCGGTGATTGGAAGTGACTTTCAATCATTTAATTAATGAAATAAAATAATTCGAATAAACAATACAAAAAAATCCGTATAACGGAACGCAAGTGCTAGTCTATTGCCGGATTTTGATTTTATTTAAAAACTGAATACAAATGTCAGAAACCTCCCGTCTGTTAACTGTCATTAGTTACTATATAATAATTATAAAAAAGCTGTAGATCGTTTGTTTGTTTGAACACGCTACTATAAGGAACAGCTGGTTCGAATTGAAAAAATATTTTTGGCGTGGATTATCCATTAGTCGAGGCGGGCTTAAACTAAAAAATGTAAAGCTATAGTTTAAGACTATGCGTGCGTAAACCTTATTCCACGCGGAAAGAGTCACAGGCGGCCACTAGTCATAATAAATTGCTTTTACTTCAGATACATAGGAAAAACATAGTGGAAAATCGCCCTTATGTGTAAGTATTTACGGTTCAGGCGTTGAAAGTCAGGAAAGCAAAATGACAGATTACTTTATAAGGTTTATATATTTTTTCACATCTTATTTCTAACGATTCCGGTTAAAATATGAAAAAGGAATGTTACCACTATAATCTAGAGATTATAAGGAATAAATTGATATCCATTTCGTAAATAAACGCTAAAATTTTAAGTGGGCCTAACTCTCCATACAAAAACGATTGACTCCTTTACATTTTCGAAAGTAGAACAATGTCACAATATGTAGTCCTGAATGTTCTTTTTTAGTGACAACTTATAAAAAGCTTTAACGAAATCACCAAACCATAAAGTCTCATAAATGTGTTGTTCATCTTTTAAATATACAAAAACTTCTAAAATAGTGTATTTATCTGCGATTTTATTTGACAACTGTGGATTCCGAAAGTGCCCCGAAATAATGGCGGGAGACCGAGGGTCCAGCATTCCGCGCGGTCTGCCTCGTCCGGGGATGCAACTTTTATGAGCCGAGCGCAGCTCTCGCTGTTCTTTTTCTTTTTTTTTACTTTTTTTACTCTTTTCAAACCCTGTATGGCAGGCGACGAAATCGTATTCAGCCCGCCGACGTTTTGCACGATCCAATATGGCGGGTTAGGAAAATAAAGGTTTGGTCTGCGCGCGGAAATGTCCGCTGTCCCGAGGAATTATGATTTTTGGTGATTTGATGCGTTGTTGCAAGCGGTGTTTTAGATAAACGCCACGTGTTGTAACATCATTTCCAGAAAATGTTTTAATACATTTCGGTAAGGTTATAAGTAAAGTAACTAATGTCCTATAATGTTCCACTGTAGGTAAAGGCCTCTATCATTAATTATAATTTCGTTACAAAGATCTGCTGATAAGAGAAAATTTTGTTTTTTTTTATTTTATTAAATAGATATGTTATGGAACACTTCAAATAGTCAATTTGAATGTACGTGCCTATCTAAATTCGTAGCACGGGAAGAAATAAGGTTACTTATAAAAATATATGTGCAACCACAGTTTGTCCTTGAACGTCCACGTTCCGATATCATTATAAATACAAAACAACCTTACCTGGATTTCAAGATCAAGCGCACGACACCCAAAAATATCTGGCTTAATTTCATCGGAAAAATTATTCAGATCCAATTCTGTCAATCATCCTTTCAAACGGTGCCCGTACAATAGATCGAATGTGAATTATAAGCCCGGAGGTGTCACTCGCACTGTCAATATTAATTTCAGTTGGTATCATAATGTCCCAACGAAACTTAATTGGATAATTGGATTAAAATATCTCAAAATCCAGAGATTTCCATATTCAATTTGCCGTCCATTTAGAATGAAATTTCATTTTCAAAACTGATCTATTGATAATTAAAATCTTAGGCAACCTTTTATAACAAACGGGAATTATTAATTCAACTACATATGTTAAAGTACTTAAAGACAACATGCAAGACTTACTGAAAATTACATTGCATGTTTACCGGTATGTTAAATAATATCGAATGTGAAAACTATAACAATTCCAAGACTAAGTTTTCATATTAATATCTGTATTATCTGCAACGCAGACTTAACTGCGGCGACCTGAATCACGCAAATCAGAAAGCATACAAATTGAGAAAGATAAGTTTGCAGTGAAAGTTAAAATAAATCAAATAACTTTGACGACCCGCTTGGTGTAATGGTCAAGATGTTGCCTATTACGCAAGAGGTCGCGGGTTCGATCCCCGCACAGGACAAACATTTGTGTGCATGAACATGTCTGTTTGTCCTGGTCTGGGTGTTATATGTATCTATTTAAGTATATTTGTAATACCACTGTTGATTCTGATGTCTGTAACACAAGTGCTTAAGCTACTTAACACGGGGTCAGATCAATGTATGTGATGTTGTGAAATATTTATTTATTTATTTATTTATTTATAACTTTAACCAAGTCAGCCGACCGAACAGAACTCCGGTACATTGGCACTGTGGTAATGCGGAGAAAACTGACGAAGTTCATATTGTGGCACACCTCGACATCCCCGCCGAGGGTACTTGTTATGCGGTCCGTGATTGCTTTCCACCCCCGCTGTTTATTCACCAGGATTTGTCAGATTGTCAGTTCTCAGAATACGTATCAAAATATTTACGAACCAAAGATACTCGTATATGGTAATAAATTTCACCAGCTATCCGACGAATGCATAAAGAATGGCATATTATACTCCCTTTTGATCTCCGGTCGGCTCTTTGTGGGATTAACTTAAAACTCCCAAACGGCTTTTATTAAATCTAAAAGACATTACGCTCGCCCGTTTCAAAAACCGAATCCACCTACGCTTTAAATAATGAAGCAGAGGCTGAATGTAATAAAGGAGGAATTGAACAAAGTTTGATAACTTAATTAAATATCTCATAATACAAGAAGTATTCTGGAGGCGATACTTGCGTCAATAAAGCTCCGCTATAAAAGTCGAATAATATCGTGATTCAGAGAGTCGCTTTTTACTTATTCGCTGGGGCACAAAAAACTAATACAATCCACTAAAGTATGCATGCTCATGCTTTTAAAGTGCTTATTATAACAGCAAACAATGCAAATAAAACTAAAATAAAAAACGGAGAGTTTCATTTCGGATTGTTTGTTTAACTTGCATGGATTTACCCGATGGACGGCATCGTCCGGCGGAACGTAAATTCAGAACTAAACAATAAAGCACGGACCTGTTGTGAAGTTCATTATGAATGCTTCCATTCCTACCTGCTCCAATTTAACGCACAATAAAAGTGTTGGAATCCGTTGTTTTCAGAGATGAGAGATGTCGAATAGCATTGTGCATCGACGGCGGTATTGTCGAGCCGCGCATTCTGCCAGCACAATGGTATCGGCCAAGTTGTATGCCACCGCGTTGATTTAATCAGCTGGGATGGAATAGAATTTCTCGTGCTTTTATTTTTTCTAGCTTATTATCAATAAAGTCCGCGTTTTAATCTCCTCCGTTCTTTGTTTAATCAGCTTGAGAACATGTGTACCGTCTGAGAATTTCTATTATGCGGTGCATCTAAAGACCTTTCGAGATTTTCTCGGGAATTGCTTATTAGAATCACAAGGATTTATTTTTATATTAACCGTTTCATTCATTAGAGACCTATTTACTTCGCGTTTTGAGATACTGAATTAACTATTAATATCTTACAGTGCTTTCTTGTTTAAGTAATTACGACTTTGTTAGTAGCTTAGGGAAGGGTATCTTTAATCAGTCTTAACCCTTTTACTTTAACTTTAACCGAATTACGTTTTAATGGCCATTAAATAGCTTTTTATCAAAACTCGACTGAGCTCAAAACTTTAAATTCCTGAAAACTATTAAATTTTCACCATCCTCGAACTCTCCCGACGTCTTTACGGATTAAAAATACCTAGCAAGTGCTAACTTCGGCGGAGTTGAAGCAGATTGGATGCAAATCTTGTAATCGACGAGCCGGAGCTGTGCTAGAAATGCTAAATGTTCGTTCACCTCCTTCGCCGGATTCAAACTAAAATAACGTACAGACGCGACAGACAGTTCAAGTTGTTTCAAATCAATATCTGAGAGGTATTTTACACAATTATGTATAATTGAAATTGTGTATTTGGATGTATTTCAATATTAATACTGATACAGTGTGGTTTACAAACCGATCAATGTAATCGTTTATTAAGACCTTATATTATAAGACTTAATCTGCGTAGCAGTTTACCTACTGCTTGTACCAAAACCCTGGATGTGCGTGGATGCGAATCTTCTACTAGAAAGAGTACCTATGAGATTTTGGAACCACTTGGGTTATTCAATTCTAAAACTGTAGTCGTTATACACATACCTTTACATTGCTGGAAGCAATGAGGTCAGTTCTAAAGCTGATTTAATATTGCGTCCGCGTTATTATCACCCTAATGTCATTCTCCAATTATGTTTGAGGTTCTAAAAGTCGTTTATAAGAAATGAATCAAATCTGTCACAGAGAAAGCATGGGGTGACTCCTATGACAAGTTGGCGCCAACTCTCATCCCTTTAATAAGCAACTTGACATCCCTAATAAGAGATAATAAAATCATTTCATTTGAGGAAGATCTCGAGGGAAGAAAATCTTCAATTTAACCGTCTGAGGATTTAGTTTTGAAAATCAGCTTCTGTGAAATTAATTTTGCAAAGTTGCGAATGGCTCACTGTTATTTAGCGTCCGGTTTTAATTGCAATCAAAGCCGTAATGACTTAAAGTAGGACGAAGATTTGATCATCTTATTCAGAACATCACATTGTAGGTACTCAAGTAAAAGGTAAAGTTCATCTACGTAATGCGTACTGGACGCAAATTATTAAGTGAAGACTTTTTAAAACTCAATATAGAAAATCGAAACTTCAATTTCTTCGAAATCTGTATTTACTCTTTACGGCCAATACCGTCAGTGAATAAAATAAGCAAGTAACAGTTTAATGAGAAACTAGTTATGAGGTTTTAATAAGAACTAACTTTCTGAAAATGTTCGTTACAACATGCGAAGCGAAACACCGATCACAGCGCACCCTGTGGTAGAAATATAATGCTAAAGCATTAGATGCTCTTTCATATGAAAATGACAGATCAAGTTTGCGCTCAAGATCGATCTCAGAGTGGAGAGCGATTTATCAATACGAGCCTAAGTTTACTTGGCCATTTAATTTCACGCCGCGAATGAATAACAATGGAAAAATGATTGTGATTAAACTTGGCAGGTAAGTTAGTATAAACGCGTTTAAGAATAATTAGTTTAAAAAAAATATATATTATTAATCAACTGGTCCAGTCCTGTACAGGATCTTGACCGCCTTCAAAAAGAAAGTAAGACAAAACAAGCTCGAGGGTTAGCTTAGCCGCCGCTCCCTCTTAATTAGTTACTCAGTACTTTAGCGTCAGCTCATAATTTATTTGCCTCAGATTTTTTTGATGTTACCGCCATTTGTTTAAGTTTACTTAGCCATTTCATTCTACGCAGCGAATGCTAACAATAAAGAAATAATCAAAATGATTTGAATTATCAGTTTATTTCAGTAAACGAGTTTAAGATTAATTAGTTCTTAAAATTTTTATTTTACGACATTATTAATCAACACGTTCAAAACCTTAGCAGTCCCTTCTTGACCGCCTTCAAAATGAAAGTAAGACAAAATAAGCTCGAGGGTTAGCTTAGCCACTCCCTCTTAATTAGGTAAGCTCAGTACTTTACCGTCAGCTGATAATTTATTTGCCTCAGATTTTTAGGGTTCCGTAGCCAAAATGGCAAAAAAACGGAACCCTTATAGATTCGTCATGTCTGTCTGTCTGTCTGTCCGCCAGTCTGTCACAGCCATTTTTTTCCGAAACTATAAGTACTATACTATTGAAACTTGGTGAGTAGATGTATTCTGTGAACCGAAACAAGGTTTGCACACGAAAATAGAAAAAAAAATAAAAAAATGGGGGGTCCCCATAGTCAGAACTAAAACTGAAAATATTTTTTTTCATTGAACATATACGTGTGGGGTATCTATGGATAGGTCTTTAAAAATTATATTGAGGTTTCTAAGCTCATTTTTTTCTTAAGTGAATACTTTGCGTGACAGACTCTTCCAAAGTGGAAAAAAGTGTGTCCCCCCCCTCTAACTTCTAAAGTAAGAGGATGATAAATCTGAAATAAATATATAATGTACATTACCATAAAAACTACCAACGAAAATTGATTCGAACGAAATCTATTCAGTAGTTTTTTTAATACGTCAAAAATAGAATTTGTACGGAACCCTCAGTGCGGGAGTCCGACTCGCACTTGGCCAATTTTTTGATGTTACCGCGATTTGTTTAAGTCTACTCAGTCATTTCATTCTACGCGGCGAATGCGAACAATGAAGAAATAAATTATAGTGATTGGAATTGGGAGCTTAATTCGAATAAGTAAGTTCGGGAATAATTATTTTTATTTTACGTAGTGCCTCATCAATTACTTGTTTGTTAAATCAGTTTGTTGCTAAGCCAAGCCAACGTTTTCATATTTAATAAATAGACATCCAAGCGTACTCGCAGATTGATTGAGAGATTCAATTAACTCTTAACTTAGATTTGAAATTAATAATGTTCAATATACTGCCAGTCCCAAATTGTAATTATCAATTAATTAGACACTCTCACTGTCAGTAAACGGTGCAGGTATTTCCTGTGAGTCTAAAAATATGTCATCAATTAGCTGGTAATTTTTTTGCTATTATGTTTGGAAAAAGAAAAATTTTTTTTTTTTAAGAAAATAAATCCCGATCTAACAAAAACCAAAACCAGTCCTTGTCTAACTTTGTGACTGTCCGGTGGTGACTCTCTTCTTGACGGTGAATTCCCACCAACTATTGGTATGAATCCACCACCACCATCAAGTTGATATAAATTAATAATATTGTTTTAAGTTATTCCATACGCATTGTATACTTAAAAACAAAATTAATTTGGAGCCGTCGTCAAAGTGATCAAGAAGCCGAAAGGCAATTACCGATTCTTGCCGAAAATAAACTGTGTTTTACTTGAAAGGAATTAATATTCATTAAAAAATCTTTGTCGGCATCATTCTGCGGAAAGTTCGTAATCAGCCCGTGTCAGGGCGAGATCGCAGGGTTGCGAGAGTTCAATGACATAAGTTAGGCTTTTCTCGACCCTCTCTGCTAATGTTTAAAGTTCGAATTTCATGAAAGCAGGTTTTTGCCGCATTATTAATTATTAGACGTCTATTTTTTTTACTTTTTCTTGTTGTACAAATGTCGATTTGATTACCTATTTTAAAAGAAAAATTTGGTGTACATCTTTACTTTTAAGAACCTCAGGGCTTTGAATCCGCAATAAACGTATTTTAACGATTTCCAGTAAATCACATCAACGAAGTAACTGAAATATAAAAATTAACGGCGCAATTATTTTTACCGGAGAACAAAAGTCCAATAGCCGCTTCGTATAGAAATTAATTTCCGGCAGTCTTCCCGCTCACAGTTCACATAACACACATAAGTCAACGTAATCCCGGCCGGGGCGCTTTAATATAAATTCCCGACCGATATCCGGGACGCGTGAAAATATATAGCATTTCCAATCTGAAAGGCCATCTCACCGCCATTAATTTGATTAACAAAAAAATGCAAAAACCGTCACAGATCTCGCAGAGGCAGCCCTGGGCCCGCGTCAGCAAATCCGAGACTTTACCAACATCAAATGGAGTTTTCCTGCTTCCATAATTTGAACAACCCGAGAGCCACTTGCACATTTTTATTCCATTATTCCTTTTGCGAAATGTCAATATTTGAAGCTCATTGTACTTCGGAACATTAAGTAGTTCCAATAGAATACCATTTCGTTTCATCTTTTTTTATTTTATGTAGTGTTACAAAATGATCCGAAAATGACTAATCGGAGTGGTTTATTATAAAATTTGTTACAAAAAAACAGATTGTAATTGTTTCATTCACTTCAAATACTTCACTTATAGAAACACGTTTCAAAGCTCTCTTTAAATTGATTTACCAAGGGAAAAAATAAAACAGTTTTGAGGAATAATTTACGCAGCTAATGAAGTAGGTATTCAGTATCTCTACCACAGTTGAGATTTCCTAAAATGTTCACGAAATATAACGGCATATTTTCACCAAACCAGAGGAAGCGTAAGTTGTTTTAATTACCAAAGCAATTTAGGAATCGGACGAATAATTGTGCGTAATATTTCAACGAACTAAAGCAAAATGTTAAGGGTCCGACGTCGTAACTCGAAACTTTGGTCGATTTGTAGGGAATTCCGGACGGATCCCGCCCTGTCGGATTATATCTCAGTCACAGTGTGTCCCCGCTTCTAGTGAAATAGCAATGCTGAAGGTCTTTTTTCTATGGAGTTTCCTTTTATCAAACATAATCTGATACACAAAATCCAATATGTTTTGGAGAGAGCTTCGTGGAAATTCCACTGTGCTGGACTGCGTGACTTTATTTATACTGAGTATTTTAATGAAAAACACATTTTTTAGTTATACATTATGAATAGCCTATTATTAAATAGAAAATTATTCACTATGCTTTGTCGTAATTAGTGATACACATTCACACGTATAAAATAAATAGCCCAGTTATCATTATTTTTCCTATGCGATGCAACAATCTACGGGTATTAAGAAGTATAAAATAACAAACCTTATTTATTATTTCATAAACGAAGCGTATTGAACCATTTCTCATAACTGGCAAAATTATTCGCCCGATTCTTAAATTACTTTGGCAATTAACACCAGTTGCTTTCTTACTACAAATCTTAAATAATTGTCTCAAAAGCACTTTGATTTTTAGATTAAAATTTCTTTTGTTATTTGAACGTTATTTTATGATAATGGTTGGAGCAGCAGAGAATTTTATTATTGTTAAACCTATAACCACTCATCACTTTTTTTTAACCCTTTAAACATGCATCACTTTATTAAACATTAAATCACTCATCACACTATACAAACGTTCACGAACGGTTGCATAATTTAACACACAACATCTTAAAAATTTTGCAGACGCAAATAACAAGGTACTTTTTATCCCGAAAAAAAATGATGTCCCCGAAGGAAAACAAAAATATTGTTTGCAATATAACCGCATTACTAGCGGGTGGAGAGCTAGTTTTGAATAAATTACTGCTCTCAACTATAAGACTGCGACAGTAGCTCGCAACCGGACTATAACACAGCCTCCTTTTTTACGAGATTTACTTTACGTTGAACATAAGCGGGTCGCACGAACACTTAAAGCGTCGGACGTTCAGAGAAAATAGACAGGCCTTTTTGGAGTCGAGACCAGCCCGGAACCAGGCTTAGCGACGCATCGGGGCGTTAAATTAATCTCACGCTGTGAAAATTCATACAGACGTGTGGCTTGTACTATACAGGGTGTTTTCCGGTCCCCGGGGAAGGAACTGTGGTAGCTCCGGTTCGATCTTTTGAGATTTTCTTTTGGTTCAGTAAAGAGTAAAATCATTTTTTTTTTGAGTTATATAATACACCACTTAACTAAATGTAAATGTAATACTGTATTACAAGCATCTTTTAAAACGACCGTAACCACTTACCGCCAGGCATTTTATACAACCTCATTATACCAGGTAAAATACATACATCATAATTGATATAATGCTACGTTACAATAAAGCTATTATAATTTATTTGTTTACAAAGGAGAGGATCCATTTTGGGCTTGATTGTGCATGGATAAATTATATACCAAAAAAACTGTATATTTTCGTTAATTAACCTCTATAAATAACAACGGAATAGGCTTTGGCCAACTTAAGTTAATTGCATAATTATATATTTTTCATTATCAAACACACTTTATAAACGACATTGCATTTTTTTTTTAATTTTTAACTGTCTTCAAAAACGCACCTAATAACATAACAGATTAAATAATCGATTTGAGAAAATCGATAAGCGGAGATTAAATGAAATGCATCATGTTTCAGTGTCTTTTTGCTAAGTTTTGAAAAACTACAATCATTTATTATTGGTAATATTCGTTATATATTAATAATGATCTACTTTTTACGTCTTCATAATAAAGATAATAATAAAATCAAACAATTGATCGATTAAACGATCAGTATCAATTGAAATGGAGCCATTTTGGCACTGACCTATATCTTGTCTATAGGGTCAGTGCATTTTGGTTTTACGTCATACGTCAATGTCAGTCCTGTCACTTGATGTCATTCGCTTTATGTTTATATAGATACGGCAATAATTATGAATATTCATGCATGATTTTAACATATTTGGCCATTGTTTTCAGCTATAAAAATTGGGCAAATGTAATCTTTTGAAGTGTACTATTTGGTGACCAATTTCTAGCCGTGCACATCCAGACCCAAGTTTGTATGAGAAACGGATTTCTCCTTTAATGATATAGTATACATACAATGAAAGGAAATTGGCATTCAATTAATTTTCCATTAATCAATTTACACTGAGCGATGGAGAATGATTATAAACACTCTGCCTGTAGATGGCATGTGTCAAATCCACACAATTACCAGGAAATTGTAGGTACAAGTTTATTCACCTTAAATGAGAATGATTTGTTTAAATACTGCATTGGCTCGATTGCTTAATCGGAACCAACCGTCAATTATGTCTGAATTATTTTGAGGTCGAAGCCTCAGGATTATTTATTCATGCGACAAACGTTTCTGTGTGTTTTGTATCTTAATCAAATAATTTATTTAAGTGTACATCTGTTTTCACGAAACAACTACAGTATTCTTTAATCTAATGCTAACAAGTTAACAAGCTTACACAAAATCTGTTCCACACTTGTTCATAGTTAGTAGAGTACTGGATACATAAAAAAATGTAAATCAAATTCTCCTCACGACATATCATACACTTCTTATATCAAAATAATCTTCGCTGACAAAGCATCAGCCTGTACGTCCCGGGCCGAAAAGCCTCGTATGCCGCCAAAGTACGATGCGGCACTAATACGCGCTCCCAAGATCGGGCATAAGCGTGAAAAATTGCCGCCGAACCCGAGTAAAGTTATTTATATTATAGGCACAAGTACGCCACGACTGCAAAATTACAATGAGGAAATCGTACACGTTCCTATTTCCCCTTTCTTTTGAATAAGGCTCTTTTAGCGGAAAATACAGAGGTTGAATAACAGTGCTAACGGATTCCGGCTTCTCTTGCGTAATAAAATGCTTATCATGATGCTGGTAAAATTATGAATCGCCATATTTAAAAAAAACTCGTCATGTCAAACCCACTTTGGTATTAGAATCCACTGCCTATTGTGTTTACTAAGGCCTCAGTAATATACTTCCTCTTATATGATTAAAATATACAATATACCTACATAGGTTACATATTTTAATGCATCTTATTCTATTTTATTTCTTTATTTCTTCTAGTATAACTCTGGAATAAGACAACACAGAGCTCAAAAATAAAAAAAATATACATAGCTACTTATTCTTCTGGCTGTGTGTAAGAAAAGAGGGTTAAAAACAGTAGAGATCAAACACTGTAAGGCAACCTTCCCCGGATCTCCGACACCGATATTGACCCGGCGTTGAAGGGTTGAAACATCGACGGTCGGAATCGCAAACAGTACATAAAGATCCAGCAATCTCACGGTTTCTCTGAATTAAGCCGTGGAGGGACATCGCGACCCTTCCCTTGTGAATTTAACTTCCGCGGCCGGACGGACGCCACCTCTCGCATTATTAAGTGATTCCGCCAAAAACAAATTCAGGTCGGATTTAAAAATTCTTCGCAGGGAATGTTTTCCATTCGGCAGAGGCTTAAAGGAGCTATTATTTGGACAATGGCACGTACCATGGATATTTGAAATAGTCGAGTTATGTTTCATATTCATTATTTGATATTATTATTCGCTCTTTTCCCCTGCTTCGGTTTAAGAAGATGTTAGAACCCTAAGTAATTGATACGCATAAAAACATCTGTTATCATTCTGGGCACTGATTTGATCCTTTTTTGTGGTTTGTTGTATTTTATCAATAAAATTATTTTCATTTATGCTTACTTGATTTTGCACATATAAAATTTAAGATATAGGCAATTTTAAAATATACATAAAATTTTCTAAGGTGTGGTACAGCTTTTGGCAAGTAAGTCTCTTGCGTACTCTCGAAAAACCGACTGTAATCAGGCCTTCTGCGGGCGACCGCATTCCGTATACTGTAGAAGAAAGCTGAGTTAATTACAAATTCATTACAGTTAAGAGCGATTTAATTCCCCGTCCGCCAATTTTCATTAGGAACTCACGCTCCCGCGACCACAATGGCAGTGGGATCGACTTCATTCGGACAATGCATGCCTCCGACTTAATACTGCGCCTCAGACCTAGCTTGCATCAGATGAAAGAGATCGGACGCAGGTGAATAGGTCCTATTGTACTCTTATAAAATGACGAGGTCGGCGATGTGAATAGATTGAGATTATTTATATGTAAGCGGGAGGCAGACGAGCAAGAGGGCTGGTGGTAAGTGATCACCGCTGTCCATAGACATCAACAACTCTACAAAGGTCGCACTGTTTCACGTTTTATATATTTACTTATTTTTATATCATTCTCATGTAGTTCAATTCTTTTGAATTGTACTGAAATAAAAGTCAGGTGTACTCTACAAATAATTCTTCAGAAAAATAGACTATGAATACATAGATAATTCTTCCGCATAATACATAGAATAAAACGAGTATTTTCAACAATACGGAAAGCAAGCAAAACGTAAGAAAACTACGTTTCTGCCTTTAAATCTGATTTCAGATAGAAACAAAGGATACAAGCCTTTAGAGTGTGGTTTCCTAGAACAGAACAATTTAATTTACCCGCACTGCATTCAATATACGAGTACTAGAGTATATTCCCATACTCAATTCAAATACGCGACCGCGATTTGAAAATTGTATTCCCGGTATCAGTGTTTTAAACAACCTGTGGTTTTTCGACCGTTCTCGGAATTTCTACGAAAATTCGGATTGAGCAGGCACACCAGGCCGAAATTACGCCACCGAAGTTCGGCGGCAATGCGTTTTCTAATTCTCTCCATTTAAAATGACTCACCGACGACTCGGACACATTTTATTCGGACACAGTGTCCGAATTGACACTATTTAATTTCAATATTTTTTTCACTGACGATTCGGACACTTCCAATTTAATATATTACAGTCGTAGTCAAGTCGAACTTCGGTCGCGTAATTTCGGACTGGGGTGTTTCTACATTTATAGTTAGCCAGGTTCGTCTTTTTTGACGTCACAATTTGGTTTGACACAAGCGCTGTACGAAAAATAATGATTCTTTTGTTGGTTCTTTATAGTTATATGATCATACTGCAGTTAACATGTTGTTCGCTGCTTAACGTGTTAATGGCGTAATATGTTGTGGTTCAAATGTGATATCGCCCCCTTCGTGGAAAAGGGGAGTAGGAATCGTGGTAGGGCTCTTAAGAATCGCTATCGCTTCAAGCCTCAACGCCTCGAGGGATCGCTCAAACGCATTATGAATGCGAGTAATGCTCTTTAAAAGCGATGCGTTGTACGGATAGCTAAAAGAAGAGGTCTACTGGAAAATGTTAGTTATATATGCTTATAGTTTTATATCGACAAGAAAGATCGAAAAAAAATTTATCATAATTAAATGAATGCTTATATTGGCATTGCCAAGTACATTGATAAATATAGGTTGTGGTTACAATAAGGGTAAATTCTATATTTGGGTTCACACAACAAAATCGTACGTTTCCAAAATAGCTTACGAACCCTTCTTAATTTCTGTTCATTGTATGCAAGTAATTATTTTTATCAGTTATTATTACGCTAATTAATGTTATTTATGACTGATATTCCACAGTTGCTGTTAAAAAATAATAGCATTATAATGCTATTATTTTTTGTGGTGAAGCAAATCTAAATAATGAAACATTCCCCCGAAGGATCCATGGGAGGAACTCGCGAACCAGTAGCAGTCCCTGGCCCTGAGGCGAATGCTCGTTTAGACGCGACGTGAATATTTCTAACAATATTTTGACATTTAGTGTTTAACTAGCGGCCGCCCGCGACTCCGTCCGCGTGGATTTCTTTTTTTTGAAATTAAAAGTAGCCCATGTTCTGTCTCAGGGTCTAAAGATTGTCTGTACCAAATTTCATCAAAATCGGTTGCGAGGTTTAAGCGGGAAAGCGTAACAGACAGACAGACAGACAGACAGAGTTACTTTCGCATTTATAATATTAGTTGGGAATTAGTTGGGATTTCAAAGAGGAACAGATAAAAAAGGTCCTTGTCTTTGTTAGTATCATTTCGAACTATGACAAAGTTTTTTAGTGTTGCAGGGAAAATACTACGCTGATAAGTTTAATTACCTTGTCATTAGTCAACACTCTTCTACCGCAAAATCCCAAATAACGCGGACAAAGTTGCAATGAAATAAGTCCTATATTGCACCTGTGATACTTTCATATCAAACTTACTGACTGCACTTGATGTAAATAATCTTTTACCCTGGCTTACTATAAAATGTTTATAAAATTATATTAAATGTAACCCAGATTGTTTAAGAAACGCTTAAAATCATATCAAAAAAAAAACGGCCAAAAGTATTTAAACTGACTTTTTACTGTATTCGTAATTGAAGGACGGCCGAAGTTTTATTACTGGTAATTTTGGAAAAGCGCTAAATTTTTTTATGAATGATTACTCAAACTTGATCCACTCGACTCGCCTAACCGCGTCGTTTGGACACTCAAACGTCTCTTCTACTTTCAAATGCGTATTCCGATAAAATTGTCCACGGCTCGTGTCGCCTCCGGGGAGACATTACTCCGGCTAAGCACCCCAACCCTCGCTCCATGGTTACCCTCTGTCAAACTGCGCATACCATTATAAACCGTCCCACTTCCATCAAAAAGATGGAAATACAACGGAGAAATATCAACCGCGGGTATGCTTTCAGTGTATCCCGCAAATTGGTTCCGTATTATGTTTCGATACATCTGCGCATTTCGCGTATACTACAAACTTAGTACTCGTATATCCTTTATTAGACCGGGAAAGTACTATTTTATGTACTTCGTATTCATCAATATTGGGAAACACTGAACTAGCTTTGAATATTAATCGTATTGGAAACTTAGTTCTCAACTGTAACAGTATTCCTGTCGCTCAAAACAGATTCCGATTCAAGTAACGAAATCAATCAGAATTTGAATATCTGGTAGCATTGTCGCCGATAAGGATTAAGACAAGATAGGAATTATGGAGTACAATTGAACTTATTCGCAATTCCAAGCGGATATTCGTGCAAAATAAGAGTTTATTCCCTTGGTGTACTCCCTGTTCCATTTGCCTCAAACACCCCGGGGATCGACTAGCAATTGGGAGAAATCAAACACATGCCATGACATACCAATACTTACCATTCACTGAACACCAGAGAACGAATAAGGTGAAATAACAAAAAGGTTTAAATATGTATTTTCTGCAGCTCGATGGCAACTACAGCAATTGTATAAAAATGTAACCTACTTCGCCAGACGTCACAATTATGTACGAGCATTATAAGCTCTTAAGACGAAAATAATATAGACGACAGTTATAACATTACGCCAACATATTCTACTACCTCATCATTCTTAACGGGCAATAAAAAGTGAAAATTATTGATTAACGATCAGATACTGAATATGCTTACTTAATGCGAATGTGTAACGACTCCGTACACATTGAAAATGACAATAAATTGCTCCGTAAATGTGATTTAACAACATACGCGGGTGATAAATGAGGTTTTTCCGTCCAAACAGCGGCCGCTTCTGTGCTTGCCAAATGTTTAATGGTTGCGCAGGCAGGATATCGGGGAAGTAATCCTACTTCACCGACACTGTTCTGAATATCTAATGTACTTACATATATTTTCCCTTAACCTAAAAATAGCAGTGGCCAAAAGGATCTTCGATTTATGGAGTCGTCTTAATACTCTTCTTACGTGTTCTACAAGGGGATGTTTTATATCCGCTTTTGTTTACCCATATTCGTTTGAACACATTCATCTACTCAAGTTGTTAAGAAAACGTCGAAATTATTTGAACATAATATGATGAAATACTTTGAGTAGGATAAAATATCACTCCTGTCTGAAGTACTTTTTTCTTGAAGCACTACTTGTGCATCGCTGAGACGCGTCTGCCTTGAGTAGGAAATATTATTTAAGGTTATATTAAATTTAAAGCAATTTAAATTATATGATGCCTTAATTTTTTATGAACTCTCATAGTCTTCTTACATTACGTTAACGTTCTACGTTGAACATTTCCAGTAAAGCAATATTATATTCGTACATAATTAATACATTATGCATTCATGATACGGATCTAAGTGAATCCCCTAATGAGGAAAACTATATTTAATTAGGGAAGCGCATGTGTTTGGTTCCGAATTGGTAATAAATAAACGTCAACCAAGCAAGAAAACGGCTAAGGGAAATTCTGCTACGAGCAACAAACAGCTAATAAATTATTTATTCAATTACCTACAAACATTATGAACTACAATTCGAAGGGAAGTCGACGAGAATAAATCACTATTCGCTGAAAGGCTGTTATTTCACACACCAATTGGAAAATTGACTTTACAATTCGCAACTCTCCCGTAAAAACATGATGTTTCGTCGGAAGAGTAAACAATGAAAATTGGTAACTTCGTATGATAACATCATTGAAAATTCATCCAAACGTGCCGTTTCCAACGTGTCCGACGAAACTAAAGTCAACAAATTACTTTAAAATAACATTATCCCGGTAAAAGTCCCGTCCACTAATTTGGTAGGCATTCGGTTCACTCCAAAGGTTACAATAACAGGAGCAGAAACTTTTATTAGTGTTTTCGACGTTTTCGTTCCGAATTTCCACCTTGTTAGAGCCGAGTTATTCGAATATAAAGGTTTGTGTTTAC
This sequence comes from Nomophila noctuella, assembly GCA_958496325.1. Taxonomy (NCBI): domain Eukaryota; kingdom Metazoa; phylum Arthropoda; class Insecta; order Lepidoptera; family Crambidae; genus Nomophila; species Nomophila noctuella. The sequence continues at coordinate 6,491,109 of OY292486.1, read as the reverse complement.
TCTTGATTGTATCCTGTTTGTAACACGTATTTTACGGACTGGCCGGGCACAATTCCGTATTTAACTTAACTTTATTGTTCAACAGATGAACGGATTTAAATATGTTTTGCTGCCGTATTAAATTGGATGTTATGTATTCATGTTTTAATATACGAATGCGCAACTTCATGTATAAGGCACAAAAACTAACGAATCAATGAAATGGGTTACAAAAAAGTCTCCTAACAACGAGAAGTTTGGAATAAAAGTATTATAGAGGTAGTCAATTTAAACTTCCACTGTCCAAACTGCTCCATTCTTCTTTCCTTCATAGTATCAAAAACTTTCCAGAAGCTATTAATTCAGCTAGCAAGGAAGAAGGTTTCCAAGATTCTTCATAACGTTATGAAAACATACACTTATGAATTCATCTTTATCGTTCGAAGAATGTCATAATGCGTCTGTTTTACCCGTCGCGGCAATAAAACGTTTATTGAAATATTTGCTTCAAATACCGGAGTTACTAATAGGCTTTTGAAGAGCTCAAACGATCACATGGCTTGTGGAAACTTACGCGATCATTTTGCTAACTCGTAACAGAGGTAAACGTCCTCGTTAAAAAGAAATACAATACTTTTCATTCGAGTTGGAAGGATAGTTTTCGTTTGCTAGTGTTGCCATTTTGTATTTTTTTTTTTGTTTTACATCGTTAATGTATAGGGTGATATTTGAAGATTATTAAAGTTAAAAAATCACAACCATAGCGCAAATTAGTCACCAAAACAGCTAGAAACTGATGTTATGTAGTACTTTCAGCTACGTTTCGTCTTAGAATTGAGGCTTTCGAAAGCCCAAATACTTTAAATGCAATACAAATGTCAATGGGTTAGTAGTGGTGTTTAATTTCAGGTGCAATAGGATTAAATGAAATCTCCCAATACCACATATATCAATGTAATTCAAGCGGCCACATTTAAAAGCCACCCGTATAGCTTCGCAGGTAAGGCATGCGGAAAACTAAGCGATGAGACGTGGACAGAGGAATGCTATGCCAATATCGTTTAAACGCTTTTCTACTGCTCTAAGCACGGGTGCGATGAGGGCCACTTACAGACGGTTCTATTTGCAAACAATTATACGTGAACTCCAGAAACCGAAAAGGTATTTGGATGGTGACGATTTTAAACCTCCACTTGTCCGAATCTCTCCTAAAAAAAGATTCGTCAGTAGTCGATACTGTTGTCCCGTCAAGCTCATGATACATCCATTGACATAAAAGGGGAAATACCAAAAGGTACGTATAAAACATACATAATATATGGATGAAGACCTGATTTCAAATTGAAATATCAAACGACATCAAAGAATGCTGACAGAGACCGGGCAGATCCTAGACAAACATAATACAGCTAGGAATCAACATAAAACTGTATTATTCATCGCTACCTAGTAATAAAACATTTTATCTCGCTTATTTACATTTACAGCAACGAACACAATAAAAAACGGTCGTATCTCGCAACTAATTTCGGAACTGTCCCTTAATAAAATACACGGTATCGCTCGGGGCAATAAAACAATAATTCTCAGGCAATGATCCGATGGTATCTCCGGCGGGATGGGCCCTAGTTTCGATATTTGATACAGAACCGCCCGGGGCGCCTCGGGGTCACCTCGGTATTCCAGATTATGTTCCGTTATGAGTTGCTTTATGACACTGAGCTAGTCTGTTTATCGCTGAATAGTTTCCTGGCATCAACTGCATTGTATTGCTTTTTAAAGAGGGGTGGGGGATGTTTGGTCTCGCTATGAAGATATGAATGTCTGATACTGTCGTTGATAAGTTTGGTGTCAAGATTAAAGATAACGTTGTCTTTGAAACAGCGGACATGTCAGCTACATGATATCTTGAAATCATGAAATACTATTTATTTAGCATATCTTTGTCGCGAAACAAAGGAATTGTAAACGAACCTTCTCAACTCGGATAATAAAGACGCAAGAAAAGATTGTTAGAATTAATTCTCCTAAGGTTTCATCAAGATACTAGCTAGGTATTTTGGTAAAAACTTTTAAGCCCTCCTAAGCCACTTAAATACAAAGGAAATTAAATTACAAACTTAGTTCGTTCCGTTTTAAAGACGGCAATAAATCCATTTGTCGAACTCTCACTTCATTCCGAAAACACTATTTGGCAAATCCTCTCATTGGGCATTCAACCCCCGTGCAAATACTATTGTTAATGGTTTTATTGCCCCATTTGTACTTTATCGCCCGTGCCGTCAGTCGTCAAATCTAACGCAGTCTCTTTCACATTTACGACAAAGCTGTAATGTAGAATTTTTCCTTCAAACTTTGGCAGCAATTTGTTTTTGATTGCGCGCCGACAAACTTTTCGCGATGTTGATTCTTTGTGGAATTGATTCGATGGGGGCTCGATGGAAACTATCGCTGGGCGATTTATAGCTTCCAAGTTTGGAATAGAAACGATTTGGAGGAACTACGACGTTATTTTAAAAGTTGAATGCTATTTTTCACTTATTACACTCCGGGCTTTTCGTGATTCGCTTCACGATCTTTACACTTTATAATGCGAAGTCTAACTTCACACTAACCTGGAAACCTATTTAAGTATATGTTTTGTAATATAATGAAATATATCAACAAAGTTTTCGACAAAAGACGCGTGAAACCTGATCACCACCGTTGACGAACACCCCTCCGATTGCTATCATTATTTATTCAAATGAGGGAGCAATTATTACGCTTCAATTATTGTCGGTGATTTTATACAACTTCTGTGTAGAAAACGATTTAACTGCAGTATGCTCGTAAAATTACCCTCGTAGGATTTAATGGGGAACACCACCATTCATGATTGTCGGCTTGACGAATTGCATACAATGAAATGGTAGACACGATGTAACTTCTTGTTTATTGTTCCCCAATGTAGTTTGGATACGCGTAATTGGGTTGCATTCAAAACCAAAAAAGGCCACGCGCCTTTCTCAGTGGTAATAATTTGTTATTATCCATTTGGGAACAATTTAGTGAAAACCGAACCACACACCACAGTATTATATTATGAGTATTTTCAAGTGAGTTTATATCCATTCAGGTCATAGAAAAAAATTCTTATCATTTAAAACTAAACACAAGGTGCAAATCACACACTATTGGTTGAAGTTGAAATTGCCTTAGTTTAATTCAAACAAGCGTAATATAATAGCACACTGCAAAAGTAAATGCATTAACGGACTAGGAACTTTAACTCAAAGGCCCGAAGTGTTTAATATTCTGTAGCTGTCTGTGGCACGACTATTCCTATTATGAGAGCTAGTCGCAGCATCAATTAATATAATAACAGCTGAGCTTAATCCTTAAACGGCTAATATTTGTAATTTGAAAAAATAACGCAGCGCGCGCTTTCATATTTTCCGCTCTTCGAATATTAAACAGAAAGGGTCTTTGTTATGTGAGCGTAAAGGTTCAAATTGCTTGTTTTATGAGGCCATATCGGACGGATAGAATCTAGCTATTTGCCACTATCTTAAAAACTTAATCGCATCGAGGTCGGGGTCGGTCGCCGTTTAGCCAGGGAAAATGGTCGAGTATTTAATTTATATGCTAATATTGTAAGAAAAAGAACGCTAAGCCTCGGAACCGAAAATAGTTGCTAGGAGTTAGGTCAAAAGATTACAAATACAAAATAAATTGGGTGGCAGAATATCATTTTCGAAGGGTGCGAATTTTCTTTGACATTTAACGAAGCGATTGAACGAAAATGTTTCTTGAATGTTCCGCAGAAAACTGTCGGAGAGAGAAAGTTTCTTAGAAAACCTATGATTGATGTAAAAATTGTCTGGATTCAGCTTTAAAATAGAATATCTACATCAAAGAATAACATACCTAATAAATAAATCCTTACATTTTGTGTGTACAATTGCACATAAAACCAAATTAATGTAAGTAAAGAACAATAACAAAGTATTTGATTTCCAATTAACACATTTAATCAACGATATATACTTGTCTTTGTTATTTTTACTTATAATGTTTTTGTGCGTTTTATTTTATGTACTACATTAAGCTCAAATGATTTTATCAATTCCTTGCAGAATGTATAAAACAGAAGAGACAGATTATATTGTTTTAGTGAAAATCAATCTACTTGGCCGTTCCTCGAAGAAGTCTTCCAATTAAATAACCCCGAACTTTCAGTACAGCTCTTGCTGATGTGTTTCTAGTTAATATTCAAATTAAGGCAAATCCGCTTATATTCTAAAACAGTTAGTTTGCCTAAATAAATTTTCTATTATTGCAGCCTACGCTCTTGAGTGCTCCAATTTGTCTATTACGCAAGGATATTTTGTCTTTAACTGAATTTCGCCGGTTCGCCTTGCCGCTACCCTCCCATTTGTTTTTAGTTATTTTCTGTTTTTTTTAGTCTCTTGTATAAAAGAGATGTTTTAAGATAATCTTAACTATGTAAACCCTGATTAAATCATTAACAATTGGCACTTTTGACATGTTTGAAATCTGATGTGATCGAAGATCACTAACACTTCTGTACAGTTTATTAAAATGCAGTTAAAAAAAATGCATAAGCGGATGTTTTTTGGTAGCGCATATTTATCGTTTTTAAACTTGATGGTTCCCCGCGACAATACGCTAAAACTGAAATACTAGTAGATACCAAAGCGATCCCCTTAACGTTGAGTTATTGAAAGATTCCTTAAATGATATCTTAATCAAGCTCGGAAAGATATTAATTTACATAAAATTATTAGAACGGATGAACTCGTATTTTAATATAATTTCCTTTTATCTAACCCTACGTTACCAAGCAGAATATTCGTTTGAATCTTTTGATTTTTCCTTGCGTTTCATGTCATGTAGTTATTTGTGTTGCTTGCCCAAAGCCAAAGTCCCAAGGTCGCGTCACGCACGTCATAGTTTATTGCAAACATTTTAGTCTAAATAAATTAGGTACTATTTTAAAAGGCACGAGTACCTACCTACTACATTTCTATTAAAGTGTAATACTTAGTGACTACTAACTGCAAAACAGATTTCGTATGTATTGTTAGATTTGCTTTCTAGTGGATAGTCGGTGTCCGGTATTTGGTTAAAATGATAAGTACTTTATGCTCATATCATTTGTTGACATGCTTCCAGTTTATCTTTATTTACCCCGGCAGAACAAAAATATCCTATTGTAACCTACTTTACCAACACCCAGTGGAACAAAAATTATTTACATTTCAATGATTTTGTTTTTAATTTTTTTTCTTTAATCAATCCTTCAACTGTCTACTTTAAAATACGTAGGGAGATCCGCCTTCTCCGCTGTGACCTCATCTCAAATTTGCCAGAGACAATTTCGTTTTTTCCCGCGTTCCGCAGACTCCTTGCCAATGTTACGTAAATTTATTTTCGCGTTAACTGAATTAACCCGGAGTCGCTCCGTGCCATCGCCTATTGATTGTAATTTATGTAGGTATTTTAGACGCAATTTTGAGGTAACCTTGTAACAAACTCTCAAGAGACAGGCTTCTCTAGTCTATCTATGAATATTCTTACGTAGTATATTCTCCGTCGTCGGGTAGTAAGAATCCCAGTTGAACTCAACGGGAATTCTTAGTACAAGATTAGACTAGTTCAAATCACGTTTCTATAAGTACGAGGAAATGAGGTTTCATGATTGCCCATGTAATCGTAATTCATCATATTCGCAATCTGTAAAAGTGTTTATTTGGCTCTAAAATTTGACACTTGTAGTTTGTCACACGATTTTGCAATCCAGCACTACAAAACGTCTTTGTAAATAAAATACTTGAAAACATTTCTAGAAAGCAAAACTATCCGATTGTATTTCGTTATTTTTACCGCGTTCTGTCTGCTTACAACTTCGGACTTTTTATATCCTACAACAGTTTGTAGACACTTGAGTTTCCAGGTAGATTGCGTTCCGGGATATTTTCAAGAGTCGCATCAAATTACGTACTTTCGGTTTGTATGAGTGTCTGGCGAAAGTTTCAAGGAATATTGCGCAAACACGGCGTCTGCCGCAGAGGTTTCAACAACTACTACTATAGAAATAGTAAGACAGTAATGTCTCATTCAGTTGGAATTTCACGTTTTTTTTTACGTAATAGGGAGGCAAACGAACAAGAGGGTCACCTAATGAAAAGTGATGACCGCTGCCCATGGAAAGCAACAACCGCACAAGGGTCGCAGATGCGTTGCCTGCTTTTAAGACACGATGCCCGCCCCAACTGAGCTCTGTCGACTTTACTCACCATACAAAGTGCTGCTTTACTATAAGTCTTCTGTCAGGTTGAGATACTTCCCTACACGAGCGGGTCATTCGGGAGGAAGTTCCACTAAGCACTACCTCTCTTAAAATTACATGAAATTTCATTTTGAACTGATTATTTAGCACAATCATTGCCAAAAAGTTTTATGTGTTAATCAATAAAAGTATATTTTTCGGATTTTTCGTGAAGTTCATAACATTCATAGTTTTTGTTTCAGTTAAATTATTTGTTCGATGCTGCAAGCATTGCTTGCAATATTGTCAAATATTCAACAGATCAACTGAACCATTTTATCAACTACGAGACTAAATTCAGGAATTTCTCACTAATGTGGCTGGATACGAATCTGCTTTTAACCTAAATGGATTTGGTAAGGTTGAGCCTGACAGCTTTGGCCCGAATAAGAGATAATTTAAATCGAATAAGACGCACTGAACATAAACCCGTTTCGATGGGTAGTTGGTGAAATAAATTAGGATGCCTCTTGTACTTGTCTAATTTATTGGTTACGCAGTAGGCTATAAGTGGAAGTACATATTATTATTCGAGTACTAAAAACTAGTCAACGTTTCTTAGTATAAAGCATGAACTGCGGTTTGTCATTTAAATATCATGGTAATTAGAAGTATATCTATACTAAAAAAATAAAGCTGGCGAGTTTGATCTTAGGAACAACTGGTTAGAGTTGTAAAAATATTAGTCCATTTGACGAGTAAAGCTATGGTATAAAACTTCATTTGTGTGCGAGATTCGAAAGTCACGCTGACGCTAGTATAGGAATAAAGATTTTTTACGCTTGTACTTCGGTTAATACTACTTTGGTACATACTTTGTTAAATATTTCGTTGATCCTATCACAGCCAATGTTCCTCCAGGCAATTAATAAGAGTAATAGTGATGTTGAACTCGCTCACAAATCATTTTGACAATATAAAATATCACGTGCATAAAATCTTTCACATAACCCAACGCAGAATTTCTGTTAGCAGCCATCACATTGTTTGGGTGAGATAAAATTTGTCACAGCAATTTAGCCGTGTTCTCAATGCACGCGTTATTGATTTATTTAAGAGTGTGCAGTCCGCACAATAGCGCCGCCAATCGTTTTTTATTTAATTGTTTGAAATATTTAATATATTTTATTGTATAAAATGTAAGTCATTAAGATTAAATAACTCTCTGTAGTGCACTAAATAAATGGATTGAATTGAATTTATGATTTTACTAGCGGCCGCCCGCGACCCCGTCCGCGTGGATTTCGATTTCCAATATCCTATGTGTTATTCTGATGTATAAGCTATATTGTGGTAAAGTTTAATTCAAATCCATTCAGTAGTTTTTACGTGAAAGAGTAACAAACATCCATACATCCACACATACAAACTTTCGCCTTTATAATATTAGTAGGATAAAATTGACTTTTAATACATGATCAATGTAACAAAAGTATTGGGAAGTCATAATCTAAAATGTTAAGTTATGAAGTGCCACATTAAGCATCATTTTAGATTAAGGCTACTTTACGTAGAGATCCAGGAAGATACCTAAATATCTTAAACTTATTACAATTAAAGAAAAACTAATGGTGGCGCTAGTGTGTGGACTGCACACCCTTAAGCGTGACCTATACGTCAATCGTTAGTTAAATATGCTGAGCGATCAGTCACGCTGTCACATAAGGGTTACTCGGGGTAAACAGATATCTGATATTATCTGCCATTCAGTATGAATGATCACCATTACCAAAAATAAACAAAAGGTGAAACGTGCAATAGGTGTTCCTTTAAGAAAACAACATACATATTTTCCTTGTATATGCTTGTAAATTGTAGTACCTAATAACCTATTTAGACATGATTTGCAAATGTATTAAATTATCAGTCGAATCCATATTCCAATTAGTTAGGAAACTGTATAAAAGAGTGTTTCTTTAAGAAAACAACATACATCTTTCCCTTGTAAATTGTAATGAACTATTTAGACATGATGTGAAAGTTTAATGGGTATTAAATTATCAGTCGAATCCATATTCCAATTAGTTAGGAAACTGTATAAAAGGTTGTTTCTTTAGGAAAACAACATACCTCAAATTTCCCTTGTATATGCTTGAAAATTGTAATGACCTGTTATGACATGATGTGAAAATGTGATGGGTGCTTAATTGTCAGACGATTCTATATTCCAATTAGTTAAGAAACTGTATAAAAGGTCTGTATTAGTGTCATAATGCAACGCGATAGTCTAAAATCATGTATAAAACGTTACGTAAATTACTCGACCATCGAACCGAATCGATTTGAACAACAATAATTTGCTAGACTGAGACAAATAGAGCTCTAGCCCGTCTAATTTGAGTCAAAGCGCTCCGAAAACTATAAAACCTCCACCTTCAAATTTCATCCCCTATTCAAACCAGGTCATACGTACTAGGTCAGCGAGATAAAAACTAGATGTGTCTATTTTTTGGAGCAATTTAGTTCGCGTTTGGCCGATGCAGCCGATATTGATTGTGATTTAAGCCGGGCTCGGCGTCAATCGCGCGAATTATATATTCCGGGCGATCAGTCAGCGCTGACGCGAAGCTGGCCAGCGAGGCTGACGATCAAAATCGTTTAGCTACTTAGGAAATTCATGTAGTCACTATCTATACTAATATATATAATAGAGCTGAAGAGTTAAATTTCTTAGCTAACTACTGGTTCTGTTGTATATAAATAAAGCACTTTATACTACTTTAACTGTTTATTTTAAACAAATAAGTAATTACAAATATGATCGAATTGATACGCGTCACAGACCACACCGGTGAGAGCGAGAGAGCTAGCCTACTTGAAGCAATAGGCAAGACGCACTTCGTGATGGTGCTATGATTAATATGCTAGGCGTCAGCATATACTGCGTTCATACTATTAACACCCTCTCCTGAACGCAAACCCATTCCAGCTGTCAGATGGCAGAGCTTCGGTCGTGGTAGTCCTTTTGTTAACGCATCCGCCAACATGAATTCAGTGCTTATGTACTGCACATTAATCTGCTTCGCAGCTACCTTCTCCTTGACGAAGTTGTAGCGGACATCAATGTGCTTACTGCGAGCATGGTAGACTTGCGAGCCTGAAAGACTAATAGCGCTTCTATTATCACAATAAATAGCTATAGGAGTACCTGAAGTATTATGCCAGATGTCATCATGAAGTTGCTTCAGCCAGATGGCTTCTTGAGTGGCTGATGCCAGAGACATGTACTCTGCCTCAGTGCTAGATAAGGCTACTGTCGCTTGTTTTCTAGAATTCCAACTAATACATGCACCCTGAAATATAAATAAATAGCCTGTGCACGATCTTCGATCTATAATATCGGTGGCCCAATCTGCATCGCAATAACCAACAATGTGTTTATCATCCTTTTTGAATGTTAGTTTCATGTCAATAGTTCCTTTCAAATATCGAAATATTCTCTTGACAGCAATCCAATGTTGCATTGTTGGGTTATTATTAAATCTGCTTACCGTGTTAACAGCATAGGCAATGTCAGGGCGTGTACCTTGTGATAAATATAAAAGACATCCTACTGCTTCTTGATATGGTACATTTTTCAATACCTCTGCTTCATTTTCAGCCTTTTTTAATTGTGTTCCAGCTTCAAACGGTGTAGGTACAGGCTTACAATCAAACATTTTGAATCTCTGTAAAATTTTCTCAATGTATAATGTTTGATCTAATGATATTTCATCCATGTTAACGTTTTGTCTTATTTTAAAACCAATACATTGCCCAACTGTACCAAGATCCTTCATTTTAAAATGTTCTTTTAGTTTTGTCTTCACAAATAATGCGGTTTTGTCATTATTGTACATATAAAGCAAGTCATCGACATATACAGCTATAAACAGTATATCATTTTCATTAATTATTCTATAATAAATGCATGGATCTAAAGTTGAACGTTTCAAACCAATGTCAATAAGAACAGCATTCAATTGTATATTCCATTGTCGGCTGGCTTGCTTAAGACCATACAATGCTTTGTTCAGCCGACATACCTTATTTTCATTTTCATAACACGGTGGCAATGACATGTAAATTTCTTCTTCAACAACTCCTTGTAAGAATGCTGAGATAGCATCCATCTGATGGATTTTGAGTTTGTATTTAGAAGCTAGACCAATCAAGTACCTGATAGATGAGTAGCGTACTACCGGAGCATAAACCTCAGTATAGTCTATACCTTTTGTTTGTTTGAATCCTTTTATAACAAGACGAGCTTTGTATTGTTTTATGTTTCCAGCATCATCTCTTTTTGTTTTAAAAACCCATTTGCAGGGAATTATCTTTTTGCCAACAGGTGGGTCAATGACACTCCACGTGTTATTTTCAATCAAGGATTGATATTCTGTTTCCATGGCATGTTTCCAAAATTCAGAGTTTTCACAGTTTAGGGCTTCAGTGTGATTTTGAGGGTCATCATCCAGTAAACTCATTGTAGATTCAGAATTAACGCATAAAAACGACATAGGATCTGAATCGTCATTTTGTGCCTCTTTTGTTTGTCTTTGTCCACCTCGGCGAGGTCTGAGATTTACATGACATATATTAGGAGAACCTGTATTGAATGAACTTGTAGGTTTGTATGTCTCATCATTAGGATCATCATAAATACTAGAGTTATCGGAATCTGAGTCACAATTGCCTTGTTCAGTACGTGTTTGATTGCTATCAGTCTCAAGATAAACCATGCAATCTTTTTGTTCACTGCAATGGTTAGATTTATTTATGAATGTGTTTGAATTCTTCTCTTCTATTCCATCCTTCTCTACTACTGATTCTTTAAGTTGTTTATCTGCAATACTACTTCCTCTTTTTATAACTTTGTTTTGGCTGACAGTATCTTCCAAAAATACAGCATCTCTACTTATTGTAACTTGCTTGGTTTTCTTATCTATGAAGCGATATCCTTTAGTGCATTCGCTATAACCAATAAATGTCAAATTACGAGACTTAGCATCTAGTTTTCTACGCTTCTCTTTAGGTATATGTACCATTGCTTGGCAACCAAATACCTTCATATGACTTAGGTCAGGTTTCAGTCCAGTCCATTGTTCCTCAGGAGTAATACCATTCAGTGAGCGAGTCGGCGATCGGTTGATGATGTAGGCAGCAGTTGCAATCGCTTCTCCCCAATACTCCTTCTGCAATGAGGCATTAAGTAACATACTCTTAGCTCGTTCAATCAAAGTGCGATTCATACGTTCACTTACACCATTTTGTTGAGGTGTATAAGGAACTGTGGTTTGGTGTTTGATACCAAATTTCTTCAGACATTTATCAAATTGACTGTTTATGTACTCTCTCCCATTATCTGAACGTAGTATTTTTATTTTACGGTCCAATTCATTCTCCACTTTATTCTTGAATTCTAAGAATTTGTCTAAAACTTCTGATTTACATTTAAGAAAATATATAAATACCTTTCGAGAATAATCATCTATAAATGTTAAGAAAAATCTTGCACCTCCAATTGACTGATTCTCCATGGGTCCGCAAAGATCTGAGTGGATAAGCTCTAGCAAACTGGATGCCCGGGAGCCTTCATTTTTGAATGGTTGCCTGCTTTGCTTAGCTTCCAGACAAGATGTGCATATATAGTCCTCATCTTGTTGATGCAGCTTGACCCCAAGAGTACATTCTGGAATCTTATTAATATCATTAAAATTCAAGTGACCTAGTCTTTGGTGCCATAAATACTTGTCTTCAGCTGTAGCTGCCATTGCCTGCCCACTTTGGTAAGTAAGTAACTTGTAAGTATCATTTACTAACTTTGCATTGGCTACTATCTGATTATTTTTGTTTATTATTGTGCAGCCGGAGCTATCAAATTCTACTTTATTTCCATTCATTATAATTTTACTCACAGAGAGCAGATTTGTAGTAAGAGAAGGAATAAATAACACATTATTTACCTTAATATAATCACACTCTCCTGTAATTTTATTCGGTACTGAGATATTTACAGTGCCACAGCTTTGTACAGTGAGAACTCTGTTGTCTGCGATCCTGATAGCTTGTACAGGCGGTGCAGTCTCATCTTCTAGCCAATCACGATTCATCGTCATGTGGGCTGAAGCTCCGGAGTCCACATACCAACTACTGGCGTCATTCACAGATGTAGCTGAAAAAGCTGCGACAAAACCATTTTTATTACCTTTATCTTCCTTGTTTTTATTTTTAAACCAACATTTCTTGCTCATATGCCCATATTTATTGCAGTTGAAGCAACGGGGGCCTTTTGACTTCTCAGAGTGACTTTCTTTATGTTGAGTATTGTTTGTGAATTTCCTAGACTTTGCATAAAAAGCGGTAGTGTTTTCTGATACTGACTTAACTTCTTGCAATAGCTTTGTTTTTATCATATCAGCACTAATTTTTATGCCCGAGCTCTCTATACCCATTATCATGGGCTTATATTCATCAGACAAACCGGCCAACATTAGAGTACCGAGCCACTCATCATCTACATTGAAGCCTATTCCTCTCAATTTGTGTGCTGTAGACATCAATTTATTTATATATTCTTCTATATTTGTACTGGATTCTAAATTGGTGCTTATTAGGTCTCTTAGAAGTCCAACTTTACGGAGCAACCCAGAATCTTCAAATGCTTTTATTAAATTTTCCCATACCTGTTTAGCTGTTTTAGCATCTTGTACATGTACGTATAGTTGTGGATCTATCAGTAAAATAAGTTTAGTTCTGGCCTTTGTGTCCTTCTTCGAATCACATGTATCAGACAGTATGCAATCCCATAATTCCTCATGCTGTAAATACGCTTCCATCGCAAATTTCCAGGTGGAAAAGTTATCTCTTCCAGTCAGTTTCTGTATTGTTAATGTGTTTAAAGCCATTTTGTAGCACAATTCTGAAAATGAAAACTTTTTTTTCGCGGTCTTCCTTTGAGGTTATGTTTTACTTTCACAGAACTTTTACTTTTATTACTGATTTATTTTGGAAAACTATATCAGGCAGGGACGGCCCATAACCTGTTGTATATAAATAAAGCACTTTATACTACTTTAACTGTTTATTTTAAACAAATAAGTAATTACAAATATGATCGAATTGATACGCGTCACAGACCACACCGGTGAGAGCGAGAGAGCTAGCCTACTTGAAGCAATAGGCAAGACGCACTTCGTGATGGTGCTATGATTAATATGCTAGGCGTCAGCATATACTGCGTTCATACTATTAACAGGTTCGAATTGAAAAAAAATGTTTTGGGTAGTCCATTTGTCGAGGAAGACTTTCTCTGTGGAAACCGAAATCCGCGCTGACGGAGTCGCGGGCGGCCGCTAGTATCATTATTACCTTACTATTTAATGCGATTAAGGTTGTAACATGTCTGGTTTGCATGTAATATCAACTTGCATGAATTACCCTGGCATGATTTTTACCTCCTTGAATGTAGTGGCACACTCAGCGTTTTTGTTCTTTTAAACTTTTTAACAAAGTTAATGTTATATTATTTTATTGTCGTTTACCTTAAAATATTACTTACAACTGAAATCTTCAAAGACTGGCAGCATAATGGTGATATTCCTTTGAAGTGATATTGAACATAATGATAACCTTTTATCCCATGGAAGCTTTGCCCTGCCTGTATACCTTTTATCAAAGTCCGCTCAGTAGTTTCAGCGTTATTGACGAACAAACTTCCAAACAAACAAACTTTCATATTTATAATACTAGTATGATAAATACCCCGTTGCGTGTAACACATTACAATCAAGGCGGGTGATTGAATGATTCAAAAAGGTTTTAAATAACAACATCAGTGTCCTTCCTCATGTGTACCAATCCCATTACGTAACTTTCATGATCAAGATAAAAGCATTCATTCTCAACGTAAGCGTTGTAAAGTATCCATGGAATAAAAGCAAATTGAATTCATTAGATCATCCATCAAAGTCTCTTTTGAAATGCGAATTATTTATTCTTGTTTAACGAAAAGTTTTCTTTTCTAAGCAGCGTAAATATTTTAATGTCTTTCCTAATTTCAACGAGAAGACGGTGACAAATTGTAATGTACTTAAAACAATAAGTACTTAGTTTATAATTTGCTGTTAGAGAAGTAATGTAAGTAGGTAAATAGGTAAAGCACAGACGTCAGTTAAGTACTTAATTTGGTGCCTAATGCTTTGTCTGCCCTTTCCCGTTAGGTTAATCCAGCAAATTAAATTAGTTGAGTAATGTACCAAAAATATGTATTTAGGATATTTTGTTAAAATAATGTTTAGTTTACTCATAGGGGAGACCGGGGCTGGATGTGACACGGGTAGGTTGTTACAGAGACATTGGCCGCGAAACAGAGAGCGCAATTTTAACGTCAAAAAGAGCCAAATACTCTCCCCACCACCGGCTACCATGGTGCGAGAGCCGGGGTCGCCAGCGTTTTTATGAGAGGAGCCTGCGCATGTCGCCATGAAAATTGCAGTTTAGTAAAATTTTACTCTTTTAGTAATATTGGTTTAAAAGCTATGTTTCATAATGTCAGAGATGCCCTTCTTCTGCTATGTTTTACCTAATGGTTTCGCTTTGCAATGAATATTCGGTTTTACAGATAAAATTATTAATGTTTTCACTACGTAACCTTGAATGCTTAGATTTGGGGTTGGGGCAAAAAGTTACATTTGCTCGGGGCAGGTTGTGACAGTTGTTTTAACAGATACGCATGATAAAAATGCTTAAGCACTGAGACAGAACAAGAAAAACGTAAATAAATCCAAGAAAGGAAAGTCTGCCAAAGGGGGAAAATCTAACGGAAAGAGGGCAGATCACGAAAATGCGACTTATGCCTGCTTTTTTGTTATTTTTTCTCTTTATAAGAAAAAGAGAAAAAATAACAAAAAAGCTTGCGGCAACAGGAAGATCCTACATTACATTAAAATACATACTATTAGTATATAACATACTAATACTAATAGAATAGTTTTGATTAATGCAGAGCTATACGTATAATCTATCTATCTTACATATATATAAAACTCAAAGGTGACTGACTGACTGACTAACATAGTGATCTATCAACGCACAGCCCAACCAAACCACTTATATATTATATAAAACTCAAAAGTGACTGACTGACTGACTGATATAGTGATCTATCAACGCACAGCCCAAACCACTGGACGGATCGGGCTGAAATTTGGCATGGGATAAAATAGGGGATGAACGGTTGTATGAAACTTTGTCAATTTTAAACCGATCGGGTTGATACTTTGCATTAAAAAAGCTACTATGACGTAGGCAGCGTTTAAGAAATTATTTTGATAAATTCTACCCCTAACGGGATAAAATAGGGGGTGAAATTTTTATGAAACTTTGTCAATTTAAAACCGATCGGGTTGAAAATTTGAATGCATAAAGGTACTATGACTTAGGCATCCTCTAAGAAGGGATTTCGATGAATTCCACCCCAAAGGGGATAAAATGGGGGATGAAATTTTGTATGAAACCGAAATCCACGCGGACGGAGTCGCGGGCGCCCGCTAGTCTATTTATAAATTGAGAAATTATCTGGATTTTGTTTTTGCGCAGTAGAAGACCTAATATTAAATTTGTAATTTGGTTGCATTTTGATGCATTATTATGTTTTCCTTGGTATGAGGCAGGCAGGACTGCTTTTATATGTTATGTTATTTAAATTAAGTAAAGTAACTATTTTTGATAAATTATTTCTAGTAAAAGATTATATAATATGTATGTTTTCAATTGTAACAACTTGCCCCATGTAGTGTAACAATCTGCCCCGGGCACGGGGTTGAATGTTACACAGGTTTTTTTCCACAAATCACACATTTATGACTTAACTATTAGTCTACAAGATAACATTTATTTTAAATAAAGATCCTAGATAGTTTCTTTATCAAACAAGCCTAGACTCAGGTAAATCAATCAAACCTACGAAAAAATATGACAGTTTGAAAAAAAAATGTCACTACCGGCCCCGGTCTCCCCTACATAATTGAACAAGAACCTAAAGTTTTATGCAATATTAAAACAACTCCATTATGCAAAACAAAAGTTGGCAACATTTCCCAACCACACACCTACAACAAGAATAAAATTTCAATTTGACCGAATATATTAGCGATTAGTTTCAATATATTTGGCAAACAAAAATAAAACCAATTTAGGCGAAATTGTAGTCGATGATAACGGTATAATCAATTTATTCCCTTAGTTGTTGCTATAGCTGTCATACCTCAAGTTCGCAATTGATTTACCTACATCATTTGAAATAATATTTTGGGTTTCACACGTACGTACTCCAACAAATAAGTGGTTTATCAAGCGCTTTCCTAATATTTTCATGTACAATTCTGTTTTTGTTATACATTTATAGTATGGATATCCCGTTAAACTTGAAATATCACTATAATACTTGTGATTGATACCTGGCTTTATTACGTCTGAATAAATCAAATTATTACCCACCTTCAAACTCGAAAGTGAAAAGAAATACTTATTTGTAATTTCGAGTGTTTATTTATATTAAACTCTGATGTTTTCTGCGGCAAATGAAAAAAGTTTCCAGCGGCCCCATGTCGGGCGCCACATTTGAACAACTGCCCGACTTTGCGGGGTCACATTCAGTTTTATTTACTCATAAGTCCCTCTATTTCGGTTTCCAGCCTAAGTGCTGTGTCGCTTTTGTTAGCTCTACATTTGTGGATATGCTTTTTTCGTGTTTTTAAAGTGTATCGTCAGCCATTCGAAGTCCCGTCTGATGAAGCCATTAAAATTTAGTACGGTTTTAACAACAAAAGCTGTATTTTGTTGATAACAACACTGGTTCAATCTTTATCATTCTGCACGATTTAAAACTAAATCAGTAACAACTATGTTTTATAAAATAAAACATAATTCGGTAAGTTTTCACTACAAAAATGCTAAGCTTTTTAAAAGTGGTATATTTAAACATCACGGAGCAATGAAATTTGACGCTACACTCGTACTTGCTTTTCCTCCAAGAATACAAGAACTAATCTCGTTACCCGCCTGTATCTGGAACGTTTTGCCACTGTAACACAATGCCGCCGTATGTAATCCTTTGACATTTCCTCTTGTTATCAATAAAGGAATCCAATTTTCTTGGCTCCGCTTCGCAGAGGACTGACACATCATTACGTGACTGAACCTTTTGACACCTCTGATATTATAATATTATGTGGGGCCCGCCTCAATTGGCCGAATCCAGTTTGCTCTCATTTCAAACAATTGCTGATCAACATGCGGGCCCGGGTGCCGATAAACGAAACTGATTACGTGAGCGTTCCTGTTTTCTTTTATTTCCACGGTTGTTTGTAGTATTGTCCGGAAGAATTTTCTCGATGAAATGAAAATTCATGAGCATAAAAGGAATGTCGTTATGAAAATAAATATGTATTAACAATATTTATTTTCATAACGACGATATGCATCGAAAAATATTTTTATTAATTGCAACTAACCATATTCAATGCATTTGTTTGTATGTTTATTTTGTAACGTGAACAGAAACATTTTTAAAATTTTCTTCAATAATCATTTTTCTCTGAAACGGTTTTGTAGAATGTTGACACTTTGAAAACATAGAATTTCTAACTTTTATTAAATTAATCTACGAGATTTTTTCGACGTTTTTGACAATATGTTTGTTTCGCCTTAGTGGTAAACTTTAACTTATTAATTAAATATTTTTAAATGACTGTTCGTGACCGTTGTGGGTCACGGCAAGCTGTTTACTTGCTTCACATCACACAATTGAGCAGCATTTCAATTTCCTACTTCATGTGTATCCTCTATTTGAACAGCCACTCAAGTTTCTAAGTTTCATTATGCCGTTTTAAGTGATAAGCACACCGTAGAAACTTAATTTTGATATTCTTTATTTTTGTTAGTGACAGGCCAATGAGAAAGACTGTCAAAGCTGGTGATAGCTCAAAGTTATATTATAATGTTGATCAGTTAGTTCATCACATTATTCAAAGTCTTGTTTATATTGATTCATATTCGTAGCCTTGACTAGGATCATGAAATATGCCATCGCAACTGTGCTAATTCTGCTTTTGTGATTCCAATTTTCATTCAATAAACAAGTAACAACCACACGCACTTTATCATATAAACACTGGCTTCGTAATACTTGCCTATGTTACATACCTTTTATGTAGGTAATTGTTACGATATTACTTAGCCTTGCGCCAATCTCGTCGTATTATGGATAGACCTAAATTGCTCTTCTTTTTCATAATAGCGTCGCAACTCCGGTCCCTAGATTGCACAAAGACTACTTTTGCCTTCAGGCGATATTTTTCCCTCGTGTTTTAAAAATGTATTATTATACTTACGGATAATCTTTAAATAATTTTGGAGTTTGTAAAGTGTAAAATAGTGCCAAATCCAAAATTCGACTGGTTAAATATTGTATTTATTTCATGCACAATAATACTTACACTCAGCAATAACACAATGATTGATCCATTATTTATCTACGAGTTATTTCAGGCACTAATTGGTATATTGCAACACTTGATATTGGTGTACTTGTACATATTACGAGAAACCAATAAACCACAGTAATAACGCAATATTTACAAAATAACTGTTATATTTCCAAAGCACTTATGACGACTTATCATTATTTTATTGCGCAATGTAACAATACACGTATTAAGGTACGATTAAAAGAAAAATAAATTATTGTGAAAATTGTTTAACACGAAAGATATTAATTGCTCTGAGTGACTTCATCATTCTCCGGCCCTTATCCCACACTGGGTGGGGTCGGCGCAACATGTCCTCTCCTTCCACTCACTCCTTTCAGCCGTCAAATCTACATTCACTCCGTTCATCATCTGACTGATTTATCTTTATTTTATTCCTTTCGAAAAATAATAGATCTAACGTACTTTTTTTGTATTACCCTTCTGTGGGAGGGTCGTCTGGCGGGTTGCAAATAATGTGTTTGGTCTGCTAGAATATTTGAAATTAATGAACCTCCCACGTGGCATTACCACTCTATGAATGTTATCATTAATATTTTTTTCCAAGACTATTGAACAGTACACATCGATTCAGCATTCCACATCACGTCAGCAGCGCTCGATGGGATAACGTGCCACTTAAATTAAATATTCCGTAGATTTGCTCACGAAGCTATAAAAGGCACGAATCTCTCCCAATCCCGATGTGTACTTATCACGTAACACCGCGTACATTACTCGCGATATGGTAAAAATATAAATCATTTTTATAGAGCTAACAGGCACACGCACAAAAATTTGCCTGTCTCATAAATATGATTCATAGACCAGCGAAATTAGCGCGAGGGGCGGCGATATTACAACGCTTCTTTAAATGAAAATTCCATGTCAGGTGTAGGCACATAACTAGTTCGTAATCGAGAGCATTTATCACGCCAACAATATGGGACTCCTAATAAATATCGCTTGTCACAACTTCTCGCTTGAACGGTCATAGATTTTCCTAGTATTTTGGCCGGAGATGATTGGTGGGAAATGGAAATTTCGGCTAAAGTAGTTTGTCTGTCCTGGACTATATCAAATGGAATTGAACGGTGTCAGGAATTTGTAGTCGAGTTAGACTGGGAATTAGCCCATGCAGATTAGTCCATTTCCAAAATTATACAATAATATATAGCAGAAAAAATTCTGTTTCCAACTTGATACAGAATTATTTAACGTTTTTCATAATTACATTAAATACCATGATCGGCACTTTCCACAACGATTTTGAGCCAAATAATGAAGAATTAATTTTTCCGTTCTACGAAAATCGTTAACAAACTTTAATTTTCCAATTACCAGGGATGATATTCGACCACTTTTCCCTTAACCGAGTTTAATGTAACGCTACGCGGCATGTAGTCAGAATGGATAAAGGCCCACTTTAATTGCCGTGGTTTTTGCGTGAACCTTGTAAAAGGCGCCTAATGGACGTATGCTCAAAACATCAACGCTATCATATTTAATTTGCGCGTCGCTTTTAATGAAAGTAGGACAAGTATTTATAAAATATCGCGACCACACGCGTACACATTTCGAAGTTAAATCACATTTATAATTTTTTTTTATTAATTAAAAACATTTTATTGGACAAAAAAATAATCGGTTATGTTCAAATACCAGATTGGAACACTTGGTCTAGAGTTTTTTGTTTAATAATTGTCTTTATTTACACCACTGGCTAGTAATACATTGCAACATGGGCTTTAACGTTAATAATATTATACTACGGAAAATAGTTCACTCTCAAAAACTCACCATTATTAAACATTTATTACAGTTTATATACAGTTTTACGAACAGTAGACCGGCTGAATCGGAGGAAAAGACTTCATAAAAATGAAATTAAATCAGTTGCAATTCGCTGCAAAAGTGTGACTACTTGAAGCCCTAATCCTTTAAACCTTGAGCGCATTTCTGATACCCTTGGTGTTTGAGAATCCTACAGGCGGCTTTATTCTTATAAAATCAGAGTAACTAGAACGGCAAGCCATTCTAAACCCCATCTCGAGAAAAAAAATGTAATTGCTTACAGTTGTTTTCAAAAGAACTCTATTTACAACTGTTGGCAACAAAAGCTCTAGGCCATCCAATAAAGTAAGGCTTCAAGCTGCCATTTCCCTGAATCGTTTTTCAGAATAAGTTAAAACATTAAATGTACCGACGAAAATCCCATTTATTTTCATATTTATAGCCCTTCCATGAATTACTCGTGACGCTTCCAGGGAAATTATAATACGTGTCATATGGATTAAATGGGATTTAAACTTGTCAACATGACACATGCCATAAAATATAGGTAGGTACCCTTAATTCATCCTATTGTAGATAACTGTATTTTAGACATAGGGGGTATAGTCTTCTATAGTTTAAATTATGGTTTAGCATATATTACGGGGAAATTAAATTGTATTTTGACAAAGCGAAGAAAGATCAAGCTGAGGACTAACCAAGTAAGTTCGCAAACCATTGCGAGGGACGTGGGTGGAGACAGTGCAGACATGATATTCCAAACAGAACATCTCATCTCAATCACAAACTAAGAGAGTAGGACTTCGTGGAACTTCCACTCGAATGAGCCGCTCGCCTGGGGAAGTACCTTACAGAAAACTTCGGTGAAGTAGTAATTCGTTAATGTTTCTGGTGGTGAGTAAGGTCGCCAGAGTTCAGTTGGGGAGGGTATAGGGTCTTAAAGGGCGGCCCGCATCTACGACCCTTGTGCGGCGGTTGTTGATATCCATAGGCAGCGGTGATCACTTACCAACAAGTGACCCTCTTGTTCGTTTGCCTCCCTGTAACATAAAAAAAAACTTTATTAGTTCGGTCCCCCAGTACCCCTGATCTTAAGACTTGAAAACCTCTTCCTTACTCTGCAGACTTCCAGAGTCTTCCTACTTTTGGCTCTCGTCCCTCACCAGACGGTGCATCATGCGATATGGCTGGCTGGACGCCTGCCAATCCAATTGATGTCATCTGAGCTTCGCTTTAAGCCCTTGTACTTACTACTTCAAAGCTGCTTCGTACTGGTAATAAGCCACATATAAAATTAATTTAACGCCCGCGAACACGGAATAAACATTAACTGTTTGCTAGAAAATTCCTTTAGAGAATGAAATTATCAATGTTAGTAGTATGTACTTATTTATTGTCCATTTAGTTATGCTAAATTATGGTTGGTTTTCAAGAGTCTTCAATGTATGATTTTGGGGGGAGAATTTATGGTTAATTGAACTTACCTTAAGTGAAGTTCAACCAAAATTATACGAGTTGTAGCATCCGTAGAGATTTAATAATAACGTATAGTATGTTTCCAACGTACTGCATCATCACACGAATTTTAGACATAATAAATAAAAAATTAAATCGTTCTATTGACTACCGCGCCTAGCACCTCAACCTGCCGACAGGGGCCGGGGGCGATCATTTATTTTAGAGTATTCCTTGACATTTTATTCTGCAACACTATTAAAACAGGGGTTACTTGGGAGGGTAGGGATCTTAAATCTCTACGGATGCTACAACTCGTATAATTTTGGTTGAACTTCACTTAAGGTAAGTTCAATTAACCATAAATTATACTTCGTTGTAGCATCCTAGGAGATTTAATAATAACGTAGATGTTCAGATCAAATAATTGCAGAATAAATAATAAAAGCGACTGAATTTAACATTGTTTATCGCTTTTAAACCATTTTCCTAATACATATCAGTCTCTTAATCAGCATAATACTAGAGGTAGGTACATAGGAACTTATTATAAGGTAATTTAAGTATTGCGTCAGATAAAGCCCTGCTTGGCGTGGACCCGCCAAAGGTTACAACAACAACAAACAACTAGGGGAGGTCCTCCAGCCGGATGACGCCGGCGGAGAAGCCCGCGCGCGGCGCTGGCGACGTGGCCGCGCGCCGCGGGCTGTGCCCCAGGACCCGCGCACTTTGGTGCCGCTATCTCCCAGCACTTGCTTTATCCAGCGGCTTACCTTCTGCGCACTAGCACCTCTCACCTGCTTTTTAAGGCATTCGCTGGAAAAATAGAATTATTATTAGTGTAATATGAAAGGACAGTTTTTGATTCGCCTTATAGGACGTCGATGTTTTAACGAGGTCATCTATAATAATAATAGTACTAGGTTTGTTAAATACTATGTTGTTACTGTTAATAAGTCTTAACGTCTCAACCAGTTTAATAAGTTTATTACATCCAGGTCTAATGATTCCCTAGGAAATAGCTTACAAATATGAGATAGTACAAAATCTGCGTTACATATTTGGGTAGATTCGGTCTAGCCCTAAACGCACTATTTAAAAATCGACTGACACACTCATTAATAATCCTAAGTCAGAGCAATTGTTGCCATTTAAGAGTCTTGAGACATACCTTATTGGCTTTTTGAATGTTCATGTTTAAAATGTCTTTGTAAAGTAAATATATAGTGCTTCGAATTTAGAATAAATCAATGATACTCTTTGGAATCAGATTTAAAAAATAGGTAACAAAACTTGCCCCTGTACTACATGACACAATTGCTGTTAATTTCATAAGGTTTTCCATACCATTAAACCTATAATTTTTAAAGCCGGTAGGTAAGTCTGTTCTTGAACCGTGTTCGAGTAACCTCCAACTTACATAACTTTAACTAAGACCCGTGGGACACAGGCAATATTAAGCCAGTTTAGCAAAAGATACTGAATACGACCAGCATGAAGTACCTCCAGGGCGTCTCTGTCGGCCTTCGGACATGGCGGCGGCGGCGCAGAGGCAGGGAGGAGCGGCGGCTGCGCGGGCCGATGTTGAGGAGCCAATTTCTTTATTTTCAGGCTAGATGTATCAATAAACTTGATTGATCTGACATTGTCTTCCAAACCTTCTCCAAACAAATCTTTGTCCCGTTTCACACTTTGATCACCAATCAATATTTATGAAGCTTTTATCCAGTGATGGGAAAATGAGATGGCGACAATTCATGGTCTCTTCATGGTGTGGATCCAATATTCTCTTGTTTGATAATACTCAAATCACCTATCTCAACACTTTTTAATACTACCTAATACAATGTCAACTTCAAAAAATCATTCTGGTTTAAGTCTACAGTGAGATTGGCTATGCCTGCATACCCGCTCCCAATAAATTCGTTCCCAATAATGCCCATATCTGTTTTAAAATTGATCAATGTTAGGTATCAGCAGGTACAACCACCTCCTTTTGAATACTTTTCGGATGACATCTCGTGCCACCACTTAAAAAAGCAAAATTTTTAAAATTATGTACATTTGTTTTCGTTTATTAATTACAATGATTTTAATTTACATGATTTTGAAAATGATTCATGATTATAATATTCATATTTATAACAATAATGTTTAACAAAATTAAAATTTCTAACTTAATTTTATCTTATATGTAAAATTACAAAACCCAATCCATTGTAGTTATAATGAAACTTTCATTTGTTATTTTGTTAAAGAATCTGATTGTTTACTGTTAGTAAATTAAATAATTATTTTTTCCAATAACGATAAGCATGTCAAATATTGTTAAATAAATATGGAAAGGGAGGACATTCCACCACAAGCATTCACCTACTCAAATAAATCCTCGATCGCAACATAGAAATGTAAAACCCACCTGTTTTATGAATAAATATTTGCATTTGTATTCGATCAATAAATGTACAACATTTTAAGTTTTTTATGATGGACCTTATAATATTGCATGCCATCAAATTGGCAAATTGTAGCTGAAGTGAGAGCTAGTTTTAAGACCATAATGTACCTACAATCGCAATGAAAATATTTGATTTGATTTGATTTTATTTTATTTCCGGATGACATCTCGTGCCATCACTTATGAAATAAAGGTTACAATTATATCATTTGATCCCCATTTTTAGATACTTTATTTCCGGATAACATCTCGTGCTACCATTGAGGAAATCAATTACTACTGGTAGTATGTAGTTCCATCGTCGAACTCGAGTGAAGTACTTTTGAATACTTACCGGATGACATCTTGTGCCACCACTTAGAAAAGCAAACTTGTATTTCCGGATAACATCTCGTGCTACCACTGAGGAAATCCATTACAACCTACTGGTAGTGTGTTGTTCCATCGTCGAACTCAAGTGAAGTCGGTACATTTTTAATACTTTTCGGATGACATCTCGTGCCACCACTTAGAAAAGCAAACTTGTATTTCCGGATAACATCTCGTGCTACCACTGAGGAAATACTACTGGTTGTACGTATGTTGTTTCATCGTCGAACTCAAGTGAAGTACAGATTGAATACTTTTCGGATGACATCTCGTGCCACCACTTAGAAAAGCAAACTTGTATTTCCGGATAACATCTCGTGCTACCACTGAGGAAATACTACTGGTCGTACGTATGTTGTTCCATCGTCGAACTCGAGTGAAGTACATATTGAATACTTTTCGGATGACATCTCGTGCCACCACTTAGAAAAGCAAACTTGTATTTCCGGATAACATCTCGTGCTACCACTGAGGAAATACTACTGGTCGTACGTATGTTGTTCCATCGTCGAACTCGAGTGAAGTACATATTGAATACTTTTCGGATGACATCTCGTGCCACCACTTAGAAAGGCAAACTTGTATTTAATTAAAACTTGCAATAGAATTTTATTCCCATAAAGGCTGCTTAATTATACAAAATTAATATGTCTCTTTTCCTCTTACAAAGACTAATTTCCATGGATAGTTGCTCCTTAACAAACAGCTTTCTACCCTGATAAAGAGGCATAGGAAAATATTTCCAAATGCAGCCCGAGGACTTATAGCTTTATCAATAAATTCAATTTTATTACTCCGTCATATAATGTTATCCTGTTGTTAAGGCTTAATTTTCATATTAGCTATGTAGCTTTTCTTGGGTAGCAAGGATTAATATTTCTCTCTCAAGGAGTTTAGTGTGCCTACATCCAGCCTTAAGACACCTCAATACAAGCTGCGGTTAAGGTGCCCAAAAAAGAAACAAATTCCCTTAACCGAGTTTCTAGAAGACATATCAGCCACCATTTCATAAGTTTTATGACGTTTATCTGTTGGCAATTCTAAAGTCATGTACAATGAATAAAGCTTAAAAGCTAAAAAAAAAATAATTCAAATTTGACTTGGCAGAAAATAATATTTCATTATTTATAATTAAACTTAACTTATTGAAAGTGTTTACAACCACTGTCACAGTATTTGAACATGAAACCTGGTATTTAGATGTGCACCACAACTGTCTATCTATTTCTCTATTTGAGTTGACTTCATAGTACAGGTCTCATTAATTTTGTAAAAAAATAATGTGCTGACCATAGTAGGTAAATTCATATATAATAACAGATATTAAGAAAATAAATATAGTTATTGCGCCATAAAACATATGTTAGTCAGAATAGCACCTAGAACATATTTGAATTATTTGACTTGTCTAAATTATACCAGTTTTTATACGCCGTATTTATATTGTGCCAAGGCACTTTGAGACAACAAATGTAGCAGCACTAAGTATCTAATGACTGACACGCGAACGCTAGCCTGCTCAAGCCCACCAGTGTAAGGATGGGCCACAAGTAATGCGACGGTGTAAGTAACACTTTTTCATGTGGTTCAAAATACAAACTTTCCGGAACAGTTAATGACAATAAAATTGGGTAACAAGGCTGGTTTGGCCGATATTGAGCACAATAATCCCAGTCGGTTCATTATGTACACCACTGCCATTTCTCAATGGAAATAACCTTTAAATAATATGGGAATTTCTCCCATCCTGTTAATATAGAAGATAGCTGTGGTATTATCTATCATCAACAAAATCCCTGGATTCCTAAGTTATTACGTAAATACTTAGAAAAACACTTTACTGACCTTAACTTTATGTATTTCTACACAAATTAGTCCAAACCTTCATTTGAACAAAAAAACGCCGGGTATCCGTGAACGTTTGTCGAGAAAACTTCTTCTCCAGAAGCTTATTTTTGCACTGATGTTATCCTCTGTTTTGGTTTTCGTCTTTTTCCCCATTTTCACTAGCACAAATACACAAAATTTGCTTAAATTTAAATAAAATTACGTTTTTAAATCGGCGCGCACGCGGATGATGCAACACACAGAAAACTAATGATCGCCCCCGGCCCCTGTCGGCAGGTTGAGGTGCTAGGCGCGGTAGTCAATAGAACGATTTAATTTTTTATTTATTATGTCTAAAATTCGTGTGATGATGCAGTACGTTGGAAACATACTATACGTTATTATTAAATCTCCTAGGATGCTACAACGAAGTATAATTGAGTAATACATCGCTACGTACTAGATTTTTCAAAGTTAACCAGGTTATTCCATCAGAAATGTTAAACCTTAGTTAGACCCACGACTGTTGCTTCAAGCGCCTTCATGGCAGCCAAATTCAATTAACTATAATAATAACTTTATATTATGTAGGATATAATATATTATATACATATTATGTACACAATATCTGGTCGACAACCTTAATGTACAACAAAAGCATGTTCTATTTGGTATATTGAATATCGTATTTCCTTGGTATGCCTTTATAACTGAATTGTTAGTTTCTAATAAAGGGTCCTGGAGGGCTAATGTAATTTCAGAACATATTTCCGAACAAGATATTATTATGTAATCTATTCTTGTGAATAACAATATCCATATCTTTGTACTCTATGAGTATATGGTTTTTGATAACGTGAAAATAATATTATAGCAACTCGGAAGGTATTAGGTTAATTAATTATGATCTTACGGGATAATCTTTTAGTCCAGTATGGGGACTACAACAACTATGATGTTATAAAAGAGACGTCTTTTATGTAGATAGTAAGTGGTATAAAAACAACTATTATTATTTAAAAATACATATCTCAAACATTTCCAAAAAAAATAGGTACGAGAAATGGTAACACATCCACCATTAAACTAACTATCAGAAGTAAGTATCAGAAGTGTAATATGAACTCGCTGGCATAACCTCCATTTCCGTCAATTATTCCGAGCTAAGTGCAACGCAAACATCGCATTGATATTCGGTGGCTCACGACTTGCCTGACGGGAGCAGCTTCTTACATTCGCTTCACTACATAGTATAAAACAAAGTCGCTTTTTCTGTCATGTTGTATGTCCCTATGAACGCCTAAATCTTTAAAACTACGCAACGGATCTTGATGCGGTTTTTTTAATAGATAGAGTAACTCATGAGGAAGGTTTTTATGTATAATATCATCCATTAAATAGTGGACAAGTACCACGGGCGAAGCCGGGGCGGGCCGCTAGTAAGAGATAAAATACATATGACTACCTCCGTGGTTTAGTGGATAAAGTGGACGCACGGCCGCGCTGGATGTCCCGGTTTCGAATACCGAGTCGGACTTAAATAAATCGAGTCTGAAGTTTCCTCCAGATGAAAAGCAGAGTTTCGAAAATGACGGTGTAATTACACCCCGTGCCTTGGAAAGCACTTTTAGCCGTTAGTCCTAATCCTGATCTTTTTACGATCGTATCAGATTGCACTCAAACGGAGTTCCGTGCGAGTGCAATAAATTAAACCGTGTTCCGTGTTTTCATAGTTATGAGAGTGATGGAGTGCACCTTTTCGTACACGTGCGCATGTACTTAAGCACTATCAATTGTATTCTGCATAACTGGCTGTGTTTGTAAGATCGGCCGCCGTGGCCAAAAACAAGTATGTAGTTGACCTACGACTGTCGCGCAGCGTAATTTACTTATCGTAAGGGTGCCCTTGTACTTCACCAGTACCAAAACGCCTATTGAGAGACGAAATTATAGGCACATCAATATACTCGACAATTTGATTGACATTCCCCGTTTCTAAATGTAATTTATCTTCATTTATAAAGACGCTGTCGTGATACGAAAATATACTTGTCGTACTCGTGAATGTATCTCTCCTGTTGACGCAATTTGTGACTATAATCTAGGTATATAATGCAATGTATTGTATTTCATAAAAGTAATTGGCAAATATGTAACATTTCATAGAAAAAATTTAGTATGAAAAAGTTAATAGCCTGCAGTTTTTTTTTCACTACTTTCGTGCAAAATATCATCTAATATTCCTGCACGGAAGCATGATCCTTAATCCCTATGGCAAATGCGGATTGAGAAACACCGAAAACAGCCAAAACTATTCTTTAAACCGACTGAATGATCTCTAAATCGAGAGCCTTTGCCAGACAGTGGGACATTACTGACTAACTGACTATAGACTGTTACTTTACTGTTAGCTAACATAATTAAGCATTCCCTCTTTCTTTTCCAGGAGCAATCCCACAAGTCGTACCGTCCTCTGACGGTGCTGACCTTCCGATGGAACTACGCCGTTCATGGCTTGCAGCCGGCGGGCTACCATCTGGTGAACCTGCTGCTGCATGCGCTCGTCTCTCTACTCTACTACAGGTAAGGAAATAGGATATTAATAATTTAATGCTATTGTGATAGTTATTTCGGACAAACATGTGGCGACACCTATCTACATCGCCACAAAGGAGTAGTTCCAATGTAACTCAACAGATGGCGCTGACACGAAAAAGCGATATTTCCATACAAACCTACATTGCGCTCGCAGAGTTTCCGCCGCAACTTAGAATATATACGACTGCACCAACACAGTGTAGTAAGGACCTCGGTCCTCGAGCTAGATCACCCGCTCGGCAGAAGTACTTCTATCTTTTAGGGAATGGGTGATTTCCCTATACTGGTGACCCCGACGTGATCGGTCCCTATACTGGTGACCCCGACGTGATCGGCCCCTATAAACATAATATCCATTTTACTCGAGATCAAACTCTCTTCACGGCTGTCATTACCTACATACGTGTCTGCTCAGAGTCTTGCAATACTTTGGTCACATAGTGAGGAAAAACGGTAGGACCCTAAAGAAGCTATTATTTGTGATTGATGAAGTCGACGTCAAAAGGTCTGATCAGATCCGGACCGCACTCGACTCCATTCTATACAAGGTCCGGCATCCAGCCGAAGGCCAGTGATACAGAAAGAAAGACACGACCCTCATTCCTGAGCAATATTATGCAGCGATAAGATATTGAAAATAATATATATAAGACTTTCTAGTAACCTCATTTTTATCCCGAAACTGAAACACTTAAATTTCACCTATCTTGTGCACCGGTGATATAGTCAACTTACATACAAAAAGAGAACAAAAACACGAGCTGATATCAATAAATCTAATTATTCCTCAAGCGACATAAATACGATTCGGACCGTTTATTCGACTTCGTCTGTCTATCCGCTTTAATAAATCTTGCGATGGTGAATATGTAGGAAGGATGCTGCTCATCAATATGGATAGAAGTTGTGTGGTTCGGATAAATTTAATTACCTTTTTAGTACCAGTATTTAGCGCTATTTAGTTTTCATGTATTTTGAAAACCAGGCAACTTTGGTGCAATTATCAAAGGTTGCATCTTACATAATACTGTATTTTTTTGTATTATTCATTGAGGTATTACTACTTCGTATAGTTTTTATTGATAGTTGTTTTTATACTACGTATTAATTATCCGCCCTTCCCTCCAAGTTGACGCATAACTTTTGTTCGCGAAGTCCGCTATACGTAGTATACCTCAACGGTATTATTAATGTCCGCGTGCTATATTTATATAGAACAATTAAGAAACAATTTTATTTTAAATACTGTACTAATTTAATTATAAGACGTAAGCAACGAATATAACTTCATTAAAAAACACTGCGTTCGCTTTGTATGAGCCACATAATGTTCTCACATACATATATCGTCTGTCTTCCTACCGAGATCAAATAACAGGATATGTATATAGATGCCTATCCCTTAGGACCATAGTCAAACAGAGCCAAAAAAGGAACAATACGCTACAGTACCCGAGTGTCCCTCGTATATTCGTCGACTGTTTTCCCTTTAATAAGTCTTGGGTTGTAACATGAATATGTACGACGCAGATAAGTCGTCAATAGGGGAGCCTGTTCTAATTCAATAAAAGCTGAAAGTCCACAGATGAGACCTTCGATTTTCTCAGATCCTTTTGTTAGAAAATAGAACATTGTTAAGCGCAAATAATAAATGTACTTCCACTCGAAATTGATGGCGTAATATCTTCATCATTACTTTATTATCGGATTATAGATATACTACAGCATTGCTGAGAAATAACGTAATATTCATGTATAATACCTACTTGAAGTGACTTATACGTATAATCTTTTCTTCTTGAACGAGCAATGTTTGCCTTGTTACGTTCTATGCTACGCTTATGCTAATTATTTTAGTACAGCTTCGTGTTACTGTTCTTTTTTCCATTTTATCCACTTTTCAAGATAGGAGAGATTAATAATGTACGTCTCAAACTGGCTGGATTCGTTCTAGGCCACACAGAGTACTCCAAAACACAAAATCTGCCCTGCCCAGAGTATTGGCTACTTCAAAGTCGGATCTATGAAACACTGCTCTACTGCACTCGAAAAATAATTACACCGCTACCCCATCAACCCAGTGGTTAACACAGATTGTATTGGCTGATGACGGTCCCAGCGGAATGATCGAGGCGTCTTAGCTATTCCCTTAATTAAAACAAACGCAACGATGAATCGCAATCAGTTTAATTTATCTCCTCTTGAAACACCGCGTTTATGGAGTTGGATTAATTTGTAGAATTGTTCATGAGATAGCGGTGTTCAATCGAATTTTTATTTCGGTTGTGTATTTAAATACACGATTAAATGTTTAACATGCCCACCTAAGTTAACTCAACGCATATTCATTCGAATTACTGAGCTTCATTCTAACGCATTGAAAGCATATTTTAACTAAAGGTGGGTATCATCGACGCAATGTTTAATTTTATTTTTATTTTTTTCTTTGCGTAGAGCTCTAATTAAAAAAGAAATGTAAATATATCTGTATTTTTTTTTTCTCGAGTTTCTGTTGGCTGTTTTTTCAAAGTTTAGTTTATTGATTTCCTAACAGTTCGAGGTCTCTTTGTTCTAAGGGTAATGATAAAAATGCATAATTCCATCATAAATTCCAATGACTATAAAATATTGCTCAAGAAACGAACCTTTAGGATACCAGTCCCTGCAGCTAAAAGTAATTTCGTAAGAAAATATAGCGGATTCCTTCATCCTTACATCTACAATAAGGTTCAATCACGTTGTGATATCAAAAATTGCGCTCCACCTGAGATGAAAAAAATCATTACGAAGTGGATTGGTACGCTTTCCTACGATGACTTGGAAAAGCTAATAAGAGTACAAGTATGACTTACGAGCACAATCTAGCACACATAATATACACGAGCACACGCCTAAGCACACATCACACACCCATCCACCCAATCACACACACACACACACACACACACACACACAAAAGAGACACACACACACACACAGTCGTCCTTATTTTATTTTATTTAATTTAATTAAAGATTTGTTTATTATACTAATTTAGTTAAAGTTACGTAGTTGATTTCTTGTTCCTTAAAGTTTTTATAACATTGTTGTTTGGCAAAAGTCGCGTATAAGTGATTATGTTAACGTGTGTCAATAGATTGTCTACAGTACAGGCCACGCCTAGTGAAGAACCGGCAGGTGACCGTCTTACCCAAGATTTTGTTTTATGGTGCTCAGTGTGAAACATAGTAGAAAAGACCCGATCGCATACACCAGATCAGTGTCTTCAGTTTATGTTGATAAAGTGTGTTGTGTTTCCCACACTCACTTCACAAGTAAATTAAAATAAAACACTCCACGAACAATGGGAATGTAATTAAAATATTGCATGTTTAACGTAAAATTGTGGTCTCGTATTGTTCTTTAATTTAAAATGCCGCACGTAACTATTTTTAATCGGGAGTCGCGGCTTGCGCCCGCCCAGCGTAACTACGGACAGCAAAAACAAACCTCTCCCCATTAATTAAGACCGTCCACAAAAATACAGGCAGCTTAAATACGGCAAGCAGGCGATCGCGTGGATATTGTACTGAATAATTAAGCGGCGGCCATCGCCGTCTCAAATTACGGGATTATTGAGTCCTAACAATTAAAAGTTTCGCAATTCAATTAACAATTAAGGGTTAACGACGCAGCTGCCTCTGATTGGGCTTTCGCATTAATTAATTTCAACTTACACGAGTGTGGAGAGCACCTACATCGAATTACCGGCCCGTAGGGTTTGATAAGTTTTAATCAATCCACTATTATGTTCGCCGCCGCGTTTTCACCCCGTTACAAAAGCTTTGAAGATACCTGAAATGTTCTTACCATGAACCCACGCACAGATAACATTGGTATATAAAATCATGCCAAAAGGCAAGAATAAATTTCATAGGAATTTTATAAATTATTTGCCAAAGGAAACCCTCCATATAGTTTACTCAAAATAATATTATTTCTTGTAAGATTGTTCGTTTGTTGCTCTGAAAAGAGGTACATATAAATAGAAACAAAAAAGTAGAACTAAAGATCGCGAGGACTTTACTTTAATTAAGGTCCCGTAATTAAAATTTGATTTCAACATAAACTTCAGAGTGGATTACAACGCAATTCACTAATTGATACTGGAATGCTTTCTATTTAACTAAAGCCAATTGGAAACATGCCTCTAAAAAACAATGGACCTTCGTCCGCCCATTCCACCCAACTTTCAATTAAGACCGTAATGAAAGGAAAAATGGGAATTGAAATCGAAAACTCACACCCGCTCAAAACAAACCAAGAAACAGAATACGTAACAATAATCTTTATTCAGCCATCTATATGCAAAAGGTGTACTCAATAGAACAATATCCCATCTGTGAGTGCTTCCAGATCGAAACTTGAGAGTTCAAAATTACCATGACCCAATTTCGAAGGAAGCGCGAAGTTTCCCCGAACCGCCCTCGAAATGTCCGAATGTTGAAATCGAGCATTCGCGTTCACGCGTGATTCAATATTTGATTTTACTTCGGAAAACAGATATTTCGGCTTCGACGTAATCCGATAAAAGTGTGATTTTGACGCAGCATTCACTATCAGTACGGAGCACTTGGTAAATACTCCAAATAATATAAATACATTAATGCTATACTTAAAAGACGGTGTGAAAGGGACACATCAATGGATTCGATTTAGCTGTTATAAGGACTTATCTTATTTACTCAACCAATATTTCTTACATATTATATTCCACATACACAAATTATATATATAATTATTTTATATATAACTACATACTTATTAAGCGTTTTTTTTCTCAAAATTTCCTTTTTTCCTCAAGGATTCCTCGACATGCTGTAGGTACCTAACAAACATTTCTAGAACAACATTTCCCTACATTCCAGTTTTCATCATAACGAAGCAAACCCATGGATTGTAAAGGCTCAGGAGGCCGCGCAGCAAATGGTTCGGACGACAATCGGCTAAACGATGTGGCCCTTACAAGTGTCCGCCTTACCGGACCGCACCTGGACATATCCTTTGTGAGCCAGCGACCATTTACCATGATTTGCCACGACGAAACTTGTCTTGCTAAGACTAGGATTAGAACGTCTGTGAAGGTAAAATATGAGAAAACAAAAGTATATAGAACGAACCAAATATTTTAACGTTTCCCTCCTTGAAAAAATCGAGCTTTGTCGTTCGTTCTTGTCGGAAAAGCAGTTCTGTCCCCTTCTCTGGACTTCACTATTTAAACGTTTTACCTACCTAGAATATATTTAATCAAATTGATCTCTCTTTACGTCTGCTTTCAAATACGGACAAACGTTTGTCACAAGCGAAATGCACTGATGCAGGAAACATATTTTTTATTTGGTTTATCCGTAAACGTATGATCGTACAATCGCACATAATATGTACATGTCGAATTTTAGACGTCACTTCAGGCCGGCTCTTCCACCTCACAGGAGAAAATATCTAGAAGCCGTAGTTACGGAAAAGCAAAAAGAAACTTTTATTTTCGCTCACCATGTTTCGTTTACCCGACCCCATCTAATTTAAAATCTTCACACGAGCAAATCCTCTTTCAAATCCTGTCGCACTATTTGTCTGGACGTGGCTACATAAGGAGGTACATAAGCTCAACCGGTCTGGCCTCAACTATTCCAAGTTAAGCCAGTTTTAATCAGAGTCCGATCCTCTTAGTTACTGCTAATTACGGATACTTGCTGTGTCCACCACCAACTTAGCCTGGCTTATGCTCAATACCCAATTTGCTAGCTTAATCCTATTAACGATTTTCAAGCTCTCATTATCATTCGAGTCCGGTGGAATTTTCCAGCGTAGGGTTGTGCTGTTTGCACAACAGACGTAACTTTAGTTTTGTCTTTTGTTTTCCAGGCTATGGACTCGACGGCACTCGTTTAATAAACTTTTAGGAAGCATGGTATACCAAATAGTTTCGATCCGCATTCAGAGCTGTGAGTGCGAGAACATTTGGAAAATAACTCGAACTATTCAAAACATTGTGCTCCATCCAATGTTTTAGCGAAGAACTATAAAAACTTTCATAATGTACTATTTGAAAAAAAAAATTTTTTGTAATTCTATATTTCTTTTAATTATGCAATAAAAAAAAATCATTACAGTTATTTTTCCACACGAATACCTATTACCGCGCTAATGATGAAGGCAACGTGAAAAAACAAGTTATCCCGTTACCCGATAATTGTGGGCGTAACCAGGGGCAGAAAGTTGTATCATTACCAATATTGTGCTAATGAGTAGGTGTTTATTGCGATTTTTGTAACTAAATACCTAGCGAATAAATAAACATTTTGTGATATAAAGCACACAGCCCCAATATAAACAAATGTAGCACGGGTGCTTGACAACAGATACCCGTACAAAATGACATGATGCTTACACACAATTTTATGTACTGTCCAGGGGAAGAACTTACTACCATTGAGTTACATCAAATTGGTCTATCCTTAAGAATTTTGCCACAACCCATAGATTTCACTCATGAGTGGTTGCCTGATATATAGCCATCTTTAAATCTTGAATATTCCTAGTATTATTTTAAGTCCCACTGCTGGGCCAAGGTCTCTCCTAATTTCTCCTACTGCATTTGTCTGCGGCCAAATTATGCCAATCGCGGGAGAAGAGAACAAAATCGTTCTAGTAATGATATAATTTTATTCTGTACCAGAGTTATTTTAGCAGTCTTAAGCTCATCCTGTCCTATTATTAGTATAATTTCGTACCTGCCAGAGTTATTTTACCTCACGAATGCTACGTCAACTGAGCCGCGTAGTTGGCGTATAATTGGACTCGATAGGCGGATGTAAGATGTCGTCTGCAGGATTTTCCGTATCAGTTGCCATGGCAACGATATGACATTAATTTTCCATTCTTAACATGTTGTTTGTTTATATCTGAGGTTGATTGGTATCTGGTAGGTGTAGTTTATGTATATTTGGTATTATTATTAAGTGCGAGGTAAGTCTCTGTTCTTCTACTAATTTGGAACTGATAAGTGGTCGATATAACATCATTTCTGTTTATATTACTACACCATAAGTAACAGCCCACATACGGCAGACACTACCCCAAATTAACAGATCAAAAAACCAGTAATTTCGAGACATACATTGAATGATTGTCAAAATAAGCGCACTTAAGCCCTTTACAAAATCTTAGATCTCTTTCCCTAATCACTGCATAGATCCGAAAATTTCACACCCTTTATCGGATACGTCAAATTTCTCTGTACGCAAACGCACAAATAGTTTCTAATCGCCTAGTATGGACCAGTGGTTCCTAGCCTATGGTCCGTGGACTACTGGTTGCCCTTGAAGCGATCGTAGATAAGACACGTTTAAATACTCTTATTTACATTTAACCGCTGGATATTACCAATGAACCAATTCGGTTGTCCCTGTAAAGTCAGCAATTAAGCAAAATGGTCATACACGCCTAAAAGGTTAAGAACCACTGGTATATACCAACCGTTTCAAAGCTCGCTATCACACTATCGGATAGGAAAACTCTCAGAATAGGTTAGATATCCTTCGCAAAATTCGGGTACCTACGAGTAACAGATTAGCCTAAACATAAATGACTAAACATAGTTGCTCATACTTTTCATACATTACGTTAATTATGATTGTATTAGCTTATTAAACAATGCAGCGCCACTACTCGCTGTTTGCACACTGCAAACTAATAATCCAGGCATAGTTGCCATCAATTATAACCTATCTAATTATTTGCCGAGCGCATATTTTGATCAAATAACCCCATAGCAAACCTAGCGGTGCATTAGAACACAGTTGATGGAATAGCAGTAATGCAAGATCTAAGTGGTGGCAATATGGTTATATTTGAATAGCTGTTTCTAATGAAAACTGGTTACTCAACCTCAATTTCATGTTGATCTACACATATGATTTTAAATTATTATTATTTTTATATTCTATATAAATAAAAATTAATTGTTAATCGAAATTCTGCTTAAAACTAGAGAACAGCTGAACCGATTTGGGTCCTTTTGTTCTTGAAATTTTCGAGAAGTTAAGTATTAACGACAACTTTAGTTTTCTCACGCTAACTGACCTGTCAAACGATATTACACTGATAGTGATACGAAGTTCACCGAGTTAGCTGGTATTTTATAATAACACATTGGTCCCAAAACTGTTCTGATCATAGTTATAACCAATAGGATAGGTATTGTTTATATCAAATGTTAAACAAGAAATTTTCCAAATTCACGTTAAAAGTACGTACATTTAAAACTGGCAACTGCAGCTCACTGGTAGTTTTGTGATTCGCAGCCGCGAAAGGTACTACTGCCGTCAACTTGTTTATGCCACTTAAAAGTTGTAATATCCTTACTGCCGAGCACACTCCAATCACATTAGTGTATGAAGCAGAACTTTTAGGCCCCCACATTATTTGCAACTCGAAATTTTCCAGCCAACTCCAAACTTATAATGGAATTACTTTTAAATTCATGGCTGCATGCCCCAGGCATGCGGAAGGCTCGTTTGAGAGAAATGCATTTTATGGTTAGAATTTGTGGGGTTTATCAAGCAGAAACAAAGAGTATTTTCGAACACCATCCGATGCCCGTTTATTCCTGAATCGAAGCCGAACCGAAATACAGGTTCGAATATACAAAATTTGCCTCACAACGGTATTGAATGGAGGATTTTCCTTTTCGACCATAGTCATAAAGCAACGAAGCTGAACTATGTATGTATTATTTTTTTCTCTATAATGCTGAGGCTCAGATAATCTAACAAAATTAACATATTTAATATACACGTGGCAGCCTAGAGTACAAATAAAACTTTATAATAACTTTCTAATTACCTTTCTATTTTACTTTAGTACTTCTTTGTAAGATTCGACCACTTCCTAGTAAAACTTACAAAGTCAAAGTTTCAAATAATTCATGTAGCTCCTATCAAATTAGTTTATAATTCTATTAATTAGTTAGTAGTTAACAACTGAGGTTAAATATTTTTCTTACATTCCCAAAACGGTTCCAGTAATTGAAACAAGGTTGGAATATTCAAAAGCGTTGCGTGGAAGTTTTCAAATATTTGAATGCGCGACAAATTTTCTAACAATGTTGAATTATCAATCACAAGCGAGCCGGGACAAAAATGTCAAATTTCCCGTAAATTTCCGAGATAAGAATCCCGAGTTTGCCGGGAGAGCGGACGAGGTTGTCCACTTTGAGCACCCACGAATTGAGCACCTGGCTTTTTTTTCTCAGGAGAACGCTTTTACGCGCCATATCGTACAGGCTAAGCTAGGCCTGCAGCCGTGTGTGGGGCTCGGAACAAGAGACGTTCGTTCCACTACACTAAACTCCTGCGGTTTCCTTCGCACCCTAGCAGTGTGTCCGCCTTGTAAGGCGGTAGACCAGTCCACTTGCAACGCCGATTGATATTTTCGTCAAGCCAATATTATGACTAGACATTTAAGGACTGCAACGCCATGATATACAGAAACTTGGTGACAGGTGGTCAAGAACGAGGTGCATACAACTGAGGAGCATCTTGGAACATGGAAGTAACTTATAGTTAGAGACTGATTGATGAATAGCACAAAAAAAGGAGGGATCTATGACCACTTTTATTATTTTTATATACATATAATAATAGTATGAATAAGTGCTCAAAGTTTACCAAGTCAGGTGCTCAAGTTGCGGGCGCACTTAGATTGGGTGCTCAAAGTGGAATACCTCGAGCGGAATAGGCGAGCCGTCGTGTTTGTTGCGGACCGGAGCCAAGACTTTACTGGTTACATTACTTGTATTCCGTAGAACTCGCCTTTATTGCTGAACTTCATAGAATAGAAAATAAAAAAGCTGATTTTGCATCAAGTAGTTTCCATAATAATTAATAGTTGCCATAATAATTATATACCTTTAATGGGTGGTTTCGAGGCAGGCACTGCATTTAAGACCTTTGTAAACCTGACAAGCTTGCAGAACCAAATATAATTTTTCATAATTTGCTTTGTATATAAACAAACCACGCAAAATATTCTCAAACACTAACAACATTTATGTCTGTATGAGAACGTCAAAGATTCGCATGGGCCTACGGTTACTCCATTGTAGTGACTACAATCACTACAATGAAACAAAACATGTAGGCCTCCACAGAGGCGCCAGAACAATTGCATCATTGTTACAGTGTATTCCTAGTCCGTGCCTACACTGAGTACCCGTACCCCCAATGCTCAACGCATCTATTTACTAACTAAACAACGTAGGTGGCGAACACAAGGCCTATATACAACATTGATCTGAGGAGCTCGATGGCGCAGTGGTTAGGGCACTCGGCCTGCGGTTGCTACAGTTAAGCAACGTTAGCAGATGCCAGTCATCGGAAGGTTGACCGAATTTTTTTATCTCGAGCTCCTCCGTACTTCGGAAAGCACGCTAAGCCGTTGGTCCTGCGCCTGATCTCTCTACGGTCGTGTCAGATTGCTGTCCCACCGAATTATGAGAGTGAGGGAATAATAGGAAGTGCACCTGTGCTTGCTCACTCACTTGTGCACTATATATATATCCTGCGTATCTGGCTGATCGTAAGGTTGGCCGCCATGGCTGAATACGGCCGGAGGGTATTATTATTATTACAACATTGATAAAAGTGTTTTTAAAATAGGTTATTGGTGAGAGATAGCAGGCCATTCACGTCGAAGTGCTGGTAGGTAAAAAAGATATGACGTGCAAAAGAATTTCTTTGTAAATCAAATTGCAAAATAAACTACTTTGACTTTGACTTTGATATAAGTTATCCTTACAGCGTAACTTGGTTATAACCTTACCAGTAGTCGGACAATTCTTAAGTCAAAATAAATTACAGTTAACAACAGAGAACGCAAGCATAAAGTGTCACTATTCTCTCACTTAAAAGCAGTTACATCGTCTGATTATTATTTTCCGGGCTTTATTACAGCGGAGTTGTTTCAACGGGCCCGTTGGTCTAGTGGTCAGAGACCCTGGCTACAAAATCGAGGGTCACGGGTTCGAATCCCGCTAGGGGCAAATGTTTGTGTTATGAACACCGACATTTTTACTCGAGTCATGGTTAATAAAAGCATTTAAATGAGTCTGGCATCAATAGGGCAAGCTTCGAGTTTAGTTTGGGGCTAGACAATTAGAGTGTTAGTCCAAGGAATTTAATTTATTTATAATTAACTGATAAGACATTAGGTACAGCTATCTGAACACCGGGGCAAAAGCGCCAATGTTCAATTCCGAATAAAAAAAAACCTTTCAAAATCAAATTCAAAATATTCTTTATTAACATAGGCTTCATATAAGCACTTATTAATCGTCAGAAAACTACAAAATAATGACTCTACCACCGATTCGGAAAGCAGTTACTGACGAGAAGAATCGGCAAGAAACTTTTTATTACGATATGTTACACGGAATTGAAACCCCACTCTTAGCAACAGTCGCTTTCGAGAACATTTAGGTATTCTTATTATGTTTATTCCTATACAAATGTTGTATAGAACCATTTACAAACTCTTACCTCGTATTCTATACATCACGCAAAACAAATTTTGTTTTACGACTGTGGTTAATTTGAATAATTTCCCAACTTCCCATACAAAATTACCAAACAACTGTACGAGTTTGAGTGAAAAGTAGAACAAATTGTTTAAAATAATTTATGTGCCTTAGGGTAGATAAGTTTCCTGATGTATGAAAAGCACTTTTGTATTATGATACAAAACAGGTTTCTGTTATGTGTAATATTATTGTATTAAAAACCAACAACGAAAATTGTGTCTTGAAGCTGAATCATGAAAATTGTACAGTGATATCCGTGTCCGGTATCACTATACAATTTTCATAATTCTTCGTTCCTTTCTTACGATGGTCTAAGTACCAGGCCCTGAGACGAGGTCCTGAGTTCGATATGCGGGTCGGGCAAATTTGTGTCGGTTTTTCTAAACACAGCCCGGGTTTGTGATCATTAATTAGCATTTAGCAAGCGTGGTGATTAGGCCAAAACCCAACTTTGTAACCAAAACATGATTTTTGTAGATTATTGGAATATACTGTAACTATAAGCTTCCTCCGAAGACTTTGTCAATGTCCCATCCGGAAATCAATAATGAACCATTATTGTGCAGTAACTTGCACACTGCGCTACCGATACCAGTCATTAAAAATACAATGTTAGGCGTTTCCTCACCTTACCTTACCTTAGTGTACACGCCCCGACACCGTCCGACTTTTTACCGCGAAGTTAAATTAGTTTTTCAAACCCGCGCCACCTATGCCATAACTCCCCCTTAATTACGTCGACCCTTTGTCTTATCTTCACATGTGAGTAATTAATTACGTTTGATAATTAATTTACTCATAATGTCGCAGTGTCGTTGTCGCGATATAATTAAACCAATTTGTTAATTAAAACTCGGTCCGTGACGCAGTCGCTTTTCTTATGTTTTCTAGCCCATATTTTGGTCCTTCGAGTGGGGTACCCCTTATTTCATTACTTTGCTTTTGATTAACTTTAAGTAAATAATGCTACGAGTATAAGACATTGTTGAGTTTTGTAAGACTTACTTTTACGTAACGTAATTAAATTGCAAAATGTGAGTGTAAAAGTCATCTGACTTTTCATGATAATGGATTAATTTAAATTTTTAGTTTGTTTTCAATACCGTAACAGATTTTTACCGTCATACTGTTTCACTTATATATAAAAGTTCAACATAGTCAATATTTTTATTACACGAAGTAGGATCTTGTTTGCAAATAAGGTCTTAATCTCGCCACGGAAAGTTCTTTTAAAGCCCTGTATACATAGGCTAATGAATGTTACATTTTATTTGGGCCGAGCCATTTCTTACATTTTCATAATCAAAATTATGTAAAGAAAACAAAATTGTTATTTAGTACACATTGGAACTGGGAGCGTAAATGTGAAGTAATTTTGTTCGCGTGAAAATTTTCCTTGTTTATTCAACGTTCTCCACCAGGCGATATAATAAAACATAATCAGGTACTGAGCTGAGGAATAACCTTTGCTAATACGTTCTGAGAATTTTACACTGCTAAATAATATTCTGGAGGCAACTTTACGAAGAATCCCTATTACATAATGTACTTCTACACTAATTTTATACAGAGGATAGATTTGTATTTTTCTATATAGCGAATAAAATCAAAAACTACTGAATCTATTTCAAAAATTCTGAGTAACATAAGCTATATTTTATCGGTACGAGAAGTAGTTCCCTCAACCGCGTGACGGACCGCTAGTATACAATAAAGCTGAAGAGTTTGTTTGTTTGAACGCGCTAATCTCAAGAACTACTGGTCACGAACGAAGTACAAGGGTACGAAGTCGCGGGCGGCCGCTAGAAATGTATAAATG
Source organism: Nomophila noctuella (assembly GCA_958496325.1). Classification (NCBI taxonomy): domain Eukaryota; kingdom Metazoa; phylum Arthropoda; class Insecta; order Lepidoptera; family Crambidae; genus Nomophila; species Nomophila noctuella. The sequence continues at coordinate 6,448,350 of OY292486.1, read as the reverse complement.
TAAAGTGTGCACAGTGTTGTTAAAAAATATGAAAAGCAAACTGATATCAGATGTGATTTGGTCCCAACTCTTTTTACGTAGGCTTTTATCTTAGAAAAAGTGATGGTACAATGAGAATCCACTCAGATTTTATAGAGAGGATTATTTATTTTAAGTAACAAGTAAAATACATTAGTCAGTACTAAATCAGTCAGTCACAACCGTGATACATAATGTAATATGTACTTAGATAGTGAAATAATAATTTCTGGATAAAACAACCATGAGCTCCGAGTCTTTCAATTTCACGATCCTTTTTCAGTGTTATTGTAATCTCACGGGTACATCTCAAAACACGGTTTCTGCGAAAAGAATTCAATATTAAGAACGGTCGCTAATTTAGATATCCAAGTTTCCTAAAATATTATCGGGGGAAATTTCTGAAATATAATATCAACAAAACAAGGCAGCAGCGATTCCATTTGAATGTAGCCTGGAGGCACGCCGGGTCCTTTTCAGGGAAACCATAATAATGTGTTGCCATGGCAACGGCAAAATTTGTGGGTTGCTAGTCGAGTGGCAATCGTAAATTAGCCGGTGGAGTATGAGTACACAGTTTAGTAAACTTATATACGGACTTATAACAATGCTTTTACTTAAAGTTTATAACCAGTTCACAAAATCTATATACTTCCTTGGATCGTCGAACGTTGATTACCTTCGTAGCCAATTTTTCTTTCGCCTCGGTGTCACAGGTTTAAATCTGAGGCTACATCAAATAGTGATTTCAAAAACACCTTTCCAGATACTATCGATTTCTAATAATAATTTCTAATAATTTTGTACAATTTAAGAACTAAATGTTTATTTAGTTAACATTTAGTTCTTAAATTGTACAAACCAAGTAGCTGTAGTCAACTATTACATTATAAGTAACTTGAACATGCATATTATGTACATCCAATTTCGGATCCTTTATAAATAGCATTCATACAATTTGTACATTTATTTTCAATCTATGTGTAAAACCGACCAATGTGAAATTTTGACCTGTCGATCTTCGTTACAAACTATCGGAAAACAGAATTTAAATGTTTCAACCCTTTATTCATCTCTATTGTGAACACTTTAACGTATTTTTCAATTAAATTGAAGTGTGCCCGTGTTTTAAATGGTTTTACTAAAATTGGTCGAGTAGAATTTGAGGATCACTGAGACCGAAAACAATTTTCGTAGTTGTTTAAATGTAAAAATAATTTTAACCACAAAGATAACAATGTATGTGATGTTATCGGATATATTTTTCTACATATCAATGACTTGAGATAAGTTTGTTTACTTATCAAATCTTTATTGTACTGCAATAAATACTGTACTAAAGGCGGACTTAATGCATCATGGCATTCTCTGCATGTCAACCTTAGGTCAAAACAGAAAGCGAAGTTGGTAGTGCTAATAGAATTAACATATACAAAAATACGTGATGTGTAATAAAATACTTTCACCACATATGTATACAATATGATATAACAAATAAATTTAAATAGTCAAAAACAAATAAATATTGTTAAATCACAATTATGGAACAGTAGCTAAAATGCAAGATTACCGTAAAATAAACATTGGATCTAGAGATATAACATTGACAAACAAGTCCAAAGGGAAGGCAAGAAAAGAGAAGATAACTCAAAAATAGCGTCTGTCAGGTTACGACGGGATTATGCTGTCCAAAATAAATATACTAGAAGGGTCCTTATTATTATCCGAAAACAATTGTGTTTTATGGATGTCGCGTATATCTCCTACGTTTATTATTCTCGCACGTCCGGATAATTGCTTTTTGAACGAAACTGAATATTTAATGTACATTTGCAAATATTTTTGTGAACATTTTACGTTGTTGCTATACGAATTTCATTTGGAATATCAATATTATTGCGCTCCAGGCGATTTAGATATCCAAGTTTATTATTAAAGAGAATATGTAAGCTAAATGTAATTATAAATAATGTTGGTTCGCTTGGAGAATAAATTAAAATTTTAGGCAGGATACTTCACTGAAATATATTTATACAAGCATCTCAGTATATTACAAAATGTTGTTGATATTTTAATGTTATGTTAATTTCGTTATATTTATGTAACATAACGAAATGAAATACGTAGTTATTTTCGTCTAATTCGCAAAACATAGGTGGAATCTACCTTCCTTCTAAATATGTCTACCTTCGCTTTATAAAGTCTCGCCTTTATTTCGTGGAAACGCTCGATATAACTAAAAAAGAAAATCCTTCAGAGTGAGAAATTCACTAATTCAAGGCTCTTTTGGGTTTGACACAGGCTCTAAAGACGATGTTCGTATGCATAAACTAACAAAACTTTAAACATCTTCCTGAACAAAGACGCTTGTAAAGAGATCTAACTAAACTAACCATAGAATGTGTTCTCAAACTCGCAAAACTGACATCCCAAGGCGCGACTCATTACCGCCGAACAAACTAAAACTATAAATGTTTTTTCACAAAGTCCACGGGATATTCGCCATTCGCGCAAAAAGTCGCTAACGAGTGCCTTAATTCCGATAGAAGTTAGCCGTCCGGCGATCAGGCTGCACATTTGCTCTTAAATTAATAGTCGCTCGGAGACGATGAATGAGCCAGCGAATGTTGTTCTCCGAACAGTTATAAAACTTTTACAGATAGGAAAGTTGGACTACGTACATAGTTTTATTGGTATAGCTCAGTGGATTAGTAAGCGGATTGGCTATTGGGTCCTCATTGACGCTAAATAAGCCTCATTACCTCCAAATTAAGCTTGAAGCTTGTACTATGGTTGCTAGGGTACTGATGTAGTACATACCTAAATTATTCTATAAACATCCATGACTCGAGTAAAAGTGACGGTGTTCATCACACAAGCCAAGATGGAAAGTTCTTAAAGTAAGGTGACTATTTGCACATAGCTCATGTTCTGGCGTGACTTTGACAAATAACCAGCATCTTGGTTAATAAAACTAAAGGTAGATCAAGAACCACATCTTCTTCTACTCATTATGTATACGGATGTTTTTCAAAAACCTTTCATTACTTTCATTGTTCCATTCTATTTCAAAATCTTTGACCAGTTATTAGACAAAAGTTTTCAAATTTGCATCCTCGATGAAAGACCTAAACACACGTAGATCGATAGCTCCGTTAATTTGCAAAAACCAAGGACTAAGTTTTGAACTTGCATCGCCGCCATATTGGCACGTGAGTTAGGCGGAATAACGAACTAGTATCGATAGTTGCGAACATGTTTGGTCTCAAAGGGACAACTTATGCATAGATTGAGCACCTCAGACATTTATTAGTAGCCCACTTTATAGTTTGTAAGTTATAATTACTTAGCTCAGAGCTATATCGTTCCGGGATCGTAAAGGAGACGACTGAGAATATCTTTAGACTACATTGCTATTTACGGAGGATGTTAAGTTGAGTAATCTCTTTTGACATTTGTATACATAAAAATGTCAAAAGAGATAGATATGTACATGTATCTATTTATGTATATTTGTAATACTACTGTTGATTCTGATGTCTGTAACACAAGTACTTATGGTCTAAGATCCCGCCATACAAGGACCTTCATCGAGCTGGTTATTGGATGAAACATGTTTTATACATAATTTAACATGTCAGTTATTATATATGGGTTGCCTAGTAAATTTCAGTCCAGGATATGATTAATTTGGACTTAAAAAATTAAAAATAAAATTACAACACTATTCTTCCAGTTTAGTAATTAATTACTCCAAAATGATACACAAAATATCCAAGTCTATCGTTATCCTTGTCATTTGCACTATCAAATAGCACGCGCACTCTCTTTTTCATAGCGGCAATATTTCACTTTTCAAAATGCGACAACCCTAATTCTGGACTGATTTTTCGGAGGAAACCCTGTACCACCGTGTTCGTAATGAAATAATCTTTATTTTCATTCAACTTTGATTCAAAAACTTTTTAATTTTTTGTATTATTTTTATTATTTTTTATCCTGGACTGAAATTGACTAGGCAACCCATATGCAATTTAGTTATTGGCATGTAAAATTGTGTATAAAAAATGTTTCATCCAATAACCAGCTCGATGAAGGTCCTTGTATGGCGGGATCTTAGACAAGCTACTTAACACGGAGTCAGATCAATGTATGTGATGTTGTGAAATATTTATTTATTTATTTATTGAGTGACAAATTATTACATCGATTTAAGTGTAGGTTTGTTTGTATAATACAAATACACAGTAACAAAAATAGGCCCTACCAATAAATATTCATAGGTTTCTTTTTTAGGAACTTAATTGTGACCGCAACGCGACTTTTGATGTAAGAATCGATAGCAAAGTAATACTAACGCGCACGAATTTTATTAGAATTATAAAGCTGAAAGCATAACAAGCGAAGTAACCTCCTGATGCTAAGGTACTTATTCAAGCGATTTATAATGCAAGTAGTTAGCTAAGACGACACGATCACGAAGAAAGTCTACGTCAAAGCTGGCAAGAACTCTAGAACTTCCGGATAGCCATCAGGGTTTACGAAGAAACTGTTCGCAAGCGCCAACCTGTGTATCTCGATGCAGTATCGCCGAGTGGCTTGCAGGAGCGAAAGCCAAACAGCGCCGCGTCGCCGCAAACTTGGCCAATTATTGTCACTCGAACACCGGCCGGCGAGAATGGACGTCCGCCCCATCGACGATAATTCAGCTGTTTAAAAATAGTTCGGTCCAGTGCAGCTGGAAACTTTGAAGTCGCAACTCCTCCGGGTGGACTGTGTTCATTAGAGCCCCTCTTAATGCTTCTTGCAAGTTTTAAAGGCTGTACACGCCGTGCCTTCTAAGTTTTTCGGATGGAAGTTTCTTGTTCATTTAAAATTTAAGTTCCCGTATAAATAGGCTTCAATTGCTTGTCTGCTGGAATTGTTTTGGAATATTGTTAATCTGGACCGCACGGGAGTGATTATAGACTTAGCTTTTAGGCTTTGCCTCGTTCATTTATTCATCTGTCCGAGCTTAGGATAAATATTATAAATTGCTGGGACCTGAGACTTTGCACACACAACTCTCAGTCTCAAACTAAGCAAACTGGTACTTAATTTGTTGTAAACAATATAATGTAACCTATATCTATTTTAGCGATGAACATTTGAACAATTGGGGGCGAAACCTTTGATTGATTGATTTATTACATTTTGATTGCCTAGGGAGTTTTTGCGTGTATGATTCGACACAATGATCACGGCCCTCAGTAAAGAGGAATGCGACTCATACCGACGATCGACGTACTTAGTGGTATCTGCCCATATGCCTAAAGCCTTGTTTCGTACGCAGCTGACTAGTTGGCAAGATCCCTGTAGAACCAAGCGCAAGCGAAAAGCCGGCGAGGTGCACTTGTACGTGCGAAGGGATGCGTCTATGCGATTTGTTTAAAAGATACATAGATACAACAGCTTTTACATTAACTTGTGATTGATCTAAATTACTAACTTTCTCGAATTTGACATTAGTAATATATTGGTATGTTTCGATATACTTAAATAAGCAAATGTGCAGGATGATCGCCGGACGGCTAACTCCTATTGGGATTAAGGCACTCGTTAGCGACTTTTTTTGCTAATGGCGAATCTTCCATGGACTTATTTCGCTGTCAGCTGACTAGTTGGCAAGATCCCTCTAGAACCAAGAGCAAGCGCAAAGCCGGCGAGGTGGCACATTGCGCGATTGTTACCCCGCTGACCCAGTTGTACGTCCGTAGGGATGCGACTACTCGATTTGTTTAAAACATCTCGAAATACAACAACATTTACATAAATACGTTATTGATCAAAAGTACTATGAGTAGAAACACACCGAGCCGAAAAAACGCGTCTGTTGTTCTGTGTGACTATGCCTGCAATGTATTTTAAATGGAGGATGACATACTATGCCGAAATGACGTCGCGTAATATTGTGTAGAAAAAGGCATTGCCGCCGAACTTCAGTCGCGTATTTTCAGCTAAATGTGTTTCTACACTTACGCTCTAGAGTCAGTAAGTATTGGTTTGTGTTGATAAATGAAACAAGCCTTATAACCTAAAATAGCCTTATAACCTTATAAGCTAAATAACCTACAGCCTTGTTTCGTACGCAGCTGACTCGTTGGCAAGATCCCTCTAGAACCAAGAGCAAGCGCAAAGCCGGCGAGGTGGCACATTGCGCGATTGTTACCCCGCTGACCCAGTTGTGTGTCCGTAGGGATGCGACTACTCGATTTGTTTAACGCCCCAGATACACGGTGAATAATTCACACAAGATGTAAATTGATGCGCACTTACATTTGAAAACAACGAATAAAAGTAGATATACAGAATGTAGAGTTATAAATAATGATGTAAATCAATAAATCGACGAAACTAAATAGCGTTACTTTTAAATATGGTAGTAACTTCTCTTTGCCTAGCAATAGGTAAAAGATAAAGAATCTACTTCAGGAATAGGCCAAACCTTGACCATATCACACGATTTTTTTAATGTACGAATATTGTTGTACGGCTTAAGGTACTTGGAAACGTACGAAAAACATTTTGTACATCGAAAACTGCTAAGCTGACGCCAATAGACATGTGCACACAGATATTTTTATATTCCTTTTAGGTGAAATACCATTATATGTACACATACTGGTTTACTCTAAGTCGGTTTTCTCATGTGTGTGTACATTTTTGTCGTCTTAGCTAGCAGGCCACACTTTAATGCGGTAGCTGCGCTGGGGGTCTTAGGTTCTAATCCCGGGTTGGACCGAAAAAAAACCCGGCTAGGAAAACGGCTAGGACGCTATTTCATTTATCTTCGCGGTGTATTAATATGTAAACATTAAGTGCATTATATCGTTTACCAAACACTAACAGTCCATCCTTACGTTGCAGGGTGTGCGCCATGTTCCTGCCCGAGTTCGCGAGTTTCGTCGCCGCCATGCTGTTCGCTGTGCACCCCATACACACCGAGGCGGTGAGTTGTGAACCATTCATGAGCTTTTGTAATGTTGTCTTAGGGTGTTACCACAACAATCGATCGATCGTCGATCGACACCGTCGATTGATGGTAGAATGGAATAGTCGATGTCGATCGATGGCGTAGATCGACGATCGATCGATTGGTGTGGTAACACTTCGGTTGTTGAGTATTACCGCGGTGAATGCTGTTTTCAAAAAGCCTAAAGCCAACCCGCTAATTTTCTCGACTCACTGAGGCACCGGAGGGACACTGTCAGGTTTTTAGCAGGTAGTTGAGTCTGCTTCTGAGGCCTGGAGTCCTGCATAACCCGTCGACTACCCCCGTGTTCAACGGGTATGCGTTAAGGCATTTTCCTGACAAAAAAAAAAGGTTGTTGAGTGCTGTACGGTCAAGAAAATAGTTAACCATCAAAGCTGAAAATTGTGCGTCAAAACACAACAACGTTCAGATAAACGGGTCCGTCCCGGTCTAGTGGCCAGAGGCTCTGGCTACAAAAACGAGGGTAGCTGGTTCGAATCTCGCTAGGGGCAATGTTGGTGTGATGAGCATCGGCTTTGTATTGTTTATGTAAACTATTTAAGTATGTCTATCCGTTCCCTAGCTCCATAGTGCAAGCTTCAAGCTTAGTTTGGGGCTAGGCAATCGGTGTGCGAGTCCAATGAATTTATCCATAAATGGATCCATTTGTTTATTATTATTTATAATCCCCAAGAAAATGTGTTACTCGATTAACTTCTCCTATCAAAATTGATAATAAGATATTTTAGTACTTTACATAAAATTCCCTAGAAGGTCAATATAGTTTTAATAAAAAGAAACCATAATTATCACTCGTCAAAAACACCCATTTACACAAAAAACCCATCTCATATTAACTTTGAGGCGAAGTTTAAACATGGAACATGGCCTTTATGAAAAAAATTCGGGAGCTGTCTACAAAAATGAGTCGAACAATTTTTCATTCAGTCCAACCGGCTCCTTGTCACCTCTTTGTGCTGTGCTGACGACCCCTATATATGCGAACGAACGTAAATAAACACTACCAAGTCAGATACATTTACACAGAACACAAGAATAGAATTGCAGGATAAAGTTATTCTCAAAAGGAAAAGTGTGAAACAGAATGAATTAATGTGTTAAAACGTCAACATTGTAACTTGTTAATTAATTAAAAAGTCCTGATGTGCTAGAAATAACCTTAAAGAGTTTAATAATGTAACTGTTTTACCAACAAACTCAATGAAACAAATCTATCATATCAATAATTAAGGCTCGTAGTAATAAATCGCACTCTGAGATCAATCTTGCGAGTGAACTTGATATGTCATTCTCATATATAAACAGCAACTCAAGATCAATACGAGCCTAAGACAAAAATATAATACATAGGATTTGTAAAAAAATATCATCTATTAAAATTTATACACACCATGATCATATGACACTTGTGCTTGTTTCTATGTTGCACAATCTTTAGCGCTGCGATGTTGCACATTCCTATTCCTTTCATATTATCAGTAGGTATATATTTATATTAACCAACTAACCAAAAGTTAGTGCCTCTTTAATTAACAGAGTGCTAAACAATCGCTTATGTAATGCAGCATTGCGCGCGGCTCGACCCAGCGGGCTGGCTGTTATCTGCTAAGTTTGCAAGAGGGCTATATATTCTAAAACAAGCCACATATTGGTCCATTTGGCAACATGTGCTCCCGGTTGGGGAGAACTGCCGTGATGTGGAGCGCTGTTGTAGAAACTAGGTAATAGGATAGTCATGCAAGTCATCTTAATTGGTATGTAACATAGGGATTGTAAAACTTATTAATTCACTTTTAATATGAGTACCTACCTAATTTTGTAGGAATAGAGAGCCACCAATCTCAAGAGAGCTAAAATTGTCAAAAATCATGCCTAAGTAGAATACAGAATAAGTGGTACACAGAATATGCGCAACACAGAAAAGTGGTGATAACAGCCAAAAGTCGCAGTATCCGTCTACTTTCTGGTTGGAATTATTTTTGCCTAACATACAGATTTCTTATTCAGTTTGATAAGTCATAATTTAGACTACAAAATAGCCATGTAGTTTGATCAGGCGTTTCATGCTTAAAACTGCCCGTTTAGTGTTATATCATCTGTCAACTGGATCCGGCGTGGCGTGGCAAGTCACACCACGGGCGCAAATTCGCCGGCTTAAAGCTTTGATCCGACAGAATGTCAGCGTATCGGTAATCGGAAAAATTTAACGGTCTGCAGCAAAAGCAACAGCAATGTTCAGGGTTCCCACAAATAATAGTTGTGAACATATTAAGTTGAATCTCAACAACATCTTAAATCGAAATTGAAGTTTTATTGTATGGCTTTATTTTTATCAAACAATACATTAGGATTTTCACTGCAACCTCTCGAGACTTTTTAATTTGGTTGCAGATTAAATTAGTTTGAAAGAAATATCAAAAACTTTTATGAGCGAGTAATAATTAATTTGAAAATTTAAGGTTCGTTTTATTAAAGTAGCTCGTTTAACTATGGAAATAGTAATTAAAATAATATTGCGCCAATGATAAAACAATTTTTGCTCATCGCAAAACCTATTCCCAGTAACTTTACTCTTAGATTTTTTTTGACAATTGACAATAGCCAAATCTCAGATTTGTTTTCATTTATAATAGGGATAAATCAAAGCAGTACTTAATATTACAATAAACTCAAAAAGTATCAGATAAGTCATTAGAGGCAAGCTTTTACATATAACTGCCAGCCCTGTGTCCTTTTTGATCTCTGTTTTTTGTCGGATATATCGTTAAACGTGCATTTGACTACTGTTGTTTCTGGCTGGCTGAATATCTACGGTTTCCGAACTGTATTTAAAAGCACTGCGGACTGAACGCGTATCGCCGGTTTTAATCGACCGTATTTTATTTAGCCATTGATTATAAACTGTTGAATAAACAGATACATCGGTATTCATGTGCAATTCTTTGTGGCTTTTGATGGTATTGAAGTTGTTGTAAAACAGCATCAACATCATCAGCCTATCGCAGTCCACTGCTGGACATAGGCCTCTACGGAGGCTCTCCATGTGGCTCCATCCTCGGCAACTAACATCCAGCTTCTGCCACCCAGCATGTAATAATAATAACTGTTTTCCCAAGAAGATGCTAGAGAGACAATTTAATATCTTTTTCTATGTAAGTTCGTTGCCTGAACCACATTTATTAAAAAAAAAAATATAACGGTACGTACTTCAAAGAAACAATCGCAGCTTTATAAGCCATGATACAGCGTAGCATTACTAGCATTCGCAAATAAACAAGAGGGTTACCTGATGATTAGTGATCACCGCCGCCCATGGGCATCAACAACCGCACAAGGGTCGCAGATGCGTTGCACGCCTCTAAGACACCATACCCTCCCCAACTGAACTCTGGCGACCTTACTCACCACTTCACTTCTTTTACATCGTATACAAAGTAACGTTGTCAGATATTTATATTGAAAGCTGACTCCCGTAGTCCGTAACGACCCCAATCCGTCGGACTCGGCGACTCCTGTCTCAGCCAGGGCGGGAATTGGACCGGTATGTACGCGTCCGCCGTAGAATGTGCAAATCTCGTATCTACACATTATTCTGTGACTGCAAACAAAATTGAAACGTCTGTTAGTGTATTGCTTTTCCGCTGAAACATCGGAGAGATACGATGTTGCTCGCAATGTCACGTTTTGTTACTCGTATTGTAAAACGCTTGTGAGAGCATGGATGCTACAGTAAAAATGGAGGTAAAAATCGTTCTTTTAAAATTGTGAAGATAATAATTAATGAACTTGTATATAAGTTGTATGAAATACGTTACCGCATTACCGCAAGTCTTGTGGTTTAATAAATTTTATTCAATAACTATTGAAAATGATTGATTTTTAATACCTCAAAAGTCAGTCACATATTTGATTAACACTGCTGTTAATGTGTGTTTAATTTCAAGAAGATAATCAGATTATCAAGATAACTTAAAAAGCGACAGGAAAAACAAAATAAAAATGTTAACAGGCCTGCCAATTCAAAAACGCGAGGATATTTATAAAAGCTTTTACTTTTTTCCCTTATTATTCTAAACGTTTGAAAATGGAACGTACTGTCAGCGAATGGGGCCATAAAAATAACGCGCGTATAAAATAATACAGCTCTGTTAAAACGAGTGTTTCTAATTGGAAAACGGGTATAAACGGTGAAGCTGAAAGATCATCAAGTTTATAGCTAACTGAGCGTAAAGTTGTTGCGACGCGGAAGCAGTAAAGCGGACTCCATGGCTAGGCAGACATAGTACAATTAATTTGTAGTAGTACTACTTCAAGAATTAAGAGCTATAAACGCTGTTGTGCTTGCGTGAGGTCGGATGTTAGTGTGCCGTCCTCTTGTTTACACATACGAAGTATCATAAAAGTAACAAGATTACTACTATATACGGAATTTATACCAACTCGTCGGTTAAGAGGAAATAATCTATTAACCGAGCTAACAAAAGCAGCCAAAAAAGTACACATAGAATATTCAAGCAAGTACCGGACAAAATAATTAAACTTTACCACTGTTGAAAATTACAGCTTCAACATTCAACATGCAAAACCATAAACAAGGCAGACGATGAGCCGACTGCTTCGTGCACTAAAATTACCGTCGTCTGCCGGAGTTAAACTACTATTTTTATTTGTACTACAAGTGGCCTCGTTAAGTGACCGTCAGGATTGTTTGCCCGCTCCAAACGTCTTGGCATCCGCAGCCGGGCGAAACAAGGCACATTTCATGCCTGAAACTGTATCACTTATTCACTCCCGAGTGAATAAATGATGGTGCAATTCTTCGCCTGACCTACTTCAATAAATCGAAACCAAAAATTCTGATTGACCCCATTTTCTAGCGTACGGTGCTTTGATCCGCTGATGCTTTGTCGTATGAGTCGTAAACCACGGCAATCTTTTAGGGAGACATCTTAAGATAGCACTTGTGTATTTATTACACTTATTACAGGTAAACCAATATATGAGTATTCCAGCTGAAATTTCGCGCAGAGCTACAATTTTATATAGGTATGCCTATGGAAGTTTATCAACACCTTTATCATATTATTATCGGGCTTAAAGTGAAAAACTTCATTAGGCGCGTGTGGTGAATTTTAGTGGCTCCTTATGATTATCCTTATGATGTTGATATGTGGAGGGGTCATTAAAAATAATGTAATACAATACAATAACGAATTTCTCAAAGTCTCTCTTCTTCTTCTTCTTCTTCTTCGAAACTGAATATCCCTCTTCGTAAACTCTGATAACCTTATTTAGAATAGTATAGCAAAGACTTTATGTACGTCTCGCTATAAAATGTTATTCTTATTTTCCCAGGTAACCGGCGTGGTCGGAAGAGCAGAGATGCTATCGTCGCTGTTTTTCCTGGGGGCGCTACTGTGCTACGCCAGAGCAGCCAATAGGAGACGATATACAGGTAAGGGTGATTATTTACTCGTATGTATTCGCGATACTTATGTTCTCTCGATAGTGTTACTCACTGGTACTCACGAGCGACAATAAAAGGTACGGTATGTTACAGTTTTTTTTTATTATTTAACATGAGGCTTGCATTTGACCTCGATCATACCTGATAAGGCATAGATGAGGCCTAAGATGGAGCACGCTTGCCTAGTAGATACCTGTTCACTCTAGTCTTGAAGAAATCCACATTATTGACTTTTTTAAATTTTAATTATTTTTGACATTGTGAGTTATTATTGACATTATTTAATTATTATTGTATTTCATTATTATAATTCTTATATATTACATTATTTTTTTTTCGTTTTGTCGTTTTGGTATTTTAATTTGTGAATATTGTATCCACTGCATGTTATGACATTATGTTATTTGATTGTATTAAATTTAAGTAGGATTTTGTGTTTTGAATATATCTGGATAGTTTTTAATTTTAAATTTTCTGTTATTACTTAGTGAACGTGAATGTTATTTAATTAATTAATCTTGTAAGCGTTTTGGATGTTGTTCATCTGTTAGCTTGTAAGAAATAATAAATGAATAAATGAAATAAATGAATTATAAAGTTCGGGAAACACAGAACACGGTAGAGAGTTCCTGTCCCTAGCAGTTCGCATTAAGAAAGAAGAAGCAAATCGCTTCGTTGTCGAGGTATGTGTAGTGTGGTAGGTCCAATTGCACTAAATATGTCACGCTAGCGAATAGCTTTAATATCTAGCGATGGTCTTTACGATAAAGAAAAGATTTCTATACTTTTTTAAACATAATTTTGTCTGGTGAGCTTTCTGCTCTCATTCTGGACACTGATGCTCAAGTTAGAGACCGCAGCGGAAGTCTTACTCGTGGATTTCCTTGATCTTCCAGTCATCTTTGTTCAATGAGCGTCACTTATACACAAAGAACTATAACATATTCGTAGGTACTTCTTTTCTGCCACTCCCTAAAAAACGTAAGTTAACAAATAAATTTCAATATATAAACGAGATAACAGTGTAGTTGGCAATAAAAGTTGATAATGATCGCTTTTACAGCATCCTCACAGACGCCCTCAGCCCTTTACGCCCTTCATTAAGACAGCAGGAATCTGTTAGGCAACTTTTACTACGGGCCCGCTATCAAGAGTATCGTTAACAAATATATCTGGGAAAACAGATTCACTGCCCACTTTTTATTCGCGGGTACTGTCATTAATGTACCCGCGAATTCCATTAACACAGCAAATGATGGAGGCCTTTGCCCTCCAGTGGGACATTGATAGGCTGGAACCTTACTTCATTGAAATAAAAACGTAATAAAAACTTGAATATGCATTCAGAATGATGAACTACGAGGTTTCATTAAATTAATTCATTGGTAAAAGTGGTAATTGATGAGGCCTTTTCCCAGTAGAAAGAACTCTCGGGATTAGTAGATACGTACATAAATAAATAATCGTGTAAGACCAATTCCCATTTGCAGCCGCTTTTACCTAGCACATGTTGTACAGTCGGCCTAGAAAATCGTCAAACAGTTTTAACTATAAGTTTGAACACGTGGAGTGTCAATCAATTCCCACGTCAAAGTGAAACATGGGAATTGATTAAATTCTAAATTGTTAAGCCATTTTCTTAGCTTGATAGCGCTTATGCCCTTAACATAAGAGCGATGCTCAGTCCAAAGTGACATGTCTCGCTGTATTGTCTTCACATGTAGCACAGCTGATCATCATTTGTTAACTCTCCAGACTGGCGGTACGTGGCGGCGTGCACCGCGTGCGTGGGCGTCGCGATGCTCTGCAAGGAGCAAGGCATCACTGTCACCGGCGTCTGTGTTGTCTACGAACTATTTGTCGCGCAGAAGGTAAGCAGAGAAAACAGAACTCTGTTAAATAAACATTTTGGCACACGATTGTAACTCCCAGAAGGTATTTAATCAGAGTGAATACAGAACTCCGTTTAATAAAATTTTAGCATATGATTGAAACTTCGCACGGCATCATATGTGCGAAAAAACTGCGTATGGTGAAATAATAATATACGCCACTGCTACGATCGAATAAGTTACACTTTTATTGACATTGCAATTATTGAAGTTAAAATACTCTCCAAAACAGTTTTTATAGCAGCGATGGCATATCATATTTTTATTAGTTCGTCGTGACTTGATGAAGTCATTAGATTTTGGATTTAAAGTTTTATTTATTTATTTATTTATTTATTTATTTGGACAACCAACAAAGCACACACTTTGTAACAATATTATGAAAATCACTTTTGAACAATTCATTTTAAAGTGATGCCTCAATTATAGGCTGTCACGGCATGAACAAGATTAAGTGCAGTTTTAAGAAATAAAAATGATAAATGCATGCAAGTTTATGCTCAGACCCCTGCTGTAGCAGCTATATAGATAGCCCCAGCAGCAGCTGTCCGAGCAGAAACATCTTATACAATAAGTATATTTCATTTGTTCTTAGTAGGTAATTTAGTGATAAAAGAAGTAATCGATCTGGTAAAATGTCCTGGCTTAGTAAATATATCGATATTTCTGCATTTCGATTCTTTGTTATATAAGATTTGCATACGGTTCAGTGAAGAATAGTGTCCCAAGTTACTCTTAAACATTTTCACAGCAAACAACATGTACTTGGAAGGCCGACATAGTTTCTTTGGAGTATTGAATGAAATATTAGACAACAGAAGGGGACAGTCCAATTTGTTATTTACCAATTTATACAGAAATTTCAAGTCAGCAATATCTCTTCGCTCTTGCAGACTTTGGAGTTTAAAATAGCTAAGACGGGATTTGTATGAAGGCAGCTCTTTTGTTTTATAATTTTGAAAAGTTCTTAATAACATTGATTTATAAGAGTATAGTTTGCAAACTACTAAACACCTTTGTCTACCTACACATTTTATCTGTTGCCAACTTGCTACACAGAAAGGTTGCTAGCTTGAGCTTAGAACCGCGATAAAATTTTATTTTCCTGCACCAGTGAATTTACCAAATTGCATATTTTATAACATCGTTTGATGTGCAGCTACTTTTCTGGTTAACTGTACCTAGTATGGAAGCTGGAAATCTTCGGTTATAAACATACTTTGTTGTCGATTTCACAAACATGTTTCAATCCACTTTGATACACCTCTTTTTTCTGCAATGTTTGCGTATACTGTCATATTGACGAGAATCATTACCTTGCCGTCACACAGTTTTTTAACTAGTACGGGAGGTAAGGGTCTTGTAGATTTGTACAGTCTACCCACATATTTCTATTAAAATACTTTGTATTTAAATACTAAATGTAAACTTTAGTTTTATATAACTGTATGCATAAATGTTGGTACTACGGATTTTAAGTACGCACAATTTTTTTTTTTTCCTTAGATAGGTATTCACGTCGTGGAAAGTCAACGTCTATTTCACTGCGTCACAACCTCTGTTTGTTCAACATGAAATCCTTTCGTGTTAGTGGAACTCGCAAAACAATCATAAAATAAAAGATAGGCCGTAAATATACAAGTTTCGCCGTTCCCACAACGGGCTATACATTATGCATAGTGCGAGCTTTGACGTCATGCGGGAAACAACAACTTTTGCATTAGCTCTATTAGCACGGTACACAGTACATTACATTAATTAGTTGGCTAGCTGTGTAAAAAGTGTCGTACTCATAGAATAGAATAAGCGTTTATTAAGTGCAAAATTACAAAATACAATAGATAATTAAAACAAAAACAAGCACAGGATACAATTTTAAAGTACATATAAACAAACTCTCACATTTGAAATAAACAATAAAAATGAGAAATTAAACTAAATTAACTTTAAATTGAACCAAAATGGTCCCCGATCAGTGTTGGGCCATGACTGAGAGCTTCAGCATCATGATCACTGGTATTATTAGGTTACATAAAAATTGACGTATTTTTATACCTACCTTCTCTGAATGGAGAGACATTTCTGATTAATTAGTAAGTACGTTCCTATGAAAACACAATATATCGAGCACCTTACCTAAGTGATCGATATATATGTTATTGTAGAATTCTAAGAATTTAATTCACATTACGTTTCAATCAGAAGTCAACATTGAAAAACGAGAAATATAAAAAAGTTCTTGGAAAAACGTAACTATTTTTAACAAATGGAAACGATCAAACGTTGTCTTTAATTTTACTAATAAGTTTTAATAGCTCGTATAGAATTTACTAGGAATCACATAGCAGTATTGGTCCGAAAGGTCTAAAAGGAATTTAATTTTATTTCATTAAGAAAGATTTTATAAAGGAAATAATTTTTAAAAGGACTAGCAAATGTGTCAAAAGAAATTAAACCTACTTTAGATACGTAACCAAAGCACCTATAGATCAAGAAAATATTTGGCTGTCTGAAGCGACTCAACAAAGCGGTTTGTGAGGACAAATTGTCATTTTTCCTATACCCAAAATCTATGGCTTCAACCGCACACCAAAATGTAAAGCCAAGTAATAATATAAATAAAGCGGAACACATAAAGACGTCATATCTCGTTATCTAGGAGTTTCTTTTTTATATTGCAGAGACAGATCTACTAAAGTCCCGGCCAAGATTGCCACCTCTTATCTAAGCAAACTAATTTCAACTCTACGCACACATAATAAGGTTCTATCTCGCCGCGTAATACGCCGACATTATCTGTTTTCCCAGAGTTCAATACTCAGTCTCAGTATTCGTACGACCCAGTTTCAGAGCTTTGTAAATGGAAATTACTTTTTGCCAGCTTGCTGGGTGGTTCCAATGTTTCTTTTTGGTCTTACTTTCTATCTCTTGGGACTGTTTTAGTTGAGTTAATAGAAAAGTATAATTTCCTCTGTGCCGACACATTGCCACGCTCGACTGCACTCAGTAATTCTGCAGGATAAATCCTGTGGGAGATAAACGGTACTTGGAAACAATTTTTGACTCGTACAGTCTGCCGTGGAAGTATCTGCTCGCGTTAAGCTACTTTAAAGGATTTATGGCCTTGACAAGTGTTTTGATAAAATCTAGTACTCTGTTATTTTTCTTTCCTATGACGAACACTTTTTGTGAACTTCAGCAGATTTATAACATTTTCAAATGCATTTTAATAATTTGACCAGTAACTAAAGCAATAACTACTGTCCTGACCATCCGTCTGTGCAGAAGGGTTGGTGAGTGATACACGTTAGTGAACAATAAAACACAGGGGTACACTGCTAGATGTCCAATTGCCCATTCCGCCCACACACTGAAATATCACTCAGTCGGTTCTTACCACACCCTACGCCGCAGATACTTTATCAACCAGCGGGCAGAAATGGGGTAGTACTATTCCAGACTGGAAAACTAGACGTGACAAAATCTACATACATTTAATTCCCAACAGCGCCGCAGCTCCGGTGGAGGCAGCCGCTGGTCGTGGCTTGAAGCATGGGGCAAAGGCTCTGGCTGGGGCTGCGCGTGCGGCGAGGCGGCGCGGAGAGTCGCCACCGTCTGCTGCGCGACCCTTGCGCTGCTAGCAGCTAGACTACACGTCATGGGCGCTCAGTTGCCCGTCTTCACTAGGTTCGACAACCCTGCTGGAGCGGCGCCTCCTCCTGCCAGGTGAGATGCTTTGAAGGTTATCAATAAGCTCTGGTGACTAGAGGTGTGGGGCAAAGGCTCTGGCTGGGGCTGCGCTTGCGGCGAAGCGGCTCGGAGAGTCGCCACCGTCTGCTGCGCGACTCTCGCGCTGCTAGCGGCTAGACTACACGTCATGGGCGCCCAGCTGCCCGTCTTCACGAGGTTCGACAACCCTGCTGGAGCGGCGCCTCCGCCTGCAAGGTGAGATACTATAACTTAGAAGTAAGGCGCGCAAAGGACAATATCAGAACTCGATTTCGATATCAGTATTTGTAGACGGTAGATCAATAGTGCCTAAGTATATTTCCATATACATAAAAACGATTAAACTGAACTACTGAACTGAACCTAACAAACAATATGATCACCTAAAATTCGTTGTTCTATTTTGACCTTTTTACAATTTTGTACAATTCATCCACAAGTACATACAGCGTTCAATTTATTGTATTTTTAATATAGTCCTCAAACCCCAGTAATATTCGATTTAGGAAAAGTATTACCTTCGGTTTACGTACGCTGTAAGGTAAAAATATTTACGTTCATCCGCTATAATGAACGTTCGTCATAATCCACGTTTATTATATTCCGGCGTAATCTAGTGCTTACAAAGAGATGATCTTTACTAAGTAATCCAGATCGCAGATAATGCTCGGCTTCGACAAGCACATTCGTGTATAACGGCGCGGGGAGCTAGGGCACATTAATTTTACGAGCATCGCTCGCGTCCATTGTTTTAGGGCGTCCAGTCCGGATACTAGCGCCACCAAGCGTTTTCTTTAAATGTAATGAATCTATAATACTATAATAAAGCTAAAGAGTTTGTTTGTTTGTTGGGTTGGATCTAATCCTAATCTAATAATCTAAGCTAATCTCAGGAACTACTGGTTGTAATTGAAAAAAATATTTTTGTGTTGTATAGTCCATGTGACGAGGAAGGCTTGAGGCCATATTACATATAACCGAAACCCACACGGACAGAGTCGCTCTGTGTAGTGCACTAAAGAATAACATTGATGTATTTATAAAAGTGACTTCATTGCATTGTTTATCACTTTGTAGTCGTACCTAATATAAAATATTGCTTTTGATTATCTTTGCGTTAGAAAAGTATTGAAAGTAGATTTCAATAAATCATAAACGTTATTCTTTAGTTCATTAGGTACAGAGCGTTTTTTTTTATCTCAATATCTTTAATTCATTGCAATCAAATAAAAACGATTGGCGGCGCTAGTGTGCGGACTGCACCCCCTTAAGGGTGGGCTTCCCGCCCGCAGTAGTTCCACCCCCCCTTAAGCGAAGGCCTCGAATTACGTAAAACCCACGCCAGAGTCAAAGGTCGGCGACTCGCTGGTGACATAAATTAATTGGTATCTATTCAGTTTCTTCGAGGTGTTGACAAATAGCTTCTAATCTACCCGTCGTGTTTTCGCGAATGTAATACGCAGCCCCTTATTTATATTAAGCACGGAAATAGCTTTATTAATTACGAGCTGTAATCAAAAATAATGAAAACGAAATTAGTTTCGCCATGCTTGTGGCTTCATTGTTGATTGGCGAAACTTGGTCCGATTTCATTTTCTTTGTTCTACTAGACTGTTTTTTTTTATTTGTAGGTGCCTATAAATATTGCTCACTTGGCAACCATATTGGGGAATATGATATTCTATTTCAAAATTAAATCATAATTTCTTGAGCGCGATGTGCGGATATAATTGGGGTACGCTCGGAACTTATGTATTTTTAGGTTTCCGTAAGTCAGAGCTCCATAACCTTTCTTGAGACCAGTAAACTAATGAATCTCCTTTATTCGCATTGTCCCCGTGACGGAGGCAGTTGGTTGTGATAGAATTGATTTCCCGTCGTCCCCATAACATACAATACAATACATTTGACTAACGGGGACCACGACTTTTTTTATTGTCTTCTTAAATTGGCATGCAGAAAAGAGGAATAAAACAAAATTGATCATTTATTAGAAAACCAAAACTAAATCTACTGAACCTTAGCCGCGCATCCAGGGTACCAAAAACACGCGGGGAGAAAAGATAATAATAATTGATTTATCACTTTGTTTTCCCTGCCGCTAGGAAATGACTGCAATAACAAATGGGCTGTTACTTTACTTTATGTTTATTGGTTTCCAGGCACTTGACATTCGCGTATCTGCCCGCTTTGAACGCGTGGCTGCTAACTCTGCCCGAAGCGCTGTGTTGCGACTGGACTATGGGCACCGTGGCCTTGCTGAGGACTTGGAAGGACCCTCGGAACCTTGCCACAGTGGCGCTTGTGACCACCCTCATAGCTGCAGCCGTCCATGCCCTGAGGACTAGATCTTCAGCCCTGTCTATGGTAAGTGCTTTGAAGTTCTCCTGAACTCTTGACTATTTTTAATTTACGGTAATTTCTACCCTCTACGGAATTTAAACTTGATGAAATTATCAGAGAGGATTTGAAGTAGAGACCTTACAACTGTCTTTTAGGGTAAGAGTAACGTGCACGCCTGAAAGTATAGTTTTTGTACTGCATTCCAATTTCTCGCGCGACAACTCGTTCTAAGACATAAGATGAAAAACATACCGTCGGCTCAAGTGTCAGACCTCGTTACTCCATCAGATCAAATTTTACATTGGATGCAAAAACCAAATCTTCACCACAAAAACAATAGTGACACAAAAAAAAATACATATAACATTTGCAAAAAAATTGAGTTACGATGTCTGACACTTAAGCCGACGGTACTATGTCTTTACAGAAATCCAAACAGAAAGCAATACATTTCAATATCACCTTCCAGGGCTTAGCTTTACTGGTGCTGCCATTCTTACCGGCATCGAACCTGTTCTTCCCGGTGGGCTTCGTGGTGGCTGAGCGAGTCCTCTACATGCCGTCGATGGGCTGGTGCCTACTGGTGGCTCATGGCTGGCGTCTTCTCGCCAAGAGGAGAGCGAAGCTGGCCGCTGCTGCTTTGATATTCCTTCTATTGGCGTTCAGCGCTAAGACCTACGTGAGGAATTGGGATTGGAAGACTGAGTACTCAATTTTCGCTTCAGGACTCAAGGTAAGTTATAGAATAAATGTGTATTGTTAATTATTGGTAAGGGAGAATATCTGCATCAGTTCAAATGTATTCTCCCCATAAAATGTCATATCCAAATGTGTATTGTGTCCCCTAAATACATAAGTATTTTCTAAATACAAAATTTAAATTTTAGGCATTTACGAACCTATTTAACTCACCAACTTGTTTTCTGAAACTATTTAAAAAAAGTCGTAGCCAAGCACAACGGATCTTATTCTGTTCATCATAGGAAAAAGCTTAACTGCCGCCAGGATCTTAGCTTTCTCTACCAGAATTAAGGAGTCCAAGTTAAGAGAAAAAATCATTAAAAATAATTTCTACTTTTAGGTGAATCGACATAACGCAAAACTGTACAACAACGTCGGCCATGCTTTAGAAGCTGATGGTCGTTACGCTGAAGCTTTAGAATTCTTCAACACCGCTGTAGGCGTGCAACCAGACGACGTCGGCGCCCACATCAACGTCGGCAGAACTTACAACCATCTGGGACGGTACCAAGAAGCCGAAGACGCTTACGTCAAAGCCAAATCTCTCCTACCTAAGGCGAAACCGGGAGAGTCATACCAAGCCCGAATAGCCCCCAACCATTTGAACGTCTTCTTAAACCTAGCGAATTTGATCTCAAAGAACGCTACGAGGTTAGAAGAAGCAGATATGCTGTACAGACAAGCGATCAGCATGCGTGCTGATTATACGCAAGCTTACATCAATAGAGGAGATATCCTTATTAAACTGAATAGGACAAAGGAGGCCCAGGAAGTGTACGAAAGGGCTCTTCTTTATGACAGCGGAAATCCGGATATTTACTACAATGTAAGTATTTGCAAAATGAGGTGATTTTTCACAGCATAAAAATTCTTATTACACTATTATATGGTTGCCCATACCACACTGGCGGTATGGTGTCATAGTATTTTTTTGGTGATATTGGGTGCGAGTGTGGGTTAAGTGAAGACGACGACACCATTGGTTCAATTTGTTTCATCAATAGGTCTTGCATCCGGCGCTTTTCAAACACTATCCATCCATTGCCTTTCAGGGCTCATATTACGTGAAGCTAAATCATTCCTCAGTTTAAGTGTCAGACCTCGTAACTCCTTTTTTTCTCCTCCTACTTTTGTCTCTCTCTCTCTCTCTCACGAAAGAGAATCTCCTTCCGTGGTGACGTTTTTTGTGTCTCCACTATTTTTTTGATGGAGCTACGAGGCTTGACACTTTAGCCGAATGTTACATAACATAATGTTTATCTACCTTTCCAGCTGGGCGTGGTCCTCCTGGAGCAGGGCAAGGCGTCGCAGGCGCTCGCGTACCTGGACAAGGCGCTGGAGCTGGAGCCGGAGCACGAGCAGGCGCTGCTCAACTCCGCCATCCTGCTGCAGGAGCTGGGCGCCGCCGACCTGCGCCACCTGGCCCGCCAGCGGCTGCTCAAGCTGCTGGACAAGGACGGTGAGTGCGGAACATTCTCGATGTACCAACTGCTGCAGGAGCTGGGCGCCGCCGACCTGCGCCACCTGGCCCGCCAGCGGCTGCTCAAGCTGCTGGACAAGGACGGTGAGTGCGGAACATTCTAGATGTACCAACTGCTGCAGGAGCTGGGCGCCGCCGACCTGCGCCACCTGGCCCGCCAGCGGCTGCTCAAGCTGCTGGACAAGGACGGTGAGTGCGGAACATTCTAGATGTACCAACTGCTGCAGGAGCTGGGCGCCGCCGACCTGCGCCACCTGGCCCGCCAGCGGCTGCTCAAGCTGCTGGACAAGGACGGTGAGTGTGGAACATTCTAGATGTACCAACTGCTGCAGGAGCTGGGCGCCGCCGACCTGCGCCACCTGGCCCGCCAGCGGCTGCTCAAGCTGCTGGACAAGGACGGTGAGTGCGGAACATTCTAGATGTACCAACTGCTGCAGGAGCTGGGCGCCGCCGACCTGCGCCACCTGGCCCGCCAGCGGCTGCTCAAGCTGCTGGACAAGGACGGTGAGTGCGGAACATTCTAGATGTACCAAGTGCAGCTGGTCGTGGGCCTCCTGGAGCAGGGCAAGGCGTCGCAGGCGCTCGCGTACCTGGACAAGGCGCTTGGGCTGGAACAATCTAGAACACTTAGTGATGTGCTTGATTATGTCACAAGACGAAGCTGCAGTATACGGACGGTTAGGATGGAAGATTCCGGAATACTTAGTACTTGATTATGGCACAACACGAAGCTGCTAGATAAAGATCCTTCGTCGTTATCATCAACCTGCCGGATGGTGACCGGCAATATGATGTACGATTAAATGCTTAGCAACACCCCCCCCCCCTCCCCCGAATTTCATAAAGTCTATTCTTAAGACACCCAACGAGAACACATAAGGTGGTACTATTGTATCGCCACTAAAGGCATTTTATTCCATCTTCTACACATGATTTGAATTTTATTTAAGACTCTGTTGTTTACCTACTAATTAAACTAACTTTAAATCAGTTGAGTCCAATCACAATATAATCGCAAAAAGTATGAAGTTGTCTAATTTCAACTTGTTCGTCCCACAGCGACAAACGAGCGCGTTCACTTCAACCTCGGCATGGTGTGCATGGACGAGGGCGACGCCGAGTGCGCCGAGCGCTGGTTCCGCGCCGCCGTCCACCTCAAGCCCGACTTCAGGTATAGCACTACTACTACTACTATAACTACTACTCTCTGCACATGTGTTTGGCGTATTTAAACATTTCGTCGTCATAAAGTGTCAGACCTCGTTAGTCCATTTTCAAATGTATATTTTATACTTTTGTGTCTCTAAAGGACACAGTTTTTTTTGGGCCCACCAACAATCGGTAACGTTTAAGAGAAAGAGAACTACGTTAAAAATTTAAATGTTTTAATATGAATTTTGCAATTGAAGTGAATTTCAAACGAAACCGGAGTCATAAAACCAAAATAAAAAGCCTTATTTTGATTATATCCGTGAACTATCTGTCCAAAGATTAGTAAACAATGGCTGACATACAGATAAGTGAAGGAAAAAAGGTTTTATCAATAAAATTAAAATAAAACACTTGAAATCGAACATAAAGGAGACGCTATTTACTTTTGGCACGGTTTTCATGCCTATTTTTGTCTAAGGCTCGGATTGATTGGTAGTGACTTTTAATCACTTAATTAATGAAATAAAATAATTCGAATAAACAATACAAAAAAAAAACCGTATAACGGAACGCAAGTGCTAGTCTATTGCCGGATTTTGATTTTATTTAAAATCTGAATACAAATGTCAGAAACCTCCCGTCTGTCAACTGTCAGTAATGGTTTTACTATATAATATAAAAAAGCTGTAGTTTGTTTGTTTGTTTGAACAAGCTACTATCAGGAACAGATGGTTCGAATTGAAAAAATATTTTTGCGTTGGATTATCCATTAGTCGAGGCAGTCTTAAACTAGAAAATGTTAAGCTATAGTTTCAGACTATGTGTGCGAAAACCTTATTCCACGCGGACAGAGTCACAGGCGGCCACTAGTCATAATAAATTGTTTTTTATATAATTTTGTAACACCATTTTTTCAGTTTTACTGTTTTATCACTTGGTGCAGTATAGGACCGGCTGTGATCTTAGGTCGAGTGGGATAGTCATGAATGGAGGGGTCGTTATAGTATTGTTTGTCTCTAATTTTATGCTATGTTTGTTTTCCTGGATTGAGAGGTCGTCACTTGAATGAAGTAATATTC
This sequence comes from Nomophila noctuella, assembly GCA_958496325.1. NCBI lineage: Eukaryota > Metazoa > Arthropoda > Insecta > Lepidoptera > Crambidae > Nomophila > Nomophila noctuella. Next base: position 6,423,416 of record OY292486.1, on the reverse strand, counting down.
TAATTTTTACCTGATTTGTTGGCGAGAGGGTTAACAATTTATCATTCCACAACCATTGGTTCATTCCTTTGACGCTGTTAAAACTGTTTTAGCGGTTTATATTAGTAAATTCATGAATTTTGTAACACTTTTCTGTTGTCGAAATAAACAAAACCTTGTCAAATAAGAACGGTGTCAGTTTGACAGCGACACCTGACATTTGACATTTACGTGCGCTGCGTTTTATTTTTACAGTCGTAGGCGCTAATTGTTTTTAGTCTGTTAAAATGTATAATGTTTAATATCTAATTTTGCTAAGCTAGGGTTTTTCGGAATGAATTGATTTTCCGAAGTCTTCCAAATTAATTATTCTAAAGTATTTTTAGTAGATTGTGTCTATGGTTGAGCGTTTGGCATTTTTTTTTCTCGTTTGTCTATGGGTGGGTGAGCGATGACAAGTCTTTTTGATGGAGATCGCCATCCCTCGAGTGAAGTGGACGAGTAATCCTGGGCTGTCTCCCTGAGGAGCCTTTTTATATCCACCAAATGCGGTGAAGTTTCGTCCCGCGTCTTCCGAGATGCATTGTGCACCGTACGCCCAATAAAATGGTGAGTATTTCAAGCCGTTGATGTGTAAATGTTCCTCGAGGATGTATCAGCCATAGTCACGTGCTTGTAATTTTTGTCTTATTGTTTTAGATCATTTGATTTACCTGTGCTCCGGCCAAAGAGTCTCTTTGTGAGCTGCAAATCCCAGTGTTCTGGTAAGAATATTAATGAAAATTTTATTGTTCGGCATAGCCAAATATGTCACGTTGTGAAGTGCTTGGAATGTCGACTTAATTTGGACATTGTGGTGATTGCAGGGCTCCATAGACCGGCTAAAAAGCCTTTTGGGTGTGAATGTCGGCAGCTCGGTGTGCCGTAGACGTGGCGTGGACACGTGGTACCTCCCGCCTGTCAAAATGTCGACGGTGAGCTGATCCCAGAACCGATTTTGCATTGGCTCGGAGTCAAGGTACTGATGACAATGGATTTAATCATTTAGGGCCGTATTTATTTCAATTTAACAAGTGTTCAACTTCCCCGTTTTGACTTCTCGGTCGAGGCCGATGGAGGAAGCGCAGTGACTTTATCTCAACTTAACTTTGATAACTGAACAAAAATTTCAAATAGTGTTTGTTATTAGTGAATAGTTAGTAGTGAATTTCAAATAGTTTTTATTAGACATGATTTGTGGGGTGTGCATGCGTACTGACTTGGCTGACTCTCTATGTTGAGCGGTGGGCTGACCTTCAGGGCTGGTGGTTTGAGTAGGTGGTATCAGACTTTCCCAACACGGTCCTCCCATCGGTACTGAATGTACAGCTGACCGCCCAATATAGTTGGTCAGATGCCCCCCACCATAACGGGCATGCTTAAGCTAATCCCGATTTACTGATAAGGTGTAGTACCATGTGTGATAAAGTGTAGTTCGCCGGACGAATGTTAATTACTGGCTCGGTATCATGTAACTTTTTTTTACTGTATGTAACTGCTCCTGTTTTTCAACTGAATCTAATGTGTATCGAAATACTTAGTATTAAATCAGTCTACTTTTAAATGAAATTTTGTTTGATTTACTATTCTCCACTTGCTACGGTTCATGGATCATTCATTTATTTTTGCTTCGTATTTAACTTTTTTCCTCTAGCAGGATTTAATATATTTTTTATTTTGGTACGGAGTCACCTATTGTTACTCCGTCCCCTTTCAAGGCGCCCAACATTTTATTAAATTGGATTGATCCAGGAACGACTAGGCCACCGAACCCGAGACCCTCTCATGCTCTGCCGCCGGATTTTTCCCTGTGGGACGAAGTGATTCTTATTCGAATCGTTGCGCACCCCCACGGGAAAAATTGATATTACAGTGGCGTACCCAACGTGTGGCCTAGAAAGTGAGTTTAGTACTTCAACGAGATGTTTTAAATGTGATATTATGATACTATGATATAATTTTAATTTTTATGGAATTGTGAATTTTTATGTAGTACAATTTTTTTTTAATATTTTAACTGTCATGTCGGAACAAAGTGATAATATGATAATATAATTATAATTGTTATTTTTATGGGATTGTGAATTTTTTATATAGTACAATTTTTTTTATTATTTTGTTTGACATGTCGGAACTTAATTATAACATAAATGACTTGCTTACGGACGAACTTGAACACGAGTTAGCTAACATTTCATGTAATCTAGGTTCTTTGAATTTAATATTTAGCGGTGATACTTGTGTTCGGGCGTTTATATCGAGGTTGGAGGAGTTGTGTGCCACATCCTATATACAGATAATGGTCCCCAATTCACTTCTAAGGAATTTAGGGATTTATTGAAGGGAGCTGGTGTACCTCATATCTTATACAATCCTCGTTACCATTCTCCATGTAACCAAACCGAAGTGTTAATCGGGATATTGTTCGGGCCATTGCTTCTTATGTGCGTTCTGATCATCGATTATTATTATGGGATCAGAACATTCAAGAATTCCAATGTGCTCTCAATTCGTCTGTTCACGACGGGACTAAGTTCACTCCATTGTTTCTTAAATCATGGTAGGGAGATGGTTATCGATGGAGCTGTCTTTGATTCTGATCAGCCTTTGATATATTCAATGTTTAGCATGAGTTTTGTTTGTTTCCATTAAATTTAGTTTGCTGTCGCTTTCCATTATGGTCGAGGATCGACGGTATTTTAGTAATTAAGGTTTCTGTTGTGTGTCCAATCTGTAGGCCTTGTAGCATTCGCATATTTCGCTATTGATGCCAAGGACCTGGACCTAATTTTATTAATGTTATTAGTGTTTAATCTGGGTTTGTGTGAACCACAACTAAATTAAGGATTTAAACATTTAGTTTTTTTTTGTATCAGGTAAGTCAGTTGTGTATCTTACCTTGTACTCCTTATAGTGTCTGAGGTATGTTGGATTTCCTAATCCTCACACTGTGTTTTTGTGAAGTCCCTGTTGTCATACTTCATTTCTGCGTGTAATTTACCCCGATTCGTGGTGTGGTAAATTACACTATGGTCATGGTTTAGCCAGCCATTGGTTTGAGATAAGTTGGATGTTCCACTTCTCACTTTGTGTAAACTATAGTGTTCATCACTGGTTACGGGTTTGAACCTGGTGTAGTTTTGTCTGTGTCAGCGAGCTCCCAGAATGGTTCTACTTGACTTTCTAATAACTTTTAAGTTATTAGGTTTCCCTTCTATGATTCAAACTCTTATTGAATGAGTTTGGTGTCTGGAGGTGTTGTTTTTGTATTGTTCAAATGTTTGTATTGTTGTTAAGATGTGGTAGTGTTACCTTTTGTCGTTTCTCTCGACGAAAAATTTTATTCAAAATTTCAATTAAATTTACATTTTGAATAAAATTTTTCTTTCCCAACTAAGGCGGTACTGTAACACCATTTTTTCAGTTTTACTGTTTTATCACTTGGTGCAGTATAGGACCGGCTGTGATCTTAGGTCGAGTGGGATAGTCATGAATGGAGGGGTCGTTATAGTATTGTTTGTCTCTAATTTTATGCTATGTTTGTTTTCCTGGATTGAGAGGTCGTCACTTGAATGAAGTAATATTCTAATTTTTACCTGATTTGTTGGCGAGAGGGTTAACAATTTATCATTCCACAACCATTGGTTCATTCCTTTGACGCTGTTAAAACTGTTTTAGCGGTTTATATTAGTAAATTCATGAATTTTGTAACACTTTTCTGTTGTCGAAATAAACAAAACCTTGTCAAATAAGAACGGTGTCAGTTTGACAGCGACACCTGACATTTGACATTTACGTGCGCTGCGTTTTATTTTTACAGTCGTAGGCGCTAATTGTTTTTAGTCTGTTAAAATGTATAATGTTTAATATCTAATTTTGCTAAGCTAGGGTTTTTCGGAATGAATTGATTTTCCGAAGTCTTCCAAATTAATTATTCTAAAGTATTTTTAGTAGATTGTGTCTATGGTTGAGCGTTTGGCATTTTTTTTTCTCGTTTGTCTATGGGTGGGTGAGCGATGACAAGTCTTTTTGATGGAGATCGCCATCCCTCGAGTGAAGTGGACGAGTAATCCTGGGCTGTCTCCCTGAGGAGCCTTTTTATATCCACCAAATGCGGTGAAGTTTCGTCCCGCGTCTTCCGAGATGCATTGTGCACCGTACGCCCAATAAAATGGTGAGTATTTCAAGCCGTTGATGTGTAAATGTTCCTCGAGGATGTATCAGCCATAGTCACGTGCTTGTAATTTTTGTCTTATTGTTTTAGATCATTTGATTTACCTGTGCTCCGGCCAAAGAGTCTCTTTGTGAGCTGCAAATCCCAGTGTTCTGGTAAGAATATTAATGAAAATTTTATTGTTCGGCATAGCCAAATATGTCACGTTGTGAAGTGCTTGGAATGTCGACTTAATTTGGACATTGTGGTGATTGCAGGGCTCCATAGACCGGCTAAAAAGCCTTTTGGGTGTGAATGTCGGCAGCTCGGTGTGCCGTAGACGTGGCGTGGACACGTGGTACCTCCCGCCTGTCAAAATGTCGACGGTGAGCTGATCCCAGAACCGATTTTGCATTGGCTCGGAGTCAAGGTACTGATGACAATGGATTTAATCATTTAGGGCCGTATTTATTTCAATTTAACAAGTGTTCAACTTCCCCGTTTTGACTTCTCGGTCGAGGCCGATGGAGGAAGCGCAGTGACTTTATCTCAACTTAACTTTGATAACTGAACAAAAATTTCAAATAGTGTTTGTTATTAGTGAATAGTTAGTAGTGAATTTCAAATAGTTTTTATTAGACATGATTTGTGGGGTGTGCATGCGTACTGACTTGGCTGACTCTCTATGTTGAGCGGTGGGCTGACCTTCAGGGCTGGTGGTTTGAGTAGGTGGTATCAGACTTTCCCAACACGGTCCTCCCATCGGTACTGAATGTACAGCTGACCGCCCAATATAGTTGGTCAGATGCCCCCCCACCATAACGGGCATGCTTAAGCTAATCCCGATTTACTGATAAGGTGTAGTACCATGTGTGATAAAGTGTAGTTCGCCGGACGAATGTTAATTACTGGCTCGGTATCATGTAACTTTTTTTTACTGTATGTAACTGCTCCTGTTTTTCAACTGAATCTAATGTGTATCGAAATACTTAGTATTAAATCAGTCTACTTTTAAATGAAATTTTGTTTGATTTACTATTCTCCACTTGCTACGGTTCATGGATCATTCATTTATTTTTGCTTCGTATTTAACTTTTTTCCTCTAGCAGGATTTAATATATTTTTTATTTTGGTACGGAGTCACCTATTGTTACTCCGTCCCCTTTCAAGGCGCCCAACATTTTATTAAATTGGATTGATCCAGGAACGACTAGGCCACCGAACCCGAGACCCTCTCATGCTCTGCCGCCGGATTTTTCCCTGTGGGACGAAGTGATTCTTATTCGAATCGTTGCGCACCCCCACGGGAAAAATTGATATTACAATTTGTTGAACGTCAGGAAAGAAAAATGGCTGGTTAGTTTATGAGGTTAATATATATTTTCACATCTTATTTCTAACAATTCCGGTTAAAATATGAAAAATTAATGATACCACTATAATCTGGAGATTATAAGGAATAAATTGATACCCATTTTGTAAATAAACGCTAAAATTTTAAGTGGGCCTAACTCTCCATACAAAAACGATTGGCTCCTTTTCGTGGTGAAGTTTTTAAGTCTCTTGTAAAATTTTATCTGATGGAGTTACGAGGTTTTACATTATAAGAACAATAGAGCTTATTGGAACTTCCACTCAAAGAAGCACCTCGTCTGGGGAAGTTCCTCCACCTTACAGAAGATTGTGAGGTAGCGCTTTGTAACTGCTTTCTTTCTTCTTCATCTTCATTTTTCTGCTGGAGACGTTTCTAGTGCTCAGTTGGGGAGGATATAAGGTTTTTAAGGCAGGCAACGTACCAGCCTACCATTATGTGGGTGCCATATTTATTTATTCATTTATTTATCTCAGTAATTTAAATGGCATGTTTATGATTGTAAATAAATTTAAGGCGACGGGTATGTTAGTCCAAGGATTTTTTTATTTTTAAATGTGACTTTGACTTCCAGGTCGGCTCTATTCAACCTGGCCCTCCTACTCGCGGACCGTAGGAGGCCGCTGGAAGCCGCGCCCTTCCTCAAACAGCTAGTCAGGCACCACCCTGATCACGTGAAGGCGTTGGTGCTGCTCGGAGACATTTACATCAACTCGGTCAAGGATTTGGATGCGGCTGAGAGCGTAAGTTTGTTACAATGTTAAATAGGTAGTAAGCCTATTTAGTTAGGAATAATGATTTGATTGTTAATATGATTGAAAAAGAAATAATTTAGAAGCATTTTAACCGAGGGTACATATATTTTAGTTTTTAAAAATAATTTCGGCACTGATATTAGAAATTGGTACTTTTTGTACCTCGCATGATTGGCTTCACTTGATTATATTTATGTAACTGTGTTTATACCTATTTGCCAGGTGAGTCTTTGATTAGATCTGTGTTTATTCAAAGATGCAGCACATATTCGATACTCGTATAATAAAATTTACGCCCCAGTAGTCAATCACTTAAATGTTTAAATTTTATCCATATCTCATCCCACCGGGAATATAATCGTATTTATGAATGCGAATAAATATAGTATTATTTTATCTGACTGACAAAGTAGGTACCTGATGTTGTTGACCAAATCATTCTTTCCCACAGTGCTACCGGCGCATCCTAGAACTCGAACCCGAGAACGTGCAAGCCCTGCACAACCTGTGCGTGGTGGCGGTGGAGCGCGGCGCCCTAGCAGCCGCCGAGACCTGCCTGGCGCGCGCGCACGCACTCGCGCCCAGGGAGCACTACATCGCACGGCATCTCGGCGTCGTAAGGGCCCGGAGACAGGTACGATGCGAACGAAACATTTTAGAAACAGTTTAACGAAAACACACTAGATGGCGCACGCGAATACACTACATGGCGCGACATCTGCGCGTCGTTAGGCCAGGAAACAGGTACGATGAGCACGAAACATGCTCAAAATAGTTCAACAAAACACACTAGATGGCGCTGCACGAGTTTGATGCGCACAAGCACGCACCGCGATAACACTACATCGCGTGTCGTAAGAGCGAGGTGGCATGTACGGAACGATATGTCTAATCAGTGGGTACCTGATTTCTAATCAGTGAGTACAGGAGTAAACCCACGAAAACGTTTCAAAACACCTTTCGGTTTTCTTAATATTTCTTGAACTTATAGCTCCGTTAACTAATCTAATATGATGGAGAGTATTCAAATCATTGAAGAAATATTGACGCATTATAATTTCACAGAAATCGTTAAAGCAGTCCTAATATAAGGAACAAGCCATTCTAAGATCGAATTAAACAATCTCTGTATCTATTATTGTTCTTTGAACTTTTATCTCTTCCCCAGGCGCAAGCAGCCGCAGCGTCAGCACCGGCCGCGACGCAGGCGCCGCCGCCGCCGCCGCCCGCCTCCGCCGAGGTGCGCGCGCGCTGGAACTACATCCCGCAGCAGCCGCCCGACCCGCACGAGACCGACGCCTCGTAGCATAGCAGCCCCCCCACCGACACCGTTTTTAGTGACTGACCTTTTACTTGACGATCAGGGTACTTCTCCTCCTTTGCTCCGAGTCGTTTAACCCCTCGCGGCGATCGCGTGGACGCACCGAAGCCGTCTAGTTTGAGTTAAGGTTTTAGACGCTACTGATGCTAACTTTGACTCGATGACGCATGATCGGCCTGCATGGAAGATGTCCACATATTACGCCGTCCTATATTAACTGGGAACAGGTGGGCTGGCCAAAATTTCGCTATCGTCGCGAATTATATTTCCATCCCGCACACGAAGTACTTATGTAAGTGGGATGGAGATATAGGACGCGACGAAAGTGATATTTTTGCTCTGGCGAAATGGCATCTTGGCTAGCCTGGACAGGCGAATGATGGTGAATAACAAAACTTTGTTGACTTAACACGACCGAAACGTCAAGTAAGCGGCATAATATGTAGGCATCCTCCAGCACTTATAAGATATTTATAATGTCGCAGATATATGTGTGACTCCGTGGCATAAATATCGTGTTGTCTCATCTAGTCATTGTTAGTTTGCGATACGTCATAAAATTAGTCTCTCTCTGTCGATTTAAACGGTCACCATTTTTTTTCAGCTGGTTGGACGTTTTTTACTCGCACGAAATGATCTAGGACAACCGAGCTATTCAGCTTTGGTGTGTAAAACATATAAGCGCAATTCACACTGAAATCTAAATTAAACTAAGATTGGTGATTAATTTTATGCCTTTTCATGATTTCGTCTCAATATCAGCGACCCATTACTCGTTTTAATTAAATTGAATCGTGACAATTAAATTAAACTAAATCTTAGTTTAATATCTTCTGTGTGTCCTGTGCTAAACGGCGCACGATCTCCCAGAGAAGGGCTTATGATTTGCATGCGGCGTTTCGTGATATTAGTTAATTACACTGTAATTGTAAAATTATGTATGCCATGAACGTGTATAATATAATAGGTATTATGTAGAATATGTTGGAACGAGCTTTCGTCATTATTAGCCTGGTATACGGATTATAACTGATATTATCTGTGCGTACTGAACGATTAATCGGAAATAGTTCCATAGAAGACGTATTAACGTGTTTGAGAAATACCTTCGTAGGTACTTAATCTAGTCACAATGCAATACTCTTATTGATAACAGTCTGCAACATTTTGTGCACACTCAGCCTTATTGAGGTATCAATAAACGCTCAAAGCGTAACTAAAAAGATATAACCTCAAATGATATGTTTAAAATCTCGACGGGCGTCAGTTTAAACTTCTTTGTAAGAGATTGCATTGTTATATTTGACCCGTGCTTTGACATACGTCGGATGTAGCATAGCATCACCCCGCATGCCGCCACCCCGTACTGAGTAAAACAATATTTAATGTAACTAAATAACATAATGACGTCATTACTTGTAATTGAAATGAAAACGTATGCCCCATGTCGTGTAATTTTAATTTAGTTTATACTTAAAGAGTGAGAGTTTGTTTCCGCCATGTGGCCTGTTAAGAGGAGTAAATTTATTGGGGCCTTTATTTTCAAATAACATTTTTTTTATGGCATAACGATGCTTTATAATGAAACACTGAATATTTTTAAAAGGCTCCATTTTTTTACACTTAAGCGTGTGGTTATCATGACGGGCACTAGTCAAGTTATAAAAAGATTTGAAACATTTAACAAGTACTGGCAATCGGTCTGACATGTCTCATTAACAACATAAAAAACATTATTTTCTTAAGGGCTAATGTTATATTGTAAAAATAAATGAAAGTGATCGACCGTTATTAGATTTAGATGTGAAAATGTAATGTTGTTAATGTTTTAAGATAAAAAAGTAACTTTTGTAAAAACTGAATTTTTTACAATGTCTTGAAACATTTCTGGTGGTACTTAACTCGGATGAGAGTTTAAATTCGTAAGGACCCCGAATATTATAAACTATTTGTCGTCAAAACGTTTATTTTTATAAAATAAAATGATGTTTCACATGAGTCAATGTTTGTTTTCATTTTAGCCACCTCTCTTCGTATCAGTTGGCATGGCCCTAGCGCCAAGCGGTATAAGTCCAAAAATAAATATCTACAAAATAATAATAAAAATAAATCTACCATGACAATTCGATATTTCCTCCTCAACTTGGCATTCTTACCCTCCACTCCTAAGTCGTTCGACTCTCTTCCTATCCGCTGACAGTCCAATCCTGAGGAAGGCCGCATTCGGAGGAAGTACATTTTTCATTGCAAACAAAGATTTTGAAAGTACTGTGGCGACACCTATACATCGCCACAAAAAGGAGTAGTTCCGATACTCACAACAAAGCTCAACAGATGGCGCTGACACGCACAGCACATACAAACGCGATGTTTCCATACAAATCTACATCGCGCTAGCACAGCTTCCGCGCGACTTAGCATAAATACGACTGGACCAACATAGTGCAGTAAGGACCTCGGTCCCCGAGTCAGATCACCCGCTCGGCAGAAGTACTTCTATCTTTTAGGGAATGGGTGATTTCCCTATTACTGGTGCACCGACGTGATCGGTCCCTATAGTACTATGTGAAGGAAATAATTTGACAGATTGTCTGTCCTTTTTCTCTTTATTATGAATCACGGTGTGATAGAGCGAGATACCAGACTAGGCTTGCAACGACATATCGGAAAGCCGATATATAGCGATCTATCGACGCCTAAAAATATCTATATCTATCGATATCAATGACACGCCGATATCGATATATCAATATCGAAGACAAAATATCGTATGCTACCTAGCTACCCAGATTCGAAAATAAAACAAAGAACAACGCCCAAAATAGCTCTGGCCTGTATCGTGATGTGAACTATACCAAAAAAAAGTAGATTTTTTTCTTAGTTAATTAGCATCAAAAAGAATTTTTATAACAAGCTGGATAAAAAAACGCAATTTTATGTATTTTTGCCCAAAACGACGTTCCAATGCTAAAAAATATGACTCTGAAGCGTAGACAGAGCATTTCTATAGACGGATGAAATCCGTGTCACCGTAAGGGACAGAAAAAAAGTACATACCATTGTCGAGGGTTACCATATGATGTAAAATTTTACCCAATATTCTTCACAAAATATGTAGGGTGACTGGTAAATTAGTGAACAATACTTAAACACATGATTGTACTCATGATAACTAACAACTTTTACTATGGGAACAAATCTGAAATCGTGAAAAAAAACAGCTGTTTAGTAAATTTACGTTTGCCAAATGTACTGAATAGCTGATATTTTTTTCGCGATTGCGGCTTTACTTCCACAATAAAAAATGTTATCACGTGTTTAAAAGTATCGCTCACTAATATTACCAGTCACCTAATATATATATATTTTTTCATAAAAATATATTTTTTTGGGAAGAAAAGAGGGGGTTCTGGTAAGAAATAAAAAACCGATATGATAGAAATGTTTTATTCATGAACACACAAATTATTGTCCTTGAAAAAGCACTAACTTATTATGTATATTTCTGACTCTTGACTTAGGTTCAAAAGTTTGTTTAGTACCGTGGTGCATGCGAATTTCGAAGTAATGCATTGCAATTGATTTAATAAGGAGAGTTCTGTGATTCCCTATAAAAGGCTGACTGTCGAAATAATATTTAACAAATATATCAATATTGGTACGTGTGCATTCCTTGAAACAAGATAATACAAGTTTTGGCATCAAATTTTTGTTCTTTCTTTATTAAAAGATTACAATCGAAGTGCAGACTGCAAAATCCTGGATCACTTTTTTGGAGACCAATTAGGCCTATTGGTAGCAGCAATCCAATTTTTTCTTATTTCCGGGTTATCTGGAAATCTGCAAGCATAATAAGATATTTTTACTATCTTACATTTGTATAGAATAGTTTAATATATTATTATATAGGAATAGCTATGTAGTAAAAGTGTATCTGACTAATATAATTAACTCCTATTCTGGCTCACATTTGCAACTTGGCTTTGAATACTGGTGTCTTTCCCGAGCTATTTAAATCAGCACTAATCCATCCTATTCACAAAAATGGAGACAGAAGTCGTGTCGATAATTATCGCCCAATATCTATATTGCCTTCCTTCTCTAAGATACTAGAAAAAATAGTAAATTCTAGATTGGTTGGTTACTTGGAATCCAAAAAGCTGATAGCTCCATCCCAATACGGTTTCCGTAAAAAGAAATCTACGGATCACGCAGTTCATGAGCTGAGCGAATTCATAGTATCAAATCTGGACGACAATAAAAAGGTAATTGGAATATTCTTGGACCTGGCTAAAGCATTTGACACGGTTTCTGTCCCATTATTACTAAATAAACTACAACAACTTGGGGTTCGGGGGGGACAGCTGGATTTTTTTGCCAGCTATCTCTCCAACCGTACACAGCGGGTTAAAATTGGCGATACGTACAGCGGGGATCTTCCCATCTCGTATGGAGTCCCCCAAGGAAGTGTTCTAGGTCCAACACTTTTTTTGGCTTTTATAAATGATCTTTGTCAAATGGATCTTAAAAATGGGAAGGTCATCGCGTTCGCCGATGACACGGCACTAATCTTTACGGGAGACTCATGGGATGAGGTCTACAGATTTGCGCAGTTGGGATTTGACAGGGTTTGCAGATGGTTTGCTGCAAATCTTCTTACTCTCAATGCTGACAAAACCAAATACATACCATTCTCCATCAAAAATATTAATCGCCCAAATGATACCCAATACCATATTGTTGCTCACTCATGCTCACCACTCAGACTAGGTTGTTCTTGCCCCAAACTACAATGCACTGATCAAATAAAATATCTGGGTGTCATTATTGACAAAAATCTCAACTTTAAAGCTCACATAGATGTATTGGCATTGAGAGTCAGAAAATTGATATACATCTTTAAAAACCTGCGACACGTAGCAGACAATAAAATACTGAAACAAACGTATGAGTCACTATGTCAATCAGTTTTGTCATATTGTATTTCAACTTGGGGTGGAGCATCTAAATCACATATTATCACACTGGAAAGGGCACAAAGGACGATATTAAAAGTGAGCAACTTTCTTCCTTTTTCCTATCCAACAGTAGATCTTTATCAAAGATGTAAAGTGCTTACTGTAAGACAGCTGTTTATACTGCATAATGTATTAAAAACTCACTCTCAATTGCAGTATGACCGTTTACAACTCCAAAACAAACGTCGAAAGGACAAAGTTTGTCAGAGTAAGACTTCTCGAACCTGTTTTGCTCAAAAATTCATTGGCTTCCTAGGGCCACTGCTGTACAATCGCATTAATCGAAGTTCAGAAATATATCACTTAACACAAAATAGATGTAGGAAAGTAGTCACTAATTGGCTTCAAAACTTGTCTTATTCCGAAACGGAAGACCTACTAACAACTATGAAATGATAACTTAAAGGCTGTACAAACAAATAATATTTATGCACACACTAACTCTCTCACACACACACACACACACACACACACACACACACACACACACACACATTTATTATTATTATATTAGCCCATACCGTTCCACAACACACACAACATATAATGTAATAAATTTAATTTATTTAGAGTCAATACATGTAATAAAATTAGTAAAAGGTATTGTACTTCCCAATTGTTCCATAACTGTATAAATCTACTTGTTAAACGAGAGCCTGGTGATCTGTATGACAGGTTTACAAGCCTAGTTCAGACACCAGTCTCGGGAAAGGATTATATTTTTATCTTGTATAACTATACAATTGTTCATTTATATGCACTATGTAACCTTTTTACGAGAAAATAAACGATTTTTATTATTATTATTAATATCGTATATATCAAAACCTGAATATTTTCTTATTTACTGACATTGCATTTAAACAAACACCCCTAAAAAAGGGTAAATTCCCCGTAAAAAAGTGGTAACACTTCATCTTTAAACAAGAAAATAAAAAATACACCCAAATGATGATTTTAGAATATTTCTCACAATAAAGAGATTAGTTAGTACATTACTGCAACTATTTGATTAAACATAGTAGATTAAAAAGTGATGAAATACTTAAAAACATCGAATACTTACGAGTGAAAAGACAATCCATCAATCTTCATCGAACTATCACTTTTACGGCTTAATACACTGCACCTAACCATTTTGCACAGTTGCACAAATGTAATATAGTAAATTAAGCACGAAAAGATACGTATTTTGTTATAAATCTGGATAAAATTGTTGTAAACCAATTTAACGTGAATCTACAACTGTCACAAACGTCAAACTTGTTGTGCACAATGATGTGCTTAGCCGGCACGCGATGAGGGACAGAAATATTGTTGCTCCATCTCTTTCCTTTGCTGGTGACGATTATATGTTCGTCTTTGTCTTGTGCGAAAGCAAAGGAAGATATCCAGCAGTCTATAGATTGCTCTGTCTACGCTCTGAAGTAAACACATAGACAAACTACGTCCCGTTTCACAGATTATGAATAACACGTTTGGTCTAAAGTCGTGAATAAAAGTTAAAAATACTTTTTAATTAGGATTCTAGCTTTACATTATAAATTAATCAGCTATTTTATTTTACTTACAATCAACTATTGAGATAAAAATAAGTAAAGAGTTCAAATGCTACGTGAATAAGTACGTAGAAACGAACTGTTTTAAAAAAACGAGACAAACTGTCATTGTCAATTTGCCATTTGTTTGTTTGACCTTGGCCTCTGTCGAAAACTATAATAGCTCGATTATTTTAAGATAATTTCATTTCGCACCTTCTTATACGGAAGTTATGATCATTTATTTTAATATAAATCATCATGTAATGTTCCATTAGAGTAATACTACAATCTATTGTTTGTGAAGTTTGAATAGATGGCCGGCTGACATAACCTCATCACTTATTTAAGATAATATGTTTTCCGGGACCCAAGACAATAGAATAGGTCAAATAGAAAGCTTTTTAGGGTTCCGTAGCCAAAATGGCAAAAAAACGGAACCCTTATAGATTCGTCATGTCTGTCTGTCTGTCTGTCTGTCTGTCTGTCTGTCTGTCTGTCTGTCTGTCTGTCCGCCAGTCTGTCACAGCCACTTTTTTCCGAAACTATATGTATTATACTATTGAAACTTGGTGAGTAGATGTATTCTGTGAACCGCAACAAGGTTTTCACACGAAAATAGAAAAAAAAATAAAAAAATGGGGGGTCCTCATAGTTAGAACTGAAACTGAAAATATTTTTTTTCATTGAACATATACATGTGGGGTATCTATGGATAGGTCTTTAAAAATTATATTAAGGTTTCTAATATCACTTTTTTCTAAAGTGAATACTTTGCGTGACAGACCCTTCCAAAGTGGAAAAAAGTGTGTCCCCCCCCCTCTAACTTCTAAAATAAGGGGATGATAAAACTGAAATAATTATATAATGTACATTACCATAAAAACTACCAACGAAAATTGGTTTGAACGAAATCTGTTCAGTAGTTTTTTTTTAATTCGTCAAAAATAGAATTTGTACGGAACCCTCAGTGCGGGAGTCCGACTCGCACTTGGCCAATTTTTATTTTATTGATACCAATGATGATTGTTTACAACAATCATTAGATTTATACATGTGTTTCCGTTAAAAAGTTTTCTTGTATGGGGCTATGGGCGTTGTTCTTTCAGTCCTGGTCCTCCGCTTACTACTACTTTCAGTAGTGCCAACTTGGAGTCATTACCCCTAGATTTGGAGTGAAGACGATCAGATAATTTTTTAGGGTAATTACTGGTACTGAGCTGTACAGTCATGAGCACTATCATGTATACAAACACATTCAAATATGAACTTTACTGCTTAGACATAAGATTCAAAGTGTATACATGTTATTGCTCGTAACTGTACATGCGTGTAGATGACATTATTGATGAGCAGGTGTGTCGAACATGGAGTAGAAAGACAACTAAAAAAAAAAGAAAGCTACATACTATGTATATGGGTTCTAAAAACCAAGGGTGGGACGACCATAGAAATTGTCAGCAGTGGCCTACGATAAGCTGATGATGATGAGTGCCAAACAGAAAACCCCAAAATAACAACAGTTTCGCAAAGAGGAACGAAACTTTTGAAACATTGGTACCAATTTCGTTTGGGAATATTTTATCAAAAAAAATTATTAAACTGCAAATATCTCGAAAACTAT
Source organism: Nomophila noctuella (assembly GCA_958496325.1). Lineage (NCBI taxonomy): Eukaryota > Metazoa > Arthropoda > Insecta > Lepidoptera > Crambidae > Nomophila > Nomophila noctuella. The sequence continues at coordinate 6,407,617 of OY292486.1, read as the reverse complement.
GCGTCGTACGTAAAATCTGATGACATTTTTGATCCCCTTTTAGGAAAACCCATTAGATATTTTAGACCTATCCGATGACCTCACCCAAAAAGGTCAAGGACGAGGTCGACTTTTTATCTGCATTAAAAAATCAATTCAGTTTCGGTGACAACTTTACGTGAAAATTCGCCCTGACGGACGCCAGAAAACTGTAGCATTATTAGTTTTTGTTTGACGTAGCGTACGTTTCAATATGCGTGTAAATGACATTATTGATGAGCAGGTGTGTCGAACATGGAGTAGAAAGTAAACTAAAAAAAAGAAAGCTACATCCTATGTATATGGGTTCTAAAAACCAAGGGTGGGACGACCATAGAGATTGTCAGCAGTGGCCTACGATAATATGATGATGATGAGTGCAAAACAGGAAACCCCAAAATAACAACAGTTTCGCAAAGAGGAACGAAACTTTTAAAACATTGGTACCAATTTCGTTTGGGAATATTTTATCAAAAAAATTATAAAACTGCAAATATCTCGAAAACTATGCGTCGTACGTAAAATCTGATGACATTTTTGATCCCCTTTTAGGAAAACCCATTAGATATTTTAGACCTATCCGATGACCTCACCCAAAAAGGTCAAGGACGAGGTCAACTTTTTATCTGCATTAAAAATCAATTCAGTTTCGGTGACAACTTTACATGAAAATTCGCCCTGACGGACGCCAGAAAACTGTAGCATTATTATTTTTGTTTGACGTAGCGTACGTTTCAATATGCGTGTAGATGACATTATTGATGAGCAGGTGTGTCGAACTTGGATTAGAAAGAAAACTAAAAAAAAAGAAAGCTACATAGGTACTATGTATATGGGTTCTAAAAACCAAGGGTGGGACGACCATAGAGATTGTCAGCAGTGGCCTATGATAAGCTGATGATGATGAGTGCCAAACAGAAAACCCCAAAATAACAACAGTTTCGCAAAGAGGAACAAAACTTTTAAAAAATGGATACCAATTTCGTTGGGGAATATTTTATCAAAAAAAAATTATAAAACTGCAAATATCTCGAAAACTATGCGTCGTACGTAAAATCTGATGACATTTTTGATCCCCTTTTAGGAAAACCCATTAGATATTTTAGACCTATCCGATGACCTCACCCAAAAAGGTCAAGGACGAGGTCGACTTTTTATCTGCATTAAAAAATCAATTCAGTTTCGGTGACAACTTAATTTATTTAGTAATAATGCTACAGTTTTCCAACAAAATAATAATAATGCTACAGTTTTCTGGCGTCCGTCAGGGCGAATTTTCATGTAAAGTTGTCACCGAAACTGAATTGATTTTTAATGCAGATAAAAAGTTGACCTCGTCCTTGACCTTTTTGGGTGAGGTCATCGGATAGGTCTGAAATATCTAATGGGTTTTCCTAAAAGGGGATCAAAAATGTCATCAGATTTTACGTACGACGCATAGTTTTCGAGATATTTGCAGTTTTATAATTTTTTTTGATAAAATATTCCCAAACGAAATTGGTACCAATGTTTTAAAAGTTTCGTTCCTCTTTGCGAAACTGTTGTTATTTTGGGGTTTTCTGTTTGGCACTCATCATCATCATATTATCGTAGGCCACTGCTGACAATCTCTATGGTCGTCCCACCCTTGGTTTTTAGAACCCATATACATAGGATGTAGCTTTCTTTTTTTTTTAGTTTTCTTTCTACTCCATGTTCGACACACCTGCTCATCAATAATGTCATCTACACGCATATTGAAACGTACGCTACGTCAAACAAAAACTAATAATGCTACAGTTTTCTGGCGTCCGTCAGGGCGAATTTTCATGTAAAGTTGTCACCGAAACTGAATTGATTTTTTAATGCAGACAAAAAGTCGACCTCGTCCTTGACCTTTTTGGGTGTGGTCATCGGATAGGTCTAAAATATCTAATGGGTTTTCCTAAAAGGGGATCAAAAATGTCATCAGATTTTACGTACGACGCATAGTTTTCGAGATATTTGCAGTTTTATAATTTTTTTTTGATAAAATATTCCCCAACGAAATTGGTATCCATTTTTTAAAAGTTTTGTTCCTCTTTGCGAAACTGTTGTTATTTTGGGGTTTTCTGTTTGGCACTCATCATCATCAGCTTATCATAGGCCACTGCTGACAATCTCTATGGTCGTCCCACCCTTGGTTTTTAGAACCCATATACATAGTATGTAGCTTTCTTTTTTTTTTTAGTTTTCTTTCTACTCCAAGTTCGACACACCTGCTCATCAATAATGTCATCTACACGCATATTGAAACGTACGCTACGTCAAACAAAAATAATAATGCTACAGTTTTCTGGCGTCCGTCAGGGCGAATTTTCATGTAAAGTTGTCACCGAAACTGAATTGATTTTTAATGCAGATAAAAAGTTGACCTCGTCCTTGACCTTTTTGGGTGAGGTCATCGGATAGGTCTAAAATATCTAATGGGTTTTCCTAAAAGGGGATCAAAAATGTCATCAGATTTTACGTACGACGCATAGTTTTCGAGATATTTGCAGTTTTATAATTTTTTTGATAAAATATTCCCAAACGAAATTGGTACCAATGTTTTAAAAGTTTCGTTCCTCTTTGCGAAACTGTTGTTATTTTGGGGTTTCCTGTTTTGCACTCATCATCATCATATTATCGTAGGCCACTGCTGACAATCTCTATGGTCGTCCCACCCTTGGTTTTTAGAACCCATATACATAGGATGTAGCTTTCTTTTTTTTTAGTTTACTTTCTACTCCATGTTCGACACACCTGCTCATCAATAATGTCATTTACACGCATATTGAAACGTACGCTACGTCAAACAAAACCTAATAATGCTACAGTTTTCTGGCGTCCGTCAGGGCGAATTTTCATGTAAAGTTGTCACCGAAACTGAATTGATTTTTTAATGCAGATAAAAAGTCGACCTCGTCCTTGACCTTTTTGGGTGAGGTCATCGGATAGGTCTAAAATATCTTATGGGTTTTCCTAAAAGGGGATCAAAAATGTCATCAGATTTTACGTACGACGCATAGTTTTCGAGATATTTGCAGTTTTATATTATTTTTTTTGATAAAATATTCCCCAACGAATTTGGTATCTATTTTTTAAAAGTTTCGTTCCTCTTTGCAAAACTGTTGTTATTTTGGGGTTTTCTGTTTGGCACTCATCATCATCAGCTTATCGTAAGCCACTGCTGACAATCTCAATGGTCGTCCCACCCTTGGTTTTTAGAACCCATATACATAGTATGTAGCTTTCTTTTTTTTTAGTTTTCTTTCTACTCCATGTTCGACACACCTGCTCATCAATAATGTCATCTACACGCATATTGAAACGTACGCTACGTCAAACAAAAACTAATAATGCTACAGTTTTCTGGCGTCCGTCAGGGCGAATTTTCACGTAAAGTTGTCACCGAAACTGAATTGATTTTTTAATGCAGATAAAAAGTCGACCTCGTCCTTGACCTTTTTGGGTGAGGTCATCGGATAGGTCTAAAATATCTAATGGGTTTTCCTAAAAGGGGATCAAAAATGTCATCAGATTTTACGTACGACGCATAGTTTTCGAGATATTTGCAGTTTTATATTTATTTATTTTTTGATAAAATATTCCCAAACGAAATTGGTACCAATGTTTTAAAAGTTTCGTTCCTCTTTGCGAAACTGTTGTTATTTTGGGGTTTTCTGTTTGGCACTCATCATCAGCCTATCGTAGGCCACTGCTGGATATAGGCCTCCCCTTACTATCGCCATGTCGTCCTAACCTTGAGTTTTTAAGCACCCATAAAGTATTTAGCTGTATTTTTATTTATTTACTAGAGGCCGCGTGCGACTCCTTCCGCGAGGATTTCGGTTATACTATAGCCTAAAACCTTTCACGCCATATGGACTATCCAACACAAAAATATTTTTTCAAATCGAATAGAAAAAATATTTTTTCAATCGCCTGAGATTGGCGCGTTCAAACAAACAAACAAACAAACATACATACAAACAAATTCTTCAGCTTTATATATTAGTTTAGACTAGTGGCCGCCCGCGACTTCGTTCGCGAGGATTTTGGTTTATCCTATAGGATCATTATAGCTGTATACCAAAAAAATCATCCAAATCCGTTCAGTAGTTTCAGCGTGATTGACGGACAAGCATCCAAACATATAAACTTTCACGTTTATAATTTTAATTAATAAGAAATAGGATGATGAGTATTAATTTTCATATAAATAAAAAAATGAAAAATCTCTTAGTAGAAAAATGTTTTGTTGACTCGAGTACTTTATCCATAGGCACAACACTATAGGTGTAAAGTCAGGTATTTTTTTGAAATTTTGGTGGCTGTATATACACTGCTGTATATAGGGCTGATCTATGGTACTTCCAATATCTTTGATTTTTTTTGGTTTGTGCATTGATTTCAAATAATAAATGTTTGTTATAACCAAATGGAAAAAATCATAATAATAATACGTCATAATCGGTCTTGACCGTTTTGGAGAAGTATATTATTATCATCATTAGGGGTTTTCCTACAAGGGGATCAAAAATATGAATATATTCTGTTTTTCTTTTAGTTCAGTTATAAGATCCTTCACCCTTTATTTAAACAACTAATTAAGGTTTTCAATAAAAGAACGTTGATTGTGTAAAAGATTCACTATATTGTTTTGTACAGTGAGCGATTCACAAATTCAACACAATATCGTCATGATACACAGAAATATCTTAAAAATAATTCTCATTCGTTCTCACTAAGTGTAACTTTTACAAAGAATAGAACTAGTTATAGTACTAGTTATTCTGTTGGATCACTTAAACATTTGTTCATCACAATGACAAATTCCAAAGTAAACAAATGTCGGTTAAAGTGGACGAAATTAAATAAAGATTTTCTAAATATTCTTATAATATCAAAATGTGTGAAACGAAACATAACACTATAAAATTTCAGAGTTTATTTTAGTAAAATCAAAATTGTTATAAAAATACACATCCATCACGTTTTAAAAAAACACATTATTTTGTTTAAAATTGAAACAAAAGATTTCTAAATAATAAAATATATATGTATAGCATATTTTACCCAGATAAAGGTTATTTAATCTGAGCTTAGAATGCTCAATTGTTCACCAACTTACAATCATAGCTTATTTCATAACAAAGGATAGTGTGAGTACTAGCTAGAGATGTACAAAAAGTCTAGAGGAACAAATATATATTATAACATGGTATTCTACGACTTATACGTTGCCCATAAGAATACTGATCCTGGTAACATATTTCATTAATAATATCTAAAATTCGATTTATTTACCTAAAGCAATATAAAACAAATATCGATAAATCAACCACAGACATGGGTCTGCTTGGTATTGGTTCAGTGTTTCATTTCACATAATCCGTTTCACAACCCTTAAAATGATATATTATACGACTCGCAAGTAAAACCTTTCCTTACTTTCGCCCAGTTCAACCGCTAACAAGTATTAAGCAGACAGGAGAATCTAGCATTACTCAAGACATTGATTACACTCGTAAATTAAGTACTATCACGGTTTGCAGTCCCTTCATATTTACACTTTGTTAACAATTATTATCTATCAATAGAACTTCTTCAAAAATTTCCTTCACTCAAGCCAAGTACACATTATAATCTGTAAACAACATGTTAAACGAAATTCACATAACATAAAATATTTTAACTAATCTAAATAATATAAAGGAATATAATTTAACTATGTACAATTTTTAGTCAAAAATAACAAAAACACTTCGCGCATTTCCGCATACATTCTTAATTTTCTAATATCGACTAACACTTAATATTCTTCGATGGACTTAATTTAAATGTTTGTTCCTGAAAGTATTGCTGTTATATATGAATATAAGTATAAGGCCACACCTTCAACGAGAATATTCCTTTTTTTACTTTTAAAATACATGACCAGAAACTTTTATACTACAAAAGAAGTAAAATTTACAACCTTCGAAATTGGTATGACTTATAGCCACAAGGTAGACACGAATTTAAGATTACAGTATTGCCACTTTTACTCAAATATTATTTATTGCTTTTGCTGCTGATACATAAGAATACGTAGGTAATGAAATGTAAACTACAGAGTTGACCATGGTATGTCCACACTTAGGGTTGGTGGGTGGTTTTGATTCCTCAATGATTTGGGAATAACAATATCATAATACATTTTATTCGCAGCCCATACGTCAATCCTATTTGTGGACTAACACTTTTAAAATCAGTTAATGTACATATTGAATGAGTTCTATCGTAGAAGAGAATTTACTAGTTCGTTTATTATTAGTGGCCAAATGTTTACTCCCTTACCAATATCTATACCAACGTATTTTTTTAATACCGCCTAATACGAAACATTGGTAAGGACGCATGATTGGAAATATTAATTCACGATTTATATAAAAATGTATACGAGTCGTCAAAAAATACTTCTATCTTACAATGGTACGATTATATAATTGCGAATGATGTTTCCGACATCTTTTAACTAGGTGCTTATTTTACTCGATATCGGGGTAGAAGATATCCAACAATGCAACATAAAATATTCAACAAACAACAGAAGGCTAAACCAATAATGCAACATGTTATAACAAAAATGATCTGCGTTCGTAAAATTTGATTTTCCCATACATGTTCGAATGAGTCAATCATCCCAATTTGATTTTATTATTGTAATTCGATAATGTGGCCAAAATTCAACTTACAATGTATTCAACCTTCCCAATTATAAGATACTAGCGGCCCGTCACGCGGTTTCACCCGCGTCCCGGGGGAACTACTTCCCGTACCGGGATAAAATATAGCCTATGTTACTCTGGGTGAATGTAGCTTTCCAACAGTGAAAGAATTTTTCAAATCTGCCAAGTAGTTTCGGAGCCTATTCAATTCATACAAACAAACAAAAAATCAAACCTTTCCTCTTTATAATATTTGTATAGATACTTAAACATCTCGTGAGATGCACTTCTATTTCTCATATTTATACATGACTTCCACCCTTATGTCAAGGTACAAGGTTTTCTTCGGAAAATATCAGATCTTTCAAATTAATTAATATGACATTTTGAATGAGGTGTTCATTCGGACTAAAATTTTTAATGACTTAATTTATTTATTCATTTCAACAAACAATACAACAGCGGCCACTCAATGCATCTTAAAATAAATTTACAAATACCGATACTATAGTAATGTTCCGCCATATTCAACTTGAGGGTATCATCGTGACTTCATTGAACTATAGAAAATCCATGATCCATTTCAAGCTATAGTGACATAGCAACTAGTTTAAACTGGCCGGTACCCACAGCGCAGACCAGTTCATTTCCAAAATGGCTGATAAATTACTCCCAAATAGTTTGATATTGAACCAGTTGGGACCAACTGATCCGGTATAAACCTAATGTATCTAAAACTGCACCAAGGAAACCAGCTAGTACAAGCTTTGGATTGCAAACTATTACGTAGTTGTTACTCACGAATAGTGTATTATTTCGTAACTTCAAACAAGTGCAACTACGAGATCCATGGCCATCGCAGCAGTCTCAAAAACTAGTGTAGGTGTTTGCGAATACTTGATGAACTAGTCGGAACTTCTGACTGATAAACTAGTCGGCATATGCGTCCTAGCAGATGAACTAGCAATACATGGCAAGCGATTGACTGACTAACTAGTCTAGCAACTGATTGTCGAACTAGTCGTTTAATATGACTGACCTAACTCATCTCCACCTGGGATTGACTGTCGAACTAGTTGATACATACGACTGGTAGAAGAACTAGTTCCCAATAAAAATGGAACACAAACTTGTCGATACGAACCACTGTCAGACGAAATAATCTTTAATAAGAACAGCAGACGCCTCCAAATTAAACGGCAAACGAACTAGTCCCCAGCAGTACGACTCGCAGACAAACCAAAATCCATTACGACTGCAGACGAACTAGTCGATACGCACTGGTATGCAAACTAGTCAATAGCTACTGACAAGCAAACTATTCGATACGTATAGACCGAAGTACTAGTCTCCAACTAGTTGACACACTATTCGGTGCTTACGACTGTCAGGCGAACAATTCAATACGTAAATACGACCGGCAGACGAACTAGTCTCATATACGACTGACAGGCGAACTAGTCTCCACGTACTAACTAGCGAACTAGTCGATACGTCTAGTCCAACACGACTAGCTGACACACTAGTCGACACACTCATCGACATACGACTGGCAGGCGAACTAGTCTCCTATACAACTGTCAGTCGGATTTATTCTCCTACACGACCGGCGGAGGAACTAGTCGTAGCGGACTAGTAGACAGCCTAGGCGGTCGTCGCTTCGCCCTCGTAGTCAGCTTCGCCTTCGTAGTCCGCTTCCTCTTCTTCGGCCTGTTGCTGCTGCGCTACTATGGTGCCCATCTTGTATGCAGTCATTTCCTGAAAATTACGAATGTTTTCATTACTTTAAAAAAATCAAACACTAAAATACTCCATGTTTGGTTTGGTTTGTGAAATAAGAGAAAAAGTAACATTATGGAGCATAAGATAGTTCCGCGGCCAAATATGCTATTATTGCTACGGCAGTAATGTGGGTTTTCCGAAATTAAAAGCGGATTTTTCAATCGCAAACACCCTCATTATTTTGCATCTTTTTATTATCCAGAGTCTAAAAGTAAACAGTAACGGATTAACCCCTAATCAAACTAAGCAATTGCCTATGGCATCACGTCTGAAGGGCACCAGAAGAAGCACAAAATTCTAGTTGTCATACGGGCAGGGGAGGCCACATCGCTTGCTTAGGGCATCAAGTAATCCTAATCCGTTACTGAAGGTAAATAAAAACCCTCAACACTCACCCTGTCATACCTCGCCTTGTCCTGCTCGGACAAAGCCTCGTACTTGGACTTGGTCTCGGGGTCGGCGGCCGCCCACAATCTGCCAAGCTCCTTGGCGATGTCGCCCATCGTGAACATCGGGTTAGTCGCCTTCACTTTGGAACGCTCGTCGTTGCAGAACCAGAAGAACGCCGATCTGTGAATTGTTATTGGGTATTGTCAAAAAAAATAAAGTACCTAAAGTAAAGTATCAGCCTACTATTGTCCCACTGCAGGGCAAAGGCCTCCTCATTTCGAATAATTTTTCGTTAAAAGATAGGTTTTGGCATAATCACCATGCTTGCCAAATGCAGATTGGTGGTCACAAACCCGGGCTGTGTTCAGAAAAATCAACACATAGTCCTGACCCGGGAATCGAAACCAGGACCTCCCGAACCAAGGCCCGGTACTTAAAAAACTAGACCATCGAGGCGTTGTCAAAAAATGGGAGGAAAATATATCATTTTGTTGGTTTCCTCACGATGTTTTCCTTCACCTTAATTTTATAACACCCGTTCGGTGTTATAAAATTACGGACATGGATTTTTGATAACCAGAGGTGATGTCTGCCTGAGAGCGATTTTTTTACATGCTAAATTATATTATTAAGCCTCTAATATATTTGAAAAAATTATGAACAGAGAAATTCATCTGATTTCAGGTGGATCAGGCGGGGATCGAACCCAGCGTCTCTTGTCCGGATTCAAAGATTTTTACTTTGAGAACCAGTACATAGGTTGACACAACACATAAAACAATCTACACTAATATTATAAAGAGGAAAGATTTGTATTTTTGTATGTAACGAATTAAATCAAAAACTACTGGACCGATTTGAATAATTCTTTCACTGTTGGCTAGCTACACTATCCCTGGTGAAAATAGGGTACTTTTGATCGCGGAAATGTGGGTAAAACTAAAAAGGCTAGTCATTTATAAAATTATATCCAAATAAAAATTCATTTTATCTGAGGAGGCTCAGGCGAGAATCGAACCTAGCGCCTCCTGCCCGGATTGCAAGACCTCAACTTTTTAGAGGAGCAGTAAATTGGTGAACTAACACACATAACAACATAATAAATAAGTGAGATGTTCGACCGTCACTCACAGCGATCGCTTGGGCGCGTTGGGATCCTTGACCTGCCTCTTGCGGCCGCGCACCTTGACGTCCTTGGGCGGCACGTAGCTCTGCATCTCGCGGTCGTAGCGCAGCTTGTCCCCCTCCGCCATCTCGTGGAAGCGCTCCTTCTCCTTCTCCGACATCGTCTGCCATAGAGGATACCACAGATTAGTGAATAAAAAATAATAATACCCTTCCGGCCGTATTCGGCCATGGCGGCCAATCTTACGATCAGCCAGGTACGCAGGATATATTATAGTGCACAAGTGAGTGCGCAAGCACAGGTGCACTCCCTATTCCTTCACTCTCATAATTCGGTGGGACAGCAATCTGACACGACCGTAGAGAGATCAGGCGCAGGACCAACGGCTTAACGTGCCTTCCGAAGCACGGAGGAGCTCGAGATGAAATTTTTCGGTCACCCATCCGATGACTGGCATCTGCGAACGTTGCTTAACATTAGCAACCGCAGGCCGAGTGCGCTAACCGCAGCGCCATCGAGCTCCTGATTAGTGAATATCAATATATTGACGAGCCTGTTGGTCTAGTCGTCAGAAACCATGGCTACAAAACCAAGGGCTCGAACCCCGCTAGAGCCAAATGTTTGTGTGATGAACATCAGCATTTGTACTCGAGGCATGGATGGATGTTTATAAAAGTATTTAAGTACGTCTATTCCCTAGCATACATAGTACAAGTCTCGAGCTTTTGTAAGTCCAAGGAGTTTATTTATTGATTCCTTATTAAGCCCTTTTCCTGGACCAACATATTATTTAGAAAAAAAAAAACACATTAGCAAGGAGGCGGAGAGTTATAGCCTCGACGTAAAGTCAAGCGTTAGGTACGGCATAAGGGGCATTTGTCCCACACCCCCCTCCCTCTAAACTTCACTCGTTTCCTCCGCACCAGAGAACGACCGCCCAGTGCCGCTCACTTCTGTACTTTAACATATCCTGCGTCTCTGGCCGATCGTTAGATTGACCGCTGTGGTCGAAGAACAGCCGGAAGGGTACTATATTATTTTCTAACAACCATCTTGGCGAAGAAACCTGAGGCCTATGTAGAAACGCGAAACTTAAATGGCTTCTAAGTGTAGAAACTCACTTAACCGAAATAACGCGGCACGTGGAAAAAAGTTCAACAGAAATACGCCCGTAATATATTTTAAATGAAGGATGACACTCTGTGCCCAAATTACGTCGCGTAATTAATAATGAACTTCGGGCACGTTTTTCCGCTTTATCTTCCTGCACTAACAGTAAAACCCGATAATAAAAACTCACATTCCACCTCTCAGCGCACTTCTTGGAGAAGGCGGCAAAGATGACGTTCTCGTCGGGATGCTTCTTCTTGTGCTCCTCGCGGCAGGTCTGCACGAAGAACGCGTACGCGGTCATGCGGCCGCGCGGCTTGTTGTACGGCCGGGCGCGCGGCATCCTCTTCACGGGGCCCGAGGAGAGCGCCTGCTGCTGCGCTTGCTGCTGCAACTCCTGGTCGTGGAGAGGGTATGTTCGTTATTAAGCAGCTGGGAATAACTACTGATGTTATAAATGGGAAAGTAACTCTGTCGGTCTGTGTGTTACGCTCTCCCGCTTAAACCTCATCAAAAATGGCACAGACAATTTTTATAACCTGAGAAAGGCTAACTTTTATTGCAAAAAAAAGGGATCTGAAATCCATGCACGAAGTCGCGGGCGGCCGCTAGTAATATAAAACTATAAATAGACAGACATACACACAGACAGACAGAGTTACTTTCGATTTATCATATTAGTTGAGATTATCTGACTTCGAGAGTTATCAGCTATCATGAGTCAAACATTGTGTCAACTTACTCACAAACTTGAATTTGTAAAAAAATTAATCAATTAGTTAAACAAATAATAAAATCTCTGGTCTGTACCTGCACATTCGCATTATTTCTGACTTAAGTTCAGTTAGATCTGAATGTATAACCATGATCCAATCTGTCTGGTTCCCCTCTATGGGTTACGAAGTTCTGATGGCTGTCACTTCACTGTAATAACCAGACTCGCCAAATCCTGGGTCATGGTCAAAGCGGACCCTGCACAGGAAACGGGATAAACGCTAGGAAGAAGACTGGTCTGTACCTGTAAAGTTGCAGATTGGCGTTGAAGTGCAGCCTGTATTTGCTGCTGTTGGACCGCTTGCATGTGATCATGCAGCGTCTGCTGTTGTTGCTGCAGCGTTTGAGCAACAATTCTTTCCTGAACAGACAACAAGTTGTTGAGTATAATAATCATACTAATTTTATAAATTTGAGAGTTAATTTGAAAATTCTAATGGAATTTGAAGAAATTAGGTAAACAGGCAAGGTATTTTATTTTTTTATGTCAGAGGCGGCAAACGAGCTGGCGGTTCGCCTGATGGTAAGCAATCACCGCCGCCCGTGGACATCCGCGACACCAGAGGTATCGTTGATGTGTTGCCGGCCTTAACCCCATACCCTCCCCAACTGAGCTCTGGCAACCTTACTCACCAGCAGAAACATAGCACAACAGTTACGAAGTGCTACTTCACTGCGGTCTTCTGTAAGGTGTAGGTACTTCCCCAGTCGAGCGGCTCATTCGGTGGAATTTCCACAAAGCTCTACCTCTCTTATATGGGCTGCCTTAGGCGATAGGATCCTGTTAATCCTGATTAAATGCTCCCAAGGGATAAAACAGGAATCTGAATAACGCTGGCGGTCAAAACTATTAAAAAATAAAGATTATATTTCAAGTATGCCAACACCTAAAATATTTAATATCAGTGGATATAGAGAAACTCTGTTAGATTCGAGAACTACTATAAGTCATACCAAAGGGTTTCCTTATTATTTATGCGTTAAACTATGGTAATAATCTTTATTGGATGAAGATAGCTGTAATAACAAACCATTATAATTTTATGAAGTTATCAGAAATCTGTATTTGTTGTATAAAAGTTACAAAGTGCTATTGCCTATTTCACAGTTGTCTTCTGCAATGTGGAGGTACTTTCCCTAGACGAGCGGCTCATTCCAGTGGAAGTTCCATAAGCAGCTGAGCATTTATTAAAAGTATATGGATAGTCTTTACCTGCTGTTGCAAAGCGGCCTGTGCTTGCACGATAGCCTGCGCCTGCACTATAGCCTGTGCCTGCGCCTGGCTCACTTGCAGCGTCTGCTGTATGCTCTGCTGCAGCGCCTGCTGCTGCTGCTGTTGCTGCTGCTGCTGGTGCTGCTGCAGCATCTGCTGCAGCGTCTGCTGCTGGCTCTGCAGCTGCTGCTGCTGAAGCGTCTGCTGGAGGGATTGGTTCTGCTGCCTCTGCTGCTGTTGCTGTTGCTGTTGTTGCTGTTGTTGCTGTTGTTGTTGTTGTTGTTGTTGCTGTTGCTGCTGTTGTTGTTGTTGCTGTTGTTGTTGATGCTGCTGCTGCTGCTACAGGAATTGATTCAAGCTTACTAAATGATATAGACAATTTTAACTATTGAGTAATTTTTACTAATTTTTTGAGTTCTCTAACAGTGGGAACTATGTTTTTCATTGTAAATTGTATTTTGTTTTTCAATGAAAATATATACTAATATAATAAAGCTGAAAAAATTGTTATTTGGATGTTTATTTGTTTGTTTGAACACACTAATCCCAGGAAGTTTTGGTTTGAATTTTATTATTTTATGTTGGATGTCCATTCCATTGTCATTGTCCATTTGTTGAGGAAGGCTTTAAGCTACAGTATAGCACTATGCGTGTGGAAACCGAAATCCACAGATGGATTAAGTATACTTTCTTCAGTTCAAATTGGAAAATACCTGTTGTATTTGTTGCTGAATAGACTGGTTCTGCTCCTGATTCTGCTGAAGAACCTGGTGGCTCTGCTGGATGCCGTTCGACTGCTGACTTCCTTGGTCGTGGTCGGGGCTTGACTGGTTTTGTTGCTGTGAGGAGACAAAAGTTATTGTTTTTTTGTCAGAAGTTTTGTAATGTAGACTCAGAGGGCAGGGAAAGGTTTTGGACTAGAAAAAAAATATTAAACGCTTTATATCGTCCTATCCATTTTTCAGATCCTTATTTTTTATTTATTTGTTGATGTGGTCATAGCTCTATCTAGTCTTAATCTTATCAAACCTACAACACTATAATGAAAGGAAACCTGTGTAAAACAGTGAGCAATTTTAATACACTTAACATTTTGAAATGAATATAAAAGATTTGTGCAAATTAAGAGTAAATAGAATAACTAATAACTATTTTAAATTAAAATAATAAAAAAAACATAGGGTTCAAATCTATGATAAAATATTATAAATTACATTAAATACGAATATTTACACCATAACTGAAATAAAATTCCCTCAAAACTTCACACATTAAATTCCGTTTGTTTGTTTTGGTTTGTTTGTTGATAAAAATTATTGAATGACCATTGTCACTTTCAGTTCAATGTCACTTTCGTTCGTTAAGAAAATTTACCGGAAGTTGATATTGAATGAATGATGAGTTGACCCTAAAAGTCTAAAAGTAACAATGAATTTTAATAAATGTTTGTCCTTCACTTAATCACACAGTTACATACTAAAGCAAAAAAAAACCTTAAAATTGATCTTCACTAAAATAGTATTTTCCTATTTTATACGCAAATGGCGCAAGTTGATTTTTTTAAGACTGTTAAAATAAAGATTAGTTTAATTATCAAGACTGCTGTCCAAACCTTTATTTAGCAGGCATGCAAAAAATTGTGGTTTTTGAATAAGTTGTTTTATATGTGAGTATTATTGTTTTTTAAATTAATAGCTATTTTTTCATTAATGTTTTTGAAAACGCCCAACTGATGGTAACCAGTGTTAGGTACGATAGAAATATTATATACCTACAATCTTATTTTTACAAAAAGAGGATCATCCGTACCGATGGTGAAGACGCCTGTTGTGATTCAACTGACCCTGAAGCATACCACCATGGTTGTTGAGGTGATTGCTCTCTGTTATTCGAATTAGGCATTAATCGGTAATCATAACTAGCCGTTGAATTATCTGCGCCACCATTATTGGAAAATCCACCGGTCATTTTATATGTGTATAGCTGATGGGTATTTGCAGCAGTACTCCTGGCGATTATATCCTCATTTAGTTGTTGCTGGTGCTGAAGTTCACCTGCGCCGCCCGGCCACCACGAGGCTTCGTCGCGCGCACCCCAAGCGCCCCCCGTCGCGCCTCTGTCCCCCATGTTACAATCGCCGCTTTCGGCCAACCAGTTTCTTTATGTACCACCGGCTTGCTTTACAAAAGCCTTTGTGCGTGTTTTATGAAAATCATGTCCTTCTGCAAAAATTTGATCCTCGAAACAATCCCCTTTAGTAATCACTTAATATATTATCACATAAACACTAACACTCTTAATATAAATCAGTTTTTATCACAAAGACTTCATATGTTCACTTATGACACATCTTTTTGTTATGAGATTAATTCAACAAAAAATGAATTTTCACGAGGGTTTTAATATTGTTTAATCAAAAAGCTACCGGCTGGAAGTTCTACTCCACGCGCGTACGTTTTGTCTTCGTTTGTACTTAAGTCAATAAAGTTGGCAACGTCGCATAGCGAGACGCTAAACAAGTGCACACAAGCGCCCTCAACGCGCAGCGGCCATTACGGAAACGATCGAAAACGAACCGAAGAGACACCGAATATGCACGAAACGGCAACAAGTTCGTCCAGCAACCGGTCAATAAGACGATTAGCGCAACCCGAGCTATTTGCCTTCATGTTTAAATCTTTTGTTCTATATCATATTTTGTGAGCGTAGTATTTGGAAGATTATTCAAAATAACGCATAATTAGTATTATGTAACTAATTGTATTTCTGATGATGACTTCAATAAGAATACCTTTATGTCTATTTTATGTACATAAGCTTTAAAAAAATACAAAATAGAGATAATTCACTGGCTTTTCCGGCACAAAAATATCAATTAAATAATTGTCGGCAGTAAAATGTGTACAAATTAGGTACATAATTATTTATTTATAGCAGATGCTTCATAAATCACTCATCTTCCAATACTTTTCTCTATGCTAACATCATAGATCATAGTATTTTATGCTTTATTTCATTAGAGTTTGTATTTTTATTTCTTGTAGTAATGCAAAAACTCCCCATCTTATACTATGTGATTGCTGTATACTTATTATGAAGACAGAACAATGATGTTTATAATATATTTATGTTGCAGCCAACTGGTTAAATCAGCCAGCTAATTAAGCGGCTAGCCGCTTTACTAAACGCCGGCGCCTAGTAAAGGGCTGAGCCTCAGTCAAAAAATTATCCTAAGTATGCGGAAATTCTACTCTGACAGAAGTAGGTTAGGAGAACAAGGGTTGGGAGCTCTGCTCCCGCCCCTTGATCTTCGTGTTTTTTTTAAACCCATAAAATATATTTATTCCTCCAATTTATTTTACAAGCGGGCTAGCCTTTTAACTAGGAGCCGGCGCGTTTAGTTAAGCGGCTAGCCGCTTAACTAAATGGTTGATTTAACCAGATGGCTGCGACATATACATAATAATTAAAAAACTCTGTGGATAAGTATCATAACATAATAAAAGTTAAATGAAGTCGTAATACATAAATAACAGTTCACTCACAACATCTTTTATTTACAAAATATAGCTAAATATAGGTACAGCAACTGCAAAATACAAGATGTTATAAAAACCATTTGAGTATTTACAGAAGTTATATAGATAGCCAATTTAAAAAAATAAGATGTTAGCAGAGATGTCTCAAATATTTAAGAGTTAGTTAGTACATTTCCGTACGCACGCGTATAGGTATCTTTACTTGTGCTGTACGCACCAGGCAAGGTATTGAAGAAAAGTAAAGAAATATACTGGCATTTAATGGTTTTATTTATCATATACAAAATTGGAAACTTCTTTACCGTTTGTTTATTTTAATTATAAGTTGAGGTTAACATTTACAAATACTTTTATTGATTGAGTAGGTATACCTACTCACGTAGAGACAACTATTTTGGGTGAGATACTAATTTAACTAAAAAGATTAATAGATGAGGCGCTGGAGGTATGTGAGTATGCAAAAACCGAGTGACGGCAACTATGACCGGATTCTTATTCCTGAGACCCTCAATAATGAGAAAACCAATCTTGCCGCCGGGTCTGATGGTCCATTTCCCCTCCATTCACATCCCCTCCTCGCCCATACAAAAACATATGGCGCGTACGCGTTTGGTGTGTTTCTGCGTCCATTCCGTCGCTTTATTAGTCGTATTTTCGTATATACATCACCGATTTTGATGCGGTTTTTTTTAATAGATAGAGTAATTCATAACGAAGGTTTACATGTATAATACTTGCATACTATAGTAGAAAAACACTGAATTTTAGAGGTTTCTAATGTGATGTCGTGAAAAAGCACGTTTTTTGAGCTTATATTGTAATAACGCTGGCTAAACCCTACTAGATAGACCAAAATAATGTACTACAGTATTGTCCACCTTGAAATGTTCCACAGAAAAGTCCAGAATGGTATATGTATATCTCTTAGGGATAACCCACCATAAGCATTTTTATTAGATTGTATGTTTTTATTAGATTGTGTTGTTGGTATCGCCGTGGCGATACCAACGCACGGCCGGTGCCACGGCGATATCTAATAAAAATGCTTATGGTGGGTTATCCTCTAAGAGATAGACATATATGCAAGTATTATACATGTAAACCTTCGTTATGAATTACTCTATCTATTAAAAAAAACCGCATCAAAATCGGTGATGTATATACGAAAATACGACTAACAAAGCGACGGAATGGACGCAGAAACACACCAAACGCGTACGCGCCATATGTTTTTGTATAGGCGAGGAGGGGATGTGAATGGAGGGGAAATGGACCATCAGACCCGGCGGCAAGATTGGTTTTCTCATTATTGAGGGTCTCAGGAATAAGAATCCGGTCATAGTTGCCGTCACTCGGTTTTTGCATACTCACATACCTCCAGCGCCTGCACTATAAGAGAAATTCTTTATTTTTAATTAAGTGATTTGAATCCTTTGATTTCAGAGTTTGTAGACTTTTGACTTTTTTGTTGGTTTAAATAAACAAGGTTGAGGTTAAAATTTACAAATGCTTTTTAAGTTTTGTATTCTTTTTTTAATTAGTAAGGGGATGCATTTAAACATTATAGTGAACTGACGTGTGAAGTGATTACCTACTATTTTAACTTTAAATTATGTTCATAACACTTGACAGAATTTTCTAATCAATCTCCAAGTATACATACAAACTCTAAAATCCTTTAAAATCGCCAAAGAAGCGCCATCTATTGATTCACAGTAAGATAAAGTTCTTTACGGTTTTCTTATAATATTTACAAATAACTGGAGACTTAACATCATTCACATTATTTGATGTTTTATTACCGATTCTTATTTTAAAGGAAAGACGAGCAAAACATCAAAACATGTGTGACCACATCAAAATCTAATAGACATTCTTATAAGAATATGTGTTTTCATATTAAACTTTATTGTCCTACAAAACATAACAATACTAGCTTTGAAAATATAATATAGAATTTTTTGGCGGTAAATTAACGTAGAAGTTGTCTATTTGCGTATCATGATTAAAGAGTAATATTAAGAAATCAAAAACTTATATATTTTAGTAAATGGTTTTACAAATCACAATAATAAAAATACATTGTAAATATCTCTAGATAAGTTTAATAAAACCTTCATTTTCACTCACTATTTCTATGTTTATAAGGACGCGCAGTAAGTAACCGTATAGGTTATGTCGACAAAGACAATAATAAATTACTTCATAAGGTTTGAGTAAACTTCCACAGCATATTAGTACTTATGTATACGCACCACTATGGTTATCATGTGTATAATGACACTTTATTCCGGCCCTCGGCAGCCATTTGCTTACAAAATTAGAATGTAAAACTATAAATATCACTTGGAACTATAAATGAAAACCATTGCGGTCGTATGAATAATTTCAGTGCTTTAACAGGGACTAAATATATTTGTCGTATAGTATTGATCATTATAAAAAAATAATAAAACTCACCAACTCTGTTTATTACATCGGACACACGATTTCAGCGCTTATTACGTAGGGAACTTCGCGTTTGCCGTAATGAATACGAGAGCAAGCAATGTCAATGAGAAAAAAATCCCATTGGTTCAAATTGAATACCCCGCCATATTTTAGCCAATGCGTACCCAGGCGTCGGCTTTATTTTTTGTTTATAATTCAACATAGCTACGTTGTCACATTGCAACTATGCACACATTCACGGATTGAACTATTTTTTTCAAACAAGCAATTCTTTGGCGTTATTTGATTATGTGACTAATATCAAGCAACTTAAGGTTGAAATTAAATTAAATGAATGAGTGAATGAACGAGTAACCGGAAAGAGTGCAACGACTCAATCCAGTCAAATCATTCAAATCAAGTCAAATGGCGATCGGTTGTTGCGAGAGTCTGTACTATTCTTGCTAAGCCAGCGGTAATAATTTCATTTCAGTGCTTTGTGTTCAGTATTGATGTGTACTTGAGAAAGATTTCAATATTTCCTTGGTGCGGAAATCAATTCTACAATTTTTTTGCCACATTCTAATAAATTTGGGCGTCTGAAAACATACGAAGAAGCTGTGAACATTTTTGTGAATAAATGCCATGATTGAAGAATAGCATTGTTCTAATTGATTGTGCTATACAATATCGTGCTAACCGGTATATTTTGTGGGATTCACTAGCAAGTATAAGCCTAGAAATGTTCTGTGTTGTTGAAAATCATAACCTCAACTGTGCGTCTTTGTGAATACGTCGAACTATTTTCCATCGCCTGGTGCGAGGTCTGACACAGAAGTTTAACTTATTTGTTATATATGATTCAACGGGAGTATCAAATGAACAACGGGTTTAGTACAGGAGAAGAGGACTCCAGAGGGAATTCCGACCAAATATGTTGCCTCGTCGATGACAGCGAACGTTGCAGGCGACCCGCGGGGAACGCCGCGTACAGCAAACGTATACAAAAGACTGTGATGCAACGGAAGCTCAAGCTCAACATTGACCCTCAGGTAATCACTCAGTGCCTATAATTCTATTTATTTACAAATATTATCTATATTTTCGAAATGCTTACTTATGTTTTTTTAATCTTTTAGGCCAGGCACACATACATCTGTGATTATCACAAAAACATGATTCAATGTGCAAGGACGAAGCAAAGGAGACCCAAGGACTCTGAGGATGACAGTAATGAGGCAGAGATGGACACACCTGAAGTAGACTGGATCCAGTTACAAGTGCCCACACTGAGGAGGTACAAGAAACACTACAAGGTGCCAACTAGGCCAGGATTGAACAAAGCACAACTAACAGATGTGAGTATTAATCTTAAATATAATAATTATTTTACTATAATTACAGTAAACCTTGGATGTATATTATATTACATCACAACAACATAATAATGATGTTATAATGCTTACCATCTGCTAAACTGTACTAAACCTATAACTAGTGACAATAAATGATATTGATTGATTGATTGTAAATTTATTGTTTAAAAATTTAGGAAATTTATAATTGTGGTGTTTTCTATTTTCAGGCAATACAAAAACATTTTAAGACTTTACCAGTGAATGAAAAAGAGATTATGACATATTTTATTTACATGGTGAAAACAAATGGTAACAAATTGGATCAAAAAAATGGAATGAACTCTGACTCAGTATAGATGTATTTTATGCTATATATGTAATTTATGGAATTATTTAGATTGTAACAGTAGTTTTAGGTTTCGACTTCCTTCAATTTTAAAATTTCTGTTTGCGTCCTTGATGTGGAAATAGATGAAATCATTAAATTATTCCATTGAAGTATATTACTTCATGTTTAAGTGTAGATTCAATTATTATTAAACCTGCATAATGATATGTGTGACCTGTAATTTTTTGTGTACCCATCTGATTACTGTTATGAATTAAACATAATTTAATTTCTCTATGAAATACTTCAATACTTACAGTTCTGTACTGTTAATAAACTCGCAAAGTCAATATGAGGGAAATGCAATGGCTATAGTTAAGTGAAAATATAGTAAGTAAAGATATTTAATCAAAATGTAAATTTACATTTTATTAAACAAAAATGTCTGTTCTAAATATTGTAATTATTTATTTATGACTCTTCTTCTGAATCTGATGATATTTCTATCCATTTGGATGCACCTTTCTTGCTAACAATTTCAGCAGTTTGTGGCAATGATGGAACAACTGAAACAATTATTTAAAATTAATAATATTTGTTTTTGCATTGTGGCAAGATACAGATATTGTCACCTACTACATATTATGTTACTGAGAAGATGAAGTTGTGATGTGTCAATACAAAATGTGGTATTTACTGAGTGTGTTCCGTATATAAATATGTACCACATTGGTATTGTAATTGTAACAGATTAACAACTCGAAAAAATTGTATTAATTTACACACCTATAGGAAACAAATATACAATTATGTACTGTGGAATTAAACATGGAATCTCTACAATCAATGAAATAAAAATTGTAAAATAATGTGATTTTGTTTAATTCACCAAATAGTTATAAAAATATATTTTTTTTCTATAACTCAACAAAAAGTTGCTCTCTTCTAGTTAGGGCTGCCATCTCAAAAATGTGGAAAACAGGACAAGAGGCGACATAACCCCGGATTTTAGAGTTCGAAAGCCGGACACCATAGCTTCAGCTTAATGAAATCGTCTCGGTTGGTGTTGCCGTTTTTTTTTTTTTTTTTTTTTTTTTTTTTTTTTTTTTTTTTTTTTTTTTTTTTTTTTTTTTTGGTCGGTCGTGTTATACCTTCCCCGGACGTCGGTGTCTTTCCCCGGACGTCTGTCTGTACCGTGCCCGGACGCACCCCGGACGCCCTCTAAACTAGGACAAATCCGGGGAAACCCGGACGGATGGCAGCCCTACTTCTAGTCATGTTTCACACTTGTTCATCTATTAACTCTAATGAATAAATACCACTTGTCAAATGAGTTCTGTATTATTTGACCACATGCATTATTATAAATCATGCCTGCACGATAGGCTAAAACGCAGTTGCGGTCAAACCACGTCAGAAACGGTTTCGAGGCTATTGGTCACAATAAATTATTGTGCCTATTTTATTTGTGTAGGTTTTGTAAAATAAGAAATGTTAAATAGTTTTTGGTAAAATATCAAATGCTATTTCTGAGGATCTCCAAAATTATTTCAGTTTAATTGTGATGGTTATATATCGATTTAAAAATTCAGCAAAATTTTAATTTCAGATTACTTTGTAAAAATCTGTTTTTAAGATTGAAAATACGGAAATCTGGTTCTCGTGAATATAGCTCCGCAACTGATGACATATTATATAGCTACTAAAAACACATTCTATAAATTACAAAACATAACATACTTCTAGTCTTTAGGCTGATTAGCTGTCTAGTGTGTGTCGGTCGAAGGTTGTGTAATATCAAACTGGTTGAGCCTAAAACGGAGAAGTTGTTACTAGAACCAGAACCATACCATATGTATACCTATGGTCTCGAGTCGATCACGTATTATTTGTTCATAATCTTTAGATGCACTGTTTATATATTGTAAATCCTCTTGAATACGAACCCGCCCATGTTTACGGGGCTCAATAAAATAAGGTACTTTTACGTTTAGCGAACCCAAAACCCATCGTAATAAAAACATGATTTCAAATGATGGAGGCCTTTGCCCTGCAGTGGTACATTAAGGGCGCTTCCACATAAGCTGAGTTGGGCGGAGCTGAGCAGAGACGTGTAAAAAATGACCAATCACATTGCTCAAAATACACATCTCATCTCCGCTCCGATTCTGAGCGATACATTTTTACACGTCTCTGCTCAGCTTCGCGCAGCTCAGGTTATGTGAAACGCACCCAGATAGGCTGATACTACTTTTAGCACTGTAACAATTTTTTTTTCTGTTTGTTTTTATTTGAAACCGGCCCCACTTATCATGGGATAAGGGCAGGAGAATGATGATGTTGATTTTTTTTACTACTGTTGGTACTGACATCTGTGACAAGGGCTTAAAGCCACTCAAATTATTATCTGTATGTGTGTTATTGTTTTAAAACAATAGAGGACATTAAATGCATATTTTCGTAATTGTGTTTTTTTTTAAACGAGCTCGCGGGTCGCCTGATCGTAAGCAATCACTGCCGCCCATGGACATCCGCGACATCAGAGGTATCGCAGATGTTGTGTTTACATAAATTATACCTTTTTTAGCACAAAATTACCTAGGTAAATGCAATTTCCGATTATAATAATTGCATGTACGTAGGTACTTTTGTGTATGATATATTATAAAAAAAACATTAAAAAACCGTTTTAAAAACAGGCAGAAGCAAGCATATACGAAAATTATGTTTTATAGGAGTATATTTTGTACATCTGACTCAAATCAAAACATACTCCACCATGAATTCTTATGTTTACCAAATATCATATTAAAAAATAATGTCTGCTTGGTAAATGTTTCGTAAAAATAATACTTCTTCTTCTTCGTCCTAGCGTTTTCCCAGCCTAGTGCCGGGGTCCGCTTTAAAAATAATACTACGACATTAACCTTTTGAACGCCACGGTCGGCACTGGACGACAAATGAAAAAGTGCCCAACACGCCACCGTCGTGTATGGCCGACGAGAAAACGACATTTTTAAAACACAAAATAAACATACTAAATCAACTTTTCTGTGTTTCTTTTTCCTATTATTTAAAAGTACTTTAATGATGTATTGTAAAATGGCACGAAGATATATCCATCAGTTACATTTCACTAGCAAAAATTATCACTAAATATTGCTAACCGAAATGGTGTTCTCCTCACGCCACAGTCGGCAAGACACGACAGCTAGTGATGGGTAAGTTAGGTAAATTAAATTTTGAATTTAT
Source organism: Nomophila noctuella (assembly GCA_958496325.1). Lineage (NCBI taxonomy): Eukaryota > Metazoa > Arthropoda > Insecta > Lepidoptera > Crambidae > Nomophila > Nomophila noctuella. The sequence goes on along the minus strand of OY292486.1, from coordinate 6,383,584 downwards.
GAAATATTTTATTGAAAGCAGCTTACTACTACATCGATAATTATTTTTTAATAGCAACTATTTGTATCTGAATATTCTTAATGCGTAATATTTATGACATTATTGAAAAATGATTACTATTTATATTTATCGATCGATAGTTAACTGTTCACTCTCGCGCATCCCTACGGAACAGCGCATAGACAGTTACCTGTACGCCACAGTCGGGAAGACACGTCAAGCGGTGACGTCATTAGCGCTACGGGAGACTGCTAGTGATGTCCTATCCTATTATAATTTATAACGGGGAGTGTAATATGAATAAAAATGGCTGTGAATCTCACCTATACGATAATATTATTGAACAAAATTTATACCAGAATAATTGTTACTTCATAATATTTTATAATGAATTTATTATCTTATTTCGATAAAAACTATAAATACAACTGCAAAATTACTACAAAATATGTGCCGGCCGTCCGAACTCAGCTTTTTCTCGCAGATTAAAAATTTGTAATACTAAGCATGAATTTATTATCCTATTTCCATAAAAACGATAAATACAACTGGAAAATTACTATAAAATGTGAAAAGGGGCATTTTACGCAAAAATCATGATCGAGATGTAACAGGCCTCTTTAAGTAAAAACGGAGAAAATCAACTAAAGCTAAGTAATTAATTAGTACTCTAATAGACAACCCTTTCTTTACCTTGTTGTTTATAATTTATAATAATAATTATAAGTTTACTTGAAATGTCACATCATTACCTCGCACGCAAGAAAGCTGTCAAAGGTCGTGCCAACCACGCCAGAGTCGGTTCTTCCCGACAGCGAATGCCTACACGAACGAGATTAGTGATGTATCTTATTATTACCTGATTTATTCGTTTGTAGTTCTAATGTCTACTTTTACTTTGTATAGAATTTTGTAACTACTGTTAAATAATACGAAATCAAAAAAATATATTTTATTTCAAAAATATGTGACGAATAGCAGAGATTAAATCGGTTATTGACAACTTATCGATAACATCGTTGGCATTCCTATTTTATTTGTAGGTATTTGCTCTGAATTTATGGCTTGGCGTGGGAAGGGCGCCGATGCGTTTGAGCACTGGCGTTCTAAAGGTTAAAATAATTTCTAAAAATACCAAATGCCTATGGGCTGGTTTTTTCAATTAGTCTAAGTGTATTCAATTGCATCTAATATTATATCAACTAATTCAACTAATATTTTCGTAACATGCTTACAATTGGGTATTTGACTGCATACGAAATAAATTATGATATACCAACATTAAAGATGAAATCAAAAATTAAGCACAATTTTTTATCCCGTAGTTACTTTTGAGCTTTCAACAAATTATTACACCTAATTGAAACTAAAAGAGTATTGATTTGACAATACAAAAATGTGACGTCACAATTTTGTATTCCATACAGTTTTTCCTACATGTTTACGTTTTTGACATTTAATAAAAGAAGGTGATTTGACCTGTCAGTCAAATACCGGATTAAAGATTGAGTAAATCATTATTTTTCTAAATTGTGACAGAGCAGTATTACAGATTCGTTATTAAGTATTGTTACGAACGAGCCGGAACCATCGAGACATCGCGACATAAAGTCGAATGTTCGAGACTAATCTACATCTATAATTGTGACGGACAGACGCGATCCGCGCCGAGAGTATTCGCGAAGCCGGTACAAACCCCGCGCGCGCCATTTACAACCTTATAACAACGCAATAAGGTCTACGATCGAGTCACCGCAGACGCGGCGCGAGCGCGTCGCAGGTAGAAAAAAAGGGCCGCGGGAGCGCACGACGCTTCTAGATACATCGCGTGTTATCAAGAGGGCTATTGTTCGCGCGCGAGTACTTTCTCGGGACGGCCGAATTATCTAGTATCGCGCTGCCGGCAATATAAATACGGCTCAAGTAGGGAGTAAGTCAAGTTCAATCTGAGCTTTCGGAGTGATAAGTGCGAACAAGTGATTACGAGTGACTATACCTGCGACCTAAGCGATACCTACGGACTACGAAGAACCCTGTGAACATAGTGTTTAGTGCGATTGAGTGTACGACCTAGGCGACCTACGGACTTCGATTTTCTGTGTGATTTGGCTACAGTGATTGTGTTGTGACTTGTGATTGTGTTGTGACTTGTGATTGTGGTGTGACTTGTGATTGTGTTGTGACTCGTTTATCGTCGAATAAATTCTTCTATCAAGTCAACGGTTTTTAATCCAAATCCCGATCCCCACGTTCGTAACATTTGGTGTCAGAAGTGGGATTTGGAAATGCCAGTGACTCCGAGGGAAGATACTGCCGGCGTCAGAACGAGGGCACAACAGGCTGCGGAGGCCACGGCAAGTGCTCGTCAGGAAACTTCCAGTGACCATCGAGAGATGCCGATCGTCTCTACCGACCAAGCCACGAGCATCGATCAGGCCAGGTCAACCACGCAGGCCGTTTCAAGTGACGCTGCCCATAAGGCCTCACCGCTATCTCAAGAGCAATCTGGTTCGGAATTAAGTAAATTATTGCAAATGATACTTCAAGAACAGAAGAAGACACGTGAAGAACAACAAAAAGAGATGCAGTTAATGCGTGAAGAACATCAAAATATACTCCAGGAACAGAAAAAGGAGATGATGCAGATGGTAGGCGATAAGCTCCAGCAAACAGAACAGAATGTTCTCCTGGGCGTAGATTCAGTGCGTAATATGGTGCAAGACCTGCGTAAAAACATGGACCAGCTAGAAGAGAGGGTCACTAATGTAGAGGCCAACGTGGACAGCTTAAGGGTACAGGTCGCTGAGCTACAGAAGAAAGTTTATCGATTGGAAACTGCAGGACCCGCCGTAACAAGTGATTATATCAGCCAGACACCCCGAGTAAAAGTCCCATCTTACGACGGCACTACATCTTGGGCCGCCTATCGTCGGCAATTTGAAACCGTTGCCAGTGCCAACAGGTGGTCGGATGAACAGAGCCTGGCTGCTATTACTGCTGCTCTTCGTGGAGAGGCTCTTTCAGTTCTGGAGGTGCTACCATCAACGGGGAGCACATTTAAAGATTTGATGGAGGCACTCGAAGTACGCTATGGAGAACAGCATCTGGAGCATGTCTTTCGTGCACAATTACGTAAAAGGTGTCAACGCTCAGGAGAAGGCCTGCAGCAGTGGGCCTTAGAGATTGAAAAGATCGGTCGCAAGGCATATCCATCTGCTGAAAAGAAAATGGTGGATTCCATCATACTGCAATCGTTCATTGATGGAATAAGGGACATGGAAGTTAGGGCTGCTGTTGGGTTGGGCCACCATACCTCTCTGAAGGAAGCCCTAGCTCATGCCCTTGAGGTTGAAGTTGCGCGGCGTGATATTGGACCTGTTCAGAGGGTGCAAGAATTATTTGAGGAAGTGCAAGAGGTGAAGACGTCCTATCCGCCGAAGAAGAAGAGAATCGGTCCCATGTGCTACAAATGTGGAGAAAGAGGACATTTGCAGTTGAGCTGTCCCAACAAGCAGGCTCAAACGTCTAAGCCTGCTGATTTAATCGGACAGTTAGAGGAAATGTCAAAGAAGCTGGAGGCTACAGCTTCTAAAAGGAGTCAGGGAAACGAGAGAGAAACAGCCAGGGGTAAAGGACTGGTGCTGACTGGAGCTGAAAAAGCCCCTACAATGATTGTTTCCCAGGAGTACAACAGGAATGCCGACGCTCTCTCATGGAGACGACGCCCAGAAGAATGGAAACGGTGCGTAAAGCAGGAGACAAAAGAAGAAGTTGTCCGACTAATGAGGACAAGCCCTCCGGGAACCTGGGAAGATGAGTCAATAAAAGAGGCCCAGGAGGATGACGAAGCCATACGACTTATCGTCGCTTGGAAGAAACGGAGTAGCATAAAGCCACGATGGTCCGAAGTTGCGCCTACGAGTGCTACCACTAAAGCATACTGGGCACAATGGAACAGCTTAACCCTGCAGAACGGAATACTTTACCGAAAGTGGGAACAACCTAATGGTAGAGAGTTCCACCTGCAGCTGGTGGTCCCAAGAAAAAGGATCAATGACGTTCTCCTCGAGGTACATGATGGCGTAGGAGGTCATCTGGGTGTCAAGGAGACCTTGACAAGGCTACGAGAAAGGTTCTTCTGGCTGAACTGTCGAGCAGATGTGCAAGACTGGTGCCGTAATTGTACTACTTGTGCTGCAGTGAAAGGTCGATCTACCAGGAGACTGGGACACCTTCAACGTTATAACGTCGGTGCACCATGGCGAACAAATACAAGTGGCTTTGAGGAAGACAAGATGGGAAGGTCCCTACAAGGTGGTTCACAATAATGATGATGCTCGGGACGAGCATATCTAAGAGGAGGGCAGTGTTACGAACGAGCCGGAACCATCGAGACATCGCGACATAAAGTCGAATGTTCGAGACTAATCTACATCTATAATTGTGACGGACAGACGCGATCCGCGCCGAGAGTATTCGCGAAGCCGGTACAAACCCCGCGCGCGCCATTTACAACCTTATAACAACGCAATAAGGTCTACGATCGAGTCACCGCAGACGCGGCGCGAGCGCGTCGCAGGTAGAAAAAAGGGCCGCGGGAGCGCACGACGCTTCTAGATACATCGCGTGTTATCAAGAGGGCTATTGTTCGCGCGCGAGTACTTTCTCGGGACGGCCGAATTATCTAGTATCGCGCTGCCGGCAATATAAATACGGCTCAAGTAGGGAGTAAGTCAAGTTCAATCTGAGCTTTCGGAGTGATAAGTGCGAACAAGTGATTACGAGTGACTATACCTGCGACCTAAGCGATACCTACGGACTACGAAGAACCCTGTGAACATAGTGTTTAGTGCGATTGAGTGTACGACCTAGGCGACCTACGGACTTCGATTTTCTGTGTGATTTGGCTACAGTGATTGTGTTGTGACTTGTGATTGTGTTGTGACTTGTGATTGTGGTGTGACTTGTGATTGTGTTGTGACTCGTTTATCGTCGAATAAATTCTTCTATCAAGTCAACGGTTTTTAATCCAAATCCCGATCCCCACGTTCGTAACAGTATTTTCAAAGCGCAATTACAACTACATTACATAGCAAATGTTTATTAAACAAAAAATCTCGGTATTGTCAGAGTCATCTTCTGGATGCTTCTAGGTGATTCAAAATACTATAAATAAAGTAGTATTTAAAACTTACCATCATATTTACTGGGTTCTGGATCTTCCTTTACTTTGGCATCACTATCTTCATCAGACATCATTTCTTCATCTTTAAGTATTAAATCACCAGTATTATAAGCCTTGAGCCGAATACTCAAAACCTTTTGGCATAGTGATTGTATGTGGTCTTGGGTAATTATATCTCCAAAGTTTATCTTGACCCTCTTCTGTCTGTAAAACACGAAATGTTTCATTTTAATTTTAAGAAAATACTTCATAATGAAACTGTGCTTTCATAATTACAATGAAAACAATGTTTCCTTTGAATATTTTTTTCAGTGGTAGTAAGGAAACAAATATTGCATAATAATACGAAATCAATATGAAAATTTGGATTGGCCAGTTTTTTCAATACAAAATACTAGCGACTACGCGCGACTCCGTCTGCGTCAATTTCGGTTTCTACACAAATAGTGTTATACTAAAGCTTTCTTGTCAAATGGACTATCCAATTTAAAAATATTTTTTTCAATTCGTACCAGTAGTTTCTGAGATTAGCGCGTTCAAACAAACAAACTCTTCAGCTTTATTTTATTTAAAAATATTATATTTATAAGTATAATTTTCAAGTAAAAGAGCCTCAACTTACCTTAGTGTATCATCACTGGCAATATGTTGTTTTACCAAGTCTACAATTAGCTTGCTCCTTTCAGCTGCATTCAATACTGCCTTATGCACAATATTCACATGGTCTAGTGCAGCCCCAGTCAACTCGAGCAGGCACAATTCCTTATATTGATTCATGCCAACCACTAATAGACCTCCAACTGTGTTCATACCTTCGTCAGTGCTAGTAGTGCAAACAGATTCTTCAATGAATGTTGGGTCTGATAGTATAATACTGTAAAAAAAAACATTACCAAGTTTAATCATATTATAAAGGACATTTTACTTAAAATAATAATTAAGGGGAAAAACCTCCTTCTCACAGAAGACCGGAGTGTAGTAGCACTTATTAACTTCATTTCTGCTGGTAAGTGGTGGCCGGAGCTCAGTTGGGGAGGGTATGGCGATTTTAAAGGCAGGCAACACAGGTAAGGCAGTGATGTCCATTGGCAGCAGTGATCACATACCATTGTATATTATTTGAGAAGGTATCAGGTGACCTGCTTGTTCATTTGTCTCCCTAAAGCGTACTCTACTATACATATAACACCCAGACCAAACAAACAAACATATTCATGCAAACAAATGTTTGTCCTGTGTGGGGATCGAAACCGTGACCTGTTGGTCTAATACACAACTTCTTCACCATTACAAGAAGCAGGTCGTAAATGCAGAATAGCATATCACTTTGCAACAATTTTAACAACAAAAAAATGTACTTACTCGCTTCCAAGTATGGCAAATGTCACACATACTGGATAATGGTATAATACTGTTGGAATGGGATCTTTCTCTGCTAATGTGTGGATGATGACATTATCTCCGCTCCGAGTCACATCGGGCCTTTTGAAATGTGCCAAAGCTGTGAGCGTTGCAATACTAGCACACTCTATGAGATTTCCAGCGTGATTTAGGATCTTTACATCAACTCTGAGAGACCAAACCTGAAAAGAATTTAAAAGAATGTCAGCACAGTAATATCTTCCATTTGAAAAGTCTTCTATACTAATATTTTAATAGGGAAAACTTTGTCTGGTTGTAATGAATAGGCTCAAAAATTACTGGACTGATTTTAAAAATTCTTTCACCATTCAAAAGCTGCATTAGCCCACAAAACGTAGTTTTCCAAAAAATATGTGTGTAAATGACATGTTTAGTGCCCATGCGAAGCCAGGACGAGGAACTAGTTTAAATTAAATTTATCTTTTTTGTTTATTACATTTAGGTATATGTATAGGTTGTTTAGCCACTCAACCGTCCGTGGATACCATAGTATCCAAAAAAAATATGTAAACTTACGTCCGTGGATACTATAGTATCCAACAGAGAAAAAAAATTCTTGGTGTATAAAACTGCTTTAAAACGCCATCTGTTGGCCTGTGACGATAGCCCGAGCTTTTAGAACGATACTCTATTAACTAATACACTTAAAAAATCATAGATGGCACTATAGTATGCTTTCTGGACTGAATAATATATTTTTTTGTTTAGTGTTACCTGTGTTTTGAGGGACTTGTGCATGCGCGTGGAATTACTGCTGATTATGTCGTTAGAACTTGTTTTACAATATAATTCAGTTGGTTTTTATTCATCTTTATGATTGGAGAACCACATATTTCCTGTGGTGTTTCTTTCACGGCGATGAATATCGAGTAAACCCATTATTACGAGAGGCTGTAACTTTCGTGTACAAACAATAGCCGCCGATAAGGTTTTTTCTAACTATTCCATAAAATTTGTTTTATTGAAGATTCATTAGTTTGTTATTAACATACCTTAATAATTATTTGATAAAAATACATTAAGTCTGCTGAAGATTTCTTAAAATAACATGAAAGTTACCTACTCATGACGCGACCAGCGATGACCAATGTGAGGGAGAAGGTAATCTTTATAAATTTATTGTACCTCAACAACTGTACAACACAAAATTATTTTGGTATCATTAGAAAGGTAATTCAGCCCAGATTATTAATATATTTTTTAATTGTCACAATCAAATTTAATTATGCCAAAAAAGTTATGTTGAAATAATTAAATAAGCATTTATTCAAGGTTTTGTATGTTTTTGGCCCAAATACAGAAAAAATTATGAAATTTTATACAATAAAATATATGTTGTGTGGTAGTGTATATAATCAGCTTCAGCACAATATTTTTTTTGTAGCTGTAGGTCGTTTAGGTAATGAGTTATGAAGCATTTTTCGAGAGTTTACAAGCCGCAATTTTACGCTGTGACGGGCCGCGCGGACCCGGACGTAAGCTTACATAGTCATAAAGCGCGCCGGACGGTTGAGTGGTTAGAAGGCTTTATTTTCAATGCTTCCAAAAGTGATCATTTGTTTAAAAAAGTGCTTTCTTCAAGATAGACAGAGCAGAGCATCACATGGAATAATCTGATTCTTAAATAAAGTAAGTATGTATATTCTTTACCTTTTCTTCAACAACTATACACAAAGATTCAAGATCTATGCACTTGGAGTCCTTAAAGCATTTCTCAAGCAACCTATTTAGATACACTGTTAGGTCAGTTTGTCTGTTGGCCTCAAACTGTGGGGCAGCCATGGGTGTGATCTCAACATTGATGTAAAGTATGCCTTCATTGGGACGTATCTGTTTTGGCTGGGTCACTTCACATGAAACCTGTGCCAGAACCCTAAAATTTATAAAAAAAAAAAAATGTTAAATGAAATTATACACTCTGCCCATGTTACATTTAAGCTATATTATAACTTACTTAATTGAAATAACTTAGTGAGGCAAAAATAAGCAAAATTACAATGAAACTGTCAACTTACGACGACTTACTTTGTTTCACCTAGAGATACAATACAACTACCATAATCTGACCCGAATGATATACTCAAGTCTCTGCTCTCATTGTAAATTCTGCCATCTAAGCGCTGAAATATGTAGGATAAGTGTTTAAATAAATATTACGATCATAAGTAAAGTTGTCGAAGTTTTGGCTTGTTTTTACTCACATGACCCTCGGTTACAATCTTTTGAATAAAGTTTTTTTCACAACTCGATAGGATTACTTCTCGCATCTTTAATTATGTCAGAACTATATTTTTTATTTGTTTTCAATTGTATTTTGTACCTATTATAAATATTTACTGTATGTGTAGGTTATGATCTTCTTTCAAAACACGCCACTTAAATTTTTTGACATTGACAGCAATATACAGTATTACCAACTTAATTTTTTTATCAAAAAATGTTGTCGTGATTTAAACGCTCATTATAATAGGGAATATGCGTGTGATTCTAAATAGCGTAAAATATTTTTTTTCATGAACTTTATTACTTCAGAATTATGCCCACGTCAATATTTTTTAATTAAAATTGTTGCTTATTACAAAAATAATTATTTAAAAGTGCAAAATATACGCGCGAAATTCAATGGAGTTAAAACGGAAGTGACGACAAAGTACACAACAATGTAGTGATGGGGACAAATGATTAAATATTTGATATTTTTTGAAATTATCGATAAACTGACAAAGTCTTATATAGTAAATATTAGAGTATCAAAAATTAAATACGAATTGGAAGCTGTAAAAATAGTGTCTTGTCGATATCACATGAAAATCTACTCCCATTATGCCAATTATTGAGAAATTGAAATGAAAATATATAAACGTGGAATTATAATAAATCCATTATATTCTATTATCAACTTTAATTCAATGTTCTTTCGCGTCTCTCGCGGAAAACACTACTCAAAGTATTTTTTTCACAAAGTGTTTCCAAAAACACTGGTATGCTAATATTTCTCTTCCGCTTTTATGTATTTCTTCTACTTTAATTACATATTATATATAATAATTTAATTTTGAAAATATCATTCATAGTTTATTTGTTATCGAAAACATGGATGTTTTTCAAATATCGCACATCCCCAACAGGAAGTGTGACGTACAAAATACATGCTACATTTAGGCGCCAAGATGGAGGCCGTTTTAATTTGGCGAATTTGACTGCTTAAGAAAAAATATTTTTTCCTTGTTAAATTTTAGTTTTTTGGTGTTGGAATTTTATTCACGAGTCTGAAAATGATATGAACTATCGTATTAAAATATAAAAAAAATACATGCATATTCCCCATTAATCGAAAAACTAAACCAAAAAAGATCGTTTTCCTTATTTATGAATGTATGTAGAATTTCGTAGTTCGTAATTTTATTACTTGATGTTAAAAATCTTGACATCTTGGCTGTATACGTATATGGTATATGCCACATAAGAACCATAACAGAAAAAAAGCTAAATGAGCGCGGCAATCAAAGATATTGGAATATCTTTGGCGGCAATACATTTATTTTCAAAAGTTTTTGAATGGCTACGATTTTCTAAAATGTTCCCAGGTAATTATACATTTTAAAATGTAGTCTTATCAAACTTCTAATCAAACTTTGTTATAAAATTATATTATTGTATTTTATCTCGATGTAAATATGTAATATTGTTTGTTTATTGAAAGCAATCTATAGAACACATAAGTAGGTACTAAATGCGATTTACTTCACTTGATTAAATTATGTGATTGTACCATAAATACATGAAGGTAATTGATTTGCATTATAAATAAAAGTAAAAGGCTTTGCGTTTGCTGTAGAGAACTGTGAAGAAATACTAAATTAAATATGTATATTTAAAAATAATCAGTTTAAGTTACATTCTTGAGAAAAAAAAACACAAAACAGGTTTGTATTCAAATAAGGCAAAATATATTTTTTTTGCAATAATATATGTAACCGAAATTTGAATAAAGAAAAATAGAAAACAAATGATATTAGACTTATAATTCCGGTCAAATAGAAATAGTTTTTTTTTTTTCATTCGGTACAAAGTATAAATAAAGAGCATGTAGGTACTATAGCATAAAATTACAAACTAAGTAAACAAAATAAAAGCAAAACCATAAACAATTAAATTGCATGGAAAAATCACTGTAAGTCTACAATATGTTTGCCCTACAACTTTTAGTTAAAATGGTGAACCACATCTACTATCATTATGAGCCGTTATAATATTAGGTCTGTGGTGTTACGTTGACGATTCACCGTCAACCCCATTACCACAGCAATATGTATGCGCCAAGAAGATAGAATAGTGTGGATAATATTTTATTAATAATGATTTATTTATGTGTGTTTTGTTATTTTATATGTTTGTACCTTCGTTAAGTAAGATATGTTTTTTTTAAATTTAGAATAGGTATTTTACTAAGTATAAAAAAACCACAAAAGGCGGACTTAACGCCTTATCATGTAATTTTTTACCAGTCAATAATTAAGATACTTGAAGGTAATTAGGAAAATAGTAGGAATTGACCAAGGCCGACATGGTCTTGGTCAAGTCCATTAATCCATTGCCCATCAAGACTATTGCTTCAATCATGATTGCAATAAATGCTTTACCTAGTTCCTAATTCAGATGGAATATCCGACTTATCCTAACGTGCAATAAGTTATGGCGTGTATATACCTACACTATAAATAATAGTAGGTGTCTACATGCTGACCCATTACCTGTATCGGCGACCGATCGTGGTTGTGTCATCCTCACTTCGAGGCGACATGTCAACCCAGCGGCAGTGCCTCGCCGGCTCAATAGCCGCGAATCGCGACCCTTCGTAGACACGTTTTCTAAATTCAAAATTTCGCTCATTAGTTGTTGGAAGTTTAAAAAAATATAAATATTTTTTTTAAGCATGGGCTTGGAGTAGAATGCCATGGCTACTGGAATCGAACTGATCTTATCGACTTTTTGCAATGTCACTTTTTGCGAGCCGTTGTATGATCATCATCACGTTCCAGGTACCTAACCATACTAATATTTATTTTCTTTCAACAATAGATTAAAATCTTCGCTTTCAACAGTCTTTCAAATGCTATTTTGTAAAGATGATACAAATACCATTTACAACTTAGATGGGTCGGTAGAATATTATTTTGAACCTTTTGGAATGGCAAGAGTAGCTATGGGTACCTACCTACTGTTTATATTAACAAACTTAATGTTTTAGAAACAGATAATTTGGAGAAACATCATGAACTTTCTTCAATATATCAGAGAATAAATGGAAAGCATCTTAAAATTGCAACTCTCAACGTAAGTACATACATGCATGTTGATCGTTGAGTCTTTTAAATTATCGCGATCAAAACCATTGCTTAAAACTATTACTTAGTAGTAATAGCTAAATGTCCAAAACATACATTGATGGATAATCATTTTGTCTCCACTCTGCATAAGAGGAGCCCTAATCGACATGAAAACGGATCATCATGCGGCACAATCATTGCCATACTGGCCCGCAAGATACTTCTTCATGTTTCGCTTGAAGAAGTCCATATTGAATGCAGTGCCGTAACTAGCCTTTTATGCGCCCGGTGCGAGCTTTCAAAACTGCGCCCCTAGAATCAACCAGTCCGGTCATTTCTGCGCCCCTCCAGGGTCTGCACCCTGTGCCTGTGCACCGTTGGCACCGCCCTTGTTTCGGCACTGATTGAATGAATAGTTTTCGCCTTCTGATGTTTTTTGTGAGCGTTTTTTCTTTTTATATACCTAAGGAGGCAAACGAACAAGCGGGTCATCTGATGGTAAGTGATGACTGCCCATGGATATAACCAACCGTACAACGGTTCGCAGATGCGTTACCTTTCTAAACAGCAGTTTCGCTTTTTTATTTTTTTTATTGAATGTTTAGCTAAAGTGGTCAGTTCAGTTAAGTTGCTAAACTTCGTTCTAGAACCGTCCCATAAGTTGGGTGGAGAATGAAAATGGCACCCTCGTCGGACGGGGCGTTGCCTTTCAGTTAATCGAGATACTTCAGAAGAAGTACAACTTCACGTATGAAGTTGTGGTGCCGGAGAAGAACTTGATGATGGGCGGCAGCAAGCCGGAAGATTCACTCATCGGACTCGTTAATAACAGCGTAAGTATAAATAAATAATAAATACTTCACAACATCACATACATTGATCTGACCCCGTGTTAAGTAGCTTAAGCACTTGTGTTATACCACAACAATTTGTAATACCACTGTTGATTCTGATGTCTGTAACATCAGAATCAACAGTGGTATTACAAATATACTTAAATAGATACATACACCCAGACCAGGACAAACAGACATGTTCATGCACACAAATGTTTGTCCTGTGCGGGGATCGAACCCGCGACCTCTTGCGTAATAGGCAACATCTTGACCATTACACCAAGCGGGTCGTCAAAGTATGTTATGTTATATCTGCTTTCCTTCATCATATCACGACCATTCATTTTGATGACCTGCTTGTTGTAGTGGTCAACAAGTTGACTATTAGACCAAGAGGTCGCGGGTTTGATTCCCGCACGGGACAAAAAATTGTGTGCATGAACAATGTGTATCTGTTTAAGTATATTTGTAATACCACTGTTAATTCTGATGTCTGTAACACAAGTGCTTAAGCTACTCGTACTTAAAACGGATAGTCAGATCAAATGTATCTGACGTTGTGAAATATATAATTATCTTTATTTATTTATTTGTCAACCACTGAAAATCAGCGTCATCAATTTTGCATTCCATTTGACGACAGATGAGCTTTGCCTCTACCTCGAACCCGCTACCTCGATTAACTATTAGCCACCGCCGAATATATTAAGAACCTACAGTTACCTCATCAAAGCGTTCGTTAATCGGATAAAGTTAAATATTTAGTTGAACTGATAGAAGTCAGGCAAAATTTATATTACGACAACCACGGTGAATATCATATTATTATCGAAACATAAACTCGTAATTGTACTTGCTTGGCAGTTAAATACTACGCCAGAAAAAATATTTCCAGCAAAGTGGACAATATTTACACATGTCAACGAACGGTTTGACGCCTCCAAAACTTCCAAAACCACATAGTTACCTATTTACACGCGTATTTTAACAAGTAGAAGTAAGTATATTTATGTTTATGCACTCATGTTTTTCATATTTGGTATAAATTATGTCGATGAGAATACTTTTCACGACCTATTTGTTGTACAGAATTTGACTAACTATTCGAATAGTGGTCGCGGGTTTGATCCCCGCACAGTGCCAACATTTTTGTGCATGAACATGTCCGTTCTGTATTGGTCTGGGTTTTGATACATTCAAGTATATAATGTTAGTGTTATACCACGAAATCATTTCATTCTATGGAACGTGATGTTGTCAGTAAAGACAAAAAAAGAATCAGCCTATGAATGTCCCCTTGCAGGACAAAGGTCCCCTTCATTTGAAATCATGTTTACGTTATAAAGAAAAGCTTTGACACATTCAGATTGATGAAGATCACGACCCCGGGCCCTGTTAGGCAAAACTGACAGAAATGCCCGACCCGTGAACCAAACCAAGACCACGAGTCCGGCCGGGTAATCCTACTACTATTATAAAGGCGAAAGTTTGTAAGTGTGGATGTATGGATGTATGGATGTGTGGATGTATGGATGTATGGATGTTTGTTACTCTTTCACGTAAAAACTACTGAATGGATTTGAATGAAACTTTACCACAATATAGCTTATACATCAGAATAACACATAGGATATTGGAAATCGAAATCCACGCGGACGGAGTCGCGGGCGGCCGCTAGTTTATTCACTAAACCTTCGAGCTGTTGTCAGAAATCATTTCTTTCTTCAGTTAGTAGACATGGCGGCGACGTTCGTTCCGAAGCTGATCAGGTTCCACGAGCGTGTTACTTTCTCGTTCGACCTGGACGAAGGCGTGTGGATGATGATGCTGAAGAGGCCCAAGGAGTCGGCTGCCGGGTCTGGTCTGCTGGCGCCGTTCAATAATGCCGTCTGGTGAGTTTGTGCTTGGTATAAGAATATTCTGGTAATCTTAAAAAAATGTATCCAAACAAGAGAGGTAGAGCTTAGTGGAACTTCAACTCGAATGAGCCGCTCGTCTTGAGAAGTACCTCCAACTTTCAGAAGGCCACAGTGAAGTTGCACTTCGTAACTTTTGTGTTTCTGCTGGTGAGTAAGGCGAGTAAGCACTAAGCAGGGAGTAAGGTCGCCAGAGCTCAATTGGGGGGTATGGGTTTTTAAAAGCAGGCAACTATGGGCAGCGGTCATCATTTACCATGAGGTGAACCTCTCGTTTGTTTGCCTCCCAATAACATAAAAGAAATTACGATGCTATTTCTTGTGATAGGTAGTACTTAAACAAATCTGTGAATTATCACGTAAAGCTTTGCGCATCTATAAGTGCAAATCTTGCAAAACATATTCACTTTCAGATAATGCAAACTCCTTTCTTAATTGAGCGAAGGTCTACTGAAATCGAATCGAATGAAGATTGAGTTTCACTGTATCTTTGATCATAATAGCCACTAAGTCCAACATATTTATAGTATTTTAGTTGTTACAAATTATTTCCGGCTTGTTATCTTTCCACCACATCCCCAGGTACTTGATACTCGTGGCAGTCCTATCATACGGGCCATGCATCACACTCCTCACGCATCTCCGGTACAAACTGGTCCCTGATGGAGAGAAGTACATCCCCCTCTCTCCCAGCTTCTGGTTCGTGTATGGATCGTTCATCAAACAAGGCACCAACTTAGCTCCTGAAGCGAGTGAGTATTAGATAGGTAGATTCATAGATATGTGCTATGGAGCTTGATGGAGAAGTGGTAAGCGCGCTCGGCATGCTATTGCTAAGTTACGCAAGTTTCGCAGAGGGCAGACATCGGGTGGGTGACAAGATAATTTCATCTCCAGCTCCTCCGTGCTTCGGAAGGCACGTTAGGCTGTTGGTCCTGCGCCTGATCTCTCTACGGTCGTGTCAGATTGCTGTCCCACCGAAATATGAGAGTGAGGGAAGGGAGTGCACCTGTGCTTGCGCACTAACTTCCGCACTATAATATATCCTGCGAAAGAGGCTGATCGCAAGATCGGCCGCCATGGTCGAAAATGTCGGAAGGGGTGTTAATAGATACGTGTGTATTATTTTTCTTAATGTTATCTTCTTTTGTTTTTAATCATTAAATAACTAAATGGAGTACCTACCTACTTAAGTTCCTTATAGCGTACTCAAGAGCATATGTAGACTACTCAAGGGACCTTTGAAAATTCGGAACTTGTCTAAATTGACGAATGAAAAGGAACATTTTAGTTGGTCCGATTAAGACATGTGCTTAATTCATGGTCGTTTATTCAAATCTTGAAGCTGTAATCACGTGTGAAAACCAAAAATGAATTAAGTAACAATTAGAAATTGGAACGCCTCCTCAATTGATGGAATTGATAAACCATAAAACGTCAGATTACACGGTTTGAATCCCGACACGACTGATGGTATCGCACTAATGGCCGATGTCATCCATCAAGTCAGTCACACCACACCCTTTTACCATGATTACAGTGGTCGAAGTACCTAATTACAGCTTGATTATGCCCTTTTTAAGTCACAGCTGACGTTTTTGATAAATTACAGTGTCAACGTTGCGTCCTTGTTTTGTAGGTATCCTACAAATATGCGGCTAAAGTGCTTTATGGCAGCAGCCCCAATTTTATCGATTTTTTTAATTTGTAACACACATGCCGAACGCGATTTTCCATATGACCAGATTGATTTACAAATAATACATAATGATAATTGCGTCAAAAATTTTTTTTGGATTTTCTTTTGAACTCTGTACACACCGCAATTGCCAGATTTCAGCATTACCAGAATCCGATATGTTCTTTAGTAGATCGTAATAATGATAATAAGTAGCTACTTACATCGTTACATTGAGTGATGGTAGTGTGCCACAGGACCTACGTACCCTCAGAATACAGATTCCGGGTACGTACCCATTAGTGGAACAAACCATAAAAATAATTAGAAAGATACATAATTTTGCTACTGACTTCCTACATTTTTATATGTATAAGAGCAATTACTAACAGAGTAGGACTAGGTACATGCCTCTTTTAGAATTATCTATACTGTTCTTGCTAATATACTTAATAAAGTGTTTTGCAATGAAATACTTTACAGAATACTTTAACTAAAGGGAAAGAGCTTTATTTTCCAACTGAACTAAAACACTTAAAAGTTGCAGTTGTTTTGTCAACCGTGCTAATAACAGATGTTAGGTCTCATATGTGTCGTAGTGAAATAGAAGTGAGTCTAACCTCACCCTTACCTTGTAGACACGACGCGCGTCCTCTTCACAACTTGGTGGATCTTCATAATCCTAAGTTCCATCTGTACTACTGACACTTAAAAGTTGCAGTTGTTCTGTCAACCGTGCTAATAACAGATGTTAGGTCTCATATGTGCAGTCGTAGTGAAATATAGGTAAGTCTAACCTCACCCTTACCTTGTAGACACGACGCGCGTCCTCTTCACAACTTGGTGGATCTTCATAATCCTGCTCTCGGCTTTCTACACGGCGAACCTGACCGCTTTCCTCACGCTGTCCAAGTTCACGCTGGACATAGAGACACCCATCGACTTGTACAAGAAGAACTACCGCTGGGTGTCGGTAGAGGGCGGGACTGTGCAGTACGTCGTCACTAATGTAAGAAGACCAAGAAGCCAATAATATACACTACATATATGTTTTCAAACGAATTCTTAGGGTGAGACTCTGTGTGTGTGTGTGGGTTGTAAGCGACCAATAGCCTATTGGTTGCTTACAACCAACAACAATAACAACAACAACAATATTGGCAATAGGCCTCATAAAACGTGACCATCTTAGCATTGAAATCCCAACTCACGGCATATCTCCGCTCCACTTCACTCATGTCCGCTTTGGAGGAGTCTCACTCTAACTTAACTGTGTTGCCACAGTGTAATACCTACCTAAAGAAAGACATTCTTCTTTAGACTAATACACCAATTGCCTAGCCCCAAATTATGCTCGAAACTTGTAGGTACTATAGAAGCTAGAGAATGGATAGACATACTTAAAAACTTTTATTAACATCCATGATTCAGTACTTTTGTACTTATATAAAAAATATTTAATGACCTATGTCTACTGTGAGACCGTGTGGTGATCGGTTTAAGAATAACACCAACCTCTCTCCAACCGAGGTGTCGTAAAAGGCGACAAAGGTTAATCAAAAGTGATCTAACATCTTCGCACTTCAACTGAGATGGTCACTCCAATCAAAACCCGGAACTGGTGTCTCCGTCAGCTGTTACAAGATCCCAGCAGCAGACGCCTGCAGCCAACCTGGCTCCACATGTATCGACTTGTCGTTCCTGTGGACTCAGTCAGCGAGGCCGAGAGGGTGGCACACGTAGTGGGCAAGCGTGTGTTTCCTTAACTATGTCCCAGGCATAGTGGCATCCGCGGAGAGGACACTTCGCCCACCAGTCCTTGACGGTGGGAAACAACACGGAAAGTGGCAGTCACCGGTTATAAATCCGCACAAATAGGCGTAGGTGCGGGCGCCAGGGGTCGCTTTCGACAGTGGGAGGGTCCATCGTAGGCCCACTGACCAGTTACCGCCCGCTTTAAGCTGGGCAGCCCCCAGACAATAAGGTACTGGTCTGCCTCAGCGTCAATTGTCTTGTATGGGTGATCAAGGCACTGGCTTCATGCTGGAAAATGGCGCTGTAAATAGAACGCACCTGCTCCTAGAAAAAATCTTTGCAAAAAACGTATTACCATTACCGACATGCGCTTTGCGACATGGAACGTTCGCACCATGCGAACTGGCTTTACGACCAGCTGTACAAGCCCACAATATAATAATCTCCGCAAAACGGCTGTCATCGACGCAGAATTAAGGAGGCTCAATATCACCTTAGCAGGCCTCCAAGAGACTAGGCTTCCAGATGAGGGCTCTCTGCGAGAAGCCAATTACACCTTTTTTTGGAAAGGCAAGGACTCTAACGAAACCCGGGAGCACGGGGTGGGATTTGCTGTTCGTAATGACTTGCTAGATGCAATTGACCGCCCTATTGGAGTCTCAGAGCGCATAATGCTCTTGAACTTGACCACGAATTGCGGCACGGCAACTCTTATCTCGGCTTACGCGCCAACACTAACATCTTCAGCTGATTCAAAGGATAAATTTTACGACCAGCTCAACGAAGTGGTGCGCGGAGTTGCTTCAGGAAATCGCTTGTATATACTGGGTGACTTTAACGCCAGAGTGGGCCAGGATTCCTTAGCTTGGCCTGAATGCCTCGGAAATCATGGCATTGGTAAACAAAACGAAAATGGGCAACGGCTGCTAGAGTTTTGTTCGAAGAACCAAATGTGCGTCACCAACACCTTCTTCAAAAGCAAATTTATTCACAAGGTGTCCTGGATGCACCCACTGGGCACTGGCACCAGTTAGATCTTGTCTTGACTAAGAAAATTGACCTGGGTTACACCTCTAATACTAGGTCGTTTCACAGCGCAGAGTGTGACACCGATCATTCTCTGGTGGTCTCTAAAATAAGGTTAGTTCCGAAGAAGATTCATTCGTCTAAAAAGCTACCAACAAAAAAAGTCGATGTCAAAAAGACCAAAAATGACACACTGATGAAAGAATTTGGGAAGATGGTGCGCACTGAAGCTGTTAGTTGGGACCATGAAAGCATGTCCTGTCAGGAGACTTGGGATCTAATTAAGTCTCTGCTCACCGACAAAGCAGTAAATATCTTTGGACACCAAAAGCCGCGGTCCCAGGACTGGTTTCGTGAGAACCAAGAAGAACTTTTTCCCCTTCTTGAAACCAAGCGGAAAGCTGCCCTTACTCATCGCCTTAACCCCTGTTCTAGAACTCTTGAAGAGCTCAAATTAGCGAAGTCTCTCCTGCAGCGTACAGTACGAAAGTGCATAAACGCATACTGGACAGAGCTTTGTTCCAGCATACAAGAGAGTGCGAATAGAGGTGATATCGGTGGTGTACACGCAGGCATAAAGAAAGCTATTGGACCAATCGCAAAGAAAACTGCTCCTTTAAAGGAGGCTGATGGAACTGTTATCACCGATAGCAACCGTCAGCTTTCTAGATGGGTAGAGCACTATAACTCTTTGTACGCACATCCAATCGATATACGACCAGAAGCTTTGGAACAGATCGAAAGGCAAACAGTTTGGCACGAACTGGATGAAACTCCTACTTTGGAGCAACTTATACTGGCTGCCAAAGCTCTTAAAAATGGAAAGAGTCCTGGTAAGGACGGAATTTACACGGAACTGGTCAAGGTTCGTTCTATCCTACCGCTCTTGCACAAACTTCTATCCAAATGTTGGAACGAGGGTTACGTGCCTCAGGACATGCGGGATGCCAACATTATCACGCTCTACAAGGGCAAGGGAGATCGTGGCGATTGCAATAACTACCGCGGCATTGCTTTACTTAGCGTCGTGGGAAAACTGTTTGCTCGCGTCATCTCGAGCAAGTTGCAGTTGCTAGCCGAGCGCGTTTACCCGGAAACCCAGTGCGGTTTCCGCTCAGAACGTTCCACAGTTGACATGATCTTCACACTACGTCAAGTGCAAGAGAAGTGTAGAGAGCAGCGGGCTCCTTTGTTTGTCGCCTTCGTGGATTTAAATAAAGCCTTCGACACTGTGAGCAGAGAGGGGCTGTGCATGGCTCTGGACAGGATCGGGTGCCCACCGAAACTTCTTAAGGTAATTATGTCCTTCCACGAAAACATGCAAGGCTCCGTTATTCACGATGGAAAAACATCCGATCCTTTTGATGTAAAGAGGGGTGTGCGACAGGGCTGTGTTCTGGCTCCCACCTTGTTTGGCATATTCTTCTCGCTACTTATCAAATCAGCCTTTGGCGATGCCAAGCAGGGTGTATATCTTCACACAAGGGCCGATGGAAAGCTCTTCAATATTTCACTTCTCAAATCTAAACGATATCGTGAGGATCATGTACTGAATAGCCTGTTGTTTGCTGACGACGCAGCTTTACTCGCGCACTCGGAAGCGGACCTCCAAACCCTCATTGACCAATTTTCGAGAGCGTGTAAACTCTTTTCAATGACAATTAATGTTCAGAAGACGGTGACCTTAGCTCAGGGTTGTGCAGAGCGTCCAGCCATCGAACTGAATGGTACGACACTGGTAGCAGTTGATCAGTTCTGCTATCTTGGTTCACATGTGACGAGCAATCTCTCACTAGAGGCTGAAGTAGGTCAGCGCATTGGCAAAGCGGCAACGACGTTCGGTAAGCTACGTACAAGAGTTTGGGACAATAAACATTTGACAACTAGAACAAAAATGCTTGTCTATCAGACATGTGTTTTAAGTACCCTCTTGTACGGAGCCGAATGCTGGACGTCTTACTCTAAACAAGAACGACGTTTAAATACCTTTCACCTTCGTTGTCTCCGCAGCATCTTAGGCATAACGTGGCAAGAGCATGTAACCAACGAGACTGTGCTGAAGACTGCGCAGCTTCCCAGCATTACCGCTATTCTTAAGCAGAAGCGCTTGCGATGGCTGGGGCATGTGCATCGCATGAAACACACTCGTTTGCCAAGAAAGGTCATGCTTGGAGAAGTAGCACATGCCAAAAGACCTGTTGGCAGGCCGAAATTACGTTGGAAAGATTGTATTAAGAGAGACTTGAATGCTTTCCACATAGCAGTGGAGGACTGGGTGGGAGGGACTCGCTGAGGACCGTCCAGTTTGGCGCAGGACAGTTTCTGAGGGTATGACCGTGCATGACGAATCCTGGTTTGACAGGCTTACATTAAACCGCAATAAACGGCATGTGGCGACCAATCCGTCAAGAACAAGCGCTCAGTTCTCTTGTGGTACCTGCGGACGCAAAATCTTTTCCCGCATAGGTCTGTACAGCCACGAGCGCCGGTGTCGCAATTTGCGTGATGCCACTTGAATCATCTGTGACAGATGCAAAGGCCTTATATATGTC
Source organism: Nomophila noctuella (assembly GCA_958496325.1). Lineage (NCBI taxonomy): Eukaryota > Metazoa > Arthropoda > Insecta > Lepidoptera > Crambidae > Nomophila > Nomophila noctuella. The sequence continues at coordinate 6,361,884 of OY292486.1, read as the reverse complement.
TACTTATGCGTTCCCTAGGATCTATTCATTTGAGCTTAGTTTGGGGCTAGGCAATGCGAGTGTCCTCACTTCACTTCTTTATCACTTCTTCTCCAGCCAAACGAAGAGCTATACTACCTCAACCGCATGATAGGCACCGGTCGCGCGGAGTTCCGAGCCCTCAACTCGGGCGTTGAAGCCCTACCGCTGGTGGACGCCGGCGCGGTACTCGTCAAGGAACAGATATCCATCGAGGAAATGATGTATGCCGACTACCTGCAGAAGGCTAGAGAGGGCGTGGCGGAGGCTTCTAGGTGGGTAGATAAACACAGACCCATCTTGCTCACTGGGCTCAGGGCCCCGCGATCGAGGGGCATGCGGGCCCCACGATTTTCAAAACAGTTTAAAAGGCACATGTATCCAGGGCCTTCTAACAAGTGAAAGACGGCCCTGGGTGATTTTGATATTTTATATTAAATGTTACACCTTTTGTTTACTAAAATATCATCTCGTTTTTGCAAGAATTTGCATGTTTCCTTTATCATTTAGTGCTACGAAATATCGAAAGGCAACTGTACCTACTTAGGTTGCACGAAAAATAAATCGATAAAGTTTCACGCTTGAGTCGGCTTTTGGGACCGGGACTGATTTTTCCTACAGCTGTTTTTGCTTTGTAAGATCTATCTTCCAACTTACCACTCAATTTAATTATTAACATCACAATATATTACAAAAATCGAAGGTGGATTTTGGGACCGCAGTCCCAGTCCCAAAAACCTCGCGGCTCCCAACTGCAACGTCACCAATTAAATCTACGAAGCGTTCAGATAGCCATACAGATTCCGGTGCCATAAGTATAAAACTTATAAATATTTACAGGTGTACGTACGTGGTTGCTCCGTACTCCTTCATGACGAAACTGAGAGGATTCATTTACCCCAAAGGCAGCAACTTAGTACGTCTTTTCAACTCTGCGTAAGTTTTTACCAGTTTCACTACCTCTCTCTGAAATCAGTTCTTAATAATTAAAAATAGTAAAACTGAATCCAGTTCCCAATCGATTATGGTAGTTTTACATGTGTACCTGAATTTTAGCGAGTTATATTCCGGTGGTCAACTACAAGTAGTAACTTACATGGATACCCACTGGAATTTATTTTTATTAATATTAAATCTGGACTTTTGATTGATTTTATTGATAAAAATGGATTGATTGTGACTCGAAGAAGAACAGGTGATATCACACGACACAAATAAAATACATATAATTTACTGAGCACACTTAGAAGGGACTTAGATCATAAAGACATTAAAACCTTCTAACAAATCCTAATAAGTATTTGTTGGCAAAGATTTTCCAAAAATCCGTTATTTACCTATAAAATGTAAATCCGCTACTAGCTGTCACTTATAACAATACTTATATAATATAGTTATACTTAGTCCTTGTGGTTACGGAGGTCAGACGACAGTCGCTCCATTGTAAGAACCAGGCATGTTAATTCTGGATCATAGTCGCAGCGTACCCTGGGCTCCAAGGCAATGACCGAGGATGCAACCGAGAGAGGCGCTAGGATGATGATGATGATGACGTCCTAAGAAGAGCTTGGATTATGAATAATAAAAAATAAAAGAAAAAAAAAACATTAAAAAGTCCAAATACAATTCCAGTCTAATGGTAATACTCCAAGCGGGCATAATCGACTACCTCGAGAAGAAGTTCCTGCCCAGTACCAAGATCTGCCCGCTCAATCTTCAGTCCAAGGACCGGCAGCTGCGGAACACAGATCTACTTATGACTTACATGATCATGGTGTGTGGGATCTCGGCAGCTCTTGCAGTGTTTATTGGAGAGGTAAGAAATGTTCTTGAGTTTTTTTTTATGTCAGAGGCGGCAAACGACCCAGCGAGTCGCCCGATGGCAAGCAATCACCGCCGCCCATGGACATCCGCGACACCAGAGGTATCGTTGATGTGTTGCCGGCCTTAACCCCATACCCTCCTCAACTGAGCTCTGGCAACCTTACTCACCAGCAGAAACAGCACAACAGTTACGAAGTGCTACTTCACTGCGGATATTATTTCATTTTATAAAAAATACGAATGGGATATTTATTTCAGAAAAAATACGATAGTCTGAATAGAGGAGCATGTATGTGACGAGTGGGAATAACCGTTCCGATATTGCCCTGATAAATTTTACCTGTCTAAAATGTATCAAATTGAAGTTGTTATGGTCCGAATAAAACGGACGCTAGAGTGTGCGTTAGTTTGAACGCGCTCATCTCACGAACTAGGTTCCTACTGATTCCAAACAAAAAAATATTTTTTTGGGACAACGGGAATATTTTTAATTATTTTTCAAATGTCGCTTTGTCTCCACTGGTGGGGACAACGGTAATGAACCCCATAGCATAGTCTATACTACAGCTATAATTTCAAAGCTTTAAATCGTTTATTTTCCCAACAGTTCGTCCTCAAACGGTACATCTGCAAGCCGGCTAAGGTCAAAGACGGCAAGACGAAGCGCAAAAAGACCAAGTTCCAGAAGTACCCTCAGGTCCACAAGTATGACGACAGCCGGCCTCCGCCCTACGAGTCCATTTTCGGGAGGAACTCCAAGTTCAAAGTCACAGAGAAGACGAAGACCAGGATCATAAATGGCAGGGAATATCTGGTGTTAGATGGCGATAATGGGGACACTAGGTTGATACCATTGCGAACTCCGTCGGCTTTCCTTTATAACATGGATAGATAAATTATATAGCAATTTCTTCAGTCCATCATATAATAGAGAATCCACCAATGAACAGATAACAGCATGCCTGCTGATTCTTTATTTCCGAAGTATACTTTACTACACTGTGAGGGCTGGCGAAGTTACTAACCATCACAGGGATAAAAAAAATGTAGGTTCCATAGATCTTAACGTGGCGACTTAACGTTTTGAACACATGAAAAATACCTATAAAAGAAGCAGACATGCCTTACAGCGATAGTTCCTAAAGGGTTCTATTCTGAATGTAAAAACCAAAAAAATACCTTTAAAGAAAAAAAATCTTGATGTGATTTGTTCTAGATATTTTTATTACAATAAAATGTGTGGAATTATAAGAGTAAGTTATGAAATAATCAAGAGTTAGTGTTAGAATTTATTAAGGTACCTATAAGACAATAATATGACTATTTGCACCGTGCACAAGGAGCAGAACAATGTTTTAAATTGATGTTAAATAAAAAAACTGAATCAAATACATATTTTTATTAACTGTGAAAACATTTCCACAATTGCTCCAAGTCCAAATTTTTAACGTCTCTTGATAAAACAATATTAAGATTATTAAAAAGAATTTGTATAAATAAAAAATCAGGCCTGTTCAACAACATTTTATTTTGATAAATAACTTATTACAAGTACAGTTTGTATAAAATAAATGAAGTTTTGAAAATAATTATACTAAAATGCGGTATTACAGGCCCAGATGACCTTATTGTGCCCGTAATGCGTAGTCATGAGCACTAACATGTATAGGTAGGTACACATCAACTCTTATGTCAAAGCAGTAAAGTTCATATTTGAATGTGTTTGTACACATGCTCATGCCTGTACAATATACTCCATTTTGTACAAATACCAATCTGTAGGTACTTTTCATAACATTGAGCTGGGGCGTTACCGCGCAAATAGCCGGGAATAACAATAAACCATCTTCATATCAACTGCATGCAAGTCCATTTGGGTATAAAATTATACAATTTTGGGTACTTATTTAATTAGAAATATGTATGTACGAAAAAAACAAAGCACACAAACTGAAGATGGGAAAGAGACATGAAATGACATCCTATCTTACACTATAAAGAGTTAGGTAATATTAAAAAAGCTCGACGGTGTTCTATCTCACTTACTTATTTAATGCCCTAGATAGAATGAGAAGATACTTGTGAGAAAGTTGATTGCTTCGAAACTGTATTAAAGGAGGTATCACAGGAATGCTACAATTTAATTTTATTAATACATATCGATTCTCATCAGATGGTACATGGACGCATAGGAGACGACCGATTGTTTACCGGACTGCAATCGATTTTACACCTTATTTACATAGATCATTGGTTCAAAATATTGTTTTCCCTATGAATGCTGATTGGTCAAAAATGATTCTAAATTATTTTAACCAAATCGAATATTAATTTGTGACGTAATAATGTTCTTTGCTAACTGTTCAGTAAAACCATTAACTATGATTTATTTTTTCTTTGATTTAAAATATATGTTTTCTTTAATAATCGGCTATATTTTAGCGTTTTCCGCCTATCAGTTTGTATGCATGTTTGTCACTACAGATTTAAATATCTATTTAGATATAAATATGCACTAATAAGAATGTGCTATTATAAGAGTATCCTTTTGAAATGGCGGCATATTAATTTTATTATCATCTATGCTGATATTTTTTTTATGAAATATTATTTTGAAATAGAAATTACTGATGTGGCTTTGAATTAAATAATAAGAAAGTTTTCCAACAACTGTTAGAAAATAGATTACATTTTTGTAATATTTTGTAATAGTTATTAAATTAACACTATTCGAATGACATTATTTTCTATTCCGAATCCGAAGCCTCAACAGTTTTGGTCACAAAGGTGACTTGAAATCAGTGACTCTTCTGCTATTGTGTAAAAACAGTGTTAAGGATATCATACAATAAATAATGTGCAACAACTAATATTCACTATAATAGGATTGTCTATCTACCTTAGACATTATTGCAACTCGTTACCCGCATTCTCTAATGTAGAATACACTATAAAATGCTAGCCATATCTGGCATTACCTACACTAAGAATTATGATCACATTTTTAAGTTTAAGAAATAGTCCACGTTAGATTAGGTATTGGGGAACTAAATATTTATTAACTATTTATTTACAACTTCAAGTGTCTACAAATGCGTATTTTTGGGGAGTTACTCTTTACATCTAGTATAACTATTTAATTCAGCCAAGGTATACTCTGTCACTTGGAGGTATATGCCGAGTCTCTTGCCAATGATTTTCTCTCAGCATTACAAAAAATATATGTTAAGAATGGCTTAAAGGTGAGTAAATCTATGATGTGTATTATGCATGGCTTTAGCTTATAAGCTTGTGTGTGTGGCTTATTGTTGCTACATCATAGAAAACAGGACAATCACAAGCCACACGATTCTTTACACAGCTTTTCATGATTCTGAACAATTATAAATCTCTTTGCTCATTTATTTAATTGAAAAAAAAATGGGACGTTTTGATAAATGCAGAGAGAAAAACATTCACAGAAAACGCGATCGTTGAACACATCTGGATGAATTATTGTTAAAGAATCGATATGCGATTAGGATCGCATACGACGGTCACCCTCTTTATTCAAGTCAAACTTTATTTTGATGGTAAACAGTTCTTCAAATACAGTTGAAAGAAAAAAAGCTATAAAAAGATTGGTATTTCATACTTTCATATGAAAAATGTAAACATATTTTTAACTTATTGCCTGTGTTCAATGTATGGTTTGATTGCAGAAGCCACGGGAGACTTGAGAACGTAACTGATCGAGAAATACCCATTCAACCGTTCGTAAAGCATTTAAATAGTTGCCCTATTAATCACTTAACCTTTTGTCCTATTAAATAGAGCCTAATATATAAAATTATATAAAGATAATGAAAATATAGTTAAATATAGTAGTTATACTTCGAAAACGAGTCCGTCCGACGAGTCCTATAAATTTTCCAACGATTTAACTTATCAAATACTTATTGTAGGTATCCCAATAAGATCTTAATGCGTACTACTTCAAACACTAAACATAATTATCGATACGGACCCGATAAGATTGTTTAATAAGTGTGCATCCACGTGCAGACTCGGGTCATTGACCTCGTTTGATTAATCAATTTAGTACATATTGTTCGCATGTATCAAATTTAAATATTCCACGAAAATACAAAGGTATGTCAAACGATTGTACTTGATCGATAAAAAAACTTGTAAAAAAGTAGGAATAGAAATCTTGATATAGGCATAATCTATTACTTAGTACTCATAAACTTAAAATATTTGAAGTTTTTACTATTACCTTCTTTGGATCTATATATTTTAATCCATGAATTTGAATATTCTATTAACATTTTACCTTTATGTTATTTCTTTCATAACTTGCAATTTTTCAATACCCAGCCTCATATTACAACAATAAAACTAATTATCAAATTAATTAATCTAATTTCAAGATGACGCCTTAAAGATTGAATTCTACTAAATACTATTCATCTATCAGTATAAAATAAGAAGACAGCTTTGAATAATTTTGAATCTCTTAATTAAAATGATGAATAGTTTTTCAGCTAATGTCTGTTTGTTTGTGACATAGCTTTATAAAACAAAATATAAAGCTATGTCATTATTTTCTCCGGCGACACCAGAAAATAAGATAACAAAAATTATACATAAATTCGATTTTGTAGTTGATTTGGACGAAACAATAAATAGTGATGAGACTTTGGAACATTCTTTACATACAAAAACTAACCATGATTCTCCTAACTGCAGATTTTAATAAAATATTATTTAAAATATTTTAACTATGTCTTAAAGACAAAACAATATTTCAACACAAAGTAAACGTTAGCATAGAAGTCAACAACTTTGTTTTGGTATTCACCATCTTAGAGCTACTTAATTTAATACGAAATAAACATAATCTTAACAATATACATACCTTAACATACACTTAACATAACGTTCAAATTGCAACCAAACTATGCTTAAGTATTCAACTTTGCACCATTACCACATGGGTGTTATTTGTATCATAAATTTGGAATCACAGGTGTATCATAATTATAACGTTTTCATATTTTCAAAACGTAATAAAAATGATGGTGATCCGAAAGAAAACCAACACAAATCACTATAATTTGAGTCCGTGAAGTTGGCTTACTTCTGGTAATGACGACTATAATAGTTAGAGTCGAAAAGCTAAACAAGTAACCTTGGAAAATATACTCTAGATTAGATTCCAAAACATTATTATATATTATTGTGACCATGCCATTTTGCCTCAAATTGAATTTAAATAAATTCCTTATTTTATTGCATCACATTACTATCACTATAGGGAAATCCAATCATAAAACTTTATCAAATACTGCATAAACCTGATTATTTCACAGACTCAAGTCATAATTTAGATTCCTAGATAAATTGAATGAAAAAAAAAACATACCCACGAATTAATGTGATTAGGAAACTTAACGGATTGGACAAGTTTTCTTTTCTTAATTAAAAAGGGTTCTTTGAAGCCATAAAAGACTTTCACTTGACGTCATATTTGCAAAAAATTTGCCTGTATTCCTAAAGCACAGATCACAATGGGACAAAAAATAATTTTGTAATCGTAATATTTTGTTTCGGTTCCAAATACCAATGCTCCGATGAGACCTAATCCACGTCAAAATATGAAATGAATGAGTAATGCAATTAACTTTAACACAATTTGGATTTTAACACCTATAAAGTCTCAATTACGAATCAACATGTGTCCCTTATAATATTATTTCAATATTCTCCAAGATGTAAACTCGATGACACTTAAGCACTTCCCTAGCAAGTCTTGCATTTGACGCGTCAAGAGTGATTTCCCTGTAAAAACGATAGTAGCTATCCCTACCATTTATCAATATTTTAAAATTGTTATCGATATGGAAACAATATTGATAAAATATCGTTTTGAAGCATCTATGAAATATATCATCTTGCATCGAAGATACAAGTTTTAAAAATAATACAATGTTTTAGCATGCATGCTTTTTTTTAGTTTGAGGGACTTTTTTCATCCATAGAATTCATTATCATCATTCATCGAGGTTATTTTATGCAGGTCCTATCAAATAGTCAAAAACGGAAGATTCTTAAAATTCATTAAGTCATTCAATATCAATTCTGATTTCAGTAAAAGTACAAGAGATAATAATAATCAGCATAGAAAGATAACTGCTTCCAATACCTTTTAAAGTTCATATCTTGCACAGTACAGCGCTAGTACCAGTGACGGATTAAGACTACTTGATGCGCTAAGCAATCCACGCCTGGAATAGAATTTTGTGCTTCTTCTGGTGCCCCTCAGACGTGATGCCCTGGGCAATTACTTTAATTTAATTAAGAGTTAATTCGTGACTGGCTAGTACTGCTTCCGAAATAACGTCGCCTAACTTACATGCCGGTTAGATCGACACTAAACAATCGTAATAATCAATACCTTTAGGAAATCACTCTAAACGCAAAGTCCATATTCAGTTTCTCAGTAGCGGTGTGTATACAACGCCTTGCCGCCGAGCCGTGGCGGAGGCTCGGGCAGGCAGATGGCGACCGTGTCCGTCGGTTACCGCGCGACTCCCGCCTGTCAGACGGCGAGCTCGCCCTCCACCATGGGAGAGGGGAGGAGGGAGCTGAAACAACACGGAGATTATTAATGTTAATGAGGGTTTGTGCAAATGAAAAATCTAATGGAGATGGCAGTAGGTAGGTGTAGGGTCTAACTTCTCTAACTGGTATGTGATTGGTGAATTTTGACATGCCATTGCAGATATGTCAAAATTCACCAGTGACATAGCAGTTAAACCTCACACCTACGTATTGCCATCTAACAGATTTTTCAATCGCAAACGGTCATTGTGACAACACAGTAGATTCGACGTCAATAATATTTTAGTCAACAGAAGTTGGAAATGTTCTGCATGGTCTGTATGCTCATGATATTTATGCATGTCATTGGTAAAAATGTAGTAATTTCTAAACGATCCAGGTGCATATTGGGAAAATAGGGAAGTTTTGAGTAATTGCGATTCAGTATTTTTTTACTTATCGATGGATAGTTTATAGGGTCAAAAGCTTTGAGATTGCAGTTTGGTCCTTCGCGCCGGTCCTTGATTAAATTTATTTGCAAGGCTTCACTATTTGTCTCTGCTAAACTTTATTATATTTAAAATGTAAATGAACACACCTGGTTTGTTGACCGTTGCCAGCCATTGAGTTTGTGGACTCGGTCCTCGAGCCCATGTTCCTCTGTCTGCACAGGTATGGGGTGACAGTAGGCGACGGTGTACTGTGCTCCTGAAATTCAAAAGACTTCGTATAAAAATCATCCTTTCACATCCCACAATACATGACAAAACTAAGAAGCTTTTAATGTATACTTAAGCACTCATGAAACTAGCATGTTATCAAGGCACAAAACAAGGTAGACGTCACTCGAAAACCTAGCTGAAACTTTAGAACTCCCACAGTTCGATCCAGTTACAAGTGAATTAAACTTGGAAGTTCTAAAAGCGATGTGATGCAACAGTACCTACTCTGGTAATCCCAATATTACTTACAATTTCACAAGTCGAATGTTACTGCGCTACGTTGTACCTGGCATGTGTAAATAAATTACTATAGTATTTTATAAATGAAGAGTTCCGTGACAAGTGTGCTTCTTATACGAACTTAAACTTTATTACAATACCATAAATATCACGTGCAGTTTTTCTATATAATTTTCTAGGACTTTTATAACTTAGAAAATAGGGTCGATTTTACTATGAAGCCAAAAGATCACCGAACTCATCCTTTCTGAAAAATACTATCAAATGTTGTTTGTTTCTACTGCTAATGTTAAAGCAATAGTGTCTTTGATGATTGATACAATATTCTCAATGCTGTTCACTGTCAAATAATGGGAAATTGATGGTAAATACTAAAATATGTAATGCCTTGTGTGGCGCAGTAAAATACGGCTGATCAAATGTTTGTCAACATAATTAACCTGAGTCTAAAGTGCTAAATTAAAAATCACAAAGAAAATGGTCAACTACTACTAAGAATGGTTTGTTACCTTTGAAATTGTGACCTATTCTTAGGTTTCAACTGTCGTCAATTTTCATAGTAAATAAAGGTTAGACCAATTTTTAGAACCTTCATAAAATGTGCATGGACATCGATTGCATGAGTGACCTTTTTGAAATGTCATCACAGGTGTATCAATTTGCATATGAGAACATTATGAGACCACTTTCAAACTCATAACTTTTTGTTTCCATCGCATGTTTGCTAAATGATATGAAGTTGAAATAGAGAACATTAAATATCCAAATAGTTTATTGCAATGACATCACATGCATTGTTATTTTGATATGGAAAGTCCATGCTTGTATCACGTTTAGATGTTCAAGTTAACTGCTGTCTTAATGAGAAAGGAAAAATATTCATTTAGTTCACTTTAAGTGTACTCATAGCAGCATTTGTCATGTTATAATATATCATACTCCTCATCAAACAAACAAAGACGACATAAACATAAAGAAGTAATTCAAAGTCAGTTAAAATTCAATATTTTACTATTTTTTTATAACATCACACATAAAATTTGTACATTCAAAACATTGGCACAAACAATATAATAATAAGTCATGATGATCACCACAACGATGATTAGTATAAAAATCTACATGCTTAAGTAACAAGGATTAACCGTATAAAATTAATATCACAATATAAAATGCACTGCTGTTAAGCCTCTGTGATAATCTTCAAATCCCTGGTCGTACAAGACTGTCCGGGGCTGTCCATTAGCAATGTTACCATCTCCTTGAAAAAGATTATCGAACCCTTATCGTTTCTAAACTGAAAAACTGCAATTGAAAATAAACAGAATACTGCTAAATAACGCAGCAACGAAATTGATTTATATGTAGGTTTAAAAGCCTATGTCAATCTTTACTGTGGACATTATTTGCGACCATAATCTACATTCGAACAGTAAGGTAGGTACAATACAATATAAAGCAACATAGATTAAATTGGAAAAACTTGGGTTAAGTCATAAAAGTCGTTATTATTTTGTTTATAGTCAATAATTGAAGGAGGTATATGTAGAATAGAACGATTATTTAATTTTTAGCAACTCTTATCTTAATTTCGCACTACTTTTCCAAAGCTATTGGTTCGAGGATTTTTAATCGTCCAAATGCATCAATAGCAGCTTTAAATTCTATCGTACTGTAAAAACGATATATACCGCACTGGGCACTAAAGGACTCTATTGTAAAATCAAGTTAGCGTCTCAAGAATTACAAAAGAAAAAAAACAAATGATATGTTTCATTTCCTTTCCTGCAAAGGTTCAAGTTGCTATCGACGACATATCAAAGTAGACATTTGAATGCAGAGAATCGAAAGAGAACGAAAGGATGTCATAATCTAATCCTTCAATGTACCAAGGCGATACCTTTTCAAAAGATTCTGTGAATGATTTTAAGATTTGATGGAAAGTCTAATTTGATTTGTCGTTGACTACACAGTTGCACCAATAGTTAATGAAAATGATAATGCCATATAATTTAATTACCTAGTTTACATAATGTCTGATGTCATAAATATACATTAACTAACGGTACAACCCAAGGCTTTTAGCATCAATCATTTGAATTCAATGTTACAATAATATTTTCTATACTTTAATACATTATTTGGCATTGCCTGCGGAGTTACCTATTACCAACAAGTGATATTTACTACGTAATAAATTCATTACAATCTTAAAATACAATTATACTAGTTATTACTAACTACATTACTTCACTCGAAATGACAGCAACTTTCAAGTCTTAATTATTCATTGTTACGTCTGATAATAAACAACACGTTTTACTGTGTTCATAAGGTGTATTATCGCCTGACTCACTCTTCACAATTACCTTGATTTAGCTAAAACAATTGTATGGACCTTTCCTGTTCTCTAATATTGCCGTTACCCATTGCAGAATAACATTAACTCAAGGATACTCCATGCTTCCTTGAATCTTTATACCAGGAATACCGGTCTTTGTATATTGTAACAAGACAAATTGTTTAGTATTGGCGGTGTATCAACAATGCAGGGATTGCGTCATGTACAGTACTTTGTTCCGCAGTCGACAAACCGAACATTTGGCAAGTCATTTCCTTACAGGAACAAGACTGCACCCCGTCAACTCATATACTATTTTTCATACACACACATATCTATATTTGTATTATGCGAAAATGAATAAATATTATTTCCCTTGTATTCGGCATTACGCGTGAGCAGTTGATTCGATTATGTTATTCTTGTTTTGTTGTGTAGGATATAATGAGCGTAAAATGAGGGTTGTAAGTTTTTTTATAATTTAATGATTTAACAGTTAACAGAACTCATTAAGGACTATTATAGTCATGAAACACCTCATGGTGTATTGTTGAAAAGAATTACTACTAATATAAGTTGATAAATAACATATATAATTCGTACAAATATAATAAGAAATATTAACCATAATTTTATCGTCGTTCATAAAATGATATTTGTGATGAGAACGCACTGGTTGAAAATAATAATCTCCTACCACCCCCTTCACCTTTTATACATAATAAGATAAATCTACAATATGTACATACGTATAGAAAGTCGATTTCACTTTACACTTATACAGTTTTCAAACATTTTAGTTGAATTGAGCATAATATAGATTTATTATTAAATCGCAGTTTATAGTTAGCTAGTTGAAAGTTGCAAGAGGGCCCGCCCTTGATTTATTAAGATAATAGTTTTACCTTATTTTTATACTTACTAAAGTATAAGTATTAGTATTCTACATAAGAGTATATGCGCGGAGACAGCCACCATTATTGGTCAACTTTTTTCATCGTACTGTAGGGGAGGTAGGGGAGGGAAGGGCAGTTGGGAGACATGGGCACCCCCTTTTTATTCTGATTTGATCATAGATTTTATTTTTTTCTTGATTTTGTAGTTTACTTTACCGACTGGTTACACTGTTCATCCATAGGCTATCTGTCTTTTCTGTAAATTGTCGAACACAAGCACGTTTGAAGTTTATGCGATCGTAAAATTTAATATTTTGCTGCGATTTCGGATTGTAATAAAGAGAAAACTAATTAAAGGTATGTGTATTTTCTATTATTTATCTATGGGTTATTTACTAATCTATGAATTAAACTGAAATTCAAGCCTAAATATGTAGATTCAAAAAAATACCGGTTACTTATGTCGAAAATGTATACGGAGGGAGCAATGGGCATTTGGCGCGCGGGTGGTTTGGGCATGCCCAATGCTCCCTCCTACTATGTTCAGTATAGGAGTAGTAGAGCTAATATTTAAGGTTTACTTTTAATTACAGAAAGATGCTGTTTACATTCAAAAAGAAAGGATTGCGACGGGAAATTCCTAAAGATTTAATATTACGAGCCATAGAAGAAGTATCATAAGGTGCAAAAATAAAAACTACTGCTGATAAATATGAAATCCCTAGATCTAGTTTTAAGATACTGTTTAAGATGTTTTTAATTTGTAAACTTTTATTTTTGGTTTCGATTGTTGATATAGTTTAATAATAGTTAATTTGAAAACTAATTTTTGAATTCCGTTAATGGATATAAAGTGATTTATATGCCGGGCCCAAGCCTCCCTTAGGGTATGCCCAAGCCTCCCTACCAAAGGGAGCATTGGGCACTTTTGACTTAGTTTATAAAATATCTCGTAATGTTGAAACTGATTGTGATTTTAAAGAAATCTCTTTAGTTATATCTAGCCAAATATGTGGTGCAATAAGAATTGGCAATAAAAGTTGATTATATCAATAAATCTGTTTTTTATGTAATAAATAGTAAAAAAGTGCCCATCCCTCCCCTACCTCCCCTACTTGAAACACCACAGTAGAGAGTATTCTACGTATATCGATTAATGTACAATCAGTCAGGCTGTTTGACACTGCTGGCTGCTGTACTCGTATAAAAACCGTGCGTAGCGATGACTCTGCCATCTCGTGTCTCATATTCAAAACTTTTACTCTCAGTGTCGGTAATTCTACTGTCAAACCACGGAAAAACACGGTGCCTTATTCTGCCATCTAGTGACTCATATTCGAAACTTTTACGCTAAATGTAAAATTTTACTGTCAAACCACAGAAAAAATCGGGATTTTAGCGCCCTCTGTAGTTTCTGCAGGATTATCGACGAAGTTATACTGTTCTCTAATAATGCTGACATTGTACGTGTGCAGACAGCCGCCATTTTGTGTACACGGGTAGACAGACGCCATTTTGTAATCTTTCGTTGATCGTAATGTACTCAAAAACCCCCTCGCTAGAGGTTTTGTCTACCCATACTGAATAAAGATAATACAATATACGACGTAGAATCGATTGGACGTGATCGTTTGTCACTGTTTGCTGTGAGTTCGCCGCTCGACGCAGTGGGACCGCGTGTCGGGTTGCCTCAGCGCGAGTATGTGCGGTTGGTGTCATTCCGAGTAGACGATAGTGGGCGTGTCGCTAACCTGCTGGTTGGGCCCGCAGCAGGTGGCGTTGTGGCACAGGTCGTTGGGCGGGCAGTGCAGCGCGCACGGCGCCTCCGCCGACGCACCGCTCGTTATCTGGAAAAAGGATTTAGGTTAAACCTTTGGTAGGCCATGGGAATTTACTACGCACCAATTTTGAACCATATTGCAAATCAATAGTGTCCAAAACCGCAAGCGTATATGTTCTACCTGATAAAACGGTAACACAATTGTTCACAACAAAGAAAAGTAAAGTAGTCTAACGAATCGCCTCATCGCGGGTACATTAAAATAAGTAATCCTCTATTGTTGCAAAAACGCAAAGAAGCAACACTACGACTACTTTTTAAATGTAAAGTTACGCCTCTGTAATCCAGAAACTAATGTAATGTTTACAATAACAATCAAAACTATTGTTTGTTGATGACAATTGAAAGACCTCTCCAACAAACTGTCTACTGTTTACTGGGATGTTTGAGTTTGAAGGGCCCGTTAGTCTAGTGATCAGTGGAACCCTGGCTACAAAACTAAGGGTCGTGGGCTCGAATTCCGCAAGGGGCAATTTTGTGTGATGAATATCAGCATTTGTACTCGAGTCCTGTTTCGAGTCGATGTTTAACAAAGTATTTAAGTATTGCTATCCATTCCCTGGCATCCATATAACAAGCTTCGAGCTTAGTTTGGGTCTAGGCAAGTAGCGTGTAAGTTCAAAGAATTTATTATTTATTATTATGTAAGAACTCTTTTGTGATCCCGGGTCCATCTAAGTGTTGATTGACAACTTACTTCACTCCCGCCTAAAGGCAGCTCCACAAACTCCGGCTGTATGGTGGTCGAGTGAATGCCCTCGTTGTGGAAGAACTCCTTCACCTTCTCAGCTATCTTCATGTACTCCGACAGGTTTCTACATCTACAACAAAATATTATCAAGTTATTGTTCCGTTTATTTCATCACATAACGGGACCAGCAGATTGTTCTCCTGATGCTGAAAGGTATTTCGTCAGACCCCTCTTTCCCACTGGGCACAATGGGCCCCACGATTACCAAACCAGAGGATAAAGGCTCGTGTGCTCAAGGCCTCTTATAGATGATAGACGGCCCTGTATATCGTCAGGGCTAATTCTCACTAGTTCAGATATCAGAAATAAAAGGTTCTTGCCTCAGTTTTTTCAAGTAATTTTACTATTTACTATCGAAAACGCTTTAAAAGGGTCGCAGTTCTAACCTTACCTAGTCTATGACCCATAAACACTCTTAATATGTTAAATAACACCCTATACAGAATTGAACTACCAAGAACGAACCATCATCAGACTTTTGCAATTGACTGTCGGCCTAAGCTATCTCCAAATAAAGGGTGATGCCTAGTCACCATGGTTTGGTGAACGATTAAACATAGGGATAAATATCATGAGTAGGCAGACCAATATTGACTATAGTGATAACATTCATTCACTTATTGATATTTGTTACACGGGTTGCACAGAGGAGCAAACAGCTGACTCGCTTACACGTGGGATGTGTCACATTAGACTTATGAGTGATGGAGATGTGGCTGTGTGTATTTGTATAAACGTATCTATTTACAAAGAATTCAATGTGATGTTCGATGAACCCGTGTCAGTTGAAATAAGAATAATTTTACACATTTACATTCAGTGTTATTTAGTTCCATAGATGATTTTATGAGGAATAAGTTAATATGTTTAATGGAATGCATATCTATAGGTACTAATACAATAAAGCTGAAGAGCTTGTCTATTTGTATGTTTCAGCAAATACTGTTTCAAATTGAAAAATTAATTATTTTTGCGTTGTCGAGTATAGTATAACACTATGTGTGCGGAAGCCAATTCCATGCGGACAGTGTCGGGCGGCCGCTAGTTTTTTTTAATATGAAGAATTCTACAAATATACTCCAGTAATAGTTTACGCCGCTTACGTTTACGCGCGATTTTATGACACGAAGGTAATATCAATTCGTATCATTATGCAATATAATTCAATATTAATAACATTATTAAATTAC
The DNA here is from genome assembly GCA_958496325.1 of Nomophila noctuella. Lineage (NCBI taxonomy): Eukaryota > Metazoa > Arthropoda > Insecta > Lepidoptera > Crambidae > Nomophila > Nomophila noctuella. The sequence continues at coordinate 6,345,477 of OY292486.1, read as the reverse complement.
CATTTCGATATTTGATACTGCGAGAAACGTTCTCACGTAACATTCAGTATCTTAAACAAAGGTACATATATCATTTAATGTTATTTCAACACGCGCGTGTAATCTCATGCAAAGTGTATTCAAAACTTTAAATATAAATCAACAGAAGATGTTTTCATTTAACGTCAATGAAAGTAAATATGTTGGATGATAGTTTTACAACTAGTGAGGTATGCTTGTGATAGTTTTTCAATATGCCCTTTCGTTGATAGCTAGCAACGGAGTCCCCCCAGGTTTCAATTGAAACGTTCCTTTATAAAACAATGTTGATATTCTAAGCGTGCATTTACATTATATTCTACTTACCTACCTATAATTTTCCTATGATTATAATGCTGCCATTAACGTTATATAGCAAAGTTATAATCAACTAAAGTGCGCTGACTATTTCTACATACTTTTTATTTGAACAGTTAGGTAGCTGTTAATTTAGTCCTTGGTAAACCGAAGTTTTATTTATATTCAATGGTACATAGATTGTCCCGAGGCGTACATAAATTTTAAAACAAAAGTTTGACATTGAATCGTGATAAAATATATAGCATCGAGTGTCGTTAATAACGAATTGTCGTTGGTATTAATCAAAGAAATTATGATAAGCATAATATCTTATCAAGATTTATGAAATTCGATAGAAATATAATAATAATATGAATTAAGAAATAAAAGATAATAATATTTGGGTAAAACCAAATAAAAAGAAGAAACTTTTAGTTTCTGCGATATATTGTCCCCCAACGAACTCGTTTAACACTTTCTTATTTCAAGTTATCATCATCATCATCCTATCGCCTCTCCCGGTTGCATCCTCGGCCATTGCCTTGGAGCCCAGGGTACGCTGCGACTATGATCCTGAATTGACATGCCTGGTTATTTCAAGTAAATATATATTATTTCGTATCAATCTGCTGAATCTATCCTGAGCAGTGTGCTCAAAATGTTAATAAAAACATTTATTCGTTACGTGTATTCTCAAAATAATGCGAATGGTTTTATCAGTCATTTACGAGCTGGAAATGGAACCGTCGCAAGCGTTCATTGACATTGATTCTGGGACAAAGAATTGTTTCGCTTGGTATCTTGCCAGAAGTAATTTATTTGTGAAAATTTTAATTCTGTTTTCAAACTTCTCTGTGTTGCGACAGATACATACAGGTACTAAATATTCGTGGTACAATATACTTGCTGCAAACAATAATTAGGAAACTAGTTAAAAAGAACGAAATGAAACATGCATTTACTAATTCTTTGCTACATCAGCAGGGGTTTTGACTTATCGTAATGAAAGTTCCGACATCACGTAAGATTTTTTTTGTTTTGAGATCTGAGGCCATTCGCTAGAGAATCGAATGCTATAGCGAATGGAAAATGACTTAAAGGAACTTTAACGACGTTTTATTACTTGAAAACATTTGCATCAGTTCAAAAATAGGAGACGGCAATTCAAAGTATAAATAAAATACTATTTGAAATGACGTATACCTACTTGGAAAATCATTTCAAAACGACTCGACTCGAGCAGCCACAACTTTCAACAAAACCTATACTTTATTATAACGACTACTTTGCGAAAAGGCTATCAAGATTCAACATTAATATTGAATTATTAACTTTATTTTTACTACATTAAAGACGAAGGTTATTTGACAAATTGCATTTCGTTTAGGACAAATTCGCACGATCGAGCCTTATCGTGGAATCGTAAAAGGCTTTGGCTATCGTCTAATTATTAGCCGTCGTAATGATAAACCACTTATTGAGGAAGTTTAGGCCTTTTATGATATGCAACTAGGGTAGGGGAAAGAAAGAAATACGTGCACTTGGCTCATTTAACCTAGATTATAAAGGACTATCCCGCCCACAATTGAAGGTATTTTAACGTAAATAAATAGATTTCCTCTTTTGGTTTCGGGTAGGGATTTTACATCAAATATGTAACATATAATAAAACAAAAGTGTTTTAATATTGTTACATATTAGATTTAATATATCCTACTAATACAATAAAGCTGAAGAATTTGTTTGAACGCACTAATATTATTAAGAAGGACCTACTTGAAAAACAAATTATGCGATGGATAGTCCATTAGTCGAGAAAGGTTTTGAGCTATAATAGCACACTATGAGAGCGGAAACCGTACTCCACACGGACGGAGTCGCGGGCGTCCGCTAGTGTTTTTATACAATTACCAATAACATTTATAACAACAAAATACAATCTTTATACACTAAAAGATGACATGCACGTTCTTAAATGTGTACGTGTTTAAATATTATTCTAACACCTAGTTTAGATGACCTACAAGAATAATTATTAAATACACACCTTTTCTTATCTATGTATGTCTGTCAATATTTTAATAGGATACGTAATAATAACCTTAAACGTTAAGAGATGTTACAGACTTACGAAAATGTTCTGTTTCAATCTTTAAAATAACAATGTATTTAGGAGTTTTTATATACTCCAATTTCGGGACAAGTATCTAAAATCTACATCAATCAATACTATTTGAACACTAATTTACTCAAATCAATAAGATTTATTATGACAATTTTCCATCTACCGCTAGAAAATGTTCCTCGTCCGAACGTTTATTTGTGCTAAGCTCTTCCCGTAATTCGAAAAGCAACAAGCAATAACTATAAAATAGAATGAATTCTATTTTATAGTATACAGTTTATTCGATGATTTGTTTACGCCATGGCTAAACTAATTTGTAATTCTATTCCCTCCGTGCATATTTTTGTTACTCAAATCGATAGTCCCGTTACTTAGGCTATTTCGGTTTATGCAAAACACGATGTGAATTCACAATCAGTATCCGAAGGTATTTTGACCTTTTATAGTACCATTTTAATTGACTTCATTTTACTGGCTTCTGTCACGAATACATTTACAGAAAACCTTTCACGGAATGGTCATAACAAAGTTAAATGATCGAAAAATGCTGGAGTGAATACCGATTTTATGATGTATTCCCGGCCGATTTCGGCCACGGCGACTGTCTTCAGCTCCGGTCCTGTCGTTGGTGTGCTCGCATGTGGCTTATATAGCCAATTTTGTTTATAAAAACCCTTGCACATTGAGGGCATGAGAGCACACCGTTCAAATAATTATAGCTGATAGCCGCAGGTGGTCGGGCTTTCAGCTCGTCGCGTTTGGCATCTAAATCTAGCAGCCGCCGGTTTTCAAAGGCTTTGACCTTAGATTTTACGAGCGCTCTCCACTCCGGTCGTCTGGCAGCCTGCCGCTCCCACAGCGAAGGATTGATGTCGCACTGCTTCATGTGACGCTTCAGCACATCTTTGTACCTGAGCAGTTGTCCGCCATGCTTCCGCTTGCCTTCTTCGAGCTCTGAGTAAAAGATGCGCTTTGCGGTTCTTTCCTCCGCCATACGCGACACATGTCCGCACCACCGCAGCTGACGCCGCATAAGGTAGGACTCAATGCCACCAACATTGGCCCTTCGCAGCACTTCAGCGTTCCGTACGCGGTCAGACCATCGGATGTTTAGTATTTTCCGCAAGCACTTGAGGTGGAATCGGTCTAGCATACGGATGTGACGGCGATACACTGTCCACGTTTCGGAAGAATATAATATGTTGGGCAGCACAACTGCCATGTACACAGCAATCTTCGTTGCCAGCTTAAAATCGTGGGAACTAAAAACCTTGAAGTCCAACTTTCCGAAGGCCGCTGCAGCAGCACCGATTCTACTATTGACTTCTGCATCATGATCGCACTTAGATGAAATAGTGCTCCCCAGGTAACGAAACTTATCCACCTGCTTCAGCTGAGCCCCTCCGAGTGAAATATTCAGTGCCTCACGACCATGAGTCTCCAAAGACATCACCTCCGTCTTTCTGACACTGATTTTTAACCCAAATTTGTGGCACGACTCGTGAAAATCGGACATTAGCTGTTGCAGGCCCCCTGAGGATTCTGCCACGAAGCACAGATCATCAGCATACATCAACTCAGTGATCACGGCATGCGACACTTTGGTACGAGCTTTTAGTCTGGCAAGATTAAAAATATTACCGTCCGTGCGAAAACGAATGCGGACACCTTCAGATGTCGTTTGTGAGACCTCTTGGACTACGACTGTAAAATATAACGCGAACAGTGTGGGTGCTAGCACGCAACCCTGTTTTACCCCACAGGTGACGGGGAAAAAATCCGACTGTTCGTCGTTAACAGCGACGCAGCACTGCATGTCGTCGTGCAGGAGTCTTAAAATTCTCACAAACTTTTCTGTACACCCGATTTTATGAAGTACAAGCCAGAGGGCTTCACGAGGCACGCACCGATTTTATATCGATAACAGAAAACCAAAACATTGTACATATATCGTATTCTTTTTCAACCCAGCCAGTTTTAACTTGTGTCACTCTTAGCTCCCTAGATCATCACCCTTTTCTTGCTGTTCAACTTTTGTTTAGTGAACATTTTGTTTATCTTTGCTGTCAGTGTAGAACACACCAGGCCGAAAATACGATTCTTTAGTTTGGCGGGAACGTATTTTCTATACAATATTTCGCGTTCGACCTAATTTCGGCACGGTGTATCCTCCATTTGAAATACATTGCAGGCGCCGTCACGCCGAACTTCCGTCGCGTTTTTTCGGCTACGTATGTTTTTACATTAACAAATGAATGAATAGCTTATTGTACTCACCTAATATGTGCACTGGCAATGATCCTATCACCGGCCAGCTGCCAAACGTGGAACTCGTGTACCGCCAACACTCCGTCGACTTTCTCTAGCAGCCGCCTTTGTATCGCGTCAACCTAAACAAACCAATTGAATAAATATTTACTTATTGCACTTTACTATGCTAATGCATACGTATTTACATATTTAAGTATATTTGTAACACCACTGTTGATTCTGGTGTATTAATGCTTGCATTATAAATATTGTGGCAATTTTAAAATCTTATCGCGCTTGGAAGGACCAAAAACGATAACAATTTTCAGTGGGTTTTCGTATTTTGAAGATCATCTTAGCTTATAAATACAAGATAATTTGTAAGGTCCAGAAAAGCGTTTTGCGTGGTTTCTAAATATCTTTGTCAGAGTTATAAGCCAACCAATATATTATGGTAATAAGGTTATTGAAAACCTTACGATTGAAATAGAATGAGAGTAATACTTTAAAACGGAACTTAGTGGTCAAGGGTCATTTGGCAAGACGTTTTAAACAATACAATATAGAGTAAACAGATGCTGCACAGAGTATCTATGCATTAGTTGAAAATAAACAATGCGGAAAAATCACGACTACGTTTTCTATTCTTGTTCGTGGGGGAATAACTAGACCATGAGTAATATACAAAAGCATTCGTACGGCAGCTGCACATAATAATAATAAATAAGAAAATGATGTATATCTGCTATTTTCCTATAGGAAAATTATGTATCTGCTATTTTTCTATAGGGAAATAGCACATACATATTTTTCTTATGGTGTTGCCTCTCTGGACGTCTCTGGTATACCAGAGGCCACACCAGCATATTTTATGTATACTTTGATACTAATAGCATAAAGAGGAAAATTTTGTTTGTTTGGTTGTAATGAATAGGCTCAAAAAGTACTGGACCGATTTTAATAATCTTTCACCATTCCAAATCTACATTTGCCCCGAGTAACACAGGCAATATTAAGTCAAAAAAAAATGTGTGTAAATGTCATGTTTAGTACCCGTCCGAAGCCAAAATGAGCCGCAAGTCTTAAAATAAGTGTGTACGATTCTGTATTGCGGGAAAAGGGAAGGATATTTAGTATAATCTGTGTTTATGAGGCCCATCACTCTGTCTTAAAGCAAAGTGGACACAGGGCAATCTTAGGTTAGTACCTAAGATTGCAATGAAAAAATAGATACTACATATTTTTTGACATAACATTGGCAGGCGAGGCATCTTACTGCTAGGTGTTCGATCTTCCAGAGCCTTTAATAGGTCTTAGAAGATCGATCGATCGATTATTCAATATATGTAATGACGAAAGCCCTACCAACAGCCTGACAATCTTATGTACTTTTGAACAGACACGCATATCAAGCCCTTTTCAAACCATTATTTGCCTGTACCTCTTAGGTCACGAATGGTTGACTACCGACCTGGCCCCTACACATTAGTGTCAACCTATGCACCTGGGCAAACAACGCACTCGCCTCATTGGTTTGCTACGCGATAATCGATCAGTGAGCATTCAGCATTGTGGGGTGCGGATTGAGGGCACCCGTCGACGTGCATTAACGTTTAATCAATGTGATGACATTCCGGTGAAAGGGAATCGGAATGTACTCGTGAAACTATTGGGCGTTGTGTGTTGAGAGATACTGCTTTTATTTAAAGGGGCTTGGTAAAACAAATTTTACTTCATTAATTATTATTTATCATTTAGATAATACTAGCTGCCCGCCCCGGCTACGCCCGTGGTACTTACTTACATGTATTATACATACAAACCTTCCTTAAGAATCACTCTATCTATTAAAAAAAACCGCGTCAAAATCCGTTGCGTAGTTTTAAAGATCTAAGCATACATACGGACATACAGCGAAAGCGACTTTGTTTTATACTATGTATTGATTTCTATTGATTATTTATATCTCTAATTGAATTTGTACAAGCAGTCTTTTGATTTTTGACAGCTTGTAAAAACGAGTAGATGGGCTAGTGATTTAAGTACCGGGCCGTTATCTCGACGTCCTGAGTTCGATCGATTCCCGGGTGGGGCAAAATTTGTGCTGAACACAGCCCGGGTTTGGCAAGCGTGGTGATTAAGCCATACCCATCTTTGTAACGAAAACATGATTTCAAATGATGGAGGACTTTGCCCTGCAGTGTGGATTAATGGGCTAATACTTTACTTTTTTTAAAAAGGATTAAAAAAAAGTAATCGAAACCACTTCGCTTGTAATTGTTTTTGACAAAATCATACGAGTACTTACACATTATTATATTATTAAGTACTTCAAAACAATAGCTCCTACTGTGTGTTGTGTAAACAGTTCTGAAGATAGTGAACACGCCTGTTGATAACTCTCAATAATGTATAAGAATGAAGATTAGACGTACAAAAATAGAAATGTCCTTTGATGCGCTATAAATTAATTGGTTAATCCAAATATTTAATCAAATAAGATAATCTAATCATTTCGTGAATTAAAATCCACTTGCATCAAAGATATCGATATTTTGAACAAGTAGAAATTAAAAATGGGAATAATTTGAAATAAAATAAAATAATGAAGCAGCGTGCTTTATTTATGTACATCAGGGATGATGAAACATTTTTATCTTAAAATTTAATTATCATATTAAATCAAGTAGGCTCTGAGCCTATTCAATTGGAAAACCGATTGGCCGATTTCATTGTGCCTCCATGGCGCAGTGGCTAGTAGGTCGGACTTTAATACGGGTTCGAATCCCGGGTCGGACCGATGAAAGTGTGTCTGTGTTTTCGAGTTAAAAAAACACAGATATAGTCCGAAGTTTGAAAGTTGGCGGTGTAATACACCCCTGTGCCTCGGGAAGCACGTTAAGCCGTTGGGTCTCATCTGTTGGAGCTGAACTCTCTACGGTTGTGTTGGGTTGCTGTCCCACCGAACTATGAAAGTGAGGGAATAGGGAGTGCACCTCTGCTTGCGCACACACTTGTGCACTATAATATATCCTGCGTTCCTGGCTACTCGTAAGATTGGCCGCCGTGGCCGAAATCGGCTAGGATGGTATTATTATTATTACGTAGTTTATTGAATACCCTCACCTGTATATGCGTAGGAAGTTTATTGAATACCCTCACCTGTATATGCGTAGGAACAGTCTGCAGCAGAATGAGCGAGGACTCCCTCAGCAGAGGCCACACTGACGCCAGGATGAGGATTACCAGCACTATACTCAACGCGGGGTCGATGTAGTACTTGTACTTCCAGTCGGTGAGCCAGACCACCAGCGCAGAGCCCACCACGATTAAGGACCCTGTGGTAATGGGAATAGAGTTTAAAATCACATTACTATTAGAGTTTTTAGCGAAGATCTGGACAGTCCTGCATTTATGGTAGAAATGTTATGTAGTATCCACACTTATCGTTGTTGATCAAGTGTGAAATTCACACATTTTATAATAATAATACAAAATATTAATTTACAAAATTAAGCAAAACGCATGTAAATAATATTGTAAAGAGACAACTTATTTATTTTTATTTGTTCACCAAAATATGAATGTAAGTACATATGTATGTCCTATGGTGTGGTAACTTAACTACTCCATAAAACCCAACTTTATAGCCCAGTCAAATTAGGTTTTCACCTTTGAATTTGAGATAATAAGCTGAAAACTCGTATACAGCTTCATTTTGGCGTTCTTAACGTTGTTTGAAAAGTCACATATTATTTCGTGTCCGCGTCGTAAGTTATTCAAGGTCAAAGGTCACGAAAATCGTTTTTTTGCGATTATCTCCGTTTCTATTGCTCCAATGAGGTTAACATCTATGGTCAAATTGTAGAGCATAAAATTTGCAACAAATAATGTGCTTAACATTTTTTTATAAATCAACCGTTTTTGAGATAGAGTGTAGTGAGTACGCAGCGCTCAGGCATACTGTACTACTGTAACTAGCGGCCGCCCACGACTTCGTCCGCGTGGATCTCAGTTTCCGCACACAATATGTTTAAAAATAGTAACCTGTGTGTTTTAATGATGTATAAGCTACATTATTATGAAGTTTCATCAAAATCTATTCAGTACTTTTCATTTAATTTCAATTCTATCAGTTGAAAATCTAAGAGATATATAGGTACTAACTTTCATCCCCAATTTTTATGCCCCTAGGGTGGAATTTATTAAAATCGTTTTTTAGGGGATGCCTACGTCATAGTAGCAGTATGCACGCAAAGTCACAGCCCGATCGGTTTGAAATTGACAAAGTTCCATTCAAACTTTCATCCCCTATTTTATCCCTTTGGGATAAGAATTGATTAAAATCCTTTCTTAGTGTATGCCTTAGCCATGACATCTACCAGTATGCCAAATTTTAGGCCGATCTGTCCAGTGGTTTGGGCTGTGCGTTGATAGATCACTATGCCAGTCAGTCATTTGATGCCTGAGCGCTCGGTGTTCTTCGCTCTCTATCTGAAAAACGGTTGACTTTATAAAAAAAATGTGTAGCACTTAATTTGTTGAAAATTTTATGCTCTACAATTTGACCATAGGTGCTAACCTCATAGGAGCAAAAGAAAGCGAGATATTCACAAAAAAACTTTTTTTTTGACCTTTGACGCTCAATATCTTAAGACGCGGACACGGTATCATTTGTGACTTTTGAGACAACGTTTAGAACTACAAAACAAAGCTATATACCAATTTCCAGCTTATTATCTTTCATTCCGAGGTTGACCCCTTTTTTCACCTAATTTGACTGGGCTATTACAACTTGTTTAGAATAGTATTGAAGTTACTAATTTATCCACACTTGAAATGCGTCATGCAGGCAGGTAATAATCATTACGATAGCATAAATAGGACATCATTCTTTTCTAAGAAAAAAATGGTCTAAGATTGATAATGAAATTCTAGATCGTCGGCTAAAGTTTCAAACCTACTAACTCCATTTTTTTTTCAAATGAAATTTTTATGCTTTGTGTCACGACTTTTTTTTATGGTGACGTTATTTTGTCTCCTGTAAAAATTTGAGCTGATGGAGTAACGAGGTTTGACACTTAAGCCGACGATTTCAAAAGTTGATTGTAGCATCAAATGCTTTCGCTGCACCCGTGCATACAAAAGGCATAAATATTCACGAACATCAGATACCAACACACGCTTTATCCTGATTCCACAAAGGCGATTAACGCAGGTCATTATCCTCGTATTTATAGCGACGAGGGAACAACTAACCTCCAGAGAATGGAGTCCAGACCCGAAACATGCTGGTTAATTTACGAAATGACTCTCGTTGGAATGTAAGATTGATTTCGCTCATGATTAAAGTAGCTTTGATTAGATGTCAATTGGTTTATGTTCCACTAGCGAGCGGCCCCGGCTTCGCACGGGTGCAAAATTGATCAGTGTTTCTCTACTATATTAGGCATGTGTTATACATATAAATCTTCTTAAGAATTAACTCTATTAAAAACCCGGCCAAGTGCGAGTGAGACTCGCGACCAGGGGGTCCGTACAAATTCTATTTTTGACGTATTAAAAAACTACTTACTAGATTTCGTTCAAAGCAATTTTCGTTGGTAGTTTGTATGATAATGTACAGACAGACAGACATACAGACAGACAGACATGACGAATCTATAAGGGTTTCGTTTTTTGCAATTTTGCCTCGGAACCCTAAAACGCATCAGAATCCGTTGCGTGGTTTTAAGGACCTAAGCATACATAGAGATAGACGGTTTTATGATGTGTTTACCTCCCTACAGTTATACAGTCACTGTCATTTTAATACATACGCTTCTCTTACTGTATAAATTAATGGTAAACACAATATATGAATACGTTAACGAGTTAGAATTGGGAAATTATGCTAGAAATATTTTTGTACACAAATGTTGAATAGGGTTCTCAGAGCTTCTACAGAATAAATAAACAATTACAATATAACTCGTGGGTGATGTTTGTTCGTGCCCTAAAGTATATGTACATTTCTGTTTATAATTAAGGATATTGTGGAGGGAATCCAAGAAATAATTAACATAGTGATGATGAATTAATGAATCACATTTAACCACGTTTGCTGTTTAAAATACTGACTCATGAACTTTAGAATATAAAGTAGTTGTATGTATTTTGTAGTAACAGGATATTCTATAGTCAGAGAAACTGCTTGTTCTGTGGGATTCCCTAAAGGAATTATCTTTTAAATAGAATAAGACTAATTGGTGGTTAACAGGTTTAGTAAGCCCACTTTGTGGTATAATATACATATGTAGATAGTGTGAACGCCTCGATGGTCAAGTGGTTTAAGTACCGGGTCGTGGTTTCGAGGTCCTGGGGTCGATTCATGGGTCGGGAAAAATTAAGTTAAATTTAACTGATACAGCCCGGGTTTGTGATCACCACCAGCCCGCCATTGGCAAGCGTGGTGATTAAGCCAAAATCCATCTTTGTAACGAAAACATAAATTTAAATATGGAGCAATTTACCCCGCAGTGGGACATCAATAGGCCTAAAATAGTATTGAATTTACTTAAATGTAGTATCGACTTTAATTTACTATTATTAATACTGTGTTGTATGCTTTCGGCTCGCAGAAACACACGTGCATAACATTTCAAAATAAAAACACCAAATAGTGCACTTGACCTACATCACTATCATCGAACTTGACAAACAACACTGATTCTCTATCATAGATCGCTGTTATTATTGGCACTCCCGTTATATTAACCTTGCCGAGTCTTACATATCAACAAATTATCTGTAGATCGGGTGCAATTGATCAACTAATAATGTGATAACATTTTTACCGAAACTAGTACAAGGTTACTACTGCTTCGCATGTTTGTCATTAAGAGCGTCTAGTCCGCACACTAGCGCCGCCAATAATTTTTATTTAACTGTTATCTATATCTATACTAATATATAAAGCTGAAGAGTTTGTTTGTTTGAACGCGCTAATCTCAGGAACTACTGGACCGATTTGTAAAAATCTTTTTGTGTTGGATAGTCCATATGACGAGGAAGGCTTTAGGCTATTGCAAATCGAAATCCACGCGGTCGGAGTCGCGGGCGGCTGCTAGTGAATTTTATATATTAGGATAACATAACTCTCTGTAGTGCACTATAGAATAGCAATTAAGATTTTATAAAAGTGACTTTTTATACATTCTTCATCATTAGGTAGTCATTATTTAAAATACTGCTAAAATTGCCACATTTAGAAATATTTTAGATTATGGCTACCTTTACGTTAGCAATGTATTCAACGTTAATTAAAAAAAATATATTATTCTTAAGGGCACTGCAGAGCGATTTATTATATTTTAAGAAAAACTATTGACGGCATTGAGCAAGATGGCTGGCACGAAGGAGCTGGACGCGAGTCGCCGAGGAACGGACTGAGTGGAGAGCCATAGGAGAGGCGTATGTCCAGCAGTGGACTGCGATATGCTGATGATGATGATTGGCGGCGCTAGTATGCCGACTGCACGTCCTTAACAGAATAATGTCAATAACACAAGCCGGCCGGTGCTGTCAAACTAACGACCTCGGCACGGCCGAGATACTTCGTGCATAAAAACATCGGCAATCCCGGAAACTGGCGGCAGTTATCAAATGCGCAGTAATAAAAGAGATTTTATATTATAAAACAAGTAATAAAAGAGATTTTAACTTCTAAAATATTGTACCTATAACTATGAATAACATGCCAATGTAAATGGATTTCGGGAGACTTCGAAACAAAAAAAAAACGCTTCAGATGTCACAACATATAACACATAATGGCACAAGACCGAAAAAAATGGAAAAAGAATATGGAGGCCTTTGCCCTGCAGTGGGACAAATAAAATAAAATAAATACCTACTTATCACATAACTAGCGGGCGCCCGCGACTTCGTCCGCGTGGATTACGGTTTCTTTATCAGCTGTTTTTCTCGTTAGGGGTGGATTTTTCAAATAATCTTTAAAATGGGACGCCTACGTTATATCTGTATGAACGCCAAGTCTCAGCCCGATTAGTTAAAAATTACAAATTTTCATACTAACATTCATCCCTTATTTGACCCCCTTGGGGATTAAAAACTATCAATCTCATTAATTCGGCGCTGCCTACGTTATAGTAGCTTTATAAATGCAAAGTCTCAAGCCGATCGGTTAAAAAATGACAAAGTTTCATACTAACGTTCATCCCCTATTTTACCCCCATGGGAGTTGGAATTTATCAATATGATTGCTTAGGCGATGCCTACGTCATAGTAGCTTTATGTATGCAAAATATCAGCCCGATAGGTTTAAAATTGACAAAGTTGCATACTACCGTTCATCCCCTATTTTACCCCCTTGGGGTTTGGAATTTATCAATATGATTGCTTAGGCGATGCCTACGTCATAGTAGCTTTATGTATGCAAAATATCAGTCCGATAGGTTTAAAATTGACAAAGTTTCATACTACCGTTCATCCCCTATTTTACCCCCTTGGGGGTTGAATTAATCAAAATCCTTTCTTAGCGGATGCCTGCGTCATAACATCTACCTGCATACCAAATTTCAGCCCGATCCGTCCAGTGGTTTGGGCTGTGCGTTGATAGATCACTATGTCAGTCAGTCAGTCACCTTTGAGTTTTATAGATATAGATTTTGACTTTTAAATTTTACTATTGGCCCTAGGTCAGGATTTAAATATTCTGACATCTGAATTCTTTCTCCTCTTTTTAATTTATTTCAATGGGTTATTCCGTATTCATTCAAGGTATGTCGTTTCATCCTACTCCTTATTTTTCCTTACTCAATCAAACCCACAACAATAATTACTCATTCATCGAAATCTGACTATAGAAAACAAGAGACAAGAACTCTTAGAATATGCTCTTCTCTGTGTTTGTTCATTCCATATACTTTTAACCTTAGCTACCTAATTATAACTGGTGGGCTGTTTTTCACCCACTGATACTATGTTAAGCCATTAAAACTAGCCCACGCGTAAACAACTCTGTGAAAAATTCATAAAGTAGGTATCTCGAAATTTTTATAAAAGAAGTTTATGAATAGGTTTGCTAACTGGACTCGAACTGGCTTGACAAATTAAAAACAATACTGAAAAACAAAGTAAAGCTTTTAACAAAGCGTACAATTTTAACTATACAACTTATCTAACAGTTTAAAGGAGAAAAATAAAAACATGAAACAAAAGAATGCGCGCAATGACAAACATCCAAGGGAACAGCGGCGGAATGTGACAAATTGATTCGCGCCAAGCACAAGTGCGCATGATGACAGAGGCAGGACAAACCGAGGTCTCGTTACTGTATCTAATACATTGAAGGCTTTGAATTGAGGCACGGGCCTAACAACACCTGGTAACAGTAGTGTAAGTATAGTTTGGAGGTAGGCAATCGATGCGTCAGACCCATTGAGGTACATTACTACTCCGTTTAAAGTAGACACCTCGAAGAAATATTTTCTTACGCATTGTTGTCCATGAACAAGCCGTCTTGGGTTTTAACAACATGTACAAATCATCAACGGACGAAAAATAAAGTTAGTTGCGTGTCATTTCATAGGAAAAAATACAAAAAAGTTGCTAAATTATCCACCCCCTTCCCCTCAAGTTGACCCATAGATTTTGTTCTCAATGTCCACTCCACCCTATACGAAGTAGAAATAGCTCAATGGTCACAACAATGAAAAAAAAATAGATGGACCCTAATAAGCAAAAAACAAATGAATCTACAATTTGTTACATACAGGAAAATACGTAGGCATATTCACCCGGATTGATGACGCTTAAATATTTTAAAATATGCGAATAAAACAGGATAACTGTATCCTGAAGTAGACATCTTAACGACCATACGTTGAAAAGTCAACGTTCCATCACAATGCAATAGAATCAGTCAACTTAAGATCAAATAGAAGATAAACAATTGTCGACAGTTGTATTGAATACAGTACGGCTATTGATATAAAATACTTTGCATTTAGTTATTGTTATCCATTTCTTAGAGGAACTTTTTACTACTAACTCTACCTTTTGCATCAGAAATTCGTGGAGCGAATCACAAACAAGAAATTACGTTTTGAACATATTAATCAAAGCCTACAATCGGTTACCAAACAAGTTCTTAGGCAACGTACTTCGGGGTCAAATCAGTGCATGTGATGTTTTCTGATAACATATCATGTCAACTGAAGTGTGTTTTATCTATGAAAAACATCTAAGAAAAAAAATCATTCATCAAATCATAGGCTAAAATACCAGATAAATTTAATTTTACCTAAACGCTTATAAAATTTCGTCACTTAACGACTACCTATACTTATTCAATCTATCTAAAGGATAATGAACTACATAATATGCATGTCAATTTATTAAAAAAAGTATCAATGTATCTAACATATTTGATTATGATTAGTCATCATAGTTTCCGGAATAATAATCGTTCAATGCCTTTGTCGACAAGGTCAAATGAAGAAATCGTAAGTTGCAATTCCAGCCTGATTCATACGATAGTAAGTATCAATGATGCAATTTTATAGTTTAGTTTTGTTGTAGTATATTTCTTTTTTTGCTATTCTAGTCACATACTACGGAAATGTTCCTTTAATTATTTTCTCGCGAAATTAGTCACGAATTTGACGAAATCTATCTACTATTTCCGCGTTGAAAGTAATGTCAATGCCGAGGTTGACTAGTAAATTAACATTTTAGGTCATTTAAAAAAGTTCAATCATATTTTTTTCTGTTAATGGAAACAGAAGAACCCTTCGTATTATTTTAACTCTTAGTAGTTAGGTTATTTAGTTAACAATATAAATAATATAACCATATAAATTTATATGGTAGTTAAAAACTATTCAACGATTCTAACAAAATTAATTTCAATTTTCCGTAATGTTTTAATTTGAACGTTTTAACGTAACTATGTATAATAAGCTGTGGTAAATATAATGTCAATTATTGTTTTCCATCTAGTTACATTCAAGATTCGACAGCTAAGTATGTAATACCTTTTTTGCTCATTATTTGTATAACTAGTCTTTGTTATGCTAAAATGTTACGCAGCCGGCGGCACACTGTTTCAGTGGAAACTTGATAAACAAGGAGAACGATAAACTCGTGCGTATCTGCCGTTTTCAGGACAAAATCTCTTGAAAAACGCTATTATCATAAATGAATGTAAATGCTTTGGCCAATCAACGGTTCTGGATTTTATGAGCATTATTCGTTTCTAAAAAATGCAAAAATAAGCAGAGAAATCCCTCGATTAACAAGGGTACTAAAGGCGCGCAGGCGCTTCTGTTAAATTTTTCGGGTCTTCAAATAGTTATGTAAAGAATCTTATATTATCATAACAATAAGATGGTCAATAGCTAATACACAGCTAATTTTACCGTTGACTGTATCCCCACATTTAGTAATGATTGACAATGTCTGTATTGCCTGTCAACATGGTCATACAAAAAAAAACATTACCAAACCCCATAGAATCGCCAAAAATGATGACGTCATATGGGCCTCATAGGTTGGGAAACAAGATAAATAAAACTTGTTGGATCCAAACATCGATATTTCAGATCGTTGGATGGATGGTTAAATCTATTTGATATCACATCCATTCCAATATGATTTTATTAACGATGTAATTTCACGCTTCACATTCTTATTTATGTTATGAAACTTGATAACTTTATTAGGAAATCATGGATTGCCAGAAATCTTTAAAGACACAAGTCCACATGGCGTGTGTGAAGCGGCCGTTACAACTTTTTTTCTCCAAGCTGTCACTCATAATGAAGCTTATTGAATTTATCGGAAGACGCACCGATTTGTATTTTTTTCATGTGGGCTGATCCGTATGTATCTTTGCCGACAAATCGGCACCGGAAAACCTTTATTACCCGCAGACTGCGAAACGTAGTATGAGAGAGGAAACAGAGCAAAGGCACTTAATCAATTATGTTTTCCTCATTTTCACGATACAATGAGATGTAGGCATCCTCAAAATATCTTGCGTATATCGTTACAAAGTATGGTGTCATGACGACATGAATCGGAAGAAATGAGACTAAAATTTAATTCCTACACCAAATATCGCGATACACTTTGTAATTTGTTTTTCAATATTCTTCAACTTATTAAGAGCATAGAGGGGCTACTAATTTAAGTCGAGATCTATTTAACCTAAGCCCCCAGTTAAGGGTAAACATGTCTGACATTCACACGACTGCTATTATATCGGAAATACTGTATTTCATACAGCATATTTATGTATAAGAAAAGGTGCTACTAAAATATGAACTCACCTAACGCATCAGACAAGACGTGTAGAAACACTCCCTTCATATTCATATGTCCGGGATCATTATTGGTCCTTCGAGGCGTCTGCTTGTCGTTCGGCAGCTTCAAGGTCTTCGGCGGGACCATCTCGTCCGTCTCCTCGGTGTCGGTGGCGTTGTGGCCGAGTGCCATGTCAGCGTTGCTGTTCACAATCTCGGTGAGATGCCGCACATTGGACGGAGGTGGGACTCCACCGTGTGAATGGCCGTGACTGCTGCCGTGTTCTACAATAGAGATTTCGTGTAAGTTTTCAATGATTCGAGTTCCTCACAGATAGGGTTGTCTGTCACGAAAACACTATACTAATTTTGAAATGGGTTTTGAAGGGCAAGTACATTAACCGTTGTAGTTACAAGAAAACGTTGTTACGAAACCATCCATAACTTTTTGAGATGTATTGAATTGCATTCACAGATTTTGGAAAAAGTTACAATTAATGCACTTGCACTTCAAAACCCATTTCAAAAACACCATCCTGTGTAGGGGAATACTTGGCTATTTCTTCGAGAGATACAATATTACGGAAAAAACAAAAGTCGGAGACGCCCTGTTTAATGATTGAATAACGGCAACGACATTGAAAAAACAGCAAAATTCAATCTAACTAAAAGGTATGGATGATTAATCATCTTGTACCTACTTCTAATGCACTATATTGCCTACATAGCTACTTGATAAATATCTTCCTCGCCATACACTGATATAGCCATATTTGACAACGTTATCTTATTTGCTGAACACAAATTTCATACACAGTGTATTTGTGTATATAAACTATAAAGTCACAGGGAACTTACATTATACTACATGTACACATTGTTATTGAAGTCATGAATATTACTGGTCTTGTGTGGTGTTTAGTGTTTCCAATGTTTATATCAAAACAGTTAATGTTTGCATTCCTTTGTTAGAAGGATAATCGTATGAGGAACAATGGCTTGGCCTTTTGGGAAGAGGAAGTTACAGCAACATGTTTCTTAATATAATATTCTGAGATGATTAGCCAACAATGTATAAAAGAATGTTTGTCATGAGAATAAATACAGTTGAATAATTAATTATCAAATTGGCTATTGACTTAAAAATCTTAGTCCATAAAAATATAAAATAATTGGAAACCATGCTATGCCAGTAATTTATCAACTTTATTTTTTATTACTACCA
Organism: Nomophila noctuella; assembly: GCA_958496325.1. Lineage (NCBI taxonomy): Eukaryota > Metazoa > Arthropoda > Insecta > Lepidoptera > Crambidae > Nomophila > Nomophila noctuella. Next base: position 6,327,251 of record OY292486.1, on the reverse strand, counting down.
CTCAGACAGGTCTCAACCCATGAGTTTTTTAAAGATATTAACATGCTAAATATTTTCTTATGTATCAGTCTAACTCTGTGATAGACAAACAATTGTTTTGTGGTTCACTTTTTAGGTAAAGACCACTTGTAGACTAAGATAATATATATTATGTACTGAATAAAGCCACTTGAGACAAAATAAGTGCAACCTATATCTACAAAGCAGTATAAATTTAAGTGAAAAGTTACTTACCATGGAATAGAAACAGTCCAACAATATTTAATATCAATCCTAGAGTACCCACTGCAACCAGTAGTTTCTCGTCATGTATCCTTTCGATATCAATGAACCTTTTCACTGCTTCTACTGTGATGCTGAAGCATAATGCTACTAGGAAGACTGCATTCACTAATGCCCCAAGGACCTCTGCTCGTGCCCATCCAAATGTATTCTTTGACCATTTCTTTGGTGACATCTGTTTAAAAAAGATTAAAAATAGAGTCTTCATGTAACACGGATGTTTTCTTTGTTAATTTGTCTGTTGAAAGACGTAGCAACAAACCAATAAACCTTTTTTCAGTAAGATATATAGGGCAACTTAGAAAACTCAGAAAAAAAGGTAATGTTTAAGCGAATAGTATGCCCATGTTCAAAAATCATCATCTATTAAAATAAAATGTATAATTATGGTTTAAGGTAATGTTCTTACAAGAGCAAAAGATTTCATATCAGGTCAGAAACTATGCATCTTCAAAGAAATCCATAGAATGCATGACTCATGCTGTTTTTCTGAGAATTTGATGATGTTGTCAATTATCACAAACCTGTTATATCATAATTATGCTGATGTTGAGTAGAGATTAGTTACTTTTACAAGGTCAGTTAATTTGGAACATGAACATTTTTACTTCAGGTTACATGACCTACTTGAGAAAGTGTTTGTAGTAACAGCAAATGAGTCATATAAATTGTTATAGCAGATGTTTTAAATAAAAACTATAATTACCCATTATCAAATCTACACTAATATTATAAAGAGGAAACATTTGTATTTTGTATAATGAATAAACTCAAAAACTACTGGACCAATTTGAATAATTCTTTCCCTGTTGGCTAGCTACACTATCCCCGGTGAACATAGGGTACTTTTGATCACGAGAGCTATTTGAAAAAAGAAATTATGCACGGGTGAAACCACAAGCGGAAGGCTAGTGAATTATAAAGAAAAATGACTTACTTTGACTGATAAAAATGCAATAACTAGCGCTGCTACATCACTCAACATATGAAATGAATCGGCCACAAGGGCCATGGAGTTGGTCACATAGCCCACAATTAGCTCCACAAAAAAGAAGCCACTTGTAAGCCATAACATCGACAAGAGTCGACATTTCTTTCCTGAGAATCTCCCCATTTTTTCTGTAAAGAAAAATTACTTTTAATTATCAATTATACATTATCTATACTTACTACTCAAGGAAGTCATTGCCATTATAAGATTTACCAAAATTAAAGGGGTCAAGATTAAGTAAACCAATTATCCATATAGGTAGGCACATATTTATCTATGATGGGATTTTTATTTTTATTAACACCATATGATGATAATTAAAAAATAAGTCCCTGTACCTTGATTATTTAAGTAAAGTATTCATTAGCAACATACAGTTTGCTAGAACAAAGAGGTGTTTTCTAATCAAGAGTGGTAAAATCAGATTAGAAACTATCAACAGCACTTGAACAAATGTAACATTAAAGTATGTCAAGTTGCTAAGGCCAAATAACCAGGTAGGTATGTAGGTATTTAAATTACCTACCTCCTTATAACAATAAACAAAGAATACAATACATTCAATTCTTGCAGTAAACATTTTTGACACTATTGTTTCATAGCACTGCTTATTTGCAACTTTTTAATTTGTCCTTAATACGACTTACACATTTATGTCTTGCAATTATTCGAGGGCAATAAATTACATATTCTGTACTATTAAAATAATATGGATAGATATAAAAAAGTACAGAACTTTGTACTTGAAAATTAACTGTGTTTAAAATTAATGATATATTTATTGAGCATTAATGGTAAAACTATTTAAAGAAATTAGGGCTTAATCACTGGCCTAAATGAGAGATTGGTGGAGAGGAGAGAAAACATCACATGCTGACAGCCAAAAAGCGGATTATAAATACGAATACTTACATGATTTTCTATCTTGCCAATATTGTAGTATGTTTCTATCAGCAAGTACCCATCAGGAGGTACGTATGTCACAAAATATGCACACTCATTTCACCACAATAGGCAAATACTCCCATACAATATCGATTCAACACCACCTAAGTACAAACACAGAGCACGTCTTATAGGAAAAAAGTAAACAATTAATAACACTGGCACGTTGTTCGATTGTAAGTATTCCTCACCCTGTACGAAGAATTTTTTATTTGATCATAAAATCGAAGAAATTCTCGCGTGCAAGTTTGAAATACTAAAACATCAAAAATTATGACACGGAGAGAATTTTATTATTTAACAAAGGAAAATGTACGATCCAGTATGCGTCGCGAATGAGAATTTATTCCGGTTTGTTGTAACTCGTATCAATTCTCGTGACGAATTGGATTATTCTGAATACTCGATCAAGCTTCACAATAAATTCTCTACACCGACACCCTCTCTCCCAGCCAGAAGTTTCTTATTCTTGCTTGTCTGTGGCCACAGAGTACTTTTTATTATGAGTACTCTGTGGCACAGACTAGACGACAAGAAAAAAGATCTGTGGCTGGCAAAAATGATTGCCAGCCGAAAAAAAATTACTAAGTTTGACATTGTTATTTTTTTTTTACAATAGTGTTATTATAAGAAACTGTGAGACAAACTTTATTCTAACAAAAAAAAATGTTTTGTTGTTGCGAATGAAATGAACTTAAACTTTATCTACTTTGAATTGAATTTTAAACAAAACGTTATTAGTTATGAAAGACCACTGTCATAATTAGAAAAAAGGAATGGATTAAGAAAAAAAAAAGGACAACTTACATTTGATTGGGGGCGTTTGGGCGAAAAAAGCGTTTGCAAGCGTTTGTAAACAAAATGGCGATTGTTAGCGCAAACTGTACAGTTTTCGCCCAGGACGTGTTTGCTAACTGTCAGTTTACTGTGTTACCGCTAAACAATCGCCATTTTGCGCTAACAATCGCCATTTTGTTTACAAACGCTTGCAAACGCTTTTTTCGCCCAAACGCCCCCATTGACATGCATGACAATGACATGAACATGACATTGACAATCTTGAAGAAAGAAGAAGAAAGGTTACGAAATTGAAAGAAAGAAACAATCTCATTCAATAAAATAAGTTATGTTTATTACTATTTAGATGGAATCATTATAAAAGTATGAATATCTTTTCAGTGCTAGTCGACAAACATATTATTATAAAGACAACATAGAAATGTATTAATAGGTTATGTTAAAATTATAAGGCTTAGAAGGTTAGAAAAATGTATTTTTTGAAGGTTCTTGGTAAAACCTGCGGGTTTGTGGGATATGTTCTACAATATGCATGTGTTACCCACTGTACATTTGAATACGTTGGGAACTTTGTGATGGTAAGTAAATTAATCTTTTTGACATGTATATGTGGATCTAATACATTGGCTTCGCCTCAAGCCTCCAACACCATAAGTAATTGTAAAACAATACTATTTCGTAGTAACCATGAAAACTATTCCTTATTTCAGTGTTCAGGCCCATCAATGGAACCTACATTGGAATCCAACAACATTCTCTTGACTGAACATGTCACACCACGGTTGCAGAGGCTACGAAGAGGTGACATTATAATAGCTAAAAGTCCAGCCAATCCCCGGCAGAATATCTGCAAGAGAATAGTGGGCTTGCCTGGAGATAAGGTAAAAGGACATTTTCCCAAACGAAATCAAGTTGTGCCAAGAGGTCATGTGTGGTTGGAAGGAGACAATTCCAGTAATTCCGCAGACTCGAGAGTTTACGGTCCAGTGCCACAAGGTCTTATAAGGAGTAGAGTTGTGTGTCGTGTTTGGCCGTTTGATAAAATAAAATCACTGACTGACTATTAGTGATAGAAATTTTAATTACTAATAAGAGTTGCTAATATTTTAATAGAAGAAAAAACTCGAAAGTAAAAAAGATAAAATTTAAACAGGATTGCCAGTTTTGTGTGTCTTCCTGTGATAATGTTTGTAAATATGTTATTAAAAAACAATTGTTAATATAAATAAAGTTTATTTATCAAAAAATTAAGTATTGCATTTTAATTACTAGGGTTAATTTCAATAGTCTTAATTGATTGTGGTTCCATTACGAAGCTTAAATATCTTTGTTGAAGTCTTATATTCACATTCATTTCTCGGTTGTATCTGTAATAAAAACAAATGTTGACATTAGGTGGAGTCTGGAAGTCAAAACTACTGAATAGATTTTTTTGTTTGCAAACACACCAAAACTTTCACATCCAAGAGATATTTGAGATCTGATTTTTTTTATCTTCATCATCATTCACTAAAGTATTTGAATATCTTTGTCTGAACTCATAAATAGGTTTAAACCAAACTAACATATACCACATTCGTATGACAAATTACCTGTTCTGAATAACCATAACAATATTCCCTCTTGGTGTGAGCACTGCAACATGTTCCAATCCTATCAAGCTAGTGCGAGTAACCATGATTCTCTGAGATCCTCGTGGTATGAATTTTGAGAAGTGTCCCATCGCATAGAACATTGGTTGTTTGATAAATTCATCCTCTCCAATGTGCTCGGGGTATTCGCCGTCGAACACAAGGATTGGCGCATCTACGAAGTTGTTGGCCCAGTTTGGCCCTCCTGTGCGGCTTAAGCAGAGATTCCAATCAATCCAGCCGACCACGTAGTTATTTAAATCCTGTAAATAAAGTTAAATTTTAATTAAATAAATCTTTGGTGTTAGAAGAAAACATGTACTATCTGCTTCCATAGTAATAGAAACTGTGTTGCGGGAATATTCATTTAATTTAATCAATGGTAAAAAATTTGATAAATTTATTTGATCAGTGTATATTTTTATATAAAACCTATAATGGCTATTTACTTTCGGCCCCATATGGCCATCGAATTCAACCCCCGGTATTCTGGGGAGGTGTGCAGGTACTGTTTTGCAACTTTAACTTACTTACATAAACAATCAATATTCACCTGCTCACTAAAATGATTAGTAAAGTGAATCAATAAATAAAAATATATAATATGTAGGTACTTACTTCCAAAATAGCTGTGGCATATCGTCTTGCTCTACGCCAAGAGCCGATTTCGACTCTCATTTGATGCCAAGGCATAGCACCTAAAAATAACCCAATATTAAATAATTGTGATCTAAACCTATAACTACATGTCTTCAGCAACTGATTCAATTATTATTTGGAGAATTTAATGTGTCATGGAATTTATAACTCAATAGTAGTGCCTTAGCCCATGTACATTAGTGTTGTAAATATTATAATTGTCTTTGTGCTTGGAATAAATCGGTTTCTCTGATATCTGACCTTCACAAGCTTCTGTGGACAAAAGTATTTTTTCTGGGTACCGCATCTGCAACTCGGTCAGAATAGCTGGCGGGAAGAAATTTCCGTAATAATGAATTGCGATTCCGTCAATGTAATCTAGTGATTTGGGCTCTGCTCTCTCCATCTGCAAGTAAGTAATTAAACATAAATTTACCATTCCGAGGCACCAAAGAGCTGGAGATCTCGGATTTTTTTTTTGTTCAAACATTCGACGTAGGTATGGCCTTTGCGAATGTTGCTTAACCTTAACTTTGGCGGCCGAAAGGGGATATTTTCTAAATATGTATATCTAAATAAATATAACTCAAAGGTGGCTGACTGACATAGTGATCTATCAACGCACAGCCCAAACTAATCGACGGATCAGGCTGAAATTCGGCATGCAGGTAGGTGCTATGACGTGGGCATCCGCTAAGAAAGGATTTTGATAAAGGAGATAAAATAAGCCACGACGCGGACGAAGTCGCGAGCCACCGCTAGTTTTTTTTTATATTCTTAGTAATAAAAAAAACATTCATTATTCATACTTACACCAAGGACGTAGAAGTGCAGCAAGTAGCGCTGTTCGTCGGCAGCTAAGATTTTAGTGCTATTGAATCTAGAATTTCTTATAGTCGGCCCTAGATTGTTTACAACCCAACGACCCTGGAAAATGATAATTAATACATTGTTAATTGTTTTTATAAATAGATCAATAAATATCTCACAACATCCCATACACTGATCTGACCCCGTGATAGTTAGCTTAAGTAAATGTGTTACAGATATCACAATCAACAGTGTTATTATAAATATACTTCAATAGCTACATATAACCCCCAGTCCAGGACAAACAGACATTAACATGAACACAAATGTTTGCCCTGTGCGGGGATCGAAGCCACGACCTCTTGGTCTAATAGTCAACTTCTGGACCACTAAACCAACCATCTCGTCATACATGTACTTATAATTTACTTCAGTAAACTAGGAAGTGGATAGGTACTAACCATAGCAGATGGGAACCATCCAAGAGAATTGAAAGGTGCTAACGGTACGATGCCGTTTATAGGTTCATTTGTCGTAGTAATTGCCCATATTTTTACCTCTGCTTTTGCGTATTCTTCTATGAACCTGAAACGATAATTTTAACCAAGTCATTATCGGTCTTTCCTTTACTTATGATTATTATGTTTCATTTCATATTCGATTTTTCTGGGAAATTACTTATCATCATCAGACTATCGCAGTCCACTGCTGGACATAGGGCTCTCCGGTTAGTCCGATCCTCGGTGACTCGCATCTAGCTCCTGCCAGCCATTTTGACCAAATCGTCACTCCATCTGGCCAGATGGCGTCCTACACTACGCGGTATCTACTCCAAATAAATCTCTAAATCATATTTACCGTAAGTGATAGTCAGCGAAAGCCTGGTAGAATTCAGGTCTTAGTTGTCCAAATCCAGTGATGCGTTCGTTGGTCTTCATCCAAACCGGCGGTGACCATGTGCTAGCGGTGATTTTCACTTCGTCGGTAGCTACGCGCATGCTTCTTTTGATCATAGGTAGCTGAAAAACATGAAGAATAAATGAATTCCTTGGACTTACCTACACACCATTTGCCTAGCTCCTGACTAAGCTCGAAACTTGAAATATGGCTGCTAAGGAAGGGATAGAAATACTTAAAAACTTTTTGTTCATACTAATATACCTACTTATAGTAATACATACATCCAAACAGACATGTTCCTGCACTTACACACTAAGTATAGCAAGTTGCACCAAGGCGTCAAAAAGGAAAGACGATTTAGCTGAATGTGGGTGATGTGGGTCTCGAGACTACCTATAAAGTACGTACCTACCTTCAAAAAGTTGTCTTCGTCAGTGAGAGAGAAATTGCTGAGTGCGGCGTCAAACCATGGATATTCATTGTATGTGTACGGATGCGTGGAAAAGTCTGCACCAGCAATGGGCACGCGGATGAGGTTGTATTCCAAACCTTCGGGACCGAAGTACGAACTGGAATTAAAAAAAAACAATAATTTATCTAAAGAAAATTTACTTATTTTATGTTATTGGGAGGAACGCCTTCATGGTCTAGTGGTTTAAGTACCGGGACGTAGTCTTGAGGTCCTGGGTTCGGTTCTGGCAAAATTGTGTCGGTGGTTCCGAATACAGCCCAGCCAAGCGTGGTGATAAAGCCAAAACCCATCTTTGTAACGAAAACGTGATTTCAAATGATGTAGATCTTTGTCCTGCAGTGTGACATTAATAGGCTTATACTGTTATTCATTTACTTTTTAATAGGAGGAAACCGAGCAAGATTTTTATTTATCAAGGGATTCCCTTGATAAATAAAATCAATCAAACCCCACAAGGGTTGCTGATGCGTTGCCTCTCTTATAAATCCCATCCCCTTCTCAACAGAGCACTGGACTCCTTTCTCATAAGCCGAGACATTGCAAAACAGTTACGAAGTGGTACTTGACAGTCATCAGAAGGACCGTGGTTGGGTACCTACTTCCCCACACGAGCTGCTCATTCGAGTGAAAGTTACACTAACCTCGTGTGTGTCCGATTGATAACGCTTTAAAAGAACTTAGCAATTTTAAAATAGTACTGAGGTGACTAGACATTTTTTGACCTATCATTTGTGTAATGAACGGATAGTAAGTACATGGAATAAGTTAGCGATTACTTACTTAATAAACCTAACTTGAGCAGCATCTGACAGTTTTCTCCAGTTGATGGCGGCAGCATCAGTTACAGATCCTCCGAAACCCTCAATAAATTGGAATCGAGAGTTGGGAATTATTCTCAAGTCCACAGTGTTGAATATTGTTGCTGTAAAAACAGTGAAACTTATGAATCACACTTTACACTTAATGTTATAAATGTGTAAGTTTCTTTGTTTGGATGTTTGATCGTCAATAACGCTGAATCTGCTGAATGGATTTGGATGAAATTTGGTAAAAATGCAGGGTATTATTTAGGTGATATGATACTTTTCATCCTGATTAAATGCTCCCATGTGATAAAACAAGAATCTTGATAATTCCACGCGGGACAAAAGCTACTAATTTTATCATTAGGTATGTCTTACATTGGTATGGGAAAATATATTTGCGATTTCTGTAATTTCTAGTAATCAAACCTTAAATGGTCCCATAGAGTGTGCACGAATTTTTTTGATACCTACTTCTGAATTTTTTTAGTCACTGTACCTTTTTTTTAAATCTGTGAATGCAGATCAAAATACCTTAAAAAGTTTGGTAGGCTGACTTACAATGTTTCTTGTAACTAAAACATTCATGTGCCCCTCAAAACCCACTTCAAAATTCCACTCTGTATAGGTACGTATAGTACCTACCTTCCTAGTTATTATGTTCTAAAACAAATATGGTGCTTCATAAATTGGTATACCTACAATTTTTAAGCTCTGTTACGTTCAAGAAATACGGGCTCTCAAAGTCTGGTACGCCATCTATAGGTGTCTCCTTAGGAACCCTCGGAGCCACAGGCGGGAAAGTGATTGACGGTGGCGTGGTAGTGGTAGGTCCCGCAGTTGTCGTCGGCGCTTCTGTAGTAGTCGTAGGCGGTTCTGTAGTTGTAGTTACAAGCATCTCTAAATTCCCAAACGATTTCTCAAACCGTTGACCAGCCTGGAAAACAATTAATGAATATTTTAATCTTGGGTTGACAAAACTTTTATTATCTAAAGATTTACCTTCCTAAATGCGACCTATCCATATCTTATCGATTTAAATAAATGACGTTGATAAGTCATAATGACCCCCTGTCGTTATCTGTAATAATTAGTTAAATTAATTTCATTCATAATGTCATCGTTTCTTCGGTGTTCCCGGAGATTCAGAATTCCGTTTATCGAATACGAACTTGGATATCTTGGTGCGTTATTTTATCCTGGATGGTATTGTTAGAATTAGTAACTTAGTATATCTGTTGTAAAGAGCATATATAAATGACTGGTTAATATTATGCTCTTCGGGGAAACATAGTGTACCTACTTAGGTAGATTTGTGTAATTGGCGCTCTTCTTGCGCATACATCACATAAACACTCCAGCTATTTTTAACCTATTGTATTCATTATTGGTGTTTCATAGATTGCCGATTAGTGCCAAAATGTATGAATAAAACTTACATTACTGCTTGTGTACATAACGTACGTGCCGGGTGACGGATCTTCTCTAGTTATAGTGTCGCAGTAATCCGCATTGCAAACGCATACTATTGAACGACCTTCTATTCCGAGATCGCGGGCACGGCATGGTAGGTCTTCTGAAAAATTGCGAAAATTAAATCAGTAGTAAACTTGCAGTGGATGCGAGCCATTTTTTATAAAGTTTATGCGGTATGGCGCTTTCGTTGAGATCTGTGTTAGCTAAAGATGAGACCGTGAGTTCGAATCTCGCCAAGAATGTTGGTATTGTTACGAACGTGGGGATCGGGATTTGGATTAAAAACCGTTGACTTGATAGAAGAATTTATTCGACGATAAACAAGTCACAACACAATCACAAGTCACACCACAATCACAAGTCACAACACAATCACAAGTCACACCACAATCACAAGTCACAACACAATCACAAGTCACAACACAATCACCGTAGCCAAATCACACAGAAAATCGAAGTCCGTAGGTCGCCTAGGTCGTACACTCAATCGCACTAAACACTATGTTCACAGGGTTCTTCGTAGTCCGTAGGTATCGCTTAGGTCGCAGGTATAGTCACTCGTAATCACTTGTTCGCACTTATCACTCCGAAAGCTCAGATTGAACTTAACTGACTCCCTACTTGAGCCGTATTTATATTGCCGGCAACGCGATACTAGATAATTCGGCCGTCCCGAGAAAGTACTCGCGCGCGAACAATAGCCCTCTTGATAACACGCGATGTATCTAGAAGCGTCGTGCGCTCCCGCGGCCCTTTTTTCTACCTGCGACGCGCTCGCGCCGCGTCTGCGGTGACTCGATCGTTGACCTTATTGCGTTGTTATAAGGTTGTAAATGGCGCGCGCGGGGTTTGTACCGGCTTCGCGAATACTCTCGGCGCGGATCGCGTCTGTCCGTCACAATTATAGATGTAGATTAGTCTCGAACATTCGACTTTATGTCGCGATGTCTCGATGGTTCCGGCTCGTTCGTAACACTGCCCTCCTCTTAGATATGCTCGTCCCGAGCATCTTCATTATTGCCGTGATAACGCGCCAGGCGGTCTATGTGAACCACCTTCAATGCTCCTCTCGGATGTCGCTGGATTCGGTATGTGACATCATTTATTCGCGTTACCACTTTGTAAGGGCCTTCCCATCTTGTCTGCAATTTAGGTGACTTTCCCTTTTTCCGGACCGGGTTATGCAGCCAAACTAATGTTCCTTCATCGAAGCCACTGGTGTTTGCTCTCCGGTCATATCTAGTCTTCATGTTTTCGCTAGATTGTAAGCCGTTTTCTCGAACCATGGCGTAAATGTCCCGCATCTTTTCACGTAAGTCGGAAACATAATCCTGGACGGAGATTGGGTCGTCTGGTGCTCCTCCAGTTAGAAGATCGACGGGTAACCTTAGTTCTCGTCCGAAGTTAATGTACGCCGGGGTCGTTTTCGTGCTCTCGTGTTCCGCAGTCCTGTAGGCGAGCAGAAATGGCGCAATGTACTTGTCCCAGTCCCTTTGATGGTTTTCGACTAACTTTGCCAAGTGCCTCTCAATTGTCTGATTAAATCTTTCGACCATGCCGTCGGACTGGGGATGATACGCGGTAGTTCTTGTCTTGTGCATGCCCAATATTTTGCAGACTTCTTGGAACACGTTTGACTCGAAATTTCTGCCTTGGTCGGAGTGGATTTCTAACGGTACACCATATCGGCATATGACTTCTTCAACTAGTTTTGTGGCCACCGTTGTAGCTTCTTGATTGGGTATCGCGAATACTTCCGGCCACTTGGTGAAGTAATCCATGACGACCATGAAGAATTTGTTTCCCGAGTCTGTCACGGGGAATGGTCCGGCAATATCCACTGCTATTCGCTCCCATGGTGAACCAACGTTATAAAGTTGAAGGTGTCCTCGGCTCCTGGTGGATGGACCTTTCACTGCAGCACAAGTAGTACATTTCCGGCACCAATCTTGCACATCTGCTCGACAGTTCAGCCAGTAGAACCTTTCTCGTACCTTCGTCAAGGTCCTCTTGACTCCCAGGTGACCTCCCGATACGCCATCATGTACCTCACGCAGAACGTCCTTGATCTTGTTTCTTGGGACCACCAGCTGCAGGTGGAACTCTCTACCGTTGGCTTGCTCCCATTTTCGGTAAAGTATTCCGTTCTGCAGAATGAAACTGTCCCACTGAGCCCAATACGCTTTCGTGGTAGCACTTGTAGGCGCAACTTCACACCATCGCGGCTTTTCGCTTCCTCGTTTCTTCCATGCGACGATTAGTCGTATGTCTTCGTCATCCTCCTGTGCTTCTCTCACTGATTCATCTTCCCAGGTCCTCGGAGGGCTTGTCCTCGTCAATTGTACAAGTTCTTCCTTTATCTCCTGCCTGACGCAGTGTTTACATTCCTCTGGGCATGGTCTCCTTGAGAGAGCATCAGCATTACCATGTGCCTTTCCACTGCGGTGTTCAGTGATGAAGTCGTATTCTTGCAGCTGTTCAATCCATCTAGCCACTTGTCCTTCTGGACTCTTAAATTGAAGCAGCCATTTTAGGGCAGCATGGTCGGTACGCAGCACGAATTTTTGGCCAATGAGGTATTTGCTGAAGTGTTGTAGTGTTTTAACTACCGCCAAGAGTTCTCTTCTTGTCACACAGTAGTTTCTTTCAGGCTTTGATAATGACTTGCTGAAGTAGGCAATCACCACTTCTCTATCCCCTTGCTTTTGAGACAACACTCCACCAATTGCCGTGTTGCTTGCATCCGTGTCTACGATGAACTGTCCGTTGGCTTGTGGGTATCCCAAAATTGGTGTTTCACACAGGCATTTCCTCAATCTTTGGAACGAATCCTCACAAGCTGCATCCCAATGGAATCCTCTCTTATCTTCCGTCAGGCGATGCAATGGCTTGGCGATTTCGGAGAACCCTTTGACAAAACGCCTGTAGTATGAGCAAAGTCCCAAAAATGCTCTTACTTCTGTTTTACCCTTGGGAGTAGGCCACTTCTGTACAGCTTCTATTTTAGCTGGATCAGTCTGTATTCCTTCACTAGTGATGACGTGACCGAGAAAGTTTACCTTGTTCCTAAATAAACTGCATTTCTTTGGGTTCAGCTTCAGGTTTGCTCCTCGTATCTTCCTCAAAACTTTTTCTAAGTTAAATAAATGATCTTCGAAGTCTCGACCCATGATGATGACGTCATCCAAGTATACCAGACAGGCTTCTCCCACTAATCCTGCCAGGACGCACTCCATTAGACGTTCAAAAGTAGCTGGAGCGTTACACAATCCAAATGGCATAACATTAAACTGCCATAACCCCTTTCCAGTTGAGAATGCGGTCTTCTCCTTATCCTTTGGGTGGATTTCCACTTGCCAGTATCCAGACTTTAAGTCTAATGTGGAGAACCAAGCGTTACCACTCAGAGTGTCCAAAGTGTCGTCGATACGTGGTAGCGGGTAACTGTCCTTCTTTGTGATGTCGTTGAGTCGGCGATAATCCACACAAAATCTCGTACTTCCATCTTTCTTTTTGACTAAAACAACAGGTGAGCACCAAGGACTTGCAGAAGGTTCGATGATCTTATTCTTCTTCATATCCTCGAGCATATCCTGAACTTCTTGTTCCTTGGCAATTGGTATTCGTCTTGCCCGTTGCCGAATAGGTCCATCATTCCCGGTGTCAATCTTATGTTGTACCAAGGAAGTCCTTCCCAAGTCACCTTCGCCTGAAGAAAACACGTCTGCAAACCGCTGAAGTAGGTTTTTAGCTTTTAACTTTTGAGAATAATTTACGTAGTTTTTACATCCGTTAAGAAGTTCTTCGACGTTAGGATTATTCTTAGATTTTGGTGCACTCAAAGACGCCTGGCACTGCCTCACCCAGACAGCTTCTTCGCATCTGCCGACAACATCACCTTCATTGAGTTGAATTTCGTGGTCTTCTAAGTTCACAACTCTAACAATTGCAGTCGTGTTCCCTTTAACGAGTGTCCTTGCTGCCAGAAACTTCTGTGCCGTCGACTTACTCGGTGTATCCTCTGTTAAAACGCATCTATTTTTCTTACTTCTTGGCAGTTTCACTAGGACTTTAGCTTGTGTTCTTGCCGGTATGTTGATCTTCTTCAGGCATGTTACTTTGCCTTCAGGTCCACCCAGAATGAATAGGTCTTCGTTACCGCACTTAAATATGCCATTGGTGACATCGATTTTGCAGTCATATCTTCTCATGAAGTCGAGGCCCAAAACACAGTCATCCATAATTTCAGCCACTATCACGTTATGAGTGTACGATGCTTCCCCCATTCGCAACGTAACCGAAATTTCCCCTAGGACGGGTATCTGCTGGCCGGAAGCGGAAAGAAGCTTAACACCAACAACGTTGTTACGCCTCTTCATGGCCTCCACAAGTTCTGGCTTGATAATTGTCCTAGAAGCTCCGGTGTCTATTGTTATCTTGCAGTCGCGTCCGTTCACTGAGCCTCGAATCCTCAAACTGTTCCCATTGCACGCCTGGGAGATGATCGTTGTGGGGGCTTCATCCGTTCCAGCCAGCACCCGCCCCTTAGCCCTCGCTGTTACTCGTTTCCCTGACTCCTAGAAGCAGGAGTCTCCAGCTTCTTTGATATTTCTTGCAATTGTTCAAAAACATCATCAAGCTTTGACGTTTGAGACTCCTTGTTAGGACAGGCAAACTGCAGATGGCCCTTTTGTCCACATCTGTAGCACATTGATCCAGTCGTCTTTTTCTTCGGGAACGACGTCTTTATTTCCTTAACTTCTTCCGCTACTTCTCGTACTTTGTATATGGGTCTTATATCACGCCGAACAGCTTCTACCTCAAGGGCATGAGCGAGGGCTTCCTTTAGAGAAGTATGGTGGCGAAGCCCCACTGCGGCCCTAATTTCCAAATCTCTTATACCATCAATAAATGATTGCACTAAAATTGAGTCCACCATCTTCTTTTCAGAAGATGGGTACGCCTTGCGAACAATTTTTTCAATCTCTAAGGCCCACTGCTGCAGTCCTTCACCCGAGCGTTGGCACCTGTCCCGTAATTGTGCGCGAAAGACATGCTCCAGGTGACTTTCGCCATAACGCGCCTCGAGCGCCTCCATCAAATCCTTAAATGTGCTCCCCGAGGATGGCAGCGCTTCTAGAACCGAAAGTGCAGATCCACGAAGAGCGACAGTAAGAGCTGTCTGGCACTGTTCATCCGTCCATCCGTGGGCATTGGCAACAGTTTGGAATTGCTGACGGTAGGCGGTCCAAGACGTAGTGCCGTCGTGCGATGGGACTTTTACCCGGGGTGCATGGTTGCAAGAATCACTCGCCACGACGGGTCCTGCGGTTTCCAATCGCAGAACCTTCTTATGTAGCCCAGCGACGTCTACCCTTACGCTGTCCAGATTGGCCTCTACATTGGTGACTCTCTCCTCTACCTGGTCCACGTTTTTCCGGAGGTCTTGCACCATATTACTCACTGAGTCCACTCCAAGAAGTACTTTTTGTTGTTCTTCACGCATCAACTGCATCTCTTTTTGTTGTTCTTCATGCATTTTGTCCTGTTTTCTTTGCGTTTCCTTCTGTTCTTGAAGTATCATTTGCAATAATTTACTTAATTCCGAACCAGATTGCTCTTTAAATGTAGGTGACGCCTTATGGTCAGAGTCACTTGACAAGGACTGCATGGTTGTCGTGGCCTGGTCGCTGAGCGCGGCTTGGTTGGCTGGGCCGATCGGCATCTCTCGATGGTCACTAGAAGTGTCCTGACGAGCAGTTGCCGTGGCCTCCACAGCTTGCTGTGCCCTCGTTCTGACGCCGGTCGTTTCTTCCCTCGGAGTCACTGGCATTTCCAAATCCCACTTCTGACACCAAATGTTACGAACGTGGGGATCGGGATTTGGATTAAAAACCGTTGACTTGATAGAAGAATTTATTCGACGATAAACAAGTCACAACACAATCACAAGTCACACCACAATCACAAGTCACAACACAATCACAAGTCACACCACAATCACAAGTCACAACACAATCACAAGTCACAACACAATCACCGTAGCCAAATCACACAGAAAATCGAAGTCCGTAGGTCGCCTAGGTCGTACACTCAATCGCACTAAACACTATGTTCACAGGGTTCTTCGTAGTCCGTAGGTATCGCTTAGGTCGCAGGTATAGTCACTCGTAATCACTTGTTCGCACTTATCACTCCGAAAGCTCAGATTGAACTTAACTGACTCCCTACTTGAGCCGTATTTATATTGCCGGCAACGCGATACTAGATAATTCGGCCGTCCCGAGAAAGTACTCGCGCGCGAACAATAGCCCTCTTGATAACACGCGATGTATCTAGAAGCGTCGTGCGCTCCCGCGGCCCTTTTTTCTACCTGCGACGCGCTCGCGCCGCGTCTGCGGTGACTCGATCGTTGACCTTATTGCGTTGTTATAAGGTTGTAAATGGCGCGCGCGGGGTTTGTACCGGCTTCGCGAATACTCTCGGCGCGGATCGCGTCTGTCCGTCACAATTATAGATGTAGATTAGTCTCGAACATTCGACTTTATGTCGCGATGTCTCGATGGTTCCGGCTCGTTCGTAACAGTATGAACTTAGGTTTATCATGAATATCAAAATAAAAATGTATCACCTAAATTATTGGTAAATAATTATCTTTATTTGTTGCTTTACTGGTGGTATAAATTAATAGTGTGTAAGTTAGAAGATATTGGTAATACTTAATTAGTGTAGCTACTTACCACTTGTTGTTAGTGTGAATACATGTAGCAATGCTACAATGAAACCTAGTCGTGTCGCCATCTAAAACGTGTATAATATTAATAAGTATAACTTATTTAATGTAATATACCGCGTAGGTACCTATTATAAATATATTTCTATTTTTTTTTTATTTATTTAAATGCTATAGATTCTTCATTTTAAAATCAGCCTGAGGCCTCTGACCAAGGCGCAAAGTAAATGATAGTATGTTATATGGGAATTGCTCTCAAAATTATGTATAATAAAAACGAAAAACATCTTATAATACCAAAATATTAAACATAAAAACAAGCGTCTTACCTTTGCGACACTGACACGTTGTATTGATAGGTAATTAGTACCTATTGTGTAATCAAAAAATTTGCAGATAAATAATTAATTTTGGGTGTAACAATTATCTGATAGCCAGGATTATAAGGATTAGGTAATTTTATCAAAAACATTGAGTATCATATTATGGGTGGTTGATTCTACTACTAGTTTGTCTAATTTTGCATTTAAGTATCAAATACCTACGTTAAACAAATCATTACGCAATACATAAATATTTTTTCTACCCTTAATTGTTATTTTTGTAATTTACCTGGGTATTCAAATATTTTCGAAGAGAACTTTTTTACGGAAGAAGGCGACTTTATCAAAGAGTCGTTTCGTTTCATTGGTAGCGTAGCGCCACTAAGAAAGCTTCTGGTCTCTCCATAATAATTCATTAAAAAAAATTCTCGAAGGTTTTGGTTGGCTTTTCTATTTCGGGAGACCTGGAGAAGGTTCCTTTATGAAGTACATTGAACACAACTTGTAAAGGGCTAATGCTGAATAAATAATAAACACGTGAATTTAAGAAGACAATATAATTAAATTTTCATACAAATCTTTAACGTAATATTATCTTTAAAATACTGTACAATGTCGGCTAGTTTTGTAGGAAATCATTTGCTGTCGACCTAACAAAATTAATATCTAAGTATTTGCAGATTTTTTTGAAAAATAATTATTAGAACAATCTACAGATTTAAGCAAATGATTGTCTCCAATGCCGCCGACTAAATCTTTAATATTTTCATTTTGATATGGCAGATTGTCGATATGAAAAACTTTATAGAAGCAAAAATCGCTTAAAGTACTAATAACTGAAAAAATGCACTAAAGTATACTTTATTTACATGACACGACCTTGATATTATTGCATATTGCCGTTGGCATTTTCAAACAATTCCCTTAATACTGTCCTAGCAAAAGAATCAAATAATATCCAGTTAATCTCATATGAGTACATAATTATATAATAAAAATAGTATAAAATCACAACAAAGCAGATCTTTTTTGCTTCTTCAACAATGACGAACACTTTGAAAAACCAAGATGGAAGGCTTAAGGAAATGTTACATGTTGTGTTGTTCTTGTTATAATATCCTCCAGAGAAATAAATGAGAAATATAGCAATAGAGTATTTGACTGCTTTTTCTTTAAACGTTATTAGTGATGTAGACATTTTCAAAATAGCAAAATTTTCGTAAAACGAAATAGATTAATCGTCTACATTCATTGGTCCATAAATATAATGTCTAAGAGCACTCAAACACCCTACCGCGACCAAATTAAGTTAAATCGCTTAAGTACTAGGTACGTGACAACATTACCTACAATTTTCTGAACGACCATCGCCATAAAACAAAGAAACTTAAAGCTATTCACTTTACAATTTACCTAATATAACTCTATCAAATAAATACAAAAATCTCTTATTATTATCTAAGATAATATTTTCCTACCTCATGTCTTGGAACTAAATACTATTTAATGCACATAAACTTAACTGTTTAAAAATAATATGTGCGCACGACGCGTGCGCAAACGGGAGGACCCTTAAAATATTTGACTAAAAGAGAGATCAAATCATTGCCACGCAAACTTATTGTATAACCGGCAGGCCACGTGAGTAACGTCTATACCCATTTGTACTTTGAAACTTGAAAGAGAAACGACCGCGGTTGATTCAGAAAGGATTCACATCTGAGCACACACGTCGGAGACTCGAGTCGTGGACAGATGACTGGGCAAAGAGATTTCGTCGTTGCTTCGACCAGCTTTTAGAGTAGTCGTTTACCTTAAGATAACAAACACAGTTTGTTTGATCGTCACTTATATCCTTATCTCGTACGCAATAAGTTGTCATGAACCGAATGAGATCAAGCAGGAGCAAACGACAGAAATTGCTTTACCGTCAGAATAGCTGCCAAAGAAAAAGCGATCGAAAAAGGGAACGATAAAGTAAAATAAGTAACTTCTTACATCAAGAGTGCGAGTGAACTCCTATTTCTCTCATATGATACAATTTATTTCAACCCCCTAACTGGCAGACCAT
Organism: Nomophila noctuella; assembly: GCA_958496325.1. Taxonomy (NCBI): domain Eukaryota; kingdom Metazoa; phylum Arthropoda; class Insecta; order Lepidoptera; family Crambidae; genus Nomophila; species Nomophila noctuella. Next base: position 6,308,377 of record OY292486.1, on the reverse strand, counting down.
GTGAACACATGAACACTTTAACGTAGGTACACTATATACAATTAGGTACAACAATTTGCAAATTCTTATTGTGGCAAAGACTGTTGCTAGTACAATTATCTGGCAAATCATACTTAAGAACAGAATAATGTCTTAGGACCTAACAAGTATTAAAAATAAGTAGATAATAACGCAGCAGAAGACGTGAAGTGCGCAAATGAAACGACAGAAGAGAATCCAGCTCGATTTAAATATTTACATTTTGAGTAGTCGCCGCTGAGAGGAAGCGATGGACACGTCACGCCAAGGGCTACGCGGCGGCTGCCACGGAACAACTTAATTCTACTTTAACCTACGCATGATTCAAAGTACTACCCTACACTAACATTTTAATCTTTTCACTGCTACAATCATAGCTTATTAACCCCTTCTCCCATACCAGTGAGAAGATTAAACGGCTCAAGTAATTTATGTTAATGTAACATAATTATAGAGGCACTGTGTGTATTCAATTCTATATTTCCTTATTTGACATTATTTTACACAACTATACCGAATGATAATCAGCATTTTAAAGAATTATGTAAAATATTATTGTAACTCTTATTTGTTTTAATAAAAGTAATCGCCTGGGACCACGCGTGTGGTAAATCAAATCGTATAATAGAGATAATGAAGAAGAATACAGAACGATAGTTTGAAACCATAATAGAGATATTCAAAATTGAGCTATTCAATAAACATTCAGTTATAAAAATACTTGTAGCGTAATTTTCAGATCACAATTTGCTATGTTCACATTACATGATACAAATATTAGTTTCAAGATTACCAGGTGATAGATCAGATATATGCCAGATTGAAATAAGGGCAGCTTTCGCGTCTCATCGGAAGACTTAAAAAAGATTGCTCATTGAAGGTGACAAGTAAAAATATTATTAAAACAGCTCGAAACAAACATTAATCTTAAAATATACGATGCGGTACTGCCTAACAATAAATTACATAGATGCGGCGTAAGATGATATGGTGTACGCATGGAACACATGTCGGTATACGCAGGTAGTAGGACTAGTAAGTATGTACCTACTGTGATTGGGATGAGTTCAGGTTTTTAGCCAATTTGCTCAAGTGCGCCAATTGCATCTTCTTTTGTTAGTTATCCTCATTGTGATGAAAAGAACGCTGATATTTGATCTTAAATTGTCCAAAACAAAATGATTGAAATTATTTGTCAAGTTTGTTATTATGAGTTAGCAATTCTTCTAGCAATCACAATAAAGTTGAAACGATAGATTTCTCCATTACCAATCGTAATAAGTTTCGCTTATAATGTAAACAAGACTTGCCAGAATCACCTGACGTCGCTTCTGTGCAATTTTCTCAATGATCGGAGTAGGTAATGCAATTTTAAGGTTTAAAATATTATCGCCATGGGCCATGGCGTGTGCGATTTTTTCAAACTTAGTCCAACGCACTTTTAAGCAACAAGCTTGATCATTCGCTCGTGGATCATTATTTTCAAGTTGGTATAGAATGCTCTAGCCTGGATAAAAAGGAGAAAAAGAACATAAGTACCTGAATCATATTTGGAACATAACCTCAAAAAGCAGTATCTATTCCCGGGCTTGTACCAGTACCAGTGGCGTCGGACTCGCGAGTCTGCTTATTTCACCTCGGCTGGGGCGTGGTTAGTGGCGCGGGGGCGGGGCTCAGTCCTTGACGAGGCGGTAGATGTGGTGCTGCGCGCCGTGCTCGCTGTTGGACACCTCGAACACGAACGCCGCGCACAGCAACGTCTCTTGAGTATCCCTATTTGAGACCACCTGCAAAAAAAAGTATGAAAATCAGTATACAAATTGATATAGGATCTAGGGCGGCTCCAGTGAGGCGCTCGAGCGATGGAGCGAGCAATATTTGGAGTTTTTTTAGCGGATAGTTCGTTATGAAGTCATCCGCCAAAGAACTAAAGTTACCGACATTGGGAGACGGAGATGGGCCAGCCAAGATGCCACTTTCGTGAACGCGAATTGTCGTTTCGTCGCGACTTACATCTCCATCCCGTACACGAAGTATCCATGTGAACGGGATCGGCATCTTGGCTAGCCCACCAGTTCGCTGAAGTGGAAATGGGCTGGCCAAGTCTCTAGACAGACTGATGGGCAATGGAGCCGTGAAGTCCTAGAGTTGAGTGGCCGTCATGTGGGCAAGCGCAGTGTGGGACGTCCTATGGTACGATGGGAGGACGACTTAAGGATGGTGGCGGGAATGGCGTGGATGCAGACGAGCGATGCGAGAGAGCTGTTTCTTCAGCAGTGTACGGCAAAGATGAACCAACCTGAAGTATAGTGAAGTTCTCGAGCACGCTATTCATCATGTACTTCTCGGGCAGGTGCTTCAGCTTGTGTATGAAGTTGACCATGTACTCGCACATCGGCGACCGCTGGATGTGGTACACGAAGATCGTACCTGAGTCAATGGCCAGAGGATGGAACCGGGGGACGCGCTAGGAAGGATGGAACCGGGGGACGCGCTAGGATGATGATGAAAGGAGAGCCTGAGTGAACGTATACTGGGACTGGGACTAGCACCGGCACCTCCGTAACAAAAGAAAATCAAAGACCTCCACCAACCTGGAGTATGGTGAAGTTCTCGAGCACGCTATTCATCATGTACTTCTCGGGAAGGTGCTTCAGCTTATGTATGAAGTTGACCATGTACTCGCACATCGGCGACCACTGGATGCGGTGCACGAAGATCGTACCTGAGTCAATGGCCAAAGGATGGTACCAGGAGAGGCGCTAGGATAATGATGTAAGGAGACCTTGAGTCAATGTACACCGCGACTAGCACCGTCAGTTCCAAAAAGAAAGAGAAAGAATAACCGCAACCAACCTGAAGTATGGTGAAGTTCTCGAGCACGCTATTCATCATGTACTTTTCGAGCAGGTGCTTCAGCTTGTGTATGAAGTTGACCATGTACTCGCACATCGGCGACCTCTGGATGCGGTACACGAAGATCGTACCTGAGTTAATGCCCAAAGGATGGTTCCAGGAGAGGCGCTAGGATGATGATGAAAGGAGACCCTGAGTCAATGTACACCGGGACTAGCACCGTCAGTTCCAAAAAGAAAGAAAAACAAACACCGCCGCAACCAACCTGGAGTATAGTGAAGTTCTCGAGCACACTATTCATCATGTACTTCTCGGGCAGGTGCTTCAGCTTGTGTATGAAGTTGACCATGTACTCGCACATCGGCGACCGCTGGATGCGGTACACGAAGCGGCCGCTCTCGAAGCGCGCGTACTCGGTCTCCACCTTCTCCACGACCTGCTTGCCGAACGAGCAGACCTTCGTGCTGCACGCTATCGACATATCGTACCTGAGTCAATGGCTAAGGATGGAACCGGGAGAGGCGCCAGAATGATGATAAAGAAGAGCCTGAGTCAATCTCCAGAGGGACTATCACCGGCAGACTCAAACTAAAAGAGCATCAGAGACCGCAACTAACCTGGAGTATAGAGAAGTTTTCGAGCACTCTATTCATCATGTACTTGGGAAGATGCTTCAGCTTATCGTCATGTTTTCGAACCTGAGTCAATGCCCAAAGGATGGAACCGGGAGAGTCGCTAGGATGATGATAAAAGAAGACACTGAGTCAATGTACATCGAGACTAGCACCGACACCTGAGAAAAGAAAGACAATCAAAGCCCGCAACCAACCTGGAGTATAGTGAAGTTCTCGAGCACGCTATTCATCATGTACTTCTCTGGCAGGTGCTTCAGCTTGTGTATGAAGTTGACCATGTACTCGCACATCGGCGACCGCTGGATGCGGTACACGAAGCGGCCGCTCTCGAAGCGCGCGTACTCGGTCTCCACCTTCTCCACGACCTGCTTGCCGAACGAGCAGACCTTCGTGCTGCACGTTATCGTCATGTTCTCGTTGCTCTCGTATCTGGAATTTAATGTAGTATTCCTATGAGGTTGTGACCACAGATCACGTGTTTTTGACTACCGTGTAGGCTGTTTAAACATGGTTGGTTGTGGTGAATCATCAATATAGGTACTCAACAGGCTGCCTCCGTAGGTACTCTACGGACTTCCACGGGCATGAATGGAATATTTTTATTTAGGTAGGGACTATATACACGGCAATAAAAACGAAATAAATAAATTCCTAAACTAAGAAGGAAGCTAGGGAACAAATAGACATAATAATACTTAAATTCTTTTAATAAACATCCATGCCATTTTCCCCCAGCGGGATTCGAACCTGCCACCCTTAGTTTTCTAGCCAGTGTCTCTGACCACTAGACCAACAGGCCTGTCTGAAATGTTATCCTATTACGAGATTAATGCGTGTATATGGTTATGGGTTGGGCAAGTTAGTTTGGCCACTCAGTTTTGTAACGTTGATGAACATGGTATCATAATACATTTTACTTACACACTAGTGACCCCATAGAAAGCACCAGGGTCGTCCAGGTTATTTGTGTTTAGGTCCGCCCAGAACTTGACCAGGAAGAACGCATTTCTGGGCCCCTTCTCGTACAGTTCTTTTAGCCCGCCCTTCTTCTCTGGAAACTTATCGTTTATTTGTTGAACGTCTACGGACTGGAACAAAAAATTCAAGATGCTTAAACACAGGTTGAAACAGATTGTGTACTTATAAAAAGTATTCTTACTGATCGGTTTCGAAAACTATAATAACATAGTTGACCTTTTCTGATTGTTTAGGTTTTTAGGGTTCCGTAGCCAAAATGGCAAAAAAACGGAACCCTTATAGATTCGTCATGTCTGTCTGTCTGTCTGTCTGTCTGTCTGTCTGTCTGTCCGCCAGTCTGTCACAGCCACTTTTTTCCGAAACTATAAGTACTATACTATTGAAACTTGGTGAGTAGATGTATTCTGTGAACCGCAACAAGGTTTTTACACGAAAATAGAAAAAAAAATAAAAAAATGGGGGGTCCCGATAGTTAGAACTGAAACTGAAAATATTTTTTTTCATTGAACTTATACGTGTGGGGTATCTATGGATAGGTCTTTAAAAAATATATTGAGGTTTCTAAGCTCATTTTTTTCTTAAGTGAATACTTTGCGTGACAGAATCTTCCAAAGTGGAAAAAAGTGTGTCCCCCCCCTCTAACTTCTAAAATAAGAGGATGTTAAATATGAAATAAATATATAATGTACATTACCATAAAAACTACCAACGAAAATTGGTTCGAACGAAATCTATTCAGTAGTTTTTTTAATACGTCAAAAATAGAATTTGTACGGAACCCTCAGTGCGGGAGTCCGACTCGCACTTGGCCAATTTTTTTTTATATAATGGAATACCTTCAATAATAAGTTTGAAAGTCTAAGCATATTTTTATTCATAAGAAAGAGTTAATAAGTTGCAGCACTTCTTTTCAGAATCAAAAGCAAAAGATCTGGTGGGCTAGCCCAGATGCCACTTTCGCAATCGCAAACTATCGCTTCGTCGCGAATTACATCTCCATCCCGCACACAAAGTATCCGTATGAGCGAGATCTTTTGCATCGAAGTGTTCGTACGTAAAAAAATCTGAATGGCAATATATTATCTTAAGTAAAATAATTAATTTAGATACTTGATATAATTAAAAGTTACCTCCAGTAATGGGTCCGCGTATGTGACAGTACCACCTATATGAACGAACAAATGCTGCGCCGGCGCTGCGCTTGGAGGGTACTGAAAAGAAAAACATTTAATTAAATAAATTGCAACATGGAATGAACACTTCAACATAGATAATATGTGCTTAAATGCTTGTGGCATTAATAAAACAATGGCATGATTGGTATTTATCTATCATTGTCAGTTAAATTTATACCCACGAATCTGGCTGCCTAAGGGTCATAGATTAAGGGTTTTTTGAACACCTATTACGTGTTCAGAACACTCTTTAGAAATCTATTATAGTATTATTTTTAAAGGAAAAAAAGTTATTATTGTAAGGTGTGTAAAAAACCGCTACGCGGGTACACAAAACATTTGCTGAGAACTAACGTCAACAGAAAGAGAAACGAGCGGTTATTAATCAAGAGACATAATTTAATTCCTGTTTGTGCGGTTATTTTAATAAAGAATACCTATCTATAAAATATAATAAATCTTCTCCGTTAAACGTTAAAGGTTACATGATCCCCGCAGAGTTATCTAATGCCCTAGTACATGTTTCGATCTGGAAAGTATATCACGGCATTCAAAGTTCAAGGCTCTCCCATCGATATAGTAACATTTGCAATGTTAGTTCGTACTCCGGTTACGCTGTCAGGGTCACGTATCACGGACCAGTGCATCGTGGGATGATATTATTCGTTGAATATTATATTTCAATTGAAGATAGAAATTGGATATGTTTTACAAGACACTTCTAAACACTTAGCTGTATCTGACCCCCAGTGTCTGTACCCCCAGTGCCAGTTTTAATTCTACCATACCAGCGCCCTGGGCGAGATTTCTACGGCGCCATCTACGACTAAGTAAGCTTCGAACTGTAAGGATAGGACGGGGAACCTGTGGCGCCCCTTTTATCCGGCGCCCCGGGCCGCCGCCAAACGCCCTACCCTAAAACCGCTACTGAGTACCCCCAATCAAAGCATAGAACTATAGGGAAATCACCCATTCCCTAAAATATAGAAGCGAGCGGGTGATCTCGCGCTGGGACCGAGGTCCTTACTCTTGCTACACTGTGTTAGTGTAGTCGTATATACGACTACACCTACAGCTAAGTCGCGGCGGAAACTCTGCTAGCACGATGTAGGTTTGTATGGAAATATCGCAGTTTCTTTTCAGCGCCATCTGTTGAGTTATCTCGGAACTACTCCTTTGTGGCGATGTTGATAGGTGTCGCCACAGGACAACTTTGTAGTTTGCACCTCGCTCTGAAGTTTGACAACTTTCTTCCAAATGCAGTTGAGCACACATACACATAACGTCCTTCGAGCATCATCATCTCACCGTGTCAGGGTCGCCAACTTGGAAGCAGTTCTATGGAAGCAGTTGGGCACAACATGGAACACATGTCACATCCTACGAGCATCATCATCTCACCGTGTCAGGGTCGCGAGGGTGCTCCACGAAGGCGGAGAACTCCACCAGCCGCAGCTTGTGCGTGGCGATGGCGCGGCCCTCCCACGGCGGCGGGGGCGCCACGTCCGTCCCGCCGGGCACGCCCACGCCCCCGACGCCTGGGACGCCCTTGTAGCCCGCAACCGGTATACAAGCCAAGGACCTAAGACGTGGCTACACATGTCACATCCTACGAGCATTATCATCTCACCGTGTCAGGGTCGCGAGGGTGCTCCACGAAGGCGGAGAACTCCACGAGCCGCAGCTTGTGCGTGGCGATGGCGCGGCCCTCCCACGGCGGCGGGGGCGCCACGTCCGTCCCGCCGGGCACGCCCACGCCCCCTACGCCGGGGACGCCCTTGTAGCCCGCGCCAGGGAACGGTTTCACGCTGGAAAAGAGAACATATATTTTATCCCTATTAATATTACGAAAGTAACTCGGTATGCCTGTCTGCTTGTTTATCTTTCCCGCTCAAACATCTCAACCGATTTAGATGAAAGAACATTAGACTACCTTTAATGCGAAAAAAGGCTCCAAGAGCAACCTAAACCATAATAAGCAAACAGATTTATGATTGATAAATAATTCAATCGCCGAAATAAATGAAATATAACTTTCGTAGGACTTATACCAAATTGGATTATTTTTTTTCATATGAGGTCTGAGCTACTTTGTAAGTAAAACTGACCCCAGTTTTAAAGGGCTTAATTTTGCACATGTACTAAACTAATTATTTTGTTACTGATAAACGAATATTGTATCAGTTGAGTGATACCTTAAAAAATGTAGGTATTAAAATTATACTTACTCTTGTGATGTGCCAGCTTGTAAACCAGGTTGCCAAAATTGCTAAAAACAAAAAAGATAATCACATTAAAGTATTTTTACATACTAAGTAACAGGGAAATCAAAAGCTCTTTCGTTGTTATTCGCTTTCAGTTAATTGTTCTCTACACACTTTTACTTTAAGCGTAGTTATTATTTACACATAAGTATGCTAACGTATTCACTCTACACAATATGCTCTGAAAGTTTGAAAACAGAGCGAAAATGCAGTTGTGTTAAGTCCCTTTAGTTAATAATTATTAAAATGTATTTTTGGCTTTTCCTAATATTAGAAACTATTTGGATAATCGTCGTTTGTTTCCAAATTGTCCATTAATGTAAGTGAAGCTCTTAACTCATTTGTTATTGTGACGGACCGTGCATTCGCATCATGCCTAGAAGCGACAAAACTTGCCTTGTTTTACCACTTACCAATACAAAAAGACTAATACACCATCAACCATATTGAATGAAAGTAACCGATAAGTGACAAATGAATATTCCGTTCCAAACCTTCAATTTATTTATCAATGTTTAGGTATAACGATATCGGCATACATAGAAATTTCTTCTCCTTTTTAAAAGACTGTATATAGCGCTCCTTCTAAATACTTTATTTTAAAAGAAGTCTATTGGAAAATTTTGAAGTCAATCATAAGTTTTTTTAATATTGTCTATACAAATGAAATTTGGTGGAAATAATTGAATTCACAAGAATAAACGTTTTTTTAATGCGTCTCCTGTGTTCTCATTATCTTAATCTCACTATCCTCAGTAAGTTTTAGTGTTGTATCAGCTTCTAAATCAGTAAGTGGTTCAACAGGCTCTTGTAGGACAACACAAGGCATGCCTTTATCAACGGTACCGTATGGTGGTACGCCGGATGAGGCAAGCCAGCCACGATCTGGGCGCTCGATAGTGTGCTCATGGACTGCATGGCTTTTTCCTTCATCATCCCACCGTCCTAAATGTCATTCATATGCTCTTAATGTTTGCGATCAATTCAAAATACTATATGGTATGACAAATTAAGAAGTTTTGAAGCGATAGGCTGATGATGATGATGAAGTGCAAGATGGAAAACTTTCGTTTTATTTCAGTTTAAAACCCTATTATCGGGATCATAAACAATTGTAAATATCACCAGTAAGCGATCAAAGCAATCCCCTTCGTCATCAACATTTCGAATTATATGGGACCTTTCATTATTTTTTCATATTCTAACGATGGATGATTCTATCATCGAATTGTTAAGGCTCATAGACGAGGAATGTAAGAAATTATTCCTAATGTATGAATATCTCGCCATAGTCCCTTTTTGCATCGTCCTAAACGGAAAGGTCCGCGTAGGGAAATTTCGTAATTTGCCAACATCTTTCTGTCCTTATTATTTGAACATATCTTGGTATAAGTTAGTAAAAGTGTTTGTATCAAATTGTCTTGAGGCTGAGGATGATTTTTAGATGAAGTACTTTGTTTGGGTTGACTGCTATTAAAGTTGAAAATATTTACTAACAAAGTATAGCCTACACTATAACGACTTACAGATAGGTCTATACTATAATACTTTATTGTTTAACGTCTAACGTTCCTGCCGGTACTAAAGACAACATTAACGCTAGTATTTCCTCGTATTAAAGGCACTTACCACTTTGAGTTTGGCTTGTATTTCCCGTAATTTCCGTCTAGCTAGCACCTGTATGTGTGATGAGACCTGTTTCCTCGTACGGGTCTTGCCTGTCCGTAGTTTTATATACCTCGCTATTAGCTCGTTCCTTCCTGGAATAGAGAATACAATTTGTGTTTAAATTAATGATGCTAAACTAGTCTCATGTGTAAATAAGGGAAGAGTTGAGAGACAAAAATTATGTTTGCTGTGTTGTTGTTTGTCTTTTACTAGATGTTTTGATACTTGAGAACTTATTATTAATATTGTATACAATGGGAATATAATGCTGGCTTAAAAGGGCGTTATAAAAGTTGTCAAAGTCAAATAAGAGTAAGACGTTCTTTAAGGAGTGGTGGAATAAGTGGTCGATGTAAATCTAAATAAATATTTTCCCAAGCAATTTCTTTAAAAGGGAGCTGATTGGAGAGATTACTCAATGATTTATTTGTTCTATCATCATAGTTTTAATCTTTCAAACGTAACTACATATATTAAAACCATCCTCAAAATACCAACCAAACGTGTAACACATGTCCTAGTAAGGAAAATTGTGCAAGCTTTACTCTTAAAAAATAATGGTTCGAGTAGTTTCCATTGACATACACATTAAAATAGTGATTTGATTTGCAATTCACCGAAATAATAAACGCGGAATCCTTGTTAATAAACAGAAAGCATTTCATTAATCGGTCGCATTCCCCTCGAATGAAAAATGGGATGAAGAATCATATGCCGATTGACATAACTGATGCATAGCTCGCGTGCCGAATCAGAGCCGTTGTTCGATGCGATTCGAGCGCAGCATCGCGATCCCGTTATGAAACAATTTTCAAAATATTTTGAATAGCTATTTTCAATCATTGAAACTGCAGCCGGGCAGGAATGCGGGGTGGATTGCCCGAGTCAATGCCAGCCATTGTTAAACAATTTTCATTGCATAAAGTTTGGGTAAAGTAAACATTTTCAGTGCTGCAAATGAATTGTATTACAGTTATTGTTGTGGTGTCCTTTGTTTTTATATGATGTTCATATAGGTATTTATCGGTAATTAAAATTGTGTAATAGACTTGACTGAATATAAAACGAGTCTCAGTATATTGTCCTTTTATGAACATTAACGCTTACAAAACGACGGTGTTGACTTTGCAATGAGAGAAATTATTTTATATTTTAGTACTGTTAATCATCTGGATGTTAAATTCATATTGTACAATAGTCTTTATTATATTTTGTATTTTCTGTATTAAGCGACGACTACACTCTTTGATAAATAGAAATAAAAGATAATGAAATACAATCGATTCATACTTATTGAAGTAAAATACGGGTCATAAATGCCAAAATAGTAGTAGTAATAAACACATTAAACTGTAATGTCAATTTATGCTTTCAATATGCTCCACTGTATTAATTTGTGGACAGCGCAGAGGAAGACCTGACCAAAGTAAATTGAAATCTCATTGAATTCGGGGAATGCGATGGCGACGAGAGGCGGCTGGTGCGAATTTAATTAACCCCTTGCTGCTTGTTGAGGCGAGAGCATGTGCCTACGCGCTAGCTATTCATATGCCAACGGTCCGCTGCTCCCTCAATTTGTACTCTACAAAGCTTACACACATAAAACAGCTAAAAAAATGATCATCATTTTCAATTGAAAAAGCAATATCTGCTACCTTTATTCTAATATTAAAGTCAAAATTGACGACTCGACTTCGAGCTCGCAAAAGAAACTCTTAAAAACTGCTAAGTCAAACATTCTTGAAATTGCTTCGAAATTATGGCACCGTCGTAAACTTTTCACGGCGGGTGTTAAGCTAAAATTAGTAAGTGCGGCCACTCTAACAAATTGCTGTTAGGACGAATTAGTGGAGAGGATAAACAAGTCGTACGTTATTCCTCCGTAAACGTAACTTCCATTTGTGACATCGCCGCCGCGAATTAAGAGTGCTTTCACCCGAAACGTCGTGTGCATCTCTCTAAAAATAGCGGTGCAGAGGGATCAAGTCGGAACGTTTCTATTCCACAGTGAATAGAAAAACAAGAGATCATTATTTATTAGTTCGTTAGTTGGCTAATTTGGTCCATTGCCAGCGCGTCGCGCTCTCGCGCACTCCGCGCGGATGAAATTGTGCGTGAGTTAGTTCCATATGAATATTAAACAATTTCTTCACTAGCGAGTAGCCACTGCGTCGAAACACCATTTCCATTACTTTATCATTTTGACATTGATAACTTTATACTATCTATTTTGCAACTAGTATTTTGTGTATTATTATAATCCCTTCCAATTAAAACCTAAACTTTATTATTTATTGAATATTAAGGCATATTTTTTTCAAAGTTGGGGAGATATTGGAGATCCATCAGAAATACATTAACGTGGCATGATGGCATGGTTTCGAGATTGTCTTTGCAAGAGTTTTTTATACGTTTAATCGATGTATATTCAATAACGTCGTGTTGTTGAAAAATAACTTAATTCATATTTTAATTCATCGGAAAATATAAAATAAGAAAAAAAAATGTTGAATATATTTTCAATGTTTTACTAAATTAATGTTAAAATTATTCCAGATTCCTTTACTAAGATAATAACATTTAAAAAAGAATTAGCATCTCAGCAGAAAGTTTGCATCAAAGAGCAACCCAATAAAAGAAATATTAGACTTTGAGTCGTATCTGGATCGGAGGAAATTCACGCTGACCCAAACCGGAGCTATGCGATACGAATCCTCGAGAAAGGGTTGAGTTGCGACGGGTCTAAGGAGGATTTCTTGGGAGACAATCGGGAGTTATGCCCAAGGCGGGCGGGGCGCTAAACAACGGGCGCGGCCCGCCCCTTCTTTATATTTTCTTACTGCGTTCGCCGCCTAGCGGCGCGGCCGGAGCCCCTTACACGCTCGCTCGCTCACTAATTGCGCATTCTTCGCATAGTTTAGCCTTCCCGGCGAACCCCGCGCCCGCCACCCCGGACCACGTGAAGCCGTGCGCCGACGAAACTTTCATACTCCCAGGATATTGAGCGGTTTTGAATGTCTTAACTCACGAACGTGCCGCCACCAGCACAGCTTTGTTCAACTTCGACTGCACCGCAGCATGAGTAACTTAACTTACGTGCAACTGTTAGACTGTTACTCAATAACGTTCCCCAATCGCAGGTTAAGAAGCGACGATTGATTGGAATAGTTTCCACACGTTACAGTAATTATAACAATGTTCCGAGATCGGGATCTCTATTAGGAGCAGTTTGGTGGAACATGATAGGAGCGGGAACTTATGTTGGTGAACTTATGAACTTGTGTCGACAATCTTTGTAAGCTTTAGATTAGGTGTGTGATCATACCTACATTACTTTTTTAACTTTCAAAACTTCTGTTCAGAATAACAAACTGTTATCATAATGATTAAGACTGAAATCTGGCAGTCAAATATTATGACAAAGAAAGCCAAGTCTACAAAAAAGAATAGACATCTGATTTAGGACAAATAGATTTGTATACTAGCCTAATTAATGACGTCCGGCTGCGACTAGAGCGGCACAAAAAAAATAGCCGCGAAAGATTACTAGAGTTTTCCACGAAACATGAATGAATACACGTTTAAAAATAGTTAAGCTTCGGGATCTCAACAGTCAACATGTTTTCTTCGGGCAAGGGCGAGGGTACGGAGCAACAGAGACTCGACGAGGGTGACGCACTGGCGGTAGATTAAGCCTCGCAGGACACGTCCTCGAGTAATGTGGTCATATATTGTCCGGGCGACGCGTGTCCGCAATTATAGTACGGATAGCGCCGTCTAAATATAGGATATGTCTTTTACATTGCCGCTGAGCATTTTGCTGATTTTTATTGGGCTACGCGTTATTAGTGACTCGCTTCTCGGAAGTGAGGGGCATTTATTGGAGCCATTACTTTGTCTACTGGACTTGCGTTTAGGGTAGCGATCATTGATGTAATGATCAAGCAATGGAATCAAATTCACATTACATCTGTTTATTCATATTTACCCCAAAAATATCGTTAAGTTTCTATAAACTAACACAATTGTTGATAAAGAATACAGTTACTAGACTGCAGATCAGATGTTCAAATGATATAAACTCAGTATAAGATATTGTCCTTTAGTTGTGTCCTATAAATCTCTCTAAAATGGCATTTGTGGTCAATAATCAATTTCTCTGAAAAAGTCTAGGAGTATAAACGTAAATTAATCATATACATATCTCTATGTCTATGAACGTAAAGGGCGTCCCAACTAATTTCTATTTCAACCCTTAGCGTCTACCTGAGCCCTTTTAATTCCGTCCAGATGGCGCTTAAGATTTAAAGCAATTAAAACATTGCATTTCTTTCCGTCTATTAAATCACTTAAGGTGGACACATCGCTCGTGGCGAATTTGTTTAGCAATTCCATTTGGCACGGGACGGGCTGAGCGGGCAGTCCTTTAATTAAACCGGGGTAATGTTCCCGCCGACTTAATGTCCGTCCGGTAATGCCAGTGGCTCCCTTAGTAATTGTTCTACGTCAATTGTGTGCCATAACGCGAGAGCTGAACTTACTGTCACTTTTGTCGCGGGCGCGGACATTCTAGCGTGCAAATCTTGGAACGAAACGGACTGCGAATTGAATTTAACAACTTACGCTCGAGTATGATTTCACTTGGTAACATTTTCAAGATGTTTATGAAAGAATTGTGGATCGAGACCACAGTTCGAGACTTCAAAACATGTGTTTACTGATATTTGGCACCTACCTTTATCAAAAGTTCCCTCTACGAATCTAGAACATATTTTTTTATTATTTATTTGATATACACCTAATAATTTTCACAAACCTCATATTTTCACGTCTTACATATCATAAAACATTTTATTTATCACATGGATCATATTAAACTGGAGCAGCCGTTATCGCAGAATCAAAATCTATTGTGACAATTTACAGAGATATTGCGGAATCTTCTAGTTTTTCCTGAATATAAATATTGTAAACAAGTCGTATATCACGGGAGCAGCAGTCGACCAGAGGATTTCCTCAGCTGTTAATTTACTGAAGGCAAGGTTTATTTAAAGTAGCAATCGTCACGTCGTGTTAACGAGCTTCTTTAGCGCTGCAACGTGGAAAAATTCGCTTTCGCCTCCTCGCATAAAGGCGGGCTTTCAGTTAATATCGAGAATTAATTTCGTAACCCTTGACGTCACTGGGCTATAGAAATTCAGTTTTAATAATAGTGGGTCTATGGGATCTATTTTATTTTTGTTCTGCGATTTGACATTTTTGTTTACAAGTTGGTATGCTTTGGCTCTTTATTAGGTGAAAGAGATGACAATAAATTCGATATTCGAGTTTTCAACCTACTGTGGCATTATTATAAATTCACGTTCTGTGTATATGAGCATTAAGTTGCAAAACATACAAGATTTAACTACTAAAGACCGGAAATACCTTTCCTAAAGCACATTATTCCAAATTCGTCTATTTCAAGGTATTTCTGCAAATGTAAAATTGTTATGATCATGGGGTCACATTCTGTGTAGACTCTCATGGTAAACGACGAAATTTATTTAATTGTTTATAAGTAGAGTTAATTATAACCAGACTCGTCAATTCAGGATCATAGTCGTAGCGTACCCTTCGCCCCTAGGCAATGGCCGAGGATGCAACCGGGAGAGGCGCTAGGACAATGATGATGGAATATTTGTTTACACATGCTTTGTTTACGCAATCTATTTACTTCGCCTGTTAAGACGACTGCAATGTAGCCTAATGCTATGATGACTTGTAAAACATGCAGCCTTGCAAATTAAATCAGTTTGCGTCAACATAACGCCCGAACTTACATGTCAATTTGGTTGAATTATGAAGCGATATCAAGGCCACCCGCCCAAATGAACAATGGCTGTGGCACGAGACAAAGCCGTAGGTATTGATGTCGCCGACAAAGCGGTTTGCGCAATAGGATTCCGAGGAAAGACGTGAACCGACAATTATTATCTCCCGATCTGACCGTGTCGCCGATTCGTGGAAAGTATGTACGAGTATTAAGACTTCGATCTCGAACCGTTTAATTAATTAAGAAGCCCAGGCTGTAATTGGTAATCCTATTACCATGATAATGTTTTATGCAACATCTTTTTGGAAAAACCGAAGCCTGTCCAGTCAGTATTTTATTGACGAAATTCTTTTACTTCTTCTTAGCTTGCATAATTTTATCTACAGCATATTTTCCAAATTGAACAGAAAACAAACCTATAAAAAAAATCTGTCTACAAATTGCGAAACTATACTAATACCTCAGTCTTGCTATCGGTCTAACTCAATGATGATGATGCTGAATGGAACACTTGAGTGTAATGAAAAGATATGTATTCCCTTGTAACACAATTTCAATTTTAAAGTTCATGACTTGGTACAAGGCCCGTAATTCCAGAAGTTTATCGTCATAAACATAACGGATCTGCTACAATTTTAACGGAGTTATTACATTACACTGATCCTTTCGGATCCGTTTTATTTCATACGAATGAAACAGGTAAATTATAGTCATGCTAATATTATAAATGTCATAGTTTTTTAGATTTTTTTTTTATCGAAAGACGATCAGGATGACCTTACTCCACCTGGTGGTAAGCGGAAGTAAGGTCCAGATATAAGGTTTGATGTGTGTCCGTCAATCGAGCTGAAACTACTGAACGGATTTTGATGAAACTTGGTGTATTATGAGGAATGTATGGGTTGGCTTTACTTTTTATGCCGAATAATTGATCCAATGGGATAAAACAGGAATCTTGATAACTCTGGCAAAGTCGCGGGTAAACTACTAGTATGAAGGTGCTCTAGCATGTCCGGACTCACCGTACATCTTGCCCTCGTCGGAGAGAATGATCTTGCGCCGGCCGCACGGCGGGTATATGGCCAGCGCCTCTTGGAAGCTCTGCTCGATATCCGGACTCCATACTCCCTCCGCGTCCGCGGCCGACAAGTCCTGGAAATTAATGACAGATTATAGTAAAAATAAGGCTTTGGTAGAATTTTTATTTATGTTAAAACAAGTCAAACGAGCATTTCGTTATGTTATCGGCAGGCAAACGAACAAGAGGGTCACCTGATAGTAAATGATCACCGCTGCCAATGAACATCAACAACCGCACAGGGTCCTAGATGCGTTGCCTGCTGTAAGATTCCATAGTCTCTTCATGAGCTCTGGCGACCATCAGAAACATAGTACAACAGTTACGAAGTGTTATTGCACTGTGGTCTTCTGTAAGGCGGAGGTACTTCGCCAGACAAGCGGCTCATTCGAGTGGAAGTACCACTAAGCTCTCCTCTTATAAATGTGGGTCATAAACTGATATTATTGCCGCCTATAGACATCTACAACTCCATAAGGGATACATCATATCATCTTTTTCTTTGGTTCTATTTACACAGTGAAAGTAATTGACAATTACTAATTAACATTAGTATAAGTGGTCCAATATCTTTTTGCATAATTCATGGTAGAATTAAACATGTAGGCATAGGTTCTTAATTCATTACGCAATGGAGGTCACCTTATTAAATGAATGAAACAAAAATACGTTAAATTACAAAAAGAAAAGTCAATAACTTCCAAAGCTTTTGCTCTAAATGTAGATGTTGAGAATTATAGAAGTTGAATATGAGAACAAAGATAATAGTTGGAAATCAAATGCAGGTTAATTTATTATTGTGTTTGTAAAACAGTAGGTACGCATTGTTACATAAAAATTTATTTCCTCGGTCTTCAACCTTCAAGTTGACACACGAGACATGTTTACAACGAATTCGTTTCGCTGTAGTACTCGTAGTTGTATCATTCAAAACGACGCAAATACTTTTTGCATGAGTTACCAAAATATTCTGGAGCTTTTTACTCCCGTCGCTTTGTTTACATTTTTTGAATATTACTCAGTAACATTTTATATTCCTTTGACAATAATATGTAGGTAAGCACTTTTGCATGGAGTGTTTTCCGTCGTGAAAATAGTAAAATTGTGATTTTTGTTAATGACAACTTCTTATTTAATAATAATATAGTGGAACTCTTAAATCTTATGCTCCAGATTTGCAAAACGTCTTCGAATGTATGGGTTCATGTAATATTTAAAATTGATTGTGGAAGTCAGACAAAAAGCTTAACTTTTTTGTTGACTCGTTACATTGTACTCAATTCGCAGCGAACAAAGATTTTATCTTAGAACAAATAATCATTTGTTTTTACTGCTCAGTTTATGGTTTAATTTGCCATCCAGCCAATCACGGGAGCCAATCTTCAACATTGTAGTAGTTTAATGTTCATCAATGAATCCACGTAATCGATTCATAGCCCATCACAAACACTACTTAGGACATAAAGCAGATGTTGCAATATCCGCGACTTCTCTCTCTACAACACCATACATTCAGCCGGAGATAGATGTGGATGGATGAAGACCGTCCACGTAAAAGTGATGCAGAAGGAGATCACGACCCTCATGCCTGAGGATTTGAGGAATACGATACAAGGAGGAGGAATGATCATCAATGAAGCCACGTAATCAAGTAATAGCCAACACTAGTCAGGAAATAAAGCAGATGTTGCAACATCCGCAGTTACGACGTTCTGCTTACAGTTTCGGACACAAGGCGAGGAGTGCGTCATTGTAATTAATAGACTAAAGTCTATTCTTAAAAGAAAATAAAAATAACCGCCCTCAGTCGTCCAAGCGTCGAAAACATCGTGAATCACAGTTCCTTGAAACTACACGGAACGTTTCTGGTTACGTTAACCAGTCAATATATTGTATTTAGACTCTTTCTGCATTTACTAATGCATTTTAGTATACAATTGTTACGAGGTTTCTATTAATAAATATTGCTTTTGACGTTATTTAAGAGTCTTGGACTTTTTGTGTTTATTAAATTCAAATGATTTCATGCAACAATAAATACCATTTCTTCTTTATCATAACAAAAACGATTTTCAAATTTTCTAAAGGCACCTAAAAAATATTAATTCCTAGATTTTATTTTAATCGAACGAAATAAAAGTTGTGGTTTTACAAAAAGTGTTTTTGTAGCATTTGACAAGGACACGCATGAATTAAATATGTTGAGCCTTGTAACAAAAATACGTGGGCGTGAGGTCCGCCAGTTGGCACATGAGTGTGACATTGAGGAAATTTGTAGCGCTATGATCAAAAGGAAAATAAACGTTAAATTTAACAGACCCTTCAATTAGAAAGACGTTGGCAGTCTATCAGCATCATCGTTAATCCTTTAACCTTATTTTTGTTTATTTATTTTACATTAATGTGCGTTTACGCAAGTTTAATAAGTTACTGATGTTTTAGATGTTTCTTACACAACACCTTTGAACTCTATTACTATTACTTCTTTATCTAGTACAAACGATGCAAAATATGCATATGTTCCTCTTTGGCATGTGATAACGTCATAAATATAATGATTAATAGATTAAGACAAGACAAGGAGGATCATCATTTATACAGCAATGTACCCAGATCATCTAACAAAAGATGTTAATTCTAACGATAAGTGATTCATTACTATATTCGGTTTTATTTGATAAATGAGTGTAACATGGATACCGAATGACGTCTTCTCATTATGAATGTATCTGAGTTTCTAACTCATACTCACAAAAAAAAGTTTTTTACTGAATGTATTTACGTAATCGGTGTGTCACAATCATAGATCTGTGTAATTTGTATAGGTGCAAGCCAAAAAACTCGTAAAAGTACATAATATTAAAAAAAGCTCTTTATGTTTTTGTTAAGGTCTTTCAAGCAAAATTAAGGATGACATAAGGATTTTGGTTACCTACTCTATTGAATAATTAATTAAAATAATTAGTTCATATTAAAATCTGGCTGATGTCTGTCCCATGGGACAGGCATGGGCAGGAGTGTTACTATTTGGTGACTCTTATTTACTACCCTGCATATTATGCAACAGGCTGATGATGATGATGATGGTCTTTAATTTCCTACCTGATGGTAAGAGTAACGTCTGCCGATGTAGAGCTCATTGCCAAAATGTCACTGCTTGACACTGGCATGCGCTGCCACAACGATACTGCACTTGTTAGTTAGGTCTCGCCTACCAAGCAGTTAATTAAACTTCCTTCAAAAGAAGCGTGAAGAAATATCTCGCAGGCCGGTATGGCGATGCCACTTTGGTACCGCTACTATTTGGTGACCCTCATATTTACTTTCCTTCATAGGCTAGTGATGATGATGGTCTTTGAAGGACCGCTGCTATTTGGTGACCTTCATATTTACTTTCCTCCATAAGCAAGTGTTGATGATGGTCTTTGATTTCTTACCCCATGCACTTTCATGGCAGCTGTCAGGCCGCTGTTGTGCACCTCTTTTACTTACCATCAGGCAGAGCGAGTCAATATACCGAAATAAAAACTGTTTGTATTTATAAGTAGGTGTGGTATGTTACCTTCTCGTCGTCGCTCGCATCGCCGACGTCTAGGTGCTTGGCGTCAGCGCCGCCCGAGCCGTTGGTGTCGGGCGCGCCGGCCGGCGTGCTCCACGGAGACGCAATGGTGCCGGCAGCGAGCGCACCGCTCGCTACAACAATACAAAACAACCAATTACAATCATGCTACATAATCTATGAGACGAACTTCTTAGCTTTCCATGGATTCTCCGTGCGGGTGCCGGGTCCATCGCGTGGAACAGAGAGGAATGTCAGTCGGTGCCTGGGACTTTCGACCCAGCGTGTAGGTTTATTAATATTATAAATGTGAAAAATTGTTTGTTTGAAAGTTTGACCGTCAATCCCGCTGAAACTACTGGACGGATTTTGATGAAATTTGACTTCGGTGATAGGATACTTTTATCCCGGTTAAATGCTTCCATGCGATAAACCAAAATCCGCGCGAACGAAGTCGCGGGCGGCCGCTAGAATACAAATATTACAAAGAGGAATGATATGAATGTATGTTTGTTGAATTGCAGAAGAAGAATTAGAAATTAAATATAGGTCTAGAAACTACTCGACCGATTGTCGTGAAGGTTTTGTAAAAATAGGTTTAAAGTTGACATTTATACGGATATTGAATTCGATAATATAACAAGCTACCGATGAAAAAAAATATGACGATGATCACTTTTTTTCTAGTAAGTAGGAGTGATATTTCCACAGGTTATTTGAAATATGAACTTGATTCGTGTGGTTGGTAGCTATATTTAAGCCCTGATGTATAGCTTAAATTTAGTAATGTACAAAAGTACTTTGACCATCGGAAATAGGTTTTATTTCCTTCCCATTAGTCTCTAAATGGAAGAAGTTTACTGACATGAAAAAAAAGTTTATAATAAAAAATCAACTTAGGAAATTAAAATCATTGGTTGAGACATGTTTGTGATTTGTATTTCATTCATTGAATAAACGATTTAAGAAGACGATTGGGTCTGTATTTTGGTTTTATGATTTAATAAAAGAAAATTCCCATCTTTCTGCGGATAATAATATTAAAGTAATAGTAGATTTCATAAATACAAACATTGAATTTCTTTTTATCGTTTTAATTAATACGTTTTCTAGTATTAAATACCTCATTTACAACTTAAGAACCCATGTAGTCTTACAATGCGTTGTTTAGTGTTTAGTTTGTTTTATATTTATCGGCTTATTGTGAAGCAGCTGGCAGCTCTTTATACCTAACGGTTAACTGAATTACAATGGTGACTCACGTCGGATTAAGACAATTGCAGAAATTTCAGCGAAGCAATACTCTTCTGGTGAACTAAAAAGATAATAATTACGATAGTTCTTAAAACTGTTGTTTCTGTAGAATTAAAATTGAGACACTTTATAAGATCGTATATTATTGGGAAAAAGTTTGCATCGTGTCATTGGCTAATGAGAAAATAATAGTGAAAGCATCATTATCATCCTAGCGCCTCTCCCGATTGCATCCTATTTCATTGCCTCAAATCCCAGGGTACACTACGTCTATCGTCTTGAATCCACAAGCCTGATTTTAACATAAACAGAACTAAGAAAATATTAGTGAAATAATTAACGTTGAGATTTTTTTCATATGATCTGGAGGCAAAGGAACAGTCGGTTCACCTGATGGCAAGTGATCACCGCTGCCCATAAAAATTAACAACCGTACAAGGGTCGCAGAAGCGTTGCGTGCTTTCAAAAACCCCATACCCTCCCCAACTGATGCACCAAGAAAGTTTATAGTCGTGTCTTCGAGGCGAACATACAAGTAACGACGAGTCAGTATTTATATTAACTTCTCTGCTATATCCGTTTACACTGTGTCACTGTCAACGTAATTACTATCTCTGCTGCGGTTTTACATAAATAGAGTCCCCATTCAAGTGATGCAAGGATTACTTAGGAAATATAACATCATACCGTTTATCATTGAGGAAGATGACATTATTCCTACGTATTTATTACTGAAATTATGTGGTGTTTTCCTCTGTATTTTTCCGTATACGTTTGAGCATTTCTTTGCACACTTTTCCACAATAGTACCAACAGAGTTTAACAAGCATTATACAGGTATTAATATTAACACTAAACCAATGCAGTTTTATTGAGCAAACGTGCCAAAATACCTACTAGCGTCTAGCCAATAAAACATTTATTTATTTATTTTGTTAAATGTTTTTTTTAACAAATATTTTTCCTTTAGCCTTGGTTAAAAAACTTATTTCTTTCTAACATAAATACGTTAGACGGGTTTGCATTGACGGATTCAATCGTATCAATGAGACTGTTGAAGACTGAGGAAAGTTTTGTTTCCTTCCCGTAGATAATAGAGTCAAGGCTTGCAAAGCAATTGAAGCATCAATGTCCATATTCTAAATTTGCACATTCTCAGTGAAACGAGTTGAAACAGCGCAATAAAAGTAAAGCGGCATGTAATATTAGTTTAGCATGGCCGCGCTACAGTTAGGGTCATCACATTTGTGAAACTATCGCGCTTTATACCTTTTTGTAAACCCTAGTAGCAATAAGTTATGGAGAGCATATGCAACAACACTAGCAAAATAAAATAAGTATCTAGAATATGTTTTGTATTAATTTTAGATTTTATAATAACATTTCAGCGATTGTCATTAACTTATTGTGTACATTTTACACTGTAAATAGATGCGTATGTTGAGGGGTTTATTACATATGCGATAAAAACACGATGCGAACCGTTCATTTGATGGTAAAAATGAAAACGCTGTAGCTTCTGAACGGATTTTGAGGAAATTTGTTTAAAAGGCAGGGTATGGGCTGACTTCAGCGGGCGGCAGGATACTTTTCATTCCGATTAAATGCTCCCATGGGATAATACAGGAATCTTGATACTGCGGTTATTTAATAAAAAGAAGCAGATATGCAGGTGTCGCCAACCCTGAAGACCACTGTTTGACGTCAGCAACCATGTTTGTTTACCGCGTCGGATGCCGCGTTGTAAACTTCCAATCGCATTGTGGCGATACGCTAATACATCAATGTAAGCAGAGCACTGATCTCCAACAGCTCGATAAACGTAGTTTTACAACAATCCGCCGTGTTTAGCTCAATAGTTTCCCATGTCAATATTAACTCAATGTTTATCGTAGTTCCAGTCAGCATTTGTATGAGAAGTGTTTATTTAGAGTTATCCCATTCGTTGCCGGCCTAAGAGAAGGCAACATAACTCTCATGTCGATAGTATTTAGATCCATAGTATTCGCTGAATGAGTTATCATAATTTAGTGGCATGAAAATAAGAGACTAATTTTGGAAATTAATGTCTTGCCTATGAAATAGAATGTAGAGTGGAATGTAACACGTCAGTCTTGGCAATCAAAGTATATGAGGCATAGGAAATCTAGGTAAATATTTGTGGCATCAGTATGTTATGACGTTAGGAAAGAAAATGTTTACTAGGATGTTTTGATCGCAGTATGAAGGCAACAGATAGAGAGTTTGTTGAGGCCCAAAAAATGTGTGTTAGGTTTGTGCTTTCTTAATCTGGTAAAATATGTAAACATCCTAAGATAATAATTTTCACTACTACGCACATTAAAACAAAACCTTTAATAAGCGGTCAGTTCCTTAAAGCTCAACATCATAACGATAAACTCCGTCCCTAGAAGTATCATCTTAGTGCCTACGCCCTCTAAATTTCCAATTTAGCAGTCGAATTACACAACGATAACCGTAAAATGGGGACCCCAATCCCATAAAGACATAAACGGAGTTATTTCCAAATGTTAAATACCTCGGCGAGCGCGTGCTGTCAAGGATTTATACTGTTTCAACAATAAAACTGAAAAATTCAATCTGTACTTAGTATTACCGAGCGGGAAATTTTCTTAATACCGAATAATCTTTGTTTCCTCAAGATCCGAGCGGAGGTCGTAGGCATTCCGGAAATTTTCATATTTACTGCTAGAAATATGCAGGTACGAAATGTTTACAGTATAAATATAATATCAAAACAGAGAATTTCTTTATGAAGATCGGATCCGGAGAGGGAAGTATTCCCGCCCGCCCGCGCGACGGTATTGCTTCGCTCGCTACTTTATAAAATCTCATCTTTCACTACATACCGAACACATATTTTTATGAAAAATATTTTTTGTTGCTACTTGTCACGTTTACCTGTTGAACTGAGTGGTTTATTGAATAATTTTAAGCTACTTTTGCAGTGATATTTTTTTCTTTGGCCTATTTCAATGAAAACCCCTGCCGAATGCAGTTCAAGCCAAAAAGAACCCCTTCTAGAATAGGCTTGGAAAGTCAAAACTAAAACTAAACTTGTTTTTATTGTTCAAAATTAAAGTAAATATTTAAAAAAAACTAGGTCTTTTATTATAAATATTATTCGCACACTTCCACCAGATTTCCATTAAAACCATGATTAAAAAGCTACATACATATATAACCACCAAGTTTTTAAATCGTATTTTCGAATCACTTAACACATTTTACGATTGGTACCACTTTACATTTTCTCCCATACTGCAATACAAACTTTCTACAAACCGAAACGGTGCAATTTCAGCATGAATTTACTAGATAACTAGAGGCATAAAATACTCAATATAACGATATCGGAAACATTAATATCGCTGTCATAGTTCCACTTTCAAAGGGTAAAGTGCAGCTAATGAATTCGATTCAAACTTGTTATAAACATATTATATTGTGTGTGTGTTTTTTTTAACTTTGGTGTGTGTATTTAATTATAATCATCTTTGCCCCGTTGTAGTGCATGGCTGAATTTAGGCCCTAGGCACTTTAGGTGCGTTGGATAAGAGAGTTTGATACCGAACGATTAAACACAGGGGACGCAGCTGCCCATCCCCTGGAGTACTCAAAATGTATTTAACTGTTCCATAATAATGTTAAGCATGAATAATGACGTAATAATAGTTTATTTTTGCTTTACGATCGTTATGAAACTTTATAGCTCTAGGATTAAATTTAGGATCGCCTCTCGGTCGGACTCGTTCGGATTTTGCTTTATTTATGAATCATTTTTAATTTTCTGTCACTTATTTAGTTAGTTGGTAGGTACGGTTATCTACTTAAAACAAGGACGTGTTTGTTCATCTGTGTTTTGAATAATGAAAAGAAAACACGTTATCATAATGAAAATATCCTTTTAAAATTTTATTTACACTGAATAACCTTTTATTTGTACGTTAATCCCAAGAAGCAGTATCATGTCAAAGTCCGTTCACCTTACCCGCGAAGCTGTTGTGCAAACACAACTAAAACTTAACCGATGAAAAGGGTGAAATGTTTACCCTTTACATTACCGACCTTTATGATACGCAAGACGTCAGTCGCTTTCAAAGCCATTCAAAACCACCATCAAATGCCCCAATGAATCGTCGCAACACGGCTGGATGTCATCAAAAGTGCGAGCCGCGTGCCATACCGAGGGTCCCACTTATTGCGGACACTTGTCATATGAACACAATGAGAACCCTTGGTG
This sequence comes from Nomophila noctuella, assembly GCA_958496325.1. NCBI lineage: Eukaryota > Metazoa > Arthropoda > Insecta > Lepidoptera > Crambidae > Nomophila > Nomophila noctuella. The sequence goes on along the minus strand of OY292486.1, from coordinate 6,282,813 downwards.
CTTTATTATTTTAATTATTGCACGTTCATGCTCCCTTTATGACAGAGCGAGCGGTTGCCGCAGCAATGTCGCTCGAATTAGCCGTGCTACGAGTAGACACTAGAATTATAACATGATTGCACTAATTAAAGACCCTTGCTGTTAGTCTGTTACATTTGATACTGTATTAAATAATTGCAACTGTTGTGCATGGTGATTTTAATGCAATGGTATGTCGGATGCTCGGATGTTCTGGATTTTGTTGTTAATTTGATTCATTTAAAGCATTAAATGAAATTAATAACCTTTGCAACTTAATAACTTCTGTTACCATGTTTTAGTGACTAAAATTAGCGACAAACTTTTACAGAAGTCTATGGAAAGTATGATTAGAAAGATTAAGAATAATGTTATTAGCAAATTAGTGCAAATCGTAGTTTCAAGCTATTTTCCCCCACTTCATAAACGTATTTAGTAATATTGTCGTTTATCAACGTCCCATCAACAGCCTCTTCTCTCATTACGAACTGAAATCGTGCCTCATCAAGATATTTTCCCTTCCCCTGCTACTTAAATAGACATTTCAACAAATTGGCCGTGGTGTCTCATGATTATGCCAATTATCTCTCATTGCGCCCATGAACTTCAATGAAAGACGTTTGTTTAATAGGAATTGCCTTTTCAAGACCCTGTGATCTTTAGCAGAAGAATTATTATATTTCTTCGTTGCTCCGCTTTATAATAAGTTTAATGTCTAAACTTTCGGTTCCATTCTTGTATCATTAGTATGATACGTACGTACGTATATGTTATAAAACAGCGGTAATACATGCGTTTAATCAGTACGAATTCGATCATTATAACTAACCATTCGACATGCTAAATCCCTTTTAATTGCACAGGTTCGTTTATATATTTCCACGAATTGTGTCCAACGTGTATTAATTTCCACGAATACGATTCATAACATAACAGTCAGTTGAAAATAACATTTATTTGTAGCCAGTACATAATCCGCTATGTTATGTTTTGTTCTATAAATACGATCTGCCTTTGTACCGCCCACTCTGACGAACAGTTCTGGAGAGCGCACTCTAGTGTTATATTTAGACGAAGAAATTGAATTTCTATACAGTTATGATTAATTAATTCAAGATAGTTTACATGAATCATTAATAAACTAAAACAAGAGCACCTTTCACTCAAGAGAAGTTTCGTTGAGTAACTAATTAATTAATTAATTATTATTCATCATAAACGATTGAAGTCAATAAATAGGTGTTTTTTTTTATAATCTTGAAAAGGTCTTCAAAGAAAATCTTAACACATTATTGAAACTTAATAGGGTCACCGAACACTTATCACGATAGATTGGTATTAGAAGCGTGCAGTATTTCATTATCTGTGGCTGAATAATACTGTCCGATTTTATTTATAGCCAAAATCGAGCAACATCTGGGGCTATCACCAGTGCAGCGTAACGTCCATGTTCGTAATATCGGCTACGAATGGCAGGGGTGGCGAGCAGGGCTGCCGACCAGGAGTGGTATTTTATATCGGCAATTTGTTCAATAATTGTTATCTTCATCTTCCTAGCGTCTCTCCCGGTTGTAGGTATCCTTGGCCATTGCTTTAGAGACCAGGGTGGGCTATGATCCTGAATTGACAAGCCTAATTTGTTCCCTTATAATCTGTACCCAAATACTGAATAATTAAATATGTATGTCATTCTTTAAAAACTTCGCGCGGCATAAAAATCAAATGGTACTTTCAAATGTGAATGTCGTCTAAAGAAGAAAACTAAAGGACGAGACGTGTTGAAAGCAGTTAGCATTTTTGTGAATAAATATTATCAATGCACACATGTAAGGGTCACAATTTTTTTAAATTATGTACTTTTTATTACCGCGTAGGCAACCCTAGCACGCACGTAGGGGTGGCACGGCCACCTGTGAGCGCGAGGGTTGGCCAAAGTATGTTAATTAATTTTCGGCCTCGCCATCCACTGGCCGCTCCGATCGGCCTGTGGTTTGCCTTTTTTGTTTCTAACTCAACGTTATTAACACGTTTTTAATATCGCAAATTATGAAATGAAACCTGTGCTGAAATGTTTTCATCGGGTTTACGGAGAAAAAGGAAATTCAGTTCATGGATGGAAGGCAATTCCCATATTTTGAATTCCGATCATTTCAGTATTATCAGGTAACGTTTCTGATTACGAGTTCATAAACTCGTGTTGGACGCTTTTCATTATAATATGTTTCGAAGCATTGGTTAGGTACAATAAAATTCAAGATTTTGTTTGGAAGTTTCTGTTGTTCTGTTATAGTGTTTAATTCAAAGTCAATACGAATTTAACAGCTTCTCAACATTAGGAATAATTCAAAGAAGTTCTGCTATCGTAGACTTCATAAAAGCAGAAAGTTTTCAATCATTGACGGAGGTTTTAAATTCGAATCTAACGTTTAATTGTTAAGAAAGAAAGCTAACATTTAATCATCTAAATTAACAATGGTCGTGTCGTGACAGATTATTAGTTAACAGTTCCCCTAATTGTAGCACACTTTGTTTCACCAATAAGTTGATTGATATCCAATGATTTGATTTCCGAGAAGGGAATAATAGACTACGCATATCACGTATCCCTTGAAGACAGGTAATAACGTTATCAGGCGTAACATACCGACTAGTTACCAAATCAATAACATAATAGTTCCGTCCCCTTCGTCCAAATTTCGTCGCCCCTGTATTATTAATTATTCAATGGACAACCTCCCTTGCCTAGAAAATGGGGCAATGGGCTTTTATTAATTCTTCATCGGCATATTTAATCAGGAAATGAATATCGGAGGTTTTTGAAGGGGTTTCTTTATCTAAGGAGTGAATGAACTAAGTAAGGGTTATTTATTTTGTGAATTTCGTAAATGGTACTGTAAAAAAGGTATTCTATAAACTATATAGGTATATCGTAATAATAAGATCTTATCTATCAAACCCCAAAAGAACACATTCCAGAGGGAGATCAACAGATGCCATCTCAAACTAAGGCTTTTTTTTCTGTTAAGTACCTACAATAGACGAAAATATTGATAACGATATGGCACGGCATTATCACTGAAAAACAGATTGCAATCGGTGCAACGTCGACTACTTGGGCGTTTGGACGGTACTTGGGTTTAGTAAAAATCCTTCTTCATTCGTTCAAGAAAATCCTTACACTAGCGACGAAAACAATCAACACATAAACAAAACAATAAATACAACACAGCTGTTGTTCTTACTTTGGACAGATACATTTGTACGTGTTGTTTGCTCTTTGCGCGTGCGAGTACGCACAAAGATATTTACCCGCGGCGGCTTCTGTTTACAAACCGCTTGCGCGTACGCACTAAGAAGTGGACCACGTGGTGCATGCATTCGCATCTCGATATGAAATGTAAAGTACTTATTGGACTAAGGATACTCGCACTTTCATAGCAAGGAGGATAGATATGGGTATTAATCCGATACTCGGTCTTAAAATGAATTAGAATTAGAGAAATTAAATGTCTTCGTTTGACAAGTCGATTTAATAATTCTTTGAAATCAACACATTATTGCATCAATGGATATCTTCTTTTAATTTTAGTCAATAATATTGCCAAGCGGTGCAAGGCGCCAACAAAAAAAATCAGTGTGAGAAACAATCTACAAAACAAAAAAGATTTACACAGTTGTCGGCTATTTTCCTAGAAAAAAGTATTACTACCAGATAGTAACCTGCAGCTATCAAAACAATGACTTTTTTTTCAGATATAGATCCATCAATACCGTAACTGGCGACTCAGACGGAGTTAATAATAAGGCGCAGTATTTAGCTATTGTCCGTGTTTCCACAAAGGTTTTATGGACTGGGGTAACTGTTTACAAATGGTACCATACCTGTGCTGAGACCATAGTGTGGCTGCGTCAGCGCACACAATCGCAATGACGCACTTACCTCAGTTACTGGACATAAAGATGTTTACGGAGGGGTTGAGAATGTTTACAAACGGGGTTGCATAAACTATACTTAGAATGAGGTATAATAGTGAGACATCTCCGTTTGACCTTGAAAGGACCAACGTTTATCCACAAACATCCATACTGCGTGCTAAGAACTCACTTCATCGCATGTAAATCAAATATGACGGAAGTTTACTGTAAAAGTTTTATCCAAAATGAGGAGTTACTAAGGAGATCTATAAAACACCTTGAACAGTCTACAAACTTTTCAACGACACTCTGGTTCAGAATGGTTAAGTCTAAAATAGCTAACCACACTACGGAAAAAACTTTACGTCGTCAATAACTTCTTGTTTGTCGATGTATGTAGGTATGAAGTGAAATATAGCTTTGATTTTGTCAGCAATTTAAACTAAAACAGTGTCAAGGTTATCATTCTGCATTCGTTTAAACGTGTGTGCAGTGCCTTCGTCATGCATTATGAACTTATACCGATATTCATAATTAAGTATTGGCTAGTAGGTCGTATGGAGCACAAGGAGTTCAAAATTCTAATTAGGTATGGGATTTACAAAAATTGCCACCGAATTGGATATTACTGTTAACGTTTAGTCAATTTTATTTTGTTTCTCGTTTAGGAACAACTTACAAATGATCTCAACCATGCACCTGTTTTGACGACGAAATTCCCCGAAGAAAATGAGGAAAATGGCGCCGAATTATTTAACAAAAACCGGGATCCGGGAAAGCGGGAACGTTTCTATTTACCTCAGTGAGTAAAAGAGGTGATATATAAATTTGATCAAGCAAGTCGTTGATAATCTCTGGACCGGGAGTGCCTCTGACTCATGCGTGATGTTGCCAACTTCAATTGCGAAACCAAACAACGTATGTACATGCTGAATGTATTGGCAATTTGAACTTTATAATAGGTACTCAAGTGCGGTATTTCTAGTGATTATTTTATTGTAGTGTAATCTAAAATAAGATCACACTGTTTTCGGAGTCTACTCACCGTAGATTACATTTAGGAAGTTAAGCTAACAAAGTGGATATACCGCGCCGAATGTTGATATTCAGAGAGCGTGTATATCAAGTGAATATTGGGATTGGATATTGAGGTATTACTACTACTACTACTACTACTATAGAGAGGTCATAGAGAACAAAATTTATGCGTCGGCTGGCAGGGGAGGGGGAGAATTTAGTATTTCTTTTGTCTGCTAACCTATGAAATGACACGCAACTATCTTAACTTTTCGTCCTGGAATGATTTCAATATTTTTTAAAAAAACAAGACGGCATTTTCTATTATAAAATAGTACAATAGACTGCAACCGTTGTCCATGGGCGACAGTGCAAATTAGAAGGTATTTCTTCAAGCTGTTTACTCTATACGTAGTAGTACCTCAATGGGATTGGACTAAACAGTGACATGATTCATCGTGTCCGCAGCTGGGCGAACTCAGGTTGCTGATTGCTCGCCGAATGTTCTAGCTCACGTTGCTGAGATTGTAACTAAACTCGCAACAACATTATGAATTGCTTCGACGGAAGATAGTACATATTAATTCACGTCATTCAATCCACGCGGCCATTAACAAATATTTGAGAACGCATCTTTGTTTTTGTACAGGTGCATTATGAGTTAAATAAAGTTATGTTTGATATATGATAATAGCGTGAATTTGGAAATACTAAAAATAACTTTCTTGAATAAATTCTTGATAGAACTTCGAGAATTAATTCAGAACATATACGGGCTTAATGCCGAATAAATTTAAACAAGAGACACTTAAATTAATTGATAAGATAATCTAGAAAGTTCCATCACTAAATGGATAAATGTAATTGACATCCATTCATAACTATGTACCTACATAATGATCTGTGTAAGAATACGTAAAATAGATCAGTAGTTATCGATAAACGCATTATACACAATACGGCTACCATTAAACTCATACACTAATGACTAAGTCGATTGTTAAGTTCTCTGTAACATGGGAAAGTGAATAGTTGGTAGGTCTAATAGCGCTGGTTTATCAAATAGATTACCAGTCCCGCCAGCGACCTTTCCGAGCGCGTTCAATAAAGGAGCAATATTATTCAAACATGATGATATAGGTGCCATGGTAACAAAGAGATACTTATGAAATTAAGGCTATAAATCAGAGTTCTCGGCGCGCGGACCATGAATGAGCCAGGAACAACGACTTATATGTAAATAACGTCGTACGGCGACGCCCGCCGGCCGCTTGTCGGAATATAAAGTAATATGTCACAGGACATTATGTCCGCGTGATTGAGTGCTCAGAGCAGTAGCTTTCACATGGCTATTGGACCTAGCATTCTTGACTCGGGTTACGTTCTAGCCGAAGAAATTCAGCTTTTCTGTTTGAAAAATCTGATATTACCTACGTTACATCTTCAGACGTCTATTGCCCGTCTTTAGTTTGAATGTAGAGCACTGTGTTTGTCGTTTATTTTATAAGGTAAAATTTACTTCGTTTCAGTTTCATTACGAGCCGTCAGATGCAGCGATAAATGAAGTTCCAATATTTAATGATTTAATGTCATTCTTGCATGATGCAAATTAATTTAAGTACAAACAATGAAGGTGCTTTCAAGTAAGACGAAAGAAGCATCAATTTTATTTTTTTACTATCATGCCATCGTCTAGTGGAAATCTAGTAGTGCACAAGTGTGCCCACATTGTTATGAGCTGGTAGTTGTTAAATCCTCAGTGAAGTACATCGGATAAGATAAATCAAGTGCATTGCAGCAACACTTGTCTGTGTCCACAAATGTTTAAAGCACGTGTCGAGTCAACGAACTAGTTCACAACAGCCGCACGATCTATAATCACCATTAAAATGCAAAACTATGCACCAGTTAAACGATAGGTTTCGCAAACGGATGCGCAGATTACTTTCGGTGTGGCGCAAAATGGAGGCGTCGGCGCGGAACGGCGGTTGAGATAAGCCCTGCCGGCGCAGGAGCGGGGCAATCGCGAGCTTGGTGCTGATTTACTAACTTGTATTGTTTTTAGGTAAGAAGCAGGTATGTAAGTAAGTAAGTAATTTTATATAGCGTAAGAAATAAGGTACAATTGCAGGTCTTAGTGCTCAGCTAACGACGGGCCCGTTGGTCTAGTGGTCAGAGACCCTGCCTGACTATAAAACCAAGGGTAGCGGGTTCGAATCCCGCTAGGGGCAAATGTATGTCGGCATTTGTACTCGAGTCAATACAAGCTTCGAGCTTAGTTTGGGGCTAGGCAATTGGTTTGTTAGTCCAAAGTATTTATTACTCCTACTCCCTTCTAAAAGGCCGGCAACGCACTTGTTATTCCTCTGGTGTTGCGAGTATCCAATGGTGGCGCTGATTGCTTACCATCAGGCAATCCCTCTGCTCGTTCGCTGCCTACTTCCATAAAAAAAACGAGCTTGAGTCACCTAAACACCGCCGCTCATCAGACACCGCAAAATTAAATGCAGTGCTTGCCTTTAAATCTACAAAAGCAGATGTGATCTACCCGATTGTGCTCTGAAGATTTTATTCGTCGACAAAAACATAACACGAGACTTGACTACTTACTACACTTGACTACACTGTGGTATTCTTTTAGCAGGGGAGATTTATTTCCCCACACTGGTACCACAACCGTGTGGATGTTCCACTATGCTCTACCATGGTTAAGGTTTGACCAATATTTAGGTTTATTAGAATTATGACTGTTTATATTCTAAGAAACCTAATTCTGTACCAGTTAGGTAACAACATAACCATTGACGACATAATAAGATAGTTCGGTTGGCTTTCATAAACATTTGACGATTATGGGGGAAATGTTCTACTACATCGTTACAAGCCAACCTAATCTTTCATGGATGGGTTGCTAGTGAAATTATCGTAAATACGATTGCAGCTTAAAATAAACATACTTGCATGTTCTACAATATACTCGTACATCCACGTGAAAGTTAGTACTTGGATACCGTTAGTAGCCCTATCATTTGACCTACTTCCTATTCTCTTTAAAGTTCAAAACATACACTTACTTCACCTAGCGAGTTCATGCCATGCTAAACGTAGTTAGTTTCATTTTTGTTTGCCACTAACAAAAAAATTGCACATTGATATTCTTGCGTAATTGTTTGTCGTCGACTAGGTTAATACAAAATGAATTTATTAATTTAGTTCTACTTATTTTATTATTGTATCAGCAAAGTCTTACTTTTGATGCCCTTGACCTTTCCGAATGTTTGTAAAATGTATTCACGGCAAGTATCTGGTCGTCTAGTAGCTAACGGCGATTTGTAAGACGTGACGTAACCGCGCCAGCCGGGCAGCCACACTACACCGGCTAAGTAGGTCCGGCGCATCCACGGCTTGCGCTTAATCATAATAAACACCAACGCTGCAATATTGCATCTGGCCGAGCCGCCTCTGCGTTAACTAATCCCACTACTATCACAGTTTCTAGTTTCGTCTTATACAGCTCGGTTTCAGAGCCCACTAACCGATAACACGCAACTATTTGTTAAAGGAATTTTAAAAACTCTGCCCATTCAATATTTCAACCTTATTATTCCTCAGCCGTACAGTCTTCAAACGTGACCTGAACTCTTTCCTATTGTGGTTCAATATCACACGACTACGTCAGAAACAATGAATTCATGACCAACTTCCAATAGAGTGCGTGAGTTCGGAACGTCCGCCATCTGAATATTGAGTAACAGTTTATTGTAAATATTTTAAGCTCCGCACCGAATGGAATAAGTGCTAAAAGTATCCTTGTACACAACATAGCTCCAATTTACATTAGGTCATGTTTATTTCATTATGCACGAGACTTGTGTGCACCTAATGAAGGGAATCTGAGAGCTTTAGTGAGATCAAGGTGCGCTGATAATCGAATTAATTTGAACTGCATTGAAGCCGGCAATGTTGCCGACAGAGGGTTTAACTAAGTTTATGACTATGCTAGGTACGCTCTTAGCGTGCAACAAGTTTGTTAGGAACGTCTTGAGTGCTTTGAAATCGGTTAAGCCATATAGAACCGTTGGAGTGTTTCCTCCGATAGTTTCAAACGCTTCACTTGAAGAGCTCCGGCCGGCCGGGCTGTTTGGTTTGCGGCCGATTGTGAAGGGCTATAAGCGATGGTAGTTTAGCAATTAGCAACTGGCGGTCACGGCGAGGCAGCTGCTGCTGAGACAATTGTTATCGGCGATTTGCAGGGGTCAACGACCACTCGGACGATGCAACACGCACACCAGCGACGTATTTTCTTCTAGAAAACTGCGCTTAAAGCGTTCCGCAGTAAAAGCAAAATACGAACAGTCGGAGCAAAATATTTACTTTCATATCAATATAGGTATTTTTTAATTGAAATAAGTATGGCGAGACTGGGAATCAAAGCATTCCATGGAATTGTTATTTCAAAAGATTCGGAATAAATTAAAAAATAATATTGCTCTTTTCAAGAAAACTAGACAAGCAACTTTGTTTATAACCGATTTCTACCGCTATTATGTGATTTATTGGTGACACAACACAAGATCGATAAATACCATTTACGCCATGTTTTTTTTCCATACCTACAACTTGACAAAGGCTGGCATGGCTCATGATGAATAAAAAATATCCATTGCAATAAAACAGGAAACTGATTTAAAACGTAAATGACATAGTTACGCGTTACCACCATACTTGGGCATCATTGTCCGTTTGCGATTCTCACAGTAATTATCAGATAGCTACAAATCCGTGCTGTAATATTTCTAGGCGGTATCAAGTATAATTGGATCGCAATGCGAGAGCCTATGCGGAAGAATGGCAGTATCGTCTCTCGTTACATTCTGTGTCTTATTCCGAGAACACCATGGGAATACCTAGCACGTTTGAGGGTTACGTTTTCACTTTAATTCTGCCATTTGAGAGCGTGTATAAAGCTTATAAGCGGAATTGAATGAATCCCGTGGAAGAGAAAAACGTCAACAACAGCAGTATCAAATTATTAAATTATAGGCTTGGTAAGCTGGTAGTATAGTTAGGTAGCGGGGAAGATTAAAACTAAAACAATAAAATTATACAAGGAATGCTTAAAAAATTCCGGCTAAATGCTGCCAATCATAAGAAACATGAAATGCGTGCCGATCCACATTTTGCATGCGTCCGATGAATAATGAATATTTAATCAAAACGAAATGAGGTAATCATTTTAGTTTAAAGCTTTTGCTATAAAATGTAGCAAAAAGAAAACATTGAAATTGAAAATGCAAGGGCCTATAACGTAGGTAATGATACATTTGTCAGTGAGAACAGAGTACACTCGAAGCAGCATAATACTAAGGTATGTGATGTACAAAATATTTTATTCAAAACAACCGAGCATGGGAGGTTAAGTGAAAAAGTCGAAACAAAGGCTGGCGTGGTCGGCGCTATTTAGTATGGATTTGGAAAGGAGTCGAGGCGAGAGCAATAAGTTTGAGTCGGCGATTTGCATAGATTGCGGCGCGGCGTATGGCGCGACGGGCGCGTTTGGTGATTTACACGGTCGTGGGCGACGTCCTGCCCGATAGCACCTGCTAAGCTTTGCAGACATCCCAGCTCGTGTTACAAATTAAATAATCGTGGTAACACGGAAAAGAGATAGTAACCTTCACTTTTCAATGAAACTTCCGACCTCTTTATAGAAACATCAGATTCTCGAAGTTATAAGTTTGTTGTTATCTATCTACCTGAGGTGGGAGAAACAACTGTTTGGAAATTGCAGTTTGGTCTACATAAATCGTCGTGGCCTTCAAAACCTTATGTGATCTAATGAAAATATTGAAAACTATGATCAATGATCCTGGAAAATCGTCATGGACTTCACAATGTTGTAATATTGCGAATATTATAAACTCTTCAATCTTCAGTTGCGGAACTTTAACATTTATGCCTTTACTTTCTCTCGGTTCGTTTATCTCGACCCGACCCAAATGTCTAAATCAATCAATACTTAACGATTTTTGATTAATCATTGTTCCAATGAATCAATCAGTTTGATATCATTATTCATTTGTGCTCTGTAGCTTCCGAAGATTTTGCCAGCACTTGATTTTTGCATGTTCAAAATAATGAGCGTGAGAGTTCACGATTGACGATTTTTCCAGAATGCATATATTTCTTTCGATTCTATTTTCGAAGTGAGATACAGTGAGATACTATGCAGGTCAGACCTAGCTGAATAGTGAAGACTACGGGCCCTTGACGGAAATTAGTTCGGGTAATATTGTATAGAAAATGAATCGCCGCCGAACTTCGGACGCTTATTTTCGGCCTGGTGTTATTCAACACTTTAACACAATTCTAGCAGTTAAAACATGACATTTCACATAATGATGATACACGAGCATTATCCCTTTACAAGTAAAAAGGATTATGAAGACGGAACAATAACTCGAAAGGAGTTATTGTTTGTATACGGGCCGTCGCGTTATTCACCGTAGGCCGGAGGAGGTTGGTTAAATTACGCTCGTTTGCCGGCTACAACGTCCCCGGCATGTGCGAAATGCTACCAGCGACGATTAGCAGAATTCCTGCCTCGCAATAGAACATATAAATGCTAAAAAACAAGCCTCATGCGACATACATTATGGGCTTAATAGCCGTACAAGTACTTGTTCTGTTGATTTTCCATTTACGTTCGTCCGCCTGAACCATGATGCACCCGTTACGTTCAGAAGCAATTATTTTGTTTCTACATACTTTGTAAGTTATATCGGTTTCATACATTATGTATGGTTATGTGATTAATGTCATGTCTTGTTCGTAAGTTTCATAAATGATTGATATCGATTTATATTATTAATGCACTTTTTTTCTCAGTTCTCAGATTCTGTTTGTTACGGTTAGCTAACTAGAAAAGCGGTGTGTATATGTCATAAATTATATTGTCATTTAATGTAGTTTCAATCGGCTCCAAATAAATAAGGTTGAAATTCTTTGAAAAGAGACAATCAGTATTTGTACAGATTGTAATTGGTTGATGAGTTTATCTTAAGGGTGTTTATTTCTGTGCAAACAATGTTATAATAAACGGATTGTCCAAAATAAAATAGCTTACAAAACACGTTCGTGTTTAATGCAAGGCATTATGCACAATTACATTTTAAAACGGAACGGTAGGTTGTAAATTGCCTCGTTTTAAATATAAAATCAAACTTGAGTAATTGTTTCATGCATGACAAGTGGAGGTTGCGGTGGTTAAAGAAAAGGCCTGAGGGCAGAGTTGACACACGTACGGACAAATATTGTAAGTAATTTGCAGTAATTGTCGAATTGATGAAGTAAAGTATCAGCCTTATTTCCAACTGCAGAGAAAATGCCTCCGTCATTTGAAATCATGTTTAATTATATTACAAAGATGGGATTTGGCCCCATCACTACGCTCGCCAAATTCGGTTTGCTGGTCACAAACATAGGAAAAACTCAGGACCCCCAAACGTTAACAAGAAAGGGCCTGAAGGGGAGTAGACACACGTACGGACAAACATTATATGTATTGTAGGTAATTTGCAGTAATTGTCAGGTTACGCAACGTGTGCTAATGGAATTGCCATAGTAATTAGAAAATAAGCGGCTTCGACGCGGCACGATTCATGGAGAGGCGTGAGGTAGTGATGCCTATCAAGCGGGAATTTGGAAATAAAACCTTTAAATCCTGTTGCAAATTCTCGTTTAAATATTTTTTAATAGTTAACAATTATAATAATTATTATTATTTTCTTTTTTTTATTTATTTCAAAAAAAGGCGAAAGAATAAGTTGAGACGTATGACGCAGTTGGTCAACATTTAAATAATATGACACAATGCGCTTATTGCTACGAATAAGAACTAGTGGCCTGGTTAATAATCTTAGAAATATTATTTTTCAAACGAACTTTTTAATCACCAATTATTTAATTCCACAGAACAAATCTGTTATGTTAATGTCTCATTCGATAAAAACTCCTATAATATTTTGCATATAAAAGGCAAAAAAACAGCTATCCATTGGCAAACTTCTCCACAACCCAAGTGGGGTGTGTCCATCGATACAATTCAGGAAAGTGTTTACAACACTACAGAGTTGCGACACCACTGTCGCCGGCTCCGTCTATGCGGGTTATTATAAGGTGCAATTGCATTCGCTGTTTACAAATGCAGCTTACTAGCCTACTACTATGAAATACCTATATTTCGTTTGTCGAGGCGTGCAATGTTGGATAGTTAGATACGAAAGTAGTGGGAATTATTGAAGGCATGTTTTTTTGAAGTCACTTTTTTTTGTTACGAAAGAGCTGGTGTGAAATGAAGAAAATGATGTCGATCCTCCGTGGAAGGACCAGAAAACTTAAGCTTTTTTGTTTTTGTAAGCATCCGATTTTCTGATATTTGTAAGCATAACATCAAATTACCGATTAAGTAGGAGATAGAGATAATAATCCACTTTAAAAGAAAACTGTGTGGAATTTTAAATGTTTCAATTCAAAATAGCAGGGCGACCTTATCAATCTTAGTTGATTTTGAATAGCTGACATGTTTGTTAAAATAAAAATAATTTCTAAAGTAGTCATGTTATTCCTTTATTGTAACTTGACATTAAAAGAAAGTCAATACAACAATATCAATATGAATCAATCAAATAAACATCCCAACTAATATTATAAATGCGAAAGTAACTCTGTCTGTCTGTCTGTCTGTCTGTCTGTCTGTCTGTTACGCTTTCCCGCTTAAACCTCGCAACCGATTTTGATGAAATTTGGTACAGACAATCTTTAGACCCTGAGACAGAACATAGGCTACTTTTTGACCCATTCCAACCCCCCACTTCCCCGAAATGAGGGGGTGGAAGTTTGTATGGAAAATCTAAACTACTTGAGTTAGACGCTTGAAATTTGGCATGCAGGTCCCTTAGTAAACTTGATGCTTAGTTGCAAAAGGATATTGCAAAATTCCCACGGGAACGGGAGTTAGCGGGAAAAAACATTCGTATAATGAAAACCGACATCCACGCGGACGAAGTCGCGGGCGGCCGCTAGTACAATCATAAATGCCAAACGACTGTCAATTAATATGCAACTGACTCATAACTTGTTTGTTTTTGTCAAATAAATTGCCTCCAAGTGCACTTTTCCTGTGAGAAAACTTTCTTTTCTGCATCCCGCGACGGGCGTGTGGAGATGCGATTTTAGACTTTATAGTGTGGTGTTAAGGACTGTTTCTCTGTTGAGGTGTGGGTAACTGTAAAGGCTGGCCATGGGCACTGTGCCAGCGAGGAACGGTGACCGCTTCGCCGCTTCCGCACCCGTCCTTAGGGCTGACATAATTTTTTGATAGTACCTGTATTTTAACTTTGATCATATTTTTGGTGATTTTGAAATTTACATTAATCAATTTATTTCTTCCCATTATTTTTCACTTTTAATTAACTTCACATCAACGTTACAAATCTGCGCGAAAAAAATGCAACTTAGAGAAACAGTGAGGTTATTTTTGTATCAATTTTGATAAATAGAGCACATCTGCTCTTAAAAACAATTATAAAACAACTTACGTTTCTTCATCAATTTATAAATATTTTATAGTTAATTAATAAAATAAGAAAAATGGAACACTTCTCGTAATTTAAAAAGTAGGCAATAGAAATTAAAAATAAAATACGTGTAGGTAAGTTTGTAGAGCCTAAGGCTTAATTTGTGGCACCCCTGTTACAAGACGATGTGGCCTGACCACTTGTCATTCGATATACCTAATATTGGGTTTTTAAAACTATAAATACAACATTAGCGAGTTAACAGCCGTGAACAGTTGTTAAATAAAACCTGTTTGTGGATCAACACAATCGATTGCCCATCTCGATAACAATACGTTTTAGGAGTGGTTGCTATTTACATAGTCACAATAAAATTGGCCATAACTGGAAGAAGTTAACAGTTTCGAAAAATAGTTGTTGTATATTATTGTTATTAAGTTGAATACCTTTATTAACTTTCTTTAAAGGCAGACATTATTCGAATACAACGGCGCTATAGGTAGTTTATCCAAATAAGTTTTCTAGAATCTTAATCACATTATTCGTAACGACGACTTTGCGAAATACTTTCGTAGACGGATAGTATGACTGATATGTTTTCAAAACGATGGGACACAATAACCAACACAAAAATTAATCTACTTTAAGAATCCGTATTATAAAATGTTATTGTAAGACACATTACATTAATCTGTAAGATTTACAACCGACTGCGTTTTATCCTACCTCTGCAACAATGTAACAAGCTAGTCATTGCTCTATCCAACTGTCCGGATCGATTGACTTCTGTTAATGTGATTACAGGCACTTGACCGGAACACGGCTGATTAGCACGCGACAATGTTTCTACGGCACCGTTGATTGATGGCTACCTGGTTAATGATTACTGACACCCATGGTTCACCGCAAAGTTACCGCGACGGTGAGGAATCTTCGAGTGAAGAAAACGCTATCGAGTGTGGCCGTGAACAGGTTAACAGTTTTTGGCTATGATAGTTTAAAAAAAAAAGTATTTGTATACTCTTTTAAACACATTAGTTTTGCATCCTAGTTATTTATGAATTCGGGAGTTGTGTCGCATACCTACTTCACACGCTGATCCACGGCCCATTGCCCAACAATTATAAACATTTTGAAAAAAATAATGAAAAAACGTATAAGTACCTATATTATGACTGTTAATATTACGAAGTCTCTTAATATTGTCGAGAGAAAAAAGTTTCGTTACAAGAGATTGTCCATTTAAAATTATATATACCTAAGTACACAAATAGTTTATTTTCAGTTGCTTTCTTTACTGACGTTCTCTACATTGTAATTATTAAATGTATCAACGGTTGATGTTGTGTGCGTTCAAATAATAAGGCGTGAAGACAGGCGATTAATCTAGACTAATTAATATTTGAACGAAATGTTTGTGTGTGTTAATTTAAGAAATCAATGAAGCAACTCCTTTTGATGAAGTTTGGGAGAGTCCGTAAACATGTCTCAGTCAAGTTGTTATATTTTGATTTCTATCGTGTAGAAGGACAAATCGTATTTATAATTCAATTGTATGCCCCGAGGCATCGCTATTCAATCTATTTTTGTTAAGCTTCTTTAATCCACTGCTTTAACTTCTTTAGCTAAAAAATGAGAGTAGTGAAAGTGTATAAAAAAATAATTCTAACACTTTTATTTTTGCACCGGTTAAGTCTCTGTAAAATGTATGCTTAATGAAATTACTCCAAACTATAGATTAACATAAACTTCAGTGTCCATCAATGAATAAATGAACGGTAAACGACAACACTACTTATCTGCTTTATATCTATTAAAATGATGAATGGGTTGTCTATTTACGTGAGGTAATGTCCAAACCAGTTAAGAGACTTGAAACGACGGTTAAACATTGCTAACAACTGCCTGGTGACGAGCTTAACAAATCTACGAACAAGATGTTGCTCACACCAATTACATCTCTCAACACTTACCGCAAATTTAGAAAGAGCAATTTGAAGAAACTTTTGCACGAAATAAAGACCCTTCTTTATGCTTAGAATAGCGTAGTTTGATACATAATTTGTTGTCGGATTTCATAGCATTAAGCATTTGTAATAATTATTTATTAAGCAATTATGTAAACTTAGTCATACCGGTATTTGCCAGTCATTTGTTTGTTTATAGCCAATCATAATTTACCTTTTATTAATTCGGCATTAAGCTTACTAGTAGTTTTGTAGTGTTGACTCTGTCCGTATATCAGTAACGTTTTCGAACTTAATGCTAGAACCACCTCTATTTTAACAAGTACTTAATATAATAATATAATGTAACTTGCACTAATATGCCGATTTGTTTAGTTCCCCGAGGCTAATACGTTTACAACAACAATTTACAGTGCGAATGGTCTTAAAATAAAGACGTTAATAACAAACTAGCGGTTGGAAAGTGGGCCGAATTGATCACGCGCGAGCTTTAGGCAAAGGATCGCATCGGCCATATTACTCGCAGGGTTTCCGACGACACTCACACTCACTATTTTATATTAACTATTTATTAATTTAAAAAAATATATTCATCCAAATGAGGACAATATCAACAAAGTCTAGAGACACATGAGAAAAGCGTTTCAATATTTTTTTTAAATAAACGTGAAGGTAACGGCTAATCTTGATTTGACTAATATTTAATTTTAGCTTGTAAATCAGACTTTGTATATTATAAGTTTATTTGTACGTTTAGACGCAGTATTTATTTTAGTTTATATGTGTATAATAAACAATCGCTATAGACAGCCCTGTGTCTGAACGACTTATTCGATCTCTGACCTACGAACAACACGATCAATTCACAATTACGGAAGGACGAGGAGCTTTCTATGATATTTTATGTCGATTATGAAGGTACTAGCAGTGACAACGATATTAGACTCAGAAATTCAGAATATCTGGTTGAATGACGAGTTAGTATAGTCAAAATAGCTTCTTTTACTTATAACTCCGAAATAAAAGTATTGAGTATCGATTCATGTAATTCGTAAAAAATTGGCCAAGTGCGAGTCGGACTCCCGCACTGAGGGTTCCGTACAAATTCTATTTTTGACGTATTAAAAAAACTACTGAATAGATTTCGTTCGAAACAATTTTCGTTGGTAGTTTTTATGATAATGTACATTATATAATTATTTCAGTTTTATCATCCTCTTATTTTAGAAGTTAGAGGGGGGGGGACACACTTTTTTCCACTTTGGAAGGGTCTGTCACGCAAAGTATTCACTTTAGAAAAAAGTGATGTTAGAAACCTTAATATAATTTTTAAAGACCTATCCATAGATACCCCACACGTATATGTTGAATAAAAAAAAAATTTCGAGTTTCAGTTCTGACTATGGGGACCCCCCACTTTTTTATTTTTTTTTCTATTTTCGTGTAAAAACCTTGTTGCGGTTCACAGAATACATCCACTCACAAAATTTCAACAGTATAGTACTTATAGTTTCGGAATAAAGTGGCTGTGACAGACTGGCGGACAGACAGACAGACAGACAGACAGACAGACAGACATGACGAATCTATAAGGGTTCCGTTTTTTTGCCATTTTGGCTACGGAACCCTAAAAAGGGAATATAGTTTTTTTTAATATTGCTGTAAATGAAAGAGCAGCATGCAAAGAATGTTAAAGTATTCAAATACTACATTATCAATCCTGCAAGTGCTTTTATTGCAATACTTAGAATAGACACAAGCTGTAACTTTAGATATATAGAAAGCGTGTAAAGTTAATGAGTAAATTCTAAATATCCTTTTCAACTTTGATGTAGGAACATTTCCTCGCGTCAAAGGGAACTTCGACCCCACTTCCATCCTATTTACAATCTGCATTTGTATTATTGCTGTTTTGAATAACAAATTCAAAATTAGTATGGAAGTTGACGGGGAAAAAGTTTTTTGTTCCCGTCGGGATTTGTAACAAAACTACAAAATACGGATATGAATGAGTAGCTCATGATTTTCAGTATAACCATGCTAGTATACGAGTGTCAATGTTTGTTTTCATAATATCAAGTTACGGAGTCATGGTAACATACTCATAAGTACTCATAACTCTAGACTATTAAGATAATTAGTTGTTGAAATGAGAGTTCTTTTATTTTTATTTACTTAATAAGGAATTTAAACTATCATCGTACACCCCAAATACGAAAGGGCAAACGCACGTGCGTGAAAAGGTCATGGCTTGTCAAACTTTTCAAAAGAAAAGTTGGGAAGAATTCCCGCCGAACTTTTGACATGTTCTATCATTGACAATAGGACTTTATTTGATCGAGTGCCAATCTATTTATGTCAAAGTTTACGCGTTTTAACTCGTCCCTAGGATATTGAGCCATTTTATTCTAAATCTATACTAATACTTATAATAATAAAGCTGAAGAGTTTGTTTGTTTGACCGCGGTTATCTAAGGTACTAAGTACTGGTTCGATGTGAAAAAATATTTTTGTGTTGGATAGTACATTTGACGAGGTAGGCTGTAGGTAGGCTATAGTATAAACTTATGTGTGCGGAAACCGAAAAACTTCTATAACTTGTACCTACATGTAAGTATAGTTTGCTGTTATCTATACTAATTAATACTAATATAATAAAGAAGAAAGGTTTGATTTTTTGTTTGTTTGTATGAATTGAATAGGCTCCGAAACTACTTGGCAGATTTGAAAAAATCTTTCACTGTTGGAAAGCTACATTCACCCAGAGTAACATAGGCTATATTTTATCCCGGGAAGTAGTTCCCCCGGGACGCGGGTGAAACCGCGTGACGGGCCGCTAGTTTTGGATAATACCAATCATTTTTTTACTTTTTAATAACAGTTTGAGCATCCAACTCATCGGGTAGGGTGCATGACGTAGGTACAAAGGGTGCAGGCGTCCAAGTTGTCAAACGAGAAGTTTTTATCGTGAGCGCTGTCGCGTTGCATAGAAATGAGTCGTGAATTGCATGGGCCCGCGCCCGGCTGATTTGTTACTTGCTCCGTACAACGTGATTCTGACTCTGTTACGACAAATAGTGCTTAGTAAATTATTGAATTAGGTTTTCCTAATTCAATAATTTCCTACTCATAAACTGCGGTTCGAAACTTGGAGACTTGATTTATTACGAATTAGCACCGGTCTCCTGACCAATGTGTACCTAGTCCCTGAAAGTGTAGTCATCAGGAAATACCTACGAGTATGTAAAATTAACTTTTATTTACATTATAAAGGACAGGCGTGAACTCTTACAATTTTTGCGAAACTAGCATATTTTAGTATATGGACGGCCGGCTCATTCGTTACTTGCGTTCGGTACAATACAACGTTATTCTGACTCGGTTACGACAAATAGTGCTCACATAGACCTAATTCAATAATTTCCTACTTACGGCCAGTTCAAATCATTGAAGCTTGATGTTGATAGGGGTGATTCGGTCTTAGGTTATTATTTGGAAATGGATGAGATGAAGCTTTTGTTACATTAAGAAGATGGTGTCTGTTTTTACTTTTATAACTTTCGTCAAACGATTGAAAATAGCATATGAATTTAATGCATGGACCCGCGCCCGGCTGATTTGTTACTTGCTCCGTACAACGTGATTCTGACTCTGTTACGACAAACAGCGCTTAGACCTAATTCAATAATTTCCTACTTATGATCTGCGGTGCGAAACACGGAAACTTGATTTATTAGGTACGAATTTGCACTGGTCAGTGGTCCCTGAATGTCTCAGAAATAATCAGGAAATATGTTAAATTAACTTTTATTTACATTAAAAAGAAGAAGTGTGTTTTTACTCCCTTATATATAACTTTTGCCAAACTAGCTAATTTAGTGTGTCAAAACATTGAAGCTTGATTTTCAAATTAGGATATCTGTATACTTAATTGTTTTGATCTTAAGTTCAGCAGTGGATGGCTATAGACTGATTAATTGGATTTGGTTTGGTGTTTAAAAATAAGGAAATGAGTTTTATTAAACTTCTTCAGCATTTAACAGAACACAAATATTAAATTTTGAAAAATAAGCACTTGTATTGAAACTTTTGTAAGTACTTTAAGAACCGGAACCGAATATACACACCGATCGGACAACAGTTCTCTTAGTCAGAGTTGCCGACAAGTCTCCGTACCGCTAAATCTAGTCTCTAAAATCAACACTTTGCTAAATGTGAGACCAGTTTATTAAAAAACAGTGGATAATATCAAAACAAGCTAAATCTGCATGTAGAATAGATAAAATTTGTTTTAACCATTAGGTTGCGATATAAACCATGATGTATATTCTCATGAATATTACTAACTTCATCTGCTCATCGCTTACCAATAATTAATTATTATTATTTATATTAACTACTTGCTAATAACTATTTATGAATAATTTCAACCGCTCAATTCTTACTAGGGAAAATTAATCTTAGTAGCAAAAAGGGTTTAAGCGGATTATATTTTGTGTTCATAGCATTCTCAAGTTTTAGTTTACTGCACGCACAGCATCATTCAAGTTAATTCATGGTTAGCTCTACAATAACCAATGACAGTGCTTCAAGTAAACCTTGCATATAAAAAAAAAGAAGAAGTAGCTGCCATACTCGTGTAGAATGTGGATATAAGTTTTCATAATGAAAGGTTCTATATCTCATGGCATTTATCAACTTTACTTCAATACAAATGTGACTGATCCTCATAATAAAAAAAATCAATAGTAAATGCCATTGATACTCTTATTAAAATAGAAATTCCATCGCCCGCCAGTCCAGTTTTTGAGTAAATTAAACCTTTAACTCTGTTAACAAATTATGCATAACTGCTTCTTTTTCGCATAAACAACATCGGATGAAATAATATAATATGTTTGGCGCCAGTGAATTCATTTAATACTTATCTGTATAAAGACGCTCACAGGCTCGTTATAAGACAAGCGACATGTGCTAGTTTCACTTCCTGCGCCTTACAAGTTACAGCTTTATCTGCGTTTTCTAATATTGAGACTCTACAATTATTGAAACGTGTAGGTATAAAACTTTCATCAGAATAAAGGCTATTATCAAATGGCAGATTGAGTGTCATCAACTGATTTGCTACGTGTAAACTGAGTCGTAATGTGAGCAAAGTTGTCGAGATAAATTCGTTGTTTAAAAATAATTAAATTGAAGTTACATGAAATGGTCGTGACGTGACGTGTTCCTATAGGAATTGATGTGTTCGTATAATCGTATTTCAACGATTTCTTAAAAAACAGAAATGTTACTAAAATGTAACCAACCCTTGTGTCTATCTACATGAGAAAATCCCTCGTATGGATTTATTTATTAATTATAACGATTCAATTATAACGAAAACATGTCCATACAAATGATCTAAACACGTAGAGACTGCAGTCTTCGATGTAGGTAGGTTAATGCAATCAAAATTTAATCTCATACAGCTGTCAGTATTTGTTGAACAAAAAACTTTGATATCCCGTTATCGTAATTACTATTGTTTAAAAGCTCTAATTAATTAAAACACCTTTTAACACTAAAGAAACTGAAATACTAATAAGCTGCATTCAAAAGATCATGTTTCCCCGCGCTCTCGGTCGTAAAACTATTTGATTTATAACAAACTTACTGAAATAAACAGGTCCATTGTAATTTTTAATGCTAATTATTTTCCTAGAGATCCATAGAGGCAAAGTACGCTTAAGATTTTAAGGTTGCCACAAGTTTTGGGATCGTCCTGTTTACATCTTGAAGGATCTCTTTAATTGTTAAAAGGTTAGAAAGAAGTTCACAACTTTAATAGAGGTCAAATCAAAACAAATAACTAAGTAAGACACGTATAAATTGACCAAATAAGTTTTCCCAGCAGCTTTCATCATTTTGTTGCTTTGGCAATGAGTCTACCTCGACACTTTGTAGCCTAAATCCTGTCGTATATCACCGCCAAGTCCTTTAATTCACAAATCGTATGTTCAGCGCACACATCAATTATTATCTATCAGTCATGCTTTCTTGATTTTCCTTTTCATTTTATTGACTGTGTTCCATTGCACGATTTTCTTTCTTTATCTTATTGTCTGTGTTCTAACTGGGATAGTAGTTAATCGACGGTAGCCCTAGCTAAGATGGTACATAGAAGTAACGGTACGTTTACTGGCTACGCAGAGCGGGAATGAGGCAAGCCATTTGTGGCTTCAACTGAGGTTTACATGAGTCGCTTTTTTAAACATTCGCCGGGTACTACGTCTAGCTTGAAGGCGAGGAAAGTTTTGATGTAGGTAAGGGAGCGTATTTGTATCGGACCTTTTATTTTTGTTTTTGCGTGCATATCAATTTATTGGAATGATAATGCAGAAGAAGCTCGGTTGATTTTTTTTAAGTTTTAGAAAAATGTTACAGGATCGTTTGAAGATTATTTTCTAGCTATCACTTGACTGTATGAGACGATTCCTTGTTCATCGGATTTTTTGTCATTTTTACTAGTAAGCCAATATAAAGGAACTAAGCTACAGCACCGTAGGTACCTAAGAGCAGGATTGTACTAGCCGGCTCATATTATAATCTCGATAAGCGGGCTAAATATGAAGCGATAATTATCAATCGTTGTGTGAATGTAGCTTAAGTTCTGGTCCACAAGTTGCCAAGATGGGCTTACACATTAATCGGATAACGAAATAGGTATAATAGCATCAGCAATGTTTATTGCTTCGTGGTGAAACGAAACACAAGAGCAAAAATGTATAGCTCCAAAAGTGATCGCGCAATCGAAATCATAGCCATTTATTAAAGTATGTAGGTATTCATTTATACGCATTTATTTCCCTTCATAACAACATATTATTGTTCATGTCAGTCGAAGACCGTGACAAAAGTTTGACGTGCCAAAACGTCAATTAGGAATGTTACCTAATTTAGACTCGTGACTGCAACAGCGGACTCGGGCTAGACTTTGCATTCATATTTAAACAATGAAAATATTATTTTTAGTAAATATTATGGAATTAATATAACACTGTTTTCTACAACAGTGTTATGTACAAGACTGTTTTGATTAAAAAAATAAATATTATTTACTAAGTACCTAATGTTTTCTACTTTAACGACATAACCATTTTTATTGTTTAAACATTGTTCGTAGTCTGGTAACATTTATTTTCTGGATGAATTAATGATACAATTCAAAAGTTTCGTTACAACTGCTGCAATAGTACCGACGTAGTTGTAGAAGGCCTCAATAAAAACAAAACACTATTGCCTACATCCAAAGGGCAGACTCACTCACAAACACGTCTAAACATCTCATTAAATTGTATCGATTGGTGACTACCGAAGCGTACATCATGCCCCGACGCAACGGGATATTGACCCATTCAACTGCAACTGCAGACTGCACGCTGCACTTTTATTACGTCACGCCGAGTATTGTTTTATAAGCGTTTACGACAGGTGACTGCGCGAACTGCCCTTTAAACTGTCGATCCGGTAGTATTATTTTATTTTTTATTGCTCATGGCGTAATTATATTATTTTAGTCATGTATGAAATTAATGTTCATTATTTGTTGCATTAACACTGCTCGTCTATTTATTGATTAATCTATAGAGATTTAGGTTTATGACATCGACGACGGAAAACTGAAACGACAGATTACATCTGAATGAAGAATAGTATGTTTTCACATTAAAATCTGACGGGCGTTACTAAGCATCAATCTCAGAATCACAACTAACATTTACTAAAACAAATTGTAAAATGTAAAGTACACAGATAAATAAGAACAATAGAGTTGAAAAGATTAATTTACAAATTATACAATGCATTAACATGAAAATCATCTAGAATAAATTCACACAGCAATGCAAACTAAACGTTTTTATTAGCATAGAGGTTTGCGCCGTTCACTCGGCTCACAATGCCACGGTGAGAAGCCGGCGCACGCGCACCCGCGCTGCAGGGCTGGCTAAATAGACAAATTATTGGGTTTAGAGGATAATGGAAGGTAAGAAGTAGGATTATTTACAATGAAACTAGTATTTATCGCATTAAGCTAGCTGGTGCTACACGCGAAACCCTAAGAAAACATTTGTAGGAAAAAAGGCGTTTCAAGATATTACTTGTCTTGTTTTTGGTGCGCTGAAATTACAGCCAATATAGACAGACTAAAGTATATTTACAGACCATCTAGAGCATCGAAAAGAAACATAACTGTGCTGTGGGAAAACATCAAACAGTAATCAGATGTTCAAAAGGTCGATTTCGCCTGTGCCTGGAAAACTAAATTTCATAAGGACTTTAGTAGAGCGCTGGATGCTTATGAGATGCGAAAAATATGCGAAAAGCGAGGTTCATAGCCACCAACTTGGCGTGGTGAGTGTAGGCATAGCCCTTCCCTTACTAGAAAAAGCTAACGCCAAGCAGTGGGCAATTGGGCATTTACTGTCAGGGGATAAATTAGTGGAGGTGCTGCTGGTAATATCTGGCAGCCCTGTGTCGCTGTCGCAGCCCGCGTGGCACAATGCGCGTTTGCGACACTCAGCACCCGCCTCCGAGCCCCGTCTGCGACTTGCATCGAGTATCGACGCAAAGGTCATCGACTAATAATATGAGTTGACACCAATGCAGGTTCAAGTCGACTTATTGAACTTTATTCAACTAGCGGCGCAGACGATGTCGGTACATTCACGATTGCATTTACAACAAGTGGGAGCCTTTCCCTTTAGCAGTTTGGGAGGCGTAAAACAAGCCGTTTCAAAACTTTGACTGGATTATAAGAACAAATCAATAAATTACAATGACTCTTTGAGGCTCTACTTTGGTAGCCTGGATGACCATTTATGAAAGTTTGAATTATAGAGTTGCTAAACTACAGCGGAATGAATAGAATTTTAATCAGAGAAAAATGCAGACTAAAGCAAATATCGACCAAATAATTTAAAAAATAACATTTGAACAAAAAGATTTGAGACGAAAACTAACTTACAATAAACAAACAAACGTACAGCTTTGTACAGTTGGAAGGATCTGTTCCGATACAAAAGATGGTAGAGACAACAGAAGTTATAGTGGAAGGCAAATAACACTTCACAAGATGCAACAATAAACTCTTAATGAATCCCGGTTTTAGATTTTGAGCCAACCGACTTTTGCGTACTTCCAACTGTCCCCGGGGTGAATCAAATTTATGTTTACACAATGCAACTGAACAGACAAATGTTTTGAACAGTACAGTCGCTCCGCTTCGATTTCGATGTAAGGAAAACGAAATCGCAGGATTAAAAAAAACAGACAGTGAAGATGATTAAGGCAAAAGGAAAAGTCAAAGTTATCTAGTGTGAATAGATAGAGGAGCGCACAATAAGCTCTGCCCACGCGCCGGGTGAATCACGCGCGCACACACGCACGCGCACGCGCACACAGCGCGGCAAAAACATTACCTACTTTTGAATAAGTTCCCTTTCTCTTTCTACACCTCCGAGCGTGTACCTTGTTTGGCGCCATTTGTTACATCAATAAATAAAACAAATGAATCATACACCGTAATCTCTCCGCAACAACTGAGCGCGCTCTTACAGCTAACGGACGCTTACTCCTTCTCATCTTCAATGTTTACAACGCTCCCAACTTTATTATACTTGTCACACTCGATTCGATGTGAACAGTTAACATACGAGTTTTAAAATTAAAACCCGAATCGGGGAGAATGTTTATACGAAAACATGCCAAATGACATATCAACGTTTAAAGTGTTGTAAATTTTTCGCTTAATCTCGGCAGCGCGTTGACAATTTTAAGTAGTCTTTCACCTGGTGCAAACAAATCTCATATATATTTTAAGACTTTACACTTACTCCTAAACATAATCAAATTGATTTATTTACGAAGAATCTATTTGTATCCGTGCGATAATGTCATAGAAATAGAAATCATAATTATTAAAAGTATTCAATCGTAACAAGTTCGTTTTCTTATAAGTATTACAATTAAAATTGCTGAAATGATTAAGTGAAATACAGCACAAAAATAATTATCAACAGCAATACAGAATAAATTAAAAAATAACCCAATGAATAAGATATAATCGACGAAACCTTCATCTGTTTCGAAACGGTGTTCGAATGCAATCGTTTTTATTACGAGAAATCTATTTGCTTATTACTTTAGACATTAATATATTGTCGCATTAAACGTCCAGTCATTGCAGACAAAGCGTGACGGAGCCGAACGAGTGGCCATGAAGTGCGTAGAGCAGCGGTAGAGCGGCCTGATACGTAGAAACGGTGACTCACTGACAGAGACCGAGCATACACCGCCTCTAATGTCAGATAAGGATGGCCGACTTCAGAAAACCGGTTTATGATTTCGAGTTTCGATCCGATATGCTCCTGTGTCAAGTAGACTTCACTCGAGTTGAGGCTGCTCTTATCTGCTGGCGTTCAATTTTAGGGAAGTCGACGATCACTGTTCCTTTTTTCAATAGGTAATTAAGGATTTTGTGGCTCAAAACTTGGAACGCCTTTTGTATTTAATGGACCGTCATTACAATAAGGACTGTGCAAGCAGTTTGTATAAGTTTTTAAAAGAATAAGCGAATTAGCATTTATCTTATCAGGTAAAGCCTACTGAACAGTGTCTTTAGATGTCGTCTGTGACGTGGTGATGTCATCGCCACTTTGGCGCTCTTATCTTGTGGACGATAAAATATAATTAACAACATTCTAAACGTTGCTTCAACTAACCAAAATTCTAACATAGACTGTACAAAATGGCCATTGTTAATCTTTGAAATGTCAAGATTATGGTCATGTCAGAATAGTGTAAATAAATGTGCTTAGTAATCGGACACTCAATCTTACACGTTCATTGTTTGCAAATACCTTATTAAAATATTGTAGAATATAATGACTAGTCCATTAAGTAAATAGTGGTTACAAGAGATCAGACACTGGACGGTTGCATGGGGACTCATACCCGAGTTGTTCATACCGCACAATCAGAAACCGCTTGCTGAGAATATTTCTTCTTCCTAGCGTTTATCCCGTTTCTATAAGGGGTCCGCTTTGACCATGATCCAGGATTTGGCAAGTCTGGTTATTACAGTGAAGCGACTGCCATCAGACCTCCATAACCCATAGAGGGGAACCAGACAGATTGGATCATGGTTACACATTCAGATCTAACTGAACTTAAGTCAGAAATCGCTAAATGTGCAGGTTTCCTCGCGGTGTTTTCCCCCGAGCAAATGGGTAAAATCCACACATAGATTTCGAAAAATCCAGAGGTGTGGGCCCGGATTCGAACCGCGGACCTAACGTTTGTGAGGCGCCGTCCGTACCAATAGGCCACCATCGCACTTTTTATAAAGCCAAATCAATATGTCCAGGAAGAATGGTCAGAAGAGATGCGCACGCGCGTCGCGTGTGCTCTTGGCGCGAAAGTCCGCGATTACAGGAATTTTCCGAGCCGGTGGAAATGATCGCGGGCGGTGAATCATTACGCGTTTTTGCCGCGCAGAGAAAACGCGCCTTCATCTCGAAATTATACGCTGAGCCCAACATTCGTGGCCAGAAGTCTAGTGATAGCTCTGTAATTGACAAGGCGTCATTAATTAGCAGATGATGGGGAAATCTTCCGCAATTAATGAATTTGTATCATATTATATCCAATTTATTCAGTTAATGCGAGCATGTATATTTTTTAGTTAAAGTTCCGTATCAAGAAGCAAAATCAGTTACTTCCTGCCTCTCTAGCTTTTTGGCACAAAACCCACAATTTGTATTCTCATTTACTGAGCGTGGTACGGCGTCTAAATCAGGATGATGTGTTTTAGGATTGTTTATTTATCTTAATGAGCACACATTATTCCTAAAGTCAGCAAAACTTCGTACCTGTATATCAATGCATTGGTATTAATCTATAAAGTATAGAGCTTACGTAAAAAGAGTCTAGATTATGTTAATATACATATGTCACGCACGATAATCACGTCCTGGCGCAATTAGCTCAGAACAATAGACATCTCCCAACACATTCAGCAACAAGTGACAATCTGCACTGTACTAGTATAAAAGTGTATTCATCATAAATGTCGTAATGGAAATGGATTAAGCAAACGAACAACCACATAGAATTAGCACGGCATCTAGCGCGTGACGTTTGACTTACAGCGCGCCGCGAATCTTGTGTGATCTTTTATTCATAGGAAATTATTTTGTTTGACAGCTTACATAACCTACTGGCATTGAACGAGCCGGTTTGTTGGTAAACAGTGCCAGGAGACGGGTTTATTTTTCAGCTGAGAAAATAGATATTCATTACGTTGTCATCGCCATAAAACCGCACGTTGTAAGTGCTAATGTGAGTAAACTTGACAAGTTCGAGAGATTTAGTTGCTAAAGCGTATTCTGCAATCTTTGGCAAACACATCACACACACAATGCAACATACGATACAAAATCAGAATAATGGAGAAAACGATCACTGTCTTGATTTAAAATGCATTATTACATAAGTACTATAATAAATAAATAATTCTAACATATTAAGTATGCAATGTTATTGTTTATTAAATTATGTTATCAATAAGAATAATTATCTCTACATAGAATTTATTGTACAATGACGTGTACGTAAATGATTGATTACATTTAAAATTGATATTGCAATCTTATAATCGTAATATAATTAGTCTTAATTAATATTGTCAATTTTATCACTGACGTAATCTTGTTTATAATCATTAAATATTAAGTTTGGGTTTATTTTTTTCTTTGCTGCGTTGTGAAACTTTGATCAAAATAATAAAGCTGCATCTTTCAGTAAAAGTTACCTCTAAATAATGCACCATTTTTAAAATGTATCGCAACAAATGTAAATTCTTCTTTTATTTTTGCTACTCGACTTATATTTTTACAAATATGAAAGAGATAAGTGAACCAGATGACGGATACACAGACTTAGGTTTCTGTGTTAATAAATATGTACTTATTTAATACAAAGAACATTTACTATTATACATAAAAATAGCATTATCAATATATTTTGTAGATGCAAGAAACTGTAACAAGCAATAAAATTTACACAAAAGGAAAAGCGTTTACAAATACCTAAGCGCAATACAAAACTGTGAGTAAAAGTTCACCACGGAAATATTTTGATCATTCCAAGCATTTATCTAATTAACATGGGAAGGTTGTGCAAGCATTTTTTAAAGTTTATCATGGGTATGAAATGGAGCAACGGCAGAAATGCCCACAATAGTCGAGTTATCCTAATGTGGGAAACGAATTTCACATACCACGTTTTGTTTTTGCAGTATTTAAACCGTGAGGAACAAATTGCTGTAGTTATAGATTTCTCGTCATATTAAATTCACACTCGGGCTAACGAACTTATTGTATCTTTAAGTTACATCTGTGAAGTTTCACGCGGTTCAAAACAAGTCATATTTAGTATCTGAACTATCCAGGTTACATTAACATTTTTTTTATTAGTTTTTTTTGTTTAAATACTGTATTTCTTTTTGTTGACAAATATAAAATTTGTTTGCTATATTATGGTTCATTCAATAATTGCCAATATTGCCACAATTACTCATTTAAAACCTTATTGAATTGCGATGCGAGTCTTAATTAACACTAACCGGGACAAATACGTAGGTTGGGCAGGCATACCCAAAAAATATTCCCTAAAATAGGAAATGTAGATGGTCCCATGGGAGAATTAAATCCAAGAGCTCAGTTACGCAGCATCGTAAAACAAACTGTTCGCCACAGACATTCATAACATTAGTTGGACCCGCGGCGCCGAGCGTCGACGCTGAGTAAATAGAACTCACTCTTCCAATTCCAGTCACTGGGGAACAGTGAGGGATATCATTCCGCTCCAATAAAGGAGGTTCAGCCAAAATGCCTTCTAGAAGTATTTGACGACAGCAAAATACAAACATAGCTATACTAATTTGATAAAGTTGAAGAGTTTTTTTAAACGCTCTAATCACAGGAACGATTGGTTTGAAATTTTGAATTGGTTCCATTTGTCGAGGAAGACTTTAGGCCATAGTATAACACTATGTGTGCACAAACCAAAATCCACGGGGACGAAGTCGCGGGCAGCCACTAGATTTTTAATAATTGCGTTGTTTAAAATGAAGATGTTAAATATCCTATTCTTGCTTGATGATGCTCCCATCTCTTTATGAAATGTTTAACAGATTTAATTACATAAATATACAAAATCTAGTACAATTTAAAAGCAATGAAACACTTTAAGCTACTTAAGAGAATGTAAGTGGTCTACCAGTTCAACCTTTACAAGTGTCCGCATAAATTCGCGCTAAAACAACCAGATAGAGTTACAGTACTGGCTCCACGGTTCACGTTTTCTCCTTACAAATTACGCTCCTGCGCAATAAATCACTTTCTAACAATATAATAGTATCAATAGGTAATTAGCGTCTCTACATCGCAATTTGATCGACAACTGACGTGTCAATGGATGGTATTGTATTTAGATAACCTACTTGTTTGGGTCTTTTGTTCTTTATAATGGCTTATGATTTGATCCCAGCTGCATTTAGGCATAGATTGAAATCTTAGCATATGCCCAGACATCAGAAAACTGCGGTATTATTTTGTTTGACATGACGTAGGTACGTTTCAACATACTGCCACTGCGATAAGAAGCGACTGTCGCTTCAAACTTTGATGCCAATTTCAGAGAGAATCGAAGTTTGGTGAGGGCATTTAACTTTATGAATTTAGAGACAAATCATCTCTCCGAAGTTGCTAGAAACTTCCTGTGTTCCGTCAAGCGTTTGTGTAAAGCGCGTTGATTAATTTACTCTTCATGATGAATTATTACTTGTACAGGATGTTCGATAAATGGATTTGTATTTAACGAGATTCACTTTGGCGGGGTTAAACAATTTATGTACTCGTGTTCAGCTTTGTTTCGGCACGGTCGGTGGAAATATTTAGCGTTGATCCTGATTATAATATTTGAACCTATGAGCGAACATTGATTTCAATGCGTAAAATAAGTTCCTTCTTCGGTTTACTATAAGCAAGTTCGTTGTTCATTCAAGACATTTGAGTATTTAGTATTTAAAACGTGTTTTATGGATGATACGATAAATTAGGCTCAAAAGAGTCAATGAAAGCCTATTAATCTAATACTCGATAAAAGGTGTTCCCGGCCCATATAAAACGGAACAAGGCATAATTTTATCGTGGACCTACAATCGTAAGGCTACTGTTAAGAGTGTTACGACAGTGCCCAACCGGTTTGACCGCTTCCACGACCGAAACGGCGCCAATCATAGCCTTAAGAGGGTGCAGGCAGCACACTAGCGCCGAAATTCGTTTTTCTTAAATAGTGATAAATGTATGATTTTTTGATAAACTAGATACAACAGAGCGTTTTTTTGAAGGAGACGGCATCTAGGGGAGGCCTATGTCCAGTAGTGATCTGCAACAGACTGATGATTCTAAAGCGTACCTGCACTCAATTATAAACATTTATTTACATTTCTCTTATTCAGTTGAAATTATTGTTGTTGATGATGGCTATATTTATTTAAATAATAAAAGTATTCCAAGTAGTTTTCAAAAAATATTAATGTGATTCTGTAGTGCTCTACAAAGCCGTATTTAATGGTATCCTAATATCTTAAAATCGCAATTAAATAAAAACGAATGTCGGCGCTAGTGTGCGTACCAAACCCCCTTAACACGCCTAAACAACACTCGGGCGCAGGCTGTATCGAGAATAATAATAGCCAGTGTGGACCGACGGGAGATTTGATACAAATCGATTTTATGGGTGCGTTAATCTGAGCGTTACGCAACCACTTCGTAAAAAGTGGTTACAATAGTCTAATCACTTTCTTTAGAAATGTTACAGAAAACGACGGATTCGAGTCATTTATCGGAATCGTTGCATTCAGTTTGTATTATTTGGTGAAACTAAATCATTCTTTTCAATTAACGAAACCCTGAAAATTACCTTGAAATTTAATAGTTAGTGGCCCCCAAAACTGTTCGTATTCTTAAAATAATTGCTTCCTTTTTATTTTTATCTTATCCAATCTTAATTTACCTTATCTAAACCTTTAATAAAATATATTAATTAATTAATATACAATTAATAATTATGTGTGTAACTTAAATGCCACAAATCCGGAACGCGATACTGAAAAAAATACTGTAGCATTTACTTTAGGTTAACTTTGGTGAGCTTAATACTCTGTATCTTTACCATTTGAATGTTTCAGAAATGCATTAGTCCACTTTCCTTATATTCCGCTGGCACTTTACAAACCGTCTATTACTAGACCATTTCTCGATTTGTAAGTCAAAACTGGCCTCTTGGCGATCATCTCGCTGCTTTCACTCCTTATCGGTTCCACGTTAGTAATTAATTTCTTATCAGACGGCAGCAAATCGTCTTACGCCTGGCACTTGCTGAATGACTGTGACTAACACGAAACGTGTCGAATATGACGTCGATAAGAAAAAGCAAATATAACCTTGGTAACCAGTGGTCTCCACACCACTTGTTTACTAAAACCAATGGACAAAAGTAATGGAAATATTTCAACTTACAGGTAAAATATTGAAATAAGGTTGTGGGCTGTATTTTAAAACATCGCAGCATTAGAATATCAATGTTAAGGTTAAACTATTTATGTAACCAAATAAAAATGACTCAATCAGTTGCACAATAGCGTCAATTTGCATATTCTGCAACATCGTAACGAGGTGGTATATTTTACAATGGTAAACGAAATACAAACAATTTTTATGTTCGTTTCAATTTTAGCCTGAAACTATATTTTTGTACCTTACACAGTTTAATTGATAGCCAACTATCAAAGCCGCCTATTAAGCGACAATCCATAGGCTCATTTTAAATTCTGTAATTTTAAGTGTACTACCCCACGTTTTGATGCGTTTAACAATTAACGGTTTTGCTTCAGTCAGCAGCCTTAAGGAAGTTTTATTCTATCCAAGGATTCTTTATTAGGAATTTGTAGAACAAGAAAGGTTAGCTAATTGTTTCCATAATATGTACCTAAATGAAACAACTGAAGATAAGAACAACGGAACCAAGGCAATTCTAGTAGCTTAGCTACAATCTAGCGAAGTCTAGACAGGAAATTATGCTCTCGACAAAACAACTGATTCTTTTACTCGTCTTTACTTACATAGAAGAATGATCTTGATGAAAAGGCTTAAAATATTGCTTATACCCACATTAGTCAACAATAAAAAATCAATCTCGTTGCAGGAATGATGCAGGATTTGAACATTTGGGTTTCTGCACACATAGTTATATTATAGCTTACTCGACAAATGGACTATCTAACTCAAGTAAAATATTAAATTCGAACCAGTAGTGCCTGAGATTAGCGCAGTGAAATAAACAAACAAACTCTTCAGCCTTATTATATTAGTGTAGATGATAACTTGAATTTCTCCCGCGCTAAATTATTTTTCACGCCACGTGTAGACGGAAAATTCTATTTTATCTGTTAGCGTACGTGCGCCTACATTATTTATAAATCATTTCTTGTTTATTGCCTCGCTCGTGCCAAGTCTGTTAGGATCCTTACGGCTCATACATAACATAACTACAGCTGTTGATGCAGATAGGTGTATTAGTTCAATTTATTCATGTAAAAGAGACCAATGATTTAAAAGGGTCGACATTAAAGCAAGTTAGTTAGTAACGTTCAATGATACCAACCAAATTCTACCAACATTACAATTTGCTTTAAAGACGACATAGTAATCCCTACATCAAAGTAATAAATTATGTAATACCTATTACTGATAGTGTCGTACCTATGTCGTAATATGCAATTTCTTTAATTTTACCTATCGTTGACTAACACGCAAAGAAAAGCATTTCTTTCACGCTCACCTTAATGTGAAACAAAACCATTACTAATCGGGTATCAGGTATGGTATAACAACATTGAGTTGAACATTTGCCATACTTTCGCCGGCTACTAATATCATACCTATCATGAATCGTTTTAATGATTGCAAGCTGTCAGTTTCTTAATGATGCCAATAATCTCACGCATTCAACGAGTATAATATGCGGAGTGAATATTCATCTAAGTTCGGTCCATTTGTGTTTTTTTTATTAATTGCCGCCGTGATTCGGTTATCCAACTTTTGGCAGCGACCAATATATCTTCTCTCACGCTGAAATTATCGCGTGCAATGGTGCCAATAGATGACTGATTGATGGCTGCCCCTCCGGGCATTTATCCATACGCGAACGAGTGTAGGCGGCCGACGGCAACCGACGGCCGCTATCAAAATAAGGCGAAAGTGCCTCCGAACGAGCACTTCCTGCGCAGCCAAAAATTGACGGAGAGCGTGACAGCGCCGGCCACTGAAAATTGCCGCGTGGCGTGCTGGAAATTGCATCTATCGAGTTTAGAAGCGGGTAATCGCCGATACAGCGCCCGGGGGCGCGCACCTGCGGGCGCCGCGATTCATTCATGAGATCGGCCAAATGAAGCGGCGAGAGGTCGAGAACAATCCGCGTCGGATAATAACAGTTGGCTTTTCTTAGAAACAGTACGGCGTGGAGGCTTCGGCGGAGGGAGTGTTCCCGTCTCGCTCGCGCAGCGGGTGGCAGAGCGAGAGCGCGTGGGCGGGGCGACCGAGCGCGGGCGGAGGCGTCCGCGCGAGGTGCCGCGCTCGCTGCACTCGCCGTGCACCGCGACTTCCCGGCTCTTCATTATTATCGCTCGTCAAAGGACCCGGGTTCGCTGTCAGATAAATGTCAAGACGCCCGCAAACACTACATCACCAGTTGAATGAACCGACGTTTTCGCTTAATTTCATCGAGCTTACCATAAGACCAGTGTACGACATGGATGGAGAGACGGACGGACATTAGAACTAGTGATATAAAGCCTAGACCGTTCGATGCATTACTCATACGAGCAAATATAGCCCGAGTACTTATGTAGTAATACACGATATTCAATAGGAATAGTGCGATTTAGCCGCACATGGCACAAAGCAGTCGGTTTTATTATCCGAACCGATGGTGAGGCGACGTTTATAAATCATACTTTTATGGTTATTCTTAGCGATAAACTGGACGTTTCTAACGTAGAGAGCGCGTGTGCGCCCGCGGCACCCGCTTCGTATGTGGAGCTTTGCATTTCGATACGCCCCGAGCGAAACTAAATTTGAAACAATAAGTTAGACATTAACACAATCGTGAGGGTAACAAAGCAATCGCTGCTATAAAATTCAATACAAGATTAATAGTTGCAAGCGTGCGTGAACAGCAAATCCGATAAATTATAAGAACAATGATAAAACAATTCCTATTCCAAACTCCAAATGATTAATAGTTAATACATCCGAATAATAAAAGTCCCACGGATCAAATAGGAATAGAGTTGGTCGATTAGATAATGTATTCAAATTGGAAGCTATTTATATTCTCGTCGTCTCTACGCAAATCACACTTGAGTCACACCTGGGCATTGGCGCCAAGATACTCGTCAACCGATTGTCTTTACTGAAATGTACCAAAAACTTCTAATTAAAGCAGAAACTTTTCAATAAACTAGTTGAACATATTTGATTTCAATATAGAATTCAATAATATTTTTTCAATAACACTCCGCCTGACATTGTATCAGGACAGAAGTACACTCATATTGACAGACAACTGAATAAAAGCCAAGAGTTGCTGTGTTGCCAGCCAAAATCATAACGTAATAATACTTGTCTTGACTATAAAAGACAGGTGCAAAACTTCCAGAACCGAAATCTATCTGATTCGGGTCCGACAGGACCCTAGTCAAAGATTCTGGGAAGGTTCGAAGATGTTCCATCTTGTGTGATGATTGTTACAGAAGTTTCCATTATGTCGAGTTAACAGAATACTTGCAGTCCAGTATAGTGTCCTCCCTTGTTATGTAACTTATGATTTGAGTTGTTTAAAATATGAATACGCTAGCAACGATAATGTCTAAACTTCTCATGAATCACTCCGGAAGACTGCATTTCTGTATCTAAATGATCTTATCGCTCGCCACACGCAGATGGTGTCGATATACCTAGATACTTTAAAATCTCTCACGAAAACATTGTTAATAATTTGCTTATTTTGGAGATGGGTGACTGAGATGTTAATTTAGATAAATGTGTATCTCCTAAGATGTTTTCTTGGTAACTATGCCTAATGTATATAGTAAAAAAATAATAATAATAATAAATAATATTTTGGTATTACTAAAAAACAATCTAACCGTTTCCTAAAAGGTGGTGTAGACAACACAAATTTTCCAATCACAACCATTCAGACATCAAAGATGACTATAAAGATAAAAACTTATTGTTAAACGACCGAACAGAATGGCAAAACAGAATTCAATAAACTGCCAAAACCGGAATGGGACTAGTGTAGTCAAACACAAAAAGGCTAAAAAACAATAGCCAGTTGAATTTAAGTTTGTTTGCAGAATCGTTTCGGAGGATCGGGAGCATTAGCGGTGTATAATTGGCCAATCAATCGGCCGGCAAACAACTGAGAGTAATTAAGAGCGAATGTTGTGAATTGCCGAACATTTGTACGCCTTGGAAGAAGGATACGGGATACCCTCGGAGATTTCGTCTTCAATTAGAACTAATCGGGATACACGCGATATACAAGCGAGTGTTAAGGAAAACCATTTAAGGAAAGTGAATATAAATGTTATCATTCACAGACAAGTGCTATGAAAGAGTTCACCTATGTAAATATTTAATGTGTCGTCACATAATTAACATGGGTAAAATCTCCAATAAGTCATTTTGTTACCATAACCAAAGTTAAAAATAATGATTCAACATTATGTTAATGGCTTTCACTTATTTAGTTATTACTTTTGATGACAGATTATCCAATAACATTGCGGCTTGAATAATCAAAGGTTAAAAATAGCAATTAATTAACCTAATTACTTTTACCACTAACGACTTATTGATCACCATACTACTATGCCATAGGCAGTCGATTTATATCTAGGGTTTATTAATTTTCACCCAGAAACGATCTTTACGTCAAAGTAATAACTGTCGAGTTGATTGGAACACGATGTCGATGTAAGATAAAATGTAATTTGTGTCTAGATGTTACAACGAGTACACGCGATCTTATGATGTTTATTACTATTGCACTTTGTGATTGCACTAAATTATGAGATCGAATATTCATACATACGTTAAAGTACGTTTATAATACGTTTTATTTATAATTTGGGATCTGATCTATTTTGAAACTTTCGTTTTCTAAATCGTTACAACGAGACGATATAATCTTTTTGTTAAAAGTTGTCTACTTCAAAAATTAATTATGTTTTATATTACGGGGTTTTCAACAACACAAAACACGACAAAAACTGTTCAAAGAAAATGACACAAAAGAACATTTACCCATTAAACCTAAAGCTACATTTTGATAATGAGAAATAATCATTGAAACTAACATCAAATTTTCAAATCCTACTAGACAAATAATGCATCTCAGACCACCAAGATTAATAATAATGAATTATAAAAGAGAGACCTAAAAACATCTTATTCTTATGATATAAATATAAATCAAACCAAACAAGGAGGCACTAACTCGAAATTATAATTTACCGTGTATTAGGATAATTGTATAGTTAATTAGTATTCAATGAGATAATGAATAATTACGTAAAACTGCAGTCAGCTGCGTAAAGGTTGCGCTGAGTCAACAGGTCAATGCAACAAGTCCTTTGTAAGTCGATCACATCACTTATTT
Source organism: Nomophila noctuella (assembly GCA_958496325.1). NCBI lineage: Eukaryota > Metazoa > Arthropoda > Insecta > Lepidoptera > Crambidae > Nomophila > Nomophila noctuella. The sequence continues at coordinate 6,244,481 of OY292486.1, read as the reverse complement.
ATATTCTTCAGACTCGCACAGTGTTCGAAAGTGTAAAGTCAAGAGGGAGATGTTTCCTTAGCAGCTTTAGTTTTACTTGATACTTTTATTCAAACGGGAACTAAAGTTTGTAAGAAAAGTGGATTGTAGGTAATGTTCCCGTATCCATGCATTTTCGAGAGCCGTATGAAAGTGAAGACTAAGTTATTACAAAAAAATTGGTCTTTAAAATACAGTTAAGAATACTTGAAAATGTATTATTGTAGAAAAAATTTATACAATGATATTATATAACAACTAAATATTATAAAAGACTTACAATATGCGATCGTACAGTAAAAAGACAAACGCTACAAAGACGTTTCTCAAGTTTGTCGTTAAATCTTTTTAAGGAACCACACGTTTATTTAGCTGCTCTTTTTAATTAGAGTCCTCGTATTTAAATCATCTAACTTACAAAGCCACAACTTATTTTTAGTTGGTAACATTATAAAATACATCATCGCAATGTACGCATGCATGCATGACGCACCGGGCTATGGAATAATACCTACTTCGGCTTTTCATTATAAAACAAACATTCTGTTGTTCCGAGGGGCATCGTTTTAGATAGACTATATTAAAATTATAATACGAATTCCTTTAATTAACAGTGAAGTTTTGAAGTTTATGAAGTAGTTTGCTTTTATGATGTACCTAGACGTTTTAGAGGATCTCACGCAGGTAGGAACTTTAGTTCAAGAATAACAAAATAACTAACAATAGTTTAAGGACATAACTGTCTGATTTAATAAATTAATTAAAATATTATTAAAGATAAAATCACGATGTTGAAATGAAATGACTAATATTTCTGCAAGTAAACAACTGTAAAAAGATCGCAAACCTTATTTTGACGTCCATCAAAAAATGACGTAACTGGGCTATCAAACGTTTCCGCGAAAACGATAAGCTGATAAGATATGGAAAAGTTAAAATAACAATAAGGTAAAAAGATAATACTACTTAAAAGTAAAATGGAATTTCACATAGACGTATTTATTGTTTGACTCTAGGTAGACAATTAAATGCTAAGTACACAAGTTTAGTCAGATGGTAATGACCAGACTGGTTTAAATCACTTTCAAAGAGATCATTAAGCTTACTGGCTACAGGTACGAGTAAAAGAGGATTATCGAAACATCACATAAAATATGCAAATTCGATTTATGAAAATGTGTATTCGCAATATTTTCAAAATGTTTACTGTGTCTACCTATTTATTTTACTCAGATCTTTTTTGTATGATATTTGAGTTAGGTTCTCCCTGCCAGGATTTACTATGATCTTATTAATATAATAAAGCTGAAGAGTTTACTTTACTAAGCCAGTATGACACTATGTGTGCGGAAACCGAAATCCACGCGGACCGGACGGAGTCGCGGACAGCCGTCAGAAGTTTATAAAATTTAAAGCAAAAATAAATAGCACGTCTCATTTAAAATTAGAAAAGGTCATGCTACTTGAGGTATACACAGTGATGGCTACTAAAATGTATGAAATATTCCCAATGCACTTTCTTACCGAGGTTCGCGTAGTATCCTGCTGGGTGCATCATCTGAGTATCTTTCACCGGTGCAAACTTTCCATTTGTCACTTACCTATAACGAACAGAATAGAATATGAACAAAAAATCTTTAAAACAAACATAAACAAACCCAACCACCCTACAACAAAATATGCTTATGTTTTAGGAACTTTTAGGGATAAATTTTTTTCGTTTTTTCGTTGTTTTGAAAATAAGTTTATACTGCCACATATTTGAAATGAGTGATATTATTTGATTGTTGAAGTTTTTTTCGTAAAATGACTTATTGAGAAACTGAAGTACTTAAGTACGTAACAATTAGCTAGGTTCATCCTGGTAATTGGCATGTTATTATTAGTAATAAAGCAACTGATTACAAATTTGAGAGACCGCAGAATGTAATATCACGGGATCTTACATCTGTATTCGTGCATGCGTATTTGATTATTAAAGGGTTTATTGAAATGTGTGCGTGCAAATAGACCATTAAGCTCATTCCGTAAAATTACTTACAAACCTGAATTGAAGCTCCATAAAAAGCCTGATATGAAATTAATTAGTTTTAAAATGAACGGTTTATTCTAGAGCGGCATCTAATAATGTACAAATTAATTATTTATCCTGACATTTTAAGGAGCTTTTTATAGTGTCTCTAAAGTTCAGCGAATAAATATTAGCACAGGTCATTTCAAATCAAATATTATGATAATAATATTCCGATAATACTGTCGTATATAACAAACGTGAATCACGGCTGACGCTGGCACTAATTTGCATTACCAATAGCCCCTAGTCATGTGAAATTAAATAGTATGTGCAGTTAATCTGAATTCGGTGCGCATGGGTTGCGATTCGGCATTATTTGCGTCCGTGCAGTGCATATTCTGGAGGGACGGGACCAAAATGCTAGGTTGCCTGCATACTGCATACTCGAGCAGAGGCATGCGGAGGCGAGCACACGTGGCTGCCACGGCCGCCGGCTCCGGAATCTGACCAAATGCCCATCGGAGCTCGATTGTTAGCTAAATAGCATTGGCTTATTTACGGGCTGCGCTGTTTGCGGCGGAACAATGTCCAGAGGTGAGAGGTCTCGTGAGAGGCAGTGCATTTCACGGCTCGCTACCCTCCGTACATCTGTATCATGCTGGTCAAGTAGGTCTTTCGGATTAAGCGAATGTGAAGCGAAAAATAAAGAAAATTAATTGCAGACGTTCTCGGAAGAAATGTTGTCCATTGTTCATTGTCGTCCCAAAATGCCTTTTAGTTTTTGAGTAGTATGCTCTTTGCTTATGAAGCTTTTTGCATGCGTGTAACTGTGCGTGCCTATAAAGTAAAACTGCAGTCAAAGTTACTTGTGTGCTCGACTCTACCTATTACTAACTTGTTCAAAATATTCGCTTAGAAGATGTCCTTGGTCACATCTCGTTGTAAATTATTTTGAGCCTTATTAAAGATGTTTATAACTTCCATCTCAGCTAGAGAGTTAGGCTAAATTGCTAAGAGGCTTGCAACAAAGCCTATAGACACAAAACAATTTACCCCGTTTAAGTATAGATAATCCTCATAAATAGCAATTTGCGTCGTGACAAACGATCTCCGTTGTGACGCTCAGTTTGGAAATCGCGTATAATGCCGCCATTGTTAATTATACAAGTCACCGCGTCGCTAAACATACGATTTATTGTCAGCAAACTGGAACAACGATACGTCTAGCGTGAGATTTGTGCGGCAGCCGTGTCGCACTTAGATGAATAGTCTAAACTAAAACATTGAAAAGATAAGACAAATTATCGTCTCGCAGACTTACACGTCACGCTCTATAGATTAACTTTCCTTCTTGCGATTAACCAATTCTAATCCTTAAAAATTTCGGTGCTTGATCGATTTCGAATTGTGAATAACTAGCGGCCCGCCCCGGCTTCGCCCGTGGTACTTGTCCACTATTTAATGGATGATATTATACATAAAAACCTTCCTCATGAGTTACTCTATCTATTAAAAAAAACCGCATCAAAATCCGTTGCGTAGTTTTAAAGATTTAAGCGTTCATAGGGACATACAACATACAACATGACATGTAAATGAAAAAAGCGACTTTGTTTTATACTATGTAGTGAAGAAGCCGAACCGAAGATGTTTATATTTTATGTAGGTTGTCACAGGATCTGGTTTATGAGTTGAAAAATCGACGGCCCGGCTCAACAACGCAGCGTCGGTCGTCACTGGTTCCGCGATCGTACCGGCAGATAACAGACATCGGCCCACAGATCTGTCGGCAGCCGGCTTTTCGGCCACAACCAGCAGCAACCATACCGTTTTACTTTGTTAACTTTATGCTTTTAACAGAAACTTATCGCGATATCAAATCTGGAGCGGCGATTAAGAAACAATAGGACGTTAATAAAAACTCGCACTGGAGCGAGGCATGAAAACGTTCCGTTCCTATGAACTCTGCGATTCCGCTTGCGTTTGCAATGCAATAAACGTTCAGTTTGCGTTGCTACGTAAAAAAATAGTGCTGGTTACAGGTGTCAAGCGATGTAGTGTGCAGGGGCTGTATATCTCTCAGTAAGCACCGGACAGGGCAAATAAAACAATGGAACAATGAAATACGCGGGAGTGAAGCGCGCCTCTGCTAATGAACTGGCCCGCCAACACCAAACGTTCTTGGTATTAGAACAAACATTAGACTATGTATTTCGTGAAAGCAGGCGAGTAAGTCACGATTTAAATCTCGGTAATAAATTCGATAAGTGGAAAAATAACTGCTTTTATTACTTTTCGATATTTAGTGAGTTCCTTGCATTATTCAGAGTCATGATTTAACAAAAGGTAATATAAACATTCGCAAGTTATGCCTTATCCGCCGTGATCGCTGACATTTATAGAGCCGCGACCGCCCACTCATCTTTAAATTACGACCTCAAATAATGTTTCTGAAGAGTGGGTTGTTTCAAAACACCTATCTAAGCAGGAACAAGTAACAATAACCATATTATTACAGACTATTTAAAATGCTTATAGCTTAATTTCAAGTTGTCCTTTGAACTTTAAAATGAGCAATAGATAAAAAGCAAACTAGTGCAGATGGCAAATTCAATCTCTTCAAAAAATTTTTTAAACAGCTGTCAATAGAATGGACGAATTGGACAATACTTTTTACATTTGCTTCATCGTCCAATTAATGTTTTCAAAACACGTTACAATTTTAATTGCTCTCCCTCCTGCCAATACATTAATGGTTAATTAACTGTTTTTACCGCAAATAAAATCAATAATGAAGTATATGTGAATAATAATTGTCGTTTCGGAGTCGAGTCACGGGCGGCGACTGCGAGGCTCAAGTGCGTTCGGTCGCGGACGGGTGCTAGATGAAAAAGCATCGCCGAGGTCCAGCGCGAGGTATGCGCGGAATGGGAGGGAGCATCCGGGCGGCTGCGATTGTTGCCAGTTATCACTGAATGTTTTCCACCGGGGCATTTTGTGCCGCCACAAAAAACCACATAAAGGGCGGGCGCGGCTCGTTTGAGACGCCGCCCTGTGGGAAAATCGTCGCCAGAAAACTGCGACGCAAATAAATTATAAACTCTCTCACGTGGAACGCGATGCGGCATACGGACGCTTTATGCGAAACGAATAAACCGCGCTTTGTTCGAGCGCGGGCGAGTTTTTGAGCGATGCCACGGGAGGGGGCATTGAATTAATTAACGATCCTACTGACTGAGCTTGCGATTTGCAGGTAACTCGCAGCATCACTTGTGGATCAAACGCAAGTAAATTTTTTGCTTGCCAATGTACAATAAACCACCTTTCAAACAGTTTGTATTCCAACTACAAAATATATTCAGAAAATGTAGAGTCAATAGGTATGTAAAATAAGTGTATTGAGCATCATACATCATGACTACATTGACTTTAGTCAAAGTAGTTTATTTTGCAATTTGATTTACATAGAAATTCTTTCTTTACCTAAGTACCAGTTTTACAAGCGCTACTTAGTAAACACTAATAAATTACATGATCAAACAAAAAGTTTTAAGTTGGTTTGACTTTTTATCCTCTCATGCTGTTAAATTAACTATCGATCAATATCTTATAACTCTGAGAATGTGCTCCGGCCTGTGTTCTCTTCCACGGGTAAAATTTGATCTATTCGAAGATACGATAGTTATCTATTGTACCTGAGACTAAAGTTAAATACCGACGCCCACTGCCAATTACCTACGTATCAGAAATTCAGAACTAGTGAGTAACCAAATCAGCTTTAAAGTTCGACTGAGCAATGAATAGAAAAGTAGAAAGTTTCAATTCGTTTATTTAATTGTCGATTGGCGGCGCGCAAACGCCCGCAACTTGACATCGGGCCGATGATATCACGCGCGTTATCTTCAAAGTGTATCTGATAAATCGACTCGCAGCCGAGATGAGATGAAGAAGCGATTTGTACGAACAACCGGCGGCACAATCGGCCTTTGTAAATGTCGCGTGATCGCACGGCGAGGAATCATTAGCGAAAACGGAGCGTCCCGGAATAGATTGACAGCGGGACGATTGCACCGCGCGTGATGGATGACGGGAGCGCCCGGTTATTACTGCCGGCTTAATATCCACACCCGGCCCGGAGAGAATTAGATGCCGCGATGAAAAACTCGATTCGACACGAGAAAAAACCGCGCAACTTTACCTTATCGCGCCGAAATTGCCGCAAAAATTGCACTGCGTAAAAATAAAATCGACTAAACGTCACTGTGGACGCGCCGTGTTGCTCGCATTGAAAACTCGCAGAAAATGCATCGGCGATAAGAAAAAATTCAGTCCGCCGAGCGCATATAAGTACAACATAGCGACGGTGGCATTCCATGGGGAATACTCCGCATATCGAGACTTAAAGTAACCATTTACCGATTGCAGATACGCCATGGTCGACCAAGTAATCTGGTCAGATCGCTTCACGCGCATACTTGTTGCTACATATAATGTTTAACCTAAATAAGTAAGAAATATTTCTTTTCATTGCGGATAATGAGGTTTTGAGACTGCGTGATTGTCTCCAATTAAGCTGTGATTGCTGGATAAGTAGCCTTATTAGTGCACGTTATAGTTTTTAATATTCTTCTAGTAGGTATTAGGCGTTTACAAGATCCGTTTATAAAGTTGTCATTTCTACAAATTAGTTATTCTGGCAGTTCATAAAAGGAATCGTAATAAAATGACAGACGTTAGTGTTGTCATTAAAGGAGCAGAGTCACAGTTAACGGTCCCGTCGTGGAATAAAAAAAGGTAGTCGGGCCAGTGCAGTTTTCGTCCTTGTCTCACTCGGAATCTTCGTTAAGGGCGGAGCAGGACGGGTGTGTGTTTCATTAGGTGGCTCTAATGCAAGTTGCGTTTAATTTATCGCACGACAGCCGAGCTGTGTCGCGTAGAGCTGCGCGGCATCAATCTTGGGAGAGCGGTGCCGTTTTATGCAATCTACGTAATGTAACCGTAAAGCTGTAAGTTTATTAATTACAATTACGGAGAACTAAACAGTGTGATATAGTGACGTTAGTCAGTTCATCGCACTTTGAGATGCTGTTGCCAATGCGCATCCAATCGTATCCAATCAGCATATCTGAACCGCTGAATGTATAAGCCTCACTAAATTGAGATAACTACCGATACGTACTTACACTGTTTGTAAAGTTAATACGTCTTTAGTGTTACCTACTAAGGATAATAAAATAAATATTTTAAATATTATTTGTCGTAAACGTAGCGTGAAAACTCATTTATTTACAAAATTTTATAACTGGTCCGCTACTAGATAACTAGATGGAGTTCGAAATAAAACGTTTTTGGTAGATACTGCAAACATTCCAGATTTTTAAAATTCTTGGACTAGAAAGTTAGGTTCTCTAAAAGTTAATTGCTAATATTTTAATTAGTAACATTTTCTCTGAGCAAATGCTACCTAACTTAGCAAACGTTTCGTGCTTTGCTTGCCTTTCTGGCTATTTAACGTATGTTACTCGTTTAAGAGTCAAAGAAATCTACAACGAAAACGAATATTTGATTCATTAAATACCAATGTCAGTTCACAAATAAAAGCGAAGTTATGGCCACTTTAATTGAGAACAACCATATTCGTTATTAAATAATTTTCGGAGGAATGCTATTTAATTGACCACATTAAACTGCAGCTAGACTAAGAGCATTCCGAGGATTTGCGTGCAAGGGCTTTCCATAGCACGTTAAATGGGTAACACGATCATAAATACGCATATGGAAATAAATATTGACTTTTATAGACGAATAAAGTTCTCAATACTGGAACTATAATTTAAGAATGAGCCATATTTAAAATAACACAATACGGAGGCACAACATACGCATAGTATGAAGATTTACGAGTCCATTTAGGTACTTTCTCACTTTTATTTCAGCTATAAAAGTCTATAATAGGTTCATTTGCCTAAATCTGACGAAACTGAAGCCTTGACGTTCTCGCAATTAGCTCGCAATTATTACGAAATACTTATGTAGGTATCGCTTATAATTAACTATGAAATTGTATGTAGTTATATGTGAATAAATGTTACATAACAACGTTTTCTTTTTTTCTATTTCACGTTGGCAACGATTTAATTAAAATATACGGACAATTTTGCGCACTTACCTTTATTGCATTTGCAAGATACCTACGCTAAATAAATATATTAATTGTCTGTTGTAATATATCAATTGTGTGGATCTATTCTATACCCGAATGTTTTTGCCAGATGTCCAAATGGTTGCTTATATTAAGTACCTATAGTAAAAATACGATAAAAAAATGGTCTTTTAACCTTATCGTTATCATCTAATCTTCTACTGTTTTTAAAGTTCCGATAAAGTTCAAGAGTACATAAACAACATTTTTCCGGTGGGGACGAAGTTTATTTTCTGAACGCTAATGAAGTGAAACAAAAACTTCTAACTGCTTGATATATCCATTTATCCAAATGTCTCCATTACCGCTACGATACTAACAAACATTTATTTTTCTCGTCAAACTTTAACCCGAGTTTATAAATTACTTAGAAAAACGTAGTTTCGTTTATCACGTTTTAGTGGTTACGACTATTAAATTCATGGCCTTTTAAAGATATGTATAATGTATTTATGAAGTTATCATTACACATGATACAATTTCCCAGTCAATCAATATTGAGGTATTGGCAGCAGCAGATGCCTAAAATTCGTTTCGCCAGCAAGCACGTTATATTTTTTATACAGCGCACGATTAACTAAAATACCCGTACATTCGATTTCCGAGAACACACCGAGGAAACGCCTAACTCACATAATGCATAGCAAATGAGTTCGCATCGTGAAAGATTACCTACAGTTAAGTGATTTCGCGAGTGAGGGGAAACTGCTCGCGTCGCTCGAATACAAACGTTTGTAACTTTTGACTATTTTGTTGTAACAGAGTGAATAGCCAGTTAGTTTGGAACTCGACATGAAAGCGCAGACAAGACAAAAGGTAGGTTCTCGCAGGCCGACAGACAATCAAAGCGAACACGGACCCAATTGCGAAATAAAACGTACAAATAACAAGTTTAATTAAATCGCCAAGACCGGACTGTGCGGGCGCGGCGGAAACAATTCCACCAACGATAGTTTAACAAGTGAAGTCAAAGCGCTTCATACCTGCTGCACAAGCGCAATCGATCCCGCTGATATTCAGTTCGCTAACCCACCCTAACATTTGATCAGAGGCGAGTTCAACATTAATTTATTCACAGGGCCTATTGATTGATACCTATTGAACTAATATTAGATATCAGCTTGCAACAATTTGACTACCTTACTAAGGGCTGTCCCAGGTATCCCGGCTTTGACTCCGGGTAGGACTTAATATATTGGGTTTTTTAGACTATACACGATTAAAAGCCTTAAAAGCATTTAAAAACGTTGGTGATCAAACTCAAAGACAAACTCAAAACACTCTTCATTTATTTATTTATAGAAGCCTATTTTAGGCTTCATATATGCACTTATAAAACGTTAAAAGACTACAAAATGATGACTCTACCACCGATTCTGACGGCAGTTACTGGCGAAAAGAATCGGCAACAAACTCGACTGTTCCTCTTTTCAAATACCATACTTTTAACAATTATTTACAATGGGTTTTAGACGCAGATTCATACAGTTTTTCTAATATCTTACAAAAAAATAGATAAGATCTTTCTTCGATGGTGTTTATATTTATACTCTGTCCACTATAAGAAGCGTCTTTTGACAGCTCACGCCCATGAAAGTTCGAATTGTTTTCGTTTAATTTTCGAAAAAAGAATATTGTTCTTCATGGACGGTTACTGCCAACTCAGTGATGTACTACGAAAAACGATTAGAACGATTGTGCCCCCGATTACAAATAATCGATAGAAATAAATGTTATGAATAAAACTAAACTTCTTCATAACATGTTCATAAGGTAAAATGTATATTTTACATAGAAAGGTAACAACATTTGGATTTAAATTTCTTTTACTAATATGACTTAGGTACTTGTTATATATTTAATTTATAAAGACAAATATATGGATTTAAATTTGTTTACAATAAATCTAAGAGAATGTTAAATCAAAACGCATGTTTATCGAAATCGGTTATTTTTTACGTACCTAAGTCGAATAATGATAATAGTACAATCGGATTGTTGACACATTTGAGATACTCTAGGACATCACCAATGTTGTCAATCGGCGACCTGTCAAAAGACGCTTCATATAGTGGACAGAGTATAATGCGCCTGCTTTTTACTAATATTAGTGGACTGGTGATAGAAAATTGTATTAAAATCATTGAAATTGGATCGGATAACTCTTGAGTTCATAATAGTATCCTGATTTTGGAGAATAATTTCAAGTGTTTCTTACTAGGCCACGTCCGGCTTCTGTTTTTATTGGCTATTATGCAGAGTTGTAAATACATTTTGACTTCAATAGGATTTAATATAATGCATTAATCTGATTTATTCAAAATCGAACCATTTCCTAGTATTGCAAACGCCTCCTTTATCTCAGAGATATAGTGAACATTAGTTTGAATAACGACAATGACTCAACCAAAACTGGTCTGTCTGGTTCCAAATCAATCTTGTCTTGCTGAATAGTAATGACATTGGTGTTAAAAATTTCCTACCTTCTCGAAAACATAAACTCACTTTATTAGGGCTTATACAAACCAACACTTGTGTTAAATGTTATAAAAGTGATTCTGACACCGATTTCACACAGCTATAATCCTCATTTGTCACTTCTTTGGAGAGCGAAATTAAGATAAATAAGAGGCAAGGAGTGGGTCCTTTCGCTCGGATCCCCTCGCTGCGTAAAAAGGACGTATATCGTAAGTGTTTTTAAGTGGTTGTGAGCTTTATCTCCTGGACATTACGGCCGATTTCATCTAGACAATCCGGAGGGTTTCACACGAGAGTAATCCACAAATAGGAGTCCGAGAATAGAGCGAGGCTACTGGACACTCGCCGCAATCATATCTCCAGCCAGTGATGCGGACTTTTTCGACGGTTACTATGACGCAAATTTTCATGTTATAAAGAGACTCTGTGTCTGCCTGGAATATGAATAAACATAAAGTTGACACATTAAAGTCTTTGAAGAATTATAAATGGCAACATGAAACTTTTTGATACGTGTTTAAATTTTAAAAGAAAAACATGTAGTTTAAAATATATTAGCCGTTCACATAGTTATTATAACAAAGGAAGTAGTAACAGCGACTTTATTCATGGGAGCGCATCAGGTGTATCCGAATGCGTCAATAAATCGTAAACGGCCCTAACAGGTCGGCACCTTCTTGCTGCCACTGAATGAATTTGATTCGTGGTTAAGGAGGTTGTTCGGGGATTACAGTGAACCTTCGGCAGGTCAATAAGAGCAGGTAGAGTAACCGCGCGCACGGTGGTCGGACGCCGTCATTCAATACCCGCACGTTAGGATTACGGTTTCCCTGTTATGTGTGTGTGAGACAGAACACACTTAATGACATGGGAAGGGATGTTTTACTCGATAAGGTCGAGACACATTCTAATATGGAAGCGCTACTTATGTTGTAGAGCAGAGCTCGTATATGATTCAAATACTAGTCATGATTGGTGAAAATAATAATTGCTCCTTAATTTATACTTTAATAAAAGATGAGGAAATAACATGGTATTATACTTGATAGGGTAATAATCCGTTTCTAGAAAGTTCCGTGCAATGTTGACCGTTTCATAATGGTATCATAAATACGCCACGGAAACATTGTCGCATTTTATTTTGTTTGCGAAAAGCAAAAGTCAAGATCGCGTGTCTGACTGAACTGAAGTCTGAGCGTTGCAATATGTTGTTTGCCTCTTTGTTGAACGCTGCTGCAATTCAAGTTCGTGTAAGTGAATGGGCAGGGCTACGATTACAGCATCCGGAGCGAACATCAACCACAGCCCAATTAACCTCGCATATAGGTATGCAACTTTGGATAACACCGCTTAAGTGCAGTTCGTAAATTTCACTCTGCAACTTCGACTTTTCAAAAGTCAAGCGCAAGTGAGAGCGACTAGTAACTTAAGTTACGAGTACAAAAGTACCTACTAGTATTATACGAGCTCAACTAGATAATAGTATGAAAACAAATTAGTTTGTAAAACTTTGCTTTGACTTATGTAATGTAAATATCTAATTAATTCTTCTCGTAATTTCTTGGACTTTTTTTTCAATTGCTGTTTTTTTTATTTCTATATATATAAGGAAACTGTTTCGCAGATTCATAAATCAATTCCATATCTTGTTTGTCAAAGATAACCATGAACCTGCTAATTGTAATAACCAGGTTGGTCAATTCAGGATCATAGTTGCAGCATACCCTAGGCTCCAAGACAATGGCCAAAGATGCAACGGGGAGATGCGCTAGGATGATAATGATGATGATGAATCATGAACCTACTAAACAATGACAGTGAAATCAATAAAATCTCCTTATATTTTTTTTTAATAAACCGGCTTTCGGTTAAAGGACATTAAACATAAAACAAGAAAAGGACGCGCTGACAGCTTTGCGATAAAGCAACAAAGTATTAGCATTAATGACACCAGGAAGCCGACTATTGGATTAACATTACGGTACATTAAGCAAATCCGTTTAAAAATGGAAGAGTTTTAATAAAGAAAAGTAATAACCGTCGACGGAGAAGCAAATGGGGCTGAATTCAATTTCCCTAAGACAGAATACGTGATAAATCGTTCCGAATCGGCCATTAGATGTGACGCCGCGTGAGGGCCCGAAGCGTCAGCAGTTTACACGTCTTATTGCTTGTCGTGCAGTCGGCGTCGCGACTTGCAATAAAAACATCAACCGTATTGACCAAAATAACTCTTGGCACCCATTCGAGAGCCCGACAGATATACTGTAAGTGAGGCGGTTCGTGATCTCCGCAGATATATATGGTATCGCTGTATAGCTGATTGGATGCAGCTACTGCTGAATGGTATCAGTAGAGAGAATAGACCAATACTTATTATACATTTAAAATCAATAGACAAATTAAAAGGGCAACGAGTATCACTTCTGATATCCATCACTGAATCTTCAATGAAACATCATAATAATTTACCTTCTTATTAATAAAAATATGCAAAATTAGCTAAGATATAATTAAAATCCTTATTTAATATTAAGACAATCCTACAATAAATAAATAATGTTGAATCCTTATAATTTCCATTGTAAATCCATTTTAATAATTACGCTGGGTCCGACCGGGGCAATGGCTGCAACCGGGAGAGGCGCTAGGATGACGATAATGCTAAATCCTAATAATGAAATCACCTATAGTATAGTACCTAGGAGTTCTTGGTTTTGTTGATAATAAGGTTAGGTTAATAAGTATTGTCGGAAAACAAGGTGTCGGTATAAATGATGTTAATTATCAACAGGCACATCAATTAAAGATTAAATTTAAAATACTTATTACAAAATACCTAATGTCAAATATTACCTTTACCGATTATTTATTTAATAAATTATTGCTGACAATTATTTTTACAAACAAGATTTATTAGTCCAAGCCGTAAAAGGGTAAAGTCTTACACTAAAGTCAACGTCAAATCAAATGTCAAAGTATCATTGTTGAAATAGAAAACGGGGTAAAGGTAAAATAAAATTAGAATTAAAAAAAAAAGAGATAGCGGTCACTCAACCATTATTTTTATGTTGGTTATGATGCTATACCTATACAATTACCTAATAGGTGTCTGTGGATTTTTTTCTATTACCATTTGCAAGGTCAATTGTTTGGGTTATTTAGAGGTACACTAATATTATTAGTGTTAATTATTGTAACAGCTAGCACCTATTTTTTTTCTTTTTATTTTTTTATTTATTTTAGGAAGACCAAGATTATCAAAAACTTATAGATCTACGGTAACAAAATGGTGATTGTACAAATCAATTACCTATAGGTAGGTCCCTAACAATTAGAAATAATGATTATAACCATTTGCAGCCAAAACGAATGCAATTTGAGAAAAAAACTTTAAAAATATATTTTACCTATATGCGTTCAAATCAATATAATATATGTATTAAGTAATATAAAAAAATAAAATTTTATATAATAATATATTAATATTTCATATCATAAACTATTACGTAAATTGATTAATTTATCTAACTAATATTTTAATATTATAAATAATAGCAGACACACCTGAAATACCTACCTACTTAAGCAGTTACTAAATTAACTCCTACATGAATTGTATGAACAACTTATAATTAAAATGTATCCCGAACTTTTGTATTTTGGTATCAAGTACAAGTACAAGCACTTTCTTAAAAAAAAAGACATTAACAAATACATTTAAATTTTATTTAATTTAAAAACAAAATTAAAAACAAATTTAAAAAGACAACAGCCAAAATTAAGTTATTTAATTAAAGTTACTCATATAATACCGAGGATTGTTTTTATTCACTTTTATTGGTTTAACATTTAATTACTATTACCAAAAAACAAATATAGCAGCTATTTTTAGAAAAAAAAATATGATTTTAAATTTTAATCACATTGCCTCGAACACAGATGCATATTTTTTCGAACAACACAAAAAAATTGCTAGGAATGCCAAGAATGCACTAAAGTATTTCAAGTATTTGGTTTGTTTGTTTTGAATAAATCGTTATAAATACTCACGCCTCGGGTAAAATTTCGAGTAATAACAGTCCATATCACTCGCGTTATAATTTCACTTCATATATAATTTCACTGTCAATCTGTTTACCATTCACTCGCGAATTACATGTAAAACGTTTGACATTTCATAAAATAAGCTGACAAGTGACATCACTCCGCGCAGAATACGTCAAATCGCATGCAGCCACCAACGCGACTGAAGTGTATCGCGGGCGAACGATACCATACCGCGTCTTTCGAAAATTGCGCCATCCCAGTAAGCACACTCAGGCGAAATTAACAACACAAAAGCACCTTGAGCACACTTCATTCCCGACAGCTTGTCTAAATGCGGCCTAATCTCAAAACTAGATAATGTTTACATCGCGAAATGCCGACACCCGAACGACCGGAAGTCGCAGAGAGGCAAACACGACAACTATGTAAAATATTGCAGGATCGCGATCGCATTGTTGACATTCCCGTATAAAAATCACCAAAATCTCGGCTTAAATGTATGGAAATCACTTAAAAAGTATTTTTCACTTACCTATTATGGTGTTTGAAGATGAAGTAAACGGGCGAATTTTGATAAAATGATAATTTAAGAGTAAATTTAAAGAATATACTCTTATTGGTATGCGAAGAATGGCACAAAGAATCCCGACAACGCACGCGACGAATGCGCACCTCGTTTGCGCATATGCTGACACAACTTCACGGACGTTACTCCCCTTGCCCCGCGCTCACCCGGTTTACTGTGTCAGTGTGTGTGGCCAGAGTGGTCAAACGTGAAATTTTGTGTACGCATACACTCACACAAGCAAAACTTATACCTGCCCTAGCTCCCGAACTCCGCCATATTTAATGTCAAAAAGAGACAAAATATATGCCGCTCACTTTTATTTGTACAGGTAGTGACATCTAGTGGGAATTAAGTGATTTTATATACCAACGCTAGATGGCGGTGAAGTGATGTTTACTCCGAGTCAATGCAAGTGTTTTTATGATAAAAAGCAATTTTAGCATATTTAATGTATTTTTTGGCAGTCAAAATAATAACGCCTTAATTATTCAGTAATATGACGTGTAGTTTTGGTTTGATTTCTCGAAAATACTATTATTTAAAATATGATATGACTCAATTTGATACTTTCTAGAAGTTAACTAGGAGATTAATTCACTTCTTATTGTTTAACAATGCATAGGTAGGTATTATAGAATTTTATTGATTGACATATTTTTCAGAAATTAATATTATTTGAGAAATAAAATAAGGCTAGTGGCTGTAAATCAGTGGTTCCCAAACTTTTTTTTCTCGTGGACCACTTTCAAAATTTTACTGATTTCGGTGGACCCCCCCCCGCTACTTAATTTTTACCACATTCATAAAAGTCGCCAAAAAATAAAAATTGTGTCGCTTCTGAGTTCACAGGGTTGTACTGTATCTTTTCAACCACGTGTACTACCGACCATTTTGAACAATGTTCAAATCAATTTTGTTCCATGGCTGTTCGAAATTCGCATAAACAAAATCAACTTTCATACAAAGACCGCCACGTAACTTGGTCTTTTTGTATGGGTAGTCGAACATTTTTTTTACCTTGTAAAACTTGTACCTTGAAAACTCGTAAAACAGAATGTTTTTCAGAATGGTTGGTAAAACACGTGGTTAATGAGATGTAAATGAAAACAGATACACTCCGTATTTCGATAGGTCAAATAAATTGAAAAAAGTTTTAAACATACGGAACGCGTGAAATCTTTGAGCCATAGCACACGGCGTATTTTAAACGCGCAGATGACGCGCGTTTCAGGAACGCGCGTTTTCGGCGCCGTAAATGCTGATTGTTGCGTTTGCAATCATGAAACATAAGCGCGCGCATGAAGCGCGTATTCGCGCATTTGAAGTGATACAAACGCGCGTACAAAGGAGCGGAGTAGGGCTGGCCGCTGGGGAGGCTTCTGCCGATATACATGATCTTATTACTGTATTTTGACGAGTTAACTCCGGTTTTAGAATCAAAAGAAGTTCTTGGAATGACGAATATGTCATTCGATAACACTTATTAAATTTCTTCCATCTTCTATGTATGACCAATTTTTTAAACGTTGTATGATAATGACCACTCAATTCGTTTTTCACTAATAAATGGATCTATCCAATAGATTCGCTTTTTATATTATTTTTTTCTTTTTAAAAGAAGTAATAAAGCCAACGTAAGCAGTACTGTCTCAACCGACGCCATTGTACACCTGAAGAAGAGTAGTCTCTGAGGCCTCTGGTTCGAGGCCTGATCAATACGTAAAGGCGACGCGCGTTTGAATCGCTGTATGTGCGCGTATACGCGCAGTTAAGGCGCGTTTCACGATCGCCCCGTGTGCTTAAGGGCCATACCACACGGCGAATTTTAAACGCACAGACGACGCACAGATCACACGCGATTCAAACGAGATTCTATCGCAACCTTAGAGCCATAACACACGGCGTATTTTAAACGCGCAGACGACGCGCAGATTACACGCATATACGCGATTCAAACGAGATTCTATCGCAACTTTGTAACTTTTGTATCATGATTGCAAACGCAACAATCAGCATCTACGGCGCCGAAAACGGCTATTGGAAATCGAATCCACGCGGACGGAGTCGCGGGCGGCCGCTAGTTAAAGAAATATTTGGCTTTGGAATATTCTAATACGATATAATCACACGTCTTGACATTCCTCAGAGATTGTAGTGGCAGCCTAGACTAAATAGCCTAAAATAGCCTAACAATGTAGGTAGCCCCTATAAAAATATGCTTTCATTTTTGCTTTTTACTATCAAAAGCAGATAAATTTTCGTGGACCCCCATTAACATCTTATGGACCCCCAATTTTTATTCACGCCTTCGTACACCACCAGCAAGTCTTTCGTGGACCCCTGGGGGTCCACCTGGACCACTTTGGGAATCACTGCTGTAAATGATAGATTATACGTTCATGAGTGAAAAAGTTTTCACTTATTTTTGATATTAGTCTTTTAATAATAAAAACTTCAGTGTCCTACCTATGTTATATCAGATTACAGAATAGGTTTCAGGGAAATTAAAACACACAATTTTCGAGTAGCTTATTTATTACATAAATCACAGACTTCTTAAAAATCCGTGCATAAAATAAGTTAAATTAGTTTTATTTCATCTTATTTACTTCGCTTGAAAAGTATGCCTTTATTATAACAAATAAACTTGTTTCAGTCATGTCGTGAAACTCTATCCTAGTAATTATAGCATCTATGTAATAACAATAAGTAACACGACTTTGAAACTTTATATCGTGTAGTTCAGGGAAAAATTGGACAAATTCTACCCAAAAACCAATTAATTTCGAATAATAAGTAGTATTCCGACGTAAACGAATTAATTTGTTTTTATATTACTTATAATTAGTTGCATAATTTGCAAAAGCATGAAGAATATTTTCCAAAAATGCCAATTACTCCTTTTTGCGCCATGACACAGGATAGGGTTGCATTGGACATTTTAATTTGACAATTTGTAGATGATTCCAATGGATCGGATAATGTTATCGCAATAATTTTAACTATTTTATTTTATATTAAATAACTGCAGTTTTGAATACAATAGGAAACATATTTTATTAGGTGGTACCTGAACGTGGTAAGGCAATTTTGAATAACTCTTCCACACTACTACTTAACTGCAAACCTACATAACATTTATGGTAGTTCTATTTCTCTTTAGTTAATCTTACAGAACAAATAATAAATACTTCGTTACACTTTTATAAGTCGTTGTCAAAAACATATTCAATAAAACAGGTAGACACTTTTCATACGGCTATGAAAATGTAAGGTAAAGAATTGGTTTGAAACTTTAGAAACATTAAATATTTAGTTGAAAAATAAATATGTTACAACATTGCACGATTAATCAATTTTGTGCGAAATTAAATTTAAAATATTTACAATTAAATGACAACTTCATGCATCCAATTCCAACATTGTGTCATTGAAATATTATGTCCATGAAAAGTTATACATTGAATAGACAAAGACTTGCCACATTTTCGCATAAAATTACGTACAAGTAAACAAATAAAATGTTCCACTGTTTCAAATATTTTAGGACACAAGAATCACTCAGGTTGCAATAACAATTTTGTAAAGTTACAACATTTATATAACGATAACAAAATAGGTACCTAACAATAAAAGTCAAAAAATGTTTCAACAAACGAAGAATAATAATACACTTCTTAATATTAATAAAACTAACTTATAAACCTAGTTTCTAAAGATACTACCGCGATTAAGCTAGCTTTAATATGAAACTAACGAAAGCTTTCCAGAAATAAGTCCAGCCGATCTATTTCATAAAATGTTTAGAATCGGTTATCCATTGAATCGAATCAGCGATTTCTAAATATTCATAATTTACATAGCTTTAGTAGATATGTTCAATTACATTGTAGATAGAACATGGTAATTCTCAATAAATGCTTGGTCCTTTAAACAATTGAAGGTTTGCACAATACAACACGATTACTTATTTAATCTTCACTATATTTACAATGTATTGAAGGCGGGTTCTTAATACTTAATTCTCAGTGTCTTTACAAAAAATAATGCAATTAATCGCGTCATTCATAGTTTCACATTTCGTTCCTATCTGCAATAATAAAGAGAAGACATTCGATACTTATAAAAAATACATTTACTTTACAACAGAATAAAAAGGCCCTGACGACAAACATTAAAAATGTCCGCCAGGTTCCCTATACAAAATTGGAGGAAAAGTCAATGTAATAATGTTTAAAGGAAGATTTCTTAATAAGTTAGTTCATTTTGTTTTAAATAATCGCCAATACCGTTCTTTCGTAGATACGCCGGGACGTAACACGGGGAAAACCGAGACTTCTGCTGAACTTAAATGCAAGCATTACGCTAAAAACTACAAAGGGTTTATTAGATAATTGTTAATTTGGTATTTAATTATTAATTTCCTAATTCTGGATGCCTAATAATGAGATGGTTTCAGGGTAGGATATTAATTAATTTTATTCCTTATAGGGGAGGAGGATAGGTTGCTAGAAACCCAACTAAGACATGTTAAAATTTTGTGAAAAATGAATATAGTATTTAGTTGGTAGCAGAGCGAATGTAAATTATGATGAAAAATATTTTACAATTAAGTATTTAATATTTTAAACGCGTCTACGTGTTTTATAGTTAGGGTTACTTTTGAAAAAACTAAATGACTGATGTAAAGTCTGAATGCACCGTTTAAGTCATAAACTGTAATGGCAAGTTGGCATTTTCTTTTATGTAATCTGTGGCATTATCTGTTGATGACGATTCCAACATTATTTATGGCTTGGTTTGCTTAAGTTTCAGCTTTAATCTCTATTATAGTTATTATTTGTATATGACTAGGAAGATTATCGCTAAAAACTTCATGCATTCTAGCAAAGTGCTCGTAACGTGTTCCTTTCAGATTAAAGGCCTTTCTAGGAAGTTGGAGATCAATCTTAGTTGACATGTCACTCATGACCATAAATATGATCATATTTTAGTTTTTCCATTGAAAGTAAATAATGGTTGTATTCAAAAAGACATCAAACTCATCAAGGAAGACTTAAAAATATGCATAATAAGTCTCATTTCTATCGTTACTGCCTTTACCTTAAGTTAAGTTCACATACATACATGGAAACTATTAGTCACCCCAAAATAAACTATCCTTGGTTAGCCTTACTGCCATTAGCCTACTTAATAGCTCAGTACCTAATTTATAAAGCTAATAACAAATCTTATCGGTTTGTAAAGAAAGAAGGATTCTTAGGCTTTTGCCTTTTTCAATTTATAATTAAAATTTATATTCAATTCATTTTCTTATTCCAATATTAAATCGCAGTTGTTCAATTGTGTTGAATTTCCGGATATTCTACCACCTTGAAATACATTCCCATCGAGATAAATAATAGACTGGTGGGTGATTACCGTCGTCCTACCATTATTAGAATACTAGACGTAATTGATCCAAGACTTCACACATATCATAGACATTCTTAATGCAAGGTCTTCGCTTAATGCAAGAGCTTGACGAGATCCCCCATTATTTCCATTTATCTTTTCACTAATTCCAAACTATTCTTTGCAATACTCTAGCCTACCCAGTTAATTTTTTTAATTTAAAGTTTTCGCCCACTTTTGTCAGCATTGTACTAATTGCCCAAGCGATTGGATTTGACATACTCGTACAAGAATACGGTTGCAGATGTAGGTAATACAAATAAATGTTTAGTAAGTATGCGCGATGTAAGTTGGCTGGTCCGAATTTACTAATAACGGTACAGGAGCCTTTTTAAATAAACGGAGCAATAAATTTGGTAATTATTAATAATTGTATCCTCGTATTAAAATATTTTTTCTTAATTTGGCATTTTTTGGACACTCCAGACTACCAACTTATATCACTCATCGATACTAATACACCATTTCTGCTTTTATTGACTGCTACTGTGATCAGTGAATCTATAGCATAAGCTATTCGATTTGAACTTCTATGGTGAACAAAAATCTTACAAGTTTGATGCGCTTAAGCTAGTCCTTGGACTATTGCTGTAAGACCGACAGACAACTTGAACATCCACGGAGTAATTTTTAGAGGGCATCAAGCGGAGACTAGGTTTGGGTCCGATGCGCGAATCGTTCGCCAGAGTTAATTGGTATGGGAACCGTTCTGAATTTCCCAGTGTATAGTAGCGTGCCTTTGGTCTTTAATGCCAGGGCAGTCTTTCACCTATTAGAACCGTCCACTGTTATTATGCCCTAAATGCAGGGCCTTTCTGGGGGCCCAGATCGAACGTGGTAGGCTAGCCAAGATGCCTCTCACACAGATAGTTCGTGTGCGGGATGGTAATATAAGTCGCGACGAAAGCGTTGGCGAAAAATCGTGAAAGTGGCATCTTAGCTAGCCTACCTTGGCACGTGCCCATTATGTTCTGTGTGAAAGAGGGGTCTGTTTAGTACAAATGCACCTCGTCATCCGATGCTCAAGAATTTTGCCGGGTTACTTGACCTTGAACTACTGCTACTTATCCTTGGCGTGGCTGGGGCAGACTACTTGCAGCTGGTGTAGAGGCAGGTCGCGGACTATGAGCGCATGGAACGCCATGTTCGCCGTCGCGAGGATGTATTCGCACACCGAGAACCAGGTGAACGCTGGAATAAGAGAGGTTTCATTGTTAAAACAATGCAGATAGATACATAGAGATGGTAAGCGCCTCGATTGTCAAGTGGATTAAGTACCGGCACCGGGCCGTGGTCTTGAGGTCCTGGGTTCGATTCCTGGGTCGGGCATTTGTGTTGAGTTTTATAAACTAAACGAGAAAGTTAGAATACATGCAGGTTTTTGTGCGTAAGAAACGTAAAAATATGACAATACTATGTATAAACTATTTATTTACGGCCTTTTGACAGGTGAAATTCAGGTATGGCGACATACCTTGAGGTCGACACAGCAGGCGATGGCGCAGGAAGAATATGATGAGGCCGACGGTAGCCGCTATGGCCACGTAGAACAGCGTTCACACCAGCCGATTGGTGCGCACGGGCTTGACGGCGTGCGAAGCCAGACTCCATATAAATATGTCACTTGGGCTTAGGAACCTAGTGATTGAGACCCTTGGACATACCTAGAGGTCGACACAGCAGTCGGTGCCGTAGCATCCGCACGGGCTCGACGGCGCGCGCGACACAACATGTGCCGAAGTGACGTCATGAACACTGCGAGTATCTTCAATGATGGTTGCTATGGCAACGTAAAACAGAGTCCAGGCGGGGCGGTTGATGCACACGGCGGGCGTCCACATCGTCACTAATGATGAACTTAGTATTTGTGACACTTGATTTGAAATTACCTAAGGGTCGACACAGCAGACGGTGCCGTAGGAAGAATATGATGAGGCCGATTGTAGCCGCTATGGCCACGTAGAACAGCGTCCACACCAGCCGGTTGGTGCGTAGGTACTGGCTCGACGGCGTGCGAGGCGAGGCAGCCCACGCGCGCGCGACACATCATATGCAGAAGTGACGTCATGAACACGACGCATGTCTTCGATGTTGGTTGCTACAGCAACGTAGAACAGCGTCCGGACAAGTCGGTTGGTGCTCCGGCCTCCACAGCGTCACTGATGAAGAACCTAGTAAATGTGACACTTGAACTGAACATACCTAGAGGACGACACATCAGGCGATGCCGGAGGAAGAATATGATGAGGCCGACGGTAGCCGCTATGGCCACGTAGAACAGCGTCCACACCAGCCGATTGGTGCGAACGGGCTCGACGGCGTGCGAGGCGAGGCAACCACGCGCGCGCGATACAACATGTGCAGAACTGACGTCATGAACACTACGAGTAGCTTCGATGATGGTTGCCATGGCGACGAAAAACAGCGTCCAGACGGGTCGGTTTGTGCGCAAGGACTCCACAGGTTTACTGATGAAGACCTAGTCAATATGACACTTGAACTGAACTTACCTAGGGGTCGACACAGCAGACGGTGCCGTAGGAAGAATATGATAAGGCCGACGGTAGCCGCTATGGCCACATAGAACAGCGTCCACACCAGTCGGTTGGTGCGTAATGGCTCCACGGCGTGCGAGGCGAGGCAGCCCACGCGCGCGCGACACAACATGTGCAGGAGCGATACCACCATGAACACTATGAATATCTTCTCGTGAACGACTGGAATGAGAGAAGATTTTCTTAAGATGGAAGAAAATTGAATGTTGTCCAGAGTCTTCTCGTTACTTCTTCTCTATAAAAACTGCTATTACAGAAGTCAGCGAAATGTTTTTCATGATTTATTTTTTGTTTTAATTTCCACCTTATGTAAGTACCATGTTTTATGCAAATAAATATTTGATTTGATTTTGATTTTTGATTTTGTACGAAACATTTTATTCATAATTAAGAACATGCTGTGGTATGAATGTATATGCACAAACAATCTGGGAAGAAAATATTTAGACATACTTACAATAGTTTTCCCTATTGGAAACGTACGTCACTCCGGTGAGTGCGAATAACTCTATAAAATTGAGCCAGTAGCAGGCATCGCCTAATTTTACCGCTAAATCTCGAGTCTGAAATGAAATAAAATAACAATGGTAATCCCACGCTTCGAGTTTGGTACTGATGGTATTATGATAAAAAAAACATAGTGTAAAAAGATTTTATTTGAGAAAACAAAAGTGCTTTGTAATTTAACTTTTTACGAGTATATGTATATTGGCGCCCAACATGTAGCGAAACCTAACAGTAATATTTTAGTACAGTGAAGTTCGTAATTAAGTGGTAAATTTTTTCCGCTCCTACAAATTACCAATTTATTTACCTCCCTACATTTATCAAAAATAGTGTTACCTTTTCCTCGATGATATGCGCAGTGCGCTCCTTATGGTAGTTGTAGTACAGGGATCCTATTAACAACCTTGGTCCTAGGTGGAACGCAACACATATCCTCCACACATATCTCTGCGGACTGATGCCCGTAATCGCACTTATCGAAGGTACTACATTGTAAACCTGGAAATGAAATGGTGGCATCATACTTAGTGGTTCCCTTTTGCGATTGAAGAACGATCTTTTCGGTGCCATAAGACAATATTTGCGGGAGTACGGGTTGAGATAAGTATTTTCGCACTTATTATACGATTATGTTTAGATTTTGATGAGACCGGAATAATAGCTATTTGGTTATCTTGTATTATTCTGACATTTAGATTTTGATTCGGGAAATTTGAGTAAGACAGTTGAACATTAAAAAAAGTTTCTTGAAGTTCATCATGGCGATATAAACATTTTAAAATAGTTTATTTAATTGCTTTCTATCACAAACATTAAAATAAAAACATTGTAAGTATAAACGTTATGTTAATCGTAAAAAAATTAAATAACAGTCC
This sequence comes from Nomophila noctuella, assembly GCA_958496325.1. Classification (NCBI taxonomy): domain Eukaryota; kingdom Metazoa; phylum Arthropoda; class Insecta; order Lepidoptera; family Crambidae; genus Nomophila; species Nomophila noctuella. Next base: position 6,219,760 of record OY292486.1, on the reverse strand, counting down.
GATAATTCAGCAATGCAATAGGAACAAAGAATGACCTAACTAAACTCAAACACAAAGCAGCAAAATAGGGCAGTAAAAGGTGACCCATATAATATGAAATGATAAAGTATTAGGTCCAATTTTAGAAATCTACCTTCAACTTTCAGACCTTTTACTTTGATTGAAAATAGTATATTAAATAATACTTAGTTTAAGTAGGAATGTAACAGTAACGAGCATTACATCACAAGTTATCACAACTTACCCTACAATGTGTTTCGTGTATGTCATCTGCTTGAAATATAGAAGCTGTCACGTAACAAAATATTAAAGCACCTAATGGAAGCCAAAGAGCAGCTAAACAGATCTCCCGGAGACCACATGTCCATAGAACTCCCTATAACAGACAAATCAAGAGAATATTAACCACCAAGTTCAAGCAATCGATTTCATCTACACAAACGAAATTTAAGTGTCTTCACCTTAAACTCCAAACGTGTTACAGTCACAGTTCTATTTACAATACACGCGTCGTTTGTGCGGTCGTCCCCATCACGCACAACCAAATTTGGTGGCGACTGTACTTGTGCGTCATTTACCATTTTCCTCTCGCTGTGCACTTACGAAAATCACATATTCCCCACGTAATGTCCTTTCATCTGTACTTCAATACTTCCACTCGTATTGACCAGTGCGGGCGCCAGTCCATGAGGGATTATTTGCATTGATCACTCGAACGATAACTGGGGTACTGGTATGAAATGTCTATAATATAGAAATTCCTTTGTGCTTCACTCGGGCGATTTTGTAATAATAAGAGCACAATGGCAAATAGCGTGTGGATGACCTAAGGCGTGGATTGAATGAGGTTATTTGGACCTGCGCAGTGCGCACGCGAGGGGTGATTTTGAGCACCCCTTCGAAGATATTGCGTTGTTCATGGATGCAGTTATTGTGTCTATAGGTCATGCTTATGCGTATGTTATGTAAACGTTGTGAAAATTTGTAGATCTGAGATTTTAATACATCAGGCTAATTTATTTCTAATTTAATTTAATTGTCAAAATATAAAAACGGGTTATTCGGTAAAAAATATTTAATAGTTCGTTGACTTTAAAGACATTGTTTCACATTTGATAAAAACATTTTAACGTCATAATTTAGTATAAATTTAAAGTTAAGTAGTTAAGTATATTATTTGATCGATTCTTTTGGTGCATTTTATCTTTCCCGCGCACTGCACTGAAATTCCCGCCAAGCTTTGTTTTATTTTTTTGGGACCATAAGCAAAGGAACCTATTACAGATGACACCACAACAAAAATAATGTTGCAAAATTAATGAATCAAATTAAATGCGAGAAAAAATATAAAAATGGATATTATAAACTTGCTTTTGCAAAATTTTTATATTTTATGGAAATTTTCTAATTTTTAAATGTTGTCATTTTCGTAAAACGGAATTTAAACATGTCGAAAAGAGTTGCAGTCCGAATAGGATTTTTCAAATATATGTACACCTCATACGAACAATCATATTTTGAGTTCAGAGGGGTCTGTAAGAAAATTAAAAACATAATTTGACATAAAAACAAAAAAATCTTTGCATAAAAATTATTATATATTTATTCGTTTACATAGAAATGCTTGAATACATAATGGAAAGAGCTAAAATATTAACATAAATTTATTTAAATGCAATTTTTATGAATATAAATTATAATTCTATTATTAACAAACAAACACTTAATATTTGGTTTTAATAAAAGTACAAAATGACAATGATAACATATTTATTTACAAATGGAAAATAACATTCGGACCATTCTAAAATTTACATTTTGACACTTGACTGACAGTCTACTGTCAGTCTGTCAATACATAATTTGATTTGTTTCGCGAAGTGCTTAAAAAATGAAGAATCGAGGCAAAAGTTCGTCTTTCTAAATAAATGGGATACTATTTTATTACAAAAATGATTCGCGGCACTAAAACAATGAAGTTCGTAGTAGTATTATGGTTATTTAGTATGTGCACGATGAACATACAAGCTACAACCCACTGGATGGTTACTGAGAGTGGTTTGATTCAACCAAAGGTACGTTATCAGTTTCCGTTTTAAAACAGTTAACTTATTAACTAAACTTCCATTCAACGCTTCCTGGCTGCCCTAATTTCGTATCAAGTAACTATGAATATGAATAATGAATTTACATGTTCATACTCACGTACTCACCTAATTCCTTCTTAAATTTTATACATATTTTTTTACTGTAAATATTGAAGCAAAAGGGCTGTAAGCCCATGAGTATCAGTATCTATGCTTAAAATTTTTTAAAAGACGTAGAAATGTGTAGACTGACTGAAATATGACTGCCTAGCAAATAGAGCTGCCACTAACTCTTAACTTACTTTAACTTAGCAAAGTATTTTTCTTAACATAGCTTAGATTATTTACTAATCCTGAAGATCCTTCATTTGTACAAAGTCTACTTATGCTAGGTTAATTTCATTAACAAACCTGGTAAAACTTAATCAAATAACTAAGTAATCTTGAATACGGAATGCAGAAGGTTTTAGGGTTTCAAAGACAAGTATTATAATAAAATACTGTGGCTGTTGTAGAATATCAACGCAAATGCATATTTAATCATCAAGTATCACAAGCAAACAGTAACAAATTGCAACTTTATTTGATTGTTATTAATTCAATTAATTTATTTCAAATTCAATGCTTTATACCATTTCAACCAAGATGATTTCTGTGACAGGCGCACTTCTTATACAAAATTAAACTTCATTGCAAGCCATTCATGTTATAATGATTTTCCATTCCATATTATTTTAGAATTGTGAAAATTTTCCTTTGAAGGCAAACTGTCATCGCAATCATCTTAGCTGATTCTATATAAGTAGTAGTAGTAGTAGTAGTGTATTAGTAGCTGTAGATAGTAGTACAGCAGTAATTGTATATTTTCAGGAGGAGTCACCCTTTGAGATGACACGGCCTTATGATTTGCTTGCATTCTTGAACCAAGACACTCGTTGGGATAACATCATTGATTTGTACCATGATTTATCTAAGCAGCAAGGGCTGGTTGACAAACTCTGGGCAGACATTAAGAAGAAGTCAGATATGACATCTGTTGCTGCCAAGAATGATGATTGTGTTAAAGCGGGGCAGTTAAACTTTCTTGATTGGTATGCGTCGTTCTTGGAAGATGGGAAACGGAAACATATTCCGGATGAAGAGTATATGCTGTACAAGCCAGCTCATGGCCAAGATACAGATGTGCCGGATTGCAAAAAGATATCTTCATTGACTTTCAGCATGTTTGCTTTTGAGCATTTGGAGGTTTGTTTTTTGTAACTTCATTTAGTTTTGTTTAAAGCTAAGCTAGGTTTGAAAATCCATTTTTAAACATCATATGGCGAATTCATGGAAATAGTTTGTTTTGTGTTTCATTTCATACAATGATCACAACCCTCAGAGATGAGGAATACAACTTAAGCAAGAGGGGAACAAATATCATATTCATACTTTAAACTTATTTCTGTCCTTTAATTTAATTTGTACTTACTAACTGCCTCCGTGGTGTAGTGGTGAGAGGGCTCAGCTCAATAATCATGGATTTTGTGTTTCCCTGGTGTGGATTGCTTAGGTCAGACGACAGTAGTGCCTGTGTAATTACTAGGCTTGTTAATTCAGGATCAAAGCTGAAGCAAACCAAGGCAACGGCCATGGATGCAACCTGGAGAAGAGCTAAGATGATGATGGAATAGGCTAGTTGCCACTATTTTTATTATTTGATAGAACGGTTTGTTACGATTATATAACAAACAACATAAAAAAATATGAATTTTTTTTTAAGCACCTATACAACTGTATTTTAAATTTTAAATTATTAATTTCACTATACTACCGTAAACGCCGTCCGCCATGATGGTCTGTTCCGTGGCGTCACTGTTCTTGTCAACAATACGCGTGACATAACCAAAAAGTGTTTATCGGAATTAAAACCATGTCTTCGTAGAGATTACATGATACATTTATGAATTACCACTATTGTTTCGTGCGTGAATGTAAGAATACATGAATAAGAAGTTGTGGATTAAAGTAGGTGATGAGAATTTGCGAATCAGAATTTGAAGCAAAAAATTTAGCAACCATCAAAGTTTCTATTTTAGGCAGGTTTGTTTCAATAAATGTGAAGTGAATAATATTTCAATAGTGAAATAAACAACAATCAACGCGTTTAAATAAAAGACCACGAATAACCTGTTGAAACTGTCGTTTGAATTTGTGTTGTTTACAATATTGGTGACGTAGAATCATGGCGGACGGTGTTTTCAATCAAGAGAAAAAAAAGTAAAAATGTATCGGGTTTAAGTTGAATTTTTGCAGCAATCCCATATTTATATTTAATGAAGTTTACATATTTTGGACCCTTGTACGGAATAATATTCGAATTAAAAGTGATTTTATAAATGGTGATATGAGGCAACTAGCCTATTTAATTTGTACTCACTACTCCTTGTTTAATTTATTTTATATCTGTTTTTCAGGGAATGGCGCAAAGAGAGAATTTGACTTCCACTCCAGTACTAGCACTTCCTGAACTGATATCTCCCATACTAACGGTAGATCAGTTTGGCCACTGGGTGGCTGTGTGTCTGAGGAGGAATAGTTCTTCATGGCTACACTATAACTTGGCGTCTTTATATTGGCGCGTGAGAGGCAATGCGCCTAAGGCAGTGGAGTGTAGTCGCCGTGCATTGCATTATGCACCTAGGTATGTAATTTAGTTGTCAAATATGCGACCAGATCAGTCAGACTGCTGTGGCATCACAGGAGATGTGATTATTTTGAGATGGATGAATAATATGAAATTTTATCTTATGGATCCTAACTATACAAAGTTTTTGTTACTTTTGTGTTTATTGTTGTCTTTCATGTTGTCGAACGCCTTGATGGTCTACTGATTTTAGTGCCAGGCCGTGGTCTCGAGGTCCTGGGTTTCTTCCTGGGTCGGGCAAAATTTGTGTTGATTTTTCTGAACACAGCCCAGGTTTGATAACCCTGCATTTGGCAAGCATGGTGATTAAGCGAAAATCCATCTTAGTAACGAAAACATGATTTCAAATATTGGAGGCCTTTTCCCTGCAGTGGGTCATAAATAGGTTGATACTTTATGTTTTTGTTGTCTAATAAGCAGTAGTTTCTTTACAAAGCCTCATAATTTCATAATATTAATTACAGGGAATACAAAGATGTGGCCCTCTTGAACTTAGGGTCTATTTTACATAGCAGCAAGAAGACTGATGATGCTATCACAGTACTCGAAGCTGCAGTAGACCATGATCCTGATTATCACATCAATCACATGATCCTAGCCACAGCATATGCTGTCCTTGGAGATTTTAATAGCTCATTAAAACATTTTGATGAGTGTTTAGAACTGCACCCAGATTTCGATATAGCTGTACGCTATAGATATGGTGTAAGGTGCCATATGGCATTGTGGAGGAAAATGGATGTTATTAAAAAGTAGGTAATGTTTTATTTTGTGTCAAAATATTTTTTATCCTATTCAATTATTATCGCTTATCTGTTGAATCACAAAAAAAATATTTTTATGTTTTGGTCATTGCTCTTATTTTAAACTCAAAGAAAAAGTAACTGGACAACTAAAACGCTTAAAAATCCTGCCCTTGGCTTCTACTGTTTATGTGTAGTAACATGTTAAAGATTTCACCTGTATTTCACAATACGATTTGTCCTTGTTTTGTTGTCTTATTCTTTAAATATCTTATTTTCAGTATAGTGGATAAGCTTCGGGAGCAACTAATTGACTACACCACAAAAGAAGCAATATGGCTCAAATCGCAAGCTGCCTTTTTGACTCACATGAAACATGTAAAGGAGTTTGGTAATTCTTGATTAATACAATACTAAGTAACTTTTTATTTCTCTCATGTTATATATTGCTTAAAATAAAAACAAAAAAAAAATAACCACTAACAAAAGTAATGTAATTTTTCATTTGCTACTTAATCACAAAAACTAGGATGACTGGGGTCTGCTCCCATAAATCAACATTGTATGAACGAGTATTGCTTTAACTCATATTTCTATTAACAGCTGCTTTTTACTTTTATTTCAAGCATAATCATTAGTCTTTTTCATATTAACGAGAAATAATTTTATAGATTACAGAGATATCGAACAAAATTGTGATAAGATGTCAGAGTTGACTGGACTCGATATAAACGAGTTGAAGAAAGCAGGTGATAGGTATTCCGTAATCCAATACTTCTTGGACGGGCCCGTGTCACTGGGTGAAAAGCTAGATCGTAAGGGTGTATTTGCACTAGAATCAGTGTATAGTTTGCAACGACTGATCAAACATATTGAGAAGCACGCAGATATGGCGGCTAATTTGATCCAACCGGACTTTAAAGATCTAAGGGAGTGGGAGACTAGTGGACGTTTTATGAAGGAATTGAGCTCTATTCCCATGTTCCCTGATATGATATCGGAATACAAAGGTAAGCTGGAATTGACTTATCAAAAAAGTTCTGAGCATGCAAACTCTAATCTTAATAATATAACAAAAATAATGCATTTGTCCTTGTCATATATTTTTTTATTTCATATCTAATCATTATAATTTATGACTCAAGAACGGGCACACCTGTCCAATCTAACTTTTCAGGGTGTATTCAAGCTATTTGGTAGATGTCACAAAATCGGTTGAGTGGTTCTTCATTTACCACACGTAGCAAAGCACGAACTGGGCCTCTTATTTCATATAGATTCATTTCATATCAAAATAAGTAAAATATTTGTGTTGTGTTAAAATCATTGAAATCTATTTTATTTTTTTCAGCGGCCTTTGAGGCTCAAGAAAAACCAGAATCTCGTCCAAATACAGAGAAAAAAAGTCAGACTGACAATCAATTCGCAGTTATCTTTGATGGGCATATAATGTAAGTATTTTTTTTATTACAATCGGAAAATTCGAAAATGTTGTTTACCAATTCTTATTTGTCGTATGCTTATAAATAATTTAATTAATGAACTCACTTAAACTATTAAATGATAATATTTCAGGTACATCAGTTAATGCGTTCCTTTACAAGTGTTCAGGTTCACATAAATGTAAATGTAATTATTTCTTTCATAAATAAACATGTTTATCAGGAGGTCGTTGCGTAATTTGATACAAACGCAATACTTGAATATTTTGCAGGTATCCATCAACAATGAAAATAAATAGAAATGTAGAAGATTTCGACAGAGAGCAAGACTGGCCGTCTAATCTATTCTGCAAAGAGCAAGCTTCAAGCTTTCCTCAAAATGTAGAAGCTATATATCCAGTATTTTTGCCCTTTGAAAATAAGGGTATTAGGTAATACTAATCTACTTAATAAAAAGTATTTAATCAATTAAGTAACACAGTGAAGTAGCACTTTCCAACTTTGTGCTGTTTTTGTTGGTGAGTATAGTCTCCAGGGCTCAGTAGAGGGTATGAATTTTTACGATGTGGAACGCATCTACGACCCTTTAAAGTTGTTGATGCTCTTAGGATCGAAGTGGTAAATACTTGCTAGTCTTGTGACTGTGATACTCTTGGGCGTTATCCTCCCACTAACATACAAACAAACTCTGTCTCAATGTTATTTACATTAATAGTATGTTGTTTGTGGCTATTTCAGATTAAATTCATTATTGAGTGAGAGGATAGGCGTGCCAGCCAGTGAGGAGCATGAGCTGCCGTGGTATCCGCCTTCCTGTCCGCAGGATAAAGATGCGACAGCGTTCACGCATAAGAAAGCAAAGTAAGTAACAATGGACACGTACAGATAGATCCCTTTTATAGACAAAACTTCTAAAAGTTGGATAGATTTTTTTTATTGCAGTTATTACACTGCATTTAAAAATATCTATCCAACTTTTCGAAGAAGAATCGAGACTCAGTTGTTGAGTTTTATTGTTGAAATATCTATCTTTGTATTTTCATCTTCTTCGTATCCGGCTTGAAGGACCATGACCAGCAGTGGAGTTCTGCACTCCATTATTTTCTTATGTAACAAGTTCCTTTTAGGAAATTTTGCTATTTTTGTTTTCACATCAACATTAGTCTTAAATAATAAATAATGAAACACTCTAAAATTTATTATATTTAATCGATTGTACATACGAGTAGTTCTTTGTTTATAAATGTAACATTTTTACTATACTTATACCCCAGGCAACAGATGGCGCATGAAGTGGTAGACACTGGGTACCTTCGACGCAAGCTGCTAGAGTACGTCGGCGACGGCGACTTGGCCGCTGTGATGCGAATGCAAGACGTCGAGATCGGGCATCGCATTTATATTGCTATGCAAATGGTAAGTTGCTCTTTTTAGGGTTCCGTAGCCAAAATGGCAAAAAAACGGAACCCTTATAGATTCGTCATGTCTGTCTGTCTGTCTGTCTGTCTGTCTGTCTGTCTGTCCGCCAGTCTGTCACAGCCACTTTTTTCCGAAACTATAAGTACTATACTGTTGAAACTTAGTGAGTGGATGTAATCTGTGAACCGCAACAAGGTTTTCACATGAAAATAGAAAAAAAAATAAAAATAGTGGGGGGTCCCCATAGTCAGAACTGAAACTGAAAATATTTTTTTTCATTGAACATATACGTGTGGGGTATCTATGGATAGGTCTTTAAAAATTATATTAAGGTTTCTAATATCACTTTTTTCTAAAAAGAATACTTTGCGTGACAGACCCTCCCAAAGTGGAAAAAAGTGTGTCCCCCCCCTCTAACTTCTAAAATAAGAGGATGATAAAACTGAAATAATTATATAATGTACATTACCATAAAAACTACCAACGAAAATTGGTTCGAAAGAAATCTATTCAGTAGTTTTTTTTAATTCGTCAAAAATATAATTTGTACGGAACCCTCAGTGCGGGAGTCCGACTCGCACTTGGCCAATTTTTTTTAGTGTGTCGTTACTATATTATGTTAATGTCAGAGATGTGTGAAGGCTTCCTTTTGCCATGTTTTGTCTGTCATCATAATAAAAAGTTCCATTGATCAAATTAACTATCCCAACCAATAGTTTTATAAGTATGGGGAAAAGCTGACCTACCACAATGCTATCATAGATACCCGCCGCTAGTAAATAAATAAACAAAACCATTCTTGCCATGTGATGCATACCTAAAATATTATTTATCCCCGTGTGGGTGTCGTAAGAATCAACTAAAAGACATTCCGTAGGTATGCTGCTGCGTTCCCATCTGTTTTATCGTCAAACATAATGCCGTCACCAATCTGCCTGCCCAGTGAAGTCCATAATCTCCCTTTAGCTTTTTTTTCAACCATGGCGGCCGATCTTACGATCAGGCAGGTACGCAGGATATATTATAATTGTGCACAAGTGAGTGCGCAAGCATAGGTGCACTCCCTATCGTGCCATTACGACACGACCGTAGAGAGATCAGGAGCAAGACCAACGGGTTTAGCCCCCTTATGCTGCAGATGCAAAAGGCGGTCAATAATGATTGATGATTTAAAAACTTCTCCTACTTTAGAAACTAGCGCCCAACTGGCTGCTATACACTCTCTCCTCCCTGTACTGGCGCGTGCGAGGCAACAACGCGAACGCGCTGCATTGCCTCATGTCCGCGGCGCGGGGCGTGGACTCCAAATACCGTGACATAGTGCTCGCGTCACTCGCTACCATATATCTGGAGATGGGGTACTTCGATGAAGCGCTGACTGCTGCTGAGGAAGCGTTTAGACTAAGTCTGTATGAGGTAAGTGTTATTTGATATTTATTTGGAGAAAAATGAATATTATTATTTCTTTCTTAATTAACCAATGTATAAAAGTACTTGTGGGCTAGCCAAGATGCTACTTCGCGAGAGCGAAATATCGCTTTCGTCGCGACTTATATCTCCATCCCGCTCATACAAATATTTTGTGTGCGGGATGGAGATATAATTCTCGATGATTTATCAACGCTTACATAGCCCTAGATTAAACTAAAAACACACAATAAACAATTACCAAAATTAACTTTAAAAACTATGGCAATGACAAATCAGTTACATGAATTTCCGAGTGCGAACCATATTTCTAGAGCCACACTCTGTTTATTAAATCTCTTAATGTTTGTTAAATTCCAGCCGGCGACGAACTTTATCTTAGCAGAGTTAAACATGCTGAAGAAGCACAGGAACACGCACATGTTCCACTTGAAGCAGGTGGTGCGCGTGGAGCCAGGCTTCCTGGGCGGGCTGGCGAGGAACCTGCTCAACGGCTGGGCCTGCATCCTGAAGCAGATCAACCACCTGCAGGATGTTGGTAAGTGATTACTTATCCTTTCTTTCCTTCCTCATCCTTTTCCCCACTAATCTCCTAACGTTGCCGTCACACCTGAACTGGGAGAAACCGGACCTTTTAATTTCAGGTACAAGAAAAATATATTAAATCATATCTCTATTCGATTTGTAATAGATTTCATCATCATCATTCAATATAATATTTTTAAATTGGTTTGTAAAATATTATATTTTTCAACTACCATAGACAATATATTTTGGCAGTTGTTAAAACGTTCTTTCGTAATTAAAGCAAGTATAATGAAAAAATAAATAACGTTTTATTCTCGGCTCTTTTAAGATTTGGGGGATGGTGACATATGCACGCAAGTGGAACCAGGTGTGAATATGGTTTGCGAAAAAGATGGAACCAACTGTCATGTCACCAATATACAGTGCTTTAGCAGCCATGAGAGAAGTAAGTTGCTTTTGTTTTGTTTTCATCTAACATCTTGAATAATCTACAGAGTTAGTTTTTTATTTTAATCTATCAAACAATTTTTTCTCTACTTTTTATGTGGCCTGCCAACATTATTGTTTATTTCAGTCTTTGCCCGAAATGTTGTTGTGTTATAATGACTTATTAGCCGTGTAAGTATTGACAAGTTAACATGTTAGCTAATGAGGGTGTGGACGATTGAAAAATCCGCTAGATGGCAATACGTAGGCGTGAGGTCTAATTGCTATGTCATTGGTGAATTTTTACATGACATTAACCGATAAGTCAAAATTCACCAATCACATACCCTACGTCTACATACTGCCATGTAGCGGATTTTTCATTTGCGAAAATTCTCATTATAATAGTTCTTACAAGTATAACTTAAATTAAAATGCAGCAACAATAAAAATGGCAAGAAAAACAAGCTTAAATCGATACAATACAATGCCGAACTGTACATTTTATTCCATTACCGTTTTCTAGAAAGCAGCACTCTAGCTCGCATGATCGAGTTGCAAGAGCTTAAAAGCAACGACAAGGTCAAAGAAACCGCTGACCAGATGGACGATAGCATGTTCGACGCTTTCATAGAAAACATGCCGACGTCGAGAACGGACAAGTTCGCACACAAGCAGAACTATGATATGATGATACGGAGTGTTGATACGGCGCTGAGAGGATGCGGGCCTAGGGGGTGCCATGGTAAGTAGACAAGTTAATGGGTATTATTCTTATGTAGATTGATCTCAAGGATAAACTAAATCACTAAATAATATGTACTAGTTGAAAATCACTATAGGAAGCCAGTAGATCTCATCGCCCTAACGTAAATTCTAGGAATAAAAGTTTTACTTTTATTTTATTGAAAATTCTTTAAAAGCATCTCTGTTCTAAATAAATGCAAAATGATACTTAAAATAATGCATATTTTTTTGCAGATATACAGCCAGAAGATTTATCTTTAAAAGATGAAGACTGTACGTTTCAACATTTACAAATAGGATATTGGTTGCATATTATAAATTTCAGGCAACTTGTCCTTGATTCTGCGAATCTCAGGTATGACATTTTTGGTTAACAATCATCAATAAATCAATATTTCGAAAAACTACTGAAAAACTGGTTTATTAATAAAATATTCGTAATGTGCTTAAACTGGAAAGGAGGATAAAAAAATCAGTTAAACATTTGTTTCATCAACATAAGTTTATTCTTGGACGTCTTCCTCCACCACTTTCAAAAGCATCCTACAGACGAGTCGAAAACCATCTGTTTAATCCAGGGTCCCGACGGATATAGCAAACACCGTGCCATCAAGCAAGAAGGTTCCAGAATGCCGTCTCCCCATTGACCCGATGGAGGATTTCTACCTGGAGCGCATCAGCCGCGTCGACAGCGAAGGCTGGGAGCCCGTGCTCAGCCTTATGCACCAGTTCGCTGAGGTGTTCGACTTCTACGATTACGTCACGCTCGGCGCCAAGATTGCGAAATACGTCGAGGCTGTAAGTAAACTCATTATGCGTTTGAATATCTGTACTCCCCATCGACGGATTTCATTATATTTGCAGTGGAGCGTATCATCCCGCATCTCCAATTTTTTTGTTTTGACAGACTTCTGTGTCTGCGCAATAAGGTCGAGTATGAGTACTGGGATAACTTTTTGAGTAAAAAGACGTGCGTTCGGCTCTAATATTTATTTGACACTAAAAATGACAAAACACAATTTTGACAGCTCAGTTTAAAAACGTTTGTGGACTGTATTCACTCTTAAAAAATAAAAATGTAGATAATAAAATATATGTAGGCGTTTCGTTTTGACATTCCGCCCACCAAGAACATAGGTTCTTAACAAAAACAAAATATATATATCTCAACAGTAAGCTTAAACACATTAGAACTCTAATTAATCTCTAATTAACATTTAGTACAAACATAGCCCAATGCATGGTAAATAGCTTCGGTAGGAACTACAATTTGAATGTACACAACTCAAAGTTTAAATAATGCTCATATGCAGCTAAAATTATAGTACGCTCTAACATAACATGAGCGAATCAGATAGACCGCCCACCGTGAAAATATCAGTAAGTACTGCAGATAACAATACAATATTAATAAACTATATTTCATTAATAACAAAAAATAGTTTCTTAGAACTAAGCTAAACTGTACGTACATACACACAAAATAACAAGTACAAAGAAAACTCTTAAAATATTAACTTTAAACAGATAAACATACATGTTCAGCTTTTAGCATAATGCATCAACAACTTATACTAATTTGGCCTTGTTTGTTTACTTCTCTACAAATTCAATTAAATTAACATATCAGTATTTAGTAAATTAATTTGCAATAAAACATAGTTTGCTCACTGGCCTTTTAAGTATACCTGATTTACATTTAACAGTTACAACTCTAGTAATTTTATCAGCTCCTGGATGTTTTTGAATTATTTTACCTAAGAGCCATCTAGCAGGAGGCATATTATCCTCCTTTAATATAACAATACTACCTAACTCAGGCTCTTTACATGTAGTATTCCACTTATACCTTTGATTTAGATTCCCTAAGTACTCTTTGTACCACCTAGTCCAAAAATGTTTAACAATCCTTTGAACTAATCTCCATCTATCTAAGTTATTAACAACATTACAATCAGTATCTTGATCAGCAATATTTAACAATGGTTCACCTATCAAAAAGTGGCCAGGTGTCAGAGGTAGGGGATCGTTGGGGTTATCACTAATAATACTTATAGGTCTAGAATTTAAACACGCCTCTACCTGCGTCAGGGCCGTGGCCAACTCCTCATATGTAAGAGTACTGTTACCAATTATTTTACGCAGATGTGTTTTGGTGCTGCGAATATTTCCTTCCCACAATCCTCCAAAATTGGGAGAGTGCGGGGGAATGAACCGCCAAGTCGTCTTCTCCAATACCAGCAACTCGGCGATTTCTTCAGGAAGTGTCGACTTAGCAGTGTTAAACATGTCTCTGATTTCTCTGTGGGCACCGACGAAATTGGTTCCGTTGTCACTCCAAAGTTCTTCACAGTGACCTCGTCGCGCAGTGAAGCGGCGGAAAGCAGCTATAAATCCTTTCGCTGTTAAATCGGAGACTGCTTCTAAGTGTATAGCTCGAGTCACCATGCACACAAAAATACATCCATAGCCTTTATATGACTTCGCTCCACGCCCTGGTGAAAATCGAATCTGAATGGGGCCAAAATAATCCACGCCCGTAGAATTAAAAGGTTTACTTGGTTTCAATCTTGATTCCGGTAAAATACCCATCAATGGCGCTGTATTCTTAGGTGAAAATCTCAGGCACGTAACACATTCTCTGAAAACCTTTTTGACACGCTCTTTAGCTTGAATAATCCAAAATTTCGCTCTTAAATAATTTAACATCACCTGTGGTCCTCCATGTAAAGTTTGATGATGAGCATTTCTAATTAGAAGCAATGAAAAATGATGTTTAGCTGGCATAATTATTGGATGTTTGGTATTATAACAAACATCTGAATTATTGATGCGACCTGAAACTCTTAAAATTCCTTTTTCGTCCAAAAAAGGACAAAGACTGCGTAAAGGGCTCTTCTTAGGCACACATCCTCGAGTCTTTAATTGTGCTATATCACTCTGAAATTCCTGTTCTTGAATTTGCTTAATACAAGCCTGTAATGATTCTTTTATTTCTTCAGCTGTAACAAACTTTGTTAAAATTGATCTCTTTTCTTTTGATAACTTCAACTGCAAAACTCTTCTACAATAGGAAATAACTCTTAGTAATCTATTCAATGATGAAAATCTTGACCAAATATTAACTTCTTCAATATTAGATAAAAAGGTTAAAGACTTGATTTTCTCTTCTTCATGCGTATCCTCAATCTTGATGTCATCTCTCTTAATCTCATTTTCTGATAACCATAGCGGCCCTTGCCACCATAAAGGATGAACTATTAATTCCTTTGGACTTAAACCTCTCGACGCGCAATCTGCGGGGTTAGACTGCGTAGGTACATGCTGCCATTGCTGAACATCCATGATATTTAAAATAGTGGACACACGATTACTCACGAAGGTTGCCCAACGGCTTGCGCCACCTTTGAGCCATGCTAGTACTATCATAGAATCTGTCCACCCATATAAGTTCTCTTTAGGTATTCCCATGACCTGAGCTACTTCCCATATCAATTTAGCAGCTAAGGTTGCCCCACATAGCTCGAGTCGTGGTATTGAGACTTCTTTCTCTATAGGTGCAACCTTGGTTTTCGCAGTAACCAGGTGAACATGAACTCCATTATCTTCGTGAAGTACTCGTATGTAGACTGCTGCCGCGTAGGCTGACTTTGAAGCATCTGAAAATACATGTAATTGTGTCCTGGAATCTCGTGTGACATTAAACCATCTTGGTATTCTCAGTTGTTTCAAATCTTCCAAGTCTCTTCGATATGTCAACCACTATGTTAACAAATCCTCTGGTAATTCCTCATCCCATGACAATCCAGACTTCCAGAGTGTCTGAATAAACTTCTTCGCATTGACCACAACTGGAGCAATCCAGCCTTCAGGATCATACAATCTTGCGACATCAGCTAGCACTTCTCGCTTAGAAATTAGGCTTTTTGGTTCTGGTAGGTCCACGGCATACAAAAAATTGTCAGTCTCATTACACCAACTTACTCCAAGAACCTTGATGGTTTTGTTCAGTTTAACAGGCTCAGATAAATCTCTCTTCTCATTTGTGTCTTTGAATTTCTCTAATAAGCTTTTGCAATTGCTGTTCCATTTTTGAAGTGTGAATCCTCCTTGTTTCATCAGCTCGATCATCTCTTCATGTATTCTCAATGCATCGCTCTCAAATTCCGCTCCTGAAATCAGATCGTCCATGTAATAATCCTGTTTTGTTATCTTTGCTGCTAACGGGTACCTGTTTTCCTCTGAATCAGCTAGTTTTTGTAAGCATTTGACAGCCAGATAGGGTGCAGATGCAGTACCAAAAGTCAGACGCAGCAACTTGTACTCTCCTATAGGTTCTGTACCATCTGTCTTAAATCGCCATACAATCCTCTGATAGTCGGTGTCCTCATCAGCTACACAAACCATTCTGTACATTTTTACAATGTCAGCGATGATGACTATCTTGTGGTTTCTCCACCGCATCAAAATATGTCTCAAATCTTGTTGTAATTTAGGTCCCACTAGGAGTTCATCATTTAAAGAAACATTATTGTATCCCTTACTGGAGGCATTAAACACAATTCTTACCTTAGTGGTCTCCTTATCCTCTCTTATCACGGCATGGTGGGGAAGGTAAACTGACGGATTGTTCAACTCTTGCTCAGTAACTGGTCTCATATGATTTAAAGTCAAATATTCCTCAAACACTTTGTTGTACTCTTCTCTTATTAGTGGATCTCGTGATAATTTTCTCTCTAAAGACTCTAATCTCTTAATAGCTATTTCTTTAGAATGACCATACTTACAAGCAGGATCTTCTGTTGCGAAAGGCAACCTCACTATGAATCTCCCTACTTCGTCTCTCACTGTAGTTGTCTCGAAGATTTGCTCACATAATTTTTCACTCTTCGTCATCTCCTTATGTATTGTGTTAGGCTCGTTTTCCATTTCCCAGAATTTCTTCAACATGTCATCCTCATCAACATGAATGTGCATGCTTGACAAATTAATTTGGGTTGACTCACCAGATTCCTGTCTCACCCTGCCTGATATAATCCATCCAAAGATTGTGTTTTGTGCCAGTAGACTGCCTTGTGACTGCTTGATGACTCCATCTATTAGTACCTCGCTGTATACTTCTGCTCCAAGTAAGATATCCACCTTGCCAGGCACTGTATACATAGGATCTGCTAACTGCAGGTCTGAGATATCTGACCACTCAGGCACGGTAAGTTTTGTAGCTGGAAGCCAAGAAGTTAAGGAATTTAACACATAAGCTGTAACAAGTATTGTTTTCTCTGGATTATAACGTGACACTAGGCGAATTAAAACTGCATGTTTTATTCTCATACGGCCGTCTCCTAACCCTGACACCCAACCACTTATTGGTTTACGAGAAAGGCCAAGTAATTGCACAGTGGCCTCAGTAACAAATGAGGCCTGAGACCCTTGGTCGAGTAAAGCTCTGATAATTTGTGTACAATTAGTAGAATTAATTACCTTAATCATAGCAGTTGCTAGAATTACCTGATTGGGTTGTACTGCACCTCTAGAAAAAGTTGTAGTAATATGGGTGTCACCTCGTGATGTACTCAGATGGTCACGTGAATGTCCACTTGAAGTCGCTGAAGCTGGAACCACACTGCTGGGCGGGCCGCTGACCTGGGAAGTATCTCTGTTTTCTCTCTCAAAATGCAGGGTTGTGTGATGGCGTCGTCCACATCTTCTACAACTCGTTGGCTGACGACATTTTAGTGCAGAATGCGATGGGGACAAGCAGTTAAAACATAATTTATTATTTTGCACAAACTCTTGCCTCTGTGTAGGTGTTAACTGTCCATACTGCTTGCAGTGGTAAATGAAGTGTTTTTCATGACACATTGCACATGTAGCATCATTACTCCTCGGCTTGTTCTCAATTGAAGCATGAAACATCTTAGGTTTAGGAACTGGTTTCCGTTTAGCTGATGGTGGGGGGCGCATCAAATTTGTATCTATCATCTCCAACGACCTGAATCTGCTCTCTAAGTAATCTCGTAATTGAGTCCAGGTCGGTAACTCATCATTGTTTATAGAATTGAGATGATGTTCCCACTGTCTAATTGAATCTGAGTCTAGCTTTGAAACCACTAAAAACACTATGATGGCATCCCATGTGCTCGTACTCAGCCCAATATTCTTCAAAGATTTCAAACATATAGAAGTAGTATCCACCAACTGCTTTATGGAATTAGCTGACTCGTTGTTTATCTTCTTTTGCGAGAATAAAGTTCTTAACACGGCATTGCAATTGTATCGCTTATTATCGTAGCGTCGAACTAGCTGTTGCCACGCATCCTCATAGTTGGCGTCTGTAGTTGTAAAATTACTTATAAGATTTTGTGCTTCTCCTGATAAATTGCTCTTGAGGTAATGAAGTTTTTGCACCGGCGTAATAACTTTATTTTCGTGTATCAATGATGTGTACATATCATAAAACGTCTGCCACTCTTCATATTTTCCACTAAATGTAGGCAAATTAATCCGCGGTAATCTCATATCACTTTGTCCACTTTGTTGAAAAATGGCGTTTCCCGCCATTGGCGGCGTCGTAGATGAAGATGGCAACGCGTCCAATAATAACGTTTTATAATTGATGTAATTTTCCTCAAACCGTTCATATTGATCTTCCTTGAAATAAGGGTAATTGTGATCCGATATAGTCCCGGAAACAATAGACTTGTGGTTCTCTTTAAAGTTGCAGTACAATCCCTCCAAAGTTTCCAATCTCGTTTCTAAATATGTGCGTTTAATTCTATCTTTGGATGTCTTCTTAAAGTTTGTTTCCGCTTTTTTTAAATTGTGAAAACACTCTTCCTGTAACGCAAATAACACGTCTAATGCTTGTACGTCCTTGCTCATTTTTAGGTCGATTCAATCCCAACTTGCTCAGTTTCACGGTTAACTCAATGTTTGTCAGGATAAATAACGACGTGTGCACTTTGTTTTGAAATCTCACTCAATGTTCTAAAACTCGATAAAGTCGTATCACCAATGCTCCCAGTACACTCGTAATCTCAGATAATATGCGTAATCGTTAATTATTTCACTTGTAACTCAACAACAATGGCGGACGCGCGGGCTCTTCTTCGTGCAATTTTGCAAAGCACGCACTTTTCCCGCCGGCCGGCCGGCTCACAAATTACCACAGTTGTTTTGCCGTCAATCCGGGTCGTTTTAGGACCAAATGTCTGCGCAATAAGGTCGAGTATGAGTACTGGGATAACTTTTTGAGTAAAAAGACGTGCGTTCGGCTCTAATATTTATTTGACACTAAAAATGACAAAACACAATTTTGACAGCTCAGTTTAAAAACGTTTGTGGACTGTATTCACTCTTAAAAAATAAAAATGTAGATAATAAAATATATGTAGGCGTTTCGTTTTGACATCTGTCTTAATGTTTTATGGTCCTTCGAGCCGGATTCGAACCAGTGAGATAATAAAAAATAAAATAAATAAATTGTTTTTATTTATGTTATATTTTATTAATTAATAAATAAATTGGTTTTATTTATTTTATTTTTTATTAACTAGGAAGTTATGGAAACAATTAGTCATCACGAATGTTGGGGATCACGTTTAGATTGAAACGTTGATTTTCAGATTCTTATTTATGTGTACCTAATTAGAGAATGTTTTGTTCAACCTCGCCCGAGTGGCCGGCTACTAGTCAAATATTTCCGGTGCAATGGCACGTCGTGTCACGCGGAACTCCCGTATGGGTCCTCCGCAACTCGAGCTCGGTCACGTGTGTTGTAGAAGCCGAAGTCGTGGGTGGGCCTGGCGGCGGCGGGGTGGTGGTGCGGCGCAGGCGGGCGTGGTGCCTGTGCGGCGCGCTGCCTGGCCGCCGCGCACGCCGCCGCGCCGCCCGCGCACGCGCCGCATGCTCTGCGCGCGCTCGCTGCGCTGCTGCACCTGTGAGTACTTGTGCCGAGGCGCGGGTGGCGCGCATGCGTTGCTGCATTTGTGAGTACTTGTGATGCAGCGCTGCATCTGTGAGTACTTGTAATAACGACTATTTATTATAAATATGTTACAGGAAACTTGATTAACTGGTCATTTTAATAAGGACCGACCATTATTATTAATAATGCCCGATGAATTATGATAAGAAATGTCAAAGGTAACAACCAAAAAAAAACATAATTTATTTCAAACCACATCCGAGGCGGAAGACTAATTTGATGTAATTAAGAGTTTTTTTTATGAAAAAAGAATGAAAAAAATTGTTTATTGAGTGTATACAAAACTAGTACAACAAATGAAACACAACCATAACTTAAAAATAAAACTACAAACAAAATCGGAAAAAAATTGATCCTCAAAAGGCCAAAGCTCAGCCGAAGCCACGTGACGTTGTTTATCCCATTCCCACGGCGCTGGTATTTTGCTTAACGTCCTTTACTTACAGTGCAAACACATGTTTCGGGTAAATCATAGAATCTGCCGGTCCGATCGCTATTTGCATATTATTTAATCAAAATAAGTGTAGGTAACATGTTATGTTATGTATTAAAATGTTGATGTTTTTACATTTTTAACTAGTATGTTCCAAAGCTGTTTATTTTTTGTGACTTTTCATGAAAATTTTATTAGTTGAATTACATCTAATAAAAAAACACCACAGTTCACCTAATTTATTATTGTCCAAGATAGGATGGGCATTATTGATAAAAGCCGGGAAAAGTGATAAATATCGCTGTGTTTATCACATTGCATAAAGACCGGGTATTATTAATAGTGCCCGGCCTTATCACAACGCCCGTAACATATATATGTATGTATAGACCCAAGTCGAAAAAGAACTGGCCCGTCTTCATTTCTTGGATTTGCGACAGGTCGATTAAAATACACCGTAATGGCACAGTCTCGTGTCGGAGGCCAATATCCACTTTAGGTCGCTGAGCCAGCGAGTGATTAAGTATTGACTATGGTGTGACGGTGTTTTCCATGTTTTTAGCTTGGAATTTCTCCATGTGGAATATGTTGACGAATATGTCAAATCTATTTTGAGAAAAATAACTATTATTTATCTTTTGCAGACAACACAAAGCGAGGGATGCCAAGGACGTGTCTTACCTCGCCTTCTACACCACACCAAAGAACAAAATTGATGCGTTTCTAGTGGGCGTCTCGCATACTAACCAGGTAACATCACTTTAATTTCAAACACATTTATTTTTTTATTCCTATTTAATACACACTGCCTTCGTGGTGTAGTGGTTAGAGCGCTGTGCTCAAAAACTACGAACTCGTAGGTCATGGGTTCGAATCCCGCGGGGAACACTTTCACTTTGTGTTGGTTTTCCCAGTTTGGTTAGGAGATTGCAGGCTTGAATCACCTGGTTGTCCGATACAAATGATGATTCCGTGCTTCGGAAGGCACGTTAAGCCGTTGGTCTCGACTATGATCCAACTGGTCTGGTTTCCCTTGTGGTTACAGAGCGAGGTCAGACGGTAGTCGCTCCATTGTAATAACCAGGCGAGTCAATTCAGGATCATAGTCGCAGCGCAACCTGGGCTCCAAGGCAATAGCCGAGGATGCAACCGGGAGAGGCGCTAGGATGATGATGAGCTATTCAATACACACAAAAAACAGTTGCCAACGCTTTAGAGACGCCGGTGTCTATGGACGGTGACGATTACTTTAAATTCAGCATGCTCGTTGGCCAAATCTAGCAAAAAAAAAATGTAATTTCATTTTGACAGCACGAATACGAGCAAGCCGTGTGGATGTACCGCTACGCATTGACTTTCGACGACAAGTTCCTCCCGGCCAAGGCGTGCCTCCACGCCACCATGTGCCTCATGCTCTTCGGGGACCCAGATAAGGAGGAAAACGCTCATCATACGTAAATTATTCAAACACGTAATAAACCCGCACTCGGTTTACTACTTGAGTTTAAGGACCTATACATTCAGTCAAACCGAAATGAAACATTGACGTGTCATGTTGAGTTTGTGCGATTAAAGTTGGCTTAAATTAAAGTACATAAATATGACAGGGAATGGTTTCTCAAAAAAAAAATGTTGACTTTCTTATTGCCGATGAAACATAGCGTTACTTGTTAATTTTGAATAGTAAATATGAAAGTGAAATTCCTAAAAAAATATGGACTCTCCTAATGCCAGTTCAATATAATAATAATGAAGAAATAGCCTTTGATGTGTTGTGAAGTTTACTTAACTGCCACTAGAGGATGCTACTGATTGTCACATGTAAAAGTTTTGCAGTAACTTGTAGTTTAAGGCAAATTGTTTGTAGAGGGCGGAATATTAAAGGTAAATTAATTGTAACTAAAAAGGATCATTCAGTTGGTTTGTCCTTTATTTCATTATGTTTATTCTGAGTTGGCAATTGAGAACAACGAAATGTGTGCCAGTAATATTGTTAAGTATTTATTTTATTTGTTAATTTTTATGCTGATTGGATAAATAAGGATACCATCGTTTATCCTTTCCATTAGATTATTGCTACCCATTATCCCAGAAAATATTGATCTGTTTTTCTGATTGAGCCTGCTTTAGTCACTCCAGTTTTAATGTGTGAAATCAGTGGCGCTCTAGAATTTATAAAGCATTGGTAAACATTTGCCCCTGAGTATTGCTTTTTCACAGGGCTCTGGCAGTTATTATGCCGTTGTTTTGACTGCCTCAAACTAAGTATTTTAAACGTACCTTACTGGCAATAAAAAAAAATTGCGATATTACTAATATGACCCGTTCAAAGTATCCATTTAAAATGTTCGTACGGTATTGTATCCACGATAAATGGTACCGAAAATGCATATCGATGCCTAACGGCCAAAAAGGCCTAACCGCCACTTCACAAACTTTACAGGAGAGAGGATTAAAGACGAAAAATTACGAAAAAAAATCGTAAGTCGTTGGGTTTTGCTTCCTAAGATTCCAAATTTTAGGTGTAAATTTAAAAGATACTTCTCTTCAAAATGTATTTATTAAAGTATTACAAATCATTCATCTAAGGGTGTTTTTGGTCGCTTATGCTCAAATGGATTTATTTTTTTACAGCAAAAATGTCGTAACTGCATTTACCAAAAAAAAACATGTTAGCCTAAGCGACTTAATTGCATCTGTATTTTTATTAAAATTGCTTAACCGACATGAGGCCAACATAAGAAGTGATTGACGAAAAAGTCTTAGTCTTAGCGAAATACTAAATATACAGGGTGTCGCAGATAACCTGTACCAGCGAAAGTCTGCGACCAGGGACACCACTACCCATAGATTGAATCATTTATTTTGAGAAAAAAATGGGATAAGCGCCACAACGCATAGTAATATGTGATAGGGCCAATAATCCTAAGCGCCATATCTTATATTTGAAAATTGCAGCCCGAAAGTATTAAGCGACATTTTTGTTATTTATTGTTTTCAAGCAAAATTGTCTAAGTAACTTTTTCAAAATATTATATTTCCTAACCACCAGAATGGAAAAAAACACTAAATATTGGGCGCTTAGGACGTAAAATTAAGGCTTCGATCCTTAATTTACCAACCGCTTAAGCGACAAAAATAACGCCCTAGAGAGACGAAACCTAGTAGAACGACGCAGAAAAAAAAGGCGTTTCCAATGATGTATATAAGTCGATTTCGCAAAAAATGTCGCTTAGGCCATTTTGGCCGTTAGGCATCGATATGCATATGCATTTATTTTATAATGACTGTGATAATAAAATCACAATCATTATAAAATAAATCTTTAAAGTAGCCTTTAAATGAATTTTTAATTAACTTCAAACAACCCAGTTGATATGCAAATATTTGTGTCTATATGCAATAAATGTTTCTCGTATTAAAATAAGGTTAAACATGTCTGATACAGTAAAACACAACTTAAAGTATAATCAGCAAATGTCACGCAAAGTAAGTTGAAGACAATTTCAACCGCCATTTCCTACCAATAAAATTTCATGCTTATATGCCAGCTGATTTATCTCCCTTACAATGTAAAACAAGCGAAGAAATTCATGATAGCAGATTCACAAAAAAATATAAGTGATTGGGTTCCATCGATTCTTCTTTTAAGTTGTGTTGTACTGTACCATAAACCCGCAATCAAATATAAGATTCCCCGTTTTCAAGTATACCAAAGTCAGTCTTACGCTTTGTTTATCATAATTCATAACGTACTATTTCATAAGACAAAATGATTCGTGCTTATAAAACCTAATATCTGTGTGTATTAAATGTTATTGAAAGGCTTAATCCACATTTTGTTACATACTATTTATACTATCGCAGAATTTGAGGCTGCTATAATTTATTATTGCGTGTGTGTTACTTGAAGTATTTTTGTGGGGCAATGCGGTTATCTGAAACGTAACTGGTACTGCTTTGGTCTTTCAATTCTTACTTTGTATTTGATGGAAATATAACAAAAACCAAATTCTGTTCTGTAAATTATTAGTTCTGTAATCAGCAAATTAATTTAAACTTATAGGTATCAGTAATTTGTGAGCCTTGTTTAATTCGTTCCGGAATAACGTTACCTTCACAACAAATCTAAGCTGAAATACTTTCGCTGTAATAAAGAGCTTAAACATTAAGAGAAGACAATCTTTTAACTAGGTCATTGAGCCAGGTTTTCTAAAGATTTTTTATGATTTTTATTTTCGTATTAAAATTATCAAAGTATGGTGCATTGTTATGAAGGTAATGAATTATTGTCAAAAAGTTTAAAAATAATTATATTTTCATGTTTTATGATTGATAACTCACAGTTAGTACAATATGCAGTTTATTTATATCTAAGTTAAAATTTTTATCATAATTTTATATACAAAAATAAGTAAAGTAAAACTTCTACAATAATTATTTGTGACAATACAATAATTAGGGAATATCAATTTTTAATTAGTGAATATTCGTAGATTTTCTAAAGTATAACAATTGTTAGTTAATCACATTTCACGCTTTATTTTTGTCAGTTTCCTAATCATTCCGTAATAGAGTAGATACCTAATCCTGCAACCATTCCAATATTATATATCTTGTATTTGTATTGTTTTTAAAGAAGGAAAAGTCTTATATAAATAAGGGCCAGCCTAAAGAGACGTGTTACTGATAAGTCAGTTTGTCGCGGACATTGTCATACATTACAGCTTTTACTTGCAATCATAATAACCGCTATCTTACAAGAACAGCAATATTTTGTTGAAACGCGGGTTGGCGGTCAGCGCACCTGTGTGTCAATAAAACTAGATTAAGGGTGTGTTTCCACATAAGCTTAGCTGCGCGGAGCTGAGTTGAGAATGTAAAAATTGACAATCTCATCTACGCTCCGATTCTGATTGGTCAATTTTTATACGTCTCTGCTCAGTTCCGCGCAGCTCTGCTTATGTGGAAACGCACCCTTACTGTCATGAGCCGTCATTTAATTGATGAAGAAATGTTACAAAATGGAGAATAAATGAATATGAATGTTTTATAACTGTGTGCAGAATACCGTGTGGGATTTTGAAAGCGAAGTAATTACTGCCTCAAAATAATTGAAAACTTTATCTATACCTTCCTTCGTACATGTTCGAACAAATATTTATTGTTTGTTATAACGCAAATTGTTGACTTTGTTTTTGTTTATTGCATTTTGTTGCGATGTTTTGTACCTAAGACTGATCGGAATATTGTCTTTGTATCGATAATAAGATGTACTTGGAATATACACTTTCAATATTCTGTACGTTTTTTATTTAGAAATTATTATAATTGATTGTAATTTGCTGTAAAATATTATGTAAAATATTAAAAAATGCTATGTAATTATGGCTCGTCGTGACCCACTCACCCACTGGGATTCACCCACCGGTTGGTCTAGTTTAATTGCTGTTTATCCGTGCGCCCATTAAGGGCGTGCAGCGATCTACTTTATTGGCGGCGCTAGTGTGCGA
Source organism: Nomophila noctuella (assembly GCA_958496325.1). NCBI lineage: Eukaryota > Metazoa > Arthropoda > Insecta > Lepidoptera > Crambidae > Nomophila > Nomophila noctuella. The sequence goes on along the minus strand of OY292486.1, from coordinate 6,194,321 downwards.
TCACACTAGCGCCGCCAATCGTTTTTTTTAATTGTCAAAAACTAAATATATAAAAAATAGAAAAACGCTCTGAAGTGCACTAAAGAATAACATCTATGATTTTTTGAAAGCTGTTTTAAATACTTTTCTTACGTAAAGATGGCCAGCATCAAGAATATTGTTAAAAGCGGCCACTTTTAGCAATATTTTAGATTATGAAAACCTAATTAATAAACAATGTAATAAAACTCACTTTTATCCCAACTAATATTATAAATGCGAAAGTAACTCTGTCTGTCTGTCTGTCTTCAGGCTTCAGGTTTTCAGGCTTTTAGCTTGCGCTTTAAGGTCTGCCCTGGAGAATCATTATTTTATTATTCCGCTTTTTAATGTTTACAATATCGAAAGAAGAAAAAAACAACTAGATTTATTATTTTCTCACTAACGGCCAAGCGCGACTCGTTCCCGTGGATTTCGGTTTCCGTACACATCCCAACTAATCCCAACTAATATTATAAATGCGAAAGTAACTCTGTCTGTCTGTCTGTCTGTCTGTCTGTCTGTCTGTTTGTTACGCTTTCCCGCTTAAACCTCGCAACCGATTTTGATGAAATTTGGTACAGACAATCTTTAGACCCTGAGACAGAACATAGACTACTTTATATTTCGAAAAAAAGAAATCCACGCGGACGGAGTCGCGGGCGGCCGCTAGTGAAATCATAAATGTTATTCTTTAGTGCACTAAAGAGAGTTATTTTATCTTGATATCTTAAATTCATCTCAGTTAAATCAAAACGATTGGCGGCGCTAGTGTGCGGTCTGCACGCCCTTAAATATCGGGATAGTTTATCTAGCTGATTTCTAGACAACTACTCCTAAAGCAAAGTACACCTTTTTTGCAAATCCCACTACTCTGTTACATAAATAGGCTAGTTGCCTCATATCACCATTTATAAAATCACTTTTAATTCGAATATTATTCCGTACAAGGGTCCAAAATATGTAAACTTCATTAAATATAAATACGGGATTGCTGCAAAAATACAACTTAAACCCGATACATTTTTACTTTTTTTTCTCTTGATTGAAAACACCGTCCGCCATGATTCTACGTCACCAACATTGTAAACAACACAAATTCAAACGACAGTTTCGACAGGTTATTCGTGGTATTTTATTTAAACGCGTTGATTGTTGTTTATTTCACTATTAAAATATTGTACACTTCACATTTATTGAAAACAAACCTGCCCAAAATAGATACTTTGATGGTTGCAAAATGTTTTGCTTCAAATTCTGATTCGCAAATTCTCATCACTGGGTACTTTAATCCACAACTTCTTATTGATGTATTCTTACATTCACGCACGATACAATAGTGGTAATTCATAAATGTATCATGTAATCTCCACGAAGACATGGTTTTAATTCCGATAAACACTTTTTGGTTATGTCACGCGTATTGTTGACAAGAACAGTGACGCCACGGCACAGACCATCATGGCGGACGGCGTTTACGGTAGTATAGTGAAATTAATAATTTAAAATTCAAAATACAGTTGGATAGGTGCTTCAAAAAAATTTCATATTTTTTTTATGTTGTAATATAATCGTAATGAACCGTTCTATCAAATAATAAAAATAGTGGCAACTAGCCTATTATAGTAAAAGTATGACCATGCCCACCAAGCCCCACCAACTTCCAATACCTGGATTTTATCTGTGACCAGGGTTACTCAGGAAGTATTCATGCCGGGGATTATGGCCAGTCCAAACGCCCAGAAAGGAGCGAAGGAACAGGCGACAATGTAGACATATTATCAACACATAACCTGGAACTATGTATGGAAGGTATCGGGTATCCTAGCAGTGCGTTCGCTGATGTACTAGAATACTATCAACAATTTAGTTCGTACTCTCTCCGCAAGATGTCGCTAGTGGTAGCCATGTTGAGATAAACTAAGAGAAGTCTGAATACATTTATTTAGTATCTATATAATGTAATTGTAATATGTACCTGTATGTTTGTATGTAAGATTCTCAATTCTTCAATTGATTCATAATACATTTTAATGATTCAATTGAAGAATTGAGAATCTTTATTTTATTAGGTTTTTTTTTAAATTATAATTTAAACTCATTGTGTGATTTATATAACGCGTTTTCTATTACGAAACTTTGATTGTTTTGTCACAAATGTGAAAATCAAATGGGTGTATAAAAGACAATGGACTACAACCTTATAAAAAATATATATAAGAATAATTACTTATAAAAATTTACCAGCCTTTCAATGGTCGTAAAATCATTCGATTAGTACATAATTTGGCAGTAAGACACGTATGTGCCTGCCATTCACGGAACTCAAATTATGTTTTCCACACTTAGGACAAATTGCGTTACATTACTAACTGATTTCCAAGCCCAGTTCAAATGATATTTTGTTATTGCAACTTACAGATTACTTAATAATAACTCTGGCTTGTGTTAGCAAAAACTACAAAGCTCCTACAACTTTCAATACTACATACATTTGCAGATTCCACATTCCGTAGCTTGATAGCATTTCCATTCTATCTTCTCATCGATGCGGATGTGATGTCGTTTAAGAAGCACCCACAATAACTATTGGAACACGCACAAGAGTATATGAAGCTTACTAGTCCTGTGCAGTGACCAATAGTTGTTTTGGGCTTCGTTCGTCTGTGCACTTCTTGTTTCTTCTGGAGGATACCTGAAATAAAGGCAGATTACTAAAAGAAAAAAGAAAAATAATGATAATCAGAATGAAGACGTAAAGCCAAGAAGAGCGTAATTTTTTGGGGCCGCGATACTTTGAAGAATTAAAATCAATAGCCACTACTTCTTTTAAATGTTTTAAGGAGACAAACGAACTAACTAGGGGAACCCTGGACATCAACAACCGCACACGGATCGCAGATGCGTTGCCGGTAGGATACGCATCATAACTCAACGTAAAGGCATTTAAGACCCACATTCTATCTAATTGAGCTCTAATACCGCTAAAACCATTATCCCAACTAATATTATAAATGCGAAAGTAACTCTGTCTGTCTGTCTGTCTGTCTGTTACGCTTTCCCGCTTAAACCTCGCAACCGATTTTGATGAAATTTGGTACAGACAATCTTTAGACCCTGAGACAGAACATAGGCTACTTTTTATTTCGAAAAAAAGAAATCCACGCGGACGGAGTCGCGGGCGGCCGCTATTTTAAAATAAAAGAGGGAAAACTTAATGAAGTTTTCCCTGGGCAAAAACAATTTGCCCGAAAAACTTTCACATTTATAATATTAGAATGATTGAGGTTGGAGTCTTGAGGGTAAGATGATATAACTTGTAACGGTCAAAGCAGACATTTGAAAGTTAATTACACTTTGAGTCCTGAAAATGGGCTAACACATCTAGTTCCACTGGTTCTAAGAAAAATCGCATTAGGTCGCATTGGGAGTAATAAGATTTAAGTAGGCAAATTATAAAAATATGTAAGTTAAATAAATTAATAATGATAAATTAATAAATGTCGGTAAAAAGCAATAAATAATATTTATTAAACGGCATACATTAAAATATGTAGTCTAAAATTTACATGGTAGGTACATGAGAATTAAAATGTAAATTGTAAGGTTTGTCAGCGCGAAAACAGTCTGAATGTTTTTGTAAATAAAGGAAGACGTTTTAAATTCGCATTGACATACCTCTTACAACTTTTCAAACATTGAATTTTACAATTGGGCTTAGGTAAAAATAGGTTACACTTAGGATACAGTTAATTGATATCAACATGTGATGCAGATTTCACTTGCCTACAAGAGGATGAATTCGAATTAACTTATTTGTTGTTATTGTGTACCTATGTGATACCAGGGGTAAGACAGCTTCCAAATTAGATATCGGATATGAGTATAAGAAAAAAGAAACCTTAAAAATACGGGGCACCAGCGAACGCAATGCTAAAAAAAACGTTATCCCGACTGCCGAAGATTGATTAATGCATGGTTAAGATTTATATCTTTATAAATGAAAGTTTACGTGTGGTCCGTAAAAGATTTAAAAAGGTCATCATCGTCCTAGATTAAAAATGGTATCAATGGGAAAAAATGACCAAAATGAATCATTTGAAATTGCTAGAATCAAAACAACATCAATGTTGTTTATTAAATAAAATTATGTAGCTAGGTTGTAACACTTCTTATTTGGGTGATTAAAGTCCGATGAGCCGTTCTAAATATTAAGATAGGTATTGAATATTGAATAATGTTATTTGTTATGGTTCGAGTATAACATGAAAATGTATGACATTTTCAGTAAAATATTATCACTAATTCATATTTGTGTACTTACATTTTTCTTGTGTGCCGAATGGTGTGTCTGGTGGTGTCAAATAAAATACACACAAAAATTACATCAATATTATTATTTTTCATAATTACACACTCACATGACAATAACACACATTGCATTTGCTAGAGAACAAAACACATGACAAAGGATAAAAATAGACAGCTCAGCAAGACCATACGATGGTCTTACAGACATGCACGAACCACTTTACAAACTAACTGGTTAAGTGCCCAAAGTACTTCCCTTTTCTGCGATACCTAAACCAACTTATTTATAAAACTGACCTTTTATAGATACTATAGGAACCTACTACTAGTAGTTAGACCTTCAGCAACTAAAAAGAATCAAAAAGTATTTAAAAAATAACATTTCCGTTACTACTAAGAAAATGTAAAAAATTAAAACATAGTGACAAAGATAACAAAACTCATACAACATAGAATAAAAGTATAGAAATTATATTAAAAATAAAAAATAAATATGTTGAACAGCATTTTCATCAAAACTCTTGAGAAACAGCCTTCCGAGTCTTTGGTCCGCTATAAGGCGCACGACAGTGTATCAGGCCAAGTCCTTCTCCGGAGGTACCACGGCGACTATGAAACGCCCGCAATAGCCGCTGTCACACGCACAAGAGTATACCATAGACTAATCTTGTGCAGTGGCCAGCAGCTGCTTTGGGCTTCATGCTCGTTTCCAGCCTGGCTCTTCCCGCCTGTGGTGAAGCTTGCCTAACCTACTCATACTCTTTATTTTAATACCTCTTTCACAACTAAATTATTCTGCCAACGTCGAGTCTACTCTAAGTTAGAACTGATTTGCGATAACTATCAATAAGTAATTAATGAGTTGTAATCAATTCTAAAATTAAATAATAAAATGAGGCATCGATTTGGTGCAATCAAGAATAAAGAAACATTCGATGGTCGATTAAAAAAATGGAGAAACTTTATTGGTATTACTCGTACATCAAGAAATTTTTAAACAGCACGATATGCGAGACGGTCAATGCAAAAAAAGTATTAAAAGTATTAAATGAAACTGTATTTCGTGTCAACGTGAGGACGGATGGGGTGTGGGGTAAAAAAGCGCGGTGTCGGGTGGCGAAGCCCCGCATGCGGAAACCTTACTACCGGCTTAGCAATGCACGCACGTTGGAACATATGATACTAATGCGCCGGGCCCGTGCACTCTTATAAACGTAGAAAAAACTCAAGACGTCGATATTAAGAAGGGTTTGGATTAATTTGAAAAGTATCGAATGTTTGGGAATAATTTATGCGTAAATTTTTTACTTCAAGTTTCTTTGATATAAAGTAAGATTTGTAAGCATTTTGTAAGTACATGTATATTGAAAAAGATTTTTGTTTTATTATTGTAATTTGTTATTTTAATTAAACATAATGCCTTATAAAATTATTTGAGATTGCTTAAAAATTATCATGATAATTTTACAACCGTATGGCTGAACTGATTTCGTTAATTAATTATGAGAAAAAAAAACTAAACAAAGAATAAGTTATTAAGGATTTTGGATTTTTTTTTATCAATATTTACATTTGCTTAGAAAATAATAGTTCTTCTGTTTTTATTTTAAAAACGTAACATTTATTTAATTATATAAACATGGCATAATTAAATTGTTATACCAACAAATTAAAAAAAAAATTGAATGTTTACAAAAAAGCATTGTTATTAATAAAAAAAGAAAATTAAGCCCAAAAAAAGAACAGTAGAAAACAAAATTAAAACAATACTCACGGCAACACAAAATAAAAAAAGAAACGACTGACACTTAAAACTATTACTTGTCAACCACAGAGCCGCGTATATTTTTAAATAAAAAAAATAAAAAATAGAACTCGGACGTGTTATCACGGGGTAGGTCGGGGAGCGAATGGTTTGCTGGAGGCTTCCGATGTGCCTATCAGTCGAGCCTCCGACCAAGCTGGAATAGGCCTTAATTTTATTACGGGACAAGGCACAAGCGCAGTGAGGACTGGACAATTAAATTAGCGGTCGCAGACAAACAGGTGAGTAGCTGTATAGGTCACCCTACAGTCAGTAGGTCTAGAATTACGTGAGACCTAATTAGTTGTCATCTCATTAGTTATATTTAAGATTGCTACGACTTCCTTCACGATAATGAGAAATCATTGACCGTAAAAATATAACGAGATGAGTACAAAAGGTGAGAATATTTTTATGGAATAATAGGTAATTCCAGTAGCTAGAAAAAATATAATTACTATGCAATGATAAAAAGGTGAATTATTGATGTGACTTGAGATGGTATTTAGTGTTAGTACATATAACTTTATCTTTATTGCAGTGTTTCTAAAGGAAGACAATGTGTGCTGTTGCCCAGCTGAAGGACTCAATAAATTCAAAAACGTAGAAGGTAGGTAACCCTTATCAATACATATTTTTTATGCCTTGTACTTCTTTACATTGCCGTTGATGCTAACTAACGTTTGTTCGTGATTAGATTTTTTCATACAAAAGATTGGAAAACGTTGATTTTTCACACGGTTAAATTACGAAGGAGTGTTGTTTACATGTATTTAACATTTGTTATGAATATTATCGCTATTCACTCATAATTTACGTGTCGTAGAACGCTGTAAGCTTGCCTTTAACACCACAAACCAACGGAATATTTTTTTCATCCAGCGTGTCGCATTTTCGTTAAAAACTTTTAGTTTGGCAATGTTACTTATATGTTTATTTATATCACGTTCTTGAATGGGACATTATGCATCTTTTAATATTCCTAGTCAAGCATTTTCGTTTTCCTGCTTAATTTACGAATATTTGTAAATATGCCAAGAAAAGGTCAAGTGCCGCCAAATGAAAGTAAGGGTTTAAATGAAAATGTTAATTTTCTGGGATCTGTAGGTATTTGAAGTGAAAACATTAACTATCTTTTCTGCAAAATATTGCTGCCCTAATAAAAGAAACAAAGGCACTTGTTAAGGACCAAAATATGTTAGTATCATAATTCATAAAAGACACCAGTAAGAAAAGTACACAACATATTTTATCAATTAATTATTTATTTTAATGCTAACAACAAATGATTCTGTAGATAATCTCTGAATTATCTAAAACATTTTTTTTGTATAATGAGTCTGTTGGTAACATGGGCCAGTTGATTTTTCAAAATCACCTTATTAAGGCTACTGCAGAGTTATTAAGGGCGTTAGTTTACATAACCGCAGCAACGGGAGCGGGCTTAAATCTTAGCGGCTGTAATCCTGTAATGAGGCGGCCTCGATGCGGGGCTTCCGTCCTCGGTGTTATGCGCTTATTGTAACAGAATACCGTGCTAGCCTACGATGGACGCTCTATGTCACTTGGCTCATCGGCTATCTTTTGTATAAAAATCTATATCTATACTAATATATAAAGCTGAAGACTTTGTTTGTTTGTTTGAACGCGCTAAACTCAGGAAACTGGTCCGGTTTGAAAAATATATTTTTGTGTTGGATAGTCCATTTGAAGAAAAGGCTTTAGGTTATAGTATATACCTGTATGTGTGGAAACCGAAAACCGCTAGGAAGGAGCCGTGGTCGGTCACTAGTAGGTATTAAAATACTAGCGGCCGCCCGCGACTCCGTCCGAAATGGGATTTCTCACACATAGTGTTATTCTATTGCTTAAAGCCTTTCTTGCCAAATGGACTATCTAACACAAAATAATATTTAAAGTAGTAAAGTACTTTATTGTATTTATTGCAGTACAAATTCCATTCACGACGCATTTATGTGTGCGGGAAAATATTTGGTGTTGGGGGATGTATAGTACATCAACAGATAACATTTTAGAAACTGCCTCGGTGGTGTAAACCAACACTATCATTTTAGTGTTGGTTTTCCCAGTTTAAAAATCCAGTCCGATAAATAAAATACATAATTAGTAATAAATGCAACCGATATTGTCCGATAAATAAAATAAATAATTAGTGATAAATGAGGGTTTAGGATGATGATGAAGAAATTGTAGTTTTGAAGACTAGGATGTAAAGTATACAATGTCTGTTCATAGAAGCATTCATCCTGCTAATAGGGTGCTATACGCCGGAATATAAAACTGCTGTTCAACTCGATAAGTGCGAACCGATATATACTAGAGGGTTCAGGATATTGTTGAGGTTTATTTAAAATGCGTGCGTGAAATAAGATTTTGCGGCTTGTGTAAGTGAGTGAGACAATTTAATTATTGAATATTTACCATTAATTTGTAATTTTCCGGTGAGATTTCATAGTTGTGTCGAAGCTATCATAATTTATATACTTAATTATTATAATACCACTGACAACCGAAAGAGTATTTATCAAGACTCTAATTAATTATGTATAAAACACAAGCAAGCACGCTTCCGATCTCAGATAGGTAATGAAGCAAATTTTTATATTCATGCAAGGTGATTAATTTTGATGATTTTTTTTTCAAATAATTTAAATGAACAACATGGTTTGACGGCCATTTCTTGATATAAGTACAATCCAAAACGAACATTTACAATCCAAAGTGTCCGGTTCGGGTATTTTCCACAACTTCAACACAAACTAAGGTTTTCTATGCACCCTGCGGATCTCCAGAGCCGCCAATAGATTAGTTGGGCCGAAGCCCCGCGGAAGTGTGTCCGGTCACCCGACGACGCAACGCATCGTCTAGCTGAACCGAGACATATACTGTTCATCATCATCATCATCATCATCAGCCTTACTCAGCCCACGGCTGGACATAGGCTTCTTTTAGGGCTCTTCACTCAGCCCGATCCTTGGCCATATACTGTTACGTCACAAGATATGCCGCAAGTAACGAGATGGTGGTTGAAAGTTTTCGCTATAATCTCACTAAATTTAAAAACATTTTCACCAACTTCAACACAAATGAAGTTTTTCAACGCACCCCGCGGATCTCCAAAGCCGCCAATAGATTAGTTGGGCCGAAGCCCCGCGGAAGTGTGTCCGGTCACCCGACACCGCGCCGTCCGGCTGACTCCGGTCATATACTGTTACGTCACTAGATATGCCGCGAGTAATGAGATGGTGGTTGAAGGTTTTCGCTATGAAACCACTTTAAAATAGTTTTCACCAACTTCAACATAAGTGAAGGTTTTCAACGCACCCCGCGGATCTCCAAAGCCGCCAATAGATTAGTTGGGCCGAAGCCCCGCGGAAGTGTGTCCGGTCACCCGACACCGCGCCCGCGCCGTCCGGCTGACTCCGAACATATACTGTTACGTCACTAGATATGCCACGGGTAGATGGTGGTTAAAGATTTTCGCTATAATCTCACTAAATTTAAAAACTTTATCAAAAACTTCAACACAAATTAAGTTTTTCAACGAACCCCGCGGATCTCCAAAGCCGCCAATAGATTAGTTGGGCCGAAGCCCCGCGGAAGTGTGTCCGGTCACCCGACACCGCGCCGTCCGGCTGACTCCGGTCATATACTGTTACGTCACTAGATATGCCACGAGTAATGAGATGGTGGTTGAAGGTTTTCGCTATGAACACATTCAATATTCTTTATTCCTAACTAGCGACCGCCCGCGACTCCGTCCGCGTGGATTTCTTTTTTTCGAAACAAAAAGTAGTCTATGTTCTGTCTCAGGGTCTAAAGATTGTCTGTACCAAATTTCATCAAAATCGGTTGCGAGGTTTAAGCGGGAAAGCGTAACAGACAGACAGACAGACAGACAGACAGAGTTACTTTCGCATTTATAATATTAGTTGGGATTCCATACTAGCGGCCGCCCGCAACTCCGTCCGCGTGGATTTCGATTTCCAATAGCCTAAAGCCTTCCTCGTCAAATGGACTATCCAACACAAAAATATTTTTTCAAATCGATTTGCGCGTTCAAACAAACAAACAAACGAACATAAAAACAAATTCTTCAGCTTTATATATTAGAATAGATGTGAACAATGGTTTGCAGTGATGTTTAAGAAGTTGAGTGCTACAAACACTACACCAAGAGGTCGCGGGTATCATCCCCGCACTGTTGAACAAATTTGTGAGCATGAACCTGTTTGTTTCAAATGTATCTATTTAAGATTAATTCATGTAACTGCACAATGTTGAGTCTGATATCCGTAACACAAGTGTTTCTGATATCCGTACCGCGGAGTGGATCTGACTCCGTGATAATATTACTGATTTTGACGATGGTGGTGAGGTTGTACAGAAAATACGGTAGCTGGACGCAATACAGTAGAGAGATGTTAAGATTTGAAAAGCCCGATCAAGTTCTCATACCTTCTAGCTTTAATAAAATAAAAAAAAGCTTTGGAAAGCTCTTCGCTCGTTGCGTTCTTAATGTAGAAATGTTTGGTTTCCCATGGTGCTTAATGATTTTTTAAATTGCAATGCCTTTGCTAATGTACATTTATGTCATCGTTGTTAAATGTTGAACATTCCGATCTACATTCGAAAAGATAATCTGACTATTAAAGACATTTTGACGCTTGCTGCACCAACGCAACGTAAAGAAATTTTGTGAAAAAATAAGATTTATACTTAAGAATGCTTTATTCCGAAACTTCTCATTTGGATACCGATTGAGTCTTGTAATAACTAACAAAAATTAAATTATGCTTGATTAAAATAGGTTATCATGCTATCTTTGTTGTCACCAAGATTATAAAAGTCAATAAATTATTATTGCCTTAGTGGAAAAGAAAAACTCCGTTCAAAACGGGGTTCATTCAGCCCGTAGCCAACCATTCAATTATGTTCAAAGGCTCAATATTCTTTGAGTTCTAGATTCACACAATCTCAGATATCTACACTTTCCCTAAAACATCAATAGATAATAAACGAGAGGAGCTTAGCAACAAATTACAATGGAATCGAGAGTCCGCCGCCGCCGCCGCACTCCTGCTCTATAAATAAATCGACCTTCAGATTAAAAATAGACGCCGATCCCACCCGAGCGAGGTCGGTGAAACTGGGTCACTGGGACTCGCCGTCTCGCTCCCTCCCTTGTTAAACCTCTAGGTAGGACAAGGACAGCGGCACAGCCTGCAACCCGTGACGTAGCCGAGCCGTTCATTGAATTTTACAGGCCCGAGATATGCTTAGCTGTGGTGCATTGAGTTATCGTTTTGATATCCGCTTTTCCAGGTTATTTGTAACGTGGTTTTCTACTTCACCTGTTCTATTGCACAGCTTAGTTATTTTTTACATACATTTTGGTATGAATATATCATTTTTATTTGTTATTACACCAATTTTTGGCCAAAATTTAGCCAAAACAAAAACTTTTTATTAAAACATGCCTAATTTTAACACGAAAATCGCGATTTTGAAACCCATTTTTTCGAGATCGAGCTTTCAGTTCCGGTATAGCCTAGGTCCAGAGGCTGTGATGACGTCAAAGGCGGGTGTGGCAGAGACCTATGACGTCACGTGAGAGCTCTGACGTCAAAGCCTCGCCCCCCGCCCCCGCATGGGCCCCCGCGCATACGAATTGCTTCTACAGTTTTATGGATATTGTTTCTTTGTGGCCTCCGCGGATCATGTAGGTTCCACCCCCCAAATAGAAGGACATGAGAGGATGTTTTATTTTTTTACATCCAAACTGTAAAACACAACGCGTCATTCAAAATTTACTCTGAAATAAATGGCACAAAGTTGCTAATTGCTGCACATTGATAAAAGCCTTCTAAGTGAGCTTATTGAACGCAAAAACATTTAATGTTTGTTTCCTGACATGAAAGGAAACGGTATTGAATCACACCTGAGAAAGTAGGCACATTCGTTGGATATGATTATCTACACATAAAACTTTTTGAACACTAAGTAAAAGTATTTGTCTAAGATTGCTTACCTACGTCATTCTGTCCGAAAGATGGTTTAAAAATAATGCAGTGTATTTTTCGTCTAGTTGGATAACGCTTGTGAATGTTAAAATACTTATGACTACTATGATACAAATAATGTACCTGTAAGGATATGTATATTCACCTAGCAACACACATAAGAATTTATACCACGAGTATTATCACAACAATACCATTTTTTTCCTTGTAGATTCTTCAAAGCTTGTTGATTGATTTTAACGAATGCAGTCCCGGGAAGTATATTAATTTACCAACAGTCCATTTCACGTAAGATGATACCTGTGACAGGTGTAGGTATGTGATGTTGTGAAATATTTATATGATATTTAACTTTATTTCAAGGAAACCTACATAGCATAGAAATTACTTTTAAGCATACTGCCTCCGGGATCATTTATTGCTGATTATTAATCATTCATTACGCGATTAATAATCAGCAAAGTATCTGATAGCACAATTTTACGTGTTTTAACCGAACAGCCTGTGTTCGAAATTGTAAATGGCAAAGGTCAAGCTTGTTTCAAAAGAAATTCTATGGCACATTTATAATGCCATAATTTTAAATATATACGGTATATTTGTATATATGTACATGCAATATGATAAATATAAATATTTAAATATATAAAAATACAATCATGAAAAAGACGTTTGGGCTATTTGTAGATAAAGTTATTACATTTGAATTATTATTCATTCTAGTGGAGATTTTTTCCGAATACCATTAACATTTTTAATGTGTACATCTTTTTAGTTGTGATCTCATAAGGAACAAATTGAAATGGTTTGATCCCCAACAAGGAACAAAGCAGGTTTGTAGATAATCGATACCAAGTCAGGAATAAGCGCAGATTCAGTAAACGATCTTTGTTCAATGGCAAAGTTGAGTACCTACTGAATTATATATACTATCGCAATGTCAAGCGGAAAATAAATTGTCTAAGTTTTTTAGTATTAATAAAAAGATATGTTCTTCTTCTTTTCGTGTCGATGGCAAACAAAACTATGATATTTAAAAAAACATGACTAAACATGGGACAAATCGGCTAATATGTCATAATATAAAAAAAACTGTAACAATTAATCTGTACACTTTACATAACTTGTAATGTACTAGGTATTAGGTATAGGAATTGTATATGTGGCAGTACAGTTACTCGTTGAATTCTGTATATTGGAAGGCTTACTTTTAAGCTGAGTTTAATTAAAATACATTTTAATTTCATGTAATAGGGAGGCCAACGAGAAAGATGGTCACCTGGTGGTTAGCGATCACCGCTGCACATGGTTATCTGTTGATAACCATGGTTGCTTCACAAGGGTCTCTGATGCATTGCCCTTGAAATGCGCCCCCCGCCAACTGAGTTTTGTGTATTATCAAGATTCGTGATTATTTTAATTCATGAACAGTTAATTAAAGGAGTTGGGTCAAAATCCAGATTTTCAGTACAAAATGTATGCGAAAAGGTTTTTGCGATTAGCAGATTCTCTCATAAGAAGATTCTGTCAACGCAGGGATTTTTTGGGTCATCTTCTTTGCCTAAATTGGAACTACAAGACTTGGCCTTGTATCGAAAAACTGTTAATCTGTTAAGTGATCTATAATTTGAGATCTTGCTACATTTAGAGGCATTTCTGAATCTTAACTTTCTCAAAGTTTTAAAAACGCTATTTTTGTCACACACGTATACTTAATGCTTAACTTAGGTGATATAATTATTATGAAAATAAGATTTTTTCTCTATGTTAGCTTCATTATGGAGATCTTAATGATTTTAAAAAAAATTAAAGAGTGTTTCTTATTCATGTCAGAGATTCATTCAGGCTCGTATTAATAAATCGCTCTCAACTCTGAGATCGATCTCGAGAGCGAACTTGATATGTCATTCTCATAAAAAACAGCATTGCAAATCAGAGCGAGGCTTAGTTATCAAAGATATTTTTTTTTAAAAGATGCCTTTGCTTTCGAATAATTAACCTTCAGTGAAAATAAAATGTTTATTACATTATTCAGACTATCATCATGGAATTAGTTATAGTATTTATTGTGATTTATTTATTTATTGTATAAACATTTAGAGTGGTCCTTATTATATGATGGTATTGATAAAGAGAAATTGGGGTTCCATGTGAATGCATAATAAACGCAAGCAACAAAAGGCTTTGATGCTAGTTACCATTCACAGTAAACAACTTTTGTTTGATTGATTCCAATCTAAATGGATTATGGAATAACGAGCTCACTACAGTCTGGAGTAATTTGCGTTTGATAGAGTATGATTTTTCTGATACATAATTATTCAGTATTATTAACAGCTTATTATATTGTATCTAAATTTATTTTTAAACAAGAAACAAGTATAGTTACATGGTGTCAATTTACTTGAATAATACGCGTCTGGTTCAAAAATGTTGTATCTTGTTTGGAATGGTTCACATTTCACACAAATATAAATTTCACACAAATATATATATATATATATTATAGCTTAAAACCTTCCACGACAAATGGACTATGAAACACAATTTTTTTTTCAAATAAGTAGTTCTTGAGAAAGTAAGATTAAAGTTAAAACGTATGTTTTTACCTTTTTTTCGTCTTCATGGATATGTTTGTTTACAAGTTATTTATAAATATCTCATGCACATTTGTTATTGACCGATAAGTTGCCTTTTTCAGGCAGCCTGCCGTTAAAACCATAAAAAATTATAAGTTTAATTTAAAAAGAGTTGTGAGAAAGCCTGATGTAATTTTTGAGAACACATAATTTAAAATTCTGTATACATACTTTAAATAAAAACTTGGTGAAGTATTTGAAGATAAATCTTTTTGCTATGATTTTTTTTGTATATACATACATACTTTTTACTAAACTACTAGAAACTTCGAGGATTCCTTTGCTTAAGTCAAACCGATAACGACCTACAGCTACGGCGATAGGGTTCAAAATTTACTGGCGTTATTGTGGCCTACGTGACTAGCCGTCTCTCAGGTTCATCCATACATTTGTAAGGATACAATTTAATGTGTATTTACATTATGCAAGGAATATAGTCGCTTGCTTTAAATAATGATAAGAGTACGTTTTCAATGAGTTTGCTTTAAGAACGTTAGTTTAAAGCATATTGCCATGCACACACAATATTTTTCTACATGAAAATGTATGGTGAACTAAAAAGGTCATATCACAACTATTCTGAACTTTAAAGGGGCACTTTTTATACATTAAAACAGCTTAAGATTGTAATTATCAGTAGTGTTACTACACAAACAACAATTGAGTCTATATAGGGTGTAACAAAATATACTGCAAATATTTTAAGGGCGAATTCTTTAGTGGCAATGTAATCAATATCAGATATTAAAAAGTCAAAATTAATGCCTACCAAATTTTTCATTTTCTGCATTGGCCAATTTGCTCTTTTTGTCCTGTAAGCTTCGCCCTCTCTCCACCACTTTGCTTTTGGGGCAGGACAAGACTTGTCTTTAGTGTAGTAATTGTATTACACTGATAAGACACGACCAGTTGTCTTGCATATGTCAAAATTTGTACTTTTTCCAATTATTCACTCAATTTATTTTGTTGATTTTCTCGGACACTAGCGTATTAACAAAAAAAAATTACTAGACAAATTTATTACATTTCCACTAAACGATTCGCCCTTAAAATATTTGCAGTATACATATTTTGTTACACCTTATATGAAAATCATGTACGGTATAGTAGCATCACTTAGAAAGTTAGTATTTTATTGTTGTTATTCTTTATACTCCTATCTAATAATATCTCGTATAAAACGTATATACAATGATAAATGTGTGAATGATTGGAATTGTTTTAAATGTCTCATTTATATTGTTGTAACGTTTTAAAATAACTTTATGTTTTTCGTGTTCATTTAAGTAAATCAGTAAAAACTACGTAAGTGTACGTGAAGAATAGGCGCTTAGGAAAATATGTATACTTTCGTATGAAGGTCAGGGTAAAAGTGCTACGGAAATCGGGGTGAAAACTGAGACTTTATCGCGTGGGCGAAGTTCTAGGGACTGCGTGGGCGAGTCTGGTAGACTACGGCTACGGCAGACACCGCGTAGGCGTTCGTAGTACTCGTAGCGACTACGAATACACGTGTTCCGACACTTCCTAACTTCGATTGAACTTTGTCGTAACTTGTATTTGTGTCAAAATGTTAAGTAGAAAAAAGTGTGATGAAGCACTAAGACAAAGCAAATAAATCCCATCCATTGTAATATCTACTAACATTAGTTACAAAAGCATTTTCTAAATACTTACCCGCCGTCCCGATCCTCAGATCCTTATCCTTAAAAAATCAAAACATAAACGCATCGTAGTAGTCCGCAATATAAACTGTTATCATTAATGAAAGTTCGGTGCTAGTTGGTGGCGAGCCCGCGGAGGCGCGCCGCAGCCGCCCACGCGACGAGCGTCCGTCGACTGGTGCCTTCGCTGCCTTCATCCCACGAATTTCCCTTCAGGAGTTAGGCTTGAATGGATCTGCGCGGCGATTGGTCGGGGCGGCGTGACGTCAGCTCGAAAATCGCAGTGATGCGGCCGCGCGGGTGTGTGCGTGTGACATGAATGGACGCGGCCGCGCCCGCGCCGCGCCCCTCCGTGACGTCACGAGCCAGCCTCCATTATGCAACTGAGCGGCCAGCGTTATTAATAACTTTCAAAGCTGGTATTTTTAGGGGACGATTCTATTTTGACCATATTCGGACCTCTATTTTTGTTTTACTTTTTGGTGTCATACTACTTATTGTGTTAGGATTCACACTTTTTAAGGAAATATAATACGCGTATAAGGAAAATGCAGTAGATTACTGTGATGGTATTTATGAAGATGTAAATGTTATTTAAACGTTGCATTTTCGAGGTGAAGAATCTATTTCGACCATATTTGGACCTCTATTTTTGTATTACTTTTTGGTGTCATACTACTTATTGTGTTAGAATTCACACTTGTTAAGGAATTATAATATAAGGAAAATGCATTAGATAAATGTTATGGTATTTATGAGGATGCTAATGTTATTTGAATGTGGCATTTTCAGTATGACGATTCTATTTTGATCATAATTGGACCTCTATTTTGGTTTGCTTTCGGTGTCATACTACTCATTGTGTAAGAAAAGCGTTACATTTCACGCTTGTTTTCGTAATATAAGGGAAATGCAGTATGTAGATTAATGAGATTTATTCAGGTTGCTTATTTTAACGTGGCATTTTAAGTGTGATGTTATGCTGGAAGTCTGTTTGAGACGCAGTAATTAATAACAAATTATATTTTGGAATTATTATTAAAAATGCATTAGGATGCACCAAAAGATACGAATATGTTTATAAATGTCGATTTATTAATTAAAATTATATTGTTTAATGGAAACGTTGTTCGTACGTGTGTAAAATGTATTCTTTCATTTTGAAGGCTACAACCATCTTTTTCATCTTTTGACTTTATAATTTTTTAACATTACTGCTTACTCTCTCTTCTACTAACTCTACTCTTCTTCTTGTTTAGCTAGATGGATACTCCTCAGTTGAACTTTGCTTCCTGGTTAGCTGCTACACCTGCCATCATGCATACTTTCTTTGCCTCAGCGCTTTAATGCCGTCATAATCACCAGTAATCAAGAGGTATCTAGTCAGGTATAGAAGGGTTAAGGCCTTAGGTCTTATGGTCTCTAAGCCTGGTAAAATGTTCATTAAAGAATTTACGTAAACGTAAAGTGAAATGGGCACTATCAAGATTCTGGTGTTGACTCGAGATTTTGACCAACCAAAAAAATCGTATATTTTTTGTGCATGCAGTGGAGTTGTTGATGTCATACGCTTTTGCGTTTCGCTTATATAAAAAGCATGCAGGAGTTTTACTCGTATTTAAAAAATATTTCTTTTGAGATGGTTTACCTTCTTCATAGAAATATTTTCAAACGTGTGTTAATTTTGTTTTCATATTATAATCATGTCCAAAAGAAATAAATCAGAAATCCAAACCTTATCTCATCCCGGGCGATTTGACCTTCGAACTTTACTTATGCAGGTATGTTCCTGAAATAGCTTGCACCAGGGTGCGTCCGGTCGTTGACCGGTGCAGCGTCCCCCCCTGCCGCTCCCCCCACCCCCGCCTGACCCGGTCACGTGCAACAAGTCCTCGTATCGACTGCCCCCTTTGACATTTAGGAGTTGCGGAGGTGACAAAGTTGGTCACTTGTGTTGATGACGTCAGAGAATGGGATGCGCTTGGTATTGAGGATCTGCCAGGGCATAACATATGGGAGATTTTAAAATTTTACGGTCAGTATTTTTTATAATTTAATTTATTTTAAAGGTAAATTTATTAACACATATGCTTTTATGTATAACCAGTGCGTAATTATTTGTCTTGTTTGTGGTTGTATATAAGAGGAAGGCAATGAAGGCGTTGCCTTTACTTCCTATAAAATCCTATGCCCTTTCAGATTGAGCCAGCTCTGGACAGCTTACTTGGCAATAAAACCTACGCAACAGGATTTGATAGTTTTTATACATAAATGATTCCAGGGGAAGATTTATTTTAATTAGTACATGCTCAATATAAAATTGCACCCGTGTGAAGCTGGGTCCTCCTGTTATGTATATTCAACAAATAATTAACAAAAAGTAATAAGCAGGCTCGATAATGCATGTAATATTTTATGCGACAAGAGCTGTGAGTTCGAGTCCCAGTCGAAACAAATATCATCATAGCAATGTTTCTTGTTTGTATTTTTCCTTATTTATTTACAAAGTCAATTTTATTTAAAAAGTTAGTTATATAATACGAGTAAAAAAAATATGAACTTTTACGTCATATATGGGTTTTATTATGACATAACCTTTGGCCTTTTAACTTAAACCAGCTTTTACGAATACGCCCCAATTAACGTCACTTATCGTGTAGTTTAAATGTAACACGTTACAGCAATGACTAATAAACGGCCCATTATCGAATTTCTTTTAATTATCAACCCAAAAAAAGCTGGAAGGACCTTTCTGATCCATCATAAAGACCTTCGGGTAAGTTCGACTTGAAATATGTACTGTATGCTGAAAAACTGAGGGTCGTGTTTGCTGTGCACCCTCTGACCTTCCACCGCCGGCAACGGTTATGCTAGGAACAGGCGAATATGGGTACTAGAAGTGAATTTCTAGCTTAACGGCTGTTGTAATACGCGGAAAAATATGAAATATGTCCTAATTTAAAAATGTTATGAAAATAAATGGTAAAATTAATTAATAACAAAATATTATATTGTGACTAAACTTAATATAGTATGTACTATATAAGATGTATCTGGAGAAATAAAAAAGTGGGTGGAATGAAATATTACGATGAGAAAAAATATTCGACTGTTAATACTATTTTAGAACGCCTCTATGGTGTAATTGTTTAAGTACCGGGCCGTGGTCTCGAGGTCCTGGGTTCAATTGCCGGGTTGGGTAAAATTTGTGTTGATTTTTATGAACACAGCTGGGTCTTGTGATCGCCAACCCGCATTTGGCAAGCATGGTGACTAAGCCAACACCCATCTCTGTAACGAAAACATGATTTCAAATTAAGGAGGTTTTTGCCTTGCAGTGGGAAATTAATAGGCTAGGATACTTTACATTATATCCTGTTTTGTTCTGGCTCGTTACAGAGGCAAATGTAAACGCCCGTCTAGGTACAGAGGATGACCAAATAAGTGCGTAAGCACCAGTGTACTCCCTATTCCCTCACTCTTATTGTTTTGCCAATCATCGTCATCAGCCTATCGCTGTCTTCTGCTGGAAATAGGCCTCTCCTAGAGCTCTCCTCTCAATCCGATCCTCAGTCTCTCTGTTTTGCTCTCTGGGCTGTAACTAGCAGTCTCATGGAGAGAGAAGAGTATCCAGCAGTAGGCGGTTCCTTGTTGTGCCCATTCACAGTCCAAGGCGGGTGCGTGCGTCACACAGCAAGGTCGTGGTCGTAGCTGTTACATCACAACGGAGGTGATGTGAGTGAGGAGTCTTCGAAAAAACCTGTCATCATCAAGACATATTAAAAAATGCTGTCTTCAGCATATAATATATTAGAAGTCGTGTTTTGTCCGTAGTCGTACATTACAATCAGGCGAGAGTCACTATGCTGTTTAAGTGCCCCATTTATAGTACTCCAGCAGGATAGAATAGACCATTTCGTATCAAGTTTAATCTTAGCTGTTAGATATTATTTTTAAGCAAATGAACAAGAGGGTCATCTGATGGTAAGTGATCACCGCAAAACATCAACAACTCGCCAGCACAACGGTTACGAAGTGCTATTTCACTGTGGTCTTCTGTAATGTGGAGGTACTTCCCCAGCTCATTAGAGTGGAAGTAACACTAAGCTCTAACGTTCCTTAAATTCTTCTATCAATACTTAAAACTCAGCAGCCCTTCTCCGACGTCCAACGCCTTCTATCTCAATGAAAAACCAAATCCTACATCGTCTTACTACTTCCAACTTTATATTGTGGTGCCTAAATCTACCCTGTGTTTGGACGACCTGTATTTTGCTATATTAGGTAATGGCTGTGGCATTGGCGTGAATGATGCTTTGTCATACGCATCAATGAGAACGAATATAGGTGTGTTAACGTAATGTGCTTATTTTGTCACTGAAGGTTGTTAAAACAATCTGCAGGTGTCAGTTACAATTATTAAAAGCCAAAAATGGTGCTAGCTGTGGTAAATGTTTGATTTCCACGTTTTAATTTTTACTTTTTTAATGCATAATATACTAAAAACATTTTTTTTATTAATAACGACTGGTGAAAAAATACGTTGAGAATAGATAATAATAAATAAATAAATAATAAATATTTTCACAACATCACATACATTGATCTGACCCCGTGGTAAGTAGCTTAAGCACTTGTGTTACAGACATCAGAATCAACAGTGGTATTACAAATATACTTAAATAGATACATATAACACCCAGACCAGGACAAACATACAATAGAAACATACTTCAATATTTTTTGCTTAAAAATGTCAGAGGTCAGGGAAGCTAAGAATGAGGGCGTATATCAATAAATGTTTACTGGTTCAATGTTGTTAAATGGACTAGGGATTACAATCGGTTTTCTTACAAATAGAAAATAGAAATAATCACATAGATGTAGAAACGAAACTAAACATATCAGCATCACAGTATCACTCAGCTTGAATAGGACACGATACAAAAAGATATTTTAATCAATGCTATTATAACTACAGCTAATAGGTTAACATCATGTAACAGCTTAAAGTGATTAAAATTTCTACATACAAAAACATTTACCACGTACATATACTTATATACAGACACGTATTATTTAAAAAAACTGGATGCTATTTTCAGAGGTTAGAAGCTTAGACTGTTACAACCAAGGTAAAATATTTTGTTCATCTTATTAAAATGCAGGTATTATAAAATTATATTTTTGATTATATCAGAGATACGTAAATTTATAATTTACAAGACCCTTACCTCCCGTACTAGTTAAAAAACTGTGTGACGGCAAGGTAATGATTCTCGTCAATATGACAGTATACGCAAACATTACAGTCAAAAACATGCACTATGATACTTATTCATATAAGACAGTAAGTGATTAATAAATAAATATATAATACTAAAAAATAATAAAAATTAAGCTGAAGAGTTTGCTTGTTTGAACGCGCTTATTACAGGAACTTACGAATTGTTTTGAACAGTCCATTTGTCGAAAAAGGCTTTAAGTTATATTATGTATTATAACGCTACTAGCGGCCGCCCGCGACTCCGTCCGCGTGGATTTCAATTTCCAATATCCTATGTGTTATTCTGATGTATAAGCTATATTGTGGTAAAGTTTCATTCAAATCCATTCAGTAGTTTTTACGTGAAAGAGTAACAAACATCCATACATCCATACATTCATACATCCATACATCCATACATCCACACATACAAACTTTCGCCTTTATAATAGTAGTAGGATAAGTCAGTTACAATTCAAACTATATAGATCTAATTAAATACATTTTCTCTTCGAGGGCTATGTTTCACGCTAATAGCTCTTTGTCCAGATCGCAAGGGGTGGGGTGTAACTAGCATCCTCGATAAACTTTGACCTTTAAAACAACATTGGTATGATTCAAGCGAATCCGATCTCGAGGGCATAAATCAATAGCCATCCTATGTTGCTATTTTAAATTTTGACCAAGGCTTTTGAACAATTTATTCGTTAAGAAATAACCAAGACTTTGAACTTAATTTCTGAGAAAATACATTAAGATTTCCATGAAGAAAGGTTCACCACATTACAAAGTTGAAATCTTCTGAGAATTTAGTGCTAAGCAATTGCAATATGATTCACAGTAAATATCTGCATGGTATTAACGGTTAAGTATCAAAGTTATATAACTTTCTCTGATATGTTTTTTTTTGGTATGTCAAAAATTATCTGTATGTCCTTGAAAGATAAAAGAAATGATTAGTTTTTCATGAACTTACTACATATTACTGCTAACAACAGATTTCTTAAACTTTATCAAAATATTTTTTTCCTGGCGTAGGATTAATTCCTAATCAAGGATTTATCTTTGAACTATGACATATACCGTTCGACTGCAAAAGATAAATAGGACATGTCCGTGATTCATGCGTCAATTCAACGCAGGTGGGACCGCGTTCGACGGGGCAAGAATGAACGGGCGCGTCACCCAGCGTGCTTCGATTCATGAATAGAGGCTTGCAACCCGGGATGACCCAGTTTTTGACTCTATACCTCCGCTGTGTTCATCGAAAACGTTGCAACAGCCACCGCCGTTGCCACGCCGTTATGGCATCTATCGCTTTTGTGTTTAAGATGGTTATCGACTGTTTAATGAAATTGGGATATGGACGTGTAATGTTGGAAGGTCTGGTATGACGTCAGTCGGCGGGGAGGGGAATGCAGCGATGGAATTGGGTCAGTTTCATTCTGAAACAGGTTGGATGAGCGGGGTGTGTGCGGGGCGAGGTGCGCTCGATCGCAAATTTTGCTGCCACTAATTATGAAGGTCCCCATGCCTGATGGCTGTGGACGCAAGCCAAGGGAACGGCAGCCTTGGAATGAAAAAAAAGTATTTGGGGAAAACAACATTGATGTATTTTTTCAAGGATACTAGACATATCACAATATTTTAATAAAATTTAATTAAAATCGTATGTACACCGATTTAAGGTGTTTCGAAAGATGTATTTAGGGTTCAGATTGTATGAATTTAAAAAATAATTTGATAGTTCTAGTACATGTACGTGTAATTGCTATATGCGCAAAGGAAAAATACAAGAATTATAATGAAACATTGAAAGTGACTACGTATTGGGGTACAAGTTATGGTATGCATCCTCGAGAAACATACGAGTAAAAGAGGAGCCTTGATAAAAGTTAGGCATCTAAGAAGTTTAACTTATAAAGTTAATTTAAGCAAATAATGCACAGTTTTGGAAAATGTTGGTTTCTCATTATCGTTTTACAAATTATTGACATGCTTATGAGTTGAAAAAATGTTAAAACCCCCAGTGACAACCATCAGCTCCTGCTATTTCAGTTTATATCCTATCCAAACTAAACTAACTAATTTGCTAATCCCAGTTTTGAGATAGCCTCTAATCAGTGACGTCGTCGTTCATCAGATCCATCCTATTTGACGTTAAGTGCATCATCCCGAAATAGGTGACCCGGATAGACTCTGCACGCAGCCTAGGAGTGTGACGTCAGAGAACGGGCTCCGGTCACACCAATTGCAGCGTGGGGTTTATATATTTTTACTAATATAATTAAGATGAAGAGTGTGCTTGCTTGTTTGTTTTTTAAACGGGCTAATGTCAGTATCAACTTGTTGGAATAACCTTTTTGCGATAGATAGTGCATTCGAGAAGACATTTGAGATATTGTGAGATACTGTTAGTCGAGACGACTTTAAGCTGTAGTTTAACACTATGTGTGCGGAAACCGAAATTCACGTGTACGGAGTGGCGGACGACCGCTAGTTTACCATATAAAATAACAAAATAAAAGTACACGTACAAGTACAGTAACAATATTTCGCAATTTTCCGGTGAAGCTTTTGTCAGATGCTTAATGACTTGGTCCACGTTAGATGACATTTCATTTGCACGTTTCACAGTTTGACCATGACCGTTGTACGGTCATGGTCATCAACAATGACAAAAAAAAAACCTTTGCGTTTAGGTAATATGGTGTTGCCGTTTAGTGTCAGCTTTGAATAGAAATATTCCTTATTTTCCCCTGGGAGTCGTATTAAATATCTAAGAGTTAAGAATTTGTCTTTCATGCATGTTCAATATAAGCTTTAAGCCTTCCTCGTGAAATGGATTCAATCCAGTAGTTCCTGAAATAAGCGTGTTCAAACAATCAAACAAACTATTCAGCTTTATTATATTCGTATATTTTAGTTCCAGATTTATAGGAGACCCAAATCTAGACGTCTGAACGCAGCCTAGGACCGTGACGTCAGACCGCGCCTCCCGATCACACCCCCGCCTGCACCGAGAGGTGTGTTTGCCTTTTAACATTTTTCTGTTTTTAAGAATTCCAGGGTCTACAGCTGATATTAAGACAATTACTTACTCCTGTGGCTCAGCGACCCAAAGTATGTCTTTGCCGCCGATAGAAGATAACGCCACCTATCTCGATCCCCTGCGGTTTTGCGCCAGTCTCCCGATCTAAGTTCTCGGAGGTCTGCATCACCAGCGTCACTCCACCGGTAGCGAGGGCGACCAACCGGCCGTCGACCAGCGGGTTTTCGATTTTCGATCTGAAGCCTTTCTTTTAATATGACCCAGCCAACTGAGTCTGTGTGCTTTAGTCTCTCCGATAATGTTGCGCTCAGCCATCAGTTCGATATAAAGAAAATTGAATAATTAACAAGTAATAACAATACCCTTCCTTCCGTTTTCGACCATGACGGCCGATCTCACGGTTAGCCAGGAACGAAGGATAAATTATAGTGTACAAGTGAGTCAGCAAGCACAGGTGCACTCCCTATTCCCACTCTCATAGTTCGATGGAACAGCAATACTGTAGTTAGGCGCAAGACTAACGTGCCTTTCGAAGCACGGAAAAGCTCGAGGTTATTTTTTTTTGTCACCCACCCGATGACTGGATATACGAATTCAGCTGCAGCTTCGACTTTTAAGCTATATAGTGGCAATGACATTGTCATTAATGAAATATAAGGCTACACTGTTTTAACTTCATTCAGTATTTAAATAAAGATAATAATTGTTTTGCAATTGAACATTCTATAGTTCATCCGAATATAAAAGATCGCGGTAGTTTGCTACGAGAGTGCTACGAACAGTTGCTACAGAGTTCGTTCACTAGTTTACAAAATTTTACTTTTTATTTATACCCCGAACCAAATGTATGTCAATATGTTAATCTACCTTCCCTAAACCTAAAAGTGTTAGCAGAAATATTTTATCACGTAGGATTTTTTTTCTGCCGTCAATTGTTTTTTTTTAACTAGACGACGTGGTGGCGATATTTTATTGTTTATTCGTTTGCTTCAAACGACAGTTACTTTGCTTTGGATTGATTTAAAATGGCTAGCAGAAAGGTCAAACAAAGTTCTGACCGTTTTTGTTATGTTTGTGGAAAGTTTATATTTTCAAAAAAGAGAAGACCTATTGTAGATTCGTTAAAAACTGTATATCTTTATTATTTTGGATTTCCTGTTGCAAATCAAGATAAAATGTGGGTGCCTCACGTGTTTTGCGAAAGCTGTAGAATCATCTTATTCCAGTGGTCATACAATACTGTAAAATTATGAAAGATTCTCAGTTTAAAAACCTTTTATCGCTTAAAGAAAAGCCTGCTTGGAACTCATTTAAAATGCTTGTATAACATTTTTTGGCAAATAAAAAAAGTGAAAATTATGAAGACATTGTTAACAATTTATTGAAAAACTTTCATGATATGGGAGTAAACATGTCATTAAGATTCACTTTCTACACTCTCATCTGATTTCTTTTCCTGAAAACTTAGCAAGTATGAGTGACGAACAGGGTGACCGTTTCCACCAATATTTAAGGACTTTCGAAGAACGACATCAAGGATTTAGGGATGAAAATATGTTAGGGGATTACTGTTGGTCTATCATAAGAGAAACTGATTCAAATAACTATAAAAGGAAAGCAAAAAACAGTCATATTTAATTTATTTTTGTATTAATCCTAAAATTTTTGTGTTTCCCTTCAAATATAAATATTTTATATACAAGACGTGACAGAATTTTTTTATTATTTTTTCTGGATAGTTCTACCTGAACACAAAATAAAATAACAACTTTCAGCTGGGGTATGAAAACCGTGTAAACTAGTATATCTGTACAACTACGATCAATGCTGTTGGCAATGAAGAAGAGAAGTCCATAAACTAGGGATATATGATTTAAATAAATTATCAAATAATATTTATACTTATCACTATCCTAGGTATTCCTAATA
Organism: Nomophila noctuella; assembly: GCA_958496325.1. Lineage (NCBI taxonomy): Eukaryota > Metazoa > Arthropoda > Insecta > Lepidoptera > Crambidae > Nomophila > Nomophila noctuella. Next base: position 6,167,594 of record OY292486.1, on the reverse strand, counting down.
CATTATTGTATTCTTTATGTAGGTATGTTACCTATAATCATGTAAAAATGTGTGGCTTCTTTGCTAATCATGATTTATTGTTTATTTCGTCAACCAGTTACAATACTATTAATAGACCTAACGTATGTTTCTATTTTTAGTTCGCCTAGACAATATTTATAGCCGCGCCCGTAATTTGAACATACAGCACCATCTATATGAATTCCACTTACACATTATATTATTATACCCTTCGTAGTTGTTCCAGACGGTCACGGTATCCAACAAGTTGTATTTATGAAAAAGTGGAACAATAGTGTATTTTCGGGACTAATGATTTAACCATTCCTCGAAGATGGCAGCACTTTGTATACGAATTTAGGAATGGAATGTGGAACTAGATGGCGCTAGGTTTATGTTGAAAGTTCTTGTGTTTCATATTTTAAAATCTATAATATTTTCGGTATGGTTTATATCTCTGTTTTTATCTTACAATTTGTATGAATTGTAATATAAAAGAAATATCCGGTAAACGCATGAGAGCATTCCGTCTCCCTAAATGAAGGTTGGGAACCTAACTTTCATATTTTAAAGTTAATATTTGTACTTCATTTAAACTTTCTAGGCAAAACCGTTTTGGTTATGCGGTGACAGACGGAAAGAGCAAAGTCTAATTAACATATAAAAGAGATAGTTACTATTTACAAGTAATGAAATACTTTTTTTTAAATTAAATCGTTTTTGTTTTACAATAAGGATAAAATTCTATCATCTATTCGTTTTGTAGACGTGATAACTAAATCTATTGAGTGAATTTTGTTATCTGGTTTTTGCTAAGCTTTGGTTAGGTGTACCTCATATTACTTTGCATATAATTGGGGAAGTTATGTTATTTAATTTCCTAAAAAAATGAAAGGCGTGACATTTCGTTTATTAAGAAAATTAGCAAATTTTTTTACGTTGATAAAGCAACAATTTAAAACAATTAAAGAAAGCTTTATATATCTACTACATTACTAAAGAAAGTTATTAAAATCGTAAACATCTTATCAATTTACCTTTGAAATAGTTTCAAACGACAATCCTCATCCCATTGTCTGTACAAAGGAACGAAGGAAGGAAATAAATGACAAGAGAGGGCTGTAGAGAAATCTGAGTTAACTCCGCATTGTGTACGGATTAAAACGTCAATGTGAGGCTTCATAAATCATCTTTGTCTTTCGCGCGTTTCCGACCTTTTTTACGTATTTTATTTTATTTGATTCATGGATCAGGATCGGCAGAGCAAATATTTTACCTCACAGATGTTTTTAGCGAAAGGAATTCCAATTTTTACGCTCCATTTCACGCAATTGGGGCAGAATTTTTCTTTTAGACATAGGACGGTAGTGGTTCTTCCTTTATTAGAAACGGAATTTAATTTAGAAGTTTTTTTTACCGCAAAACTTATTCTGGTACTTTTTTAGAAGTTATGAAATAGTTCAAATCAATGTAATTTACTGTTTCACCCTCTTTACCTCTATCTCCTCTATAAAACCAATAAGGCTACAAAATATGCACATAAACAGTACTCAACTTAGCTAATATTGTTTTGTATATTTCTGTGATAGAACGGTTAAGGTTAAGCGTCAGTCGAAATAGAACCTGCATTGTATGCAAACCACGCGGCCTACGGCACGGGGCTTATTCCCGAAAAGTATTATATCTATTAGGGGACACAAAATACTTGTTACCATAGAATGAACGTTATTCACTAGTTATATCGAGACAGGAGGATGAAGAATTTCATTTTATCAGTGTGTCAGTGGGTAGGGGCTACTTTGATTAGCCAACTGAAAGGTTCGCCCACAGTTCAGACCTTAAGAGCCGATTGGGGATTATATTATCTTGGCCCTTAATTTAATCATCAAAGGCTAGATATATTTATTAGTAATAATGTACATAATTATAAGTATATACTTTGTTGATAACGAACACTATGTAAATGTACTAATGAATAAATTCTTTAGACTAGCACACTAGCAAAGCCCCAAACTAAGCACACTTAAATACTTCTATAAAAATCCATGACTCAATTAAAAATGCCGATGTTCTTGATGCAAACATTTTCCCCCAGCGGGATTCAACCCTAGGTTTTGTTGCCAAGATCAATACTAAGTTGATGAGCCCGTTGGACCACTGGACCAACGGGCTCATCAACTTAGTCCGTATTATTTCAAGTGTACTGAATCATGATTGGATATAAAAAAAATACGTAAACCAAAATGATACTGATCGGAAAATACAGACTCTGAGTCTGAACGTAACATCCGACTATAACTACTTTTAATAGAGGCTATCGATGCGATCATTTTGTAGTCCATTGATTTGCCTCCTTCTGTATTTCGAGGGAGCTTTACTTTACGTAAACCCTGCCAAAGTTGCCACCTTCACTGGCCGTCTGAAACTGCGACGTCGCTCTAGCGTGACTAATTACAGACGGCGACTGCACTCCCCTTTGACACTATCGGCTACGGCATCGAACTAAATGCGATGTACATTTTGATGTCGAAATTAGTTTCGTTTGGGGCTAAACCGTAGCTTTGATGGTCCAGTGTTTATTGGAAATTTCGCGAATCAGACAATGAAGTGAATATTATGTGAAATTGCAAGCGTTGTATTCACCTTCGTGGGTTCATCTATCTTGTATTCTGCTGGTAAAACATTTAGACTGTGCAATTTTTGTCAGCATCGTTAATAAATCTTTTAGGTGAGCAATTTTTTATATGTAATTCATTATTAAAGGTTAAATCTAAGATAGTATCTTATGTTACGAGTAAAATAAGAAAGTTTTTATTAAAAGATACAAGTAGGTAACTAAATAAAGTTTCTTAAAAGGTACCTTATAGGCCAAAATGTATTATGATAATATAATGTGGGGAAAAATTCATTTTTCGTTATATTTCAATAAGAAAAAAGGTTGATGCTGAAAAAAGGGAAATGATGACAGACCTCCATGATTTGGAGGAACGCCAAGAGGAAAATTAATCCGCTTAGATGTAGGGCTCTGTACGTCGAAATGAATAAGAATGGAGTGTTTATAAAACAATTGTGTTTTTCTTCTCAGGAAATTTGTCGCACAATTTTTTGGCGTTCTTTGGGTACTTGTATTAACGAAAATTGGGAACGATTTTCAGGGGACGTGATTAAATAAACTCATTTTGATGTGTCCATAAAAAAAGTGGACTAGACGTAATAAATAAAGAGTCTAAAGAAATTTTAAGTGTGTATAACAATAGTCCAGGAATTTTAGATTTTATCTGCGGAATAATTCCTAGTGAGCTGAATTTTTGTATACACCTTTATTATGATATTGTAATGATGATGTGAGAAATCGACATTGATATCGTGCCGGCTAAAAAAGTTATAGGGGTCCAAACGTCACGAAAATCAGTTTTTCGCAAATATCTCGCGATCTATTGCTCAGAGGTCAATAATGGTTTCATTAAAGTTGTTCGTCGTAAAATGGTCTACAAAAAAGGTCTCTTGCATTTTTCTGTAGAATTAACCGTTTTTGTAATAGAGACTAGAACGCACTCACATATGGTATTGTATACCGTACAGCGCATACCAAGGCATAGAGACGAACTTCTTAGCTATCCATGGATTCTCCGTGCGGGTGCCGGGTCCATCGCGTGGAACAGAGAGGAATGTCAGTCGGCGCCTGGGACTTGCGACCCAGCGTGTAGGTTTAAGGGGCCCCTTTATAGTATACTAACGATCACCTTCACCGATGACATTCCTCTCCCTTCCCAACCATATTTGGTATGAGCCGAGTAAAGCGGCTTTAGTTGCTCTTTCCAGTAACGAGCTAATATTAGATCTTGGTAATCCTAAGTCCTTCAGTAGGTTGTAGAAAGATTTCGCTGGTATACCTCTCATACCCACTTCCACAGCATACAACCGTGCTATATAACCATTTTTAGTCATCTCGTTGGTTAGGTCATAATACTTATTTGTTTTAAACGCGTGATCTTTGGGAATGTTTGTCTCCCATGGAACAGTAAGTTCCACCAACAGTACGCGCTTAAGTTTTCTAGAATAAACGAAAAGGTCTGGTCTAGACGACGATAACACAATGTCTTCTGGAATAGTGTAGTGCTTTTCATACGTGTCCATCATGATCTTCCAATCTGGAGCTACACTAACAATGGAGTAAGGTTTGACTTTGGACTTCTTGGTAGATCCTTCCTTGACGAAGTTGATGTTCTTTGTATTCGTCGTCAAACCTTTTGCTGCTCTTGCTATTGAAAGGCTCACCGCTTCACGTATGATCTGCAACACTCCATCATGGCGGCGAGAGTAGTGACCTCTGTCTAGGAGTACTCTGCATCCCACCAACAAATGCCTCGCGGTACCTACGGCCTCGCCACAGAGTAAACATGTTTTGTCTACTGCCATTCCCCACCTTACAAGGTTGCTCTGATCAGGTAGGGTCAACTGAAAAGCGTTCAGATAGAATTTAAGCAACGCCGGAGACCAATCGTACAGTATCGACCGCCACTTCAATGCTAAAGGGATACAAAACTCACCAAGGGACACCCACTCATTTTGCATTTCGAGATTAAGCGCATGTACTCTATACTCGTTATCTTCATCCATTCGCAGAAAAGACTTAATGATGTTCCGGTCATCCTCTCTTTCTCGACATCCCAATCCTACCCTGTTTGTTTGCGCTCCCACCATAAACTGCTTATGGAACCGTAGCCTAGACTCTAACTCACTCATATTCTTATCTTTTGGGAGTGTTGCCACTGCGTTGTCTTTCGATTTACCCAGAATGTGCATCTTGGTGACTCTAAGATGTTTGTAAAGCTCCGATGGCTTGTTTAGGTTCATCCCAAAACTATTTTTGCCCCTAAATAGTGTAGAGGGGTCTGCCGAGTGGGCTAATCCAGTCCAAGACTTCAACGATTTCACAACAACGGCATCCAGTCGCGATAAAAGGGTTTTGCCGAAGTCGTACAAGAGGAAAGGCCAAGACAAGCGCGATGACAGGTAGTTGTTGTAGATCCATAGCTTCTTAATGTTCCCTATGGGCTGGTTCTCAACCCTACTTATGGAATCAATGAAATCCTCAACAATACCATCCAAAGATGGTGTGCGGCCTCTATAGTCTATCTTTCTGCCTAGAAATTTGAACGGGAGCGCTTCAGAAATTGTGGCAGCATGTCTATATCATTACTAGCGGCCCGGTACGTGCTTCGCTACGTATGAAGTGAAATGACCGATTTTAGTCAAACTTTACATAAACCATCTACTAAATAGTCCGCTCAATCCCTGAAAATTTGGTTTGGATCGGTGAGCCCGTTCTTGAGTTATAAAGTGGCAAAAAAAATTGCCACTTAGTTTTTTATAGTTGATATTCCTATTTTCCTGACTGTACTAGTATTACAAGTCCTTTATATTTCTATATGTAGAACATCATACTAACAAAAAACACACAAACAAAAAAGGGAAAAAACAAACAATAGGGTTTATGCCTTGGCATGCGGCGTACGGTATACAATACCATATGTGAGTGCATTTTAGTCTCTATTTCAAAAACGGTTAATTCTACAGAAAATTGCAAGAGACCTTTTTTGTAGACAATTTTACGACGAACAACTTTTATGAAACCAATATTGACCTCTGAGCAATAGATCGCGAGATATTTGCGAAAAACTGATTTTCGTGACGTTTGGACCCCTATAACTTTTTTAGCCGGCACGATATCAATGTCGATTTTTCACATCATCATTACAATATCATAATAAAGGTGTATACAAAAATTCAGCTCACTAGGAATTATTCCGCAGATTGTGGATCAAAATTGCTAAAATTACTGGACTAAAGATACTTTTGGGCGATGGATAAGGCTCCTATTTCTTAGTTGAGTTCTATTTTACCTTCATCAAAAAACATGAAAGCTTCAAGACTATTATTATTTTAATTATTCACCGAGAAGAGCTCACAAAATAAACTTTAGCAGAGTTCTGTCTTGAATTAATATAAGTCATAAATAATACAATATCAATCTATCCTAAGCTGTTGTGGGTTCTTGACAGGTGGTTTACTGTAATAGCCGTAGTGGAGGCTTATAATTACGGAGCTTAACCGCTACTATTAATTAATTGGTCCGAGAGTGCTGTCTAGTTTCACTTCGGGCGTGTATCTAAGGTAACAGTTTGTAACTGTTGTGATGTGTTTCTGCTGGTAAGTAAGGTCGCCAGAGCTCAGTTGGGGAGGATGTGGAGTCTTAAAGGCAGGCAACGCATCTGCGACACTTGTGCGATTTTTGATGTCACGGTGATCACTTACCACTCTTGTTGGTTTGCCACCATAAAAAAGAAATTTTGACCGTGACCACGTGTATTAGGTAAATAACTGTATGGACGTATCCAAAGGGAAAGGCCGTTTTGCCCGAGACCAAATCTAAATCCAAGTCTAAATTCTCGTTAGTTGAAGGAATTTGTGGTTAATATTCCACATTATAAAAAGGGATTTGAATATGAGATATAAAAGACACCTGAGGAATGCATTAAGCTAGCTATGATTGATAAGTGGAATAAGTTTGATAATAGAAATCATTTGGAAAATCTGTCTAGATGACCTAGAGATCCATTTTAGGTATACAAATGACCTAGTTGATGTACGTTATTTTTCAAATATTCATCTGAGAGACATTCTTTCAGTCTAGCAACTTTGAGCCATTTTTTTTGTTCGTTGTTTTGTTTTGATTGATACGTTTTAGTATGATTCTAGGTCTTCGGGCGCTATGCCAACGCTAAGTATATAACAAAAATCCTACCCAAACAGAACAAAGGCGAATAATGAATCGCAGATACTTATTTGATTATGAGTTTCCAAATCATATTATTTAGATATTCATTACGTATGCCCGGACCATTCTTTATAAGGGATAAATTCTTTGAATATGCTTATTTGCAATGCAAATCTTTATTGAAGTTTTTTCCTAGGGCTGTAAATGGGACAGACTCATTGTCGGGTCTTTGTAGAAAAAATACAATGCGATGCAAATTCTCGCTGCTGAGAGGAAAAACACAAATAAAGATGTATGTACCTTTTCTTTTATGAATATTAAATATTGAAGTTATAATTTAGTTTTCAAAGAAATATACTACAATTAAGTATTTAAATTAATATTCCTTATTAACCGTTTACCTCGTAACAGAATTAGTAATAGTGAGCGATTAATATTCAAGCTCTCACCGGGAATCGCAATTTAACTTGATGAGTTGCCAGGTGCGGGCTCAGGCAGCCGCCAATAGCTATCATCTTTTAATCGCAAGCCTTTAGAGGGATTTGATTATGGTTTCCGAAAAATGAACACACCCAAAAATGAATACGGAATTTCAAATACAAGCTAAAGGGGCTCAGTTATGAGACTATAATCTTAAGGGGAATTAAATCCACTTACCAAGTCCTAATCATTTAATAGTAATAAACTTAAGTTATCAGCATTCCTTTTTTATTGGAAACTTCCTCTATGATTTAGATATGACAATATCATCAAGACGAAGGGTATTGCAAAGAAACGTCAGCCGATATTGAATGTCATCTGCGTAATATTGCAGAATCTTGATTGAAACGTTCAGATTCTGACGGAGTCGCCATATGCGATTGTCACCGCGGCCCGCCTGCGCCGCCATCAATCTTTACAAATCTCTCTCGCGTTATCCTTTTCGCTTTATGTAGAGAGTTTGTCATTTTGACAAATGTATCTACTATCTGCGACGTGGGAAACGCTCTCAGTCTTTGTCTCACTGTTGGAAATGCCCTCATTTAAAAGAAAGACAGTTGGCGTATGGAGAGCGAAGCTGTTCTTTATCGTCCCGCTTACGACGGGATCGAGCGAATTTGCATCTGTGGAATTAACTACGTAAGACGTTTGAAGAAAAATAAATAATGACATATTTTTTACTACCAAGTATTACATATCTTTGGAATATATAGTTGAAACCATATCAGTCCTCTAAACTTGACTTTTGACTATTTTAACCTTTTGACTACACATTACATCTTTCGTCGCAGCAGTAGGTACTCGTCCGCCGGCTGCCTTTACTCACGTTAGATTAGTGAGAATATAAAAAAGCATTATTTTTTATATATTGTCATATCCTGGAGGTCGACTTAATTGAGTAGATAAGACCAATTGAAATTGATATAAAATTGGATTGGTCTTGAAAAAGGCAATAAAAAATTACGATACGCAGCGGGTGGCATAATCGGCGAAGCATTTACGTGTACCTACATAACAGGAACTTTGTTTTGTGCGTAAGCCTTAAATCCTCGGAGCGTGAAAATACCTTTTCAGAATTATGGGCCATAAATATGGATATCAAAATAAGTGCGGGAAGATAAAGTAAAGTATTAATAAAATGGGAATATTGTTTTATCGCATCTGGCTTAGCATTTTTAATATGGTTTGCAATGTGATTGGCATTTACAAAGTATCAATACTTATCCTTGTTTTTATATTATAGCGCCAATTTTAACAATAAACAGAGAAGGTTACGCCCCGCTCAAATATATGTTACAGATCATTAAACAAAAGCAATAATACCTCTTAGGCGTGTGTATTAGGTAAAGTGGAAATTTAATCTGGTTGTAAAGGCTCGTTTTCAAACGCTTTCCATTTAACTTAATGTTTATTGTTTGCGAAGAGACTTAATGACGATTGCCAAGAGTTAAAACCATGTAAGTGCCGTAGTAATAGTTGGCTCAATCGGTTTATTACGTGTAAATGGTGAAAGTTTACCAGAAATTACAGAATTATATGTATGTATAATTATTCAAAATTACAAATATTGAGGATATTGAAGACAAGATATGTTTAAATAAATAACTATTTCACATTAAGCTCTAAACAACGATTGCTTTACTAGCTATATTAATATGATACAGCTGAAGAGTATTTGTTTTTTTTGGTTGAACGCGCTAATGGCAAGATCTACAAGTTCGAATTTGAGGGCAGTTCATTTGTCAAATAAGACTTTAAGCTATTATTAACACTCTGTGTGTGGAAACCGAAATCTACGGGGACGAAGTCGCGATTGGCCGTTAGTGAGAAAATAAATCTAGTTGTTTTCCTCTTCTTTCGATGCTGTTAACAGTAAAAAGCGAACTTAAAATAATAAAATAATGATTCTCCAGACCTTAAAGCGCAAGCTAACAGCCTGAAAACTTAAGAATTAAAAAGATAACTCAGGTCACGTCTTAGTTTTTGAATTAATATTCTACCCATGCTTAGAGCTCAGGACAGTTTTCACGCGGACCCCGATGAAAAGTGTACGTTGGAAAAGTTTCTCTGTTGATTTAGTGCTTTATTGTTTCTGCCGTCTTAACTTCTTATTAGTCTATCTTAGTGTTTTTTGTCAGAGTATAACTGAGAATAGAAACACACCTGGCCGAAAAAAGCGATTTTATTTCGGCGGGATTGCGGTCGCAATTAATTCGAACGCCTCGATGGTCTAGTGGTTTAAGTACCGGGCCTTGATCTCGAGGTCCTGGGTTCGATTCCCGGGTCGGGCAAACTTTGTGTTGATTTATCTGAACACAGCCCGGGTATGTGATCACCAATCCGCATTTGGCAAGCGTGGTGATTAAGTCAAAACCCATCTTTGTAACGAAAACATGATTTCAAATGATGGAGGCCTTTGCCTTGCAGTGGGACATTAATAGTCTGATACTACGGTTGCAATTAAATGGAGGATGACTCACTGTGCTGAAATGACGTCGCGTAATATTGTATCGAAAATGAACTTAGGTCGCATTTTTTCCGCTTAGTGTGTTTCTACACTAAAGGTGTTGTCATCCAGCACATATGTATATTTAAGTTCGAACGTACTACTGTTAAGCTTCAGAGTATGCAAATGACATGTAGTGGTGAAATAGAACGGTTGTTAGTCCGGTTGACCGCACTACTGAAGCTATTCAGTTGCGCTAGTTGCAACTAGCACTGAACTATTTGGGATACTTCTAGCTATTTACAAATAACAACCTCCGAAACATTTCTTATATGCTGTTTTAAATGTCTTTAGTTCAGTAACATCATAACACTTAACGAATAAAATTCTGGAACGAAAAATAGGGACATGGTTTATGGTCTCTTCTTCAGTATCTGAACTTGTCTTACTTTTTGACAGGCCCGTTGGTCGAGTGGTCAGAGACCCTGGCTACAAAAACAAAGGTCATGGGTTCAAATCCCGCTAGGGGCAAATGTTTGTGTGATGAACATCGGCATTTGTACCCGAGTCATGGATGTTTATAAATGTATTTAAGTATGTCTATTCGTTCCCTAGCATCCATAGTACAAGCTTCGAGCTTAGTTTGGGGCTAGGCAATTGGTGTGTAAGTCCAAGGCATTTATTTATTTATTTATTTACTAGCGGCCGCCCGCGACTCCTTCCGCGTGGATTTCGATTTTCAATAGCCTAAAGCCTTCCTCGTCAAATGGACTATCCAACACAAAAATATTTTTTCAAAAAGAACCAGTAGTTCCTGAGATTAGCGCGTTCAAACAAACAAACAAACAAACAAACATACAAACAAACTCTTCAGCTTTATATATTATTAGTATAGATTTGGGAACACGTCAAGCCGTTTGTTCTTCATCTGATCTGTAGCTACAACTTCCTCTTCATTTAAATACACCCCCTCCACGACGCCTAAGAATATCCATGACAAATGTGTACAAGCGAGAACGCACTCGCAGAATTCCTAAAGCCTTATAAACCTTATATTACGATGTTCTCACTGCGAGTATATTTCGTGGACACATTGCGCTAAGCCCCCGAGATTGCGAAGCAACGTGGCACCGGACTTACTTAGTGCAAAATACGACCTGGTTAATTGTTGCGAGCGAAGCCGGGTTGGTTATAGCAATTTCAGCTTGTATGTGTAGCAGGAATATTGTCTATGCCATGGTATCATTTTAACTGTGATTTTTTTTAAAATGGATCCTTTGGCTTCGAATACTAATGTTCTTTTCCTAGAAGCAAATGAGAAAGAAGGTCTGTCGTATTTATTGTTATTTTATAAGTCGCCAGTATTAGCGCGGTCGAGGATTAAAATCTCCACAGACTGGCTGCTTTTAAAAAGAAACATTGTAAAAGCGTGGTCACCATTCCATTTTGGAATTTCGCGTGTAATTTTTTTTGTTTAGAAATTTTGCTTTTCTTACTACACTTATCGGTCAACCGGAGTTGTAGAAAAATAAAAAAAATACAAAATTGAACAAAAATTATTATTTCAACTTGATTGAACCATTTCAAATTTTTTAAAAACGTTACTGTTATACCACCGACGGCTAGTTGTTATTGTTACGTTGGTCTATTTTGTATTAATTATATAAAAATCTAGTAAGTTTAAAATTTTACGCTCACATTTTTTGAAACAGCGTCAGGCAACATTTGTTAAGTCCTTTTGAACTAGTCAAGCTCAAAGTTTGTAAACTAAAAACTAAAGCCGAGAAAACCTAGGCACTTCCTAACTTCCTATACAACTTGGTAATAGTGATTTATATGTGCTTTCGGTTTCTATTACACCATCTGCTAGAAACTAAAGTTAGTGAAGATTAAAACTTGCATTCACTTCTAGTAGCTAAAGCGGTTAATTTTGCAAATATAATAAAAAATACTTTTCGACCGCAGACTAGAAAGTCCCCGTTTTAGCTAATAATTTTGTAACTAGATTAGACTACTAGTTACTGACAGCTACCAAACGAAGTTAACTGCAGTTTGTCGGTACGACAGTATATTATAAAATATAATATGAAGTAAACTCTTAGCATCTAACTCACGTACAAGCACATACTTGCAATGAGTAATAAATGTATTCCTTTGACGTTACGGTGCTGTAAATATGATTATATATTGCTGTACTAAAAATAAATGGCAATGAAATATGGTTGGACCTAAACATCGGGATCTATCAACAAGATCATATGTATGTCTGCCGTGTGCACGTAGCAGCTGGGATGCTTGCTTTGAGTAGAACAATAATATCAATTAAATTAATTTTAAACATGGAATGTAAATTAATTTTTTATTCGGCATCATCCAAACCCAATTTTAATAGAATTTGTCCCCAAAAATACATCGAATATTAACACATAAAGAGGCTGTATAGATAGCGCAACCTTGTGCTGGCAACCTAGAAGCCATTTAAAAAAAAAGAGAGGAAGAAAATTATTAGGCGCATTCTTAAAATTAAATTGTCAATGTTCTGGTCCGTGGGTAATTACAAATTAACTATTCAATCATCAAGTCGATGTGGAAATAAATAATTATTGAAAAAAATCAAATAATAATAGTGATTTTCCAAAAAAATGATCATGTTTCCAGTCTTTGGTGGTGGATCAAAATTCACTTCAGGAGAACCCGGCGGTCGCAGAGGAAAGGTAAGTTGTTCTAGTATTTTATAATGACGGTGATTTGTTTTTGAGCGGATTGATACCAATCTTTGTTTCTGAGCACTTCTACAGTATTTTAATTAGCTATCTGTATATCTTCTTTTAAATACAGTTCACGGTCAGTGCTTTTATGGACATCAAACGAACATTGGCGAGAATTTTTTGACAGCGGATATTCAGAGGTGGCACGAAAATTAACGAAAGCTTTTTATGTCGTCTATCAGATGTAATTATCCATACAGCCCCAAATTGGGTCGTAGGCATTTTCTTTTGTTGTATTTTCTATTCGTGTCATAATTTCTGCTTTCAAAAGAGGTTGATATTTTAACAATCAACGTCAAGCTTTCCTTTGCGGTGTTTTTTTTTTAATAAAAGAAGTGAGTTGTTTTTTCGTTCCATTTTTTGAGCAATATTGAGGTATTAGAAATTTTATTTTACTCGTACAAAGAACTACCTAGTTGTTTGTTGTTTATTAAAGTTTAAAGTGCTATGTTGTGTTCACCAAACTCCGGAGCGCGCGGTGTGTAACTTCGAGTTTTAGTGACAAAATCCGACGGGCGATTAAAGGTAGAATTTTAATGAAGATTAAATTACAATTAAGCTTTTACAAAATTATTTATTCAGTACCTTTCATGTTTTAAAGCGGATGGTTTAGGTTCGAAGATCTTTAAGAAAATTTATAATTATTATTTTTTATTTAAAATACTTGAGTAAAAACCCCAGCTCTTAATGCTAAACTATTCCTTTATACTATTTGTGAGTCGGGCTCATAATAAAACAAACAAGTGACCAAAATTTGCATACTCGTATTAATAGTTAATCAAATGTTGTGATTTAATTTTGCGCTTATTGTAGATATTAAAAGTTTCTGTATTGTTCTACAAAACCACTGCTAAAGCTGTGATTAATCAATGTACTTAATTAGAAGCTCAGTAAATCGCATTGCATTTATTATCTGTATTTGTAAGTTTGATATGAAACGGTCTACTGGTGTTTAATAAAACATTGGAAATACCTGCACAATTGGCTGATTACTGATTGTTACTGAAATTCATTTACAATCACAATAATCTTGTTTGATTTTGTTAATACCAGTGCAGCCAATTGATATGTTGAACGTACTCAATTAATTGTGGTCATATTTTGATCTGTTTGAATGTGAGAAAGTCATTGTAGAACAAGCAACATCATATTTGTACTGAAGTATAATTATAATTAAGCGGTGTCTCTGTCTATTGAGATAACTGACGTTTTGAAGTAGGTTTATCGTTTTAACACAAAATAGGCAGAAATCTATAGCATTAAACCCGTAAGCTTAGCTTAGAAATTTATATCAAAAAATAAAGTATCTACTTTTCAAGACATTTAAGCACCCACTAACTTTCTTGATCGAAAGTTGCCAACAGGCTATCGCAACAACCCTGTTAATTTATTCCGGGACGCCTCCAAAGATTCCTTTCCAATTGCTTTATATGAAAGTATAAAAGTAGGGAAGAGTTGGTGTTCCTTCTCACCAAAATTATTACGGGGAAAATTATGGAGGACTTAAAAAACGGGACGATCCAAAGTTGTCTCTTTACGAGCATTTCGATAAAGTCATTATTGTATCATGCGCAGATCGGATCGTAAAGAGAGTCCAAACGACGACGACGATGTAATTTAGGACGAGGTTTCGAGAAGTGCAGGTTCGTTTTCTTGGAAAGGGTTCTTTAATGAGTCTAAGATACTTATTTGTCTTCTCGATTCGTCTACTTTCTTAAAGTCAAGATCGACAAAACACCCGGGCTTTAAAAGCGGTGTCTGAGTCAAAAACTGTCTGGTTTTTAACCGACTTCAAAAAAGGAGGAGGTTTTTTTGGCATCATGTTTTTTGATATTGCGGCTAAAATTCTACTTTAATAAGCAGTCATTACATCAAACAAGAAAATATACTCTTGTTAACAACGTGGAGTGCTATGTTTCCCCTCACAAAATGAGAAAATTCTATTTATAAGGAGTTATTGAACCATCTTTCTAACTAAGTAGTTTCATTTGATTCCTGCAACATCAAAGTTGATAAATATTTCAAAACAGATTTAGAAGCAATGATATCTATCATGGATCCCCAAACATGCCCGCACGAAGGCAATGATGTCTTAAAAGGTATTTATCTATTCTCGAGCCAATGACTTGCCGATTTTTCTTTTCTCATTTACTTCCCCGAGATTGGATGCGTAATTTAACCTTTAAGGTAAAATACTAACCTACTTCCAAGGAGCGTATCAACGAAGTAAAGCTTGCTATATTTGCGTAGCAGATTGGATGATTTTGTTAAACTTTATAGACGTGTTCATTCATATAACGAAGATCATGATATTTTTATTTTTGTTTGGCACCTTTTACTACACTAATATTATAAGCATAGGATTATGGCAGTCCCCGTGGTGTTTTCTTTGAAGTAGCATCCTCCTAGCGGTTTAAAATCCCGAAAATTTTAATAAATATTTTCTTTTAAAATTCAGAAATGAAATGACATGCAGGTCTTTCTAATCCACTCTTTTGTGAGAATAAAGTGAAATTTATTCATCATATCCATTAAAAATATCCATGATGGGAATTATGTCCCCACCGTAACCTTCTAATTTTCAAGATATAACTTTAAACTTTCGCGTTGCATTACAATTATTTAACATTACAACGGGACTAAACGCGATATTACTTTTAATTTTAAATTACTTCTAATTTTTAAGTCGATTTCCGACGGATCAACTGATTTGTGCAACCGCAATATCGTCAAGAAGAGTTTGTCCTTCCGGGGTTTAACGGGTAAATACATCTATTTAGTAATTAGATGACTCATACTTTGCAACAGTCTTTTTTAGACGCGAATATTTTAATGAGCGCGTTAAAGATGCGAGTGAGCGCCGCCCCACATTTTGTGCTTCCCGTTGCAACTATTCAACTGGGTTTTGAATAAAGAATTTTATATTCACAGTGAGTTCATTGTGATTTGCGTTTTGCCGCTCCATTTATTTACAGCTAAGCGGTTATTTAATTGAAATTGTATTGCATGAATACGTATCACCCTCATCTCAACTCAACTGCCTCCGTGGCGCAGTGGCTAGTGTGTCGCACTTTAAAGGCGGCCGCGCCGGAGGTCCTGGGTTCGAATCCCGGGTCGGACCGATGAAATTGTGTCTATGTTTTCATGTTGTGATAACACAGACACAGTCCGGAGTTTGGAATTTGGCGGTGTATTTACACCCCCGTGCCTCGGAAAGCACGTTAAGCCGTTGGTCCTGCGCCTGATCTCTCTACGGTCGTGTCAGATTGCTGTCCCACCGAATTATGGGAGTGAGGGAATAGGGAGTGCACCTGTGCTTGCGCATGCGCTTGTGCACTATAATATATCCCGCGCAAGTGGCTCATCGTAAGATTGGCCGCCGTGGCCGAATTCGGCTAGGAGGGTATTATTATTATTATCACCCTCATAAAAAAGTTTTTAATTAATTGTAGGTAAACCTATTTATTCACATAGAGTGGGGTAGACTGTAGGTGACTAATGTTTTACTTTGTAACTTATATCGTTTTGTCAGTTTGTCTACTGGTTTGTGCATCTGTCCTAAGTTCGATGAGTGGCGGGTTCAATTTTTAGGCTTACATATTTTTTATATCGCGATTTTATCACGAATATAACTAAGCTCAATGGTGAACAGTTCAATGAGAATGCTACGAAAATAATGTTTTTCGTCGTACACATTAAATTTAATTATTCATTTTACTAAAACAATTTTTATTTTTCTTCTAGTTAGGTACTTGTATTTTTTGTAACATGTTTTCAAACAATTTGGCAAGAACACAATAAAAGCATCGAAAAAGTCAAAAGTACAGACATGCTACACATTCTATGCACATTACGTAAGAACAGTCTGATACAGTAGAGCATACGTCACACGCGATTGTTCCCTCTGACCGGTTTCCAGTTGGAACCAACTCAATATCGTGGAATGTTTCGTAAACTTTTCCCTGTGATGAGGTATGTAACTGTCTATTATTACATCGAATGCAAAAAGAGCGGGTTCTTATAATAATTGTACTGATAAATGTATTTCTTTATAAAAGAAAGTAAGAAAGATATATGCTTTTCTTCCTGCTAAAAGAAAACATTTAACTCTCTTATAGTCTTTAGAAAAAATGCATATTTCTATATACATTAGTAAATGAAGATAGAGGTTAGTAAAACTTCCACTCGAATTAGCCGCTCGTCTGGGGAAGTACCTCCCCCTTACAGAAGACCACAGTGAAGTAGTACTTCGTAACTTCTGTGATTTGTTACGCCGGGACTCCTGGTCAATAATACATATTTTGTGGTACGCTTTTTATCATAGGATAGTTAACTTTGCTGTAGTCCGGATTCTGAACGTTGAAGATGTAATAATAAACCAAATACGACTCGTGTGACAGATTTTGATTACCTTTACCTACTAGTTGAGTATTATGTAATACTTTTAACCAGTTTAAATTGTTATCTGTCTTAATCTCGCGGGCCATTGTCGCAAAACGCTACAATGTAGGCATATCAAAAAAGTACATTATTTTTAGTTACCGCGTACCTAACATTGACGAACTAGGATTAATAGAACAGTATTAGAAAATAATTATAAAGAATGGATTCACAAGGTTATAAATGAACCATGAAGACAATATCCTCCTTATAATTAATCTACTGCGTGATCGTGTATTTTCTTTAGAAGGGAAAATAATAAGGCTAGATGAACGAGGATAGCCGGCTTAGTAAGAAAAACGATGTTCATTTAGAACATCTAAAACATTGAACAGGTCGTTGAATATTTTACTAATGACCAAAGCACTTAGATGGTTGAACATAATGTAGGTAGGTAATTGGTCTTCTAAAACTCCGGTTTTAAATACTGTACTAACCGTAGATTCAATCTGAATTTTAGTGAATTTTTTAATAGTATTCACTTAAAAAAGAAGCAGAAGTCGCACATAAAATATGTTATTTATTTATATTAAAAAGTATTAGGCTAAAAATATTTTCAAGACACGTCAGCTTTGTACATGGAAGTTTTATTATTCTCAAACTGTCTTTTATTGAAGATATTGTGTTATTCCAAACTATGCCCGACATGTAAAGGAAGTAGTCTATGATTTATTGCTTCGAATGATTAAATAATGTGATGCTTAGCGTCACGGCGATACTTGTGAGAAAAATAGACAAATATTAATAAATTATCAAATTTTATTCAGATCATGTCGTAAAATATAAAAATTGTTTATACATAACCCGCGCACATGGCGACTGGGTCGCATATTTACGAGGCACGCGCGTTCCAAACTGGAGCTTAGATCTAATGTTATTTCGGTGTCGGTGTCAAAACGACACTGCTCTAAAAATGTCTGAGAAAGTGCGGGGGGCGCAGGCGGATTCTGCATGGAGCTTGCTGGGGCGGCGCGCGCGGGCGCGGGGCGGGGCGCGGGGCGCGGGGACGCGGCGCCTACGCATTGCCCGCCGCACCTTGCCGCCCGCCTCGCGCCAGTCAGCAGCTGTGGCTCGTGTTGGCTGAACCATCAGATAGGGCCATCCTCTTTTCTTTTGCCTTAGGTGAGTCCCGTGATATGTACTAACAAAAATCGAAGAAAAAGTGCAGTGAAGTGATTAAATCAACGTTGGAATTGCCGAGAAAATACGTGACGGATTGCACCTAAAAATCTTGTGATATAAAATAGCTACAGGAAAAGTGACACGGGTTATGTTTCCTGAAAATTATGAGTCCAGTGCGATAAACGTGTTAACGCTGTGTGATGAATTGATAAGAAAATCTCGTGACGTCATAAACATAAATCCAGCTGTTGACTGAAAGATTTTCACTTATATAGTGATTATATACTTACCAAGTAACAGGAAAAATAGTAAATTTATTATCATTGATTTATAGATAGTCGTGATGAAAAACAGCGCCATGAAAGTTTGCCAAAGTACCTACTTATTAACAAAAACAATAACTTTTTTCGAAATAAACGAGATAAATGATTTAAGTAAAATGCGTGGAACATTGCTCTCTGCCAAATGGAAGATGACTCAAAGAGTGTCGTGACGTCGGATAATTAAACACGGATATCCTGTTACATTTTCCGATCAGTCCGCTTCGGTTCGCATCCGAAACCCGAGTAACCGCACGGCCGCCGCGGCACCAAATTAGGATACGCGGGGTTGGGAGCTGACCTATTTCAGGCGCGCGCGCAACCGAACGAAACCGAAGACTGCCGAGCGTACCCGAATCTAATTGTGGAATTTTCATCATACCACAGAACTTTTTATTGCACAGAAAATAATTCTTCTACCGTGCATACACAATTTAATGGATCCTACTATTACCGATTTAGGTTAAGGGAGCAATGCCCCTCTGCACTGTGTGATACTTCAGTACAATTTGTTGCAAATGAACCGAGCGTTTAAACTCTCATTAGAGAATTCCTTTCGCGTGCTGCATTATTTTCGCGATAACGGTTGATGCGAGGTGAAAATAACGCTTTTAAAGTATCAAATGTCACTTACTCTCACCTAGTTCTTGGCGTTTGCCCAAAGTTTCAAATATCATCGTTTGTTTCTGATGATGATGGCCAAATACGCATTTAGCGAGTAACAACGAAAAATAGTTTGTTGGCAGAATTATAACATTTTAAATACACCCTTATTGTAAAGACATCGCAGCTGAGACTATACAGATGCCAAATCAATTGAATATATGTATTGACAAATCAGATTTGTTATTTAGTTCATATTTTCATATCAGCAGTTCACACTTATAACTGAAATTGCTACAGCTGCGCATATTTTTTTAAAATCAATTTAGATAAAAGTTAGTGACATTTGAGTTTATAAAGACTTGTAGTTTACTGACAGATTATAAAGACAGTTTCTTTTCTTTGCAGGACACCAGAAAAAGCACAATCACAATGGCGGATGATGATGTAAGGTAAGATGAACGATGAAGACTTATTAGATGCAACAAGAGCAAAGAAATCCTTGTACATACTCCAATAACTGACATTTATGTATCTCTAGCATATAAATAATCTGCACAGTTTTAATCTAGTTCCTCAAGGTTTTTATAACTAAAATGTTGGCTAGGATTGTACTTTTAATAACCATTTCTTTTCATAAATATAAAATAATTAATATAAAAAGAACTAAGAATACATTAATCTCATGAAACATCTGTTTTCCTAAGTGTTTTGAAATAACGAAAAAACATAGCTTCACTTGCTAGAATTTTTAACTTTTAATAACTTTGCATAGCATGAAACAACTTTCTAAATTAAATCAATAAGAGAAGGAAATAAAAACATAAATAACAGCTAAATTTCCCGCACTAAATGCAGTTGTATGCAATTTTGTCAAAAGAGAAACTTTTGAGTAGAGTATGCTTGCACTTTGTGTTTCAATAATGCTCTTTGTAGAACTGTGTGCAGTTAGAATTAGTAGTCCCACAGCACATGTGCTATTTCTATGCTAACCTTCACTGTAGAGTAAATGACTCAAATTTTGTTTAATTTTGAGTTATACTAATTGTTATGCAGCCAACATGTACCTTGTATTGTGATCTATAGTTTGGTGCAAGCTTTATTTTCTGATGAATCCAGGTGACACCTTAGTCTAAAAAAGTTCATTGACTTTAACAGTGGTGTCAAGGTTAGGAGAAATTATGATATCTTTTTAAATCGATCTGTTAATTATTATTGATGTTCATTGATTGTAAGAGACAATTGTTGGTGGATTTAACTAATAAATTTCATTTTTTTATTATGGTTAATCAACACACATTAGGTAAAAATCAATGATATTTAACATTGTTCTTAAGTCATCTTAAGTCAAGATTATACTCGTATGTTTAATATTATGTTTAACACTTGTAACTTAATAAAAGTTTTTTTTTAAATTAGAAGTGTTAAATGAAATATTTTTTCCAGTTTACTTTGTGACGGAGCAAGCAAGCTTGTATAACAGGATTTTACATTTATTTGTTTTAGGTTATCTACTCAGTTTCCAATGGAAACAGTGACTCAAACAGTTAGGCTTAAACTTAACATGTTGTTTTTCTTTTTTTCTGTTTCATTGTTGTTTTCGCCGACCTGCAACTTCGTTGGACTCCATCAAACTGTCGTCTGGACAACGTGCTGTGAACTTCAACTGTTTAGTATTAAACAAAATGTCTCCTCGAGACCGAGGTAATTATTTGTGGCTTTCCTAACACCCATGCACAGTAGAATATTAGTTAAGGTACACACCCAGTACAAACAAGAACGTAGGAAAACAAGGAACTTTTAAAATTTGAAACGTCCGTATGATGTAGAATATGATTAATTTGAATAAGAATTTCATCAACACAAGTCCTACTTCTGAAAATTCAAAAATTGTGGTTACGTAATACCTAATGGATGTGACATTGATCTCAGATTGCGAATAAAAACTGAGACTACGTCTGAGATTCTGATGTGTAAAATTTTTAATATTATAATTTTTTGGCTCTGCTAATACTACGTACTACATAGTTAAGTTTTTTTTACAGAGTTTTATTTATCTTTAAATAGATTAACGTTTTGTAAGTTCATAAGTGTTTATTATATATTTACTGGCAGTTATTAAAGCTTAGCACATTTGTAATCATATTGATAACGCACAAATAATAACAATTTGCCAGATTTATTAATTATGCACCATTTACACAAAAGTGAGAGTGGGCAGTTTAGCACAGGGGCAAATTTTGATTTCTGACCACAGCCATAATCATCAATGCTGTGATAACATTTTAATATTGGCAACACTCACTGAAACAATTTTCAAAACACAAAAGCGAGTATTTTGCGCTTTTGGATTGTTGTAACCTGCCCGCCGTTGTTGTACTGGCAAATGTAAATTAAATTGATAATTTTTAAAGGACTTATCCCATGGGCAAAGGTTTACGCACTTATAAGTTTTGCAGCCACCTTGCAGTTTAACTTGCCAGTTATGCCACATTATTTATTTGTAACATGCTATCTTTTGACCAGGACAGTCAAATGTATGAAGATAAAATAAATTTTATCAATTTTGCATCTGATGCAGTAAAATATAATTAAATTACAGTTAATTAAATAATACCGTCTCTTGTGCAATATTATTATTTATTTTATTTGTTGACAAGCAAGAAGTCATGGACAAATAAAACTATTCTTTTTATTTTTGTTACTGGAATGTAACATTTTACTTTGAAGTGCATATCAGTTAATATTATGTCTTAATGACAAAAAAAGCAATTTGATAAAGATAATTTATTATTGTATTCTTTCAATATTATGGCTTGTATTCCGTTGTTCAGAACTACGCAATGTCAAATGAACTTACAGCCTTAAATTTTTCTTTTTCTTTATAACGTTTTCAACAAATCCAAAAATTTCTCCATAATTAATTGACAAAGGAGTAAGTAAGCTGAGAAAGATGTATATTTTTGATTCCTCTTAAATGTTGATTTTTTATGTGGCAAAATGCAAAAAGTGTGCTAATGTGTCCCCCTCTCCTTCTCGTATTGCCTATTATGACTAATTCACAATGTTTTTACACCTTTAAATGTAAGAAAATACTCTGTTCAGTAATAACCTGCACAGTTAAGACACATTCACCAGTTGACTAATTATACCGTTCTCCATATGTAATAATATAATTAAGATGTACCTATACAGTTTAAACCAATATTCGTAACATAAGTGTATTTTATGAGTATCTAACGAGCACAGATTTTAAATGTTGTCAGCACAAAATGTTTTCTTAGTTTGGGCGTATTGTCATTACTGTTAAATTATCCCTTTTATTATGTACATATTAACAATTGAACCCGCATTTGAGGGAGACCTTCAGCCGGCAGAGGATTGCGACAGGCTCATGATAATGATGATGATGAATTTAAAAAGGGAAATAAAATCATATTATTATGTTCGTTAATGTTACCAAAATTACAAAAAGAAGAGCATTTTTGAAAAATACGATCTTTTAAAAACTTGACACAAAAGGCATTTGCACAGTTTTTCGAATACAAAAATGTTTGAAATTCGAAACTCCAACGTTAGATTCCTATCTGGTTAGTTTCAGTAATGACGTTATGTCCAGATTTTACACTGAAATTGCGAAAAATGCACCAATTCACAAACTCACAACACAACGCAATTTTCGGCGAAATAACTGCTCGCCGAGTAATGCAATTTGACGCTTGTTACATCACCTTTTAAGGAAATTTAATAATATAACAGTGTTTGCGATGGAAGTACACTGAGTAACAATGACTGATTTTACGAAATACAAGGATTTATTTTTTATACAATGTAAAATTCCTTTCGGTGAAATTACAAGCTCATTTGCATTATAAGCAAAACAATAATAATCTATCAGCTATCAAAAATGAGTTTTTCAAATCAATTAAGAATGAGTCAATGATGTAACGAAATGAAATCTACACTTTTTTTCCAACTGTTCTTTTGAATGATACAATAGTTCAAATTGTCTAGTGAAGTTGTGACATTACAAAGTGGTTTGAAATTTTTGATGGCTGATTTTATCGGTTGAATGATTTGCAATTTTCTAATGAATGTTACTTCTTTCTTTTACAGAAAAAGCGTCTCGAGGAGGTAAAGTAGCTACGGACACTACAAAAACACATCAAAATTTTCATAAACTTTTTCATTATTACACACAACACGAAAACAAATTATCTTTATATTTTTGTTAAAGTGAAAGTAGGTACACAGAGCCAAACTCATACACACAAACAAGTTACAAGTAAATCAGAATTAAAATAAACTTTTTTGTACGAAATTACACAGCATGGCTAAAGGTTATTTATTATGTTTCATTTTAATGAGGAAAGAAAAATACCCGGAAATATATTAAATTAAACAAAACACTAACTCATTAGTCGTGAGAAGACAAAGTGAACATCTCACAAAGTAGATTTTATACTCTGACGTGTAATTTTAGTGTTGTTTTGAAATTAAGTACATTGCAAATATATAAATATTCACGTCATTAAAATATTTAATAAAGTACACTGAAAAAAATAATATTACATTTACAACACTTTCATCATTACATAAACATACCACACGAATTATTTCAATTTTAAATTAGAAACATTTAATTTCACACACACACTCACCATAACACACATTCCAACATACGTATTTTTAAGTACTCATACAGATTACATAAAGTCAGTGATATATAGACGATTGGATACACATTACACAACACACAGTATTAGATTGAAGATTACAAACATGTTTTACCACTACACAGTAAAACATAGAAAATTACTGTGGCAGGTTGAATCCGCTATTTGACTGACAGGTCAAACCACCTACTTTTATCAAATGTCAAAAACGTAAACTTGTAGGAAAAACTGTATGGAATACAGAATTGTGACGTCACATTTGTGTATTGTTAA
This sequence comes from Nomophila noctuella, assembly GCA_958496325.1. Lineage (NCBI taxonomy): Eukaryota > Metazoa > Arthropoda > Insecta > Lepidoptera > Crambidae > Nomophila > Nomophila noctuella. The sequence continues at coordinate 6,143,685 of OY292486.1, read as the reverse complement.
ATCAATACTCTTTTAGTTTCAATTAGGTGTAATGATTTGATAAAAGCTCAAAAGTAACTGTGGGATAAAAAATTGTGCTTCATTTTTGATTTCATCTTTAATGTTGGAATATCATAATTTATTTCGTATGCAGTCAAATACCCAATTGTTAATTATAAAAGACTCATAATCACAAACAAACACAGCCACAACACTGCATTACACTACACTATAGTGGTAGATAGATAATTTCATACAGATAACATCACGACACATTGGTATCTAGATAGATTTATACATTGGCGTTGTATTTCTCATAATACCTAAGTAGAATTTGAAATACATAGAACTGGTTTTAAACGAATAGTATCGCGGTGTAATTTAAAACTACATGTTATTAGAATTTACTCATAACTCACAACAAATATTCACAAACAACATCCACATAACACAACACAGTGATAGATAGAAGAAACATACACTCTGAACATAAACTATATCCAACACAGTAAAACATAGAAAATTACACACACACATTACACCAAAACACAGTTTTAGATAGACTATTACTATGGCATTTAATAACTACCGATTATCTACTCACACATACACACACACACACACATACACATAAGACCACAACACAGTAATAGATAGATAGATAATTACTATGGCGTTGAATGTTTCAACAGGCCGAGTTCGAGTCATTTAATAATCTCAATATCTAATCACACACATACACATACTGCCGTCATAGTGAAAAAGGGCGCATCTAACATTTTTACCAAAATTGAGTTATATAGTGATTCGGAATCAGCAGAAAAAGGCGCACCTTCTAGTATTTTTTAATTTTATGAAATACGAATACTCTTTCTTTTATGAACAACTAAAAAGGACGTATCTACAAAATTTATTGTGGATTACTAAATTGGAAAGACGTTTCTGTATAATACTAAGATGTAAAGACGTAACTAAGTAGAAGAGCCTTATTCGTTTACAAAATATATTAATGTTCATAGGTTGAAAAGGCGTAACTACATGATCATAAGAAGAAAAAACGCATCTGAGTAGATGCGTCCTTTCTTCTAAGTATTACGAGAATCGGTAAGGCGTACGTGGCAGTAACGTCTTTTCTACTAAGTATTGTTGCGTTTGCGGGAGGAAGTGGAAGCCGCGGTAAAGAACATGTTCTAACAGATGCGCCCAGATATAAGATTATATGCAAGTGCGCAAAAAAAAAATCTATTATTTTGAAGATTTTAATCAAGAAGTAGGTATAGAAATGAAATGAAATTATTTATTCAGCAGTTTGATTCACTTAGTGAATTATTTTGTTCGTCAAAACTTTTTTCACCCAACCAGCGACTTGGCGAGCTGAAAAGAGAATGGCCTGCTGAGAAGAGACGCCGGTAGAAACTCATCAGTTACGTTACAATTAGGTATGTCAAATAAAATAAATATAATTATGTGCGGCTGAGCAGACTAAAATGTACATGCATATTTGTCATATAAATAAGCCTTTATTTTATAGTAACCTTTCTTCATCAAGAATGATTTAATAAACAAATCATGTTTAGGAAATTCAATAAAATTTTCAGGAAGGTTCTTACATATTTTGATACTTAGTCCAATAAAAGACTTGCCAGTTTTATGAAGCCTCTGACTGGGAACGGCAAGCTCATGTTTATTTCTTGTATTGAAGCTATGAAAGTTATTTTGTCTAGAAAAAATGTGTAGGTTCTTGCGTATGTATAAATTATGCAGTCAAGGATGAATTGCGACGCTGTAGTTAAAATGTTTATCTCCTGAAATATCTTTCGGAGTAAATCACGCGGCTTAAGATCATAACATTGCACGAACCACCCTTTTCTGTATTATGTACAAAAAATGTTTGTAAATCTGCAGATGATCCCCACAATAACGGACTGTAAGACATAATACTTTGGAAATAGCTGAAATAAACCAATATCGCCGTTTTAATATCAGTCAAACGTCAGAACTGAGTCTCCCTGCCAAAGCAACAATATGGGGCCAGCATTGTAATTTTGAATCTATAGTAATTTCTAAAACGACATTTGAGTTGACTACATAAATATGTTCATAATTATGAAATAAATTTTCCAGTAGGTATTAGTTTCGGATCAGTTCTGACACTTGGAAGAAACGCGCCAACATGAGACCGGAGTGGCGTCATGATATTGCCCTTGACAAGTCACAGCATGATAGGGCCTGGCTAGGACAACTAAAGACGAAGAGACTTCAGCGCAGTGCCGCGCGTTGTAGCGTTTTATAAAATACTTATTTTAGCCACGAAAATCTAAGGATGAAATAACAAAGCATCCAACGTCTCATCTGATGTCATTTTTCTCAATTTGATGAACAAATAGGAAGAACTATTTGAACGGACTCTCCACTAGGTGTCCGCTTGCGACCACCGTTTTTTAAAAGCACTTAGGATTACCAAGATCTAATATTAGCTCCTTACTGGGCAGAGCAACTAAAGCTGCTTTACTCGGCTCGTACCAAATATGATTGGGAAGGGAGAGGAATGTCATCGGTGAAGGTGAAAACCTACACGCTGGGTCGCAAGTCCCAGGCGCCGACTGACATTCCTCTCTGTTCCACGCGATGGACCCGGCACCCGCACGGAGAATCCATGGATAGCTAAGAAGTTCGTCTCAAATATTTGTAATAACTTGTGGCACATTTGGCATTGTGAATTTAATACATTTACCAATAACATCCTGCTTAGCCTCCCATACGTCAAAAATATGTTTTACTAAAGAAACTCCTGCATCAGTTGTAGATTTGTTTGTAAGTAAATGCGTACTGATTTTCATTTAACAAGGAATTTTAATTTAAATATGACAATAATTTATAAAATATATTTTTTCATTAATTTTACTGAGATATGGATGTATGCATATGGGTCTGAAGTTTGACGGATCACTCTTTTCTCCTGATTTAAATAAAGAAGTTAATATATTTCATAAGATTTATAAACTAAATATCAATGCTAAATATGTGCAACGTGAATAATAATGGATTTTTGAAAATGTATTGAAATACCCCATAGATCTTCCGTCTTTTTTAACATAAGTTCTTTGAATGTTTTAATTATAACTAGTGCATCAAAATGTGTGAAATTAAAAAGCAACTTTGTACTTTTCCATTTTTTATCGGAGAGGTAGAACTTTGTGGAAATTCCACTCGAATGAGTCGCTCGTCTGGGGAAGTACCTACACCTTACAGAAGACCGCAGTGAAGTAGCACTTCGTAACTGTTGTGCTATGTTTCTGCTGGTGAGTAAGGTTGCCAGAGCTCAGTTGGGGAGGGTATGGGGTTACGGCCGGCAACACATCAACGATACCTCTGGTGTCGCGGATGTCCATGGGCGGCGGTAATTGCTTACCATCGGGCGACCCGCTAGCTCGTTTGCCGCCTCTGACATATAAAAAAAAAAGAAGGCATTGAGCAACATTGGATCATAAGCATATGAAGTTTATGGTCATTTTTAGCAAAAAATTACCTTAAACTTCAATTATTGCTCATTAAATGCCAAAAAATAACGGGCGTTAACAGTTTTCTTTTATAATTGGTGTTGCAATACTTAGAAGAAAAGCAGCAAGTAGCTAAATGCGCCCTTTTTTAGTAAGCCTCAAAACAAATTTCAATACAATGAAAGAACGTTCCAAAAATTACTACGTTGAAAAGACGTATCTAGCCAGAAACGCCTTTTCAATGAAGTATTGCGGGCTTTTTGTTTTTTTTTTTACTAAGAAGAAAAAGAAAATCGTGTTTTTTAAATAGATAATATTGATATAATTGAATTTAATTCATGTGTCATGATAGGCTACCTAATCATACAAGTTTTAAAATTGCAAAAAGATTAAAATACCTATTTCCCACTAAGCAGCAACGTTTTTCATTTCATAATCACAAAATAATTTTTTTCTCCATTTTCTACTTTATGTAGATGCGCCCTATTTCCTTATGACGGCAGCATACACACATACACATTTCACATCAACACAGTAATAGATAGATAGAGTATTACTATGGCGTTGAATGTCTCAACAGGCCGAGATCGAGTCATTTCATAATTACCGACATCACATCCACACACACACACACACATACACACACACACACACACACACACACACACACACACACACATACACATTAGACCACAACACAGTAATAGATAGATAGAGCATTACTATGGCGTTGAATGTCTTCAGGCGAAGAAGGCCAAACAGGCCGAGATCGACCGCAAGCGCGCGGAAGTGCGCAAGCGCATGGAGGAAGCCTCCAAGGCAAAGAAGGCTAAGAAGGGTTTCATGACTCCCGAGAGGAAGAAGAAGCTTAGGGTGAGTGGTTTGTTTATCTTTATTTATTAAGTATTTGTGTATTTGTAAAAAAATTAAAACATTCTAGTAACTTTAAACCAAGACCAAACACAAACTGGTTTGTTTTTTAAGTAATTGGAGATAAGTGTGAAGTTTTTCATCAATTGTGTAGTGATGTATGGTTGAGTTCATTGTATAAAGTGTAGCTTAGTGTTGTTTGCAGACATAAAGAACGCGTATATTTTATTCAATATTTCTTTCTGGCGATGACGTGTGTTGTAAATTCTGAATACAGTTGCTGTTGCGTAAGAAAGCCGCTGAGGAGCTGAAGAAGGAACAGGAACGCAAAGCGGCCGAGAGGAGGCGCATCATCGAGGAGAGGTGTGGAAAGCCCAAGAACATTGAGGACGCCAACGAAGGTAACCTTCAGTCCATGCGACACATTATGATCCAATACATACTATGTTGATTAATTACATTTCTTGTCCAATAGCCAGGAGTGTAAACGTACTCACTATGATGTTTACACCCACACACATCACAACACAGAAGGACGACGTCAAAAGTCCTCCCTATCTATGTGAATAATCCTTCCGTTACCCATATTGTACATTTACTGTGTCGCATTATAGATGCACTTTCGAGGGTTTGCAAAGAATACCACGAGCGCATCGGCCAACTTGAAGATGAAAAGTTCGATCTGGAATACATCGTTAAGAGGAAAGATATGGAGGTAGTGAGATAAGCTGCACCTTGGCAGCTGTCTTTGACGAACTTGCAAAACTAAATTTCACCTTAACTTGACCTGTCAAGTGCTAGTCTACGTCTGTTAACCGCAGATCTTCGCTGGTGTGTCGGGCTCCGGTCTAGCCCCTTCTCTTCGCTAATGCGTCTTTTTTCCTCTATGTGAAGTTGGTCTTTGTATGCGTAAACTTACTACCTTCTATTTTTCCGATTTTCTTTCTGAGACTCACACTTAACTTTCTGGTCCGGTCCGCGTATGCCGCCGGTAGGGGCTAGGATTTTGCACGGAGAATCGCGCGTGTAACTGTTGGTTGATGTTGTAGCGGCTCTCACGAGCATCATTACCGGTTATCACCAGCGTATCGCCAAGCTCGAAGAGGAGAAGTACGATCACGAGATGGAAGTGGCCCGCAGAGCGTTCGAGGTCTGACTGGTTTGGGCGCAACACCATCCATAATACGCTCTGCGTTTTGAGTAGCTCATGCCGATAATGTGACTAGAAATTTTGTTTTCGCAGCCAATTCATAATTTATCGCGGAGCTGAAAACCAAATATACCTTAACCGTGTGGATAACAAGTACATCTAAACAGTGCTAAATAACAAGGACCCGTTGTAGCAACTCCGACTGCGAGTTTGATAAAGTAGATACTCTCATCGAGTTTAAGTCAATAACATAATAGTTTATATAGCCGCAATAGTCCACCCACCTAAATGCGATCATGTAGCTTCGCTTACGCTTATCCTCCAGTAAAGAGGTCCCAGTCCGAGAGCCACACGACGCCACGAGCCGAGGCGTTCTGCGCCGATGTGATACCATGCCTTAAATGTGATTATGTTTTTCTTTAGCGGAACTGCAGACGATTTGTCAAATGTACTGGCACAGAATATACAACCTTGAGGGGGATAAATATGACCTAGAACGAGGGATTCAAATTAAGAAATTTGAGGTAAACAATATATTAGGAATGGGAATGCATATGATATGAGTTGATACTGATTTAGTTGTTACAACATGACATGATAGTTGTTCGGCTCACCGCACACATGCACACGTCGCTCCCGTCGACAGACGCAGGCCACTCACACAATGCCCCTGCTCATTCTGCTGGCTCAATAATCTGTCTTTCCTTTTTCTATAGCAATGCTCAAGAGAATAATACAGGAGTATCATGACCGCATGTATGTGTGTGAGGGCCAGAAGTGGGATTTGGAACATGAAGTCAGGAAAAGAGATTATGAGGTATTGACCAATACTTTATGACCATTGTGAATATCACAGTCATCGATTATGTAACAAACGTGCGCGTGTGACGATTCGTGTTATATATTGATAACGCTTTGTAAGTTTTCGGTTGTTTGTTGTTGAATTGTAAATAACGGCGGAGGGCCGGTTCGGTAGTGTTCGCGTAGAGCGGGTGTGTGCGTGACGTAGAGGGCGGGCGCGATCAGGCGTGCGGTGCAAAATCGATCTCCGCCGGCGCCGGCGGCGCGTCATCCGACATGGAGCTTACACCATTAACTACACTAACTACAGTAACCGCCACGGCGTAACAACCACACTGCACTCACTGGCGCGGCGCCGTCGCCGCGGCCATTGCATGCCCGCGTAACTCTCATCTGTGTCGCCTGTGCTCACTCCTGTATATCTATCTCACTAGTCATGTCATCTGTGTCTCTCTTCGTCATCGTGTCTCTGTCGTCGACTTCATCATGATCATCTTCGACGTCTCACATCACTCCATCGCCTTCTCTGCTAAAGCTTTATGACTGTTGCATGCCTTTAAACTGTAACGAACGATGCTTCCGAGTCCCGATTAATATCAACACCCCTAAAATAGTATGGCACTTTAATATACTCAAAAGTGTGCTGAGCGCAGTAATATCGCGTACGTCGTGCCGCTGCACCCGCTAGTGTGACGCTTCCGTGTGGTGGCGAGCTTAGTGGCCTTACTGAGTTTTCTCTTTTTTGATAACAACTAGTTGCCGTGAAGTGTAAGTGGAACGCTGGACTGGTTCCTTTATTGGCACACGCAAGTGCATAGTGTAAGTGAAACTTCTTGTTCCAAATCTCCAACTTTTCATGTATGTGCCGTTATCCGCGCGAAATGTTTGCGTGTTCGGTTGCTGAGAGCCCCATAAACCTTTTTTGTGACCCGTATGTTTACATTTGGACGAGTGTTTTTAAATTGAAAGTGCCATGCTCTGGTCGAGTGCCCACCCCTTCCTGGTCCGAGCCCGCGTCGTCCTCGGTCGCTCGGTTCCGTTGCATCGATATTCGGGACACGGAGTGGTGTATACTATGATCACTTGCGCGTCCAGATACACTACGAGACTGTACCTATAAATACATCCGACCCACATCTGCAAGTCTGGATCGATTTTGCACCGTCACTCCATTCACACATTGCAATGTCTGAACTCAAACATCGTGCCGTACTCCGACGCGCGTACTCGGCGGAGTCAGCAAATGCACATTGACACAGCGCTCAACAATTACTCTGGGACGCAACACTGACACGACACACGAGCCGCGGAGAACATTGTTAGCGCTGTCTTACTGTTGCACATGTACATTATATGCACTAAATGTATTGACTGTTGAAGACACAGGAGCTGCAGGCGACCAGCTACCATTCGAGGCACGATAGGTAGAATTTGTGCACGACTAGAATGTGAGATACTTAGATTTTATATTGAAATGTACATTGTAGGCAAAGAGCACAGGTTAAAGAATATAGGCCGTAGTATCAGGATACGGGACTGACCTTTGCGGAAAATCACAAAATAATAATAAGTAATACAGATTTTTACTGTATCGCTCGCAAATAACCTTGCCTAATCTTCGCTCAGCTCTATATCTTGTTCTGTGCTTTTCTTGTATTAATCACTATTTTCAAATCTTTAATTCAACTTCTATACAGAGCCTCTATCAGTTCGCTTCGTTTTGATATTCTTTGAGTGTTGAGCTTTAATTGTTATCTTACTTTCATGTACTGCATGCGTTTGATAAAACAATTCACAAGTTTAAACCCAACTCTAAGTGAAAACTTGTGACTTTTAAACGTATTCTGTATATTTCTAAATATATCAATTAATTCAATTTCAAATTAAATTTACAACTAATTTCCAAATTAAACTTGTGAAATGTACATACTTTATCCTTGTTTAAAACTTTGTTTAATGTTTCATTTCAATAGACGACTATCTTACCTGTATACATAAACACGCATAATATCTTATTGCCAATATTTCTCTGATATTAAAACATCTCTTATTAATGTTCCTTTAAACTTGTAACATGTTCTTGTGCCCCTTACATTTCAAATATTCCTTCCAGAATGTTTTTTCTCACATGCTATATTTTTTCTTGTTATTATTCATTACACATATTTTAATTTCATTTCAATATTGCCAGATCGCCGACCTGAACACCCAAGTCAACGACCTCAGAGGCAAATTGTAAGTACCTTTTTACTTAATTCTTGTTTATTACTTGAGATAGGGTTAGTATTTAATTACAGGGTACCTTCCCAGGTTATCAAACTCTTATCTTTAGTATAAGGCGTATTTTTATAAAAACAAGTTAAAGTATATACGAAAAGGTGTAAAAATCATTAATAAACAAATGGAGTGTCTGGGTATAACTAGAGAAAGAGGCCACAAATATTAAAAAAAATGATGAAAAAGAAATAGACATTTCAAAACTAACCGCGCTTTCTATTTTCAAAAGGAGAACAAAAGTAAAAACAGGCGAAAAATACTGTCTGCGCGAGTGGCCAGGATGTGTCTGCGAACACAATTACACGCCTCGTAATGATATGCCGCAGAGGGCAGACGAAGCACCCTCTACAGCCCTTTGTTACTCCTGCTAACAGGGCTTAGGCTACGTATAATTGAAGTGAAATTAATTAGGACATTTCGAATGGCGGAACCGTGAAGATGAGTGAAATTCGGGTCTGTTATCAACCAAACATTTCAATTAAAATGTTTAACGTTTTTAATTAAACAGTTATAGTATATGAAGCAAGATAAAAGAGTAGTTACCATTATATTTTCGAAGTCGTTCACAAACTTTACCCATTTGTATGAAACTAGCAGTTATGCAACGGTTCGCGTCCATATTGGAATTTCTAAATGTAGATTTGAAATCGGAAAATTCGACGTGATATTATAAACGAATTTTAGCATAAATAGTTGTCCTTTTATGACTAGGTTAATGAAATGTGACAATGCATCTAGAATAACACGAAGTCATAGTTTTATAAACACATATTCATAATTCATATTTGTAACGAAAACATGATTTCAAATGATGAATAAATATTGGAATCACATCACGTCTGACGATGGGAAGCTTAAAAGGTATAAAGACAATTTTATGCTATGAATAAATGTTGTAATAATAACGTTTGTATTCTTCTTTACAGCGTCAAACCCACACTAAAGAAGGTGTCCAAATACGAGAACAAATTCGCCAAGCTTCAAAAGAAGGCCGCCGAATTCAACTTCCGTAACCAATTGAAGGTCGTCAAAAAGAAGGAGTTCACCCTTGAAGAAGAAGACAAAGAGGTAAATATTGCTGACTCTTATAATAACTACTTAAGGTATTATTTCTTCACAGATTTCAATTGTCTTCTCTAGATGCTAAAGAAATATGTTGGCACTAGAAAGAAATATGAAAGAGACACAAATGTAGGACTAATGTGTTAAAAATTTAAGGAGGAGAGTGACTATGAACTATTTATACTCTACCTAAACCTATCTAACTAAACCTCACAGAAACAAATCATCCAACGAGCCCTCTTATAACCTGGAAATGGCAGTTTGTATTACACATAAGGTTCTAAAACATCAAGCCCTGTCATTAAGTACTTGTTCGTAGTTCAAAACTAAAACCTTATCGGATTACTGTCTAAAACCTGTGCGGGCAAAAGGATTAACCAGATAATGAACTCTGGGGATCAAATCCGGATTGTTACGGTACTTTCCCCCAAACTTTCCCATTGCCATTTTATATTTTAATCAATTTACATTCTGTACACCACATAAACTTTCCACTCTGTTTAAATACATTTCTGCAAACATACAATACCAAACTTAAACGAACAGTTATTAAATTACTTTTAACCTGATATTTGACTTCTGTACCCCAGACCCCAACTCATCGTACAGAAAGTTTCATTGGTTCGAATCCTATGATAACTATCCTGCTTAATTGATTCTTATGCTCTGAATTGATACAGTAGTCATCATTATTTTACTAATGTTTCAACAGGCTAAGAAAGCGGAGAAAGCTGACTGGGCTATCGGGAAAAAGTAGACAGTGACATATGCACATCTTACCACTATCCATCAACGAAAAGTTTTGATGACTTAATATTAATATCACTAATTTAATTTACTTATAAATAAAAGTAATTTTTTACTCACGAATCTTATTGTCTATTCGTAAATTTTCCCAATCATAAAACGAGGTGAGAAAAGATTTTCGCAAACAATTCAGCTTCAGATTATGTAGTTGTTTGACCTGTCCCTAACACTCAAAGCAAAGACCCCGCCCAAGAGCTTACGGCTGCAAACTATTCAGAAATATACATATTCGTTTTTGAAAGTCAGCCTTTCCCTGCGAAGCTTCACTGGTCCATTTTGTTTGAATATACATATTTGATTTTTCATGTAAGTGCTAATTTCCCTCCAGATACAACATGCTAGTGACTAACACACCGATTTACATTTGTAGATTATTCCCGTAGGATATAAAAGTTATAATAGCATACTTGATATTAAGGCAGTTTAGATGGATCCCGCAGTCATTTATCATTCTAAGCCTTTCTCAAACACACGAACTTCGTACTCCTAATGTTTACAAAATACTTACCACAGAACCGTCATTTACATTTTTTCCTTCCCACACTTAACAAAATAACTTCTCTCCTTCAGTTCAGAATTACAGTTTCTATCTGAGCAATATGTAAAGTTTGTGGACTGAAACAATACTTTTGTATTTGTTTTCAACTTCAAGTTGTTCGCTCCTCTTTAAATAAACTCGCCGCCTTCTTACATTTAGTTGGCGGAGTTTGAATAATAGTCTTTGTTTTACATATTATAATGCGATGTTTCACAGGGTGGTGCCGGAGGAAAGGTAAATAAGTCGAATCGATGCCTTAGATACGTTTTTATTAGAGGATAGATTTCCACGCGGCATGTAAAAGCGAGCACAGCTTATTGAATCGGTCGGCCTAGCCGCCGATTCCAACTATCTATACTGCCAATTTGTATGCGACACATTATTGTATTGGCACTGGATTTGATTTACTTTCACGATTCTCTTAGAGTTAGATGAAGTTATTGTTCGACAGCTTTTGCGTGAACGCTCGCCTGAAGAGTACATCTTCTGTACATACACTTAAGGTTGCTATAGAATATGCTTAAAGTTTTATATTGAGGTTTAGAAGTTTTCGATCGCTTCGGAGTGTGGCCTGCTTTGGTCGAGAGGTGGAAGTTGTGAGAGCTCCGACTATCCGTACGGCACTTTCGTGTTGCTAGTGATACTCGAATATTGGTTTTAATTGATGGTGTTTCGAGCAAATTCTTTGCTTTCGTCTCAGCTACATGTGACGTAGTGTGCGACGGTACATCTTTTGAGAAGAGAAATATTAAGATCGAGGAAACAATAAGGACACGAACAATTTATAATTTTACTTATCAGAATTAATTCTTCAAAATTATACCGTTTATTTTTGTCAAGTTGGGTACGACAACACCATAAACCAATTTGTTTTATGGGTTACGGAATGTATCTATAGTAAATATTATTAAAAAGACTTTGTTTCCTTGATCTAGTTGTGACACGTTCAAATAAATATGTAAATAATGTATGTTCATGATATTTGCCATTTCTTTCTTTGTTTACAAAGTGTTTAAAAAATCATCTGTTTCATCATAGCATTATAGATATCACGAAAGAAAAACTTAGTTAGAATTTTGAGTTTCCATAATACAGGGCTAAAATTTGGACGATACAATTTTAAGAATAATTTCATATTTGGATACAGTATAATAAGAAGCCACAAAGAAAATATGTCAGTGCTCCTTTGTTCTTTGGAGAGCACGAGCAGTGTCTAAATGAATGTAAAATAAATAAAAAGACACGTCGCTTTTGTCACTGTATGAAGCTTTATGAAATAAGAGCCAAGTAAAAGCTATTTCAGTTCTTTTCGCAAGATTGGAGGTCGTATAACCTGAATATAACCGGTATCTTTCTGTTGTAACTAGCATTAATATTATTCCAATGTTTATGTCTAAATAAGAAAGTTAAAAATGATGTAAACTTCAAAAGTAATAAGCCGCGGTTGATAACAACACTTTAGGTTTTAAGTAAAATTAAGTTTTTTATATATTTTCAGTATTTATGCCATATCCCACTTTAATAAGAAAAAAAACTTTGTCTTCATTATTTTGTGGGTAAAATCACTGTCATCACACTCAAAAGTTTATACAAATAAGCTTATATGTATTATCAGTTTTAAGCCCGTATTTAACGACGTAGACAAAACCCATTCTTAATATTATGTACATTGAAACTTAAGGATCGGTTTTGTTATGACTATAACTTTAGTAAGTCAATTCGATAATTTGATTGTATTTAAGAAATGTTCCTAGAGTATTGATAATTTAATATAAGCAACGGAACACGGGCTTAAAACTAGAAAAAGCTTCATCTTGCATTAATTTACTTCATACTAACGTGTTTATTCTTGTGTGCTTACAGAAAAAGCCTGACTGGTCCAAGGGCAAGCCAGGAGACCAAAAGGTAAAAGAGGAAGAAGTCGAGGCATGAAGTTCTACTTAAAACTTTACTGTATCCAATAAGATCATTGTCTCAAAGCCAGCTGACCGCACCACCTGTTCACCCAATACCTCCAGAGGCGCTCAGCCAATGGCATATTCCTCCATTTAAATGTATTGTCCGAAAAAACCACGTCTACCATTTCGAACAACACAACTTTTATATTTATTTATTAAAGTAATGTTTTTTTTAAGATATGTTTAATAAAATTAATTTTCTGTATTATATCACGTGTGACGTCATTAGACCCCAGTCCCCTGTGTTATTCCTTTGTTCCCCACCTGTACTTAGGATGTAATGACTTACATCGGACGAAATACGAATTGACCCTTTTTATGTGACCCTGGAGTACCACATAGCCCTTTTGTAATTCCTTTAGATGAGTCAGTGTTTAGGTACGTTCCTCTCGTAAATAACCTTTTGTTTTTTAATCGTACTGTTTGTAACTCTTATGCATTGATTTGGTGTGTAATTGTTTGGATATAATTATATACAATCACATTTTGATAAGAAAAATACACGACACACACTCATAAAATGCGGATGAATTGTAATAAATTTATTTGCAGAAAAAGAAGACACAGTTATGTGTGATTTTTATTAATTCATGAACAAAATATTTGGATTTTCAGAACAGATTGAAATTATAATGAAAACTAAACCATTTGGTGTGAAATATCTATACTTATTATAGAAAACACCCACATTAGAACTCAGTTTACAAAGATTGAGTAATATGAACAAACACTAGCGATAATTTCCACCGAAAATTTGGCGGAGCCTTAATATTATGTCTTAGCGTTGCTACACATATAAGCGGGAATTGATCGTCAAAGTACTACTTCTTAAACAATTTCTCGACACATAATAAGTAAAACTAATATTTTGAGCGCTGGATAAAATAGTAAATAGGTATATTATATTTAAAAATACGCTTAAAATCAGCCACACCAATACAAACGGTCAGTTTCGCACAGACAAATATTTTTACAGAATGGGATTGATACTTGAAGCGTTTGTTTTATACGTAGCATTCCCATCACTGGTTTCTATATATCGACTTGTCAGAAAAACATTCTTATCAAGGTAAGCAGGCCAAGCGTTTAACTTGCTCGGCATTTCCACAAATGCTATCGAATCTAATAGGGTGTAAGTTTGAATACACTTTGCAAGATTCGATTGAATCGGGCAGGTTCAAAACGAGTCTTTACTTTGCTTGTCAAATAGTGTGAAACGTTTATGTGTGTAGCAGCCCTAATAGATTTGATAGAGGGGACCTCGTCCCAGTCGGTTGATTAGTAAAATTGAATTATTTATTTCCGACTCATAAATAACTTAAAAAATCTAGCTAAAATCAGTACAGTCAAATGAAAAAAGCTCGTTGAATATAATTGACTAATTGATTTGTTTTAAACATGTTGAGCCTAACGGTTACGAACATTAATTCCAGATATTAAAAAAACTCTGGGATATAAATTTAACTTTCAATGTGAATTGAAAGGCAACAGAAATAAGTGCTTGCGAAGTGCTTAATTTCCCAAAGCGATGGCTATTTTTCAACATTCAATTTAAACATTTCAAATGAAAGCATTTAATCGGGTCCTAAGTAAATACATTTAATGCGGACATCCCTTATGGTAAGTATTTATAGTGTGCCTAATTCCATGCTTAAACATGGTAAGATAATTTGATGACAAACAACTGTATGGTCATTGGTCAACCCAAGCATTATGGTTTATATATGTTAGGATTAATAAGACGTGAGGGCTAGCTATAAGGAGTAAATGATTTTCAAAGAAAAAGGCAATACTAGATTTTAAATAGCATAGGTACGTATTAACACCTTTTTGAATTTACGATTATCAGGTATCATAATAAGTATTTCCCGTTAATTTATGAAGAAAAAAAATTAAAATATTTGTGATCTTATAAATCTTCTGGATTTAAATTAAAGTAGGTACACTCAAATCAGATTCATAGTGCATATTCTTTTGGTAATATTTTACGAATCGGTCTCACATTTCGTCATATGATCAAATTCTTACTACCTAACGAGTATGCATGGGTAAGGTTCTGAACTCAGGGGCACTCTTCACAGTGACACTTGATTTTTAGAATTTTTAGATAATATGTAGATACAACAATGTTTATTCAAACCTTGTGGATCCTTTCAAGGCAAGCTAAATCCACACATCTTAGTATTATTCACATAGTGTTGTTTGCTTTAGTCTTTTATATGTATAAATTAGACATAAATAATATTCGTGGCAGCAGATATTTTAAACGCGGTAAGTTAATGTCAAATTGTATCTCACCGCTTTTGTCGAAAACAGATGTTTGTTGTTCGCTTGAAAAGCTTAATAATCACGGCTTGTAACGGTATTAACTTAATGCAGACTAATTACTCGGTATATAATATGTAAAGATGTTGCATGAGTAAATAAAAAAATATTATTATTTAAATAGTTTTTATATAAAGTATATCCTTAAAATTGCAGTAAGTAATTTAAGTATTCCATTTTTTAAACTAAAATACTTTGATTAAATTCTAATTTACTCTGATTTTCTAATTGGTGATACTCTGACCTCAAATTTTAATTTCAACCAGTGTAGAAATTACCTGTAGGATATGACCACAGCAGCGCTGTTCCATTGAAATTATATTTAAACATCCGTTCGAAGCTCGGTTTTCCGGCGTCACTTAAATTCTTTGCAGACTTGGAAATATATTTTCTGCACTCGCCAGAGATGCTATCCACTATGGCTTTAAAGACGTGTTAAGCTTTTGAACTGAAAATGCAGCACCAGCGGTAATGGAAAGTACAATGCTTACCTATTGAAAATACGAGTACGTTCCATTGTAGTCGTAGTTGAAAAGGAAGGTATTGCATCATTGCAGGCTTTTCTAGCCAGAATAAAGTAAGACTTTTTAGATAGATTGCCGTAATTGTTGCAAATAGAGTTAAGTTAAAAAAAAATTAAAATGTACCAATGTTATATACATAAATATTGATCTATAAAACTAACAATTTTAGGATCTTCCCATCGATAATGCGTACAATTCACCATTTGGCAAATGCTTAAGAATGAGATTACAACATGGATCGCGCAGTTTTTAATAGTTCAGTACCGTACATGTTATACTAACACATCACCAATGGCTTACAATCGCAAATTTTATAATACGGCTTAATAAGCGATATTTTAATTTAACAATTCATAAACAGCTGTGAACCGTTTGTTTTCATGCAATTAATTAAGTTAACGTTGATTGCGACAATCAGTTTAATTGATCCCGAACCGAGTAAAAAATACAACATTGTGATGTTCAATGACAGGATTGTGTTTCGGATATGTAAAATATTTTAACGTTTATTTACATTATAAGTTGAATGTTAACACACATTACACGTAATTAATCTTACTAAGGCATTAAGTCCTGAATACTCGTAGCTACACCATTTGGCAATTCGCCCAACAACTTTGAAGTTGTGGAATCTTATTTCAATATATTTAACTTCTTCAGGGGATGAATTTCTTTGGCATTGTTTAAAAGGAAAGTGATGTAAAGTTTTAATTTATAATCAACCCGTTACTTGTACAATTTACAAAAATAGATTTTTGACCGCTCCAAGAGCTTGCAATTCATTATAACAAGCTTTTTTACACCCATAATTGCTAAGTCCACTGGTTCATCTTGACACACTAACTTCGTTTTCAAATTCTTCGGAATTATATCATATATCAATAACATTATAGGATGGTGCCCCCGCTGAAGGCGCCCCACCCGCAGATGGGGCCCCACCGGCGGAAGGTGCCCCAGCTGCACCGCCCGCGGAAGGGGCCCCACCGGCGGAAGGTGCCCCGGCCGCGCCACCAGCGGCAGGTGCCCCACCAGCCGAGGGTGCCCCTGCAGCGCCCCCGGCTGAAGGCGCCCCCGCAGCTCCACCGGCAGAGGGAGCCCCCACACCAGCCGCTGCGCCTGCGGAAGGTAAAATCATTGATATAACTTCTAATTCCATAATAAATTATTATTAAGGAAAAATATCACTAAGGAAATGTAAATCTTGTTTTTATGGGTCAACTTGTACTGTTTCTCTGGTTTTGCAAACATTCTTAGGCAATGGAGTAGGTGTTTCTAAAGTGCCTTATTTTAATTACAAAAAATTGGGCTAGAAAGTGACTAACTATGTAAACGTTATGGACTTCAACGACATTTAAAAGTTTCTTGAAATTCCCGGTTTCGTCCGGCTTACAAAGTTAATTACTGTTCGTGAAATCGAAAACATGTTTCCTCTGTCAATAAACTGTTTTAATTGAAATGTCAAAAACAAATGTTAGAGTAAGAGTAGTAATAAGCGTTTCTTTATGATATTGTATTGTTGACCACTTTTACAGCTTTAAATACAGTGCAGTATTTTTTCTCGTAACGTGAAGATAGAATTCCTAGTTGAGTTTTGGCTAAGAAAGCGTTTTTCATACGTACTTTCTCGAATTATTGGAGTAAATTCTAAATACGAGTCCCTAGTTTAACATACACATAAAAATGCTCCGTTCAGTAATTAAATTAATGTTTCCTTAATTAGGTTCATAAATAAAGGGACACATGGTTATAGGGACATTAAGCCGTTCTCGAAGAAATTAACTTTGGACATGACATATAGCCCATATAGGTATTGCTTCTATTGAACTGGTAATACAAGAGCACAAAATAGTACATATTTTTACTTTTCAGAGGGTATATTTTATATCATTTCAGAAATATTGTTTTAATAATGTTTTTCTTAAAATAGTCAAATTAATTTGCAATAACTATAATGATCAATAACATAATTTAAAGCACGAGCAAACTTAACTACTCAATGAATCTAACGATGCCACTTGTTCTACCCAAGTTGCGCTACCAATGGACTAATTATTAATGGATTAATAGACTTTTCATTACTAATGGTATAAGCAGTCCATGCGAATTGGCACCAATCTAAACATTTAACGCTTACGCCTGGCTTGCCCCACTAACTCTAACATCCTGCGGGTTACAACAGGAGCTCCGGCCGCGCCCCCTGCCGCCCCTGCGGAAGGTGCCCCCGCCGCCCCTGCGCCTGCTGCCGAAGGTATCTTATAATATTACTAACAGAAGGGTTGAAAACCACGTGCAATTAGCCATTTTTTATAAAAAGATGACGTTATAATTTATTTTGAAATAGAATAAAAATGTGATGTTGAGTATTTATTTCATTTTTGATACATTTATAATTTATGATTTCACATAGTTTTGTAAATGATATAAAACAATAAACAAATTAAACTGCCCGCAATTAAAGTAACTGTATTTTTCTTTGTTTTTTTTTCAAATATATTTAAATAGTTTTGGAACCTTCTTAGTTAACTTATATAGGTTGGGGAAATAATTGCTTACAAAAATATGGATCACCGAATTTTTAATTAAATTATTAACTAAAATAAAAATTAAAAAGTCGTTTTATTCTCAGGAGCCCCCGCAGCGCCCGCGCCTGCAGCCGCCCCTGCCGCACCGCCTGCTGAAGGTATTTATAACACTGTCAATTGTTTTATTTAAGTTATTTAAGTTAATATGTAAAGGTTGATTACAATTAGGTATTTGACTGCATTCGAAATAAATAATGTAATTCTAACATTTAAGATAAAATAAAAACTTAAGCTACTGTTGAGCTTTTAACAAATTATTACAGCTAATTGAAACTAAATGAGTATTGATTTGACAAAATTGTGACGTCACAATTCAGTATTTCATACAGTTTTTCCTACAAGGTTACGTTTTTGACATTTAATTAAAAAAGGTGATTTGACCTGCCAGTCAAATACCGTATTCATGCTTGGAGTGGTAAATTAAAGAGGGAAAATGAAGATCGCCGAATTATTTTAATACAAGATTTGATTGTTATTTTGATTCTGTCCATGATGATTGATTATGTTGAAATTAAAGTGATGATGATAATTTTCACAGCGCCACCAGCGCCGGCACCAGCGCCAGAGGCAGCAGCGCCCCCACCGGTCCAAGGTAATTAAAGTGTTTTAAATACTTAGTTTCTTTTTTTAAGACATTAAGGTACTTTTCGCTTTAAGATGTTCATCAGATTCTTTTAGAAATCATTTTATTAAAAATCCAAAACAAATGCTTTCATTATTTTTTTGGCAATGGTTTTCAAAGGTTTTCTTACAAACCTATCATACAATATAAGGTTTATCACGAAACTGCTGTGATTCAAAATACCTTCAGCGCCATCTGTTAATACTTTTTAGAACAAACAAGTTTCGCCCTACATGTGATTTGTAACTTCGAATTCAAATTCTTTTGTTCACAGAAGATATTTGATAAATAAAGTCATTGGACTAACGCTCCAATTGCCTACCCCAAAATTAAGCACGACACTTGTTCAATGATTGCTAGGGAACGGATAACTTTAAGTCATAAGTCATAATCTATATCTATAAAACTCAAAGGTGACTGACTGACTGACATAGTGATCTATCAACGCACAGCCCAAACCACTGGACGGATCGGGCTGAAATTTGGTATGCAGGTAGATGTTATGACGTAGGCATCCGCTAAGAAAGGATTTTGATTAATTCAACCCCTAAGGGGGTAAAATAGGGGATGAACGGTAGTATGAAACTTTGTCATTTTTAAACCTATCGGGCTGATATTTTGCATACATAAAGCTACTATGACGTTGGAATCGCCTAAACAATCATATTGATAAATTCTAACCCCCAAGGGGGTAAAATAGGGGATGAACGTTAGTATGAAACTTTGTAATTTTTTAAACGATCGGGCTGAGACTTTGCATTCATAAAGCTATTATGACGTAGGCATCGTCTAAGCAATCACATTTATAAATTCTAACCCCCAAGGGGGTAAAATAGCGGATGAACTTTAGTATGAAACTTTGTCATTTTTTAACCGATCGGGCTGAGACTTTGCATTCATAAAGATAATATGACGTAGGCATTCCCTTTCAAAGATTATTTGAAAAATCCACCCCTAACGGGAAAAATAGGTGATAAAGAAACCGTAATCCACGCGGACGAAGTCGCGGGCGCCCGCTAGTAATCTATATTTTGAATCACAGGAATTTTACGATGATGTTGTGATGATGATGATTTGATGTTACACTAATTAATTATTTTGTTCTCAGCATCGGCGTAAGCAAGGTTGCGCGCTCACCTACAATCTACATCTCCACCGCATCACCGAAGTACATTTCACGGCAGTTATCACCATGGACGGGTTTCTTTACAATATTTTTGTACCATTACACATTTATATAGTACATTTTTAAATTTTGTATGAAGGACGTAATAAATTATTTGTTAAGTTTAACTTTCTGCTTTTTATGTGCTGTCGATGTTGGTTTTTTATGATAAAGCAGGGACTACGAGTCTACGACCATGAAATATATTAAATTTAAGTTGGCAGTAAAAGTTTTCCCTCAGGCGCAACAGGTAGGCAGTAATATACTCGTTACGTCGCCACGGCAGTGCTCGCGGTGTGACAAAAGGTGGTCGAAAGTCGGTGGCCGAAAGTTTGTACATTTTTGGAATTTTACCTACAAAGTTTTCAGTTACAGCTATGTCAACTCCTATAGATGACGCCTTGGAGTAAATAATGAGAAGTCTTTACAGCCTTAACGTTTTACTTTAGTCGCGTAAAAGTGTATGACAGTGGGTTACAATTAAGTAAATTAATTGTCTTATCTACGTCAACTATCTTTGAACTACATCTTATTGTATTTGTTTGTAGATAGGTATCAAATAACTATCTCGCAGGGGCTATTCGTTGGGGTCCGATCATTATACTCCCAGTCCGCGAGGCCGGGAGGCTCCTGATTGTCAAAATTTGTTTATCCAAACGGTGGGTATTTAGCTAGATATTTAAATTGTTGCGATTTGATGTTGGAATCAAACTTGATCTGTGTACTATTTTTTTATTTTAACTATCGAGATATATGTAAACTATAAGAATAGCCAAAAGAGAAAACCCTGTAATCGCTTTATTAATAATAAACGAATAATACTAATCAAGGAGCAAATTAAATGAAATAATTAGAAAAGCTAGCTATAAAATCGACCAGTAGCGGCTATCTGATGCGGTCATCAAGCCGGGACGACCGGGTTGTCTTAACTGCTTATAAATTAGGCTGAGTCAGCCGTAAGCCTTCGTACACATTGAGGGGAAATGAGGGAGCGAGGAGTGAAGTACGATGTTACTGTGAAGACTGGAGTTTTCAACAGCGTTCAATGTGATGCGACTGTTAAGAGTTAGGTTAATAAAAGAGGGATAGTCGTAGTAATAGTAAAAAAAAAACATTCTCCTTATCTCCTTATTTCGTTTGAAACTCATAATCATTATTTTGTACTTGATAAGGTTAAGGTAACTTGTACTACTCAATGTCGGCTAGGATCCTGATTGGTAGAAGACAATCTTTCATTCAAATATTTTTCATTGTAATGTCCCATGCTACCGGTAAAATATGACCTGTACCATTATGAATATGGACAACAATTATTGTACCTACGGTATTTTATCGTATAAAAAATTGGCCAAGTGCGAGTCGGACTCCCGCACTGAGGGTTCCGTACAAATTTTATTTTTGACGTATTAAAAAAACTACTGAATAGATTTCGTTCGAACCAATTTTCGTTGGTAGTTTTTATGGTAATGTACATTATATATTTATTTCAGTTTTATCATCCTCTTATTTTAGAAGTTAGAGGGGGGGGGACACTCTTTTTTCCACTTTGGAAGGGTCTGTCACCCAAAGTATTCACTTTAGAAAAAAGTGATATTAGAAACCTTTACATAATTTATAAAGACCTATCCATAGATACCCCACACGTATATGTTCAATGAAAAAAAATATTTCGAGTTTCAGTTCTGACTATGGGGACCCCCATTTTTTTTATTTTTTTTCTGTTTCCGTGTAAAAACCTTGTTGCGGTTCACAGAATACATCCCTTCACCAATTTTCAACAGTATAGCACTTATAGTTTCGGAAAAAAGTGGCTGTGACAGACTGGCGGACAGACAGACAGACAGACAGACAGACAGACAGACAGACAGACATGACGAATCTATAAGGGTTCCGTTTTTTTTGCCATTTTGGCTACGGAACCCTAAAAATTTAACATCTAAGCATTTGCCCTGCCATAGCAAATAACTTGGCCTTGCAAAGAGAAATATTTGCTAAACCAGGTGTATCCTTAATTGATAATTACGGAGGTCTGGTGTACATATCCGCTCACACTAGCCCCCAACAAGCTTTCAACGAGTCACAGCCCTTAATCTACCCTAATGCTCGGCCCTTATTACTGACTAGAATCTCGAGCGCTCCCAACTGAGGTAAATTGTCACCGTACGGACCTCGGCAATCTAATGTGAACCTCTCATGAATGGCCAATAGAGACCCCACGGCTTGTTGTGTGCAGAATTCTATATTTTGGGTCCGATTAATTCGAATTTACTGCATGCACGAACCTTGGTAGCGACTAATTAAGTCCGCAAGACTGGGAAAAGGTAAATGATGCTGGCAACATTTGTTTTTATTTTGGGGAAAATTATTTTATTCGAAATCTAGCGGCTTCTCAAGAATTATTTTATTTATTTATTTATTTATTCTTTGGCACAGTAACAAAATACAAATTAACAGTAATGATGATAATAAGTACATTTTATAATTCCAAATTTGCATTTCGATTATAACTGAGCACAACATTCGACTTTAGTATTACAATAACTATTTAGTAAATAAAATTTTGTTTGAACGGGTTATGTACATTTGTCACAAAATATAATAATCGCAAAAAAATACACGGACAAATTAGTATGTGGTGTAATTAACTTGTTGTAAAGCAACAAATATAACTCGTCACCAAAATTTTACACAATTTTGGTGAAGGTTTGAAATTGGTTGAAACTTTTTTACTAAACTGGTATACAATTAGTGAGTTAACAAACGGTAAAAAAAGTTTTGACTGAAATGCGGGTAGTTTTATTCAATATCTCAAAATCAATTTTCTCAAACATTACTGTAGTAAAAAACTTAACGAAAACTCAACCAGGTGGAAAATCAGAGATCTGAAGAGAAAACTGTTCATAAGCTGGTATCTCATACAAAATAGAATAGACTGACCAACCTCCCGCAAACACTATTTATTTAATACCTCAGAATCAATTTTCTCAAACGATACTAAAGAAAAAAAACTTAACGAAAACTCAGGGAGGTGGAAAATCAGAGATCTGAAGAGAGAACCAATCTCATCTTATGAAGGTACAAATAAAAAAATAGCCAGCCCGTATAACGTGTTAGCAAAAAATACTTGTGGGTACTTAACATTTTTATAGTAATATAACAGTTCATTTATGATCAGTCGTCAGTATGGTTGGTGCAATCAGTTCGTGCGCATCGATAGTTTTTGGGTCTGAATTTATTTCACCAAACAAAGTGTGTTTGTAAGATGTTTTGTGATAAATGTGTGGACATTAATAATGTGAAAGTGAAATGTGCATTAACGATCTAGTGTGGTTTGTGCTAAGTTGTTCCTGAGAAGAAATCTAGCGGCTTCTCAAGACTAAGGTAAGTCACAGTTTTTTTATTCGTGCCAGCATCTTTATTTAAACGAAATATTGTACGATTTCTGTGGGTATCGTAAATAGCAACATAGCACACCTCATTTTTTCGATGTATTGTACAATTTTCTTGGTGTGGGTATTGTAGGCAGCAGCGTTCGCCTGTTTTTTATTGATCACCAATATGCAGACACCAGCCCGCCTCCCAGCAAGGTATCTAGCGGTGACTGTAACAGGCTATATCGTAGATATCAAATGGATATGTGAATATGATAAAAAACCGGCCAAGAGCGTGTCGGACACGCCCATGAAAGGGTTCCGTAGCTGAAAGATGGCCCGACCGCTTAAGACACCATTTAGTAAGGGCAACTGCACGTCATAAGTTGGTCGAGTTGTATAAAAATAACTATATATGATACAGAGTTCGCTATAGTTTTCGTTGAAAGTACTTACTTGGAGGTATACAGGACATTTTTTTCAGAATTATTGTAATAGTATTTCAAAAGTTAAGGGGGGGGGGGACGCTCTAATTTTAACTTTGTATTAATATATCTCGAGACTGGGGTGTTTGAGCCACATGGTTTCAAGGCAAGTTTTATTGTATTTAAAAATACCTTTTTAACGATACCCCACACGATGGGGTAAGTCGATTTTTTTTTTCGAATTTACTTTTCGCTGAATGGGAGGGGGGGTAAAAATAATTATTTTTCGATTATTTTAAAAACCAATTCTTGAATTATCGCTATACATCTCTCCACCAATTTTCGTGGCAATCGGTTCAGAAACGGCGGAGAACGAGCCAGGACAGACAGACAGACAGACAGACAGACATGACGAAACAATAAGGGTTCCGTTTTTTGCCATTTGGCTACGGAACCCTAAAAATCAATCAAAGCCGTTGGTCCCGCCCGTAATCTATCCGTGGTCTTGCAATATTGCTGTCCACCGAACTATGACTGTGCTTGAGCATCGTTGTGGAGGTACTGAAATTTATCCTGAGTAATTGGCTAGTCGTAAGATTGGTATGGAAAGAGAGAAGAATATTTATGATATTATTCAAATATTTTATTATGACTCAAACGCTAAAGACGGAAAATGCCGGCGGTCCGTTATGATTAAACTAATTGTAGGGAATTTATTCTGCCTATAGGGCCGAGATAAAGTGAATTAAAGACGATTATTTAACCTTTTTTACTACCTGCCATCCAGTTTATGTTCGACCCATTATTTTTAAAGGTAATTTATCTTAAGGGTGAAGCTTAACTGGGCAACGTCGTTTTAATTTCACGGACAACTACATAGAATTAAAAACACGCATTACTATTCCGAAGTGGTGTCTTCTACAAAAAAAGAGGTCCATATCGATGATGATGATGATGATAATTATTTTACAAATAAAATTGAAAATAACCTCTATACGCAATAAAAATAACGGTTACCTACCAAGCTGAGACTTGCATAGCGGGTCTAACTTTCCTTTGATAACGTTTTGTAAGCCTGCTGCCAGCGGCTTCGCCCGCGTATTCTTCACGACGGTATACGGTGGAAAATTTATGATTTTCTGAGATAAAAGCTCTAGTTCTTTTCTAATATCAACGGAATATTTATACCAAATTGAATAACAATTGTTTCAGTAACGCCGGAATCTATTCAATTCTTACAAGAAAAAGAAAATCTTTCATCTTTAAGGCACAAAAAGTATCTAAAACAA
Organism: Nomophila noctuella; assembly: GCA_958496325.1. Taxonomy (NCBI): domain Eukaryota; kingdom Metazoa; phylum Arthropoda; class Insecta; order Lepidoptera; family Crambidae; genus Nomophila; species Nomophila noctuella. The sequence goes on along the minus strand of OY292486.1, from coordinate 6,118,440 downwards.
TTATTATGAGACCACATTGAGAGATATAACGGAGATGGATTTGGCTTCCCAAACAAATGGATCTGAGCCGGAAATCGAATCCGCTTTTTCCTGTGATCCAAAAAAATCTTGCTTCTGCAAAAGAAACTTCAGTACTTTTAACAGGGATTTATCTTTTATCCTTATAGGATAACGATGCATAAACAGAAGCCTTGGCCTTTGTTTCGTTTCTCTAATTCACTTGTATAATTAAATCTTTCCGCGCTTGAAGACAGTTAACATCTCCTTGGGGTATAAATAAGGGTTGATAGGACGCTGTTGACTGCGGGATTCATTTAATCTGTGGGGTTAACTTTGTAAATAACCCTTCTATGTAAATGCGGCTAGGCTAAATACTACACGAGATAATTCTGGTACGCAGACAGACAGTGATATGATGTTCTGCATAAGAAAAAGGTTTAGCCAGGATCAAAACAGTGTGAAAATTATCGGGTATCATTAATTTGAATTGGCGACCTATGCTCAAAACATTTTTATCGACTCCTGAGGTCAGGTTTTAATTTTCACCATTATTTATTTTATTAAACATAAGAATGCTCTAGTTCAAATTTTTCAAGTCGATACTAAGTATGGTATTGTTGTCGTTACAATTTGTCGAGTACTTTATATGGTACTTTTATTAGAAATATCTGTCCCAGCTCCTTAACTTTTCCCTATATATGTTACATTAGTAAATACATTAGTATTATGAGGACATATAAATGGCAGTCCATTACGAAGATCTGTCTAGACCGGACTCGATTCCGGAATATTTACAGCCACTCTTCGATATTAGAATCTCATAAAATCTTTTAGCGCAAATCATGTCACCGACCCGTTGCCCTGGAACTGAAGTGTTGTCAAAGACACCTAAAAGGTACTGAAATGAGATTTATCTTATCTAATGCATTAGCATTTTTGTGTATTTTGATGTACTTCTTTTAAAACAAATCTGAAGTTTCAATAATGAAATGTACTGTCAAAATATTGTTTTGTGTGACTCGAATCTGGCTGACTGAGTTTTGTAGTAAAACAACTAGAGTCGTGAGTTCGAAAACCAGTCTTTCTCTGTATGGATGTTAATTTGCGTTGACTTTATTGGTAGACTTGCGGATAACCGCGCCTTCGTCCACGTGGATTTCGGTTTCCGCATACATAGTGTTATACCTGATTTGACAATGGCTGCAGCATCGCATCCAAAACGTCAAGCAGTAAGTACGAGAGGACTTAAATAACATCGCGTTGAGTTTCGTTTTAACATTATACATTAGTAATTCAACGCTAAACTTTAAAGTTTTATCACCTAAGCCCCAAAGTACGTATCAAAACAGCGCAAATGTAAGAAGCGGTCAAGTTCCTACAGCAATCACTCACCCCACAACATAAAACGTCTCGGTGTTCACATAACGTTTTATTTGCGCGTATAAATGCGTAACTTTAATAAGATAAGCGAATAACAACGCCGCGTGTAATGTCCCGGGCACGTGATCCAGTTTTTATGCAAAACACGCGGCGAGCTCAAACTGGGATACTCATGTTATAGTCAATCCTCGACGCTCTGGCACTCCTAGGTTTGACTGGTCAAACCTCAGTCTTGATAAGACTGATTCATAAGTCTTAGTCAATGTTGACAAGGGTCACAAAAAGAACCATAATCAAAATAGTTTATTTTACTTTCGACGTTGAACTGAAAAGTTAGGAACTTCTAGTATGACAAAAATACTTTTTATCAAAGGCTAACATTGTGATTATTTTAGAGTAAGCTCGATGACTTTGGTCAAACCTAGGATAAACCAGTCATTCCGCGAACAGACTGCATATCGACCTTTGACTATGACACTGACATTTCGAATTCCGAATTCTTAATAAAATTTGACAAGAAAATGAGGGTCAGATCCGATGCCGCATAATGCATGAGGTCGAATCAGGATACCTGGCCTTTTTTGATTCACCTGTCCTTTGCGTTGTCAATAAAACGAGAGTACGACTTTTATTCACCGGTTATTTTTTACGTCCTAGGACAAATTTCCATGTCCGTTTTCTACGCTCAGCAACATTTTAATACAGGCTCATTGAAATATGAACCTTAACACGTCCGGGCTAGAATCTTTTTCTACACATTTGTGCACAAAATTACACTTTTTAAACTTTATGATAGATTAAATTATTTTAATGTACATAATCGTAACATTGCCGTTCAAGTTAGGTTTTACTACGAATAATAAAGAATTCATTCGATAAAAACTATTGGGTCTTAACCATTTGCGGTGGCTACCTATGATTCGTTGAGTATTAAAAATGTAAAAATGTATAAATCTTTTACCATAAAATGTGCAACTGAAAAATTTCAAGTTTTTAAAATATGACACGCGAGTCGCGAGAGATGAGAATTACTTCGTTTCTCGGAAAAGTAATAACTGAGAAGTCATTCACGTCTGGCTGGTATTAGTTCAGCAACTCTTGAATCGTACTATGAGAACTATGTAAATGTTCCGCATATGACCGGTATATTACGAAGGAAAAGGTTTCAAAGCGGGAATAGAAACGATATGACTTCATTAACGTGAAGTTCTTTGTGCGTGCAATGTACTTTATTCAAATTAAATTCCTGTTTAACGTGAAAGAAAGAAAGAACATTTTATACTTTTTAAACTTATTGTATGGTGTATGAGATAAAGAAAGATACACATAAAAGAGATAAAGATACATTTATTTGTTCAATAACATGTGTTTTTTTATCTTTAACTTTGTGTGTTTGAAGCATTATACTATTGCTATTCGTTCTTTCAGTATTTAATATTTTACACTTTTTAGTATCTTTTGGTTAAAAAATCTGAAGAGTTTGTTTGTGTGAACGCGCTAATCCCAGGCCCTACTGGTACAAATTGAAAAAATAATTTTGTGTTGGATGTCCCAAGTAGTATAACACTATGTGTGCGGAAACCGAAATCCGCGCAGACGGTGTCATAGGCGACCACTAGTGTTTAAATTAACATTGTTGATTTAGAGGAAGGTCTTCTCTAAGTTGTGTAACCTGAAGAAAGCTTTCTGAAACAGGAAGCAACACCACATTACGCTCAAAGAACTCAACATTGCCCTTCGTTATTTTGATGAATCAAAAGGCCTTTGTTTATTATTTAACCCTTTTCCGGGCAAGTTTATTAAAGCTGTTTAATTTGTTATCTGGTTCTGTGTTCATAACAACTGAAAAGAAATATTTTCCTTTGTTTTTGGACATGTTTTAAATTAAAAGGGTACCTTTGTTTTGAATATTCTCAATAATTTTTTTAAAGATATTTTTGCCAATCTCGTCATTTTTCGTGATCCAGTCCAGTTATATAAGAGCGACTAAGGGTAACGGAATGATTTTCACAAGGTTCTACTGTATTGTATATTTTATATGTCCGAGCAAGTGGCATGTTGCAAGGGGATGTTGACACATTCGTCATTAGACTTTCTTTATTTACTGTCAATACGATTCCAAACTATAAAGTTTGTATGGGATTAGCACATTATGACGTCATTATTTTTAAAATTTTAACTTAATAATATATATAAATATTATAAATAATTATTAATATTAACCCATTGATTGATACTTAAAGTGTTTACTTTTTGTAGAAAAGTCTTGTGATATTAATTTCGATTTGAGTCAACATCCCTATTACAATTACTAAACATCTCAGTCTCAGTCTCGCGCCTTTGAAGTGACGTTTACAGACATTGGACTTTCCTAATAATAACCAAACTCTAAGCGATTATTATAGAATCTAATCTTGGATGCTTTTGCTAAAATTGCAAGCTTACTGCAAAAGCGAATACCTAGGTAGATTACATGAGGCTGGTAGTTTGCCTGTCGGATTGTAAAAACATGAATTTAACCCATAACCTAAGATTGATTGAATTTGTTGAATTGGATTTGAATTGATTTAAATAATCGGAGTACGTTATCATTTCCCAACGTTACCTAATCTTTAAATGAAATATGTCACATAAGGTTGTATAAATAAAGGAGGTCACTAGCAATCTAGGTTAGCCTTCAGGCTTGCGTGGACCTAAATGTAAGAGTGCGCCGGAGGGTTCCTCCGGGACTCTTAAACGTCCTGTTTATTTTAAAACACGACTAAAGTAGCATAATTACGTTGGAATTTAATTTCTCTAAGGGGTTGTCTGAAAATCTGGGGTGAAGTAAATTAGTCTAAGCAGACCTAAGAGCTTTTGTTAAACTACGTATGGCTGTATACTAGGTATGCATAAATAATTGATTTTTATTTTATTTATTTATAAAAAAAGGTGGAGGAATGTGCGAAAATAGTGTTTGGCAAAATGTTTTCTTAGGTTTACGCGACTCATAAAATAAAACTTCTTTTAAAGAGTAGTTTTAAAATTATATGAATAAAAATTAAAATTAAAATTAATTACAAATTGAAAAGTAGATTTATTTCATAGTGTTAGAAAGCTTTCTCAAAGGTTTGTCTTTAAAATTTAATAACACCTCTAGAAAAGGATAAAAACTAACCGAACGTTCCTACACTTAACTAACAACAGTAATAAACTTAATTTACACCACAATAGGACGCTAACAAGAGTAATTTGAAGCAAACTCTTAGTCTGGATAAAAGTTACTAAGAAAATGCGCTTTTCCGTTCTCATTACGAGAAACTGGCTTTCTTAAAAGATGTTTGCAAAGCGACGACAATTAGGTTCGTTAAGATTAATCTGTCAAAGTTGAAATAAAACAAAAGAAAAAGAAAGAAAAAGGGCTGCCAACGGAACTGAACTTAATGAAACCTAGATTTCTACGGTGACTAACTTTTTAATTGTAATGAGATTCGTGCCGGATAACTACTTGCTTTATTTCAACAATGTAAATTCGAGAAGTAGAAGTTCAGACTTGAAGAAATAGAACACGTAATTAAAAAGATTTTACCTACAGGGGTTTTAGATGGATACCAAATCCCCTTTGGTTTTTCAAACTTTTCCTTGACAATCCTAAATTACTGCTGTCAATGTTTTGGTCAAGGATATATTTTGATTTGATTAAATCTTGGCAGTAGGTAACAAAACCGAGGTTATAAAAGTTCGTAATCCTAAGATCCGATACAAGGGCCTAACGTAACGACATACTTTTTTGTCAACTTCGTATTTGCCAAATAAAAATCCAAGTATTTAAAAATAATGCCTTCGCTGCCTAATTCATCCAACTCAAACTAATTTATCCTACTATCAATATTTGATTGCTTCAGGACTCCCGTTGTTAATCGCAGGGCAAGCAAAACTCGCCCTTATGGATAATACCAGCTAGCTTAAAAGTATTAAAAAATATATCTTTGAGATAGAATTGTGCCTACGTCTAGCAATGAAACAAAGGGTCCGAGGGACAGGAATGTAAAGGAAATAAAATATTTTATCGTCTCCACTCGTCGCAAATCGTAAAAGGACAAGCGGCCGTACGTTGATATTTGTAACTCGTAAAACATTTATTATGGGTTTTATGTACTATTAGTACAGTCAGGTTTAAGATTAGGATATAATAGCGGTTTTATAAAGGAAACTCTTACATACATACGGGTATGTACTTTTTTAAATCATGTGTTTTCACAAATCTTATTGGTGATTTGTGAAAATACATTATATAAATAATCTTATGATGCCATACCTACGGACAAGCGAAGTCAATTATTTCCTTTTGTCCAACAGAATACAGTATATCGTATCAAAGTAGGTATCGTTGCTACCGTATGGAATCGTTGGTAAATTTCAGATGGCCCGGCATTTTCAAAATTAGTCGAAAAAATTATCTCAAAAGAAACCGAAACGACTCCCGCATAAATTAAAACTCCTTAAACAAAGAAAGGGTCTGTTAAACAATCACGAGTGATGAATTACAAAACTTTAATCAAATTGGGACATCAGAAATGTAGGTTAAAGTGTAGTATGAAACAAGATTACCGACATCTTGCAAAAGAGAGGCAACGGACAAAAGAGAAAAAGACTAAACTGTCGTTAGAAGATCCTCACAAAGTTTTCACGGGATGGAGTTAGGCGGTGAATACTCGGTGTGAAATCAAAACGCAGAGCCAAAGAAAAGGGCGTGGTGTGTTTTTGAATGATCAATATGTGCGGATTTGGGTTTTGATGCGAGTTGACAGAAAACAAAAAACTATTTTCAAATACCCAACTGATGCCTGATTATGATTAACCTAATGTTGAGCTATAAACATAATGTAACGTCTCTGATTGTCATATTTAATTTTGAAATTAATAACTTGGTATTTTTCAAGTAACTTTGCGTTATCTATACTAGTATTAAATGCTCAAGAGTTTTTTGTGTGCCTGAACGCGCTAATCTCAGGAACGACTGGCAAATAGAAAAAAAAAATTTCGTTGTATAATCCTATAGTCGAGAAAAGCTTTAAGGTATATTATAACACTATGTGTGTGGATACCGCACACGTAGTGTTATAATATACTACTATATTAGTGTTTCAACGCGGACTAAGACGAGGGCGGCGGCTAGATAAAAAAAATAATTAGTAACAATATAAATCCTAAGGATTATTTAAAAAGTCAACATCATTTATCACTCTTAAAATGTGTGCTAGAAGGCCGACTGCAACGCTAAAATCAGTACCAAATTCTTTACCAAAGCTCCATCAAATTGGTTCATCAATGTTTTCGCTTACGGAACAACGATTTTAAGCCCTGACAAAAAAAATAACAATAGCGTCATTCCAAACAAAGTTAGTAGATGACATTTAATTAAATTCAATTATGTACAAATTCCTGTTGTGAGTTAAAATATGCTTTATTTCCATTAGATGGTTCGCGCAAAATGCGACGGTGAAATTAGTGAAATTAACAAATCGTCTAGAGGATTTAATAAAATATACGACTGAGGCCCCACCGTGATTCTGATTAATGCCTCGTCGCGAAAGGGTCATTCTCAAGAGACACGAAAATGCTTACTTTAACAAATTAATGCATTTAATTTACTCAGAAAGTAAAACTTTTGTATTTGAGGCGTATTTTGCTTATCGTAAGGAGTTTTTTTGCTGGTTGAAAAATATGTTTGAAAGAATTTTACCCTAACATAATATGTCCCCAAACTCGCTGAAACTTTAAAAACTATATATTAAAACTCTGCTAGACATGTAAATGACACTTTCTTTATGATATACTCAATCACAATAATAAGTTGGTACTTCATAAAAGTTTAGGTTATGAAGTCAAATCTAAATTCAAATACCAAATCGTTTGATTTATACTCATGCACGTTAATAGTCAGAATCGTGAAAGTGGCACAGACGGGATTTCACTGCGCTTTCGTCGCCTTCCGCGTTCTATTTCAGAGCTAAACGATATTTAGTGTCGTGGCATTAATATTAGCAAATAACATGGCACATTAAATGCTAATTTCCGACAAGAAATATTTCGCTCCGCCCTCGATCTATGTTTGCTGAAGACTAAGTAAATATCGTCAGTTTTGACAGAAGTAACCACCAATAACCAATAAGCTGCTTGCTTTGGAGTAAAATGTTATTTGATGCTTATAGACAAATAATACATTTTTATACATCAAATATTTGATGAGATATTATTCACAAACATGTCTTGGGAACTTTATCGAGTCGAACGTTTCTGAGAATGCGATAGATCCCGCAGGTTCGGAAATCATCTGCTACCACCACCACATTATTATCAAGTCCTCATTATCAACAATGCCATGGTCACTTTTACAAAACCTTTTAAAAATAATAAAAAGGTTTTAACCTATTAATTTTGAGCCGGCAAAAACGAAAAAAGGATCCTTGCAACAACTTGCAACATTATTTAAAATCTGCCTTCGCTCCGCGCCGAGATATTGCGGATTCTTAAAACGCCGGAGTTTTCCAGCATACCGATAATGCTTTCAAGAAATTTGTTGCAGTATACAGGCAGCTTTAAGTTGGCCAGCCTTTTTATAGTAGGAGCACAATGTACCTATACATAAACCTTGAGGCACTTAGAACTACCGCGAATATCCGGATTTCTTACTATAAGGAAAGCGTTAGTGCATTCTGGTAGAAAATGGTGCTATCGTTATTCTTTTATTTAGTACGAAGGCGGCTGAGAATTGAACTCTTTTTTTAAAAGCATGGTATTTTACTTCAGTATGGAAATAAAATAACCAGATTTATCGAACATAAATTACTTCCGATACATACTCGTATAACATAAGGAATGTCACAGTTTAAAAAGGAGTTGCGCTTCTATAATATATTGAAATGTGTTTTCATAACGAGTAAGAAACCAGAAACGTCTATAATTAATAGTCGACTAGCTTTATGTTGTACTATATATTATTTGAAAGGAAAGCAGGGCTTTTATGTATTTTTCTGAAAACGGAAATGAGTTTTAATATCAAGTAAGAAACCAGAAACTTCTAGAATCAATATCCGTCTTTAGCCACAAATAGACACGCGTATAAGTAGACGTACTTTTCCGTTTCCGATCACTTACATTTCACCAGGCATAACTTTGAATCCGGAGGGGTTTAGTGGGTAGTGGGCGCTTATTTTGTGCGCCCGAGCCCCACACACGGTCGCGGGCTTAGCTAGCCCGCGGCGACATGGTGAAAAAAAAAAAAAAAAAAAAAAAGGCATAACTTTGAATGTTTCTTATTCAAGCTTGTCAAAATGTCTACTATATCAAATATTTATTTTCAAGTTGTCAACGCACGTGAAAAATCGCTTCCTTTTATAAATGGCGCGTCGTATGCGAGCGGAATTTTGATTTCTTTCAATTCCTAGGCGCTAACTCTTCTATAACGGCTAGATACCGATTCCCGCTTACTTTGTTCAAATTTAATCATTAACTGAGATAAAAGCTTTCTCAACGATTAATATTTTTTAACTTGATTGTGACAAATATCTATTTTTGTTTAAAATACATCCCGTTGGTCGAGTGGCTAGAGAGGGTCTCTAGCCACTCGACCAACGGGAACGAAACCAAAGGTCGCGGGTTCGAATCCCGCTAGGGGCAAAAGTTTGTGTGATGAACATCGGCATTTGTTGTTTCGGCGGTCGAGTCATGGATGTTTATAAATGTATTTAAGTATGTCTATCCGTTCCCTAGCATCCATAGTACACGCTTCGAGCTTAGTTTGGGGCTAGGCAATTGGTGTGTTAGTCCAATTAATTAATTTATTTAATTTATTTATTTTTATTTATTAAATTTATCTTCACAAGGCCTCGAAAATTGCAATTTTTACGGCTCTGAAAGTGGTGACAAACGAAAAGCTAGCGCCGAAGTATTAAAATTTATTAAGTAGGTAAGGATATCTGCGGATTTAAACTTTAGCTAAACTATACCTGGCTTGATGTCGTCGTAATCGAGAGCTTGGTAGAATACGAAAACCTTGTTTGGTAACAACAAACATTTTATGTGGAACGTTGATTTTGGTTTGTATCCAAACACCAATGTGTTTGTGGTTCCATTGTTATCAGTTGCACAAGACTAGCTTAGATAATAATTTGAGAATATTAAGGAGGTGCATGGAGAGCTCAATGGCGCAGTTGTTACCGTTTTCAGTTTGGGATTGAAAAAGTTAAGTTGGTCATCGTATTGGTGACCGAAAATTTGCATCTCAAGCTCTTCCGTGCTTCGGAAGGCACGTTAAGCCGTTGGCCCTGCGCCTGATCTTTCTACGGTCGTGTCAGATTGTTGCCCCACCGAACTATGAGAGTGAGGACCTGTGCTTGTGCACTCACTGGTGCACTTTAATATATCCTGCTTACTTGGCGGATTATAAAATAATTAATTACCTCACAATAACACTCTTGCGCTGAGCAAGAGTGTTATTACGAGGTAATTAATTATTTTATTTTCTTTTGGCACCCGTTGAAATTGAATAATTTCTTAAATATTTAGTTATTTAATCGCATTTAATAGAACTAAATCTGTCAAAGGATCGTGGTCGGAAAACTAACAAGACCCACGTTAAAAGTTCCGAAGTCGTACCGACTTCAAAGTGACTACCGCCTTGTTTGAGATTTCATTATTTGAACTTCTAGGGAATCGGAGTGGAAGCGTATCGAGCTAGTATTGAGCATTATGTATTGTAGATCATCTCTTGTAAGCAAGGCTTTTTCTTTAAATAGGGTGTCGATTGAAGATTGTGTTTTTTTATAGTGGCATAATATATTGTTTCCACTCTGCCTGGTGGTAAGCAAAAGAGGAGCCCTAATTGCCATGACAACGGATGCGGTACTAAGGTGGTATCCTATCCATAGGCATCGCCATGACGGCCCGCAAGATACTATAGAAAGGAGTCAAGGTTATAGGATAGGGGAAACACTTCTCGATTCTATAACATCATGCATGTCACATCCATCGGATGTAAGATGATTTGCCTCTTGGCTGCTTTCTGCATTAGTCGATTCAGTTGAGCTGGATACTTTCTTGACCTTCAGAGGCTTCAGAAATATTGCACAGTTATGAACATCTATGTTTGCTACTTCACTTTAGTCTTCTGTAGTGACGACAAGGGGTCAATCGGATATCATGCACCGATTATGTATGAAGTGTGATAAAAACAAAATAAAAACAATAGCATTTAAAATATTTTCCATGACTCGTCAACGCGTATAATCACTTCTCTTTATAAATGGAGCGCTGTCTACGTCCGGAATTTCGATTCCGGCGGCGCTTCCCCCGGCGCCCGCGATACGCTTCCTTTCCGTCTCCTATTAATCTTACTTTCATGCGAACTGACTCGATATCGAAGCAAACAAATCAACAGCGCTGATTATTTACTTCACTCTAGATTTTTTTAATTTAAAATTTCACACCCCTCCTGATTTTCAATTTGCAAAAGCGACGGAAATGATGATTTCAATTTATTACGACAGAGTTTTACGACAATGCAAGCGCGGTAGTGATTTTGACGTTCAGATTTATTGCGGAGATTTCGGATTGAATTCGTTTGCGGGGTGTAGAGTGTAAGGATCTACTTTGGTTTGCCAGGCGGGGCGTATTCACTTCACGTGTGGCAAGGTCCACCCAATATGCACTCGTAACGCTGTTGTGAGAGAATTCAGTGAGTGTAAATGTTGAGATACAAACTGATTTACCTTAAGACATTTTTCAAATTGTTTACGTTCAGAAAATATAACCTTGAAAACACAGAATTTATGTCTCTATTTTGCAATTCAAAAAGAATAGAAGTAAAGTAAAATATCAGACTACCAATGTTCTAATGCAGGGCAAGGGCCCCATCATTTAAAATCATGTTTTCGTTACAATAAAAAAAAGTCTGACGAACGTGCCGGGTTGTCGGGAGTAATATTATTACAATGATACGGGGTATTAACGAGCTATAGCATACTGCATTTCGCCATTAAATCGTACTAGGTAAAGTCCTCCCAGCTAAATCCTCTACTGTGCATTTTTTTGTTCGTATTTGCAGGCCCTTTCTATATTTGAACTAAAAACTGATTTAATTTTTCTGAAAACATTACGGTACACGTTTAGTTTATGATCTTTTTAATTAAATAGATCTGTCAAGCAACATCGTTTCGTTTACCATTAACCTTTTCATTTCCCATAATAAACGTCATACATATACGAGTAGTTACGTTTCCTTCAACTCATTCAGTATAATTACCACCGTTTCTCACATAATTAAGTTTCCGTCTGAACGTTTCTAATAGTGTTGTAATTAAAGCGGAGTTGTAGCACAAAAGAGCTTATGATTCCACTCGATTTGCGTCGGCGACGTTCACAGCTGCTTTGAATGCGGGATTGCGTTACGGAATAGTGTCGTTTACATAGATTTAAATTATTAGATAGGCCCCGAAACTAGGAAACTGTGGTATTATTGTGTTTTTATATCTTTACTAATATAATTACCTACTTAGACACTCACATATGTAATAAAACTGAAGAGTTTGTTTGTTTGTTTATTTTCTAAGAAATAAAGTGCCAAGTGTATGAAATACGAATTATAAATGTGCACAGTAGTGGATTGAAAGCCTTTAGTACGATTATGTATTTATTTATTACATGGCGAAATGCGGTTTGCAATCGCTTGCTGATTTCCCGTATCATCTATACTGTACATTTGTTTGTTTAAACGCGCAAATCACAGAGAGAACTGAAAAAAAAATGTTTGCGTTGGACAGTCCATTAGTCGAGGAAAGCTTTAAACTATAGTCTTACACTATGTGTGCAGAAACCGAATTTCACTCGGACGGAGTCGAGGGCGGTCGCTAGTTTTTTAATAAGGTTACTCTTTTCACGACAAAAAATTGGTGAGAAGCTACCGGGCGTATTTCAGGGCAGGTCTAACTATGGCATATCTAACGATTTACATCCATGTTTGGTCGTTTGCACACAGATTGGGGAACCGTTTCTATGTAGATTGAAGGCAATACGAGTATCACTTAGGTATATTTTAATAAGGTCTGTAAAAAAGATATGTTTTAGTATCTGTCTTCAGAATTATACCTGTTATATTTATAAAACGTCTATTTTCGATTAATTTTTCTGTATAATACTTGTATGTACTATCAGAGCGTTAAGAGAACAGAATGATAAACGAATTCTTAATCAATAATGTGAAATGAAATGAACAATGAAATCTAGCAAACATCAATTAGTAATCTTTAGATTTCATACATTTAGTACATGATACATTTCCAATCCGTGTGAAATAAATACTACGAGTAACGTTTATTCTAATATCTCTAAAGTCTCCAAAAGAACACGATTACCTAAAACAAGGAGTAAGTTCACCTATAAAGGGATACCAGATGTTCGAGTTACAGCATTATTCAAATAAACTCGCAAAATGGAAAAATACCTCCAAATTCAAAGTGGATTCATAAGTTTTCACTAAACGCGGTCGTTTGGAAAATTCCATTGTAAATGTGAAAGCAGATTTGTGTTATTGAAATTCAAGACACGTCTAGTTCCCGGGTTTACCAAAGAAAGAGGTTAAAAGTCGCTCGTTATATAACTTTTCGCTTTGTCATATTCTATAAAATAGGATAGGATGCTTGTCGAACTGTTTTATGTAAAAAATAAAATGTAAGCGTGCTTTTGTCAATAAAAATATCCTGAACTGCCATTATTCAACACTTCAATTGATTTCTCACAATTGAGATAAATGTTTGTTGTTTATCCGTTCTCCAATATTCGCTTCGCTACACATTTTAATTACTGTTCTTTTTTTAAACGAAGCCATTGGTGCGAAAGGTATTTTTACTTGAACTTTATTAAGAAGTCAGGCTTAGCGTTCCCAAAAAGGTTTTAATGACAAGGTATCCACAATCCTTATATAATGTAATTTGATGTAAAGTGGTAAGAAGATATACATTCCTACAATTATTTAATTGCAGTATTCTTTCAATTAGAAAGCTCACGCTATTTTTATGTTATTATTTTAGAGCGAGGACATTGGATGTCTGTCTCATACGCAATTTTTGTAGTTTATTTTAAAAAATAGAGCAACCGCAAAGTTTTAAAAATGTATTTATTTTTGCGTTATATGAACATGTTATATGATATTTGGGGCAGACTTACTCTTATGATTCAGTATCGAGAATGAGTTAAACACATATCTGCTCATTTGAACATAGAGTACGCTGCTGTACTGTATTTTTGATTTCTTATCATTAAGATGATGCTGATGGTAATGTTGATGATATCTCATTCAAAAAACTCTGATGAGATAGTTGTATCGAATAAAAAAGAAGGCTTTAAAGGTGACATACTCGTACTGTTTCAAATCATTTTCGAATGAAGATCTTCCAAAGCTCATTACTGGAAGAAAATTCATCTTTACCGTATCCGATCCAATTACAGTAGATACAAAATTGTATATAAATAGTTTCTGCGGCGGTATTGTTACGCATGTACGTGGCAATTAAGGTTTTCTCTGTACGAACACGAACCGCCGTCTCGTTAATTACTGCCAGTATGCCCTAATGAGTTTCCAACCATTCCGCCGATTACTGCGAATTCTACAAACAAATATCGTTACGGACGACCACGTATACGAAAATGTGTGCGTTTATTCGTACTATCATACTTGAATGGAACATTAAATGCAAGGTACAATGTTGGTGCAAAAACGTTTATGAGAAATGAATGAATTAAAATAATCCATCATGATTTATTGATGTTGGCATCATATTTGAAAATTATTGCGACGTTGAATGCTTGAAATAAATTTTAATAAGGCAAAACGAATGATTGTCAAAGTGCAGTAGGAAGCTGCTCAGAGTTGGCAGGGGATCAACATTTAGGCTCTTGTAATTTTTTTTTGCCCAGAAAAGTCGTAAGTCCAGACGATTTTTTTGGGCCCAGGCTTAAGATCGGCTGTTTCCTCGTGGTCCTACTATTTTGTAAAATAACAGCTCTAAGATCATGTTGTCTAAAAAATGTCGCTCCAAACATTTAATCTTTATAACAAAAGGAAGTGAAACATTAGCAATCAGAACAAATACTCGTCTCAGCAACACGTAAACAAAAAAATGGTTGACTGAGCCAATGTGTAAAGCGCGATGTGTGCTAGTTCGTATTAAATATCCCAAGAAATGTGGGGCGCGCAGAGATAGGGCAAAAGAAAAACAACAGGAAGTCTCATAAGTTCAGCAGAGGTACGTTTATTGGACGAAAGCCTCCGCTAAATTGAACAAATGAGACCTGTGTCAGCATCCGAAGGGGATATCTTTGAAGCGCTCGCACGTTTGTTGTTTTCGTTCACAACTTTAGATCGTGCGAGTTGTATCTCGTAATGAATAAATGGTCGTGATAAAAATGTGTAAAAAATTAAAGTTTGTCGATGATCTAGTAGAATATTGTAGAAATTTAAATAAATTAAATATTGGCTCAGATTGAACTAATTCAATAATTTGACCCAGATTTTTTTTCTTAACCTCTTACCTAGTTCCTCATGGTTGAGACACTTTGTTAAACACGATTTTATTATTAATGTTACATATATGAAAGGGGAAGGCAAACGCATTAGTCGGCCACCTTTTTTTTGAGGGGGGAAACGCTTTGACCCGTACCTGGAGCATAAAAGGGCTGAGTCGGCCACCTGCCAGAACATGATTTCAACAGGTTCGCAAATTCCAAATTGTAAAAATGGTAGTCATTCAGTCTCTTCAAAATTGAAGGCGAGTGACTAATCGAAAATAAATCAAAGTATTTATTCCATACGTATCGAATGACCTAAGAATACTTGTCCTAGCTAGCGAGCTCACGTTTGCTGGGGAAATTACGGTCTTGTCGCTTCAGCATGCACTGCATTAGTGCTAGATCGCCTCGCCAGACTATCTAACTATCTGTATAAACCTAGGATTTAAGCCTGGCGAGAAAACGGTTCTAACTAATTATTTGTTCTAATAGACACGTGCTTGAATGTGCTTGCAGCAGTCTCCCTACTTTAAGTGCTTTTTTAGGCTAATAGGTGTTTAAAGTTTTAAAGAAGGAACATTTTGTTCTCTTTTAACTTTTTAAAGTTTGTGATCTAATATATACACTCTGAAAAACACATAAACATTCTAATTTCACTGATTCTAAAAAAATGCTCTTATGTTATCAGTCGTTCATAAGTGTTAAAAACATGACAAAACACCAAGAAGGTACATTATGTGTATTTTCCCATTACTGCAGAAACATCAAATAAATGGCACCCTTATTATCTAAAAATTACCCATCATAGTAATATCCAATCAATTCCCGACTATAATCATTACCGTGCGAATGGATTGACGAACAATCGTTTCGCCTTATTAGGCGTCGATGTATAGCAATCGTATGTCACCATTGTTCTAGGACCAGTGTAACTTGAGCTCCGAAACTAGCTCAGATACCTCTGCTGGTGTAGGATTCGACTGAATAAGGGGTCAGAGGCAGGTCAAGTACTCTGGTCTTCTATTTGGACTGGTTGAGCAGGCACACATCGATTTTAAGTTCACTGGATGTGGTAGGTGTTCTTTTTTTGTGAAAAGGCGTAAAGGTTCTGAGTATAGGTCCTTTACAATGTTCGATACAAGGTCATCTTGTGAGATGATCTTGTCCGTATGTCATGCCATATCATTGATGATCATTATCAAGAAGAAAGGCTTTTACCTATGTTATGAAACTTGTAACACCCCAGCCCATCCTACCCTACTCTATCCTACAATCTAGGACCTAATGCTAACTGATGCTAATTGAAACCTAAATGAAGACCTAAATGACCTAACCTATCTAACCCTTACTAGAATGCCTAAGTTGATTAAATAATAATGATAATAATAATTGGCTCGTGATGTAATCCTACTTTGGCACATGATCGTCTAGTTACCCTTCGCTGTTCCTATAGTAACTCAGTTTCTTTTAGGAATTGGAATAAAGTTATGGTATATTGGAGTAAGTATTTGAATAATGATAATATTAACATACAACCTTTCATACATCAAACTTAATCTAGATAATGAAAAGTACCTAAATCATACACTGAAGAACCTGAAACATAACACATCGAGAAAGGTAGGATAGATATTTATATATAGGTATGTTTCCTTTATGAGAGAGGACATAATGGAATTGCGGCCCTCCTTAAAGGAGGGGGGCGAGCCTCCGGCGCTCCGAACTCGCCCTGTGGCCTCGTCCAATGACTTGGTCGGCTTCCCACCGCTTGTTGACACAATGCAAATGTCATATATACAGTAAGAGGATGCAACCCGTGACTCTATGTGTGTCCAGCTCACACGCAAATCAATAGAGTACAATCTTGTGGTCAAGAGTTGATCACTCTAGCTTAGATGAGTTGAATGGGAAACAACATTAAGAGTTGCTGGTAAATTATAGTTATTGCAAACATAAACAATATAAAATATATAGTTGTACAGATTCGTCAACTGAACCACATTCTTTAGTTAACTTATTCTGATCTAGAATAAGACAAAGTTTATATTACAATAAACTGGTATGCTGAATAAGTTAGTATGGCCAAAGAATCCTCCTGCTCCGTCAGGCAGACAGAAGAGACTCGTGCCGCTTAGCATTACACAAGCCAACCAACAGATCAACAACCCTATTCCCTCTAGGAATAACACTTTAAATCAAATTCACTCAAAATGGTTCAAATCGACCAAACCAATACAAGTATGGCGACTAATATTGAAATAATGTTTAGGTAGAACACTTGAACAACATGAAATCGTTAACGTAAAACAAACTAGACTTTCTAGCCTGATAACCACTTAGCTTTTACACCATTCTCGTCCCTCAGCACAATGAACCGCCTTACTTCTCGAGGATCAGCTATACTCCAACCACTTTTGCACGACTATCCAGCAGGTCCCCTGTCCTGTCACGACCCCTGAGCCCATCTTCCATCATCGTCCGTCGGCCATCTCCCCCGCACCTCTCGACCGCCATCGCTATTTTCCTTTTTCCCGCCTTCGCTCCAACACTGTCCGAACTCTATTATATGAAACTCTTGTATAAAATTAATATTCCTTCTTTCTAGTTTATGATGTTCTGAGGCTTAGATATTTCATTAAAATATTATTCTCTCTTATCTTGACATAACACATACTTTTATATATTATCCTTTCTTTTAATTAATTTAATCGTCTTTAAAATCATAAAAATAATATGTCAAATATTGCATTATCTGCTTACGGATCCGCCTTCGGACCAGTCTCATTTTCCCACGATATGTCATCTGTCAAGGGAATGTCATCCGTTTGTTTACATATTAATTATTTAATTACTTTAAATAGTAAATTAAGGTGATGAAACCTATTAAACTGGAGTTCTCACTTTATAAATCACTTAACCAAAGAGGATATTCTAAGGTAAGCTACTCTTGGTGTAACTATTCTATTAGAAACTTCGATATTTCCAATACATCATTTCATTGATTTCATAACTAATTTGTCGTTATTTCTTTTCCAGAAATCTATTGTTTAGACGTATAAATACTGAAGATATGTTGAAGAAACATCCCATCTCAACTTGTGAAAGATAACAAACTAATGTATTTAATGAGACCTTGCTCCATCCTCAAAGTTTCATCTTCATGAACAAGAATGAAGTCTCCAGCTTCAATTGCGTCCTGCATTCTCCATATGTATATAGAACCCAGCAATGTGATAAACTGATGTGAAAATGTTTATTATTCCTTAAGGTGACTGATTCAGTGTTTTGATTCTAACATGTAGTAAGTTTGATTAATAAACCTTTACCTCAAAGTACTTCTTATGTGTAGAATCATTGAACTTTCATAATTCAATAACTTAATTATCTCATATACTAACTTAATTTATTGTGTTTACAATATTCCAATGAACATAATTATGATTCATTAAATATCTCAAGTTTTGTGGTTGATGATGATCATATTACCAACCGATGGATACCAAATGTTACTTATAGTACCAACAATACTTTAAATTAATTACTATTTTCTAGACTTAATAATCTAGGTTAGCTTTGTATCAATTTATTGATATTTAAGTATACTTTCAGTATATTTGTTTGTTTATTTGGGACGTTACCCTTGCGGTACGTCACAAACTTAACTAAGTTTCATACCAATATTTAGATATTGTATGTTCTATTTAATTTTGTCTTATATTCAGTTTTATTACCTATGTTGTTTAAACTATTCTATAATTATGATTATTGTTAGTTTGCGTGTGCAATGTTTTTTTTTTGAGTTGTTATAAAACCCGATAAATATACACCTAAATGTGAATCTTTTCCGAGAAGTTTAACTCCTCGGTCACTTGTGTCCGCATGAAGAATGCATCCACCCACCTTGCGTTGTATTACCTCACTCTGCGACGTCAGCACCACGTATCCGTGGAATCGTAAATACGTGTTTAGAAGTGACCAAAGAATATTAGGTACTCGAGATTGAGGTGAGGTACTCGTATAATGTACCAACGTAATGGTGCCTATATATAAGCCCTATGTGCATGTAACATGGAGTAGTAAGAAACAGTCATTCGTTGGTGATACATCTTTCATTTAATAACCTAATCTCAAGGTATTCGTATATATTCATCATAACTAAGACTGCATTGTAAAACGTACTTATTGTAAGAGACGCTGTGGAAACGCATACTTTTGCGTTTGAAGTGAATAACGCGTTGAAAAGGCATACAGATAAACAACTTCTTACTGACATTATTTACTCCGAAAACACATTATCCATTATCCATAATATCATAACTTCGCAATGTGTCCTGAACCAAACAGGTTTACAAATTCACAGACATTATTCTTTATTCATTACTCTTAAGACCAAAACAATGAAGTATTTTGGAGATTGCAAGCAAACATCAATTTAAAAATTGTATGTTAATTATGAAAGCACATGTAAACATTAATCTGCCTGATACAGACCCTTTACTCTGGGCGTGATCACTCCAAGCGTTTTTTCCCAACTCGTTCAATGTTGACATGGTTAATATTTATCATCCTGTATAATAACCGAGTTTTTTGAGCGATCGCTTCGTTCCCACCAATTAGTTGATTAGCACTTGAGACTGAGGGGCGAAAATTGTTCGTTGTTTAGATTTTATCGCAGAATAGCTATTGGGGAATGGGGAATATGCACGTGACTTAAATATGGACAAAATGTTTTTTTTTGTAACATTTATTGCTACTGAAAACACACTGTACAATTATTTTTAGAATTTATATTAATTTAATAATGAAAATTAATCATCAAAAAGTGGCTGTTTTGATATTACCGCGCAAATTTTCGAAACGCAACACTATTGGTGGAACAAGACGTGACGTCTATTTTACACGAGACGTCTGCTGTCAACAAGCTATTTGTATGGTTTCTTTTTTGAGGAATAATTGTTATTGTATAGTGTCGCTGTTTTTATCTTAAGTTAATAGTTTTATGTGTTCAAAATATTAATTAATTGTGAAGAAGGACTTAGAGAACGACTGAAACCGGTTTCGTAAAAGCGCAATCGGATAATCTTCCGAAAATCGACGTGTTTATTTCGCTTCAAATCCAGATTATAAGTCTGCTGAACTTAGAGGAGTAAAAGCTGCAAGGTAAATTAGTTATAGTATGTATATTTATTTGATAAATGATCGTTTTCATAGTTTTGTAAATATATATTTGTACTAGCGGCCGCCCGCGACTCCGTCCGCGTGGATTTCGATTTCCGTAATATTTTTTTTACGACCTCAAAAATTGTAGCCTATGTGTTATTCTGATGAATAAGCTATAGCCTATGTCTTATTCTGATGTTTAAGCTATATTGTGGTAAAGTTTCATTCAAATCCATTCAGTAGTTTCTACGTGAAAGAGTAACAAACATCCATACTTACAAACTTTCGCCTATATAATAGTACCTAGTAGGATATGTATTTTACTTTTTTAATATCCTTACGTAGGTACATTGAAATGATCTTCACAACAGTTATAAATATAATAATACCCTCCGGCCGTATTCGGCCATGGCGGCCGATCTTACGATCAGCCAGGTACGCAGGATATATTACAGTACAGTGCACAAGTGAGTGCGCAAGCACAGGTGAACTCCCTATTCCTTCACTCTCATAAATCGGTGGGACAGCAATCTGACACGGCCGTAGAGAGATCAGGCGCAGGACCAACGGCTTAACGTGCTTTCCGAGACACGGGGGTGTAATTACACCGCCAACTTCCAAATTCCGAAGCACGGAGGAGCTCGAGATGAAATTTTTCGGTCACCCATCTGATGACTGGCATCTGCGACCGTTACTTAACTTTAGCAAACGCAGGCCGAGTGCGCTAACCACTGTGCCATCGAGCACACCAGTATAAACAGCTCATACACGATACATTGCCTCTTCTCATCGCCTTGCACCACTTTTTCCTTAGATTTTCACCTTTCGGCATAAGGAAATAAACTTTGTCAGGTGCAGTGTTGATGATATTTGGACACATAGGAACGACACAATATTTATAATATGGTTTTTTGTACTTTTCCATGGCAATTCAGTCGATATTCACTCACTTTATTTATTTTTTGGTAATTTTGTAAACCAAACACTTTTCTGTTGACATCGAACTCGTGTAATGGTGACGTCACGCGCAAGCGCGCCAAGATGGCCGCGTTTAAATTGATCGCGATTTTAATATTTAATTTTTTGCATAATAGTTTATATTTTGGACGTGATATTTTTATGTTTGGTAATGTAATAACTAGTAGAAACATATAAACGATTAAAAAAAAATCATGCATATTCCCCATTGTTTTGTTACGTGAGAACACATAAATGTCACTGCTGCGAAGATGTTACTATGGTATTAAGAAGAACTAGCTTTTGAGAAGAGATTGATCATTTTGGTGTTGTTGATATCGGGCGGCGATGATCACTTACCATCATCACCTTTGTGTTAAATTAGAACATAATGTACTTCTTTCAATATTTATTAAAATTCAAGGTCAAATCAAGTTCTTTTTGAGTCTATACTTCTATACTAATATTTAAAAAAAAAATTTGTTTGTTTGAATGCACTCATCTCAGAAACTACCGAATCGAAAAAATCTTAATTTGTTGGATAGTCCATTTGTCGAGGAAGGCTTTATGCTGTCATACAAAACTATGTGTGCGGAAACCGAAACCGGAGTCGCGGGCGGCCGCCAGTAACTATATAAACTGATGTTAATGCAAAACACAGCCTTTACCTCTTTAGTGGATATTAGAATTCATAATTCCATCCCGAGGGGCCGAGTAATTCAGCGAATGGCCAATCATGATAAGGCGGTCATAAGCAAACAACTGCCGCGATCAGAGAAAATTGCCCGCAGACTTGTTAGATCAACTTGCGCGGAAATGTTTTACAAGGTACGTAGGAAATATTTAATAAAGATACGAAAAATATTTAATAAAGATAAGTAAAAAAATTGGCCAAGTGCGAGTCGGACTCCCGCACTGAGGGTTCCGTACAAATTCTATTTTTGACGTATTAAAAAAACTACTGAATAGATTTCGTTCGAACCAATTTTCGTTGGTAGTTTTTATGGTAATGTACATTATATATTTATTTCAGATTTATCATCCTCTTACTTTAGAAGTTAGAGGGGGGGTACACACTTTTTTCCACTTTGGAAGAGTCTGTCACGCAAAATATTCACTTAAGAAAAAAATGAGCTTAGAAACCTCAATATAATTTTTCAAGACCTATCCATAGATACCCCACACGTATATGTTCAATGAAAAAAAATATTTTCAGTTTCAGTTCTAACTATGGGGACCCCCCATTTTTTTATTTTTTTTCTATTTTCTTGTGAAAACCTTGTTGCGGTTCACAGAATACATCTACTCACTAAGTTTCAATAGTATAGTACTTATAGTTTCGGAAAAAAGTGGCTGTGACAGACTGGCGGACAGACAGACAGACAGACAGACAGACAGACATGACGAATCTATAAGGGTTCCGTTTTTTTGCCATTTTGGCTACGGAACCCTAAAAAGATTGGCTGGGATGAACTAATTCGATTTGATGTTCTTAAGTTGTATTTTCTTAACGTAAGGTTTAATAATATTGATCAAAATAATACGAATTAACCCTTATTGTATTAAAGAAAGCAAATTAATAGAGAAACTTTTAAACGTTTCAAATCGATCTTAGTAAAATGAATATGAACTTCATGACCGATTTATGTCTAAATGTAATTTTTTCAGCAGATTCATTTGTCAGCCTAAATTGACAGACCTACTTTGCTTTGGTATTCGAAAAATCATAAAGCACATCCTTATACACAGTTTGATAAAACAGCAAAACAACAATTTTCTGTTCGACACTGGACTATGCCTTAACTTTGGAATATGCTTATTTCCCACATCACATTTTGTGCATATCCCCTTAATGATCTCATCAGATTACACATGAGAGAACAATAACTTGAGCTCCTCGTATTTGTCTTACATTTGAACAATAGTATGCTTACAGAAATCGTCGAGGTAGTAAAACCGTTTCTGACGATACTCGCAAATTAACTTCATAAAAAATATAATCTATACAAATATTATAAAGAGGAAAGGTTTGATTTTTTGTTTGTTTGTTTGTTTGTTTGTATGAATTGAATAGGCTCCGAAACTACTTGGCAGATTTGAAAAATTCTTTCACTGTTGGAAAGCTACATTCACCCAGAGTAACATAGGCTATATTTTATCCCGGTACGGAAAGTAGTTCCCCCGGGACGCGGGTGAAACCGCGTGACGGGCCGCTAGTGTTAAATAAGTTTTTTGGAGTTGGACCTACACTAAACACCAATTGCCAAGCCCCAAACTAAGCTAGAAGCTTGTACTATGGAAGTTAAGAAACGGATAGACATACTTAAATAAATAAATAAATAAATAATAAATAATAAATAAATAAATATTTCACAACATCACATACATTGATCTGACCCCGTGTTAAGTAGCTTAAGCACTTGTGTTACAGACATCAGAATCAACAGTGGTATTACAAATATACTTAAATAGATACATATGACACCCAGACCAGGACAAACAGACATGTTCATGCACACAAATGTTTGTCCTGTGCGGGGATCGAACCCGCGACCCCTTGCGTAATAGGCAACATCTTGACCATTACACCAAGCGGGTCGTCTCAATACTTTAGTCGGGATAAATACTTTTATAAACATCCAAAACTCCAGTACACATACCGATGTTCATGAAACAAACAAATTATGCCTCTAGCGGGATTCGAACCTCCGACCCTTGGTATTTTAGCCAGGGTCTATGACCACTATACCAACAGGGCCCTCATATTACAAAACATCTTATATTTGAATATGTTCAATGTTCAAACATAATAAACTTAAACTTTATTAAAGTTGTGGGGTTTACTGAATGTGAGAAATGTTCTATTCAGTCTCCTTTGCTACCTTGTTAATAAAGTGTAAAGGCAGTGCGTTCTCTGAAATGTCGAAATATCTCCGTATATTTGAAAATATTGTTCGGTAGAAGAGTGCAGCTCCAAATACAATGTTGTTAGTACCATATGTTTTAGAAGTCTGCTCTAGTGACATACTCAAACCGAGGCTCAGTGCGGAATATGATTTTCTTTGGCATTTTCTCATAATATTGGAGCTATCCAGCTCCAAAATCTAGTCAAGCTATGCTCTTCAGACAAATATTTTGGCTTACCTATAGTGTTTTGTTTACTTTATGAAAGCCAATAGGTACATATAAAATTCTGATGGGAATAAAGGTGTTATAATAAATGATTGGGTTTATTTTGTCTAGAATATATGAATTAATGGTACATTTTTGGAACTGACAAGCTGTTTATTCTAAAATGTTTAATATTTACTATTATCCTTCTTCACATTTTATGTACAAGCATTATGTTATACCGTTACAGATTTTTTTAAATAAGCGCTGAAAATCCAATGACTTCAATAATAAAATTTCGAAGTTTTTTTAGCTTTCTCAGTTTATGTCGTTGAAATACGGCTGAAGTTTTCATAGCACAGCCAAAAAACTGTCTCAGGCGAAAATTCAACATTCAGGCAACAAAGAAAATAATCGTGAGCAAGTTCAGTAGTATTGCTTCGGATAAATGTCCTAAATCGTTCGAGGGATCAGGTCGGAGCTGTTTCTCTTTTTTTTTATTTTTTTTTTATTTATGATAGGCTTGCATTTGACTTCGATCACACCTGATGGAAAGTGTAGATGAGGCCTAAGATGGAGCACGCTTGCCTAGAAGATATCTGTTCACTCTAGTCTTGAAGACATCCAGATTATAAAGTTCGGGAAACACAGAACACGGCAGAAAGTTCCAGTCCTTAGCAGTTCGCATTATGAAAGAAGAAGCAAATCGCTTCGTGCGAAAAGGAGGAATATTAACAATGAAAGGGTGAAAGCCCTCACCGCGTCTAGTTGTGCGAAGGCGGAAGGGAGCTGGAGGAATAAGGTCTCTCTGTCGGGTCGCAGCGGAGACCGCCTACGCAATGTTTCGTGACTTTATTCGGCTATTATAGTTTGTAGGGCCCGGGACTAGCCGTTAAAGACCCTGCTGCTAGTTTAGCAGTCTCTAATAAAGCCAAGTTTTAAATTATTTCATGAAATGTTGACGTTTGTTTGTAACTTCGAGAGGCGGTATTGTTATACAAATAATTATATTTGTACAACAAGTATTAACTCCTAATACAATTTAAACATCGCCATCTTGCCAGAGTAAAATAAAATTTAATCAATTAGGAACCCAGACAGCAGATAAAATTGTTTAGTAGAATAGGACTGAGGTAATATTATAAAGAGGGAAATAATTGTATTAAATTAGGATGGAATTCATGACCGCTTTATGCCAGCTTCAACGTCAAATTATGTATAAGTTCTTTGTAAAATACAATTGACGTCATGAAATTTTGTCCATAAAACATGCTGCTTTAATTAGGAATATCCTCGCAGGAATGCTCGTAGATCATCGTATACTTTTTGGAGAGGGCCAATCAAATCAAATATGATATTTTCGCCAATTATCTCATGGTTTTGATGTTGTAATCTTGCGCTTTGCCATAAATCGCATCACTATCAGCTTTAATATGTATTACTATTCTATCTCTTATTTCAATGTCGCGTACACAACAAACAAAGATTACTTGCTTAAATGACTGTCGCAAAAGCTCTGCAAATGATAGAAACAAATGCACCGAGCCAATAAGAGATTCGCAAACAAATGGAGCAGAAAATAGGGGATTTGATACAAACACTCGATAAGCGCTTGTGAATCTGCTTGTAGCTGGGAATGTCTCTTCTATTACATTAAGTTAATTTTGCAAATGCTTAGACGTGACTTGTTCGGAAGATTAGGGATTCGTTGAACTAAAGGTACACTCTTAAAAGTTTCAGATGCTTCCAATAATTATTTCTTTGTGGTATTCTATGTACAATGGAACATAACTAAGAGTTCAATCTGTCCCTTTTTTAGAAGTTAAAATACATTTCGTTGCTAAAATATATGCTATATTACTTTCACGTAAAACCTTTTGTGGCTTCAATGGAGTAACTAATATTTCGTTAATTTAATATTGTCATTGTATTTAAAAATAGTACATATAACTTCTTTGTATTTCTTAAGTAAGTCTACTTTAAATAAGGATGTCATGGTAAACAATTTGTAAATGTAATCAATGCCAGTCGTTAATAAGGGGTTGAGAAAGCAAATTGAGTGGAAAATTGCGGACTATGGTGATTGCTCGTTGAGTGTACGTAAGCCTGGTAGTGAAACAGAAACGCTCTTCTTGTGCTATTAGAAACACTTCGATGAAAGCTCGTAATTACGCGTTTGGAGACGTTGAACGTAACTCAATCAGGCATGTATAATGATAGAATTGGTCCACCAATTTTGTTGGCTTGAGAATATTAGTGTACCTCACATACAAACTTCTTCCGCGTGTATATCAATTTCCGCACAAATAAGTTAAAACATACCTATACTTTATCTTAAAACCTTCCCCGACAAATGGACTCTTCAAATCATAAATATTTTTTCAATTTGAACGAGTAGTTTCTGAGGTTAGCGCGTTCAAACAAGCAAACTCTTCAGCTATTTAATATTATGTATAGTATAGATTTGTTTCCTGTGCATTTGTGCATGTCTCTTTGTGGTGTTGATGTAGACTAAAAATGCATAACACGTATGTATGTATTTACTATGTAGGTAAAAAAATAATGAAAATACTTACGTATGGCATTTTTTTGTGTCCTCATAGGCCACTTATACTACTCATATTAAGCTTTGAAAAGCCTTAATGTCGTTGATTAAAAGTAATCTGCTCCGATACACCACTTTTATAAATGTCATCTAATTGATGTTTGCAATTTTATTGCTTTTTAATGGTAAAAACTCCATTTATATTTTGAAAAACGTTTGTTGTATACCACAGTGACAGGGCTTCCCTATTTTTGCTCGGCCTTCAGCATTTGTTTCTGTCACTCGCAGAAACTCCACAGGTATTCAATCAAGCGTCTACGCTTTTCTTTTGAATACACGAGGAGTGATGTAATACCCTACTAAGAATGTTTTGTTCGTTACAAATTGTGTTTGCTTCTCATTTAATATTCGTCTTGGTTAATTAATTAGATCGTTTGATGTTACAGAAAACTTGAGATGTAAAACATTTGTTAATGTTGATTCAGATGATTGAAATTGTGGTAGGGTAACGTTAAGAACTTCCAAAGTTTGTGAATGTTAAGTATTAACGTAACTACGAGTATACTATGTCAAATGTCTCTTATTGGAAACAATTATTCAATAATTACGTGCTTTAATTCAACCAGTTAGTTATTTTAAAAGTCAGAATATTTCTTGCTATACAATTCAGGACTACATAGAGCCTATGTTTCAGAGTATAATACATACAACGAATAAATTGTTCTTTACTTCCAGAACTTATTTGGAGTTCCAAACATCGTCCATTGTAAACCCGAGTCTTCGAGGCTCCAACTATTAAAAGTCACGGAGAAGTTTTGCTGCGCGCGCCGCAGTTTTTAAGACATTTACATCTAATTACTTAATTGCTTTAGTTTTTAATTAAAACATCTGCGAAGGATTTTTTAACAACCAAATTTCGTAAGAAGAAATATAGTCATGCTTTTTGCAGCAAAATATACAGCAAAACTATGTTTAGCAATAACTGAAAAAAAGACGTCTAAATATAGCAATATTTTGCGATCCCCGCTATTAAATATTTCTATCCAACATTACACT
This sequence comes from Nomophila noctuella, assembly GCA_958496325.1. Lineage (NCBI taxonomy): Eukaryota > Metazoa > Arthropoda > Insecta > Lepidoptera > Crambidae > Nomophila > Nomophila noctuella. Next base: position 6,090,686 of record OY292486.1, on the reverse strand, counting down.
AAAAGTGAACTTCAGACCCAAGGACCTACATAACTTGTAAAGATTTTATTACAAAGCCATAACACCTTTTTAGCCTACTCGATTTTCGAGTAACCCGCATCCCCAAGGAGACGACATCAAAACGTCGCGTAGCATTATTTATCGCGTCTCCTGTCTCCAAGATATTTGCATTCAAACGATGTAAACCATTCCGTACACATCCCAAATATTTTTCTTACAAGGCTTACCATTTATCAAAAATCTCGCGGCCGAGTTATATGGCCGGGGAGATCGTTTTTATTTGAATATCCAGCTAAGGAGACGTGAAAAATATCCTTTGGCTTGTTCTTTATTAGGATACAAAGGGCGGCGTTGCGGTTGTTACATACCCTGACTGCTAACAAGATATTAGCCCTATTAAGCATATTTAGTGCCAGAAACTAATTAATAGTTTACGTAAACCAAATACTCTATTGAATGAAATCCTGTTGAATGAACACTTATGAAGAGTTTTCATATCAGCATCAATCTAAAACTTAAGAGGTTACATTTTGTCGGAGCAAGGTGAGAGTTTAATACACTTATGACTAAGCGCAGTATGCCAGTTAATAAGTTAAACTTTCAACAGGTCTCCCAACTGTAATTTCTGTATTCATCAAGTTACTGGCACAATTAGGAAATGTTTGTTTCATCCACCCAGCTTTGTTATTTACCCTTTAGCAATAACGAACTTGCCTATTCAGTTCCAACCATAACTTTGAGAAGCAACAACTGAAGTTGCTAGTTGAAAATAATTCAGTTGTAAACGTTAGTAGGAAAAGCGAAGTTCCCTTTCAGTATTAGCCCGAATTAGTGAACCAAATGACCGTATACCAGGCCGACGGCTTCCGTCAACTACGACGCGATTTCGTGTTGACAGAAGCGGCGCCTACCAAGATACTTAGTTTACATACATTAATACAAACGAGGTCCCGCAATGCACTCGTACACTGCGTGTTCACTAGATCTACAGTGGAACGTTTTGTAGTCAAAGCGCGTATTGTACGCATCGCTAAGCGATGAGAGAGTTGAGATTAGCGTCGGTGCGTGGTACCGGCCTTTAAAGTGATATCGCTGTAAGTCAGTGTGGCGGCAACTCTGAAAGAGTACCAACGCGTTTCGAGTCTCGTCTACGATGTTTCCGCGCGACTCTCGCTCCGTGTCCGATGTTCAATGATATTTGATGTGTTTCAGTTGTAATGCGCCGAGTGTTTTGATTGTGCTAGTGGAGTAATAACTGGAATGTTGTTGCTTTAACTGATATTGGGTGATTGTTTTCCGAAGTGTTGAGGACTGATTCCCTTGCCTGCAAAAGGTAAGTGAGGAATAGTTGAAGTTCAATTTGTAGTACAAGCATTTTAGTTGTATTCTTAGGAAATGAGTACTGAAAAAGACTACTCAGGAGGGAGAAGACATGAAAACGTTCCATTATAATTTTATTGCCAAAAAAATTGTGTGGTAATGTGGTATGCTTTATTTTATACAACCATCACGACCCTCAGTAAGAACAATACAAAGAAGTTACCAATAGAAAAATAAAGAAATTAAAATAGTAAATATGTAAATAAACATAATTATTCACGTGCAATATTCACTTTTCAAACTTCTTAGTATTTCACGTGATTACACCATCTAAACAAAACAATTATTAACTCGTTAACTGCCAATTGATCAAATCTGCATTCAATCCGGCCTTTTAATTGTTTTCCAGCAATCGTAAACACTGAATAATTAAGGCACTGAGAGCACTCATAGGATACCTATTCCAATAAACGATTTCATGCTTTTTTCAAACACAATAAATAACATGTTTTATCCACTGAAAAATGTAACTTATATATGAATTCAATCGAAGATACTGATTTGTTTATGATTCATAAATAGTAAGATATACATTTCACTATCAGTGTGTATTCATTATACCTACATCTTATCTTGTATTGTCTAGTCTTTGTAAATTCTATTGTCTCCATTTTCCTCCCCGTGGAGAAACAATTTGTAGTAAAAACTCTACATTTTCCTTAATTACAGAAATTAATTTTCCCAAATTTGTGTACTTTTCGCTATTTCATGTAGGAGTGAAACAAAAAATCTTAATTTATGAGAGAGCTTTTACGCTAAAGTGGAATGGCTGATGTCATTAGGGCTCCGATCTCTGCGGTGTATTGGCCAATAAAACCTTTTCCTCTATTGTTCCGGGGCGATAAAAAAATAAATCACCCTCTCATTATAAAGCGATTTCTTTTTAATCTTTAAAACAGTAAAAATGTTTTTATTGAGGCCTACCTACACAGCCAGCGGCCTAATTTTAAAAGCAAAGAGTTTACACGCGCGGTTTTGCTCTTGAAGCAATTTTCTTTTTATCGTCTTCATTCTATTTGGCTTCTGGATATTACTTAATACACCATAAGGTTTAAAGAGTTCACTTAACAGAACGGTATTACAATATTACATTATTAAGTACACATTTTTTTTATTGGAGCTTGTTTAAAATCATCAACAATCAACATTTAAATAAATGAAAAATGCAAAATTCCAGTTCAATGATCTAATCCCTAAGATGCACAGATGAATTCTCATATAGAAGCTAGTAATTAAGATTCTATAAGAATCAATCAAAATCATAAAAACTGACCCAACAACCTAAGATGTTCTGAAACTCAGCATATCTTTTTATCTCCTACGGTACACCGTAGTTTAGTGAAAGCTGTGAAAATTACTCGTAATCTACGTCTCAATATTCTTTCATTAATCTTCGCATTGATTTTACTCTAATGACGGTTATTGGCTGGATTATCCATCTAACTTCGATTGAGATACCATCTATCTATACTTATAATAAATCTGTAGAGACGTCAATTCTGTACATTAAATATTTTTTCAAAATAACTATCAGGGGGTGATTAGTGATCGATACTGATGCCAAAAATGCAATTAGTAAAATTTTTGTCTGTCTGTCTGTCTGTCTGTCTGTCTGTATGTTCTTTATAGAAACAAAAACTACTGGACGGATTTTGACGAAACTTGGTACAATTATTCTTTATACTCCTGGGCATATTATAGGATACTTTTCATCACGCTACAATAAATAGGAGCAGAGTAGTGAAGGGAAATGTGGGGAAAACGGGAGAATTTACTCCATTTCTTAAGCTTCAGTCGCGTGTGCAGCTTTAATGGTTAAAGTTACATCAAAATCATGTATGACGAAAATATTCTTCATAAAATGGCCTAAAAAATATCCCTTTACAGCATATGTCTATCTTTCATGGTTGACTCACAATAACACGTGTAATATCCTGATCCAGATTGGTTTGAACGCGCTAATCTCAGTAACAGTTAACGTCAATTTAAGATTAGTGCACATTTGGCATAACAGATGGCGGTAAGACATTGCGGAACGCGAGTTCGCCTTAACCGCGATGACGAGATTTTTTCTCGATTGTATAAGAGGTTTTAATGACAGCCCATATTCATGTATGGTTGGTCCACCTGATTCGTTTGTTCTACTTATAACTCAAACTCATTAGTGCGCTCGGAGTATTTTTAACAGTAATAACTGGTTCGATTCGAATTTACAAAATCTTTAGCAATCTATAGTCACACTGTGTACGGAATAGAGGTGTAAAAGTAACGAGAAAAAGCGAACCCGTATGTATTCGTTACTATGAAAATGAGTACTCGTTACTATCGTATCGTTACGTTGATCGTTACTTTTGATACCTCAGTATAACCCAACCAAACGAATCGATTCGTATGTTGTATCGTTTGATACGAGTGTAGAAATGCAAATGGACTATTGAGTTAATAGTATTGACAGTATCTCTAAATTACATTGAAAAAGCAACACTGTGAAATTTATTGACAAAAACATTTCGACAGCAAAAATGTTTTATTTTTAAACTGAAATTAGACATATTAAATGAAAACATTTTAAATAAAAATAGAGTATTTTCTTCTTAAACTGAATTCAGACAAATAAAAACATTTGAAATAACAGAATCTTTTGTTCTTAAACTAAAATAAGACATATTCAATAAAAACAACGTTAAACAACAGAGTCTCCTGTTCTTAAACTGAGTTGAGACATATTAAATAAAAACATATTTTAAAAAACAGAATATTTTGTTTTTAAACTGAATTTAGAGAAAAACATTTAAACAACATAAATTTTTGTTCTTAAACTAAAAATAGACATATTAAATAAAAACATATTTTAAAAAACAGAATATTTTGTTTTTAAACTGAATTTAGATAAAAACATTTAAACAACATAAATTTTTGTTCTTAAACTAAAAATAGACATATTAAATAAAATCATAACGTTAAACAACAGAATCTTTTGTTCTGAAACTAAAATTAGACATATTAAATAAAAACAACATTAAACAACAGCCTCTTTTGGTCTTAAACTGAATTGGTACATATTAAATAAAACATATTTGAAATAAATCTTGTGTTCTTAAACTAAAATTAGACGTATTAAATAAAAAACATAACGTTAAACAAATCAAAAACTATTTTTTTTAAGCCTTATCCCTAATTATGATATTATTATCGTTCCCTAATTATAAAATTAAATTAATAAGACTAGCCCGTAAGTAAAAATTCTTTCTTTTTTTTATCTGACATAGACAAAAAGGGAAGCCATGATTTTAAAGTTCGTAATTGTGGAGGCGAAGCAAATAGCTAGTTTATTGGAAAAATCTCTGGTTCATATTTAAAAATAAAAGCTTTTCCATTCTCTTTGGCTTAATAGAGCAGCGCCTCTCGCTTAATATTTGGCCCGATTTCGAAAAAGTCCTTTCAGATGGTACAGAAGAAGCCATAACTGATAAATATTTATCAGCCAAGCTTGAGAGCTCCGGGTAAAGTAATGTCCGCGCCTGCCACCATCTCAAAGGACACTCATTTCGAGGTATAATTCTTTCCTCTAAATATTGCCTCATAGTAATAATACTGCTGCTAACTAAGGAGTTTGAAGCTGACGCTGACGTTACCAGATTGTCAAAACCTTTCCAAATTGAATCTTCGTTATCATCGTCAGTGTTGCAAGTTGATATAGCTAACATTGACTGAGTAGGTTCTGTAAGTTGCTGTTGGCAGTTAAACTCGTTTTGCAGCTCAATTTTCAATGCATCTTTGGCAGACTCATAACTTGGCACATCAAATCGAAATGCCAACTTTTTGAAACGCGGGTCTAGTAGAGCTGCTTTCGATAATACGGGATGCCTGTAACAATTCCTGAACCTACTTTTAAATTCTGTTAATATTTTATTAACCAGTTTTTTTCCCGTCTCTGTTAAAATATTAGAAGTCAAATTGCAAAAAAATTCCGTCAAACTTTCCGTCGAAGCCAAGATCATTGAAACAGTCACCTTTTTTTCAGAAGACATTTCTTCAGTGAGTAGTTTTAATGGTTTTAGGATTTTTATTATTTCTGGCAGTGTCTGCCATTCGCCTTCTGATAGATTTTCTACTGGATTATGTAGGATCCCAAGAGATGCTTCTAAAGTTTCTTGAAGGAAATAAATCCTTTCAATCATATCCAAAGTGCTATTCCATCTTGTCACTACATCCATTTTTAACTTTAATGGTTTTTGACCAGGCCTCAGCTGGTCTTGCATGGCTATTAATTTATTGTTAGCTATTGGACTTCTGTGGAAATATTCCACAATAGCTTTTATTTTTTTTATCAGGGCCTCGAGGTCACTTTCTTGGAGTCCTGCACGCACCACTAAATTGAGAGTGTGAGCGATACACGGCAAATGCTCATAATTTGTCAATCGTATAGCAGCCTTCATATTTGCTGCGTTATCTGTAACGCAGACAAATATTTTATTCTGTATGTCCCAATGGCAGAACAAATTGTGCAGCTCTTTTTTTATGTATTCGGCCGTGTGTCGCTCATGGCATTCAAAACAGCCAAGTAACGCAGACTTCATCTCCCAATTTATTAGATAATGGGCTGTTACGGCTTGATAGGACGTTGTTGCCCTAGAAGTCCAGCCATCGGTAGTGATTGATATATGTTTAGCGCTCTCCAATTCTGCTTTTAATTTTTTTTGAACATCAGTATAGTGAGCATCCAACAAAGTATTACTTAATATATATCGTGTAGGTATTTTATATCCTGGTTCTAAAAAATTCATAAGGTCTTTAAAACCCGCATCCTCAACCATAGAAAAAGGTTGAATGTCTTTGACTATCATTTTAAAAATTAACTCATTAATTTTCTTTTCTCTTACTACACTCACTGGACGTTTGATAAAGTCATTTAAATCAGTCTGCTTTGAATTATTTTCATTAGTGTTAATCACAGGATTAGACACTGTGCTTGTTGAAGTTGATGGTATTGGAGCTTCCAGAACTGTTGCATTTGACGCGGAACACAAAAAAATAGATTCATAAGTTGGTCTATGTTTTTTTATGAGATGCTTTTTCAAGTTTGTAGTAGAGCCACCTTTCACGGAATACAATGACTTGCAAAGATCACATTTTACCTTATCGTCTTTATCCTCCGTGAAAAAACTCCATAGTTTACTTCTTTTCTTATCCATTGTATGTACCGGTGAAGTTATACTGTAAAATAATAATAATAATGTAAGTGTAGGCACATGCAAAGAGTATCATTATATAATATAATATAAAAACACCAAATAAATCATATTTGTAAGCCCTTTTGAATAATAAATCAATATTTCTGTAACAAAAAAACAATTTTAAACGAGGCCGTAGAATTTTCGCTTAAGTTTTATATTTATTTAAACTAAATTTTTTTAGCAAACTTTAGATGATATTCAATTAATGAGTTCAATAATATAAAATATACAGTCGACTCATGTTCATTCAAACTTCGAACCTCTCTATAATTCAAAGTTTTTACGAGTTATTTAGAAAATTTATTTATATTTTGAACTAAGTCAATACATTTTTGTACATTTGGTAATTCGAACAAAGATATTATCGCTATATAACAAAACAAAACATTAAAATTCGAAAATACTTATGTAGAAATCGTAACAAACTAATATTAACTAAACAAAACTTTATATAGGTACCAAACAAAACTTTATATAGTTACTTATAATTCGTAAACAATATTTTCTTACCTTATTCAAATTTCAAACACAAATAATAAACTATCAAAAGCAGTAAAGGAAATAACTTGAATAAACAATTAACTTTCACTAATAATAAACAAACATCGTTATTTTGTAATTGTAACTTGCTTGTAACGAACGGTTTTGAATTCACCGAATAAGAGCGCGCAAGGTGCGCATGCGTAAAACCACAGATTAAGTAACAAACGTACACGAACGGCAAACGTTCCAATACAAGCAATGCTTGCAATGAACCATCAATGAACCCATCCATTATACAATAAATGCGAGGAACGAAATCGTGCGATTAACCAAATACATTCGAGAGTAACGTTTCGTTACTCGGTACCAGAGGACGCACCCGTTACTCAGTACCGAATACATACAGTTTGCTACAGGTCTAGTACGGAAACGAAACCCATGCGGACGGAGTCGCTGGCGGCCGCTAGTTTGGAATAATTATGCTTAGGTAAAGTTAAGTACAGTTCAAATGCAAAATATAGTGAAAGATAACGATGCTGAAAATTGGTTTGCTCGCTGAATGTCGAAAGTTTAAATAAAAACAGGACTTGAATTCTATGTTTAAAACACGGTTAAGTCAAAATATGAATAAGCCCCATTAGATAAGAGTGTAATAACATCTAAGCGCAAATACAAAATTATTTTTTTCTAAATACTTTACTATGTATTTTCATCATTTTATCATGTACATAATATTATGCATAGTAAAACTTTAATCTCACACATATACTATTATTATATTCTAAGAATACGTTTTAGTCACGGTAATGACGCATTTTGTAGTCATCTTATAGTTTTACATACACATATTTATATTTTACCTCCGTTATAATGACGAAGGTAACAATAAATATGTTGTCTGACGAATGCTTCTTGGAATGTTTTAGCATTCACGAGGAGCTGTCAGATCCTTCAAGACTACGTAGTTTTTTTTTTTGTGTTAAATGTCGACGAGTTTGCGTTTAAGTGTCATTGGAAGGTTTCCCTTCATATACGCTTTCATGGACCAGTAGCTTTTCCAAGCATTTTCGATACGACGATCGATTTCTCTGTCCTGCCTGTTTTCAAAAGAGACTATCTGGCCCCAGTATATATACTCGTCCACATATTGCATTTCCTGCCCATCTACTGTCATTTTACGCTTTGTGCTATTTGACATGACTTTGGATTTTGACCAATTCATGGTCAGTCCAACCTCAAGGCTTGCCAGCCTTAACTCTTTGACCATCGTTTCAAGCATTTCGGACGATTTTGCAAATAAAACAATGTCATCAGCAAATCTAAGGTTTGTTAATCTGTGATCACCGATTTCAATGCCCTTTTCCGTCCATAGGGGTTCTAGCTGCCTAAACACTTCTTCTAGGGTACTAGTAAACAGTTTCGGAGATAGTGGATCGCCTTGCTTTACACCTTTCTGGATTTGAAAAGATGGCCTAGGTTTGTGTAGTTTGATGTTCGCCGTGCTCTTAGCATAAATTTTCTGGATTAGATGTATATAGGTGGTTTCTATATCTTGTTTCTGTAGCGATGAGAATATTGAAGCATGTTTCAAGTTGTCAAAGGCCTTTGAGTAATCGACGAAAGCTAGGTACAGGGGCTTGTGGTATTCATTATGTTTTTCTATAAATTGATTGATAGTATGCAGATGATCAGTGGTGGAAAAATGTGATCTAAAACCGGCTTGTTCTGGGGGTTGGTGCTTGTCCAGTGTGTAGGTAAGCCTGTTTTGTATGACTTTGATAAATATTTTGTAAATGTGTGATATTAGGCTTATGGGTCTGTAATTATTTACATCTGACTTGTCTCCTTTCTTGTACAGGAGAATGATGTCAGAGTGGCAAAAGTTATCAGGAATATTACGTGATTTTAAAATCGAGTTAAAGAGTCGAACTAGGTGGGGGCGAAGACTGGGTTTTCCTATTTTGAGTATTTCTGTGGTGACGCCATCTTTTCCTGGGCTCTTACTGTATTTCATGGCTCTAATTGCTATATTGACTTCAAGAGGTGTTATCGGAGGAATCTCATTCCCGCAGTGATATTCTAAACTAGTGTTGATACTACTTTCATCTGAATAAAGTGTTTTATAATAATCGGTACAAATATCCATAATTTTATCGCGACTGCTCTGTCTCTTACCTTCTCGATCTTGTAAGCTAGTAATCCACGTCTTTGTCTTGACCTGTCCTTGCTTAGCTGTTCTTAGAGAAGTGTTTCTTTCTAAAGCTATCTTAACTAAATATGTGTTATGATTTCTAATGTCCCTTCGTATGCATCGTTTGACTATTCTATCTAAAGTTCTATATTCTCTTGTGCCGATTTCTGTATTAAGTCTTTTATCTATTAAATTTTTTGTAGGTTCTGTTAGTTTGGTACGTTTATCTTTCTTGAATTTTATTTTATTACTGGCTGTTTCTATCCCTGATAATATTGCAGCATATTGAAAGTCGACGTCTGGAGACTCATCTAAATTGAGATTTTGAAAGTAGTTGGTCAGTTCCAAATTAAAATTTTCTGAGTGGTTCCTAAGTGTAGTCTGGTCCATAAAAAATATTTTCGTCTAGTCTGATGATTCGCCTAAAATTCGTCCGCAAAAAGCTCACGCAAAAACGAATTTCAATTCACCGATTCGCATTAACATAGAGCTGGGGCTCGATAGTAGCGGTGAAAAATTAGGTTCGAAAAAAGTCAAAGTAAAATTACCTACATATAAAAGCATGTTGCCTTTGACTGGTTGTGGTTTGGTTATTTATTTAATGTTCACGTGGGGATAATAATTTTGTGACTGCGATGTAAAAACAAAAAGATCACAAAAGTTATTTTAACCGCAAGAATCCTACAAATTTTAATGTTTTTCCCTCATAATACAGCTACTATCAATAGCCACTTCAATTGATCAAAATTAAGATGTCTCAAAGTCAAGAATTAAGTTTAGTTCTAAAAGAAACATAAATAAAACAACAAACCGCGGATCACAAATACGACCTGGTATACTAGCGGATTAGAATTATGGCACTGTTACAAACTGGCCTTCATATCGCTACTAACTGATTAAATATTTACCGTTCTAAACCACTGTAAATTAAAAGTATCGAAAACCTAAACTTTGGTTTAGTTTGAATCTATCTACATTCTCGTAAATAAAAGGTAAACAAACCAAATCGCAAAATCGCTCGCAATCAAACCGCGCGTCGCAAATACTACCTTGTATGCTAGCGGATTAGCATTATGTCACTGATGCAAACTGACTCACGACGTCAATAAATGGCCGGCCGCCGCTGTTTAGCAAAATTAATACCAAGGTAGTGTAAGTTACTCTAAAGATAAAACATAAAGTCTTGATTATGAAGAATTAAAAACTGCTTCAAAACCAATAATGATTATCCAAAAGCAAGCCTATGTTCGGTTTACGCATTCATAAACAGAGTATAAACAAACCAAATCGCTCGCAATCAAGCCCCTTGTCGCAAATACGACCTTGTATGTCTATAAATGGCCTTCATACCGCTACTAACTGATTCAATAGTTACCGTTCTAAATCACTGTAAATTAAAAGTATCGAAAATCGAAACTTTAGTTGGTATCTTTCTACATTCTCTTAAATAAAATCTCGCTCTCAATCAAACCGCGCGTCGCAAATACGACCTTGTATGCTAGCGGATTGGCATTATGTCACTGGTGCAAACTGACTCACGAAGTCTATAAATGGCCGGCCGCCGCTGTTTAGCAAAATTGATACCTAGGTAGTGTAAGTTACTTCAACGATAGAGCATAAAGTCTTGATTATGAAGATTTTGCTTCAAACCAATAAAGAATATCCAAAAGCAAGCCTATGTTCGGTTTACGCATTCATAAACAGAGGATAAACAAATCAAATCGCTCGCAAACAAACCGCGCGTCGCAAATACGACCTTGTATGCTAGCGGATTGGCATTATGTCACTGGTGCAAACTGACTCACGAAGTCTATAAATGGCCGGCCGCCGCTGTTTAGCAGCCGATACATGTATCGCTCATTTGTAAATCGCAAGGTTGTTACACGTAATGTCTACGTGTGTACGTAACTTTATTGACACAGTACATCCCACGGCTTCATTTGCATAGAATTTGGGATCATCTGGTGAGTTCGGGAGTCCTAACTCAATTCCTGAGGTCTACATTATATTTTTTACGATGAAAGTTTAGTATCTGTAATTGACTTTTTCGATGGTGATGTAACCAGTATTTACCTTTGACACGATAATTTGATTTCGACGATGAAGGTCATTGCCCTGCCAGCGCAGCGGGTCATTAGCAAGCTGCTACTATTGAAGACTAAAAATTAATTATTTTTCTAAAATAGAAGTATATCCCATCAAAGTAAGTTAAACTTTTTTAAACTCGGATTTAAAGATTAAATTAAGTTCCGGGTAAACTTCAACTTGAATTTTCCTTATAAGAAATTTTCAGTTACGGTTTCGAAGTCTGAAATTGGCGGTGTTAAAACTTCCGCACCTCAGAAAATACTTAAAACTCTTAAGTCTTTTCGATTTTTTTTTTCTGAAGGAACCTGACCGCTTACTGTTCAAGGGGCGTCTAATTGTATGGTCCGGAAAATTTAGTAAAGGATATAGTCCCCTGTTTTTTATCGGAGTTAAATAATATACAGAATTAGGAAACCCGATAAAAAATTAATAAACACCTTCTCCTTTTTAGAGTTTATTAATATTCTATACCAGTAAAGCTGTATTGAAAAAATGATTGTTTTTTATAGTCCATTGCTCGACGCTGGCTTTAAGTTCGTCTACTGTGCTTTAAGCTATAGTAAAACACTATGTGAGCGAAAACCGAACTCTACGCGGACGACGTCGCGGGCAACCACTTGTAAGAAAGATAAAGTTGATTAAATTAGTAAGTAGCTTTTTGATTGCTCCCCTGCGTGAAACCTTATCAGATACAGAAACTACTTTTAGTCGGTCCCACGGGATGTGTTTGCTGGGTCAGACGCTGTTAAACTGACATTAATGAGAAGCGAATTCGTTCCTGTTATGTGTTTATTGCCCGTTTAATTGTATATTTAGGTAATTCTTGAAAGTGCTGTTATAAGAGACACATTTTCGTCGAATGATATTTTTGATTAAGTAATGAATATTCTTATTGCAGTTGGGTAACTGGCCTCCGTCTTAATACTGGCCACAAATCAATTAATATTACAAAGATATAATGCTCCAATAATATCAGTTACTTTACCCTATTCACCCTATTAACGACTTCCTTTATTTCCCCTAACAACAATTTTATTGTGAAAGCTTTATTTTTTTGAAGGCGATTAATATGCCAGTGCAAATAATTTGTTTATTTAAAACATATGATTGCACATTAACGTCACGTATTTATCATTGATTTATTCTAAAAACATTACGTATGTACGCTATCATTATCTGTATAATTTATTTGCATGACGAATCTGGCATTTTAATCGATAAATTGCATTGAAATTATTTAGTTTGACACAGCACTGAATTTGCATACCTAATTTAGATAAATTATAATTTATTTTTCGATGCTTCAGATAATGACATCATCATAGTCTTACAATTTAGGTTTACAGACCTCCGGGTAACGACCTTCGTCCACTAAGTTAAAATAATGATGTAATTTTATTAACGTAAAATTTCAACGCGATTTGTCCGTTTCTAGAAATATTCTAAAATATCATTAACATTTTTTTTATTTATTCATTTTAATTTTATCTTTTTGACTCAAATAAATAATAGCATTACAGAATATTTGAAATTGTGGCCTGATTAAAAACCCTGAATTTAAGGTTTTCATTTCATTTTTGTCTCTACTTTTAGAACTCTAGAGGTAATTTCAAGAGGTCAGCACTGATTAGAAACAAGTCCGGAATGATTCCCAAGTCGCAATTCACAAAGTTGCAAACAAGAAGCATCGGAGCTGTGTGAAGTACTGCAACTTTTGCAACTCGATATCCAATCGGAAATAAATTCGATTTCTAGTTCAAACATTTCTTAATCTTCTTTCGACTTAAATAAGGTTTTCGAAGTCTCCAGCTAAATCAAGTGCATTTGTCTTCTCTTGATCTTACTTAGATGGGTAATGTTGATAAGGTTTCTTCATCTATTTTAGTATCTACTCGGCTATCTACAGTTTCAAGATAGTTAAAATTTACTACCATCTGATCTCATTGTGAGGTATTAATCAACTTGAAGGAACATCCTGATCCTGTTTTATAATTAGGATACTAACAATTGGTCCGAGCAATTTCTTCCTATATGAGATAAAATAAGATATTGATAATATATATCATAACAACCGGATTTCCTCGTCAAATGGACTATCCAACACAAAAATATTTTTTCAAATCGGTCCAGAAGTTCCTGAGATTAGCGCGTTCAAACAAACAAACAAACTTTCAGCTTTATATACGAGTATTAGTATAGATTTACTATGTCTAGCTTGACCTTATACTGATCTTTATATACATATACCCATCAGTATAATAGATATAAATAGCGCAATACCCTATTCCATCTTATTTATTCCAGAAAGAAGGCTTTACAAGAAAAGTCTGAGTGAATCCCTTTTTTATCGCCCTAGGGACGTTTCCAATGTTCCGACCCCGGTATCCAAAGTTGAATCGCCATTATTATAATCGCTCTCCTGAAACAATGAAATCATCAGAAGGGAAAGTAACTGACTTTAATATAACGGTTTTAAATATACCCTGATCTCAGAATTTAAGATTCCTTTCGAAATCCATTCAAGATGTTAAGTCGTTAATAATATAATATGACTGATATATGACGGAATATAATATGTGTTGAGGAATGCTTGTTATGTTAAAAGTTAAACTTGCCTGATATAACACTGATATAACATTTGTATCTCAAACTCATTAAAGTAGACCTATAAGGATTCGCTGTTGAATGTTTGTATGATTTGATATAAGCAAACATAATGCTCCAATTTTGAGTAAATCTCGAAACCAATCCACATCGTTATATCTGCAATATTTGACTGACCCAAACTAAAGATTAGTGAAATTGTGTTAATGCCAACGCGACAACTAAACTTTGTGCTCCTAACTTTGTGATTTCGAAGTGAAATTCAATCAGATTGGGAAATGTCGACCTCGTTAAAGCCATTGCGATAATCGTTTCATCTGAGTTCGTCTTCAAATGTTTGCTAATGAAACATCGTTCTCGTATTTACAAACAAAACATGATACCTCGCTTTCGATGTTCCTGATCCTGATCTGTATCCTATTTCTCTTGTTTCTTGTTTCGCGTTGTACAGTTTTTCGCCTACAATGTTTGCATTAACTCAACATCAGTTGAAGCATATAGTCGAATTACGCTGTTGTTAATACTGTAAACAAAACAAAATTTAAAAAAATGTAACGCCAAAACAAACTCCCCCGGTAGGATTTAGAAACTCAAGATCCAAAGATTTTACAATTGTTTTTAAACGCCTAAACCTTTTGAGACGTCAAGAATCAAGTGCTCATTCAATATAATGAATAAAAGGGTTGAAGGAATGATAAATTCAAAAACACATCAATATTCATTAAAAAATGAAGGGAATAAATCAGACAGCAGTCATTTATCATTTAACGCGCAGGTTTAACGTCGAGTCCACAATCTGTTTTACAAAATCGCTAATAAATGGGCCATTACGAATTTCTGGGGCATCCATTCACACCAACCACTTCTTTTTGTGCCATTAAGTGCATCGTTGAGCCGTGAAAAATTCTTCCCATTTAAACTTTGCTGGTAATTACGTGGTTTTCTGAAGTTATGAGGATAGTTACGCAAAAGTTATTCAGATGACGCCATTGAGTTTTCTTTGGTCACATTTTATCGCTCGTTGGCGATTTCATAACCGTATATTCATTTTGTTAATGTCGTAAATTAGAATTAAAGTTTAAGTTATTTGTATCAAAATTGTATGAATCTCAACACTATTTCACGAATTTAGTGTCTGTTGGAATTCACTGAAATCAATTTGACAAAGATGATTACTGTCAGAGATTTTAAAGTTATCATAATGTATTTTCAGTCTTAACAACGTCCTACAAAATGAAATGGTTTATTTATTACTATGCCGCAATACTGTCTTTCTCTAACAATACCTTTAATTATACTAAGCACGAGACTCTACGCTATGGAAGCGTATCTCATTTAATGAGACCTAAGTAGGCTCGTACTTGATATTGTAGTATTGAATTTCAACGTCAAAGGTAATTTTAACGCATGCCTGTACTCCGCTCCCTATTACCTGTTTAGTGTTTAGCACAAGTTTCCGTGCAAACTTCAAAGCTAACTTCTACGCAATTTGGCATTCTACGTTAATACGTACCTCTGATAATATGCCAAAATTTGTGCCGCGAAATATTCCCCAAAGTATTCAATTTTGGTAGCACACTATACATCAATTTGTCCAACGTATTATATTGATATCCCGCATTATATATTTCAATATCTGGTTTGTATTTTTAAAGTGATAACTTTTAATAGCATTATGGCAAAATTTACTAACAATAAATTAAAGCTTATAAATAAAATACACAACTGGCTCATAAATACACCACTTAACGAAATTGAAGATCTTGTCAAAAATTAGAATCTAAATTATTATTATTTTTTTATTTACCTCACTAACTTACAAACATACGGACCCACATACGATTGCATATAAAATAATAGATACATGCACACCAGAATGCATAAACAGATACACACACAGACACGCTGACACGCACACGCACTCGCACACGCGTCTCCTAACACAAGTGTTATACTTAACAGGAGGCCCCAGCCATTTGCTAATATTGTAAATGCAAAGATACTGAATAAATATTTTTTCATTTTTTTTTCAAAATAATAAAGCTAGCTGACCTGCTGAGGCAAGGTTCCCAAAATTCTGGCAGCGTTCCTGCTTTGTACCGCTAAGCTCCTTTTTAGGGTTCCGTAGCCAAATGGCAAAAACGGAACCCTTATAGTTTCGTCATGTCTGTCTGTCTGTCCTGGCTCGTTCTCCGCCGTTTCTGAACCGATTGCCACGAAAATTGGTGGAGAGATGCATAGTTATAATTCAAGAATTGGTTTTTAAAATAATCGAAAAATAATTATTTTTTACCCCCCCTCCCATATATCGAAAAGTAAATTCGAAAAAAAAAATCGACTTACCCCATCGTGTGGGGTATCGTTATAAAGGTATTTGTAAATACAATAAAACTTGCCATGAAACCATGTAGATCAAACACCCCAGTCTCGAGATATATTAATACAAAGTTAAAATTAGAGCGTCCCCCCCCCCCTTAACTTTTAAAATATTATTACAATAATTCTGAAAAAAATGTCCTGTATACCTCCAAGTAAGTACTTTCAACGAAAACTATAGCGAACTCTGTATCATATATAGTTATTTTTATACAACTCGACGTGACTCAACTTATGACGTGCAGTTGCCCTTACTAAATGGTGTCTTAAGCGGTCGGGCCATCTTTTAGCTACGGAACCCTTTCATGGGCGTGTCCGACACGCTCTTGGCCGGTTTTTTTAAGCAGCGTTACATTTTCATCACCATCATTGTAACTTCTGGCTTTAGTAATTCTTCGAAAATCTGGTTGGCAAATCACAAACCCGAACTAAATTTAATTCAATACAAGTAGAATTTAGTGAATTTGTTAAAGTCGTAACTTAAATAGTAGTGCATTTTCCCGGTTTGCGAAGAACGTATCAGAGATTGATTAATGACACTATTTGAGTAATACTCCAATGCTCGCTGTTTAAGAGGAACAAAACATAACAGAGAATTGGGTCACAGGAAGACGATATATTTTTGAAGCTATTGTGAATACACCTAACGGTATATAGTATATCAATGAATCATTCAAGCTAAGCCCTCAAAGCATTTTATTGACCCATTCAATTTTAATGTTATTCGATTCGAATGCATGACTGCACACGTCCCATTTATTTATTGGTTTCGGAAGTAATTGTAATTACCTCATTATTGTTATATAAAAATATAATGTAAATTAAGAAAAGAGATGTCCCATCCCAGGCCCGTACAATGTACGTGGTACCAAAAAATCGGTAAAATATTGCTATTTTCATTAAAAATACAATAAAACATTTTTGGTCAGTAGTTTAGTGGCTAAAAAATAAAATAAAATAAATATTTGTTCATTTCACTTCGTAAAGATGGCAACTGTTATTTTTTTTATTACTGGGAGTTACAGCTTTGGGCCCCAGCTTTTTAGGTCGTTTGTAACCTAAAAATATAAATACTTTGTGAAATGAACTGCATACTGTCAAAACAAAAATAAACTGACGGATAAATGACATAAACGTCATTCAAGTTTGAAAGATGCGTGCCAATATATATTACTTTACTTTATGATGCGTCCTCCGCCATATTGTACTGAGTTGCAATATTGTGGTATAATTTATTGTTTCAGCCAAAAAACTAAGGTTTTCCATAAGAATTGGAGTGATTAAAACTATAGTACACTTATTCGCCTATATTTAGGTATAGCGTACATGGACCAGGCCGCGGCTCCATACATTTCTGGGACATCTCCTTTATTTATTGCAAACAATATAATGATCATTATGTTATAATTAAATCCAATTAGCTATATGTATGTCATCCTGCAGATTCTGCAGTCAAACTGTTCGAACAGTTTTGCGGAACACTGTCTTGCACTGAGATTTCTGTATTTGTTTAATAAATAAATAAATAATAATAATAAAATCCTCATTTAAGCGTATTAAAACGTTCAATGAAGGAGATCCTCATTATTTTGCAGTGAAATGCTAAATGAACAGTTTTTAAGTATGGTAGACTTATTTCATCCAAGCAGAGTTAATTTCATCCAACTTTCGTAAAACAAAATAATTCACTGCTTTGACAAGAAAAGCGGGTTCAGAATTAATTCTGCCTGGATTGGGAAATACAGGCAAAAAATATAAATAACAAATACTTACCAATGCTGCCGAAACTGAGGACAAGGACAATATCGCAGCGTAAAAAGTATCATGAGAAAGTCAGCGGATATAAGAAAGAAAATATATTTGGATTCTTTTGCGGGTCAACTTTTCCTGGCAGTTTTGTTTTTATTAGGCATTATTTAAATTTTGTTACGGTTTGCCAAGCTCGGCGGGTGTCAGATACGCACAATTAAGGAAAGCGACAGAATAATCATGACTTTTTCCAATATTTTATTCACAGTCATACTACCAAGAAGGAATGAACTTAACATTCGCTTCAAGGGTATGTACTGGCTTCTGGAGCGTAACAGCAAACTCTCGACGGACAATAAACTTCTTATTTATAAAGCTGTATTAAAGCCTGTGTGGATGTACGGCGTCCAACTGTGGGGTAGCTCCAGCAACTCCAACATCAGCATCATACAGCGAATGCAAAATTCGATATTGAGAACCATAGCAAATGTTCCATGGTTCGTCAAAAATTCAGAGATCCATACACAGCTGCAGATGAAAACAGTCAAGGAAGAAATACTGGCTACATGTGCGTCATACCGGAGGAGATTGACAAACCATCCTAATGATCTTGCCGTCGGGCTAACAACACAATCCTACCAAAACCGACTTAGAAGAAAGGACATTCTGCCCTCACTTACCTGAATACAATTTAAGGAACTGGAAACTAGAGGCGTTGCCCTCACTGGAGGACACACTCGAACGACAAATGCCGCTCACGACATCTGCTTAAAGTTCTGCAACTGATTGCAGATACAAAATGAGAAAAAAAAAAAAAAAAAACCGTCGTACTACCAAGTAGGTCTATGAAATATACTCGTAAGAACGTATCTTGTGTTTGTTCAGTGTAGCTACGTTTAGGAGTACTTACTTAAATATGTGACATAAAACCGTATCCATATAACAAACTCTCAAACTAACCAAAGGTAAAAATATTAATATAAATGTGTTGTCAATCGATTTCTTCAATTCGAAAGGGGAAGCAGGTGATCTGTTTCGCAGACAAATGTATGTCTTGCACAAGATTTCGTTTCGGTGCCAGATTAATGTTATTGAAGGTATTCTGCAACATTGAAGATGAAAGTGGCGTTAGCAGTAAACATTAAAACTAACAAAATTCGTCGAACATTTATCAGATCTAATCTATCATTTGGCCGACTGCAAAAGTTTTAGTGCCCATCTGGCCCCTGAAATATGTTGCATCGTATCAGGTGATATAAAAAAAATACGTTTATATATGTTCGCTTAGTTTTTGTATTAAAAGTCTGCTGTTTTTATTACTATATCCATCGAAGACAAAGGTCAAAGAGCCAAACTGCTTGTAGCCATTATGTTCCCATATAGGCAAGCATTCCCGGCTATCAGAGCGGAACCTACATGTGCGACGGCCATTTTTCTCGAAGCAGGCGGTAGCTTCACGGATTTATCGCCGGTTCCACGCGAACAACTCTAATATCGTAAAGTGTGATTTAGCCTTTATTGTCTACCAGTGAAATGAGCTCGCGACTAACTTAATTCCTAAGATCATTATTCAAACGTATTCACTGTACCTTATACGGATAGTAATAAAATTGCCATATCAGATACTTGAACGGGAACGGGATAAATTAACCGTTGTTTGTTTTGGAACGCTTCTTTTTTGTTTATGTCGTCATTGTCTGTTGTTCAGCGGTATTATCTATGCTCAGGGTGAAGTACCTAAGCATTTGAAATATTAAGTCCCTCCGACCTTATCAAGGTAAGTTAAATGACACTAAACTTCTACAATGATTTTTATTCAACACAGCTCGCATATTTGAAAACGAAAAAGTATTTAGAAAGATAATCTACTTAACTGCTTATTACGTAAAATATGTCTTTTAACTTTTCTCATTTCATTTTAAATCAGAACGGAATTAAAATTTATATTAAAAAAAATGTTTATTGGTTTTAGTGCTAGATATGAATTACAAACCTAAGTACGAGTACCACTATGATTCCGATTAGATATCGATACCTAACGGCCAAAAAGGGCTAACCGCCACTTCACAAACTTTACAGGAGAGAGGATTAAAGTTGCAAAATTTAGAAAAAAAATCATAAGTAGTTGGGTTTTGCTTCCTAAGATTCCAAATTTTAGTTGTAGATATAAATGATATTTCTCTTCAAAATGAATTCATTAAAGTATTACAAATCATTCATTTAAGAGTGTTTTTTGTCGCTTATGCCCAAATGGCTTTATTTTTTTACAGGCAAAATGTCGTAACCTCCCTTTACCAAAAAATCTCCTGTTAGCCTAAGCGACTTAACTGAATCTTTATTTTCATTAAAATTGCTTAACCGACATTAAGTTAACATAAGTAGTGATTGACGATACAGATTTAGTGTTAGCGAAATACTAAAAATACAGGGTGTCGCAGATAACCTGTATCATCGAAAGTCTGTGACCAGGGACACCAATACCCATCGATTGGACTATATATTTTGGGAGAAAAATATGATAAGAAATATGTAATACATAAGGACAAATCATCCTAAGCACCATAACTTATGTTTGAAAATGGCGGCCCGAATGTACTAAGCGACATTTTTGTTGTTTATATTTTTCAAGCCGAATTGTCTAAGTAACTATTTCAAAATATTATATTCTCTAACCGCCAGTTTGAAAAAAACACTATAATATTAGTCGTTTACGACGTAAAATTCAGACTCTAATGCTTAATTTACCAACCGCCTAACCGACAAAAAATGCATCGTAGAGCGACAAAACCTAGATAGTACGACGCAGAAAAAAAAGGCGATTCCAATGATGTATATAAGTCGATTTCGCCAAAAATGTCGCTTAGGCCATTTTGGCCGTTAGGCATCGATATAATTATTAAACTCTGTCTTAGAGGCAAAACTCAAAAGTATGCAAAAAAGACTTGAGCAATTGCGCAAACCCTAAATGTACACGCTCCATTGAAGCACTCGAAAGTTTCCAACACAAATTGGTCGCACTAACAACTCCATGCAGAGTGAACACTGGATGAAACTCCGGCCTGTGATATAAAATCAAAGTTTTGAGGCTCGCCCCAGTTGGGAAGACCGTCGCGTTTCCTGCTCATAATATTATTTAGAGCCAAGGATGGCACTTCTAGTTTGCGAACTGATAATGTCATTTGGTCTATTAATTAGAGCCTCACGCGAGTTTTTTTGCCGGTTTATCTTGTTAGATAACAGAACATAATGTACTAAAGGTATTATTTATAATAGAGTCGGTTCAAACAAATTCTGACATAAGAGTTTCTAATTAAATAAATAAGTAAAATTTTAACAATTCACCTAAATATATAAATATATACATAAAGAAAAAAATGGGCCAATCAGAGTAAGCCAGACATAATAATTAATTAAGTCTGTCTCGCTAAAAGGGTTTTTCTTTCAGCACGTATAGCCATTACGTAGGATTGTGTGGACGGATACGGGTTAAAAAGATTGTAGCAATACATTGAGCTGAAAAAGTTATTCTCTTCTTTATATTTTTATGTTTAATTTTGTTTAATAAATTAATTCCTCAGATAACATACGTAAAAGTAATGTCTTGACAGAGTTTACAGACATTTTTGAAGTTAAAACTGACTTCTTTCTTTTAACTAGTAGTATTCATTAGTATGAAGGGTCGTGTTGTGAATGAAATATTATGTATTATGACTTCTTTGGTAATACACTAGTAGTTTGACATTCCTTGCCCTATTTAACATAAGCCACAAACTATCAGGGTGGTTGGTTCTTCGACACATATTTTTTTAAACATAATGGGTTTGCTCTTGGTCCGAAACTAGCCCGAGGGCAGAGACGAGGCCGACTATGGAGCGAGCTAACTAAGACAATGCATGAACACTCTTTTTTAAATGCTACTCCTTTTTCTTTTATAACCCAGACATATCTGCATGTTTAGATTTACGCGACTCCATCATTTTATTTTCAGATACAGTGCCAAAACTGCACATTTTGATATAAAACCTCCAACGAAACAAAAACACTCGCTGCCTCCAGCGAATCCAAAAATCGAAAAGAAACATCCACGTGCCTATAGATTAGATCCGACTCGTTCTGCAGAATAATATCCACGAGCTGTCGCCTTCACGCGACGCGTCGGATAGTTCAGTGCGGCTGTCACTAACTGTCAGCCTCGCTCCGCGCCCGGGGCTGTTGGGATATAAAACACTGGAACTAGCACCTCCTTCATCTTGTTTTTATATCGCAGGAGAACATTTACGCGCCATGGTTTTTTTAATCGTAGGAAAACGCATTTACGCACTATAGCATGCAAGCTAGTAAGACCTGCAGCCGTGTATGGTATGGGGACTCAGAATAAGTTAAGTGTTGTCAGAGTAAGCTCTGACAATATCAATCGAACTCCTGCTATTGTAGATGTCCATTATTTACCATGTCATCATTGATTACTTGCCAGTCGGTGTTTCGCCTGCTCATAATTTTTTTTTTATAATTCAAACCAGCGGCCCGCCCCGGCTTCGCCCGTGGTACTTGTCCACTATTTAATGAATGATATTATACATAAAAACCTTCCTCATGAGTTACTCTATCTATTAAAAAAAACCGCATCAAAATCCGTTGCGTAGTTTTAAAGATTTAAGCGTTCATAGGGACATACAACACATATAGGGACAGAAAAAGCGACTTTGTTTTATACTATGTAGTAATTCAAATGACATAAAACACAAAAACAAAATGTGGGATAAAAATGTACTACATAAAATATATTTTCTGCCAAAACACAAAATAAAACTGAAATGGAAATCAAGATCATTTCCCCTAAGCTTTCTTACTTAACTAAATTCTTGTTTCGTAGCCATATCCAGAGTTTTCACTAAGTTGGCGTAAAAGCCGGTCTTCTCTTGCTTATTGTTGAATGGAAAATGAAACTCGGATCTCCTTTGACCAAGTTGCAACCTTCCGCTTCGAATGAAATTGTCTTGTATCTGCCAAATGCTGACCTAGATTTCCAATATCTACTGTAAAAGGAAATTTTCCTTTAACATTACTTTTCTTAGAATTTATTCCATTTGTGAATCTAATTAGCCCTTATCCAATTTTGTTATTATTGAATTGTAAATGGCGGGAAAAAAAAAATTATTACGCAGTATTGCTCTATGCCTTTGGGAGGTATAAACCGGGTTTTTCTTTACCGAATAGAAACCACCCACCTCAGATAAACATTATTTTGCTTTAAAAAGAAGTGATGTAACAAAATTGCCGATCACTCTCGAACTCAACATTATCTACTTACACGGTTACTCTATTTTTCAGGTAGAGTCCCTTTTTATTTGCTGGCAACACTGGTTGTTAATATCACAGGCAAATTAAATATGGTGCAGATTTTTCGAATTTCAAGAAACAGAAAATATTGTAGTTTTTAGTTACTTTTCTGTAAAATGCAATTCCTTAGCTCTTTTTATGTGTTGTAACATTATTATATTTACAACATTTAACAACACACTTCGACATTATTTGTTTTGATACGCGAAAAATTGCACCGTCACTGACTGCCACAGAAGATGGCAGATAGCGTAATGGCAACCTGTCAGGCTTGCTATGGTGAGAGTATGAGCATGGAGGTGCGTATTTACACAGCTGTGCTCGCTTTTAGGTGCATTATTTGTTATGTAGCTGACGCGAATTCCTTCCTTTTTACTTGGCCGTATATATACTTATATATACTAATATACACAGTCGGGTCATAAGTTCTGTCACAACCTTATAATTTTGAGTTTTGAAGACCGACCAGATTTTCTGCGACTAATTTTAAAAATAGAACATTTATACATATCGGAAATAGAAGAACTAATTATTTTTATACATATTTGAATATGGAATGGACGATCAAAGACAATAGAGTCACGGGTTTTCCGTTGCACCGCTGTTGTAACGCATAGAAGGTGATTTTCAATTTCGTACAAAAGTTGAAAAAAGCGTCCTATTTCTTTTATTGTACTATGAATCGATACACTGAAGTCTCGAAATTTCAAAATCGTAAAAGAAGCGGCAGACCTTGCTCTTTTAGAAACACTAGCGGTCATCAGAGCAGTGAAGGCGTCAAACGAAAAAAATCCCGTGCGTAAACAAAAAACGCTAGCCCTCCAGCTGTGGCTAAACAGAACCAAACTAAAAAGAGTGCTAAATAAAAACCTGAAACCACGTGCTTATCGTTAGAAGACCGGATTTTTTCAAATGATCGTATAAAGAAAATTAAGCTGGAAAGATCCCGGGCTCTGTTACGACGGCACGCTGGAAAAAAAACTGCGAAATTCTTTTTTCGGATGTCTTTTTTTTAATGATAGGTTTAAATTATCACAAACAAAATGATAAAGTGTATGCCCACATTAGTGAAGAAGCAAGCACGTGTATTTTTAAGGAACCAGTGCCGTCTTCACTCTTACTCATTCATGATTTGCCTTGGACTCTCGTATTCAGGCATAACTGAGGTGTTTTTCGGTAAAAAAAGGGGAAAATCAAGGCCGTACTATATCAAAATAATGTCCTAACAAGCGCAGTACAACCTTTATCTTAAATAATAATCAAAAACATACATACGACATTCCAACAGGACTGTACACCGACTCATTTGGCCCGAAGCACGAAATACTGGTTCACGGCGCGCGGAATTGACTTCACCCGGCATGAACACCGGCTCTCTTCTAGTCCACGTTTAAACCGATGGTATTACAAGTTATACCAATATTTGAAGAGGAAAGTCGGTACTTAACCTCACCAGAATTTGGTGTCTCTTCGAGCGTTTCTGGTCAAATCAGCGAAAGAAAGGTGAATGAATATGGTGCGTGCAGTGATGGCTGACTGTCTTCGTAGATTCAAGGCATCTGTCCAAAATGGAGGAGGACATTTCAAATGATGTTGATAAAATTATATTGCAAATTCAATAACCTTTCATTTCATATATAATTTTTATGTATATATCCAAAGGTGTATCAATAATTTCCTAAAAAGTTTATGACAGAACTTATGACCCGACTGAGTATAAAGCTGAAGAGTTTTTTTGTATGTTTGTTTGTTTGAACGCGCTAATCTCAGGAACTACTGGACCGATGTGAAAAATATTTTTGTGTCGGATAGTCCATTTGACGAGGAAGGTTTTAGGCTATGATATATACCTAAATGTGCGAAAACCGGAATCCACGCGGACAAAGTCGCGGACAGGCGCATATAGTATATTATAAAAATGAATTGAACTTGTAACGTAAATGAAATTTGCTTAGTTATAGGGTAAAAGCCGGATAGTTGCCACACTTTTTAAAAAGCCTTCTTAAAAAATTTGTATTAATAATTTTTTTATTCAAAGTGTATTCTCAAAAATAGTTCATTAATCTTCTAACATACCCTATCTATAGAAAAATTATAAATATTATAAATTTTAAGTAAATCCAGTTTAATATGACCTCTAAAAAAGAGGATAGTTGCCTACTATAGCGGATACTAGCCTAACGTTAAAAATGTTTGGGGGGATACTTGCCCAATATGAGGAAAGATGCCCGTCTGTTTTTTTTTTCAAATAAAAATGAACTTATATTAATTTAAATAATCAGTTTTTATTATTATAAATAAAATCTTTTAAGTATTAATTAAATTTTAATTGTAATTATAAAATTATAACAATAATAGACTCCAAAATAGTAAATAAGTGTCCAAAATAAAAATGTTATTATTTATTTTGAAGATAGAACAAAAAAACAAAATTAGAATTAACTTTGGCTTTAGCCTCTATTAAGTATTCATTCCTTATAACTTACTGAGATCTTTTTATGTACTAAGTACCGTCTTCTTAAGGTTCGAGAGGATATGCCATAAATCCGAGATATTTCGTTGATACTTTTTTGTTTTTTATTTAGTTCTTCGAACGCAAGTGTTAAACTATCTTGTCATAGGAAGGAGGTCTCCATTAATCTCGACATCTTTGACTTGGTATTTTTTTTTATTAACCTACTAGCGGCCGCCTGCGACTCCGTCCGCGTGGATTTCTTTTTTTCGAAATAAAAAGTAGCCTATGTTCTGTCTCAGGGTCTAAAGATTGTCTGTACCAAATTTCATCAAAATCGGTTGCGAGGTTTAAGCGGGAAAGCGTAACAAACAGACAGACAGACAGACAGACAGACAGACAGAGTTACTTTCGCATTTATAATATTAGTTGGGATATTGTCCCACTGCTGGGCAAAGGTCGTATGGCCGTAGACAGATGACTTGGTATTATGAACCTAAAAAACTTTCGCATTTCGTAACACCAAATACATCATTAATAACATAGCGCTCAGTCGTGGTTATTATCTTGAGTGACAAAAAACTATTGACGAATATCAGTAATAACTAACACTAGGGGCATCATAAGGACACATTATGTGTATGTGTGATATGACCAATATTCCGTTTAAGCGTCAATCGCCGATTTTTGCCCTCATCTATTATCCCGCCTTCGCCAATCGAAAATAAGGAAAAGATTTATAGTACGTAGTTACAATGAGCTTCGAGCGGGAATTTTCGTTATGAACATTGAAATAATAATGCTTCCTCTTCTGATACTGGGAAAATAGAAAAGAATAGACTGATGTTGTTATTATATAGGTTATAGCGTGTAGGTATAATATTTGTACAAAAGCGTCGGAATGTTTGTCCACAACATTCTTGACATAGTAATACGAGGGCCTTTTAGTTTGTAACTACGTGTCCAAGGTGAATTACGCACTATATTGTCAGCTAGAGGAACGGTATTTCTGTTTAATTTACACGTGTACATACAATATCATCTAAGGTTACCGTCTTAATGTCGTATGACAGACAAGATGATAAAGTTTTATATACTAAAATATAATTACGATATTCTGAGTGTTTGCAGCAAAACACAATAATACTAATGTAGATCCGAATTGGACAATCTCCAAAACTGCAAGACCAATGTTGACACTACTGAACTATCGTATAGTAGATGTGTCTCTATTCAATGTTATACGAAACGCAGCCAATATTGTTAAGGGTGTGATATAAGTAATTTTATTTTCAATTCCATATGCATCATGTTTGATTTGTTTCTTCGACTTAAGAAGTTACGAGAAAAAATCAGTTTTAATAACAGGAAACAGGCTTAAGTAGCGTTTCAGTGTGTTCAACTACCGAAGGCCATAACCCTTAAAACTGGCAGCTCAATTATGATGCCACCATACTAAATGTAGAAGCCAAGTTATCATAAAACGAACTGTATGCTCCCATTTAATAAAAAAGGATGACATTTCTCCTTAAAACATTTCTAGGTAACTAGATAGAATTTTGTGCCAAGTAATTTATCATGTGACTTCCTCCAATAGATCTTTCTAGATTGGATTCTTCCAATCAGTATAGATTTCTGCTACTCCTTATACTTCGTTTTATTCAATGCCTGTCGTCGATTCTGGAAAGTAATCCTCCCCAGAAATTGGAAAACTATTCCCATTGTATTAGAAATAATGGCTAGCGGCTAGACAAATGGCCCAAGTTTAAATGTATTAGTTTTAAAACGGCTATCATACATTACCATGGCAACAGAAGAAGTATTCAAAGTACTTAGAATTGCTGTGGAGCGTATATTTGTACGCAAAATGTATGCGGAAATTGAGTATAAGTACGCGTGGGTTAAAGATGCAAGGTTGACGCAGCCATTACTTTTAATTGACAATTGTATACTGTGCATTTAAAACGCACTTTGCTCCAAAAAATCGAATATTAAAATGTTTGTGTATTTTTATCAAGTAAGATTCTAGGGGAGAGCGCGTTTTACTGTAAAGATAGTAACGATGAAAGAAATGTTTTTAAGTAAAAAAAAAGGTTTCTATTTAGACTAGGAATATAAATATCTTAATACGTTAACGTGGGTCGATTCTATTTGACCACATTTTTGATAAAAATCAAAATATGTTTTTAATATTAAGCCGGAACGTCTAGGTACCGTAACACTCAGTAACATCAAAATAAATCCACCAAAAAGGTTGACCCAATTCCTATACTCGACGGCGGTTAAAAAGATAAAAAAAGAAATAAAATTAACATTCCAAACAAATAAAATATTGGAAAATATGCAGCGGTCGAACGGAAACTGCATAGTTGCAATACAAATTGCAAGCCAATTCCACCGAGTGGTGCGACTGAGATATCCTTAAAACAATGGAATTTTATATGCATATTTATAAACTGCACTTTGCTCTGTACGATGCTATTCATTAATAAAACATCCGCCTAATGAGTGCAATATACACGGAAGGAAAATTATATACAACCGAGAATGTTGAATAGCGTCCGCAGGAACGGTCATAAGCGAGGAAGTTATCACAAAAAAATTTTAAATTTTCATCTGTTTTCGGGATGTGTTATGATTCTTTTGAGAGAAAAAAATATCTTGCACGTAAGCAAATTGTTTCTTTCCACATTAAATGTAACACTTTTTTTGATAAAATTACGAGGTCATGGTCAAATAAAAATGAGGAGATTGTGTTTTAAGATAAAATACAGCTGGCCATAAATAAGGTCATCTTTCATTTCTTCTTATTCAAATTCATTTATTTCTGCAAGTAGATTTTCAACGAAATTCTTTTGCCAATTTTTAGGGTTCCGTTGTTTTACCTACTAGCGCTTCTTTAATTTCGAAACAAGAAACACTTTCTTTTGAATTAAATATAGTACATTTACAATTTTGTTGAATTTTTGCCCAACAAAGAAACAAATTAGGTTTTGTTTTAACGAAAAGAACTTGCTATTTCGCGTTTTATCCTTTTATACTAGTCTGGAAACTAAACACAATTTATTTGGTAATCATTATTTCCCTTAGAGCCGTTCCATGAATAAGTACTTTTATTGTTGTTGTTTAGCTCGAATACAATAAACAAGTAATTTTTGCGACTCATTATTAAGACGTCCTTGAGAATCTTGTCGTGTTTAGATTTATGTATAACTAGCGGCCCGTCACGCGGTTTCACCCGCGTCCCGGGGGAACTATTTCCCGTACCGGGATAAAATATAGCCTATGTTACTCTGGGTGAATGTAGCTTTCCAACAGTGAAAGAATTTTTCAAATCTGCCAAGTAGTTTCGGAGCCTATTCAATTCATACAAACAAACAAACAAACAAAAAATCAAACCTTTCCTCTTTATAACATTTTATGTATAATTTATAAATTGAAAGAAAATAATAGTTTCTTGGCTCATAGGAATGACATGAAAAAAAAAACAATTAATGCCGATATTATTTTAATTACATATATCACTTTGCCATGGCTCGATGAACTTATTGTGGATTCACTTTTAACAAAAGGATCATCTAGCTTTTGATTAATGAAACTTTTTAGTGCGGGCAATGAAGCATTTTGGGTCCGAATTTTTTTACTGTGAACCGATTTGCATGAAATTTTGGAATTAGTTTCATTGCACCCTTCAATTCAAAAGTGAAAATGATTTGAACGCCGCAACTACCCCTGGAGTGGTTGCCACCCCATCTCGGGGGTGAGTATTCTTTTTTTAAGATAACTTCGGATATCGATAGGAAGACTAATTTTAAGCAAAAAACCATCTAGAAAGTTTTTCGATAAATCTAATACTTTTCAAGTTATTGGCAATTGAATATTCGCAACTTTGTCACGTTTTTATCGGTTTTTTGCAAATATCTCCAAAAATATAACTTTTATCGATAATGTTATGAGGAACAAAATTGTGGCAGGTAAAAAACTAAACAATTTTGTGTATTATAACGTATTCTAAGTGCAATATTAAGTTAGATATTAAAGATCAAAGCCGTTTTTTATTTTGTCTGCATTTTAATCGATGTGGTCAATGTCATCTAGCCGCGAGCAGATGCATTTTATGCATTCTTATAATTAAGAGTTTTGTAGTGCTTGCAATAAGCTTTCAAATGAGTACAATTAAAAGTCTTTTGCACGTAAAATAAGTAAGCTGCATTACAAATAAGAGGAACATCCAATATTTTTTCTTTTAAAACAATGGGTTTCATAAGTGCCATTTCCACCAGAATTGAAATTATTCGTATTCCGCCAAGAATTAACTTTATTATGAAGTGTTTGATGAATTGTATCAGTTTGGCTGCTTTAGGACACATATTTTTCAAAATAAACAGGATTAAAATAAAAATATAAAATCCCACATTTTAAAAAATCCCACCTTCTTTTCATAATATCTCAAAAATTACGATAGATGCGTATAAAAGTGTAGGGATAAAAAATTTAGGTATTTTTCTCACAAAAAATTTAGTAATTTTGTTATTTCTGTTAAACAAAAACTGACGGAGATATGTTTGTTTAAAGAGCGCGTGGCAGCGGCAATCACAGCCTCTCTTAAGCCCTTTAAACCTTCACCGTTTTCGAAAAACGTTTTTAATTATATATTGCAATAAAGGATGTTGTAGTTCTTCTAATTACCTTTTTAATGCTGTTTTAGAAATTGTGATAGCATGAATAGCTTGGAAATGGCACTTGTGAAACCCATTGATTTACAAGAAAAATCATTCGATGATCCTCTTATTTGTAATACAGCTTACTTATTTTACGTGCAAAAGACTTTTAATTGTACTCATTTGAAAGCTTATTGCAAGCACTACAAAACTCTTAATTATAAGAATGCATAAAATGCATCTGCTCGCGGCTAGATGACATTGACCACATCGATTAAAATGCAGACAAAATAAAAAACGGCTTTGATCTTTAATATCTAACTTAATATTGCACTTAGAATACGTTATAATAAACAAAATTGTTTAGTTTTTTACCTGCCACAATTTTGTTCCTTATAACATTATCGATAAAAGTTATATTTTTGGAGATATTTGCAAAAAACCGATGAAAAACGTGACAAAATTGCGAATATTCAATTGCCAATTACTTGAAAAGTATTAGATTTATCGAAAAACTTTATAGATGATTTTTTGCTTAAAATTAGTAATCCAAACGATATCCGAGGTTATCTTAAAAAAAAAATACTCACCCCCGAGATGGGGTGGCAACCACTCCAGGGGTAGTTGCGGCGTTCAAATCATTTTCACTTTTGAATTTAAGGGTACAATGAAACTAATTCCAAAATTTCATGCAAATCAGTTCACAGTAAAAAAATTCGGAGGTTGCCCAAGTAACAAATTAATGTTTTTTAAAAGTTGTGTAAACGTTTTTCTATTACTATTGGGTCCATAGGATGGGTCGTATAAACGTAGTTGAAGACGTTTATTCAACGCGAAATAGGCCCAAATTACACGACATTTATGTTATTTAGAAGTTAAATAAAAGTTAGTCAAGAACTATTTCAACGTCGCCTAAATGTTAAATAAAAGTTTTAAGCCGACTTTTAGGTTACAAAATTGTTATCTTCTAACCGTTATGGAACCACTGAAGTCCCATAACAGTTATATAGACATTAGAAGGTGACTGAAATGTGTATATGTTCAGTCCATTTCATTCATTCTCATTCGTTCAATTTTACTAGAGATGAGTTTACAGAAATGTTATAATTTTCCTAACCAAATTAACATCTTCTTTACTATTTTTATGCGCGACCAGAGCTAAAGTAAAAATATGTAATGTGTGACTGTGCAGTGCACTTAGTCCTATGGGAACTTTACTTTTATGATGAAATATAGGTGTGTTTTCGTTAAATTTTTTGCGCCCCCTTCGAATTACATTGAATTCAATTATTGAAAATTATATTTAAAGTGTGTTTTGATACTTAAATATCAGCCATCTTGCCTATGTCAGGAAACGACTTCTATACATCGTTTATATGATGAAAAGGTCGCATAAGCAGACTCTTGCAACCAAGATGGTCCGCCATTATAAATGACTTTCGAGTACCGTGAGATAATAAACATTCTGAACAAAGAACCACGATTCCATTACAAATGAAATTAATTTTATTTATATTACTTGATTTTATTGAAATTAATTGAAAAATTGTTAATTTGACAAAATGTAAGATAGTTTTAAAAAAGTGCCTGTTGTGCCTTTATATAACTTTAGGTCTGCTTATAGTTCTATAAGGGTTGCAAAATTAATTTAATGTTGTATAATGATTCGTAGTTCACCACTAAATTCTCTTGTTATGTACAGGTCTAAAAATAATCTTTATGCGACGATTTGATTCAATAAAAGTCGTGTAAAGGTTACGTAGACCACCAATACTGGTTAATAGAATTCTTTAATACAACTGTTATAGAACGTCGTATTACTCAATTGAGTGAACGTTTACCCAACCTACGTTGTATAAAGTAGTCGTAAAAACGTTTCTGTCACCTTACATTGACAACATTATACGACGTTGTATAAATGTCTCATAAAAACGTTTATATTACCTATTCCTAGGCACCATTATACGATGTTGCATAATAATGTCGTATAAACGTTTATTTAACTACTTTTTCGTACCATTATACGATGTTGCATAATAATGTCGTATAAACGTTTATTTAAAAATTTTTCGTACCATTATACGATGTTGTATAAAGTAGTCGTTAAAACGTTTACTCAACTAATGTAATAGGATCTTTTAGTCACAGGACTAAATCGTTGTAGGAATTACTGTTAGACAACGTTATTGTTGTCTAATAATATCTATTCAACATTTATATAACCGTACGTCGCATAGACAAATTTTATACAACCAATTTGTTTGTTGGGTGGACCATATTTTTCGCTTCAATGACTGCGCTATTTAAAGGGCTTGCAAAACAATACGTTTTTTGTAGGTATTTACGATGTTGCATCGCCATAACTTTCAATGTAGACGTACCCAGCATCAAACGGCCAAAGATAGTATCGATGCTATGCACCGATCTCTGAATTTCTAGAGGCCAAATATGATTAACAAAACTATCGACAGTTCCGCTTCGCTGGCTAAAACTGTCACCGCAACCTTGTGCTAGATTCTATCCCGAGAATATCACTGCTTTAACAACGTCGTTCAAACGTTATTTTCTATTACTACTCGTATTTGTGGAATTTCCGTAATTTAATTTTGTAACATACATAGGTAATTTTGGAAGTTCGCTTTTGTGAATAGAAAATGTCAGCTAACGTTATAATAATAAAATAAGTTACTAGCATGTGTGATTTGATAGTGTATCATTTTTTCGCTAAAACATTGTGGCTCATTATTGGGGTTCATTACACGTATAAATAAAAAGACAGTGGTAAATGGCGGAACCATTATACAGTAAACCGGACAATATAAATGACAAACAGTTTCCTAGTGCAGTTTCAAGCGTAATTATGTTGTTCCGTGGTTGTTTCTAGTCAAAAGAAACGAAACATTACAGCAAATAGCACTTCGCCTCAACATTACGCGTCTTTATCACAAGTTCAATGGGTCGCCGATAACCCGTAGCCTTGAGTAGTGGAAACAAAACATACATTATCGCTCGTACAAACTTTCTTTATTAGAATGTTCTTTTCTGATATATATGGAGTAGCTGTCATGTAACACAGCTGATTTTAAATAATACAATTTTAAGTGTTTATTATAAGATTTATGTGTAAATTTACGTTAAATGTACTCATATAATAGTGATTAATAAGTGCAAGTGTTAGTAAGAAGATGGTGCAAGGATTACGAGTTTTATGAAAACTTTGAACGTCAACGGACAGCCGGTAACTTGCCGGTAACCTAAAACAAAGAGGATTCCTGTGCATAAAAACGGGGGGAGTACAAATTTTATACTTTATTATTGATATTTCACACAAATCATTCACATTAACAACAACTATAACATTGTAACACTACACATATCTCGTACTAAGTATGAGACACGTCAAATTACAAAACACGGGCTCGTTGTGCCTCTCTTTACTTGACGTAATGTGGAAGTAAAGTTGATGATAAGCAACACCTAGCCTCACACAAACTTTATCACACTCACACTGTACCAATTCAATCATCTTAACATTAAGTAGATAATAATTGTTTTATTGTTATATTGGTCAACATACCCTCATTAATAAAAATAAAAAACTTCGAAAGTGAACTGTTTTTCTGTATTTCTCTTGTTCAAAAGTTAACTTATGTAGTTTATATTTCATAGAATTAGTTTCCCAGCTAAACATTTAAAAATTACAAACTTATATTAGCCACAACATTCAAATTCCTTTGTAATATTTCCAGATTTGTTGAACTCATTCAAGATGACAACCCGAAGGGCCGCTGCTGTTGCAACTGCCCAGGATATGGAGTTCAAGCTCAAGCAGGCACTAGATCAGCTTAAGAAAACAAAGATTGAGAACGCCACTTTACTGAATGAGCAGGAACAAAATGAAGAGGATATGAAATCTTTATTATGTTCAAATGCGACATTGAAGAAAGAAATGGGTGAACTCCATGTGAAACTCATAAGTGCACTGCAGGAGCAGGACCAGCTACTCCAAGTGGTAAATAGTTTTGAGGAGTGCGGCAAAACATATGAACGTACCCTGGGACGCATTGATGAGCTGGAGAGTGAGCTATGTGAAGCCCACAAGCACATCCAACAGCTTGAGGAAGAGAAAAAGGACCAGTCGCTTTCACACACACAGAGCCTGTATGAAGAGCTGCTCGGGACCCCGGCTGGCAAACCAATTGCTGTTGCGGCTTCTTCAATATCGTGCGAAGGTGCTTCTTCATGTTCTCACAAAGACCTTAATTTGTCTCATTGTTCGAATAGTTGTGTAATGCTAGGTAAAAGTAAAAATAATAATAATAAAAATAAGTTAAAAATTAAGTTTAAGAAATATATTAAAATCAAGAAATATATTAAGAAAACAGATAGGTTAATAAAGAAAAATAAATGTTTTTACAAAAATGTTAAATTGCGAAAACAAAGACATGATTTGTTGGACAGCATTGAACTATTAAGTGCCAAGTTAACAGAAAGTAGATTGTTGCATGAGAGGGACACTCAGCAGTTGCAGGCGGACATTGATAGGTTGTGCCAGTCTCTAGCTGTCATGACCTCTAAGTACAACATTGCACAAGATGTCATAAGGGCCCAAATAAAGGCAACTAATGAGCTACTTTTTGAGCAAAGTACCTGTTGTACTACAAGCATGTCTCCTGCAGCTATTGAGCGTCCGCCTAGCTTTGAGTTACCACACATTGTCAAGCTACCTCATACTGTTGAGCTACCTAACATACCTGAGGTTAAATGTAATCAAAATAATATTTATATGTTTTCAGATAGTGTAGGCATTGGTTATGGGGCACTCTTAAGTAAAGAGATTAATGGTACAATTTTTAATAATTGCATGCCCGGTGCTTCCTTAGTACAAATCTTAAAGGCATGTAAAATGGAAAGCTATGGAAGAAATTCCACTTTAATTATAATGATAGGAGATGCATTACATATAACAAAAAATTGCATCTTACATGCTTTCACAACGCTGTCTAAATTAAATGTAGACAAAGTAATTTTTTGTGCATTGCCTTTTTCAAGGTATTATGACCATGAACAAAATAACAGTATTCATGTATTGAATACTTATATTTATAATATAATTAGTCGTCATAGTGACAAGTTTGTGTTTTTTGACACAAATAAATTTATTAATAATAGTTTTATGTTGACTGGCAAAACTTTTTATTTGCCTAATAAATATAAGAAAAATGTGGCTACTTTGTTAGCTTATAATATTAATATTTGTAAATATAATAATAAAAATAAGACTTTGGAATTTGTTCCAAATAATTTTTAAGTAACAAGACAATAGAGGAGACCTCTAGCACAGTCATATATAATAGTACTGTTGATACATGTGCCAGCTCTGTGGTAGATTTATGTCATACTAGTTTGAACCTTAAGCCATTAACTATAATTTGCCAAAATATTCAGGGTATCGCAGGGAAGGGCCTTGAAATTGAATTATTTTTGAAATATGCACCTGTTGATTTTTTGTGTATAACGGAACATTGGCTTAAGCAATATCAGTCTTCTTTTGTTATTAGTGACTATCAAATAATGAGTGCGTTCTTCAGAAGCACCGCTATACACGGTGGCTCTTTAATTATGTGTAACAATAATCTTAAATGCAAAGAACGTAAAGACATTGTAGGCCTCTCAATTGAGCGAGTCGTTGAATTGTCATGCATTGAATTAGACAATTTTGTTATAATATGTGTCTACCGACCCCCCACAGGTCATTTTAATTTATTTGAGTCAACTATGGATGAAGTTCTGAGAAAAATTTGTAACAAAACGAAATCTATTGTTATTTGTGGAGACTTCAATGTCAATCTTTTAGATGATTCACCCTTACGTGATAGGTTAGTATCTTTATTTAAATCGTCGGGTCTCCACTATCAGTTTTCTGAACCCACCAGAATCGCGGCCACTTCTGCTACTTGCCTTGATAACGTGTTTTGTAATTGTAAACCACTTCATAAGTCAGTGATGACTAGCTTGACGTCAGACCACTGTGGGCTCAAAATCTCTTTTGAAGGAAAAATTAAAAATGATCCTCCTAAGAAGTTTACGTGTAGACCTATAACTAGAACACGTTTAGAAACTTTTAAAAATAAAATTAATGTTAGCATACCAAAGATTGCCTATACACCGAGCGACCCAAGCATGCTCTTCAAGAACTTCTTTGAATGTATTACTAATGAATTTAAAAGTAACTTCCCAACTAAGGAAGTTACACTCGATAGCCGCAATAAGTTTAGTGATTGGGCTACAAACGGAATTTTCAAAAGTAGAATCCGTTTGTATGAACTTTATGAAATGAAAAAATTTAATAACAGTCCTTATTTTGTTGAGTATGTTAGAAATTATTCTAAGGTATTTAAAAAAGTTTGTACTCTAGCCAAATCCAAATATATTCGAGATAAAATTTTTAAATCTAATAATAAAATAAAAACAACTTGGGAAATTATTAATAAAGAAAGCGGCAAGTCTAAACCTCGGTGTTCTACGTTTGAGTTGGAAATCAATGACGAAGTGATAAAAGGTGATGAAAATGTCGCTGAGGCTTTTAAAGATTTTTTCACAAATATTCCTCTAGCTACGACGGCGACGTTAAATTCCTCCCCTTCGGAAGCTGTTACTTTATTGAATTCTAGTATTTCTCCCTGTAGTATTATGTTTAGCTTTGCGTACATCAATTCTGCTCACATTTTTAAAACCTTCAAGTCACTAAACATGAAAAACACAAGTGACCTATTTGGCATGTCAGTAAAATTTATCAGCAACATTATCAATGACATTGCCCCCTTTCTGGCCGATATTTTTAATAATTGTATTAATGAAGGTGTTTTCCCTGATATGATGAAGTATAGTAAAGTCATACCTTTGTTCAAAGCCGGTAATAGTCATGACCCTAGTAATTTCCGACCGATTTCCATCTTGCCAGCTCTTAGCAAGATTTTCGAGAAAGTCATGCATGAGCAGTTATTGGCACATTTTGCGTCTAGTAAGCTTTTTCATCCGGAGCAATATGGCTTTACCAAAGGCCGCTCTACAACTGACGCAGGCGTCGCCCTTCTAAAACACATCTATGACGCATGGGAGAACTCACGTAACGCCCTTGGTGTGTTCTGTGATTTATCGAAGGCTTTTGACTGTGTTGATCATGAAACACTAATTCTCAAACTACATCACTATGGTATTAAGGATACATCTTTAGAATTAATCAAATCATATTTGGACTCAAGAATACAGAAAGTTAATGTAAATGGTGCCTTTTCCTCTGGGTCTCTTGTAAGGATCGGAGTGCCTCAAGGGTCTATTCTAGGACCTTTATTGTTTTTAATTTACATAAATGACTTACCTTTTATTGTCGAGAACCTATGTAAGATTGTGTTATTTGCAGATGACACTTCCTTAATATTTAACATGGATAAGACTAAAAACTGTGTTGATGATGTAAATATTGCACTCGATAAGGTTTCAAACTGGTTTAATATTAATAATCTGCAACTGAATGCTAAAAAAACAAAATGTGTAAGTTTCAATTTGCCAAACGTAAACAGGGTATTATCATCTACAATAAAATTAAATGATACTCATTTAGAAGTTGTGAACTCGACAGTTTTTCTCGGTTTAACGTTAGATTCAAAATTACAATGGTATCCACATATAAGTAATTTATCAAATAGGCTTAGTTCAGCTGCTTTTGCTATTAGAAGGGTTAGGCGGCTAACCGATGTTGAAACGGCGCGTTTAGTATATTTCAGCTACTTTCACAGCATAATGTCTTACGGTATCTTACTCTGGGGAAAGGCAGCTGATATCCAAACTATATTCGTCTTACAGAAACGAGCGATTAGGTATATTTATGAACTCAGTGCTAGAACATCGTTAAGGGAAAAATTCAAAGAAATAAACATTCTCACGGTAGCTTCGCAGTATATTTATAATTGTATAATTTATGTGCATCAAAATATACATCTTTTTTCAAAAAAATCTGACATGCACAGCAGGAACACTAGAAATAAACATAAAATTTCATTTCCACGTTTTAGGCTACAGAAAGTGTCTCGTTCGTTCGTGGGGCAAAGTATTCACTATTATAACAAGATTCCTAATGAACTTTTAAATTTACCTTATATTAAATTTAAGAATCACATTAAAAAGGTATTAATGGAAAAAGGATATTATTCTACTGCTGATTATGTGAACGATAAGTTAATATGGAAGTGTTAATTTCTATTTCAATTATGTTATGTGAATTGTATGTTTTTATCATTGTAACAATCCATTTTTAATTTTGTGCACTTTGTCCTACAGTTCAGTTACATTTTCTATTTGGTTTTATTTTTTAAAATGACAATTTGATGGACTGTGTCTTAGTAGTCATGCTCTCTAAAATGTTGCTGTGGTGGTGGCGCTATGTGGCAGGAGTGTTCTCTCTGAATTGGTTGAGTGAGATGATGGCTGACACATACGTCATACCTTACCATACGTGATTGATCAGGTGTCATTAGTAGCGACTGGTCAGCTGGGACTCAGTCTATCTATACATTTTTTTTATTTTATTTTGATATTGAATGTGAGGAACTGTATGGCTTAGTTAGAGAACGTTATGAAATCAATGTATTTAAAAAATATTGTAATTATTGGCGATTTAAAAGAGCAACTGTCGAGTTTCTTGCCGCTTCTTCTCGGCAGATGACTGCGTTCCGAAGTCGGTGGTAGATTCATTATATTGTACATGTATCTTTGACGATTTATAAGTGCCTCACTGAGGCCTACATAAATAAAGTATATTTGAATTTTTGAATTTTATGTAACTATAACTAGACCGAGTTCCTATTACAAGATACATATTGGAACTCATTATTGCTTGTTCATTTGTGAGAGACTAATCAAGAGGATTAAGTATGAAAGACAGGATGTATCTATGTACGCACATATCTAAATGTCACAGCGGCAAGATTTTAATTCAAAATATTTTGCTGATATTAACTTTTCTCGATTGAATAGTAAAAAATCTCATAATTTCCTCTTTTGCACAAATATGCTACGGACACAATTATTGACGAATCGATGAAGGTATTGGCTTTATGGGTTAAACGTCACGGATCGAGCCATAACGGATTAAAGGTTATTCGCACGCTGAGCAGTGAAATCAAATTAATGATCGGGATTCAGGAATTACTCTGATGTCGCATGTAACAGCTTGCAAAGCCAAACGGTATTTAGTAATTACTACAGATGGGCGTCTCCTTTCCTCAAATACTATATTGAGCCGAACGAATTGTCCGATTGATGAGCACATAGTTTATATTGAAGAACGGTAGTAGAACCAGAGTTTACCAGAGATTCCACTTACGTGTGGGTGTGTGTGACTTCATCCTTGCGTTTTTCCCGGCAACATCTAGATTTGGCTAGCCTGGTTCCTAAATTGTTTTTTTCAGCATGTGTAAAGCAACCTTAAATTTAAAGTAACGAAACGTTTCTTCGTGATATCACACTGAAGAATTACATTCATTTATTCAGCTCAGGACACATATGAAAGTCAAACTATGCATAACGATAAGGTGCCGGTTTATTTCCATATATCTTACTCGTATACTGATGTACTTGTACAAATGTTTTTGACACATGCGTACATAATACAGATGTAATAGAAACATGTTTATTTTTTCAGAGTACGTCTGGCACGCGCGTAGTCTAAAAATAGCATGTTAGCACCTTGACGTTCATGATAGAGATTTACATGTTGCCCACTGG
Organism: Nomophila noctuella; assembly: GCA_958496325.1. NCBI lineage: Eukaryota > Metazoa > Arthropoda > Insecta > Lepidoptera > Crambidae > Nomophila > Nomophila noctuella. The sequence goes on along the minus strand of OY292486.1, from coordinate 6,050,339 downwards.
CGTGGATTCACTGCCGTATAGGGTATCATTAAAACCTTGGCTGTTGGCAGTTCATACATTCATTATAATCTTAGATAAAATTATTTCATTGTACATTGTTATATTTAGGCTTGATAATTATCCGTGAGAGCAAGCTTAATTTAAATAAATATAATTTCCTTGCTATTTCAAACGTGTTATGAATAATTATTTTATATTGTTATTTGAATATTTAAAAGTTTATTTAACTTAGTTCCTTCTAATGCGCAGGCAACCGTAGGAACGCTTAAGTTTTTTTGCCAAACTGAAACAGTACTCCATTAAGGTATGCTTTTAGGTTTCGAGCACCCATCTGGCACTCGTGGTTTAAAAATAACCCACGCTTTGAAAATCAAGACACAGTAAATAGCGGTTACAGTAAAGTTACTCTAATATGACCATCGAATTGGTATAAATAAATAAAATTAATATTTTTTTATTATATCATACAGCATTACACGTTCTTTCTGTAATTTGTTTTAAATCAGCTTGCCCGGGTCCTATGACGTAATATCGTTCTTATTAAAATTTTGATAAATAACAAAAAAAGTATAAAAGTTTTTCTATCCGTTCCCTAGCATCCATAGTACAAGCTTCGAGCTTAGTTTTAGACAATATGTGTGTTTAGTCCGAATAATTTATTTTATTTACCTATATGTATTTTTTTCCAAAGCCGGTCACACTAAAGCTTTAGACTTGAAATAAATCCGGTAAAAAAGAGATCAGACCGCGAGATCCCTCGCTTAAATTCTCTCGACTGTGTTCCGCTTGAACGATTACAAGTCGCGTCGACCGCACGTAAATCTAATTCCAGATGAAGTTCCGGCACGTCCCGCCTTTGTTTAAAAAGCAATCGGATGTTTGCCATTGTGAGTCTGACCTCTGGTAACCTCTTAACACCTGACGGTAATGTGTTTAGTAATACGACTGATTTAGCTCGGTTATTTGAAAGGGGTAATGAAATACTGTTAATAAGGACAGAAGCTTTATTGTTTAATGAATGGTTTGGTTTCAACAAAAGACTGTTATAGTCTTGGGAAGTACCTCCAGTTACAGAAGTCACTGTTATAGTCTGGGAAAGCACCTCCAGTTAGCAAGTCATTAAGATGGGACAATAAATAACAGCTATGATTTTGGAGGTTAGATGGTCTGCAGAGCTGGAAGGACTTTGGGCTTTAAAAGCAGGAAGCAAGCTCTTGTCTAAATCACTTACCATCAGGTGATCCACTTACTCGTGTGTCTTCTATATTTAAGTCTTATATCATAAAAATAAATCTCATCAATAAATAAGCTTAGTCTTGCGGCAACAAAATCAAGCATGTAAAGGATATTTACCATTTTTGTCCTTTCATCAAACTCGAAATTTGACCTTTTGTTGAAAATAGCGCTACAAATAGGATTATTATTTTGAATGTTAGTAGGTGGAAGGGGAAAGGCGACCAAAGAACAGGTCGATCTAATAAGGTGAGTAATAAAAAGCCCTAATAAATTTAATAATAACTGCGGATTCAGTATTTTTTTATCGATATCTTGAAGACTGCGTAACCTACTTACAACTTGAGATAAAAGAGTCTGTCAAAAATTAATAATGTATAACCAAAATAAACAATCCACATGTAGATAAATGACTCAATTACCCTCGAGAACGGGTGAACGTATTTGTTTTAAAAAAATGTGGTAGTCCAGGAATGGTCTAAATACTAGGAAATTTGGAAAAGGTTCGAGTTAATAACTAAAAACTGTCAAACGTTATTACTGCCAGTGATACGAAGTTCACCGGATCATCAAGTATTGGATAAAGGATTTTTGGAAATGCGTTACACATATCATATTTTTGTGTTTATTGTTTATGTGAGGGACTGCCTTAAACTTATACTTCAATCTGAATAAAAAATAATGGAAAGTCGACTGAGTTTGATTGTTTTCCTAGTAGCTCAGCTAATGGAAAGTAATAATATCGTGTCTACTTAAAGACCTCATCTCGTTCCACTCTCAGTTCTTGTGAAGTCAATGAAATGACTATCGTCTTTTATTATCAACATACCGTAAAAGTTCAGAGCTCTCGTGAATAAAAAACAAACGGAAGGCAAACGCCAAGGTTCAAGCCAGTTTTATCATCGTCATAACACTTTACCGTCAGAAGCGACACCTTCCGAATTGGCACTGTAACTGCAACCTTCCGGCAGGCCTATTCTGGTAGTTGTCTACGATTGCAAGATACTGTCTCTTTCTAAAGCATAGCTTTTGCTTAATTTAGAGTGGGACAGGTATAGCAAAGATTTGCGCTGTATTGTCCCAGAATATGAGCGCAGGATGTTCGCATATATCCTGGCAAGTCATGCCAGGACCACTTTGTAGCTTACGTCTATCGGTGAAATTCGGGACGTTGGCAGTAAAAAAGGATAAGTGGTGGAGTGTAGCCCTACCTGTAACGTGTTTTACGAGTGAGGTACGGTGAGGGACGCGAATGGGACGGACTTAGTCCGGGGTAATCCTTTATTTTACGGTCCTAGCCCGCGTTGCGTAAGTCTATTTGCGTTTTAGGCTATTCTGTTAGATAATGTCTACGTCGTTAAGATAAAAATAACTCAGTTATGAGTACGGACTGGTCTTATTAGACAGTTTAGACATGAGGACCAATTATTTTTCTCGTGCAATCTTATTACTTACATATTTATTGAAAATTAAAATTAATTCATTTCTTTGTCCAACTATTAAGCGATGGAAGGTATGCGTTACAAGCGTGCATGTTTCCTTCTAACTATAAACTGGATTCCTTTAAGAGAAATACCATTATGGTACAACATCCATTGTCATGGCAGTTAGGGCTCCTGTTTTGCTTAACATCAGGTTGAGAGGAGCCAATATACCGTGCCAATATAAAATAAAACATATTTTGTTTTCCCAATCAATTAACATACAGGCACTGCGATGTCAATTAAAAGAAAAACTTTTGACTGACAAATTCACACATTGAGGGAAATCATTAATCCGGCAAATGAATTCCAATTCTGTGTTTATTTTAGTAAATGCAAATATTAAACGTGCATTTCATTTTTGTTACAGGTACGTTGGGATTTATTTTATCAAATAGTACGCAATATTGCGTGCTAACGGAGCGCAAGGGAACGTTTACCTAGGTGAGTGATTTTAGCGAGGAATGAGCAGGGTGTTTGGTGTCGTTTCTTAGGTTCAAATCCTGGGTCTGAATAAAAATTCGTAATGAGATTTTCGTGTCTTTATATGAAAAGGAGGCGAACGAACATGACGGTCACCTGATGGTAAGTGAACACCGCTGCCCATGAACATCAACAACGTTACATGGGTCGCAGACCCGTTGTCTGTCTTTCAAAAACCCATACCTTGCGCAACTGAGCTCTGGCAACCTTACTCACCAATAGGAACATAGCACACCAGTTATAAAGTGCTACTTCACTGTGGTCTTCAGTAAGGTGGAGGTACTTCCCCAAACGAGATGCTCATTTGAGTGGAAGTTCCACAAAGCTCTGCCTCTCTTACTATTTTATATTTACGAACACAATGTTAGGTAATGTTTTCGCAAACGTACTTTTTAATTGATTTTGAGTGTTTACGTACAATTGTACATAAGCCTTCACCCGCATAACCACACAAACACCGCTGTACAATCATTAGTGTCAATCAAGTCACGGTTCGGTTAAATCCAAAACTAATTAATGATCATCTCCCTCCAATAATGACGGTACACGCAGTGACATGCAATAGTGCCTGTAATTAAATTATTGTTCTGCGTGTTTGCCGTAACTGATCTGCTAAGCTGATGGCCTGGGTTGAATATCAGACAGTAAGAATCATTAAGGATATGCGAATCTTTGCTAATGAGGGTGTTTGTTATTAAAATCCGCTAGATGGTAATACTTAGCCGTGTGGTCTTACTGCTATCATGCATATCATTGGTGAATTTTGACATATTTGTCAATGTCATATCAAAATTCACCAATCACATACCTATCAGTTAGAGTCTAACTGATAGGTATGGTCTAACTGTTAGACCATACCTACTGCCTTCTGGCGGATGTTTCTTACACATTTTATAAAATGAAGAAAATCTTACACATTTTATAAAATGAATGAAATTCTAAAATTTATTGCACTACCAAGTATGAAAGATGCCCCTAAAAAGCTTAAAGACTCCTTGACAGCAATTGGTCTCGTATAAACCTGTACATGACCTTCAAACGACTGCAAGAAGTACGTGTCACTCTTAATTTACAGGGGAGCAATATATCCCAACTATTAAACCACGTCAAGACCATCGGGGCAGCATGGCCAAGTCAAAGTCATTAATAACCAAATCAGAAGTGCCAAACCTTGGGTCACGTTACAATGTCACCTAATCCTTGCAACGACGTCCCGGAACGTACGATATATTGATCATAAACTCGCCATTGTTCCTAAATATTAATTAAGGAGTGTCATACACCCGGTTTCTGTGGTACTCATGAATATTGATACGGTGGTTTATTGTAGGCTAAATTCAATATGCGGCCTTCTTGATGGCTTTAACGAGGTTTATGATGTAGGTAAGCAGATTGCTTAGCTGTTGGTAGTTTGGTGTACGTAATTTGTTTGTTTCATGATCATCTCTTGGCCAGAGAATTTTCGATATTTTTTGAAAAAACAAAAGTTTTTTTCTCTTTTCTACTTGTTTCATTATTTTCATTTGTTTATTTTTATTTTGATAAACAGAAAGTTGTCATAAACGTACGTGAATAAGTTATTTTCCGAAAAGTGATCAGGCATTGTGTGGAGCATAGTTAAAGTGGGATTGCCCATGAAGTGTAGAATAGATACTGCCTCTGCCATAATTTCAGTGATATGCAAGTTTACACTAGACATTTCTTTTCATGGTTCATTTCTATCCATGGTTCTCCCATCCATTTCACTAGTTTGTTTTTTTTTTTTTTTTTAAAAAGCTGCTGTCAGACTTTCCGCACTGCAACCGTACGATAACATTCCGATCATAATTGCATCAACCGAAGACTTCTTAGATGCGCTTTGTAGTTAGGTATGTAGTAATTGTATTTTCTTTAAAGATGCAGATTCGCAACTGTTTTATTTATGCCTGTATTTGTTAACAATATCTAGACTTCAAATTCCATTTTAATTATATTGGTTGTTTTCCGCGCGATCAGATCTCACAAACTATGGAATTAGTTGACATAATGGTCCTTATTTTTCCATGTTAAAATAAAGCACTCTTGATCGGACAATAGCCTTTATAAAAGGATAAAGATAATGCGCACTTTTTATGACCTTCAAAAAATCTCACTCCAACTGAATTCGTATAAAAATTCCACAAGTCAAAACTAGCTTACAGTTTCTGTCAAGAATTAATTTGCAAGAAGATAAATCTGTAACTATAAAGCAATCAAGGATTAGGCTGGACCATCCAACAGTACACCCAATGATTTTGAATTCACTCCAGTTCTGCCGTGATTGGGTCAGCGGAATTCTCCGAAGCGACTAACGATATGTGTTGTCCACAAGGTTGATTTGGATCAATTTCTCCTATTCCTTCGCCAATGTTCGTATTTTATCGTCTTTGTTTTTTGATAAAGAAGCACAATACTCAAGAACACAGTCAAGGTAACTAGGTGCTTTCAAAATGTGCGGACACGTTTCAATCAACCGAATTTCTTCTAACAAACAATAATTCGCACGTGAATACTTTTGGGCGACAAAACTGCTTATTGAATTTGTTCTTTCTTTTCCGTTTTGTTGAATCAGTGTTTATTACCTCGTAACAAATTTAATTTCGCTTTCAAAGACATTTTTGGGAATTCTCTGGCAATTGTGTGGCAATTTGGTTTCATGTCTTATTTCCCTTCGCTGAACGTTGTTATTTTTAACCCAACCCAATGAATGTCAATAGATATTCAATCGATTATGAATAAAATTGGTTTCATTATTTGACGCTTTTTTCACAATCAGAATATTAAAAAAAATCTAAGACGGATTGTAAATTGATTTGATAAGTATCATCCACATCAAATAACTTGTACTAACTGAAAATGCACGTACTCTCTGATTGGCAAATTGCTAACGCTTAATTGAATATTTAAATTACAAGTCCCATTAAAAAGCCTGATTATTTTTAACGTAGTGCACGTTTGAGTTCCCATGGGAAGCACTTCGGTTAATTGGTTGCGGTGGAGCTACGCGTTAATGATCTAGCGATCTCGCCAACTCTGAACCGAACGGGATACTGTTACTTTAAAACTATTTTTTTCTATTTTCTTACCTACTAAATCCGAATCCTCTAGTGCTACCGTTTTCGTATTCTCTTACTAGTTTTACCCCCATTTTCTATTTTCTTTCTAGTTTAGCCCGTACCCTAGCACGCAAGAGCTTTAAAGAATGTGTGATTACACGTCTCTCGTGTTGTTGTCTCATAAATTTCACACTAGGACAGATTGCACGCGGAACCGTCTAGCTAAAAGTAAAGAAGGTTTTTTAATACTTAGGAGTATATACTCTTCTTGTCCGTTATTTATTACCAACAACCACAACCTGGAACATAATACAGGTATAATAAGGTAGAATAACCTAAAGAGATTAAATTTAAGATGGGAAAAAAAACTTATGTACTAATACATTAGAAAATAGGTCGAAATATAAGGCTCTACATTATATTTTTAGAATTATATCATTGTCTTTGATACTCCCTCGTTATACAAAAGACGATAAAGCTGGAAGGCTAATGTCAAGAATGCTTGAAACAACACAATTATCTTGATAATTTTGTTGGTTCAATACCAATTTTCTTTTACTCTCGAACAAACATTCATAAATGATTTGTTTATATTTATGGTAAGACAAACAGTAATAACTTAATGTTACTCGTAGTCTCGTATGAACGGTAGTATTTATTTATAGGTCTATAAGCCTTTGTATTAATGGAAAAGTTAGTTTGTTTCTAGAGAATTTGTGGGCATTGCCTACAGATATCTTTTTGTATGCTCTTGGTTTATTGATTTATTTATAACAACTATTCCACTGCCATTACGGGATACTCCCAAAGCGACAATTTAGTAAAAAAATACTACCTTTTTAATTACTAACTAGCGGGCCCGCGGCTTTTCCCGCGTTATCAAGATTCCTGTGGGTGCATTTAAATTTTAATCGGGATAAAAAGTAATTTATCACCTAAGTCAGCCCATACCAAAATTCATAAAAATCCGTTCATTCGTTTCAGCGTGATTGACGCTCAAACATTCAAACAAACAAACTTTCGCCTTAATGCTATAAGTATGATTGAATGAACATATTATGTACATACACATAGTTTAGTACACAGTGCGGAGTAAACTATTGTGCAATTAATTCACGTGGCAGCTCTATTTGTCACCGCCTGCCGTCTGATAATGAGTGACGAGTGGAAATCCTTGATGAACGGGCTCGTATTTTCTGCAGGTTAGGACCGATTAATGTGTTCCGTGGTCTGCAGCAAAGATGTTTATTTCTGAAATATGCAGTATGAATAGTAATAATATGTTATCGTAATAATATAGTTATATGTAGTACTATCAAAGTTCTTTTATAGATGTGAATTGATAATTATGTAAGTACGCGTAAAAAGTATGTACTTACTGATCAATGTAAATTATCACAACCTCTTTTTCTAAACAACATCATAACATACTAGGCTTTATACATATGACAATGCCTCCTGCGTTTAATATCGTTAGTTAGTTACAAATTGTATTGATATCTAAATATTTTTCGCGTATTCCGTAGCAATAAGATTTATAATAAATCAATTTCAACCCACATTGTAATCGTACCTGATCGTATTGTAATGGATTGAATCCTATTTGTATTTCATTGAATAAGAGACAATAAAGAACAAAAAGGTTGAGGTCAGAACGAAATGTGGATGGCATTTATCTAACTTTTTGGCAATTGTGCTCATGATTTGTAGAGGTCTTTCGTTTATTCTATACTAATTATTATTATTATTATTATGTAGGTACATTGGAAATTCACGGGTTCATAGGGACCCGGTCCTTTGAAGCATGCGTGGGGCCAAAGCCAACAGCGCAGAGGCTTTTTGGTACCATTTGATCTAAATTGGAATGTGTACATCTGCCAGGTACTATCTCTGAATAAATACAGATCTATTCAAAGACAGCACCTGGCAAATGTAAGAACTATTGCAAACAAACCAAAAATGGAATAAAAAAGTTTAGTTCTATTGGGTGTAATTTTATGATCCGGTTATCTGGGCTATTGTTTGAGACAACGGACGTCTGCCATGCAAAATGTCTCAATGTTTTACTCCTGGCAGACGGTGACTCGCCTCCCACTAGATGCGGCCTCTAGGGTCGCGGGCAGCAAGGGAGCAACACCGGCGTGGTTGGCTAAGGGTGCCGAGAGGTGTGCACCGGTTTCTGGATCGCGTTTGGTCGGTCAGCCGTTCCCCGCTATTACGCAGATTGAGCACTTCCACCCATCAAGCATATAGCTCTTGCGCTCCACTCTGGACGGCCAATTAAGGCAAGCCAGAGGTGGGGGAGAAGATGGTAAAGTTCCCCCGGGAGGTCTCGGGTCCGTGGTGTCGCCACACACCAACAGCTCGCCACAAGCTGCCCTGCGGAGACTGATTGCATTGATGGAAGTTGTAATTCCTCAAGGAGGAGCTCCAACTTCCACCAACGGGCGATGGGGTCGTCACGTCCCTACGCTCTTATTATTATTATTATTAGCCCATATCGTCCCACCACTATACTAATATAAAAATCTGAAAAGTTTGTTTGTTTGTTTGAACGTGCTTATCTCAAGAACTACTGGTTTGAATCGAAATATTATTAAAATTAGATAGTCCATTCATTGTCGAGAAAGGCTTTAAGCTAAAGTATAACCCTGTGCGGGTAGAAACCGTGATCCACTCGGACGGTGTCGCGGGCGGTCGCTAGTAAAATGAATAAATTACAAGATTTTACATGCTTGCATATTTAATTAGTAGGTAGGTACGTCATGTTACCTAAGTGTAATTATCCATAATTTTGTAATAATGTTAGATTGATTCAATATTTGACTTGATATTTTGTTTCTATTGACGCCAGTCCTGTTTTTTTAATTTAAAATTGATTTCTCCTTCATCTTTGAAATAGTAGGTAATACTTTTTTCTAATTTAGATCTAATGATCAGAAGAAAAGGTAATATATATTGTAAGGCGTCGCAATTTGTATCTTTAGTATCTTTATTTGTCACCTCCTCCCACCTGAAGTTGAGTTATGTGCGACATTTTGATAATGACGACTCCATTTACATTTTTTCTCATACCCTTAGTATTAAGAAACAAATTCTACGTTCGGTCTTTTAAAACCTACGTAATACGCGTGTCTATTCAACCATCGTCATAAAGGAGCGGGATTTAGATTTATTTTCATTATTAACAAGAAAGAGCTTTTATTTATTTTTAACCTTGAGTATTTGTTTCTTACTAGCGGCCGCCCGCGACTTCGTTCGCGCAGATTTTGGTTTATCCCGTGGGAGTATTAAGTCGGGATTAAAAGTACCCTATCACCTAAGTCAGCACATACCCAGCCTGTATACAAAAAATCATTAAAAGCCGTTCAACATCCAAACAAACAAACTTTCGCATTTATAATATTAACTAGCGGCCCGTCCCGGCTTCGCCCGTGGTACTTGTCCACTATTTAATGGATGATATTATACATAAAAACCTTCCTCATGAGTTACTCTATCTATTAAAAAAAACCGCATCAAAATCCGTTGCGTAGTTTTAAAGATTTAAGCGTTCATACGGACATACAACACACATAGGGACAGAAAAAGCGACTTTGTTTTATACTATGTAGTGATAAGGTGAAACAAAAATGGTATACATTCCGTGGCTTCTAAAATACTTCATGATTTGAATCGTTGTGATTACTTTGCAGGATCGTGGTCATTATTAAATAGTTTTTACCCGCGGTTTTGCCCGCGTTATCAAGTTTCCTGTCGGAGCATTTGAGCCCGCCCCCCATACCCTGCCTGTATACCTTCAGCAAATCCGTTTAGTTATTCAGGGTGATTCATAGATAAACATCCAAACAAACAAACTTTCACACTTTTTAATATTAGCATGATGACAATTTATATAAGTTGTCATACATACAATACACTTTTCCCATTGGTAATAACTGATAAATTGCGGCTATAAGTTCATATTTTTTATATAAATATTAATGAGTCCTACTCACCATTTCTAAGTATTTGTCATACGCGGTTTCTGAATTATTGTGGAAATTCTTGAGTGACGACTCCATTTAGGTCCGTTCTCCGTATAACAGAGTACTTATTTGAAATTGAAATGTAATTCCACGTGTTTTTAAACCGGCAAGGAAAAGAAAATGATGTAAAGGAAAAAGGATTTGAATAAGGTAATTTAAACTGAAAGTTAATACCAATTGCAAATCAGATTTCAATTGCTGGGTTTCAATGAAACTTATGATGTAACCGCTTTTTAATACCTTGGCAGGAAAAAGTTAAAGTAATTAAAGAACTATGATTTAAAACTTGGGTGTTCTGAAAACAAAACTATTTAATATACTGCAATAAAGTGCGTGTAGAGACTCTTTAAATAGTTATAAAAATAATTTTAACATTTAAAATTGTAATGTGGTTAACGCCACATGCATCGGTTCAAATTCGGGCTTAGGTAAAGACAAAGATCAAAGTATACATACGTATTGAAGACAAATTAACTTATTAAACCTTATTTATTTATTTATTTAAACTTAATTGCACGATATAAAATTGTACAAAAGGCGGACTTAATGCCTCATGGCATTCTCTACCAGTCAACCTTCATTGTAACGTTATTATATTTGATTATATGAAAGCACGTGCGTCCTTCAGAGTATTACAATAGGTACCTCTTAATTCCTAATTAGAGCAAGTTGTAATTGGTTTAGTTGAAATTATAACGTGACTGAATTGCCTAAGTGTTCCTATCCAATTAGACATCAATAAATTATTAAAACTCATTATTAGTGATTGCCACATTACGGCAGCGTTTAAATGTTAATGCTTTGTCAATTACTCATTAAGGAGGCAACTACATTTGTGTCAATATTTTATTCAAAACCAAGAAGGGAATTTATAAGTCTATGTAAGAAGTCTATATAGGTCTATATACTTATATAGGTGATCTTTCACCTTTCCTCAAATTGAAGCTATAAGAACTGCCAAATTTACCTAATGCGGCATCAATATCATACATATGTTAAGAAATTATTCGTGGAATTTATACGTAAACAGCAACATTGCGCAGAAAGTGGCATTTTATAGAAATTTTTTCCTTAAAATTAAATTCTTGTAAATGACTAAATGAGGTCGAAAATATCTTATTTGCTATTCCAAAGTTCGCCAGTGGAATGGTACTGCCGTTTTCATCCATGAAATGCAAAACGGCAAGGAAAAGAATAAAAATTCCGACAAAGTCTTCTTTGGTCGGATTCTAATGGGATCCGTAGCCGTTGCATTGTTAAAGCTACCCATACAAATATTGCGATAATATGTAGGTTATTTTTATAATACTAAATTTCAGTGCTATTATCTATACTTATAATAAATCTGTAGAGAGGTCAATTCTGTACATTAAATATATTTTCAAAATAACTATCAGGGGGAGATAAGTGATCGATACTGATGCCAAAAATGCAATCAGTATAATTTTTGTCTGTCTGTCTCTCTGTCTGTCTGTCTGTCTGTCTGTATGTTCCTTATAGAAACAAAAACTACTGAACGGATTTTGACGAAACTTGGTACAATTATTCTTCATACTCCTGGGCATATTATAGGATACTTTTCATCACGCTACAAACATTAGGAGCAGCGTAGTGAAGGGAAATGTTGGGAAAACGGGAGAAATTACTCCATTTTTTAAGCTTCTGACGCGTGTACAGCCATAATGGTTAAAGTCACATAGAAATCATGTATGAAGGAAATATTCTGCATAAAATTGTCTAAAAAATATCTCTAGCAGCCTATGTCTATCTTTTATGGTTGACCCACAATGACACGTGTAACACCTGATCCAAATTGGTTTGAACGCGCTAATCTCAGTAACAGTTAACGTCAATTTAAGATTAGTGCACATTTGGCATAACAGATGGCGACACGACGTAAGACATTGCGGAACGCGAGTTCGCCTTAACCGCGATGACGAGATTTTTTCTCGATTGTATAAGAGGTTTTAATGACAGCCCATATTCATGCATGGTTTGTCCACCTGATTCGTTTGTTTTACTTATAACTCAAACTCATTAGTGTAATAACTGGTTCTATTCAAATTGACAGAATCTTTAGCAATCTATAGTCACACTGTGTACGGAAACGAAACCCATGCGAACGGAGTCGCTGGCGGCCGCTAGTTTTATAATATGACATTATAATATCCTTCCGGACGTTTTGAGATCCTGGCGGCCGATATTATGACCAGCCAGGTACGTGTTATATAATAGTGCACTAATGAGTACGCAAGCACAGGTGCACTCCCTATTCCCTCCCTCACTCAGTTCAGTGGAACAGCACTCTGACAAGTTCGTACCGTGATCAGGCTCAGGAACAATGGCTTAACGTGCCTTCCGAAGCAAGAGAGTCCAAACAACAAGATTACGAGAACCTTTTTACGAGAAATATTTTTTTTTAAATTTTATTTTAAAAATGTGTTGTTGTTGTTGATGCAGTAAACTGTTATAATAGCTTATTTTTTTCTTTATGTGAGGTGAGGTATCTGTCAGATGGTTTATTTACATTAGCCACAAAGTTGACGTCGCATTAGAACGTTTTCAAAGTAACTTTTTCACAAATTTAGAAAAGCATGTGTTAATTTGTCACTAACATCAACACAGAAAGTTCATTCAGAACTTAGAAGACAGCATTAGAACGAATTTCCTACGGAATTCTCAAAGAAAAGACAATGAGGCAAAGGAATTTTCATCGCAGCGTCTTAAGCTAAATTGTATCGTTAGTGCACTGGTCGTTAGATGCAGCCGCGGCAGAGTCGAGCCGATGGTTATTAAGGCTCTACCGCCTTCAGTTATTGTCACTTGCTGGCTTCTTTGTATGCAGAAACATCGGTGATGTACTTTGTAATGTTAAAACTTTCTACGCAGATCTTGTTCTTCCTAGCGTTTATCCCGTTTCTGTGCGGGGTCCGCTTTTGACCATGATCCAGTATTTGGCGAGTCTGATTATTACAGTGAAAACTGCCATCAGACCTTTGTAACCCATAGAGGGGAACCAGATAGATAAGGATCATTGTTTCACATTCAGATCTAACTAAACTAAAGTCAGAAAATATCTGAATGTGAAGGCTAATGGCACAAATCCACACATAGATTTAAAAATCAGAGGCGTGGGCCCGGATCGAACCACGGACTTCACGTATGTGAGGCGCGGTCCGTACCACTAGCCCACCATCGCTCTCTTAAGCTAAATTGTATCGTAAGATACAGCCGCGGCCGACTCATATAGCCGATGGTTATTAAGGCTCTACCGCCTTTAGTTATTGCCAGTTGCTGGCTTCTTTGTATGCAGAATTTATAAAATTTTACAAGAAGTAGGTATATTTTTGTTAAACATAGAAAGTTGCTGGTATTTCACAATTTATGTTTATCAAAGTCTAGCGGCCGAATTCAGTTTCCGCACAGATAGTGTTATACTATAGCTTAAAAGCCTTCATTGACAAATAGACTATCCAACACGAAAATATCCCTGATTGATATTGAAAAAAAAATATTTTAAGATTAGGGCGTTCAATCGGTCTAGCGCCTAACAAGGCGGATACCGATCCTTCCCTGCTTGGGTGCGAAGGAAACCGCAGGAGTTTAGTGGGTAGTGGGACGAACGTCTCTACTCCTGAGCCCCACACACGGCTGCAGGCCTAGCTAACCTGTATGCTACGGCGCGTAAAAGCGTTCTCCTGCGAAAAAAAAAAAAAAAAAAAAAAAAAAAAGGGCGTTCAAACAAACAATTATACTTCAGCTTTATGATATACTGTGACTCTAAGAATTCTATTTTTTTTTTCAAAATAATTAGAAGTCTCACCAATAACAAAACTACAACATTAGTCTCATTTATAACGGTAAAGTAAATTCATATTGGTTCCAGAAACTTCCGACGATTCGTTCCTCCGCAATGACCATTGTTATCGCAAAAATTCATAAGTCGGTGCCGAATGCCGTTGAAATAAATTCCAACTGCATAATCGTTCTCAATGCTCCAAGTTTCCTTGCAGCCATAAAATACAGACATTACTTTTAATTCCTTTTTCCGGTTCTTCGTTGTTAAAATCGTTTTCCGTTGCTAAAGTAATTTTAAAAAGCGGTTAATAAAAATAAAAGAAGTTAATTATCGCACCGTCTCCAATTTCCATAAAACGTTAATGTAATTTCAGTAACGCCTTTTACGTTGATTTCACGTGAACCAAAAAAAGAGGGATTGTTTCACCATTGAAGTCTTATTTTAGTGCTAGTGATTTATCTGTGTTGTATCTTGCTGATGATTGTCTATTGCGCACGACGGAGTCTACTTGTATAATGGCTATCTTGAAGAGAATGCTAATCCAACGTTTTATGAATTTTTTCACACCGAATTTGTATAGCAATAATAGTTATGGTTTATTATGGTTAGCAAAAGGGGTGATTTCACCCCTTTATTTCCTTTTATCCCCGTCAGTTTGACGAGGGTGGTGGCTCATTTGGCAGGGATCCAGTACTAAGTGCCATATGAAGCAGTCAACTGCTAGAACTGCTGGTGGGAACATCAAAGATACTTTATATTTTACTAGCGGCCGCCCGCGACTCCGTCCGCGTGGATTTCGATTTCCAATATCCTATGTGTTATTCTGATGTATAAGCTATATTGTGGTAAAGTTTCATTCAAATCCATTCAGTAGTTTTTACGTGAAAGAGTAACAAACATCCATACATCCATACATCCATACATCCATACATCCATCCATACATCCACACATCCACACATACAAACTTTCGCCTTTATAATAGTAGTAGGATGTGCTATTAGCGGCCAGCTCTGGCCCTTAATATAATTGAATTTCTATTGAATTATTTTAGCTAATAGTAAAATCTATTGTAGAAACGAATATACTCATAATTGTTGCGCTATTTTAAAGTTCTAGCAAAGCATAGGGAGAGACATGGTCTGAACTGAAGCGACATTGTTTTACACTATGTGGTGAATGTGTAATAGTGCTCTGAAAGGCTAAATGTAGTTTTCACAAAAGATATAGATTTTAAAGGCCCGCGTTTCATCAATGATGTCATATTAAAGCGCATATAAAATTCCATTAAAGTAAATATTGACTAACAAATTAAGTTTTTGTGCAAAACCGATTTTGGTACCATTTTGGCCAACTGTTGTATAAATTATCTTTTAAAATGGAGATTATAATTTTTAATGCTGAATCTGAATCCAATCTTAGTACTCTCGAGCTAGGATGTTTATTTTAAAATCTTTTCAGATACTTGTGATTTACATTTCGGTGAATACTTCAGACATTGACATTTTCAATCCGATTTCTGTATAACAGGAAATCGCTTTTTCTAGCAGTAACAACTTACCCACTGGTATTTTTCCTTAATGCAAGTTACATGTAGTAAAATGCTAAAATATAACCATACATTTAAGTCACAGACTCATCCAAACTTTACTTTAAATGTCAAAAACCATATTGCATTTATTTATATGCTGATATAAGATAAGTATCTATTTTTATATCAAGCCAGAAAACGACATTACCTGTGTTCAGTCAGTCGGTTACGTCTTTACACAAATCGGATATCAGTATTTTTCCTTTCTACCCATGACAATGGGTTGTCGACAACGAGTTGACCCTATTTACGAAGCAAACAATTGCGAAGCAACCCTGAGGTCGAGAACAAATAACAACGCAACAACCTCTTGGGTTGAACCCTTGTCCAGCGTAAGTTTAAAATGGGCGGTCAGCGGAAAGTTCCATTTACCGCTATGATATTGATAAAGGTTTAAAATCAATATTTGGAATGGTGTGTGCGAACTGTGATAGCCCATGGGCCATAATATGTGCATAAAGACGATGGTTGGTATGTCCAAGCTTATTAATGGATTTTCCCAATTCCCACTGTGTATATAACAGTAGAAAACTATTTCAGTGTCCAGTGAAAGCTTCCTAGATAACTAGCATAGGCTGTCAAAAAATGCTTAGCGCCAATCCGATTGTCGATTGGCCAGGTTCTCTTTAAAGATATTTTGAGTTTATTTTACAACAGTCATCATCATCCTTGTGCCTCTCCCTGTTGCATCCTCGGCCGTTGCATCTAAGCCTGGGGTGTGCTACGAGTATGATTCTGATCTCCCCTGACCTGCCTGGATATTTTTTTTTCCTGTTCATTTTGCAACAATTCTGCTATAAATGTTTATTTTTATCTACGCTCTCAAAATTACACATCAAAAGCAATTTAATAAATAAACGTCATCTATACTTATAATAAATCTGTAGAGAGGTCAATTCTGTACATAAAATATATTTTCAAAATAACTATCATTGGGGGTGATTAGTGATCGATATTGATGCCAAAAATGCATTCAGTAAAATTTTTGTCTGTCTGTCTGTCTGTCTGTATGTTCCTTATAGAAACAAAAACTACTGGACGGATTTTGACGAAACTTGGTACAATTATTCTTCATACTCCTGGGCATATTATAGGATACTTTTTATCACACTACAATCAACAGGAGCAGCGTAGTAAAGGGAAATGTGGGGAAAACGGGAGAATTTACTCCATTTCTTAAGCTTCAGTCGCGTGTGCAACCTTAATGGTTAAAGTCATATAGAAATCATGTATGACGGAAACATACTACATAAAATTGCCTAAAAAATATCTCCTAACATCATTTGTCTATCTTTTATGATTGACTCACAATAACACGTGTAACTAATGATCCAAATTGGTTTGAACGCGCTAAGCTCAGGAACTACTGGTTCGAATTGACAAAACATTTTGTGTTGGATAGTCCACTTACAATTTGTCGAGGTAGGGTTTAAGCTATCTATAGTAACACTGTGTGCGGAAACCGTAACACACGCGGACGGAGTCGCTGGCGGCCGCTAGTCTCATAATAAAATTATAAATCAACCGATAGCAAGTGCTGTAAGCCACAATTTTGAGCTGGTATAGTGGTGGTTGTATTTAATTAATCTATCAAAAACAGTGTTCATGTTCACACCATTTCACAAACATTGAATTATCAAATATTGACTTATCCAGTATTGATGTTGGAATAATATTGTAAACTACTAATGCGATTCTTTTTTATTCGGTATTTATCTATCTTTGCCTTCTTAAACAACATCGAATAAATAAAAGGCAAGTGTACAATAAAGAGGAAAACAAATCAGACCCATTGATCGTGAGAGTACGTAGTTTAATCTGAGTGCATCCAACGCGGAATAGAAGCTATATGTTTGAGCATCCGGGATTGCCTGTCATCTGTCTGCCGTTGATGGGGCTTGCTGATCGAACATTCAGTCTGAACGCATTTACTTACGCCGTGTATATGTACGAACACGAACATAGTGAACAACAAACATCAAATATGAACATTTGGTTTTTATGTATGGATACGAATGTTTAATGTTCTTTAGTACACACGTGCAAAGTAAGTTGTTGCGTATCATGCAACCCAAAAAAAAATTTTTGTACTTGAAACGGCTTTTCGAGTAGGTATATACAGCTTTAACACATGTGTATGTATACCATCTACTACAGTATTTAGCTAAGCTTTGTAGTCTTCAAAATAATGATATCGCTAAAAAGTTAAAAAAAGTACACATATTTTGATAGTTTGATAGCTGAAATGCCTCGTCAATTATATCGTTCTTGAAATTTCTGGTTTAATAAATATTTTTTAAATGTGAGTGTTTGATAGCCAACGTAAACTTTTTCAATTAGAATTTTCGACCCTTTGTTAATTTACTGATTAACCTCTTTTACCTAAAATTCAAACGCTATCTTGTTCAGTTTATTAACACGAAAAGCGTTTGAGTACTATAGAGTATAAGGAATTGTATAAATTGAGTTGGACGGCGATTTGCAGTTTGATGTCTTGTCAACAAGCCCTCTCCCCTCTCCCTTCGTACGTGTGTTTTGCAACTAAAAGCCTTCCGATATTGATCAATTAAATATTCTTTCAGTGGTTAAGTAAATAAAGGCACAAACATAATGTACACATACTACGATGGGATAGTAAAAGTGATTTCACAACACCAAGTTTCGTTTGGATGTTTATTTGCACCTACAGGATATGTATTTAGAATATAATCTAATTCATTTGTTACTTTGATTGACTTGATTTGTGACTTTCTTTGATCTTTAATGAATTGTTTTCTATAATAATTTCATTTGTGTTAAAATCATGCTGAACATATCTTAGCCTTGGGAATTATCTTTTATTTTGATTATTTTTATTAATTAAAGCCATGTTTATATGTTTTAGAATTAGTGTTAGGGCTAACTCATTCACAAACCACCAGATTAAAATTAGATATGGCATAAAACCAAAACAATCGCGAATTAAATAATTCAATTAAGGTAACGTCAGTATGTCACAATATGCAAAAGTTAAATCGAACTATTAATGGACATTATTTCACTCACCATATAACAACTCTGTAACGACATAGTTAAAGTCAACCCTTCCCTACCCAAGCATTCCTGTGGCACGCCTTTTATATTTCCTAAAATCCCTTTATAGTGGTTATTCGGGAGGGAAAATATATAAGTCGGATTCGCCCAGTCTGAGGTTTTTGTACCTTGATAAATTATTTCGCCGAATGCGCCTAACAAGCTCAATTTATATTTTAAGCCTGCTCTGCGGAGGCAATTAACTTTGATTTCATTAATTTCCTTTGATTACTAACGGCTGATTTGCTAAACCTTATTTATGGGTTCGTAACCGTAAATTTACATTGATCTTTATTTATCACTTTATTGTTACTTGGAAAACCAGAAATATCATCGAAATTGATCAGCAAAATAAAAATATCTTCTTGATGCGCACAACTTAAATAAACTGAAATAAATTACAAAAAATGTTGATTAATACATGAATTTTACAAAAGGCGTGCTATTTATAGGGTGGTTGGTATTATAAAGTATTAAAGTGATAATATGTACTTTTCTTATAAATTTAGTGTAAAATGTAATTTTTTTAAGGAGGTTCTGGCCAAATTTCCCATACGTTGAAACTATATCGTCCTGCTTTTTAAAAAAATAAAAGTAAAACTCAGCTCAACAGCTGTTACGTTTAAAAAAGGTAACAATTTGTTTGTACCCAGCAATTGTGAAGGATCCCAGAGGAAATCTAACGCCGTCTTGAACTCACGTCCAATTTAATCATAACAATATTTGAACTGCCTCTGAATACACAGAAAATCAAAATTAAATTACCAGGAAAAATTCCAAAATAAACATTAAACGTGTTCAATTAGTATTTTGTGGGAGCAAATGTTAAAAATATAAGACATTTTTAACAATTAAATCAAAGAAAATTTCCATAAACGTATTTGTTTTATGAGGAAGGTTACTGTTTAATTAAAATTGAAGTCTTGTTCAAAGGTTATCCTCGAAAATCCCTAGACCTAATCTACCTCGTTTATCTTTAATACGAGTAAAATGCTAAGCCTATAAGGCAGATAAATTACCGTGGGCAGATTATAAAGACTTGAAGTGTACGAAATAATTATTTCTGTGATAAAAAAAGAGTTATCTTGTAGGTCACATTTTAAATCTTGTGTTCTGCGTCCAGTTAGCATACGAAATGTATTCATTGAAGTAAACAATTAAATTAATTGTTTGTTTTTTAATCCTCTTTTTCTTGACTATAGCGGCCATCTTTAATGGTCATCCAGACACATCGTCACGGAGGTGGTAAATTTATTAGATGTCTTTCATTGCTTAGTGTCGTGTCATGCAATAAAATGGAGCTTGGAAGACGTATATTTTGCATTTAAGTATAAATGCTATCGATACCTATTAATTTAATCTCCATTTATGAACGTTAGATGACCCTTAGTGATTTTTATACATTTCACAATGATTTTTATTCATAGTCAGCCTATTGCAGCCCACAACTGGACGTAGGTCTCTCCAAGATGGGAGGGTTCTACGCATGGTTAGTCACCACGCTGGCCACGCGGGTGTTAGATCGCAGAATGTGGGAATATCAAATACTGGAGGACGCTGCTATAGTTGCGGTTTTAGGGTAAGGCGCGGTTGGGCGCCACAGGTGCCCCCGACCTATTCTTATAGTTCGAAGATTACTTAGTCGTAGAGTAAGCCGTAGAAATCTCGCCCAGGGCGCTGGTAGCGTAAATACCGGCACTGCTGCGGTTGCTGGCCATCCCCCAGAACCTTAGTTACTGCTTACGACACCCTTGCGAATAAATAGGCTAGTACTTATAGTTAGTGCTAGTAGTTATAGTTCAGTGTTGTGATATAATCGCAACACGTGTATTCAACGCCTCAGCGCATTTAGATCGGGATCAACAGCGCTTTGATCGAGTGCGGCGCGTACGATTATACGCAAACATGGCTGAGTATGCAATTACCTCTTAAGACCTGTTTCCACGTTGTAAGTGCATGACAGGATTGGTAAGCGCGAGTGACACTTTGCTATTTAGTAAGGCGATTAGAAGTCTTACACTTGCACTTAACACCTGGACCTGGAAGTTAATCGTCAACCCACTCGTTTGAAACTCGCTGAATGGAGCAAGATGACGCATTTCAATTTGATTAATTTTTTATATAGTTGTACGAGTGGCCGGAAAAAAAAGTGTCATCTCGCTAGATCGACGAAGTTTCAAGCAAGCGAGGTGGCGAATAAACGTAGACCTTTTTGTCAATACCATTTATTTAGGCGTAGTCAGATTATTATAAATTGATTTCTCCAGTATCTCAAATTAAAGAATATTGCATTGAATTACAGTTCGCCGATAATGTATATGAATAATATTTTATTATTGAAGCTAGTAGGGTATTAAAAATTTCATATTCAAGAGCCATTTTCGTAATGCCCAGTAGTAATTAGCACCTAGTACTACCCTAAACACAAGTAAGTAAGCTAAATGATGTGCCGTAATAATGGAAATAGGTATTTAAGAAATAACATTTCAAAAATCAAATTGTATTAAAATTCTAAGGATCTTCTAGATCTTTCTGAAACTCCACTAATACGACTCGGTACTTCACTGGTTTTCTATTTGCTTATGGTATCCATATTTTAATTTAAAACCAAGAATTTTAGATCAATCCAGCGTGATGCATCAAAAATGTCGAAAAAATGGAAACGTGCAACTACATATTTTATTAATTCAATAGTCAGTGCCGTGTATAAATGCAACACGTGCACTCTCGGCCTGATGCATTCAGGATCGCAATTATCCCTCTTGTTTATACCGATAATTGGTTGCGCATCAGATTTTAATTGAAACGGATTTATAAAAATCCTGCTGCAAACCTATATGATGAGAGTATTTCTTCGAACGTTGTATACAAGTCGATTTTGTGATGTACGATAATAATGATTGGATAATATTAACCAATATACATTACACGAAATGATTATTTATTATATTCTGTCCCCTTTCATTTTATTATGATTTTCTTAAACGACTCTACACCTATAAACACTTATGATCTTTAAACCTGAAATATTCCATGTCTTTGCTAAGAGAGTTTTGCTTCTGCAAACTACTAGCTGACTGGCTGCTAAAGAGTTTTAAAAATATTTTTACAGACTCAAACGCAGTTAGGCAATTTACAGCTTACACTATCAAGTGGCGCTTCGCAACCATTCAATCATGGCGAGCTAGTGCGGAGCGCAAGAGATATTTCTTCGCACTTCAATAAATCCGTCCGCTGACAAGAACCGGACGACTCAAGTTTACTACTCGAGTTCATTGCAGCGGTTGTGATTGCTGCTTCAAAAATATTGACGAATGAGAACTGTAATGTCTTTTATATACTTATAATATAACACTTACTTACATTATAAAGGAAGAAACACAATACAGAAAAAGTATAAAAATTAACCGTCTTATATTAAAAAATATTCTTGCTCGAGAACGGCGAAACCCATTTTACTAAGTTTAGTCTTAAATTCTGGAAGAAATATAGAGAATACTAAGAACCATCATTTTACTTTCCTATGCAATCAGGCTAAATTATGAGGTAAATGGTAAGAAGTTGACCGAGGCGGCTAGTATTTTTAATATCATAACGTAACCTCTCATAGCTTATTCAATCATGGCAATCTAGTCCAGAGCGCAAGAGGTATTTCTTCGCACTCCAATAAATCCGTCCGTTGACAAGCGCCGGACTCAAGTTTACTACTCGAGTTCATTGCAGCGTCTGTGATTGCTGCTTCAAACGTATGAGAACTATAATATAAAGTAGTATGCGATGAGAACCGATACTACGCAATATACGAGTACGTAAGTGCGAGTGCTAATCGGTTAAAGTGTATAGCGTTGGTTGCAGCGGAATTTATTGGTGCATGAATCGCTTGATATTTGAAAGAGGCTCTTATAATATGGAGCAAAAACACGCAAATAGGTAGTACCTATGAATATTTTTTATTCAACATACTCAACTCACTCTGTTTTAGCTTTATTACTACAGTTGGTAAACTTGGACACTACGGATAATGTTAAGCCATCATTCACTTTTCAATTGCTGGACATAAATCAGTAAATATGTTTAAATGTAGTGTGACACCGTAACTTTTTAATGTCAAAACTTACAAAGGCCTTGCTCATGTTTTAAACATGTGGAATTCAGCCAAGGTTAGATATTATAGTTGAGTAAGTAGGTACGTTAAGATGTAAGTTGTAATAAGAATCTAGATCAGAAAACTATAGAACAAGATAACGTCTGATAGCTGTGATGAATATACCCGCACCGTCGTATTTATAGGTTCAAAAGATTTGGCAAACTTCAAAGGCAAAATGTTCAGTGGCACGAGACAGGTCAGATATGAGATAAAAAGTATCTCTTCTTCACATTGGATGAGCAACTTTTTGACTAGTTCCGTCGCTTTTCCTTTCACAAGGTGTCACGTTGATTCTCGGTGTCGGTGGCACGGAAAGATTCGATAAAACGCTACGTATTTTGGGATACGACGAGATGTCTTGTGTCAAAGCCTCAAATATTTCAAAGACAAAATCTATGAGCAAATTGCAACAAGTCACTGAAATGTTGTTACAATTTGGTACTTTATTTGAAGAGTCAGCTGTTAGGTATGATGAGGCCCAAAATCAAATCTGTTTATATAACACATCCTGAGCTGTTATAGCTACAATCGTAGTTTATAAAATGTAAGCCAGAAAAAGCCTGAAATATAGTATTAATAAATTCTAGATAGGCTTTCTACGATCCGCACGTAATCGATTAAGCCACATTTCCACGAAAACGACCCAAATCCATGAACAAACTAAAATTTTCAGCCCATCTCTATTTTCTCTTCGGTCAAAACTAAGCTCCATTAGATTTTCGATACATCTATTCTATTCCCTAATCCGAAAATGGGCTCATTTTCCTCTAAGATCAATAACCTTACTAAACTTCGTTATTGGCTTATAGCCCATTGGATGCGATGATAAGGTTTTACCGGGACTTCTTATTATGACTCACTTATACGAATGGTATCATAGAGTTTTATTATCACTATCTGCGCTCGGCCTTATTATAGTAGGGTCCTTATGTCCTTAATATAATTAATATGAGATGCAATGGCAATCACATTTAATTATAGCTCGCCGACACTTTGGTCTGAAATAGGAAAGGGATAATGGCATACTGAGCGTTGACTGTTAATATATTGGAAGGCAAACGAGCAAGAGGGTCAACTCATGGTATTGATGACCCTAAAATAACAATAACGTGCCTTCAAACACCAATTCAGCTAGCAAGACCTTACCCACTTCGTCGCGAACATAAACATAGCGCAATTTATCACAACACTTGTCAAATACAGATAATTACTCATAGGGCCCTGATATTATGTATGTTGGATATTTGAGAGCCATTCCCTACAAAAAAGCTTGGGTGAGGGCAAAAACCACGTTATTAAAACTGCCATTGAATTCTAGGCTGAGACTTACAATAAGTCATTTTGGTTTTACTTTAGAAGTACCCAGTATAACTTTGGGGAATGTGATAATACATATTATTTTATTAGACTTGTATGTCCAAGAAATATTACCACTCGGGTATAAAATTATGCACCAGTAAAATAAGAAATTAATGCCCGCTTGTTATAAATTCCACAGTCGTTTTTATAGTTCACAGAGGTTTTTCTCCCGAGTTCATATAAAATATCTAATACCAAGTTTTCTTGTTGTCGCGTAAATAGCCAAGTCCGTAGTCGTAAAATATTCAACGGACACATTTATCCGATGTTCGGAAAGTATTAAGCTTTAAAATAAACTGTAAGCAACATTATCGTACCGTACAAAATTAAGCTCATTTTATGCAAAATAAAATGTTAGAATCGAACTTCTTAAATATTTAATAAGTGGGAGCTTGGAAAATGAACACGATATATTCTTTGTACCTAGGTCAGTTTGAGATTGGACGAATAGGAAAGCACTTATTATATAATACTAGCGACCGCCCTCGATTCCATTTGCGTAGATTTCAGTTTTCCCACATATAGTGTTGTACTTTAGCCTTCCTCGACAAATTGAGTAACAAATATTTTTTCAGTTCGAACCAGTAGTTTAGATTAGCGCGTTCAAACAAACAAACAAACTCTTCAGCTTTATTTTGTTAGTCTAGATTCAAAGTCACATTTTATTATTACGCTTATATTCTTATAATTATCCTCGTATAAATAAATAAAATAAATAAATATTTCACAACATCACATACATTGATCTGACCCCGTGTTAAGTAGCTTAAGCACTTGTGTTACAGACATCAGAATCAACAGAGGTATTACAAATATACTTAAATAGATACATATAACGCGCTTAAAATCCTCGTATAAAGCGATTTTAATAAAAATAAATTGTTCCGTTTTTACATCTAGACATTCGATACTGCCAGATATTTTTCTGACATTGGTATTTTTTTAAATAATATTGCCTTCACTAGATTTTATAAGACACGTTCAACAAACTCCATTTATTTTACAGCCAATGGTAATTTATATCGTCGTGATTGTTCAGTCTTTCACGATCGTAATATTGAAGTCTGTACCACGTAAAATCTCGAACGAATATGTTCGGGACGGAACCGACCAGCCATAAAACGCTCCTTAACTGTGTGCAAGTTGAATGCCTCGTTTGCGATGGACATTCTTATTCTGCTCGTATGCAAGAATATTGATTTGAAATCGAATTTGGTATTGACTTGACCATGGCATGCGGAAGGCATTATTTGAAGACTGCTATGAAACAGCGTGTTCTTTAGCTGTTCTATTCTATGTGTTGTTTGGGTTTGAGAATCAACGGGTTGTTCAACGCACTAGAGTGGCGTCGATACTGCGAACTTTCTTATCTTTATTTTGCTTCTTTCTCTCTTGATTCAATTAATTACTAGCAATAAGATTGTTGCTGACAGACTGTTAGAAAGTAAACACATCCATTTTTTAAATATATTATCTGTGGATGAAAGTTCCGGTTTGTGTTCGCGTCATTTTGCGTTTTAGACATTCAACTTCCTCTTTGTCTGTGTCACGCCTCGATTGTTGATCATATATCTCATTAAATCCCGGTCGATAGTAACAAAACCCTTTTATTTTTTCCATTATCCCTCACAAACTAATCATTGTTCTGCCGATGCAGTAGAAAGAAAATAAGATGTTACATTAATTTTATTTCCTATGTGTCTAAAACTGTGGACATAATGACACACTAAATATGCAAAGTTAGGCGCTTACTCAGTTCAACACAATACAATACTACACTGGCTGGAACACAATTAACTGAATTACTCGGAAACTAAGTAAGTCATACGCATACATAAGCGGGCGTGCTTAGAGCAATTGTAAGTTTAGCGTTGCTCAGCTTTGCTCTAAGTTACATAATCCACTTTGTGTTGAGATATACAGGCTGCCTTTATGAATCTCATCCGACTCCGTAATGACTTAACTCTTTACACAGATGCGGTTCTATTCACCGCAAGACCACGTATGTTTAAATTGACGTAAATGCTACGAATTTGTAAGGGTTAAAGTTATCCGTAGCAATCGCAAATAAACCAGGTTAGAGCAAGTTTGTGAAATGAATGCTGCCGTAGTTGACCGTAGCCCGTAGCAAGTACTCGATCGTAGTCGAGCTGCAAGAATATTTACGTTACGTCGCACACAAAAGGATCTTAAATATACAAAATTTTACAAGGAGCAGTTTTACCAGACTCGCACAACTTAAGCAAAAGTTATCTGATGGATTTTAAATGCAAACTTGTAGAAAAAGTTTGCATTTTTGTTTTATTGTAGAGATACCTCATGGCATTATCTACCATATTCGTTTTCATAATATTACGTTTAAAGTCTAAGGTGCTAGTACTGGTCAACTTGGAGCGCAGGTTTTACAACCAGTTTAGCATATAAACAAAACCTGATCAATAGCTGACTGTCCAGGGCATTCGCTCACCGCTCACTCGCTCACGGGCACAATGTGCAAGTCGGCGTAAGTTAATGCGACGAAAACAATCGAGGGTGCGCCGATGCAGCGTCACGCCTCGTTATAACCGGCTGGAGTTACTCCTATAGCTCTTCTGGTGGTTGGTTCTTACTTAAAAAACAGTTCACTGTCTGGTATTATAGTTTGTTCTCTGCAAGTTTAGCATATTAACAAAATTTGATCAATGGCTAGTCAGCCATCTACTATCCAGGGCACTCGCTCACCGCTCACTCGCTCACCGCTCACTCGCTCACCGCTCACTCGCTCACGGGCGCAATGTGCAAGTCAGCGTAAATTACTGCGACGCAAACAATCGAGGGTGCGTCGATGCAGCGTCACGCCTCGTCATAACCGGCTGGAGTTACTCCTATCGCTCTTCTGGTGGTTGTTTCTTACTCGAGGTAGAACTCAACTCGGTAGTATTATATAAAAAGTACACTTACTTACTAACTCTTGTGACTGAGCAACCCAAAGCGTGTCTTGGCCTCCGATAGAAGATAACGCTACCTATCTGCGGTTTCGCGCCAGTCTCCCGATCCAAGCTCTCGGAGGTCTGCATCAACAGCGTCACTCCACAGGTAGCGAGGGCGACCGAGCGGCCGTCGACCAGCAGGTTTTCCGAGATATGCCCAAAAAGTACACTGTCTGATATAACAGTCAGGAAGCTAGTACTCAAACTACGGGGTTCCCAGTTTGTTCTCTACAAGTTTAGCATATCAACAAAATCTGATCAATAGCTTAGTATCCAGGACATTCGCTCACCGCTCACTCGCTGACGGGCGCAATGTGCAAGTCAGCGTAAATTAATGCGACGCAAACAATCGAGGGTGCGCCGATGCAGCGTCACGCCTCGTCATAACCGTTACTCCTATCACCGTACTAGCGTTTGACGATAATTTTAAGTATAATTTAAATATTGGTTAAAAAAAAAGAATTAAATGAATGTCGAAATTTATTTTTTTATTTAGAAAATAACTTACATTTATATTAATAACTAGCGGCCGCCAGCGACTCCGACCGCGTGGGTTACGAATACCGCACACAGTCTTTCTTACTAAAAATAGCTGAATAAAACAACGGTCTATATTCTACATATATGCATGCAGTCAGTCAACTTGCTTGCACACTTTTAAGGGACTAATTACTCAGGATAGGAATAATAATAGTAATAGTCTAATTATAGTCAAATTAAGTGACGAAAATCGCTTATCATTATTATCCATAATCTGGAGAACTTATACATTTGAGAAATCATCTATTCACCGCGATTCAGATCCGCGGCCGCGCCTCTTGCGAGGTGCGTCATCTATCGGCACATTTTAGAACTAAATAGTTCGCTAGCACAATTTACAATGATAAAATAAAGGAATATACGTAGGTAAGTGGACTA
The DNA here is from genome assembly GCA_958496325.1 of Nomophila noctuella. Classification (NCBI taxonomy): domain Eukaryota; kingdom Metazoa; phylum Arthropoda; class Insecta; order Lepidoptera; family Crambidae; genus Nomophila; species Nomophila noctuella. The sequence goes on along the minus strand of OY292486.1, from coordinate 6,022,187 downwards.
TCCAACACAAAATGTTTTGTCAATTCGAACCAGTAGTTCCTGAGCTTAGCGCGTTCAAACCAATTTGGATCTTGAGTTGCACGTGTTATTGTGAGTCAACCATAAAAGATAGACATATGCTGTTGGGGGATATTTTTTAGGCAATTTTATGTAAAATATTTCCATCATACATGATTTCTATGTGACTTTAACCATTAAGGCTGCACACGCGACTGAAGCTTAATAAATGGAGTAAATTCTCCCGTTTTCCCCACATTTGCCTTCACCACGCTGCTCCTGTTGATTGTAGCGTGATGAAAAGTATCCTATAATATGCCCAGGAGTATGAAGAATAATTGTACCAAGTTTCATCAAAATCCGTTCAGTGGTTTTTGTTTGTATAAGGAACATACAGACAGACAGACAGACAGACAAAAAATTTACTGATTGCATTTTTGGTATCAGTATCGATCACTAAACACCCCCTGATAGTTATTTTGGAAAAATATTTAATGTACAGAATTGACCTCTCTACAGATTTATTATAAGTATAGAAGATTTTATGAAGGTCAACTTGGTTTTAAAGACGTTAACTATTAGACCAATATGTTGATGTAAATCTACACTTATCTACACTTCTACACAAATATTATGAAGAGGAAAGATTTGTATTTTTGTATGTAACGAATAAACTCAAGAACTACTGGACTGATTTTAATAATTCTTTCACTCTTGGCTAGCTACACTATCGTCGGTGAACATAGAGTACTTTTGATCCCGAAAATGGGGGAATGGGGAGATATTTTTAAAAAGAAATTACGCAGGCGGACGGCTATTATTTAATTTAAATATTTTTTCTGGTTTGGGTGTTTTATTTTTTATTTAAATATATTTGTAAAAACGTTTTTAGTATGTCTATCCGTTCCCCAGCATCCATAATAGCTTCGAGCTTCATTTGGGACTAGGCATTGAAGTGTTAGTCCAAGGAATTTGTTTATTATTATTAGGAAGGTCCTGTGATCGTTGCTACCATATTTGACCCTCATAAAAATACCATCGCGCGCGAATCTCTACGCATTAAGGGTATATTATTTTTTGGGAAACGCATCAAAAGCGATACGCGAAGCGATTTATACCCTTGACTTCCTCAGGGATACGTATCTACTCTAATATTTACAGGACTTCTCGGCGTACGTTAAATTTCTTTACTGGGCGTATGAGAAATGGTCGCTAAAAATGGATAGGTACGACCAAGATTATCCGATATTTATGACACTAAAAATCTTTGTTCTTTTATCTTAAGACGGAAGTAGATTTTTATACGGTTTCAAATATCTAGCCGGCAATTTCCGTTTATACACTATCGCGGTAATTACCCCTATTATTTTAAACTAGCGGCCGCCCGCGACTCCGTCCGCGTGGATTTCTTTTTTTCGAAATAAAAAGTAGCCTATGTTTTGTCTCAGGGTCTAAAGATTGTCTGTACCAAATTTCATCAAAGTCGGTTGCGAGGTTTAAGCGGGAAAGCGTAACAGACAGACAGACAGACAGAGTTACTTTCGCATTTATAATATTAGTTGGGATGTGCTGTTGTAACAATTATTCTAGAACACAGGAAAACATACTATGAAAGTCGTAACCAGCCAATTGAATTTGAAAAATCTCCCAACAGAAACTTACTGATCAAAACTTGTAAATGTGTGTGATGATAGTGATAAATGTCTCTGTGACATCATTTAGTTTTCACCACAACCAATTTTTCACTGCACTACAATAAGTCACATATGGCTCTGACGTTGCCTCTCAATATATCATTTCGATAATTTTCGCAAGCCACACGTAAGCGTTTTTCACAAAAATTAAAAATATAACAATATATAAACTTTTTGAGGCACATAAATACTCGCTAAAATATGTACTTTCTATGATTATTTATAGCCTGCGAATTAACTAGTACAGCTATTAAGTCCTTTGTAAACGCCTCCATTAAGTTAAAATAAGCCTCGAGGAATACAACGTGAAGATATTGGCTTATTTAGGTTACGCTACACTGGCTGCGTAGTAGTTTTAATTAGTTAATTAACTACATAGTATAAAAGCAGCTAATTTACGAAGGTAACAAAAGAAACCGAAATAAAAGTTTCCCCTCTTCGGAAAATACTGTACATTTTAAGAAATTTCTTTTAAAAATTCGTAATACCACATCCATAATATTCACAAAATAAATTCGTTTTAAAAGTTGTGCAAACTTTCATCTTGCATTTGCGAAAGTCGTAGAGCTGCCCCGCTAACTTTTGAAACTCGCGCCAAAACATATTATTTAGCCATTTGATACTTCTTTCTACTTTATCTTCTTATAGCGCCAAACTTAGTTTTTTTTGTATATCTCTTTGGCCAAGTGGTTTTAATATCTTGAGCTGAGTTTTTATCTCTAGGTAAGGTGAAATATAATTTCTGCTGTTCCAAACAAGGCTCGGGTTCGTTATCACAAATGTAAATTTGGCAAGCGTGGCGCTTAAACCAAAAACACATCTTGTAAGCGAAATATATTTTTTCGCATTTGTAATACCTTCATCGTCACTACTACTAATATAAATATACTTTAACTCTTTATGAGATCAGGTCACTATTTGAATATAATATATATATTGCAATGTTGCAGTCGCATTGCATTTACTCCACTTGCTGTCATTAGAGCTCCGGACAATTGCGATGACAAATAGCCCCGCCCTGGGACCGCAATTAGTTTGACCGAGCCATCCGTCTCAGGGTTTAACCATAATCAACGCTGACCAGATAGATACCAGTAACTGGATGCTGAAATACTAACACAAATGTTCACGTTGTGAAGTTTCTGAACATTGAGCTAACTATAGTCTAATCGATCAGTGGATGTGGCTTTGCAAGCTGAAAAGCACGTACACAGCGGATTGGGTTTAGTCGTTCCTCTAGAATTCAGGGGAGATACGCAGCATCGCATTAGAAGAAGAAGGTTGCGGGTTCCATCCCCGAACTGGAGAATTTTTTGCGTGCATCAACTGGGTGTTATAAGTTATCTATTTAAGATTATTCGTACAAATAAAAAGTGTTGAAGTATGTTTAAACATACATAGTACAAGCTTCGAGGTTAATTTGGGGCTAGGCAATTGTACAACCAAGAAATGTATTATCATTATTATTATTAAATTAATTAAGGCAGCAGCGTTCCTAAGTGCTTTATCGGCCAACATACTTCAGTTACTAAGCCGCCTACCCAGCGTGGTACCTTGTTCAGCAGTGGTGATGGTAATATTTGCTACAACATATCCAAATTATCATATTCAACTTGCTGACATTAGAACTCTACGACAATTGTGATGCAAATAATTCCTCCTTGGGTCTGTCCTCCCGCAATTAGATCGAGCGACCCACCCGTCTCAGAGTTTGTCGATAATCAACACTGACTAGATAGATACAAGTAACTAGATTCTGTACGATAGAGAAACAAATGTTCATGTTGCAAAGTTTGCAAACAGCGAAGAATCTTTAGTCTAATCGATTGGATGCAGTGTTGCAGTCTGGAAAATCCGTCCACTGCCAATTTGTTTAAGTTGTTCCCCAAGAATGCTGGGAACAGCAGCATTCCCTTGTGTTTGATCGTCTATCAAAATTACTTCAGCCAATCGTGGTGACCATGAAAACCCCCATTTGGGTGTACACCATAATTTAGTTTAGTTATATAACATGGTGATAACTTACAATAAGTTGGTCTGACTTTTTGTACCATTGCATCTCCTTCCTTCTTCCTATCTAAACAGAATTTCTATTTAATTATGGATTCGAGATGAAGAATTCATTATCACAGAAGAGCAACCAAGCAAACTACTTAGGCAAGCTTATAAAACTCAAAGCAACTCCGAGCTTATTTTGCTCAGAATATCTAAATAACTCGTCTTGAGAACTCTCCGTGCAGTTGATATCTAACAAAGTTTATATGCGTTGCATTTGTTACAATTACATATAATTCACACTTAAAAATGTTTCTAAGCCATACACAGCTCTTTTAGCAAAATTTTTATTCCATTTTAAAAATGCGTATGGCATATTGAATAAAAGCTGTATACAGTGTACCTGAAAATTAGTAAATGTTTGTTTTACAATAAAGATGCAAAACGAATATTTTTGGAAAATGTTATAGAAAAAAGGTTAAGCATTAAGTGCTAATGTCTGAGAGGTTGAAGCCTAAAATAGGTTTACTTTTAAAGGTAAGCAAATATCGAGCCTGATAAAAATTCGCAAGAGCGCGCTGAATGGTTCGATGAATTCTAAAGGAAAATATACAGTGACAAAGCCGGAGATTTATATTTTGCGTCAGTACATTTTTTGAGCACATTTTAGTTTTATTTCATAGCATAACCATATAGTGCCTAGATTACCGGCGATTTTGACGAGATGCTTTTTATAAATCACGTGTAGTGTTACATCTTGTGGGACAAATCTAAGTATAACATGAAAATATTATATAGTGCTGTGATTTTTGGCGTGTTCTCACGAGACACATTTTTAAATCACTCTTTTTTTTAATTTTGCTTAAACATAACACTTTCAATTTATTTAAACACTAGCGGCCGCCCGCGACTCCGTCCGCGTGGATTTCGATTACCAATAGCCTAAAGCCTTCCTCGTCAAATGGACTATCCAACACAAAAAAAAATGTTTCAAATCGGACTAGTAGTTCCTGAGATAAGCGCGTTCAAACAAACAAACATACAAACAAACTCTTCATCTTTATATACTAGCGGCCGCCCGCGACTCCGTCCGCGTGGATTTCGAAATTCAATAGTCTAAAGCCTTCCTTGTCAAGTGGACTATCCAACACAAAAAGAATTTTTCAAATCGGACCAGTAGTTCCAGAGATTAGCGCGTTCAAACAAACAAACAAACAAACTCTTCAGCTTTATATATTAGTATAGATTAGTATCGATAAAGCGGCATACATATAATTGACTGGTCTCTTGCAACACTTATAAGTTTGACTCGTCGCTTTGACAGCGATTCAATAAAGGATGTAAGTTACATCAAACGCCCTTGCTAGTAAAAACGGGCAAGACAATAATAAAAGACGGAATAGGTCACAACTCTCGGCTCTGGACAGACACTTAGCATAGCTGGGCATTAACTCGTTAATCCGTTAATCGTTAATTAACGAAGTTAACATTTTGATTAACGGATTAACTTTTAAGTTAACTTTAAAAACTGTTAACGGACATGTTAACTTCCGTTAAATATGTAGAAGTCCGTTAATCGTTAATCCAATGCCTACTATTAACCGCACGGCTCCGCGGGACGAGGCCTGAAAAACAGGTTTAGACAGTGCCGGGCGCGGCGAGCGCGGCGCATGGCAGTTCAAATGGCGAAAGGATAGGGAGCATAACGAGTAACAACGATGATGACGTGGAAGATTTTAATTCTGTCACTCAGTCTATAGAATAACCGAAGAGCTCCAACTCTTTAAAGAGTTAAGCACACAGTCTTGTTAAAACTGTGTGTGATGCTGCATTCTTCGGGGAATTGATATTTATAAGTCTAATTATTAAATACAATACTGCTGTACCCTCAAGCGCTGCAGTAGAACGTTTGTTTTCCACGGATAAAGACATTTTAACACCATAACGAGCCTCGCTTTCAGACGAGAACTTCAACATGTTAATGTTTATGAATGGGAATATGCACCATATATCCGACGATTAAATTACACATTTAACTATTTGAATTATACAAGTATTTTGTTTTGTTCCTAACATTGAGGTATTACTACTACTTATAGAGTGGACATCGCGAACAAAAGTTTTGCGTCAAATTGGAGGGAAGGGGGCGAATAATTCAATGATATTTTTATCTTTTTATCTATTTTATAACACGCCACCATCTTTATTTTTCGTCTTATAATGATTGTACATGTTTTTAAAACACAACACGACATTTTTTGATTTAAAAATGTTCAAAAAAAGAAAATTAGACTGCAACTTTGATGGACCTCAAAGTTGCAGTCTAATTTTCTTTTTTACGGACCACAATGCGTAAGAAAATTATTGTACGTGATGTCATTTCTATACGTATGTAGTAGTAATGCCTCAATGGTTCCTAACCTGTTAACTTCCAGAACCTAAACCGACCAGATATGAAAGTGAATTTTTACACTTAGTTAACGGATTAACGATTAACTTTAACTTGCGTTAATTCTTCCGAAATGTAACGCTTTAACGTTTAACGAAGCTAACTTTTTTTGTAGCGGATTAACGATTAACGAAGTTAACTATTCTATTAACGGTGCCCAGCTATGACACTTAGCTATGAAGAAGGAACATTTGGCCTATGTCATGTGTCGTCAAGTGACCTTCAATACGTCAGATAAGTGCTTACATATGTGACGTAGTAAAAGTGCAGTAACTCAGTTCAATTCTAGGAAATGTTTTTCTAATCTTTTTTACAAAGACAGCCACATAGTATCTTTGTTAAAGAATTCCGCGTTCTCCATCTGTTTTTCGACGCTACGTTTATGAACCAATTTGGTATACATAGTTATGACTTACTGGTCTGGTACTGGTATTAAAAACTGCCTCCGTGGTGTAGTGGTTAGAGCGCTGTGCTCAAAAACTACGAACTCGGAGGTCGTGGGTTCGAATCCCGCGGGGAACACTTTCACTTTGTGTTGGTTTTCCCAGTTTGGTTAGGACATTGCAGGCTTGAATCACCTGATTGTCTGAAAAGAATGATGATTCCGTGCTTCGGAAGGCACGTTAAGCCGTTGGTCCCGACTATGATCCAACTGGTCTGGTTTCCCTTGTGGTTACGGAGGTCAGACGACAGTCGCTCCATTGTAATAACCAGGCATGTCAATTCAGGATCATAGTCGCAGCGTACCCTGGGCTCCAAGGCAATGGCCGAGGATGCAACCGGGAGAGGCGCGCTAGGATGATGAGTTATGACATACTGGTAGTGAAATGTATGTTATTTAAAAATATCAGCAAAATGAATAAAAAGGTAAAACAAAGAAGCTTTTGGTCCCCGCTGCATTGAAAGTCGTTAATTACTAACCCGTAATAGTGGTGGTGGCCTAAGTTCCGATATCCCTATTCATCTAAAGGAAAGGCCCTTGCCACAGGCCTGATGATGATAATGACGATAATTAAAACTTTGAAACAGTGAAAAAATACTAAGGAGGTAAAAGATCAAAAAGATGTATTCGTTCAATCCAACGCTGAACTTGACTCCCACTCCTCATGTGATAAAGACATTTTAACACCATAACGAGCCTCGCTTTCAGACGAGAACTTCAACATGTTAATGTTTATGAATGGGAATATGCACCATATATCCGACGATTAAATTACACATTTAACTATTTGAATTATACAAGTATTTTGTTTTGTTCCTAACATTGAGGTATTACTACTACTTATAGAGTGGACATCGCGAACAAAAGTTTTGCGTCAAATTGGAGGGAAGGGGGCGAATAATTCAATGATATTTTTATCTTTTTATCTATTTTATAACACGCCACCATCTTTATTTTTCGTCTTACAATGATTGTACATGTTTTTAAAACACAACACGACATTTTTTGATTTAAAAATGTTCAAAAAAAGAAAATTAGACTGCAACTTTGATGGACCTCAAAGTTGCAGTCTAATTTTCTTTTTTACGGACCACAATGCGTAAGAAAATTATTGTACGTGATGTCATTTCTATACGTATGTAGTAGTAATGCCTCAATGGTTCCTAACCTGTTAACTTCCAGAACCTAAACCGACCAGATATGAAAGTGAATTTTTACACTTAGTTAACGGATTAACGATTAACTTTAACTTGCGTTAATTCTTCCGAAATGTAACGCTTTAACGTTTAACGAAGCTAACTTTTTTTGTAGCGGATTAACGATTAACGAAGTTAACTATTCTATTAACGGTGCCCAGCTATGACACTTAGCTATGAAGAAGGAACATTTGGCCTATGTCATGTGTCGTCAAGTGACCTTCAATACGTCAGATAAGTGCTTACATATGTGACGTAGTAAAAGTGCAGTAACTCAGTTCAATTCTAGGAAATGTTTTTCTAATCTTTTTTACAAAGACAGCCACATAGTATCTTTGTTAAAGAATTCCGCGTTCTCCATCTGTTTTTCGACGCTACGTTTATGAACCAATTTGGTATACATAGTTATGACTTACTGGTCTGGTACTGGTATTAAAAACTGCCTCCGTGGTGTAGTGGTTAGAGCGCTGTGCTCAAAAACTACGAACTCGGAGGTCGTGGGTTCGAATCCCGCGGGGAACACTTTCACTTTGTGTTGGTTTTCCCAGTTTGGTTAGGACATTGCAGGCTTGAATCACCTGATTGTCTGAAAAGAATGATGATTCCGTGCTTCGGAAGGCACGTTAAGCCGTTGGTCCCGACTATGATCCAACTGGTCTGGTTTCCCTTGTGGTTACGGAGGTCAGACGACAGTCGCTCCATTGTAATAACCAGGCATGTCAATTCAGGATCATAGTCGCAGCGTACCCTGGGCTCCAAGGCAATGGCCGAGGATGCAACCGGGAGAGGCGCGCTAGGATGATGAGTTATGACATACTGGTAGTGAAATGTATGTTATTTAAAAATATCAGCAAAATGAATAAAAAGGTAAAACAAAGAAGCTTTTGGTCCCCGCTGCATTGAAAGTCGTTAATTACTAACCCGTAATAGTGGTGGTGGCCTAAGTTCCGATATCCCTATTCATCTAAAGGAAAGGCCCTTGCCACAGGCCTGATGATGATAATGACGATAATTAAAACTTTGAAACAGTGAAAAAATACTAAGGAGGTAAAAGATCAAAAAGATGTATTCGTTCAATCCAACGCTGAACTTGACTCCCACTCCTCATGTGATATATAATTATCCTGGCAGATATCAGGCAATGTGCCATCTGTCTTGATAAATTCCTAGATAAGTGGCCATGTTGGATATTCCAGGAATCTGTTGAGATGGCAGTAAACCGCACCGACACTAGATTTATTATTACTCTGACTACACTCGACTTTATCTCCCTTCCGAGAGTTATAGCTAACATTTTATCTTTTGTGCTGTAGAAATAGGATATTGTTTAAGTAAATTATGGTAGCTTGAAGACAATAAAAGTTAAAGTGTTTATTATCCGTCTTGATTTACGACTATATTTTTGTACACCTATTTTGAGCTTTCTTTTCCTAAACTTATGAATGTCATTTTACTGAAAAGGGCTTTTATTTAAATAAGCCATTTATCGTGAATTATAAAAAAGGAACTAAATAACAAGACTACCAATATGGGCATGGATTATAATGTTTACGCAATCATTTCTCTATATGCATCTTGATACATTAACAATTTAGTTAAATAATATCGTGCATAATATGTTGAAAGTACAACTACAATACTTACTGCTTTTTGACGTTTAGAAAGTGATGCAAACTTGCAACTATCGTGCCAGATTTCGCTTAGAGATGTAGTTCGTTCAAATCCCTAGTGTTTTCGTCAACCTTATCGTCGCTTTTCTATTATTCCCAGATGCTAACAGCCCGAACGTTTTGCAACGAAATTCTTATATCCGACTCTAGTTATACTTTCAATCCCTGTAAACATGTTCATCTAGGATAAAATAAAGACGTTCAAAAATCTAAGCGCAGCCGCGTGTTTCAATATTTAACATTTATATATTTTTATCAGGAGGGTATCCGTCAATAAAAGTTGCGGTTAACGGTTCAAGGGTAAACAGATGCCGATCGTAAAACCATTTATGAGCAGATCCCTTTCGATAACTGTTTATGAAACTCTATTTATAACTCACCAAGAATTCAACAAAGTATTCGGATCGTCGAGTACAATCCAAATAATCTCGCATCTGTTTTAATTTAATTAAGCCTTACGGATTCGAAACATTAATCAAGTTTAGGTATTTTGAGAGGTCAGCAACTTTCAATTTAACATTTGAAGTTCAGTTCTTTAAAATAAATGTTATGTACTTGTACAACAAAAAGGTCTAAATAAAAACCGAATCATTCTTATAAAACGCATAAAACAATTTTATAAAGATTTATTCAATAGATTTTATCAAAGAGGAACTTTAAGATACATTTATGAACTTACTTTTTTATATGAGTTGTTCAATTACTGTACCAAACCGCTTTTCTGACTCACCCAAAAAATAAACTTTAAAAAGCGTTTGTAACTTTTGAAAAAAAACGAAACAATGATAAATAAGATTTTGTGGTATTAAACTAAAACGAACAAATACCTAGTTATTACAGAAGTTGCTGTATACTTTAAATACCTTACGTTGACAAAGTTGCCAGTGTCTTGAATAGATTCAACCTCGCCGAGGTAACTGAATATGCCTCCTCGCTTGAAACCATTTCCTGCGACACGACGTGCAGCTATTAGTCTTGTTTGGCCATATTGCTTTAACGTACGTTCAGCTCGAGTATAAAATTTCACGTTCCCGTCTTGCAGCCATCAATCATTCCTGTATTACTCTCTGCTTGTACATAATTTGTGGTTGACAAATTGTTTATGGCCGAACATTTATGAGAACTGGGGTAAAATGAAATATCTTCAATTATTAACAGTTATATTTTAAACGACTTTGTTTAAAGTAAAGAATGAGAATATTATTCTTTATTTATTAACGTTAATACTTTGGACTTACACATCAATTGTTTAGTTCCAAACTAGTTTCAAGCTTTCTCTGTATGCAAGCTTCAGAATTAAGCACTTTACTTATGAATCTTCAATTCGTACCAAAATATGTACATGTTGCTGACCTCTTTTCTATCATTATATTTTCTAGTTTTATTTATAATTTTTGAATATGACTTATGTCAATTTATGTCAAGATTATTGGTTAAACGAAAATGTAAGAGAATATTATCGGAAGTTTTCAAGTTTCTAATGAAAAAGTAAACTAACTTGAGTCAATACTGGTGGACTTTGTTAAGTCAGCAATATAAATATATTAATGAATTCTCCGAACCAGATACAGTATATCTCACAAAAAAATTATATTTAAATACGCACTTAAGGCTTATTTTACATTTTATTCGACTTCAAACGACACTGTTCTATCCACTCATGGGTTGAAACACCAGGGGCTTTCTCGGTAAGTACAATTTTAAACTGCTATCAAGACGATGGCCACTTCATCTCGCTGTACCGGTCGACCGTAATACCCACTCGAGCGCGGGCACAATAGGATTTCGAGTTCATCGCTGCTTCAATAAGACTTGCCACTTCTACTGATCTTATTAGAGCGGAGAGCTACAGAAAAGGGTTCTGTTTTTATTACTCCAATACCTATTGTTACGATACGAAGCTTCCAGAAAGGTTAAGTAAACTTGTGAATTATTTCTTGGTCGTATCAGTTTGGCTCCCTTGAGTTTTGTAAATAGAATTCGGAGTTCGTCGCCACTTCAATAAGGCTCACTTATCTTATTAGGGCCGAGAAGTACAGAAAAAGATCTCATTTGCGCTCGTTATCATCGTTAGGGAACTTTTTCTAGAATTTCAATTTCTAAAGAATACTTCGTTGACGATGGGAGCCGAAGTGAAGCAGAAGAACCTACAATAATCTAATAAGAACTTTTCTCTTTAAATAAAACTCAAATTGAAACGAAAAGTGTCTTAATACGGTATGGTTATTATAATCTATCTAACTGCGTAGTGTAGTCTATACTTCTATACTAATATATAAAGCTGAAGGGTTTGTTTCGAACTACTGGTCTGATTTGCAAAATTATTTTTGTGTTGGATAGTCCATTTGACGAGGAAACCTTTAGGCGATTAGAAATCGAAATTCACGCGGACAGAGTTACGGGCAACTGCTAGTATATAACTTTAAACGAATATACATTCGTTTAAAGTTATATACTAGCAGTTGCCCGTAACTTATGTACGATGCCCGTAACTTATGTACGATGCCCGTAACTTATGTACGTACTACGTTACTTAAAATTGAAAGAAATGGATAAAACTATACAGTTTTATCCATGTCTTTCAATTTTAATTAAGAAGACGTTCTGACCGAAATTAGTAGAGCTGTTTATGCTTAACATAAAATGCATGTGATAATAAAACCGCTCACATTTCATGTCAATGTCAAACGAAACAACCATCATACAATGAGGGACCACTACAAAATAACAACTTAAAACTTATTCAGAACTTCCGACCCGTTTTCTATTTAGACCAAAGTATTTGCAAACAGGCCGATGTTTGGCTAAAATAATGTAAACGACGGTAATTAAGTACCTACACCATATCCTTCGAGGTCGGATGTCTATTTACTAAAGTTTCGGCTTTGTTTTGTTCGCTTTGTCGTGTTATTTACACCTTTACATTTCGACTAGTGGTACACACACATACGGTAATGACATACCACAACATTATGATTGAAAAATAAATATACAAGGTGTAGTTTTTGCAGATTTAAGTTCGTTACCTGGTTGGTTATCATTGAATGCAGTTTATATTTTTCAAAAAAGTAGGAATGTTCTTTTTGTGTCAAAATTCTACCCTGTATAGTTGTGTGTTTTGTTTCATGCCATGATCACAACCCTCAGTAATGAGGAATACAACTTAAGAAGGTGGAGTGGCACTCACCTTAGCTCCGCAAGTGAGCTATAATTTCATTTCCTCTCTTCCTTTTTGGTGTGGTGAGATGTTTTAGGAAAAAAACAAGTGTATAATATTACTTAATAGAGTTCTATTTACACTGAAAAATTACATATGTGTGTTGACTTGTTACAGACGTTTAATGCGCTTACTCATAGCTTTCGAAAACATACTAAGACAGGCCAAATTCATTCTAAATCATATTCTGAGGATTATCTTTAAAGCATATCATTATCATAATCAGCCTTTCGTATCAAATCATATCCTGAGGTGTATAATAATGGCATCGTGTTAAGGCTACCTTTTCTGTACTACCAGTGAGAAGTTAACAATTTCCTTCAATAACTCCAAATCGTCAAACGTTCGTAGACTTCCTCAAAGGAACAATCACAAACACAACCGTTACTTGAGCAACTATTCCAGTGCCTGTTCTATACAACAGGCGTCCCCAGGGCATCTTAATGGACTACAAATTATTCCTATGATTCCAGCGCTGTCTACATTTCGGATGATAGGATTTTGACGTCCACCCCGTTGAGATGAGCTCTGACTAGATGGTATTCGGGTTCTGAATTTGAAACATCAAGCCATCTTGGCAGACAAAATAGTAAATATATATATTTTTTTATGGAAGTAGGCAGCAAACTGTTTGCCTGGTGGTATGCAATCAGCGCCGCCCATGGACACCCAACACCAGAGGAGTAACAAGTGCGTTGTCGGCCTTTTAGAAGGGAGAAGGCTTTTTCCTTGAAGGTGAGGAGTGAGGAGGACTTATCTCTCCGGAAATACCTCAGGCGACAGTTCATACCACAGTTTGATTTAGCGAGGCAGGAGGTTTCTAAAGGAACGCACAGAAGTCGACTGCATGTGCCAGTCATCTAAGCGATGACGATGATGTTTTCTAAATCAATGTCATCAAAACCGTAAAACATTTATTTAAGAAGGCGTTTATTTTAATTACATTGGCTTACATAGTTATTACATCATAGCAAATGAAATCAATACAAAGATTTCTACGCGTACAAATATTTGAACTGATGCATTAATCGATTTTAATCCTTACATCTTACTTATAAAAAAAACCATTTTACTTTTTAAAAGCATAACTCATACTTAACCCTACTTGAAATTTTTACTGCTCAGCTACTTACATATTTAAGTGAAATGGATTCAAATGTTTAAAGTATTTTAAGTGCCTTTTTTTGTTGGTACGGCCCTTGTGAGTCATACTAAAACCAGAACATGTAACATTTCCCTATATTTTTTAAAAGCACTTAAAGCGGTTAAAGTGGCATGCGTATTATGGCTTTATAGTCGCACTCTCTCTACCGTAAAAACCAAGCCGGTGTGCAGTACGTTCAAAAAAACTTGGCTGATTTGAAATTAGTAGGTGTGAAGTTGCCACAAGGTTAATCGTACAAACTTTATAGTGCCGCAATTTTTAATAACACAATGGATGCTTATAAGCAATCTTAATACCTACTGGCAAGTAATGAACGAACGTCGTCCATGGACCAAAAACAAAATATAATAATAGATACCTGTTTCTCAGTATTTTAAATTTTATACTGGACTGGACTTTCGTATACTTATTTTAGTCCTAACTTCAGTTGTGCAACAATCTGATTAAACTGTTCTTTTCCCAACATATTAACGACCAAACTTCGATCCAGTCAACTTATTCTGCAAGTAGGTACATAGGCTAGATATTGTGGCATGCAACAACAATACTGTACATGCAGACTACCATGTTGTTAATTTGCATGTACTGTATTATTGTGATTATAATCCTCCGCTTCGGGTCTATGTTGCAGCCGGCTAAATTCCATTTATAAATTAGCCTCTTAAGGAACTCCTGCGCCTGTTATTTTTAGGTTGAGTGGCTCGTTTACTGCGCAACTCGCCCTTTCAGCGGTGATTTCATTTGCATGGAGTGACGTTAATGGTTCACCTTTGTTGTTTGAATAAATAAATTTACGAGACGCGCTTTAACTCATTAGGAAATTTCGGGGTATATAGTGCAGTGTCTCTGATGGAGGGGAGGAGAAACACATTCTGTTTACTTCTTGTAAAACATGTTTATCTACCTACAATATACTGACGTCATTTTCATTAATATATTTAGGCAACAGATTTTCACAATTTTTTTTTAACTTCTTTAAATTACCCTAAATCCGTTCAGAAGTTTCAGCGTGATTGCTGGACAAACATCCAATCAAACAAACTTTCAATTTATAATAATTATCACTACGATGAGTCGTACACGAACTCTATTGTCTCTAGTCCATAAGTTTCGTATCAAAAGTTAAGTATTTCGCTCACACACCACACTAACCTAAATTGCATTGTAATTTACGACGCGTAATACAATAGTTGTTAATCAACGCCCCATGTTTACGTTTGGCACGTGCGCCGGTTTTTAGGGTTCCGTACACTAAGTGTGACAAACTGCCTACTAAATACCTTCAAAGTATATCGGTGTTTCGAAAATGTGAGTCTAATTACGGCGATTCAAAGGGAATCTTAAAGAATATGATGATAGATAACCCATGGCAACAGCAACTAATATTATAGCTATTGTTTTTTTTAAACATACGGAGCACACACTGATAGTTATCATAAACGGATGAATCCATATCTTGTTATTGAGAGAATATTTTGAGATAAATGTCAAAATAAAACCATAATTGTACTTATGGCCTCTCTTCTCTTAAAATATAAAGGACCATAAAATGTGCGTTGGAACACTTGCACTCAAATGTTTCCCCGTTTAATCAACTCGCAGCTATTACAAGATTCGTACCACGCCCCTTGCCTTCCATCTGGCGCTCTAAACCACTGCGTGAAACGGCTCGTGAATATCAAATATGACTCAATGATGTTATGCGTTCACAGATATTTTACCCCTGACCTTTAACTTTTTCGGTTCGCATTCCTATAAATCGTAAAGATTTAGATCAACAAATATATGTTTGATGAAGCTCTATATATTTTTCCGTTTTTGAGTGGTCATAAATTTTGCACCATGCTTAAAATGACCGGATGCGAAGCAAAATAAGAGAGGTAGAGCTTATTGGAACTTTCACTCGAATGAGCCGCTCGTCTGGGGAAGTGCCTTATAGATCACAGTGAAGAAGCACTTCGTTATTTTTGTGCTATGTTTCCCCTGGTGTGTAAGCACGCCACAGCTAAGTTGGGGAGGGGGTCCTTAAGGCAGGCAACGCATCTGAGCAACCCTTGTGCGGTGGTTGATGTCCATGGGCAGCGATGAGCACTTACCATCAGATGAACTCATGTTTGTTTGCGTCTTTATATATAGCGATTCTCAAATATTTTTTTACTTTTTTGTGTAATTAAACTTGCACCACTTGACAGTCTTGTCAGAGGTAGAATAACTGTGAATGCAATGTACGGAACACTCATGCGACCCGAACTTGACGAGTTTTTTTACATGCTGTGCACGCGTGTCCTTGTTTGAACAGACACAGTGATAACACTACTCGATCAGGTGGATTTCATTCGGAATAACAAGTTAACAACACTAGATATATGTATAACAAATGTCACAATAACATGCAAAACAAGTAAATTGTCGGTCAATCACCTTTTATTTATTAACTGCGTGGTAAACAAGTCGATAGCTGAATAAGTGTTAAAATGAAGTTGTATGTATGAAAGTCTAAAATCTTAAAGTTGTATGTACTTAGATTTTACTCTTTGGTATTAGACATCGCCTAATGATTTGAAAAAAATAGTGCGTTAATTTTATTTGAATTTGAATTAGTTTATTTTTTGTTTCAGGTATGGCAACTACACCATTCGCAGTTAGAGATCATGAGTAAGCTGTAAATTGCTATTCTCTGGGTGGTAATAATCCTTTCTTAAAAATATTTTCTTAAAAAATGAAAAGTGTTTCATATCCCTTTTGTGGCATATTTAATACACGACATTACACGAAAAAAATATTACCAGTCGTTCATGTGAACCATAAATCAAAACCCACTTACCACAAAACTCAGGCAACAATATTATAATTTTCAGGTGTGCCAATTATACACCAGAAGAGTGCGATCATTAGTAAATGTAAAGGTTATTTCCCACCCTTTCACACTTCGCTGAACAGCTAATTAATTAACTGTTAGAATAGGTCGCGGCTGTGAACTACGAAAGAGTTTCAATTATACAGAGTGTTTCGTTAACTAGGCCAGATGACAGTCTCGGCGACAACAAAAATAACCATCTCATTTTACTATCTTCTTTTATTTTTACGAAACTTTAGGTAAATTACATTTACGTTTCTAAAGTAAAAATTAAAATTAACAGTCACAAACAGAGGACAGTTATTTCGTCGGAATGTTATTTTTTGAAATACGAAAACATACTATTACCTTTTATGTAAATTAAGGGTTATTTTCCGAAAAAGTATTGGTTTTATTTGTGGCGAACACACATTTTTTACCATTTGCAAGTTGAATTTTTTTTTTTAATAAACCTGTCGTAACTTTTTGATCTTAAAAATATTTCAAGCCGAAATACCACATTATTAAAATGGAAAGCAGTAGGCATCAAATAATGTATATGAGTTTGAAAAAATGATACTGATTTCAAAGTTAAGCTCGTTATTTAAAACCGATGAGTACCGAATATAAAATATTTAAAAGAGAAATATCTAGGTTAGGTACAGTAGGTATAATTATTTATCATATAGTAATTATTGTATTATCTACTTGTGAAGGTAAAACCTTTTCCATTTTAATACTTCATGTAATGGAAACTTTATTATGCACACATTGTTCTGTCCCTCAACCCTTTTTCAACAAAATAACCTCTACCTTCAGGCCATCCATCTGAGGACTCTTACTGTCTTAGCATTAAGGTTTAAATTAGGATGTTAAATCTTGTATCACTACAAGCGTTTAGATGTGAAGATAAAGAGTACCTAAATTAGAAATTACACGTGATGTATATCTTTGTAAAACTCAAAGAGGTAAAATGTTTCGTGTTTAATATTTTCGCTTGCAGGTGCAAGACGTAGGATGAATATTATTCAAGACAACATTGTCATTCGCATCTATGTTAAATACACGGGAAGAAAATATCCATTTTAAGTTTTAGGACTAAACTTCTTTTTATGACATAAACTAAAACCTTTCGGCGCAAATTTTACTGTAAAAGAGGTTTTGGTTTGTCGGAAAGTTTATACAATAGTTTACACATAACAGTTTCGAACAAACACACAATACTACAAGTGCGCAATTATTGACCGTTTGGTTAATAAAATAAATATTTCACAAGAATCAGAATCAGAATCAGAATCTTTATTGCTAGTAACTGTAGGTTTACATTTGCAGATGACATTGCAGCTTAACACTAAGTACAACAGTTTACCCATACCGGGTATGCAATACTTATATAATGGTAACTTATAACATTAATGTTTCGAATCGAAATATTCATTAAGATTATAAAATACATTTTCAATTAACCACCTTTTAAGGCGTATTTTGAATTTTGGTAAGACCGTAGCTTTTATATCCAATGGTAAATGGTTGAAGATTTTTATACCTGTGCAAAAGGTGCTCTTATAATATATATAGTTATTTGTTGTAGGTATAATTATATTATTTTTATATTGACTGCGTATTGAACGTGAATTTGAGTTGACTCTAGTTTGAAAAATATTATTATTCTGTTTTATAAATGTCGCGATTTCTAAAATATAAATATTAGTAACAGTAAGATAACCCTTTTCCTGGAAAATATTTCTTAGAGTTTGATCTGAGTACATGTTATAAATAATTCGTAAACATCGTGTTTGCAATATAAATGTTGATTGCACGTTTGTGGAATTACCCCAGAAAATTATGCCGTATACTAGCAGTGGGTACACTTGGCCAAAGTATGCAGCTCTCGTTACATCGACAGAAGTTGTTTCTGATAAAATTGATAAAGCGTAACTGTAGCTAGAGATTTTTTTATTTATTTTTGCAATATGATGTTTCCAGTTTAGATGGCAATCTATGGTGACGCCAAGAAAATTTATGTTATCAATTATTTCTACCTTAATGTTATGATCATATTCTATATTCAAATTGAATTGTTTTGTTTTGTAGTTCCTAAATTGAATTATTTTCGTTTTCGAAAGATTTACTCTTAAATTTATTTTCCGTAGCCATTCGACTGTTAACTTTAATGTTCCAATTATATTACTTTCCAGATTTTTTTGATTATTATCAGGTATAAAGATAGTTGCATCATCAGCAAACATAATGCACCTATTTTTAGTGACATTTGGCAAGTCATTAACATAAATAAGAAATAATAAAGGACCCAGAATACTTCCTTGTGGTAAACCTAGGATCATTTTTACTGGCTTGGATTCTATTTCTTCAAATATTTTACTACTTTTATTAAATGTTTCAATAGCTGTAATATGGTTTCTGTTTGTTAAGTAGCTTTCCAACAACTTCAATGCCAGTCCACGGATACCCAATCTATCGAGTTTATCTAGTAATATATCGTATCTTACACAGTCAAATGCCTTTGACATATCAAGAAACAAACCTACACAGGGAGTTTTATTATTTAACGATTCCCAAATTTCCCTGAGTATTTCATATATTGCTAGTGTAGTAGACTTGTTTCTCTGAAAACCAAATTGATCCTTATTTATGGTACTATTTTTATCAAAATATTCTATAAGCCTGTTGTATATTGTTTTTTCAAATACTTTTGAAAAGTTAGGTAAAAGGGCTATGGGTCTATAGTCTTGAATATTGCATTTAGAACCTTTTTTAAATAAAGGTTTGATTTTCGCTGTTTTTAATGCGTCTGGAAAAGTACCGGTTTCTATCATTAGATTAAGCAAATAGACAAGTGGTTCACTAATATACTTTAGGGATTGTTTAATAATTTGAATTGAGATACCGTCGTAGCCACAACTTTTCTTATTTTTAAGGTTCATGATTATCTTTTTCAACTCATTCACATCAACTGGTGGTAAGAACAGGCTGTGTATAGATGTACATGGCAAGGAGAAGCTGTTCGTGTTTTGTGTTTGAGCATTGACTGTAGCAAAATGTTTGTTAAAGTTTTCAGCTATATCGCCAGCATCTGTGACACTTTTGCTATCAACGATAATATGTTTAATAGTACTTTTGAATTTGTTTTGTGAACTGGTTTGGTTATGAATTAGTTGCCATGTAGCTTTATTTTTGTTATTACTATTTTTTATAAATTTTATATTTGAATTTTGCTTTGCCAAACGGGTTATGGATTTTATTATTTTACAATATTTTTTATAATATGGTATTAATTCATTTTGCTTATGTTTCAATATCTTTTGATGTAAGATCCTTTTTGTTTTGCATGCTCTTTTTATGCTTACTGTTTGCCATTTACATTTTTTCTTATAGGAAATTTTGACTTTTTCCACAGGTATACAAATATCGTATATTAACTTATATAAATCTATAAAATTTACATAAGTTAACAACATCACATACATTGATCTGACCAAGGGCGGATCCAGCTTTAGCGCCAGGGGGGGGTCACATAGTCGTGGCCAAGTCAAGAACTAATAATTTAATTTTGAATAAAATAGATAGGTATAAGAAAAAGTAGGTATTTATTAATGTAGGCACTTAAGTACTGTACTGTACTTAAAATATTGTTCTTATTGTACACTTGAAAAACTCAACACATACACGTTCCTACATATTTCCACCTAATCTGTAGCAGTGAAATTCGTGGCCAGGGGAGACGAGAACTCATAGATTGGACTCCGATGTATGTTCAGCGAAAAGCTTTAGAGTCGGGCCACCTGATGTACCTGCCGCGAGGGAGACCAAAAGTTCCAAGGTGGCGTTGGGTCACCAAAAATGAATTAATCGATCTCAAGTGTGTCAAACACTCAGAGATAGATATAGTCTCACTCTCAAGGTGGTGCAAGTGTACGCTCCGACTTCGAAACATTCGGACGCTGAGGTGGAAGAAGTCTTCGATGAAATATCGAGGACCCTCCATGCCACAACAAAGACGTTGTTATGGGGGATTTTAACATCAAGGATCTAATAGATTTTTAGTCAGAAATCATAGAGGCCAGATACTCGTAAATCTAGAAAAGGGAGGGTCTATTTTGCGAACTCGTTCGGCAAGAACCAGTCCTATAGGAAATGGCAAAGCCCTGACGCTATGACGAAAAAGGAGATAGACTTCATCCTGGCGGATAGGAAACACATATTCAGAGATGTCTCTCCAGCAGCGATCACAGACCGGTCGAAGGCACTCTGGATGACTATAAATAAATAGAAATCGAGATCACTCTTAGACAGCTCAAAGAAAATCCCCTGAAGAGGATGGAGTTACAACAGAGCTGTTAAAAGCTGGAGGGAAACTCGTACTAGAAGCTCCAAATGCTTTTTAACGCTGTCCTCTTTGAAGGGAGAATTCCGGAGGAGTGGAGTAGAAGTGTAGTCGTTTTTTTCTTCAAAAAAGGGTGACAAAACCTGTTGGAGACCTATGGACGTCGCATTTCGCTTTTAAGCCACGTCTACAAGGTGTTCTCAAGAGCCTCACGAACCGTCTTGCGTGAAGAATTTCCATCTCCGGAATGAGCATGTGAGCGGATGCTGCTCCATTAACCAGATCCACAAAAACGGGCAAATTTTGCGAAAGAAAGCATTTGTGGAATTTGAGAAGGCCTTTGACTCATGGTTCTAGAGTTCCTGCAGCCATGTCAGGTAGATTGGCGATAAGGTCATTGATATAGCACACCGGATTAGCAAGCTGAAGTGGCAGTGGGATGGTCATATAACCGACAACCGTTGGGTATAAACTAGTTCTGGAATCAATACCGCGTTTCAGCAGGTGTCCAAAAATACGTTGTGTAGGAAGCACAGAGGCTAGATGGGGTGACGATTTGCGCAAGATGGCTGGCAGGAACTGGATGTGAGTCACTAAGGATCTGGCTGAATGGAGAGCCCTAAGCGTAGCTATGTCTAGCATTGGACTACGATAATCTATACTTATAATAAATCTGTGGAGAGGTCAATTCTGTACATTAAATATATTTTCAAAATAACTATCAGGGGGTGATTAGTGATCGATACTGATGCCAAAAATGCAATCAGTAAAATTTTTGTCTGTCTGTCTGTCTGTCTGTCTGTCTGTCTGTCTGTATGTTCCTTATAGAAACAAAAACTACTGGACGGATTTTGACGAAACTTGGTACAGTTATTCTTCATACTCCTGGGCATATTATAGGATACTTTTCATCACGCTACAATCAACAGGAGCAGCGTAGTGAAGGGAATTGTGGGGAAAACGGGAGATTTTTCTCCATTTCTTAAGCTTCAGTCGCGTGTGCAGCCTTAATGGTTAAAGTCACATAGAAATCATGTATGACGGAAATATTCTACATAAAATTGCCTAAAAAATATCCCTTGACAGCATATGTCTACCTTTTATGGTTGACTCACAATAACACGTGTAACTCATGATCCAAATTGGTTTGCGCGCCAACGCGTTAAACTCAGGAACTACTGGTTCGAATTGACAAAATATGGATAGTCCAATTACTATTTGTCGAGGTAGGCATTGAGCTATCTATAGTAACACTGTGTACGGAAACCGTAACCCACGCGGACGGAGTCGCTGGCGGCCGCTAGTAATTAATATAATAATAATAACTAAGATAATAATTAATAAAAAATAAAAATAATTAAAGATAATAATATCTTGAAAATATCAGTTTTTTTGACTGTAATGGCGTAAGGTGGAATTTCGAAATGGGTTTTGAAGGGCAGGTACACTAACCGGTACATTTAACAAGAAAATATTTTTACACAACCATCCTTAACTTTTTGAGATATTTTGATCGGCATTCATAGATTTAGGAACGATGATACTACATAAATGACTAACATACATTTTGTACAGAAAATTCCTAAAATGTTTTTTCGTGCCAACCGGTTAGAGTACCTGCCCTTCAAAACCCACTTCAAATTTACACCATGTATAAAGTTTGGAATGCGTAAAATGCATATGCTTTTCAATCCTATATCAATTTGAAGCTTATTACCTCTAAAAACTGATTTTTGTGACCCTTCGACGCTTTTTTTGTTCGCACTATATCAAAAACGATTTTTCACGTGTTCCCCAGATTGAGTTTTAAAATGCCTAAAATTACTGATCTATACAGAATTTCGCTGTTAAAGGTCAGGTGGGAGACACCCTGTATCAAATTAAAAATATTAAATATGGAAGGTATGTATGTATGCAGTTTCATAAAATCTGTATATCTGTATGGAGACAAAATTGATAAAAAATCATTGTGTACAGTTAGTGGTCCTCCTTAGTCCTAGAATCAGCCCAGGGGGGGGTCATGACCCCTGTGACCTCCCCCCTGGATCCGCCCTTGGATCTGACCCCGTGTTAAGTAGCTTAAGCACTTGTGTTACAGACATCAGAATCAACAGTGGTATTACAAATATACTTAAATAGATACATACGAGTATAACACCCGGACCAGGACAAACAGACATGTTCATGCACACAAATGTTTGTCCTGTGCGGGGATCGAACCCGTGACCTCTTGCGTAATAGGCAAAATCTTGACCATTACACCAAGCGGGTCGTCAAAAAATAAAATAACCTTTAAAGCTTATATAACATTTAATAAATAAATAAATAAATAAATAATGATTATACTAATGCCGATATTAATATTAATTAATTTATTATTCTTTGATTTGTTCGGTAGCGTTAATCGCGCATCAAGGCGATCCCAATTTTATAGTCCATTGTTCAACTGCATATTTTGTACTTACTAGATAGACATTGATTCATCCTATCTATACATAATAACTTACACTACTTTACGAAGCAGAAAATCAGACATATCTTGTTGTTAGAACAACAAAACACTAGAAGTTATGTTTAACAAGGTCTCGGGCCTCGGTGTTTTGTTCTCGAGATAACCCAGTAGTACAAGTTTAGTGCTCCTGGCTATGCATACTGCGACTTTTTGCTCAACTGTGACTAGATAAATGTTTAACTTTGGCCACAAATAAATACTAATACTATTTATACCAGTACTTTAACTCGTACCTTCACTGTACGAACTTTCGCATTGGCATCAAATAACTTACGAGTAATAACATTACGTTGTTTATTGATATCCGCTACAAGCTTCTAAATGAATGTCCTCTATCATTACTAGACTTATATTATTATTTTTGACTAGTGGCCGCCCGCGACTCCGTCCGCGTGGATTTCGATTTCCAATATCCTATGTGTTATTCTGATGTATAAGCTATATTGTGGTAAAGTTTCATGCAAATCCATTCAGTAGTTTTTACGTGAAAGAGTAACAAACATCCATACATCCATACTTACAAACTTTCGCCTTTATAATAGTAGTAGGATTAAACGTTGAACCTATAAATGAATAGGTAAGAAAAACTCATTTATTTCAGATCATTAAATCCATTCAGTTAATAAATTATATAATTAAAATGTATGTATAGTGGGATATAAAAAATATGATGCACTAAAGAAAAGGAGTCGCTCTTTTAGTCCGATTTTTATCGACCCTAACAAACGTCGTATGTAGTAAATATAAAAAAGAAATATCGTCTTTATCAGTTGACAGCTCAGCGATTTTCGATGTCGTCGAATCGTGCTAATATCTTTGCACATTAAGAACAGATCACGTTTGTTCAATAGAAGAATATTGATAGAAAACCGAGTAGATATCCTTATATTGTAGTGATAAAAACCCGGAAGAGTTAAATGATTGTTCATACTTTTATACGTCACGCCAATTACTGTTTAATTTTAGAAACACTTTTTCATCGCCATGGTTTTGCTTTAAATAAAGTACCTTTTCATATTTTTCTTTGATTCATTATTATAACACAAAACTTAGCTTGTTGAATAACCATAACTTGTTCGTAACTATGGAAAGGGGAAGTTACTTTTGATTTCCCCTGCGGCCCTTAAAATGCGATACTTAGGCAAAGTTTAAAACCCAAGAGAAAAAATGGAATACATTTTTTGTGCGAGCTAACCGTATTATCCTATCGTCACTGGAACGTGACTTTTGGCGTTAAAACTGTCCGCTCGTTGTCAAACAAACTCGCAGTTTTCTCACAAATAGCACATTCTACACACAATTTTTTTTTTATGCTCTGACATAAAAAAACATTTTGTGTGAAGAGAATGTTGCTGCATGACAGCAGATTATTTTGTACAATGGTTTTGTTTGAAGCATCACACAGCGCCGATTAACCTTAAACAAAAGGCGTGAATAGAGATCTATTGATTCATTTGGATTGATAAACAAACTCATTTGTATAATTATTTTTTACGAAATACACTTTGAAATTCTGAAATAGAATGAAATATTTATATAAATGTTTGAGTTCGATATACATACGATAAGTGAACGTTTAGTTTGCTCGTTTTTTTATTCGATATGGAATTGATTTCAATCGGGAATACATTATTCTATCCACCCCTTCAATGAAATGAAATAATCTTAACTGACATCCCATTGTCCTACTCAGTTTGACTCCGGGTCTTTTTATGAAATCATAACATTTGTATATGATACGGACTTCTTATCAATATATTTTTATGAACTCAATATTTTTATAGATATTAATGGTGCCCATCAGTTTTTTAGTGGAGTCAATGAATACATAAAACAGGCAATATTCAAAAGTCCTCAAGAACAGCTCCGATTTCGATGATTTTTTTTTTGTTAAATTGGTTTTTTTATACTATTCAAAATCAGAAACCTCTTAGAGCGGGGACGGAACTATTTATATTGTTTAAACAATATCTACGATATAGTTTATGCACAAAAAAAAATTCTCCTACACAATATCCATTAAAAACTTGTAAATATATTAATTAATGTTATAAACAATCTATATATATAAAACTCAAATCTATATATATAAAACAAAGCTCGATCTTCTATATACAAAACTCAAAGGTGACTGACTGACATAGTGATCTATCAACGCACAGCCCAAACTACAGGACGGATCGGTCTGAAATTTGGTATGCAAGTAGATATTTTGACGTAGGCATCCGCTAAGAAAGGATTGTGAGCAATTCAACCCCCAAGGGGGTGAAATAGGGGATGAACGTTTGTATGAAACTTTGTCAATTTTAAACCAATCGGGCTGAAACTTTGCATACATAAAGTTATTTTGACGTGAGCACCGCCTGAGAAATCATTTTGATAAATTCCACCCCTAAGGGGATAAAATAGGGGATGAAAGTTTGTATGAAACTTTGTCAATTTTGAGCCGATCGGGCTGAAACTTTGTATGCATCAAGTTATTATGACGTAGGTATTCCCCATGAACGATTTTGGTAAATTCCACTCATAGAGGAATTAAACGGGGGATGAAAGTTTGTATGAAACCCAAATAAACGCGGACGAAAATAATATTAAATTATTGTTAAAAACCTTTTTGTAACAACTATTTGTTACAATAAGATTATTATAGAGATTTTTCTACAAAAAAATATAGACCAAACTTAATTTTTTATATCCATATCGTTGATATTGTTTAAAAAATATAAATAGTTCCGTCCCCGCTCTAAGAGGTTTCTGATTTTAAATAATATAAAAAAACAATATAAACAAAAAAAAAATCATCGAAATCGGAGCTGTTTTTGAGGACTTTCGAGTCAAATGCTTCATTGACTCCACTATTTATGATATTTGCTTTATCCTTGTTACTTGTTACTCTTACGGCGTTGTTGATTCAATAACCCTTTTTTGTATTTGATAACTGACTCTTTTTCTCGTATGAGGACTATTTAGTTTAATTTTTTATTAACATGCCATCACCAACTTTCGGGCGACATTTTCATACAATGAGTTATCTACTAAGCTGAAGGTTAATTTTGATAAATTTATTTCATATTGAACCTCCAATAATAATGCCTGAGTTGTCGACAAAAGTTAAAATACTTTAGGGATTTAAACATACATTATTAGACCCTGAACAAAACAAAGTTACGAAATTTTCAAATTTGTCCCTGAACAAAACAAAGTAACAAAACCTTTACCCAGAATTCATTTTCAAAACATGAAACGACCGTATGCTTTGAAGATAGAGGGTGCAAAATAGACGGAGAATTCTAAAAATAGCTCGGTTGCTTGCTCAAAGCAAATGCTCTCGAGAATGATTACACTTGACATTGGAAAACCAGTGTGATGCAATTTTAACAACTACATGTCGACGACAGTTGGCTTTTTGCCAGTTTATATGCATCCAAATTCATTCGTTCTATGTCGCATGATTTATGTAGTTATGTTTCTTTTTGCCACTATTTATTATGAGACAATACAACATCAATTCATTTCCGAGGATCTTTTCTTGGCCTGAATATAATGAATTATTATATACTGTATATCTAAATAACGCAACGCATATGATAAAAAATATGACGAATGTTACATTTTGCGCACCTCCAATTTCTTTTCGTTTTGCTATAACAGGTTTCTTCTACAAAACTGTAAGCACCTAAACCAATACTAAATATATTCTTACAAAATCTTCCAAAAAGAAATGGAAATAAATCACCAGAGAATTAACGACGCTGAATTATACGGTCATTGTGTAGAACACATGACCGCAGACCATACCTACTCATAATTTATCTTTATTATCCCAGCCTAGCGAGGGAATCGCGAAAACCCTTCCTACTTTAATAAATAATTCCTCCTTTCAGTTTGCTCCTGGTAGCTCGTTTTTTAAGAGAAAGCCTTCCCTCCTTCGCCTTCGCGTTTAATGTTATAATGACTTACATATTAATGGTTTAAAAATCGAAATGTGTATTACAATTTCCAATATGACTGCTTTCCCAAGTCGGTGGTAAAATCCTAGTGTTATGTAATATTTTTTTTTGACAATTCATAAGTACAGTGCCTACTTACATAAAGAACTTTTTGATTTTGATTTTAGATTTTGAACAGTTTAAAATATTTGACATCATTTTAATAATTCAAATCTAATTCCAACCACGTTTAATTCAAACAAACCCGAAGGCTATCTGAACTCCGGATATTAGATTGTCAGAGGTTTAAGGCGAGGTAACAAATCTGGTGATAGCGTAATGTTTGTTTTCAATCAATTGTTCGATCTTCCAAGCCACTTCGAGCCGTAGCAATGTTATTTTTTATTAAGATAATATTTTTAGCTCGATGCCATTCGGCTGCTTAGATACTGAAATTAATATTTCGCGCAGACTAATAATTTTCTTTTCATAAATTTTTCTTGTAATAATTTTAATTTGAGTAATGTAAATGTTTGCAAAAAATACAATAAACTGACTCAAATGATGCAACTCCAAGTCTTAAACAAAACAATAACATGATTCACCAAAAGCCCTTCAAACTCCAATTGTTTCCAAAGTTCATAATATGATTTCTCAATATAAACATTCATAAATTTTAATATTAGTTCAAAACAGCGAACCCTTTCGCCTGAAAACCCGAAAATACCTATGAAAAAGTAAACAATTGAAAAGTTCTCAAAAGTTTAATAAAAGTTAGCGCAACGGCGAGGTATTCTGGAGTGCGTACTCCACTCCCACAAAAGACGGCTTAATCCCTGAAGCGAAACTGGGAAACTGGATAAAAAATTGGAAGTGCGAACTGACTTGTTCTGTTAGTTTGATAGATTTATTATGTTTTTCTTGCTTTTACTCGTGGTTGGCGTTCGAACGATATGAGAGTTTAAGAAACATTAGAGCAATAGTTCTAAGTCTATGGTCCGTGGACCACTGGTGCTCTATGGAGCCTCTCCAAGCGGTCCGCAAAGTGATCGTATATAAGAGAAGTCTCACTTCTCTTACGGCTGGATATCACAAATAAACCAATTCGGTGGTCCCTGACTAGACCGAAATTTTGCAAAGGGTATTCATGACTGACAGATCAAGAACCAATGCATAAGAGCAAGCTTTGGTAAATCAACACTCTAAGATGAAGTGACTCTAAGATCCTATCAATTTATCATCGTACCTCTAGTTCAACATTTAAAAAAATGTTATCGGAAATAGAAATGTTTACCTTTCCCGTTGTTGTGAAGTAAAAACTTTCTTCCTGTATATTTGGTATTTTCTTAAAATAATGTTTTTTTTTTACCTCTAATCATGACAATCTGTGCAATTATTTCCAGGAATACTTTATGAAAATGAGCGCTTTTGTTTACCTTAAAATATACAGCGTTACGCCCGGGCGCCTGTGTTCAACAACAAACAATCCTCTGTCTCAAAACAAAAAGTGTACATTTTATTTACGCAAATTTGGGAGCTCTTTGGTTCCTGAACCTTTCGTTTGTTATCGCTTTGTTCAATCTACTCTGAGGATCCTTAATTTCCGGTGGAAGAAACTCGCAACGCACAGACTGATGTATTTTCATGTAATTCATTCAGTTCGGTGGTAAAGTTGCTGGGTAAAGATGGAGTGTGGTAAACTTTAGCTAGACAAATGGCAATGGTTAATGCACAATGTTATTATTGGATATGCCGACTGATTCTCATGTCAGCTTACAAATGACAGTCTATCAATGTCATCTCTCAGAACTATGATGACAAAAACATACCCGCACAGGCATGAACGTACTCAAACACTTCTCCATTGACAAAATCAAAAATATTTTGACAGGTGGAAAATATCGTAAAGCCGCTATTAAAATACCCACTAAAATTCCTTTCTCTAACAATGCTTGAACAACAGATTTTATTTGGCAGGGTAAGTGTCGAATGGCGCCATCGGCACCGACAGATATACGGTTTGAACCCTCTCTTTAATCTTCCACACTCCCCAATTCGCATCTGCCTCCTATGAAACAGTTCCTATTTCTACGTCATTTTAAAATTCTCAGACAACTTGAATTTCTTGAGTCTAGACGTACGCGCGGAATATCACAGATTTTATTCAAGAAAATGTTGACAGCTAGAGTGAAGTGTATGCCAAGTAAAGCTAAGCCTGTCAAATGGACTGAGTAATACATATTTACTCTAGCTTTCAAGATTAAGGAATATACTTTATGGGAGTAAGAAACGACTAAAATTCAGAATGCATTTATCTGCTTATGTTTAATAAATAAACTTTTTTTTAAATCTATTTTACCTAGTTAGGAATTATACAATACAAAAATAATGACTTTTCATTACTACCCCTTTGGGTAATAAATGAAAAATAAAGAATTTCATCACTCAAACAAATATTACAATCTCCAAAACCAATATCAAAACAGAAACAACAAAAATAAAAATAACCGCTTAATTTTGAATAGGAAAGGCACGACAATCGTTCCCTTCCCTTGTTCAAAAACCGTATGATATTTTGCCCGCTCCGCATCAAACAAAAAACATGATTAATTTCTGTATCGTTCAGACTACAATGTACTGGCTATTTCGTATTATGGGATAACAAAGTACCGCCAAGGACAAAGGCTGAGAGGTCTTCCGTGAAGGATGTCCGTTTTTCTCTGATAAAACAACCCCTATTATCTTTTTGTTCAAGTTGCATCCTTATGTGGACAGGTAATCGTTGGTTTTCTTCTAGGCGATAAAGTGAAGTTGAGCTATCAAAAAGAGTTGTGACAACGTAATTGACAACCCTTTTGAAAGTTTAACTTGTGTCTACAGATGTCGATCTGTATTTCCCAGACAGTGATATATAGTAGTAGCATGAAATTACACCTCTGGAACGTAATTGTAAGCAATTCAAGCAAAAGATTTCTATGATACTATAGTACAGGTACACCTAATGATAGATTACAATGTTCGTTCTTCCAGCTACGAAATTAAATATAATGATCCCACGAGAACCCATGATCTCATTAAGTTAAACAAATTCATTCAACAATAATAAACTGGCAAAAAAACTATAGAAGAAAAATTCTAAGGCTACTGACGGCTTGGCGTGACTCTAGAGAAATAACTGTGCATTTTTGAAACAGTCAATGCGAGAATAATTCTCTGGAGTCCCTTGGAGGTAACAACGAAAAATTCGATTTCAGCCGCGTGCAAAAAGCGCCCAGTACGCGTAATTGGACCAAATAATAGAACTAGGCAAGTCTAGCTTTCTCGACCTGACAGTTACTGGACCAGACTGCGTCCCATTTGATGCGTTGGCATTTTTCGAATAAAAAACTTAGTTATTTGTTTTTTTTTTAACTGTGGTAAACTCTGGAACCACTTATGTGAAAACTGCAAATTATACTTAGAATTCAATGTACCAAGTGTACTTCCATACGATTAATTAATAAGCTTGCAGAGAATGTTCAGAATTTGTTAGAGAAACATTAAAATTAAGTTTCCCTCTGTTGACTCGAATAGATCAAACGTCACATTTCCACGAATACAATAAAGTCAGGCCTGCACAAGGGGTTACTTTATATAAGTTTCTTGGGTGTACATACCATGTCTCAGCCCGACCAGAAAGGTTCTTCAACCCTTTATGACATTTTGCAACTATTATTTTCGGACAAAAGGGCTTTGTTGTAGTTTCCATTGGCGTAAGAAGCTTTGTATTCCCTAATTTTCCGCAACAAATAAGATTTTTGCACGAACTACAATGTGTATGACCAACAACAATACAAATACATAAATCTGATACCATATAACTTTGACAGTAAATCTAAGGTATACTATATTCGTCACAATTGTAGAAACAAGAGCTATATTTATTTTAAATAATTCATTCACTAAATAAATAAATTGGATTGGGGAACACAAAAATGCACTACCTACTCAAATAAATTCAGTTTCACTCATCAAAAAATACCTGGAAATTTCTTTTGCCAGCAAAGCCATTTCATACCTGCCCGTATTTCACGAGAGGCCAAAACTATCATAACATGACATTTAAAAAAAAATGCATATGAGAATGCTCGTCGAAAATCTTAATTACCATAGTAGAGGCCTCTTTTTTAATATTCATGATTTTCTTTCCAAAGGAAAACATATGTAATTTTTTATTTGTGGTGTTTAATTCATATTTGATATTATTTAAGGTGAAATATTTAAACTCTATACGGAAAAATAGTCTGGGCTGTGTTGCGTACATTATCAGTTAAGTGTCTAACAAAAAGATGAACCTACGAAAAATAACCCATGAAATTTATTTAAACCTCCCCAACTTAAAAAATGAGTATATACGTGATAACAAGCAATTTCACTTTATATAAATCAATAGAATGCAAAATAAATTTTTAATGGTCACAATAAATATCATATTGAATACAAAATACCTATAAATTAAAATGTATATGAGCAAAGTTGAAAATACAAATAGCATAGTATTCTCATAAGCGTAGCATAACAAATGTCAACATAAAGGGGTGTGCTAATGTTATGTGAGCGCGAATCACTTTGTTTGTATCGCTCGAATCACGGTCGTTTATTAAAGTTGACACGCTATGTGTCATATTGAGTGCTGATATTGGAAATTGAATGTGCATTGAAATGATATACATTACGAAACCACGCGTGTAAATAATGTTTGTCACATTCTAAGGATATAAAATGTTATAGGGGTATTTTTTCAATCAACTATAGCGTAGCATTCGATGTTATCGTATTTTATGGAAGCGTGCAACAGGGTCAGCATTGCCCGTCCTTTAAAAACTTTTTTGCGCCTTCCTTTAAGGACTTCATAGTAAGGTCTCGAGGGAAAACCTTTTCTACAACCCGAGTATTCGCAGCATTTAGTTTCTTCAGAAGTATTTTCAACTCAACAGTCGTTCTATAATACATGACTTATTGACTATTAAAGTTGTAATTAGAAAAGGTTCATAAAGTAATAAAAACAAAAAAAAATATGTTGCCTGACTTCAATGTCAAAAAAAAATTATTCTTTATTCCTTAAATAAATAAAAGAATAGCCGAAAGATTCATAGGGTAGTTTGATCAAGAAAAGCAAGGAAGAAAGCAATTTTGGGATAACCAAAGACAACGAACTGTTGAGAACGAGATGTGATTTAGGGTCCATATTTGTATGATCATTCAAATGAAAGTGCTCATTTATCAACGAAATAACCCACAGCCCATACATCTGAGAAACAACGATCGCTTCAATCGCAACAAATTCCCGATTCGCATTCGATGAGACGCGTAAAGTCGTGTCATCATATCATGTATCACTGGCGATAACACTTGCCCTTACTTTTCTGTCTACGTATTCAACTTTGAGCTTTACCCTCGTTGAAATAAAGACCGCAGAGGTGTGACATCACACTCGGTGCCGCTGCTATCATTTTATTGCACTTTGAACTTTAGGTCAATTGAAATAGAGCCTTCGCAGTGGTAGTGATGTGGTTTGCACGCATGGCGCTGAGCCAAGTTGGGAAAAGCCAGTGAAAAACTTTCCCTAGGTTGCGGCCAACGTAATTAGAAATATGAATTCGTACACGATCCATCCAGGGTTGTATCTTAATATTTTGGTCGAGCAGTACTTTATGTGCGGTCGGTTTTTTGGCTACACGCGATATGACACGCGACTGCGTCCGGGCTGTCTTCATTTTTTAGCCGACTGACCGTTTTCTGCGTTGAGATGAGGTTGCGCAGATATAGACAAGTTATTAAGGTCGACGTCGCATCGAGTTAATCAAATTGCCAAAAAGAATCAAATATACGGAGCGAGTATATTCTAAATTGACGACCTGCTTAGTGTAGAGGAGTTGAAGAGAGAAAGTTGAAGAAGTTGACTATAAGACTAAAAGGTCGCGGGTTCGATCCCCGCACTGGAAAAACGTGTGTGTGCATTAATATGCCTGATTGTCCTGGTCTGGTTTTAATATGCATATATTTAAGTATATTTGTATAAATAAAAAAGTATTTTATAAAGTACTAGCTGCCCGCCCCGGCTTCGCCCGTGGTACTTACTTACATGTATTATACATACAAACCTTCCTTAAGAATCACTCTATCTATTAAAAAAAAACGCGTCAAAATCCGTTGCGTAGTTTTAAAGATCTAGGCATACATACGGACATACAGCGAAAGCGACTTTGTTTTATACTATGTATGTATTGATGTCTATCCGTTCACTTGCATCCATAGTACAAGCTTCGAGCTTTATGTCATTTAATTAAAACATGTATTAACCGTTCTAAACTAAAATAGCCTTGCCAACATTCGGTTCTGTATTTCGCAGCATAGGATATTATAAACTCCAGCTGTTCCGATACTTCTGCAGCCAAATGTACTAATTGCATACAAAGTTGCTTAGTATTCGTGATCGCTGCCAAAAAACGCCCAAACACGACACAAGTATTGGTGAAACATGTGGAGTCTGAAGTCAATATTGAAACCTTCAAATGTGAATAATATTTCCTTTCAATTATTTTATTGCTTCATAGACAAGAGATAAAGATACATCATCATTCGCCTGTCCTATTCCCGGTTGATCTGGGGTCGGTGCAATATGTAGTCTTCTTTCATACAGACCGGTCATCCGTCATCGAGTCATCCGCACCTCTTTCACTCATTTCTAAAGAGTCATGAGATAAAGATACATAACGTAAAAATTACATTACATTAACGTATAAAAGTTTATTTATTCATGTGAGAGTCGTTTGTCAAACTTTCAATCCTCATTGAACTTATACGGGCTATAAATGTCACATATTTCACGACGCGCGTGTTGACCTTTTGCCTAACAGACGATCCCGCGGGGCGAAAGAAGTGCTGTGAAGATACGCTTAAGTTTGCTTTAACATATTTTTCTGGACTATAAAATATCGCTTCTGCTTAACGTGGAAGTTTGGTTAAAAACGAGAAGACTATGTATTTTTAGAAGGACATTTTTGTATTGAACACCATGATCGCAACCATATTGTACCTAATTTCTTCTGATAATTAAGTCACAGAGCTATCACAAAATTGGTAATTAGTATGTTGTTGGTCATCAACAAACGAAATGTTACGTATAGATAGTTTGTTGTAAATCAGTCATATTAACACTAAAAAATCATTTGTGTATAACCCAGGGGGTTATCGCCGACAATGAATCCAAACACGAAGACTATGTTGTAAAATATTGTAATTCTTGGACACTTATGTTTCACTAATGATTGATATTAATATATTTCCAATAAATATTCTTAATTTACATTTCCATTTAATTTTCAAACGTCAAGTAATTTTATGACATATACAATTTTACTTATAATATTTTATTTGTTTCTATAACCGGCCAGTAGCAAAGAGGTTTAATGCCGGTTAAACATTCTGCCCGCCATGGACAGATGCAGGGCTGTCCATCAGTCAAAAATACTATTAAACCTTACTAAGTAACAACATTAAATATTACTAAACAAAAACAAAACAGACAACACCAACCTAACAGAAAACATTTCTTAACAACAACATAAATCTTCCTATCCAACAACATAAGTGTACCTACCTAAAGAACTAAAACAACAAATAATAACAATAAGCCTACCTAAATTACAACATAACCTATAACATAAAGAATTCAACACATACAAAAAGAAACAAACAATACCACATTATATACAAAATAAATCAACTAAAAAATACCTTTATACCTAATATAAGCGAAGCACTCCTGTGACCACCTGAGTTGCCTGAATTTTAATTATTTAAAAACACCCGGTGGATGAATGTGATATGAAGGCTTGCTAATAAAATAGGTAAGTTTTATTTGATTATGTATGTCTAGCTTGTAAATTCTTTGCTGTTTGGATACCATTTTTTCATGCTGTTATTATTTTTCTGTTTTCCACGATGGTAGAATGAGGAGGTAAGTACAGATTTATGTTTTTCATAAGGCACTGACTTTATCTGACCGTATTCATTATATCCAATTATTACAAAATTATTTTCCATCATTAGATCTTCGTGTTTTATGAACTTTCTATCTAACATTTTCTTTTTTTTCTTGCAGGTTCCTGATTCCAATAGCCGTGGCAGTTCTTTTGATACCTGAAGATGCGTGGATACTATAAAATTACTATTTACATCGGTATTTGTTTCTTTAACTTTACCGGATAGAATCCAGCCCAGCTTTGTGTTCTGAGCCATAGGTGACCCGACTGGACCCTTGATTAGACCATTTAATAATATTTTGCAATAAATGTCTGCACCCAGTAACATGTCAATATTGTTGGGTACATTGTATGTTGGGTCGGCTAACTTCAACTTAGACATTTGTGACAACAGGTGATATTTAATTCCCGTTCTTGGTACAAAGGCTGTTAATTTATCTAAGACATGTGTCTTTACATTAAGTACATGACTTGGACTGTGAAGCGATTGAATCTTTAAATAAACCATAAACTTCGAACTTGAAGTCTGATCACTTCCCAGTCCCGATATAAAACTCTTGCTTGCGTAATTCTTCAGTTCAAGAAGCTGAACTGCAGACCCCGTAACAAACGATGCCTGTGATCCTTGGCCTAATGAAGACCGTAGAGTCATATCGTTGCCTGACTTTGCTTGTGCCTTTACCTGAGCTGTTGCCAGTTGGACTTGCGTTTGGATGTCAGTGAAACTAGTAGTCACAAGAGTGCTTGGTTCAGCCTGAGCTGACGTATCTACAACATAGTCTTGTGATGAATGTACAATGTCGGATGATAGTGGACTGTATGATATATGTAATAATGAATGATGGCTATTTTTACATATCTGACACCTGGTTGGATGATGACATTCATGAACTGAGTGATTTGAACCTAAACAATTAAAGCACAAGTGCTTGGACTGGACAAAACTGCGCCGAGTTTGACAGCCTTGACTGTAAAACTCTTTGCAATTCGCCAATCTGTGGTTCTCTGAGCAGTATGTACAAGGTGTGACATGAAGATGAGACGATTTGTTGGTGATTGGCTGATTATTGTGAGTACTACTAGATATGGTTGGCAAATGATTATGAACTTCGTTTACTTTTGCCGCCCATTGCTTGATAGCGATCTTAGGTAACTTGACTGAGTGATCAAATTCTGAAACATCATTACCGTCTGCACTTGAATCCTTAAACTGACTTTTTGCTAATAATGAATCCAATACTTTATTCAACTCTAATTTGTAATCAATATAAAGCTGCTCTGTAATATTAAACAAATCACTTTTATAATAACTCGAGCTCTTGTAAATATCAAAAGAAACTTCAGTAACAATCTTTGTATGGGTATCTTTGAATGCTTGATAATATTCTTCTAATAAATCTAATCGTGCTTGTATGTAAGATTTTGTTATTTTAGACTTAGGCGATTTTTCATAATTGATTCGTGCTTTAACTATTCTAGATTGAGTGTGCTCCTGAAGTCTGATAAAAGTATCCATTTTAAATATTATATAAACTAAGCAGAAAGATATTCAATGCAGAAGAGTAATTTACCTATACACAATATCACAATTAAAACAATAATCAGCTCAAACTATGTACAACTTATAACTAACACAACAAATCTTAAAGTCTCTAATATTTATATGTAATAATATACACACGTCACTACACCTCACCACTGCTCCACTCGGTCGTCGCCGTCGCCTGCTGGAATCGCCGCCCGCCGTACTGCACTGCGCGCCGCCCGCCGTACTGGTACTCCAGCCGATTACTCGCCGAAGCACGAAGATCCGCTTCCTCTGGCCTCACAGCACAGCCCGTGGACACGATGCAACACCAGCAAATATCGGCTTCTCCAAACCTCGTCGTTGATATGTGAGCGAGCTAATATAATGCGGCTCGAATTTGGACCATGTATAACCCAGGGGGTTATCGCCGACAATGAATCCAAACACGAAGACTATGTTGTAAAATATTGTAATTCTTGGACACTTATATGTTTCACTAATGATTGATATTAATATATTTACAATAAATATTCTTAATTTTCATTTCCATTTAATTTTCAAACGTCAAGTAATTTTATGACATATACAATTTTACTTATAATACGAGTATTTTATTTGTTTCTATAACCGGCCAGTAGCAAAGAGGTTTAATGCCGGTTAAACAATTTGTATATTATTAGTCTGTACATGATAGCATTTCGAAACTTGAGCGTTAACATTAAGTGAGAACCACTTATGTACAATTACAGTAGCGTTACCACAACATCTAAACTTCCGAATTTCCCTAATTGGGCGCACCCTGAGGTCACGTCCCGACCTTCACGTGCAGACGATCCCGCGGGACGGCGCGGGAGTCCCGGTTAACGAGGCAGTCCACTTTGACCACCCAATTTTCGGACACCTACAACAAGAGAACCTGGCCCATTCCACTTTGAGCACCTATCCAGATAAATGCTTAACAAAAAATTCAAAAAGACCTGCCATTAATATCAGTCGGTGCTAAATGTAAACTTAGCGGGTTGGATTTCCGCACAGGACAAACATTTGTGTGCATGAACGAACATGTCTGTTTGTCCTGGTCTGTGTGTTATTTTTAAGTATATTTGTAATACCACTTGATTCTGATGTCTGTAACACAAGTGCTTAAGCTACTTAACATAGAGTCAGATCAATGTATGTGATGTTGTGAGATATTTATTATTGTTTATTGAAAGCCAGTAACTCAAGTTGCGTGTCAAAAAACTGGGTGGTCAAAGTGGACTGCCTACTGTTTACTGTCTCGTTCTAACAAGATTCCAGACGCTCGTTACGCCAATTTATTACACCCTTAGAAAGGATTTATACTTTTTGCGATAGGAATAGTAGTTCCCCCGCTAACGTAGCGTGTTCTTGATACGTGACACCAAAGGGCTGAATGAAGGCTAGAGTAACATTTTGTTGCCGCGTGTCTGTTTAGTGTTTACATAGTAAAATAGTCAGATCGTAAAACTTTTTTACTGTCAGAATAACTCTTGCCGGTAAGGCAGACTAAGTTGGTTTAGGATACCATCTTAACCTATTTATTTATAAATGGCAACTGTATATTTTTACCATGTTATATTCTATTCCCATGATATATATGTGTTGTGTGTTTGTGTGTGTGTGTGTGTGTGTGTGTGTATAAAAGTATATAGATAGATTTATATGTATAAAGCATTTGTTATTTTTGTGCCACATCTTGTTATTAGTAATTTAAGGGAAGCCTGCAATTAGCTTTATTTTAGTTATAAGTAGAAATTAAGATAAACTTGTATTTACGCAGTTGGTTTTCTTAATAAAAAAAAAAAAATAATATCTTTCTGCGTTTCAACAAAATAGAAATACCATTCTAAAAGTGCTTTTACTGCCGGGTCTCTTACTGCTCACGTGGTTTACCACCAAGTGACCCAATAATCCATCAATCAGCTAAAATGGCATAAAATTATTATCATTCGTGTCCAATCATTCTTTTAACATCTATTTTACGTACCCTTTATATTGGTTGGCATTAATTATTCTTTTGTTTGAGGATATTCCGTGCATGTGACAGGGGCAATTGTCCTCTGATTTTTAATACCGGATTCGTTTGCCTTTTGTTCACCGTTTTATTATTACGGGACAGTAGGGTAATTCATTTGACTCGATAAGAGTATAAGAGCTTTAATTAAAAGCCTGTTGGTCAAAAAGTCAATCAAATTCGTTTCCATTAACTTTCTGTTAAATTTAACTAGAGAATTTTACTAAATAACACTCGATTTTGCTACCTCATAACATTTTTATTCAAACTATACCCTTGAAGTTATGTGAAATCCTTAAACTTCGCGGAAAATATAAGCAAATGCCGCTCAAGTTCATAACGTATAAAAATGCCAATCAAGTTTGAAGAGAAGACTATACTTTATGTTCATGAGAACATTCCAGTTTGACTCCTTATACAGGAAAATCCTAAAACCACACTACCGAAATTGATTACCAAAAATCTGATAACCGATCAGGGCAATCCAGATATTAATAGTTATTACTCCAAATCCGCCTATGCAAATCAAAAGCACAGTTTTGAATCGCTGCTATTGGTTAATCTGGGCCCATTGTTTACTCAGAGTAATATTCTGCTATAAATTAAAACAAAAGCACGGAGACCGGAACTCTTTCGTATTGATGAATTGTTGTACCGATGTGTACAAAAGCGAAAATTATTTTTTCAACTTTTATATTGATGTGAAACTGGAAGAGTAGTGAACAAAAACAGCGAACCAGTTTGCATTGAAAAAACACCACCTAAAAACCTTCCTTTAATTAGTATAGCATTGGAAAACCTTTATTGTTTTCCGATCGTAAAACAAAGAAAATTTAGGCCAATTCGAGTTTTCTAGCATCTACAGGATTAAAAAGAACTTGTATCGTAATAAGGCAACACTATTTATTTTCTAAATTTTACCAGTTCAACCTAAACAGTAAGTGACCATAATGTTGAGACTCCACCAAAGCTAAGATGTGTGCTGTGTCGTAAGTAGGCAATAAGATTTAGAGCTGTGATTGATGACGTGTTAAGGCCAAAATCATATTGGCTGCTTACGACACATCTCCGTTTCACAACACACATCTTAGCACTAGTGGAATCTCACCCCTAAGCTGTTAGCTTTTGCACGTAGCCAATCTAGCGCCTAATCGAAACACTGTTACACGGAAACAAATAATGACAGCAAGTCAGGTGACAGTTAGATAACGTTAGGCCAGACCTAGTTCGAATTAGCTTTTGTATCACGTACGGTTTGATATTCAGCCAAACAGTGAAAGCTGCAATATATCACAGCACACAGGTACATTCTGGTACGAGTAACAAGGTGACAGCTGGTTGTCGGGCCACACCGAACTGGGAGAAAATATGAAATCCGGAAAATCTATTGTCCTGACCACGGGGGGAAACAATGAGTCATACTTGTTGAAAAGATATTTCAAGTTGCGTGTGCAGAATTTAATTTAAATATTGAATTAAGTAGCAGATAGTTTTTATATTGAGACCAAAGCGGAAAAAAGCAATCATAATTTTTTTTTACCTACTACACAGATTTCAACGTGTTTTGCATTTGTATTGTACTCGTATTTACAAAGAGAGAGAGCCTTAGAGAAATGGATACTCATTTTCATTATACATAAATTTATTAATAAGACAAAAGCCTGATTGGATATCAGGTAGTAATTAATTTAACAGGAAGCATAAAACAGA
The DNA here is from genome assembly GCA_958496325.1 of Nomophila noctuella. NCBI lineage: Eukaryota > Metazoa > Arthropoda > Insecta > Lepidoptera > Crambidae > Nomophila > Nomophila noctuella. The sequence continues at coordinate 5,981,440 of OY292486.1, read as the reverse complement.
TAATATCTTATTTCCTCGAACATGTTTTTACTCATATATTCCACCGGAGTCAAAGGTAATATTGCGTCTATTAATAATATTGCGAGTATGTCGTACTCTTGTTACTCGTAGCTTCGTTTCTTCGAAGCATAATATGATCAAACTAAATTTCTTTAATTGCCTTAGTTATTTCATAAAAATAATTATAATTTTTATTGCATTTCATATCACGGTAAAGTTTAACCTGTTTATGAGGAAAAAATAAGAACCGATTGTAAAATAACAAAAAAGTAACATTTAGTTAGTTGGTTTGCAAAATAAAACATCAAACTCGCACAAAATTAGAACGAACACAATAAAACATTGGCACAGTAAATCATCAATGGAATAAATAAGTAGGGATCACCATTCATAACCTAGATACTACTTCAACAACATCCTATCCGAGACTAGCGCAATATATCGCTGACCGCAAATACACTCCCGTGGGAGTCAGGTGACAGCTGGACGCGACCATGAATCACCTGCTCTGGACACCTGGAATGTTTGTTATGCCAACTGATGAGACTACAGGCTGTCTTTTATAAGTCAGGACTTAGAGCGACCTGAATTTACGAAATTCTAACCTTGTAGAAAGTAGTATTGTGTTAAAATTAGCAGAGTAAAGCCAATCAAATAAATAAGTTAGTATCGCCATTCATAACCGAGACAATACTACAACAACGACACCTGGAATGTTTGTTATGAAAATTGACTGACTTTCACAAGTCAGGACAGTCAGTTAGAGCGAATTGTGTTAGTGACATTGAAGATATAAGTTCTGTGACTTAAGTCTTTACCTACTGGTTTCAATTGCTCAATCAGTGAATATTTCGGGTGAGCATAATATTACGTAAAAATGTGTGACGCCACAGGAGGTAACCAGAAAAGTAACATTTGTAGATAGACCAACGAAAATTCTGCTTTAGTAAAATATTAATTTGTCGTTCCGTTGTAGGCCTTTTCCTTATCTTCTTTGTGTATTATTATGAATGAACGAAGCCGCATCACAGCTCTTGATGACGACACACTTAAACAGGTGATTTAACCCCAGAGCACAAGCTTAATTTATTGCATAATACACACAACATACGACAAATACACAACTACACCCCGGCAGGTGACAGCGGAACTCGACAGTAATAGCGTTCGCGAACGCTCGCACAAAAGGACGCTCCATTAGTTCAAACAAGAGGGAAGATTATTTATCACAACTACCTTTCTGCGAGCGACTTCATTAGGAAAGGCTTCAACCCTTAATAAAAGTGTTCGTCGGAAAAGTTTCATGCAAAACTGACATCAAAAGAGAATGATCGATGCCTTTATTCTTCCTCTCATTGATTGAATGTTTGGAAATACTGCAATATTTTAGACATTATCATTCGCGTGTGCCACAGTCCACTGTTGGGTATATATATTTTTGCTACTTAGACAACAATAAAAATAGTAAGTATAGGTACTTATATTATTATATGTATTTCATTCATCATTACCAAGGAGTAAAAGTGCAGTCCTAGATTAATAAATAAATGAAAATTATTGTTAAATTTTAATAATTACTAAGAATAAGAGTAAAATACAGGAAGCGTAACGATAATGCGCAATCTCGCCCTCCTTTATCATCTCCATTTGCTCCGTAATTTTTTATGGCAATTTACAGAAACAGGCACACTTTGCGTGATAACCATCATCACAATAACATCTCAACGTCGAATAATATCCAATCTCGGCCCCACGCATCTACTCGGGCGCGCCATTTTCAGAATGACTTTAATAATTTGGTGGGAGCAGGTAATTGTGAGAGTCGACGAACATCCTTCCCCGTGCGTTACCGAATCATGGGAGGAAATTCTTTATGAATTCACTAACTCGACTGCCACTGATGCAGGTAAATAATAATAATATCCTCCTTGTCGTTTTCAGCCACCGCGGCCGATCTTATACGGTTAGGTAACGCAGGATATATTACAGTGCACAAGTGAGTGCGCAAGCACAGATTCACTCCTTATCGCTCACTTTCGTATTTAGGTGAGGCAGAAATCTGGCACGACCGAAGAGAGATCGGGCGCAGGACCAACAGCTTAACGTGCTTTCCGAAGCACGGAGGAGCTCGAGATGAGAATTTTCTGTCTCACATCCGATGACCAGCCTCTTCGAAAGATGCAACCTTAGCAATCGCATGCCGAGCGCACTAACCATTGCACCATCAAGCTCCTCTACTAACAAGCACTACATATTATAGAAATAAATAACCTCTATAATAAACAGTTTTTCTCAAAGGTATTACTAACAGTGGTACAAGTACGAACACTAGTATCTATAGCATACGTGCTTCCGATAATAATTATGCTTGCTTCGTTACAAAGTGCTCTATTAGGTTACACAGGACATTAAAGGGAATATAATATGTACGAGTACAAAACAATTATGGCTTTTAGTAACATTTAACTAAGCAAAACAAATAGTATTTTTATTTTGTTTCTGGATACAATTCTGAATCAAACTATTTTATTCATTGAAATAAAAATTGGATGAATATTTGTGCACATAGCAAATACATATATTACCATTAAAATATATCTTAGATGTCGAAATAGAAAACGCTTATCTCGAAATCAAATAATTATAAGTATTCAGAATTTTAATCAAAAGTACCTTTTAGAATTTTAATAATAGAATTTGAAAGAGGACATCATAATTGCTTTATCTTGTCATCTTTAAACATCTAGATATTTTATATGGCATTCAACTATGTACTAAAGAATTAATTTTCATAACTAGTACATGGTGCGATAAAATGTTTTATTTTAAATTGTACGAAATGAAACAGTATAGTAAAAAAAGGCCATACTTTTTCATAGGGCAAGTGTTTTGTGGTAGGCTGATAGCTTTTATTTGAACATGTGTGTGGTGTATCATTACCGAATTATTCCTTTTATATTTGTTATTCTTATATTTCACTAATATCTAAATCCATAAACATATTTAAAAGGATCTTACTATATGTTACCATCGTAATTGTCAGCCTATTGCAGTCCTCAGATGGACATAGGCCTCTCCTAGGCTCTCCTAGGTTCGGACTGAATAGTCCGAACCTCACCGACTCGCATCCAGTTCCTGCCAGCCATCTTGCGCAGATCGTCACTTCACCTGGCCTGAGAACGTCCATGTCTACCACCCGTACTGAACTCGTATTCGTTTACCCCAACAAAGGTTGTCGGTTGACTATTAAACTAAACCGAGCCGGAATCTGACCACGACGGCGTCCGATCTTTATGATCAATAAACTTCACAGGAAATACCGAAACGTGTGTGCAAGCACAGGTGCTTTACGTATTACGTTTCTACGTTGGTTAGCTTTTAATACAGACAATTATCTCCTTAATTCGGACGTTCAAGAGGTTATAACGTACGGTTGTCGTTTGTGTTAAATAATTGGATGAAGTGTGAATACCCAAATTTTCATTAATTCCCCTATATAATTATGTTCCGATTAATCAATATGCAAAAAATAATAAAAGCTTTTAACAGTAAGTATCGATGATCAAGGCTCTTTCTTCTGCACTCGTCTATTAAAACAAATCACAATTGAAATCGCAATGAGAAAATGTTCACTAGACTGGAATAATTAATCCTATTAGTTGTATAATAGACTACTCAAATAGAGTAACTTATGAGATTATTCCATTATATCGCTTAATTTTTAATAATCTTATTGCTTAGGAATAGACTTCGGCTAAGAGAAGCGATTATTGGTATTTTTCTTTTGTGTCTATACTTTATAAAGAGTGAATATTCGGTTTTGTGTTTATTTGTTTATATGGAATTTTTCATAAGACCGATTTAACTTTATTATCCCAGGTATGAGCTACTTTGTGTCCCTGAAAAACTCACATCCTCGCATCTTGATCTCCTGTTATTAAATGCGGGCACGTGCGGAAGGCTTAAAATTTAAATTTACTCCAAAACAACTTCAACTGATGATAAGCTCATAATTAGGTTGTTGTTTAAAATATCCTGAGGCCTGCCGTAAGAATTTATAATTTCTAAATTATACATACTCAGCTCTTTTGGCGATGGTGGCCTAGTGGTACGAACGGCGCCTCACAAACGCCTCAGATACGGTCCGCGGTTCGAATCCGGGCCCACACCTCTGGATTTTTCGAAATCTATGTGTGGATTTGTGCCATATTAGCTCGGCGGTGAGGGAAAACACCGTGAGTAAACCTGCACATTCAGTGATTTCTGAATTTAGTTCAGTTAGATCTGAATGTGTAACCATGATCCAATCTGTCTGGTTCCCCTCTATGGGTTACGAAGGTCTGATGGCAGTCGCTTCACTGTAATAACCAGACTTGCCAAATCCTGGATCATGGTCAAAGCGGACCCCGTATAGAAACGGGATAAACGCTAGGAAGAAGAGGAGACATACTCAGCTCTTTTATAAAATAACATTTTTCTTTAGAATCAGGGAGACAGTGACTTTATTATTTCATCCTGCCTCAAGCAACCAATTTTCCACCACCACCACTTTAATCTCACTCTCTCGTAAAATGGACGCAAACTTTCATAAAGTCCAGAGATGGAAAGACTAATCCGACGAATTAATTTTTTGACCTCCAGCAATATAATACAGAATTAAAAAATAATATTATGTTTTTCAGACATTTAAGTAGGGTATAACTACGAACTTTTTTAGAGCTCTTAATATTTAACGAAACAATATTTTAAAGTAATCCTGTGATATGGCTAGTTATGGTGGTAAATTTAAAGTTACATTCACCCTTGGTCTAGATGGGGCGGTAATGGTATTTTCGATGGACGAGAAGCCAGATTAAAGGACTCCTCACTCCGTATATTACGTATCACTACAGTCGTTAATATATAAATCTGACGTAGAAAGGAGGGTAAAATTGTTTGCTAAATTATATTTCCCTAATTTAATTATAGATACCTAATTATTTTAATTAAAAATGAACATTCTTTCTTCGTGGTTAGCATACCATAGCTTTCTAAGAAGTTCGGGAAATCGTATATTTCAAAAAATGTAATTCGTTGCATACGAGGTTCCCCCATCCTATAATATTGAGTCCTTCACGCGTCACGAAGTACATATCTTGTGGTACCAGTATAGATAAAATAGAAAAGTGTGAGCAGAGATACTATTCACTATTCCAAATCACACGACATAGTCCACAACATGTGTCTACAGTTCAGTACAATGTAATCTACTCAGATGCAAGCCGTATGTTGTACGCCCAGTCAGACGTAATATCCGTCGTCGTATTGGTCCTATGCACCACAGTGGGTTGTAGCGTTTGTAAACAGACGAACAGTCTCTAAGCCGTACGACACAATATATTCGGAGTTCCAGTTGAGATTTCATATTTGAAACATACTTTATAGGGTGTAACAAAATATACTGCAAATATTTTAAGGGCGAATTCTTTAGTGGCAATGTAATCAATATCAGATATTAAAAAGTCTAAATGAATGCCTACCAAATTTTGCATTTTCTGCATTGGCCAATTTGCTCTTTTCGTCCTGTAAGCTTCGCCTCCTCTCCACCACTTTGCTTTTGGGGCAGGACAAGTGTAGTAATTGTATTACACTGATAAGACACGACCAGCTGTTTTGCATATGACAAATATTGTACTTTTCCCAATTATTCAGTCAATTTATTTTGTTGATTTTCTCGGAAACTAGAGTATTGACAAAAAAAAAATACTAGAAAAATTTATTACATTTCCACTAAACGATTCACCCTTAAAATATTTGCGGTATATTTTGTTACACCTTATATACATACTCGTAGCAGAAGCAAGAGTATAGAAAAATGTTTTTGAACCTACTCTTTCATTTATCCCTGTAACAAGATATAAAACTTTTATGTTCTAAGAATTACATAGGTAACCGACACTGGATTCAAATTTAAACAAAGATAAATAGACAAAAATAGTTTTTACTACTACTATATACATTTTGAAACAACTTGCTGGTTGGTTTCTAGATGTTTTTTTGCTGCATATTTATGGGTTATTGAATAACTAGAAAGCAAGAGTAGGCCCTTTGTTAATTAAAACACTGGCAACATGGATGAAAAAAACATTGGCATTGTAAAGGTAGAACAAAAGGCTGTTTCGTTTCAAACTATTTTTAAATTCCTGTTTGGAGTTCAAAGTTCAGGTCCACACGTTTCAAAAGAGCCCTTCTGACAAACGGCAATTATCGAATGACCGGACAAAAATTTCGGTTGTGTGTCAGTAACCGATACGCGACTATTGGGCTGAATAGAAAACTATGACTGTTTTAGTTTATTCAGTTAGTCGATCGCGATTTTGGGCTGAGATAGAAGAAACACAATTACTTAAAGCACTTCGTAATCTCGTTGATATGTCTCTGATGGTGAGTAAAGAATTCAAGTGCTCTGTTGGGGAGAGTATAGGGTTCTAGAGACAGGCAACGCATCAACGATCACGGCTGCCAATTCGTTGCATACGAGTTTCCCCCATCCTATAACATTGAGTCCTTCAAGCGAAGCGTCAAGAAGTACATATCTTACGGTACCACTATAGATAAAATAGAAAATTGTGAGCAGAGATACTATTCACTATTCCAAATCACACGACATAATCAACAACATATACCTACAGTGCGGTACAATGTAATCTACTCAGATGCAAGCCGTATGTTGTACGCCCAGTCAGACGTAATATCCGACGTCGTATTGGTCCTATGCACCACAGTGGGTTGTAGCGTGTGTAAACAAACGAACAGTCTCTAAGCCGTACGACACAATATATTCGGAGTTCCAGTTGAGATTTAATATTTGAAACATACTATATACATACTCGTAGCAGGAGGAAGAGTATAGAAAAATGTTTTTGAAGCTACTCTTTCATTTATTAATGTGAAGTGTTCAGTATGTACTTTTATGTTTAAGAATAACATAGGTAAACCGACACTGGATTGAAATGTAATCAAAAAAAATCGTAAAAATGTTATCAAAGCTTGCAGATATTTTTGTTTTTATCATTGGCATCAACTTCTTCTTCAAGATACATATCTCATCATTTTCCCGAATATTGTTGATCATTTATTTTGTGAGAACAGTTGCCATCACTAAAAAAATAATTCGGAATCATTAAAGCCACACTCACGCCTGCCTACATTTTTAAACAACTTGCTGATTAGTTGACAGATGTTTCTTTTGCTGCCTATTTATGAGTAATTTAATACCTAGTACATAAGAATAAAACCTTTGTGAATTAAAACACTGGCAACATAGATGAAAAAAAAACATTGGCATTGTAAAGGGAGAACAAAAGGTTGTTTCGTTTCAAACTATTTTTAAATTCCTCATTGGAGTTCAAAGCTCGGGGGTCCACACGCTTCATAAGAGCCCTTCTGACAAACGGCAATTACAGAATGGCCGGACAAGATTTTCGGTTGTGTGTCAGTAACCGATACGCGACCATTGAGCTGAATAGAAAACTATGACTGTTATATCCCATTACGCGTTATTCTATCGATTTTGAGGTGGGATGGAAAAGTACAATTACTTAAGGCACTTCGTAGCCTTGTTGATATGTTTCTGCTGGTAAGTAAGGTTTCAAGTGCTCTGTTGGAGAGGCCATGGGGTTTTAGAGGCAGCAACGCATCAACGATCAAGGCTGCCAATGGGCATCAACAAATCCACAAAGGTGATTTTTTGATGCCCATTGGCAGCGGTGATCGCTTACCATCAAATTCAGTTTTACATTCACATGTAAAGGTGTCTATAAATATGTTTTGAAAATATTTGTAGACGCTTTAACATTATAAATTTACTCCGCTAATTTTGGAACCTTCTAAAGACTTCATCAGGTAATTTGTAATGCCACACATGTGGTGTAGTCTATTTCCATCAGATGAAACCTATACTCGTCAGAACCACAATTAAAAAGACATAAATACACACGAACATAATATCCCCTTCCATCATTACTGTTTAATTAAAAATGATATATGTATTTCCCCAACATTCGCTTTCAGCTAAACGTGAACTCTGATCTCATCAACATAATTCCTCATCAAGGAAATAATTACAGAATAATTATATTAAGGGTGGCTTTGACTCTGTACCAGCATTAATTATTTAGCTTTGTTGTTCTTTAAGAGGATTTTCTAGGTCGTCCCAGCCATGTGCCAACAGTTAAGTAATTAGCCACATAATAATTAAAATTTGACTCTATCGACAGTTTTTTTTTCTTCATGTTTATCCAGTTTCACGGCAATAGGGCTTTAGGGTTATTGATTTAATCATGGTCATAGAAATTTAATTTATTAATGGCCATTGCATTGCCGACCGATTCTTTAAATATATACTGCCGTTTGACGGGAGGTCGCAGGATTGATTGCTTCAGTTCAATATCTTTCTTTAAAGGACATTCAACAATATCAAATGTGAATAACATTTGTATTTACATCGTAATCATCCCATGGAGGATTTTATTCCAATCTTTTCCGTAAATACCAACACAATATCCTTTTCCTTGTAGACCCACAAAATTAGTATTGTGCAACTCCGAAGAAAATGAGGAAATCATGTTTATCCACATAAAAATTATGTTCCAGAAATAGTCCCGGCCCAAACTTCGTTTTTATTACCAGATCCACTCATTGGTCTACAAAAAACTTGTTCAAAGCAACGTAACCCTCTTTTATAGATGTTGTTTATTCTGAAAGGGTGCCTTTCTATCCCGACGATAATAAGATTTGTTAAGAGTGGGGCGGGGTTATTTAATTTCGAATATACGGACCCATGGCGACCATCACAATTGATCCTTCTAGCCGTAAATAAAATTGAAACCGAATAAGTCTTTTATTCAGGGAACGTTTTTCTTTGTGCGGGTTGAGCGAATTGTCTGTCCGTGCAAAACGCCTTTTTGTGTACCTGGGGCACAGCAAACTCAATAACAGAAAGTCATCTATTTAGAATTAAAACAATTTTTATTTAAATAAAGAGCATCTCGATGGTCTTGTGGTTTAAATTTAGGGCCGAATATGTGTTGATTTTTCTGACCACGATTTGCGGGATCTGAGGGTTTGCGATGATCACCAAACCGCATTGTCAAGCGTATTGATCATGCCAAAATCCATATTTGTAACGAAAATAATTATAACTTCAAACGATGGAGGCTTTCGCCCTGCGTAGCAAGAGTATCGGCATATTGATGTCCCACATTAATAGGCTGATACTCCTTTAGAACTCCAGTACCCACCAAAATGACAGCTATAATAATTTGGTCTTTCAGTGTTAATCGCCTTACAAGATGTGACTTTGTACCAGCGGCTTATTTTGTCTATGCCCTTTCAATAATCAGCTGAGAACATTGCTACGACTTTTGTCTGCTTGTAGCGACTACATGCTGCGAAATATTATTTTACGAATTCAAAGGATTTTTCGTGTCATGCATGGAGTATTGAAAAGTTAATGATAATCTTTTAAAGCGTGTGCCCAAAATATTTTGGACCAAGTCAACAATTTAATCATAGGTCATTCTTTACACATTGATGAAAAGGGCACTTATTTTATACTCTTATCACTATACTTACCAATATACAAATCTGTAAGTTGTTTTTTTGGATGTTTGTTCCTCAATCACTACTGAACAAATTTTGATATGAACTTTGATAAAATTTAAGAATTTTCATATTGCGGGCAAAGCCGCGGGTAAGAACAAGTTAATGCATAGTTTAAGCATACCTCACGATCGCCGAAGTTTAATAGAGAAAATAGCAGTAAAAAAAAGTATAATTTTGGTTGCATTACTGTTTATTGTCTTTACACTGTGTGGGAATGTCCATCAATGTCTATTTACTTTTAGTGCTTTATGAAGTTTGCAAAGTAGAGTGATGGTTAAATTGAAACTCTTTATGATGTTGGTGCGAAATTATTTGAATGGACATTTGCGCCCCGTAACCATTCACGGTAGATAATATTTTAAGCGAAGCGAAAGTTACTCTGTCCGTCTGTTTGTCTGTCGGTCTATCTTAAACCTCTCAACCGATTTTGATAAAATTAGGCACAGGCAATCTTTACACCCTGAGAAAGAACATAGGCTAACTTTTAATGCAAAAAAGTGATCTAAAATGCACGCGAAATGCATCCGAAAGTCGCGGGCGGCCGCTATACTAAATAAAATAAATATCACACGGCCCACAAGTCAGGTGGAGTTAATTTAGTGGTTTTCACACATCTGTGCCCTTCTGGTGACAAAAGATGAGCATTTAGTCAGTAATAGCTTAATACCAACACTTGGTGTTGTTTTACATTCAGCATTATGATTGATTTGCTTCTTTGAAAAATGTAAGACTGAAATACTATTCTTACCAATACCATTCCTATATTCCAATGTTGTTCAAGTCATTAAACTCAAGTACTACATGTATTTAGTTCTCGAGTTAAATACAAAAAAAATAAAAAACTGGTTGAAATGGAAATAAAACACGTAGGTACCTAAGTAAAATCCGGTGATACTGTATTATTTGATCAAAATAAATAAAATCCTATTCAAGTAAATTCCATTTGTAAGAACATTTTTTTCCTGAAATGATGTTATGAATGAATTTACTTTAATACTACATTATTAAACAAACAATACTTTTTCTGTCTTTATGCTGAAGAGGTGTTCAAAGATCACGTGTCTAAAAAGATATTGAGAAAAATTGGACACTCCTGCAAATGTCACTTGTAAAAACCTTACCGCAGCAAATTTTCTTAAGCAGCTATTTTGCTTGTCGCTGTTTTTGGCCTTTGAGTTAATTTTATTAAAAGTTTGCTCAGCAGCTCGTGATTTGTTGTAGAATGCCTTGAGCGACCGTCTCTTGGGCCCTTTGCGGAACGAATTTGTAGCCCCTGTCATTTTTGTAAGGAACGTTTTAACGAAAATATTTTTCCCTTGATAATAAAAGTACTGCGTTTAATATAACTTCTACGTCATGTACACAATTCATAAGGATGTATAGGATGTGGGGTTTTTAGCATTTTGTAAACTTATTATTCGAATCTCGAGCAAAGAGGTACACACGAAGACTTTAAATAGAGTTAAACAAACAATATTTGAGGAATCTTAGTAAAGACAATGCATCAAAATGGCATCAATTTGATAGAAATGTAGTTGTTCAATGAATAACTACATACCTATTAAATCTAAAAGGACAAAAATGCTTACCCGTCACCCGATTGCAAAAAGTCCGTAGCTTTCTTTGAGAAATTCGAATAAATGAAATTATTATCTAAAAGGGCCCGGATCCCAACGCCCCTAGAATTAACTCCACGACAAAAGATAATGAAATTTCTCGAGTCTATAACTTTCACTGCTCTCCACTATTGAAATTGTTCGCATACTTTTCTAATTTGGCTCATTATCTGCCAACCGACCACTCGACTCCCTCGCTTCGTCCCAGTTTGCTAAGGACTCGAAAGTCGCAGTATCTAACTAATTAAGTTTCGCTTTTTCACTTTACTTTGAACTTGAAATGCTCCGAATGTTCGCCGTATAAGCTCGTTGAGAGGAACACCGTTTGACTATACTTGAAATAAATTACTGTTTAAACTGTGTTAGAGCATTTTGTTTTCTTTGACAATATTGTCTTGTTGGATTTCTTTCGTCGGCTTAAAATTTAGTGTTGATGAGGCGATGGTTTAGATGTTTCTTAAAATAATACGGAGTATTATACTAAAGCAGTAGCGTGGCTTTTATATTTGAGGTTTCAATGGTTTGCTTTCATTTTATTTATGATGTTTGTAAGAAGGATTTCATTCTTATAGTTGAACCTAACCATCGATGCAATAAAAGTGCACGATGCAACTCTTACAAATATGTAGATAATTATTAGTTGGTTCAATTACCGGGTTCGCAAAACAAATTTTAATTTTTTAATGCAGTTTTATTTTTTGACAAAAATAAAATACTGTTTTCTTTGAGTTAAATGTTCTATCATCAAGTATCTAAGAGTAAAATGTATTAAAAGTATTTCTCCTCCGGGTGGCTTAACAAACTTCCACCCTGTTTGAAGAACATGGTGAAATATGATATTGGCTACTAGCAAGCCAAAAAGCTAACAATTTGAAACAATAAGCCTATTTACATTTTACCTTTTATCTCCCGCCTTGGCACTTTAGAATTCAAGAAACAACCCTAGAATCATATTTCACACAAACCCTAAACATTAGAATACGTAGGTAGCCTTTGTTTATTTCCAGACCAGCATTTACGACCAAAAGTACAATGCACCGGCATAATTCTGCGTACAAATACAGAGTAACGATACGTTTCAAGCGTTCATACTTAAAGTTTATTTACATTTTACATGTTTACTCGTAAACGTGCAACTTCGGCTCTAACCGACCGCGGTTTTATACCTGTGGAGTTTCATCCTCACTTATTACGTTCGTAAACAACAGTATGCATCAACGTATTAACTGTTTCTACTTCTCATTGTGTGGAAACTAAATTAGAATACGTGAATACGTGGTCTTTTAAGTTTAGTGTAGTTGAAAGGCAGCACCACTTTATACAAATGTCTGTATTGTACTGCTTTACATGTCTGAAAGCATTGTGAATTATGAATTTACAAGTGTGTAGTGTGTTTCAAAAAGTGTTTTTGGTACATTTTTTTATGGGATAGTGAGGCAAACGTAACGTATAGAGGGTCACCTGTTAGTAAGAGATCACCGCTGCCCATGGACGTCAACAACCGTACATGGTCGCAGATGCGTTGCCGGCCTTTTAAAACCCCATACGCTCCCCGCCTGAGCTCTGGCTACCTTACTCATCAGCTGAAACACAGAACAACAGTTACGAAACTACCACACTAACTAAACTACCCCAGACGAGCGGCGCATTTGAGTGGAAGTTCCACAAAGCTCTACTTCTCTGAAAAATCTACCATTCTTCAACTTTAGTGAATAGTGGACGTTAAATAGACAGTCAATAACACATATTTGATGTTTTTATTCGTTACCTACAGATTCGCGGCGTACCCAGGAGGAAAGATAAAAAGGAGTTTGAAAAGTAATTTTATTCATACATAATTGATGTCTCGTGTAAGACTCTCGAGTCTTAACTGACGGCAATACATAAGCCTAAAATTGAGTTTCAAACTTAGTCACATCTGTATACTGTTACCACTTGATACTGCCAAGTATTTCCCTCGCTCACAATATATACGAGTGACAGTAAAGTTCCTACTGCTTTTTTCCATTATTTTTATAATTTTTAAACAGAAATAGCAGTAGGATTTATTAAACAAGTTTAGACAAAACAGATCAAAACATCCGTATTGATACTTCATTAATCAAGGAATTGTATTTTCTTAATTTTACCGTTTGATGTTTCAACCAGCCTATATCTGGAGCATTAGATTCAACAAGTGCTTAAAGACTCCGCTTCTACTTAACGGAAGAATAATAACAACAATAACTCACCATGTTTCGACTATGAAGGTCTATCGTCAAGAGTCAAGACGAGTAATCGCATAAAATCGAAAGTTGTTCATCATCGAAAAATCAATGAATTCAGAATTCGGCAGGCATTCAATGTTATTATCTCACATCGTTATCTGGTACAGGCATTGAAATGCTTAAATGGAGGCTTCGACAACTGATGTATAAAACCGAAACGGTTTTTTTATTTTATTATCTTTTTTTATATCTTTTACCAGTTACCTCAAAGTTATGTTACTGTCCTTATTTTATTGCATCAAGTGCGTATATGAGCAAGTAAAACTTTGGGGACTCGCTAAGATTACTTTCAAGAATTCGTATTTAAATAATGTCGCCTGAGGGGTTTTCGAGGCGTTCTTTTGATACATGTCTTGAAAATGAGTTTTATGAAGTATAAGTAAAATATGAAGCAATTTAGTTAAAAGAGATTATCTTCAGAGTAATGTAAAGAAATAAAAAAACCCTTACGAATTAAACTTAGTCTTATGGCCATGTTTATACATAGTATTAAATTATTTTATGTTTATTATACTAGTTAACTACAAAATTTATTATAAAACTATGGGAGTGAGGAAAATACGGAGTGCAACTGTGCTTGCGCACTCACTTGTACACTAGAAATATCCTGCGTAAAATTGGAAGCCGTGGCTGAAAAACGGCCAGAAGGGATTTTATTATTATTATGTTGATAACAAAGAGTTGCTTCTAAGAAAGAAATACCCTACCTTACATGTTAGTGCTAGAGAGTGGGGAAACCTGAATGCCACGGTAATGTGTTTCCTGCCTATTCTGTGGCGGAAAAATGCCGGACGACCGCCCTTGCTATTACTAAAAATAGAAAACTAACCGACCAAAATAGAAAAGGTACCGCCGAATACAGTGTGGAGACTTTTCATAATACATCGCTCGACTTTCCCACGCCAGAATTTAATATTTCCCCACTTTTTATAGTAAATAGGCCTACGTACAAACTTCCATAGAAAATAGAAAAAGGTTGCGACGGTGCTCTTTTCGTACAAAGGGTTCCAACTAGCGTTATATTATTATGGAACGTCACACACAAGTGCTCTCAAAATCGAAGTTGCGACCGAAGAAGAAATTACAACAGGTAAAAACCGGTTTCGACATCTATACTAAAATATTAAAGCTGAAGAGTTTGTTGGTTTGTTTGAACGCGCTAATTTGATAACCTACTGGATCGAAATAAAAAAATGTTTATGTTGGATAGTCCATTTTGCGAGGAAGGCTATAACACCGTGTGCGGAAACCGAAATCCTAGCGGACGGAGTCGCAAGCGGCTGCTAGTAAAAGAAATAAAACAACATCTGCCTGTTTGCAAAATATTTTAATACGTAATGAAGGAAAGGCTAAGATGTGAAAAAACTTATTTTTTATGTACACTTATTACCGCTTTAGTGCTTGGAAAGCTGATGTCTGGAACTCGGAAAAAATAATTAAACTGTCGTTTCAATTAGCTGAAGTAGGTCTCTAAGATGTCTGGTACCATCTGGCATGGACTCTGAAGCAAGCCATGGTTACAAAAAAAGCGAGGCGGAACTGAGAGGTGAATATGTGCACCTGCGAATGTGCAAAATATGTGCATTCTGCGGTTTGATATATAAATGTAGAAATTATGAAACAAAAATGTCATAAAAATAGATCTATAATATCTGTGAGATAGGAGACAAAGATCTCAAAATAATTTTACTTTTTTATTGGGCAAGTAAAATAATATAACCAATTCAAAAGATTTAGTAATTGAACAAAACAATTAACTTGATGTCCTCTTAGCTATGTATATTGAACTAGCGGCGGATAGGTGAGCCGTTCTTGAGATATTGAAAACGAAAAATGCCACCTATTATTATATATTAAGATATAAATCATACCTATCAAAGTTTTCATTAAACGATTGAAACGTACACACTTCTTAATATTGTTGTAACGCTAAGAGTTCCCACCTTTCTTCTGCCTTTTGCGAGTTCAAAGTAGCTTCACAAACCCGCAGTTAACTTGTCGTTGAAATAATGGCTCTAAATTAAAGTTAGTTCTCTGAAGGAATTTCAGTCTGGAGAGAAAACACAAACTTCTCTAACTTGAACCGGGCGTGGGGACAAAACTTCTAATGAGTAGTTAGTTTTTTTTGTCTAAAACTGCGCTGCACAAGAACTTGTAGGTTGGTAGCTTCTTTGTTTTTCTTTTGTGAATTTCATTTAATGATTATTGTTAATCATCAGCCTTTTTTAGTCCATTACTACATACTATAGTCACCATGTAATCCAGCTACATTTATAGATAACTGTGCGTAAATCTATCAACTATTTATTGAATAACGTCGATATTATTAAGTGTTCTTGTAACGTTTAAGACTATTTCTCTTTCTTCTCGCGTAAGCTATAAGTAGTATAAAAGTATGTATGTGTTAGGAAGCCGAAATCCACGGGGACGAAATCACGGGCGGTGCTCGTCATTTTATAAACTGCTTCATCACATAATAGAAAAACTGAATGAAGAACTTAAAATTCCCTTGGTTTTACTATTTAAGCTTGGAACAAAAATACGAACTTTGTGGAATTCGTCCAGGTGCTTATCCGAATGGGAAAATTTTGGCACTAAAACAGTTGCAGTTTTCCTGGCCTGAAGTTACATGCTGAACTTACCACCGCATCGGGCTAAGTTTGAACAAACGAATTTTCAGATGGGAATAGAATTGATATTTTCAAAACAATTGTTTTAAAAGTAGGTACTTAGGTTGATTTAGTCAATAATGCTTATTTCTTTTATTGTAAGAGAAAAGGCATTATTGTGTACTAACATAAATTTACCAATGCTTTTTCATAACAATTCACCACCTGAATTACTAATATGATAATTGTTATGCATTATTTGATGATCCCAAAAATACTTAAGTAATAATATTTTAGAACAATATTCTCAATTCACATTTTTAAAATATTTTCAGATTTGGAACAGGAAATTCACAGAACAACTCCATGTGGCGCTGTGAATAATAAAACAGCGACAACAATATGAATATCGTTCAACGAAATAACAAAATACAATCCAAAGAGGCTTTTAAAAATCTACCTAACTAAAATAAGCTTTCAAATTCCAGCGGAAAATTGAAAGCGCAGTATTTGTTGGCCCGGAACGATGCAGGGAACTAGCCGACGCGTTCGAACAACTGGGTGAATTTCGCCCTTCGAAAACTGAGGAGGAATTCACTAAGCGCAAATGTCGTAAAGTCACGGCAGCGTAATCGGGGACAGTAGTAATTTAGTATGTACTAATTAGGGTTCCGTAGCCAAAATGGCAAAAAAACGGAACCCTTATAGATTCGTCATGTCTGTCTGTCTGTCTGTCTGTCTGTCCGCCAGTCTGTCACACCCACTTTTTTCCGAAACTATAAGTACTATACTGTTGAAACTTAGTGAGTGGATGTATTCTGTGAACCGCAACAAGGTTTTCACACGAAAATAGAAAAACAATTAAAAAAGTGGGGTGTCCCCATAGTCAGAACTGAAACTGAAAATATTTTTTTTCATTGAACATATACGTGTGGGGTATCTATGGATAGGTCTTTAAAAATTATATTAAGGTTTCTAATATCACTTTCTTCTCAAGTGAATACTTTGCGTGACAGACCCTTCCAAAGTGGAAAAAAGTGTGCCCCCCCCCCCTCTAACTTCTAAAATAAGAGGATGATAAATCTGAAATAATTATATGATGTACATTACCATAAAAACTACCAACGAAAATTGGTTCGAACGAAATCTATTCAGTAGTTTTTTTAATACGTCAAAAATAGAATTTGTACGGAACCCTCAGTGCGGGAGTCCGACTCGCACTTGGCCAATTTTTTTGTACTATCGCCGATGACACGACGATTATGATATTTGCGCTTAGTGAATTGCACCTCTGATTGTGACGACTGTTGCATGGGCGTTAAAGGAAAAAAGATAACTGTACTTTGGAACTATTTTTTGCCCGAAGGCGCGGCACACCTCATTTTTGGCAGTTTGGAAAATGA
Organism: Nomophila noctuella; assembly: GCA_958496325.1. Classification (NCBI taxonomy): domain Eukaryota; kingdom Metazoa; phylum Arthropoda; class Insecta; order Lepidoptera; family Crambidae; genus Nomophila; species Nomophila noctuella. The sequence goes on along the minus strand of OY292486.1, from coordinate 5,963,900 downwards.
ATCCCTATCTCCAATACATTTGTTTTCGACAACGATTGTGTAGTATTAGTACATAAAACCTAACTTTCAAAAATGTTGACTAGGTATCGATAAGATACTTCTTTATACGAGTTTATTCACATGCCACGACATTGCCAGAACGTAATGGTTTAAAGCAAATCTATACTAATATATAAAGCTGAAGAGTTTGTTTGTATGTTTGTTTGTTTGTTTGAACGCGCTTAACTCAAGAACTACAGGTCCGATTTGAAAAATTATTTTTGTGTTGGATAGTCCCTTTGACGAGGAAGGCTTTAGGCTATTGGAAATCGAAATCCACGCGGACAGAGTCGCGGGCGGCCGCTAGTAATATATATACATGGTACAGAGCCGTGCCCTAAACAATATCAAAACTTAAAAGCGCAGTATTTGTTGGCCCGGAACGATGCAGGGCACTAGCCGACGCGTGCGAACTGGATGAATTCCGCCCTTCGAAAACTGAAAACTGAATGTGACGACTGTTGCACGGGCGTTAAATGACAAAAGGCATAACTGGTAACTGCCCTTCGGAACAATTTTTGGAGGAAGACGCGACACGTTCCTTTTTTCTGGTATATCCCTATCTTTTATACGTTTTTTTTTTTGATAACGATTGAGTAGAATTCGTTTATGAAACCTTTTTTTAAAATCAATTGACAAGGTACCGATAAGATAAATCTGTCTTCTTCACGATATTTCCGGAACACAATGGTTTAAATGGTGGTGGTATACTGACTTTAAGCTTATTATCTTTAAAAAGCCGTATCCCAAAAATATCAAATATTGAAAGCGCTGTATTTGTTGGCCCAGACACGTTTGAACAACTGGTTGAATTTCGCCCTTCGAAAACGAAATGTCTTTTTTTGCGTGAGGGCTGCAGTATGATACACGTTAAATAAAAATAATTAATTGTTTTGTTTTCTTTTTCATTTTTTTTGACAATATTCCTTGTTTTAATTTGTTATTATTCCATACCTAATTTACGGTTACTGTATAATAATTTTACTGAGTTGTAACAATAAAACCAAGCTTACTCTTATAAACATTATCTTAAAAAACTAAAGTGTAATTTCTGGGAACAGCTCTAAAGCGTTTCAGTACCCGTTGCCGGAACGCCCAGTAAGATGTAGGGTTATTCGCGTTTCGTTTCACTGTAGTGCGGTTGCTTAAGTGGTTATTTTAGTTTTCCAAAATTCCACAAGAAACAGATGTCGGAACATTCCGTAAGAGCTCTTAGTACTGACGGCACGCCTTTGAAACACCTGCTCAGGGACTTGGGGATTCCTTTAAAGCCAACGAGTTGTGAACTAATTTGAACGAACGTTTTGTACACTGTACCTGAATTGGCGCTTGTAAAAGTCCTTAAAGCATGAATATTAGGCACTTCTAAGACTATGTTGAATTTAATTTATATATTAGTTTAAAAACATCAAATGTAAACAAACCGTAAAACATTAGATTACAAATTAAACCAATTACACGGTAATGGTTCCTGAACCCGGTAATCTAACTATTACAAGCGTGTGATTGATCGATCAACCGAAGCTATGATATTACATCTAATTGAGCTAATACGTATTAAGCTGACAACAGTCGCTCCAATGCACAGATCCATATCTTAAACGGACTTACGGAATCCTAGAAATAGCCTAATATGCAATCATGACTTGAACGAGCCATAAAAAGTAAGAATTCAGCGTGGCTTACTTTGTTTTAATAAAAAAGAAACTAAAAGCTAGAAATCTTATTGAAACTCCAATATCCGAATCGAACCGCGCCAGACCATTCTCTAGCTTATTCACTTTTAATTAAATCACTTTTTAATTAAATAAATAAATAAATAAATATAAATTGCGATTGTACCGGTACAGTCGAAGTCACGAGTGCCGCGCTAAATGATTTAATTTAGATTCTCAACAAGATAAAAGAGGCTTATAAACGAATTAGCGGTGGTTCCCATCAAATTGTGTTTAACAGCTTCCGCGAACAAGACAATTTGCAAGCGAAATTGTTCCACATTCTGAATAGCATCGTTTACTCACTGCTTCAAAAGCCACGGGATCCCCTTTATGAGGTATTGTGAGGTAGTTGTTTGAGAAGCGTGGCAAATATGTGACTTTATTAACTCGCCAAATACCGACGACGGCTTTGTTGAAAATGATGCAGGATTAAACAAATTAAAGTCAAAGAATGTTATTGGCGGTTTTCCTTGCGTATTGAATCGCAAGTCATGTTTTTGCAAATGTTTTGATGTATTTCCATATTCTTTATTTCAAAAGGAACACATTTGATAAGTGTTCTTGCCTTTAGAATATGAATCTTCAGGCATTGTCCGTTTCTAGCCTACCAATGTAATAAAACGCTCATGTGTGACTATCACTTTTTTCACAGTTTCACATCACAAAAATACATAAAACTACAACGAAGAAATATCAAAACTTGACTAGACGCGCCATAACTCTCAATCCGCGCCAATCCGGTAGCCTTTATTCCGTTTTCAAAACGCAATTATTTCTCAGACACTCCAATTTTTAAGGTTGGCGCAATCAAAGCGATTCCCCGGATAGAGCGGATTGTTTCGCAGTAGTTCGCAGCTCGAATTGTGTTAAGCTATGTTCGAGCAGTCAGGGAATATTGCTCTGTTGTCTGCGGCTTTAGTCCGCTATACGTAGATTACAGTCGATTGTATGCTCGTTTTGGCGATATTTTTGTTTTCACGCTTGTTTTTTTTTAATTTTCTTGTCCCAAATTCGAACTAACATCGATGTGTCTAATATTGCGCTTTCCAAAATATGGAGAGAAAAAAATAAACAATGGATTTCTTTTTTTTATGGCAGAGGCGGCTAACGAGCTAGCGGGTCGCCTGATGGTAAATTAACGGAATTTTTTCTCCGTTTATTCCTACTAGTAGAACTAAGCGGTAGGACTATACGGATATAATCAAGAAATCACCGCCGCCAATGGACATCCGCGACATCAGAGGTATCGTTGATGTGTTGCCGGCCTTTTAAAAGATAGTACGCTCGTTTCTTGAAGGTCCTCATTTCTGAAGCCTCGAGCTTATTAAGACCGATTAGCTGAACCTTTTCACACAAATGCTGTCAAGTTGTAATATTATTTGGTATTATATTGTTAAACAAAAATAAAATGGAAACAACTTGGCTCAGACAATAAAGCTTGACAATTAGTTTAGTAGAACAACGAAGTAACTAGGACAAACTAAATGTTAGCAAATCATCGTTTCCAGTATGAAAGCTAGAATTGATAACAGTAGAAAGTTATACCCTCCTAACTGAATAATATCCGCTCCAATTTGCTTAGTCAGAGATGCTGAGGATCTTTTAATTGGCACAGAACAAGTTATAAATAAAACACAACAGTCCACTGGAAACAATATCGTTGCTAATGAAGAAAGTAAGTTAAACAGTAAATTCAGCGCGGTTTCGGCTTGGTAAGTGACGCGCGAAGTTTGTTCTCGGCCTTGCAATCATGTAGCCGGGGATAAAACGCGTTGCGATTATTATTTATAACCGTATATTCTTCTTTGAATTATAATGGTGTTTTATTTTAAATTAAATAAAATATATTACTAAAGAAGCCTGGGTAACGTGTCAAAGCTATCGTTTCACCTAATTGTAGATGTTTACGTCCAATACTACTATAAAGCTAGACCCTAGACTCTCACTACTAGTTGATTGTGTCAATCTAACTAAACCAAATTACATGTATGTCGTCTCACCAAACAAAAGTTTGTGCTGTCCCACTCTTTCCCCTATCCCCTCTAATGAGCTGCAGAGCTTGCTACAAACAACTCCATTCAAAATCATTCCGACAAAATATGCTACATGTCACAAACAAGCAAAGGAAAAATGTAGCAAATATGAATTATAACATAACGGGGGTTAAACATGGTTCCGCATTTTTCCTTTATATTTTAATGGTCATATTTTTGCTTAAGGATGGTATGATTTCCATGTTTATAGGGGTGTTTTCCTTATGCGGTTTCATGTGGGACATGCAATAGACGTTCAAAGGACGAATAAAAAAATGTTTCATGATAGGAGCATTTTCCTTCATCCATTTTCATTGGCGTGATTATTTGAAAACGATAAGCTTCAAAAACAATGTTACTGTAATCGGCCATAATTTTTAAGATAACATCAAAAGGAATTTGAATTAATGGCCAAGGACGGTTGTTAAATGAAGTAACCTCCCATAGAACGCGAAGAAAGAGACTAGTTCAGACTTTTTAGGTGTTTTTTTCAGGTACGAGTTTTAAGGACGCCCGTTGATGTTGCGCCATTACAATCCAATAGTACGTGCTTCTTTCCAAGCTTACGTACAAAAATACTCGAACGTGTTGCCTCAACTTCATGTGAGCATGCTGACAGAGAAATATAAACAGCTAGTACCACAGTCTTGAGATGGAGATAACGATTATGATATATAACTAAGTGCCATATTTATTTACGAGTGCCTTTCCAACAAAAACGTCAAGGATTTTTTTATTTCAACTATTTTATTGTGTCACGCTAAGAATAGTATCCATTATCTTAAAAAAATAGAGCTACAAATAGTTACACAAGTTTGGCCGCTACAAAGTTACGATGTTCATAAAAATGGCAATATCAATAAGGGAGTCCATTAATGCGTCCTACTTTTGCAATAATATCGAGGAATCGATATACTATAAGTTCTGCCGCCCGTTGAGAGGAGAAATCCATTTCCTATGGCTACGTTGCGCCTACATTATATCCGCGCTCAAAAGAAGGACTCTTAGTAAACGTTCGAGTTGTTTTTGCAGTAAAGTAGGACAATAAATTATTTCTTTGAATATAATAATAATAATAATAATACCCTCCTAGCCGAATTCGGCCACGGCGGCCAATCTTACGATTGGCCACTGGCGCGGGATATATTATAGTGCACAAGCGCGTGCGCAAGCACAGGTGCACTCCCTATTCCCTCACTCCCATAATTCGGTGGGACAGCAATCTGACACGACCGTAGAGAGATCAGGCGCAGGACCAACGGCTTAACGTGCGTTCCGAGGCACGGGGGTGTAGTAACACCGCCAACATCCAAACTCCGGACTGTATCTGTGTTATCACATCATGAAAACATAGACACAATTTCATCGGTCCGACCCGGGATTCGAACCCAGGACCTCCGGCGCGGCCGCCGCATTAAAGTGCGACACACTAGCCACTGCGCCACGGAGGCAGTTCTTTGAATATACAACAGTTACGTAACTAAACACTTATATTTTCATACAGCTCATAGACTGGTCCCAACATCGAACGTTACTTTACTTAAATGGTCGTCAAAGTTACGTTAGCTACGAAATGATTGCTTGAACACATTGAATATGATTTGTCCCGGTTCCAAATTCAGTCTTTCAAACTGCTACAATAGCATTGTAATCTACTACAATCAGATGTCATATTTGACAGATGAACTTGACCCAACTCATACAGTCAAAGTAGTAACGTTGTAACAATCTGACTTTGGAAATCTTTCGATGTCAAGCTCCTGGAAATTCGTACCATGCCGGCTTGACATGGATTCACTGTTCACTATTCTACTCAAGAATTTTCAAATTGAATTTACGGCGGATTGTACAATTATGTCTAGAGTGCCCTGTCTTTCTGATCGAAACTTAATTGGATTTATACACTGAAGTACATACGTAAAACTGCTCCTTGACAATAATACAATGCAAATTGGTAGTTCCTATCCATAAAAAATAAAATTTTACGCTCTGACAAATACGACAAACTCCCTTACCGTCGACGCAACATCAAACGTTAAACCAGGTTCATTCAACAACGGAACTCAATAAGATCAAATAAAATGCCCAGAACAGGGGAGCAGTAGCTTACAGACGCGTCGAAAATCAAACGTCACATCGCATTATGCAAGAGATAGGTTCGGATCTGAGGTTCGGATTCAATCTCGAACATGCCGCGTCAGCAGCTAATTTTGTCGTCCGACACACCGAGGTGGTGCGAATAATATTCCTATAAATCCTCGGATTAGATCATTGTCATTTCCTCCTATTTTAATAAAATAGCTAGGATTCTAGTTTCAGCATATTGAAGTTCAAATAATAAAAATAAATACAAGATTTTAGACTTTCGCGTTGCATTATAACAGTACTAATATTATTTAAAGGGACAAAATGCGATATTAATTATGAAGTACTCGTATTTGTATACTTCTTACTGTACTGAGTCCGCTTGCGACCACGGTTGCCGTAACGCAGCCGAAACGTCAAGCAAGTGTACAATGTATAATACATGTTTGATATAAGTTTATGTTGTTCGAGTATTATCACCACATATTTCTTCTGGGATTCTAGGAAAACTAATAAATAAATCTTTGTTTTACAGGTCGGTACTGATGCGTTCTTTACAGATATTATCTCAAATGTCTTCTTTTTCTTCATACAAGTTTACAAGAATACCAATAACTAGGCTACCATGATAAAGGAATACTAAAAGCTTTTCATGTGAATTAGAACAATCCAAAGGTCAGTAGATCCGCCGATACCTCACCCGAGTAAAAGCATGAATAATTCAAATATTCATTACGGATCGCGAAAAAAAGAAAATTATTTCTTTGAAGTTCCGATATTAAGTCAATTGGCTATTCGGTTCTATCATAGAAGATAATATAATTTTAATGATTCATAACTCCCTTTATTTAATGTCTACTATAAGCCATTGTTTATTGTATTCGTAAAATTTTCCTCATCACTTTTTCGTTTGAACATCCACAAATAATTTATCGATATCACGACTGAAAATAAAAAGGCCCAAACTGACTTTTAAAAAAAACTCACACACACGTGAAGCAGATTTTGCACCCTTTTCCTATGATGCGTAAACTAATAACCCCGAAAACTGGCTAGCAAAATCATAATGAATTTATTGAAAATCAACAAAAACGTAATTAAGGACGGCGGGCGGTCGTAGCCCGCAAACCCCGCAGTGAACGCAAGCAAACAACACGCGGGTTGCTAGCCTCACGCTAATAAATGTTCACGAGGTAATCAATCCACTTTGGACACCCAATTTTTGAGCACCCGCAATTTGAGCACCAAGCCCTTTTCGCAGGCAACGCATTGACGCTCCGCCAGTGCAGGCTAGCTAGACTTGCAGCCATGTTTTGGGCCCGGGACATCGTCCCACTACCAACTTAAACCCTGCGGTTTCCTTCTCACCCGTGTTGTGGGACGGACTGGTTCTCGTATCAGGTAGGGCCTGGCAAATAGTGCACTGTGAGCAAGTTCAAGTCAATATTATGAAGATGTGCTTACAGTGGACAGTAACTGAAATAACAGAAAAAAAATTTGGTGCTCTAAGTGGACTTCTTCAGTTGATTTTCATGGGACTCGTGGATATTGTCGAAAGTACTTTTAATTAATATCACCAACAGCTTTGATTTATGGTGCGGTTGTATAACACATTTTACTGTCACATGATTGATATTACAATGTTCCTAAAACATGTCAGGGTGAATTTGACGAATCTTTTTCTATATAAAACCCAAATTGCTCGTTGCTTCCGTGGCTATTCATTCTAAGGCTTTGATCATCAGATTTTTATCATCAGCTCCTTACAACTAAAGTACCTTTTGTTTCGGATAATAAGTACGCTTATAGTTCAAATTATTTACTTTTAAGACGTGTTGTTAATCCGACATTGTCGAATGTATCTTATGACATATTTAGCATTCCAAGACGTGTCTTATAATTCTCCCAAATCCCAGGCTAAACGTGCAGCTTAATCAGATGTCTTAGTCAAAATCAAAGACCTAAAGTTAGAACCTTAACCCAACTTACTTACCATTTATTTACGATGTTATACGCTTACAAAAGCGCTTTATTTGAATAAATGAATACATTTGCAGCCCAAAATATTAGACAATGACCTGATATTTTGCCCTACATTGAATCGCTACATGGGGGGCGATTCACTAAGCGCAAATGTCATAATCTCACGGTTGTGTCATTTGCGACAGTAGGAATTTAGTACTAATTTTGTACTGTCGCCGTTGATACAACCGTGAGATTATGAGACATTTGCGCTTATTGAATTCCACCTCTGTATTCATTAAATCTTCTTTTGAACCAATATTTTTCATCAAAAAACTGCATAAGATGCAAAACGGAGTCAAATAAGAATTCGCGAGTTGCATTTATTGGAAAACGATATTTTACACCATAGACAGTGTAATGGGGGTCTTTACACTTAGTGTTGTTGCATTTTCTTCCTTCAGATTAATTTTAGAGCGCTTTCTACTCGTATATTCTCCTCTGCGTTTTACATTCCACATTCTACACCTGTGTTTTAATAGATTGGATCGCAAATGTAGCACTTTTTATCCAAATATTTTTATTGCCCATAAACACTAGAGTTTCATTAATTGCAGCTTATTGAACAACATTCAAACTTTTTAGATTTTGTAAACGCCAAGGCTGCTTTCAAACACAGTTGAAGTAAAAAATCTGTAGGTATGCTTCACTAAGACACTAATGAGGGAGGAATAAGTAAACTATTGTGTGGAAAAAAAAATTGGTAATTCTTAATATTTTAGAAGTAAAAGAAACATAATAATATGATATTTTTGATGCATTATCGATGGTCATTAAAAATCTGTCTTTATTTTAACAAAAACATTTAGTAGAACAGGAGTACAATGATTTGAAAAAAAAAGAACTATACAATCGCGTCCCTAAAATATTATGTGGAATCAATAAAATAATCAACCAATGAAATTGTACCCGTTCTAGTTTCCGATAGCCGATTCGCAGAAAATATGTGGGTCTCTCTCACAAAGTTTCCTGTGCCATTAAGTTCGGAAATCTTTACACAAGTTGTACAAGTTTTTGAAATATCTTACGTTGAACAAACCTTAACTTTTCCGGCTATTATGGTAACACCCTTGTTACTCGGGGACCAAAAGGACTAAGTGAGGTGTAATATCATCTTTTCTTATTGCTTCGGGAATCCAGGGCTACAGATTTGATGAAATAATATATTGTTGTAACCATTAGTGGGCTTCTTGACGAGGACATAATTTGAACACAAATAAAAGACCTAAAACAATACGACAATTCGTTTGTGCTGTAATTATGACATGTCTTTTAAAAAAGACATATCTTTCGAGTTATTTACTGCGCCTCTTCTCAGTAGGCTATTCACGTATAGACATTATTAGGGAGAAAGTTCCTCGTGCAACAAAACATATAAATAAAATTGAATTTGATAATGTTTCTTTTGAGTTTAGCTAAATAAAACTGCTGCAAAAACGTTTTTTTTTTTCATAAACTCGCCATTTAAGCCGTTGAATGTAGTTAGTAGCGAGCGGCCTGCGACTTCGTCCCCATAGATTTCGGTTTTCGCACACATAGCATAAAGCCTTCCGCGACAAATGGACAGCACATACAGTTTTTTTCAATTCCAATCAGTAGCTCCCGAGATAATCGCGTTCAAACAAACAAACTCTTCAGCTTTAATATTAGTATAGATGTATCTTAACATTTTGGCATCACATAACTACGCATTATGTCTTACAATTCACATTGCAAGCTCACCTCGAAACTCCATTAACTTAAAAGGTTTCACATCTCCGTTGATAGCGAACAGGAGGATCCTAAAAAATGGCTGGATGTCCACCGTCATTTGTCATTGTGGCTTTTGTACGCGAGTCAGACCAGAGGCTGCGACCTTACATAGTCAGTGTCGCTATACTTGTAGTACTCTGGTAGAATGGTTTAGGAGTTTTTATGAATGAGTGGAAAACTTTGTTTTGATCATTGATCCATAGGTGTTAGATTAAAATGTTAACTTGTTATTTATTCTCTAGATGTAAGGTCATTATTTTGTTTTCAGTTTCATGTTCTCTGAGTGAATTCACAAGGGTGCCTTTGTATTACTTTATTTGTCATAAGTAGCAAAAATAGAATAATTAGATAAGTATAAGATAATAAGAGAAGATTGTATATCCTATCGCATAAGGCTTGAATTTTTGTATAACATATTTGGAAAGCTATGTGACTAGCAAAAGCTATTTTTGTCTTAACCTTAATAGATCTTCTGTCTAACAGACAGAACTGGAAACTTCCTTTGAGTTATTTGATCCAGGGCGTATGTAAAACGTGCCTTAGTCCCCTTTGAACAAAAAATATCCTTATATGCTATCTGTGCCTTCACCTTTGTAATAGTTGTCAGAAGAAGATGAGCAAGCATATTGTTGTATACTTTTTCTAACAAATTGGACCATTGTTTTCATCTCTTACCTTTGTGAAAAACTCAGCTAAAAAGTTTTTTCGTCAATGTGTAACACTGTTTGCCATAGACTATACATACATACAAGTAGTAATACCTCTATGATATAAACTAAGACTGTTTGCTGATGCTTAATATAAAAATATCTACAACTAAATACAATCGCTATATACCCCAAAATATGTCACCATTGTTGTCTCCATACATGAAACACATTTGTATGTGTATTTTTCCCCTACAAACAGAGCTTTTGTGTTAAAGATCAACATCAAATACTCCCACACAAAAGCCTCAAACAAAATGACAACCCTTCTGCGATACAGAATTATGTAAAACGCAGGCAATGTTTGAAGAATGAGTTGTTCCCGAACAAACGAGTACGTTTATAAGTATACTCGCGGCCGCCCGCAACTCCGTCCGCGTGGTTTCCGGTTTCCGCACACATAGGTATAACCTAAAGCTTTCCTTGTCAAATGGACTATCCAACTCTAAAAGATTTTACAAAACGGTAGTTCTCGAGATTAGCACGTTCAAACAAACAAACAAACTCTTCAGCTTTATATATTAGTATATACGAGACTAGCAACCTATACCGGTTTCGCATAGGAAAAAAACTATGAGTGTTTCTCTACTACATATACACCTTTTATAAATTGGTTTGGATACCGCATCTTCATTGCAATTATGACTCCTCTTTTGCTTACCATCAGGCTGAGTGAAGCCAATATACTTCGTTACAATATTTAAAAAATACTCACAACATCACATTCATTGATCGAACCCGCAAACTCTGGTTAAATTGGCCTCTTGCTGTCTTGGACGGGTTAATTATGCATGTTTCACACACATAAACCTTCCTCTTGGATCACTCTATCCAAAAAAAGACACATGAAAATCGAAAAAAAAAGCGTCGTTTTAAAGATTTAGGTACATAGGGACAAACAGAAGCGACTTTGTTTCATGCTATGTTGTGATGGGAATAGACCAGATGGATTGTGTGACTTGTGAATGTTTGTCGAATGCGCGTGGTACGAGATGAGATTGTTGTTCCTCTGAAAATTTTGGGATAACAGTTTTGTACAAAATGAATCAACTTGAAACTAACTCGGATGTACGTATCCAATCAATCGGTAGGTACAAAGGTCTGTTTTCAACTAATTCTGTTTGATTGAGTTGTAACAACATTTAATTTGCCTTTAAAAATCGCGTATTATATTAACAGTAATTGAATACCTGCAATTTCCTTCTCCTTGAGTATTTTATTTCATTTCAGTTGTTGTACATGTCGGCTTACAGTTAACCCAACGCGCCGACAAGTCATTAAATGATACATAAAATTAATAACTACAATTAATAATAACAATCACAAAACCAATTAAAATAATAATACAATAATAATAATGAAGGTCAGGCAAAAAAAATAAAAATGTCAAAAGGTATCAAAAAATTAAAATTACATGTCAATACAAAGATAAATAGTCAAACGTCAATCGAACTAAGCGTCAATTTGAATTAAATAAAATTGAATTTCAAGTCAACGTTTCAAAATGTCGATCAAGAAACTCATGTGCCGTTGCCATCAGGGTGCGTATACCATCGGCAAAGAGATCAATATGATCGTATTGAGCGAGCATATCCCCAATGAGGCGAAGCGCCCGCGAAGTGGGCGCGTGCGCAGCATGCACGGTGCGAGTGACGGGCCTCTGCAGTAAGCGCGGCCGCCGCCGCGGAGCGACGAGCCCGCCAATGTCTTGCGGAATGCGCGAGGGCACAGACAGACGCACATGTTCCAGTACGTTAGGATTATCAACCCTATGGTAGAGCACTGATAGGTAGTGAAAAATAAGAAGGAGTTTTCTTCTTAAAGCCAGTGCTTCTAAACCCACCATGCCGTAAACGAATAAAGATGGGTAGAGATAAGGATAATACCCATTGCACTGTTTATATGACCATCGGGCAAATTTCCTCTGTATCTTCTCTACCATAAGGCTATATTTTTCCTCATACGGGTCCCATATAACCGCGCCGTACTCGAGCTTACTTCGCACATACGCGTTGTATAATACTCTAGCCACAGCCAAGCTACTCAATTCAGAGCATGTCCTTAAAACAAAACCTAACAGTTTACTTGCTGACTTGCATATATTTATCACGTGATTGTGAAAGTCAATTTTTTTATCGATCGTAATACCTAAATCTTTAATTTCGTCAATTCTTTCCAGTGGAGCGTCATACAATTTATAGTCACAATCTAATAGTGTCCGCTTTCGCGAAAACGTTATCGTTTTACATTTTGACGTGTTAAAAGACAAACGGTTGTTTTCACTCCATGCAGCCACAGCATTAATGTCATTTTGAAGAGCATCTGCATCTGCCTTACTCCCTATGCCTAGATATAACTTCAGATCATCTGCAAATAAAAGGCACTCTGCGGATCTGACCGCATCCGGTAAGTCGTTCACCATGACGAGGAACAGCGTCGGACCCAACGTACTTCCTTGACTCAGGCCGGATCTAGTGTAATAGGTTTGGGACTCGAAACCTCCTAAACGCACAAACTGACGTCGGTCTCTAAGATAGCTTGCGAAAAACTGCAAAAATTTAGGAGCAAAGCCTATCTCAGAGAGCTTTCGGAGCAATATGTCGTTGTCTACAAGGTCGAAGGCCTTCCTAAAGTCAAAGTAAGAATAGTAATAATAATCAAGAGTAATAATAGTAATGACGACAAATCGAAAACGTTTCCAAAGTAAGAAATATACTTTATTAAATCTCTAATCAATACGTACGGTCGTGGCATTTCCTACGGAATCGTGAAATATCAGGTTCATTTCGCAAATTACGTTAGAAGGAGACCGAAATAAAATACCCACAATTTTATTAGCAATGAAAGTTCAGGTCGTATTTTAGGAAAAGTTAGAAGGGAGACGAATAAAATTTAATAAAAGGGTCTGAAGCGTGCATCTACGCGATCAGACGCAGCCACGAATCAAGCGAGATATTCCAATAATCACTGTTATATGTTTAAAGAAATGGATGAAATAAGTAATGAAATTAATTTAATTTAAATATGCTGCTAAAATAAGGTTTGTAACGAAGCACGTTAGAACTTTAGGGTAATTAAATTTTGCTAGAGGCATGTTTGATTACATCTTGTTATGATATCTACTTCCTACATATGTTCATTAATCATAAGCATGAACTCATGAAAGGCTATTTTCTTTAGAAAATAATTTCTTCCAAATTCCGACATTCCACGATAAAACATCTGATATAATAAAGTGCTGCATTTAAATGTCATTTTTCGCCTTACTTAAACATAATCATTTTTATATGGTGGGTCGTGGTCACAACTTCGCACTTCAAATGAGTTACCTGTCTCATTTTTATAAATAAGAAACTGGAGCTTTATATCCTCCAATATCTGAACGTCACTCGCAGTCAGCAACAAAAGTTCTCGAATAAAACTTTTTTATCAGATTATTACTTTATCGTACGTATCAAAAGTTACGACAAATGTGACAATTGATAAAAATAGCAAATTCTGAATGTTTGAACACGTGACAAAAGTATCACTTATGCTCGACTGAGAAAGAATACATATGTACACAAATAAGAGAAAAAAAACTCAAGACATGAACACGATCATTTTAATAATAATAATTGGTAAGGCCCGCAACGCATTTGTAACTCGTCTAGTGTTGTGGGTTGGCGGGTATAAGTCCATGAGCGGCGCTAATTGCTACAATCCATCGCTTTACTTACATCATGTGATCCGTATGCTCGTGAGCCGTCTATCTTATAAAAAAGGCACAACGAAACTTTCATCATTATAAATGAAAATTTCCAGTGTATCTTTGCTGATATCTCAGTAAATGGATCTAAACAAATCTTTCAAATCATGGAAGTTATGACCGTCTCTCAAATGTAAAACTAAATAACTTACATAAATACAATCTTATAAAGACCGACCTGCTAAAGTTAAGTAAGTCTACAAGTAAAAGATTAAACGTCAAAGGCTAGATGTATCTCTCAAAAGGATGACTGCAATTACTTTACCAGAAGACATATTTCCCTGGTGGCGGCTTGAAATGAGCCCGAAAGAAAATCCATATTACTAAGAATATCTAGTGCACATCAAGAAAAATGTTTTTATACATTGGAAATTTTGCTGAGTAATTTTTATAATAATGTATTCTCTATTAGGCATTTGTTTCAGCTCATATTAATATCAAACTTACACTGACAAGACGACAGTCGCTCCGTTGCAATAACCAGGCAATACAATTCAGGATTATAGTCGCAGCATACCCTGGGCTCCAAGGCAATGACCGAGGATGCAACCGGGAGAGGCGCTAGGATGATGATGATGATTAATATCAAACTAAAAGCTAAAAGTCAAATAACAGAACTTAGTCTTTGTCTTCTAAATATGAACCTATAACGAAAACTTTAATTCGGTTTAAACGATTCATCATGTACCACAAATGAGTTCATAGTAATCAAACGTTAATATCGACTGAATGCGACTATATAAATCAATTAATATCCTAACTTTACGTCATCTATTAGAAATACCGCGTGTAACTCAAACTTCTGGGCAAAAAGGAACCAAGCCGTTCATCTCGTACCCTTGATAAGGTCGGCCATTAATACCGATCCCCATTGAATTATACGCATCGCTAATATTATCAATTGCCTGGAACAGGTGTCCCCGGCTATTAACTGGACCGATTGGAACTGCCGGTATAGGAAAGTAAAGAGAAAACTGTAATGGTCAGAACGGTCTTGCCCTTTGGGATACGTAGGTACACGTAAAGGGGAATTATTTTAATTCTTTGTTGCATTTCGCGTTATGCGTTGACACTTAGTCAAGTTACTAATCTACAATATCCTTTTTATTCGTTATGATTTTTTTAGATGGTACTTATAGGAATAGAATCGGTCAAAAATTATGTAAATATTTATAATTGCTTTAAAATTCTGATGAAATCCTTAGTTTCCGAAAGTCATTAACATAAATTATTAAAGCAAATCATATTCAAGTTTAAAATAAAACATTACAGTTCAAGTTAACGCGTTGTTTTTCAAATTCAGAATTCAGTTTCCACATAGTCCAGGAATTTTAGATTTTATCTGCGGAATAATTCCTAGTGAGCTGAAATTTTGTATACACCTTTATTATGATATTGTAATGATGATGTGAAAAATCGACATTGATATCGTGCCGGCTAAAAAAGTTATAGGGGTCCAAACGTCACGAAAATCAGTTTTTCGCAAATATCTCGCGATCTATTGCTCAGAGGTCAATAATGGTTTCATAAAAGTTGTTCGTCGTAAAATTGTCTACAAAAAAGGTCTCTTGCAATTTTCTGTACAATTAACCGTTTTTGAAATAGAGACTAGAACGCACTCGCATTTGGTATTGTATGCCGTACGGTGCATACCAAGGCATAAACCCTATTGTTTGTTTTTTTTCCCTTTTTCGTTTGTGTGTTTTTGTTAGTATGATGATCTATATATAGAAATATAAAGGACTTGTAATACTAGTACAGTCAGAAAAATAGGAATATCAACTATAAAAAACTAAGTGGCAATTTTTTTTGTCACTTTATAACTCAAGAGCGGTCTCACCGATCCAAACCAAATTTTCAGGGTTTGTACAGACTATTTACTTTAGTATATGTTTTATGTGAAGTTTGAACAAAATCGGTCGCTTCACTTTATACGTAGCGAAGCACGTACCGGGCCGCTAGTAATGATATAGATATGCAATGTGAATTTTAGCAATTTTGAACCACGATCTGCGGAAAAAATCCTAGTGGGCTGAATTTTTGTATACGCCTTCATTATAATATTGTGATGAAGATGTGAAAAATTGACATTGATATCGTGCCGGCTAAAAAAGTTATAGGGGTCCAAACGTCACTGGAAATAGCATATCTATATCATTACTAGCGGCCCGTACGTGCTTCGCTACGTATAAAAATAACGACCGATTTTGTTCAAACTTCACATAAAACATCTACTAAATAGTCTGTACAAACCATGAAAATTTGGTTTGGATCGGTGACCCCGTTCTTGAGTTTTAAAGTGACAAAAAAATTGCCACTTAGTTTTTTATAACTGATATTCCTATTTTCCTTACTGTACTAGTATTACTAGTCCTTTATATTCCTATATGTCGAACATAATACTAACAAAAAACACACAAACAAAAAAGGGAAAAAACAAACAATAGGGTTTATGCCTTGGTATGCGGCGTACGGTATACAATACCATATGTAAGTGCGTTCTTGTCTCTATTTCAAAAACGGTTAATTCTACAGAAAATTGCAAGAGACCTTTTTTGTAGACAATTTTACGACGAACAACTTTTATGAAACCATTATTGACCTCTGAGCAATAGATCGCGAGATATTTGCGAAAAACTGATTTTCGTGACGTTTGGACCCCTATAACTTTTTTAGCCGGCACTATATCAATGTCGATTTTTCACATCATCATTACAATATCATAATAAAGGTGTATACAAAAATTCAGCTCACTAGGAATTATTCCGCAGATCGTGGATCAAAATTGCTAAAATTACTGGACTAACACCGATATTTGCTTGTTATAAGGTATAATCCCTCACGCATTCAGTTGGGTTAAATCTGCCTTGATATTATTGGAGTTTGATCGCTATCTTGCCAAGACAATAACGTTTCACTACATTGTATCAATAAGTTGCAACCCGCTGTCTGTTCCTACGATATTGTATGTTTATGTTAGCTTGCTTAGAACTTTAAAACTAAACAAGGATACGGATTCTGACGCTGTCTTTTCATAAGATTTAATAAAAGAAGTGGACTATATTTTGAACTAATACATGCTATATTCTACACATGTACAATATAGTACGAAAACTGATAACTTCAGCGCGAAGCCTGGGCAGATTGCTTGTAAGATGTAACACATGAACAAATATAATTGATAGACTATTACGGGTTTTTGGACTGACACCGCCCTTTGACCTCAAAGACAGATAAATGAAGGACATTCTCAAGTTTCTGTAATTTATTTTGATACTTGCTTTATTATGTATTTCTTACAAATGTGAGACGGAAAATGGCAAGCAATAGACTTGGCCTATCCCAGAACAAAGATATTATAATACAGCCTTTGTTTTGTTTGAAGATCCAAAGCCAATGTACTCAACTGTCTCATACGGCACCTTAATGATATTCATTAATTGAAATTCTGCCCCACAAATACCTACAGGAGTCCATCAAATGAGTTCTATCCCGTATATATTATCCCGTTCAGACACCTAGCAATCCCCGCATAGCAAAGTCAATAATATTCTAGACTTTACGCTGGATACGTTAACTCCTTATTCAGAAATTCACGAGAGTAAATATCAATTTTACATTAATATTGTTTTGTTGTACATGCGACATGAATGATAAGACCAAACTAAAACAAATTAGATGTAATGTCTCCTAAATTTTACATTATTTTGTTTGAAATAGTAATTTTGAAACAATATCGCAATTACTACATACTAGCGGCCGCCCGCGACTCCGTCCGCGTGGATTTCGATTTCCAATAGCCTAAAGCCTTCCTCGTCAAATGGACTATCCAACACAAAATGTTTTTTTCTAATCGTACCAGTAGTTCCTGAGATTAGCGCGTTTAAACAAACAAACATACAAACAAACTCTTCAGCTTGATATATTAGTATAGATTTGTACCTATCTTTCTCTTTGTTACAGATACCACGCTTTTCGAGGAGCCATTTTTCACACACCTTACAACAGGTATGTTACACACAATTTTGTACCTAATATGAATATTATATTAAAGCGTTCCATAAATACGTCCTGATAATTGAACTCAATGTTGCTTTAATTACATACTTACAAGACAGATTTATCGACTAGCTATGTAAATGTGTTCCGCCACTGATAATTAGCGAAAATGGCGTGTAAAATTTAACATCCTCATAGTCTCGTAAAAGAGACATTAATTCTACCAATAAAGACGTCCAGGCTGCATGCACTTTGTATGTAATGAAACGGGGTTTTCGTCTGCTTATGCTTACCATGAACCCTGAATATACCGCGGTGTCTATCGCACAAGGGCTCTATTTGAATGTGCTGTAAGACACCGCCAACGTAAGTAAATAATATCGACTGTATAAAGCGAGAATAACGTTTTCATCAGTTGACACCGCCAATAAGAAACTTATTTTTGATTTTTGTACGCAAGTAAGTTAAGTTGAGTAGTACATTTAACGGGATCATGCGACAGACCCGAGAAAAGTTGTACGTCGATTGACACCACGGTGTCAATCGGCATATTTAGAACGAGCCCTTGTGCGGTTGACACCGCGGTGTATTCAGTAACCGGGATGAACTGACGAATACCCCAATGAAACGACCTAAATGTTTTCTGGCTAAAGTAGACCGTCAGAATGCAGATTAAATATTGTAGTGGGAAAATTGCCGAAAGTGCCTACCGCCAGTACCGCCATACTTTTCAATAATACGCGGTGCACTTGCACTACGCCGCTAAAAGCATCGAATAAATGATTATAACATATCGTACCAGCGAGTACTGTGGGCGAGAAAAGTAAAATTCACATATATATTTTTTAAAAAAACTTGCTGAATATACGCACGTATGTCCATGAAACCAACATACTTTTACACATTAAGGCTGTCTGTCCACCTAAAAGGATCTAGGCGATCTAGCGGACCTGAGAAAAGAAGGAACTTTAACCAATGGTAGTTATAGCAGAAAATATCCTCTGTAGAGGATCCGCTCCTCTGTAGAGGACAATGTCTATTGGTTAATATTTCTCCGTTACCTTACTCCGCTACTTCGCTCCGCTCTAGTGATTGGGCAACCTAATAAGCGAAAACGATTTGGTAAATATTTAAATATTTTATAATCTTTATAAATTGATGACAATCCAAGTGCAGCTTAAACATTGTGTTACGTTTAGCAAGATCATGAAAAGGAACTGAAATGTACACTCAACTACACACAAATGCTCGATCAAAGTACCATATAACCCTTTCGCTACAAACATGATTACCGGACAAATATCCCGCCGAAAGATTTACGTTTGATTCGTCGAGACTGGCGAGTCGTACCCTTGCAAAATAAAATGGCGGCATTTTCTCCTGACCAGTGACAAATGACGTGGGAGGTCACGGCCGGGATCGTCCGTCGTATCGAGGTCCGGCGGCCAGCTGCCGGCTTTTAGGTTTCGACTATTGTATATTAGGTCTTATGTATGTAAAATATATAACTACCGACTCGACTTGAAAAGATTTTAGTTTCTTTATAAGGGTTATTGTACATTTCTTACAAAGTTAATTCGACACGATTCGTAATGGTACGAAAACAGCTCATCTCTTTTCTTATACACTTAAGTAAATCCGTATGTGTTATACAAATATATTTAACCATACTAGCGGCCGCCTCCATCCTCGTTGGTTTCAGCTTCCGCACACATAGCGTTTTACTAAGTAAAGCATGTTATCTGTGGTATAGCTTAAAGCCTCCCTCGACCAATTTCCTATCCAACACAAAATATATTTTTCATTTGAATCGGTGTTCCTGAGATTAGCGCGTTCAAACAAATCAAACAAACTCTTCAGCTTTATTATATTAGTATAGATTATATATGTATAAGCTTAGATGTTGATTATAGAAACGATGTTTTCGACTGTACATCCGCGCTATTTCATCCTCGTATGTCACACAACGAGCGTATGATATCGGCGACAGCCGCAAATCCGTCATCTAACGCTCCTTCACAATTTCCGCTGGAAAAATATTTTAAATCCACGCTATTTCCAACCCGGTGCAACCACATACGTCAAGCTAAAATATAGTTTATTTCGAAAGCCATAAATGCGAAATGGCAATGTATAGTGCACCGCGTCGTATATATTCTGGATTATTCGGGATATTAACCTCGGAACAAATCATTGAACATACTATGTTTGTAATTAAGTAGTCACATATTCTTCTAAGAAGGAAAAATTAATTAATAGACAAGTTTGCGAAAGTCGGAAATAAAGTAATCGTAAAGTTTTTGAACTAATTGTTCTCCCAATCCTAATCCTAATAATACAAGTATAAGATTAATATTTACGTAGTAAATATATTGTCTAGCTTTGATAAGGTCCTTCAAGTGATTCGGGAAGCCATAAGTTTATCCATAGCAAGAACAAAGAAGGGGTTAACTGGCGGTAATTTTCAGGTAGTCAAGTTTATTAGAGCTGGTGCCACTAAGCTACAGAAGGGAACACCCAAGTCAATTTCAATCTTAGGTGCAGCAACTGATTGGACACTGCTGATGGATACATATGAAAAGCATTACGAAATGCCTTCGGAGATATGTACCACAGCCTTCAGACCGGACATACTTATTTACTCGAAAGTGACAAGACATGTAGTGCTTGTGGAACTTACTGTACCATGGGAAACAAATATCCCTAAAGATCACAATTATAAGTTAAACAAGTACTGCAATTTAGTCGACCAGATAGCAAGAAGGGGATTCAAGACTGATCTATTTGCAGTTGAAGTCGGTGTTAGGGGATTACCTGCGAAGTCGGTCTATAATTTCTTTAAGAATCTAGGATTGCCAAGATCTGCAATAAGCTCATTTATGGATAGAGCTTCAAAAACTGCTCTGGAGGCTTCTTATCGGATTTGGATAGGTAGGGAGAGGGAGGTTGAGCACGGGACTGGAATTGCTCCACGTCCTAACCAATCGCAGGTTAGCTGACGAGGCTTGACGCGAGCCGAAACGTCTGGCGCTTAAGTGAGCAACGGTGGCCACCGCTAGTCTCGATCTCAATAATCCCTCTTCCTGTCTTGCAATGGGCCCGGATTTGCTCGGTGAAGCCATTGACTGCTGAGTTCTACACCTACGTTCGTTAATTTAAACCTCTAGATGTATTTTTCCTGTGTCCTGTGTATGAACTAATACTATTGTCGGAAACATTATTGTCTGATCATTCACGATCAAACAATACCGAAAATGTAACGAGTATAAGTACCTATATGTCACAATTGACTGCGTTAACACAGGTGCACCCGCTATTCTCTCACCCCTATTGCTTGAAGGAACAGCAATCTTAAAGAATCGTAGAGACCAAGGAATAGGATATAAATTTCGTAACGACCGCAATATCTAATCCTTGTCTAATATCCGTACCTACTTACATACATTATGATGGCCGACTAGACTCTTATTGAGTATTATCGTCGAACATAGCCTGTTCCACCGTATAGATCGAATTTTATGTTAACGATGCGATTTATGCAGTCATATCGAGATATTGAGGTTATTCTTAGGATATTTTATTAGCACACCCTGTTTCCATATCATTAAATTTGATGTAGTATATGTGTGATTTTGTATTTTTTGTTGTCGTTAAGTTACTATTTAAAACAAAGTTTCGAAATTGCGACTAGAAAAAATCACTTAGCACGGTACACCAAGGTCATTCCGAAATATCGTCACTGTCGTCAACGCTCTCAGTCGTGACGTCATCACGACTCTAAAACTAATCCTTACTAAACTGTCCCAGTAAGATAAGTTCTGAAGGTCCCTACTAAAGCATTCCTTCAAATCGATTCAATAAGGCGTGTTTACAATATCGGGGATTTCGCCGGTCCGTTCGCTGCCGACCTATTGCGGGCGATTCCGATCAGAATGCAAACGAGAGCCCCCTATGAATTATTCAATAATCCTAGGCTTTTCGCAAGTCATCGATATTCATGTGACGGGCATGTAATTTTGAAGTTTCGCGGCCTACCTCCTGAAGTTGGCATGAATTAGCGCGTAAGCCACGGGTAGGTACTGGCGGCTGTTTCGAATATTTTTGTAGATGTACAAGTAGTAGGTACCTACATAAATTTTTGTTCTTTGTCAAAGTTTCAATACTATGGCAAATTACTTGTTAAATATTAAGGCAAATTACTAAGCAAACGTTTACCGATGCAACCATATTATAGCCAGCTAGCAGGATTTGGAAGGCTATCATGTTATTTTCTTTAAATCAAAGCACTTCAATTCATACCTTATTTCGTGTCTATGCCGAGAAAATTAGTAGGTTTCTATCGCATATCGTACCCACGAGTGATTTTCACATGTTGAACGGGATTTATTCTATTGAATTTTTCTAAATATATAAAAAAACCTGTTGAATTTTTCAGCTACCCCGCTGGTTACATAACTGGCTGACTATTTGATACAAATTTAAACCAACAAGAACATTAAAATATCATGGCAGTATAAAATTCGAGATGAAATTCCATCAGCTTTAAAATAATTCACAACGATGTATTTTAATTTGCAGATAAATAACAATAAAAACAGGAAACTGCAACATAAGGCCACTCCTGGCGCGTTTTAATAAAACCGCAAATAAATTACATGCCGCGTTTTACCCTTTCGCAAAAATGTTTGCCATGAGTAATGGAACGGTAACATGACACTATTAGATGAATTTGCGCCCACAGGAGTCTTTACAACTTACGATACTTTGAGGCTAAAATGGTACATGCGAAAGTGTAACGTTTGTTATGGAATTACGTGTTGATAAATACTTATTAATTTTCCTGCTGAATGCTACCATCGAATAGAAGAACTACCACATCCTGTGGGCTTAGCAAGAAGGGGGATGGGCTGCTAGTTCCCCTGTATATTATAACACTAACTTGCCTGCGCAGCGCGGGGGAGGCCTACGTCCAGCAGTAAACTGCTACAGGCTTATGATAATAATGATGAAGAAGAATTTTTTGGCGACCCGCTTTTTGTAATGTTCAAGAAGTTGCCTATTACACCAAGAGGTCGCGGGTTTGATCCCCGCATAGGACAAATTTTGGTGTGCATGAACATGTCTGTTTTTCCTGGACTGGGTGTTATATGTATCTATTTAAGTTTTGTAATGCCACTGGACTTTGATGTCTGTAACACAAGTGCTTAAGCTACTTAATACGGACTCGGATCAATGTTATGTGATGTTGTGAAAGCAGTTAACGGAGAAAAAGACAATCCTTCTTTATCAAATCTGTTTAAAAGTATGTTAACCATCGTGCCATGTAAAACCGCTTCTCAAGGTCAACCTTAAGCCTCACCCAGGGTAATGAAGGCTCGGCTGCAATAATTGTGTCTAGCCAATTACTCATCATTATAAAAAGGTTGAACCTTTTACCGGGGCTAAGCACGCGGCGGCGTATCATTTGCGTGACATTTGAATCATTGCGTGTTTTATTTCAGAGGTGGAACATTACGCTTATGATCTCACTGAGGTGGTATTTGCGAGATTTAATGACATTAATAGGGTTAGAACATTTTATTAACGTGCTCATAGAAAGTTCATACAAAGTATGTATGACAGTCTATACGACGATATTTTTTCAAGTACGAGTATTTTTGAAATGTTTATAGAGGCATTAGTTTTGTTAACCGTACTAGTGAAATAAGATCTGTACATTGCTAATAAGCAATTTTTGAAGATTTAAGCGAAACATTATTTTCCATAAGTATTTTCATAACATTTGGCTAATTTTTAATTCAGTAAAAAGTCATTTTTTAACAAACTGTATGAGACCAATATATTCAATAAATACAATATTACCTTTCCAGAAAGAAGATAGTTTCCAGAAGTAACGAAGTAAGAGCGGAAAACAATGCCAAAATTAGTGACGAGTCCTTTGGGATCTCGGTAACTTCCAGTGTTCCCAATTTCAAACAAGGAAAGCCGCAGAGACAGCTTCTCTAAACTGGAAACGTGGAGGCTCAACAAAGACGAACAAATGAAAACTTAAGCGAAGCAATCTAAAAGTGCAAGGAAAGGGGAGAAGCTGTACGACTCTCTACAACGGTAGACGTTGTATTCTAAAATGTCGACCATGCAATTGGTCGTACGATAAGTGTCATATTCAGATCATTAAATGTCTGAATATTTTTTTGTTAAATATTTCGAAACAATAGTTACCTTGTTTGTGGGTTTAGTTACTTATTTTACCATAAATCCCCGCCCAGCTGAGTTAATTTAACGAGTGGAAATTTCTAAAAGCGTCCACTGGCCATGATATATATTTTTTCCATTTAATTCATATTATTTACGCCTTGACGATATAATAGGCTATAAATGAATACGTAAATAAAAGAAGGATTGTCTCCAACAGTCTATGCGACCGCCGTTGATTGGTTTAATTGGACGAAATCCAAATGTTCTGAGGATAACTGAGGTTTTAATACTTAGGATCTGCTGTACTTAAGTAGCGTCTAGATATTACCGCCCTTTTAATGGCCACTAAACTAGTTGGCAACCGTTGCAATTCTGCAGCTCTGATGGAATTGAATTGTATTGCACTTTTGTTCTTGAAAGCAATTCGAATAGTTATAGTAATTACGTGCTTTGGCTAGAACGTAGGCACTACCTACTTATTTACTATCTGTTTTTCCCTAAAGCTGACTTGTAGACGATGTCATTAAGTCCGCCTTTTGTATTTTTTTCACTATAGTAAAATAAAGAATAAATAGGTCAAGGAAAAATAGGTCAAAATTAGTTCAAATTACAAAACGTTACAAATATATACCATACTTTACGTCGTGAGCCTAGGTATTAGATTATTATATTTTGTACGTATACTTAAATCCACCGGTTCTTCTGCAGTCTAAATCGTTTGTGCAAGCCTGAAACCTTCTCAAAGCGTACGTAATGCACCAAGGAGTTTTGCACAAAGCGAAATATAGTAAGTAGAGTTAGCTTAAGTAATGATGCGTCTTTTGCTACATCCAAATGGATTTACATATTTTTCTAAGGAAAATAATATATACTATAACTCTATTATATTCTGTGTAGCTGCTATTCTCATTTTAGGGGGACCACCTATGTTAATACATCTCACATTGGGTTATATGTCAATACAAATACTGGCCGAGGCCTACGTGCGAGCTTTTTTGCATACAAAACAGCTTTGAGGGTAAAAATCCTTTTTTTGGTTCCTTGATTTTACAGTTCTGAGTGTCGCTATCTTATAAATATTTCTAACTCTTTTGTCATAATGCCTTTCATTTTTTTTCTCTATAAAATGTAGTTCGTGACTCATAAATATTTAATGAAATCAATACGGTCGCTCTTATATAAGTCAAACTTATTCATGAAGCCAATTAACTCAATCTTAATCCATTCCAACTTTATAGACAATACAATTTTATAGACACTTAAAAGGGCACTCAAAATCCTATAAACGTTGACTGCTGTACTCTATTTTATCTTAAACTGGAGACGTCATTACTACATATTGTAAATGAATCAAAAGAAAGCACAATAGAAAACTTCAATAAGAGCAGAGTAAAGCGCAATAAAGGTATTGTAGGAGTCGCAACGAGGCGACACTAATTGGTACAGTTGGACACGCTCCAACCCGACTGAGAACAGCTCAGAATGGACCCTTTTGGCATTGCGAAACGGACTGTACTTATCCGATACAAATGCTGCTCTCAAACGACATGCTACGCGTACATTTTATACGAGTTTAAATAGAACGGAAATAAAGAGCGCATAACAAGCACTTTGTTGTAAATCTTTTATTTTCGTTAAGTATTTATGTGAAACCTGTATGAAAATTTTCGGTATTGATCAAAGATTAGATTTGTGCTTTCTATGACGCTTCGACGATCGATTGTCCAGAAATATTTTCTGCTATAGCAATCCAAAATAAAGTTCACTACTCCATTTCGAAAAATGTGTAAAGTTCAAACAAATATCAATGAATGTTTGTATTGTTATATTGTTAATAACATTTCATGGTTCATTTTTTTCATGTCTTTTGGCAGGCGGTTTAAATGCCGTTTTGCCATGAAATAAACTATCGTTGAAATGTTATGTCGACCTAAAGTACATATAACGATTTATACTGTAGGTCGACATAACATTTCAACGATAGTTTATTTCATCTAATTACGAAATGGAGTTGGTCTTAGAATACTCCAATGCGTTCCCAAGTTTTTCAAAGACCGACTGTACTTATAAACTTTCAAACACATCCAAGCCTTCGTGTTATTGGCAAAATATCAAACATTCAAAATACTATGAATACTCGTAATAAGTCTGTCAGTTAATAATAACAAAAACATATTTTACGAGAACTAGATTCTCAAAAAAAACTTTTTGGCAACAAATAAAATATTTAAAGAAAATATTTTAATGTCACAAGGCGACGACGACGTGTTGAAAGAAAAATTCAAAGCTTATTCTAGCTGTAAACAAAATCAACAATCTTTTACTACCAACTGCCGCGAAAGACTTGCCCCTTAACTAGTTTAAAAGACTTTAGAACAAGCTTTACTCAGAAGTTAAGGCGGAAGAAGTAAGACTCAAGGGTCGTTTTTGTCTGAAACACATTTTGATTCAAACATTCAAAGCCTCATTATTACAGTTTCAAAGAGATATTTGTTACGAGCGGATTACCTTTACGCTTTACAACCGGACTGGGATAATTTGCTTTAATCAAAGTAAAGAGAAAGATTTCACGAGATACTTTTAAGTTTCCTTTACCGCTGTAAGGATGGTTACATCAAAATATAATGTAACCATCCTATTATTAAAGAAATTAAAGCATTGTATTTTATTTATTTTACTATTACAATTACTTTATATAGGGGGACTTTTGCAATTGGTTTTGTAGTGAGAAATCTGTGTTACCTTTATTGCGTTTTACATACGAAGTTCGACGAGTCGACGAGTTCCTTAGGAGAACATTATTCAAACAATAGTGAAAGTCAAAGTAGAGGACAAACATACCGAGTGAAGTTAATCCGTTCACAATCCGGTGGGTGCGCTCTGCCTTAAATAATTGAAACGAATCCATTTTTAGCTCTTATTACAGAGTCACTGGCTGAAGGATTTCCGCTTTGCATTCGGATTTATTTTTTACGTCCGTTTTTGGCATTTTCTCACTTACTTCCTCCGCCATTGTGATCGTTGGTGTGTTTCCAACATTCCTTTCTTTCTGTTTAGCAAATTGGCTTGTGATTTAGAAACAATTTTTTGATTGTTGCTTGACTTTCTTGCAGTTTAAACAATTTTGCTTTAGTCATAAATCACCACAAAACCACTTTCTTCTTTATTATTTGTTTACTAACATAGCTTGTAAAATTATTGTTACTAACACTATTTGGACTTATTCCAACGAAAGTTTTTCTTTTTGAAATATACTCTCAATATCCTTTATGGACAAAAGAGTAACAAACACACGCACTCATCATCTTTTTATTTAAAAGTCTTAATAAACGTACTCAGTTTGGGAGTAATCGAGTTACGATTTCTTATGTCGCGACATTCGTCTTCCCTTTATTATCGTACTGTAATTACTCGTATATTGGAAAGTTACAATTGTCTTTGTGTAATTGGCTACGAAATACGCACACTTCCAGCGTGCACGAAAATTCCTTTCCTTCGCAATACCAGACACTGCCAGACATTCCCTTCAGACGTCTGTTTGACAGACAGCTTGAAGCGTTTTACGGAGCGTTTTATTTCGTATTTTATTTATTCGACCAACTTTTTTTTCTGTACATGTGAAACATGTCTGCAAATACAAAAGTTTTATTTTTTACGATTTACTCTTTTATACCTGCGTATAACATAAAGGCGTAAATATTACCCGTGTATTAATACAATTAAGACTTAGTTTACATTTTACTTCAACTTAGAATTCAGGGACAATCAATTTTATTAAAATAATGGGCCATTATTTTACCCAGTAACACATTGATAGACTGTTACTTTAACATTTGACATAAATTAATTATCCTGCTTTGCATATTAAGAAGAATTTATCTAGTCAGTCTCAAACTTAGTTTTATAACTGAAATTTTTCACAATATTTTCTATCCCTCGCAAGACCACTTCTCGTAAAACTGCACGCTAGTCTCCAGACGCTTTTAATCAGAACTCATTTTCTCTTAGTTGCCCTTAGTTACCTCCGGCCATTCCAGAACCTTATTAACCTTCGGGTTATAGCGTCCAAACAATCAATTCTCAATCCACTCAATCGTACCGGCGATAAATTACATTACAACTGTTAATGTGTACCTTACGTAGAGTTCTTTGGGACCTTGATTAACTTCGGCGGACGTGATCGGGCCCGTCAACTAGTTCGACTTTGTTACGTCGTCTTGCCATAGTGGTGTTATTGTCCAAGGACTTCTGAATGTCTTGTGAACCTGAATATAATCAGAACTTAGTAAAAATGATTATATCGGAAAACAATCAGAAATGTATCGAACTAATAAATAAAAATATGCAGAGAAGACATCGATGACATGTCCTAATATGCGAAAATAAGCTGATTAAATAATTATACTGATATTACTTTTTAAAACTGATCATAAATCATATAAAGCTATGCTTACATGATTTATAATTAAAATTATGTTAATCAACTGATTCGAACACACGCATTGCATAAATAAAAACAAATCTTATTTTGCGAACAGAAAAAAAATGTGCCTCCTACTATGTAAACCCCTTGATAACATGGACAAACAGGATCACTGTTAAGAAGACCAATATTTATTTATAGCTTCCACTTTTTGTTTCAATATCACTTACAAAAAATGTTATGTTCACCCCAAACCTAAATCTAAACTTTATAATGTTTTATTATACTTACTACACATCTCGAGCTCGAAAATTCTAAATAACTCTTTAAAAATGTTCAGACAGATGTGTTGTAAGCATGGCAACACAACAGGACGGTACACAGAAAAACGATAATACAAAATGAAATAGTACCTACTTTCCTTCATTTATATTCATTAATCTTACATCTAGGACATTGAAAGTGGCCGTCTCTTTTTCACAAGAAAATGTTTGTCTCATTTGTTATTCACTGGTAATGGATATTGTTATGGGCTTATTTTAAGTAAGTAATTATATTTTTGTCGAATCCCCTTGGTACAGTAATATAAGGCATAGATTGACATTGTAATGTCCTAGTCTTTTCTGGCCATAACTACGTACTAGGCTTCCCCACTTAGGTCATTGAGCAACATAGCAAAAGCGACTTGTATCCATTTTTAGTTCTTTTATTTAACGATTAGTGATAATCTCAAGCATTTTAAAAACCCTTCTCGTGCTAATGTTAAGCTTATTTGCAATCGATTAAAGGAGATAGATAGCAAATCAACAGTCAAATCTGATGGAAATTATCATTCCACAATTTCCATCAGATTTGACATGACAATTTGGTTATTTCGATCTGACAAATCCGAATACAATCACTAGATAATTACTATCAACGTAGTATAGCAGGTATGACAGTGAAACAGGTAAAAAAATTAACGCACTGAGCACATTTTTTGATGGCAGACTGTGATATGGACCACTTCTCAACAATTATTAATTAGTTTTATTTATCTTTTGACGTTATAAAACATTGCTTGTAGAAGTATTCATCGTTCATTTTATTACCAATAATGAACATCTAAGTGAGTTTTACACTTGGATTAAATATTGACAGTATCTATATACTAATATATAAACCCTCTGGGTTGGCAACACTGCCGCGAGCAGCTGTCAAATAACGCAGCTGATTTTAAATAATATAATTTAAGTGTTTATTATAAGATTTATGTGTAAATTTACGTTAAATGAACTCTTATAATAGTGATTAATAAGTGAAAGTGTTAGTAGGAATATGGTGCAAGGATTACGAGTTTTATGAAAACTTTGAACGTCAACGGACAGCCGGTAACTTGCCGGTAACCTAAAACAAAGAGGATTCCTGTACATAAAACCGGGGGAGTATTCATTTTAATACTTTATCATTAATATTACACACAAATCCGATCAGCATTACCATTAACACCAACAATAACATTGTAACACTTCACATATCTCGTACTAAGTACGAGACACGTCAAATTACAAAACACGGGCTCGTTGTGCCTCTCTTTACTTGACGTAATGTGGAAGTAAAGTTGATGATAAGCAACACTCAGCCTCACACAAACTTTATCAGACTCACACGGTACCAATTCAATCAACCTAACATTAAGAAATAATTTTTTCATTGTCCAGTAGTAAGTCAACATACCCTCATTAACAAAAAATACTGTTTTCTCTTGATTAAAAGTTAACTTATGTAGTTTATATTTCATAGAATTAGTTTACCTAGCTAAACATATAAAAATTACAAATTTATATTAGCCAAAACATTCACATTCCTTTGTGATATTTCCAGGTTTGTTGGACTTATTCAAGATGACAACCCGAAGGGCCGCTGCTGTTGCATCTGCCCAGGATATGGAGTTCAAACTCAAGCAGGCACTAGATCAGCTTAAGAAAACAAAGATTGAGAACGCCACTTTATTGAATGAGCAGGAACAAAATGAAGAGGAAATGAAATCTTTGTTATGTTCAAATGCGACATTGAAGAAAGAAATGGGTGAACTCCATGTGAAACTCATGAGTGCACTGCAGGAGCAAGACCAGCTACTCCGGGTGGTCAGCAGTTTTGAGGAGTGCGGCAACACCTATGAACGGACTCTGGGACGTATTGATGAGCTGGAGAGTGAGCTATGCGAAGCCCACAAGCACATCCAACAGCTTGAGGAAGAGAAAAAGGACCAGTCGCTCTCACACACACAGAGCCTGTATGAAGAGCTGCTCGGGACCCCGGCTGGCAAACAAATAAATGTTGCGGCTTCTGCTACAGCGTGCATAGCTGCTTCTACATGTTCTCATAAAGACTTTAATTTGTCCCATAGTTCAAATTGTTGTGATATGCTAGATAAAAATAACAACAAAAATAAGTCAAAATCTAAGTTTAAAAAATATGTTAAGATTAACAAGTACATTAAGAAAACGGAAAGGCTGATAAAGAAACATAAATGTTTCTACAAAAATATAAAATTAAGGAAAAAAAGGCTTGATTTATTAGACAGCATAGAAATATTAAGTATCAAGTTGAATGAAAGTAGATTATTGCATGAGAGGGACACCCAACAGTTGCAGGGGGAAATTGAGAGGTTATGCAAGTCGCTTGCTGACATGACCACCAAGTATAATATATCCCAAGAAATCATTAGGGCCCAAATAAAGGCCACCAATGAGTTACTTTTTGAGCAAAGTACTTGTATTGCCAAAACGCCTCCTGCAGTTGTTGAGCTACCTCATACTATTGAGCCGTCTCATACTTTGGACCTATCTCATTCTTTGGATCAACCACTGGAGTTACCACAAATTAGTAATAATTTTACCACCATTAAAACTGATAATTATGTCATGTTCAGTGATGATATGGGAAAAAGTATGGGCCAGTTCATAAGTACACACTTAGATCAGCCTGTAATTAATAACTGTTTACCAGGTTCGTCCTTCAGTAATGTCATAGAAAATATTATGAATCATAATTTTAGTCAGAATACTACATTAATTATATTAATTGGAAATAGGGGTAGTTTGAATAAAAAACAATTGATTAATCACATTGACAATCTATGTAGCCTAAACATTAAAAAAATTATTTTGTTTACATTGCCCTATGCAGTAGGGATGTCAGAGGTAGAAAATAATAATAGATATAAGTTGAATATGTGTTTAGATACTTTGACATTTGGTAATAATAGAATTCATTTAATTGACATTAACAAATTGATTATAAATTGTAATTATAGTTTGACGAAGGATATTTATTACTTATCTAATTATCATAAACGACAAATAGCTATGTCGCTATCTTTTTATTTTATTTTAACAGCCAAGAACTTGGCTAACCAGGCTGCTTCTATTGAGCAGTCCAGTAAAAACTTTGACATGACTTTGGATTCTGATCCAAATAATTTAAATTAAATGATAAGACAATAGAGGACATCTCTTGCAAACCTATTGCAGTTACTGCCGAGAAGTCTTGTAATTATTTACACTTAGTTCATCAAAATATACAGGGCTTCTCTGGTAAGGAACTAGAAATAGGCCTATTCCTTGACTGTATGGATATACATGTCTTGTGCCTAACTGAACATTGGTTAAGGCAAGTTAATTGTTCATTTAATATAGATAATTATAATTTTATTAGTTCGTTCATGAGACAGTCTGCGATACGCGGTGGGTCACTTATACTTATACATAATAAATTAAGATGTAAAGAACGCAAAGATATCGTAGCATTGTCCATTGAGCGAACTATAGAAATATCGTGTGCAGAGATGGATCGTTATATTATAGTGTGCGTGTATAGGCCTCCCGCATCAGATTTTAGTATGTTTGAAGCTACAATGGAAGAAGTACTTAAAAAAGTTTGTAAAACAAATAAAATAGTTGTTATATGTGGAGATTTTAATATTAATATCCTTGAAGGTTCACAATATTCTGTAAGGTTTATAAATTTACTTAATTCATTTAATTTGTCGAATCTTTTTAATGAACCTACAAGGATCACTTCCACTACTGCTACATGTATTGACAATGTTTTCTGCAATACGAATGTAACTGATAAAAAGATTATTAATTGTATGCAGTCGGACCACACGGGACAGCAGGTTACTTTTGAGCATAGTTTTGTCCCTAGGTCTATTGAGATCATTTGTAGACCTGTCACGGAGAAGCGTAGAGACCAC
Organism: Nomophila noctuella; assembly: GCA_958496325.1. Taxonomy (NCBI): domain Eukaryota; kingdom Metazoa; phylum Arthropoda; class Insecta; order Lepidoptera; family Crambidae; genus Nomophila; species Nomophila noctuella. The sequence goes on along the minus strand of OY292486.1, from coordinate 5,930,936 downwards.
TTTAGAGACAACATAGAAAGGAAAATACCTACCCTTTCTTTTATAGATAGTGATGTTAATAATCTTTATGATAACCTGTTTGGCTTCATTGCTTCTGAATTTAATTCAGTGTTTCCTAAAAAAAAACTGAATATCAATATTAATAAACCTAAAACGTTATTCAGTGACTGGGCAACTCCAGGTATTTACAAAAGTAGACTTAAATTATATGAACTTTATGGTTTAAAATCATATTCTAAAGATCCGAAGGTCATAGAATATGTAAAGAAATATTCCAAATTATTTAAGAAAGTATGTTATAAAGCTAAATCAATTTACTTGAGAAATAAAATTAATAACTCAAGTAACAAAATAAAAGCTACTTGGAACATTATAAATAAAGAGACCAGCAAATTAAAATCATATGACGATAGTTATTCTTTGAAAATTAATGATATTAGTTATAAAACAGACATGGATGTAGCACATGCTTTTGAATCATTTTTCTCTGATATTCCTGTAGCCACTACTAGTATTCTTAATTCTAGCCCAAAGACAGCTCAAACTCTCCTGGCGTCGAGTATAACTGAATGTCAGATCCCCTTTCATTTTGAATACATCACACAAAGTACAATCTTGAAAACTTACAAAGAAATTAATATAAAAAGAACTGAGGACCTTTGGGGAATTTCAACTGATATCATGAGATCAGTAATTTATATTATTTCACCTCATTTGGCCTTGATTTTTAATAAATGCATTGATCAAAATCAGTTTCCTAACCTCATGAAATGTAGTAAAATAATACCACTATTTAAATCGGGTGATAAAAGTGACCCATCGAATTTTAGGCCTATATCAATATTACCGAGCCTTAGTAAAATTTTTGAAAAAATTATAATGAATCAATTGCTTGAACATTTTAAAAAACAAAACTTGTTACATGAGAAACAGTTCGGTTTCACCAAAAACAAGAGCACTACCGATGCAGGGACTGCACTTATCAGACATATCTCTGATGCCTGGGAGAGTAAACAGAACGCTATAGGGGTCTTTTGTGATCTATCAAAGGCTTTTGATTGTGTTGACCACACTACGTTACTCATGAAGTTGAAACATTACGGTCTGTCTCCTACATCTTTGAAGCTGATTGAATCTTATCTCACTGACAGGATACAAAGGGTCCATATTAATAATTCAAATTCATCGGGGGCTAAGCTTCGCATGGGCGTGCCTCAGGGATCTATATTGGGACCTTTGCTGTTCCTAATTTATGTAAATGATTTGCCATATTTTGTAAAGAACTTATGTGAGATAGTTTTGTTCGCTGATGATACTTCACTTATTTTTAAAACTGACAGAAAAGAAAAAACTTTTGACAAGGTGAACAAAGCTCTGTCACAGGTTTCGCATTGGTTTTCTAGCAATAATTTGTCACAAAATGCAAAGAAAACTAAATGCATTAAATTTATGATGCCTAATGTAAGACATATTGATACACATATTACAATGAATAATGAGCTCTTAGAAATTGTACATTCTACAAAATTCTTAGGAATCGTCATTGACTCTAAGCTTCAATGGGGCCCCCATATCGCGGCCTTGAGTTCTAGACTTAGCTCGGCTGCCTTTGCTGTAAGAAAAATAAGGCATATAACTGATATTGAAACGGCAAGATTAGTGTACTTTAGTTATTTTCATAGCGTTATGTCATATGGTTTATTGTTGTATGGTTCTGCTGCTGATATTGAGACCATTTTCATATTACAGAAAAGAGCCATTCGTGCAATATACAGCCTTAGGCCACGTGACTCGCTGAAAACTTTATTTAAGAATATTAATATATTAACGGTACCGTCACAATACATCTTTGATTGTATTTTGTATGTTCGGAAGAACTATAAAGATCTCCCGAAAAAATCAGACTCTCATAATTTCAATACTAGAAATAAGCATAAACTTGCCGTTCCAACAGTCAGACTTCAAAAAACAATGAAGTCATTTATAGGACTTAGTGTACAAATATTTAATAAACTACCACAAACTCTTGTTGAATTACCTTTCCATAAATTTAAGACTCAGATCAAATCGCACTTAATGAGAAAAGCTTATTATAAAGTAGAAGATTTTATAAAGGACAAGAATTTGTGGGTGTGACTTATGACCATCTCTGCACATCTACTAATTGACATTTTATATAATTTAATGACATTTATGTAATATCAATGATATTTTTTTAAAAAAGGCTAACTGTTGAGTTTCTTCCGGCACTTCTTCTCAGCAGGCCATTCACGTCGAAGTGCTAGTAGGGTAAAAAAATATTGACGTGCAAAAGAATTTCCTTGTAAATCTAATTGCTGAATAAATATCTTTATCTTTTATCTTTATCTTTATAAACTGGAAGAGTTTGTTTGTATGTCAACATACAAATTTGTTTGAACGCGCTAATCTCAAGAACTACTGGACCGATTTGCAAAAATCTTTTTGTGTTGGATATTTCTTTTGACGAGGAAGGTTTTAGGCTATTGGAAATCGAAATGCACGCGGACGGAGTCGCGGGCGGCCGCTAGTATTAAATAAAACTTACTTGTAAACTTTAATTATGTTACTGTAGTTCCATATATTACAATGATTGCGCTATGTTGAAAATGAGGTTGCAGAGATAATTGGGCTAGATAAGCTCTAAATCCTATAAATCGGTAGGTAATTAATTGGACCAGATGCTAACATTATGGGCTCTCCCATGGGAATTATATTTAATTGACTACTGCTTACTTGACCAAGTATTACTATATTGATTAACAGAAGGAACGAGCAGATTAATTCGTAATTGCCTTATGAAAATGTCGATAAGATTCTTAACAGGAATTTATGTCTCTTATGGTTAATAATCTCAGGTTTTGGTAATTGCCGTTTCTTAATCTTTAATACAAATTAATTTTAGCCACTGTTACAGGTTTCCAATCCTAAATATATTCGTATAGAATATTAAACGGCCATATATAGGCGTCAACCATTCAACTGTTGAATGCCACACGCGATTCAAATTGCAGCCGTGCCGCCATAATGGTTACAAATTGAATAGTTCATTGTATGTTGTACTTTATGGTGGATTTGTGGAATTGTTCAATTAACACCCTTGGCACTGTCACATACTATCGATTTATAATACTTTAATAAACACGGTTTTTTACGCCACCTTCGAAAAGGGGTCTTTTTCCTGAGCTTGAAAATACGTCGAAAAACAAATTTTACTTGGGATTCCTCTACCCAACAATTGGGTCTCAATAAAGCCACGCTTTCCGGCTTCGAAATTTGAACGTAGCCGCGCGGCTACGTTCAAATTTCTAAAAAATATTAAACGTCCTTAAGCAATAGTTAGGTTTTATAATGAATTACCTCTTCATACTAAATCATACCTACTGGGTGCAAGAGCGCAATATGTTGTGTACTTCATCCATCTCCGATAGTCCTCGCGAGGATGTCCTCGAGTGTCAAATGCGACGCTTTGAGCTCCCGCGAACGCTCCATTAGGGCCCGCTCCACTCCGCAGACCGAGACCGATCCTTTTACGAGTAAACTGTGTGCGCTATCTGACTTAGTACGTTGAGATACTAAGTAATCCTTCTTCCATGCCTAACACATTTTACTCTATTTGTGATTTGTTTCCAACAATTCTGTCAACCTAAACAACCAATTTGAACATGTCAATAAAATTTAGTTTAACATGGCTCTTTAACAAACATTAAAAGAAAAAATAACACATTCATAAAAACTATTTTGACGAAATTCGTTCCGATTTAGTACGCACCCGTAAGAGCAGTTTGAATAATGAAATTCCTCAGAGTTACTCAAGCAATTCCATTTTAATCGGAATGGGTTGGAAATATTCTTGAACTCCAATTAGTTATAACCTTGAAGATACTGCCGCCATCCTTCTCCAATTCTTGGTTAGAAATCACATGATATGCCATTATACAAAACTGATAGTGCAATCAAGCTCTTCACGTTTTCTAGTACGCCATATAATTTTATTTAATACTAGCGGCCGCCCGCGACTCCGTCCGCGTGGATTTCGATTTCCAATATCCTATGCGTTATTCTGATGTATAAGCTATATTGAGGTAAAATTCAAATCCATTCAGTAGTTTTTACGTGAAAGAGTAACAAACATCCATACATCCATACATCCATACTTACAAACTTTCGCCTTTATAATAGTAGTAGGATATCTGCCAACATTTTTGCATTACCTCGAGTGCTTAGTAATAAAGTTTAATAAAGTTTAATAAAGTAACAATGTATCAACAGTTACAGGCAAACACATTACGCTTAATTAAACAACATACAATGTCGAACTATGTCTGAAAATGGCAGCATATCCTTTATTTCAAACCTTTCGCTTTCATGTTTGTGGAATATTCTTTGAAACCACTTGACTAGCATGCCATTTTCCTTATCTGCCAAGTCCGGAAAAAATACATTAACTATAATATAGTGGTTGAATTATGGCACGAAGTTTAGTTGTATGTGGGCTTATGAAGAGATATACTGCTACATTGAAAATAATAGCGGCTACATTTGGCCGAGCTCCCTGGCAACAGAGCTGATCTTATCAATAATCCGAAATACTATATATCGTTAATACTGAAATAATGCGGAAACTCCCATTGGGAATATGACCATACAGCCTTTGTTCTATTCATTATTGTATGTATTCGGTTACATTGCAGCCATTTATCTAATGTTATCTAATGTAAACCGATTTCAGATAGCTACTAGAGTATCGTTCAAATACCTACTATTTAGTTCCAAATCGGTGTTGTCAGAACGACTGCATCTACGAATATTATTAATTAATACTGCTTTCTAAAAGTGTATGTATGCACGCAGCTTTGCTTGGAAAATACACTGAAAACAAAGTGGTAGAACATCAAGAAGCACTGGAAGGAAATTATTTTTAAGTAAATACGTGTCAAAAAATTTCCGTTCGCAACGCTAATGGACCATTAAAAAGTCTGTCATAGTGACAGAGCCATCTTTCACCGATCGTTTCGCTCCGATTTATACGTTCGCTTCACTGCACTTTTAACATCGCAATTATTTTTTTAATAGAAAAGTATACATATTCATTGTTAATATTTGCAGTGTTTCCTGTCCACTTTTATACAAGCATCTAAAAGTATTAGTTACTTCTAAGTGCATGATCCTGAGCACATTACCCTCAGCCAGTTGAGATCTATACTCAGATTATAAAGCTGGAGAGTTTGCTTCTTGTTTGTTTGCTTTTTGAAGGCGCTAATTTCAGGAACTACTGGTTCGAATTTAAATAATATTTTTGCTTTGGATAGTCCATCAGTTGAGGAAGGCTTGAGGCTATAGTACATACCTATGTGTGCGGAAACCGAATCCCACGCGTACTATACGGAGTAACGGGGCGCTAGTAATATCACAAAGGTCTATTATTTTAAGTGTTATAGGCATTATCTTAAGCATTTTTTTACGCGACACAAAATAAACATCACAGACTAAGTTTCTAAATAGACTAAAACCTTTTACCACTTCAAGTAGATAAAAGGTATGCGATACCTGAATGAAAACTAAATGCAAATATTCTCTTCCACTATTTCTTCGCTCGCTCTAAAGTCCATAAGTAGATTTGCCTATACACTATATGAGGTGAATTTCCTACACAGGGTCAAATAATGCTAGACCCTGTACGCTACTGAATTATCAACGAGACCAGGCACTATGTGCCAAGGAAGGGCACTTCGCAAACGTGCGCAGAAATGGAAGTGAGCAGTTTTATTGTGAAACTTTTATCAAAACTTGTTCTCGGCGCAGTAAAAGGGGAGGTGTTTATGTTCCGTTCCGCCTATTTTAATAAAATATGTGTGTCTCAAGTGGCAGTTAAAAACGAAAGAAGAATCTTTTTAACGGTTTGAATAAAGCAAAAATTGCCAAAAATAGAATTTACCGTGTATCTTGCATTGAAGTTGAATTTGCTAGAACAAATCATAATATTACAACAGATTATTCTTGTTGGTTCAGATAAATATAGTATTCATTCATTAATTAATATTTTTTATACAAATAGATAAGTCACCCAGAACCTCAAAAATTCAATTAAGTAAACATTTTCTTAAATAACATTATCAAAGGTCATATAACATTATATTATTAAGTATATTTGTATTAAACACAAAATACTCAAATGTGCTCTGAAATGGAAAAGTACAGTTTTATCGAAAAAGTTTCGTCACAACTTGTGTTTCGATGAAAAACTTTGGCAATCGCCTTAATAATACCCATCTATATGAGAGTTGAAACGGTTTAGGTCGGAGAAAAGGTCATCGATATTGACAGATAGAGAAGTAACCTAGGTATTCAACTTCTGATGGAAAGGAAAATTGTTCTACCATATCTATTTATATGCATGCTTAACGCATGGATAGGTACACATTGTCATACACACACCCACATTATATATCTAACAAACACATAATGTACTTCATCAAATTATTTTAGCATTTTCAGCAGCTTTGTAAATTAGGCAATGAACAATTATTAATTTCAAACATGAATTAATTAACGCTAGTGGTTAATAAATCAAAATGACTTCGGTGTTTTGAAATGCGTAGTGTTATTTGGGAAACTGAATTCATTTATTTAACTAGCGACCGCCCGCTACTCCGTCCGCATGGATTTCGATTTCGCACGCATAGTGTCATGTAGGTAATGCAATAGCCTAGCCTTCTTCGTCAAATGGACTATCCAACACATAAATATTTTTTTCTAATCAGACCAGTAGTTCCTGAGCCTAGCACGTTCAAACAAACAAGCTCTTCAGCTTTATTATATAAGTACAGATTTAACCGTACTTTCTATTTTGGAAGTACTGAGTTTTCAATATTAATTGACTATTGGTATACATTCGTGTGCAAAGAAGCAGTACCTCCTTTTAAAACTCAAACCTATTTAGGTATTACGAGTTTCAAAGGCAAAGGAACACTACGCGGTCATTCACTGTCCGCCTCTGAATTATCATGCAAATTATCCACTACCGCGCGTCAGAAAGCGATGTGATTAATGTATTATACCACCCTTGTTAAAGCTTGTTATTGTAACCATGAACAATCTGTTAGAATCGCAAGATGTTAGTTATAAAATTTTGTATCCACGCCGGTAACAGCCAAGTATTCTTCGTCAGTTCGAATTTTGACAAGATTTTTTCAATGCGCACATTTTAAAGGACAATACTAGTAATACAGGGGGACCATACATACTCAATAACAGTAATTGCCAGCCTTCTAAAATGAATGCGCTTCTTCTACAACGCTACAAGAAAACACTGCACCAATTCTTTTGAACTTGCTTTTACCTAATAACCTTGGGAGTGGAGTCCCGTAGGTCAGCGCACAATTCACCAATTTTCATTGAAAAATATTCTCCGTCTCATCTCCAATATTGGTGAAAACTGGAGTTCGTATCCTACCTAACTGAACCGAACAAAGCGTTCTGGGAAAGGAGAAAGAAATAAAAAAACAAAGCTATCTTGCCCAACTACGATATTCTTACCCGTTAAACAGACGATAAGATGTAAAGTTGTGTTGGAAACTACTATTTATTTAATAAAACGAACTAGGTACCGAGTGCTTGGCATTTTTCTTTTACTTGTGTTTTCAAGAGGTTGTTTAAGAAAATATTTATATAAAATGGAACTCTCCATGCTCTTTAAATCAGTACCTACTTATAAACATACCAGGGTTGCCAAAGCTAATTAATCCAAATCCCCAAAAATCCTGATGGAATTCCCCAAATTTGGGGATAAAAATCCGTTGATTCCCCACAAATTCCCCTCAAAAGTTTTTTATAAAATGAAACTATAATCAATTATTTAAATAATATTTATTATTTAACATTTATATTTTTTTCCATATAGTAGTCGAAAGCATTTTGTTCGAAGGGTTAAACTTGACACTGCCACCCAGTTTTTTAATCCCTTCCCTTGTAGCCATTAATGATACTACAGTGTCTGTATTCAATCTATTGCGGTTTTCAGTTTTTAAATTTTTAAGAACACTAAATTTTCGCTCGACTGATGCATTTGAAAAAGGCAATATCAGCAATAATGAAATAACAATTTTCACGTTTGAGAACAGGTATTCTCCCGCAGCGTTTTTCATGCCAAACACTTTACCCCAGTAACATTCAGCATCAATGTTATCTCCATGAACTTCAAGCCCATGTTGACGAAAATCCAGCATAGCGTGAGCTCGCCATTCATCGTCCAATTTTTGTGCTATCACAAATTTATAAAGCACTGGAAATCGCTTCAATACAGGCACCAGTGATTTAATTTTAAACTGTTGAGCTTCTAATGGATTCAAAACAGATATTATAGAAAATAAAGGATCTCCGAAATCAAATCGCTTAATGATGTCCGACGTAAATTCCATATAAAATTCTTGGCATGTCTTATAGAAATCTGCAATAGCTGCACGAGGTACGTTTTCATCTTTTTTCAAATCTTCCATACTTTCTCCAGCCTGTATTCCTATATATATTTCGTCTAAACCTAGTAAGTGTGTTGGATTTCTGAAGTCAGCATTTAAAATATTAGTACAGGACTTGATGTAGCTCATTTTCATGAAATTAGCAGACAGTGTTTTCAAAAGATTTTTTATTTCTGGTTTCAATTTGTAAAGAAGGGATGTTTCTGATTGAAACAAGGTGTTGAAGCTCGTTGCCAGTGAAAGTACATAAGACATGAATTCTAAATATACGACAGTGAATTGGTTGTTCATTGTAATGAGCATTTCTTCGGTAGTCTTCGATGGATCAGTGAACACTGTTTCTGTCAAGTAGGCTTTTAATGGAATATATTGCTCTAATACACGGTCTACACACGCTTTCAGGGATAACCAGCGAGTCTGAGCTGGTGCGAGAATTTTGTGTATTTCCACTTGAAAGAATTCCTGAAACTCTTTCAATTTCATTTGCCTTTTTGAACTTCTACTGAAGTGCGCTCCAATAGAACGCAAGAAATCTTCAACATTTCGGGGTAGTTTGAGGCAAGCTTTCGATGATGATAAGTGTATCATGTGACAGGAGCATTTCACCAGAGCAATGTGAGGTAAATCTTTCTTAAGAAGAGCAAAAACGGAACTATGTTCCCCAACCATTACATTTGTGGTGTCTGTACTAAATCCAACCATGTTTTCTATGGGTATATTTTTATTTAAAAGCATTTGTTTTAAACAGTCATACAGTCCCGTAGCAGTTCCTGACGACACTTCCACCATATCCAAAAACAAATGTTCTACTCGATTGGTGTTTTCATCATAGATTATAGCAGTAAAACAGCATTGTTTTAAAGAGCTCTGATCCGTCGTTTCATCCATAATTAATGAGAAGAATTTTTTTTCTGTACGTAATTTTTGATTTATATCCTCTAAAAATGTGTTTCCTAAAACATTCTTAAGTATAGCTGTTGCTTTGGTTCTGTGTAAATTTGTATTCTTAGCTATAGCTGAATCTGAAAAAATATCTTTACAGAGAGGGCCCAAGGTATCCATGAATGATATTGGTATATTATTTTCAGCCAACGCTCCGGCTAGTTTTAATTCAGCTTTTCGAACATTTATGTCTAAATCCGTCACTGGCAAGTACGTTGAAATTTTAGGAACATTCTTTATTTCTGATACTTTTTTCTTATGGCGTTCTGAAGTCATATGGCGAATCAGATCACTTTTATGCGCTAGGATCGACACCGAACAGAGTTTACAATTTGCTAAGTCATTTCCATCTCTCATATTCGTATCTTTGCATAACCAGCTTGAGAAGTTTGGTTCTATAAGCCACAAATCATTAAATTTATTCAAGCGTTTTATTTTTAGGATCTGTGTACTATTGGACTCTCTTGTCATCAAATCTACTGAAGTCGAACTTGAACTTGGAGCGGCATTTCCTTCTGCACTAGATGTTGACGCCTCCGATAACACGCGCTCAGTTTCTCTTTTACGCTTAAGCTAAAAAAAACAACTAGGTAAATTGACCGGACAAATAACAACGTTTGAGCGCAGCATAAACAATAAACATATTGTATTATTTACCTTACCTTAGGATTGTCTTCTTTATTTTTGTTTTGACCTTGATATAACCATTTATCCATATTTGAAACACACACAACTTTTTAAACTTGGTTCTACTCACGGAACAGAAAAAACAGTGGAAGAAGTGCAATGCAACAACATTGCTACCGGAACCATTCTAGTTTCAATTTTAGTTAAAACTAGCATAAATTACATATCGTACATCTGAAATTCAACCTTCAATCTTTAAAGATAAGATTTGTTTTACTTTAGTGCCGAAACCATTTACGACGTTTTAAAATCTAAAGTCAAACTGTATTCGATTGACAAATAAGTTCCGCTATTCGACCATAGATGGCAGTATTCTCAGTGGAAAGAATTATAAGTTTAATTACGTAGGACATAAGGTTGATATTTGCGTCATAGGTCGAATTCTATTGCTTCCCGACCAAGGCCACACCACATTGAATACAAAATGTCATTATCGACATCGATAGGTTCTAGCTTCCTTGTTTAATTTGATAAAATAAGAATTTTTTGAAGTTCAGTAAAACTGTATCTACTTATATCGCTTATTTGATATCGAAAAATATACTTTTAAAAAATGTTCAGAGCATATTGTGCTTGATTTGGATGGCAACCAAATTAACTCTTCCCGTTGCATCTATCCATTTCTCCTTGACGCTGCCGTCTTTGGGAAACCTAAAAATATGTATTATGAAAGTATATTCAATGTACAGAATTGACCTCTCCAGAGATTTATTATTATAAGTATAGATAAATGAATGCAAGGCAACCTTATATTTATATACTATTGTAATGTTACATTTTAAACTAGCGGCCGCCCGCGACTCCGTCCGCGTTGATTTCAGTTTCTACACACAGTGTTGCTATTGATAGCTTCCTTCACAAATGGTAAGTGGACTATCCAACAAAAAAGATTTTGTCAATTCGAACCAGTAGTTCCTGAGATTAGCGGGTTCAAACGAATCTGGATCAGGAGTTCGTCATAAAAGATAGAGTCAACCATAAAAGATAGACATACCTACATATGCTGTTGCGGGATATTTTTATACAAATTGTTTAGAATATTTCCGTCATACTTTAGTTCTATGTTACTTTTAACCATTAAGGCTGCACACGCTACGAAAGCTTAAAAATGGAGTAACTTCTCCCGTTTTCCCAACATTCCCTTCACTACTCTGCTCCTATTGATTGTAGCGAAATGAAAAGTATCCTATAATCTGCCCAGGAGTATGAAGAATAATTGTACCAAGTTTCGTCAAAATCCGTCGAGTACCTAGTTTTTGTTTCTATAAGGAACATACAGACAGACAGACAAAAAATTTACTGATTGCATTTTTGGCATCAGTATCGATCACTAATCACCCCCTGGTAGTTATTTTGAAAATATATTGCATGTAGGTACAGAGTGACTTCTCTACAGTTTTATTATAAATATAGATTATGAATTTCCTTTAATCGATATCTATCGATAAAACCTACATCCGACCAGACTACATCACTAATTGAGTAGCGAAGAACTTTCCAGAACGAAAAAGTTAATACAATCAATCTTAAATGAACTTTATGTCAACCGTATAAGGTTGTTTTTAACTAGACGTTCTATTAAATAATTAGTAAATTGAAATTAACTAGGATTTTATTAGAAAACTAGTAAAATTTTACATATCGATGGTACAAAACCCCTCGATTTTTAAGATTTTTTCTTCTACTATCCTTTTTGCACTCTAAAATAGAACAATACGGCATAGCTACTAAGAATTAAATTTGACGCGAGACTAGCGACTCGATGCGATGTTAGCACACGCGACTGGGACCCATAGAGGATAATAATACTACGGGAACTGGGACCAAGTGAGCGTGCGTAACTACGCTAAATGTTGGCACGCGTGCCACGCCTACTTTGCACTTCCACTGTTTTTTCTGTTCCGTGGTTCTACTAATTAACTACGACCAACAACGAACGAAGCCAATGTCCACATATCAGTCGCAATACAAAACATTTAATAAACGAGAAAAAGGGAATCCCCTGATCATAGACAAGACAAGACAATGTTGTTATGGATAATAAAAGAAATAAAAATTTATGAGAATGTGATATCAAAATCCCCGCATTTTCCCCACATGATGCCAATCCCCAATAAATCCCCAACCAACTTGAGATTCCCCGCAGTTTGGGGAATTCCCCACAATTTGGCAACCCTGAAACATACATGTCGTATTTTTTTTTTATTTATCCTCTTACGTAGCTTACCCAAGTTTTCTATTTCAGAATGCTTATGAATTTTTGATGTTATACCTAAGTACCGAAAAATATCAATTCAGCCTTTTGTATGATTTTCACTCAAATCCATTATTACTTTACTATTAAGAACACCTTATAAAAAAAGTTGTTTACACAGATTTAGAAAGTTATTTTTTTTATGTTTTTATATAATCCTCCCTTTTTGCACTCTACTCTGAAAAATTTGAACAAGTTAAAATCTGAAAAAAGAATAATTCATGTCACAGACGTCATTTAAGAAATATTAAAAAAACTAAATAAAAAGTTATAGCACCGGAAAGAAGAAACATGGCCGCTCCTTGTCATGGAAATTAGCCGCTGGCCAGCCGCAAAGCGCCGCGATTAATTCTCTCCCCTATTCTGTTAGCGCTGCAGCCATAATAAATTGCGGCTCACTTTGCATAAGGCATTATCTGAAATAGTTTTCTAATCTTGGGGAAATGCCTCGCCTTAGAGGATTGATTTAATGTTCAATGTATTGTGTTCTTCCTATTTTCTTTTCAATCCTGTGTAAGAACGTGGAAAAATTTCGGTATCAAAACGGCTTGCACGCTTTGGGCATTTTTCGAGGTACATAATTTATTTTATTATTTACTTTTCGAAACACTTTTGTTCAATCGTTTTTAAGATCGTAGATAGTTCGTTTTTAAGTTAATTAAATAATATTATTTGTTAATGTACACTATAAACAAAACTAGAACTGTTGCAACCTTCAACCTACGTACTTATATTGCGCCTTTTGGTATTCCTACCCGAATCCCAATGAAATGCATTGTTGAATAACTCACCTCTGAAGTGTAAATTCAGCGTTTATATACTCGACTGGATTCCGGCAAGTGATGGGCGAAAAATTGCTTTAATACGTCTTGAAGACGCAGAGATGCTGCGACGGATAACAAAGCAATCAGTCTCTAATGTGTGCCATTTGCGCAACGCACCAGTTCTGGATGGAGATGAATACCGGCGGCGACAAATGGAACGGGAATCATTTACATACATCAACAGATCTAGATGTACATAGTTTAATAGTGCAAGCTTAGACGGGTCTCACTCCATCGCACATAGATTTAAATCTTTAGATTAGCTGTCGTCATATTTATAAATTGGCACTAAAATAATAGCGACAGTCGCTTCTTAGAGCGAGATGACACGTTGACAGTCACCCGTTTAAATCAATGGTCATCGTACTGACTCGCTCTTATTTTAGTGCTAATTTCGAAGTCGGCGGTGGCAAATCTAACCATTAAAAATATTCTATGCAGTAAACAGACATACGTTATAGACAACAGATAGACAGATAATGAGTAGTTATTTTTTGATGACAGTAAAGAATACTCATATCAACTGTTAACTTTAAATCACCAAATCCTTCCAAATTAAACAGCATAACTCAGGATCACGCGGACCCAATTTATAGTAGTTGATTGAAAACTTTTGCTCGCAAGTGTATAATAGCGACTCCATGCATTATTTTTATGTACCGTAAAATTAAAATGAATATGCAACTTCCCTCCCGCGAAACGACACAATCTGTGGTCCACGCAAACGATGGCTTGCGTTCCCGGTGTGATAATAAAAGCAGGTTGTTTCAAAGCTTTAACAATTAAAACAGTTTGTTTTGCTGTCAGCTAGCAAAAATAAAATACAATCTGACACCTGGAAATAACACAGTGTAAACTGCAGCGTGGTTTTAAAGCTGGCGTATCAGTTTTATTTGATCGAGTACTAGTTGATTGGTTTTGCAATTGAACCAGTTTTGTGAACTGATGATAGGTTTTGTCTAAAAAGTTATCTATAGTACAATAAAATCATATACTTAAATAGAGTAAAATTTATATTAACATTGATTTGACGAATAGTTTTAAATGGTATTATTTAGGATTTATCTATATCTATACTAATATATACAGCTAAAGAGTTTGTTTGTTTGAGCGCGCTCATCTTAGGAACTACTGATTTGAAAAAATCTTCTTTTTTTGGATAATCCATTCGACGAGGAAATCTATAGTTTATACCTACCTATGTGTGCGAAAACTGGAAACCACGCGGACGGCATCGCGGGCGGCCGCTAGTTTTTTCATATTATAACTGCAATCTTTTTAATATTGCACTCTACCATGATCAGTAAACAATCATTTGCAATCAAATATAATCACTAGAGGTCAAATGGGTAACAATAATAACTAAATGGACATCTCTTGACTACAATACCAATCAGATTCGATGTTGCTTGAAGGTGGAAACTCGAGTTCAATGACTAAGAAGCTGTCGCTTGACATGGAGTAGCAATCCACCAACACGGCGGCAGTCTTCCAGTAAAATTGATCACGCTCAGACTACAGGAATTGAAGACACTAATGGTTCTGTAGGAAAAATTAAATCTCTTAAAAACCTAATTATAGTCCAGTAATTTTAGCAATTTTGATCCACGATCTGCGGAATAATTCCTAGTGAGTTGAATTTTTGTATACACCTTTATTATGATATTGTAATAATGATGTGAAAAATCGACATTGATATCGTGCCGGCTAAAAAAGTTATAGGGGTCCAAACGTCACGAAAATCAGTTTTTCGCAAGTATCTCGCGATCTATTACTCAGAGGTCAATAATGATTTCATAAAAGTTGTTTGTCGTAAAATTGTCTACAAAAAAGGTCTCTTGCAATTTTCTGTAGAATTAACCGATTTTGAAATAGAGACTAGAATGCACTCACATATGGTATTGTATACCGTACGCCGCATACCAAGGCATAAACCCTATTGTTTGTTTTTTCCCTTTTTTGTTTGTGTGTTTTTTGTTAGTATGATGTTCTATATATAGAAATATAAAGGACTTGTAATACTAGTACAGTAAGGAAAATAGGAATATCAGCTATAAAAAAATAAGTGACAATTTTTTTTGTCACTTTATAACTCAAGAACGGGCTTACCGATCCCAATCAAATTTTCAGGGTTTGTACAGACCATTTAGTAATTTGTTTTATGTGAAGTTTGAACAAAATCGGTCGTTATTTTTATACGTAGCGAAGCACGTACCCGGCCGCTAGTAATGATATAGATAAGCTATGTCCATTGATTTTTTACGACAAACAACTTTTATGAAATCATTATTGACCTCTGAGTAATAGATCGCGAGATATTTGCGAAAAACTGATTTTCGTGACGTTTGGACTCCTATAACTTTTTTAGCCGACACGATATCAATGTCGATTTTTCACATCATCATCATCATCATCATCCTAGCGTTTGTCCCGGTCGCGTCCTCGGCCATTGCCTCGGAGTCCAGGGTCCGCTTTCCTCTCGATTTTTCACATCATTATTACAATATCATAATAAAGGTGTATACAAAAATTCAACTCACTAGGAATTATTCCGCAGATCGTGGATCAAAATTGCTAAAATTCACATTGCATATCTATATCATTACTAGCGGCCCGGTACGTGCTTCGCTACGTATAAAGTGAAGCGACCGATTTTGTTCAAACTTTACATAAAACATATACTAAATAGTCTGTACAAACCCTGAAAATTTGGTTTGGATCGATGAGCCCGTTCTTGACTTATAAAGTGACAAAAAAAATCGCCACTTAGTTTTTTATAGTTGATATTCCTATTTTCCTGACTGTACTAGTATTACAATAGTCCTTTAAATTTCTACTAGCGGCCGCCCGCGACTCCGTCCGCGTGGATTTTTTCGAAATAAAAAGTAGCCTATGTTCTGTCTCAGGGTCTAAAGATTGTCTGTACCAAATTTCATCAAAATCGGTTGCGAGGTTTAAGCGGGAAAGCGTAACAGACAGACAGACAGACAGAGTTACTTTCGCATTTATAATATTACTAGCGGCCGCCCGCGACTTCGTCCGCGTGGATGTCGGTTTTCATTATACGAATGTTTTTTCCCGCTAACTCCCGTTCCCGTGGAAATTTTGCAATATCCTTTTGCAACTAAGCATCAAATTTACTAAGGGACCTGCATGCCAAATTTCAAGCGTCTAACTCAAGTAGTTTAGATTTTCCATACAAACTTCCACCCCCTCATTTTGGGGAAGTGGGGGGTTGGAATGGGTCAAAAAGTAGCCTATGTTCTGTCTCAGGGTCTAAAGATTGTCTGTACCAAATTTCATCAAAATCGGTTGCGAGGTTTAAGCGGGAAAGCGTAACAGACAGACAGACAGACAGACAGACAGACAGACAGATAGACAGACAGACAGAGTTACTTTCGCATTTATAATATTAGTTGGGATAGTTGGGATATGTAGATCATCATACTAACAAAAAACACAGAAACGAAAAAGGAAAAAAAACAAACAAAAGGGTTTATGCCTTGGTATGCGCCGTACGGTATACAATACCATATGTCAGTGCGTTCTAGTTCTATTTCAAAAACGGTTAATTGTACAGAAAAATGCAAGACATCTTTTTTGTAGACAATTTTACGACGAACAACTTTTATGAAACCATTATTGACCTCTGAGCAATAGATCGCGAGATATTTACTATTATTATTGTCTGTTGATACTGACATACATATTTATCTTTGTTTTAATAGGCTGACGAATCACGTTGACCTCACTCCACCTAATGGTAAGCAGATCAATCTCGGATGGATCAATTCTCTAATCAGGCGCAAAACACACATTATTTTTCCTTATGTACTATATAGAAGTTTGCTAGCGCTACCTGCGTAATATTGCCTATAGGGACTCTTAGAAATACGATCCTAATATCGTTCCAACCAAGCGTTACTTCGCGCGTAACAAGTTACTTCGAAGTGATCCTATGAAATAACAGCGTAGAAAAAATAACAATTTTATCTTTCAATTAATAAGATGAAAGATCGCGTCATTAAACCCTCTGTAACCTACGTTACGAAACATTATCCATTCCTTCAGACTTTTGAATACATAAATAGCGTTTTGTAGAGGGACAATCGACCACCAATAAACGAAACTACTCGCGGGTTCGTTCCGTGCACTAGGTATATAACATTTAAATGTCGGTGTGTATGAGTCTGGATGTTTGTGTTTATGTGTATCTATCTAAGTTTATTTTGAACACCACTTTTAGTACTGCATCTATAAAACAAGTGCCTAAACTGCTACACAGAGTCATATCAATGTACAGTACCTACATGTTGTTGTGAGATATTTATTTATAAAATGGGCCGACCGTCCTGTCAGAGGAGTGTTTTAAATAATTTCCCGCGCGACACACGTGGTGTAATTTGTCAACGTCGGCCGTGAGGCACTCCGCCCCAGTTTGGGTTAGGCCTTTGATTACTCAGTAACAATTCCCTAGAAATATTCGTACTGGTACTGTCATATTAAATGTGAAACTAACTCGTCAACTTCGTATGTGGAATTAAGTCTTCAACGAAAAGTTTTTTCCTGCCAATAAAGTTCCGTTTTCAAACTAATGATAAACAGCTACCATGTTCTCTTTCATTGAAGGATTCCTGGTTTAATAATAGTTGAGGGAAAGACCAGTAATTATAAGTCTAAATATAATGAATTTCGGCGTACAACCCCTAATTGCTATTGCCCTTTACAAAAAAGTTTTTATAATGATCCCGTTAGACCTTCAAGGAATTAATTTATCTTTACCCCTATTCAGGGTCTTCGTTATCCTAGTGGTATTGCTTATTTTTGAACATAGAAATATTTGACGTTCATGACAAAGACACAGAGTTTTCGTTTGCCTAAAAATTAATTATGTTTGGCACAAGAAACTTTTAACAATAGACTAAAATACCAAGTAAATAAAGGAAAACACTGAAAAAATAGCAAGAAAAAAGGAATAAAATTATCCTTTTTAACGTAAACAGAGTCGTGAATAACTCATATTTTCTTGTATCTTAGAAAAATATAACTTCAAACGTTGTCAAGCACAATTGACGGTCGCCTCAACGATATTATCTTCCTAAAGAACCGACTATTGAAGAAACAAAGTACATTACGAAAATAATGGAAACATACAACAAAGGAAAATTGGACAAAATCAGTCCTTAGGTACTTGTGCAAACCACATTTTTTCTACGCTCGGACTTTTATCGTCTGGTTGGGATTAGGGGAATATTTTCACTTTGAAATATTTCTTTTAAAAGATACACTTTTTAACAGAGATTAATTTACTTTATCTATCAATCCCGACGTATCTATACAAATATTATAAAGAGGAAAGGTTTGATTTTTTGTTTGTTTGTTTGTTTGTATGAATTGAATAGGCTCCGAAACTACTTGGCAGATTTAAAAAATTCTTTCACTGTTGGAAAGCTACATTCACCCAGAGTAACAAAGGCTATATTTTATCCCGGTACGGGAAGTAGTTCCCCCGGGATGCGGGTGAAACCGCGTGACGGGCCGCTAGTTGAAAATAAGATGAAAAACATAAGTGTTTTTTTTTTTGAATATTCAACAATTTAAAAACAAAAAAACTATCTTATATTCATTTAGGCAATATAAGTACTTATTCCGAAGATGAGACAAAATTTTGTTAGATGTTCACCGCAGTCAAAGTCGCCTCAAAATGCTTTAGCTTAAATCGATTTTCCCGACTAGAATAAGCTTAAATTGGCACAAAAGGGTGAAGCGAGTAGCGTTCTTTGATGTCGAAAAATACGAGCACTATCCACTTTAGATGACTAAGCCACGAAGTAAGTTTGGTAGGTACAGACTAGATTTTGATATGTTCAGCGTGGGTAAATATCAAATAATACAAAAACGCCAACTCGGCCACCAATCTCACCAGTTCCTTGTATTACGTACAATTGACAAATCGTATTTACATATTTTATGTGTACGAAAGGAAATAAAATTAAATACCTATTGAATAAAACTTCGATTAAACATTCAATATTACTTTATTATCACTGGAAATCCTAAATTTTAATTAGAGGAAATATTGCGATACCATTGTGAAACATGAGCAGTCTTTGTTATCCATTTCAGGCACAACTTTTTTAGTCCTACACACCTTATTAGATTTTCAAACTGCTCTGATACTTTTATCATTTGGATTATAAAGCCTTTTAGCTGGTAACGTAATCTCGAGTACAAATATGTTAAAACGAAAACAATGAAAACAAAGGTAATTATTATCTAAATAAGACAGTAAGTACAGTAAGATAAATATTTATGTTGTTTCAAGGAATTTGTTAATTTAAGTATCATCTTACCGTACGTTAACTTACCGGATCCCTAAATTATATTCACATCGATTCTATGCATCTTACAAATACAGAATGACATATTTTCTTCTTTAAAATTTATAGACGCTTTTTCTTTCTAACTTGCCATATCGATTTTCGGCTTATAAAGTAATAAAGGGTGATTTATTCCTTAGCTTTAACTTTGTTTGAGTTTTTACAAGTTTAAAAAGTGTGGGTATTGAGCACTCTTTTACAATTTTTATCTATCTGTGAAATGTTCACAGAAAATTTTGCAATGGGCTCAATTCGCTATTTATTAATAGATTCTTTTGATTTTTTCAACAGTTTTGTGAATTTTGTGAAATATAATACTCGCATAGCAATTCAGCTCTTATCAAAAACAAACCAATCAACGGAATTGAATTATCTTGTATCGTAAAATAACTTCGAAATATGTTTCGTTATTACATCCTTTGTTTACTTTTCGCATAAAATAACAAAAGTGACTTTCCGCGAAAAGCAATCTGAAACGCAAACATCAATTATACGGATTGTGGAGAAAATATCCAATTCAACGGGCCCATCGATCTTCCCAGTTATTAAGACGATAACTTGGGAGGGCGCGTACTGGCTCGCTGGCAAGCTGTTAAATTAGTTGCAATTGTTCCGAGTAGTTTTTCCATCAAGTCTGACACAGTAAGTTTGTAATTAAAGCTTGCAGGGGAATTTCTCGAACAGAGAACGATAGAAGGAACATGCCCCTATAGAAACACACCATTTTCTCAATTAGTTTATGTAGAAGGATGGTACCTTAAGAAAACATTCTCTAATCTATACTAGTACATATAATAAAGCTGAAAAATTTCTTTATTTGTCGGAACGCGCAATCTCAGGAACTACTGGTTCAAATTGAAAAATATTTTTGTGCATTCAGTTCATTTGCCGAGGAAGCTATAGGAAATCACTACCTGTGCGGAAACCGAAATCCACACGGGCGGAGTCGCGAGCGGCCGCTAGTGAAATAATAAAACGAGAAGAATGCCTTGGAATAAAATACGTAAAATAAATACTGTTACACTCTTGAGGGAGTCTTAATGTAATTAAAATTGTAATTGTTCGTTATTATTTTGTAAGACTAACCCAAACATGAATCTTATCTTAACGTTCTCTTCAAAATTTTCACATTCTCAAAGATGTATTTTTTTTACAGGACAATTTCTTATTCCCTGTCTAAAGCAATTTCAACATAGACTTGTTAATTTTGGACAAATTTAATAAAATTGAGATGATTGATAACTGGCTAGGACCAACGTTTATTTATTTAACCATTTAGAAGATTGATTGATGAACAGATGTGGCCCGACAATGTTGAGAGAAATATAACGACAAAAAAAGAGAACAAAAATCTATGTGCTATTGCTTTTTTAGCATTTAAGTGTTTCACAAATTGTGTAGAGCCCTGTATCACTTGAGTTCTATCTGAGTACCTAAACATGTACAAAAATTTACCCGAGTGAAACAACGTAAAGTACTTGTTTCACCATGTAAAAGCTACACTATCCACACAATCTGTTGATCTATCTGCAATCATTTAACATATCAAACTGAAATGATAAATGTGAAAGTTTGTTTTGTTGCATGTTTGTCCAGCAATCACGCTGAAACTACAACACGGGTTTTGATAAAATTTGGAATACCGGCAGTTTATAGGATACCCCTGTGATAACATGTGCAAATAAATAAATAATAATAAATAAATAATACTTTTTATCCAGATTAAATGTTTCATGATATAAATCAGGAATCTTGAAACCGCGCGGACAAAGCCGCGGGTAAAAATTTCGCATAACATAAACATGAACTTCACAGTCTATTTACGACAAATAAAGCAACACAATAACAAAAAGTACTTATTTAGTGATAAATCTTGCTCTCCGCTTAACGATGTGATGTCAACACACCGATTATGAAGAATAATGTGTTTTTCTGAGGGTGTGCCGAGGGTCTGTCATGTCGTGTGAAGCGTCGCTATTGACGGCAACCAGGATGTATAAACAGGGGTAATGAAATGGCTCTTGATTGGCAGTTAAGGGGAAGGTGATATATTAGACTCACCGATATATTAGGCCGGTATTTATTTTCTTTTTGCACGATGCATGGTTTTATATAATTTATTTGATTGAAAATATTTATTGGCCTACAAATAACAAAAGTAATTAGTGTCTTCAAAAGCGTTTAATTTAATTGTCTCAAAACGACATATCATGTTACACTTTCGTTAAGAAAAGACAGTGAGCACTACATCATCGTCGTTGACACCTTTAGTGTGTTTTCCAAGTCACACATTTCAAAAAGTTCACCATCCCCTAACTTATTTAAAACAAATCCTCCCTACATCACAAAGTCGCGACCTTCAGTAAAACTTTGACAGAGCTCGTATATTCGTATCCGTACCGAAATACTTGTGCTTGAACAAACTTGAGTTCAAATTGTCGGCTTTCATCCGCGTTACATTAATGCTGAAATACGGATTAAAAGTCAACAGGCAACATCAAAGTGCGCCCGGGTAAATAAATCAGTGGAGTGAAAGTCAACGTAATTAGTTACAAAACAATAAATCGTTGCGAAACGTTGATCACCCGCATAGGGCAGGTTTTGTTTCTTTTGTTTTATAACAGAAGAATATAATTGACACAACATTAAGCTATTAAAGTAAATCTTTACACGCTTTTTACGTTTTTATTGTACTGACGATTTAGGACAAGCTTTGTATGATCAATTCATCAGGCATTTCAGGCGAATTAACATATGTCTAAGGCTTAGAAAATATTAGACTTTTGCGTTGCATTATAATAACACTAATATTATTTAAACAAGTGGACTCAGCTTGCGACCGCGATTGTTGTAACGCAGCCGAAACGTCAAGCAGTAAGTATTATACATATAGGTACTACTAGTCCAGTAATTTTAGCAATTTTGATCCACGATCTGCGGAATAATTCCTAGTGAGCTGAATTTTTGTATACACCTTTATTATGATATTGTAATGATGATGTGAAAAGTCGACATTGATATCGTGGCGGCTAAAAAAGTTATAGGGGTCCAAACGTCACGAAAATCAGTTTTTCGCAAATATCTCGCGATCTATTGCTCAGAGGTCAATAATGGTTTCATAAAAGTTGTTCGTCGTAAAATTGTCTACAAAAAAGGTCTCTTGCAATTTTCTGTAGAATTAACCGTTTTTGAAATAGAGACTAGAATGCTCTCACATATGGTATTATATACCGTACGCCGGATACCAAGGCATAAACCCTATTGTTTGTTATTTTTTCCTTTTTTGTTTGTGTGTTTTCTGTAAGTATGATGTTCTACATTTAGAAATATGAAGGACTTGTAATACTAGTACAGTAAGGAAAATAGGAATATCAACTATAAAAAACTAAGTGGCAATTTTTTTTGTCACTTTATAACTCAAGAACGGGCTCACCGATCCAAACCAAATTTTCAGTGTTTGTACAGACTATTTAGTAGATGTTTTATGTGAAGTTTGAACAAAATCGGTCGTTCACTATATACGTAGCGAAGCACGTACCGGGCCGCTAGTAATGATATAGATATGCTATGTCCAGTGACGTTTGGACTCCTATAACTTTTTTAGCCGGCACGATATCAATGTCGATTTTTCACATCGTCATAACAATATCATAATAAAGGTGTATACAAAAATTCAGCTCACTAGGAATTATTCCGCAGATAAAATCTAAAATTCCTGGACTATACACAATTAATATCTCGTTTAGTCCCGTTAAATAATATAAGTACAAATTCAAATTGGCTATTTATAGACGCTCCTTTGTTTATGTTTTAGAAACGTAGTCTGCACCCTTTTTTGTTTTATACAAATGAATTATATATTCATCATTATTGAATGTAACATAGGTTTGATTTTCTTTCTTTGATCTCCATTATTTTTTACGATAACTTGTACTGCTTTTGAAATAACAATGGAATGTTTTTCTGTTTTTTTTATTAAGAACAAGATTTAATCTTTATGTGTTTGTTAACAGAACGAGGTCGTAGGTACTCGCAATACAAAGCAAACATTTCGGACTCCATACCACCGGCATGTTAACAGAATCTTTGCTATTAAGAAAACTGATCTCACTGTTTGACGTAGCAAATGTTGAAAGTACACAAAACTTTAATATATCTCTGTCATAAGCATAACGTACAGTCGGATTCACAAAACAGGTCAGTCGTGAAAACATTTTCCCTCCGATGTTTCCGTTTGTAAATTTCACCACGCGTTACATAATGTCGCTGTTTACACACAATAGAGTGGAGGAGGAAAAAATATCCAGAAAATAGACACCAGAACTTTTGTCGTCACCGCAGCACTTCTCTGTAAAGCCAGACAAAGTGATGACTGTGCGAGTTAGTTCTAAACAGGCTTTCTGGGACGAATTTAAGCTATCTCAAGCTATAAAGTCGGTAAAAAGCAAGTAAGGTCTTCGTAGGCTTATTTATACTTGGAGATAAGGTTCTTTTTAGTTCGTCTCTGTATATATTATCTTAAGATCCGTATCAGCCGAGTGCAAGATTTAATTAAGGGACAGGGGCGACGGCGTCTGCGGTGTTTCAACCCTCAACGTTGCAGGCACCTATAACACAAGTTTATGAGATAGCTGCACTTGTAGGGTTGATGAAAGTAAGAACCGATTCTTATAAAATTATTACAATATTAAAAATATAATTAAAACATAAAGTTCCTATATTTTTTTCCGTAGTTTTTGCGGCCATTCAGCTGAAAAAAGGGTTTGTGTTCAAAATCTGGTATTTTCATTTTATAAAACAGTTTGCAACAAAACAATTTAGTCTTATCAATTCCTCCTTAAAATCTGGCCGTAAAAGCTAGTTGGATGCCGAAACGCGCCATTACCACAGCATAAATAATATTGTGACCGCTATTAGCGCAGCGGCACGGTACGTTCCGAGAACTTAAAGAGGAACTGCGAAATAATTTGTTCACAAGTACCAGCTTGGCACGGCAGCTACGTTCACGCTGCAGATAAAATAGTGATGGAGTACGTGGTGAAATTGTTTATGCAGGCAGTGATATGCTCCAACGTTGACTTAGAGCGTGGAGTCGGCACAGTATCGCCGCCAGTCGTTTTTCTTTAATTGTAATATTTTTTAAATATTTCTATTAAATAAATCTCTGTAGTGCACTAAAGCTAATTGGATGCCGAAACGCGCCATTACTACGGCATAAATAATATTGTTACCGCTATTAGCGAGCGCCACAGTACGTTCCGAGAACTTAAAGAGGAACTGTGAAATAATTTGTTCACAAGTACCAGCTTGGCACGGCAGCTACGTTCACGCTGCAGATAAAATAGTGATGGAGTACGTGGTGAAATTGTTTATGCAGGCAGTGATATGCTCCAATGTTGACTAAGAGCGAGCAGTGGGCACTCCAGCGCCGCCATTCGTATTTCGTTAAATTAAATAATTTTTCGATATTATTAAGATTAAGTAACTCTCTGTAGTGCAGTGTTTTTTAAGTGTAGTTATAGGACATAATCTAAAAAGTGGCCACTTTTAGCAATATTTTAGATTTGTCTGTCTCTATGTACGAAAATATGCAAAAAGATTTCCAATATCATAAATGTTATTATTTAGTGCACTACAGAGCGTTTTTCTTATCCAAGTATCTTAAATTTATCACAATTAATTAAACTAAATTGCGGAGCTATGTAGTTTGCGGACTACACGCCCTTAAGTAAGATGTAGGTAATTGAGAGAACAAGACAAATAAACATTGTTGTCTGTGTTCTATTTCACCAATTTTTTTTTTTTTTGTGTTATTACTGAAAATATTTTCATTATAAAAAATACACTTACTGTTCGATAACTTTTTTGTGAAGGTCTGGATTTATAAAAGTAAACCTTAAACCTTTATTTTTATTTCCAAAGAATTCTAATCTTTGAGCTGTATCAATACAAGCTGGCTGTCGTAAAAATAAACAGGAGAAGCAGTACAACTTAACCCACAAGCTGCAACGCTATTTCTGCAAACAATAAAAATACTTATATTCAAGTGTTTGCACAAAAGCAGGCTCTCACGGCACAGATCAAAAGCTTAAACGTTAAATTTTATACCGCAACATTGTTGTTTTGTTTCAAACGAATCAATGTTGTACGGTAATGCAATATCGAATAAAACTTCCTAGTTTTAATGATTCTCTTAAAGTAACTTACCTACTACAATATAAATGAGGCGCTATATTTGTTTTTAAATGGCATTTTTTTTTTTTATTATTTTGATGACATGTAAATAATTATTTATACAAATTGTATTTATTTTTAAAAAAGGCAAACTGTTGAGTTTCTTGCGGCACTTCTTCTCAGCAGGCCATTCACGTCGAAGTGCTGGTAGGTAAAAAAAGATATGACGTGCAAAAGAATTTCTATGTAAATCAAATTGCAAAATAAACTACTTTGACTTTGACTTTGACTTTGATATTTAAATTATCCAATGGTACCTCAAGCTTACCAATTTTAACTTGTTTAAAGACCGCAATGGCTGACAGGAGCCGGATGTGAGTCGCCGAGGATCGAGCTGAGTGGAAAGCCCTAGTAGAGGCCTTTGTCCAGCACTTGACTGCGAAAGGCTGATGATGATGATAATGATGATAAAAGACCTCAATCTGTAACATTCTTTTGTCATGTTTAAAATAAGACAACTTACAATCGCACAAAGCCATATAAATAGTCGGAGTAGAAGAACTAAACTGTCTCATTAGTACACTCCAAGCTGAGTACAAATTGCACTTCGCAATAAAATAATTTGTCCACAAGTATTTGTACAAGACCGGCACTGCTCACAGAACAGATTAAATGAGTTGCCTTGTGCTGAGTTAAATTATTTATCATGCAATATTGCTTTGCAACTGCACCATTTCATAGTTTCAAACTGTTCTATTTAAATAATAAAATACATTCAGATTCTCCGAGTAGTCAAAGAAAGAGCCCAGTACAAATATTAAGAAAGTTTGGAATCCGATAAAACAAACAAAACTAAAAATTAATTTGAAACAATGGGATGCCGTTTGAGGTCAAACCCATAAATAAGTACAAACTGGCGGGCTAAAAACAGAGATCAAAAAAACAGTACTCCATAACCAGTAAGGCACCGTGCGTAGGTAGCGATGACTCTGCCATCTTGTGACTCATATTCGAACTGATCAAGCTAAATGTCAATCTCAATGTCGGTAATTCTACTGTCAAACCACGGAAAACACCGTGCCTTATTCTGCCATCTAGTGACTCGAATTCGAACTGACCAAGGTAAATGTCAAATTTTACTGTCAAACCACAGAAAAAAAATCGGGATTTTAGCGCCCTCTTTAGTTTCTGCACGGTACCAATAGGAACATCACAATAATTATCTTATACAAACACAGCAGCGAATTTTTATGTATGTATTAACACTACGCAACTATTGAATTATGGTGGCTGTCATGTAACACGCTACTTCGCACGCTGTCTGTAGGACAAATAATAAAAATGAAAGATAGCAGAATCCCCAGACCTTCTTCAAAACGTAAGACTGATTATCCACAAAGACAAGTTAGTTGCTAACATTATAAATAAAAAAAATTGGCCAAGTGCGAGTCGGACTCCCGCACTGAGGGTTCCGTACCAATTCTATTTTTGACGTGTTAAAAAAACTACTGAATAGATTTCGTTCGAACCAATTTTCGTTGGTAGTTTTTAGTTTTTATGGTAATGTACATTATATAATTATTTCAGTTTTATCATCCTCTTATTTTAGAAGTTAGAGGGCGGGGACACACTTTTTTCCACTTTGGAAGGGTCTGTCACGCAAAGTATTCACTTTAGAAAAAAGTGATATTTGAAACCTTAATATAATTTTTAAAGACCTATCCATAGATACCCCACACGTATATGTTCAATGAAAAAAAATATTTCGAGTTTCAGTTCTGACTATGGGGACCCCCCGCTTTTTTTATTTTTTTTCTATTTTCGTGTGAAAACCTTGTTGCGGTTCACAGATTACATCCATTAATAATGAAATAATGATAATGAAATAATAATGATTTATTTAGCAATTTGATTCACTTAGTAAATTCTTTTGCACGTCAAAACTTTTTTTACCCTACCAGCGCCTCGACGTGAATGGCCTGCTGAGAAGAGACGCCGCAAGAAACTCAGACAGTTTTGCCTTTTTTAAAAATAAATTTCAATTTTACAATTATGTCAAATATACCTTAAAACTAAATACAAAATAAGTGCGGCTGAGCAGATTAACATGTCCATGCATATTTGTCATTTAAATAATCATCTATTTTATAATAACCTTTCTTCATTAAGGTTGATTTAATGAACAACTTAAATTTTTGTTTAGGAAATTCAATTACACTTTCTGGTAGTTTATTAAATATTTTGACACTTAGTCCAATAAAAGACTTCCCAGTCTTATGAAGCCTGTGACTTGGAACGGCAAGCTTATGTTTATTTCTTGTATTAAAGCTATGAAAGTCATTTTTTCTAGAAAAATTGTGTAGGTTCTTGCGTATATAAATTATGCAGTCAAAGATGTATTGAGACGCTGTAGTTAAAATGTTAATCTCCTTAAATATCTCACGGAGTGAATCACGCGGCTTAAGGTCGTATATTGCACGGATCGCCCTTTTCTGTAATACAAAAATTGTTTGTATATCAGCAGACGATCCCCACAACAACAGACCGTAAGACATTACACTATGAAAATAGCTGAAATAAACCAATCTCGCCGTTTCAATATCAGTCAGGCGTCGTATTTTTCTTACAGCAAATGCTGCAGAACTTAGTCTCCCAGCCAAAGCAACAATATGGGGACTCCATTGTAATTTTGAATCTAAAGTTATTCCTAAAAAGACAGTTGAGTTGACTACATCAATATGTTCATTATTCATTAAAACATTAGTAATAACTTGTGGCACATTAGGCATTGTGAATTTAATACATTTTGTTTTCTTAGCATTAAGTAGTAAATTATTAGTCGTAAACCAATGATGGACTTGTGAGAGCGCGTTGTTTACCTCGTCAAGTTGTATTTTACGTCTATCTACCTTAAAAACTAAAGAGGTATCATCAGCAAACAACACAGTCTCACATAGACCCTTTGTAAAGGCAGGAAGATCATTAATATATATTAAAAAAAGGAGTGGTCCCAATATTGAGCCCTGGGGCACTCCCATTATCAATGGGGCGCCATCGGAGTTAGTTCCATTGATGTTCACCTTTTGAATTCTGCCAGTGAGGTATGATTTTAAAAGCGTTAAAGCGAACTCTGAGACGCCATAATGCCGTAGCTTCATCAGCAAAGTTTCATGACTTACACAGTCAAAAGCTTTTGATAAATCACAAAAAATACCAATAGCATCCTGCTTAGCCTCCCATGCATCAAAAATATGTTTTACTAATGAAACTCCTGCATCAGTTGTGGATTTGTTTTTAGTAAATCCGTACTGATTTTCATTTAATAAAGAATTGGAATTAAAATGTGACAATAATTGATTGAAAATAATTTTTTCAAAAATTTTACTGAGTGATGGAAGTATGGATATGGGTCTGAAGTTTGACGGATCACTCTTTTCTCCTGATTTAAATAAAGGAGTTATTTTACTATGTTTCATAAGATTTGGAAACTGACCCATTTCGACGCTCTTATTAAATATTAAAGCTAAATATGGTGCAATGGCCATAATAATAGTTTTTAAAATATCTATTGATATACCCCATAGATCTTCTGTCCTTTTTAACTTAAGTTCTTTAAATGTTTTAATTATAACTAGTGCATCAATATGCGTGAAATTGAAAACAACTTTGCACTCTTCTATTTTTGATTTAAGGAGGCATTCAGCAAGATGCGGAGATGAATTTAATAAGCTAGTAGTAGTGACTGGAATTTCAGAAAAAAACTGCTGAAAGGCTTTAGCCACTTCGGCATCTGCAGTGATTAATTTATTACCAATTTTTAAGGATAACTTACTATCATGAGATCTATTCCTACAAGTTTCCTTATTTATAATATTCCAGGTAGATTTAATTACATTTCTGGACGTATGTATTTTGTGCTTTAAATACAAACGCTTGGCCACCATACAAACTTTTTTAAATAATTTTGAATACTTTCTTACATATTCTATTAAATCTGGATTGTTTGAATGAGCTTTTTGGGCATACAATTCAAACAATTTTTTCCTACTTATATAAATACCTTTTGTAGCCCAGTCACTGAATTTTGATTTCGAATTATCTACACAAACAGTTTTCCTTGTAAAGATACTATTAAATTCATGTGAGATTATGTCGAATAATTTTTTATACATGTTATCAATGTTCACATCAAAAATAAGTGGCGCTAACGGAATTTTATTACAGATATTATGTGTGAACCTTTCGACGCGATTGGTAGTAATCGGTCTGTAACTAAAGCTGGACGAAGTAACTACACCATGGCTCTCAAGCGCTGCAAGTTGACCGCAATGGTCAGAATTCACAAAGTTAACAATTGATTTAGAGGGTATTTTACAATTACAGAAAATATTATCCAGACAGGTGGCTGATGTGGGAGTCACTCTAGTTGGTTCCCTAAAGAGAGGAGTAAGATCAAAGCACTTAAATAAATTTAGGAACCTAACAGAGGTTTGACTATCCTCTAAAATATTAATATTAAAATCTCCACATACAACTACCTTCTTATTACAGTTGCATACCTTTTTTAAAACTTCTTCCATTGTTGTTTCAAATATAGGATAATTGCCAGAAGGAGGCCTGTACACACAAACAATAATACACTGCTCAAGCTCTGCACAAGATAGTTCAATAGTTTCAACAGTATAGTACTTATAGTTTGGAAAAAAAGTGGCTGTGACAGACTGGCGGACAGACAGTCAGACAGACAGACAGACAGACAGACATGACGAATCTATAAGGGTTCCGTTTTTTTTTGCCATTTTGGCAACGGAATCCTAACAATACCGACTTGGACATTGCCTGGAGCAAAAGTTACCTAACTATACCTAGTACTGAACGAGCACGGTTTTGGCAACAACGGAAAAAATGTCTAAAAAAATTCATGCTACTAGGTACTCATAAAATTCAACATCTACAAACGAATAAAATATTGGTTTACTTAGAAACCACATTTTATAACACAAAAACCCAACAGCTTTACAGCAACCATAACCACGAAATCTACTCCGATCTGATTTTTTCCGTTTTATTCCTTATGACTTAGTAAATTTAATTAATAGCATATAATAATTTGCTGACCAGAACTAAATTGATACATAAAACCTCCCATAAAGGCCGGGCTGCGGCCAGCCTTATATAACCGAAACTACTTTTAAAACATCTGCTAACTAAACTAATCTGAACTTTAAACAAGCGCTGTTACTTGGGCGTTGTTGCCTAACCTAATGGTAGCGGCGATAGATTCACAACAGACGCAAACTTTGATACTTACAACTCGGTTATGATTCTGGAAATTACGAAGGATCAAAATACCGACAACAATATTTGACACTTATCATTAGGACCCACTAAATAAGAAGCATAGAAACTGTTATTCAAATATTTGTTTCACAGTTTCTAAAATAAATAAATTAATAATAATAGTCAAAATAAATTGAATACATAGTTTTATATCTTATCGTTAGTAGTTATAGTAGTGTGAAAGCTGGATCCTAAGATAGGGAGGCTCTGTGTTTCTGGACTCCAGGTCCAGATCGTACCTACCTCAGTATATGTACCTTTAATCTTCTGTGATTAATCGTTCAATACTTTCCATACCTCGTAAATCATTTTCATCAAAACTGGTTCTAGACTAAAATATTCATAAAATTACTTCTAGTACATAAATATTTTTCGTTCAAGAAATAAAAGATACCAGGAGCTATACCCACATAAAAACAAAGCAGTAGAGCTTATCCCTGTGTTCGATCGTTTTTCTAATGAATACCGCATATTTTTATTAATTCGTTTTAAAGTATTAAAGTTCTTCTCCAATTGCAATTTCGGACACATTCTTATATGTTTAATCTAGTTGTTATTTACAATAATACCGTAGCAGATCGCTCTAACGGTGGGTTTAATGGTACAAACTTGGGCATAATGGCGACCATGTGCACATAGTGAGATGTAAACAAGATAAGGGATACGGCGCCGGATCCGGAATGCCGATTATCACAAACAGCCACACAAAACGATTTGCAAACGTCAATCTAATGGTTTGTGGCAAAAACTTGTTATTATCACAAACGTACTCGTATTATACAATCGGCGAAAAGAAGATTATTTTTGACACGCAAGTAGAAATATAAAGAAGCATGAATATCATTGTATCAACAAGTTTCTTTACTTTAAATAATACACGATAATTTACATAAAACATAATGTTTAAAAGTTAACACCAACTTATTTAATGACAACTCCTGGGGAAACTATTATAATTATTATACCTTGACTCTCTCTAAAAGTGTTTTCAATATTATTGAAAATCTAGTAAAAGTTTTCTTTTCTTTTATACATTTTAATCAAGCTAGACAAACGTTCTCGTACATCAAATTCGTACCGTGGTCTATAAAATAAAATATCATGTTGAATTAGTCTGCTCCATCCCCAATAGATTAAACTGAATTAACCCAAACAGTGTCGAGGGAAGATCCCTACTAAAACTTTACTCATCAAGATTTAGCAATGTCGACAATGCTCACTTCAAGTTAAACGAAGTTCGGTGAGAAAGGATTGCAACTGTTCATGAACATTTTAATGAGAAACAGTAGAACATCTTTCCACATATTCGTTGTTTCTCCATTGAGGTCCCAGAGTCTGACTGTTTATTCAAGATGTCATCTGGCGAATAGCAATTTACTTTTCGCTGTAGTGTTTTTGAAGAAGGATGAACTGAAAGGAATCAGAGTAACACGGATTGTGAACTTACATCAGAATACTTTATTTATTTATTTATCCAAATTACAACTACTTTTACAGTGTTTATGATCTAAGTAATACGATAGTGCACCTAATCTAATCTAATTGCATTTATTTAGTCAATATTACACATTAATTTTAAATGTAAGACCATTGACATATAAAAACGTTTCTAAAAAATGATCTCGTCATACACTAATTAAAAAAACCGGCCAAGAGCGTGTCGGACACGCCCATGAAGGGTTCCGTAGCTAAAAGATGGCCCGACCGCTTAAGAGACCATTTAGTAAGGGCAACTGCACGTCATAAGTTGGTCGAGTTGTATAAAAATAACTATGTATGATACAGAGTTCGCTATAGTTTTCGTTGAAAGTACTTACTTGGAGGTATAAAGGACATTTTTTTCAGAATTATTGTAATAGTATTTCAAAAGTTAAGGGGGGGGGGGGGGACGCTCTAATTTTAACTTTGTATTAATATATCTCGAGACTGGGGTGTTTGATCCACATGGTTTCAAGGCAAGTTTTATTGTATTTAAAAATACCTTTTTAACGATACCCAACACGATGGGGTAAGTCGAATTTTTTTTTTCGAATTTACTTTTCGCTGTATGGGAGGGGGGGTAAAAATAATTATTTTTCGATTATTTTAAAAACCAATTCTTGAATTATCACTATACATCTCTCCACCAATTTACGTGGCAATCGGTTCAGAAACGGCGGAGAACGAGCCAGGACAGACAGACAGACAGACAGACATGACGAAACTATAAGGGTTCCGTTTTTTGCCATTTGGCTACGGAACCCTAAAAAAAGAATTTTGCGCGAAACGAAAATTCGTAAAACAGTGAAAATTTAAAGGAGCCCACAAACCAAAGTGCCTACAATCTAGGCAGAAAATTTAATAGTGGCTGGTAAAGAGAATTTATCGCTGCACGGGGCTTCATAAATTATGTTATCTTCGCGCGTAGCTCTGTTTAGGGCCTGTGTGCAACGAAATATGCTTCCCGGATCCGCACTTTGTTTTCATACTAAACCACTCGTGATTTATTCTGTTTCACAGTATTTCGCGAGCAAGTGATCATTAGAATTAAAACCCATTTTATACTCGTTGCTCTTTGGGTTGTTTTCTTTTATTTGGTATCATATTTATTACGATATTCAACATTCAGTTACAGCACAGTACATTTAGTTTTTAGTGTTAGTATTTTGTGGTCCATCGTGTAGGTAAGTAAAAATATGTCGGAAAGGATGCCAACCTCGACCCGAGGATTTTATATAATTTATCTTATACTGACGGATAAAATATCCTAAAACGATGGGTGTAAGAAAAAGACAACCTTTGGCAGATTAGTTACCAAGAACCAATTTTTAAGGATCATTCTACGGGCAGTACCGAGAAAACATGTTCTTTAAATCAGAATTGGATACCCATTTTCTTCCTGTACATTTAATACCAATGATGTTGAAGTTATAAAAACCAACTACTCGTCCTTTCTACGAAAGAACATAAAATTAATCAAAAATCTGCCCTGAGGGACAACCGTATGCCAATATCAATTTATTTGCCGACTGACTTTACCTTTCTGCCGGAAGTTTCAAACTCGTATGATGCATATCGATTAACAGTAGGTACATAGCCAATATTACGAGTTACATACTCGTTAAATGATCTCGTAACGATGATATAGGTATTTTAATGCCTGTTAAATGGTCCCATTTAAAACTTAATTTATCCCTAATTTGTTCAAATTTTATTGGCTATTGAGATCGTAATCTGCTTCAATAATTATAGGATTGTTTTGCATTTTGGCTTTGAACCAACATTCAGTATGCTCTTGTTTAATTCACCCGTGCTTACATAACAACTGAAAAATGTTCATTCGATATAAAACCAATCTCAGAGATTTTCAGTGCCTGACAAGGGAGTTATTGAATCCGATTGTAACACTAACCTTCCAATAACTAAGCTTTGTGCTACCCTAAAGTTGCATAATAAAAAGACCAAAAAGGTACTATATTTTGCAAAAATACACAAGAGAAGACGAGATGAATCCGTATCTCGTTTTACCCTAAACAGTCTGCCAGTGGCTCACGAGGCCACTTGATGAGTTTACAATATAAATACAAACCACATGGCCGTCCGTTCCGCTTTATTGCTTTCCTCGATGTTGGCAGAGTTGGAAAATTCCTTCCACGTACTTACATATGAGGTGGTTGAAGGATGTGGTTTCCGTCGTATTGTGTATTTTGTTCGATAGAAGTTTATTTTCAGTAAAATAAACGAAAGGGACCAGGTACCGACCAGGTCAGCCTTGTTTTCGTTAAATGTATTTGTAAATATATAATCGGAACTACCAAAAATATTCGCCTCAAAAACAAACTAACTCGTGTGTCATTTATTCCGTACTAGCGGCCGCCAGCGACTCCGTCCGCGTGGGTTTCGGTTTCCGCACACAGTGTTACTATAGCTGAAAAGATTTTGTCAATTCGAACCTGATAGGCTAGCCAAGATGCCACTTTGATGAATTCGCCATCAGCTTTCGTAGCGACTTATATCTCCATCCCGCTCACATAAATATGCAGTTCGTGTACGTATTATAAGTCGCGACGAAAGCGTATGGCGAATTCGTCAAAGTGGCATCTTGGCTAGCCTACCAGTAGTCCCTGAGATTAGCGCGTTCAAACCTATCTAGATCAGTTACACGGGTTATTGTGAGTAAACCGTAAAAGATAGATATATGCTGTCAAGCGATATTATTTGGGCAATTTATTTAGAATATTTCCGTCTTACATGATTTCTATGTAACTTTAACCATTAAGGCTGCACACGCGACAGAAGCTCTTAAAATGGAGGAATTTGTCCCGATTTCCCAACATTTTCCTTCACTACTCTGCTCCTATTGATTGTAGCGTGATGAAAAGTATCCTATAATATGCCTAGGAGTATAAATAATAATTATACCAAGTTTCGTCAAAATCCGTCCAGTAGTTTTTTTTTCTATAAGGAACATACAGACAGACAGACAGACAGACAGACAGACAAAAATTTTACTGATTGCATTTTTGGCATCAGTATCGATCACTAATCACCCCTGATAGTTATTTTGAAAATATATTTCATGTACAGAATTGACCTCTCTACAGATTTATTATAAGTATAGATAGATTTGAATCTGTCAAGACAACCTTGAAGCGAGCATAATATCAAAAATGTCCAGATGATTCTCTGTAACTGTTAAAAAAATAATCGCAGCGTAGCATCCAAACCATTCACGGAAATGTGTGTACCTTTTGTTCAAATTAACTGACGAGTTTCATTTATTTTACCGTGTATTCTGTTTATGAATTTGTCTGGACAAGCATGTTCACTCGATGCTAGATTTAGCTCGAAAAGTGCAGTGTCGGAATATTCTCTATAAGGGTGAGACTCCACCAAAGCGGAGATGTGTGATAATAGGATTCAATTCTGAGATTGGTCACGTGTTAAGGCCAATATCCTATTTGCTCGTATATCTCTGCTTCGATGGAGTCTCTTCCTTACTGTGAGAAAATATTCGCAACTTCCCAAAACAGATTCCTTGAACAGCAAAGGTGCGTAAATGAGCGTCATTTATTTCACCGTGTATTCCGTATTTGAATCTGTCAAGACAAGCGTGAAGATAGCGTGTTCGCCCGTCGAGTCACGGCGGCACAATGACGAAGTTCACGCTCGGGCTTAATCGAAAAATTCCGCCGCCGCGCCTAGCATGCCTGCATGATTGAGGAGGCACACCCGATAATACCTGGAGATATTTCGCGAAATAGCTCGGGTTTTACTAACAGATTGATTTTTAGACGTGGTTTTTCTGCACAATTTATTTTTAAGATGGAATTTAAGAACATCAAAATTTAAGCTTCGTAACCGTGATTCATTTCTATTTCTTTTCATCCTACCTTCTAAACAGTTACCATATTATACGTTTTTAAGTCGATAAACGTTACTCATGTTATAGCGCTAAAATTAATATTTTCATTCTTAAAGCACGCTTAAGTAATAAAATTGTAGGCTGCTTAAAACTTTATCGCAGGTAAGAGCTTTTATCCTCAGTTTGTGGACGTTAAACCAGCTCTGACATAAATGCACGTATTCCAGCTTCTAGCAGTTAACATTAAGCCATAGAGTGTTTTATTTCTCATATATAATAGCAAATTAATTCACTGAAGTACAAAGTGTAACTTGTGGGATGTTGAAAGGAGATTATTGTTGGCAAGTTCAGCAGCGGTGAGCTTGCCAGATTAGCGGTGAGTCCTAGATGAATATGTTTGTTGTGTTATTGTTTTAAATGCACGATAAATGTAACTTTGCGGTCAGCTTCCTTCATCGTCAATTACAAGAAGTCAGATTCAGAAAAATATTTTTTTATAAGCTTTCACAAAACTAGCGAACCGGAGATGCAACTAAAATAATCAGTGTTTCTCTACTACATATTAACTTTCCTTTTGAAGCAATCTATCTGCTAAAAAAAACCCATGAAAATCAATTGCATAATTAGTTTTAAAGATTTAAGCATACATAATAGGGACTGAAAGAAGAAAGCGATTTTGTTTTATACGATGTAGTGGGGATATTCTTCTTCTCAGTCGTTTCACTCTTGTCAGAGCGGTCGTGGTCATGATGAGTCGACATTCTTGGTGGTGCCTGTTGTGACCTTCCTTACGATTTGTCGCCATGTTGTTCTGTCAGCTGACATTCTTATGCATCGATATAGGGGATCTCCAACTGCCGATTTTATCTGATCGGCCCATCGCATAGGCGATCTGCCACGCGGTCTGGTTCCTTCAACTTTTCCCTGGACTACCAATCGCTCTATGGAATCATTTCCTCGCCTCGAGACATGGCCAAAAAACGTTAAAAAGTGGGGATATAGTTGTACGTTTATTAGAGTCACAAGTGAGGGCGCCAGTAAAGGCACTTTTACTCGCGTTTCCTTTATTTTCATAGTTCGGTCTATTATGTTATCTTGTGGTTCGGTGGGGCAGCAAGCAACCTACCAATAAACAAAACGCAAGATCAACGTCTTCGTGAATTTTTCAAACACGTTTGTTTGCAAACTTCGCCCACAAAATGATAATTAAAGTACATTATCTCTACAAGATTTAACTCTTTAACTCTTCGTAAAGGTCGTAAAAAAGTGGGTCTTCCGATAACGCACTAACTTGCAAAGTTTACGATTTAACGACGTCACAATTGTCGGGTTACTCTGAACTTCGTGTTATTTCAAACTAGCGGCCCGCCCCGGCTTCGCCCGTGGTACTTGTCCACTATTTAATGGATGATATTATACATAAAAACCTTCCTCATGAGTTACTCTATCTATTAAAAAAAACCGCATCAAAATCCGTTGCGTAGTTTTAAAGATTTAAGCGTTCATAGGGACATACAACATACAACATGACAGAAAAAGCGACTTTGTTTTATACTATGTAGTGATTTCGTACCACATCTGTGAGTGGCGTCGATAAACTTTTGTGTGGATTCTATTGTTGGTATAGTCGGAATGTTATCAGAAGAACCACTTTTCAGAATCTTGTACTGATAGTGGAGTCAATGAATACATAAAACAGGCAATATTCGAAAGTCCTCAAGAACAGCTCCGATTTCGATGATTTTTTTTTTGTTAAATTGGTTTTTTTATACTATTCAAAATCAGAAACCTCTTAGAGCGGGGACGGAACTATTTATATTGTTTAAACAATATCTACGATATAGTTTATGCACAAAAAAAATTCTCCTACACAATATACATTAAAAACTTGTAAATATATTAATTAATGTTATAAACAATCTATATATATAAAACTCAAATCTATATATATAAAATAAAGCTCGATCTACTATATACAAAACTCAAAGGTGACTGACTGACATAGTGGTCTATCATCGCACAGCCCAAACCACAGGACGGATCGGGCTGAAATTTGGTATGCAAGTAGATATTTTGACGTAGGCATCCGCTAAGAAAGGATTGTGAGCAATTCAACCCCCAAGGGGGTGAAATAGGGGATGAACGTTTGTATGAAACTTTGTCAATTTTAAACCAATCGAGCTGAAACTTTGCATACATAAAGTTATTCTGATGTGAGCATCGCCTGAGAAATCATTTTGATAAATTTCACCCCTAAGGGGATAAAATAGGGGATGAAAGTTTGTATGAAACTTTGTCAATTTTGAGCCGATCGGGCTGAAACTTTGTATGCATCAAGTTATTATGACGTAGGTATTCCCCATGAACGATTTTGGTAAATTCCACTCATAGAGGAATTAAACGGGGGATGAAAGTTTGTATGAAACCCAAATAAACGCGGACGAAAATAATATTAAATTATTGTTTAAAACCTTTTTGTAACAACTATTTGTTACAATAAGATTATTATAGAGATTTTTCTTCAAAAAAATATAGACCAAACTTAATTTTTTATATCCATATCGTTGATATTGTTTAAACAATATAAATAGTTCCGTCCCCGCTCTAAGAGGTTTCTGATTTTAAATAATATAAAAAAACAAAATAAACAAAAAAAAAATCATCGAAATCGGAGCTGTTCTTGAGGACTTTCGAGTCAAATGCTTCATTGACTCCACTATGACTAGTTATTTTAGTTACCAAACTGAACCAGTCGTCCTATATGTAAATATTTTAAATGGCGATCGCTATAAAAATACTCGAGTGTGTATGTATGTTTTATTTTCTATAATATACGGAGGCCAACAAACAAGAGAATCATCTGATACTGAGTGATCACCGCTGCCCATGGACATCTCCAACCGCACTGCCTTTAATACCCCATATCCTCACCAACTGGGCTCTGGCGACCTTACTTTCCAGCAGAAATAAAGCAGAACAGTTACAAAGTTAAAAAAAACGTGGTTTTTGTATCAACGTTCATAAAATTCTCACAGTAGGTACATACCCATAGACTCTTCTTATTAAATCAGGATTCCATTTTCACAGCAGCTGCATCAATCTGGTTCCTAACTTTAGGAAAAGGTAATTTGTTGTTAAAAATGCACGTCCCAACCTCGTCGCTTGATAAATGATCCTGCATGGAAAAATGAAACCAAGTAAACGATACGACGTAAAAGCTTGAGCAAAATGCTAGTGGCTTTACTTCCTCTGTTGGACAAATTGGCTACATTAACTGACAGATTTTTCAGAAGTCAAAGTAGGTTAGGAAAGAGTGGGTTCGAATCCCGCCTATAACTAAGACTGTTTTTAAAAAATAGTTACAATTGTGTGTATCCTATGTGTCATAAGTTTCTTACTTTTATATTGGAATTAGTAAACAATAATTGTTTCGTCGATTTTTCACCAGAAGAAATACAGTTATGAAATTAAACATAATATAATAATAAATAACATATCATAAATTCTACCCTTAACAGTAAAGCATGGTCATCAAAGTCCATACTACGTTTTACGCAAAAGTTGCGGTTGACGTGCGCCTGTTGACATAAAGCCAGGGCCGGAATCAGCGCGCTCGTATATTAATCAACCCTCTTTGGTCGCATTAGCGGTGGTTGATGTTCACAGATGACACAACGCCGCAGTAACTTGCATTTAGTTAACTCTATTAGTTATACCAACAGTGTTGGCTTAGATACTTAACAGAAAGCTGAAAAGTTGTCACTACAGTCATTTGTTTTTTGAATCAAGGATTTAAATAGTAAAAATTCGAAAAAGAAAGAACTTAATTCGTACAATATTAAATTAATTCTAGCAATTTATTTGCTCAACTGAACAGCCGAGACCCGTGTCTAACTCGACATCAATTTAGCAATTTGTCAATATGGCTCAAATTGTTGTACAAACGTCAATATATAGCCGTTATTTAGATTCATATCAGCCTGTTATTTATTGTGTTGAGGGCCCAACATTATTCATGACGGGAACAAAGTTTGTATAACGATATTTTATCATCTTCGTGGCTTACAAAGAATCTTTTATCGACATATGTGGCATTTTGTCGCTGAAACCGCTCAAGGCTTAGTAACCGCAACATTTACTTAATCATGAAACAAGAGACAATACATTGTATTTTCATTGACTGCGTCTGGCTTGTTTTCGAAACAGAGACACATCATAGAATATTGAAATAGTCTCTCTCTATGTTTGCTGTCGTATTTATCGCGAATAAGTACAAAAAGCGATTTTAGAATAACCATATTCATCGGACTACAAAACACAAAGGATGCATGTTAAATTATTGTTCAAATACTGTTGAAATACTAATCCAGTCTATCTAAAATTTACCATATTGAAGTCTTCCAAAACTATATCATAATTTAATGCTCGAAATTACACCGGCCTACAATAACTGTTTTGTTAGGGATATAATGCCCAGAATATCGAATATGGAAACATTCAATTATGGAGAAAGGGGTTTTAATTATTTTATTAAGATTTTTCTGGCAATTGTTCTTAAGTTCTGCAGGAAACAATGACTGAAACCTGAACATGAAAAACTTAAACTAACTACGTTTATGTCAAACTATACACATGGCTTTATAATATTAATTAAAAGTTCTTAAGCTTTCGATAATTTGACCGAACCCAACACTAAATCCGTCTTTGATATCGATACTTTTAACAAAACATGCCCTACACCAAAATTTCCCACAAACTTTGCCTATAACAGGGCTTTAAAGCCTCTCACTATTGATAATCAAGTCCGTTGATTCTCAATAGTAAGAGGCTTTAAAGCTTTAAAGGTTTAGCGATGAAAACATTGTTTTCAATATGCGCAAACTAAAGAGATGAACTCATAGAGATTGCCGATAGGGTACGTCACTTGACGCATTAGCCAAAAAACGCTTTGCTAAAATATGACAGGCAGTGCTGTATAACTGCGACGGGTTATTTATAATAGATAGCTCACTTAAGGGCCATTGTAATTATTTCTGTGTAAACCCATAAGATAGATAATTTGTATTTGAATATATACCGTCTGTAACGCCTGAAATATATTTTCCACTTTTGGAACAATGCGAATATTAATTATTTATTTCATAAAAATTATTGACAATTAAGACCCTGATTTCGAACCCTGTGCTTTGTTACATCCATACGATCAAACATTTCTAATAGTCCACCACACAAGAGGTCTTTAATCCTTCTCTGTTTGGCCCTGCAATATTTACCCGGCGACTGAACTTAAGGGTGCCGTGACACAGCACCACATCTTTATAAGCAGTGGAGCGCG
The DNA here is from genome assembly GCA_958496325.1 of Nomophila noctuella. Taxonomy (NCBI): domain Eukaryota; kingdom Metazoa; phylum Arthropoda; class Insecta; order Lepidoptera; family Crambidae; genus Nomophila; species Nomophila noctuella. The sequence goes on along the minus strand of OY292486.1, from coordinate 5,889,161 downwards.
AGGTACCAGCGCGCACGAGTCATAAATTCGTACGTCAGATTCAATAGAACATCGACTTATAACTACTATAAAAACTTACTTATCTCTTGTGTGTAATACTTCCTTATATGTCTTCTTCTTTTCAGATTTTAATTTTAAATAACATACCTTTTTTTAAAGTTTTTAACATCATTTCTCCTGTTACTGTTAAGTCAGATCACATCAAATCTATACGATCATCATTATCATCATCATCAGCGGCCTATCTCAGTCCACAGCTAGACATAGGCCTCTCATAGGGCTCTCCATTTAGCCCGATCCTCGGCGACTCGCATCCAGCTCCTGCCAGCCCTCTTGCACTAATCGTCACTCCACCTGGCCTGAGGGCGTCCTACACTACGTTTTTTGGGACACTTGCTGAAACGCGTTACCACTCCACTCTACGATCAAATATTTTTAAATGTATATAAATAATATATTTAAAAATCCCAACTAATATTATAAATGCGAAAGTAACTCTGTCTGTCTGTCTGTCTGTCTGTCTGTCTGTCTGTCTGTCTGTCTGTTACGCTTTCCCGCTTAAACCTCGCAACCGATTTTGATGAAATTTGGTACAGACAATCTTTAGACCCTGAGACAGAACATAGGCTACTTTTTATTTCGAAAAAAAGAAATCCACGCGGACGGAGTCGCGGGCGGCCGCTAGTATATATATAAATCTTTCCCCTCAGTCGGGCCCTGCAATGTTTACCCGGCGACTGAACTTACGAGTACGACACAGCACCGCACTTTCATAAGCAGTGGAGCGCGAGGCACCAGCGCACGGCCATTAATTCGATGAGTCATTAGATTTTAATAATGTCCACTTCATTTCATGTGTAAAGTGTGCGTAATTAACTATACATACCTATTATATTTTTATGATGAAATTAAAATAAAGACTCTTTTTTCATAAGTTTCTTGTTCCATTTCTTTCATATTCGGACCAAATAGTTCCAAATTCCGCCTAAACCGTCCCCTAAGTCAGGCCCTGCAATGTTTACCCGGCGACTGAACTTACGAGTACGACACAGCACCGCACTTTCATAAGCAGTGGAGCGCGAGGCACCAGCGCACGGCCATTAATTCGATGAGTCATTAGATTTTAATAATGTCCACTTCATTTCATGTGTAAAGTGTGCGTAATTAACTAAACATATTATATTTTTGTGATGAAATTAAAATAAATACTCTTTTTTCATAAGTTTCTTGTTCCATTTCTTTCATATTCGGACCAAATAGTTCCAAATTCCGCCTAAACCGTCCCCTAAGTCAGGCCCTGCAATGTTTACCCGGCGACTGAACTTACAAGTACGACACAGCACCGCACTTTCATAAGCAGTGGAGCGCGAGACACCAGCGCACGGCTCATAAATTCGCACGTCAGCCGCACAGGTGTTTCACGGCGCTGCGGCTAAGATTTGCAACACTCTTAAGGAACATTCTAGAAATGCCTTCAGCTCCGTACGTAGCTTTACCCGTTTATTGAAAGCGTACAATATGCATAAAAATGAAAAATAACAAGTTGTAATCCGGGTATGAAGCGTACTTTTTTCTGCTCGCACTTTCACAATGATATACATAAAAACGAAAGCGCTGCCTTTTATAACGATAAATAATGACAATAAGGGAATTCCTATTGCATCAGTTATTTCATGATAATATGTTTTTATCAAACTAAGATAGACCTCTTTCTGGCGAACTTTTAATTACACGAGCCTCGAGTACTATAGGTACTAGGCATGTCCTTTACGTAGAGGTTTAACGTTCTGGAAACCTCTTTGGAAAAAACATGACGAAGCGTTTTATGCTCAATCTCTTTATAAGGTAATATCTACTGGTCCAATCAAGCCTTAAATTTCTTATTTTTTGTTAATTTTATGTCAAGCAATTACAATTGACCAAGTAACTGCGAATCAAACAATTATCAATACAAACCCGAACATTCCGTTGGAAATTGTCAAGTATTCACATTGTTCTAACAGCTTCCATCCAATTAGCTAACTCCGGAACGTCGTGTGAATACAAAATGTAACTGCTGCAAAACCGGCTATACAGAATCAGGGCAATACGAGCTTCATGATACAATTTGCATAATTCAATAAATTGAAAAGTGTACCTCGTTAGTGATTCATGGCAGAATCAGTCCACTATTCTTCGTGCTGTTCGGAATGTTTGAAAGATCAGATATAAATAAAGTCTCTTTCATAAAAACTTACTTCGCAAGACATTCACAAACAAAAATGCAATAGCCGCAAGCATATGCCTACCGCAAGAAACCCCTAAATGCATCCATCCCCCTATTTCCTACAGTATTCTCCTCATGTGAAAATCCCCTCTGAGAAAAGACGCAAAACATATTTTGTGGCCGTCACGCATGTTTTTTTATCTTCCAAAACATAAAGAGAACAAACGGCACCATAATTTATATTTATATAAAGAGAAGATTCATCCGGGGCGGTATTATTGAAATCAATTCCAGCGAAATTATTCCACGACCATATTTATCTCCGCATTGTGCCATAACAGGGCTTACCTGTGAAAAATACCAGCTATCATTTAAAGCCAGGCGCGTTAATGTGCGATTATTCACAGTCAGTGAGACCACAATGCGACGGATATAATTTCGACAAAGCATTGCCAATTACCTATCATTCAACGGACTAACCGCTTGCGCGATCACCAATCAGACCAATAACGGATGCTTCGCGGGGCTTTGCCTACAGATTCGTGTGAAAATTGGACGAGCCAAAACCAGGTCAAATATGGACATGTTGCGCATTTTCCCGTGAAATGAAAGTGTGTAAGCGATGATTTCAGGCAAAGGGCCGGTAGCCAGTCAGGGTAATAATTGCGTTTCATGATACCTATCATACTGTCGTCCATCACTAAGATGGGATGGTCCTGGAGAGTAATTTCTTTCTTCAGAGAAGTCACTGCAAGTGGCAGACCATTGCAAAGAAATTACTTACTAAATAGGACGGGAAGGGACGACAAAATATTGATAAAAAATAAAGCCATTTAAAGGTGCATGAGTAATTAAACTGAAAAACAGAGGACGCGCAGTGAGGCTTGATATGAACAAGTTCTTCATTTTCCGAATTAATTTATTCATTGCCTCGTTCTTTTGCGGCTTTTCATTAAAACTACATCAGTATACACATGCATATTTATTTGTCTTCATCCATACTACAAACAATAATCTATTCCTACTGGTTCTATTGCATCGGAAATCTGAAACGCTCACTCCAGAGACGACTAAATAGCGCTTATTACGTATTTCTATCGGAAACGAGAGTTTCTGAGATACCTCCAGCATTCTCCGGCAAATATTAAACTATTCATAGACATCCCACAACGGTTTCTCCGTTTTCAAAATCAGCTTCTATCTACACATTGCAAAATGATTTTGCTTAAATATTTAATTTTCTTGTTAAGTCTGCAAGATTATTAAGCAATTAAAGTAAAATTATTTACTACTTACCATATTCATAAAGTATGTGACATTATAGAATTTTAGATACAAAGTATGCTTATTACTAACGCACATAAACAAAACCCGTAAAATATGGTTTTGTGAACTAATTTACAAAACATTTGAAGTCCGCCTTTTTTATGAAAATGTTTATTCCGAGGACGGTAAACACTTGTCTCTTCGTAAAAATCCTTAATTAAGTTCGAACAATCTTCAAGTATTTTGTTATTGTTGTGACGCTAAACATTTTTCACAATTAACATTGTTGAATTTTTGACTAATAAAGGCATTTAATTATCTCACAAGCCTTTACAAAAGGTCAACAGGGATAAGTTTATTTTTTTGAACTTTTTACGAAAGAAGCAGGCGGTATTCTAATTAATATTTTTGTTGTAACTTTGTTCTCGATTAAATGTCTTGTGCAAGAAAGTAATTTACTTTTAAATGAGAAATTTGCCATCTCTTTCATCTTTTCCAAGTTGTAATTAACGACATCGTCATGAATAATTTATATTATTAATTATGTCTGACGGATAATTAACCATTCTTCTTTATTTGGAATTTATGAACCAACTTTTTTCATAGGTACTTTGATCTCTGCAGTATTGTTTTTAGTAAAAGACCTTGAAGAACTTAACAGTCTAAGTTAGGGGTGTCACAGTGAAAACTCAATAGTATTTTATCTTATTTTTATAACTTGACTAGCCATTGTGTATTTGTATTAAACTCACACACATCATCATTATCATCCTAGCACCTCTCCCGGTTGCATCCTCAGCCATTGCCTTCGAGAGGGCTCCGTAACGAGGGAATTAGGCTTTGAACTTTGAATATGTTCCTGAATCGACAGGGCTGATCACTACACACATACATATTATGTAAGTTACTTTTTTCAATACGAGGAAAACCTTTCAGACAAAACTGGATATCTGTAACAAAAATATTATCATGCTGTAATGAAACAGGAATTAACACTTCCTTCGTCTTATTCCGACCGCGATTTTCACATATGAAAGCGTCACCTTTAGTGTACTGTAAAGGGTTCCGTAAGTTTCTTGCACAGTCAAGGGTGTAATAGCTATAATGCGCGAGTTCACAGTGATGAAATGAAATAACATTTATCTCTAAAAACTGTTTTAACCGATGTTCATAATGTTTTGTGAAATGTTATTTGTTTCACTAAACATAATGTGCACTGCGAGTTGTTCTGTTTAAATACATGTCCAACAATTTGTACATTACAAATATAATTATCCTCTAGAACTAATTTTATTTAAGATATATCAATGCAATTTATTTTATTATGATACTGACTTACAAAATAATGCAAAAATTTAAATTGCAAAAACATTTACTCTTTCTTGGGAAAAGCTTTCACAATCATCCTGCATCTTTAGTTGATAAAAATGCCTGAACGATTGTCAATTAATATAATCGGAACTCAAAAATGAATTTCTTTATCCCTGCGTTACTTTGAAGAGCTGTAAATATTTCTTATCGCCCTTCATGTAGATCAGATGGAATCCGGCAAAATAAGAAATATCTCAACGCCCGGATAAGTATGAAAGCTATGAATGTGGGATCGACCCGGGTTTCCGTTTACAATTTACTCGTGGGAAACGTCAGAATTGAATTTTATTGATTTGGGAACGTAGCCCAGAAAACAATTACCGCAGGTAGGATTTAACTGTTGAGTGTAATAGATTCTGGGAAAAATAAAATAAGTAACTAGTTATAAAATACAACGATGTATCAAAAGTAATAAGGTAAACTTACCAGTATCTGGCCTCCGCTAAGTAACTGTTATTTCGTTATATTAAGGAATTATCCATATTATTTTTCCAGTGTCCAGTCACTAAATGGAGACCAGTTACTGGTCAGCATACCTTACGTTGATTTTTACATGTTATTTGACAAAATGAGTTGTTGAGCTTTTTACCGAGTATTCATACTGACTTAGGACACAATCATAATCACATGCATTTACCCTGGTCCTTTGCATAAAATATTTTTTCTTTTATATAATTATTATAAACTTAAACATGTTAATAAATCACCAATTGGATACACACTAATATTCAGTACCTACATAACAAATGAAATCTTGCTCGACTAGACGCTCAAACCCAAGCTACGATGTGAATTGGTAAACCAAAATCCGTCATTCCCAGACACAATGTTCCAGGCGATACTTGGACCGCTGGCGATTTAACCAACTGCTTGTTTATGTAAAGCCGCTGCCAGAGCTTCACCTGTTAAATCTCTGCACCGAGAACCCCGTCCATGTGAAAGTTTAAAGCAGAAACTAACGTAGTTTTACGCTTTAGGATTTTAACTACTTAAAACTCAATCATTTTAACACTACACTTAGTTCGCACTAAGCCTACAGTGTGGCGGCACGTAAGAATAATACGCAGATTCTGAATAAAATTGAATAAACACTGAACTACTCTTTTTCTTTGCCAATGTAAAAATAACTGAACTGCACTTGACATTGAGGAACATGTGAAAGTGCACTGATACTTTCTGGTTTTTGATAATATCTTTTTCAAATATATATTAAATAATGAATAGAAATAAGAAAGATTGTTTATTAATCCCTCTTCAAGAATATGCAAATAATTTAAACCATGCAAAATAACTTTTAAGCTAATCCATTGTTTATGCTGTAGCATTATGAATCCTTTAAGCCAACTGCAAGCTTAAATCCTCTGAGGAGGATACATGCAAAGTCTAAGCGCTACAGGCGATCGTAAAGCATCATACCGGATTTACTTCTAACAACTAGACCATGCAATTTACAGCCGTTTTATAAAATGGAACATTTATATGTACTAAACCAAGTTAATTTTGAAAGACCGTATTAAAACCGTACCTATATTACATAAATTATGATTAAGTAATCCATCGTCAAAATGATGTAGTGTTTCTTTAAATCATAACGATATAAAGTTTGTCCAATGCTGCCGAGGCCACATGCAAAATCAAAACTTTCCGAAGCCAAATATCGAACGCGTGGGTTGAACTCGTAAATAAAGTCGTAAATACAAAAAGACTGAACTGCATTGGTTTGTATTGGAGTGGTCAACCGCTATAAACACAGTCGGTGCATGTAACTTACACGAGAACTATTCAGGCTTCACCTCTGAACTTCTAAATCTACATCTAGGAACACGCGCTCGTAACAATAACATACTGGTAATATCTGAACCATTCCTAGCTCCATAACTATTTCACTATAATGTTTGCTTTGGAGCTCATTACCAAAACAGTTTTCTTGTTAGCATGGACTTAAAACTTTAGGGTCTCGGCCCTTTGACCTAAACAGTAGCTGAAATGTCTATGTTGCGTTACTATTTAATGAACTAAGTGCCTTGATGAGTTGGAAACTTGAGCTGTCTCTCTTGAGAAGTATCTTTGATATTGGTTAGTGTGGGTTCACTTAAACAGACTTGAGAACCCTAAATGTTTCACCAAGAATTTATCGAGTAAAACATTAGTTAACAAAATAGCGTTCTAAGATCGAACTTGTAATAAAATACGTCATATAAGATACAACTAAGTACTATTGTAGTTAATTCATACAAAAAACACTGCCTTAATCAAGGTATAATGCGTCAATGGCTGGACCGATATAACTTATGTCAATTAGAATCAGTGAGTAAACGATTCAAAAGAAAAAAGTCAAAGAAAGTAACACTGAAAATGAGAGAGAATGAATATTATACCGTCTTTAGTTTAACTTTTAATAGTATTTCTGAGTGACAGCTCTTTTTCAGCAAAATTCTTGAGTTGTGTTAATAGTGTTAATGATTTGATTAAATAAATAAAGAAGCCACAATTCCTTAAGCGTGGAGTCCGTAAGGAAATAAATACCGAGAAGGTATTCTAAATGACAGTAAACTAACCGAACATCAAGGCCCGTCGGCAGTTAAGAGGGGGTGTAAAATATATCGCGTATTTTCAAACACATTTTAAACCTTGAAAATGAACTTCAAATGACCCGAAAAAAAAATCGTAGATATTCAAGCATCGTTCCTAAATAGTTATCACAGAAAATATTGAAAAAATTGCAATTTTCATTGATAAAAAAAATCTTGAAGTTGCGTCTGACTTGATTTTTGGTTACATTTATTTCCGAGACGATGCATTTTGGTGAACCAATATTTTGGCATATAATATCAAATTATATTATCTAAATATTTATCACAGAACATTTTGAAAAAATATCATATTTTACGAGTAATTCAAAGAAAACTAGTTTGGCGCTTACTACGTTCATATTCCGCGCAGTAAGCTATCGTCTGTCGCACCTGGCGCGTGCTCACAGGCATGTTTTGTTTCATCGGTTAGTCGCAACCTCTCCGTTGAGACGAGAAGACTATGATTCAGTACTCTCCCGGCTCGAAAAAATATTTCGTAAAATTATTATAAGGATTGACGTGAATGACGGATCGGCCGAGAGCAGTATATGCAAGAAAGAACTATGCTTTCAAATAGTCGCTTGTGTAGCAATTTGAAATTTAAAGTTTACAATTCCAGCCTAAACTATTAAAACTTATTTTTCATAATCAGTCTTTTACTGTGTACAATAAATGGTCGAATAAATTAGGTGTTGCGGCAATATAATGTGTAAATAATTTATTTTGTGTATTACTGTTACTAGATAAGATATTTACGATTTAGAAGTTTTTGTTTTGCTCCTTTGAAACGTGACAATCTATACATAAAATATTTTAATATTTAAACTGTGCAAAAGGAAATGTATGACATAGTGAGAGTACGAAAGAAAATGTATTGAAAAATAATGTTTATAACGAGGGAAGCTTAATTAAACCCGTTCAAAAAAATGGTGTTTCAAAAAGCAACTATCATATTTCTTGTCTATAGATTACTGCTTCCTAAAGTCGGTAGTAGAATTTTTCAGTATTATGCTATTATTATTGACGATTTAAAAGTGCCACACCGAGATCTACATAAAATAGTATATTTCGATTTTGATTTGGTTGACGGGAATCAGTAGTGTGTCTGTGTGTGTGGGAATCATGCAACTTATAGTAAACTAGCGGGCGCCCGCGACTTTGTCCGCGTGGATTACGGTTTCTTTATCACCTATTTTTCCCGTTAGGGGTGGATTTTTCAAATAATCTTTAAAAGGGGATGCCTACGTCAAATCATCTTTATGAATGCAAAACCTCAGTCCGATCGGTTAAAAAATGACAAAGTTTCATACTACCGTTCATTCCCTATTTTACCCCATTGGGGGTTAGAATTTATCAATATGATTGCTTAGGCGATGCGTACGTCATAGTAGCTTTATGTGTGCAAAATATCAGCCCGATAGGTTTAAAATTGACAAAGTTTCATACTAAAGTTCATCCCCTATTTAACCCCCTTAGGGTTTGAAATTTATAAATATGATTATTTAGGCGATGCCTACGTCATAGTAGCTTTATGTATGCAAAATATCAGCCCGATAGGTTTCAAATTGACAAAGTTTCATACTACCGTTCATCCCCTATTTTACCCCCTTGGGGGTTGAATTAATCAAAATCCTTTCTTAGCGGATGCCTACGTCATAACATCTACCTGCATACCAAATTTCAGCCCGATCCGTCCAGTGGTTTGGGCTGTGCGTTGATAGATCACTATGTCAGTCAGTCAGTCACCTTTGAGTTTTATAGATATAGATGATATTATAGGTAAGGGAGCCGTAATTATTTTTATGCAATCATTGTAAATATAGCACATTGTAAATTAATTAATGTTCATTAATTATTACAAGTTGATTAACAACGATTTAACACGTCTTTTTTTAAACCTACTAGCACTTAAACGGGCCTGGCCGTTCTCTGGAAATGGAAAATACAAATAAATCTTTTTTTAAAGATTTTTTTGTATTGCCATTGGTTTTCAGATACGTCAGTTAAATAATTAAAAATCTAGAATAATAAGAATAACATGGTTCTCATTCTTATTCATGTGCACAGCGACAAGAATTTGATAAATTCACAAATTATTGTCGACGTTATTTAAAAAATCTTGTATCTTATAATGTCCTTTTCTCTTTGAGCAATTCTTTATTTTAAGTCTAATTAGATGTAAAGGTGCAAAATTACGGTTTACGGTTTAAGACATTTATTTCTCAATTACAGAATACATGTTATTCACTTTCACTGAGAAACACTGGATAACAATTAGTAATTATTCTGTACGTTTAACACAAACACTAGTAGTAACTAAGTCAATCATTTATTAGTAGATCTTAATTTATGTAAGTATTTTCTTAAGTATATGTCCATTTTTCTCAATTTTAATGAGGGTATTTGTCTTAATACACACAACAATACTCGAGCGAGAAAGACAAGTCAGTCACAGTTCTATTACGTATCGAAAAACAGTTGCTATCATAGATGCCATTTGCTGCCATGTGTGAGGAATCATGCAGATTTAAAACATTTAAAGTAAAACCAAAAATTGGAAGACAAAATTAAAATTTAAAGATTAAATTAAAATTCACAAAGATTTTGTAGTTAAAAAAACATATTATACAATTGTTAATTAAATAACTTGCGCGTACCTTTGCGTATTAATAACTACCAGAAAAAAGTACAATACAAGTCACTCAAAGCATAAACAAAATAAATCATTATAATACTAACATTTATGTATTACTAGCTTTCCACCGCTTAGTTACGTCATCCTGCTTCCAATACTCTCTTTGACAATTTTTATCTGATTTACTTTGAATACTGTGCGGAATCGCCCGAAACAAATTGAAGTGGCGACCTCTGTCTCATTGCGTTGAAGTCATAGGACGAGAGGGGGCCGAGGAAGCGCGCGGGTGCGATCCGATGGGTGTCGAAATTGATGCGCCCTCTTAAATCAATCAAGTTATACGTAGCATACAAATAGGATACTATCTCGTCGTCTACAAGCCATTTGCAATCAGGACAAGATGGATGTCGTGATTAATGACAATCAAACATTTTCATTATTTGCATAGTTTCTCATAGTTAGGACCTAGCTCATAAGGTCTAGTATACGCCTCGAAGGTCTAGTCAAGTCTAGTGGTACCGGGCCGCAGCCTCTAGGTCCTGGGTTAAATTCCGGGGTCGGGCAAATTCGTGTCAGTTTTCGACAGCCTCAGCCCGATCAGCTGACTACAAATCACCAATACATGGCAAGCGTGGTAATTAAACCAAAATCCATTTTAGTAAAGAAAGCATATGATTTCAAATGATGGAGGCCTTTGGCCTGCTGTGGGACACAAATGGGTTGAAACTTTCCTTTATACGGTTTAGGAGTAACATTATTTATTTAACCAGAAAGCTTTCACAATCCCTCAGGACTACACCGGGGAGTTTGGGAATATAGATCTTTCGTTGCGTTGACCGCGGCCGCTGCGGTTATCGGGCTTCCCTATGCCTCGATATTTACAACTTCATGCGATGGTCAGGAATACCTTCCTAGCCGGAACTTTATCCGACGAAGTAATCCGCTTTTAGATTTCGAATTCAGAAACATTTGAATTTCGAATTTGTCTTAATCACTGTAGAATTCGACATTTAAAATGTTTGGTGAAATTATGAAACACGTGACCTATTCATTTTGGCAGGCGTATACAATATACATTAGGGGCCATCCATAAAGTACGTCACACGTAAAGGGGGGGGGGAGGGGGTCGACAAAGTGTGACATGGTGTGACAAGGGGTGGGAGGGGTCCTAAGTTTCGTGACATCACATTTCAAAATCTAGAGGTACTAATCGCGTTGGATGAAAAAGATGTTGTGCTCATGTCGTAGCAGTCAGGAAATACTGCAGCAGTGAGATTGTTCCACAAAACTGCAAAAATTCGATGTTAAATTGCAAAACATGTGACGTCACACTAGGGAGGGGGGGGGGTCTCAGAAATGTGACCACCTGTGACAAGGACGGGGGAGGGCTCAAAAACTCATGAAATTAGTGTGACGTACTTTATGGATGGCCCCTTATCAGAAATAATGTTTATCAATTAAAACATTCTAAACCAATTTTTCTCTTCTTTTCAGATCCTGCTGGAGGCTGTGGTTAGTATCGACGATCAATAAGAACAGAACCGTCAAAATCCCCAGTAAAAACCAACTGCTGATATTATTCACAAAGTGTGGAAAATTGATAAGCCCTCAATACCGCGACATAGACTAAATAATGCGACCTCTTTTCATCCTCGATACCTACACGGATGGAAAAGTTAGACACTGCGTACGAACAACTGAACTTACATGGAAACTCGCTCAGGAGGTCGACCTTTTAATGAGATGAATACGTTTTACCCGGATAAGCCTTTTAGTCGTGCCGTTTCGAATGCTCAGCCTTTTAGTCGAGCCCTCTTTGTGTACTTTTCGCGTCTCTCGGCTACTATTTAACGCTTCTACTTTTGAAACTAATGTAATAGGAAGCGATGGGAAATCCGTGTACGGTCAAGTTTGGTCTCAAAGCAAACTATTGAATGGGTACTACGTTAATATTTATTTTTACAGCGAAAAGCGGTTAAGGTCCGTTGTTTCAAATGCCAATATAATATGTTAATGTTGGGATATTTTCAAACCTGATTATACCTAAGCACGCATTGTTTACATTAGGTATTGCTCAACAGATAACATGCATTTTGGTCAGGTATGTATTAATTGAAATTAACTTGATTGTAAACTAAGACTTCTACGACTGGTTCTCATCAATTTGAATAACCATTTTGAACACAAACAGCGAAACTAATGGCGCCATTGACAGTACTACGAGTATCTAAAGTAATACATCACCGAACTATCTTCCTTGACCCGTCAACATAGCAAAGATGTCAGCCCCATGGGTCCAATACGGGTTAGGCCAATTACAGATCCAATTAGCATGTCCCGTCGAACTGTCCTTGAAGATCGATATCTAAATCATTACCGCCATCAATCTCCCAGCCGTCTTTAATTAATTCCCCTACAAGTCTCTCTTTCACATTTTTGCCTCCACTCAGAATCTTTGGCTTTGATTAAAACTTTTCTCTCAGTGACGGCATTAAACATTGTGCCAACGACTAGTGGGCACTCCGAAATTGATTGATGGTTGTTTAAAAATTCTCTTTTCCCCATTATAGGCGTTTCGGAGAAACGACTTTGATTAATCATTCTAATAATCTTCAATATGAAGCAATTTGACGTACTCGATGGTGCTTTAAATTCTGATGGACAAGATGCTTTCACAATAATAAAGTGGGGTCTTTTGCTGTAATGGACATCAGATTAAAACAGCTACACACACAAGCGGACGGAGTAAATGTAGAATAACCTATCTAATTTGTAACATACAAAATAGATTAGGGCCTTAACCACATGAACCTTTCTCTACATTTTACTATCTTTAATGTTGAACCCTTACAGCTACCGACAGTTGTACAAAGTTTATTTGATCCTTTCCTCCAGTTTTAGTGGCAGTTCAATGCAACGTGAATCTGTTTAGGTAATACTTGGTATTAAAAAACTTGTGATATTATAAGGGTCCACGATTATAAGCAGTTTAAGTTCTAAGAATGGATGAACTAATTCGAGTCAATAATATATTTTGATTTCGACAGTTTGCAAATATGCTATTTTTTACGCTGACGAGTTTGTTTGTTTGAACGCGCTTATTTATGGTTAATTGAACTTACCTTAAGTGAAGTTCAACCAAAATTATACGAGTTGTAGCATCCGTAGAGATTTAATAATAACGTATAGTATGTTTCCAACGTACTGCATCATCACACGAATTTTAGACATAATAAATAAAAAATTAAATCGTTCTATTGACTACCGCGCCTAGCACCTCAACCTGCCGACAGGGGGCCATCATTTATTTTAGAGTATTCCTTGACATTTTATTCTGCAACACTATTAAAACAGGGGTTACTTGGGAGGGTAGGGATCTTAAATCTCTACGGATGCTACAACTCGTATAATTTTGGTTGAACTTCACTTAAGGTAAGTTCAATTAACCATAAATTATACTTCGTTGTAGCATCCTAGGAGATTTAATAATAACGTAGATGTTCAGATCAAATAATTGCAGAATAAATAATAAAAGCGACTGAATTTAACAATGTTTATCGCTTTTAAACCATTTTCCTAATACATATCAGTCTCTTAATCAGCATAATACTAGAGGTAGGCACATAGGAACTTATTATAAGGTAATTTAAGTATTGCGTCAGATAAAGCCCTGCTTGGCGTGGACCCGCCAAAGGTTACAACAACAACAAACAACTAGGGGAGGTCCTCCAGCCGGATGACGCCGGCGGAGAAGCCCGCGCGCGGCGCCGGCGACGTGGCCGCGCGCCGCGGGCTGTGCCCCAGGACCCGCGCACTTTGGTGCCGCTATCTCCCAGCACTTGCTTTATCCAGCGGCTTACCTTCTGCGCACTAGCACCTCTCACCTGCTTTTTAAGGCATTCGCTGGAAAAATAGAATTATTATTAGTGTAATATGAAAGGACAGTTTTTGATTCGCCTTATAGGACGTCGATGTTTTAACGAGGTCATCTATAATAATAATAGTACTAGGTTTGTTAAATACTATGTTGTTACTGTTAATAAGTCTTAACGTCTCAACCAGTTTAATAAGTTTATTACATCCAGGTCAAATGATTCCCTAGGAAATAGCTTACAAATATGAGATAGTACCTACAAAATCTGCGTTACATATTTGGGTAGATTCGGTCTAGCCCTAAACGCACTATTTAAAAATCGACTGACACACTCATTAATAATCCTAAGTCAGAGCAATTGTTGCCATTTAAGAGTCTTGAGACATAACTTATTGGCTGTTTGAATGTTCATGTTTAAAATGTCTTTGTAAAGTAAATATTAGTGCTTCGAATTTAGAATAAATCACTGATACTCTTTGGAATCAGATTTAAAAAATAGGTGACAAAACTTGCCCCTGTACTACATGACACAATTGCTGTTAATTTCATAAGGTTTTCCATACCATCAAACCTATAATTTTTAAAGCCGGTAGGTAAGTCTGTTCTTGAACCGTGTTCGAGTAACCTCCAACTTACATAACTTTAAATAAGACCCGTGGGACACAGGCAATATTAAGCCAGTTTAGCAAAAGATACTGAATACGACCAGCATGAAGTACCTCCAGGGCGTCTCTGTCGGCCTTCGGACATGGCGGCGGCGGCGCAGAGGCAGGGAGGAGCGGCGGCTGCGCGGGCCCCAGCATGCAGCTGGCGGCGGCGACGCAGCTGGTGCGGGTAGTGGCGAGCGTACGAGTGGGCCACGCCACACGCGTGCTTGTGCATGGTCAGTTCACTCGATATGGAGTGGAGGCATTGACAAGTTCCCATGCGAGGTTGTAGACGTTGATCTGCGATATGCAGAAGGATGTTGAGGAGCCAATTTCTTTATTTTCAGGCTAGATGTATCAATAAACTTGATCGATCTGACATTGTCTTCTAAATTTTCTCCAAATAATTTTTTGTCCCGTTTCACACTCAGTGATGGGAAAATGAGATGGCGACAATTCATGGTCTCTTCATGGTGTGGATCCAATATTCTCTTGTTTGATAATACTCAAATCACCTATTTTAATACTTTTTAATACTACCTAATACAATGTCAACTTCAAAAAATAATTCTGGTTTAAGTCTACAATGAGATTGGCTATGCCTGCATACCTGCTCCCAATAAATTCCTTCCCAATAATGCCCATATCTGTTTTAAAATTGATCAATGTTAGGTATCAGTAGGTACAACTACCTCCTTTTGAATACTTTTCGGATGACATCTCGTGCCACCACTTAAAAAGCAAAATTTTTAACATTATGTACATTTGTTTTCGTTTATTAATTACAATGATTTTAATTTATATGATTTTGAAAATGATTCATGATTATAATATTCATATTTATAACAATAATGTTTAACGAAATTAAAATTTCTAACTTAATTTTATCTTATATGTAAAATTATAAAACTTAATCCATTGTAGTTATAATAAAACTTTCATTTGTTATTTTGTTAAAGAATCTGATTGTTTACTGTTAGTAAATTAAATAATTATTTTTTCCAATAACGATAAGCATGTCAAATATTGTTAAATAAATATGGAAAGGGAGGATATTCTACCACAAGTATTTATTTACTCAAATAAATCCTCGATCGCAACATACCTAATAATATTGCATGCCATCAAATTGGCAAATTGTAGCTGAAGTGAGAGCTAGTTTTAAGACCATAATGTACCTACAATCGCAATGAAAATATTTGATTTGATTTGATTTTATTTTATTTCCGGATGACATCTCGTGTCATCACTAATGAAATAAAGGTTACAATTATATCATTTGATCCCCATTTTTAGATACTTTATTTCCGGATAACATCTCGTGCTACCATTGAGGAAATCAATTACTACTGGTAGTATGTAGTTCCATCGTCGAACTCGAGTGAAGTACTTTTGAATACTTACCGGATGACATCTTGTGCCACCACTTAGAAAAGCAAACTTGTATTTCCGGATAACATCTCGTGCTACCACTGAGGAAATCCATTACTACCTACTGGTAGTGTGTTGTTCCATCGTCGAACTCAAGTGAAGTCGGTACATTTTTAATACTTTTCGGATGACATCTCGTGCCACCACTTAGAAAAGCAAACTTGTATTTCCGGATAACATCTCGTGCTACCACTGAGGAAATACTACTGGTCGTACGTATGTTGTTCCATCGTCGAACTCAAGTGAAGTACAGATTGAATACTTTTCGGATGACATCTCGTGCCACCACTTAGAAAAGCAAACTTGTATTTCCGGATAACATCTCGTGCTACCACTGAGGAAATACTACTGGTCGTACGTATGTTGTTCCATCGTCGAACTCAAGTGAAGTACAGATTGAATACTTTTCGGATGACATCTCGTGCCACCACTTAGAAAAGCAAACTTGTATTTCCGGATAACATCTCGTGCTACCACTGAGGAAATACTACTGGTCGTACGTATGTTGTTCCATCGTCGAACTCGAGTGAAGTACATATTGAATACTTTTCGGATGACATCTCGTGCCACCACTTAGAAAAGCAAACTTGTATTTAATTAAATACTTGCAATAGAATTTTATTCCCATAAAGGCTGCTTAATTATACAAAATTAATATGTCTCTTTTCCTCTTACAAAGACTAATTTCCATGGATAGTTGCTCTTTAACAAACAGCTTTCTACCCTGATAAAGAGGCATAGAAAAAATATTTCCAAATGAGCCCGAGGACTTATAGCTTTATCAATAAATTCAATTTTATTACTCCGTCATATAATGTTATCCTGTTGTTAAGGCTTATTTATTTATTATTTATTGAAAAGACACCACCAAAGGCTTAATTTTCATATTAGCTATGTAGCTTTTCTTGGGTAGCAAGGATTAATATTTCTCTCTCAAGGAGTTTAGTGTGCCTACATCCAGCCTTAAGACACCTCAATACAAGCTGCGGTTAAGGTGCCCAAAAAAGAAACAAATTCCCTTAACCGAGTTTCTAGAAGACATATCAGCCACCATTTCATAAGTTTTATGACGTTTATCTGTTGGCAATTCTAAAGTCATGAACAATGAATAAAGCTTAAACGCTAAAAAATAATAATTCAAATTTGACTTGGCAGAAAATAATATTTCATTATTTATAATTAAAGTTAACTTATTGAAAGTGTTTACAATCACTGTCACAGTATTTGAACATGAATCCTGGTATTTAGATGTGCACCACAACTGTCTATCTATGTCTCTATTTGAGTTGACTTCATAGTACAGGTCTCATTAATTTTGTAAAAAATAATGTGCTGACCATAGTAGGTAAATTCATATATAATAACAGATATTAAGAAAATAAATATAGTTATTGCGCTATACTTTTTTTAAATGATCACATAAAACATATGTTGGTCAGAATAGCACCTAGAACATATTTAAATTATTTGACTTGTCTAAATTATACCAATTTTTATACGCCGTATTTATATTGTGCCAAGGCACTTTGAGACAACAAATGTAGCAGCACCAATATAGTCTCACTAAGTATCTAATGACTGACACGCGAACGCTAGCCTGCTCGCGCCCACCAGTGTAAGGATGGGCCACAAGTAATGCGACGGTGTAAGTAAGTAACACTTTTTCATGTGGTTCAAAATACAAACTTTCCGGAACAGCTAATGACAATAAAATTGGGTAACAAGGCTGGTTTGGCCGATATTGAGCACAATAATCCCAGTCGGTTCATCATGTACACCACTGCCATTTCTCAATGGAAATAACCTTTAAATAATATGGGAATTTCTCCCATCCTGTTAATATAGAAGATAGCTGTGGTATTATCTATCATCAACAAAATCCCTGGATTCCTAAGTTATTACGTAAATACTTAGAAAAAAACACTTTACTGACCTTAACTTTATGTATTTCTACACAAATTAGTCCAAACCTTCATTTGAACAAAAACGCCGGGTATCCGAGAACGTTTGTCGAGAAAACTTCTTCTCCAGAAGCTTATTTTTGCACTGATGTTATCCTCTGTTTTGGTTTTCGTCTTTTTCCCCATTTTCACTAGCACAAACACACAAAATTTGCTTAAATTTAAATAAAATTACGTTTTTAAATCGGCGCGCACGCGGATGATGCAACACACAGAAAACTAATGATGGCCCCCTGTCGGCAGGTTGAGGTGCTAGGCGCGGTAGTCAATAGAACGATTTAATTTTTTATTTATTATGTCTAAAATTCGTGTGATGATGCAGTACGTTGGAAACATACTATACGTTATTATTAAATCTCCTAGGATGCTACAACGAAGTATAATCTCAGTTTCGAATTTAAATAATATTTTTAATTGGATACTTAGTCCTTTTGTCGTGGAAGGCTTTAAGCTAAAATATAACATTATGTGTTCGGAAACCGAAATCCACGGGGACGTAGTCTTTGACGGCAGCTAGTACAAAATGCAACATGGAACTTGTATTGCTTACATATTCTGTTCAATTCAGCCCTGCTTGTAGCAATTATGCATGTTAAATGTAAACTTCGCCCTCCACTTGTGAAGATTCGATTCATTAGGCAAACCCTTAGATATTTGGAGAGTCCCTTATGTATTTTTATCTTATTTATCTACTCTAATTCAATTTTCCAATCGCTTTGTACAAATATTCCGTTTGAACATTTCTGGTTTTTGGTTTCTAAAATTGATGTCATTTGGCAAACGCTGATGATATTATTTCTATCGCTTTATGTTAATCTACTTCCTGAAAGAAAGAATAACTTTAATTTTAACAAAATAACTTCTTTTAAGTAAGCCTTAATTTACTTAAAAGGACATGTCTTTTAATTAGGAAAAAAAACTTTTGAAACGAGAGGAAAGAAAAATAAATCGTGTGATTATAATACGAGTACAAATTGCGGCTTTTGTTGAACGCAGATATAAAAATAAATTTGAGGAATATTTGTCGAAAGGCAAAAATAATGAAGGAAACCTGTTCTAAATAATTAATCTTTATTAACACTGAAAGCCCCGTTCTTTTTTTCAAATAATGTGTTGATAATCAGCTAACCAACATTTGCACATACTGAAAAATCAACAATTCAATGTACCATCAAAGAGAAGTCACAATACCTAATTGCGGAAAAAAAATCAATTTCTTCAAGGATCATGGCAGCCGAGGTTGCGGCGGCTGGCAAAGTGGCAACACATTTCTCCGAGGTCAATTAATCCATCATCCACTCGAATATTCATGGTGTCAGTTGAACACAGGTGGCCATTGGCAAACGTTTCAACTAATCCGATCACAGATTATGCGCGGACAACACGGCGCGCGACGTGGGAAAATCATTTCCATTTTGTTTTTGACAGCTTGAGTTAGAATGCTAATCGGAAGGATTTTATGAATTATTCAATAACAAAGCCTGTTTCCCCAATTTACTTTTCAAGGGTGCCAGCAAACGAATCCGCTCAATTCATGACAAGGGATTAGAATTTTTATTCATTTTACAGATTGAGTATGAGGGTGAATCGCGATGGTTTATGCAGGAGTTTAAAAGGTATTATTGGATATAGGAAATGAATAAAAGAGAACAATGCGGATAGGTTGTTAAGTGGTCCGTGCCCTTTCCACAAAATGACATGCAAATTACTGTGAATATCTTTAAACTTGAGGTCTGGATGCAGACAATCGGTGGTAGTGGTCAGCAATCACGATTTGAATAAGTGGTTTCATTTCGTCTGGTCAGTTTAAATGGCATGCTATTTTAAAGTTATTTCTTTATTTTCGTAGTAAGCAAGCTTCAATGACGTTGAGTAGGTAAACACTTTTCTCTCTATTTGGCTCTGAAAATGTACTATTATCAAACCATTATTTTTGCTCTTTATTACGGGACCACGGAGAACACACTTCGCTATCTTATAATATAATGGGAAAGGGATATAGCACGGGTATGATTAAACAGACTGAACTTCACACGGTACCAAGAGTACTTAAGTGCTTATAGGTGTGTATGGCCCATCTAATCCGGCTTTTGATTTCGCGTCTTCGAGATAGAGAATCGGCTTACATAAACTTGATGCGTGTGTTTAACACCTATGTAAGGATGCATTATACAAACAAATGTACGTACATACAGTCACGTCTCTTTCTCATAAGGGACAAAATCCTACCTCTTACTATGACAACGCAAACCGACTCTTATCGTCCCACTCTTCGCCTCTTATATTATAATAGTATGGTTTATCAGCTTTAATAATTGCCACTCCAAACAAACGCTACACGAAGGCATTTTAATTTAAATCATCAACATACATACTATATCTGAACATCTAACAAATGAGTTCACAAAAAAAAACGAAATGAAGACTAAAGTAAACAAATAATCTAATTAAGAATAGAATAATTATCATATTTCCCTCTTACGAATAAATGTGTCCCATTATGACTGGTATTGATCTGAAAATTTTCTAAAGAGGGGCGTAATGCTTTTCTGAGAAAATTATAAATGTGCAAAAGTACTTAAATACGGATCAAGTGTCGCCCTGTTGGTGCTAGCCGGCTCTAATCACAAGCTATTAAAAGGCGACAAAAGCGCCCACTTTGACCGTTTATGGCTGTTCGAAACTCACAAATTGGGCCGTACAAAGTAAAGCGGAGATGGGAGATCCATTTACGTGTGTACCTACCCTGTAACAGACGTCTTTAATTGTTTAAAACTTTGCGATATACAATTAATGAATAATTTAATGTAGGGCTTAGCGTCAGCTAAACATTATTTGAAATATCATGACGATTACGTGCGTTACTTCACATAAAGAATTTACTAAATAGTCCGAACAAACCCTAAAACTTTGCTTTGGATAGGTGAGCCCGTTTTTTCTTGAGTTCATCATCATCAACAGTCTATCGCAGTCCACTGCTGGACATAGACCTCTCCTAGGGCTCTCCACTCAGCCCGATCCTCAGTGACTCGCATCCAGCTCCTGCCAGCCATCTTGCGCAGATCGTCACTCCACCTGGCCTGAGGGCGTCCTACACTGCGCTTTTTGGGACTCTTTCTTGAGTTATAAAGTGACAACGAAAAATGCCACTTATTTTTATTATAGTATTATCAAACGATGACGATTTTTAACCCCTAAGTTTTCCCGTGCTCTGAATGTAAACATTATACATAGATCATGAATGTGTAATAATTCATTCAGTCCAAATGGGTATTTGATGCACGTACACTAGGTGTTAATTATACGTACATTCAATCTAGCAGACGCAAGATCTAAAGGCGGATTAGAGCCACACACGTACTCAGACGGCTGGCAACTGTTGAGTGCCATACCCCGACTCCCGTTGTGTCACATACCCCGACTCCTCTAAGAAATACAGTTCTTTGTCTGTGGTCACACTTGAGGGGGGTAGGACACACGTGATGAAGAACAAAGCGCAAAGAAATGATCTGACAAAAGAATAGCTTTGAACAACAGTCGTCTTTTAAAATGTAGAATTAAAATGAATTTGAACTTGATACCTAAACAGCTTCTTTAGGGATGTTAAATTGTAAAAACAAACAAAAAAGAGTAGGTATGAATATGAATATGAATACATAAATTGCTGTAAAACAAACGAATTTCCGTTAATTATAGTCTATTTTTGGACGTTACCGTGCGTGCGTAGGTTATTGTAATTGTTGGAATATCAAAATTATTAATGTGTAATTTTTTTTTTTTTGGCAAGAAGTTACCTTTAGGCAGGACGTAGGCAATTTTTTCCAGAAAAACATCATAATACCGTAGTACTTAGTAATTTTTGCCTTTCAATCAATATGAAATTAAAATGAGCCTTATTTTAATTTATGTTGAAGTATACTTTAATAGTGGTCTTAAAAGTATACTGTTACATTTAAAGTTATTGATACGACATCCTACAGGTTCTTAAGTGGCTGTTAATTTGTCAGGGCAACAAAACTGATATTAAATACATAATTACTCACTTAACATTTTATACCTTAATTAAAGCAGCGCCCAATTGAAACACCGACTGTAACAAAATCTCCAATGCTCGGTGGCCGTAAAGGAGCGAGATCTCAACTCAAGGCTCTAAGTGCGGATAGGGTGGCACACACCTAGCATCTCTTGGTGGACAATTATTACGGTTAAAGAACGTTGATTCTCATAAAGAATAAGGCTTTCCCTTATTTCGATTTTTTATGGAGATCAAATAAAGTGTATAGATTGATTTTTTTCATTATAAACGTTAAAGTCTTTATCCCGATTAAATGCTCCCAAAGGAATCTTGATAACGAGGGCAAAGCTGCGGGTAAAAACTAGTTTATAATAAGTAGGTACTTACATAATATTTAATATCTACCAATCAATGTCAATTATTTATCATATTATCTTAAATTAAATAAATGTTCTACCTAAAAAGTAAAAATAAAGTTTAAAAAATAAATAAACAAAATAAACTTTATTTCATAAAATTCTATATAAAATTCCTCTACAAAGACATCAAAACGGTGCTGCCTAATTCCAGAATAGGCTAAACTTAATTTAATCTCTCTATCGACGCATCGCTGTCACTGTTATCGCGGCCAAGCCATCAACTTGACTTATTCCGCGGTATTTGAACCCGCCAGTATCCGGCTAAATCCGGCTATTTGGCAACCCCGAGCTGCCGACGCGACGCCCCCACATCCATGCCTATTCCGTGGCTTCAAGAGCGGATAAAATCCAAACGGAGATTTACTGACGCTTAATAGAAAACCTCGCGCTCATTTAAAATTCACACAAAGACTCCAGTTTAATTAATTCCCTTTTATATAACAAGTGGCGACGAAATTGAATTTGTTGACCAACTTTATATTTATTGTGCCGGCCGACTATGCCGAAAGTTTCGCCTCAATGCAATCAAAAGTTTTGGCCTCTTTAGCTCCGTTGTTCAGTTTCATTCACTTAACAGTTAAGTTTGGTTCTGATTGCGTTTCGTATTAACCCTTGTAGTTCCTGATATCATTAAGTCGTTTACCGAAATAAACTTAATATCATTATCGCAGTTCTCTATAACTCCTATTACCTACTCAGTTTTAAAAATGTAGGAAATTAAATAAAAGCCTGTAATAATATGCTACAATATTGTTTTATTTATCTAGTTATACTAAGTCCATCGTTAGACGAAAATTGGTCGTAGAATGCACGCCATTATACTGCCACTAATATTTGGCAGCTTCTGTAAACGAGGCTCTATCGATTTCATACGTCGATTAAGTAATTAGCTGCATCAACTTTAGGTCGTAATTTTAATGTTATGTTAAAATAATAATTGAATTATTTTCAAGCAAAGTTTTCAACTTGCAAACACTAAAGAAATCGACCAAATCGTTGTACCTAATATAATATCTTCGGATAAAGAGACGGCATAGATATCCACAGGACCTTTTGAACGCAGAAAATGTTTATCGTTTGTATTCCATAACATTTCGAAGTAGCAGGAAGTTTTAAGACGCACCGAGATACAAGAATGGAATAAAGCCACCGGAAAATAATTTTCATGGTGAAAATAAGGAAAAAATATCCATGGCGAGAACAATAGGCTACTGTTAATTGCGACTTATCTCCTCCAAGGGGAGCCAAAGCACTTAAATTAGTTCCTTCTTAAAGTTGAGCGTATCCTTCGCAAAAACCCGAGTTCTTTTGCATTAATTCACTTTACTGCTCGGCAGTACCTAACTGTTAAGATTATGGCAACAGCAAACTTGACCTGTCATAAGTTTATTGATTTATGTTTCTTTGATATTCGTTCGATGAGCCCTAAGCAAGATAATATTATTGCAGGCCAAGTATGATATGATAGGATGTCCTACGTGCTAAAAATAAAATATCTAACCATGAACAAAAACAATAATTCAGTGCCCTATTTCATAATTCTGTTTAACTTCCCACCACTGCTTTCGAATAGCTTTGGCACAATTTGTCCTTATTAAACTAGAGATCAAGCGCTTATTATTTTCATATTGTGTAGTAATGAGAGTAAATGAGAGTAAGCTCTTTTTTTAATCGACTCTTTAGTCATACCTTAATACATCAGCATTAATTAACATAAAACCTTTACACAGCCGTTTTAAAACGTGTCAATAAATGTTTCCAAGAGTAAAACACATTTGAAAGCAACTATTGAAACAAACTAGTATAGGTACACCTACACAAGAGCGTTCTAATTTGAATTCACAAGTTCGCTAACAACTGTGAACATCGGTCGAACCCAAAGTTTTAGTCTTGACAACTATGGGCTATACCTATAACGTCAAGCTGTGTAACTACTAAACCCGCAGTTAGACTTAACGAACGAACTACTATGTAGCGGAAATCTCACGTCCAACCGGAAATCTACATCTACACTTCAACACCAATGTATAACATTGGTGTTGAAGTGTAGATGTAGATTTCCGGTTGAGGAAAGAGGAAAGATTTGTATTTTTGTTTGAAAAAGCTCAAAAACTACTGGATCGATTTCAAAAATTCTTTCACCATTGGCAGGCTACATTCACCCTGAGTGACATACCAAGGATATATTTTATCCTGGTACGGGAAGTAGTTCCCTCGGGACGCGGGTGAAACCGCGTGTCAAATTGGGCAGGCCAAACGAAGTAAAAAATGTTTGCTTTTCTAAATATTATGCCCTTTTGGTTCAATAGCTAAAAATATCTATCTTGGTGCTTGTGCCATATTGTGTGATCAACACATTAACGTATTATCAATTTATTACTTACAGCACACTGGATTGACACACCAAACCCATAGGACCAACAAATACAAATACTACCTATAATATTCTAAGAAACTTTTTGGAACATTTGCAGGATGTCCAAAACAAGTCCAAAATGTACATAGAAACCGGCAAATAACAATTTTCGTTTCACTATCCACTAAAAAATATGTTTTTTTTTTTTGATTGCGTATTTTAAAATAACTGTCAAAGAAAAAGTCTTCATTCTGTTTTAAAGCCACGATAAAAATTAGGTATTTACTGACAACGTCTACGTTGAACAGTCGACGGAAAACACGAAGAAATATCTGGAAATTTTAACTAATGCAATAACAACTTTACTGCATTCGGTTCATTGCAGTTTTATAGAGTTTGGCTTTCGGTAACTGTTGTTAGTAATGTAGAGATAATATTTTTGTAAGGTACCTGTTCGATGTACCTACCGATGTCTTTGACATACCAGACTATAGTCTATCTCTATAGAGATGCCTAACTTGGAAAGTCAGCGTAATCCCCTCAGATGTGATTTAACGATACAAACAAAAAATATTTGTCTAAAAATAGGTAGGTACTTACACAAACAGACAGGTTCTCTACCGATACGCCTACCTAGTATTATGTTGGTAAACGTGAGCCTCCAAATTCACTTTAAACCGAAACGGGAGTAACCCTGTTTGATATCCGTCCCTAAATGTCGGAGCCAATTACGCTCGTATAACGTTTTAATTTGCGATGCAACCTACGTGCCTCAAAGGGCGGGAGTCTACACGTTTTTTAAGTACATGAGGAAAATAAAATGTACCAACCTACCGAGTCTACACGATTTATAGGTACCTTCATAAGGAGAATAAAATGTACCTTCCTTTCATTAAAAAAAACTGCATTCATACTGTATAAGTTATAAACAAGAAATACAAGAATGGCACAAAAAAAAAACATCGTTTGAAACTTTGTTTTTATCTCGAATTCGATTTTTTATTGTTTGAGATTTATGCAAAAATAGAACGCGGATAAATTCAAAGTTGTAATGCTAATTACTACCTTCAATGTACTGTGGGGTTTACATCTTTATTAATTTAATGAGGTTGGTGTAGTTTTTTATAGGTATAATGTAGTTTCTAAGTTTAGGTTTTGTAAGGCATTGGCCATTTAAATGTATTGTTTTAATATTTATTAACACAAATACCTTAACATAATCCTCATAATCTATAATTTTAAAGCAAGTTAGTTATTAAATAATATGTGCTTGAACCTGGGTTTACATAATAATGAAATATTACTTTACTCTATGATAATGAAACAACTCCTTGAAAAAATAACAGTTTAGCGCCATCTAGAAGCGATATCAGAAAACTTGACGCACTTATTCGCATAGCACTAGCACAGGCACTAGCGCTTACCTTGTGCCTAGCTTCACGCTGTTCTCTGATTCGCTAGAACAGCTGCCACTTTACAGTGTTCAATTAGTTCTGTCATGGTATTGGCCTTTCTAAACAAGAGTATTTTCAAGCAACCAATGGTCAAGTGTATTCACTATGTTCACTCGGTAAAGAAAACAGGCTGCAACGAAAACAAGTTTCTAGCAACTGTCATTCAGATGACTGTACAATCAGTGTATCCGCCTCGGTATTTTATTGTTTTAAAGTGAAAAAGTAAGTAAATTTGTCTAATATACGTTTAGATTTTAGAAATAATATTTGTTACCTCTTGGCTTGTGAAATGGAACCTCTTTTTATCTTGTATCTTTTACAACCTGGCTTCGTAAACTGACGTCATTGAATTCCATCACAAAACGTTGAAATTCTTGAATATTGTGTGTGCCTTACGTTAACGAAACATCTTCAATAAATTAACGGCTAGTTTCGTCTTATAAAACACATTAATGAGCCCCCATCATATTGTTTGCGTTAGTTTTTTCGTAGTTTCAAAGTCAAAGACGTACAAAGTTACACTATTGTAAAAATTGGCAATATGTGACTAGCTCGTGTTATTGTTCTATTACAATAGTAAGTCATTTACTACGTCAATGCTCAGTTTTCTAAAGTAACCAAAGCCAGAAAACAGTTACAAAATGAGCACATTCTATCAATTACACAGAATGCTTAATTGAGGACTATTAGAGATATGTGTCAACTCCTCGCGCCTGATTGACGCCCTAAAAAGAACACTAATAATAGTATCACATAGCCTACAGTGTATTATCACTTTGCGAGTATGTTGCTAACTTTTCTAGATAATACCAGTGATAAGATAACATGTTTATGTACATCTGACTCAATCCTTCTTACCTTGTGTACTTTGTGTAATAATCTGTTTCGCATTGTTGTAGGTAACAGGGTCTGAGATGACGGCCCAAGTACAAGCATTGTATGACTTCACGGGTGAGCCCGGCACCACAGAAATGTCAATCACAACTGGGGAAATATTAACACTTTTAAACACTGAAATTGGTGAAGGTTGGTGGGAGGGAAGAAAGGCTAATGGCGAAACTGGCCTGTTTCCTGCTGCATATGTAAGGAAACTTACTCCAGAAGATGCAGTTCCTGGCAAGATGGCACCTGCAGCTCCAAGGTATGATCAGGCGGCAGACGATTGGGGAGATCAGCAGTACAGTGCAGGAGACAATAATTACCAGAGAGGTGCTTCTCATGATGATGGCTGGGAGGATGACTGGGATGACGATACCTACTCAGAAATAGGCCCCGCACAACAGAAACCTCATTCACATCAGCAAGCTCCACTTACCCCTCTTCCCGGCATGCCAATAAGTGAATACACACACAGTGATGACACTGCTTCCAACTTTGGATCAACTGTAGGAACTGTAAGGAAGAGCAAGTTTGCCCCTTCATCTAAAGTCAGTGGAGAAAGCTATCTACTCGGCACATTAAATGTTGAAGTACCTGACTCTGACAAGGTATACATTATCCAAGATGAAGAAGGCTATGTGTGGTCCCCAATACCACAGCCTTACTCGGTTACTGTAGCATCTCCAAAAAAGGAATCCAAGTTTAAAGGAATCAAGAGCTTCATAGCATATCAATTAACACCATCTTTTAATAATTTACAAGTCTCTAGAAGATATAAGCATTTTGATTGGCTGCACGAAAGATTGCAGGAGAAGTTTACACTTATCCCAATCCCACCATTGCCAGACAAGCAAATTTCCGGCCGCTATGATGAGCAACTAATTGAACGTAGAAGAGTTCAGCTTCAGGAATTTGTAGATTGGATGTGCAGACATCCAGTTCTATCAAAAAGTGAGGTCTGGCAACACTTCCTCACTTGCACAGATGAGAAACGATGGAAAGCTGGCAAGAGGCAAGCTGAAAGAGATGCCTTGCTAGGTCTTAATTATTGTATATCATTAGTTGTACCTGAAAAAGCTTTATTGCAATCACAAGTAGACCACATTACTGAGCAATGTCATACATTTGTCAGTAGTATGGACACATCTGTAAAAGCTGTTTCCAACATGTGCCTAGCACAAACAAAGAAATTCCAGGGTCCATACAAGGTTGACTGTCAAAAGGTTGGTGAAGCAATTTACAATTTAGGAAATGCTCTCAGTTTGGATGAGGGTACCATAGTTTCTACCTCAAAACTGACTTCGGCCATCAAGATGACTGGAGGAGCTTATATTGAAATTGGACGAATGTATGATGAACAGCCGAAGTATGATTGGGAGCCTCTGGGTGACAAGTTCCATTTGTACAAAGGTATTGTTGGCAGCTTCCCTGATGTTTTAGGAAATCACAAAGGAGCTGTTCAGAAGAAACGGGAATGTGAAAGACTAACAGCTGAACATAAAATGGAAGTGGCCCAGTTGAATGAAGTATTGCGGAGAACCGATGTTATATCTTATGCACTTCTTGCCGAAATTAACCACTTTAAGGCTGAGAGAACCGCAGACTTGAAAGCTACAATGCAGAAATTCCTAAAGCAGCAAATTACTTTCTACAAACGAGTTGTAGATAAGCTGGAGTCAACACTAAGGCAGTATGATGAATAGCAAGAATACTTTGGCTAAAACAAGGAGGAATTGATTGATATAAACTAGTGAATCCAAGTAAACTGACTTTGGGAGTACAGTGTATATGTCTATAATCCTAAATTCTAAATTATTATGTAAAAGTTCAATGTATTGTATTCATTCATTGTAATCCAAAGGATTAATTAGGATTGGTATGGTAATTTAGTAATAAATAATTGATATGAATTTACTTGTGATGAAATCATGGACTGAATGTATAGTGATGATATCTACCAACACATTCTTTTAATTTTTTACAAACAAATATGCTGTATATATTTTTTTGCATTGAGGACAATCTTGATGGATTATTATTTTTTCTATGGTATATACATTTTTAAATACTAATTACAGATCAATTATTTTGACATTTTGTTGTCTAATTTTAGACTAAGTGTTGTACTATATTCCTTTTTATAAGATATTTTATAGGCCCTGCTAATTAAATAAATAATGTAATTCGTTATAAAGTCTTTTCATTGGTATAACATTCCGGTGTAGTCTATATTTGACAGGGAAACCTTAAATGTTTGTAATCCTGCTTTACTTTGTAAGTATGAAATCGACATGTACCCTTAATTCTATTAATAGGTACTTTATGGTAGCTGAATTAACAAACATATGTCTTTATTTTCAGAGCAAAGATGAAGCTGAGGTGAAACAAGGCAAAACATCTTCGAGCTAGAAGGCATTAACGCCAAATATGGCCGAGGAAAAGAAAAAAGACGGAAATGCACTTCTAGGGAAGAAGAAGAAAATAAAACCAAGGAAATCTCGCGACGCCGACTGTTGCAGCGTCAACTTTTTGAAATGCGTTCTTCATATCTTCAATGTAGTGTTTTTGGTAAGCAAACAAATGATATCTTACATTATCAATATCTATCTAAGTTTGCAATATGATTAAAAAATGTGCCCTGAATATCGATTCGATTCACACAGGCACAGACCGACTCAGGAAATAATGCCCTATTCAGGATATAATTATTTTCTTTGTCTGTCTGTATGTGACACAAAGAAACATACATTAATAGGAATGTACTAGAAATAACAAGAGTGCCCCTTGTAGCCCAGTAGACTACAAGCATAGTTATAATACTCATTAATAATCTCACGAGCCTAACATCTTTCTGACTTGATATGAATTTCTAAATAAATGTAGGTATATTACGTAAATTAGAATCAATCAGAAACCACTGTCTGAGCGACGTCGGGGATCCTTGTTTACTTCATCTTTTATATGTTTTATTTATGTATAAATTTGAACTAATCAATGCATCCGTCTGTAATACAATCAATAAGGTTTGCACATTTTCCACCATTTGGATTAATTTAATCACGAAGATTACATAAATCATGCTTAAGATAATATTTCCAATTCAAATTGGTTGGCCATTGTGCAATGTGCATGCATTTCTATTTAAATTCTTTGCAATAAGTCACACAACTTAATATTAATATCTTTAACTTAATATCTTTGCATTAAGTCACAAAACTATTTTACCAAAGAGTTAATAGTAGACTAATACATGGGATATGTTCGACCTATTTTCCCTTACAGATAATTTGTTCAATTGTTGCTCATTTTTTTGTCGAATGCCGGTGCCCATATTATTTAGAGTATTTACATAGGTAACATAAAACAGTTACCTACGTCCATACTCTATCTACTTACGGTTTCTGCGTCTTCTGTCTACGGTTTCTGTTTAGCGTCATATTTATTAAGCTACGCGGATGTTGTTATTTTTTTACATTGAACAATAATTTAATGAATATGTCATAACATCACGTACATTGACGGGTCCGTGGTCTAGTGGTCATGTGTACGCTGGCTACAAAATATATAGCACCCAGACCAGGACAAACAACATGTTAATGCACACAAACGTAGGTATGTTTCGAGCGGGAAGCAAACTCACGATCTCTTGGTCTACAAAACCGAGAGATCGTGGGTTTGCTTCCCATTGCTCGTGTGTGAGTAAGAAGGAATGATGATTTCGTACCCGAACGATTTCTTTCTTATTCCGGTATTTGACTGCAGGTCAAATCACCTTCTTTTATTAAATGTCGAAAACGTAAACTTGTAGGATAAACTGTATGGAATACAAAATTGTGACGTCACAATTTTGTATTGTCAAATCAATACTCTTTTAGTTTCAATTAGGTGTAATAATTTGTTAAAAGCTCAAAAGTAACTGTGGGATAAAAAGTTGTGCTTAATTTTTGATATCATCTTTAATGTTGGTATATCATAATTTATTTCGTATGCAGTCAAATTCCTCCTCTTCCTCCCAATTAGGGGGAAAGTCATACATGCGTTGTAAAAGTGAATTCAAATAAAGGAATACGTCATTCTCCCCAGTTTGCAGGCATAGGCGTGCTGGCAGTAGGCGCGTGGACGGTCGCCTCCCGGCATAGGTTCGTGGCGCTTCTCCCCACGCCCACGTACCCCGCCATAGCCTACCTGCTCATCATAGGCGGCGGGCTCGGCATGCCGCTATGCGCGCTGGGCTGCTGCGGACTCAAGACTGAAAATAGAACCAGTTTATTATGCGTAAGTAGTCGTAAGACTTTTTTGTTAACATAAATGAGATTAGCTCAGTTGGGGAGGGTATGGGGTTAAGGCCGGCCGGCAACACATCAACGATACCTCTGGTGTCACGGATATCCAAGGGCGGCGGTGATTGCTTACCATCAGGCGACGCGCTAGCTCGTTTGCCGCCTCTTACATAAAAAAAAAATTGAGTCAGACCCGTCTTTCCCATTGACACAATGGGCCCAGTGCCTTGCAATCGATTGTGGGGCCCCTAGGCCAGGTTCTGGGGGGTCCACATATATCAAACAAGATATTTAAAGACCCATGTGCCCAGGGCCCCTAAAAGGTGAAAGACGGCCCTGATTACAATTTAAGTAAAAATAGATGAGGTTTCTTGAGCTATTATAACCCTATTTTTTATTTAGTTTGGTACACCAACATAACCTACGCAAGGATACATTTGATTTAGGTACATCTATACAAATATTATAAAGAGGAAAGGTTTGATTTTTTGTTTGTTTGTTTGTTTGTATGAATTGAATAGGCTCCGAAACTACTTGGCAGATTTGAAAAATTCTTTCACTGTTGGAAAGCTACATTCACCCAGAGTAACATAGGCTATATTTTATCCCGGTACGGGAAGTAGTTCCCCCGGGACGCGGGTGAAACCGCGTGACGGGCCGCTAGTCAGCTTTAAAGAAAGCAACAGGATTTTGCATATTATGCACATAATAACTACAACACGACGCAGTTTTGGCAACGCCGCTGCCGGCGCGTGTATAAGAAATTGTATACGGGTATTCTTCATCATATCGCTACGGTTGTTTGTAATTATTTATTTCGACACAAGACTCATGGTTAATGTGGCAATCGAGTAGGAATCCATCATCTTGAATATATTTATTCAATTCACTATACAGCATGAGCTATGAATTGTATTATTAACCTATGCACTCGTCTACTTAAAGAAAAAATATTACAAATAGTTCCGTCCCTGCACGCAATTAGTCTTAGCGATAAGTGAGTCATGCTTACAAATTGATGCAAATTACATTTCCATCGCTTCGCAGACTACATGTTCCCAAATAGTAGGTACCTATAAGATTTGACTGAAGAAAACGAGTGTCGTGAAATGGTATATTTTATGCTATGTTTGGTTGGTTTATTTCATTGGTTTATTACAACGGGATAGGTAAGTTTTATTAACATTTCACGTTACCCATTTAATAGCAAGTACACTGAAATGAAATACTGGCATATCATTAATTTGTAGTTATTATTGGTAATCAAAATATTACCCTAGGGTTTTTACAGCGATAAAAAATACAAGTTTATCCGTCGTCACCACATAACTAAACCGGATGAATACACGGTTAAATAACGACCTAGTACATTAAAAGCCACAAGAGAATCACTTACGTATGGCGGCGGTGCGCGCATCTCCACAGAAACACGTTGCTCAAGTCTACGAACTGACCGCGTCCCCTTTGTGTTCTTGCTGCAAGACGAAAAGGTGCTGAAGCGCCCGGCTAAAGCAACCTATGGCTTTATGCGTAATCCGTTCTATTTTTCCTGATTTAATTTTTAGTAGTCGCGTCAACTTAAAAAACTCTCATTTTGTTTCCAGTATACATATTTCCTGTTGATCACATTCATCCTGGAGGCGGGCGCGGGCGGGCTGGCGTACTACTACGAGGTGGCGGTGGAGGACGAGCTTCGGGCCGAGCTCAACAACACATTTCTGTCCAACTACGCGCTCGACACCACCATCACTGATGCCGTGGATCACATGCAGGAGGAGGTATACCTTCCTTAAACTAATAGAGTATTTTTTCGAATAATTCCTGACCTTTTTTTTTTTGACCTACTACTATTATTTTGACCCACCAAGGCGCCCCACTGGTAAGGCAGTTTCCACTGCTTCAAAAATTGCAGTCCAATATGCCCCACTGAATCAGTTGCTTTATTTGTAGGAGGATTTTGTCTGCCCCACTAGGGTCAGCACTTAAGAGTTAATTTTGTTAACTGGTTTTGAATATTATGTGTTTTTGAATATGTGAAGGTGTCTACACACCAAAGCCGCCGGCCCGGCGCGGCACAAACAATTGCTTCAAAATCAGGCCGCGCCGCGGGCCGGCGGCTTTGGTGTGTAGACACCTTTAGTGTGTTAAATAATTCTGAATAGAATTCAATACGAGTAAACCCACTTACATTGTTAAGTGCTGACCTTAGTTGGGCAAAATACACCTACTTATAAAGCAGTGAAATATGCCCCATTTAATTGATTCCACTGCAAATTTTGAAGCAGTGGAATCTGCCCACCATTAGGGCGCCTTGTTGGGGCAAAGTGGATTAATTCATAATTTAAAAAATATTGTTAACATTGACCTCATCTAAAGCGTCTTGCTAATGTTCACCGAAACATTGTCAGGCCGAACTTGTAACTCTTACTGCCATTCGTGTGAAAACTCTCCCGTTAATAATATTCATACTCTTTCAGTGGCGTAACGATGACTTACGCATATTGTGTATGCATAATAAATAATTCATTTCGAAGCATCTGCAAGGTCAGTTAATGTAACATCTCATAAGAATACATTTCTCTAGTGTAAGGAGTGTTGATGCGAATATGAATGTATTTGAAAAAAGGGCTTAGTTAGTTAAATAATTAACATCAATAAATTGTCTATGACATTAGTGTGTCTATAGTCAAAGAGACCTTTAAGAGAGGCTTTTTTCATGAGGAAGGAAGCGTTTTTCTTATTATGTTTTAATGATACTACGGAAGGCATTAATTCCTATCGATGCTTTTCCCTGCATACGCTGGACAGATTGCGGTTAAACTTATCTTTGGAGAGTAATTAATCGTTTGGGGAAATACCTCACATTACAACTTACATAGTATAGTGTTGTTAATGTACGACCAACTAACGTTTCTTCTGCTATTTTTCCTTTTACTGCAGAGGCATTGGCTTTCCTTATGTATGAATAAAAACCCAAAAAATAATTGCCTTTACCCATAAATTTTAATCGCTAGATGTGCCCGGGCACCAAAAAGTTGTGGCATTTTTTCGTCTTGGATTTAGCTCCCTTGCGGACACAATGCACACTGACTTCTATTGACAGATAGTCCCTTCTGAACCAAGGCCTCAGTACAGGTACAGTAACAGCAGGTCTGAATATATTGGAAACTAACTCTATTTGGAGTGAGTATTCTCATATCAACTGAGTCACATTTTGGAGCGGGTCGAGCTATGGTGTTGTGTATATCTATTGATTTAAATCCTATGACTATACCTGCTATACTGTAATGATTGATACTCACATGTTTTTTCGTCATTGCTCCTGAACAATGCATGTGCATCGCAAAATAGGTTTATTTTAAAGTGTTTTAGTGCAGGTTACGATTATTAAAGCATATTGAAAATAATAAGTATTTAATGAAATAAATAGTATTTTTTAATTGTTTTTTTTTTTTTATTTGGAAAACCGACAGCAAATAATGCAAGTAAAAATAACTAAAATTATGACGACATGGCCATTCACAGGTATTCGCAATGTTGTTGAGAATAATGACAAAATGTGATCAAAAGCGATATTATGTGGAGATTCACATTCGCGTATTTATTTACCTCTCCAGTTCAAATGCTGCGGCGCGGTGAAGTTCTCCGACTGGCGGCGCAGCGCGTGGCACGAGCACGACCCGCGCCTGCTCGTGCCCGACTCCTGCTGCAAGACAGTCACCACCCGCTGCGGGACCAGGGACCACCCCTCTAACATATATTACAATGTGAGGATTGATTGATTTGTAATGCTAACATCTCTAACATAGGGTGTAACAAAATATATTGCAAATATTTTAAGGGCGAATTGTTTAGTGGCAAGAGAGACGAACTTCTTAGCTATCCATGGATTCTCCGTGCGGGTGCCGGGGCCATCGCGTGGAACAGAGAGGAACACCAGTCGGCGCCTGGGACTTTCGACCCAGCGTGTAGGTTTAATACATTCGGATAAAAAAAGTAATTTTGACGCCTACCAATTTCGGCATATCCTGCATTGGCCAACTTGCTCTTTTCATCCTGTGAGCTTCGGCCCCCTCCACCTCGTTGCTCATGGGGCAGGACGAGCGTAGTAATTGTATTACAGATAAGACACGACCAGCTGTCTTGCATATGACAAGATTTGTACTTTCTTCAATTATTTCGTTGATTTTCGAGGAAACTAGGTCGTTTAACGTTTCATCATTGATTTTTTGTTTACTAAATGTTTTACATTTCCACTAAACAGTTCGCCCTTAAAATATTTGCAGAATATTATGTTACACCTTTTATTATAATGTGAGTATTGATAATAATAACTAACAGGTTTACTACCTCTGAATAAATTTTGTTATGCAAATGATCGCGCATTGGTTTAACTGTCAGTATGTGAACTATGGTTATATGGTTCAGATACTGACTAATGAACAACTAATTAATATTAAAAGAAATAATATATATATATATATATATATATATATATATATATATATATATATATATATTCTATCTTATGACATAAGTGTTTAATGTACTTTTGTTGAAATAAATGATTCTATTCTATCTGAGAGATAGCTCATACTCATGTCTTCATAACTATTGATCCCAAAGAGTAATAAAACCGAATGCAATACCATCGTATCATACTACGCAATAAACAGAAGTTCTAGGCAATATACATATGTTACGCCTTCGTATGTAAATAAAAAGAATCTGTAAACTTATTAAAATAATTCATTCGTTGTCGGGATGTGCCTTGGTCCCGAATATTCTATTCCGTACACCGGTTGATAATTTTTCGTAATAAATAAGATCTGCTTTATTGTCGAATACCACAGCGAGCCTAATCAGAACATCCCGCACGTTGCAGGGCTGCATCCGGCAGTTCACTATCCACATCCGGGACCACCTGATAATCCTCGCCGCGGTCGGCGTCGGGATGTCGGTGATCCCGATATTCGGGTTCCTGTTCGCGTGCGTGCTGTACGTGAAGATCAAGCACGTGATCGACTGACCGCGGCCGAGGCCGGCGCCCGCGAAGACCCGCAAGGTGTTCGACAAGTCCGCGTCGGCCGGCGACCTGAGCAAGTACCAGCCGCGGCCGGGGGCGGGGGCAGGGGCGGGGGCGGGGGCGCCTCGGTCGCGGTCGCTGAGACCCACCCGCCCGCGCCCCGGCCGCCCCCGGCGCGCGCCGTGCCCGCTGCACCCGCCCGCGCTGCCGCCGCTGCCCGCCGCACCCATATCCACCATCAGCGATAACGTCAGCATATAAAACCGCCTTTTGTTTTACTTCTCGAACATGTTTATCGTTACCTCGACCCACTAAATATCTCTGGACATTATTCACACAGCGCCATCTAGCCGCCAAACTAAGCATTAGCTTGTGCTATGGGTGCCAGACAACGGATAATCATTACTAAGATACTTTTTATTTGTAAGTACATACATACATATTATACATATAAACAGCCAGACCGATACAAACAGACATGTTCATGCACACAAAATGTTTGTACCGTGCGGGGATCGAACCCGCGACCTTTGGTGTAGTAGCCGACTTCTCGACCATTACACCAAACGGCTCGTCATAAAATAATGAATCGAATGATGAATGAGTTCATACTTGCGTAAATAAAATGACTACCTTACCATTAAACGATCGCGGGTGCTTCGGTGTGTCCTGCCGGCTGGTAGACCCACTCTCTGAAAAGATTCTGATGGGTTATTTCGACGGCCTAAATCTCCGAACAATTTTTATTAAAAACGTGCGGGCCTTGTCATGTTTCCCCGAGCTTATCGAAACTTCGAGTACTGCTGTGTTAAACGGTCTCCGATTGCTCATTCTCCTGCCCCTACTGTGAGGAGAAATCTCGGACTGGCATTGAACTTTATTATAATTTGTTTAACATCGAATCGCTCAAGTCCTGGGCACAAGGTTAAAATTATTCAATTATAAAATATCCTATAACGTGGTATTTTGGAGGTAAATTTATTAAATTTTCTTAACTTCTATCTTTCACGTTGAAATCCAAGCTGTTTGGTCTTCCTGTCATAATTAATATAGGTAGGTAGTTAGACCGGATCTTACAAATTGAATCTCACAATTAAATCACAATATTTAAAATAATATAAACATTGTTTTATGTGTTCATGTTACATAAATATAGATTAAAATAAAATAAAATGTTCATGTCTAGTAGGTAGTTAAGTAGAACATGACCGAATTTATATCAAAATGTATCTAAGTCATACGTTTGAAAATAATTACTGTTAGACGAAAGTTGTTAGAAATATATTTAAGATGGTGCTATATTTTGTTAACTGTACCGTAGGCCATTGTGTACTTAACACGTAGGAACATCGAATAAGGCTAGACTAAGAAACAACATAATGTGTTCCCAAAATGTTAAATCGCTTACAACAGGTTTTCTAACCATAGAGTTTTTTCCATTTCAATTATTTCTATGTTCAATTACAGATTGGCTTACTTGCAACTCACAGATCATCAGATAATACGTAACATTCATTTGGATGGAATGTAATATATACTGTTCATTTTATTTATCAGATTATTGGTGTAAAACTAATCATATTCGAACGTTAATTTTGTTCTCTATTTACTAAAGGTACTTAAGTACATAAAAACAATAAAAAATAAATTCATGAGTTTTTGTGCAGGGAATGCGACATAATCTGGATTTTTTATCTGTTGTTGTGTGAAAGATATTAACTTAGTAATCAATGATCACAAAATCCTGTTAATTTTATATTAGCAGTTACAGTCGAAGTTACACGAAACTAAACTTTTGGCATCACAAAATTCGCTTTAACAGTTACTTTTCTTGTCATCACAAACTTTACTTGGTTGCTTAATTAAGTGCAGAAATAGTGAGGATTTGTATACCATGGTATGTAATAATTACATTTTAGTACATAATATTTGCCAAAGGCAAAGGACAGGTGGCGTATCAGTTCTAAATTATATAACGTTGTTACTTTGTAACTTATTACATAAAAGAATATGTCACTTCGGGATATATTTCTTAAATATCAACAAACCTGTTTGCAAAGGATTTTAATAAGAACATATTTTTTATGTCAATAAGAAGCATAAGTCCATTGTAGTTGAATAATGTGTGTAAACTAAACCTAAGTTATACTGTGCCTTATAATGTGTAAGTCTAGACACTTAAATAGTATGAAATGCTTAAATAAGCTATTTTTAAGGATACTGTATTAAATGGTTTCGTACTTCTTGCATCACCGTCTAGTCAAATAAGATATTTAAATATATTTTTGCAGAAAACGATAAAGTAACTCTGTCTGTCTATCTGTCTGTTATGCTTTCCATTAAACCTCTTAACCGATTTTGATGAAATTTGGCATAGACAATCTTTAGACCTGAGAGGATCTGAAATCTACGCAGACGAAGTCGCGGGCTGCCACTAGTTACGAGGTTCGCTTTTACTTTATTTATTACTCTGAGCGATGACATCATTTATTGTACTATTTCTGCGTTTGAATAAAGTATCGAAACACTTAATACAATTTCGCATTCGCAGTCCCAATTTCAACACTAGTATAAATAAATATAATATCAAAACGCATAACTATAACAAGAATATTAAATATTGCTTTAAGGAAAACCTTTGCCAAATTGTGTAGGTATGCTAATCGACACACATAAAATCGCTTTGATATGGCATTTGAATATTAACTTTAATTAAATTTTATTCGTTGAATATTTAGAAATAAAAACAACTCTGTCTGTTGAGATATAAAATTTGCATAAAATTGCCGCAGATAAATATACATAATTATTTTATCATATCACTTCACTAATTTTTTTACGTAATCGACGATTAGGTATGGGAAAGTCATTGACATTGCACTTTCAATATGTACTTATTTACCTCGCCAAATAAGCTGGGAACTTGACACTATAACCTACTCGTAAAAACGCCATGTATTTTTTTTCTTATACCTACGTACGTCAACTTCCAATTATTCCAATATCCCTTTTGCGTGTTTAATTCATGTTTACTAAAGTGTAACCACATACCTACTTACTTAATGCCAAGGATTTTGATGACGTAAAATTACCAAATTTTAGATATTTTGTGATTTTTCCTGTTATTGTGTTTGTTGTTAACATGATTATTCCTTATATCAATATAAATATGTATAGCTTTTATCACAGATACATTATTAATTACCCATGCTTTCAAATATTCTTTACTTCAAAAGTTAAATATTGTCAGTAACACTAATTTACGGCGATAAAAAGTGCGAAACCCATTAGATATGGTAGATAACTAAATTATTTTGCACTTCCGTGGTCATTTGAATTTGTACTTTACTGTTATGGTATAATTGTTACAATAATTATAATAACTGATACCAAATATTGAATTAAAATCTAATTTTGTATAATTACGGGTAATTTTATTAAATTCTTTTTCCTAATTAAATTGCATGTTATTCACTTCCAATAAGATATAAGGGAAAGCTGTGATGTAAAATATTGAAATGGTCTAAGTATTTTAATGGTACTCAATTCTCTTTCATAAATTAATTGATCTGTAATTGATTGTTTTTTAAAAACAAACAACCATTCTGATAAGATATGAATTAGAAAATGTTATTTTACTAGGTATGTCTTTTCCATATTTGTGCAAACTAAAAAGAAATTTACATGAAATTTAAACACTTAGGTACTGTTTCTTATTTGTTTAATTGTTTTCACAGTACCTTCACAGCCTTTCCCTTATTGCACAAAAAGTTTTAACCTTTATAGTTTATGCTGCTACTTAAATGTTTGTATTTAACTTCTTGTTATTTAATACAATTTTAACCAAGTTTTATATTTCTTATTATTCTAAGTGAACTCGCCTTCCTTCCTTACTTTCCAGGTACATTTACGTACATATTACATTATTTTAACAACCCCATATTCAAATGATTTATTGTCTATGTTCCTTTTCACGTAAAATCACTAGGTGTTTGTAAATTGTAATTTTGGTAAATCAACATCGACGGTAGGTAACTCATTTTCTCGTAGTTAGTTATCAAAAGTTTTTATTAAAAACAAAATAACACAATGGTTTGTACCTTTTGGAATTACTGCCTTTTTCAATAAAAATACTTATATTTTTTGGGGTAGAAATAAAAATTCGTATCAAGAATAAGAAATTTCTAATATACCTACCCGTATTCTTGTGTTATCTTTAGTTCCATTACAAAACCCGCACAAGAACCCTAATTAGAGTGTCCAAATATTCGTCAATGATTAAGTATAATAACAAAAGTCATTTCTCCAATAAATAGTGGACTACAAGTGGCTAATTCGTCAGTGAACTCTCATCGTTCGAACTGTGACCATGTATAGGCTTTTAGTGATAGTGTTAATTACAACCAAATGTGTGTTTTCAAGTAACTGGAACTATCAAACTGGACTAGACAGTATGAACTGGAAACCTACGGGGAACCACAGAGCTCATCGTAGTGTTAATCAATTCTTCCCTAATATACAACTTAGTGGCCAACTGACGCAGAACTTGCAAAATTTAAAAAACCATCTAGCGGTACAGGCTGGTTTTCACGGACCTCATTCAATGAATTTTTATACAAATCTGAATACTGGTCAAAACCAGAACGTGATTCCTCAGGCAACG
Source organism: Nomophila noctuella (assembly GCA_958496325.1). NCBI lineage: Eukaryota > Metazoa > Arthropoda > Insecta > Lepidoptera > Crambidae > Nomophila > Nomophila noctuella. The sequence continues at coordinate 5,848,105 of OY292486.1, read as the reverse complement.
TGGTCAAATTTACATTATCAGCATCACGGCTTTAACAACTTTAACGGAATGCAATATCAAAGTAATCCCCAACTACAAACTCCAAATATCATAAATGGCAAAATTATTGTGGAAAATCTGCACGGAAAATTCGAAGATTTCATCAAACCGGACCTTAGTCAAACGCATCCTGTTTCGTATGGACCGAACATCCGACCTCAGTATAACCAAGGTGCGGCTTTTGTCCACGGTCATCCGTCGTCGTCTAGTTCGTTTATACACGATAATGTTATGTACCCAACGGTCCCAAACCCGCCTAGAAATTACAACCATAATGGCCCTTATTCTAAACCCGCCAGCGTGAACTTCAATGGAATGCACCATGGATCGCAAGCTTCCAAAGGTCAATACGAAAGCGTGCATTCAACATCTACACCTCAGACGAGTACCTACAACGTCATCTCAAGTACAACAGGAAAACAACAACAATAATGAAGATGAGCCGTTCGATATTGACGTCCGTATAGGGACTGACAAAGATTAACTACGAGTATTAACATTCACATAAAATCAGTCAGCAGCAGTAGGTAATATAATTATGTGTGTCTCTGTCAAAAAATGATACACTTGAGCTATGATATTTCATTAATAAATTAATACTTAATTTTAAGTTAATCTATGAATAAGTATTAAATAATGAATTTACGCAATTTTTTTTAATATCCTTTAAAATTTATAGGTCTTTTGATTTTCTTATTCTGTCATAAGTAGGTATTCATCAGATAATGGAAACAGATCAGAACAGTTTTTGGCAGTCTAATAAATGCAAAATATTTAAACATTTTTTTTGTCTCCGTCATTGAACCACCGTGGCAGAACAGGTTCTGTCATGAGATTCTATCAACGTGCTTAAGATGCGACGACGTCAGTCGACCGCTACACATCTTACATACTCATCGTAATAAATTCAGTCTCACTTGGACGGCCCTAATGGCGGTATAATTTTGTGCAAAATGAAGAAAAATCTGGTATTTTGTGTTTTATTCTTGGTGACTATTTGTAATGGTGATGGTTATGGACAAAGACCAAGGGGAATACTTGGAGGATTATTATCTGGAGCCAAGGATGTTTTAGAAGAAATAAGTAAAGGTGGCCTGAGTATTCAAGGACAATTCCAAGGCAACTTGCAACAGGGAGGAGGCTTCAACAAACCACAAGCTCACAACAACTATGCCGGCAATAATCCTCAAAATCCCGTTGAGACAATTATTGTTGTTGTAGAAGAAAGCCCAGAACAGAACCAGTATGCTAATAATGGACAATATGGCAACGGCTACGGATATGTACCACAAAATTTCAACAATAACCATCAAAATAGACCTGGTAACAATAACTATGGCGGAAATTACAATAATAAACCCTGGAATAACGGTTACGGACATCATCCATCCCATCATAGACCAGGCTTTGGTCACAACCCTCATTACCAAGGAAATTATGTACCCAATAACCCGCCTAACAACAACAACTTTAACCAAAATCCATTTGGAAACAACCCAAACAATCAGCCTAACCGACCTTTTGATAGACCATTTGACAACAATAACGGAAACACTAATCAAAATCCTTATGAAAACCACCCAACCAATAATAATCGTCCAAATCGACCATTTGATAAACCAGTTAACACCGCCCTTGACAATATACCAACGGAACTTCCAAAGCGACCTTTCGACAAACCGTTCGATGACCAAGGAAGCCTTCCGGGAATACCGACCAGCGTACCAGGTCAAGGTGAACGAGAAAATGAAAACAAACCCAGTACGGAAAACATACAAAAACCTGTTGTGACTACCACGCCTGAAGGCAGTCTGCATAATGTTGACAAGACAACCAAAGGCCCTAAAGACGATGAGCCATTGTTCGTACCATTAAATCCTAACCAGTACGTGTATGGAGGAGACAAGATAGAAATAAATGCACCCAAACGAGAAGCAAATGAAAACCCCATGAAAGCGGAGGATGATTACAGCGACAGCAATATTGACCCATTAGATGTAAGAATTGGTGAAAATGCATCATAATTTTGTGCTCTTGACTGAAATCTTAACTGTGACATTACTCATTCTAACTTATTTTTCATAAATTAAAAGAAAATTGTGTTTAACTTTGCAACATCTTGAGAAAACCCTAATTTGTAAGTAAAACGTTATGTTGTGATTTGTGATTGACACGAGTCGAGATGCCTTAATGTTGTAAGACTTATCCAGTGTTCCTGGATAACATTTTATTAAGTTTTATACGCCTGTGTCTCATCTAAATTATGATTCTATTATCTTGTTAAATAAATTGTAATACTTGAAAATACAGCATATATGATTGTAACATCGTATGATAGAAATTGGTACTGTAGATAGTAATGTAACGAAGCATGTGAAGGAATAAAAACGGATAAATAACTACTCGTAAAACTGACGCAGGATTCTTCTTACCTATGATTTACCTTGTATATAAGTATTGAATCAACATATTTACCGCGAAGTAATTAAGTAACTAAAGTATTTTTTTTATTATATTGAAATTCAAATATTGTAGGAAACTCCCACAATAAACATACCAACTAATATTATAAATGCGAAAGTAACTCTGTCTGTCTGTCTGTCTGTCTGTCTGTCTGTCTGTCTGTCTGTCTGTTACGCTTTCCCGCTTAAAATGGAAGTTTACCGACTAGCGAAGTTGCGAGCCCTGGTGCTAATTAAAAAGGCAATGAAATAATTTATTATGTAAAATGTTAATAACGAGGAATATACGAGTTGGGATATTGGTAGGCACCTATCGAAAGGTTTTGGTACCTACTTCAATTATACTTAGATATTCGAAAATATGTTTGTTAGTGAATTTAAAAATAAATTAAATGAAAAGGTGAAATACTTATTATTTATAAGTATTTCGCCTTTTTTTCATTCCATGATTTGAGTTCCGTTCAAAAACTTTTACTTTATTACATAAGTTATTATTATGTTAAGTAATGTAGGTATGCCTAGATTAAATTGGCACCACTGATGGCGATTCGTTTAGGTATTCAATGAAATCATTTTAGGTTTACATTCGCGACCGTAATGGCTAAAGCACCACCTACTTAGAGTCAAAGATTGGCTTGAGTTTACATCAATAATATCACAATAAATCATTGCATGACATCATAATTATTTTTTACGGGAACAGAGGTAATTTCCAGCTCATTTTGTCATTGTAGAACTTTCCACATACCTACCTAATTATTGAGTGGAGTGACATACTTAATTATTCAATAATCCTGCAGTTTATATTTATTCCATGACTCAATAGCGTCATCAATTCCATTTAGCGGATGCAATAAATAAGTGGGTACAATTCCTAACAAGCATTTATTGATAGGTTTTGTTATTTCTAAGGTCATGCTTCGGTCGATGCAATTATAAATTTAAATATTAGTTTACCTACTTTAAAACAACTGATTTGGGTTGTAAATTGTACCTCTACCATACCAAAGCAGCCCATTAACAATTTATGTTTTATATTTATAATAAAGATATTAGATCATTTGTCGATTTTTCACCGTTTAGTCCTTAATAAAACAGTATTATACCTACTGATTTAACTCTAAAAACAAAATGCGGTAGGCGCCTTAATCGGTTACTGAACCATTTTAAATCAATTTACCTACCCACATATCGATGTCTTAATTTCTTATTTCTTGGTTTTTTTATACAAAGTTTGACTTTTGACTTAACTCATTTCACGATTATTTTTTGAATTATACACTTATAAAGCCAAAGTAACCTACATAAAATCTTGTACGTTATTCAAGTATTTCATGTAGTGTCCGACCGAATATTCGGTTTCGGTTTCGGTTTCGGCTGAGTTTCGGCAAAAACACGAGTTTCGGTTTACTTTCGGTTTCGGCGGCAAACTGGCCGAAACTACGGCCGAAACCGAATGTGCGTTCGGGAGTTTCCGCACTGTCATCGGAACGGTCGTGCTCGGAGCGTTGAATGAGTGAATGAATCCGATCAGAGCCAATGTCGTGATTGTTTTGTTGTGGTGGCGAGTTTTCGAGTGATTTATTTTGAATTTGGTAAGTTTTATCTTGTTTTATGTCGTTATATCATAAGTGCGGGAAGTAAACATCAAAAAAATATTCAATATGACTGATAAAAGTATAATCAAGGTAAATCTAACCTAAATTTTTTTTTGTTTGCAATTGTAAATTGTAAACAAACATCAAACATTACTTAGGTAGTTAGTTATGACTATAGTGCATTTCATTGTGATAGTATTATGAATTCAGAGTTTCAAAGTTCATTTTAGTATTTATCACCAAGGTATACTATCCAAGTGGCAAGTACAGTAGATACTAACTTTCATATTACCAATTTTGTTTTGTGTGAAACTGAGTTTATAAGAAAGAACTAAAGAAGTTTAAGTTTATTTGTTCTAAGATAAAAGTGATTTATTTTTGTTTATTACTTAAATGTTAAGTATCTACTTATACCTATTGTCAATTGTGATTGTGATATTAGTAAATACTAACTACATATGTGATTAAAAGTGAAATCTATGTGATCTAAAGAAAAACAATAGAGACTGATTAAACTGACTGATTATAGTAACGTTTTCTTTATTTTTTCCTCAAAATATGAGCCTTGCAAGGAAGTTTCGGTTTCGGTTTCGGTTTCGGCCGAAACAGACACCGTTGCCGAAATTCGTTTTCGGTTTCGGTTTCGGCCGTAAAACTAGTTTCGGTCGGACACTAATTTCATGCAAACCAGTGCAGTGAAGTCTCTTGAAGATTTTTTTCTAAAATGTTTCTAAAACACGTGTTTGAATTGTTTGCGTATTTTTTACTTATCGTCGCATTGCCTTTAGCCTACGGAAAACAGTGCGAGAGGCTCAGTGAAAACGAAAAAATAGCTGATGCTAAAGTGGAAACAATGACCGTATCAAATGGTCAACCTTGCCCGCCAGGATGGAAAGAACAAGTCATAGTACATCCGGTACTTCCTTTCGATGATTAACCTTCAGATCCATCAGAAACATTATTACAGATTGAGTATTGATCAATAAACTATGTGGTCATTGCTACAAAATTTATTGTTTTACTGAAACAACGACACATAGCTGCACCTCGGGCATTAGGTACCTAGTAGAAACGTACGATCGAGCTGCCGACATTATTGAAGAAGGTACTTAATTTTTTTAATTGGTATCAAATCAAAAAAATCAAAAATTTGTTTATTTTCTTCCAAAAATGTTTACAGTACATAGGGTTGGGATCCTCTTTTAAGTACATAATACTTGTGATAGAAGATCCCGCTCTTCCACAACATACATTTTTATTTATAAGAAGACTAATACTTAACATGTATTACATAAGATTTTTGTGTGTGTGTGTGTGTGTGTGTGTGAGTGTGTGTGTGTGTGAGTGTGAGTGTTTGTGAGTGTACTAAATATAATATAGGATAAAATATTGATCTAGAATTATATTTTATTGCATGATTTTAATACAGTTTCTGTCTCCCCATAAGTGAGGTTCTTTAACCAGGTAGTCACTGTTTTTGCACAATCACGATAAGGTTTTGGATAAATATCAAGCAATTTGTTTATCCTGTTATACAGGTGCCCTGACATTAGGTATTTGGAATTGGTTACGAGCGAAATATGTTTTGGAAGTCTGCGAATGATGTTGTTTGCCCTTCTTTTATTTCGTAGGTTAGGATCATACTTTAGTTGTCTATGTCTTCTTATGTATGTTATGGTATCTGTAGGGTATCGTACCCATTCTGTCTGGGTGTAGATGTACCTGCTGTGAGCCACAAAATTTGCTGAGTTCTGTTGTATATTAAATTATACAGCCCTTTTTTTTTTGTCGCAGGGGAAATGTTACCTGATGCATACCCTTTGCCGGGGGGCAAATGGGTTATGTGGGGCTCTCCAACTAGGCATACCCACTAAAACCCCTGCGGCGCTCCTTCATCGTCCATAATTGGTAGGAACCATGTTAACTAGCACGAAGCCTTCTACGCGATCCTCTCCTAAATTATACAGCCTGTGCCAGTTTTACATGGAATTTATGGAAAGCCACCAATAAAGGGGAATTCAAGGTCATTAAGAAACAACAAACACAACTCCTTTACACCACTACTCTACATTTCAGAAAAAATAAATAAATATACCCTTCAGACATTAACTAAGTAAGTAGGTTAATAGGAAAATCATAGGATTCATACAACACTGGCTGACCCGTGCCCACATCGTTTGGCATAGGATTTTTAACATTGGCTATGGTAGCAAGTAAATCAAAGCCTTTTTATTTTTTCCATTTGTGCATGTCAATCTAGTTAACCCCAGATCACAAAAGTAATTCTTACCTTGTATTTTTTTATTGTTTGACTTTTGACTAAACTCATTTCACGATAATGTTTAGAATATATAAAGCTAAAATAACCTACATAAATATTCTACATTACAAAATTATTTCATGCACACCAGTGCAGTGAAGCCTTTTTAGGTTTTTTCAAACATGTTTCTTAAACGCCTAATTGAATTGTTTGCGTATTTTTTTATTTTCTATACATTACCTCACGGTATATCTAACGGAAAAAAGGGCACAAGACCCAGAGAAGACGAAAGAATAACTAATGGTAAAGTTCAAACAATGACCGTATCATATGATCTGCCTTGCCCGCCAGGATGGAGTGAAGAAGTGTAGTAAACATAGTGCATGCGGTACTTCCTTTCGTTGATTAACTTATCCACAAGAAATATTGTTAAAGTTGGATTTTATTGGTCAACTAGCGGGCGCCCGCGACTTCGTCCGCGTGGATTTCGGATTCTTTATCACCTATTTTTCCCGTTAGTAGTAGATTTCTCAAATATTCTTTAAAAGGGGATCATCATCATCATCATCATCAGCCTATCGCAGTCCACTGCTGGACATAGGCCTCTCCTAGGGCTCTCCAATTAGCCCGATCCTCGGCGACTCGCATCCAGCTCCTGCCAGCCATCTTGCGCAAATCGTCACTCCACCTGGCCTGAGGGCGTCCTACACTACGTTTTTTGGGACTCTTGCTGAAACGCGGTATCCACTCTAGAACTCGTTTACCCCAACGGTTGTCGGTTCTGCGGCTTATATGGCCAGCCCACTGCCACTTCAGCTTGCTAATCCGGTGAGCTATGTCGATGACCTTAGTTCTCTGCCGGATCACATCATTTCGAATGCGATCCCGCAGAGAAACGCCGAGCATAGCTCTTTCCATAGCCCGCTGAGCGACTTTAAACTTGTGAACCAGCCGTGCCGTAAGTGTCCACGTTTCAGCTCCATATGTCATTACGGGTAGGACGCACTGATTGAAGACTTTTGTCTTAAGGCATTGTGGAATCGACGATAAGAAAACTCGACGTAGTTTCCCAAATGCTGCCCAACCTAGCTGTATTCTTCTATTCACCTCGCTCTCAAAGTTGTTTCTACCCAACTGCAACGTTTGCCCGAGGTAGACATATTTCTGAACAACTTCGAGAACTGCGCCGTGAATCGCGATCGGTTCAGGTAGAACATGTTCATTGAACATGACCTTGGTTTTGTCCAAGTTCATCCGTAGGCCGATGCGTGCAGAAGATTCAGCCAGGTCATTTAGCATCTGTTGTAGGTCCTGCAGCGTCTCTGCCATTATGACGATGTCATCTGCGAATCGCAAGTGAGAGATGTATTTGCCATGTATGTCAATGCCACGACCTTTCCAGTTCAGCGTCTTGAACAAATCCTCCATTGCATTTGTGAACAATTTCGGGGAGATGACGTCCCCTTGCCTCACTCCTCGATGCAACGGTATAGGTTTTGTTTGCTGATTCTGTACTTGGACGGACATGGTGGCAGCTTTGTACAAACATCTCATCACTTGGATATATCGCCAATCTACCTGGCACCTCTGCAGGGACTCCAGAACAGACCAGATTTCAACCGAGTCGAAGGCCTTCTCATAGTCCACAAATGCTAGACACAGGGGCTTATTATACTCCTCGGTCTTCTGTATAATTTGCCGCACTGTGTGGATGTGGTCTATGGTGCCGTATCCGCTCCGAAACCCGGCCTGCTCCGGTGGTTGGAATTCGTCGAGTCTTCGCGCAAGACGGTTCGAGATTACTCTTGAGAACAGCTTGTAAACGTGGCTTAGAAGCGAAATGGGTCGATAGTTCTTCAACAGGGTTTTGTCTCCCTTTTTGAAGAACAGGACGACTACGCTTCTACTCCACGCCTCCGGAGTTCTCCCTTCAAAAAGGACAGCGTTGAAAAGCTTTTGGAGCTCCCTCAGTAAGGGTCGACCCCCAGCCTTTAGCAGCTCTGTCGTAACGCCATCCTCTCCAGGGGCTTTTCCGTTTTTCAGCTGTCCAAGAGCAATCTCGATTTCGCCAACGCTGACTTCTGGCAGGTCTTCGGTGTAGTGGCGTGTTAATGTGGCTCTAGAGTCCTCATTTCCGGGATCAGGTCGAGATGCATGCGAGGCGTATAACCGGCCGTAGAAGTCTTCCACCTCCGAAAGAACAGCTGGCTTCGAAACAACGACTTCTCCACTTGCTGTGGTCAACTTCGTCAGGTGGCTTCTTCCGAGAGATTGTACGAACACTTTAGACCCCCGATTTTGCTCGATAACTTTTTCGATTGAAATAGTATTTGAGCACCGGAGGTCGTGTCGCACGAGTTTGTTGATCTCCCGGTTAAGAGCCCGTTTTTCCGACGAAGTGACGGGTGGGTTTTCACGTCTTTGTTTCATTAGCCCTAAGGTTACTTCGGAAAGTTTTGACTTTTTGCCCTTACGCCGCATGTAACAGAATCTCGAACCTTCCTCCCTGAGAACTCGAACCACATTTTCGAGGTTCTGGTTGACGTCTGTTGTGGTTTCCATGGCAGCAAACCGGTTCTCCAGATTTGACTGGAATGTTTCAGACCCTTGCATGGATTGGAGCAGAGTAGGTCGTAGACGAGACCTCATCAGGCGGACACGTTCGGCTTTAAAGTTGATATTCAGAGTGCCTCTGACCAGTCTGTGATCACTGCCGGTGTTAAACCTATTGATCACGGAGACATCTCTGAATATGTGTCGCCTGTCCGCCAGGATGAAGTCTATCTCGTTTTTTGTCATAGCGTCAGGGCTTTGCCACGTCCATTTTCTTTGGGACTGTTTCTTGAAGAAAGAGTTCATCATATAGAGTCCCTCCTTTTCGAGAAAATTGACAAGCATCTGGCCCCTATGATTCCTGACTCCAAATCCATGGGATCCTACAACCGATTCACTGCAATTTTGTACTCCCACTTTAGCGTTAAAATCACCCATAACAACGTTGTAGTGAGTCTTTGTGGTGAGGTGGAGGGCCCTCGATATATCATCGAACATTTCCTCCACCTCAGCATCCGAATGTGTCGAAGTCGGAGCGTACACTTGCACTACCTTGAGACTATATCTCTTAGTGAGCTTTATGATGAGGTACGCTACCCTGTTCGACACACTGGAGATTTCCACAACATTGTCAGAGATCGATTTATTTACCAGAAACCCAACGCCACCTTGGGACTTTTGGTCTCCCTCGCGGAAGTACATTAGGTGGCCCGACTCCAGGGTTACGGTGTCCTCCCCCTCTCTTCGGACTTCACATAACCCTAGGATGTGCCACCTTATCTTCCCAAGTTCCACCTCAAGTTGCGCCAGATGCGAGTCAAGCCGTAGTGTGCGTCCATTATACGTAGCCAGGGTCATTCTTTAAAAGGGGATGCCGACGTCATATTATCTTTATGAATGCAAAGTCTCAGCTCGATCGGTTAAAAAATGACGAAGTTTCATACTAAAGTTAATCCCCTATTTTACCCCCTTGGGGGTTAGAATTTATCAATATGATTGCTTAGGCAATGCCTACGTCATAGTAGCTTTATGTATGCAAAATATCAGCCCGATAGGTTTAAAATTGACAAAGTTTCATACTACCGTTCATCCCCTATTTTACCCCCTTAGGGGTTGAATTAACCAAAATCCTTTCTTAGCGGATGCCTACGTCATAACATCTACCTGCATACCAAATTTCAGCCTGATCCGTCCAGGGGTTTGGGCTGTGCGTTGATAGATCACTATGTCAGTCAGTCACCTTTGAGTTTTATAGATATAGATTCAGCCTGATCCGTCCAGGGGTTTGGGCTGTGCGTTGATAGATCACTATGTCAGTCAGTCACCTTTGAGTTTTATAGATATAGATAAGACTGAATCAACTACACACAGCTGTACCTTGCTAATAGAAACGTATCCCCGAGTCGAGAGCTTCTGACATTATTAGAGAAGGTAGGTACCTACCTATTCTTGATATTGTTAATGTTCGTTTATCTGTACCGAATCATACCTATTTCATCCTGCGAAAATGCCTTCCTTATTCTGTCTGGACCTGAGGCCTTACCATCAAGTCTTAAAGCGATCTTTAAACGAGTGAGTAAAAGGGATGCCGCTTTACATGATGTAAAGCGGCATCTCTCTTACTCACTGGAATCCGTCCTGCTATAACGGCTGGCAGTAAGCCCCCTGTACTGTCAGACACGAATTTTGCTGAATTCTGTTGTATTTTAAATTAAAGGTAGGTACCTAGTTACAGCCTCAGTTGAATTTATGGTAAGCAATAGAAGAAAATGTTATTAAGAAACAAATTACAGATGCCTAATGGTGTATTATATTACTGAGAAACATTTCGGACAAAAGTAATAAGTATTAAACTGTTCAGCGAACTGTACAAATTGGAATTTCTTAGGGTTTTACAGCATAAACATTTTAATAATAATAAACAGCATGATATTTGGGTCTTCTACTCCGACTAAAATAAATCTTTGGTAGTAAACATGGCCCGTTGGTTCGGTCCGCACAGCAGCCGCGGATGGGTCGGCCCTTCACCAGGATTGTGAAGGTGGACGAGCTGACCTGCAGCAGAGTGTACTCGATAGTCACCGCACGCGAATCCTCGTCGTATGACACCGTTGGCGTTGACAGTCGGTTGGCGACAGAAACTCGCACTGATGTCACTTGATGACACGTGGGCACCTGAAATTTCGATATGTCGCAGCCACATTGTGGGATCCTATTTTACCTACCTACATTCCTATTTCATCTAAGATGATCCCGGTGACAGTTGACGGTACAAGGAAAAATCGACGAGAAGAACCCTATGGAAAATCATAAAAACATCTTGTGTAGCTCATGAAATAAAGTTTATTTTCGTATAAAAAGTACACCTGTCACAGGGACCATCTTAGGTGAAACATACTCTAAAGCACGTTTACAAAAGGCCGTCGCTATGTTAAGTGCCGAGGATTTTAAAGATTTTACAAGCAACAAATAACCTGAAGCCTTTACTCTGAGCCTAAACCTTTATCAATCAAATTAGTATTTCGCTGTCCCGAAGATTGTAATACGTAGTTTAGTAGTTAGTAGTTTGTATTATTTTTGAAGCTTTATAAAATCCTAGTTACACAAAAAATATTAAATGTTTACGCGACCTTTAATATTTTTTTATCATTCCATTTGTTTAAATAGCTTACAAGCCTCATAAATAAAACAAGTTGGCACTTAGGTAGGTACTGAAACGAATGTCTTACATTCAAGGGGATAACTTTAGTCTTCTCCAGGAAATAAATACTATCCGTTATTTCCTGAATAACGTAACTATCCTCAGTATCTTTACCAAAACGCCATTCCACAGCTCCAAATGCAAGCTGTATGTTGTAAATAATAAAAATAATGCAAACCAACAGAAAACTGTCCATAGTGATTGGACCGCACGCAAAGTATTAATGAAATATCTTTAAACGTTTTATTAATATTGGTGTGTCATGTTCATGTTCCTAAGTAATTTTGCCAGAGAGAAGTAGTTAATTTTTGTTAGAGAAAATAAATACCTATAATACCTACACGTGTATTTTGATACGCCTGACTGGTTTATTTCACTAAAAGGCAACACAATAGGTGATTTCTTGTGTATTTTTTTTGCCTGTGGAATAAATATTTGCTGCAAAAACAGGTGCCCGTACTTATTGTAAAAATCATGATGAGATAAATGTAAGGAAAGACTTTGTCGAGGAAAGCTTTAAGCAATAACACTACGCTGTGACCAATAGGACCGAAGTACCTTTGAGTGAAAAATGTTGCAAAAACGGGGAAAATTAGGTACATTAATTCCGATTTAACATGCTCATCTTAGTGCGTGCTTTAAATTCATACTTACTCGTTCAAACCACGGAACCCGGCAAAGACGAAACAAAGCAGTTCAATGATTTTATAAGAATAAAATATTTTACTTTACTGCATAAGAATTGCAATTCCCAATTTCATACTTATAATTATTTCATTAAATCTTACATGTATGTACGTTACGGTATAAACCCATTTATTAGAAAAACCCCTGTAGATTCGTTGAGCTCTATCCTACTTATTCCTTTGTACCTACCTACACACCAAAAATGGTTATTTACCAGTTTGACATTTTATGACCTATTTTTGAATGAGAAACAGATGTAAATTAGACACAATTTTTTTATGAAAATAAGAATATCTCGAAAACTGTGCGTCGTTCTATAAACATTTGATGAAATTTTTCGATAAATATTAATTCCTAACGATTGTTCATAAAGGCAACTGCACTTTATTGTATCTATAACAAGCCCCGTTTAGTCCCGGAATTCTAATATATGGCACAAATAAACAAATTCCTTGTACTCGTGTACATTTACTGCTGCAGCTTACGCCAATGCCTCTTAAAACGAATACCTAGGTTTAAACTTTTACTTCGGATAGGTACCTACTAGGAACCAAACACGCGACCCTCCGATTTAGTTTAAAAAATAAATATCCGCACAAAACGTGAACATTCTGTTATCGTAAGTAATACATATAAAAAAAACTTAGTTTTTAACAGAGTGATTCGACACTGAACATCAAATTAAACAAGGAAATCTATTTGGGCATGTCAATGACTCAGACATGCATGAAAGAAACGACAAACAACATCCTTTTACTTAGGTTTAAAGATATTTATTCACAAAAAAGACAAACAGTCACTTAGGTACATAAGAACAAGATTTCTTAAATTATAAGTGTGATGTTCGTCACTATTCACACTAAACTTATATTTAATTTTGACATAGTTAGGTATGTAGGTACCTAGCTATGTCAAATACCTATGTAGGTACTTGCTGGCTAAGTTTAATTTTATACTCATTAAACGAACACTTTTAATAGCTACTTACAGTACCAACTACCAATGACCTATGTATTGGTGTACCTACCTAGTCAGGAATAATACGGCCTCGTACGAGAGTAAGTATGTAGGTATAAATAGTTGTTACTTGGAAATCCGGCAACTTTTTGTTGGGTTTATTGGTCTTATTGTATCGATTCGTTGTCGGACTTCTATTTATCATATCACTAATTTCCTATGGTTCAAGCACTTTATGTATTTTTCTACATATTTTTATAGGGGAATGTGAAATAATCGATAAATTTCGTTAAAAATATATGAAACGCATATATATTATTTGTCACTACATAAACCTACCCACTGATGGAAATTACAATTTACACTTATCGGAATCCACTTCTGAAACTAAAATTGCCAGAACTTCTAGTCTATCACTAACATATTTTTTAATATAAAAGGACACACAATATTATTTTGACGATATGTGCCGAAATTGTCGCCTTCGTCTATCAGTCATGGAAATAATTTCCTCTTTAACCAACCCACACAGCTATGAGCTCCACTCACGAACCTATTATTATCGTCTTAATGACTCCAACTTGGCCTTAAGTGCAAAAAGCGTGAAGCTGAGACAACTCGATGCTAATTCCACATCGCGGCCAGCTGTATCTTAACGTGTACATTTTTATCATTCAATCACAACTATATAAACAAAATATTGTTATATTGCATAAACAGGTTATGCGGGTTAGCATTGAGGAAATCGGTACCATGTTAGGACTAATCGTTGCCTTGTGTATCCTGTCAGTGCGGAGAGTGACCGGTCAGAGTACGGTCGCGTCGGTAATCGTGAGTCAGACTGCACCGGAACCCCAGTCCACGGTGGAAGACACGGATAACCTGCACAAAAACCCGCCGAGTTTGTCAGTCACCGTGCCGCAGCGTCACGACCTTCTAGTGCCGGTCGAGAGCGATCAACCGCAACAGCTCTTTATATCTCACGCAGCGCCCGACAACATGGCATCGCGGAACTCCACTGTAGAGCAGAATGACTTGAAAGACAAGATCTTCTTCGTCGATGAGGATGCGCAAGAAGACTGCCGCACCAGCAGCCCAGAGGACGCGCCGGCGCCGCCGAGAGTGACGACTACCCCTAAACCTGACAACACAACGGCCCCCGCGGACAACACAATCGTTACTGAGGTGGAATTGGCCGATCGGTCCTCGTTCGACGGTGATGCGTGTCCCACAGGATATGTTAAAGTGAATGGAAAATGTGTCATGAAGGACTAGTTTATTCTATTTAATTAAGTTATTTTATTAATTAAACCTAATTTTTGTACCAGATTTTATTAGTTTTATTCGTGGAGTTACTTTTATCCGGTTACTAATAAAATTGGTAAATACATGCAGCCTAAACCTCTCAACAAGGATGTTTCGCAGATAGTTATTTAGAATACCTAGTTTAAATACAAGTAATACTACCTACTACATACATACAATGTGTTTCCTTATGGCGATACAAAAATTCAATGCCATTGCTACAAAAAATACAATGTCAATATCATTTGGATCTTTTTATTGCCAAATTTTTATGTAGTCAGTACGTACTCAGATTAATGATCTGAGAGTAGGCATGTAGGTATAACTAAATAAGACACATCATCATATTAAAGTAGGTACTTATCGTTTAATAACATTGCAAATCATATTCATTTAGCATTGTTATACAGCGCGACGCAAACTTTTCCGTCACTGGAGCTCAATGCGGAAATACCTCAGAAAATAGATTGACGTCATCAGCCCAAATAATTGTTTTTCTCTGAGGAAGACCTATTATGCTATATGCATCGTACCTTTCTAGGGATGTGTGGTAAGCAATCTTAAAAAAGAATTAATTTATAGACCAGGCGTATGTTTAATACTGGCTTATACTGTAAACGCACTACAGATAGGAAATTATTTAAAATTAGGTAACTAAAACGTAACGTTATTTATCAGAAGAATCAAGGAATCGAATAACAGGAAAGTCAATTCCATGCTGTAAGGTCGGTGAAGCATTCAACCGGCCGAGAAGGGTGTGGGTTCAAATACCACCTGGTTCCTGAAACGAGCTGCATTTTCTCTTCTTAATTAATTTATAAGCCAATCATCTGAAAAAGTTCAGGTTCGAACTAAAGCATTGTAAGTTAGTAACTTAACAACATTATATTGTTCATAATGTAACCTACCTTTGTCTAAAATTATTATAGCCTCGACAGTGACGATTCGGAGAAGCTCTAAAGAAGTCAAGAAGATAATGAAAAATTCTTGCTTGATGCAAACGTCGAAAATTTTCAAAATACGGATTAAATTATTCTACCGCGCCGGTTTTCTACAAAATCTATCGAGAAGAAGCGGCAAAAACTCGCTAGGTGTCCTTATTAAATTGCCCGTAGCACATATTCTTAAGTACAACATAAAGGTTGTGATCATATTTGAAAAATGTTATTTACAGTCGTTGCGGGAGAAATTCCTAATCTACAGACAACAAACAGTTGTGATTGCGAATTACAACCCAAATTGTAAACAATTTCATTTTTCAGTCTCTAGGACATTGGTAAACGAAACGGTATACGATCAAACGTTACATTTGCGCTTTGAAGTGTTTTTTTTTATACAGTTGTTTTGTTTATTTACTTAATTATCTTGAATAAATATGGGTCAAAAAATTATTCAATTTACAATTATATTTTTCTGGATATTTATTAGCATGAGAATAAATGTGATCGCTAAGAATTTCACAAAGATCGACAGAGACAACTTTTATACACTCGACGTTTATGATTATGATGACTACTTCGATGATGATTGAATGAATAATCATTTGTGATGTATCTATACAATCATCTACACATGGATTCATTGTACTATAATATAGCTAACTTTATGGACTTTAGTGAGTACCTAGTGCATTCGACTATTTAGTAAATCGCAGACTTTACTTGAATAGGTAATATTGGCCTAAAAGGATAAGTAGGTTTACATTGAAATGTAACGATACCTATCAGAACATCACAGCTAACCCTGAATTGGGTTAAATTAATCTGTGTACCTACTGCGATACAGACTTTGTCTTGTGCGGGTGCCACAGTAAATTATCTGGCAGCACCTCAATAAACAGTGTACCTAAACATAAGTGAAGTGTTAACCCACCGTAGGTAATTTGTGTCATTTATAATTTGTTATCTGTTCATTGGTAAATAAATGTTGTGTTGTGTATTTTGTATATTTTGTACTACTGTTAAAACTACTGTCTTACAATGTTTTATTAATGTGTTCCGGGCTCCGAGATGACTCACAGCGATAAACTTTGCCGATTGTATCTTTCAATGTAATATTACGAATTACGATTAATTTTTGTTTCCGCATCATTTCTTTATTAGAATGCCCACTGGTCCTTAGCTCGAAAAACTGGTGGTAAGCTTTGTCGAGCATGGGTGGTCCGCCCTTAAAATCTTTCCCTCACTCGGATGAGAAGGATTTTAGCACCCGTATACATAGTATCTAGCTTTATTTCTATATATTTATTAAGTTTACCTACCTAGTTACTAATCCATGTTCGACACACCTGCTCATAAATAATGTCATCTACACGCATGTTGAAACGTACGCTACGTCAAACAAAATAATAAAAATGCTACAGTTTTCTGGCGTCAAGGCATTTCTAGCGAATTTTAATGTGCAGTTGTCACCGAAACTGAATTGATTTTTAATGCAGATAAAAAGTCAACCTCGTCCTTGACCTTTTTGGGTGAGGTCATCGGATAGGTCTAAAATATCTAATGGGTTTTCCTAAAAGGGGATCAAAAATGTCATCAGATTTTACGTACGACGCATAGTTTTCGAGATATTTGCAGTTTTATAAAATTTTATTTGCTAAAATATTCCCAAACGAAATTGGTACAAATTTTTCAAAAGTTTCGTTCCTCTTTGCGAAACTGTTGTTACTTTGGGGTTTTCTGTTTGGACTCATCATAATGAGCCTATCGTGGGCCACTGCTGACAATCTCTATGGTCGAGGGCCTACCCTGACAATCTCTATGGTCATCCCAACCTTTGATTTATTTAGCACCCGTATACATAGTATCCAGCTTTATTTTTCCTATAAGGTTCCAATAGGTCCTGAGATTAGCGCGTTCAAACAAACAACAAACAAACAAACATACAAACAAACAAATTTTTCAGCTTTCTATATTAGTTTAGACTAGCGGCCGCCCGCGACTTCGTTCACGAGGATTTTGGTTTATCCCATGGGAGCATTTAATCGGAATAAAAAGTATCCTATCAACTTAGTCAGACTATATCCTGCCTATAGGGTAAGTTCGCCTGTTCGCGTCCATCACCCAGTTCGCGTCCACTTTATTTTTAAATCCTCGAAAATAAGTAAACTGCTACACCAATCAAACGAAAAATCTTTACCACTTAAACCTGTATGTTTAAGAAGCTAGCACATATAAACAAAAGGTCCGTACGTCAAACCAAAATAAAATGAAAAAAATATTTGTCCTTGCTGTTCAACAATAAGTGCGCGAACGCGGGATTTTAAGAAAAAAAATAGTGTGCAGCGGCGAGTTCGATGGTAAATATTTTATTGTTTCATATGTATTTTGGGAAACTTAAATGTTTCTAAACTTTTATAATGAAAAAAGGGATAATAGTTATTATGAATATGTTTATTTTTTTTATATTTAACTAATAAAATAAGGTGGACGCGAATTACTACATCAAATTTTCAAAATTTCCACTTTGCGTCCGGGTGGACGCACACTATAAACATAATAGACCAAATTGCGTCCACTATGTATTTTTGTTAAAAGCAATTGACTTTCTTGTAAAAATAATTATATGCTTAAATTCTTAAATGACAAGTGGACAAAATTTCGTCTTCACTAACAACTTTTTGATTTTCTGGTAGTTACTGCGACGTTGGTTCTATGGTGTCCTTAAACGACAAAAGAATTCTACCAATAGAAGATATTGCATCAAAGTCCAATATTAAGTGATGAAAAAGAAACTCTCGTGAAGGAACTTACTCCAGAAATTCCTTTGACTTCATCATCAGCACCAACTGTATCGATACCATCGTTATACCCTCAGAGTCTTAATTACAACTATTTTCAGCCACTACACAAAAGGGAACTACTGATTAATTTGAACACCACCTGGTGACCAGTATTTTTTTACAATGCTGGAAAAGATAATCCCAGTACTCCAGCAACCATACCTTCTGCTGCATGAAGAAAGTATTAGGAAGGAAAAGCAGGACGCGCGTTATTATTAATCAATACTGAACTTAGATTAAAATTAGAAGCCATTGCCGTGGAAGGGTGTCCTTAAAAATCACGAAATGTCACAAGTGGGGAGGGGGCGATCATGTTTATTTTGTTTCCGGCAAATATGCTATATTATCCAAAAATCTACGTTAAATCTGTGGTGTGAAGACATTCTGAACAAAATTATGTTCATTTAGTGTTGTTTTGTGTACAAAAGGGAACTACTGATTAATTTGAACACCACCTGGTGCTGACCAGCTGACCAGTATTTTTTTACAATGCTGGAAAAGATAATCCCAGTACTCCAGCAACCATACCCTCTGCTGCATAAAGAAAGTATTAGGAAGGAAAAGCAGGAAGCGCGTTATTATTAATCAATACCTACTGATCTTAGATTAAAATTAGGAGCCATCTATTGCCGTGGAAGGGTGTCCTTAAAAAAACACGAAATGTCACAAGGGGGGAGGGGGCGTAGTAATATGTATATCATGTTTATTTTGTTTCCTGCAAATATGATATACTTATCCAAAAATCGGCATTAAATCGGTGGTGTGAGTGAAGACATTCTTAATAAAATTATGTTCATCTAGTGTTGTAGTGGGGGGGGGGGGAAACTTAAACCTCACCAAGGGGGAGGGGTGTGGTCAAAAAAACATCACATGATAAATGACGGCCCCTTAACAGAACTTATAATGTTTATCTTTAAAGGTGCCAGGACTGGTTAGGTTCCTACTACTACATAGTTATCCTATTTTAAGTTCAATAATGTAGCGAATTAATTTTTTTAAGTGATTACCATGTTGATTTTTAATATTTGTATTTATTCTTAAATAAAGACACTGATAGAATACAATCTTTCTTTTCATTTTTAGGGTTCCGTACCTCAAAAGGAAAAAACGGAACCCTTATAGGATCACTTTGTTGTCCGTCTGTCCGTCCGTCCGTCCGTCCGTCCGTCTGTCAAGACCCTTTTTTTCAGGAACGCGTGGAGGTATGAAGCTGAAATTTATATCAATTGCTCAGGTCTACTGTCCCTTGAAGCTGTGAAAAAATCAAACTTCTAAGCCAACGCAATCAAAAGATACAGCCGTTTATGCCGCAAATTTTCGACACTTGCAAGGGAATCAAAACCTACAGGGTGCTTCCCGTGAACTCAGAATCTTGAAATTTGGTACGGAGCAACGTCTTATAGCATAGATAAAGGAAAAATTACGAAAAATATACATTTTTAGTTACATCACATAATATATATTTTTTTAATAATTTTAAACTTACTACCCATTTCCTCATAAACGCGTAGAGGTATTAAATTGAAATTCATACCAAATACTCAGGTCTATAATACCTTTAAGCTGTAACAAAATCAAACTTCTATGTCAACGCAATCAAAAGAAACAGCAATTTAAGCTGCATATTTTGAAACTCGCAAGTTCTCGCAAGGGAATCAAAACCTAAAGGGTACTTCCAGTCGACCTAGAATCTTGAAATTTGGCATGAAGCAACGTTTAATAGCACACATAAAGGAAAAATTTCGAAAACCTTCAATTTTTAGTTACATTACAAAATATATATTTATTTTTTAATAAATTTAAACTTATTACTTTTTTCCTCATGAACGCGTAGAGCTATCAAGTTGAAAAAAGAAATTCTAAGTCAACGCAAAAACGCAAAGCGATAAAGAGATCTTTGTCTTTAATGTATGTTCCTCCATCTTTCACCATTGTAATGTTATGAATTTCATTTTGCAATAAAAATACCATAGTTATGACTCGATTGTCGTAATGAACGAACTTTGTAAACCTTGCAGGTTTGTACGGAACCCTCGGTGCGCGAGTCCGACTCGCACTTGGCCGGTTTTTCTTCATATCATCCCTATTATCCTTTACTAAGCTGGTGGACGCAAACTGGTCCATGGGTGGACGCAATCTATATTTTGTGGACGCAAACTGGGTAAAACGCCAAATTCCGATATTTTTATTTTTTTGGAATAAATACAGAGTGTTTTTGGCAAATTTGAAAGTTAATCTTAAAATAGACTATATAATGAACTTATTTAATAATTTTGAGATAGATACTAGTGCTGGGATATTTTTATTCTCGCCGTCAAACTTGGGAACTGCACTAAATGGACGCAAACAGGCGAAATGACCCTATACCAAATTCATCCAAATCCGTTCAGTAGTTTCAGTGTGATTGACGGACAAGCATCCAAACAAACAACTTTTCACATTTATAATATTAATTAATAAGAAATATGATGATGAGTAGGTATTTATTTTCATTTAAATAATAAATAGAAAATCTGTTAGTAGAAAAATGTTTACATAGATGGCGCTGCCATCATGTAAACATCGGATCAGTAAACTTTTAATGTGTAAAAATATAAAGAAACAGTATTTACTAAGAAAAACAAGTGGAAAGTGTGTGTGTTCAGCCAATAATTAAGTACAAGTGTTTGCAACAACAAATAATATCAAATTATCCGAAAAACCGAACATTTAGCTAATGCGTAAACTTTGAGAAGTTACTTCAAACTGTGCAGTGAAATAGTGAATAAATTGTGACTACAGTGTTAAAAAACTATTTTGGTTTTCGTGAGTAACAAGACAATCTCGCATAAATCCCAAAAACAAGAAAACATCACATTTCTCTAATAATATCAGTCGTTACATTTTAAAAAAAATTGTTTGCAAATGTTAGACTGTGCGCATGCGCGAAGTTTGTTTACAATCTCAAAATAACGCTTTCATCATAATAAATAAACCTCTGTAACGGAGTTACTGTGTTGACCGGTGATCCAAGCTAATAGTAGCAGTGATAAACTAAAAGTAAAACAGTGTCCTATATTCATTTTGTAAAAGTAATTGGACAATTTTTGGTATTTATAAATTGTGCGTCTATGTCACACGTAACAGCGACATCTATCAGCGTTTCAGTGTAATAGCTATTGGCTGAGACGAGTGCTTGAGATTGACTTTATTTTGTTTCCTGCATATAGTACGGAGATAATCCACAAGATGGCACTTACTAGGAATAAGTCTTCTTCAGTTCACCACACGGGCCAAAACATAGCAACTAACATGCAAGTGGCATTTACATGTAATAAATGTCAAAAAGATATCGTAAAGAGAGATTATATTACTTGCTCTAATTGCTTTTATCACTATCATTTGGACTGCACGAGCATTGGAGAAAAAATGTTCTATTTAATGTCTTCCGATGGCAGGAAAAAATGCAAATGCGACAACTGTACCTATGGGCAAACATCAAACTCCATAAAAGTTAATATTCCTACGGAAAATTCTTTTAGTTCTTTAGAAGACGGAGATAAATCGAGCATATTTGAGACACATGAGTTAAATACTTTCATTAAAAAAAGAACAAAAAAAAAGCATTCGTCGCTATCAGATTTGTCGTCATCTTTCGTATCCATTGATAATAGTTCGCAAATTATTAAAAATACCAACAGCTTACCTGAATTGAACATCACTGAAAATTCATTAATAAAACAATTAAAAATGGAAATAAAGAGATTACAAACTGAAATTGGTATAGCAAACAAGGACATTGTAAATTTAACTAATTTAAATACAAAATTGATGAAAATTAACCAGGAAAAGGATAAAATAATTATGTTATACAAAAAAGAATTTGAAGACACAAATACGAGCAACGCCTCAATAATACTGAATCACCCACGTAGTTCAACGCCATTGGGTTCACCTAAAAAGAAAGTATTTAAGAACAAGACTCCGAATGGTATCATACCCAGTATAACATTGACTCAAGGGGATTTTTCACCAAAAAACGTCGGAAACGTACCTTCTACTGACGTCAAGAAGAATAATAGTCAAGTAGCGAATATCAACAATAGTAAGGCTAAACCAAAAGTATGCCTAATCACGAGCATAAATCAAGAAAAAAAATCTTCAAATATCAGACAAAATTTCTCTAACGATAACACATGTTGTCACTACCGAATACCAGGTGGCGGTATTGAGCAGTTGTCTGAAGGATTGCAAGATAAATTGGAACATTTCACAATGAATGATGTCTGCATACTAATGGTTGGCGAAACCGACTTTAATATATCCAAGAACTATAGAGATTTAATTGATTTACTAAAACAACGTATTAACACAGTGCAACACACAAATATTATTGTTTCTCTACCTACCTTTAAGTGTAAAGATTATTGTAACTTATTTAATAAAAGAATTGAATTGTTCAATTATCTGTTCTACAAGGATAATGAAATAAATAAGTATTGTTATATTTTAGATTCAAATAAAAATTTAGAATATTCATACAGTATGTTCTCTAAATTCTCGGGCAAATTAAACTTAAATGGCTTTAACATTGTAATACGTGATTTAAACAACCTGATATTTAACATGAATGCACTTGATGCAAATTATGTACATGATAACTATGATTCTATTTTCTGTAAAACTGTTTTGAATAATGATCGTAGTTTGGTGATACAAAAAATATCTTCCTTTCGTACCTAAACCAGTAATATCTTCCACCGGAAATGTAAACAATGTGTCAAAACCAGCTATTTCTACTAAACATAAAGCGCCATCTACCAGCACGGATTCCAATAATGTATCTAAAGATATAGTTTTGTTTCACCAAAATATACAGGGCCTGAGATCTAAACTTAATCAAATTGAAGTCATGATAGATACAAAGTGTATTGACATTATGTGCTTTAGTGAAACATTTCTAAGAGGACAAGATGTTCAACATCTCCAAATACTAGGGTATAAGATGGCTGCCTCATATTGTAGAAATAAGTCTAGGGGTGGTGTGTGTATTTACATTAGAAATAGTATGAATTTTGTTCCCTTTCCATGCATTAACTCACTAGCTTTGGATAAAATCTTCGAATGCTGTGGTATATTATTACCAGAACTAAATTATATTGTTGTGTGCATGTACAGGACACCTGACTCAAGTTTTGACTTGTTCTTGAAAGCATTGGACTTACTTTTGCATAGATTGACTATACGTTCACGTAATTCTAAAAGAAGGATTATTTTAGCCGGGGATCTAAATGTAAATCTTCTAGAAGATACACCAAAATGTATTCATTTTAAAAATACTTTAAAAAAATACAGTTTAAACTTCACAATTTATGAACCGACCCGAGTAACCCTGAAATCAAAAACATGCATTGATAATATTATTACAAATATCAAGAGTTATAAATCTGAAGTGCTACATCTTGGTCTGTCTGACCACTCAGCTCAGTTAATAAGTATACCTTGTAATAAAGGGTACATACTTAAATATTGGTACATAAATATTAGAAACATAAATAAATACTTAAATATTTTTCTACATTATTTATCCCAATTGGAATTTGCTGAAATTTATTTGTGTCGAGACCCAAATGAAGCCTATAATTCCTTTTTAAATACTTTCAAGCTGTTTTATGACCTCTGTGTACCAATCGAAAAAATACGGGTTTCTTTCAAAAGAAAATCTAACTGGCAAACCAAAGGCATTCAACGGTCATGTAGATTAAAGAGAAATCTTCATAGAAAAATAATATTAAATAATAATTTAGATTTAATTCCTTATTATAAAAAGTATTGTAAACTCTTGAAATCTGTTACGCGTGCCGCAAAGAAAAAATCGAATATATCATTTATTAAAAATAGTCAAAACAAGAATAAAGCCACATGGAACATAATTAAACGGCAAACAACGGCTATAAACCACTTTAAAAATACCATTGAAAAAGTAGTTGTAAACAGTTCTATAATCACAGACGCCAGTGCTATAGCAGAAGCTTTCAATCAGTATTTCAACAATACTACTTCTTGTCAAAAATCAAAGATTCAATCTGTCACGGTATCACGAACACAAAGCATATATTTAACACCTGTAGATTCGGAGGAATTAAAAACGATTATATTTGGGCTTAAAAACAAAAATAGTTACGGTTATGACAATATCCCCGTGCAAGTAATAAAAGCTTCCTTTTCTTACATATGTAAACCCTTAGTTCATTTATTAAATTTAATGATCGAATCGGGTACTTTTCCTGACCAATTAAAACAGGCCAAAATTAAACCCATGTATAAAAAGGGTTGCACCAGTAATATCACTAATTACAGACCAATATCGCTCCTTTCCTGTTTTTCAAAAATTTTCGAAAAAGTTATATACACCAGATTATCTAGTTTCTTTAATACTCATTCCATTATACATAAAAATCAATTTGGCTTTCAGAAAAATAAATCAACTACAGCTGCTATTTACAAAGTATTAAGTGATATATGGGATTCAATCAATCAGAAAATTAGATGCATAGGTTTATTTTTGGACATGTCGAAGGCTTTCGACTGCGTAGTGCACGATATTCTCTTAGACAAATTAGAAAAAGTAGGTATACGTGGTTTAGCTCTGAACTTAATTGAAAGTTATTTAAAAGATAGAGTCCAGGTTACAGTTATTGATACATTCAACAGTAAAACCAAAACTTTTGAAGAGGTCGAATCAAGAGAAAGTAAATCCACCGTGGGGCTGCCTCAAGGAAGTATCCTGGGCCCTCTGTTATTTTTAATCTACGTAAACGAACTGCCAGATATCACCGACCACAACTGTGTCATGTTTGCTGATGATGCGACTATTTTTATACAGGACAGTAAAGATAAGAATTTAGAATTAAGTATTAATGACACAATAGATAAAATAGTTGATTGGCTTAAAAATATAAACTTAAATGTTAATTTATCTAAAACTAAAATAATACAATTTAGAAATTATAATGCAAAACCACTAACCCTAAACATCAATAAATCTGATATTGAAGAAGTTAAACACATTAAGTATCTAGGAGTTGAAATCGACTGTCACTTCAATTGGAAGGAACACATTGCAAAAATAAACAAGAAAATATCCAGTTACTGTTATGCACTATCTATTCTTGCGGAATCTACATCAACCGAAGTAACCAGAGCGGCATATTATGGCCAAGTCTATCCACTCCTAACTTATGGGATAATTTTCTGGGGAAATTCCACAAATGTGCAGTCAACTTTTATCCTACAAAAAAAATGTCTTCGTATAATTTACAATATGTATGCCGATGAAACTCTTAGAAATGTTTTCAAAAATAAAGAATACCTTACTATAACTAACATTTATATATTAGAAATTTGTTTATTTATTAAAAAACACAGTAATATATTTCAATGTAACTCTCAATCCCGCTTAAATTTGCGCAGTAAATATAAAAACAATATCCATGTACCAAGGCCCTATAACAACATTTATTTTAAAAGCTCTTGTTATGCTGGTATCAAAATATTCAACCATTTACCCAATATCATTAAAGATATTCAAGACATAAAAATATTTAGGAAAAAACTTAAACGCTGGCTCTTAGAAAATGTTTACTACAGTGTGGCTGAATATTATGAATCCAAGCATTAGAAACCGCAAAAATATTGCATGCCCGATATGGGCAACTGTTGATACTATATATTAAATATTTCCATCTTTGTAAATGTACACAGTTTAAGCAATAAAGATTTCTATTTCTATTTCTATTTCTATTTCTATTTGTTGACTCGAGTACTTTATCGATAGGCACAACACTATAGGTGTAAAGTTAGGTAATTTTTTTGAAGTTTTGGTGGCTACACTCAAACCTGAAATAGGGATGATCTATCGTACTTCCAAATATCTTTGATCCTACCCTTACCCGTACAAACACATGCGGATTTCTTCTCTGTGGCATGGTCGCTGACCCGTCACGTCAGTCGTCACCGTCAGGCTAACTGACAGCTGTCATTTTGACGTCAGGGTTTGGCGACCCTTCTTCGAGTCTCGTTTTTTAGCACGCAAGAGCGAAGCCGGCTATCAAAATCGTGCTCATTTTATTAAAATAGTTTTTCGAGAAATTTATTTTATGATAATATTACCTCGTTAAATAAATAACAACAAAAATACAGAATAATACTCCCCTCTTTCATAAATTTACTGAAGTCTTTACAAAGAAGTGTCTACCACGTGTGCATACATCGTGTTTCTAATAAATCTTATTACCCACTTACGTTCCAATATACTTGAATTGAAGAACTACTAGTATTCGTGTAACGTGTCCACGTGTGCCACTCGAAACAAGATGTCGGTGAAGACGGAAGGAGATCTCCGCGACGGCCTGTCCGCGGCGGAGATATTCGCGAACAGCGAAGGGCTGACCTACAATGACTTCCTGCTGCTGCCCGGGTACATCGACTTCACTGCCGAGGAGGTGGACCTGACGTCGCCTCTCACTAAAAAGATTAACCTGAAAGCGCCGCTCGTTTCAACGCCGATGGACACCGTGACGGAGGCCGACATGGCGATAGCGATGGCGCTGTGCGGCGGCATCGGCATCATCCACCACAACTGCACGCCCGAGTACCAGGCGAACGAAGTCCACAAAGTGAAGAAGTACAAACACGGCTTCATCAGGGACCCCGTCTGCATGGGCCCCACCAACACGGTCGCCGACGTCATTGAAGCCAAAAAGCAGAACGGGTTCACGGGATACCCCATCACCGAAAATGGTAAATTGGGAGGTCGCCTCATAGGCATTGTTACCTCCAGAGACATCGACTTCAGGGAGGGAGACCCCCAACTCAGCCTGAAGGAGGTCATGACTCCTATTGAAGAAATGATAACTGCACAGTCCGGAGTGACTTTACAAGATGCCAATTATATTTTAGAAAAAAGTAAGAAAGGAAAACTTCCAATCATCAACGGAGCAGGTGAGCTAGTGGCTTTGATAGCGAGAACTGATCTGAAAAAAGCCAGGAGCTATCCTAATGCTTCCAAGGATTCCAATAAGCAACTTTTGGTCGGAGCCGCTATTGGCACCAGAGAAGCTGATAAGGAGCGTCTTAAACTGCTTGTGCTCAATGGAGTCGATGTGATTGTTTTAGATTCCTCACAAGGAAATTCCAAATACCAAATTGAGATGATTAAATTCATCAAATCCACTTACCCAGATATACAAGTTATTGGAGGTAATGTTGTAACCAGAATGCAGGCAAAAAATCTTATTGATGCCGGAGTAGATGCCCTGAGAGTTGGTATGGGTAGTGGTTCCATTTGCATCACACAGGAGGTTATGGCCTGTGGCTGCCCCCAAGCAACTGCTGTTTATCAGGTTGCCTCATATGCTCGTCAGTTCAATATTCCAGTGATTGCTGATGGAGGAATTCAATCAGTGGGCCACATTGTGAAATCACTTGCTCTGGGAGCCTCGACAGTCATGATGGGATCGCTTCTTGCTGGAACTTCAGAAGCTCCTGGAGAGTATTTCTTTTCTGATGGAGTTAGACTTAAGAAGTACAGAGGAATGGGAAGCCTCGAAGCCATGGAGAATAAGGATGGCAAAGGTTCTGCAATGAGCCGCTACTTCCACAAAGAAAGTGACAAGCACCGAGTAGCCCAGGGCGTCAGTGGCAGTATTGTTGACAAAGGGTCTGTGTTACGATTCCTCCCCTACTTGCAGACAGGAGTGCAGCATAGCTGCCAAGATATTGGAGCCAAGTCTGTAGCACATATTCGTGAGATGAGCTACTCAGGAGATCTGCGATTCATGAAAAGGACATATTCAGCTCAGCTGGAGGGAAATGTTCATGGATTGTTTTCTTATGAGAAAAGATTATTTTAATATCATACAGAGTATTTAATACTGTAATAATGTGATAATCTGTACTTTCAAAGTAAAAATATGTCATTGTATATGTGATGAAAGCATCTGTTTATTTTTCAATGGAATATTGTTTTGTATCTGTATATTAAGAAGTAAGTGATACTATTAAGCTAAAAGATTAAATATCCACAATTAGCATAACTCGGTCACTTAATTTTATATTCTTTGCCATTTCATTTGTTACAATGGACCAGAGATCTATTCTTTAATAAAGTGTGAATTATAAAGACATGTATTGTTTATTTAATATACCTCTTCTTATTTCTTATCTTGGCAAGTAACTAAAAATAAATCATTTACTTTGATATTTTTCCAATCTCTACTAAATAATAAAGATACAAGATTATTATTATCTTAGAAGAATGTAATGTCTCTCAAGTTATAGTTCTCAATCATTTTGAGAAACGTGCAGAAATATGAACATTGTATAGGTGTGAAGGGACATCAACATTTACTATCCAATTAGTACCTATCTGTAAAATGTCAATGTTGGATGACTGCTGTTTTTATTTCCGTACAAAAGAACACATGTAGGTACTGTCATAGGCCTATATAAAGACATTTTGACAAAAACAATGGTAAGTCTGATATATTTCCATATGTCCATAGAATGACCTCAATTCTTCTTCTTATTATATATTCAGTGTCGTTAAAAGCTAAAGGGCATGTCAAACTGGCATCATTGACCAATACTTAACTGAAATAACCCTGAAGTGACCGAAGCAAACCATTTTACCAATGAATCTAAACACCTTTTCTTTCCCTGTTATGTGCAAGTCGCAAACATTACTATATTCTTTGTAATAGGATTTGACTACCAAGTCAAATTGGCTGACAGCAATCTTGTTAGTAACTGATGCTAGGTTTCTTCACATTGAACTCGTTTTCGTTTTGATATAGAAGTAGGTATTAGGGGTGATACTGATTGAAACAAAATATATTCTAATAATCACATTTTATTGGAATTATAAATGCTTAAGCTGCAAAGGCATGATTATTCTCTTTTGACAATAAATATTGTTTAAGTGCTAAATAATTTAAATAAAAAAAAATTAAAAGTGCTACAATCTATGTCTTGGACTGGTGCGTCCAAAATGTTACTTTTAACATTTTAAAACAGCATCCTAGCTAGCTTTTTCTAACATGATTGCACATTTCCTCGTATTTCGATTGTTAATACTCCTTTGGTTTACACATACACTCCATGTCTGTGATGAAGGTATACAAATAAAACAATACTTTTAATAAGAACCATTCCAGAGAGCTTGGAGATCCTAAGTGTACCTTTACACACCCAAGTTGTTCATAGCAATAATCAAATTTATTTTAGTTAAGACCAAATAAAGAAAGAATTATATTCTAGTATTATTGCTATAAACAAATAAATTACTTTTAAACTTATTAAGACATGATATACATACAATGCATTGAATTTGCTCAAGAAGTGCTACGATTTGATCTTGCTAACTTTCATCAAGACAACCTAGCTAATACCATCCGCACCACAACCCTGATAAACACGTATCGAAGCTCAGGGTTTGACCTGCTCACTTCAATACTGATTAACTAGTTATTCTAATAATTGATACGACTGATAACGAGTACAAAAATATAAATATCGTTTAAGCCGGCGTCCACTAGGCGAGGCGAATAGAGCGGCCGAATTTGCTTTCTGAGCAGTGATGATGAAATGCTACAACTTATTCGGCGTTATATTCACTACCACCATCATCATCATTTAGTACTAATTGTTTGTAATAGAATCGTAACACTTTACTGGACGACAACTTTAACAAAAAAGTCCAAATCGGTAATTACGTCAAAACGCAATAATTAAACTGAGCAGGCCATGGTTTCCGATGATTTCCTCATCCTGCCAGTTATAGCACAACCGCTGCGTCATTACGTTAGATTTACTACAAACCAAACGCACCAGTCGGAATGCACATAGTCAAGCGACCAAGCGTATAAATCTTACTGAGATTACACCTTAGATGTACCTAAAACAGCACGTTTGAACGTGTGAATTGAATTGACTACCAAACTTTAAAAAAGATTACGGAGATCTTAAAACGATATGCTGCTCATCCATCCAAAGGAATGTAGGTTACGACCGTCGGCTACGAGTCATAAGCTAAGAGTGCTGCCGGCGCGATCCACCGCCGCTGTCAACCGACCCGTGTTCGAATCCGGCCCTTTCATAATATACATCATTGATGCATCACTGGTGCAGATGCCGGCAAACAACTCGAGCAAGTCTGTTGGTAAGATCCCCAAAAACGTTTTTAATGTCCGGGATGTTGAGTGTCGGAGTATATGGGCCTCGTCCCGACATTTCCCGGGTTTTCCTAGGTGCGGACCACCGATCCTGAGGTGCACATGCGCCAACTACGTCAGCCGATGCTCGAGACGTTTGCCGGGATCTGCCGCCTGAAAAAGTCGAAAGCCGGGATTCGAAGCATACCGTCGGAAGCCACTAGTGCGAGACATCATAATCAGTTACCAAAGTCAGTTGACAGCCGCGTAACGCTCCGGCTGACGCGACACGCTCAAACGCACTGGAGGGCTAGCTCCCGCACACGAAGTATTTGTGGAGATATAATTGGGTACACGACTGACTTCAAAATAAATTATGAAACTCTTACATTAAAGAAGTAATTAATAAATAATCACTTATCATTATGCCACAGTAACTTTTGCGCTTTTAACAAATTATTACAGTTAATCGGAACTAAAAAAGTAGTCATTTGACAATACTAAGTTGTGACGTCAAAGCTTAGTATTTCATACAATTTTTCCTACAAGCTTAAGTTTTTGACGTTTAATAAAAGTGAGTGATTTGACCTGTCAGTCGTGTACCCCATTCACGACGATAGCCATATTTCGGTCTCGCGTGGCACGTCGGCTAGCCCATGTGGTGTGTGGCCTACTGCGCGTCGGTGTCGTCGTCGTGCCGCGCGAACTCGGGCCCGTGCGTGACGTCGTCCTCGAACACGATCTCCTCTGGGTCCGGCGCGCGCGGCAGGAACTCCTCGCCCGGGCAGATCTTCTTGAACACCTGCTCGGCCTAGGAGACGAATAAAATCGATTAATTAATTAATTTTTACTGCAATAACCAAACCCGCCAAATTCTAGATCACAGACAAAGCGGACCCCGCACAGAAACGGGATAAACGCTAGGAATGAGAAAAATTAACTTTTAGTTTTAATGAAAGTCGCTTACGGCCGCCGCTTAGTCCGGGTCCAGAGATATTTATTATTATTTTCATGTTTCTCTAGCGAAGTCTCCGTTTAACGGGTTTATTTTCATATTTACGGGCTTGTGGCCAAGCATTATTATTATTATACCACTTCATAATCTCCGTAGCAGAAAATCCATCTTCATTTGCTTGCCCTGTTCCCAGTCTATTTGGGGTCGGCGAAATTGGTTGACTTCTTCCATAAATGCCTATCATTCGTCATCGAGTCGTTCACACCTTTTTCACTCATGTTATTATTCTTCACACAATCCATTTATCTTTTATCTCTTATCCATTTATCTCCGTAGAACTAAATCCAAGCTCGAATAATTCGTTCCATTTTAATCTTTACTATAGTTTCGTTGTTTAAAAACCATAATTAAGAGTAGGTACCTAACGTCTCGCGGGTAGGTTAGTGTGTCAGTGTTATGAAGTTTTAGGTATTACAACATTATTTTCCTTTTTTACAACGTGAGGAAAAAAACATGTTTATATTCAATCTGTAGCTAGGTATCTTCGTTAGTTCTTTATCTTTATTTATGAAAATAATTAGAATCTAATGCTTAGGTTGGTTACATAGATGATAACAGTGTAAAGCGATCTTTAACCTGTAAAAATGTAAACATACCTACGACTACCTAACATTCTTACATGCCGTAAGTAAACTAAAAATGGTGTAACTTACAGAAATAATTATCTAGATACTACATATGTATTTTGCTATTTGTGTTGTTTATTTAGCATTGCGTGTTAGGTTAAATAATCTCAAGATAGCATCGCAATTAGAATAACAAAGTAACGATAGTAATTAGTTCGGTTTTTGCAACTCAGAAGCTCGTGCGGACATTACTTGCGACCGGAGCATTGACCCTTCCATGACCTGTTTACTACACGTGACGACTAACATTGTGTGGCCAATGGATAAATAAATTGTTTTTAATCCATTTTCAGGGGCTCGATGGCGCAGAGGTTAGCGCGGTCGACCTGCGGTTGCTTAAAGTAAGTAACGTTCGCAGATGTCAGTCATCGGATGGGTGACCGAAACATTTTCGTTTCGAGCTCCTCCGTGCTTTGGAAGGCACGTTAAGACGTTGGCTGATCTCTCTACGGGCGTGTCAGATTGCTGTCCCACCAAATTATGAGAGTGAGGGAATAAGGAGTGCACCTGTACTTGCGCACTCACTTGTGCACTGCGTATCTGGCTAATCGTAAGGTCGGCCGCCATGACCGAATATGGCCGGGGGGGTATTATTCTACTACTATTATAAAGGCGAAAGTTTGTATGAATGGATGTATGGATGTTTGTTACTGTTTCACGTAAAAACTACTGAATGGATTTGAATGAAACTTTACCACAATATAGCTTATACATCAGAATAACACATAGGATATTGGAAATCGAAATCCACGCGGACGGAGTCGCGGGCGGCCGCTAGTTATTTATTAAATTGTTATAGTTTACGTGGGAAGGGTTACGTAAAAACGATCGTACGAGGCATTGCTAAATACTACAATATTATAATTAAATGTTACCCAATATGTTCATAATCATTCTTATACTTTATATCCTAACCGAAACATAACATTTTCATATTTATAAAAAAAAAGTTTATCTTAAAGTAGATAATTGCAAATCCTGTTCATTCTGGTTCCCTTATCTGTTGCTTAGGCCTATTGAATGTTAAGTGACAATCATTTAAATCATAATTATTTTTAACTTTGCACAGCTTCAAGTTCGTCTAGATAATCAAACAAATGATTCGTAATTCGTAGGTTTGACGAGGTTAAACGTATGCATAACTTTATGTTTTAAAAACCATAATAATACCATAATGTGGTATATATATGGTAGGTGGTATGTAGTACGTACGTTAAAAGTCCAACTCCAGATAATATGGTTTATTCAACACAGTAGTTTGTACACACACATAATATACACACGAAAAAGTCAGAAGAAAGCACAGAACAGAGTTTAGCGTAGAAGAATAGCGGAAGGAAGTATAGGTAGATTAAGATAAAGCTCAAGCAGCCTGTAAGCGCGAGCGATTAAGCTGAGATAAGATAGGTGGCAAGCGATAGTGCGCAGTTACGTCGCGAGCTGGAGACGAACTACTAGGCGCGGGCGCAGGCCGGCCGCGCTGCGGTGAGGCGCGGGGCGAGGCTCGCCCGGCGACAACGCGCGGCCGACCGGTTCGGAGAACAATAGGATCGCTCGCGCCTAACTTCCATATGATTAGCCTACTGTTAGTCAATACAGTGAAGCAAGTCTGTTCGACTTTGTTTATGTTAAATTTACTTTATATAATGCAAATGTTAATTACAGCCAAATGTTATAAGTTAAATTAAGTTAAGTTAGTTATGCATTAGTTAATAATAATTTAAGACTAGTTTTAATTGTACATAGCTTTTTAGGTTTAATTTAGGTTTAATTTCAATAACATAGTTTTAAGCTTAGAATAGCTTAGGTAAGTATTATATGTTAATTCTGATATAAATTACTTACGCTAATAAATATAACTAGAAGTGGCGGGACGCCACATCACCCCCCTCCAGAGACCGTGTTACGGGCGATAATAATCAGGGAACCGCACTTGTCTTCCTGATCGCGTTACTCTAGGTGGTTGACTCGAAATAGGAGGAGGAGGAACAGATAAGCGAGTGAAAGTCTCAGGAGCTTGGTTGGATTGTGGTGGAACAATGATGGTAGTGTGATGTGGATTGGTTGTGTCTTGCAGTATGTAGGCTGGTTTTATCCTGTCCACAGATACTGTGACTTCCCTACCTCTCACCAACAATGTGAAGACTTTGTCACCTCTTTTAATGACACGGTGTGGCCCCGTGTAGGCGGGTTTGAAAGACCCATGCGTGGTATCGTCGCGCAAGAAGACGTGAGAGGCTGTGGACAAGTCCTTAAAAATAAAGATCGGTCTCTTTGCGTGACGGGAACCTGGAGATGGCGAAAGGTTGGTGGCGTGTTTCGCCAATCGTGCCGCGTACTGCGTCACATCTTCAGTGCCATCTGTATGGGGATCAAAGAAGTCTCCGGGCAGTCTGAGAGTCTCGCCGTAAACCATCTCCGCTGGTGAAGACTGGATATCTTCCTTGAAGGTTGCTCTGATACCTAATAAGACAAGTGGAAGGGTTTCTAGCCAGCTGGCGCTAGCATGGCACGTGATGGCGGCCTTAAGTTGTCTGTGAAACCGTTCCACGAGTCCATTGCATGCAGGGTGGTAAGCCGTGGTGCGACGATGTTGGAAACCGGCAATTTCAGACAGTTTGCTGAACAGTGCCGACTCGAATTGTCTGCCGCGATCTGTCACTATGTCAGTTGGACATCCGAAGCGTGCGATCCAACCATGTAGCAGTGCCTTAGCTACTGTCTCGGCCGTGATGTCCCTTAGTGGTATTGCCTCCGGCCATCGGGTAAAGCGAT
Organism: Nomophila noctuella; assembly: GCA_958496325.1. NCBI lineage: Eukaryota > Metazoa > Arthropoda > Insecta > Lepidoptera > Crambidae > Nomophila > Nomophila noctuella. The sequence continues at coordinate 5,813,155 of OY292486.1, read as the reverse complement.
CAACGGCCGTGAGACAATATCTAAATTCCTGCGCTGGTGGCAGAGGACCAACGATGTCGATATGAATCTGCATGAATCGGCATCGCGGCAGTTTGAAACTGCCTAAGGGTGACGAAACGTGTCGCGTCACTTTTGCGCCTTGGCATGGCAGACAGGAACGGGCCCACTCACGGCAGTCTTTCCGCATGCTTGGCCACACGTAGCGGTCTGAGACCAGTTTGACAGTGGCATTTGCGCCTGGATGGCTCAATCCGTGCAAGCTGTCAAAGACTTGACGACGCATTGTCGCCGTCACGTAAGGTCTCGGAGTGCTGTTACTTACGTCGCAGTACAGTTCGACGTGAGATCCTGGCAGTATCACCTTCTTGAGCGACAAGGAAGACTCACCTTGTAATAGCTGCTGTAGCTCAGGGTCGGACTGCTGCGACATGGCGAGCGTGATGATGTCGATTGGCTGAGTTATCTCCTCGACGCGAGATAGTGTATCAGCCACGACGTTGTCCTTCCCCGAGATATGCCTTATGTCGGTGGTGAACTGCGCGATAAAATCTAAATGCCGAAACTGTCGCGGCGAGCAGTTCTCCTTACGCGAATGGAACGCGAAGACGATGGGTTTGTGGTCCGTGTATATAACAAAGTTCCTCGCCTCGACCATGTGGCGAAAGTACTTAATTGCCTCGTAGATGGCGAGGAGTTCGCGGTCGTATGGCGAATATTTCTGTTGTGAGGGCATCAGTTTCCGCGAGAAGAAAGCTAGAGGTTGCCACTCACCATCTTTCAGCTGCTGTAAAGCTGCGCCAATTGCAGTATCGGAGGCGTCGGTGACAAGGGCAAGCTTTGAGTTGCAGTCTGGGTGCGCTAGGAGAGCTGCCCTGCAAAGGCTGTCTTTGCAGGCGGCAAAGGCTTCGTGTTCCTTATCTGCAAAATTCACGGGATGTGAACCTTTGACGGAGTCCGTCAGAAGAGCATTTAACGGGGCTTGAAATTGCGCGGCACAAGGGATGAACCTCCGGTAAAAGTTCAACATCCCAAGAAATCGGCGCAATTCCCGTACTGTTTTCGGGACTGGGAAGTCCTGGATAGCCTGGACCTTTGATGGCAACGGCTTAGTACCAGCCTCTGATATGTCGTAGCCTAGAAACTTTACCGAAGATACCCCGAAAACGCATTTGGCTGTGTTGATCACCATGCCGTAGTCCCTGAGCCGGGTGAAGAGTTGGCGGAGGTGGTCTGCGTGGCTTGCTGCGTCCCTGGAGAAGACCAGAAAGTCATCCAGGTAGGGATAGCAGAAATCAAGCCCTCTCACCATCTCATCCACAAAGCGCTGGAAGGTTTGGCCTGCGTTACGAAGTCCGAACGTCATGAACGGAAATTCGTAGAGACCGAACGGCGTTGTGATGGCAGTCTTTGGGATGTCCTCAGCATTCACAGGAATCTGGTTATAAGCCTTCACGAGATCGATGGTGGAGAAGACCTGGCAACCTGAAATGCTGTGGGAAAAGTCCTGAATATGGCGGATCGGATACTTGTCAGGAACGGTCCTGGCGTTGAGCATCCGGTAATCACCGCAGGGGCGCCATCCATTGTCACCCTTGGGCGCGAGGTGGAGCGGTGAAGACCAAGGTGACTTCGAAGGTCGAGCTGTTCCGCTTTTCAGCATCTCTGAAAATTCTTGCTTTGCGATTTTCAATTTATCAGGCGCTAGTCGCCGAGGTGAGCAAGACACAGGTGGACCAGGAGTGGTTTTGATGTGGTGGACGGTATTATGGCTGATAAGCCTCGGGAAACCTGAAGGACGGGTTATCTCAGGGAAGTCTCGGAGTATGAGGTGATATTGAGACTCGCCGGACGCGACTTTGACCGACGAAATATTGTTGGGTGACTTGGCGAGTAGAGCTGGAGCGGTAAGGCTAGTCGTATTATCGATTAAGCGTCGATTGCGAATGTCTACTATTAAATTGTAGTGCGCAAGAAAATCGACACCGATTATTGCCTTAGTCACGTCCGCAACAATAAATCGCCAAGCAAAGTCGCGTCTCAACCCTAGGTTAAGCTTAAACTGAACGTAACCGTATGTAGCTATAGGACTACCGTTAACCGCGCACAATTCGTAGGAGGTCTTCTGCCGTCGTTCGTGGAGTGCTGACCGTGGGAAGACACAGACGTCGCTTCCTGTATCGACGAGGAATTGCGTCTTCGTACATCGGTCAGTGACAAACAGGCGACCTGAAGCTGGGCAATTAGTGGTCGCCATCACCGATTGCCTGTGGCGTTTCCCGCTTGGAAGTCGCAAGGCTTAATGCACCGTCTCGCCTGGTTCCCAAACTTAAAGTGGAAGTGGCATATGGGTTGCTTGCGGTAGCTGGACAGGGAGCGCGTGGACCTGGAACGTCCTCTGCTGCTGTCACGCCAGGAACGGTGTCGGGGACGAGACTGTCGGTTGACCTGCATCTTCAACTCCTGCACCTGCTGCGTCAGCGCGGCCACTTGTTGGACCAAGGTGTCCATCGTGCTTCCTGGTGCTGCGTGCCTAGAAGTGTCTGCTACCTGCGGAGACGTGGGCACCATATCGTGTATGTGGTCTGCCAATTCGGCCAGGTCCTCCAGCTTCGCTGACCTTTGCGACGCCAGTAGGGTCTGCGTCGTACTGGGCAAGCGACTTGACCAGATCGTTTGCAGGAAGTCGTCCGGTATGCTCGGGCCAGCTAAGTGTCGAAGGTGGCGAAGGAACTGCGACGGCTTCCTGTCTCCAAGGTCCTCATGCATGAGGAGCTGCTTCACCTTCTTTTCCTTTGAGGCTGACAGTCGCTTGACCAGCTCTGCCTTCAGCTTGAGATATTTGTCCTCCTCGGGTGGGTCAACTATGACATCTTCCACTTCGGCTGCAAACTGAGGGTCCAGCTGTCCGATGATGTGGTAAAACTTCATCGAGTCTTCGGTGATGCCAGCAATCTTAAATTGGCCCTCTACTTGAGCGAACCACATCGCCGGTTTCTCTGGCCAAAACGGCGGCATCATTACTGGCCTTGCTCGCACTGTGGCAGTCTTTGGGCTGCTAGCCGTGTCGTCACTGCCTGCATTTCTGTTTCCGCCTCGTGGCATCATATTAATATTTCGAGATTCACTGGTATTTCTGCTCATATGATATGCACGTGTTCTCTGGGGTCACCAATGTGGTAGATATGGGTAGGTATGTAGTACGTACGTTAAAAGTCCAACTCCAGATAATATGGTTTATTCAACACAGTAGTTTGTACACACACATAATATACACACGAAAAAGTCAGAAGAAAGCACAGAACAGAGTTTAGCGTAGAAGAATAGCGGAAGGAAGTATAGGTAGATTAAGATAAAGCTCAAGCAGCCTGTAAGCGCGAGCGATTAAGCTGAGATAAGATAGGTGGCAAGCGATAGTGCGCAGTTACGTCGCGAGCTGGAGACGAACTACTAGGCGCGGGCGCAGGCCGGCCGCGCTGCGGTGAGGCGCGGGGCGAGGCTCGCCCGGCGACAACGCGCGGCCGACCGGTTCGGAGAACAATAGGATCGCTCGCGCCTAACTTCCATATGATTAGCCTACTGTTAGTCAATACAGTGAAGCAAGTCTGTTCGACTTTGTTTATGTTAAATTTACTTTATATAATGCAAATGTTAATTACAGCCAAATGTTATAAGTTAAATTAAGTTAAGTTAGTTATGCATTAGTTAATAATAATTTAAGACTAGTTTTAATTGTACATAGCTTTTTAGGTTTAATTTAGGTTTAATTTCAATAACATAGTTTTAAGCTTAGAATAGCTTAGGTAAGTATTATATCTTAATTCTGATATAAATTACTTACGCTAATAAATATAACTAGAAGTGGCGGGACGCCACAATAACATAATCACAAAATAAATAAGCATAAGTATCTTGATCGTTTATCAAGAGTTGCCTATAATTTACTGCGTTATTTCAATTCGTCTGCATTTACGACTGTAAAACCCATGACTATGGGTTCTTTTCCCTCTACAATTGACAACATTTAATTTTTTTCATGTGCTGTTTTTATTCTCTATTCTGAAAGATTTTCAAAAACTAAAACTTACGTATTTTTTCTTTTTCGTTTATTTTCTTTCCTTTTTGTAAAATAAATTATTTAAAAACGACTTATTCTAAAAGAGCGTAAGTCAATGTCATGGGATGAACGAACATTTTATCTTTGCTATTTTAAAAAATAAACTTGAATGACGGAAGTTCACACAAATGTTGCCAGGAGACTCTAGGGTAAATTCATGAAATTTTTTGTCCAAGTACCTAAAATGCCACTTAAGTACCCAGTTCGTACTTTGAACTTACGTAAATAATGTTTTAGTAAGATTTCATAAAGCTATAAAATTAAATCTGGTACATCAACTGAGTTATAATTTTGTCGCAATATTCAAAAACATGAGTTTTTCCCCGATTGGCCAGGAGTTTTGCCAATCCGGCAACACTGTATGATAAATGTACACACACATGCACAGTTTTCTGTCAGTTTGACAAGAAACAGTGTCAAACTTACATTTCTTTTTTTTTAATTCACGATTGCCAAAGCGAGACCAAGAATGACTGTGTGTGGATCCGACGAGCATTGAATTTGAAAACTTTTCAAAATATCTTTTTAGTTACTGAATGAAAAAAATTAAAATATTTTTTTTGTGTCAATTTAGCGAAAATCTCGAAATGGTTTTCGAATTATAGTACCTTATAAAAAATTAAATGTTGTCAATTATTTATTGTATATTGTGCCAAACTTATTCGTCTTCAGGAAGTAGGGCAAAGTTTTCCACTTAAATTACGTATATTGGCTTTACCATATTATATGAAAGTATACAAAATAAAAGTCATAACCTGATTAGACATGAAATCAAAAAGAGTGATATACGTTTGGACGATAAAAATGGTTTGAGATTTTTTGCCAGTATTCAGTTATCGTTTGACGGCGCTCACCCCATGCATCCGGACATCATCATACATCATCAATAGTAACGATTGCTCGGTGAGCCGCCCTACAGACGCTATATAGCTCACGGGCCATCCCGCTTCCGACCAAGTCTCACTCGACGGGCCCATCTGTATAGGGGCTGCAGTCGGTGAAGATGATCGTTTTATATCATATCTCACCGGGCATAGGACGGGCTCGAAAAGCCCTTTAGAATGTCGTGATGACCGACGACGACAAATACGCACCTTAACTATTTAGTGGGATGACGACGATTATATATAATTCGTCATCGTGTTCTGGTGAAAGACGCTGAGAGGGAAGAGACTTAGGTGCATTGTTAAGTGAATTTTTGAAGTTTTGGTGGAGACACTCAAACGTGACACAATAATTTACTGAAATAATTGATTCACATTTGTCACTCGCATAAAGACAATTATATCCCTCGTTCAAAGACAATCACCTTACTCGTTCACAGACGATCATCTTATCCTATCATAGGCCGTATACAGAAAGAAAGCTGGAAACTTATAAGCGCTTGTCAACGCTGGTCCGTTACACAGAAAGGAAGCAGATTGAAGCAGATCAGGGCAAATGTTTATTAATTTTCAATGGCAGCGCCCAGCGCCGACCAGCACGTGTTGAAGCTTGTCGGAACTTGTCGGCACCGGACATATATTTTCCTGCGCGGGATACCAGTGCAGAAAAGTGCTGGTAAACGCTTTTAAGTTTCCAGCTTTCTTTGGGCCATAGCTAGGGTTGCCATCTCTAAAATTTGGAAAACAGGACAAGAGGCGAGATAACCCCGGATTTTAGAGTCCGAAAGCCGGACATCATAGCTTCACCTTCATAAAATCGTCGGTTGATCGTGGCGTGCAAGCATCGTTCGTGTATCGCGGGCGGGTGTTTTTTTTCGGTCTTCTTATGAAACCTTCCCCGGACTTCTGTATTTACTGTGCCCGGACGCACCCCGGACGCCCACTAAACTAGGACAAACCCGGGGAAACCCGGACGGATGGCAGCCCTAGCCATAGCACAAGGCGTTTTTTAAACGAGCAGACGCCGTAGATGCTGATTGCTGCGTTTGCAATCATGATACAAAAGTTACAAAGTTGCGAGATAGAATCTCGTTTGAATCGCGTATACGCGTGTAATCTGCGCGACGTCTGCGCCTTTAAAAAACGCCGTGTGCTATGGCCCTTTCTGTATACGGCCATACACGACTATCATATGATTATCCATGAGTCTGACCTGCTCGACGGCGCGGTCGAAGTCGAGGCCGACGTCTGGTCCGGCGCACACGTGCACCTCGGCCGCCGCGCTCGCCACCGGCACAGACGTGTCCTTCACGTTGTAGAACAGCGAGTACAGGCACTGGAACAAGACGAAACAGAACATTAGTAGGCGTAAAAACTTTACTGTACTGAATTGAACTTATGAAAATAGCCCTTATTGAAAATTGAGCAAGCAGTCATTTTAACGTTAAAAAATAACAAAACATATTTTTTGTAGCACAAAAGCAATAGTTGTATCTTGAAGTTTATCCAAAATGATGAAATTTTTTACATAAAACTTTTATTTTTTCTAGGTATACTTTATATTATTATTCGACTGTTAATTAAACTGGAAATTCTACAATATGTCCGCTAAATCCACGGCTGGATAGGTATCATACGGTGACCGTTTAGCGGCACAAGGGCATTAAACCTCTTGTTTGGTAAATGTATAAAATCGATCAGGGGCCCTAGGCATGTTCCCATTGTGCCCAGCGGGAAAGACGAGTCTGCCGTCACCACTCTTAACAAACTTATTAATATAAGTCTCTGTTTTAAACAAACTGTTGACTAACCTTCGGTTTCTCAGACGGCACGGTCTGGTCGCCGCCGGACATGTCGAAGATCCTCTCCGCGTACGGCATCAGGTCACTCTCCGCGTCTTTCACCTTCTTCGTTATAAAGTACACCACGTCTGAAATATTTAATAATTTCTTATGACATTATGTTACGAGATGAAAATATCGATTCGATTAAGAAGATATCGATTTAAGTGAATATGATGTTTCATATTCACACAGGCACCGTCACACATGACAAAAAGTAATCAATCAAATTCTAATACTAAATTGGTGCCACCAATAAGGGTTTTAGTAAATTATAAATATACTCGCTAGATGGCGTAACATAAACATAGGGTCCAATACATACTGTCAGTGGTCAATTTGATGAAGCATTGACGTTTCCAATAGAAATGGACCAATCGCGATATAGTTGGATCTGATGTTTACGTTACGCCATTTAACGTAAATAGCCGTTGAAATACAATTTTAAAATTGTTCAAAACTAAAGCTATGGAAACTAGGGAATTAATAGCCATTAACTTACTCATAATCATAATGATTCGTCTCATTCTCGTCATTAGATACTTTAATTGATACAACTTGTTGAATGAACGTTACTTAGAATGTTGTATTTAATAAGCTCTAGAGATCTTGCTGTTCAGTCTAATGGTTTAAATGTAAATGAACAAAAATTTCACGAATCAAGTTGCTCTTAAGTGGGAGTTAGGACATTTTGATAAATTTAATTAAACCACTTTTAATCGGATAGAATCGCGGTATAATTTCAAATTTACACCGCGATTCTATCCGTTTAGAAGTAGTTTTATTAAATGAGTAACAGTCGCGTTCACCTAAGAAAACATATTAATACATTTTTGGATAATTCAAAAACCGTCTGGTATATAATTAAATACAAGTATATTGGAATCTGTTTAAAATGATGTGCTTTGTTTGAAGGCTTAATTTAGGACAACAACATTTATGATTTCAATAAGTAAATTCAATAGTGGAAATTACTCCTAAAATTGTGAGGAGGCAACGTTAAAATCACTGCAGCACACAAAACAGTTCCAGCAGTTTAACCTTGGGAGTTAAACAGAGTCCTAAAAATAGTCTTCAAGATTCAATTAGAACGAACCATAATGAAGCCAAGCTCAAAACACATTATTTTCATAGACGTAATTAAAAGTTCAGGTTACCTACTGTATTGCACTGTTTGCTATCGAGGTTAACATTGACGAATATATTTATTTAAATAAACAACGCCACGGATAATATACAACGCGATGTAAATAGGATACGCATAAACGTATAGAAGGCTCATAATCATAAACGAGATGAAGACTTGCAAGACCATTATATTTTTTGTTTACCCGGTTCAATGACCTCGGTACTTTCAGGTAAACCTACAATTAGTTTGCAATTTATCGGATCGAAGTACTAGTGACTCATATGTCAGATTGATAATATTAAAAAAACCACAACAAAAACGTCGAGTTACTGAGTGGCGCAATTGAACAAAAACTGATGAAAAAAGTTAAACGAGCGAGTGACCCTGGCTCGGGCCGGGCCGCGCTCGTATTCCGGCAGCTAATTTGCTTTTATATCGAAAATATAACGTTTTGTAACATTTTAACAATGTTTCTGTACAAAAACAAATGTTAAAATAATAATTAATACAATACTGTGATGCAACAGCATTTTCAATGTCAAATAGCTTTCAGAAATAACAATATCCTTAGACATTCACACTTTCGGTTTGCAACCTTACTTTCAAACAGAATGGTCGCAATAAAATTTGTTTCCTAGGACTTTTGAATAAGTTTTAAGTATTTATAAAATACGTCTTTAATGTTATAGCGTAGAATCGTCGAACAAAAAATGACCGATAACTCGCAACTATAAACAGGAGCCATCGAGATGTGGACCCGTAGCCGTCGAACCGCGAGGGCGAGAGTCGCCTAGCGATCAAGAACACTGATTCATCTCCTCGCGACTAAAAAAATACTTCTGCTCAACAACCTATCTGGTCAAGTTTTTTTTTCACCTTATTGTTAAATTTGAGCAGCAGTTCCGAAATTACTTTTATTTACATTTCAATGAAGTACTTTTTAATCAAATATTTGAAACAATGGCAAAGCAAACTAGCAATAGTTTGCTAGAAAAAGAAGAAGACAGAAACTCAATCATACAACATGTCACGCTTTGTCTAAAAAAATATTTTTAGACTGACTGACCTACTACGGACCCCTGACACACATGCTACGGACCCCTAAGGGGTGCATGGACCCCATATTTAGAAACCCTGGAATCAAATCAATCAATCAAATCAAAAATATCTTTATTCAAGTAGGCATACAAACAAGCACTTTCGAATCGTCAAAACTAAGAAAATAAACATAATGTTATTCAATACATCTGAATACATATATATTATTGTGATATATAAAACATACTAATATAAATAAACATACTTAATGCGATTCTACCACTGGTTCGGTATGCTGTTTCTGGCTTAAAGACACCCATACATAAAACGCTAACTCACAGAGTCCCTTCGGGCAGGATCCGGTGGCGGGCCCGACCTCCAGCACAGTGACGGCGCTCCCGTCCTCGCTGAGCGGCGGGAAGCGCAGCAGCGTGAGCGGCTCCTTGTCGGCCGCCAGGATGCTGGCGCCGCTCACGAACACCGCCTTCGAGATGTCGCCGCTCTCCGCCGGCTCCTGCTGACGACACGCGTGATTAAAACGAGCAGTGGAGAACATCAGCGGCACGTCAGCGGACCAAAAATAGATTGTTTTTGATTTTTAAGGGGTGCGTGTAAAAATTTACCGATCACATTGCTCAAAATACAAATCTCATCTGCGCTCCGATTCTGATAAGTCAATTTTTACACGTGTCTGCCCGCTCCGCGCAGCTCAGCTTATGTGGAAACGCTCCCTTAGAATAAAAAAACAATCTACTTTTTGTTCAATTCTTTTGAGCCACTTCTTCAATGTTCAAATCGCTCTAATTCGAAGAGTCGCGCCCTGGCGAAGGGCGGGGTCAATAGTAGAATTCCTCAAATAAGAGCTAGCGAAATGATTCAAAAATAATCAATACTACGACGATGTTGAGTTTCACGTGCTCTCGACAAGACAAGTTGAAAACTGGGGAACCTCAACCATGGAGGATCGAGGACCATCTCGCGAATTAACTCGACAAATGGCAGTCGCGGTAGCAGATCGAGTCGGACTTGAGTCCGAGTCAACATTAAGTATCATCGTGCTGTCGATCAACCGAATAAAACCTCTCGTAATCGCGAATCGTACCTCGGGCAGCAGGTCCTTGGGGCATTCGTCGATGCCGACCACCAGGTGCTGGCAGTTCAGGGTCTTCGCCTTGCTCTGGATCGCCACCACGCGCTTGCCCCCCTCGACCTCCTTGATCTCCACTTTATCGATAGGCCTGTTCAGGCAGTACACTCCGCCGAATACTGCGCAAAGCCTAGAACGTAATGGTTTTGTTATAGTAAAGCCTGATGCGCTGTTTGTTAAAGTAGAAGCTTTAGATCTCATACAGATAAAGTAAATACACACTAACCATCAAATAAATAAGTAAAAAAGATTTCAAAAGTCCGATTTGCGGCCTTTATAAAAAAAATACATATAAAAATTGCAACACATACTAGTTCGCGAAAATTGATGTTTCTAAAAATGATTTATTCTAAGGACAATGTCATAACTGAAAACTTTAGACAGAGAAAGTAAATAATACTTCAGGACTGCCATAATTTCAAAAATAAACGTAAGCGTCTTTTCTCCGTATCGTACGTAGTGAATCGATTAAATCATGCTACAAGTAATAAAAGTTCGATATTCATCATAAAGTTCAGTATGGTAGCGATTGGTCTCCGTCTATCTTGAGGGGCAGTTGTGATTGTATAATGTTAAACAGAAAAAAATACGTATGATGTTAGTTATTTTCCTTACAATGAGAGAGAAAGGTTTTGTTCTAAAGGCGGTAAAATTATAATTGTCATTAAACAGAAGGAACATTATACTAGACTATAATCAAATAAATGCGATAAAGTACCAAATAATACGAATCAAAAAAAAACTTGAAATTACAAAACTTTAGAACGTGCGGCATGCAACATTAGAAAGTGGCTTCATTTTTATTTGCGTTGGTCAAGTTGATGCACATTTGGGTCATTGAACTCCGCCGCGAGGTAAAACTTTCATGGTGCAATTTTTTGCATTGTAATTCAAAGTACCAATGTTGATGAAAAATATTAGGTACCTTTTGAAGTCACATGCCAAAATTCTTGATAACGTAACGGTACCGACATTCTTCGTAATGCCAAGATATGCGTACGAGAACAGTTATGATTTATTTATGGGCGGTAATAAATAATAATGTGCTATTCAGTGCTAACTTATTAAAATGCTTCAACCGAAAATGGCTTCCATAATAAGAGGTTTAGGAAACCACTTTAAAATTATGATGTTAAAATACGGTTAATTATTATGTAATATGTAATTCCCAGCCTTTGTTGCATGCAACATTGGCCCCTCAACGAAGCCGAAAGTAAGATATCGTTTTAAACGTATGCAAGTTGTTAACACATGTAAATTAAACGCGTTGTGAGTTTAATGATCGCTTTGTTTATCGCCGCACCATCTGCGTTAAAAAATGTATTCTTTGTTCTTTAACATATTCCCTTAGTAGGAGTCATTATCATAAAACTACATCAGAAGATTATACTAACTTTGATGACAATAGACATTAAGGTTGCCACTAGGCAATTTCAACTTAATGAAATAAAAACTATTTATAAGCGTTTGATATTATGTTCAGTTACGATAATACAAGAAATAAAAATGCGAATTAAGTCGTGACATAGAATTAAGACAATTTCTCCTGCGCAATTTGGGCAAGTTTAATGCATTACTTTCTTCTTTACGTCACAACTTTTAATCTCTACGTCCTTTGAAAACTTTAATTAACAATGATCATATAATTCCATCGCTAATTTTAAAAACAAATTTATAATCTGCAGCATTTTCTTTGCGTTTTTTTTTTAAATTAAGAATAATGCTGGCTGCGAAGAATTCACAATTTAACCTACTCATTCATCAGACCCGCTTTTTATGTTTCTTTTGCAATGATTTTACTGAAAGACCCTCCTAAAATTTGTATCAAAGTGAATATTTTCCTTTACATTTAAGTATAAACTTAGCTCTTACCTGCAGAAACACTGAGGCAACTCGCCGCTGCCATACATAGGCCAGAGGAATGGAGTGTTGCCATAGCGTCCGAGGCTCATGAGGAACTTCTTGCACTCCTTCACTCCCTCGAGGCAGGGCATCTTGTCGGTGCCGCCCGCGATCGCGTACAGCACGTAATGGATCAGGTTCGGAGTCAGCCCCTTGTGAGTCAAGTACTCCTTGAACGTCTTATCGTTCCAGTCTGCGCGGAGAAGGAATCAAGATCAGCTTTAAATATAATGCCGTACATGAAATAATAGGTCACTGTAAATTTCTTCATACCCAACATTTAAAAATTACGCTAGAGCAGCTATGCTCTAGGTGTGTTCCGCGGAACCAAGATACTTCTGTAGGGGTTCCGGTGTTATTGATAAAGAATACACTATTGAAAACTATTGCTTTAATTTAAGGTTCATCAAGTATATTACTTCCTAATAGGGTTCCGTCAACAAAAAAGTTTGAGAATCACTGAGCTAGAAGAATAGCTCAGTAGTAAGTTTTATTTCAATGTACAATCAGGCATTACCAAAACACAATTCCAATGTCCCTAACTTCCGAAGGCCGGTTTGGTCTGGTAACAAAACAAACACTGCAGCATAGACAATTTAAAAAATCGAAACCAACCTTTAAACTCATTGTTCATCTCCTCCTCATTGTACCCGACGATGGAGGTGAGCATCTTCATGAGCATCCTCTTCTCGACGATGCTGACAGCCTCGGTGGCGAACACGTCGGCGCGGGAGCACGGCACGGGCACGAGCCGGTCGTTCAGCCACGTCAGCACGCGCGTCACGCAGCGGAACTCGGCGTAGCGAGCGATGTTCGACGAGATCAGGAGCTCCACGAGCGGACCGCGCGAGAACAGCACCTGGCGAGCCGAGGTCCTCCTTGAATCGTATTCCTCCTTACTGAGAGTCGTGATCATTGTATGTAATGAAACACACAACAACCCTCTTCGCAATTTCCACCGAGGTACCTTGTGGTTGTGATGAATTCACAACATAACCTACTCACTCGTCAGACCCGTCTTTTCCACTAGGCACAATGGGCACGTGGCCAGGACCCCGCGATCGATTGGGGCCCCCTGACCAGGTTTTGAGGGCCCAAACAAGAGGTTTAAAGGCTCATGTGCCCAGGGCCTAATAGGTGAAAGGCCCTGGCCCGTGTCACTCATTCTTCACAAAACGCTGTTGAATTTCAGTATTTGCCTATGAATGTCGCACTGCACGCTCTTGTCATCACAAGCCGTAGCTGCTTTCGGTAAAAACAACACAAAATTTTACCCGACCCTGGAGGTAAATACGGAACCACAGCCCTGTAAATCACTAGCAAAACCAATAAAAAGTTTCAATTTTTAAAGAATATTGACATTTGTTCCTATTATAATGGTACATCACTACATAGTATAAAACAAAGTCGCTTTTTCTGTCATGTTGTCCCTATGAACGCTTAAATCTTTAAAACTACGCAACTGATTTTGATAGGGTTTTTTTTAATAGATAGAGTAACTCATGAGGAAGGTTTTTATGTATAAATAGTGGACAAGTACCACGGGCGAAGCCAGGGCGGGCCGCTAGTATTCTATAATAATCAAATAATTGTATTATCTTGTGTAGTGTAAGAAGACTAACCTTGGGTGTCATGTCTATATTGAACTTCCTATATTCAGCGGTGAAATTGGCTTGGCTCCACACTTTCCTTGGAGTTTCAGCTTTGCTATCATCAGTCTTATTTTCATCATCTTTCTTTTCCTCTTCCTTCTTTTCTTCTTCAGGAGATTCCCTATTAAATATGATAATGTACACTGTAGTAAACTAGAAAATTCCAAATTGTTCCCTAAGGATTGTTAACATCAATTTATTTGCACTACGTGTAAATATAACGTAATATTGACATGTATGGAAAAAATGACAAATTTAGAAATCCATAACACATTGAATTAAATTATTGTTGGCCCTTTTGATGTTCCTATAAATCTATAATATACAATTTGGGGAATGATATATTGGAGGCCAAGACACACTTTGGGTCGTTGAGCCATAAAAGTAAGTTATATTTGACAATGTTTAAAAGGTTAGCTATTCCTCCCCTCAAATAATTATGTTGAAACAAAGACTGTGCTCAATTAAACATCTGATAATCATACTTACTTTTCTATATACCATTTTTCAGATAAGTTATAGACTGGCCATTGTCTTTTCGGATCTGCATTGACTTCTTTTATAAATTTCTGGAGCCCATCGAAATTATAAGAAGCCCACAGCCCGCCGTAATGGTCACTGGAGTCTAGATGCAGGACATTTTTGCCTATCCTACTGCACGCCGCAGCAACAATAGACTCCACCATTCCTATGCAAAAATTATGACACATATCAACAACAAAGAGACGAACTTCTTAGCTATCCATGGATTCTCCGTGCGGGTGCCGGGTCCATCGCGTGGAACAGAGAGGAATGTCAGTCAGTGCCTGGGACTTTTGACCCAGCGTGTAGGTTTAAGGGGCCCCTTTATAGTATACTAACGATCACCAATCTATACCTGCAAAGTACCTGAATAAACTCATGCTTTAAAGTCATCTAGGATACTTAGATTTTGATTTGACTTAGATAAATTAATGTATCATGGCATGATATAATATATGTAAATATACTTAGTTGAAAAAAAAGTTTATTAAAACGTATTGTACAACTTAAATATAGTATATTCAAAACTATCAGTTTCTAAAGCATTTGAGTAATATGAACCAAAAATTAAGTAAAAATTTAAATAATTACATCACTTTGCCAATCTTTGGACCACACCCGTTTGGTATACAAAAAATCGAAATTTTAAAAATTTGTATTGTTTATTGTATATTTTTTAAACTAAAAATTTACTTCTATTAGATGAGATTTATAAATTTTTAAGACAATTTGAGAGAACATTACTTTTTCAAATAAAATTACTAATAAAAAAAAACAAGACAAAACAATAAAAGGTAAAAAATAATTTAGCTTAAATTGTCAAACAGGATGTGGAAGTTATTATCGTTTTCTAATTTAATCTCTCATAATTCTTTTAAGTTTTTGCATATTATATGAAATTTATAATCTTCAGGAACAAAATAATAAAAATAAAAAAACACAGAAAGGTACATGTATTTTAACTGATAATTATTTATTTAGATTTATTTTAAAAAAATCATTGTTACATTTAAAATATCTGTTGATTTTTTTTTAATGCTACTTATCAATAACTTTATAAGTAAATCATAACAAAATTTCCCTGATATTTTACTGAATGTTCATAGTGTGGTAGTGTCTAGGTCTAGATGAGCTGCGAGAAACAATGACTAGGATTCGAACGGCAAGTATTTAATTAATGAGTAAGCCCTCATTGTGGAAAAATGACGCGCCCCATTGAATTCGTCAAGTATTGCAATTTCACCCATCTCAGGTGTAAATTCATATAAATCCATCCAACGCTGTACAAATTCAAAACCTTCAAATATACGGCTACAGCATTGGTGACAAGGCAGTGAAAAAAAATAAGATCGATAAGTAGGCTGCTATCGCCATCCCACCCGGTGAGGTTTTTACGAAAATATATAACATACCTGTTCCGACCACGATGACCTCAAAGTCAGTTGGTAAATCGTCGTCCATGTTTTCTTATTTCAGCTCTCTATGTAAAAATCGAAGTCAGAATTATTAATTTAAAATGTTCTGCAAAGATTTCTCAGCTTTAGCGACGTCTCGCTTGTCAAAAATCAGCTTTCGGATTTGACAGATGACAGCATGGCTTGTTGCCAAATTGGTTGCGTTCTTGAATCAGAAAATTTTAAACCATAGACACAGTATTTTCGTCCTCATTTTACTTGTAAATAAGCTGTCGTTATTTTATCCCATTTTTTAATGTTTGAATATTATGATTACTTTGTGAAATTAATTCCTTACCATGCATTATGAAAAACAGAGCACTCATTTATATTAAATGGCCGTTTGGGCCTCCTGCATTATTATTTTCTAACTTCTGATTTAACTCAATATTTTGAAAGCTTAGCACAAAGACCTTACGTTTATTTACGATTTCTTTCTTTTCTGTAAATTTGATTTCAATATTTTTTGTTCACAAAGAGCCTATTTCTAAGACATAGGCCGAATAAAAAACGTATCTTTGTCATTTAAAAAAATAAACTTGTTTAAAGAAGCTCAGTAATAAGCACTGTGCGTAGCGATGACTCTGCCATCTAGTGACTCATATTCGAAACTTTTACGCTAAATACGTAAAAATCGGGATTTTAGCGCCCTCTATAGTTTCTGCACGGTGCCTATATTTGAATTATTCAGCCGACAGAAGAACAGATCAGTGTTGCCAGGATACTCTTGGAAAAATTCAAGAAACACTGTCTTAAATACCCTTTTTTTGTCTTATTTGCCACAAATTACTATGTAATAATAGCTCGTAAGATATTGCAGAGACATTTCTTTACACATATGTTTTTATACTCAATTTTGCTTCTCCTCTGAGATTCAAGATAAAATTAAACCGAAGAGAGAATAAACAAAAAATATAAAATGATAAATGCTCCAACAAATCAGTCAGCTAAGGCTCCTGTTTTTTAATTCTGCTGAAACTGATCCACTAACGCATATTTAATTTAAACACTAATCAATTCGATTTTGGCACGGTAGATCAATAAACAAGCATTCCCAACTTCCGCGTATGGGTCAATATCTAATAATATTACGCAGGATAACAAAGGGGGATATGACGCAGTCCTTCATCACCTATGAAACGAAATTGGTATGACGCATATTAACAACTTTATTTTAGTTTTACGCCGAGCTATACAAAACTGACCCCCGAATTTATTTTGAGACATTAAATGAAACAGCACATAAGTCGTGTTTTGTATTTACATTTTTTTACATACATTTCAACATTTTACAAACTACATGAGCTCTTTTTAATTCGAGCAACGAACATTACATACACTAACACGTAAATCTAAATCGTAATAAAAACGACTTGTGTGAGTCAATCTACTGGGCCCGCGTATGGCTGTGGCGGAATCGGTCCACGAGAATCAATAAAATTCTTGTGCCCATAAAACAAGAACAGTGGCAGTTTCTTAGAAAATGATATTGGTACGAGCAACGCTTATTTTTAGGCCGCGTCCAACTTTTAATCATTTATTGTTCAAAGGACGTATTGGTCTTTGTGGCCTTTTCCAAGTTAAGGGTAGTTAAACGCTAACTGTAATACATTTATACATCCTCAAATTGACTTTTCACTGACAACTACCTACCCTAACAAGTTAGTATTATCTACATTTTACAGACACCATGTTGATTTGGCAAAATTACTTTTCAACCTCACTTTTAGTGGGGTTGGCATTTAGCCCGGTACAGAAAATAAACAGAATGGCCGTTAGAAGTTTTAAAATTCGTCAAAAACTATCAACTTGCGTATTAATAGTAATAAGTACAATACTATAGCGGTAATGTGCCTATAAAAGACTAATTCGGCAGTTCTTAATTTATCTAAATCTTTTACAAGAACACTAACTGGTGATTCCAGTAGATTCAAATGAGTTGAAATATTATATTACCGACTGTTTTTAAGTGAAACCGTAATATTAAAAGGCTATTAAGATGCGTTGTCGTGGTATGTATTTATTTTAGCGTCAGAAATGAGTCTTGTTATAATTCAAGGCATTGCTACGATTTATTATGGCTTAGAATTAACTATCATTCTTCATCGGTCGCAAATTACAAATGTAAATGCCAATGGCCACAACAACATATTTCAGGAAAGTGGACTTACAATACAAGTCAATTAAACCTTCATAACTTTATCATGGTTTGAGAACATCAACATTGCGAAACATCAATTAATAACAAAAACAAACTATTTACATTCTATCTATCCATATAAATACACATATTAAAATATCGACGATTTCATTTAACATTCGTCCCGTCATGATTTTACGTATTAAGTATCAAAAGTGAAAATAAATGCCAATGATTATCACTGA
This sequence comes from Nomophila noctuella, assembly GCA_958496325.1. NCBI lineage: Eukaryota > Metazoa > Arthropoda > Insecta > Lepidoptera > Crambidae > Nomophila > Nomophila noctuella. The sequence continues at coordinate 5,795,087 of OY292486.1, read as the reverse complement.
AATGAGTGAAATGTAATAAAATGATCATTTTTATTGAGTTTAAAAGCGATACATAATTCCATGGTACGAGTAAATACTCACGCCAACGTACTCGCGAGATTTGCGCGATTGGTATCATGAAATTAAAATGATATGTTTATAAACTTCGTGATATGTTAAATGCTGATTCTGAATGAAAGTATTATTGAAAGGTCGATATTTTAATCTGTTAGTAACATTAACAGCCAACAGCATACGTCAGCGACTAGAACAACGTTTCCCGCGAGTGCGAAGCCCTATCCAGACGAAGCGGCTGTGGCGTCGGCCGACTAGTCAGCTCTGTGCTCTCCCCCACAGTCGTGACATCACCGCCACCGCTATCTGTCGAGAACTGCTCAACCTCATCATCTGTGGAGTCAGCATCGTCTTCAGCAAATACCGAGTCCGCACCTACAGACGCTAGCTCACATTCTACCGCATACGAGGGACCAACACTGCCTACAGAAGCCAAAGGCGCAAGTCTTTCGCTCGGACATGGAGACAATCGGCGCTCGGGCAAAGCACAGACCACTGATGATCCACGGCGCTCCAGATAGGAACTTCCCGAACTCGAGCATGTAGCTGAACTTAAACGGCGATCTCGAGGACCGCCAGACGCACGTCTCTCTACAAACCGTAACGCTGACCCAGGCAGGGAATCACCGCGGAGGGTTGATAAACGCCGGGGTGGTGTCAGCAAACTACCGTAACCACCTCCATAAGATGCAAAGCGAGATGTACGCGGCCATGGAGGCTCCTCGTGAATTGATGGCCGCGAACGCATTCGTTCCGACAGCGCTTCTTCTAACGCTGCGTTCAGTTGTCGTTCTTCTTCAACGGCCTGTTCTTCTGCAACGACAGCCTCAGCCATTTCCACAATCTTCGGATCATTTAATGCCTTAACCGATTTACTTCGGCTTTTGTAGACAATCAGAAATACCATTAGCGCAAAAAAGCCGCCTAGGGTAGCGGCTATGCGAACACCGGTCATGACGTCGTAAGTGGCATAAAATTCGATGCGCACTCGGTCACGATCGGCGGCCTGAGAATTTTCGGTAGCATTTTCGGACGCGCCCAACTCTCCGTCACCCCATCCATCACGATGCTCCATAGTGCGGTCAAGTGTTCATCGCCTGCGAACAATATATCATTCATTGTTATCAATGTGTATAATAAAAGCTTTTACGATAAACGAACCAGTCAACTGTATGATAAGTTTCATGTTTGTTTTGGTAGATCTATTCAATTTTCAAAGGCATGGATATGCTGTGAATCATGAACTGCATTAATATGAATGTAAACACACAAGGTTGCTTCGTTTGAAGCTAATAACATTTTACTAGTAAGGGAGGTAGTGGGAGACCGAATAACAATGTTGTCGCTAGGCGATTTCCGTTCGCCCAGTTGCAACGCGCTCTCGACATATCTGGGACACGAGCATATCGTGTGATGCTGTTTCACTTTCAGACTTTTCCTTTTGATCTGGATTAAAACACCTGTATCCGTAGTACCTAATAATACAGACCAAGTAAATGGGTTGTCTAATATTAATAACAGTTTCTGGTTAAACAACCTACAATTGGATGAAATTTGTCACTTATCAACTTTAACTTATACAAAAAAAAAGAACACCTTTAAATATTTGGTGATAGGATTATTAATAGTCATGGGATACACCTTTCTGCAAAGGTAAGAAAATATAGTTATGTTTTTCTCAACTGCTTTCTACAGGTTTGCACAGTAAATTATGTCTTTAGATGACTATTTTGAAACAATACAAATAAAATAACCACCTGTATTAAAAAAATGTTATTTAGCAGATGCGAACTTGGTGGCCAGTACGCTCACAGCTCTAAATTTTGCAGTTGATCGATATATTGCACCCAACAAACAATGAGACTAAATATAGCTACGCAGGTAAGGATTCCGGTCACGACGATCGCTGCTCTGATGAAGGGGATATAACATAATATAAGATAACGACAATGAGTGCTAACATATTAAGTTACGTTTTCAAACGTTTCAAAGTGAAATTGAATTGCGAAATTTTTATTGAGGGATGATTTTTTAAGAACGTTTAATACAATAATGTAAGTTAATCTTAGTACTTAAGCGTCAACTTTCTACCAGATGATAGGATATTTATGTAAAATTAGATGAGACATTTCTGTGAACTTTGTCCGTTCATGCCGCGCCGGCCCTTGTGGAATACTATATGAAGCTATACATTGTTTTTTGTTTCAAGGGTCTTGTCGCAGCATTAATGATATTGGCAAAAATGTACAATTTTACTTGACATCAGGAGATTAGAGCCTCCCTGGCTATTTAACTAGATGCTAGAAAAGGATACGACCATCCGAAATACGTGAATCAAATGTTAATGACAAACAATATTGCTAAAATCTTTAACACAGGACACAGGACACGCGCGTTGAACATTGCCATTGTTCGTCGTATCGTATTCGGAATGAAGAAATGAACTAAAAATAACGAAGGTAAAAATAAAAATAACCTGTTTCATTAATACATAGTACCTATATGTACATTCCTCTGTTTCAAACGAAGGTGCTACCTTTTCAGACAACCGCGTTTAAATAACAAACAGGTAAAGACTCATTTAAATCAAGAATGAAAATTATGTAATAGATGATCGTGTATTATTCCATTAAACGGTCGTAGAATATCCCTGATTAGTAAACAATTAAGCTTTTATTGGGATGAACTTTCTTGCTCTATGTTGAATAACGCGGGTATAATAATGACGATATTTTTTTATCACCACTTATTTTTTCCTCAATGGTATTCAATGAGCTGAACTGTTTATATTTTGACGGAACGTATGAAAGCTATTTTGTATGGATGAAATAACTATCTGTGAATAGTTTTGTAGCCACCTGATGGTAAGGGGTGGACATCTTCTGTCACTTATGGTCCCTAGGTAATACCCGAGGCATTACTTTTGCAAAAGAAGAAAGAAGGGATATTACTAGACTAACAATGTCGGGCTCTATAAAGCCTAGATCTATAGAACAGACACTTCGATCTAATAATAAGAAGGTTGCGGCTCTGCACTTGCTCTGGATGCGAATAAAACGAGTGTTTGTAAATTAACTATTGTAGCCTACAGAATGATCACAAATTATGCAGTCAGTGACGGATTAACCCTTAATCAAATTAAGCAATTGCCTAGGGCACCACGTCTGGGGGGGCACCAGAAGAAGCACAAAAAAAGGCCGTCCATAGGACATCACGAATCACGTCTCATTAAACGTCACCATAACCAAATAAAAAAAAAATCTAGGAATAATTTGAAAAATTGCGCGTTTTTGTGTTACCAAATAAGGTCCCCCTAGATTGAGGAGCCAAATAAGTGATACAGGATTTTTTGAGGGGTCTGACATTTTAAGAGCTATTTTTAGGGTTTTTTGCATATCTATTCAGACGTTGCATCCTTATGGTCCGATTTACATTGAATGTAAATGTTGCCTCATGTACAACATTTGATCAATCCCAAAAAAATAACTTTATTTAATTTGTATGATATAAAAAAACGGAATCTTCAGATGAAAGCTATATACATAATATTATTTAATATATTATATAACTAGCGGCCCGCTCTGGCTTCGCACGGGTAAAAATTTTACTCAATGTACCCTATGTCACTCAGGGATAGCGAAGCTTACCAACGGTGAAAGAATTTTAAAATCGGTTCTGTCGGTCCCGAGGTCCGACCTCACAATTAAACAAATATAAAAACACACAAACTCTACTTCCTTATAATATGTGTATTGATTTGTAATAAACATACTTTGAAAAAATTGCCCAAGTGCGAGTCGGACTCACGCACTGAGGATTCCGTACAAATTCTATTTTGGACGTATTAAAAAAACTACTTGCTAGATTTCGTTCGTTCTTCTTCAGTTCACTTCAGTTTTATCCCTCTTATTTTAAAAGTTAGAGGGGGGCGGGACCCGTTTTTCCACTTTGGAAGGGTCTCTCACGCAAAGTACCTATTCACTTTAGAAAAAAATGTATAGTAAATGTATAGTAATTTATGTATATTGTATGTATGTATATGTATAGTTATTTAATTTTGATCAGCACTACCTACTTCACTTTCTGATTTGCTCTAAGGTTGGCTGGTAGAGAATGCCATGAGGCATTAAGTCCGCCTTTTGTACAATATTTTGTGTAGTACAATAAAGATTAAATAAATAAATAAATAAATAAATATGATAGAAACCTCAATATCATTTTTAAAGACCTATCCATAAATACCCCACACATATATGTCCAATGAAAAAATTTTTTCCAGTTTCAGTTATAACTATGGGGACCCCCATTTTTGTTATTTGTTTATTTTTTTCGTGTGAAAACTAATGCGGTTCACAGAATATATCTACTCACCAAGTGTCAACAGTATAGTACATATAGTTTCGAAAAAAGTGTCTGTGACAGACTGGCGGACAGACATGACGAATCTATTAGGGTACTGTTTTTAGTTATTTAACTACGGAACGGAACCCTAATAAAAAAGGACGAAGATGATACAAGTAAGGCTCATAATTACGCCTTTCAATAAATAAATAAATGATGCTTTGGTTTCTATTGTTGTCGCACCACTTCTTAGGTACGATCTCATCTCGTTATCATATTTTACAAAAACTAATGTTTTTAGGCGTTGTAGACTGATTCTAGTTGACATACGGATAGGGGGGGGGCCCTCAGGGGTGGATTGCTTAGGGCATCAAGTAGTCTTAATCCGTCACTGTATGCAGTGTTTGGGATTTTTACCCTCAGTGATATTAAGCTGCCGAGGTCGATGCCCGTTTGCACGCCGAAACGCCATATAAATAAGAATAATGATACTTTATACATGAAAAGTAATGAGTACTAAATACTTGAAGAAAATCGACAGGGCCTAAAAAGCAATAATTCGCGGATAGTGGTTACTGTGAATAAGTTTCAGAGCTAAGCAGGGGAGTATGTTTTTAGAATATGTGTCAGGTGCAGTTTATAAAAATGATAATATAGACCAGAGTTAGGATGAGATAGGCAAGTGGATCATGCTTTTCAAAGCCTTAGAACAATGTAATGTCTTAAAATGTTTGTTCTCTCTCACTATCTTCCCTTAGTGCTTGGCTATCATTTCAGGGCATATCCATTTCCATATAGCATAAGGTCTCCAAGGTCACTCAAAGTTCATTCATAAATATGACTGTTTTTTTTTATCATCAAATAAGTAATACACGTTTCGCTTGTGCCTTTGTTGAAGGTATTTCCTTGAATGTTTCTGGACAAAATGAATATTTTTGGACTGCATAAACTCATTCCTTATTCCTAATTCAAAAGACAAAGAATATAGTAATTAATCCCTAGTCATAACATACTTACTTAGTATTTAGTAAATACTTAGGTAGGTATTTCGTTTTTTTCATTGATAAAGGTTCTATAGGTAATTTTTCAATGGGTATAAATGAAATGTTAGGCTTGGACAGATATTTTGAACACAGAACTATATGATATTGAACTAAATATTTCATTCAATTCACAAAAAATAACACCTAAACTATTTAAAAAATAATACCTAGTGAAATATAAAAGCGAAATAATCGAAATATTACACATATAAAGTTTTCTCATGTGCCTTCTTATTTTATGTGATGTAATGAAAAAGTAATTATAATAAATTATGTTTAAATATGTTGTGTAGGTCTAGGTACCTACTTATAAAAATATATTAAACATTTTACCAATTGTAGAGCATGCTTCGTAGCCCGCAGATATCGACGAATGGCTTGAGTGGCGACGATTTATTATGTACATGTCCTTGGTGAATTATAGTGGAAACTGGGATACCCGTTCATTGAAAGAATCAAGGATTTGAAACTACATCGTGCATCAATTTAAGAAGAATCTTAGCATCCAATTAAACGCACCAACGCACAACATTGGAACACACGATGATATTAATTTAATTTTTATAGGTCATTTCAATCATTTAGGAAGTTCACTAAACACTCATCAATAATCATTGTTTTATTGTGCTTTTATTAAGTACTATTAAAAAAACAGTTCATTTTTCTCCCCACCTAAAATCTATTCCACCAAAATGACACTGACACAAAAAAATCCGAAACTAAAAAATTCATGGTTTTCACTTCAGACACGCTGCGTTCGCAACAGGATAATTTTAACATGTTCTCGGTGCTGCCATCTGTATAAAGGTCAGGGGAAACTTCATCTTTATGATAAGATGAGTTTCATTGTTGTTGGCCAAATGTGTAATTGTATTCCAAACACGGAACAGAAAAAACAGTTGTTTCTGTTCCGTGATTCCAAACTGTGTGATTTTACCAATTGAAACAAAAATACCTACGACAATTAAATTGTCCATGAATAAAAACTAAAAACGTCATCTTCTGACTTCTTCTGACATTTGGCAATTTTGGCATTTGCTAAGAGGCGGAAAAGTTTTGTTTACCTTACAAGTTGTCGCCTGTGATTGTAACGAATTTAGAATTTATTTTATTTGTTTATCGTGGAATAATTGTACAGGAAAAATGCCGAATGAGGAGTGGGAACAATTTAATAAAGATCCAAGAGTAAGATGCAAGTATGGTGAACAATGTTACCAGAAAAACCCTGAACACCACAAAACTTACAAACATCCACCACGCAACTCAAAAGCTGTTAAACAAACACGCGAGAGAAGGAAATTCAGCCCTTTCACTAGAAAACCTAATAAATTAGATGACAATAAAGTGGATTCTCCAAAAGACAGAAGGATAGAGCCAACAGATGTGGAGGTTACAGAGAGATCTAATAAAAACGAGAATTCTGAGGACCAGCCCACAAGTTCTACTCATGATGTATCAAATTCCGATGATTTTAAAGTAAATCTTCCAGAAGATATTGAATACTATAGTAAAGATGTTTGTCATGAAATGTTTAAGGAATTGTTCTTGGTTGAAATGCCTAGAGACTTCTACAAATTTTTTGAGTGCATTAATGAAGATGGTAAAATTGAAAAACAACTAGCTAGTGTTAATTTGCAACTCATAGGACCATATGATTTGCTGCTGGGAAAATTGCCTAAATTACAAGATAGGGATTTGTATTTAGTGCATTGGAGATTCTTTTATGACCCACCTGAGTTCCAGGTAATTATGACTTAGATTCAGTGTCAGTTTTAACTATACCAGTGCCCTCGGAGAGATTTCTATGGATTGGTCAAGGGAGCCTTTAGCACCCCTTTATCTGGCAGCCTAGGCCGTCGCTCAAACGCGCCTTAAACCGCTTCTGTTTAGATTTTATTATAAGTGAAATGTTGTTTTATGTAGCAGTCAGTGTGAAGGAGTATATTCACATGGACTGCTTCACGAATAGGAATTTTTAGGTCTCATAAAGACATTACCATGATCCAATCTGTCTGGTTCTCCTATATGGGTTACGAAGGTCTGATGGCAGTCGCTTCACTGTAATAACCAGACTGGGCAAAACCTGGATCATGGCCAAAGCGGACCCTGCATAGAACATTTTAATTACCAAGTTGTATTGTAACATTTTATCCAATAAGTACTAATTAGAAAATTCTGTGAATTTCAGGCTGTTTTAAAGAAGAAAGGATCTAGCCAATTCCACTTTGGTTACTATAGAGACAGCCCAGAAGATAATCCTGCCTTTGTGGCTAGCAATGATAGTGAAAAAGATTACAGAATTACTCCTGTCGCTGAAAACATCTTTGGGGCTGTATAGCAAGTATTTTTAATAATTACCTTTAATGTTTTAGAATATGAGTACCCAACTTAACAAAAAATGTGTCAAAATGTATGTGATGATAGCACATTGAAAGGTCCTTCCTTTTTGGGGCTTTAAAAGGATTTGATAGCTGTTATACAATAGATGGGAACTTATCTGATTAGACTACAGGCCCATGTTGCCCATGCATATGTATCTATTTAAGTATATATTGTAATACCACTGTTGGTTCTGATGTCCGTAACACAAGTGCTTAAGCTACTTAACACGGGGTCAGATCAATGTATGTGATGTCGTGAAATATTTATTTATTATTTATTTATGTTGAATACTAATAATATTAGTAGTTCATGAGATTAGTGCATTCAAAGTTTCAAACACACAAACAAACACTTTAGCTTTATTATATTTTGTAGATGCATCTTTTAATTTTTTTTTTCAACAATAACTTATCTTATTTAAATTTCAGTTTGTACTTACAAAAGGAGCAAAAAAGATCACCTTTTGTCTCAATGGCTTGTCAGACAATTATGAATAAAATCAAGAAAGTAGCAGAAGCAGAATCATTTTCTTTAGAAGAATACAGTATGAAGAAGAGACAGGCTAATATAGTGACTAAAACACTACATGGAGCGGGAATTGTTGTGCCTTATAATAAAAAGACACAATTAGGGTACAGGTTCTTAGTAGAAACTGATGGTAAGTACCAACTAAAAATGTGTTTGTCTTATTTTGAAAGTCTATAAGTTGTAACTTATAAGTAAACCTTTTTTTTACAGTTTAAAATACCTATTTTTGATTAAAATATTTTAACGGATTTAGTACCCATAAATAAATATACATAATAGTTCAAGGACCTTCTAAAGTTGGTCATTAGTTAGTTATTTATTAAGTTACTAGCGGCCACCCGCGACTCCGTCCGCGTGGATTTCGATTTCCAATAGCCTAAAGCCTTCCTCGTAAAATGGACTATCCAATACAAAAATAATTTTTCAAATTGGGCCAGCAGTTCCTGAGATTAGCGCGTTCAAACAAACAAACAAACTCTTCAGCTTTATATATTAGTAGAGATTTGCTGCTTCTAAGTCTAAATTCTGTTTCCAGCGAATCTGAAGAAAATATTCCACAAAATTCAAGAAGCAACAACACAAGACGAAAGGGATAAAGCTCACTCGGAGCTCCAGCCAGTCATCACATACGCGAGTATAGCTGTAGACGAGTGCGACTTCGGGACGGGGTTAGAAGCCGGCTTAGACCTATTCTGTTCCGGACTAAAGGAACTTCACCCAAGTGTCTTAAGCAGCCTCACTTCAGTGTACTCGCTCTTAAACAGGGATTCTTTTGGAACAATCATTACGGTATGTTGTTTGGTTAGTTGTAATATGTTAGACATTTATATATAAATCATCATCATCATCATAAATACAATTTTATATAGATACAATTTCAAATATTTTTTATAGTTATATTTTATTGTATGTCACTGTTTTTCATACAATATTATATTGTGTCTATGGAGGACAAGAGCGGACTTTACGTATTTACTTTGAAAGGAACGCATTTTTTCAAAAGCAGTTATAGCGGAAGTTAAATTACTAATTAATTTCTTTTAAATGCTGACAAGTTCAACAAGATTGTAAAATATATGAGAATTCATACTTTAATTTAATATATTTCGTGCTATTGTGCCATTCGTAGCCATCACTAGGCAGGAATGGGCCATGTCATTTCTCATTTGTACTTGAGACTAAAACAAACCAAATGTACTGTGTGGGGATCGAATTGGCGATATATGGGGCATTGACTACCATAGACAATACATGTAAACTGACTGACTACAACTGTACCAAATAAATGAAAATAAATAAATATCAGTTAGAAAGATATTTATTATACTTGACCACTTTGAATATTTTTATCAATATGAGTTACTTTATACCTTTTTTTTTGTCTTATTTCAGGCCCACCTTAAATATCGACGTAAAGGTGCCGACTTATCAATTTTAGATTTTAAGTGATTTGCTATTTATTTTTACATTTACATTAATTTGAGTGTTACATTAAATAAATTATTTGGTTTGATATAAGTGCCTTTAATTAAATTAAACTAATAGATATAATCAAGTCTTTATTTCTTTCAAAGAACTTCACATTACAAAACAATTGGGTACATGAACAAAGTGTGATCTCAAAATAAGGCGACATCAAAGTGATGTATCATTTTATGTCACATACCGGTTTTGCTCTACAAACCATTGTATGAGTATGATAGCCATAACATGTTTTTATAAAAAAATAAATACTTCAAACATAAAAGCAGAATTTTTTGAAGAGCAAAACAGTAGCAGATTACGACTTAAAAGGGTGCAGTTCAAAAACTATATTTATTTTAAATTAGAGAAAAACTAATTGCGGCGCTAGTGTGCGGACTGCACCCTCTTTAGCATTACGCAAACTTGAGCGACCTCAATGTCGGCTTAATTTTTGATACGAAATTTAATGGTATATTGGCATAATTAAAGTAACATAATATTGAATATGCAGATGTCATTAAGCTTGTGAATATTTAATTCTTATTCCTACAATATGGCCCACCTAAGGGAGAAGCACTGCTTCTGAAATTAATTGAATTAAGTTCCCTTTGAACGCCTGCCCAGGTTGATTGCCAAACAGTTTTCTTTCGTACTGTAGCAGGATGTGTGATGCCTTTTTTTATAAACGAACTTAAACACTTTTCTAATGAAGTCGATTTCCAACAATACGAGGAATTTATTTTTAAATACATAATATTTTCCTCGTTTTGTTAGATGTCGCTCAAGTCGCACTTATAACTTAAACGATAGAGGTTTCATTTTAATTATTTAGGTTTTTCTGCGCTAGTTATGTGCAGTAACAGTGAAATAGGGCAGTGGTCGCTGCCGTAGACTCCCTCTCTGATCACGCTGTCGCAGAGCGATGGCAGTAGCCGCTCAGACACAATGAAGTAGTCCAGACGCCTGAAACACATAAGTATAAGTTATATTAATTAAGTAGAATTACATCAAAGGTATAGGCAGTTGCGGGCGCCGTAGAAATAGAAATATCACCCAGTGAGCTGGTAGAGTTAAACCCGGCACTGGGTATAGGTAAGGTTAAAAGGGGTAACTCTTAATTTAAGTGGTAATTTAATGATGGCATCCCTTGTCTTTACTATTTGGTAGGTAACAAATCTTAATAATGATGCGATACACCTAAAGTTTAATTGATTACCTTATAATATTTTTCATGTTGTTATATAAAGGGAGGCAAACGAACAAGAGATTCACCTGATGGTAAGTGATCACTGCTGCCCATGAACAGCAAAAACCGTACAAGGATCGCAGATGCGTTGCCTGACTTTAAGACGCCATACCTGACCTGAATTCTTAACTGAGCTCTGGCGACCTTACTCACCAGCATTAGCATATCACAACAGTAAACAGTAACAAAGTGCTGCTACATTGCGTTCTTCTCTAAACATTTCATCAGACCCCTCTTTCCTACTAGGCACCATGCCCAGGGCTCCGCGATCGATTGGGCCCCGAGACTCGGGTCTAAAGGTCCCAGGGTTACCAAACCAGAGTTTTAAAGGCCCGTGTGTCCAGTGCCTCTAATTGGTGAAAGACGGCATTGCATTCAACGGCACCAATAAAAATTGACATTATGTTAAAACAATAGTAACAAATCTCACTCACCATCCGACGTTCTTAGCTCGGCAGTTCATCATGTACGTCCAGAAAGTGTACGCGCCGGTCTTGTCCGGGTTGAGGCGGCGGAAAGTGTCTACGAACCCGTCTCCGAGCAGGTCGCTCATACCGGAGCGTTCCTCGTCGGTGAACCCAGCGTTCTTTCTGTTCGTCTTAGGATTGGAGAGATCTGCAAAAATACTTATTATTTACAAATGGACTTGGCAGTGTTGATAAACCTTAGACTCGAAGGTCTATTTAGGGTAGGGTAGGCAGTACTTCGAGGTGGCTCAGTTACTTGAGCATGTCGCTGCTGCCAAATTGGGTGCATGCTACCCTGGTCCCCATGGGGCACATAAACAGTGACCGTGAGGAAGTACTTGGTGTTTAGTGGGTAGTCGCACTCGGAGTCCCACATACCTCCGTTCAATGAGCGGAGCATGTGTAAACGCATTCAACAAGGATAAAAAAAGGGTTGGTAGTACTATTTAGGTATAGGATCTAAGGCTGCGAGCCTATACCTAAATAGTACTACCCCATTTTTCCCGTGTAACGCAAGAAGCAACTAAAGGATGTTACGAAGAGCAGTAGCGTTCCCCTGTGAAATCGTCCAACCAAGGTAGGATCCAGGTTTGACGCATGGGGGCCCCCCATGGTCGTGGGCAAGTCAGTATAAATAAAATAATTATGTTTAATAAGTGGTCCATCTAGGTAAGTTCTGAAACCAGCTCAGAGGGCGGGGGGGATGACTCTATGACCACCCCCTGGATCTGCCCTATACTGCTTCACCAACCCACTATATGCATTACCCCTCATATGGATAGTACATCCAGTTCACTGCAACCCAATCGGCTCATGAAGACTTTTGCGTAGTCGTATAGTTACAGAATGCCAAGCTGATAAGCCAAAAATTCTCATGGCCTTTTTCATAAATTAGTGTCTTTAAAAGACATAAAAACGGTCACGTAACATTTAACACGGATATTGTATGAACGTTAACTAGGTAGAGTTAGCTAATTTTTAGTTTCAAAATGTGTGATTGCATAATTGCACACTGGCAACTAGAAGATTTATTCAAGCGTATTTGTATTTATCCTAAATACATATTAGATGCTCATTAAAGACTTCCTGTTGTTCTCTGAAGTACCTCTACTAAAATAACTGTAAAATTTTTTGGTTGGTAAGGGATATTACACGCCTCGATGGCCTAATGGTTTAAGTACCGGGCCGTGGTCTCGAGGTCCTGGGTTCGAATCCCAGGTCGGGCAAACTTTGTGTTGATTTTTTCTGAACACAGCCCGGGTTTGTGATCACCAACCCGCATTTGGCAAGCGTGGTGATTAAGCCAAAACCCATCTTTGTAACGAAAACATGATTTCAAATGATGGAGGCCTTTGCCCTGCAGTGGGACATGAATAGGCTGATACTTTACTTTACTTTTAAGGGATATTACATAGATTATAAGCTTTTGGGCAATAACCTAAATTCCTCATAACTAACTGTTTACGCCAAGGTGTTAAAAAATATACATTTACATTTTTCCTTTAAAAATAAGTTAAAAATATAAAAAAAATACATACCTATTTCATTGTGAGCGACATTCATGTCTCCGCATATTATCACAGGCTTTTTCTTATCTAATTCCTTAACATACTTCCGAAACTCTTCATTCCATTGCAGTCTTTTCGGTAGCGTGACTAGTTTCCTCCCAGCATTAGGAACATACGTGCTTATCAGGTAGAAATGCTCATACTCTGCGGTGATGATGCGGCCTTCCGAATCCAACTCTTCGTTTTGAAGCCCGTACTGTACATTCATTGCCAGCTTGGTGGTGTAAATGCCTACTCCAGCGTAACCATCCTTGTCGCTGCACAGCCAATAAGCATGATACCCTGGTACGTTAGCTATTTCATCGGGCAACTTGTCTTGGGCGCATTTCACCTCTTGTAAACATAGAATATCCGGTTTCTCATACTTTATATAGTCCAAACCACCTTTCCCTAACCACGCCCTTATGCCATCGACATTCCAGCTAGATATTTTGAAATTCCAGTCTTTACCATCAGGGCTTTTGGATGAATTTGAAAAGTCCAACTCTTCATAATTTGTGAGAGCTTTGTTTTTAAGTGGCGCTTTCTTTTTTGCCTCTGCGGGTGCTGAAAAGTGAGGTGTAAACTAAAATGTTTCAGCAATGGAGAGTGTGGATTGGTAACTCTGTTTTAGGATTTCTTTTTTTATTTGCATTCTAAAATTAATGAGATTATTAAATTGATCAATATTATAAGGACTGGTACTCGACTCGGCTACGACAATTTCCATAGGAGTGCAATTTTTATTCCAAGATTGTCACATTAGAACATATAATTTATGCAATGGTTGATATTTGTATGTACCAGACTGCTTAGAAAACTGCCAAATGGAAATACTGCTTAACTATGTAAAATTTATTTCTATTTATTTCGCAACTCATCCACAATGACGAACATATTTATTTCCTTTATCATTACATTTGATGGAAAATTAGACACTTTTCTTAAATGTTCAAGTGATGACTCAACAGGACAAATTTTCTTTATTAACATATGAAATTAGTAGATACACTTAAGGAACATTAATAAGTAAAAATTGTGACTTAGTACAGAAGAAGTACATAATGTGATTTATGTTAAAATTCTCATAGGTACCTAATTTAAATAAAGTTAATACCACTAATAACCACTCCCCAAATTTCTTAACTACACAAGCATTATTCAGTGGGGATCTATTGCTTGACATGCTCAGCAGTTGTTATCATAATGGGTTGTATGCAAAGTACCGAGAAATTCATGCATTATATAAATTTGCATATGAATACTTACATCTTATATGGCAGTGTTATTAAGAGGTACGAAATACCAAGATGAAAGGTAAAAATAAATAAAAGCGTTTTATATAAATAATTTAAAAACCATTTATTTATTAAATTAATAAGAGACAGTAATCTTAGTAGTACGGAACAGTATCCAAAACTTAATAGTCTAATAATAACATATAAATTACAACATATTATTTACCCTTATCTTCAGCTTGCTTACGTCGCCTCTTAGTGGGCTGCTCCTCGGTGTCCTGTGCCTCGTCTTCAGGATCAGCCGGAGCTTCAGCAACCTTTTTCTGTCCTCTTTTGCCTTTCACTGGTTTCTCTTCAGCAATGTCGTCAGCTTCATCATCTTTTGCGTCACCTGAATTTAAATTATTTATTAATTAAAACATTTTATGTAAGTGCTAGCTGAACCATAATGGAAGTTTCAATATTTTTGGATTTCTTGGTTAAATCATATTTGATGACATAATAGATTACAAATTGCTCATATCGCATCTATCTAATAGGGTATAAATTACAGAATGATAAAATATATCTCTGAACTGTTAATAAATTTTGATATTACAATAAATTGTTATACCTACTTTGTCCTTCTTTGATTGTAATTTGTTCTGTGTGTGAAATAAATAAATAAACAATAATGATTTCAAGAAACAATGAAGACAAACCTTTGGCTTTTTCATCTTTTTTGGTTCCCTTCCGCTTCTTGGATGCTGGTTCTTCTTTTTCCTCATCCTCTTTCAGTTCTGGGTCTTCTTTGGCTTGTGCTTTCTTCCCTCCTTTACGGCTCTTCACCTCCTTCTTTTTTGGCTCCTCTGGCAGTTCCTCCTCCACATCTTTTTCTTCTTCAACCTCCTCTTTTTCACTTTCTGGTGTCTTTTCTTTTACAGGTTTAGTTGGCCCCTTCTTTCTACCTTTTGCTGCAGCTGGTTCTTTTACATCATCTTCAGTCTTTTCTTGAGATTCCTCTGGTTTAGCTGCAGCTTTACGGCCTCTTCCTTTTCCAGTTGACTTAGGTTCCTCATCATTGGTTTCGTCAGATGGTTTTGCTTTTTTACCTCGCCCTGGTTTTGTTTCAGCTGATGCTTCCTTTTTGGTTGGCTTCTTGCGCCCTTTACCAGAATTTGTGCTCTGTACCTCTTCTGAATCGCCATTTTCCTCTGCCACTCCATTTTCGTTAACTTCTTCAGGTACAGATTCTTCATCAGCTAAATTTCCATTGGCAGGTTTTTCTTCCACATTATTTTCATCAGATGCCTTCTTTCTTCCTTTTTTAACAGGAGGTGCTGTTTCAACTTCTTCCTGGTCATCTGCATTCTTTTTCCCGCGTTTGTTTTTCTTCTCTGCTGGTGCCACTTTTTCATTAATTTCTGGCTCTAACACCTCAGGCTCTGGGTCTTCTACAGCTTTAGCCTTCCCGCGCCCTTTTTTTGGTGCTCCATTTTCCGCCACCTTGACTTCCCCAGTTTTCTGAAAGTAAATTTAAACAAGGTCCCATATAAGATATAATAAAGCTACATTCAAAACAAATATATTAATATTACACTCAACGTTTGTAAATACCATTATAGAATAAAGATATTATTACATAAGCGTAGGACCACGCAATTAATGCTATAAATGTTAGTATGACCACGCCACTCAGGGGCACCAGTCTCTTGCAGAAAACACAATTAAACAAAGAAAAAATTCACTGTTTCTTTACTATGACAAAGTAAAAAATCTTAGTTACAGTTAAGAGGATAATGTTTTAAACATACAAATGAATAGTTTAATGAAACAAAACTCAAAATATAAGATACGAGCCACGAAAATCCGTTTCACATCTTTGTAGCACACATTGGCAACAATATCTGGAAATGGGTGATTTTTTCCATAATTCTTTACAATTATCTGAAAAGTCAGTACATAACTAACCCTAAGCAATGCTTCTTATCATAAACAAAGGCATTCTTTACATTGATTACGAACAAGACGCTTGGAAACGATTTTGGAGGGAATCAGCCATGTGTTTACAACCTACATGGTCAAAAATGTTTGATATTTCGTTGTATAGGAAGTGATGGTTGTTTTAAAATGAGAGAGCATCAAAAATATCTGACTATTTTTGAAGCATTCAAGAAACATTTCGTTAGTAACAATGCAAACCAGTTTTAGATGTGCAAATTCGCGTACGCTATAGATCGTTATGTTGTATTTACAGTACCTTGGTTTTAGCAGATCTTGGCGCCATTATCACTACTTTGTTTACCGGTAAGATCAATATACGTATTAATTTCTAATTTTAAACAAGAAAACGGCTCGTCTGAACATAAAATATCGCGAATTTGGAAGAAGGTGGCGAGCGAAAAGTTTCCGGCGAAATGACAGAAAACGCCACTGCCGCCAATTTTTGTGACAGCTTGACAACCGATATCTTTTTAAAAAAGCTAACCTACATGACTCAATTGAAGTTTCAAATATTTACCGCTGCTGCAAGGATTATGCAACTCAATTATTTATTTTTCTGCTCAACCATTTTGAAAAAATTAAACAATATATTCATTAGCATAATCGTAAATCATTAATTTATTTTAAATAGGGTAACATTGTGCAATGTGTGATACAAATATTGTAAATTGAAATATCAATTTCACAATACAAAATTGAAAAATATAATTAAATCAAAACAAATCAAATGTGTTCATTGCAAATAAGGCACGTAGGCTTTCTTAACTATACATTAAATTATTCATATACACTTTTGTTTGCATACATGTCAGTATTTCTCGAATAGTAGAATGAATAGGATGGAGTCGAATAGATTCGTTAATGAAGTGTATTTCTTCTATTTTGTGAGTGAAATTACAAATACAAGATCCTTGTCTGCTATTTATGAAATAAGGAAAATCGAATTCAACAACCAACAAACCAAATGATGGTGGTATAAAGTTTATACTTAAGTAATTTGGTGGCTTTCGTTCCATTAATATTTTTTCTTAAAGTAAAGTAAAGGTTCCCCGATCACTCTTTATTTTCTTAACAATAACTTTGTATAAGAATTAATTAAATATAATTTTGAACAATCATGCGTCTTTTCTTTTTAAAAATATTTAACGTGCCAATGAGCTTTATGTTTCCTGTCAACTCAACTGACGTTGACAGGTTGTCAATTTTACTGTCAAATTGAGTGTTCACCAAAGAGTATAGTAATACTACGGGAAGTGTTCACTCAAAACCACAGAGTACTTTTTATTATACTGGAATAGAGATGTAACTCTGCCTTTGTTTGTGGAAATGCGACAGTGCTGCCTCTGTACACTAGGTTTGAAACTAATGATTTGAATATGTATATGTATAGGTATACATACGTATAGAATAGATATGGCTATACATATACCTGTATAGGTATAAGTTTCATTGCTTTTTATTTAATTTTAGATTACCTATCTTTGTTTTTGACGGCTTTAGATATTTCTTATTTACTACAAAATATAGTAAATATCAAATTGGTAAAACTATGTATAAAACACATCAACTTTAAAATAAAACATTGTTTCGTATTTCAAAATCACTTTATTTCTTTCTCTTCATACACTTACTATAATATTTCTTCGCTTTTAATTTGAACGAATCTGTATTGTCATCACACTCTCTCCTATTATTTAAAATTTTATTTCTTTCTTTACAATAGTTATAAATAAAAAATCTGCACGTTATTTTTAACAAATAATTAATTAAATCTTCTTTATGTTTATCACATTTTATGAAATTAAAATCTGTAAACATTAATGCTATAGTTTTTATAATTTCCTTAAGGTTTTGTTTATTTAAATTAATTTTAATTATACTGTAATTTATATCTTGTAAATCTGAAATACAATTTAGGAGAGAGTCGGTGGGACTACAAAGCCATTTTTTATTTTTATACTCTCTGTATTTGATGTATTCCGGCTGATCATTTGATTGTAAATCTTTTTTGCATTGTTTACACCCCTTAAAGACATTCTTCTTTGCATTTTTTAAAAAGTAGCCGCTGACATATTGCAGACCCCCTAACTTGCGGGGGTCAGCGGCTTTTTCTTCAAGGGGTGTAATTGTTATTTCCGGAATACATTCCAAATTACAATGGCTTTGTTTACTCCCACCGTCAGTGATCAAAAGATTGCTCAAAGAGTAACAATTGTCGTCTTCACAATTAGCTCCTGGAGCATGGACACTGGAAAGGCTGTTTATTAAAAGTGTACAGTACGCTGATTCGAATTTTTCAGGCGACGGGTTTATGTCGCGGCATCCATGACTTCTAATGGACCCAAAGAAGTTCTCAAGTGGGTCCTGGTTCAGATGCCGCAACCAAATTGATGATATGTCATATTTAGTTTTCATAATATTTAACAAATGTTCTATACCTTCCAGTGTCCATACCCAATTTTTTAGTGTGGGCACATGTTCTTCTTTATTAAACTTGGAATTAATAAATTTCATATTTTTTATCATTGGCTTTGTTTCTTCCCAAAGACGGTGGTGTGCCGATTTAGGCGTCACAGGCCCCAAAAGAGGTTTTCCATATTTTTGCCTTTTTCCGTAACTCCCATTGACGGAGTCAAATAAATCGTCGAATAGTATGAGGATATCTGCAGTTTCTTTACTTTCGTGAGCAAGTATACCTTTATCTGAAAAATAAATTTATTATGTTTCATTCAAAAAAATCATGAAAATGAATGAAGAGTTTTTTTTTATTGTGGCATGTACAGTAAGCGACCTCCCCAAACCGTCAAACCGTCTCTATTGACACTGGACCTATATGTTAGATATTAAACTGAAAATTCATTGAGGGATTTTGACAGTTGTAAGGTCGATGTTAGCCTTATAATTATAATATATAGCCTTATAATTATAATTTCGAGAACAAGTTACTCACCTGCAAGGTAGCCCATATTTGATCCCACAGTTTTGCTGAACACTTGTGTGGCATATTTTACTTTTTGTTTTGGTATTTTAGATGGAATGCAGTGGTAGTCAGTTAATTTGGGGACTAATCGAATCCCTCTATACCCTGGATTTTCATTGTGCAGGTCAGTAATGTGACTCCATTTCGCAGTGCATTCTTTTCCATCTTTAATATACTTTAAGTTTTTTGTCAACAGATTGTTGCGAATGCATTTTATGAGATGTGGAGGATCGTAGAGCGGTATGACCTCTTGATTGTTAATAAAAAACGAATTGTGTCTTACTTCCTCGCCTTTTCTTATAAAGTCTGCTTGAGTTTCTTGCATAAGTAATTTTATGCATTGCATATTGTTTGTGCCTTGGTCACAAACAGTCGATACTACAATCAGACCAGCATTCTGTAATTCACGTATTACAGCTTTCAATTGTTTTGCCAGCTCAGGTCCTTTTGTGGCAGCTTGCGAAAACGTAAATGCAACAGGCTGCTTATAGTTTTTAATTAAGCCTCTGACCATAAAAACTTGGGCATGATCTGCAAACTCTGGATGTGTTTCAGTTCCATTGGTAACAAAACCACTGACCTCGTCCCGTCTCTCATTGTAGGCAATATTTGCTTTCAGTGCCATTTCATCAAAAAGAACTATACACAGTCGATCCTCAACACTTGCATTTTCAGTTGCTTTTTTAATTTGATTCATAGTTTTTTTGTGTATACCTGGCTTGATATCTGCCATCCTCAGCAGTTTTACTAGGGTTTGAGGTGAGGGCAATATATATATTTTTCTAAAAAATCTGTAGCCCTTAGGGCTTTGCTTCAAAATCGACAATGCCATAATTTTTTCTTCCAGTGTGAAACGCCGGCCTCTCATTCCTTTTTTATGCTCTCGAAATTGCAGCAATGTTAATATTTTTGCCATGCTAGGCAAACTATCTAGGGTTTTCACAAATTCTGGATGGGATAACACATCTTGCATAGTCTTGATTTTTAATGTTTGTTTTCTGACCTTGCTGCGGCATTTACTTAATTTGATGCCCGTTTGTATTAGTTTCTTACGCAAACATTCCTCTACATGGGATATGGGGATGCGTCGTTTCGTTTTCAGTATTAATTTAGTAGGACGCCCCGCTGAAACAAAAATAAAAACATATTTATAATTTATTGATTGGATAGCTTTTTATTATTTTTAGGCTTCCGTATCTCAAAATGAAAAAAGGAACCTTGATAGCAGTGACTCAAACTCGACCCCCAGACTCGACGGGGGTCTACGTTGGACGTGATGGAAAATGGAAAAATTAATTTGGTTTCATTAGGGAAGAACTAAAATGTTACACATACAATAATTACACAATTTATTAACACTTACCACAGGTATCCTTTATTTGAACAGCTTCCAAGGTATTTTGAAGAAGAGGAGCACCAGAATCCAAACTTGGTGACTCGGGGACAGGTTCTGAAAAAGTAACATAGGTTCTTGCATTAATTTTATGGTTCAAAGTTAAAATTATTGCAGTAAGTAAAGGTTCAGTTTATTATTTTACTGACAGCAGAAAGAGAGCTGCAGCTACAAAACATACTTAATTAAACAAAATCACATTGTAATCATCAATAATAATTATGTACACAATTTATTAAGACTTACCACAGGGATCCTTAATTTGAACAGCTTCCAAGGTGTTCTGAGGTAGAAGAGCAGCAGAATCCAATTTTGGATAGTCAGGGATAGGTTCTGAAACTAAGAATTAAAATAGTAAGAGCTATGCTGCTACACTATGGAATCATGTTATCATATTGTAATTTTCATTAACAGAACTAAGTTTCATTAGATTTTTTTGTGTTATAGTACACACTAGTTACAAACAATGGATCCACTGTGTGACTGTGAAGTCTGTAAATTAAGGAAATACAGCAAATTAGTTAATGTTTTTGTCTTGGGTAAAACTAACTAGATCATGAGATGGTGGAACATCTGTTATTTTATGTTGACATTGAAATATAAATATTGCAATTTACCGTTGGATGAAGATGCTTCTGACAAATTTTCAATTGATCTCATTGGTCTTCTTTCAGAATGTGTGATTTTTGGCAATGACAATCCTGGAAATTTAAAGTATGAATATAAATAAACATTATTTTACTCAATTCCTGTATTACAGACACATTTAAATAACAGCCCTCTTCCTGCGACTCAGTCTGCGTAGATTTCGGTTTCCAATAGCCTAAAGTTCTCGTCAAATGGACTATCAAATCAAACCAGTACTTCCTTACATTACACTGCGTTCAATCAAACAAATTAAAAACTTTTCAGCTTTATTATACTAGTACAGATTATGGTTTACCATTAAAATAGGGTCACTGCAACATGAATATTTTAAGGTAGATTGGATTATACAAAATATGAACTTGACTTTGCTCAAAAAATTATTTTGCTGGAAGAAAGGTGGTTTGTTTTACAAACAAATACATAGTAGTGTGTAGTAGTGGTTTTTTTCTATGCAAAAAATAACTATGACATGTATTATAAACTTTTCAGTAAACTTTGAAAATATTAAATTCCGCTCAATCATCATTGTTAAGGTTTAAGATCGTTATTATAACTAAGAACATATTTGTTATTATTTAATGAATAATATTAAAGTTTAATAGCCATTACTTCATCATCATCATCATCAGCCTATCGCAGTCCACTGCTGGACAAAGGCCTCTCCTAGGGCTCTCCAATTAGCTATTACTTACAGGGTTGATTTGTTAGTTATAGTTTTATGAATTATGCTATTGTTACCCAAAATAGTAAGTCATACAGAGCATTTCGTTATAAATGCTCTACAACTTCACAAATAGCACTCACCTGGCATTTGTTTCGTTGGTACTGCAATATTGCTAAGCCGATTATTGCGGCACCAATACTGTTCTTCAAAATGCATGTGGCATACGCGGCGGTAATTGAAAATGTGAATATTTTCTAATCCCAGAATTTCTCCACCAATTGCGTAGAGCCAAGTAGTAAAACGCTCCGTGTCTTTAGTTGGATTCGGAAATTTATGAAGTACTTCCTTGGATCCTGAAAAAGATAAATATAATTGTTAGGAGCGCCTAAACGAATCGTGCCAGCTGTGTGGATAAGATCATAGATAGAGTAACTTGAATATCCTACTACTATTATAAAGGCGAAAGTTTGTAAGTATGGATGTTTGTTACTCTTTCACCTAAAAACTACAGAATGGATTTGAATGAAACTTTACCACAATATAGCTTATACATCAGAATAACACATAGGATATTGGAAATCGAAATCCACGCGGACGGAGTCGCGGGCGGCCGCTAGTGATAAAATAATACAAAATATAATAAATACCTTTCCTGTAAGAACAGCCGGGGACGCAACAAATCTTGCTAGTAGCGGTAGGCGATTATGAGATATACTAACGAAATCATTCGATTATGAAAATGTCTCGAGATATCTCGATTATAACAATTAGTAGTTACTAATACTAATCTACTAATTTAGTACTATTACATTTATACGTATTAGTAGAACTAATATGAAGTCAGTCATACACGAGCGGTTGCAAGTTACTATTAGTACTATTAGTAGATTAGTATTAGTAACTACTACAAGTTACTAATACTAATCTACTATTAGTCAACTTACTATTAGTAACTTGCAATCTACTAATAGTAGATTAGTATTAGTAACTTGTAAATAGTAGTATTAGTAAAAGTAACTAAATTAGTATTTAATAATTTAGTACTATTAACTTTATACGTATTACTAGTACTAATATGAAGTTAATGGTCAGTCATGCACGAGCGGTTGCAAGTCGATTCACACTATTTACAGGCTTTTCAGCACTGCTGAGTAGTGCAAACAAAATTTACTTAAAATTTATGAAATCTAAATCTATATGTAAATTTACTAATATAGTATAACTATAACATTTTGAGATCAAAAACAAAATGGTCTTACTTAATACTTAATCAAAATCAAAATATTGCAAATAATATTATCAAAATATTGAACAATGTTTTTTTTTACACCTATGTTAATACTACGCCAAATACAATGTTATTTTTTTACGGTTATATGCTTTTCGAAGCCTCGAATCGAAAACACGATTAGAAGTACTAATTAGTTACTAATTCATTCGATTATGAAATTGTATTAGTTACTAATTCCATAATCGATTATCAATATTAGTAATACAAAATTAATCGATTATGCCGATCAGTCATAATCGCCCACCGCTACTTGCTAGACATGATGTTTGTTTCCACAACAACAACACACCGGTCTACACAGAGTCCTATCTCAGTTTTTTCGTTTAAGGTCGTCACTAGCACAAAACTCAACGCGGCCGGAGGAGTCTAGGCTCAACTCAACGGACTTAGGCGGAAAAGGCACTAGAAAACGATATTTAAACAATAAAAACAAGCAAAACACCAATATCACAACAAAGCGACAAGGCGGCCATTTGCATGTGGTGTTGCTAGTAAACACAAAAAAGTTACCAAAGCCCTTAACAAAATATATAATTATTGTTTTTAAATTTGCGTGACCCGTCTTCACGATTTGATTGTGTCTGTCTAATTTTAATAAATTTAATAAAACAATATTTTTAAACGATAATCGTTTCATGAAATCTACTGAAATAAATATAACCATAAACTGACCACCCTAAAATTAATGTTTTGTAGGTATAGCGCCATCTATTGTAAACTAGTAATAGACCTGATAAGATGATAGATACCGCCATCTGTGATCTGGGTTCAAAAACTCACGGGTATTATGCGACCAAATTAAATACATACTTTTTATTATGAGCGTTTAAAGATTCCCATATGTTCTAAATTTAGCATACTTATTTGAAACGAATTTCCTTAGCACCAGTTATAAGATTGTTTCCCCTGCTCAAAACGTCAGTGCAACGTGTTCTTCTCAGTAAAATTTTTCACCGTGAATAATATCGTTCACCTTCTGATTTCGTAGATATTGTGCAGTGAAATGGTAATAGTTTTTATTCGTTAAAGAAGTAAATACCCGGTAATATTGAACTAAAATTGCCCAATGATTTTATTTATCATTTCATCATTGAAGGCATTATGAGTGAACAATAAAAAAATAAATTATAAAATTAAAGTCGTTTCTCGAATACCATATTCCATATGAGCACTTGAGGAGCCTAATGTCCACAATATATGTACTAAATATTTTAACACTTAACTTCATGTAGGATTATGATTTTTCTCGAATTATAGATATATAAATAGAAAAAAGGTTAAAAGTTGTTATTTGATCTATCATGAAAGTGCCTGAAGTGTGCATAAACTTAGCACCAACAACAATTTGCCTCCCCTGGCCCGGAACCTGGGTATGCCCATTGTCAGGAAATAAACTTGACAACTAAAAGTAAAGACTCAAACTAGATTTTGTCTATCCTAGCAATCCTTAGAAATTGAATATTCCAGTAAATAAATAATAAATATTTCACAACATCACTAGTAGTAGCTTAAGCACTTGTGTTACAGACATCAGAATCAACAGTAGTATTATAAATATACGTAAATAGATACATATAACACCCTGACCAGGACAAACAGACATGTTCATGCACACAAATGATTGTCCTGTGCGGGGATCAAACCCGTGACCTCTTGCGTAATTAGCAACATCTTGACCATTACACCAAGCCGGTCGTCAAATTAAAATTTTAACCAATTAAGTTAAAATTTCCCAATGGTTTGTTTTGAAGTACATTTTACCATTGCTACTTTCAGGCTGCATTAGATAGGAAGGGAACCTTTAAGGTTGAATACCTTCAAGACATTGAGAGGAAAGTGCAGGAAAGATGGGAAAAAGAGAAGATATTTGAGGTGGAGGCGCCCACTGATGGAAAACAGCATGAGAAGTTCATGTGTACCTTCCCATACCCATATATGAATGGACGTTTGCATTTAGGGCACACTTTCTCACTCTCGAAATGTGAAGTAAGTTTGTAATTATTTTTTTGTTTTTAAAGCATAAGATATCTTTGATTAGCAGGATACGATCAGAAGTGCAAGGCTGGCATGGTGTGGACATGTCACTTCGAATGTGATAAATATTATTGAGATAAAGGCTGGAGGATGATGAAGACTTTAATTAGATGTAGTAGTATATAAGTCAACTACAACAGAATGTCTTGGTTTTAACACTCAACTTAAATCAACAAACTTTAGCTTTATATTGGTTTTTAAATTTAAATGTTGAATTTAATTTCCAGTTTGCAACAAGGTACTTCCGTTTAAAAGGCAGGATGGTGCTTTTCCCATTTGGGTTCCACTGCACAGGTATGCCCATAAAGGCATGTGCTGACAAACTGAAGAGAGAAATGGAAACATTTGGCTATCCTCCAGTGTTCCCTGAGGAAGAACAGGAGGAGGTGAAAGATGAAGGTGATATTGTGCCAAAAGACAAAAGTAAAGGGAAGAAGAGTAAGGCAGTCGCAAAAGCTGGTTCTGCTAAGTACCAGTGGCATATAATGAGAAGCCTGGGCATCCCAGAGGAGGAAATCAAAGATTTTGCTGATGAAACACATTGGCTTGAATATTTTCCACCAAGAGCTGTGGAAGATCTCAAGAAAATGGGCATCCATGTAAATATTCGTTTTATTTTTATATATTTTGCTTATTATAAAGAAAGTAAAAAAGTAAGGCCTTGTAGATTTTTGTTAGTATTTCCGTATTGATGAAAGTTAAAAATAGATTTTGGTATGATATTTTAAACTTAACAAATAAAAGTTAATTTTGCAATTAAAAAGCTTCTTTAGAAATTAACTAAATCTGGGTAATGCAAATATATTTTTCCCTTCAGGTAGATTGGCGCCGCAAGTTTATAACAACGGATGCGAATCCGTTCTATGATTCATTCATTAGATGGCAATTCAATCACCTGAAAGAGCGTAATAAGATTATGTATGGTAAGAGGTACACGATCTTCTCGCCCTTGGACAAGCAGCCTTGCATGGACCACGACCGCAGCAGCGGCGAGGGGGCGGGTCCCCAAGAGTACACGCTTATTAAAATGACCGTGCAAGAACCCTTACCTGAGGCACTCAAGTTAGTATGCTTTCTCAAGTAATTAAGATAATATTGATCTCAAGATATCTACCATTCTTCCTCTGTGCAGCAAAGTCTGGGTCTGTGCAACAACTTAAATTTTGATGGGACTTTGATATTTATATCTAGAAGTAGTTTATTGGAATACATTAATAACAATTCAATCATTTTCCATTTCATTCAGGTCCCTTAAAGGAAAAAATATCAACCTAGTGGCTGGAACATTAAGACCTGAGACCATGTATGGTCAAACAAATTGTTGGGTTAGACCAGACATCAAATACATTGCCTTTGAGACTGTTAATGATGGGATATTTATCTGTACGAAGCGTGCAGCAAGAAATATGGCCTACCAGGGTTTTACAGAAAAGGATGGAGAATATAAAATTATATTAGAAATTTTGGGCGAGGATCTCCTTGGTGTTGCTGTAAAATCTCCAATGACCTGCTACCCTAAGATCTACTGTCTTCCGATGTTGACCATCAAGGAGGACAAAGGTACAGGAATCGTAACGAGCGTACCCTCGGACTCACCCGATGACTACGCAGCTCTGGTGGACCTTCAGAAGAAGCCAGCTTTCAGGGAAAAGTATGGCATCAAAGATGAAATGATTCTTCCATTCAAACCAGTGCCTATTCTCGAAATACCCGAATACGGTAACTTATCTGCTGTTCATGTGTATGATAAATTGAAAATTCAGAGTCAGAATGACAAGGATAAGTTGGTACAAGCAAAGGAAATGGTGTACCTAAAAGGGTTTTACGACGGAGTACTTCTTGTCGGCGAATTTAAGGGAAGCAAGATTCAAGATGTGAAAAAGAATTTGCAAGCAAAACTTATTGCAGATAAGAGTGCCGTTATTTACCAAGAACCAGAGAAAACTATTATATCCAGATCTGGGGACGAGTGTGTAGTTGCTCTTTGCAATCAATGGTACCTGGACTACGGCAACGAGGAATGGAAGAGTCAAGTTGATAAAGCACTGGCTGCAATGAACACTTACCATGATGAGGTCAGGAAAAACTTCCAGGCTACACTTAAATGGCTGCATGAGTATGCATGCTCTAGAACATATGGCCTTGGTATGTACTTTACCCTCTTTACGCTCATTGAATAAATGTTGTATAAATTGGTTGTGTATGCTAATTACTTCTTATTTTAGGAACGAAGTTACCATGGGATACTCAATGGGTCATAGAATCCCTGTCAGATTCAACAATTTACAATGCCTACTACACTATATCGCATTTCATCCAAGGCGATTCATTCCGAGGGAACAAGGAGAATGCCCTCAAGATCAAACCAGAGGACATGACAAGTGAGGTTTGGGACTACATCTTCTTCAGGGATGCTCCCTTCCCCAAGAATACGAAGATTTCAAAGAAATCTCTTGATCTCATGAAATCATCTTTCCAGTTCTGGTGAGCTTTTTTTTGTTGAATTATATAACTTTATTATTCAACCTTACCATAAATAGTAAAATTAAATACCTCAACCAAAACTGAAAGACCCTTGCTAACAAATGATTTATCTTGCAGGTATCCAGTAGACATGAGAGTGTCGGGCAAGGATCTGATCCAGAACCATTTGACGTACTACATCTACCACCACTGCGCGCTGTGGCCCAACGAGGAGGACAAGTGGCCGAAGGGTATCAGGGCGAACGGGCACCTTATGCTGAACTCGGCTAAGATGTCCAAGTCGGACGGGAACTTCCTCACCCTGTCGGAGTCGGTGCGGAAGTTCAGCGCGGACGGCATGCGCCTGGCTCTCGCCGACGCCGGCGACTCGGTGGAGGACGCAAACTTCGTGGAGAGCACCGCCGACGCTGGCATACTTAGGTTATACACCTTCATCGAGTGGGTCAAGGAAGTATTGGCGTCCAGTGCTACTTTGAGAACTGGTAAGAGTTACTGTAGTTATTTGTGTTTTTGTTTTTGAAGCGGCCGCCCTGTGGCAAAATCCATGCGCCAAAACCTCCGCATGGATTTCGGTTTCCGCACACACACACACACACACACATATACATACATAGGTTTAGTGTTATACAGCTAATAATAGCCTTTTATTTTTCGACAAATGAAATATCCAACACAAAAAATAAAATCAATTTGATTCTTCAGCTTTATTATATTAGCATAGATTTAATTCAGAAATGTTACATATTTCGCATGATACGGTACACATCATTTGCAATTATCCGCATTGGGTGTAGTTCACAGTCACAGTGAGTTAGAAGTTAGAAGAAAATGTAGTTTCGATATGTGTTAAACCGATGACTGTTAAACCTTATAAGGTGGGGGCCATATTTTATTGAATTATTTTAAATGGAAATAGAATACGCCGTGCGGGCGTGCCTTACAACGGGTTTAACTTGCGTTTCTTCGTCAGGCGAGTACAACTTCCACGACAAGGTGTTCACGAGCGAGATGAACGCGCAGATATTGGCCACGGACGAGTTCTACAGCCGCATGCTGTTCAAGGAGGCGCTGAAGGCGGGCTTCTTCGAGCTGCAGGCCGCGCGCGACAGGTTTGATTAACGATCTGTTTGATTGCTTAGTCGCGTAAAAAAACTAAACATAAAAATGAAAAAAAGGGAAACACGAGTACACGATTTGAAGTAAAATTTTCCATTTTTGTGTGAATTTTGATCTTCTAAGCCGAATTATTGCTTGCATTAGTTAACATTGAGCTAAAGTTTAATTGAGAAGTGATTCACATTGTATGGCTTTCGTCGAAACGCGGAGCGCACTTGCGCGGCCATAAAGAAAGTAGTTTCTTATTACAATTGTTTTCCGAAATTAACGTCTGGCTTCTGAGGCATGCACACGGTGGGATGGAATCACATCTTTATGAAGCGGTAGAAAGGTACTACATCATAGTATTCTTCCGTCCGTGTAAGGTTGTTTTCAGATTGAAATCTCTGTCTACACATGAATTTCTGTTTCTGTTGTATGGAAATCAACCTAAATGGGCTCCGACGGCGCGTTCCGTCCGACGCGTGCCGTTCATTATGAATATTATCCTTTTTTTATTTCTGATTCCTTTTGTGACTGGAAAGAAAATAAAATATCTATAACAAAGGTACCGCGAGGTGTGCACGGCCGGGCCCCACGCGGCCCTGCTGCGGCGCTACGCCGAGGTGCAGGCCAAGCTGCTGGCGCCCATCTGCCCGCACGTCGCCGACCACGTCTGGGAACTGCTGGGGAATGTGAGTACACGTTTGGCGACAATGATAAAGAATAAAGATAGTTTTTATATTCATTGGTACAAGTAACATAGATAAGTAAAATTCGCCACTTTTATAAAATGTGAAAAACGCGAACAGTTTAAAGTAGTAACGAGTAGCATCGCTTGTTACTATTATCTAAATTAAACTTTTTTGTTTTAAACGAGCTATAAAAGTATAAAAAATTTATGCTATTTTAACAATCATACTTTATAATTTATTGTAGAAGTAGTCAACAACATACATAAATGGCAATCTTTACAGCGTCTAGACATGGCGCCAGATTTGATGGTTAACAAAATCTATACATATTATGATGTCATTTTTGCTGTAAAAAAGTATTAGTTAGTTGATATTAAAATCAAAACATACTGTACTATCGGGCCGTTTTAATTCGACCTGGATTTTCGATATTTGATTAAAAAGTCGAGCGTTCATAAACTAATCAAGCGTGAATGCCTCGACGCAATCAAGCGAATATATTTGAGGCCACCTTAATAGAATGATAAACAAAATCTAATATTTGTATTAACTTCACAGGCCGAACCTTGAAAACTACACACACTATTTTCTTTTCTTACCTTTCTCTAATAATCATCATTCACCTGCCCTCATATGTAACCAACCAACCAACCATCACATTGCGAAAATGTTTCGGCTTCTAGTTTTACAGTCGGTTGGCTGCCGGACACCTGACCTCCCTGAGAA
This sequence comes from Nomophila noctuella, assembly GCA_958496325.1. Taxonomy (NCBI): domain Eukaryota; kingdom Metazoa; phylum Arthropoda; class Insecta; order Lepidoptera; family Crambidae; genus Nomophila; species Nomophila noctuella. The sequence goes on along the minus strand of OY292486.1, from coordinate 5,764,784 downwards.
TCGTCCTTAGCTTTCTTTTTAATGTTTTTCTTTATTATGATAGAAAACAAGCCTTCTCCACGAGCGGTGGCCAGTGGCAGGGGAGATCGACGAGGTAGCGGTAAAAGCCAGCAACTATTTGATGGATGCGGCTCACTCCTTCCGCATCTACCTCAAGAACCACACCGCAGTCAAGAAGCCCAAGAAGGGGGAAACGCCCAAGCCAGAGAAGAAGCCCAATAAGGCAGTCATTTGGGTTGCTAAAGAGTACCCGAGGTGGCAACATATTATTCTGACAACTTTGAAAGAACTAAATGGGGTAAGGAATATTTTTTTGTTTATAAATAAGATTTTAGCTCGTCTGTAATAGGTCTCACATGCTTTATGATTTTAATTGAAACATTTGAATGCTGGATTATATTCTGCAAAATGCATTTGTAATGTTTTAGCCAAACACTAAAGTTATTCGAAACAACAATCAATATTGTAGATAGTGGTACATCATACAAATCGTCAAACATAAACCTTATTCGTTCTGTTGTATCTCCCTAATGATCCATAGGGAAGCGCCTTAGAGTGCTCTAACAGCGGGACTTTAATAATCTGATAATGATGTTTTAACTGGTTACAAACAACGTAAAACATTATTCTCTTGTGACTGGTTACGTAACTCCAGTTACACAAACGGACGATGCCGTACTTATTCCCACTGTTTCGATCAGCCCTCAGGCCTGCCCGACAACAAGACGATCTCCAGCAAGCTGGGCGCGATCCCGGAGCTGAAGAAGTACATGAAGCGCGTGATGCCGTTCGTGCAGGCGACGCGCGAGAGCATGGAGCGCGTCGGCGCGGGGGCGCTGGCCGTGGGGCTGCCCTTCGACGAGGCCGCCATCTTGCGCGACAACCAGCAGTACCTGCTCGCCACTTTGGATGTAAGCATTTTAATAATCTATACTTATGTAGTAAAGCTGAGGAGTTTGTGAGATTGTTTGAACGCGCTAATCTCAGGAACTACTGGTCCGATTTGAAAAAATATTTTTGTGTTGGATAGTCTATTCAAAGAGGAAGGCTTCAGGCTAAAGAATAAAAAAATTGGCCAAGTGCGAGTCGGACTCCCGCACTGAGGGTTCCGTACAAATTCTATTTTTGACGTATTAAAAAAACTACTGAATAGATTTCGTTCGAACCAATTTTCGTTGGTAGTTTTTATGGTAATGTACATTATATGTATAATTATTTCAGTTTTATCATCCTCTTATTTTAGAAGTTAGAGGGGGGGGGGGCACACTTTTTTCCACTTTGGAAGGGTCTGTCACGCAAAGTACTCATTTTAGAAAAAAGTTATATAAGAAACCTTAATATATTTTTAAAGACCTATCCATAGACACCCCACACGTATATGTTCAATGAAAAAAAATATTTCGAGTTTCAGTTCTCACTATGGGGACCCCACACTTTTTTTATTTTTTTTCTATTTTCGTGTGGAAACCTTGTTGCGGTTCACAGAATACATCCACTCACTAAGTTTCAACAGTATAGTACTTATAGTTTCGGAAAAAAGTGGCTGTGACAGACTGGCGGACAGACAGACAGACAGACAGACATGACGAATCTATAAGGGTTCCGTTTTTTTGCCATTTTGCCTACGGAACCCTAAAAAAGAAATGACGTACATTTGCATAATAATTTAATAGATGATTAAACTTGTTTCACGATTATAACTATACAATTATACATGACCCCCATTCTAACACATCAAATTGAAATAGATATGCTCTTAAATACCAATTTAACGTCCTTTAGTGTTGACATTGATAAACAAAGGTCAATAAATAATATCAAACTATCAAATTATTATTTATTTAACAACCGTCTTGATTGATGGGGTTAAATTTAAAGTGTATCAGAAGACCCTTTCAAACTATCAATTCGATTTTTGTTATCTGTTAATAGGCTTGATACTGTACCGTAGTAAATAGTAACAGATACATATTGTATTTTATGGATTGTTTTATGGGTAGCTCATAATTTATTCGCACTATAGTCTGTAATGAAGTTCACTAATTTATTTAATTTTAAGAATGACTGAACAGCAAGAATTAGCGGGAAATACTATTTCTAACTTTTGCAACAGATTAAATTATAACTCTATAATTTTAATTATTTTAAAAGGTATTCAAATGAATGGTTTAAAAATTCAAATATGTAGATGCTAAAAGGAATCCCAACTAATATTATAAATGCGAAAGTAACTCTGTCTGTCTGTCTGTCTGTCTGTCTGTCTGTTACGCTTTCCCGCTTAAACCTCGCAACCGATTTTGATGAAATTTGGTACAGACAATCTTTAGACCCTGAGACAGAACATAGGCTACTTTTTATTTCGAAAAAAAGAAATCCACGCGTACGGAGTCGCGGGCGGCCGCTAGTATTAAAATAAGTTGAATTGTCATTCACAACAATTCTTACCATACTGTGAAGACTTGACAGTAACCAATAATTGTCCGTCCCAGCTGGACAGCATCGAGGTGAAGTTCACCGACAGTCCCGACGCGTCGGAGAAGACGCGCGAGGACTGCGCCCCCGGCGCGCCGCACATCAACTTCTGCGCGGAGCCCGGCGTCGACGTCAGCCTGGTCAACCCCACGCCGCTCAACGGACTCTTCACCGTCAGCGTCAGCCTCGCCGACGGAGATACAGTGGAGAAGGTCAAAGCGAAGATCAGCAAAGAAGTGAGAGCGATTAAGGGTAAGGAAAGATCTTTTCTAAGCGAATTCAACATTGACGAAATAATAATAATACAATAATAATACTTTGGACTAACACACCAACTGCCTAGCCCCAAACTAAGCTCGAAGCTGGGCTAGAGATCAGATAGACATACTTAACCTTTTACCCGCCAGGCAATCCTCCAAAAAAATGTGCCCCTAGCGCCGAGCACGTATTTTCAAGGTCAACCATAGTGTTGTGGGCCAATCACTACCGCAAAGTAGATTTTAAAGGCAAAATCACCTTTTTATGGGAAATTCTAACGTTTTTATAATCATTGGCCTCACATAGATAAAAATATTAAACTTAGCCTTATCAAAATACCTGTAATTAGGCACATAGTCATTACCATAGCCAAGTTAGAGTTCAGTTGATATTACTACAAAATACCGTTTTCGGAATCCCTATTGTTGCATATATACAACTCCGGCGCTGACATTATGAACAACACTGAGAATAGTGCGTGCGGGTGGAATTATTACCGGTAATCGGTTTTATTATCTTAACGAATACTATTGTTGTTTAAAATTTTTAGACCTGAAATATTCGAATTGCATATAATTATGTATAATAAAGGACTGTACGTAATTTGTTGCAAAAATACAATAAAAATGTTGAGAATTCCAGGCAAAATCAAAGAGTACATACCTCCTGGTCATCATACTCTTTTACTCTTTCACTTTTTCTCTGTGTAATAATAATAATTATTATGTGGATAATAAGGTTGGTTGTACAATAACTATATTCCTTTTGATACATTTTATTTATAAGTGGCATTGTCCAATTGTTTTTATCCCAAATAAAGTAAAAAAAAAAATACTCATCATCGGTCACCAATTCTCCTACATCTCCCTCATGCCCTTCTGAAATTCTGATTAATTCCTCGGCTCTCGACATTTCGCGATTCAATCACGTCCACAATACCCAACGAATAACTTCGGTCTACGTTCTACGAATAACTAGGTACCCACTAATTCCATAATATTTTTTGCCAAAATAAAACACATGTCCCTCACTAGTATCATTATAAGTTCGCTTGTGACGTCACAAGCGGTTGAATATGTGCAACTCCGGCGCTAGACTTCTTGGATAACATTAAAGTGCTAGGGTTGTTCCTTTACGTCAATTTAAAAAAATCGATTAGTTAATTGCAATATGAATCTACCTAAAATCATCCCAAGTTTTGGATGTTATAATTAGAAATACAATTAAAAAGCAACAATCATTATATTACTTTCCAATCTTGATGCCTAATTTATGTAAAATATAATTAAATGAAACTAAGGTTGGCTTAAATCTGTAATTAATAAGTTTATGTGTAACATCACTACTGTTGTATTTTTACAACTGTGGCGGTACAGCTTAAGATGAAACCTTCATCGTGCGATGAGTTTTATTAAACTGTTATACCTTAGTTTTTGGTGCTTTGCATTAATAATTTTGGGGAAAAAGAAAGACATTCCTTAAATAGCACAGGTGTTCTTTATTATTGTTCCTAAATTCCTGCCGCGTAAATTAAAATCCGCTTGAAATTTACTTCGTAAATTTTAGTTGCGTATGTACAACTGCGGCGCCAGAGGCTAGAAAATGATTAGTTGCTTATATTCAACTGCGGCGGTTAATGGGTTAAATACTCTTATAAACATCCATGACTTGAATACATACATATGTTCATCACACAAACATTAGCCCCTAGCGGGATTCGAACCCGTGACCCTTGGTTTTGTAGCCAGGGTCTCTATGACTTCCAGACCAACGGGCCCGTCAAATTGTGTTGTATTAAAGTAATCAAAATTATTGCAAAAATTGTTGGGCTGCCATATTGGTTTATTTGCGTTCGGTCTTTTTTCACAGTCAGCTATTGAGCTGACTGCGTTTGCTACTGATTGCTGTAGCAAATTGTGATTGATAGAGAAATTGGATATAATATTCTGTGAACCATACTATAATGTTACAATGTTTTCAGATGTGAATGCCATCAAGGTGTGGCGATACGTCGACCCAGTCCTCGGGCCTCGGAAGATTCCTGTCCCCGGAGACCACGAAACCAAATGTGTCGTTCTAGAAAATACTGCAGTATTAAAAGTGGACGTGACCGCCAACACGGTCGCGCTAGTCAACAACGGAACGAACATAGACTTAGGAAAACAATTGGTATACACATACGAGAAGTGAAACTTCAGTTCCCCACGGAATTAAAATAAGTTTGAAATGTAATCAGGACTGTTTTTATAATTGTGGTAATAAATTATTTATTTATTGCACCATAAAATTTGTTTTATTATCGAATTTAATAAGGTTCAAGTGAAATCGTTATGGACATGGGGCAAAAATAAAATTGAATTTAAGGTGAATTAAAGCTGAAAGGATGCCAATGAACGTTTCAGAAAAATCAACGAAAATGAGTTAGGGACCGTAACGTTTTTCTATAGGGACATTCTGCGTCAAAATTGTTTTGAAACGGAGTGCAACAAAACGCAGTCCAATAAATTTCATAATATAATTTAATAATAACATATAAATGGTTATTCACAGAGAATGTTTAAAACATCGCGATTAGATATGGCTAGGAGTGGGCGCGGCGGCGGACCGCGCGGGCGGGGCGGGGCGGGGCGGGGCGGGGCGGGGCTAGGGCGGCGCGTGCGCGAACAGCGTCTCGAGTCCCGCCGCCTCGGCGCCGTCCAGCGGCCCGCGCGGCTTCTCCTTGCTGCTGTGCATGCTCGGCAGGTCCAGGATGTACACCTCCTTCTTGAACAGCTGACCGACGTTGCGCCCGATTAACTGGAAAGAGATGTGACATTTTGATTGAGGTACTACTACGTATAGAGGTGACATCTCGAACATAAATTTTCTTACCCGCATTGTGGTCCATTAACAACTAAGTTGCCGTCAATTTTTCTATTTTTGACCATTTTTATGATCGAAAATTTAAAAGCATGTGCAATCATTATAAGAAGAAAAAAAAAAGATGGTGGCGTGTTATCACTACATAGTATAAAACAAAGTCGCTTTTTCTGTCATTTTGTATGTTGTATGTCCCTATGAACGCTTAAATCTTTAAAACTACGCAACGGATTTTGATGCGGTTTTTTTTAATAGATAGATTAACTCATGAGGAAGGTTTTTATGTATAATATCATCCATTAAATAGTGGACAAGTACCACGGGCGAAGCCGGGGCGGGCCGCTAGTTTAATAGATAAAATTATCACAAAATATCCGCCCCTTCCCTCGAAGTTGACGCACAACTTTTGTTCGCGATGTCCACTCTATACGTAGTAGTAATACCTAAATGGACATATTTTTTCGTACTTGATACTGATTCGAGTTTGGCCTGATTGAAATTTAAATCGCTGAGTCGCCGAATGAATCGATAAGTCGAAAAGTGATATCTCACCCTAGATGTGATCTTCTTGAACAGATCTCGTTTGCTCTTGTCGATCTTGGAGGGCTTGGTGGGGTTGGCGGCGAGCTTCTCGTCCAGCCGGTGCAGGTCGTGCGCGTCCACATCGGGGATCTCGCGCAGCACCGTCACGATGTTCGGGAACAGCGGCCGGAGAGCCTCGTACGCCTGCAGGATAATAATAAAGTTAGGCTCGCTCGCCGTCGGATCTCGGCCGGATGCGTCACTCGGTCGTGAAGAATGTCGCACGTAGTGGTCAGTGATGTGTCGGATCCCTAAAAATGTAGATCCGCGGATACAGATACGGATCTTTTTTTTCTTATGCAAACGATATAGCCGTGCGTGATCTTGAAACGATAGTTGACACTTCGCTCCTCGCAACACGCATGACATGTTTCGACTTGGGTCACGCGTATTATTTTAGTTTTGTTTATATTTTAGTGTGTCAATGGGCACCGCGTACATATCGTTAGCATAGGGTTTTGGTAAAATAATAAAAAAAATGTAGTTCGATGTCTACTAGAGTGATTTCAATTGATTCGAAGCATTTTTTATCCGGCCTATTTTTTAATTTATTCCGAGGCCAAGCCACACTTTGGGTCTTTGAGTAAAAGTTAGTTAGTTATTTTTTAATCCTATCTTTACATCATTTTTCATTCTATAAATTGAAAATTAGTAGAGAAAAAATCCGTAAACGATTTGTGTGATAAAAAAACGAATACGAATATGGATTTTTATTTTTCGGTGGATATCCGCGGATACGGATACGGATCTCCAGAACATCACTAGTGGCCACACACGGCTAGAGCTGTACCTGCACGGCGAGCGCGAGCAGCGCGGCCTGGTTGGCGTCGTGCTGTCCGTGCGTGCGCAGCGCCTGCAGCACGGCGGCGAGCGCGCTGCTGGCCTCGCCCGCGCTGACCCGCCCCGCGTCCGGTACATCAGTAGGATCACACACGGGTAGGAGGTGTACCTGCACGGCGAGCGCGAGCAGCGCGGCCTGGTTGGCGTCGTGCTGTCCGTGCGTGCGCAGCGCCTGCAGCACGGCGGCGAGCGCGCTGCTGGCCTCGCCCGCGCTGACCCGCCCCGCGTCCGGTACATCAGTAGGATCACACACGGGTAGGAGGTGTACCTGCACGGCGAGCGCGAGCAGCGCGGCCTGGTTGGCGTCGTGCTGTCCGTGCGTGCGCAGCGCCTGCAGCACGGCGGCGAGCGCGCTGCTGGCCTCGCCCGCGCTGACCCGCCCCGCGTCCGGTACATCAGTAGGATCACACACGGGTAGGAGGTGTACCTGCACGGCGAGCGCGAGCAGCGCGGCCTGGTTGGCGTCGTGCTGTCCGTGCGTGCGCAGCGCCTGCAGCACGGCGGCGAGCGCGCTGCTGGCCTCGCCCGCGCTGACCCGCCCCGCGTCCGGTACATCAGTAGAATCACACACGGGTAGGAGGTGTACCTGCACGGCGAGCGCGAGCAGCGCGGCCTGGTTGGCGTCGTGCTGTCCGTGCGTGCGCAGCGCCTGCAGCACGGCGGCGAGCGCGCTGCTGGCCTCGCCCGCGCTGACCCGCCCCGCGTCCGGTACATCAGTAGGATCACACACGGGTAGGAGGTGTACCTGCACGGCGAGCGCGAGCAGCGCGGCCTGGTTGGCGTCGTGCTGTCCGTGCGTGCGCAGCGCCTGCAGCACGGCGGCGAGCGCGCTGCTGGCCTCGCCCGCGCTGACCCGCCCCGCGTCCGGTACATCAGTAGGATCACACACGGGTAGGAGGTGTACCTGCACGGCGAGCGCGAGCAGCGCGGCCTGGTTGGCGTCGTGCTGTCCGTGCGTGCGCAGCGCCTGCAGCACGGCGGCGAGCGCGCTGCTGGCCTCGCCCGCGCTGACCCGCCCCGCGTCCGGTACATCAGTAGGATCACACACGGGTAGGAGGTGTACCTGCACGGCGAGCGCGAGCAGCGCGGCCTGGTTGGCGTCGTGCTGTCCGTGCGTGCGCAGCGCCTGCAGCACGGCGGCGAGCGCGCTGCTGGCCTCGCCCGCGCTGACCCGCCCCGCGTCCGGTACATCAGTAGGATCACACACGGGTAGGAGGTGTACCTGCACGGCGAGCGCGAGCAGCGCGGCCTGGTTGGCGTCGTGCTGTCCGTGCGTGCGCAGCGCCTGCAGCACGGCGGCGAGCGCGCTGCTGGCCTCGCCCGCGCTGACCCGCCCCGCGTCCGGTACATCAGTAGGATCACACACGGGTAGGAGGTGTACCTGCACGGCGAGCGCGAGCAGCGCGGCCTGGTTGGCGTCGTGCTGTCCGTGCGTGCGCAGCGCCTGCAGCACGGCGGCGAGCGCGCTGCTGGCCTCGCCCGCGCTGACCCGCCCCGCGTCCGGTACATCAGTAGGATCACACACGGGTAGGAGGTGTACCTGCACGGCGAGCGCGAGCAGCGCGGCCTGGTTGGCGTCGTGCTGTCCGTGCGTGCGCAGCGCCTGCAGCACGGCGGCGAGCGCGCTGCTGGCCTCGCCCGCGCTGACCCGCCCCGCGTCCGGTACATCAGTAGGATCACACACGGGTAGGAGGTGTACCTGCACGGCGAGCGCGAGCAGCGCGGCCTGGTTGGCGTCGTGCTGTCCGTGCGTGCGCAGCGCCTGCAGCACGGCGGCGAGCGCGCTGCTGGCCTCGCCCGCGCTGACCCGCCCCGCGTCCGGTACATCAGTAGGATCACACACGGGTAGGAGGTGTACCTGCACGGCGAGCGCGAGCAGCGCGGCCTGGTTGGCGTCGTGCTGTCCGTGCGTGCGCAGCGCCTGCAGCACGGCGGCGAGCGCGCTGCTGGCCTCGCCCGCGCTGACCCGCCCCGCGTCCGGTACATCAGTAGGATCACACACGGGTAGGAGGTGTACCTGCACGGCGAGCGCGAGCAGCGCGGCCTGGTTGGCGTCGTGCTGTCCGTGCGTGCGCAGCGCCTGCAGCACGGCGGCGAGCGCGCTGCTGGCCTCGCCCGCGCTGACCCGCCCCGCGTCCGGTACATCAGTAGGATCACACACGGGTAGGAGGTGTACCTGCACGGCGAGCGCGAGCAGCGCGGCCTGGTTGGCGTCGTGCTGTCCGTGCGTGCGCAGCGCCTGCAGCACGGCGGCGAGCGCGCTGCTGGCCTCGCCCGCGCTGACCCGCCCCGCGTCCGGTACATCAGTAGGATCACACACGGGTAGGAGGTGTACCTGCACGGCGAGCGCGAGCAGCGCGGCCTGGTTGGCGTCGTGCTGTCCGTGCGTGCGCAGCGCCTGCAGCACGGCGGCGAGCGCGCTGCTGGCCTCGCCCGCGCTGACCCGCCCCGCGTCCGGTACATCAGTAGGATCACACACGGGTAGGAGGTGTACCTGCACGGCGAGCGCGAGCAGCGCGGCCTGGTTGGCGTCGTGCTGTCCGTGCGTGCGCAGCGCCTGCAGCACGGCGGCGAGCGCGCTGCTGGCCTCGCCCGCGCTGACCCGCCCCGCGTCCGGTACATCAGTAGGATCACACACGGGTAGGAGGTGTACCTGCACGGCGAGCGCGAGCAGCGCGGCCTGGTTGGCGTCGTGCTGTCCGTGCGTGCGCAGCGCCTGCAGCACGGCGGCGAGCGCGCTGCTGGCCTCGCCCGCGCTGACCCGCCCCGCGTCCGGTACATCAGTAGGATCACACACGGGTAGGAGGTGTACCTGCACGGCGAGCGCGAGCAGCGCGGCCTGGTTGGCGTCGTGCTGTCCGTGCGTGCGCAGCGCCTGCAGCACGGCGGCGAGCGCGCTGCTGGCCTCGCCCGCGCTGACCCGCCCCGCGTCCGGTACATCAGTAGGATCACACACGGGTAGGAGGTGTACCTGCACGGCGAGCGCGAGCAGCGCGGCCTGGTTGGCGTCGTGCTGTCCGTGCGTGCGCAGCGCCTGCAGCACGGCGGCGAGCGCGCTGCTGGCCTCGCCCGCGCTGACCCGCCCCGCGTCCGGTACATCAGTAGGATCACACACGGGTAGGAGGTGTACCTGCACGGCGAGCGCGAGCAGCGCGGCCTGGTTGGCGTCGTGCTGTCCGTGCGTGCGCAGCGCCTGCAGCACGGCGGCGAGCGCGCTGCTGGCCTCGCCCGCGCTGACCCGCCCCGCGTCCGGTACATCAGTAGGATCACACACGGGTAGGAGGTGTACCTGCACGGCGAGCGCGAGCAGCGCGGCCTGGTTGGCGTCGTGCTGTCCGTGCGTGCGCAGCGCCTGCAGCACGGCGGCGAGCGCGCTGCTGGCCTCGCCCGCGCTGACCCGCCCCGCGTCCGGTACATCAGTAGGATCACACACGGGTAGGAGGTGTACCTGCACGGCGAGCGCGAGCAGCGCGGCCTGGTTGGCGTCGTGCTGTCCGTGCGTGCGCAGCGCCTGCAGCACGGCGGCGAGCGCGCTGCTGGCCTCGCCCGCGCTGACCCGCCCCGCGTCCGGTACATCAGTAGGATCACACACGGGTAGGAGGTGTACCTGCACGGCGAGCGCGAGCAGCGCGGCCTGGTTGGCGTCGTGCTGTCCGTGCGTGCGCAGCGCCTGCAGCACGGCGGCGAGCGCGCTGCTGGCCTCGCCCGCGCTGACCCGCCCCGCGTCCGGTACATCAGTAGGATCACACACGGGTAGGAGGTGTACCTGCACGGCGAGCGCGAGCAGCGCGGCCTGGTTGGCGTCGTGCTGTCCGTGCGTGCGCAGCGCCTGCAGCACGGCGGCGAGCGCGCTGCTGGCCTCGCCCGCGCTGACCCGCCCCGCGTCCGGTACATCAGTAGGATCACACACGGGTAGGAGGTGTACCTGCACGGCGAGCGCGAGCAGCGCGGCCTGGTTGGCGTCGTGCTGTCCGTGCGTGCGCAGCGCCTGCAGCACGGCGGCGAGCGCGCTGCTGGCCTCGCCCGCGCTGACCCGCCCCGCGTCCGGTACATCAGTAGGATCACACACGGGTAGGAGGTGTACCTGCACGGCGAGCGCGAGCAGCGCGGCCTGGTTGGCGTCGTGCTGTCCGTGCGTGCGCAGCGCCTGCAGCACGGCGGCGAGCGCGCTGCTGGCCTCGCCCGCGCTGACCCGCCCCGCGTCCGGTACATCAGTAGGATCACACACGGGTAGGAGGTGTACCTGCACGGCGAGCGCGAGCAGCGCGGCCTGGTTGGCGTCGTGCTGTCCGTGCGTGCGCAGCGCCTGCAGCACGGCGGCGAGCGCGCTGCTGGCCTCGCCCGCGCTGACCCGCCCCGCGTCCGGTACATCAGTAGGATCACACACGGGTAGGAGGTGTACCTGCACGGCGAGCGCGAGCAGCGCGGCCTGGTTGGCGTCGTGCTGTCCGTGCGTGCGCAGCGCCTGCAGCACGGCGGCGAGCGCGCTGCTGGCCTCGCCCGCGCTGACCCGCCCCGCGTCCGGTACATCAGTAGGATCACACACGGGTAGGAGGTGTACCTGCACGGCGAGCGCGAGCAGCGCGGCCTGGTTGGCGTCGTGCTGTCCGTGCGTGCGCAGCGCCTGCAGCACGGCGGCGAGCGCGCTGCTGGCCTCGCCCGCGCTGACCCGCCCCGCGTCCGGTACATCAGTAGGATCACACACGGGTAGGAGGTGTACCTGCACGGCGAGCGCGAGCAGCGCGGCCTGGTTGGCGTCGTGCTGTCCGTGCGTGCGCAGCGCCTGCAGCACGGCGGCGAGCGCGCTGCTGGCCTCGCCCGCGCTGACCCGCCCCGCGTCCGGTACATCAGTAGGATCACACACGGGTAGGAGGTGTACCTGCACGGCGAGCGCGAGCAGCGCGGCCTGGTTGGCGTCGTGCTGTCCGTGCGTGCGCAGCGCCTGCAGCACGGCGGCGAGCGCGCTGCTGGCCTCGCCCGCGCTGACCCGCCCCGCGTCCGGTACATCAGTAGGATCACACACGGGTAGGAGGTGTACCTGCACGGCGAGCGCGAGCAGCGCGGCCTGGTTGGCGTCGTGCTGTCCGTGCGTGCGCAGCGCCTGCAGCACGGCGGCGAGCGCGCTGCTGGCCTCGCCCGCGCTGACCCGCCCCGCGTCCGGTACATCAGTAGGATCACACACGGGTAGGAGGTGTACCTGCACGGCGAGCGCGAGCAGCGCGGCCTGGTTGGCGTCGTGCTGTCCGTGCGTGCGCAGCGCCTGCAGCACGGCGGCGAGCGCGCTGCTGGCCTCGCCCGCGCTGACCCGCCCCGCGTCCGGTACATCAGTAGGATCACACACGGGTAGGAGGTGTACCTGCACGGCGAGCGCGAGCAGCGCGGCCTGGTTGGCGTCGTGCTGTCCGTGCGTGCGCAGCGCCTGCAGCACGGCGGCGAGCGCGCTGCTGGCCTCGCCCGCGCTGACCCGCCCCGCGTCCGGTACATCAGTAGGATCACACACGGGTAGGAGGTGTACCTGCACGGCGAGCGCGAGCAGCGCGGCCTGGTTGGCGTCGTGCTGTCCGTGCGTGCGCAGCGCCTGCAGCACGGCGGCGAGCGCGCTGCTGGCCTCGCCCGCGCTGACCCGCCCCGCGTCCGGTACATCAGTAGGATCACACACGGGTAGGAGGTGTACCTGCACGGCGAGCGCGAGCAGCGCGGCCTGGTTGGCGTCGTGCTGTCCGTGCGTGCGCAGCGCCTGCAGCACGGCGGCGAGCGCGCTGCTGGCCTCGCCCGCGCTGACCCGCCCCGCGTCCGGTACATCAGTAGGATCACACACGGGTAGGAGGTGTACCTGCACGGCGAGCGCGAGCAGCGCGGCCTGGTTGGCGTCGTGCTGTCCGTGCGTGCGCAGCGCCTGCAGCACGGCGGCGAGCGCGCTGCTGGCCTCGCCCGCGCTGACCCGCCCCGCGTCCGGTACATCAGTAGGATCACACACGGGTAGGAGGTGTACCTGCACGGCGAGCGCGAGCAGCGCGGCCTGGTTGGCGTCGTGCTGTCCGTGCGTGCGCAGCGCCTGCAGCACGGCGGCGAGCGCGCTGCTGGCCTCGCCCGCGCTGACCCGCCCCGCGTCCGGTACATCAGTAGGATCACACACGGGTAGGAGGTGTACCTGCACGGCGAGCGCGAGCAGCGCGGCCTGGTTGGCGTCGTGCTGTCCGTGCGTGCGCAGCGCCTGCAGCACGGCGGCGAGCGCGCTGCTGGCCTCGCCCGCGCTGACCCGCCCCGCGTCCGGTACATCAGTAGGATCACACACGGGTAGGAGGTGTACCTGCACGGCGAGCGCGAGCAGCGCGGCCTGGTTGGCGTCGTGCTGTCCGTGCGTGCGCAGCGCCTGCAGCACGGCGGCGAGCGCGCTGCTGGCCTCGCCCGCGCTGACCCGCCCCGCGTCCGGTACATCAGTAGGATCACACACGGGTAGGAGGTGTACCTGCACGGCGAGCGCGAGCAGCGCGGCCTGGTTGGCGTCGTGCTGTCCGTGCGTGCGCAGCGCCTGCAGCACGGCGGCGAGCGCGCTGCTGGCCTCGCCCGCGCTGACCCGCCCCGCGTCCGGTACATCAGTAGGATCACACACGGGTAGGAGGTGTACCTGCACGGCGAGCGCGAGCAGCGCGGCCTGGTTGGCGTCGTGCTGTCCGTGCGTGCGCAGCGCCTGCAGCACGGCGGCGAGCGCGCTGCTGGCCTCGCCCGCGCTGACCCGCCCCGCGTCCGGTACATCAGTAGGATCACACACGGGTAGGAGGTGTACCTGCACGGCGAGCGCGAGCAGCGCGGCCTGGTTGGCGTCGTGCTGTCCGTGCGTGCGCAGCGCCTGCAGCACGGCGGCGAGCGCGCTGCTGGCCTCGCCCGCGCTGACCCGCCCCGCGTCCGGTACATCAGTAGGATCACACACGGGTAGGAGGTGTACCTGCACGGCGAGCGCGAGCAGCGCGGCCTGGTTGGCGTCGTGCTGTCCGTGCGTGCGCAGCGCCTGCAGCACGGCGGCGAGCGCGCTGCTGGCCTCGCCCGCGCTGACCCGCCCCGCGTCCGGTACATCAGTAGGATCACACACGGGTAGGAGGTGTACCTGCACGGCGAGCGCGAGCAGCGCGGCCTGGTTGGCGTCGTGCTGTCCGTGCGTGCGCAGCGCCTGCAGCACGGCGGCGAGCGCGCTGCTGGCCTCGCCCGCGCTGACCCGCCCCGCGTCCGGTACATCAGTAGGATCACACACGGGTAGGAGGTGTACCTGCACGGCGAGCGCGAGCAGCGCGGCCTGGTTGGCGTCGTGCTGTCCGTGCGTGCGCAGCGCCTGCAGCACGGCGGCGAGCGCGCTGCTGGCCTCGCCCGCGCTGACCCGCCCCGCGTCCGGTACATCAGTAGGATCACACACGGGTAGGAGGTGTACCTGCACGGCGAGCGCGAGCAGCGCGGCCTGGTTGGCGTCGTGCTGTCCGTGCGTGCGCAGCGCCTGCAGCACGGCGGCGAGCGCGCTGCTGGCCTCGCCCGCGCTGACCCGCCCCGCGTCCGGTACATCAGTAGGATCACACACGGGTAGGAGGTGTACCTGCACGGCGAGCGCGAGCAGCGCGGCCTGGTTGGCGTCGTGCTGTCCGTGCGTGCGCAGCGCCTGCAGCACGGCGGCGAGCGCGCTGCTGGCCTCGCCCGCGCTGACCCGCCCCGCGTCCGGTACATCAGTAGGATCACACACGGGTAGGAGGTGTACCTGCACGGCGAGCGCGAGCAGCGCGGCCTGGTTGGCGTCGTGCTGTCCGTGCGTGCGCAGCGCCTGCAGCACGGCGGCGAGCGCGCTGCTGGCCTCGCCCGCGCTGACCCGCCCCGCGTCCGGTACATCAGTAGGATCACACACGGGTAGGAGGTGTACCTGCACGGCGAGCGCGAGCAGCGCGGCCTGGTTGGCGTCGTGCTGTCCGTGCGTGCGCAGCGCCTGCAGCACGGCGGCGAGCGCGCTGCTGGCCTCGCCCGCGCTGACCCGCCCCGCGTCCGGTACATCAGTAGGATCACACACGGGTAGGAGGTGTACCTGCACGGCGAGCGCGAGCAGCGCGGCCTGGTTGGCGTCGTGCTGTCCGTGCGTGCGCAGCGCCTGCAGCACGGCGGCGAGCGCGCTGCTGGCCTCGCCCGCGCTGACCCGCCCCGCGTCCGGTACATCAGTAGGATCACACACGGGTAGGAGGTGTACCTGCACGGCGAGCGCGAGCAGCGCGGCCTGGTTGGCGTCGTGCTGTCCGTGCGTGCGCAGCGCCTGCAGCACGGCGGCGAGCGCGCTGCTGGCCTCGCCCGCGCTGACCCGCCCCGCGTCCGGTACATCAGTAGGATCACACACGGGTAGGAGGTGTACCTGCACGGCGAGCGCGAGCAGCGCGGCCTGGTTGGCGTCGTGCTGTCCGTGCGTGCGCAGCGCCTGCAGCACGGCGGCGAGCGCGCTGCTGGCCTCGCCCGCGCTGACCCGCCCCGCGTCCGGTACATCAGTAGGATCACACACGGGTAGGAGGTGTACCTGCACGGCGAGCGCGAGCAGCGCGGCCTGGTTGGCGTCGTGCTGTCCGTGCGTGCGCAGCGCCTGCAGCACGGCGGCGAGCGCGCTGCTGGCCTCGCCCGCGCTGACCCGCCCCGCGTCCGGTACATCAGTAGGATCACACACGGGTAGGAGGTGTACCTGCACGGCGAGCGCGAGCAGCGCGGCCTGGTTGGCGTCGTGCTGTCCGTGCGTGCGCAGCGCCTGCAGCACGGCGGCGAGCGCGCTGCTGGCCTCGCCCGCGCTGACCCGCCCCGCGTCCGGTACATCAGTAGGATCACACACGGGTAGGAGGTGTACCTGCACGGCGAGCGCGAGCAGCGCGGCCTGGTTGGCGTCGTGCTGTCCGTGCGTGCGCAGCGCCTGCAGCACGGCGGCGAGCGCGCTGCTGGCCTCGCCCGCGCTGACCCGCCCCGCGTCCGGTACATCAGTAGGATCACACACGGGTAGGAGGTGTACCTGCACGGCGAGCGCGAGCAGCGCGGCCTGGTTGGCGTCGTGCTGTCCGTGCGTGCGCAGCGCCTGCAGCACGGCGGCGAGCGCGCTGCTGGCCTCGCCCGCGCTGACCCGCCCCGCGTCCGGTACATCAGTAGGATCACACACGGGTAGGAGGTGTACCTGCACGGCGAGCGCGAGCAGCGCGGCCTGGTTGGCGTCGTGCTGTCCGTGCGTGCGCAGCGCCTGCAGCACGGCGGCGAGCGCGCTGCTGGCCTCGCCCGCGCTGACCCGCCCCGCGTCCGGTACATCAGTAGGATCACACACGGGTAGGAGGTGTACCTGCACGGCGAGCGCGAGCAGCGCGGCCTGGTTGGCGTCGTGCTGTCCGTGCGTGCGCAGCGCCTGCAGCACGGCGGCGAGCGCGCTGCTGGCCTCGCCCGCGCTGACCCGCCCCGCGTCCGGTACATCAGTAGGATCACACACGGGTAGGAGGTGTACCTGCACGGCGAGCGCGAGCAGCGCGGCCTGGTTGGCGTCGTGCTGTCCGTGCGTGCGCAGCGCCTGCAGCACGGCGGCGAGCGCGCTGCTGGCCTCGCCCGCGCTGACCCGCCCCGCGTCCGGTACATCAGTAGGATCACACACGGGTAGGAGGTGTACCTGCACGGCGAGCGCGAGCAGCGCGGCCTGGTTGGCGTCGTGCTGTCCGTGCGTGCGCAGCGCCTGCAGCACGGCGGCGAGCGCGCTGCTGGCCTCGCCCGCGCTGACCCGCCCCGCGTCCGGTACATCAGTAGGATCACACACGGGTAGGAGGTGTACCTGCACGGCGAGCGCGAGCAGCGCGGCCTGGTTGGCGTCGTGCTGTCCGTGCGTGCGCAGCGCCTGCAGCACGGCGGCGAGCGCGCTGCTGGCCTCGCCCGCGCTGACCCGCCCCGCGTCCGGTACATCAGTAGGATCACACACGGGTAGGAGGTGTACCTGCACGGCGAGCGCGAGCAGCGCGGCCTGGTTGGCGTCGTGCTGTCCGTGCGTGCGCAGCGCCTGCAGCACGGCGGCGAGCGCGCTGCTGGCCTCGCCCGCGCTGACCCGCCCCGCGTCCGGTACATCAGTAGGATCACACACGGGTAGGAGGTGTACCTGCACGGCGAGCGCGAGCAGCGCGGCCTGGTTGGCGTCGTGCTGTCCGTGCGTGCGCAGCGCCTGCAGCACGGCGGCGAGCGCGCTGCTGGCCTCGCCCGCGCTGACCCGCCCCGCGTCCGGTACATCAGTAGGATCACACACGGGTAGGAGGTGTACCTGCACGGCGAGCGCGAGCAGCGCGGCCTGGTTGGCGTCGTGCTGTCCGTGCGTGCGCAGCGCCTGCAGCACGGCGGCGAGCGCGCTGCTGGCCTCGCCCGCGCTGACCCGCCCCGCGTCCGGTACATCAGTAGGATCACACACGGGTAGGAGGTGTACCTGCACGGCGAGCGCGAGCAGCGCGGCCTGGTTGGCGTCGTGCTGTCCGTGCGTGCGCAGCGCCTGCAGCACGGCGGCGAGCGCGCTGCTGGCCTCGCCCGCGCTGACCCGCCCCGCGTCCGGTACATCAGTAGGATCACACACGGGTAGGAGGTGTACCTGCACGGCGAGCGCGAGCAGCGCGGCCTGGTTGGCGTCGTGCTGTCCGTGCGTGCGCAGCGCCTGCAGCACGGCGGCGAGCGCGCTGCTGGCCTCGCCCGCGCTGACCCGCCCCGCGTCCGGTACATCAGTAGGATCACACACGGGTAGGAGGTGTACCTGCACGGCGAGCGCGAGCAGCGCGGCCTGGTTGGCGTCGTGCTGTCCGTGCGTGCGCAGCGCCTGCAGCACGGCGGCGAGCGCGCTGCTGGCCTCGCCCGCGCTGACCCGCCCCGCGCCCAGCGCCGCCCGCAGCGCCGGCAGCGCCAGCCCGCACGCGCGCAGCGACGACGTCGAGTCGTTCCACATCAGCGCCCACAGCACCTGCCGGGCGAACGTGCACCGTTACAACCGGGCCTTTATTGTCCGACGTCAGAGTCGTCGCGTACGCGAGTACCACGAATTTATATTACGTCGCGTACGCGAGTACCACGAATTTATATTATAATATTATGTCCTACTTTTTTGTAACTTTTGTACTTTACTTAAAACATGGTATAAAAAGATATAACAAAAAAGTAGGACATAATAATATTATACCATGTTTTAAGTAAATAAATAAAATCTAATGTTTTCTAAAAAGTAACAGATATTTTTTTTTAAGTATTTATTTTATTGAAAACTTTCACTCGCGGTTTTGCCCGCAATATTCCCTATGTTTAGCTAGAATAATATTGCACTCAAACAATTTACAAGCAATAATGAAATAATTCGCGGATCAGGACCGAGGATGCGACCGGCATAAGCGCTAGGATGATGATGACTGAAAAAATAATAATACTCGAGTACTTTTGTTTTCTAGTACTCAAATACTCGAGTGCCAAAAATGGCCGACTCGGCACATCACTAAACAGCAGTGTATGCGTACCGTGTGGAGAACGGCGGGTCCGGCGACGGGGTTCTGCAGCACGAGCGCGCCCAGCTCGGACACCTGCTCGGGCGCGCGCTGCGGCGGCGGCGGCGGCGAGTCCTCCTCCATGTCCCCGGGGGACACCTCCGCGCTGAGCCCCCCGTCTACTAGTGATATCTAAGGACCAACATTTTTTTTTGCTTAAGACTAATACACCAATTGCCTAGTCCTAAACTAAGCTCGAAGCTTGTAAATATGATTCATGAGGCATTACGTCCACCCTTAGTACAATTTTTATGTCGTGCAATATAGTTTAAATAAATAAATAGATGATCTGGTACTCAGTAGGATGCTAAGGAAAGGATAGACATATTAAATAATTTTATTTATACAAATATACTTAAATAGATACATATAACACCCAGACCAGGACAAACAACCATGTTCATGGAGACAAAATATTTGTCCAGTGCGGGGATTGAACCCGCAACCTCTTGGACTAATAGTCAACTTCTTGACCACTACACCAAGCGGGTCGTCACAACATTTTAACATTTTAAATGAACCAATACATCGTTGCGAACGATATGAAAAATAATATGTAACTATTTACATACTTTGAGAACTTCCAGGTGTTCCCTTGTGAGATGTCGGACGAGCATGTCTTCTAAGACTTCCTGCGATTCGCTTCCACCTTCCTCTTCTAACTTTCCCGACTCGTACAGTGACGTGATGTAATCCCATCGTTTTGATAAATGTTTTAACACTGTAAAGTAAACAACAGAGGCGATTAATCAAAAAGTTACTGAACACGAGGACTTGCTCCCGTTGCAGTTTATTATATAAATATATAAAAGGAGAAACTGATTGACTGACATATCACCGCACAGCATAAATGGCTAAACGTATGCACTTGAAATTTGGAAGGGACATAGCTTTGGTACTGTAAGAAAGGAATTCCCGAAATTCCCATGGGAACGGGAATTAAAGGGACCATCTTTTTGAATGAAAAATATAAATCGCTTAAGTTAGACTCCTGAAATTTGGCATGAAGGTACCTTATTAAACTTAAAGCTTAGTTGCAAGGATATTGCAAAATTCCCACGGGAACGGAAAAAATCAAAACCTCAATCATTGACAGTTCGACCCCGACAAGCGGCTCATGCGAGTGGAAGTTCCACTAAGCTTTACCTCTCTTAAAATACATATCCGACAGGAACTTGGCCAGCCCCGGCACGGCGTACAGCTCGCGGCCCAGGCTCGCCGCCGCCGCGCCACCAGGCGGCACACCCGGCGACGCAGACACACGGTACTCACTGAAGGGCGCGAGGTGCTCGAGCAGCGGCAGCGCGACGCTGGCGTAGTGCGCGGGCGGGCAGTGGTGCAGCAGCGGCTTGAGCGCGTTGCGCACCACGGGCCGCAGCCAGTGGTCCGGCAGCGCCTCCAGCCCGTGCAGCAGCGACTCCGACAGGAACTTGGCCAGCCCCGGCACGGCGTACAGCTCGCGGCCCAGGCTCGCCGCCGCCGCGCCCACCGGGCGGCACACCTGGCGACGCAGACACACGGTACTCACTGAAGGGCGCGAGGTGCTCGAGCAGCGGCAGCGCGACGCTGGCGTAGTGCGCGGGCGGGCAGTGGTGCAGCAGCGGCTTGAGCGCGTTGCGCACCACGGGCCGCAGCCAGTGGTCCGGCAGCGCCTCCAGCCCGTGCAGCAGCGACTCCGACAGGAACTTGGCCAGCCCCGGCACGGCGTACAGCTCGCGGCCCAGGCTCGCTGCCGCCGCGCCCACTAGGTGGCACACCTGGCGATGCAGACAAACCATCGTTAGAGACACACCTTCACTTCTGCGCAGACTCTCACTGACTGACGGGAGCCGGGAACCGTGTGGTCTAACATTATTAAAATCCCCGTCTCCTCCGGCCATGATTTGTGACTCGTTTCTCATTTAATAACATACATAGTATGAAAGTTATTTCTATATGAAATATGTATATTTTTAGAATTACATATATTTTTTTCACTCTTGAAATAAAATTAAAAACTAGTACATAACAAAATAGATCAGATCAAACAGCGCTATCAAACAAAACAATTTTACACTTACGTTGTCATGGAGCGTATGAAGGTAGTTTTGCATGCGATCAGCCGGTTGCGTGTGCTGAGAGTCCGGATCTCGTAAAGGAGGAGAGCCCTGGAAGCACAATACTAAACGGTAGGTAAAGGCAGTATAACTATAAGATTACTCGCCTCGGAATGTACATATAATTATGCAATTGATATATCATTTTCGGACGTGAAAATGACGGGTTGCTCGTCATTTTCTACGAGTATGATTTTTAGGTAGGACGGTCAATCAGTCAAAATCTATAAATAGAATTGTCTCAATAAAGAAGAATTGAACCGTTTGCCCTATGGTTCAAAATAAATTGTCGTATGTTAACAGTCCGCGGCTGTCGGGCGCGGTGTTCAGTTTACCTGTGGCAGGCCCAGAAGGTTGCGCCGCTCAGCGGGCGGGGCGCGCAGCGCGTGCGCGTGCGCGGGGTGCCGCAGCGCGGCGGCGGCGGGCGCGTGCAGCAGGTGCAGCGCGCGCGCCAGCGCCAGCGCGTGCGGGAACAGCGGCAGCACGTGCGAGCCGCACGGGTTGCGCCACACCGGGTTGCCGGCCGCCGTCACGCCCGCGCTGAACCCGCCGCGGGACGCCCTGCGGACGATGTCATACAGTGTTATAGGAGCGAGGGGGATTATTTATCGAAGGGATGCGAGCGAATTAAGAAACCACGATTATTATAGGACTAGCGACACCGTCCGCGTGGATTTCGATTTTCGTACACAAAAATAATTTTTCAATTCAAACCAGTAGTTCCTGAGATAAGTGCGTTCAAACAAACAAAGAAACATACAAACAAACCCTGCAGCTTAATTATATTATTAGTATATTAGTATAGATTCGCTCCTAGACTTTCTTCTCCTATATTATAATTTAGGCAGCGGCCGAGAGCCCGTAGATTTTGTTACGGAGGGAATCGACGTCGTCTCGTCCGCCTCGATCGAATCGCGCAGAGTATATGTATGGGCGGCAGAAGTGCGGCTCACTTGTCGGGGTCGGCGGGCACCTGCGTGCGCTTGACGACGCCGAGCAGCAGCGCGAGCGCGTGCAGCAGCGTGCGCCGCGCTCGCCCGCGCTCGTCGTCCGCGTCGGCCGGCGCCGCGTCCAGGCGCAGCAGCCGAGTATAGGTACGGGCTAGAGGAGTGCGGCTCACTTGTCGGGGTCGGCGGGCACCTGCGTGCGCTTGACGACGCCGAGCAGCAGCGCGAGCGCGTGCAGCAGCGTGCGCCGCGCTCGCCCGCGCTCGTCGTCCGCGTCGGCCGGCGCCGCGTCCAGGCGCAGCAGCCGAGTATAGGTACGGGCTAGAGGAGTGCGGCTCACTTGTCGGGGTCGGCGGGCACCTGCGTGCGCTTGACGACGCCGAGCAGCAGCGCGAGCGCGTGCAGCAGCGTGCGCCGCGCTCGCCCGCGCTCGTCGTCCGCGTCGGCCGGCGCCGCGTCCAGGCGCAGCAGCCGAGTATAGGTACGGGCTAGAGGAGTGCGGCTCACTTGTCGGGGTCGGCGGGCACCTGCGTGCGCTTGACGACGCCGAGCAGCAGCGCGAGCGCGTGCAGCAGCGTGCGCCGCGCTCGCCCGCGCTCGTCGTCCGCGTCGGCCGGCGCCGCGTCCAGGCGCAGCAGCCGAGTATAGGTACGGGCTAGAGGAGTGCGGCTCACTTGTCGGGGTCGGCGGGCACCTGCGTGCGCTTGACGACGCCGAGCAGCAGCGCGAGCGCGTGCAGCAGCGTGCGCCGCGCTCGCCCGCGCTCGTCGTCCGCGTCGGCCGGCGCCGCGTCCAGGCGCAGCAGCCGAGTATAGGCACGGGCTAGAGGAGTGCGGCTCACTTGTCGGGGTCGGCGGGCACCTGCGTGCGCTTGACGACGCCGAGCAGCAGCGCGAGCGCGTGCAGCAGCGTGCGCCGCGCTCGCCCGCGCTCGTCGTCCGCGTCGGCCGGCGCCGCGTCCAGG
Source organism: Nomophila noctuella (assembly GCA_958496325.1). Classification (NCBI taxonomy): domain Eukaryota; kingdom Metazoa; phylum Arthropoda; class Insecta; order Lepidoptera; family Crambidae; genus Nomophila; species Nomophila noctuella. The sequence goes on along the minus strand of OY292486.1, from coordinate 5,742,229 downwards.
CGCAGCAGCCGAGTATAGGTACGGGCTAGAGGAGTGCGGCTCACTTGTCGGGGTCGGCGGGCACCTGCGTGCGCTTGACGACGCCGAGCAGCAGCGCGAGCGCGTGCAGCAGCGTGCGCCGCGCTCGCCCGCGCTCGTCGTCCGCGTCGGCCGGCGCCGCGTCCAGGCGCAGCAGCCGAGTATAGGTACGGGCTAGAGGAGTGCGGCTCACTTGTCGGGGTCGGCGGGCACCTGCGTGCGCTTGACGACGCCGAGCAGCAGCGCGAGCGCGTGCAGCAGCGTGCGCCGCGCTCGCCCGCGCTCGTCGTCCGCGTCGGCCGGCGCCGCGTCCAGGCGCAGCAGCCGAGTATAGGTACGGGCTAGAGGAGTGCGGCTCACTTGTCGGGGTCGGCGGGCACCTGCGTGCGCTTGACGACGCCGAGCAGCAGCGCGAGCGCGTGCAGCAGCGTGCGCCGCGCTCGCCCGCGCTCGTCGTCCGCGTCGGCCGGCGCCGCGTCCAGGCGCAGCAGCCGAGTATAGGTACGGGCTAGAGGAGTGCGGCTCACTTGTCGGGGTCGGCGGGCACCTGCGTGCGCTTGACGACGCCGAGCAGCAGCGCGAGCGCGTGCAGCAGCGTGCGCCGCGCTCGCCCGCGCTCGTCGTCCGCGTCGGCCGGCGCCGCGTCCAGCCCCACCAGCCGCGCCAGCGCCTCCGCCGTCGCCGTCTGCGGGCCCAGCCACGCCCAGCGCGCCGCGCAGTCGCCCAGCACCTGCAGTAGATGAGACTGGGTTAGGACGTGATCTCCTCGAACCTTTTCGGCGGTATGTTGTGAATCTCTCGTAACACCACGTGACGAAAAAAATAAAATGACCTTGTGAATCCTTTTAAAAAAAAACAGTGCTTTATCAAATTTTTAAGTGAGTCGAGTCGAATCGGCTATATTAGGCCGCCGTTAATTTCGCCGCTCATTATGAGCTCTAAAAGCCACCTGTCGGTCCGTAACGGTTAATAAAAAGATTAAACGGTAATTCATGTTAGGAGCTGAGGATTTTGATTTAAAATTAAGTATGATGTTTGGACTTTACGTCAAAGTGGTAATAGGAAAGTATTTTACCTTTAAGGCTTGTGGATAAAACAAAAGTTAACTGGATCATACGTGAGAGCAGTTTATCTAGCCGAGTAGGGCTTAGAAGATTTTTTAAAATTAATTGACAATCGAGCAGGCGGATTTCCTAATGGTAAGTGTCTACCGACCTGGGCGACAAGCGCGCTCTGCCGCTCGTAGCAGCAGAAGTGGTTGGAGACGAGCAGCAGCGCCTCCTGCAGCGTGACGCTCTCCACGGCGCTCAGGTCCGCGCGCGCCAGCGCCGAGCGGCTCATCTCGTGCAGCCGCGGGAACACCGGCAGCAGCAGCAGGGGGTACTGGAAATGGGAACAATATACAATGATTAATACTACTAGACGGTATTGGGCGATGCGACGTACTCCGCAGTCCTCTCTACGGACACACAGCGTTTTACAGTATACAGTCCACTTGTTTATTAAATAACCATTTTGTGGTCCTTCGAGCCGGATACACATCGATTACTTTTGTCTCTGCGTGATTGATTATTCTATTACATTAATACCGTTAACTCATTTAACAATGAAAATCATCTACATCTGTACAAAATGAAAACCTACACATACCTTAGAACCTAATTTAACGAGAAGTCCGGCAGCATGCCGACGGACGTTCTTCACAGCCCGCGAGCGGCGGTCGTCCGGGGGGACGCCCTCGTACACCAACGCCGCGAATATCTTGTCTAACACGCGTGGCAACAAGTCCGCGCCTGCTACACCCACGCCTGGTCCTGCACAATAATTTAAACAGTTTTTGTTTATGTAGACTTTACTGTAGAGTCATAGTGAAAATCTACCTTACGTCAATCTTTTAGTGACGAACCACTCACACTGATCGACTGATCGACACCCGTTCTTATATATTTTAAAGCACACTAAGAACGCGCACATAAGGGACAGCAGCATCGGGGCTCGCGGCTCGCACGTCACGCAGCGCTGCAACAGCTGCAGTAGCTAACTAACGTCTATCGTGTAGTACTCGAGCAATTAGCCAACTAGTGACAAACCACTCACACTAGAGCAGGGAACGGCACCCGTTCTTATGTTTTTCACCGATCCGTCCTACACTGCACTACGCACCTGCGAGCTGGCTGTAGGCACAGCTGAGGAACACGAAGAGCGCTGAGATGAGGGACAGCAGCAGCGACAGCAGCAGCGGGGCGCGCGGCTCGCAGCCCACGCAGCGCTGCAGCAGCTGCAGCCCCTCCACCACGCTGGGACGCGGCTCCGCTTGCAGCAGCCGCGAGAGGACCACGTCCAACACCTGAGGCACACGTCATCGCACATTTTACCAGGGGAAAACAACATTTTAGCAGTGTTTAATTTTAACTGTAACAGGAGGAGAGGAAGGAACTCATCGCAGATGCTAGAATTTCCACAGCATTACGAGGAAAAACCGCGCATTAGGTCAAAGACGCACTTGCGACACTTCTGGCGTTGCAGACGGTAGTCACTAACTATCGAGTGGAAAGAAATCTTATCTACCAGTTATCTAAAAACCCTGATTGCATAAATTCAGCTCACAGAGCCACCACCCATTTTTTAAGATAAATTTTATTTGCCGATGGTGAAACACAAGATGAGACACGATCTTCTCTAAATGATTACAATTACATAACTGATCTCTCTACGTTCGTGTCATTGCTGTTTTTAACAGAATTGATTGCTGTCCCACCGAACAATGAGTTTGAGGGAATAAATAGAGAGTGCACCTGTGCATACGCACTCACTTGTGCACTATAATATATTCTGCGTACTGCCGATCGTAACATCACCCGCCATGGTCGAAAAACGGCCGGTAGGGTATTTGTATACACATGTACTACATAATAAATATCGCGTTTAGTCCCGTAAGATAAGTGTTAATCAGGGATGTTACGGAGCTTCGACTCCGATTCCGATAAGTCGGAACTTCCGATTAATATTACACCTTCGGTTCCGACTTCGGTTCCGATACTTTTGAGTCGGAGGTTGAATCGGAGGTCAAAGCATAACAAATATCGGCGACGGCCTGGGTCGACCGTTTTGAATAGGTTTATACAGGGCGCGCGGACACCTCCCCCGACTCCCGCTCGTGCGTTCTATCTAAACAGCTTTTTCTCTTCTGTTTTTTTGGGCAGGCACCGACTTCAGTTAGTTTGTTTAAGATTACTTTGACATAGTTTAGGAAAATTATAGTATTAGGCAATATATATAAGGAATTATTTTTTAATTTTTAGTTTATTTTTGTGCTCACGATTTTTTTGAAGTCGGTTTATATTTTTTTTTAAATCAGTTCATTTCATAATTTTTAGTTGTGTTAAAGCGTTGTGAACTTAATTATTAATAGGAACTTAGTTGTTGTTAAAAGTAAATGAGAGTGTGGATAAATTACTTGTTCTCGCAAGAAGGCCCAGCGAGACTTCTCGGCGAGATTTCTCGCCGTGGGTCTGGATGTAATATACACAAGTATCACGTTAGCCCTACATACATTCGATTGACCAATTGCAGTTCTGCCTTCCAACTCCTAACCGTTAAGGAGTACTGTAGCTTCATCATCAGCACAGTAGCATCAGATGTTGATTCAAGCATACCTCACATGCAACATTTAAGCCCTACATACTACTAAATAGTTTCCATCGACCAATTGCAGTTCTGCCTTCCAACTCCTAACCGTAAAGGAGTACTGTAGCATCATCATCAGGACAGCAGCATCAAATGTTGACACCCTGAAGCATATACCTGAGTAAGACATGATTACGTAACAAAAACACCATACGAGCATACAATTTTCGGTGGTTGCCCTCGATTTCTCGTGGATTCCATCATCAGATCCTGGACTGGTGAAAATGGGACCACCTCAGAACTGAACTCTATCCAACAAAAAAATTTTTGAAATCCGTCCATAATTGACGAAATTATCGGTGAACATACATAAAAAAAAAAATTATACATACAGACGAATTATTGAGAACCTCCTCCTTTTTTCAAGTCGGTTAAAAAGTAAATAGGAGAAACTGACTGATTGTCATATCATCGCACAGCCTAAACGGCTTAACGTAGGCACTTGAAATTTGGAATGGCCGTAGCTTGGGTACCGTAGAGGTGCACTAAGAAAGGAATTCCCGAAATTCCCTCGGGAACGGGTGTTAGCAGGAAAAAACATTTGTATGAAAAGTCGAAACCGTTAAAGTTGGACGCTTCAAATTTGGCATACAGATAGCTTAGTAAACGTTTAGCTTAGCTGCACAAGGATATTGCAAAATTCCTACGGGAACGGGAGTAAGCGTATAACGTGTAAAAGTCTGTTCTCAGTTCTCCTCTGTGTCCAGAAAAGGAAAATTGTGCTACCCCGAATTTAACGCGAGCGAAGCCGCGGGCAAAAGCTAGTCGTCTATTATTTTTCACTTATTATTTTGTTACGCATGCGACACGTTCTCAAGATTCCTCCTCTCCTGCCACTACTTCTGACCCTGCCTCCGCCTCCGGTTCCGACTCCGACTCCGGTTCCGATTCCGACTCCGGTTCCGACTCCGACTCCGAAAAATAAAATCAAAAAACTCCGACTCCGCCTTCGATTCCGATATGACACCTCCGTTACATCCCTAGTGTTAATGTCCTACCTGTGAAAGGGCCTCCCACTCGACGTGCAGCGGATGCGTGACGTCCAGTTGCTGCGGACACTCGTCCACCTTGTCGAGCGCGGCGCGGGTCCATTGCTCCACGTACGCCCACGTCACCAGCGGTGCCGTTGTCATGCAATATCTGTTCATTACCAATAAGTTAAGTTTGTAATAACCAGGCTTGTCAATTCAGGTTCATAGTCGCAGCGTATCCTGGGCTCCAAGGCAATGGCCGAGGATGCAACCGGGAGAGGCGCTAGGATGATGATGATGACCAATAAGTTAAGGTTGACGGGCCCGTTGGTCTAGTGCAGGGTTAATCAAAGTGGGATACGCATACCCGTAGGTCTACGCCATTTGAGGGCAGGGGGTACGGATATGGATACAATGCAATGTTACCAAGGGTCGCGGGTTCGAATCCCGCTAGAGGCAAATGTTTGTGTGATGAACATCGGCATTTGAATCCATTCCCTAGCATCCATAGTACAAGTTTTGAGCTTAGTTTGGAACTAGAAATAAGTTTTTTTAAGTAATTTTGTAGAAGAACATTAAACATCAGCGCCTAGAAATGAAAAGCGTATGTAATTTGGGTCATGTGACTTACCTAAAACTATCTAATATCTCAGTGCGACATCGATTGAAGAATATAGCAAATTCTTGCTCACTGTCGTAGTCCATACATGCGTATGCGACAGCGTCGTTTGTGCCGCTGGCTCGAGACGACGGATAAGTAACCTGTAACAAAATGTCAAGTGTTTACTAAAACTAAGAAGACACGTGTTCCTTCGAGCAGGATACACAGTGATCACTTTTGTCTTTTCGTCGTAGTAACTTACCAAGACTAAAAACATGTTCTTTAATTTACTTGTTCCATCGCACATTTCTCAAAAAGGTAATGGCAGTGACAAAATTTTTAGACAAGAAATCTTGTACCCTTTAAAAAATGACATGGTTTTGTCGGGTTTTTAGCTTTATACTGCAATTTGAAAGGCTATTTATACTGAGGATTGCTGCATCGACTATTCTGAATATTTGGAATACAGCAAGGCATTGCAATAAGTACTAACCTTGAGTACTTTCGGTGCAGAAGCTTGCAGCCATCGAGGTACGACGGCTAGCACATGCGGTAGCTTGGAGATCTGGTCGTGTTTCAGGAAAGCGAGCCAGACGGAGTTGGCGGTGTGCGCTAGTGTCAGCGACGGGTGTGACGTCAGCAGGAGCATCGTCTCCAGGAGCAGAGGTAACCATGACTCGGGAGCGGTTGCGTGGCTCCACAGCGTCGTCAGTTGTTGCGATAAGCCCGCTAGGACCTGCACAATTGCACATATGACAAGTTTTAGTAGCTGCACAAATTACATTGTATGGAAATGTTGATATTTTTAATCAAAATCGTTTTCTATACTATTTTATTTTATTTTTATTTGGAAAACCAACAGCAACTAATACAAGTAAAAAAATAACTAAAATTATAAATATAATAAAGCTGAAGAGTTTGTTTGGTTTGTATGAATGCGCTAATTTCAAGAAATAGTGGTTCAAATTGAAAAATATGTTTTGGATAGTCCATTTGACAAGGAAGGCTTTAAGTTATAGTATAACAGAATGTTTGCGGAAACCGAAATCCACGCGAACGGTGTCGCGGGCGGCCGATAGTTTTAATTATAATTATGGATGCGGTTATATAGTATCTATCATCATTACACAGACATAAATTACCTGAGAGAGTTTTTTCAAAAACAAATATTGTTTTTCATCAACTGTATTAATGCTTGCTAGTGCAGCACGGTGGATACATGTGACTGCATCTTCACTAAATAATATCATAAGCGGTTTACGTTCTTTAGTCTGTAAAAGAAATATGAGCATTGAGCATGTATCAAAATTACATGTTTGAACAAGTGGTGGTATGAATTATTGCTTAAAGAGGTTACACATGTCACATATACAGACTGTAAATAATGTCTCATCTTTTATTACTTATTAAATCTCTTACACAATGGTACCATGCACTAATAAGGATCTTTAAATAAATAATTTTAATTTTAACCTGAATAATTACTATTCAAAACATACCGAGCCTTTTCTGTTAACAACTTGCAGCAAACATTCAGCTGCTGGAAGCTGGAACGATTCATCTTGAAGTAGAATGCAAAGGATTTGTAGCAGTCGGCCATTGTTCATTACTACGTGGTTTGTCGAAACCCATTCCACGAAACCAGTTAGCGTTAATAACACCACCTGAAAATAATAATGTATTCATGTTATGTTATAAATAAATAAATGAATAAAAATAAATGACAATTAAACTGTAACAAACATTTAAAAAAGGTCATATTAATTCATACCTGCACAACTCTGCCGTTACTGGCAGCAGCGTTGTAGTCCCCGGCAGCAGTCTTCTCACGGAACTCTTGAATATGCAGCTCAATAAGACGCATGAAGAACGCAAATATCTCGGACATGTTGCTCGTCAATGCCTGATAGATGTCCTTTCGCCGCTGATGTTGCTCCAATGTCTACATTAAGTAAATATGAAAGTACATAAATTGTTACACTGAGCAAAGAGGAAACAAAAGCATTGTAATTTATCAATTTCATTCTTAAAATAAAAATCTGCTTTTATATCAATAGCATACATTTTAATAAAAGTGAAGTAATCATGATAGGTGAAATCACAATCTCATAAAAAAATTATGGCTACATGTAATGTAATTTTGTAGTACAGTTAAGTAGTTACTAGACACCATGAAATATGTCTCCAAGGTTATATAAAATCGTTATTCGATTAGTACTTATAGTGTACAATAACATGAACCATAAAACTTATTTTAAAAAGCAAGTTGTTTCTTATCAACATTGTGTTATTTTATAAATATAAGTATAGTTTTATACCTGCAATGTAGCGACATCCTCAACTAGCCTCAGGAAAACATGTAGTACAATCTGGGTGTGGAGGTGACCATGGGCACAGGCATCACTGAGCTCAGCGAGCAGAGTCGGCCATTGCTGCGGCCATTCCCTCTTGATCATCTCAACTATCACACGGGCAAGAGCATCATTCAGGTGGCCAATCTCCCAACCACCCATATAAAGGAGTTTCATAGCATTTTCCTAAGTGCAAAATATAAAATAAGAGTTAAACATGGATAATCAAGAATTTATGCTCAAACTATGGTATTGTTTTGAATAGACAAAATATTCATTGTTATTTTTAAGACCAGACAGTTTTATATCACAATTGAAACCAAATTAAAAATATGATATTGCACATAATGTTTCATAACCAGAAGCATACGCCAATGAACTTACCTTGATAAATATTTTTTCTGCCTGAGTAATTTGAGTCCATCTATACTTGACTGTGTGCTCCATCAACTGTAGGCCGAAATGCTTAACCACAGCGGAGTATTGGTTCCCACTGGCCAATAGTAGCCCAGCTTGGGCACACCATGGAGAGTTTTCTTTGAAGCTACAAGAATACAATCAAATATTAAATATTACAATCTAGAATTATATCAATCAACTAACAATATAATATTTATCAGCTGGCATAGTATGTGGCATACTTATATCATTGCAATTTTGGGGATATCTCAATGTGGTTCTATTACATACATAAGAAATTCCATCTCTTGTATTATTTCATTGAATTGGATTATTTGATTCTAGAAGACAAAAGGATTTATGAAATAAAAAGATAATGAACATTAATTACCTCTCACAAGCATTGTAAGCCTGACTGCGAGCTTCATGAGCAACGGTGGGGTTTAGCGTCAGTTCCACAGCTCTACTCAGGTCGTCAGCAATAAGAGCTACCTCCCCACCCACTTCTCCACCCACAGCTCCAATATTCATTGCAGCTTAAATATTCTAAAACTGTAAACAAAGCCTTAATAAATCTTAGCTAATACTGACCACTATCAAAATAACTAATTATGCTGATCTTACAATAATAAGCAATAAATATACTTTAGTGATAACTAATTGAGTTATTTAAATTACATTGTCATTAAGTACTTCAGAGCTTCAATCTAAACTGTAACCATTCAACTTGTGGTTTCTGTTAATAGTCTGGTTATTGAGGGAACCCATTTTTATTATGTGGCTTATGACAAAATGTATGCCAAAAGTATTTTAGTAGAGGGCAGTTAATTAAATATTATAAAGACAGCTTTTTATACATTAGTTAGCTAACAAATATGCAACTCTTGTAGATGGTTTTTATCAGTTTGAGTTAGTATTATAACTGTGCTGTTATAGTGCTACTTATTCATATAATTATTTTTAGTTCGGGGCTTATTTAACAGTCAATTGGAAAAATAAATAAATTTGTTGGCGATTGAAAACATTAAACCATAGTACTGACCCACACACCAGACTGAAGTTCTCCTCCATAGAAACACTATTCCGTCATAGTATATTTAGCAGGAGTCTGAAAACGGAGGTTTACTTTATCTAAGGTTGTCCTATCAAGAAGAAACAACAAAAAAATTGCAAAGCTAAAACAATAAAAGACAAACCAATGACATTACCCGGCAGTGGAAGGCATGCAATTAAAACCTGCAAAGCTTATAATTATTGTAACAAACTTACACATTCCTTTGTAAAAACAAATTTACTATACTCGGAAACTAATCGAATAAAATAATATCTTAGCTAAAGTACTCATAAAACTTTGAAAGGCATTCAAAATATAGAAAATACCTCGTGTCTGTCTAGAACTGAGAAAAGAATTTTGATATATTATCCCACAGACAATTTGCATTTGCATGTTTTCTTTGTGGTCCTACTATTAGCAATCGTTCTAAAACTGGTGAAAAGGGAAAATAACGAGTTTAAAAACAATAAGTTGGATTTTATTGTTAGTAATGCAGCATTTGCGAATCCTTTTTCTTTTTGTTTGTTATTAAGTGCACATATATGTTGTGTATGTTATTTAAAGAAACTTCTAAAAAGCCAAAAGCCGCACATACGCCACTGACACACAAAAAATAAATTGTCTTTGCCTTTTGTTTACATTTTGCTCCTCCTGTCAAATTGAATTTTGAATTTGAATCGTTCGGAGCTCATATTTTTTTCATTGAATTTTTAATCAATTAAACATTCTTAACAAACTTGTCTAACAATAGGTATAATTTTAAATTATGCAAACATGGACGGCAAAGTAACATTTTTAGAGCCTTCGCTTGAAAAACAGCTGAAAGGGCATCGAAATGGTATTACTGCGATATATTACAGCCCTAATGAGCAACAATTGGCTACAAGTTCTTTAGATAACAGTGTATTGGTAACTATCCCTTAGTTACTTTCCTGACTTCCATTATAATAATTATTAGGTTCTTTTAATCCTTTATCTATTCTTCTAGTTGTGGGATCTACGTGGAACTATGCGAAGCTATAGGTTCCAGGGTCATGACGAGGCTGTGATGGATGTAACGTTTTCACCTTCCGGCAAGTATATGGCATCGGCATCACGCGATAAGACTGTCAGGTTGTGGGTGCCTACAGTTACTGGGAGCACAGGCATGTTTAAAGCTCATTCTCAAACAGTACGGTCTGTTCAATTCAGTCCAGACGGATCAAAGGTGAGAGATAAATATTCCTTAATATGGAAATTGAGTTCTGGGACTCTCAAAGTAACAAATTTGACTTATAACTTGCAGATCATAACTGCTTCAGATGACAAAATAGTAAAATTGTGGGCAAGTGATAAACATAAATTCATAGCATCTTTTGTGGGTCACACAAATTGGGTGCGATGTGCCCGTATATCTAATGATGGATCAGTAATTGCATCCTGCTCTGATGATAAAACTGCAAAGCTTTGGAATCCTGACTCTGGAGAATGTATACATACATATAAAAATCAAAAAGGCCATGGTTTGCACTTGGCCTGGCATCCATCCGGTTGCTACATAGCTGTGGGCACATCTCAAGGGAATATAAAGCTGTATGATATAAGAACTCATAATTTAGTGCAATATTACAGGTAACTAAAACATTGTTAGAACCTAAAATGTGCAAGTATTGTTGTCAAGAAATTATAGCAATATTTTAGCAATGGTAAATGCTATTATTGCTTCTTTTTATATGAAGATACTGAATGGTATGTTATAATTTTTATGGGATAAATGTATGTATTTCTCTTTGTAGTATACACAATGATGCAGTAACCCAGTTGGCATTTCATCCAAGTGGTAGTTACATTTTGTCATCTAGCAAGGATGGAAAAATGAAGGTAACCATTGCTTTTCGCTCTGTAAAATATGATATGCAAGTTGCAAGATTTTGCATGCACTCCAGACTTATAATTAAGAAATTCCAAAAAAAGTAAAGATTTTTCATGCATTTATTACTTCCATTTCTAATTAAACCATTGCACCCTTTACAGATATTAGATTTATTGGAAGGGCACCCAATATTCACATTGAGTGGACATAGTGGAGGTGTTAATGCAGTGAATTTCTCACCTAGTGGTGACTCCTTTGCATCTGCTGGAGAAAACAAATTGGTTTGTTTTTTTTTATGTATATATGGGTTCTGACTTATTAATCTTTAATTGAGACTTTAACAGATTTTTTTTTTAGGTTTTCATATGGAAAACAAATTTTACAGAATTCTCATCTGAATCTAAAGAAAATCTTGGTCAGAACCAGGCTTCTGCACATAGGACTGTTTCTCAATCCTCTAAAGTAACTTCTGCTTCGAGAGGAAGAAATCAGGTTGTAAAAAAGAAACTGTGATTGTAGCAAATGTAGAAAACTTGTAGGTAAAGTTTTGTAGACATATTATTTTTATGAAAATGTATAATTTGATTAATACATTGTACTGGTGAAAGGTTTTGTATCTTATATAATGTATATTGAAGAAGAGTTGAAATAAACAATATCAATCAGTTTCAGTAGTTTGTAAAATAATATTTTTTCCTGTTTAGGTAATGTCAATGGAAACTGTTACAACAAAATACACAATAGCTCTTCAGAAACTTTACTTTAGAGAAAATTGCAATTTCAATAAGCTTAAAAGATCCTCTTCTTATTAAATCATTTTGTGGATTAAGTATATTAATCTGATTAATTATAAATCAGGGCATAAGGACTTGGTATCAATGCTACCACAGCACCAAGTATCCTGTGACAACATTTGTTCACCTTGATGATGTCTCTGATTCACCACAAGAGACGAGATTTCCCAGTTTTAATGAAGAGCCAAATGCGAATAGTACACTTATTGATGATGATAATACTCATGAGAAAATAAGAAGTCCTCCTCAAATGACAAGATTTCTAAACAGATCTTTTCCTGGAAATTCCCCAAGGTTTTCACCTCCTACTAACATATCACTCCACTCAGAGCAACCTGGCAATGATGGATCTTTCAGTGTTGGTCACATGAGCCATTTGCCTCGCCCACCACCCAGTCCGGCTACATACACAATTCCTTCTATCATTAACAAATCAATAGGAACAAATGTTGATAATGAGGACAATTTATTTGGTATGATAAAACTTAAAGAGACTGATGTATGTTACACAAGTGGCACTATAGAATGGGTTGGCAGAAAGAGAAGTTTTCCTCTAAATAGTGGTTTTAAGATTCTGAATGAAACTTATAAGCATGTGACGGAACCAGTCATTAAGAAAATGAAGGTGAATAAAACTTTCACTGATGTTCTTAATAAAACAAAAGATTGTGAATGTGCAGATGTCTTACCTACTGTAAATGCTATTGTTGATCATTTGAATGCACTTCATGAAGCAGTAGATCTTGTGGATCTGAGGCTTAATACTTTAGAAGATGCTATAAGTAAGTGAGTTCACTTAATTGATGTTTAATAAATAAAATGATAATTTTGAAATATGTAATTTATTAAAATACTGTAAAAACCATCTTTCTTTTTAAGTAACTAGTATAAATCCAAGCAAACATGTAACAAATCAGTATATAAAATAATTAATACAACCTTAGAATAACAAATGTCAAATAAACTTCTTAATGTGATTAAATTTTAAAAGTATAGTTGTCTACTATTCTTCAAAAATGTACCAGTTCTCTTATGTTAAAATATCACAATGATAGTCTGAATAGTAGACATACTTATGTGGTGTATGTACATTTTGAAAGTTTTAGTATACCAGTTGATTTGAGAGGCAAATATTCCTATTCCGTTCCAACATAAGTTGTTTTCTTTCCTGTCTTTTTTATCACATCTAGTAGCTGATCAGCACTGAGGGAGGAAGTTACCAAAACTTTCTGGTCTTGTAGGCTTATGGACACATTGTCTACACCTTGTCCTTTCAGTCTGTTCAGCACTCTCTCTACTGCTCCAGAACAGCCTTCGCAGGTCATTTCTACATTGAAGATGTGGGTCTGAAAAGAAATATTGAATAGAACTGTTAACTGGTGTTTCTTGACAATAAAAAGTTTCATAATACAATATGGAAGCAAGTAGTAATAGATCATTTTTGAAATTCAGTGCTTATATTCCAACATAATACTTTGCTACAAGCCTTTTGAAACATTAAAGCAGTATGTCCTCTATACAGTTAAATGATGTTACCGGAGGGTATAAGATTATACAAACGAAGATGATATCCTTAACTTAATCATAATATACGTGGCTAGAGATCTACATAATTATATCAGAACTCACCGATGACATTTTTAGTGGCTGTATGGAATCTGTTAAACTGAGGGAGATATATTTTTTACGAACTTGCTCGTATCTATATCATGTAAAATGGCTAGCAATAAAATCTTATCTGTATTACAGTAAAGATAAATCTACTGTATTGACTTCGCTCGCTGGTTTGGCACTTGTGTTGTGTCAGTGTGCCGTCACGTCAATGTCAACGTGCGACTCGTGCGAGTGCGAGTCAAAACGAGTCAAAAGCCGGCGGCCAGCGCCCAGCGCGAGCGGGACGGGACAACCAGAGGTCAATGACTTCCGATAAGAATGAATGGAATGGAATTGACGTTTGTTTCCATTGGTCCAAACGGGTTCAAATCTGCGTTTCGGTTTACCTAGTTAGGTAATTTACCTATTTGCTTAGAAAGTGAATGTACAGCTGAAACAATATTAAATTCGCCAGTATATGAAAATAATAAGACTTTTTATATGTTATGTTTATGTGTATAGCCGTCGCTTATGATGTAACATTTTATTAACTATTTTGTCGATTGCTTTGCATCTATGTACAGTTTTGCTTGTATCTGTTGAGTACTCCGTTTGAAGCTGTCATGTTATTTGGCATTGGCCATTGGATTTGGCAATTTGTTACCGTATGCCTGGTTTGAGGGATTTATTATTTGTATCATACAATTTCTTGTGAAATCATGGTATAATACAATAATGAATGACAATATGTCCCTTCTGGAGAGCCTTAAGGAGTTGGGCTGGTATGTATAACCTATGGCCCTTCGTTTTTTTTATGAATTGGCCTTCATTTAAGATTAAACATTGCGTGGTTCTTTTAGGTACTTGACTCAAGAAGGTCTCGATGCCGTTAGTGAAAATGGTCAAATACAAGATGTAAACGTTATTAGCAAGAGAGCTTTAGACGTGAGTATTAAATGTATCATTAAAGCATTGTTACTTTATCTGCTCAAGAAGTTCAAACTCTGCAGCATATTTTATGGTTATTTCTCATTTTCCAGTTCGATTTGAGGGATATTGGTGATGCCTCATTTCCAGAGGATTTCACTAAAGACCCTACTAAGCTTGAGAAGCCTATAATAGTTCAAATACAGAAGATTCGCAATGTATCTGCACCTAAGGCAAATGAAGAAAATAATCATGCACCTCGGATGTTGAAGTTGACTCTACATGATGGAAAGTCAACCTGTACAGGTTTAGAAATTAGCCCAATATCCAGTCTTAGCATCAACACCCCCCCAGGGACCAAGCTATTGCTCAACCATGAAGGTTTAGAAGTTTGTCACGGTGTTGTTTGGCTTACTCCTAGTGTTATTACTGTGCTGGGTGGAAAAGTGTCACATATGATCGAGAAATGGGAATTGAACCGTAGCCTTGCAAAGCATACTAGAGGTGAGTACGAACTACTTATATAAAAAAAACGTGATAATGGAATAACTATGAAATATACATATAATACTGATACTGAATGTACTTCAGGCCAATGGCTATAAGTAAAGATTGTAAATCTAAAATAAAAAATGGTGGTGCTAGTCTTTTTTATTTTATTTCAGGAGGTATAGGGGCAGATGGAGGTCCCCCGCCGTGGATTCCATTTGGGCAGCGCTTAGAAGCTCTGTTGGTTGACAAACAATTCAAGAGTCTGCAGGAGGCTGCGAAGCAGGATAATGCTGAATTTGAAGCGCAGAGGAAAGGAGCTATCGCAGAAGCCCAGAGGCTTTCAGGAGTAAAAAAGGTATGATTTATTTTTTAATTTATTAAATGCAGTCCAACAATTAATTATTATCTATACCAATATAATAAAGCTTAAGTTTGTTTGTTTGTCTGTTTGAATGCGCTAATCTCAAAAATATTTTCTCAAATTGGAACAACTGGTCCAATTTGAAAAAGCATTTTTGTGTTGAATAGTCCATTTGACAAGGAATGCTTAAGGCTATAGTATACTAGCGGCCGCCCGCGACTCCGTCCGTGTTATTCTGATGTATAAGCTACATTTTGATAAAGTTTCATTCAAATCCATTCAGTAGTTTTTACGTGAAAGAGTAACAAACATCCATACATCCATACATCCATACATCCACACATCCACACATACAAACTTTCGCCTTTATAATAGTAGTAAGTAGTATACCACGCGGACTTTTTTTAAACAATAATAAGTTAATTAAATGATATTGATTGTCTAAGCCTTTTTTATTATGATATTATAATGACGCCTAATTAAACCCAACAATTAAACCAAAAAAGCTTAAGGACTTAACCAAATATATTAAATGGAATTTAGTGTGGAATATATCTGCTGCCAATGTATAAAATAATTAACAAATTTCAGGTATTTGGTGGGGGTACAAAACCTTTACTTGATGCCAATGTACAGAAGATTGTTGATGCTGGTTTTTCTGAAGAGCAAGCTGAAAATGCACTAAAGTATACTAAGAATAATATTGATAGAGCTCTCAAAATACTGCAGAAGAGGGATAATTCTGAAAACCGAAATAAAGAAAAGCCCCAAAAGGAGCCTGATCAACCTAAACGTAAGGGACGGAATAAGGAACCAAATGATGATGATGGCATTCCTGTAAAGCCGTCTGGTAAAGTATCATTATTTGATTTTCTTGAAGACAAATTACCTAATGTACCAGAAAAGGACAAAAGTAGACCATATTCATTAAATACGGATGACAGAGGTGATCGGAGTTATGGCAACAGAGAAAAGAATGGTGGGAAAAACAATCCACGCTCCCAGACATCACGGTATGATACATCCAACAGGCACAGATCTGAAAACCGAGGACATTATTCCAATGATAATAACCACCACTCATCTCATAGAGAAGAGAGAAAGTATCAATCTCAAAATGAAAAACCACCCAGGTTCCAGAAGAAGTTGGAAGAGAAAAATAAACAACAGCAACAGCATCAACAACAACACCAGCAGCAGCAACAGCAGCAGCAGCAGCACCAGCAGCAGCAGCAGCAGCCGCAAGCTATGAATATGAATCTTAATTTACAATTTAATAACTTTCACAACCAACCTCCACATTACTCTGATAGGAATATGAGAAATGAACGAAATATGGTGGAAAATAAAATGCAGCAATCACAAAATTATCGCGGAAACCCCGCTATGGATAGTTTGGTCGAAGCTACCGCAAACTTGAACATGATGCCGAACCATTCGAGACCTGACGAAATGCAGCGTAACTATCAGGCGCACCCCGATCAGGGCTACCCACAGAAACAGTCATCGTACGTACCCAATCAGAACATGCAGGAGATCCCGCCGTTCAGGCGAAACAACGACATTCAAAAGTACCAGGAGCAGACATATCAACGGAGACAGCAGCCCCCGAACGGGTACATAGAGCAGCAGCAGAGCCCGATGTACCCCAACATGAACTACCTGAGCGGCGCGCAGGCGGGCTACGCCGGCCGCCAGTACGGCTACGGCTCCCGGCCGCAGGAGTTCGGCGCCGTGCGCGGCGGCGGGCCCTTCCTGCCCGGCTCGCTGCTCGGCTTCCAGAACGCGGCCGTCAACGAGCAGGCGCGCGCCATGCTCGGCGTCGCCGACATCAACTGGAAGGTGGGCGACCGCTGCCTCGCGCTCTACTGGGAGGACAACAACGTGAGTACGACCCCCCCCGCCCCCGCCCCGGCGCCGTCGAAGTCGACTCTGACGCGACCCCTCTCTCTCGTTCGCAGTTCTACGAGGCCGAGATAACCGGGATATCGGCGAGCACCGTCGTCGTCAAGTTCTGCGCGTACGGCAACCACGAGGAGGTCCTCAAGTCCAACTGCCTGCCGATCCCCGCGCAGGGTGAGTCGAGCGGGCGGCCGGGCGCGCGGCGCGAGTCGCGCGGCGCTAACGCGGTGTCCTCGTGCGCAGGTGGCGGTCCCGGCGGCGGCTACGCGCGCGGCGGCGCGTTCGCGGCGCGGCGGGTGTAGTGCACGTCGGCGGCGCGCCGGGCCTAGGGCGCGCCCGCGGCGCCGCCCGCCCGCGCCGCCAGCTGACCCCCGCCGCCGCCCGCCCGCTGCGTGTGCGCCGCGCCGGTCGTCGGGCGCACGAGGGATTTAGGTTTTTTTCCCATCGATTTTCGAGGTTTAACGATTTCCGGCGTCGGTCCCGCCGAGTCGGGGGCGTCGCCCTCCCTTCGACCCGCCGGATTAAATTAAAGTTGTCCCGCGGGTCGTAGGGCGGGCTTCGAAGGAGACCGATCGTCGGCGGTATGAGTATCCGGCCCCGCCCGGTCGGCGCCGACCGCTCCGGCTCCCGAATGGGAGAACTCACTAAATAATGTTGTAGTAGATCGAGCCGATCGCCGAGCGCGACCCGACGAGGCGGACGACGGACTCCTAGTGCCCCGGTGAATGTGAAAAGTTAAAATGTTGCATTTCATATTTTTGTCCTATTCGACTCATATTATTGGACGAAAGATTGAGATTGAGAAGAATGGTGAGCTTTTTCCCAAAATCAGGTTTATAGCTTTTCGTACTAATTCATAAACTGGAGCGGTTAATATTACTAACGTGATCGCGAACTTCGTGTAGAATGAAAAGTAGCACTTTAATTTTGTACACTGGACCAAAAGAGCGATTCGTGGCACATTCACAACTGCGCAGCTTCTCTAATCGGTTGTAAGTTATAAAGTTAGCCTAAATAGCTTATTAATTTTTATACTGTATGTTAAGTAAGGTTGTGTTACCATTGACATGAAGTTTGAGAATCCTACAGTTCCACAGTTAAATTGTTTTTGTTATAATGGCCGTTTGTTTATTTGCAAGGCGAGTTTAGATAGCAATTTGTAGCTGCCTAGGAACGTTTTTCTAGTTGTATTTGTGCTGTGCTGTAGGTAGGATGTCTTTTAAACATTTTCTACACAGTACGATTTAAGGTGTTTAATTGGTTTTTCTTCAGAGCTTGGTAATTTCTATTGATCTGTGCAGGAAAGTAGCTCCGCTAGCCAGTAGCGCTGGCAGCCGCACACACCTGCGGCTGTCTGCGGACGGCCGCCTCATGCTTGCTGTAGGGTATTCTGTGCCGCTTGCGTCAATTATTTGTTCCTGTCGAAGCTGCGCAGGCCGTGGCGTGGTACCGGGCAAACATAGTCAATGCGTTCTTTAACCTTTAACTATGGACGTGCGGTCTCACAGGCCGCTTGCAGTTTGCAATTCTCGCATCCCCCATCTCCCACGTACCCCACGCGTATACCCGCGTCAGTAGCTTCGGTTTTAGTGGCGAAACAACCGTTAAGAGTGAAGGTAACGTCACCTGCTGAATATTGCGTAAGTAAATTCAATTTAAAATTTGAGTGCGGTCTGTGAGACCGCGCGTCCACGTTTGTGTTGTAAATTTACGCTGACGGTGATTTTGTTTTTTTTAGATTTAGTAAGTAAAAATGTTAAAAAACGATTAATTTACGACTGCAGTCAAACGAATATCGAATTCGTCGACTCAGAGAGCTAGTAAAATATTGCGATTAGATGATCCTACGAGATTTGCGATTAGAGGATCCTTTGAAGACGAGTTTCAACGATTGCTCATGCAATCGTTGAATCAGGATCAGGGCGAGAGCGATGGGGATGTTTATGATTGTTTGTTTTATGAAGCCGACATTGAAGAAAATCGTTTGAGTGAAGAGGATATTATTGAAGTAAGTAAGTCGTAAGCTGTAAGCAGCCAATATGCCTACAGTGCTCTAAGCCGTTATGCAAAGACTGCCAACAAATATGGCCAACTTGAGCTCTTGTCAAAAATTTTATGTTTACTTCTGAGAAGATTATATTACAATTTTTATCTTATTTGTTCCTTATATTTTATTGTAAAAGAAATTAAACTAATCAAAAAAGGCATTTTACTGTGGTTATATACTTACAAAGTGATCTTAAACTAAAAAGCCTGAAAAGTGCCTTTGATTGTTATATCGTTAGATTTAGTTTATAATAAATATATTTTTCATTAAAATTACTTCTTTTATTTATCTTTAGTAACTCTCCTAAGGGATAAAAACAAAAAATAATACAATTCTTACTCATCAAGATATAAAACCAGCCCGTAAATGTAGCGGTCTGTGAGGCCGCACGTCCACAATAGTGTAACAAAAATGGAACGTCCATAGTTAAAGGTTAATGTTTAAATACTAGGAAATCTAATTTTAAAAGATGTAACTCTCATGCAATAGAATTTAATTTATTGTCTTTATATAACCAACCGCAGTAGTGCGTAGAATGTCTAAGTGTATTTTGTTGTAACTTTAGCGCAAAAAGTGTAATATATGAATTATATTTTCAGTTTGATATTGAAATATTGTTTGAAAAAGTATCTGTTTTTACTTTACCGATGTATAAATACTGATATAAATACTATGTGGAATCAATATAACGTGTTTTACCTTTGTGTCTATATAAATATTTACGTTAAATGAAACCCGAGTATAACATTCATAGAAGAATATTTTAATGAATAGATTAAACGTTACATAAACTCATAATACTTACACATTCACTGTTTGTGGTTATTATTATGTTTGTGTCTAATAGTTCAACGAGCCTTGTACATAAAAACCTATTACCTACCATTCAAAACATCGTGTTTAATTATTATAGCTACACTACGATACATAAATGTATGCGTATAGGACACTATCGATATCATATTAAATTTGGATTTTCTAAATTTGTCCCGATCTATACTTATGTCACTCAAGATTTTGTTTTTCTACAAAGGCGTGCAGTAAGTAATGTATTATTTTTGAGTTATTGAAATATACTTTGCTTTAAATGCTTTCAAGCAAGTAGTGAATGGAGTATGTCTTTGTTTATTGAAACAAATCATAGTTTAAGTGCAGCAGAACAGGACTTTGTCGTTGTAAACCAAAGCTCAATCCCAATATCACTTAGAACATAATCAGTACCCAAGTAGCACACAGGCTGAATTTTCAGAAATAAGTAAGCTTTTAACCAGAATAACACTCCACTAGAGATATATAAAGGTTCTGAGTGAAGCTGAAGACTGTGCAAGAGTGATTTTTTCTAGTTTTGTACAGTCTTGCTGATTAAGAGCTGCAATAAAGAGCAACAATATACTCTTAGCATTATAACAGTTAATTAAAAAGTAACTGTCCAGCCACTGGTTGCAACTTATTCTCATAGCTTGTAAAAAAACCTTAAGCTTGTATATGTTTGGTTACTTAGGTAACTTATAAGCTCTTGTGCAGACGTTGGCTGTACAACAGTTCGCACCAAAACTAAAGGTTGTTTAAAAGAGTAGGTTTATTCCCTTTAAATGCTATTCAAGTAAGCTAGACAATGGTCGTTTTGGGAACTCTTAACACGCTTATGTTTGCAAAGGAGAATAAAAAAATGTTTTTATATCTACTAAACTTCTAACGAGTTCTTCTTTAAAGCCAAAAGCTTTAAAGTTCTACTAAAAGCTTTAATGCAGCTTGAAGTGGTTTTTTGGTAGGTTAGTATATAGGTAATCAAACTTTAACCTAATAAAAGAAATAAATACCATACATAAATTAAGGAGGTATTCCGTTTAATCCTAATTGAGCAATAGTTTGCAATAAATTCATGGGTTTTAATGTATCGAAATAACTATCGAGTATCTCCAATAGGCTGACTAAAAGTGTAGTCACTATACCGCTAGTCAGATTAAGGTAGTACATACTTTGTACAGACATAAGAAAGCTATGAGCTGATCAACGGTTGCCATAGATACCCGTGTGCAATCTATAGAATTATAACAGCTGAAACAAAGAGCCAGAGCTGCTTTACAAACGGCAGCCATTGTGTGCGATCTTGATAGTAATCGGATGATAAAATAATGTATGTTTTCTGTAATTGAAAAGCTTTTTGCTTTTATTATGAGCTGTTTTAGCTATAAGTTTATAAATATTAATTTTATGAGTCACAAATAATCAAATTATAGACATAAAGTGATTTCACAAAAATTTTCAGCTCACAATTTTCTTTCGATTATATCTTAAATAGGCGTTATATAAAGGGCGCGTGAAAAATGAGATGTAATTTAATATATACATTTACAGTAAAACTTTCTCCGCACTTAGAACACATAGTATAATAAGATAATCGCTCTATAATATAATTTCCAATTCCAGCAATTATGGCTTCCATTCCACGCTCACGCCATAACAATTTATAAAATACTAAGACATTTTTGTCATTTCATTTTAATTTATTTTTTCTTTTGCCACTATCCAGCCACAATGAAACTTACCAATGGATAAAAGCTTGATAGCGGCTGAAAAGTAGAGAATAAGCTGCACAACTAAGCTGGTTTAGCCTAAATGCAGCTCTTTTACAAGACGTAGACAGCCTTTAAGCAGACATTCATCAGCCTAAGGCTGGTTAATTTGGGGCCTATTTTGGAATTACAAGGGTTGTATAGCAGTTTAATCAGCCTTTGTGCAGCTTGGCTAATCAGCCTTAGGTTCAAAATTTATCTTCTATGCAGCTTTTGTGCAGCTCATCTGTGTTACTTGGGTACCTATAGATAGCATTGCTCACGACAACCGAAGTTGCATTCGATACATTTATACAAACTTTTGTTGATTTGAAATAACCGTTTATTAACAAAAAGCTAATAAAAGAAATTGTATTAACAGAGTTTTTTTATTTATTTTATAACTGTAGTTGATTAATATTCCGGGGGCATCGCGTAGAAGGCTTCGTGCAACTTCACGTGATTACCTACGGATTACGAGAAACGGTCTATCTATACCTACCTAAAAACTATACCCGTTTCAATTCATATGCCTAGATTAAAGGCGCATTTTTAATCTTAGGTAAGAAAACTTTTCTCTCAACTTCCTATATTCCTTCCTACACACGTGCAGCATTTCATATAGGAAGTTCTTATCAATGAAGCAGTAGGCAGGTATCACACTTTAGGACTAAGCCAAGGCCTAGTCATCTCAAACAATAATGGGAAGGTGCTGGCTTAACGCTACGTTTGCAGAATTAATGGGTATTACTGTGCTAGAGTTAAAACGTTGGGACACAAATTCAGACCCAGAAGACTCAGGCTTCAGATCCACATCACTTCACACCCACAGCAAGGTTATAAGGTAACCTGCTTTGTTCTATTAGTTACCTACTATGTATAAGTATAGGTACCTATTCTTTTTTAGATTTGAGAACCAACATAATTTCTTGTAGAATAAATCACGAGATATGATTCTCGTATCTGTAATTATTGCATCAAATTAATCCAGACATGACTCAATACAAAATAAATCTTAATAAGTTTCTTATTATAAAT
Source organism: Nomophila noctuella (assembly GCA_958496325.1). Classification (NCBI taxonomy): domain Eukaryota; kingdom Metazoa; phylum Arthropoda; class Insecta; order Lepidoptera; family Crambidae; genus Nomophila; species Nomophila noctuella. The sequence continues at coordinate 5,719,587 of OY292486.1, read as the reverse complement.
CGCGCTTTAAAAGATTAAAATAACAAAGGAAGTAGGTACCTAACGAATGAAGAGCTTTGAAGAAATTATCGATGTAAACAAAAATTGTTCCTGGGTATAACTACCTATAGTGAATTTTTATGTTTGTGACCCAGTTGAAGGCATAAATACGCCAGCGGAGCCTTCGAACACAGTCCTACGGAATGGGCTGGGGAATGGTGGGGCGTCGCTTGCCCACCTCGGCAAACAAACCAGTTGCCAGTAGGGTATCCTCCATTGGACACGTCGTGCTTGTGCGAGTCACAGCGCGATAAACAAACAGTCATTTCACTGAACGCTGTTGCTCGGTTCGTAAAACTGTTGTGTACACAAGAACCCTGTGAAAGTGACAGTGATGATAAAGTGAAACTGATTCCATTCATCGAGTTCGCGCCAAATCGTGACTAAGTTATTTAAGGTAAATATAACTGCATTTCTTGTAAGTATGCAATTTAGATCTAAGACCACGGGCATTCGGTACATCTTTTTGAAGTCCTTTATTGCTAGAATGTATAATTGTTTAGTGAAGTATTACGAGTTGATACCTAACCTACCAAAGTAGTTGACCAAACTTTCACTTTTTATTATCCAATAATAGAGAACGTACTAATGGATGGACCTTGTGTTATCCCCAGTATCACCTTGAGTGATGTTGCGTTGCGCCCGCGGCTCGCATAATCCCACTTGGCCACTTGTATGCGACTTCTCGGAGTGCATGCGACGGCTATGCGCGTGCCGCGACCGTGCATGACACACATACGAAGTACCAAAACAATAGCAAGACCGTAGGTACCTAATACCTATTCTACAAATAGCTGTGTAGGCGTAAAACAAGACCGATGACGACTTATTAGCATGGAGAGGATCTTAGAATAATGTCCGTCCCTACGCGTCTTGATAAATTTAATGTTTATTTTTTGAGTTTGGAGGTAGTCACCAAAAAACGGTTTTGATTTCGACTGAGCCTCGAAGTCTTGTAGTGTGTGTGAATCCTACATACATTGCTAGTCCTGCTTAATAATTTGTCGAGATAGGTCCGCTGCCGAGATGAATTTAATATTTAATCCGAGCCCTCTGAAATATGATACAAATGAGTACAAAGATGATAGTAAATTTTACAAATTATGGAGGTAAGATTTTTTTGTGAATCTTTAATTTGCTCGTAATGCGTGTTTTACATAGAGTAAAGTAAGATATTTTATTTTAACATTAACTATGGATCTGCGGAAGTGTAAAAACAAGGACCAACATATCGTAATTTTTTACGCACCAGTAACACATTTCTATAACATACATAGGTGGCCTTTTAATACCTATCTAAGTAGCCTTGTAATGTCGATATGAAGTTATCTGAAATAATTGTATTCAAACTAAGTGGTCCTTCATCTAAAACCCTTTCTTTAAAACTGTAGTTAAGAAAGAGCCAACTAGATTAATATTTGTCTAAAGTACATAATCTAGAAATAATCATTTATGATTGTACCTACACATCAAAATGAAGCCTAGAGATTAATGGTAAGACTTTTTTTAATAGAAGGTAGAACTAGTTAAACGACATATCGCCTGGTTTTTGAGATGATGTTGATTAAACTTTTACTGGACAAACTAGTATGAATAATTGAATCTATCCAGTGACGATTGCTTGTCAGAATTTGTGATCACTACACAGCATAGTCGCTATCCGCCGTCTGCCTGTCCTTATGTATGCTTAGATCTTTAAAACTACCGTATTAGTTTAAGTTAAATGTTTATAAAGTGGCTCGTATTGCGCGTAGGACATTATGTATTTACCTACTTACCTACAAATACCTGACATACTCGTTACGATCGAATACGTTCTTGTAATCACCAATAGTTATTGAGATTTACTTCTTTACCCTACTAGAATTTATAATTGCTCTGCGACCTGCACCACTGTACGCTAATCCTTGTACACATTGGTGGTTTTATTTTATGCCAGGCTATTTTCAATATTCTGGTTAGCGATAAGACCTACTAAACTTAAGTTGTGTGTGCTGTACCCATGGACATATTAACCTAATATGACCATGGCTGCACATACGTTCACTAAATTAAATGAGCGAGGGTGCAGCTCTAAGTGTGTTAAATTGCTTGCAGATCCGCTATGGGCATGGGTGGAGCGATGGACAGCTGCGGCCGGTGTATGAAGTTCTCCTTAATATGCATCAATGTTATCACGCTTGTAAGTATTAAAACGTAAATTACTCAGCATTTATAACATTTATATTAGTTAACGGAAGTAAGCGTGGTATTCACTTATTACTGCTTGATGTTTCGGCTGTTTTACCGGTCATGTCAATTCATTACCTACTCTTAGCTTGAAATAAATTGAATACAGTGTATTTGTAATACATACTACTACTTTACTTCTCAGAATCGGAATTCAATCTAAGTCTTAGATTCCATTTAATAATATCTAAGTAAGAACCTACTTCACAGGTGTGTTTCATTCCTGGAATACCTCAGCAATACCGATTATGCAACGTTTCGTAATTTTTGCGATTATATCAGTGACGCATATGGAATCGAAGTCAAACTATTTTGCTCTTAGTGGTTTAGACACCAACTCTTTTGAGCTATGAGATAAAATCTTGATGGAAGGCACGTCCTGCGCCTGATCTCTCTACGGTCGCGTCGTGTTGCTGTCCCACCGAACCATGAGAGTGAGGGAATAGGGAGGGCACAAGCACAACTGTGATTGCGTACTCACTTGTACACTATAATATATTCTATGTAGGCACTTGGCTGATCTTAAGATCGGCCGCTGTAAGGGTGTTATTATTATATTATAATTATATGTAACGACTAGAAGCCAAAGGAGCCGAGCCACATAACAAACCGAGCTAAGTGTCATTTCTAAACAAAAAAGTGTGTTTAATTCGTTCGCGTGCTAAGTTCAACTTGCAGGATAAGGGCTGTGGTATTTCTTGATTGATGTCATTTTGAATAATTTAGAACTAGGGCAGGCCGTTTAGATCGTATCAGTTCCCGGGAGCAGTTGTGGCGAGGGGTTGAACGGGGACACTCTTCCGCTTGACCTCAAACTTATTCTTTGTTGAATTCAAATTGAATTAAGTAGCTCACAATAATATGCCATTATTCTACATGCTATGTGAAAATTTTAAAAAGAATTGCTTGTAATGTATCTGCGTAATAGGAAGCTGAGAGTAAACTAAAATTATTGCGATGTGGGGATATTTCATTCTGTTGTCACAATCTTCATTACCCTACATAGTACATACCTAAGTACCTTAATAAACATACCTTTTCGTACTAATAGGTATGTTTTTTTTAAGGATTTTGTGTGTATTATAGTTTAAGAAATACTTACAAAGTTAATTCCATTACAAAACACTGCCACTGGTACTAGCTTTTTGTTGCGATTGTTTAATATTTACCTCACATTGTTTTTCTAACGTTTGATATTCGGAATGTCATGATAAGGTTATTAATGCAATTTATAATCACTAAGTAAAGTGGCAGTAGAGCATCAGTAGAGCTATAAATATAAAATCAAAAATCAAGCATTCTATTATATGTTAGGTATTTTAAATATGTACGTATATATTTACTTTTTATCGATGTCTATTAAAGTAACTAAAGTATTCTTTAAATTGAACTCTGCAATCTACATATTAAATTATTATGTTTGCGAAACACTACTATCTAATAAATCCTGATTTCTATTTAGGTACCTACGGTATAAATACCGCCACGGAGAGCACGTTACGTCGTTTTTTGTTTGCCCATTTTGTTAGCATATTTTAGATTGGTGTATGTAGGGTACCTGAGTTTTTAACCCTGTGACAGCCGCTAGAGTCGAAATTTGGTTGAGAATTAAGTATAAACCTATTTTCAGTCAAGTGTTTCTTGGTTTCTTCACAACTACCAAACACAATCCATTTTCAGATCGGAGGTGCAATAGCACTCGCGGTCGGGCTATGGGTGTGGACGTCCCGGTCGTTCTCGAGCACGCTGATGAGCAACAACATGTTCATCGCGTCGGTGGCCGTGGTGGTGGCGATGGGCGCCGCCATGATGCTGCTGTCGCTCCTGGGCTGCTGCGGCGCCGCCAAGGAGGTTAAATGTATGCTGTTGACGGTGCGTATCTGAATCAATATTGTTTTTAAGTTTACACACTATGCTTGTAGCTTGTAGCTTGCGCTATGGATGTTGGAGACCGGGTAGGCAATGGGCGCCGCCATGATGCTGCTGTCGCTCCTGGGCTGCTGCGGCGCCGCCAAGGAGGTTAAATGTATGCTGCTGACGGTGCGTATCTGAATCAATATTGTTTTTTAACTAACACACCATTTGTCTAGCTCTAATCAAGGCTTGTAGCTTGCGCTATGGATGTTAGGGTACGGGTAGGCAATGGGCCCCGCCATGATGCTGCTGTCGCTCCTGGGCTGCTGCGGCGCCGCCAAGGAGGTTAAATGTATGCTGCTGACGGTGCGTATCTAAATTAATATTGTTTTTAAACTTACACATCATTTGTCTAGCTCTAATCTTGCAGCTTGCGCTATGGATGTTAGGGACCGGGTAGGCAATGGGCCCCGCCGTGATGCTACTGCCGCTCCTCGGTTGCTGCGGCGCCGCCAAGGAGGTTAAATGTATGCTGTTGACGGTGCGTATCATCATTTGCCTGCCCTGTTCCGCCTGTTCCTGTTGACGGTGCGTTTCTAAATCAATATTGTTTTTAAACTTACACACCATTTGCCTAGCTCTAATCAAAGCTTGTAGGCCTTGTAGCTTGCGCTATGGATGCTGGAGACCGGGTAGGCAATGGGCGCCGCCATGATGCTGCTGTCGCTCCTGGGTTGCTGCGGCGCCGCCAAGGAGGTTAAATGTATGCTGCTGACGGTGCGTATCTGGATCAATATTGTTCTTAAACTTACACACCATTTGCCTAGCTCTAATCTAAGCTTGTAGGCCTTGTAGCTTGCGCTATGGATGTTGGAGACCGGGTAGGCAATGGGCGCCGCCATGATGCTGCTGTCGCTCCTGGGTTGCTGCGGCGCCGCCAAGGAGGTTAAATGTATGCTGCTGACGGTGCGTATCTGGATCAATATTGTTCTTAAACTTACACACCATTTGCCCAGCTCTAATCTAAGCTTGTAGCTTGCGCTATGGATATTAGATGTCAGGGACCGGGAAGACAATGGGTGCCGCCATAATGCTGCTGTCGCTCCTGGGTTGCTGCGGCGCCGCCAAGGAGGTTCAATGTATGTTGTTAACGGTGCCGAATTAAATAGTTTCGGCTGTTTCCTCGTCGGTCCTATCAAGGGGGCAAAATAGCAGGAACCACGAGGAAACAGCCATAATTTAGCTTGCGCTATGGATGTTAGGGGCAGGATAGACACTTAAAAACTTTTATCCAACATCCAAGACTCGAGTGTCGATGTTTATCGCACAAATATTAATCCCTACTGGGATTAATTTAAAAAAGAACTTTCGATTTATTATCCTATTTCCAGGCTTGATAAGGAATGTGGGTGTTCCGTTACGAGAATTCCACAAACGACAAAGATCGACGTGATTATCACCGTTACTTGTACAGGCATTTCTTAAAGACGCTATTGTCCATCGGCATTGTCTTTTTATCAGGCTCAATTTTCCGTTCCAGTACTACATCCTTGTCTTCATAATCTTCGTGGTGATGCTGGTGGGCGGGATCCTGCAGTTCGTGTTCCGGGAGAAGGTGCTGACGACTCTGGACCGGGAGATGCACGCCGCCATCCCCTACTACGGCGTGAAACACGAGTACACCAAGGCGTGGGATGACACGCAGACCTACCTGCAGTGCTGCGGAGTCAAGAACTACAAGGACTGGAACGGGAATATACCGGAGAGTTGTTGCCAGGAAATATATCCGGGGAAGGTGAGCGAGGTTTTCCTTACACAAGTAATATTCTAAGCTATGTTAAATTTAATAGAAATGCGCTTCCTCTCTCCTAGCCCTTATTATATTGCGTGCCTGACAGGGTCCATAATTGTGTCCATAAATCTTTTTTTAACACCCTTCTGTACATATGGTTTTGCAATAAACATATTTAATTTGATTTAATGAACTTTCTGGCAAATTATTTTCTAAGTAAATCATTGATTCATTTATTCATCAGCAGACATTTTTCATTCTAGTTTGCATTATCAGTCGTAACTGTCAGGCAGGATACGTCCGGTACGAGGTACAATACGAAGATGAAAGGTTTAATTTAATACCAAGCAAATATTAGAACACATAAACCAGTTCGCGCACACTAATAACACCCTGTGCGAAAATAGAACCCGCGATCACTTGGTCGAAAGAAATAGGTCGGTCCTAAAGCTATTACTATGATGTGGTGCGCCAGAGGGTTTGATGCAATAGGAATATATTCATATTTCATCATCATCATCAGATTTTTTTGTGGTCCCACTATAGGATATAGAAACATGTTATTTAATTTAAATTTAATTGTCTATTCCAGCGACGGGACTGCCAGTCCTCGCCCAATCCGACCAACATGTACACGGACGGGTGCTACACCAAGGTGGCGGACTTCCTGCGCGAGGACGCGGTCTACGTCGGCGCGGTGGCCATCATTGTTGCGCTTATCATGGTAACTACATGCGCGATTAACACATCTTTATAGATTTTACTAGCGGCCGCCCGCGACTCCGTCCACGTGGATTTAAATTTCCAATAGCCTAAAGCCTTCGTCGTCAAATGGACTATCAAACACAAAAAGAATTTTTCAAATCGGTCCAGTAGTTCCTGAGATTAGCGCGTTCAAACAAACAAACAAACAAACATACAAACAAACAAACAAACAAACTCTTCAGCTTTATATATTAGTATAGATTTATTTATAGTAAGCGCTGGCTAAATGTCGTGAAGGCCGACATGGCAGAGAACGATCTCACTCCCGAGGATGTAGAAGACCGGGCAAAGTGGAGGAGGTTAAGCAGGAAAGAAAAGACGAAGAAGAAGATCGTTAGAGAGTAGCATTAGTTATCAGACCCGGTTTTCTCACTGGGCACAATGGGCTCGTGCTCAGGGCCCCGCGTTCGATTGGGGCCGTTAGACCAGGTTCTGAGGGTCCCACATGGACCAAATAAGAAGTTTAAACGCCCATGTGCCCAAGGCGGATCTCGGGTATGGGAACGAGAAAAAAAGTCATCAACAGTCATAAGAAACGTATGAAACTACTATAACTTAAAACAATTACATCTTTAACTAACGTTATCTGCTAACGTTACGATGTGCAAGAGGTGGCACAGGATAGGGAGCGCTGGCGTCAACTCGTTTTGGAGGCCAAGATCCACTTCGGGTCGCGAGCCAGCGAAGTAATTATAATATTTTTTGGAAAACAATATTTTTTTTCTTTGCAGTTACTTGCCCTAATTCTTTCGTGTGGACTATTCGTGAAGATTGAGTGACGACGACAAGATAATGTGTGACATATTAAATTAAAATTATTGACTGATTTGATTAGAAACGATTTGTGGTTGATTAACGATTATCGTTTCGTTTCATTAGTGCATCTGATTTTTGTAATTTATTTTCTAAAGTAATTAAATAAACAAATACAAATCATTTAAATAGTTTTTAAAAATACCTACCTTACAAAAGTCCCATTTTACTGCTGTAATATCAATTTTTCCCGTGGGGGTGCGCAACGATTCGAATAAGAATCACTTCGTCCCACAGGGAAAAATCCGGCGGCAGAGCATGAGAGGGTCTCGGGTTCGGTGGCCTAGTCGTTCCTGGATCAATCCAATTTAATAAAATGTTGGGCGCCTTGAAAGGGGACGGAGTAACAATAGGTGACTCCGTACCAAAATAAAAAAAATATATTAAATCCTGCTAGAGGAAAAAAGTTAAATACGAAGCAAAAATAAATGAATGATCCATGAACCGTAGCAAGTGGAGAATAGTAAATCAAACAAAATTTCATTTAAAAGTAGACTGGTTTAATACTAAGTATTTCGATACACATTAGATTCAGTTGAAAAACAGGAGCAGTTACATACAGTAAAAAAAATTACATGATACCGAGACAGTAATTAACATTCGTCCGGCGAACTACACCTTATCACACATGGTACTACACCTTATCAGTAAATCGGGATTAGCTTAAGCATGCCCGTTATGGTGGGGTGGCATCTGACCAACTATATTGGGCGGTCAGCTGTACATTCAGTACCGATGGGAGGACCGTGTTGGGAAAGTCTGATACCACCTACTCAAACCACCAGCCCTGAAGGTCAGCCCACCGCTCAACATAGAGAGTCAGCCAAGTCAGTACGCATGCACACCCCACAAATCATGTCTAATAAAAACTATTTGAAATTCACTACTAACTATTCACTAATAACAAACACTATTTGAAATTTTTGTTCAGTTATCAAAGTTAAGTTGAGATAAAGTCACTGCGCTTCCTCCATCGGCCTCGACCGAGAAGTCAACACGGGGAAGTTGAACACTTGTTAAATTGAAATAAATACAGCCCTAAATGATTAAATCCATTGTCATCAGTACCTTGACTCCGAGCCAATGCAAAATCGGTTCTGGGATCAGCTCACCGTCGACATTTTGACAGGCGGGAGGTACCACGTGTCCACGCCACGTCTACGGCACACCGAGCTGCCGACATTCACACCCAAAAGGCTTTTTAGCCGGTCTATGGAGCCCTGCAATCACCACAATGATCTAATTAAGTCGACATTCTAAGCACTTCACAACGTGACATATTTGGCTATGCCGAACAATAAAATTTTCATTAATATTCTTACCAGAACACTGGGATTTGCAGCTCACAAAGAGACTCTTTGGCCGGAGCACAGGTAAATCAAATGATCTAAAACAATAAGACAAAAATTACAAGCACGTGACTATGGCTGATACATCCGCGAGGAACATTTACACATCATCGGCTTGAAATACTCACCATTTTATTGGGCGTACGGTGCACAATGCATCTCGGAAAACGCGGAACGAAACTTCACCGCATTTGGTGGATATAAAAAGGCTCCTCAGGGAGACAGCCCAGGATTACTCCTCCTCTTTTCTGATCTCCATGAAAAAGACTTGTCAATCGCTCACCCACCCATAGACAAACGAGAGAAAAAAAAAACCAAAGCACACTGACCAAGGATTCGTAACCATCGCGCTCAACCATAGACACAATCTACTAAAAATACTTTAGAATAATTAATTTGGAAGACTTCGGAAAATCAATTCATTCCGGCAAACCCTAGCTTAGCAAAATTAGATATTAAACATTATACATTTTAACAGACTAAAAACAATTAGCGCCTACGACTGTAAAAATAAAACGCAGCGCACGTAAATGTCAAATGTCAGGTGTCGCTGTCAAACTGACACCGTTCTTATTTGACAAGGTTTTGTTTATTTCGACAACAGAAAAGTGTTACAAAATTCACGAATTTACTAATATAAACCGCTAAAACAGTTTTAACAGCGTCAAAGGAATGAACCAATGGTTGTGGAATGATAAATTGTTAACCCTCTCGCCAACAAATCAGGTAAAAATTAGAATATTACTTCATTCAAGTGACGACCTCTCAATCCAGGAAAACAAACATAGCATAAAATTAGAGACAAACAATACTATAACGACCCCTGCATTCATGACTATCCCTCTCGACCTAAGATCACAGCCGGTCCTATACTGCACCAAGTGATAAAACAGTAAAACTGAAAAAATGGTGTTACAGTACCGCCTTAGTTGGGAAAGAAAAATTTTATTCAAAATGAAAATTTTATTGAAATTTTGAATAAAATTTTTCGTCGAGTGAAACGACAAAAGGTAACACTACCACATCTCAACAACAATACAAACATTTGAACAATACAAAAACAACACCTCAAGACTCCAAACTCATTCACCAGGAGTTTGAATCATATAAGGGAAAACCTAATAACTTAAAAGTTAATAGAAAGTCAGGTAGAACCATTCTGAGAGCTCGCTGATACAGACAAAACTACACCAGGTTCAAACCCGTAACCAGTGATAAACACTAAAGGTTACACAAAGTGAGAAGTGGAACATCCAACTTATCTCAAGCCAATGGCTGGATAAACCAAGACCATAGTGTAATTTACCACACCACGAATCGGGGTAAATTACACGCAAAAATGAAGTATGACAACAGGGACTTCACAAAAACACAGTGTAAGGATTAGAAAATCCAACATACCTCAGACACTATAAGGAGTACAAGGTAAGATACACAACGGACTTACCTGATACAAAAAAAAACTAAATGTTAGTGGTGACTAAAACTGAAAAACTAAATGTTAATAGTTGTGGTTCACACAAACCCAGATTAAACACTAACAACATTACTAAAATTATGTCCAGATCCTTGGCATCAATCGCGAAATATGCGAATGCTACAAGGCCTACGGATTGGACACACAACAGAAACCTTAATTACTAAAAATACCGTCGATCCTCGACCATAATGGTAAAGCGACAGCAAACTAACTGGAAACAAACAAAACTCATACACCCTCATTAGGACCACGTACGACTATATCCTTTATATGAAAAGACCCTAATGGCTTTCCATCCATATTTTTCAAAGAATAGACCACGTTACCCAGTTTTTTATCTACCACACACTTTTCAAATTTGGGAGACAATTTGGCAGAAAAGTATTTGGAGGCGTTGGATAAAGGAAAACACCTTTTGTAGATTATTTGCCCTTCCTTAAGCTCTAGAGGGCGCTTTCTCAAGTTGTAATACTTGGCATTATGTTGATATGCTTTTTTCAAATGACCCGCAACGTCTTCAAATACCTTCCGCAACTTAGGCAACCCAGAAATAAACTGGTCCGGCTGGACAGTGACGTCCTGACCATCGAAAGGCTGATCAGAATTAAAGATAGCTCCATCGATTACCATCTCCCTACCATGATTCAAGAAATATGGAGTGAACTTAGTCCCGTCGTGAACAGACGAATTGAGAGCACATTGGAGTTCTTGAATATTCTGATCCCATTTTCGATGATCAGAACGCACATAAGAAGCAATGGCTCGAACAATATCCCGATTAACACGTTCGGTTTGGTTACATTGAGGATGGTAACGAGGGTTGTAAAAGATATGAGGAACACCGGCTCCCTTCAATAAATCTCTAAATTCCTTAGAAGTGAATTGTGGACCATTATCCGTATATAGGATACGGCACACCCCATGTACCAGAAATACACCCTTTTCAAGACACTTACACACCGCTTTCGCAGTGGCATTTCGTAAAGGGAAAAGAAGAACATATTTACTGAAGTAATCAGAGACAACGAATAAATACTGATTCCGCGCATAAGACGGAGGCAGCGGTCCAACAATATCGCAGGAAATAGCTTCCCAAGGTTTAGTAACTTGACGAGGATTACCCATTAAACCAGGACGAGCAGTGTTGACGGGTTTATAGGTGTTGCAGATTTCACAACTTCGGACATATGTTTTCACGTCATTAAACAACGAAGGCCAATAATACATAGTCGAGATCTTCCTGTGAGTCTTGGCAACCCCAAAGTGACCAGAGGCCGGCTCGTCGTGATACTTCCGAATAACTTCCAACCTCTTTTCACCTGGAACCACAATTTTCCACTCATGTTGAGATGTAAGATTGTACTTATTCTTAGTCAAACGATATAGTTTACCCTCTGAAACAGAGAAATTGGGATAAAGTTTAGGGTTCCTAGAGCATCCCTCAAAGAGCTTGACGTACCAAGGATCAGTTATCTCATGCGGGTCAATTTCGATCGAATCAATCTTGATGCGGGATAAAGTATCTGGCAAAACATGCTCCTTCCCCTTTCGATGAATAATCTCAAAGACGAATTGACTCAGACGACAAGCCCATCTACTAAGACGACCGGTAGGATTCTTGAGCTTATAAAACCACAATAAAGAGGCATGGTCAGTCACGATAAAACACTTTTTTCCTTCCACGTACGACCTATACTGCTCCAAAGCATAGATGACAGCAAGCAATTCTCTTTCCGTCGCGGTGTAGTTGACCTCCTGGGCATTAAGAGTCCTACTGCAATACGCTATCGGATGATCTATGCCATCATGACGTTGGGTCAACACACCTCCAACAGCGTATGACGAAGCGTCAGTATGTATATAGAAAGGCAAGCTAAAATCCGGACACTTCAGAATTGGAGCCGAAATTAACGCGGTCTTAAGGGTGGAGAAAGATTCCTCCACTTCAGGAGTCCATACGAAAGGAACCTTCTTACTAGTTAAACGCGACAAAGGCCTCGCTATTTTGGAAAAATCCTTTATAAAACGGCGGTACCATCCGGCCATACCAAGGAAACGCTTGACCTGTTTGGCATCAGTGGGGACGGGAAAGTTGGCGATGACGTCCACTTTCGACGGGTCTGTCCTCAAACCATAGCGATCCACCACGTACCCCAGGTACTTCAACTCCGACCGACAAAATAGGGACTTTTCCATGTTGATGGTAAGATTGGCAGTTTTGAGTTTTTCATAAACTGCCTCCAAAATGGTTATATGCTCTTCAAATGAATCAGTACACACAATAATATCATCGATATAACAGAATACCTTATTGTCAAACTGCGCAGAAAACAAACTATCCATCAGTCTTTGCATCGTAGCTGAAGCTCCGACGAGTCCAAAGCACATGACTTTGTATTGGAACAAGCCTCGACCTGGAACAGTGAATGCGGTCTTCTCTCGGGAGCTCTTCGCCAAAGGAATCTGGTGGTATGCAGCACTTAAATCCAGAGAGGTCAAAAACTTAGCATCCCGAAGGTTATCCAATATATAGTTTATATAAGGAAGAGGATAGGCATCCGTTTTGGAAACTGCATTGATCATCCTGCTATCCAAGCAAACGCGAACTTTACCATTGGATTTAGGAACCTGAGTAGTAGGAGAATTCCAAGGAGAGCTAGACGGTTCAACAATACCAAGTTCTAACATATGATCCAGTTCTTGTTCCAAAAGTTTAAGTTTCTCTGGGCTCATACGGTAGTACCTTTGTTTCACGGGTTTAGCATCCCCGGTATCTATATGATGTTCAGCAAGATGGGTACGACCCAAACCAACCTTTTCAGAATCGATATTAGCAAACAGGGACTTAATGCGTTCCAATTCGGACATCTGCTCACGAGACAAAGCATCATAAGGCTTCAAACCATTTTCAGAAATACTATCCACATCACAGACTTTATCAGAAGGGATAGACGGAATACAAGCTAACACGTCAGGTGCAAGATCAAACGACTTCCAAAAGTTAATACCAAAATGGACTGGAAGAGCTATCTTAGGCTGAATGTAAAACTTTATCATTTTAACCATACTCTTATACTCAACAGGAACATCCATAAAATATTGACAAAAATATTCGGAACCATTGGCGACTCTAATGTAACAAGGTTTGCTAAGAGAGCGCACCGGTATACCGAGTTTCAAAAAAAATTTGTGGGCATTGTTTCCAAGTAAAGAACAGCTAGCACCACAATCAAGTAAACCGCTAACATTAACACCATACACTTTGACGGTTAAGAAGGGCCTATTATCACTCACATCCGGTTTGAAATACGTCTCTCTGTAAGAATTAACATTTCTCAGAGAGACGGACTTATTCAGTTTTTTGCCCGATTACAATCGGGACAATCAGGGGACTTCACGTCAGGCTTGCCACACTTATAACAAAGCACGGGACGAGATGCACTGCAACGAGACGTATGATGCTCGTTAGACCGACATACAAAACAATAACCCGCGCCCTTATTGGGGTTACCCTGAACGGAAGCAACTGACTGCTTTTTATCAACAGAATTGACGTTTTTGATCGGAACACTTTCGGACCTGCTTTTCGGCTTATAATGAAAGTCGGGAGCCACACTCGATTTAGACAGCGAGGGTTCAGAGAAACCGTCCATACGGAGCTTACATGCCTCGATACGTTTACCCAACTCCCGCAAGTGATCTATCGACCTGACGTCGACCAACATCAACTCGCGGTTGTACTCCGGGCGTATGTTCTTCAACACGATCCTTAGTTTTTCCCCCTCCGGAAGCTCGAAACTCAACCGAGACATCATTCCCAGTACAACCGAAAGAAAAACTACCAAAGACTCGTGCTTGGCCTGAGTACGAGACCGTATCTCATCAAGCAGCCGATCGTCAAAATCCGGAAGATCAAAGTCCGACTTCAACGCAGAAACCAATTCGTCATAATCATGGAACTTATCCTTGCTCGCTCGGTACCAATAAAGAGCGGGCCCATCCACCAAATCAGGAAACCCAGTGAAAACGTAGTGCTTCGGTATCTTCCTGGCGGCACACAACTCCTCCAACCTCGATATAAACGCCCGAACACAAGTATCACCGCTAAATCTTAAATTTAAAGAACCTAGATTATATGATTTCTCCGGCTTGTACACGACTGTCTGACTGACACATCGCGGAGAACTATCTTCCACTTCCGAAGCCTCGGACTCCGAAGAACTATCAGTAGCCGAGAGACAGCTCACTAAATTCCCCTGCGCTACCAGCAATGCTTCAGGTGGGTCAGCAATCCTGGAAATCCTGGAGAGAACATAGTTAGCACGGCTAACCAGACGCATGCGAGTAGATTCGGCAACATTCTCCTCTCCAAATGACTTAACCAAAGCCTCGGCTTTCAGCTGAATCACCGAAACTTCCGCCCTAAGACTGTCGGCAGTTAAAACCGCAGAAGGAACTTTCAAGCTACCCCTACGGGCTAGTTTCAAGGTACTTCGTAAAAGTTTCCGCAACTGTTCCACGGTGTTATTTTTATCAAAAGGTACTTTACGGTTAGCTAACTCGTGTTCAAGTTCGTCCTTAAGCAAGTATTTAATGTTATAATTAAGTTCCGACATGACGAATAAAATATGAAAAGAATCGTACTATATAAAAATTTCACAATTCTAAAAACATAAAAATTATATTATATTATCATAATATCACATTTAATACACTATGTTGAAGTACTAAACTCACTTTCTAGGCCCCACGTTGGGCGCCACTGTAATATCAATTTTTCCCGTGGGGGTGCGCAACGATTCGAATAAGAATCACTTCGTCCCACAGGGAAAAATCCGGCGGCAGAGCATGAGAGGGTCTCGGGTTCGGTGGCCTAGTCGTTCCTGGATCAATCCAATTTAATAAAATGTTGGGCGCCTTGAAAGGGGACGGAGTAACAATAGGTGACTCCGTACCAAAATAAAAAAAATATATTAAATCCTGCTAGAGGAAAAAAGTTAAATACGAAGCAAAAATAAATGAATGATCCATGAACCGTAGCAAGTGGAGAATAGTAAATCAAACAAAATTTCATTTAAAAGTAGACTGGTTTAATACTAAGTATTTCGATACACATTAGATTCAGTTGAAAAACAGGAGCAGTTACATACAGTAAAAAAAATTACATGATACCGAGACAGTAATTAACATTCGTCCGGCGAACTACACCTTATCACACATGGTACTACACCTTATCAGTAAATCGGGATTAGCTTAAGCATGCCCGTTATGGTGGGGTGGCATCTGACCAACTATATTGGGCGGTCAGCTGTACATTCAGTACCGATGGGAGGACCGTGTTGGGAAAGTCTGATACCACCTACTCAAACCACCAGCCCTGAAGGTCAGCCCACCGCTCAACATAGAGAGTCAGCCAAGTCAGTACGCATGCACACCCCACAAATCATGTCTAATAAAAACTATTTGAAATTCACTACTAACTATTCACTAATAACAAACACTATTTGAAATTTTTGTTCAGTTATCAAAGTTAAGTTGAGATAAAGTCACTGCGCTTCCTCCATCGGCCTCGACCGAGAAGTCAACACGGGGAAGTTGAACACTTGTTAAATTGAAATAAATACAGCCCTAAATGATTAAATCCATTGTCATCAGTACCTTGACTCCGAGCCAATGCAAAATCGGTTCTGGGATCAGCTCACCGTCGACATTTTGACAGGCGGGAGGTACCACGTGTCCACGCCACGTCTACGGCACACCGAGCTGCCGACATTCACACCCAAAAGGCTTTTTAGCCGGTCTATGGAGCCCTGCAATCACCACAATGATCTAATTAAGTCGACATTCTAAGCACTTCACAACGTGACATATTTGGCTATGCCGAACAATAAAATTTTCATTAATATTCTTACCAGAACACTGGGATTTGCAGCTCACAAAGAGACTCTTTGGCCGGAGCACAGGTAAATCAAATGATCTAAAACAATAAGACAAAAATTACAAGCACGTGACTATGGCTGATACATCCGCGAGGAACATTTACACATCATCGGCTTGAAATACTCACCATTTTATTGGGCGTACGGTGCACAATGCATCTCGGAAAACGCGGAACGAAACTTCACCGCATTTGGTGGATATAAAAAGGCTCCTCAGGGAGACAGCCCAGGATTACTCCTCCTCTTTTCTGATCTCCATGAAAAAGACTTGTCAATCGCTCACCCACCCATAGACAAACGAGAGAAAAAAAAACCAAAGCACACTGACCAAGGATTCGTAACCATCGCGCTCAACCATAGACACAATCTACTAAAAATACTTTAGAATAATTAATTTGGAAGACTTCGGAAAATCAATTCATTCCGGCAAACCCTAGCTTAGCAAAATTAGATATTAAACATTATACATTTTAACAGACTAAAAACAATTAGCGCCTACGACTGTAAAAATAAAACGCAGCGCACGTAAATGTCAAATGTCAGGTGTCGCTGTCAAACTGACACCGTTCTTATTTGACAAGGTTTTGTTTATTTCGACAACAGAAAAGTGTTACAAAATTCACGAATTTACTAATATAAACCGCTAAAACAGTTTTAACAGCGTCAAAGGAATGAACCAATGGTTGTGGAATGATAAATTGTTAACCCTCTCGCCAACAAATCAGGTAAAAATTAGAATATTACTTCATTCAAGTGACGACCTCTCAATCCAGGAAAACAAACATAGCATAAAATTAGAGACAAACAATACTATAACGACCCCTGCATTCATGACTATCCCTCTCGACCTAAGATCACAGCCGGTCCTATACTGCACCAAGTGATAAAACAGTAAAACTGAAAAAATGGTGTTACACTGCTTCAATGTAATGTAGGTAATATTATAAAATCTGTATGTTGAAGAATGTTCATTCAACATTTCTAAGTAGGTAGGTACCTTGTTCCCGACCAACCTCTTTAAATGATTGTTTATTGTACATATTATTGATTGATTAGTTTTGACAAGGAATGTCTTTTGTGTTATTTTGAAACCTTTGGAAAATGAAGATTAAATTGATTTTATAATTTTAGTTTTTATTATATTTTAATACAAAACTACTTGAAACAGTGGATGTTCCCGACCAACCTCTTTAAATGATTGTTTATTGTACATATTATTGATTGATTAGTTTTGACAAGGAATGTCTTTTGTGTTATTTTGAAACCTTTGGAAAATGAAGATTAAATTGATTTTATAATTTTCGTTTTTATTATATTTTAATACAAAACTACTTGAAACATAGGTACCTAATACAATAAAGTTTCGTAAAAACCAAAACTCACATTTTAAAAATATATTTCTGCAAACATTTCTATTTAAATTTTAGTGATAAATGCCTTTCTAAAATGGCGGTCACTTCTTGACGCCCCTCCTTGGCGGGAACTTGATGGTGTTAGGGTTGCCTTCTCGGTACTGGCCGGTGCGCGTGAACCAGCCGCAGTAGCGGATGATGCAGTCGGACGTGGTGGTGCCCAGCGGCAGCCCGAGCGCGCTGATCCGCTCCAACGCTTGCGTCGGACCTGCCACTATCTGCGAACAATAGTTGCGAAAGTTTGGTATAAAATCTGAGGGCCATAGCACACGGCGTATTTTAAACGGCCAGACGACGCGCGTTTCAGTAACGCGCGTTTTCGGCGCCGTAGATGCTGATTGTTGCGTTTGCAATCATGATACAAAAGTGTTCTTAAGTTACAAGGTTGCGATAGAATCTCGTTTGAATCGCGTATACGCGTGTAATCTGCGCGTCGTCTGCGCGTTTAAAATACGCCGTGTGCTATGGCCATTAGAAGCAAAAAGAAAGATAGAAATAGTAAGTACCAATCTAAATATATAAAATGTCTTCTTCCGAGCGTTTATTCCGTTTCCGTACGGAGTCGGGGTGTTATTAAATACAGTGAAGCGACTGCCATCAAACCTTCGTAACCATTAGAGGGGAACCAGACAGATTAGACCATGGTTATTTATTCAAATCTAACTGAACTAAAGTCAGAAACTATATATGAATGTGCAGGTTTCCTCACGGTATTTTCCCTCACCACTGAGCGAATGGGACAAATCCACATACTTATAGATTTCAAAAAATCCCGAGGTTTGGGCCCTGTTTCGAACCAGAGACGTCACGTATTTGAGGCGCGGTCCGTACCACTAAGCCACCTAAATATATAAAATGTATTTATAATAAAATCAATCATTTTACACACTCGCCCAAAAACAACATGTTTTCCATCGAACTGCGGCAAAGGCTTGAATATAATGTTGAATTGTCCACAAACTTCGTTATCTGGAGTGACCACCATTGATAGTACACCTAGAAGAAATAAGAAACACATCTACATATTTTTATAAAACTGTGCCTAATATTTTATTCGGTTAATAGTGGAAATCAGTCTAATAAACAATATTAGGAAGATGATTTCACGTATGATACGAGTAAGAGTTGTGTACCTGGAACAGAATGTTTTAGTCTATAGCTTTCAGCGCCCATGGGTTCCACTTCACCTTCGGGCAGATAGCAGCCAAAACCGTTGTCTTTTGTTACGTCACCACCGCGACAATACAGATTAGGTACAATTCTGCAAATGGCGTTTGAAATATTAGATACCTTGCTTAATGGCAAATATAGTCTTTCAATTTATTTTCGTGTGTCTGTGAAAAAAAGAAATGAAAAGGACTCCACATTCTAACCTAAAAAATCTAGTTCCCATATACGCGTGTCCTTTGGCATCACCTTTAAGAAGATTCATGAACAGCTGACAAGTCTTTGGAACCAAGTCGTTGAAAAGTTCTATGATCACCTTGCCGATCTTCGATCCGCCCAGTACCCATATTTCCATAGAAACTCTAATAAATGGAAAAAAATCATTATTGATTTATTGAATGGATGGTTATGGAACGTTATTTTCTGGGACATTAATAATTTATTTTACATAATGCTTTCAAATGTTTTTGATAAATAATTGAACTATTTATCATTTAATCTAGCCGATTTATAAATATTTAACTCAGCTGGTGGAAATAAAACCAAAATAACAGTAAAACTCACTTATGTCTTTGGACGCTGGGAGGCTTATCAAATGCTGGATCTTTTATATCGCGATCAATTTTCTCAGTTTTAAACAGTATAAACGGTAAGCTGTAAAATAAGTCTAAAATAGTAACTGAAGCTGATGTGTCAATAAATAATGAAAATGATCCATTTATTTGTCTACTTACGAAGCCCCTAATATTAGTTTGTGCTTTGTGTCTTTCCAACATTCGTCCAGTTCTTTTGTGAGTAGTTGCTCAGATCTCTAAAATATAGTCATATTTTGAGTAACAATTAGTAAAAATCAAAGTGAACGAAACATTACAAAGCAGAAAACTGACCGCAATGAGGAGTCTTGAGTAAAAGTATAGGTTTTGCTTGCGGATTTCATTAAGTACTCTCTGTCGTTGCTTGCACAACAGTTTGTTATAAGTGTTAGTCGGTTCCGGCTTTATCCAACAATCTACGAAACCCTGAAATCACAAAACGAACAAATACTTGAGTGCTCCTACAAAAAAGAAAGAAAAAAAATTGAAAAAATTGAACTAATGCTGCATTAGAATCATTGATCCTCTATTTGGTCAAAAATATTGTAAAAAATGATGATGATGGCAAGACGCAAAGATGATCTTCCCATGAAGGTCATCAGATTGGTGACCGAAAGTTTTCATCTCGAGTTCCTCGGTGTTTTGGAAGGCACATTAAGCCGTTGGCCCTGCGCCTTATCTCTGTACGGTCGTGTAAAAATGCTGTCCCACTGAGCTACGAGAGTGAAGGACGGAATAAGGAGTGCACCTGTACTTGCGCACTCGCTTGTTGCACTATAATAAATATCCTGCGTACTTGGCTGATCGTAAAAGATTGGCCGCTACAGACGGTGGACGCCATAGAGGATATTAAAGTTATGTAAATCAAAACATCATCATCATCGTCCTAGCGTATGTAGGTACCGGTCGCTTTTTCGGCCCTTGGTATGTAAATCAAATTTCAAATGGTCACGCTATAACTTTTCTGTTATAGCGGCAGTGACAGATTAAGACTATTTGATTCCTTTAGCAATCCACGCCTGTGGGCCCCCCTATCGGTATGTCAACTAGAATTTTGTGCCTCTTCTGGTGCCCCCCAGACGTGATGCCCTAGGCAATTGCTTAATTTGATAAAGGGTTAATTCGTAACTGTTTAGCGGGTAAATGTTCCTAGTCAGAATAGAAAAGGATCAGTTAAGTAAGGTAAGTACCCCAGTCCTCTGGATCATGTTGATGCGCTTGAGCAGTTCTTTGTTGACGTTCATGTTCTCCTCGAGCTGGCGCGCGTAGTAGTCCAGCCGACGCGGCTTCAGGTACAGCTCCGGGAACAGCTCCGGCGGGCTGTCGTCCACTCTGTGCGTCGTCAGTTGCAACTTCACCACGAAACAGAGTTAAGTAGTACATAGAATAAATGAACAGTAATTTGTAATATGGGTAAAGAATACTTCAAGATTTACCTCTTTTTGATGATTGCACCATTTTGCATAAAACTCTTTATCAAGTAACGGGAAACGGGGTGGCTGAAAGAAAAAAAAGCTGAATAATATTTATCACAGGTAATGTTCGTCATTTAGATCAATTTTATAAATCAATTAAATTAAAAGTACCGCACAACACAATCCACCTACGAGCGCAAACCGCCTTGGCTGAACGACTGAAGTTCTATCGTGTCATAACTTGATACAAAATACTCACGAGTATGAAGCTAGCGTATGAGCGGGAATCGCGGGCGCTCGGGCTCCGGTGGCGGCATTCGCAGCAGCACGCACTCGTAGCGCGAGCATGATGTTATCCTGTCCTACACTTCACTGCACCGATATGGCACGAACCGCCTGACTAAACCACTCATCGAACTCTATCGACCCAATTGAGCTATTACTTGATCGACCCATAACTTGATACAATATACTCACGAGTATGAAGACCCTGGGCTTGCGCACGCGCGGCGGCCGCGGGCGCTCGGGCTCCGGCGGCGGCGTGCGCAGCAGCGGGTTCTCGAGCAGCTCGTCACAAGCGCGCTCACGTAGCGGGTGCATGTTACCGCCCTTTGCTACACTTCACTGCACCGATACGGCACGAACCGCCCTGTCTGAACCACTGACGGAACTATGACTACTCATAACACGATACAACATACTCACGAGTATGAAGACCCTGGGCTTGCGCACGCGCCGCGGCCGCGGGCGCTCGGGCTCCGGCGGCGGCGTGCGCAGCAGCGGGTTCTCGAGCAGCTCGTCACAAGCGCGCTCACGGAGCGGGTGCATGATACCGCCCTTTCCTACACTTCTCTGCACCGATAGGGCACGAACCGCCTGGCTGAACGACTCTCAGACTTCTATAGACTCATAACACGATAGAGCATACTCACGAGTATAAAGACCCGGGGCTTGCGCACGCGCGGCGGCCGCGGGCGCTCGGGCTCCGGCGGCGGCGTGCGCAGCAGCGGGTTCTCGAGCAGCTCGTCACAAGCACGCTCACGGAGTGGGTGCATGATGCTATCGTATTTTACACTTCACTGCACCGATACGGCACGAACCATCCTGGCTAAACCACTAACCGAACTCTATCGACTCACAACTTGATACAATATACTCACGAGTATGAAGACCCTGGGCTTGCGCACGCGCGGCGGCAGCGGGTGCTCGGGCTCCGGCGGCGGCGTGCGCAGCAGCGGGTTCTCGAGCAGCTCGTCACAAGCACGCTCACGTAGCGGGTGCATGGTGCCGCCCTGTCCTACACTTCACTGCACCGATAAGGCAAGAACCGCCATGGCTGAACCACTGACGGAACTATGACTACTCATAACATGATACAGCATACTCACGAGTATGAAGACCCTGGGCTTGCGCACGCGCGGCGGCCGCGGTCGCTCGGGCTCCGGCGGCGGCGCCGCGGCGTGCGCAGCAACGGGTTCTCGAGCAGCTCGTCACAAGCGCGCTCACGTAGCGGGTGCATGGTGCTGTCCTGTCCCACCCTTCACTGCACCGATAGGGCACGAACCGCCTGGCTGAACCGCTGACGGAACTATGACTACTCATAACGTGATACATCATACTCACGAGTATGAAGACCCTGGGCTTGCGCACGCGCGGCGGCCGCGGGCGCTCGGGCTCCGGCGGCGGCGTGCGCAGCAGCGGGTTCTCGAGCAGCTCGTCACAAGCGCGCTCACGTAGCGGGTGCATGATGCTGTCGTGTCCTACACTTCACTGCACCGATAGGGCACGAACCGCCCTGGCTAAACCACTGACCGAATTCTATCGATGCATAACAATCATAACATAATGCGATTGCCAGGATTGTTTATTGCTTGCAACTCGAGTACCAAAACAAAATTATTTTCTTGAAGTAAATTTGAACCCTCACTTTAGTAGCCTCACTCTTAATGGAGTTACTCAGGAAATTTAAAAAATGATGTTCATTGTAAAATTGTAATAATAATTGTACAGTACACAAAGATCTTGGAAAAATTTGACAGTACACAATATAATTCTAATAGACAGATTGCAATCAGACAAATATTTGACACAAGTTTAAGAGTCCTCTGCGAAGGTAGAACATTTATAATTTGATTTAAGTTAAGTTATTGTTCACGTCATTTTGATTGATGTTCAATCTTTGCCTAAGAGATGGCGCTAATATATCGCGGACCGTGAACTCGTCTAGTCCGCGATGACGAGATTTTTCTCTCAATGTATATAGGTCCTTTGGAGTTGTCAATATACATGCTTGGTCCACCTGATTTGTTTGTTTTATTTATAATTCAAACCCGAAAGTGCGCTCGGAGTCTTTTCATGGTCCTTCGAGCCGGATCTGTGGAGTGCAGTTCCTTTGGGCACTAGTCATAGTGCAGGCTGAGTGCACTTTTTGGAGGAGGTGACGTCCTGGACAGTGGTTTGCTGTCGCAACTAGGACGTAGGAGCAGCTGGTCCAGGGAGACCAGTTGGACAGCGGAGCGGACGGGAGCAGCTGTCAGACCGAGCATTGGTTGAGGAGCCGGGAGCAGCGAAGCTGTCTGGTGGTGGCGACCAGCAGCTAGTGAGGAGTTCGCCAAGGAACAGTGCAGTGTGAGTGAGAGGAAATTGTGAGTACTTTGTTTATATTTGTGAAAATCGTGTGGGAGCTAGGGAAATTTAGACTCTATTATAGTGGACAATTTAACTTTGAAATATTAGTGTATAGTTAGGACTTAGAATAATTTTAGGATAGTTAGGACTTGGAATAATTTAGTGTAAATTTTTAGGGACTTAGAATAATTTCCAAAAAACGGTTGGAACGTGGGATCTATGCCCGATTTTTGAAATTTGGTTAATTTAAAGACTTAGAAAATTTTGTAAAGTATATAATTTGTAAATTTAGTTTAAAAAATGGAAGGCCTTATCGATTTCCAGATTGAGTTATTTGAGCGTATGACCAAAGCTCGATCGAACTATAGAAAGAGCCCTAAAGATAGGATAACCAAACAATTTGTAGAAGGGCGATTAGAGATAGTAGATCAGATGTGGCAGGAATTTCTATCAGGGCACAAAGATTTGAAGCGTACGGTAGATAGGAAAGCTCTCTCGGGTACTGAATATGTTAAAGACGAAATTTATGACCAGACCGAAGAGTGCTATATGGAGTACAAAGCTGACTTAAAGAAATGCTTAGAACAGTTCAATGTTGTAAATATACCTAGTACCGTAAGCCCATCTGTAGCTAATTCTTTTAATGTAAAACCATCATCCCATGTAAAGTTACCTAGGATTAATATACCCACTTTTTCTGGCAAGTACTCGGAATGGTCTACATTTAGGGATTTATATACTGCTCTGATTCACACCAACCAGGATTTATCTAACGTTCAAAAGCTGCATTATCTAAAAAGCTATTTGGAAGGGGAAGCAGAACAGTTTCTTAGACACATACCCATTACAAACGAAAACTATGACAGGTCTTGGAGGTTACTGGAGGAGAGATTTAACAATAATAGGTTTATTTGCCAGTCAACTCTCAAGAGATTGTTCAGTCAGAGGAACATGGTACAAGAGTCAGCAGTGGCTCTGAAAGACCTTATAGATACCACTGACGATTGTCTGGCTGCTCTTGTTAATATAGGAGTAGATGTTAGCAGTTGGGACGTAATTATTATACACCTTTTAAGTTTGAAATTGGATCCGGAAACCAAGCGCCAATGGGAGTTTCGGATAAATGAGGATAACTCGGTAGATGATTTGCCATCATATGAAACATTTAAATATTTTTTAACAAACCGATATCGCGCTTTGGAGTTTTTGGAGTTCGGATCCAACTCATCGGAAAAGCCTACGGCTTTTAATTATAATGTAAATAAAATAAATTGTATGCATGTTGTAATAAATAAGTGTCCATTTTGTAAAGAAGAGCATAGATTAAGTAAGTGTAAAGAATTTTTTGGCAATTCGGTGGATATGCGGCGTGAGTTTGTGGGAACTAATAATATTTGTTATTGTTGCTTGGGGAGTAATCACTCTGCTAAATACTGCCGTAGTGACTATAAGTGTCGTGTGTGTCGGAGAAGACACCACGTCTTATTGCATCCTGACGCTCAGGAACCCCAATCTGGGGAGGGTAATGTAGTTTCCTGTGCGTCTACAATAAGGGATAGTAGGTGCAATAATGTTTTGCTGCCGACAGCTCTTGTGAATGTCGAATCCGAAGCCGGTCGAAAATATAGAGGTCGCGCATTATTAGATCAGGGTTCCCAGTCTTCATTCGTGACTGAGGCGATGGTGCGTAATTTAGGACTAAAAAAGATTCCAATAAGGACTCAAATAATGGGTGTAGGTCAGCACAGGTTTAAAGCAAAGGCTATGGTGAAATTAAAAGTCGTTTCACTCATTGACCCGAGTTCTATTATTCACGTTAATGCACATGTATTAGAGTCCATATCATCTGATTGGTTGTCAACTCATAAAATAATAAGCGAAAAGTGGAAGATCCTGGATCACTTACTTCTGGCTGATCCAAGTTACTATACGTCTGATAAGATAGATTTGTTACTGGGCTCAGAAGTGTATTGCCAGATAATACAGAACGGAGTAATGAAATGTCCTACCGGTTCATTACTGGCACAATCTACGTCATTGGGGTGGATACTTTCTGGGGTTTTAAATAAATCCACTGAGTCGTTTTATAAGTAAGTTATGTTGTTTTGTAGTGAGTTAAGAATTTTATTTATGTTGATTATATGGTTATTTGTATGGATCTTAATGTTAAAGAAAATGTAAATTTTGGTTTATGTATTATTTTGTTGTGTTTTTTCACGGTGGGCGATCTGTTGTAATTTTTAAGATTTTCTGGTGGTTAACAGTTTCGCATATGATTAGTTTTTCCGTAGGGTTTAATTTTGTAACTTAATGAAGGACAAATGTCACTTTGTCCTTGGTGGGCGATGTGTTCACGTCATTTTGATTGATGTTCAATCTTTGCCTAAGAGATGGCGCTAATATATCGCGGACCGTGAACTCGTCTAGTCCGCGATGACGAGATTTTTCTCTCAATGTATATAGGTCCTTTGGAGTTGTCAATATACATGCTTGGTCCACCTGATTTGTTTGTTTTATTTATAATTCAAACCCGAAAGTGCGCTCGGAGTCTTTTCAGTTATGATATGGTTATGATAAATATTTTTAGGGGTCCCGCTTTTCAAGCCCACAAAAAAAACAGAGATGCCCATTTTTTATTAAAAGAGCCTCATAACATTAATTTGAGTCTAAGATGTAGCCGCAATAGGATTTTTTTTTAACAAACGGATATTTTAATCAATAATTACATGTGAACCTTTTACTTATTTTTAAACTTTGTTTCAGTGATTAAGAAAAGTTTCTTTTTAAATAATAATAAAATAATGTATATATGGATGTATTGAGATTAATAATTTTATTAAATAAGGAACACTTTCAAGTTTCAGTCCGCCTGAATTCATGATCAAAATTGGGGCAATTTTTTATAGGTATCGCCTTGGCAACGACGTCGTACTTTGATGTACTTGTCTGAGATTTTCGGAACTTGACGGTAAGCATCTGCATGTCGTCATCAATGTCTACCTTTGGCGGGCTATATTCATTGTGTACGTGCAACTGAACCCACGTCACCTGCGCGCAGAATGGCACCTGAAATGTGAATGGACTGTTGAGTTTCTTCCGGCACTTCTTCTCAGCAGGCCATACACGTCGAAGTGAATTCTATGTAAATAAAAGCGAAAAATAAACTACTTTGACTTTGAATGTGGAGCTAGTCACGTCCTAACCAAAAAGGTGAAATGGTTCCCACAATTTTTAACCTATAACTAGCCTTGTGTTATGGTTGGAATCAAAGAGTTGTAAAACCCAAAAAACAGAATGAAAATGAACTTAGTTTTGATTGTCTCTTTTTGTGTTTAAATTACATCTTCATCACCCCTTTAAATATGATAAAGATAATATTATATATTATAGAATTTACCTATACAAAAATTAAGGGAATATGTTTCACTTCGGGTTTATAAAATACTGCATTGTTATATAATGTATTATTTGAACTTATCTCAGTCTTATTTACAAACATATTATTATTTATAGTTAATGTTTATAATACAAAGGCAATATAATCAAATAGTAAATAAGTACTCACAACTATTGGTATTTTGATAAGCTTTTCAGAACTACTGATGCTTCCTGATGTTGCAAATATAACTCTCCCAACGTTTTTACCTATGGTTTTCAGAAAACATTAACTTACAAACACGATGAACTTACCAAAACAACAAGATTACTAAGATTATAATATTTGCAAAAGTAAACGTCCCATAAAACTGATCATTGTTAGTTGCTTGTATTTTGTATGTTATATGGTGGCAAACGAGGAAATGAACAAGAGGTTCACAGAAATAAAGATGATGATGGGTAAGTCATTAACAACCGCACAAGGGTCGCATACTCGCATACCTATGTGCCTGCCTTTAATACCCCATACTCGCCCCGACTGACTGGTTCTGCAGCATAGTTGCTTCCATTAGAGAAACGATTCATGGTTGTTACTTGTTCCCTCCCGATTTTCTCACTTACCAAAATTAAAGAAATCATCGTAATCTTCACTGGCTCGAGTCATTGATATTAATCCCATCACCAATAATGTACATAATCGCACCATTATATGGCTAATGAATGACTAATGACATTCAAAAAAATCACGTTACGTGTGCGAAGTCTTTTACCGACTTGTAAAATTACGCAATCTCAAAAGGTAATTAGTATTCGTGTTAGAATTGGTTACGATTGAAGAATTTGATTGAATTTTAATATTACATTAACAACTCTATGAGAGATTAACTGCCATACTCAATGTCCATGCTTTCGATAATTGAGCTCGTTAAAATCTCACTAAGTAGGTATGGTAAAGAATGCTATGGGGCATTGAGTCCGCTTTTTGTACTATATTTTGTGTAGTACAATAAAGATTAAATAAATAAGTTACTAAATGCAAAAGATCGATAAAGAATTCCAGCCTTGACGCGGTGGGTGGGTGGGAACTACCAAAATTTTCGAGTTACCCCTCCACCCACCAGTGGGTTAGAATGGTAGGTTAGCGGGTAACTGCCCCTTCCAACACCTATCATTCCCAATAATGTGGCGCCTCAGCGCCTGGCGCCTTGTATAATTTAGTCCCACTTGTCCAAAGTTTTATCAACTTTTTTAGCACTCAATAAAATACTTTATATGGTAAATTCTGTATTTACTTTTCATGGAAAATATATGAATGATCATTGGAAAGTCAATTTAGTAATAATCGAGATCAATCTTTAGGTTGCAGTTGACGCATTGGTCCACTTCCGGCTGGCAGCCGATCAGAGGCTGGCCCTTCACCAGGATGTCGTAGTCGGAGAGGCTGACCTGCGGCTGCGTGTACGCGACGGTGACGGCGCGCTCGTCCTCGTCATACGACACAGTCGGCGTCGACAGCGGGTTGTTGACGTACACTCGGACAGAAGTCACCTGGTGACATACTGGCACCTGGAATAAAAGTTTCTCATCATCCTGTCGGGTACTTAGCTTTATGTTAAGCGGACCCTGGACTCCGAAGCAATAGCCGAGGAAGCGACCGGGACGACTGCTAGATGATGACTTAGTTTTATGCTGCCGGTACCTTTAATGCTTGTTCAAATAAAAACTGAGGTAGATAAATACATAGTACTGATAGTCTTACATTCAAGGGAATAACTTTCGTTTTTTCAAGAAGCTGAATAGTCCCCTTCACTTGTTCAAGTACGTAACTTGTCGGAATTTCCACGCCAAATTTCCATTCCGCATATCCATGGGTAACATCCATGTTATAAAAAACGAAAATTAAACAAATACACCAAATTGTGCTTTGCATGATGGATCGTAAATGGTACTAAAACATTTTTCAAACAAAATTCTGTGTTCAAATAAATCTAATATGTTTAATCGAACATGTTTTCTAAATTAAAATTAGTCAGTAATGTGTAGTTGCCATAAGACACGCTT
The DNA here is from genome assembly GCA_958496325.1 of Nomophila noctuella. Taxonomy (NCBI): domain Eukaryota; kingdom Metazoa; phylum Arthropoda; class Insecta; order Lepidoptera; family Crambidae; genus Nomophila; species Nomophila noctuella. The sequence goes on along the minus strand of OY292486.1, from coordinate 5,690,673 downwards.
ATCGATAAATGGTTACGGAAATTTCCATAAAAAACATTAATTTGTATTGTGATTCCAGAAAAACTTAATACTAAAACTGTACAAGTACTGTAACAGATCTGTCCCGGAAATTGACCCTTCGTAAGAGTAGCACTTGGCAAACAATATTTTTAAAATGATTGATTCGTCCACCGTTAGTTTTCTTCAAATGATTTTATTAATACCATGCTAATATATCTTATTGTAGAATGCATAGTAATAATTGGCTGCGAAATTATGTTATTATTGTTGTTCATGTTATTAGGTACCTTGAAGGTTTGAAAAAGTTTGTCAACTGCCTGGCATGGAAAACGAAAACAAGTTTTGTCGTTTTTCAAATCATAAAAAAAAATCGAAGTGACTTTTTATGTCACATCAAAACTAAATTTGTGCTAAAATTGTGTAACCGTTATTTTAAAATATTACCTGAAAACGTTTTAAAAAATTGTTAAATTTGATTAAGATGAGAAGCAGCGGCTTAACTCTCTTTACGTGTGGCGGTTTGCTGCTTGTAAGATATGCATTATTTACTTTACTAGTTCCCATTCTATTTAACGTCGGCTAAAGTGTCGAACCTCGTAGCTCCATCAGATAAAATTTAACAGGAGACTGGGCGGCGGTGATGGCTTATCATCAGGCGACCCGCTAGCTCGTTTGCCGCCTCTGCCATAAAAAAACAAGACACAAAAAACTTCACCACGAAAAACGTAGTGACACAAAAGTACAAAAAATTGAAAAAAATGGAGTTACGAGGTCTGACATATTAGCCGACGATATGTCCGTTTCTTTTATTGTTTCAACATCATCATATGCATGCCCTGTTCCCAGTTTATCTGGGGTCGGCGCAATTCATTGTTTATTAACATATACCCAATGATGCATAGTTACACAGATGCGCCTTTGCTTCCCTCGAATATATCTTACATCAATTTATTCGAATATAATTTAATTTATTTTGACAACCAACCAAGTATAGTGTGAGTCCTTTGTGTGTAGAGCGGCGGCGCGATCCTGGGCGGCTCGACGGCATGGAGCCTCCTGCGCATGTCGTACTACTTCTGGACGACGGACCTGGGCGTGGAGCTGGGCTCCGGCGTGCTGTTCATAGTCGGCGCGCTGCTCTGCCTGCCCGCTTGCTGGCTCTGCACCGTCGTGCCCTACCACATCAAGTCGCATTCGCTCGTCGCCACGGTACGTATGTACATATTGCTTGCTATGTAAACCTCCAGCTAATGATCATAAGAACTCGGTGATAAGGAGGAGAAGTGAAAAATTGAAGACCACAATTCTAATGTTTTATTCTTTTATCGTCGCCTATAAGCGCTTGTTTCCATCTTATGACCTAACCAACTTTTATAAGTACTTTATTAAAAATGAGCATATAGGTAGGTACCTTACAAACGCAACAGTTTCAAAGAGCTATTTGTAGCAATTTACTACCTTATAACAGAAACACCACCATTATTTTGGTACCACATCTGTTGTCATGACAGTTAGGGCTTCTCTTTTGCTTACCATCAGGCAGAGAATAGGCTATTCTCTGCCATAGCTGGGCATTAACTCGTTAATCCGTTAATCGTTAATTAACGAAGTTAACATTTTGATTAACGGATTAACTTTTAAGTTAACTTCAAAAAATGTTAACGGACATGTTAACTTCCGTTAATTATGCAGAAGTCCGTTAATCGTTAATCCAATGCCTACTATTTACCGCACGGCTCCACGGGACGAGGCGCGAAAAACAGGTTTAGACAGTGCCGGGCGCGGCGAGCGCGGCGCGTGGCAGTTTGAATGGCGGAGGGAGTCCAGGGAGCAACACGAGTAACAACGATGATGACGTGGAAGACTTTTTTAATTCTGTCACTCAGTCTATAGAAAAACCAAAGAGCTCCAACTCCTTAAAGAGTAAAGCACACAGTCTCGTTAAAATGGTGCTGCATTCCTCGGGGAACAGTAATTTATAAATCTATTTATTAAATACAATACGTCCGTTTTCCACGGGTAAAGACATTTGAACACCAAAACGAGACTCGCTTTCAGACGAGAACTTCATCATGTTAATATATGAATGGGAATATGCACCTCATGACCGACGATTTAATTGCACATTTATTTGAATTATACAAGTATTTTGTTTTTTCCTAAGCTGTTAACTTCCTAAACCAACAAACAGGTTTTATAAGTTCACTAACGCAACGATATAGAAATGCAATTTTACACATAGTTAACGGATTAACGATTAACTTTAACTTGCGTTAATTCTTCCGAAATGTAACGCTTTAACGTTTAACGAAGCTAACTTTTCTTTAAGCGGATTAACGATTAACGAAGTTAACTATTTTATTAACGGTGCCCAGCTATGAGAATAGCCAATGAACCGTGCCTACCTATATAAAAAAACCGATTTTGATTCGCCCGCTCTACATGGTTCACTGCGACCTGTAATCTTGTCGTTACAGCTAATGACTCTGGTGACTGTGGCGATGCTGATGCTGTCGCTGGGGCTGAGCTCGGCGGCGGGGCTGGCGCGCGCGCTGCGCGACCCCGACGCGCTCAACGCGAGCATGCAGCGCGCGATGGCGCGGGAGGCGCTCGACCCCGCAGTCAGGAGCTCCTTCGCCGCCATGCAGCTTGAGGTTAGCCTCCTAGCCTCGTATTCATTAAATTCCATCGCCAACGTGTTTCCTTTAGGCTCGTATTAATAAATCGCTCTCAACGCGAGCATGCAGCGCGCGATGGCGCGGGAGGCGGTCGACCCCGCAGTCAGGAGCTCCTTTGCCGCCATGCAGCTTGAGGTTAGCCTCCTAGCCTCGTATCAATAAAGTAACATCGCCAATGTGTTTCCCCTAGCCTCGTAGTAATAAATCGCGCTCAACGCGAGCATGCAGAGAGCAATGGCGCGTAATGGCTAATAGGGGAGTACTATGAAGAGTGAGGGTGAGACTCCACCAAAGCGGAGATGAGCGGAGGGGGGCGGAGATGTATCTCGTACGTAATCAGCCAATAGGATTGTGGCGTAAACACGTGACTATCTCTGCATTGAAATCCTATGGGCTACTGACGACATATCTCCATTTCGCTTCACACATCTACGCGTTGGCAGTTTAACCCTTAATACAGCACAGCATGTTTTCAAATTAGTTTACAATTGTGTTTGGGTCATAATTTTATTAATTAAAATCGACAGAACTCTAAGACCATTGCATACCTTAAAAATATGAATTAAAATCTAGGACTAATTCTAACCTACCGCCAGACTAAAATCATCCAGTTGTCCCTGCGCTTTCCCTGTGATTACCTTAATGTAAATGGATAAAAAAAAAATATATTATCAATGTTTCAGTTAAAATGCTGTGGAGTGAATTCGTATTCTGATTGGTATCATCAGTACTACTACGCACACATGCTGCCACCAGCTTGCTGCGGCCGCGTTTGGAACGGAAAGGTTTGAACATATTCCTTAGGAGAGACTAGTTTCAATACTATTTGTATTTAAATGTTTGTACACAATGCAGATGCAGAATACTGTACAGGAACTAGTAATTTTGTACCATATTTTTTCCATGAATTATCGTTCGCACCTCTGGATTATAGTACATCTAGATGCGTGATTTCATACCAGTTGAACGGTGAAGGAAAATATCGCGAGCAAACCTGCACACTACGATTACGAGTCAGTGTGTGAATTGGAGAAGGCAATGGCAAACTACTCCATTCAAATTGCCAAGATAGTTGTTGTGTGTTTCATTTCATACAATGATCACGACCCTCAGTAAAGAGGAATACGAATCAAGGAGGTGGGAAGTAACTGGACTCTGAAATAAATAGGAGAAATAATTAATTATTTTAAAGGAGTGATGTTCTAAGTGCCCAGTTAATAGTCACTTTACCCTAGTAAATTATTTGTGAGTTGACATTTTAACGTGTCGTTGTATATCGCAGAGGACTGACCGCTGCGACAACCCGCGCTACACGACGGGCTGCCTCCGCCCAGCGCTGGCCGAGCTCCACAGCTTCACCGGCGCTCTGGCCGCCCTCAGCTCTGCTATCATTATGGTTCTGGTATGTTATTTCCACAAGCAATATTTTATTATTACGATATAACATACCGTACGGACAATATGCTTTGACGATTCAGTATATAACAAGATATCTAACTAGTATATGTTTCTAGTCCCTCAATTAAGTCAGTTCTCCTGAACTCACACAAAGGTCATAATTATAAACTTTTCTTATTGAGAAGAAAGGCATCGTATTTATTGTGTTTCAAAACAATTTCTCAACAATCCTTGGACTAACAACCCTATTGCCTGTCTTCGTACATAGCATGCAGCTTATACTCTATCGTAAGGAACGGATTAACATACTTAAATACTTTCATAAACATCTATGTCGATGTCCATCACACAAAAATTTGCCTCTAGCGGTATTCGAACGGGCGACCCTTGGTTTTGTGGTGACGGTCACTGACTAGTCCAGCGGTTATGACCTTGTGTTAATTTCATCGGCAGGGCGTGACACTGATGACGGCAGCCTACATGGTGGTGTCTGGCGTGGTGGAACAATGCGAGCGCAAGCCGCAGCCGCTGCGCATCGCGTGCCTGGCCCCAGGGTCACTCCTGGCTCCAGGGTCGCTGTTAGCGCCGCCTGCGCAAGCCCCGCCGGCCAACCCCGCGGCGCAGCAGCTTCTGCTCCCCACTCCGAAGTATTAATTACCTTTCTAAACAGGGCCCGTAAACAAGATGCCTCTTTGACGAATTCCCGCACACGAACTATTTATGTGAGCGGGATGGAAATATAAGTCGCTACGAAAGCGTCTGGTGAATTCGTCAAAGTGGCATTTTGGCTAGCCTACCAGTTCTACATACCAAACCTTTACGAGAAACTCCAAGAGGCGGTAGCGACAATCTACTGTCCTCATTGGTAAGCTCCATCGTTGCAGATTGTGTGTTGTCTCAACATCCATGCAAAATAAACATCGCTATACAAACCAAATGAGGAAAGTGGAACCACAATCTTTTAAAACAATATTCCCACTATATCTATGGATCAACAGAATGGCAAGAGGGGGATATTATCTACCGATAGCGTGTATTGTCAGCGCCTTATCGGACGATCCGCTGGTGCTGAGAAGGATCGACGGCAAAAATGGCCGCTGTTAAGACGCCGGCGCTCAAATCGTGCTGGTATGTAGTCTCTCATTCACATCGATATACGTATGTATATGATTACTCACAGCCTTGACGATATAAAAATTATGTCTTAATTGATGATTTGTTAACAGCTGTCAACAAATCATATAAATATTAGATGTACAGACTGTCGGATTTGGTGTATAGAACTTTTAATACAGGCTGTGTATACTTGGTGGTGTGTATGTGTAAATAAGTATTGACCTTTTTAATTTTAAATTAGGAAAATTTTACAAATAGTAGCTGCAAACAGAATCGCTTGAAGGAGTAATTTAAATTACTCGTAGATATGTGTTTTGTGTGTTCCTATATTTTTATTCCTACTTTTGCCTCCGATTACTTCTGTTGGCAACTCTAACAAATTAATTTAATGTAGCTGTTACAATGCGTGAATTGATATATATAAATCTTCTCTTGATACTTATTTATTGAATAGCGTTTATTAATAGGAAAAACTTGAAGGATTTACTGTCGTTGATGTCTATTTCATACTGTCATACGACTACGGCGTAGGTTGTCGTAGTGTAACAAGTATTTGACATTATCTTCCATAACATAATCTGGATTATATTTAAGCTATCAAAAATTGTAAATGTGCAAATGTAATTAATTTATTAATGCGTGTTTGTAGTATAATCAAATGATAATGGAAAATTATTAAATTCTATTGAATACATTATTTTCGTATACAAGGTGGTTTTATTTTTGATGCTTCAATAAACTAACAATCCTACTGAGCTCTTCAAAACTGTGATTCTAACCAATTTACGAATGTAAGCTAGTTGAATTAAATTGTCAAACTATTTTGGTTGTTTTAATAATATCTTTGGTTTTAATAATGCTCGAGGTGTAAACACAGCTCTTACAACTATCCATGACAGCCAAGTATGGTTTTAATTAAAAATATAAGTAAATACCATTACAATATTGGCTTCCAGAAGTGGCTGCCAGCTTTCTTTTCTCTTGGTTCTAGTGTAAACGTATATTTTCCTATACATTTTTGGTCACTCGCCTTTTTAATTTTTATCCTTGAGTACTTTCAGTACTTTCCATAACGGATAGAAAGTTCTTGACTGACTAGTATTCACACTGGATTGTCAAACCAGTCCAGTATGACGATCAATTTTTTTTCTATTCGTCACACTAACAATTTGCCACATCCTTAAAACCATGATTGCTATTATACTGCACTACCTATACAATAAAGTCTGTAACAAATTGGAAATTTCCTGATGGATGTATTAGTTTGTCTACTCAGCATACCGCTATTTGAGATTGGGAATAAATAAGTCTGCACACATGTTTGAGGATATCTTTTTAATTGTAATTTTTTGAACACAATACAACATGCAAGCATCAAAATGCTTTATGAAAATTAAGAAACAATTATATCTTTTCTATATTTGGTACCTATTTTTGGTTATTTTCAAATAATACAAGAAAACGATCTCTATATAATAAAGACAAACAAAAACTATAATATATTATGAAAAATTTCGTCCAACAGGGCACGGGCGCACGGGCGGGCCGCGGTGGCCGCATTACGCTACTCATGTACAGGACTATCGCTATCATTAAAATATTACGTAATATTATAATTGAAAAGCCGCCGCCGCCGCGACCCGCCCGCGCCCGCCCCCGCACCCGCGCCCGCGCCCGCCGCGTCCGCAGCGCCCGCGCGAAGGTAGCGGACTATGCGATACTTATATTCACAACGATAGCTAAATACTTCAGTTACGACTCTAATATTATAAATTCAAAGCGATCGACGTACTGTTAAATTTAGAATTCGTAGACAATAAATTGGGGCGCTGAGAACGCGCCGGAGACGAAGGGCGCCGGCGGATCTTGATCCACTGCGGGCGTCGGTCCCGGTGCGAGTCGATTCATTCACACATTACAAGACATTAGGCCATAAGGACACGTAAAAATTCGTTAATCTTTAAATATCACGCCGGGCCCGGCGCAGGGAGGTTCTGATTTCACGAGACATTTGTGTGCGTTTTTCAATCTATCTAGTTTAAGTAGTTTACAACTAACGATCACTGATTTCTGTGAGAAAAACTCGTACGCCTAGACAACAAAACTCCTAGACTATAAAATAGTAGCCGTCGTTTAGAATAAACGAATGTCGCACAAAATCAGAACGGAATCGATATTGATGTGGGCCGCCCGCGCGGGAGCACGCGGGCGGCGCGGCGAGCGCTCGAGCGCGCGAGCGTCGGCCGAGAATCGCGGCACGCCGGTACACAGTCCTAACTACGCGTAAACACTATAATATTGCTATAACGAAATACTCGAGACGTACGCGACCCCTCCCGTATAATACAGTATCACATGCGATCCCGGGCGGGCGCTCGCTAAATTAAGGCCGTCGAGTGGTCGCGCGCCCGCCGCAATTGGTTAACATTAGGTCTATCTAGAATAAATAGTGGCAGGGCTCGGGGCTCAGGGCGGCTCTAGCGCCGCGCGCCGCGGTGCTTGCGGTGCGCGCCGCGCCCGCGCCCCCACCACACCGCCGCCAGCGCCAGCAGCGCCGTCACCGAGCGCCGCGCTCTACCGGACACAACAACACCGCTCGCGTCACTGCCCCACGTCCCCCCCCGCCTCACGCTCACGCGCGCCCCCGTCCGGCCTCCGAGCTTCCTTCCGCACGACACGGCCCATCAACGACTCGAGAGACGGTTTGATATGAACGTGTTCTGCGTTGGCCATTCGCCGCGGGCAAGTCTTAAGATACTAAGAAAGTACTGTCCGATCTAAACGTACTAGATTGTAACAGGATATATAATGGAAGCTTGGACTCCTTACGGGGAGAACGCATGTGAGATAGAGGCGTGGCATTTTAAGTCGGATGACACACCATGCCGAAATTACTACGTCGAGGAACATTTAATAGAAAATGCATTATCACTGTAATTCGGTCGCGTTTTTTCGGCTAGGTGTGTTTCTACAGTAAGGATTATTATTTATTACGCTGGTCTGGTACAGCTTTCAGGCATTTTTTAAAGCAAAAACAAAAATAGATTGCAATTCAATAATTCATAGTCGTTCTATTAAAACTTAAATCTACTACTATTTATTTTTTTGTTACTTTTAATCTAGATAAATTATATTGCTACAGTGAATTTGGATAGTCCTTAAATATTTTGTGACTTAATATTCTTTGGACTTGATCATTCTAATCTAATTGAATACCAGTGGTGATCTATGCTACTTCTATTATCTAATGGGATATTATGATTAAAGTAACAAAAAGTGTTTTGTAATGGAGGTACAAGTAAGTAAGAACGATTATGCTATAGGGGATGATCGTGGTTTCCCAAGACACTTTTTCTGTAAATAATCTTGAGAAATAGTTGATGTGTGTTGAAATGGTTTCATGCTTGGTGAATGTTTAAATGAGGAAACATGCAACATAAAATGATATCTGAATGAATGTGCCTTTGATTCAAATAACTACACGTTGGGCACCAAATGAATTGTTGGCGCCCAACGTGTGACAATAAGTAACGAAATAGTATTTACAGTATAGTACAAATTATTATTAGCATTTTGAATCAGAGGCATAAGCATTGAAATAAACACGTGTTAATACAGTAAATGTATGAATGAATAAGAAGAGTGGGGATGGTTACCGATGCACACAACACGCGAGATTGCTCACCAAAGTAGCACACTGCCCGCCCTGCAACAAGCGAAACGATGCTTCACACGAGGACCAATCGCAAAGCGACGACCTTGGTCAGTGGCTTAAGCTTGAAAGCGAACTCTCACTTCCAGTAAAATGTAATTTCCTCCTATTATTCTCTTATTACTTCAATGACGTCATATAATTTTATTATGCATCAAAAAATAATAATATAAGGAAATCACGTTTCTTTAAGCATTTTGATTATGAGGCGCAGTTGGCGGGGTTAGAGTATGAGATTTAAAAACAAATGAGCACCCAAGTGATGAAATAAATATCCTGTTGCAAAAAAAAAAGATTTTGAATTTTCGCGACTGCTGGCTTGGAGCTGAAGACTTATAAGTTTCATGAAATTGAGAGCTAGCTTTTGCGAATCGATATATGGATGGAATATTTCGTCTCCGATGAAGACCAGAATAAGCATTTAGTAGAGAAGTCGGTCTAAGAATTTCTGAAGAAGAGAAAATATATTTTATCGAAAAAAAATGGATTCGTATTTCATACGATGTTTCAGATGGTCGTGTTTCATTATTTCTCCATAAATTCCAAATACCAACCTTCATCATTGGGAGACATATTTACATATAACTTGGAGGTGGTAAGAAAGGCCTTTCAGCGCCAATTTCCGATGTACATATATTCGGTTCTGACACCCGACAGATGAAACCAAATCGATATCATTTATTGTTCACAAGTGGTAGGGTCGCCTTTCACCTATAAGAGGCATTGGGAACAAGAGCCTTCAAACCTCTGGTTTGGTAATTTTGCAGGGTCCTAAGGGCCCTAATCCTGGCCCCAACCTGACGCGGGGCGTGTGTCCAATGTCCCCAGTGGGAAAGAGGGCTGTCTAGTGGGAACCAGCTCGAACTGATGCTTTCTCAGGGCTACTTGGGAGATGGGTCTGGTGGGTCAGTTGTGTGTCGTGTGGTGTGTGCGGTGCAGTCAGTACCTGGCAGGCGGGGCAGTGCGGCGGCGCGCAGCCCGCGAGCTCGAGGCGGTGCGGCGCGCGCCACTCGCCCCCCGCGCCGCCCGCGCCCGCGCCCCCCGCGCCCAGCGAGCAGCACACGCCGGACTCCTCGCACTCCGGCTCCCAGCAGTCCACTTCACCCAGCTGAAATATCATAATAATTGGGTATTTGACTGCATATGAAATAAATTGTGACATTCTAACATTAAAGACGTAATCAAAAATTAAGCACAATTTTTTATCCCACAGTTACTATTGAGCTTTTGACAATTTGTTACAGCTAATTGAAATTAAAAGAGTATTGATTTGACACTACAGAAATGTGACGTCACAATTCAATATTTCATACATTTTTTCCTACAAGGTTACATTTTTGACATTTAAAAAAAGTAGGTGATTTGACCTGTCAGTCCACCGTATCACCGTATTGGTCATCAGTCTGTAGCAGTCCACTACAGGCTTCCTCTGTATCGCTTCTTAGGACTTCTGTATCTTCTTAACCGATGGGATATAGTACAATCATACAGACTTAAATTGGCAAGACTTCTCGGGATAAAAAAACAATTCAAATCTGGAATGCGGGCCGCGCTCAGTCAGTTATTGTCTTCTTAAATCTATATTAATATATAAAGCTGAAGGGTTTCTTTGTTTGTATGTATGTATGTATGTATGTTTGTTTGTTCGTTTGTTTATTTGTTTGTTTGTTTGTTTGTTTATTTGTTTGAACGCGCTAATCTCAGGAAGTACGGAACCGATTTGAAAAAATATTTTTGTGTTATATAGTCCATTTGACGAGGAAGGCTTTAGGCTATTGGAAATTGAAATCCACGCAGACGGAGTCGTAATAAAATATGCGGCTAGTCCGCGGAGGTTTGGAGTCTTCAAAGTGAAGTGACAGGGTAACTCACGAGGCACTCGCAGATCTGGCACTGGTAGAGCCAGCGCTCGCCGCTGCGGAAGGTGACGTGGTGCATCTCCTGGTGGCGGCAGTGGTAGCGCGGCTCGCAGTGCGGGCAGCACGCCGCCGGCGCCACGCTCGCGCCCACCGCCGTCTCCGTGCTCTGCAACTGACACCGCACGCCCGGTTACAAACTTGTGCAATTTAATTGACTATGGCACAATTGGGTATTTGACTGCATAAAAAATAAATTTTGATAATATTCTAACATTAGAGTCGAAATCAAAAATTCAGCACATTTTTTTCCCCACAGTTATTATTAAGCTTTTAACTAAAATAGTTTTGATTTGACTTACCAATAGGCCAAGTAGGCCAGTGCCTAGAATGCATTCCCCTCCGCAAAAAAAAGGCCAGTGCCTAGAGCGGCAGATTTAGAGGGGCGGCTCATACAGTTTTCCTACAAGATTTCGATTTTGACATTTAATAAAAGTAGGTGCTTTGACCAGTCAGTCAAATACCGCATTATCTGACCTATTAAAAAACAAGTGCTTTATCATGAGATATTTTCAAAAGACGGAATCTTGTAGGTAGTATCGATAATATATTAAAACCTGATTTAAGGATACCCCCGGGGGGACACCCCCGGACACAACGCCTTAAATCAGGATTTAGCGTGTTGTTTTGTTCTCTATTGAACCACCATATACAGGGTGGTCCAACTAGTGACGTCAACAATTTTTTTAGGTTTCTCCGACCTGGGGCTATCCGAAAATATACCATGTTCATGTTCCTTGTTCCTGGTCTAATAGTCCAATAGTCAACGTCTTGACTTTAACAAACTCAATATTGGAAGTATGTATCAGTGAGGTATGCGTACCGTGGAGGTGAGGTTGTCGCGCAGGTCGCAGGCGCAGGGCGCGCGCGCGCAGGTCGCCACGCCGCCGGCGCACGCGCACGTGCGGCAGCCGCCCGCCTCCGCCCACTGCGCCCCGTCCGACATTATCTTGCCTTGCCACGAACAACCTGCCAAATTCATAACGTGATAGAAAACCGACAATTCATCGTGTGGCATGTACATACATGGGCTGAGTGGAGAGCCCTCTAGGAGAGATGAGGATTGACCTATGACCAGCAGTGGACTGCGATAAGAAAGTAGGATTAAGAACGAATAGAAAGCTGGACTGTGATCTAGTTGCCATTTGTGGTTTGAGCATGATTCACAACTTACAAGTTACGAGTGTTATGAGTGGACGATTATGTTTGTTAAAAAAAAGTGATGAAACTTATTCATTGTACTAGTGTTCTGGTTCTCTTTATCACTGGGAACATGGTTAATGAAGAAGGTACTTAGTGAAAATAATTTACAAAATATTTTCAAGTACCTAAGATAACTTTAGTTGTAAAATACTAACTTAGTTCACATGGCTGTGTTTCACATTCACATCTAAATCCTCCGTCGGTATTGACACATCGCGCACTGGGGTGGCACGTGTGGAAACCCTCTGCGCATTCGTCCACATCTGGAAATATAATTAAAAAAGCATATTAATTAAACCTGTACAGTTGCAGATTGAAAGTGCCTCGGAGAGCAAGTCAAGCCATCCGTACTACGCCTGACCTCTCTATGGTTAGTATCAGATTGCTGTCACACTGAACTATGAGAGTTAGAGAGAAGCCGGTGACACACGGTGTGGTGCGGTGCCATAAACATTTTGCCGCATTGCTGATCACATGACTGTGTTCACATTAAGGCAGCGTAGTATGCAGTGCAAGGACCAGCGCAGCGTCGGAACGTATTGCCTGCCGTCTGCCTTATTATTGAGTTTTATATGCTCAACTCCGCAGCGATATCCCACCGGCGCCGCGCCGCATCGGGTTGCGGTGTGCCTGCGGTGCGGAGCCCAAACTCATCGTGTGGCATATCATTCATAATTATATGCAGGCCGCCGCAGCGACATCGCTCAGGCGCACCGCACTGTGTGGCCTCTCTCTAAGGTAATAGGGACAGTATCTGTGACACATCCTGGCTGATCATAAAGATTGGATGTTGGAGCCGAGAACAGCCGGCAGTGGAATAATTATAAAGAGTGTAGAGCGACACCTATCTACATCGCAACAAAGGAGTAGTTCCGATACAACTCAACAGATGGCGTTAAAAATAAATTGCGATATTTCCATGCAAACCTACATCGCGCTAGCAGAGTTTCCGCCGCGCCTTAGTATTTACTCGACTACACCAACACAATGTAGTAAGGACCTCGGTCCCCGAGCTAGATCGTCCGGTCGGCAGAAGTACTTCTATCTTTTACGGAATGGGTGATTTCCCTATAAGAGTAAATGTGGGCTCGTATAGGTATTTTGATTACCCTCGCAGTGGTCGAGCGCGGGGTCCTGGCGGTACCCGTCGCGGCAGACGCAGTAGTAGGAGCCGGGCGTGTTGACGCAGAGCGCGCGCGGCAGGCAGACGGCGCGCGGCGGCGGCGGCGGCGCGCACTCGTCCACGTCGCGCTCGCAGCGCGCGCCGCCGAACCCGCCGCCGCACGCGCACGACTCCGGCGCCGCGCACACGCCGCCGTTCAGGCATCCGCCGGTGCAGATCGCTGTGACATTGTAAATCCAAATATGAATGAAGGCTTCTTGGTTAAAGATACGAACTTCTCAGCTATCCATGGATTCTCCGTGCGGGTGCCGGGTCCATCGCGTGGAACAGAGAGGAATGTCATTCGGTGCCTGGGACTTTAAGGACCCAGCGTGTAGGTTTAAGGGGCCCCTTTATAGTAAATTATGATTAAACTTATTGTTAATGCTCGATAAAAATGAAAAACCGGCCAAGTGCGAGTCAGACTAGAAGCCGCGCACCGAGGGGTCTTATCCATAAACACACGTGTAATGATTTTTTATTATTTCAGTTTTAGTTATGGGGAGATTCTTTTCTTGTGTGAAATCCTTATTGCTGTTCACAGAATACATCTACTTACCAAGTTAGTGCTTGTAGTTTCGGAAAAAAGTAGCTGTGACATACTGGCGGACAGACATGACGAATCGATAAGATTTCGTTTTTTGTCATTTCGCTACGGAACTTTAAAAAGCGAAACTTGTTCCTAGGCAGAAAAAGCATAAGAAAATCACTAACATTAGGCAGCTCCAGTTGGTGATCGTTGTTAACAAACGTACCAACTATTCTGTGACTTTGTTATGTGTGGATGTAGGTATGTAGTTGTATGATTCTGGAGGGTTCGTCTCAAGTTTTGTGTTATAAGTGAATTAGGTGTGAAGGTACAAGGTTGTGCATACTAACGTTCGCAATGATATCCGTCGCCGCTGTAGCCGTCGCGGCAGCGGCACGTGTACGAGCCGGGCGTGTTGGCGCACTCCGCCGCCGCGTGGCAGCCGTGCGCCTCCACAGCGCACTCGTCCACCTAACGAAAAACAAACCACAAGAATGATAAGAACCGTCTTTCACCTATTAGGTCAAGTAGGCCTTTAAATTGGTAAATGTGGGGTCCTAGACATGCCCATTGTGTCCAGTGGGAAACATAGGCAAAAAATATCAAAATCAAAATTCTACCACCGACTTCGGAAAGCTACTGAATTCACGCGGCTGAGTTGAAGTTCGGTCGTGTTCAAGATATGACACACTTTTATTTGGGGGGATGACACACTGTGCAGAAATGAAGTAAGGGGCCGTCCATTAATCACGTGAGGTCGTTTTTCTTATTTTTTGACCCCCCCCTCCCCCCTGGTGATATTTGGTGAGGTTTGGGATTAGCCCCCCTCCCCCCCCCTGGATCACGTGTATTTTTTGGAAGTCTATGTAAAGCTATTTTTGACTGGAAAAAAATATAAAAAATGTTCATAATTTCGGTTCAGAAATAGCGCTTTTTGGAAAAAAATAATAAAATTAATACACGTGATGTCTAACGAGACCCCCCCGCCCCCCTCGTGATGTTTCGTGATGTTTTCCGTACCCCCTCCCCCCCCTTTTGAGCCTCACGTGATTAATGGACGACCCCTAATGAAGAATAGAAAATTCATTGTCGCCGAAGATTGCTGTTACAAAACAGCATCTCAAGTTCGCGCTCAAGATCGAGCTCAGAGTTGAGTGCGATTTATTAATACGAGCCCTAGTCACCTTTAGTTAGTCTATGAATTACCTCAACACAATTGAACTTGTCCTTCCTGGCGTACCCCGGCAGGCACTGGCACACGTAGCTGCCGACCACGTTCACGCAGCGCGTGTTCGAGTGGCAGTGGTGCCCGCGCAGCCCGCCCTCTTCCTGGCACTCGTCTACATCTGGAATTATTATGCATGTATTTACGGTATTTGACTGCAAGTCAAATCACCTACTTTTTTTAAATGTCAAAAATATAACCTTGTAGGAAAAAATGTATGAAATATTGAATCGTGACGTCACGATGCAATAGTGTCAAATCAAAACTTTTTTAACTTCAATTAGCTGTAATAATTTGTTAAAAGCTCAATAGTAACTGTGAGAAAAAAAATTGTGCCTAATTTTTGATTTCGTCTTTAATCTTAGAATGTCATAATTTATTTCGTATGCAGTCAAATACCCAGTGAAAGGGCCAATTAAGCTGCCATAGAAGGGGCAGGTACAAGGATATAGGAGTAAAACTTGTAGGGAGTCGAGGATTCGAGTGCAAGAGAGCAAACGCGCAATATCCGCGCGCATCTCACGAGTATCCGCCAATATAACCAGGAGGTTGGTTTGGCCATGGCTGGTGGTGGGATTTGTCCCCAATCAAAGTCTTTATTGAGAGATTGAGTTTGTAGGAATTATACAATGATAAATTGATTGTTATACAAAACGATTCTGCAACCAGAGAAACAGTAGGTATTCCCAGTAAGTCCACGAAACAACGCAGTGGAGATAGTGGGTTGTATCTTTATCTGGTCAAACATGTCGGCCATTCCGTGAATTGATTAATTCAATGAAATGGCCACGACATTATATAAATTATCTACATGTTAGAGTTAAAACAAGAACTAAGTTGTACCTTCACAAGTGAGGCCGTCGCCCTGGAAGCCCTGGTTGCAGGTGCACGTGTACTTGGTGTTGAGGTTCATGCACGTCGCGTTCTCGTCGCACGAGTGCCCCATGCTGCAGTAGTCCACTCCTGGTAATGGGTAATTAGGTAAATAAATTGAAGTTTGGTCGTTCTCTCATCTTACAGAATTACCTACTTCTTCCTTATAAGTAATTTGTTTTCACAAGGTAAACAATCTTTTGTGGATAAGTATTCTGCAATTTTCGCTCAAGTTTTTTCCAAACATACTAAAACTTCGGGTACACACGATACTAATGAGGGCTTTCGCGGTTTTTACGGATTGCCGTCTCGCACCGTCGTAGGTTTTAGGTCTAAGGGAGCGTTTCCACATAAGCTGCACGGAGCTGAGCAGAGACGTGTAAAAATTTACCCGTCTCTGCTCAGCTCCGCGCAGCTCAGCTTATGTGGAAACGCACCCTAACATTCTGATGATAAGACTGGCTATGAGCGACACAGGCCTCGGGCCTAGTCCATGGGTGACTGGATATTGTCATCTTAGCTGTGATTTTAGCCAATAAAGCTGTCACACAGAGGTAAAATAACTTTTGACGGTAATTATATAATACCCGGGCAGAACTTGCAGCACTCGCCGGGCACGGTGAACTGGTCGGGCGGGTCGCACGGCAGCGGCGGGCACGCGGTCTCGGGGTCGACGCGCGTGCACTGCATGTTCCCGTCGTGGCAGACGCACTCCGCGCACTCCTTCGGCGCGAACCGGTCGCCGTGCTCGTACAGAGTGCCTTTCAGGAGGCAATGCCCTGGGGAAATTGTTTAAAAAGGTTGATGATGTCATGGGATAAAACAGGAATCTTGATCGTTAATCACGCCGAAAGTACTGAACCGATTTTTATGTTCTATATCCACGCGGGCAAAGCCGCGGGTAAAAGCTAGTAAACAATATTTTTATCAATATTCAGTAATGTGTAACGTGCTCTCTTGTAAACATCATTTTCAACATCAGCACGTCGCAATCAACTGCTGGACATACGTATCTACATTAAGGACTCTCCGCTTCGCGCGATCCTCGGCTTCTCGCATCACCTCGCCTGAGGGTATCCTACACTACGTTTGCTCCTTTAAATATTGTTTTGACTATACTATACGTTACTTATCGATAATATAGGTTTTGTGTGTACATACGTAGACAAGTAGGACAGCATTCTCCTGGGTGAAGCACCGGGTTTTTACATTCAGCTCGATCACACTCAACTGGCCTGCACGTTATCTCGCCGTGCTGCAAGAATATTCGTTATTTTACAATAGTAGAATAATTTTCTTTACAAGAATACGTTGCACAAAAGCCAGTGTTTCTTACCACGCAGGAGCAACGATTGCAGTCTCTTTGCCATGTGGCCCCGTCGGCGTGGACTGTGCCGTTGGAGTAGCACGACTTCTGACAGTCGCACTGTTCCAATCGCGCCAGTCTTGCTTCCGTTCCCATTAACTTAAAGGCAAAAAATTAAATTATTTTATAATACAAAAAAAATCCACATACCTACTACGTGCTTTTGAGGATGAGCTAATTATTACCTTTATTGATAGGTCATGTATGTGCGTCGTGAGTTCTTGCACTGTGGCTTGCAATAAAGCAAACTGTCCACACGTAGGACACTCCGAATCCAGTCCCGGGCATTGGGTAAGATACCCATGGGGACCGCTAACCAATCTCACATCCTGAATTGTTCCCTGAAACGTTAAAGTTCGGTAGATTAATTATATTAAGAGCACATTGCATATTTGTTCAATCGAGGATACACAAATTTACAAGCATGCATGTAAACATTGATTACAATTGATTGAAGATATGAACATACCTTAAACAAGGAATGCTTGCTGTTCCTCTGGCCGAGCCAGAGCGTCAGCTGCGGTTGCGTGAAGTTTCTGTCTGGCGGCGGGATGAGGCGGCGGTACAGCGGGTGGCAGTCCACGAGCAGCGTGGCCTGCGCGCCCGACACGGACAGCGCCAGGCGGTGCCACGCGCCGTCCGCCAGCCGGAACGGGAAGGTCTCGACACGCGCCGCCGTCGCGCCCGCCGCCACGTAGTGCAGCCGCACCTCGTCGCGCCGCCCGCTCGACTGCACCTCCAGGTACCTGCGACCGCCACACTGATGCACTACACATCGTAAGCGGAATACACCGCCGCTCCCTCGCGAACTGTTCCGAGGTACACATAAACAAAGCAAACAACACATATATTCGCGCTACGAATGGGGGACCGACCGCGAGCGGACCTCGGCTCGCTCTACATCTCAATATCGCTCGGCCTGGATAGGGGACCATGTACCTCGGAACGGATCGCGTTCAATGACGACCGAGTCGCTAAGGTGTCGAATAGATCGCTAAGGAGAGTCGAACGTCTCGTGATGTGTCCGAACTCGAACGGAATCGTAGGGGAGATGCGTCGGCGGCGACGAACGAATCGGCGGATGATCCCTCCACTCGCCGGGAGGAGAGTGCTCCGCGTGTTTTCAGACACATTACGAGACAATTCGGATTCCCATGTCGCTTGGAATGCAAGTGCGGACGAGCCCGACGGTGTCCCCTCGGAGCGAGCGCGGGCCCGCGGCCGACCGCGCCACGACAAACATCAACATCCAGGTGAACATCGAGAGACGGATCGTGAGGGGTCGGACGGACAGATACAAACACAACACGTCAAGACACAGAACACATCGGACGGCGGCGGAGGATACGCGGGAGGCGCATGCAAGCCGCCCGCCCGCGAGTACATACATCCATGCAGAGGACACAGTGAGCGAAAATAGGTCAACGGATGGATCGAGGAGGACATTCCGAGGCACAGGACATTCCAAGATACATGATTCTCCCCTATGCGCGTGCAGGCATGCCGCCGGGGGGCGCATGCGTGCACGCGCAGCGATGTTGAGATCTAGAACTCACCGTGTGGAGCCGCGCCGTATCGCCCGCGTTGCCGCTGCCAGGGGGCTTCTTTGCCGCACTCCTGATGAACGCTCATCCTTTTTCTAACGCGCCACTAAACCATTAAATCATGACTATATTATATTACCAACATTTGAAAAAAAAATACGAGAGTTGTCATCCATCATTACTTTATTACCTATTTGCATTTCAAATAGCGAACATATGCTAGCGATAGCGAATATTTATCAAATGAGTACTAATATTCGCGCCCGAATTAAAGTGTGTCGTATGCCGTTTAAGTTTTGTCAGTGGAGGAAACTAACGAAAATGTTAAGCATCAGCAGGAATGTTTAGGCACGTACCTGTTGTAGCCATGTGAGAAGGAGAGGATGGTCCCGGAGTTGGCTGGCTCCTGGCGCAAAGCGGCCAGCACCGTGAACTCGGGCGAGCGCCGCAGCAGCTCCGCGGCGCGGTCGAACGCCAGGCCTTCCACTTGCAGCGATCGACTGTCGCCTGCAATGCAATGTCATTTCGTGTTATTTAGTGTGTTTTTCTTTATGTAACACTAGCGGCCGCCCGCGTTGTTTCGGTAGGTATTAACTATGTAAAGCCTTCCTCGTCAAATGGACTATCCAACACGAAAATACTCGTATATTTTCATATCGAACCAGTAGTTTCTGAGATTAGCGCGGTCAAACAAACAAACTCTTCAGCTTTATTATATTGGTAAAGATACTTTTGACTTATTACAGATTTACGTGCGGTTGTTAAAAAACGTTTTAGCAATAGATATTTTTTTTATTTCATGCTTTTCATTTTAACTTTTCCATTTCCCAGCCTGAAAACCGTTATTTTAAAAGGTTTCATTCGACCGACTTCTCCAAGGCCGCAATTAGACAGCATTTACTTTTGACCTTTGATACTTACACAGCGGATTGCGGTGCAATAAATTTCGATAAAATCAGCGCAGGCCCATGTGGTGCCGGCCCGTGATCCGAGCCCGATACATAACGACCGCGCTGGCGCTTTGCCAAATTAATTTTTATTGTTTTTTGCATATTCTTGAGCAAATACTTCCTTTTATATTATTCGTGGAGCCAACAAAAACTAAGCACTTTTTGTTCTTATTTCAGTCTAATTACAATAAACGATCAGGGAAAATACAATATTTCTCTTGTTACGGTTGCATAACCTTCGTCACCAATATGAATGTAGGACCAACTTAAATAATAATAAACAAATTAAAGAAAAAAATATTTTTCATTTAATGGAGAGTTTTCTGAAACGTTAAAATAAATAAATTAAAGTTATTAGACTAACAAATTAAATTATTTGTCAAGTAAAAGAGAATTCATAACAAAAGCTGTATGTTTTACATATGTGCAAAATCTTGCCAAATTCTCTTTTGCTGGTGTTGCAACGAACAACTGCATTGCGGATTGGTAATAAATTTAAAAGTTGTAGATTTGTCAATGATAAACGATTCTAATAATCATGAAACAAATAAATGTATTCCGCTATACTTCTTAAAAGTTCTTCTTCATACTCGTTCTAACTACTGAGGATCGCGATCATTACGACATAATGGCGTTTCCGAAAAGTAACATACGCTGCGTGAACTGCAATCTGCATGTCACCGCAAACCGCCTTCTTCAAGGTGCACACCATCTGACAGGTTCCCTTCGTCGCGGACGTCTGCCATTCATTTCCTTCTCCAGAGAGTGCTTTGAGTACCGCAAACCGCTATTCACATGATGCAGTGTTATCATAACATAAAACTTCCCAGCTATTGTTTACACCACCACTACACACAAAAGACTTTTTTTTCTGAAATCGAGGCAAACCGAAGCTGAAACATGTAATGACAGAGGCCGTCCAATAAACGGACCAGGGGTGGCACATGAAACTTTCCCGGACCCATTCTTTCGGTTCATAAAGGAAGGGGAGCATAAAATCTGCCCAGCTCTTCTTACAACGGCTGACTTTTCAACTACCCAACTCCAGTTTAAAATTAATTGATATCAAATAATGATTTAGCGAGGGGAGAGGAAGCAATCGCAGTCAGAGACAAATAGCTTGCATTGTTAAAGCCTTGACAAAGCGCTGCAAAGTTGGCCAATTATCACTTCCAATCGTATTGTTCTGAGTTATCGTATAATCCAAGTATTATAAGTAAAATGCATATTTTATATATAATTTATAAATCAGACACATAAGTGTAATCGCTTAAGAAATACATTTCCAATCCACTTATCTCTGCTGATGTATTGCAAAAGCTTCGTTAGTACAAGTCGTTCAGACGGCTTGCGTAATAAATGCTTATTCTGTATTCTAAGAAACGTGATAGGGTGCGGTTGTTTTCCTTCAATCTCACACAATAACACAGCATTACCCAGTAGAGCATGAATACGTGCCGAGTGGGCGGGAGTCGACGAACTACGGACCGTGGACGAAAACTTTCCCGACGACGACGCCCGGATTTTCAGATAAACGTCGTTTATTTACATACTTCTAACTGCTAGCACAAGACTGAATATTTGAATTTTAAATTCGGATTTTTTTGTATTGTTAACAGTCTTCACTTCGAGTCCTAACTCCTTGGGTCGTTACACTTGTTTAAAATAATTATTATGTTTTCACCCTTGTAGGCATTTTAACACGCATATTACATAAGTTGTACAATAATAATCTCGGCCTAGAGTTCGAGACTGGTTGAGATTTATTTTCACTGCCTTAGGGGATGAACTATTAAATCACGAGAGTGATTTATTAATTCGTGCTTCGAACATATTTCAACACGTATTATATTGCATTACAATTTGCCAGTGCTGTGTGAGGAATGTCCGGGCCCCTTGCCTATTATTCGGCTGTTGCTGTCAAATCGCGAGCCACGTGCCGGTCATCTTGTCACGCGCCGCGCCGCGGGGGACTACAATATGCTCTTGTCGTGATCCCTCATAACTTTTAATGATCTCACTGCTGAGATTATATCCGAAATGAAAACAGTAGTATTTCATAAGCAGCGATGGGGAGGGAAATTTTACGAAGCAGTAGTGAAAACTTCTAAGCTTTTTAAGTTACTAGCGGCCGCTCGCAACTCCGTCCGCGTGGGTTTAAGTTTCCACACACATAGTGTGTTATAATATAGCTTAAAGCCTTTCTCGACAAATGGACTATCCAACACAAAAATATAAGCGCGTTCAATCAAACAAACTCTTTAGCTTTATTGTGTTAGTATTAGATGAGCATAACTTACATGAATACTCTCAACATAATTTTGTACAAATTAAGTATCATAATGTTTGCTTTACACACGTACGAGTATGTTCAAAAAAAATGTAATGTCATAGAAATCGAAGATTCATTTCACCCAGTTAATAACAATCAAAGTTGTAGATAAAAGCATTGATGACGTTCGTTGGTACGAACAAACACTTCCGCTCAATAACTATTTAAAAAAGAGACCTTGCATTTCCATTCTCGAAAGCGGAATTAATTCCCATCACTATGAGTTTTCATTTCCCGACGCCAGTCACAGTTGATCTTTTTGCGGGCTTAAAAGACCGCAAATGAATGTGGATTTGGAGCGATTGAATTGAAATCGTCTGCGTCGACCCTCGGGGCCCCTTCCACTCCATTTCGCCGGGGTTGTCCCGCGCTCCGTCATCCCTCCGCCCTACGCTTCAATCGTCTATTGCGCACTTTATTACTCGCTCGTTTGAATACTCTGTACCGAGCTGGGTATAAAAATTCTATTACTCGAGTCAGATTTTTTGACGATTTTTATCGGCTTTCTTCTTTGAAACAATTTTGTGTAAATAAAATACCAGGTGTAATAAGAAATCGCAGAAATTTTAATTTCTCCGAATATTTCCATTAGTAGGGATTTCCAAAAAAACTTTATGCCACAAATGGGTCATTGTATGACGTTTAAATCTTATGAAAACATATCAATTTCAATTAATTTATTAAGACTTATATCAAATTAAAACAATGCAATAAGAGTAAGGAGTGCAGTTCACTTTTTACGGCATGTCTGTCACGAATCACCTAAAGGCTTTTACCAAATTAAAACAGCCCCTTTTCGGGGAACTCTAACTGTGTGTAAAATAACATAGTAGGGAATTTAAACGAGTTAGTCTGAGGGAAGTCAGCGTTTTAAAGGGTCTTGCACTCTACATGAGGTGAATCAGTTTTGTATTTAAGAAAGTACTTAAAAATATTAATATGATCGATGGTTTAATTTCAAGTTTTCTTCAATAGTAATAGTGCACCACACTAGATTGTAATTGTTATTAGGTTTTGCAATTTTGATTGCTTTATAATTTGCTTAGCTTAGAAGCCACCGAAATTTAAAAATAGCGAATCTGGCGTCATGTTGATATGTTCCTTTCTCTTTGGTTCGCTTTGGTTATCAAATAAGTTTTATCTACAAATTAGTTTTGGTTATTTTTCAAAGGTTTCTGCGTATAGTAACATTCGCACATTACCATAGGGGGGCGTCCCTTCAATGTTTTGGTTTAATTAAATCACCCCGTATCAGTCGGCGACACGCTAATATTTGCGCTCTGTAAACACTCTATTGAGCTCCCCGCCGTGAAATATACTATTTATTGGTTGCCGTTTATCACGGGATGACATGATGCGAATGCAATATGCGAAACTTGTAAATTTTAATAAGAAATAAATTGTTTTTGCGCGGGGTGTTTTATTTATTGCCTTTTTTTGCTGGCTGCTACGCAAGTGTTTACACGAGCAATTCGATATACCATAACAATATACTTATACATAGGTTCTCGTAAAGAACGTAAATCACTAGAAGGAACCGTAGTTTCCTGTAATGATGGAGTACCTAATGAATGAGTCGAACTCCAAAACTGACTTACATATATAATTATCATATTTGTTAAAACTACGAAAAAACAAGGTCGTCTCTTTCATTATCATCATCGTCATCCTAGTGGTCGTCATCATCGTTTGCCAAGGCAATTGCCTTGGAGACCAGGGTCCGCTTCCCTTCACCTTCTAATCAAGACATCACTTAAAACGAGTAGGTACATAAAAAGATAAGGCCCCAACAATCCAAGCCCTTCTTAACCCCGGTAAGATAAAATCCATGTTAAGGAAAACTTATAGCATGGCTTTGTAATCGGGGTAGGTAGTGTTTGACGCAGCGTCCGCACGATTTACCCCGATGTCAGGCGACCTCTCGGGCCCAGAGCAGATCATCGCGCCTCGGTGGGCCGTGACACGACTGATTACCGCGAGCCATTGAGCCGACGCAATGATACTACATCACGGGAACCCGCAGTACCTTACAGTAAACCACATTCCGTTTAGTCAGTAATTGACGAATGGGTATTGAGTCTGTCCCATTAGAATTCAATGACTGTGTAGTAGACAGTACCCGATTATTCGAAGATGATTGGAATAATATGTTCATTAAAGATGCTGCTAAGACTCCAATAAATCACACATGATAAACAAGCTTTAATAAAGTATAGTAAATTATCTAATCACGATTTTATGAGTGTTCTTAAGGTCCCTCTAGAATATTTCCTATACTGATTGCAGACAACATCTGATTAGGCTTTACTAAAAAAATCGCGTTAATTTGTTTCTGAAACTATCCAATGCAAAACAAAAACAAGAAATCTAATCTTCTTTAAAGTTCAGCAAGTCCTTAAACAAAACTCACCTGATTGTCGTTGAATGTAATGCCAGTACTTATTCGAAACGAAAATTCGGTGGTAAGAAAATAACCGTGAACAAAACTCATTTGAAATAATAACACAGTTGTCGAGCAAATAACATACCACGACACCTCGTTATGTAACAGACGCAATAATAAGAAACATTGCATGCTATTTTCTGAACACCGCTACAGGGGTTAAAAAGTCAGAATTATTCACTTCTTTTCCCCGCAATTTCGAGGTAAAAAGCAATACAGAAAACGTTTTCCCGTAACGTAAGCGAAAAGTTACGTTAACTTGTTTATATGTAAGAGTATTAAAGGCGAGTTACTTGTTAGAATCAAAAAGCATTTTAGATTTTTCATTTGAAAGCTTTTAGGACACCGTTTAGCATTTGTCTACCTAGGTTTGGAAAGAATTAATTCAAATGATATAGAAAATTATTGATGTATTAACTTGTAAATTTAATTTAAGTGACCCATATTTCATATTTCCAAAAACATAGACCATTACATAATTAATTCTCATGTCTCATGTGGTGACATATCATAAACATTTACAGGCTCATGAATATTTTATTTATTGTAAAGTAATATTTGTTTGAGTTTGACTCCAAGGACTTATACATTCAATTCATATAATCGGTCTACATAGTTAACCCGCTCTCATTCAAATGAAACGCCTGACATAACAATGCAAGCAATATTTAGCTGGCGCTGACATAACATGGCAATGACATGCGACAACATTTCGAAGCGACTAAATAATATTTTGACTAAACCAGACCGAAGGATAGGTTAAGTACATTTATATTTTGTAACACGAGGTAACACGTTGGTTATTTATTTTAAGTAACTAATACGATATTATTAAGTAAGACAGGGAATTTGAGGTGAATGTCGAGATCTATTATGATGTTGAGTAATTCGGAAGTTTGTATCTAACTAAGTCAGTCAGTACTTTGTTTGTGAAAATCTTCACTTGACTTACAGTTTCCATTCCCCTTAAAATATTACTAAAGAAAAAATGCTTAGGAAAATGAAACACCACCGCGCAGTCTCCGGTTGTCCGGCCGCTCTTCCGGCCTAGATATCACCGGCGGTTGTCGAGCGAAATGCAGGGTCTATTCTAGTCCGACTACAAAACGAAGTGCACGACGTCCGACACTTGAACCTGAGACAATGCGTTCGGCCCGTGGGGCGGCCACCCTTCGACAATTACGCGACAAGCCTAATGGGCAGGATTACGTTACGCGTAATGTGTCGTGAGCCAGAGCCCCTAATCGACAGGGATGTAAAATTGCGACTACTTACCGGCAGATAATATCTAATATCCCCATAGATCTCCGATAATCTCACATTAGCCGTCGAACACTAATAGTTTTCGCACATGGACCACTTTGTCATAAAATTGCTCTTACTTTGGGGCTGTTATATCAGCTATTACGCCATTATTTAATCATTAGGAGTGTATTTCAAAGAGAATATCGAATAAAATACCTTTGAAATGAAACATTTTAAAGCAGTTTTTAAACTACTCCATGAATAAAAGAGGGATTTGATCTCCAACACTGCGGAATTCCTGCCTTCATTCACAACTACAGGTTCGGATAGTACCTACATTTTAATAGAACAATAAACTGATATTTTTTTCTTGGCAACGTTTATTTGAATCCAAAACGCTAGACCAAAATAATATTGATGAATAAGCTACAGTTTGCGTGCTCATTCAATTCAGAATCCTAATTGTAAACCACGTATGGCCAAGCACAGATTAACTAGTCCGAGTGTCACATTCGGGGGATTAAATCAATTTGTGTGGTCATCCCAAATCCAATGGGCGGTACGTATGGGATTAAGCTCGCCTGTTCTGAATTTGAGCCAATAAGTCCCGCGGCGATCGTAGGGGGACATGTGTTTTAATGTGAATGTCTATTTGCTTTCTCGCGTCTATTGTACGACACGACATTGTACAAATAATGGGGAGCTGGACTATTGACTGACCTAGAGGAACAAAGTAAGCGTCCATGCAAGAACTTAGAAACAAATTCTTGTATTGCTGTCCCGATAATTACGTAATATAGTCTAATTATATTTTCATATAATACGTTTAATTGCTAAATAGTTGGCCTATAGGAAAAAAAATACAATGGGCCAACTACTGTATCTTTCCAAACCAATTAAAACCACCCCTGCATTTTTTCACTTCGAAAATTGTTTTGACACAACAAAAAGCATATTGATGTGGCGGTCGCCACCCTCTCTGTGAGGACACCCTTACCATTGAAGCGCTTTATCAATTTCCTTTAGGCCGCAGCGTCTTCTTGAACAATGGTAAATTGCAAATGCCAAAAAGCAAGGGAAAACACAATGGCTGCACCCCTCTGGAATCCTTCGGAACTACACCCAATCTACTTCATAAAGAACTTTGGCCAGAGATGGAGGTACCCCTGCATTTTCTTATAATAATATTATTATGATTTGATGTCTATTGTTTACCGTGATCCCTTCATTACAAAAATATTTTATTAAAATATTTTTGAATAGCTGAGTCCTTTTTTTCGTATACCCAAACATAACTTTACGTGTGTACAAACGTTTATCAACACGAGACTTAAAGCGAAATAAAATATTATCTTGTTCTGAAATCTTTATTGTGTAATAGATTATGACTGTTCGTCTCGTAAGTGACACAAGACTTATTACTTCAACATTAAAATGTAAAGAGGCACGCCTCGCCGGCTTCCACATCGGCTCACTAATGGATGCCCTGAGTGGAATTGCACCTGAAATGGATTGCACATTCGTACGGCTAGTCGTGTTTACGATCCATTATCGGGAATACGATAACACTTATGTAAAAAATAAACTGAATCCATTATGTGCATTTTTGTGATGTTCCAGGAAACAGAACGTTTTCTTCCATCATATCGATGGTAGAAAAGGTGAACAGAATGTGGTATTGGCTGTAACTAGAGCAAAAGAGACATTTCCATAACTTTAAAAATGAAATAACTTTAACTTAATAGTGCATTTAATCCGCATTATTTTTATATAAACATTTGTTCTCAATGTTTTAACGGGTTTTCTGGCCCTGGTGTAAAGTTGTATTGGGTTGTTGCTATTTACAGAAAATACGGATATAGGTATTTATACATCTGAAGAAAGTGGTCCCTAGTGGTCTATAAGAACAGGCAGAGGACGATGTACTAGGATCGGTATGGTGATGCCAACGGATAAGATTCCACATTTTCATGGCAATCAAGGCTCCCCTTATGCTTATTATTAAGCAGAGTGGAGTCATACGCCTATTTCACATCCCTTTTTTCGCAATAAAAGGTATGCCCTTTCTCAGGGCCAAAAGATCGTCTGCAAATTTCATCAAGAGCGGAAAAGTGGAACAGACAGACAGACAGTAACTTTTGCTTTTATAATATTGCCTCCGTGGCGCTGTGGATAGAGAAGGTTGCACTTTCCCGGTCCCGAATCCCGTTGTGTCTATGTTTTCCTGTTTTGATAATACAGATACAGTCCGGAATTTGGAAGTTGGTGGTGTAAAGCCGTTAGTCCTGCGCCTGATCTCTCTACGGTCGTGTCAGATTGCTGTAAAGGAATAGGGAGTGCACCTAAGCTTGCGCACACGCTTGTGCACTATAATAGATCCTGCGTACTTGGCTAATCGTAAGATTAGCTGCCGTGGCCGAATTCGGCTATGAGGGTCATCATCATCATCATCATCAACAGCCTATTGCAGTCCACTGCTGGACATAGGCCTCTTCTAGGGCTCTCCAGTCAGCCCGATCCTGAGGCCTGAGGGCGTCCTACACTGCGCTTTTTGGGACACTTGCTAAAACGCGGTATCCACTCCAGAACTCGTTTACCCCAACGGTTGTCGGTTCTGCGGCTTATATGGCCAGTCCATTGGCACTTCAGCTTGCTAATCCGGTGAGCTATGTCGATGACCTTAGTTCTCTGCCGGATCACATCATTTCGAATGCGATCCCACAGAGAAACGCCGAGCATAGCTTTTTCTATAGTCCGCTGAGCGAATTTAAACTTGTGAACCAGCCGTGCTAGGAGGGTATTACGTTAGTACATATTATGAGAAGGTATAATAAGTTGTGCACTGACCTTGTAGTGTGTAGGCGGTGCGCTGCGGCTGCATGCCCGGCGCTGCGCTGACGCCGGCGCGCGACGAGTTGTGCAGCGACAACGCACCCAGCAGGTCTAGTTCGGTGGCTGCAACAATATACATATCGGTATAAAAACACTACAGTGATACTTGACCTCACAGTTTAAGCGTTTTACAGAAAAAGAAGTACCAAAGAAAAATTTATTTCATCATGTTGTTTATTTATTTTGAGCATTTTGACATGCTTGGTATTATGCCTTGGTATTATGCCTTTATGATTTTTTTTTTTATTTTAAACGTAGAAAAAATCATCTGATTTCGGATGGCTTGAATCGAACCCGAACCTCGAAGCGCCTCTTGCAATACGGGTAACGTTGCATCGAGCGTTAAGCAAATAACAAGGAGAAATTCGACAGGTCCACTAAGTACCTCGATAGCTTAGTTGCCCGGACTGTAAGAGGCGCTGGGCTCGATTCCTGGTGAAGTCACCTGAGATCCTTAATTATTATTTTAAAAATTATGATTTTCATAAAATTCGCTAATAAATAATTAAGATCAGAAACGACTAAAGAAGAATGGAGTGACTTACTTTAGTTTATTGAGAGATAACAACAATATCAATTAACAGAATTGTTATAGCTACAATGTAAACAGTTGAAATCATTGTATCTGCTACGAACACTACATTCGTAGCAGCTACAACTCTACGCATCTACGAGGGCGTAGATGTTCCAACTATTCCGCTACACAATAGCGATCGATTTGTTTGAATACAATCAAGAGCACAATAAGCGTATTTTAGCACGTGCCAATAACACAATGGCACGAGTTTACTTTGTGTACGACACGATTTATCATCGCCCTTAATTTTTGACGTCCATAGCAAGGCAAGGTTTTGGGTTTTCTAACTTTAAAGAATCTTTCATGGTTTGAAGCACAGGTTTAAGTTTATGAAGTTTCAATAAAAAAAATTGTCAGACGTAACAAAAATTAAGATTATTTCGTTTCAGATACATTGCGCTTAGGATATACGAGTAATTTACGATTGAGGAAAATAAACAGACGCTCACTCCCTTCAAACCCCATATATTTTGTTTATCAGACATTAATTGTAATTTTCATGTAAACTAACGAAATTTCAAAGTCATGTTTCAATTTAAAGTGTTTGTCATATTTCATTAGTTTACGTATGTAATTTATTTAAAACCCATTATTTCAAATGACACAAATGAGTTGTCGCTACGTTCAAAGCTAATGCATAACTCAGTAACAATAAGCGATACCCTAATGTGTCCCTGTCTATCGAATATTTACGACTCATAAAGGACTCGTGGCCTACATTCAGACAATCAATATGCGGAGACGTGCTGTACGAAATGGAGAGACCGCAGCTTCGTATCGATCACATCGCTTCCCAGGAGTTTTCCTCCGAAACTTTGAACAACCTGAGACGCTCACAGCCGTTCGTGTCTTTACACGAAGCATTAGAAGCAATCACATCAGTCAGTAGTTGTTAAAATATGAACTAATGAACCTTATTTGACGATTCAATTCTAACTGACCATAGTTTGACACGTCTGTTACTCTGTGTCATTGCCACGAAATCTCTCGAATTAAAACTACGTTTTGTTCAGTAAATAATTCCTTTTCTTTAATTACAACACTTTCTTTTCTTTAATTACAACAGTAGTTACTTAATTATTCTATAAATTACTTTATGTTTATTATACTCAAGTATATGGTACGTACGATTACGTGGAAAACTGTAAAATCGGATCAATAAGTTTGTAAATATGCAAACAATAAAAAATACATGATCATATTACACGATTACAATTGAAATAAAACCAAAACATATACATATAAGGCATATTATACATATTATCAGCGTTTATCCGTGGTGGGTCGACCCAATGAATAGTCTCTATTGAATTCTATAGAAACTTCACGTTAAAGTAAAGCTCAACTTATCCATTGTTTTGTCTGTATCAGCTAACTAAGATGTTCCCAATAGGGAACACGGTGGAAACATTTAACTTTATAATAGTTATCGCGTTAAGCTAACTTCGTACTAGTTTCAAAATTATATTAACTACAAATATGAACCTTTAGATTCAATAATAAATACATTTCAAATAGGTGCTTATCAAATTTATTACAGGACTACTTGGCCGGAATACTTGGCTTATTTACTGCGAGAATTATTTGGCAAGATTTTTATAATCACAGTCACAAGTTATGAAAGAAAATAAGTTTTAAAATTATATGATACCGAATTTAATATAACGTATTACCAAGTCAAAATACTTAAATTTTATGGTCACAGAAATGACCATCCTACTTCCTTTGCCAAAAACTAACGAACAAATCTTTTGTGTAGTTAGATGATTAATTGGTTTGTAAGATAAAGTTGAAACAAACGAATCGAGCCAATCCGACATTGCTTTGAATAATCTTGAATAAATAGTGTAAGTTAGGTAAGTTCGTGTAGTGCCATTGCACTGTACAGACCTACTTGGCGGCGGCTTGGCGTTGCGTCAGAACAACGAACATTATACAAACACCGGCATGGCAGTTTGGCCTGAGCAAAGACGCCCCCTCATCTATCACCATAACCCGGTCATTGTACTTACTGTAGGCTCTACACTGTATATTAATTATTTGTTTTTTTTTTCAGGAGCTCTAACTTCGTTTAAGAATATGAATATCGATTATACTGACAGATATAGTCAAACAATTGGACTATTGAGTTCAACGTCAATCTTATGCCGGTATTACATTAAATACCTACTTATGTTTCAATGTTAGTACCTATATAAACACACAAGGCGGAAAAATGCGACCGTTAAAGATTAAGTTAAAGTTCGGCGGCAATGTATTTTCTATACAAAATTACGCGACGGTGTTTCGGCATGATGTGTCATCTTCCATTTAAAATACATTCCACTCGTAATCAAGCCGAACTTCGGTCGCGCATCTTCGGCCTCGTGTGTTCCACAATAATTTCGTCAATAATTATTGATAATTAGTACATTCTCTGAAGTCCACATGATTAAAATATAATATTTACATTATTTTAAGCTAAGGGCAATGCAGATCTTCTTCGAACCAGCATTACTGCAACTAATTTTAATTATTGGGATCACTGTTGCTCTGTTTACACTTATTAAACGAGTACTAAACCCACCCCGGAGAATAGAGGCACTCTGTCATATTCACAGACAGCATTGGGGAGGCCCAATCATAACTGTGTATGACAAACGTTTCGTTGACAAATCGGTTAGTGTATGGTAGAACAAAGCCTGGAGCGGAAGGCTTGCGGATTAATTTCACGCATCACAGAAAACGTTATATGGAGAAATGATGGAGATGCTATTTCAGCGTATTATGTTGTGTTAGTGTTTTTCTATTTAAGAGGGGGTGTTAAAAATATCGCGTATTTTCAAACACATTTTAAACCTTGAAAATGAACTTCAAATGACCCGAAAAAAAATCATAGATATTCAAGCATCGTTCCTAAATAGTTATCACAGAAAATATTGAAAAAATTGCAATTTTCATTGATAAAAAAAATCTTGAAGTTGCGTCTGACTTGATTTTTGGTTACATTTATTTCCGAGACGATGCATTTTGGTGAACCAATATTTTGGCATATAATATCAAATTATATTATCTAAATATTTATCACAGAACATTTTGAAAAAATATCATATTTTACGAGTAATTCAAAGAAAACTAGTTTGGCGCTTACTACGTTCATATTCCGCGCAGTAAGCTATCGTCTGTCGCACCTGGCGCGTGCTCACAGGCATTTTTTGTTTCATCGGTTAGTCGCAACCTCTCCGTTGAGACGAGAAGACTATGATTCAGTACTCTCCCGGCTCGAAAAAATATTTCGTAAAATTATTATATGGATTGACGTGAATGACGGATCGGCCGAGAGCAGTATATGCAAGAAAGAACGATGCTTTCAAATAGTCGCTTGTTGGAAGACTTAGTAGCAATTTGAAATTGAAAGTTTACAATTCCAGCCTAAACTATTAAAACTTATTTTTCATAATCAGTCTTTTACTGTGTACAATAAATGGACGAATAAATTAGGTGTTGCGGCAATATAATGTGTAAATGATTTATTTTGTATATTACTGTTACAAGATAAGAGATTTACGATTTAGAAGTTTTTGTTTTGCTCCTTTGAAACGTGACAATCTATACATAAAATATTTTAATATTTAAACTGTGCAAAAGGAAATGTATGACATAGTGAGAGTACGAAAGAAAATGTATTGAAAAATAATGTTTATAACGAGGCAAGCTAAATTAAACCCGTTCAAAAAAGTGGTGTTTCAAAAAGCAACTATCAAATTTCTTGCCTATAGATTACTGCTTCCTAAAGTCGGTAGTAGAATTTTTCAGTATGCTATTATTATTGACGATTTAAAAGTGCCACACCGAGATCTACATAAATATAGTATATTTCGATTTTGATTTGGTTGACGGGAATCAGTAGTGTGTCTGTGTGTGTGGGAATCATGCAACTCATAGTAAATGATATTATAGGTAAGGGAGACGTTAATTTCACCGAATTGCGGTACATGCAACTGCAAAAAAATTACACTGTATTTTAAAATCAAAAATTTTGTATTTCACAAATATGTTTACCAACGTTTTTTAAACTAGTATAACAATTTTGTAGAATTAAGAAATTTAGGAGTACTACCCATTCCCTAAAAGTAAGAAATAGTTCTGCCGAGCGGTCGATCTAGCTCGGGTACCGAGCTCCTAACCACACTGTGTTGGTGTAGTAACGGAACTATATATTGTGGCGATGCAGATGGGGCCTTATTTCAAAACACATTAAAATTAACCAGGCCGTAATTATTTTTATGCAATAATTGTAAATATAGCACATTGTAAATTAATTAATGTTCATTAATTCTTACAAGTTGATTAACAACGATTAAACACGTCTTTTTTTAAACCTACTAGCACTTAGGTAAACGGGCCTGGCCGTTCTCTGGAAATGGAAAATACAAATAAATCTTTTTTTAAAGATTTTTTTGTATTGCCATTGGTTTTCAGATACGTCAGTTAAATAATTAAAAATCTAGAATAATAAGAATGACATGGTTCTCATTCTTATTCATGTGCACAGCGACAAGAATTTCATAAATTTACAAATTATTGTCGACGTTATTTAAAAAAAATCTTGTATCTTATAATGTCCTTTTTTCTTTGAGCAATTCTTTATTTTAAGTCTAATTAGATGTAAAGGTGCCAAATTACGGTTTACGGTTTAAGACATTTATTTCTCAATTACAGAATACATGTTATTCACTTTCACTGAGAAACACTGGATAACAATTAGTAATTATTCTGTACGTTTAACACAAGCACTAGTAGTAACAAAGTAAATTATTTATTAGTAGATCTGAATTTATGTTAGTATTTCCTTAAGTATTATGTCCATTTTTCTCAATTTTAATGAGGGTATTTGTCTTAATACACACAACAATACTGCGAGAATGACGAGTCAGTCACAGTTCTATTACGTATCGAAAAACAGTTGCTATCATAGATGCCATTTGCTGCCATGTGTGAGGAATCATGCAGATTTAAAACATTTAAAGTAAAATCAAAAATTAAAAGACAAAATTAAAATTTAAAGATTAAATTAAAATTCACAAAGATTTTGTAGTTAAAAAAACATATTATACGATTATTAATTAAATAACTTGCGCGTACCTTTGCGTATTAATAACTACCAGAAAAAAGTACAATACAAGTCACTCAAAGCATAAACAAAATAAATCATTATGATACTAACATTTATGTTTTACTAGCTTTCCACCGCTTAGTTACGTCATCCTGCTTCCAATACTCTCTTTGACAATTTTTATCTGATTTACTTTGAATACTGTGCGGAATCGCCCGAAACAAATTGAAGTGGCGACCTCTGTCTCATTGCGTTGAAGTCATAGGACGAGAGGGGGCCGAGGAAGCGCGCGGGTGCGATCCGATGGGTGTCGAAATTGATGCGCCCTCTTAATGTTCAAAAAACTTAGGAATATGTTTTTATAACTTACTGAATTTTGTTATCAACTATCAGTGAAATACTTGCCAATTTATGGCGATTTCTTCAAATATTTACCACTACAGAACACTTACTATTCAGACGTCACCAATACTAATGAGATAAAAGGTTTTCATACTCTATATTGTAAATTAAATTGGAGTGAAAAAGACTATCAGTGATCTCAGAACGTATTGTACAAATAAAAACAAACTACGAAATATATGGTTTTGTTTCCTTTCTGTCAGAAGGATAAAAGTGGCCAGTAACATAGTAAACAATTTAAAGAGTTTTTATTATGAGTTCAGTCATCAACAGCCACAGACAAGAAAATCGGAAAATGATTCGAAGCAAATTCTTTTTTAAAAACTGTTTTACTTTTTTATTCCTCTTCAATTAAAAAGTGTCACAGTTTGTGTCAAGCGCCCTCGGTCGGTGCTAGCTCTAATTTACAACGCCTATGATGCTGTGCTGTTATGACATAAAGAGCCCTACAAGGGTTGGCGATGATACTCGACTTAATTGAATTTAACTGATTAAAATATGCCATAGTATCACGACATTAATATATTATTTATTTGGTAACAAATTAAGCAAAGCCCGGTCTCATAGAACACCGTATTAATAACTTTGTATATTTTCGAGAACTTAATTTGATTATTAAAATTATGAAGATTTTATTTTAATTTTGTATTCGCAAACTGTTTGTATGCAGTGGTCTTAAATGTCTTAGATTTAACTCATAAAATCTATGGAAGTAGACTAAAAGACACCTATGTCTTATATCACGGTAAAAAAAGTTGAATCTATCTGACAAGAAACCTCTCGACTATATTTAAAAAAAAGAAGAAATCAAATGTAACAACATCTTACTCAGCCCTGTGGCAGAGTGTGACGCGGGGGCGCCACGGCGTCGCCGGCTCGTCTGCCGCCCGGCCGACAAAGCCCGAAACTGATACAAAGAGATGTTCCAGATTACCTCGTAAACGCTCCCGAGCCGTTTACGAGCCAGTAGCGTCCGCGACGTCGCTGCATCGCCTTACGTAACTCACTGTTCCATTCACACGAATTAGGTGAATGCAGATTAAAAATGGCGGATGACATTTAAAAAAAAACTCGTTTCAACACTGAAAGGCTTTTGGCAATATTTCTAATTTTAAGAAAACACTTCTAATTCTGATTGCTCGTGTTTATTAAGAGTTTTATTCTATCAGTGTTCCCTGAATATTTTCATTCATTTCCAACGAGTCTTTTGATATTTTAAATTATATGTGATGTTAAAAGTTTTGCATGAATCTTGACTATTCCGATTTTTCCCTTTTTCGACAGACCATGAAACCTTCAACGCTTTGTCAAATTAGCTGTAATATGAAATCATTATTAATAAGACGAACTTTCGCTATTTAGACAGGAATAGCGTGAGACCTAAACTCTATTAACTTTAACAGAGCGAGCGCAGTGCCCTATCTGAAACTTAATGCCCTAATGGGGTGAAATAAACGCGGTCGTAAATATTTCTCCACCCACAATCTTGGGCGGAAACCCTGATAGCCGATCTTACTCCTAGGTTCTTCGCGACTATGCACACATAAACGTTTGGTTTCACCTACTTTAATCTTATCTACAATACTGAGCCTGCAAGGGGCTGGAAATTTGGCTTCGTTTTAAATATTTGTTTACTAAACAATTCAAATAATAAATTATTTTGTTACTCGATATCGGAATAAATTGAAAAATCTCAGTTGGCTCAGGCGGGATTCGAACCCAGCGCCTCTTGCAATCCGGGAAGCGCTCTGACTACTAAGTTACCGAGGCACTAAGTCGATCTGAGGAATTTCTCCTTGTTATTTTCTTAACGTTAAATGCAGCGTCATCTCTTTCAATATTGTAGTACCTACTACAATACTCGTTCGAAACCCTATTTGCAGGCGTTTTCAAACGAAAGAAGAGATTATTCTTGTAACTTTTCTTTTACTTGTCTTTAATTGTTTGTGCTTTACTTATAACTTACCTAATTTCAGGTATTGAATAGAAACTACAGACCTCAACGCCAGCTTCGAGTGCAATACGGGCCTCACGTAATACACTGCAGATTGCAACTTTACGAGCCGTGAAAGAACCGAGTGCATTTTCGAAGTGAGTTGCATTAAACTCGATTTATAGCTCGGAAATTGCGATAGGCATTAGTCTAGCCGCAGTAACGATAAAAACATTTATTCGATTTTAGTTTGCCAGACTTCTCGTAATGAGTGGCGGCACTTATTGAAATTGTAAATATGTAGTCATAATCATTCTTTAAGTCGGGTATTCTTAGCGATTTTGCAACAAAAGATGCATTTACATATTTTTATAAATAAAATAAATAAAAAAATACCATTCATATATATTGTACCTTAATGGCTCAAAACATCTTCAAGTGCCGTTGTGGCAAGGGCCGAAAACCTGTTACGATTTTCAGAGAAGAATAATCACAAAAGAATGATGTACGAGAATATGTAATAATTAGGAAGAAGTTAATTAGCTGCCCGTTGATGACGGCACCATTACCAGCTTTTATTAGGAGGCAATTACGCAGACAATTTATCAAAGCGTGCACGGGACGGGCAATTTGCGATACATTAACACGGGATCATCCGCCAGCAAAGGACTCGGCGGGAATGTTTTGACTCGGGTCGTGTCTGGGGCGTAATTAATTAGACAAGTTACAAGGCCTTTTCACACCTACCGCCACAGAATAGGGAGCAAGCGGTAATGCTTAGTAAAACAGCTCAAATTATTTATTGTTGAATTCATTTTATACGATAAGATAACACGTAACAGGTTTAAAATGTGTTTTCGAGAAATATTATAAATGTTAAGTGAAGTTTCCAAAACTCCATTTTGAAATAAACGATTTGTGCCTCGTATAAAAATGACTTGCTAATTTATAAGCACCGGAGATGAAAGTCAGATTTGAATCTTCAATTATCTTTTTCCATTCTTATCCCCATCCTTACGAAAATCGTGACGTGATTTTTTATGAATATAAGGACGAGTTCCCCTACAGGATAAAATATCGTTCAGTTGATACCGTTTAATAAATTCCGAAGGCGTCGTCTAGTTTTATGTAGAGCTTGTTTGCTTTGTCGCAGACAAATGTATGGCCAAACATTTTATCGAGTACGTAATAGAAACCTAACGCCCTGTGAAATGTGCTATCCAGTTACGTACCTACTGATATGAGTAAGTGCTGCAAGGGTTATAACAATTAACTGAAGTCCTTCGAGTAACCCGAGCCGGAGGACGAAACCTGCTCGCACGCGCCTCGAATTGACCATATGGTCAGATCATATAATGACAGCAAATTGTTTAATACTTTACCATGGAAATTTGTGTCGGCATAAAAAAAGCAATACGCCTTTAATGCGATATTGAAACTACTATAGTACCCACACACTCAGTCAAACTCAAACATGCATATTTTATGAAAGGGTCAGTGCTAAATGTTAGACTAAGAAATTTCAAACCTCTCACCTCTTAATGTTTAGAATGTATATTTTTACTTAATGAAATGTCCAAAAGTTCTTTTCTTTTTATGAAATCATGATTGTAGAAAATAAGTACCTAAATTTTAATTTATTACAACATTTTAATGGCTCAGATGAAGAACGAGGTATTATAAACCTTTGAAGAGTACACACCTTCGTAAAACAAACATTATAGGTAAATTTAACTTGAAATAAACATAAACACAATTACTTTATCAAAAATAACGGTCCGAAAGTAGACCAACGTAAACGAATTCAAAATAAAATTGATCTAAAACGGTGAGGATCGTTTATCCATTATACGCCACAAATTAGCCCGAATCGCCGAGTAAGGGACATCGAAAAAATGTAATCGAAAGCTGACGTTGTTTAGTCGAGCAAAACACGAAGCTAAGGGCCGATGCCCAGGACATGTGTCAACCGCGCGTGCCGGCTTTCGTTACATTTTTTATCCGATAGCGACATATGCCGTGCCGTAGGGGAGACCGGGGCTGGATGTGACACGGGTAGGTTGTTACAGAGACATTGGCCGCGAAACAGAGAGCGCAATTTTAACGTCAAATAGAGCCAAATACTGTCCCCACCACCGGCTACCATGGTGCGAGAGCTGGGGTCGCCAGAGTTTTTGGGAGAGGAGCCTGCGCATGCTACCCTTAAAATTGCAGTTTTGTAAAATTTTTCTCTTTTAGTAATATTGGTTTACAAGCTATGTTTCATAGTGTCAGAGATGCCCTTCTTCTGCTATGTTTTCCCTAATGGTTTCGCTGTCCAATGAATATTCGGTTTTACTGATAAAATTATTAATGTTTCCACTACATAACCTTGTATGCTTAGATTTGGGGTTGGGGCTAAAAGTTACATTTGCTCGGGGCAGGTTGTGACAGTTGTTTTAACAGATACGCATGATAAAAATCCTTAAGCACTGAGCTAGAACAAGAAAAAACCAAAGTCTGGCAAAGGGGAAAATCTAACGGAAAGAGGGCAGATCCGTAAAATGCGTCTTAGTCCAATAAGAAAAAGATAAAAAATAATCAAAAAAGCTTGCGGCAACAGGAAGATCCTACATTACATTAAAAAACATACTATTAGTATATAACATACTAATAGAATAGTTTTGATTAATGCTATACGTGTAATCTATCTTACATATTTATAAAAATCAAAGATGACTGACTGACATAGTGATCTATTAACGCACAGCCCAACCAAACGACTTATATTATATAAAACTCAAAAGTGACTGACTGACTGACTGACATAGTAATCTATCAACGCACAGCCCAAACCACTGGACGAATCGGGCTGAAATTTGGCATGCAGGTGAATGTTGTGACGTAGCATCCGCTAAGAAAGGATTTTGATCAATTCAACCCCCAAGGGGGTAAAATAGGGGATGAACGGTTGTATGAAACTTCGTCAATTTTAAACCGATCGTGCTGATACTTTGCATACTTAAAGCTACTTTGACGTAGGCATCGTTTAAGAAATTATTTTGATAAATTCCACCCTTAACGGGATAAAATAGGGGGTGAAATTTGAATGAAACTTTGTCAATTTAAAACCGATCGATTTGAAAATTTGAATGCATAAAGGTACTATGACGTAGGCATCCCCTAAGAAGGGATTTTGATGAATTCCACCCCAAGGGGGATATAATAGGGGATGAAATTTTGTATAAAACCGAAATCCACGCGGACGGAGTCGCGGGCGCGCGCTAGTCTATTTATAATTTGAGAAATTATCTGGATTTTGTTTTTGCGCAGTAGAAGACCTAATATTAAATTTGTAATTTCGTTTCATTTTGATGCATTATTATGTTTTTCTTGGTATGAGGCAGGCAAGACTGCTTTCATATGTTATGTTATTTAAAGTAAGAAAAGTAACTATTTTTGATAAATTATTTCTTGTAAAAGATTATATAATACGTTTGTTTTCAATTGTAACAACTTGCCCCATGTAGTGTAACAATCTGCCCCGAGCACGGGGTTGAATGTTACACAGGTTTTTTTCCACAAATCACACATTTATGTCTTAACTATTAGTCTACAACATAACATTCATTTTGAATAAAGATCTTAGATAGTTTCTTTATCAAACAAGCCTAGACTCAGGTTAATCAATCAAAACTACGAAAAAATATGACAGTTTGAAAAAAAAATGTCACTACCGGCCCCGGTCTCCCCTACGTCTTGTGAACATTATGAAGTTATTGTAATTTAACCTGAGCTGTGAGTCGATTTATTAGCTCTGTGTCAAATAAAGTGGCGGTTCGGGGAAGGTGTCGCACGGTCACGCGATGTTACGAAACGCGGAATCTCTGGCCGCCTCAGCACTAAACGTCGTACGAGGTGGTGTGATTCACGCCGCTCGCGATCCTGCTGATGCCGATATAATTTGACACTGAATAAATAAACAATCAAAATTTAATTATTACTAACTCATCAATGATCAGAAACATCGCATGATTGATTCCTAAACGATTAGAATAATCGCTATGGGTACCGAATAACATAATAAACGTTTCAATATTAAGTTATAGTAATTATTGAATACAATTTTAGATTTCATAATAAGAAATATAAAGCCATAACACCGGTGGATATAATAAAAGCAGCCTTGATTTCATTTAAGTCACGTAAAATTTAATTAAAGCGTTAAAATTAAGTAAATTAATTTGGGTGAGTTGAAACCTCAGCAGAATTATCTTAGCGTAAAATGAGTTCGTCGAGGCGAGACCCAAGCTTTTTAAACGTCCCAGTCCATTGTTAATACAATTGCGGCAACCCTAATATTGTTTAATTAAAACAATAAGCCTCTCAGTCTCAGAAGCTGCGTGAAACCGCGTCTTTAACCGACGTCAATGTTTTATAAGAAGGTGGCGAGAAGACCTAACGGCGAGGAGCAAAAAATATGGAAACGAGTCGCGAATTTGAATTTGTAATGGTCGGTAAGGTGAATCTTTTAGGCTAATTTGGTGCATTATACATGCGGGATTTTGGAATACGAAGTCCGTTAATGAGGCGCCGACGGTGGCGCGGGCGAGGGTGGGCCGGTGCGCGACAGGTGGCGGTTACGCGCCGCTGCGCCCGCGCAGCCCGCGCCGCGTGCCCTATGCGCGTGAACCACCCTACCGACCCCGTTGCGCACACAGAATTACAACTTAGGCTATATTTCTGGTCAAGATTACACGTAACATTTTACATGTAGAACTTTAATTCTTACGACTTTAATCCTGTAAGTCTCCACAAAATTAGCTGTGAACAATGCTGTAATGTTGGTTGGTAGCGCTACCTAGCAAAAAAATACATATCGAGTCGACCATGATTTGTATCAGACTTGAAGTAAAACATTAGGATTGATCTCTAAAACGTTATACGCTGTGACGATTCTAATATGTTACTCGTATTTGAAATTCTGATACTGGTGTCCTTCACGTACCCTTTGCTGAAGTATTTGTCCATGGCGACATCCGGCGCAATTTATTCAGCATACGTGCTGCAGTGATCTATGTTATGACGTTTTTTCTTATGTTATATTGTAATATGTAGGTACCTACTTCATTCATAACTTCCTTACTTCGTTGCTATAGAAGGAGAACTCCCCTTTTTCCCGTAACTATGTTAAAATGCCTCTCTTGCTAAGTATAGGTACCTAGTACCTACTCACTAATTAATGATAATATAAATGTAGTGAAAATGTTGTGTTCAATATACGTATTCATCAATCAATATTCGTGGGGTAGCGTACGAGCCCATTTGATCTATTAACTTACGAAATGTACGTTAATGTGATTAGCCAAAACAATATTGTCTTCGTAAAAAAAATATTTATCACTAATTTCAGAGTAACACATGCAGTGAAAACGACCAAAGACTCGATTTCAACGTGCAACGC
Organism: Nomophila noctuella; assembly: GCA_958496325.1. Classification (NCBI taxonomy): domain Eukaryota; kingdom Metazoa; phylum Arthropoda; class Insecta; order Lepidoptera; family Crambidae; genus Nomophila; species Nomophila noctuella. The sequence continues at coordinate 5,648,639 of OY292486.1, read as the reverse complement.
CGCCATTCTCAAGGTTTACGTTGATATCATCGCTCAAATGTCACAAAATAATGTTTGCCAGCGCATATTGGCAAGCAGGTGCAAATGTGAGGTGAAATACAGAATGTTTTGGATTATAAATACCGATAGGATGACGCGACGGCGGAACAAAGCGAGCTAAGTCCAATGTAAACAGATGTTGTAAACACTTCTACGCTAATGTTATCAAATCCTGGTTACTACCAAACTATAATACACTGATGCAGAGTATATTGCTACCAACATTAATTTAATATTATTTCTACCGGAGCAATTTTCGTGTTTGGTTTGATATTATTATTATTGCGTTCGTGCGTAAAATAATAACTTTAGTTATACGTGCCTAATAACTCGTTAAGGAATATTTGTACTGGCTGAAAGTTCATGGTAATACGAAATTATTGAATGATTTTAGACCGGTACCCTTGTAATAAAACCTTTTAGGAGCTATTTTGCTTTATATGATTGACGAAAACAAAATGTAGAGTTTAACCATCAGTGTTACACATTTAATTTAATGCTTTAGCTAGTGTATTGCACATTCTTTTGATCTTAGACCGTTCTTCGGGGGCTTGTTTTATGGTGTCTCTATTGACAGTATTTCCGAAGTTCTCACCTTCGATAAGGCATGTTATGACACTTTGAACTTGACAATGAGACGAGCGGTTATCCGGCGCTAAGCCGGCTTGGGCAAACACTGATAACACTGATACCGGGCACGTGTGCCTTCCATCGCTTAGATGAAACCAGAGCGCAGAAGGGAAGTTCGTATTAAGGCTATTTTACTGCATATTGGCATACACAGATTTTTTCTATTTTTTATTTAAAATAATAACAAGCGGGGTCACCTGATGATAAGTGATCACCGCTGCCCATGGATAAAAAAAACCGTACAAGGTTCACAGTTACGTTGCCTGCCTTTAACTGAGCTCTAGCGACCTCACTCACCAGCAGAAACATAGCACAACAGTCACGAAGTGCTACTTCACACTTCTGTAAGGTGGAGGTACTTCCCCAGACGAGCGACTCATTCGAGGGGGAGTTCCACAAAGCTCTATCATCTTCGTGGCTAAGCCAGCTTATTGCTTGCCTAGCACGGATACGTACCAAGGAGATGCGTGCTCGATCTGTGCCAGCAGGAGACACCACGCAAACATCTGTCTGCACGCACACATCAAGTTAGTTTTGACGTCCATAATTTACCGAAACGGTTTGGTTCGTGAAGAAAATAGGCTTTATTTTCGTCCAGTGTTACTATAAAATTGAGTGCCACTGTCTTGGAAGCAGTTTTAGTAATCAATATTTATTTGTAGCTGTTCATTGGTATGAACGAGTGGTGAGCAATCAAATATTCCTCACTCTCAAAAGTAAAAATTCGGAATATTTTAAAAAGCCTGGAAAAGTTTCGTGAATGAAAATTACGCCACTTGAATTTAAATTTGATATTTGATAAATATAATCTGGTACGTACATGCAAAACATCGCTTTTCCATCATTTACAAAGTAGTAACTGCACCGTCTACTCGGCTCTAATCTTATCTCTTTCCATACAGACGCGTCGAGGCTCGCTTCCTACAACCGAGACGAGAGGGTCAAGCCTCTGACGTAGCGGTTTATCCCTTATCGTCTATCAATGAGGCGATTTCCGTTTGCTTTGCGAAGTTTTTTACTACGCCGGTGGTGATAAAGCCGTACATATTTGTATAACGAGACGTAGTACGTTAATCGACCGAACATAGATGTTTTAATTATATTTACAGCATAATATTGAAAAATTAATTAAATTCTACAGGGCATGTTATGAGTCAATTATCAGTTTTCATTTTATTACAATATCTGGAATGTACAATTCGCAATGCCAAAAGCATAATGATATACTTGGACTTACTAACGAAATGCTATCTAAATATTAAAAACTAGCGGCCGCCAGCGACTCCGTCCGCATGGGTTTCGTTTCCGTACACAGTGTTACTATAGATAGCTTAAAGTCTTCCTCGACAAATAGTAAGTGGACTTTCCAATACAAACGATTTTGTCAATTCGAACCAGTTGTTATTGAGATTAGCGCGTTCAAACCAATCTGGATCAGGATTTACACCTGTTATTGTGAGTCAACCATGAAAGATAGACATATACTGTCAAGGGATATTTTTTAGGCAATTTTATGAACAATTTTTCCGTCATACATGATTTTTATGTAACTTTAACCCATTAAAGCTGCACACGCGACAGAAGCTTAAAAAATGGAGTAAATTCTCCCGTTTTCCCAATATTTCCCTTCACTACTCTGCTCCAATTTATTGTAGCGTGATGAAAAGTATCTTATAATATGCCCAGAAGTATAAAGAATAATTGTACCAAGTTTCGTCAGAATCCGTCCAGTATTTTTTGTTTCTACAGGGTGTTTGGAAGGGAGCTGTACATACGCCTAGGGTAGAAACTAGGGATAGTCTGCTACCTACCCCCGCCCATTATATTGACCTTGGCCTCAAGGTTTTTTTTTAATTTACTTTTATTTATTTTTTTACTTTTTTGTGATTTTTTTACTAAAACTACCTGTAGCTCAAAATTTATCCATGGGACCGGTCTGCTAATGGTCTTGTTTTAATCGTTAGAGTCTTAGGGTCCCGCAAAAAATTATTTTACACCAGAAAATTGTGAAGAAAAAAAGTTATGGGGCCTGAAGTACCGTAGTAAGATAAAAAAATAATTTTAAGGGAAACTTCCTATGGGGTTTAAAAAAAAACTAACTGGGTTGGAGTTTTTCTGATTTTATTAAAATATCCTCAGTCCATGCCCTTTCTAACGATATGCTAAAAGTGTAATTATCACTTTTAGTTTTAAAGTTATTAATTAATTTCTGCAACAAGGGCACTTTTATCACCACGACTCGAAATTTGTAAGATAAATGTAATTTCCAGAATTAAAACCAGTTTGGCCTACAGTCGGCAAGTAAAATTTGTTGTCTCACTCTTACACGAGAGCAACACGTATTTCTGTCTCTTTCGCTCTTGGGTCGATGGGGCCGCCGGGCAGGTAACTCGTTTGGGTCTTTGTTAGTCAGTCGAGATTTACCCGTCTTAGCTAACTTACGTACTTGCCGTTTCGACGCTCTACTGTTTTCGTTAATTTTTTTGAGTTATTACTTCGTTTTTGTTAAGTTTTATTATTTGTTACCTTGTTGTTGGCATCATGGCTGGATTTACCAACGAAGAGTACACCGACATGTTGGTGGTGTATGGAATGGCTCATTGCAATGGGCGCGAGGCACGGAGGATTTATCAAGAACGGTATCCTAACCGGCGAGTGCCTAACCACCAAACGTTTGGCTCAACTTACCGGCGTCTGCGAGAAACCGGAAATTTAAATTTCCGGGAACCAAGCGTGAACAGATTTCAACCAAATTTGGCTGCGGATGAACGCATATTGGCTGAATTTGAGGAAGATCCGACCAGAAGCGTAAGAACCGTAGCCCGGACACTTGGTTTAAGCGTGTGGAAAGTCTGGTCGGTTCTTCGCGAAAATGGACGTCATCCTTTCCACTACACCCCTGTTCAAGGTAATTTTTTACATTAAGTTTTCGTTTTTAGCTCTTAATGTAGTGAATTAGCATGTGAATTTCATAGGCCAATTTTTAAATTAACAAAAGCATGTGTGTGAGAGAGAGAGAAATGGAAAGACAGAGATAGCAATCAATGTTACATAGCTACTAATTCATAAGGAAACCGCTAACGTTGATATTTTTATTGTTTTAGGCTTAGAGGATAGTGACTATGGAAGAAGGATGCAGTTTTGCCGCCACATGCTCCGTACGGACGTGGAAGATAATAATTTTTTACGAAGTATTCTCTGGACTGACGAGTCCAAATTTGACAAGGAAGGAATTGTAAATTATCACAATCTCCATCACTGGGCACCCAGAGATCAAAACCCAAGAGTGAAGAGGCACAGAGGTTTTCAACGAAGGTTCTCCGTGAACGTATGGGCAGGCGTCATCGGTAATCGGTTGATAGGGCCGCACTTTTTGCCAGACAACCTAAACGGGCAAAACTACTTAGATTTCCTCGAAAACGATTTGCCCGAGTTAGTGGAAGAAGTGTTTGATGAAGATCGGCCCATAGTCTTCCAGCATGACGGTTGCCCTGCTCATTGGAGCCTAGCAGTGAGGGAGCATCTGAACAACTGTTTTCCTAATTCTTGGATTGGTCGGGGTGGGCCAATTCCCTGGCCCCCAAGGTCGCCTGACCTTACCCCGCTCGACTACTACGTCTGGGGAAGGGCGAAAGAGTTGATGTACGCAGAAGAAGTACCAACAAGGGAGGTTTTAATTAACAGGATCCACGCCGCATTCGATACAATGCGCGAGGAAATGCTGCTTGGAACGGTGACCGTGGAGATTAGGAAGAGGTACCGATCATGTTTACAGGCCAATGGTCATCAATTTGAGCAAAATTTGTAATTAGTTAAAATAAGTAATTAATTAAAATTAGTAATTAATTAAAATTATTATTACATTAGTCATTACCAAATTTTTTGTTTCATTTGCCATCCTTTTACGATCGAACACATTTAATTTTCATTAGTTGAAATTTTTGCTTAAAGTGCCCTAGTTGCAGAAATTAATTAATAACTTTAAAACTAAAAGTGATAATTACACTTTTAGCATATCATTAGAAAGGGCATGGACTGAGGATGTTTTGAAAAAATCAGAAGAACTCTAACCCTGTTAGTTTTTTTTTAAACCCCATAGAAAGTTGAACTTAAAATTATTTTTTGATCTTACTACGGTACTTCGGGCCCCATAACTTTTTTTCTTCACAATTTTCTGGTGTAAAATAATTTTTTGCGGGACCCTAAGACTCTAACGATTAAAACAAGACCATTAGCAGACCGGTCCCATGGATAAATTTTGAGCTACAGGTAGTTTTAGTAAAAAAATCACAAAAAAGTAAAAAAATAAATAAAAGTAAATTAAAAAAAAACCTTGAGGCCAAGGTCAATATAATGGGCGGGGGTAGGTAGCAGACTATCCCTAGTTTCTACCCTAGGCGTATGTACAGCTCCCTTCCAAACACCCTGTATAAGGAACATACAGACAGACAGACAGACAGACAGACAGACAGACAAAAAATTTACTGATTGCATTATTGGCATCAGTATCGATAACTTATCACCCCCTGATAGTTATTTTGAAAATATATTTAATGTACAGAATTTACCTATCTACAGATTTATTATAAGTATAGATCAGTATCGATCACTTATCACCCCCTGATAGTTATTTTGAAAATATATTTAATGTACAGAATTTACCTATCTACAGATTTATTATAAGTATAGATAATAAAAGAAGGAAAACTTAGTCCTTCTCTTTGAAGTATAAATGTACAACGTGATAAGTTTATTTATGCGCCAAAAACATACAAAATACTCCTTTCACCCTAATCCGCAACGGTATTTTACGCGTTTAAATACATGAACGTTACTTTAAATAAATTTAAAGTCCCCATCGCAGATTAAATCATGAGACAGCAAATAAAATCCCCTTGCGATTTATTAGCCGTCAAATGAAATAGCCAATATGTGTCGTTCACGCACGGTGCGCGGTGCCAGCTAGGTGAGGGCTCAATGGCAAAAACGGATTTTTTATTACGAAAAATCGTATGGAAAGGGGCCTTCAAAATTGCCATTGACCCGAAGTAACAATATTGCCATAACCTAAGACTGCGTTAAATACGTTTGACAAAGTCGAGCAGAAGGTATGCTATATAAATTATGGGAATGAGGTAATATTTTTTTAAACAATACTTACTTTTATCTTTTTGAGTTACAATCGCAGGATAATAAATAAAATGAATAATTTATCTGAGCGTGGAATAACTTGAACGAACAGGTCAATTTAAAATTTCGACGTTTCATAAATTGTGCATTTATATTGATCAGTGGTCGTATACCTTTCATATCTTTCATTTTTTATTTTTGTTATAAGCTATAGCTACGTGTCCCAAATGATAATAAAAAATAAACTATTCGTTTACCGTACAAGTGAAACAGATCCGCATTCAGCGCAACCCTCGTGAAGGGGGAAGCCTAAGGTACATTGACTGTTAGATCAATTTTATTTTAGGAGATGACGAGACTGTGCTGTAAGGGTCTAGCCACAGCTACGGCGGCGAGCGGCGCGGCAAGGCCGGCGACGGCGCCCTAGTCGTGGGTATGGCCGCCGCGCGTTCGCACCGCGCATCTCGCCGCCGTAGCTGTGGCATGCTTCATACAATTTCCTTTATTTGATTTTTTCGCTCGCCACTTTCGCTGGCGCAAGACGCATCGCAAGTCGCACCGCTGTGGGCTGTGGCCAGGGTGTAAGGGGTGTCATTGTCCTATAGATTTAGTGTGTGGTGCGCCTAACAAGTATTGCAGCGGGGAACGGGCAACCTGTCGGTGCTCGGTACCATCGCGGCTCCACCCTCGCGCAACCCTCGCCCGGCATTGCACAACTAGTATTATTATGAATAAAAATTAGGTGCGCTTTTATACTTCAAGTGATCGGAGCAAGTGCAACAACTTTTTTTGGAATTTAATTCTTGTCTCCCGCGGCTATTAATTCGAAAATGTGTTCTACTAAAACACCAGAACTCAAAGCTCTTCAAAAGCGAAACTAATACCTAAATTATACCCAAATTATGTACAAATTCAATTTATTAAAACCTATAATTTTATTTCATCGAGCGGAATGCTCTCCAGGGTATAAGTTCCGACCTTGAACCCGGAACAAACCCATTGTAATTCACGGCCGCCCGTCGATAGACATTTCAATTTTATTAATCTAAGTTATTTGTTCCTCACGGTAATGTATTCGATGACGTCATACCTGTCATGGCACTATTTATCTCTAGGTACCCCTTTATTTATGAACTTCTTTCGTATAATCCGACACTCAAAGTGAAGATAAATTCTATCATGATATCGTCCTGCGATTCTCCCAATCTGACAAACAATAAATGAGGTTTCTGTGTTTTGGTCTGTTCTAGGGTGGCGACGTGACGTGACGGTGACGTTTCGTCATGGCTTGACAATTTTCTTTTAATAATATCTCGTAAAAGTTATTTATGATCACTTAAGAGGGCGCATCAATTTCGACACCCATCGGATCGCACCCGCGCGCTTCCTCGGCCCCCTCTCGTCCTATGACTTCAACGCAATGAGACAGAGGTCGCCACTTCATTTTGTTTCGGACGATTCCGCACAGTAGGCAAAGTAAATCAGATAAAAATTATCAAAGTGAGTATTGGGTGCAGGATGACGTAACTAAGCGGTGGAAAGCTAGTAATACACAAATGTTAGTATTATGATGATTTATTATGTTTATGCTCTAAATCACCTTATATTGTACTTTTTTCTACGCGTAAGTTATTTAATTATTAATTTTACAATATGTTTTTGCACCACAAAATCTTTGTGAATTTTGCACCTTTTACATCTATTCAAACTTAATATAAAGAATTGTTCAATGAGAAAAGGATAGTTTTAAGATACAAGATTCTTTAATTCAATTTCTTGTCTCTGTGCACATGAATAAAAATGACAACCATGCCACAATGAGAATGACAACCGTATAATTCTTATTATTCTAAATTTTGAATTTTTTAACTACCGCATCTGTAAACCTATGGAAGTACAAATAAATGAAAAAAGGCAAACTGCTGAGTTTCTTCCGGCGCTTATTTTCAGCAGGCCAGGCCCGTTCAAATGCTAGTAGGTTTAAAAAAACTTGTAAAATCGTTTTAAATCAACTTGTAAGAATTAATGAACTTGAATTTACAATGTGCTATACTCGTATTTAAAACGATAATGCATAAAAATACTTGCGGTATGGTTGATTTTAACGTGTTTTGAAATAAGGCCTCATCTGCATCGCCACAATGTATAGTTCCGTTTCTGTACCAACACAGTGCGGTAAGGAGCTCGGTACTGAAGTACTACTTACTTTTAGGGAATGGGTGGTATTTCTTAATTTCTAAATTCTGCAAACTTATTGTACTAGTTCAAAAACGTAGGTAAACATATTTATGCAATACACAATTTTAGATTTTAAAATACAGTGTAATTTTTTTGGAGTAGCATATATCGCAATTCGGTGAAATAAACGTATCTTTACCTATAATATAATTTACTATGAGTTGCACGATTCCCACACACATAGACACACTACTAATCCCCGTCAACGAAATCAAAATCGAAATATACTTTATTTATGTAGATTTTGAAAAACAAGATATTGAAAAATTCTACTACCATCTTTGAAAAGCAGTAATCTATCGAAAAGATACTTGAAAGTTGCTTTTTTAATCACCATTTTTTGAAAGGTTTTAATTTAGCTAAGATTAGCGTTTTTAACATTATTTTTCAATACATTTCCTTTCATACTCTAAATATGTCATGTCATCAGTTTCTTTTACACAGTTTCAATATTAAAATATTTTATGTAGATTGAATCTCGTCTCAAAAGAGCATTGATATCATGCAACTGATATAGTTTGTATGGTTCCGTAGCCAAATGGCATAAAATGGGACCCTTATAGATTCGTCATGACTGTCTGTATGTCTGTCACAGCCACTTTTTTCTGAAACTATAAGTACTATACTGTTGAAACTTGGTGAGTAGATGTATTCTGTGAACTGTAACAAGGTTTTCACACGAAAATAACAAAAAAATGGGGTTGCCCATAGTTAGAAGTGAAACTGGAAATGTTTTTTTTTTCATTAAACATATACGTGTGGGGTATCTATGGGTTGGTCCTTAAAATGATATTGAGGTTTCTACGATATTTTTTTCTAAAGTGAATACTTTGCGGGACAGACCCTTCCAAAGTGGAAAAATGCATGTACCCCCCCCCCCTCTAACTTCTAAAATAAGGGGATGATAAAACTGAATTAAATATATAATGTACATTACCATAAAAACTACCAACGAAAATGAGTTTGAACGAAATCCAGTCAGTAGTTTTTTTAATACGTCAAAAATACAATTTGTACGGAACCCTCAATTGCGAGTCCGACTCGCACTTGGCCGATGTTTTCGTCTTACACTTGAAAGCATTTAGATATTTCAATCAGGAGAATCAGTGCTAAAAAATCGGAAAACATTATAAACCCGGTTCACTCGTTATAACGGAATGAACACGGCTTTTTTTTAAATTGATTATACAAATACTTTGTATTAAACAAATATGCCTATCAGCTCGCGTCAGATGTCAACAGACGGCAGTTTTCTCTAAGGAAAAGGTTCAATTTCAAAGGTTTTGGAAATATCACAATATCTTTGGTTAAATTTATAGAACTTGACTTTGAAGTATAGGTTCATTTAGCTCTATAAACGAAATAAACACTTCTAAATCGTAGATTTCTTATCCACTAACAGTAATACCAAAATATATTATTATCATATTATAATTGTCGCAACACGTTATTTATTCGTCTATTTATTGTTCACAGTAAAAGACTTTGATAATAATAAAAAATAAAGTTTTAATAGTTTAGGCTGTAATTGTGGACTTTTTTTCAATTATGAACTGCTACTAAGTCTACCAACAAGCGACTAGTTAAAAGCATCGTTCTTTCTTGCATATACTACCAACGACCGTTGCGTCATTCACGTCAGCCCTTGTAATAATTTAACGAAATATTTTTTCGAGCCGGGAGAGCACTGCATCATAGTCTTCTCGTCTCAACGGAGAGGTTGCGACTAACCGATGAAACAAAACATGCCTGTGAGCACGCGCCAGGTGCGACAGACGATAGCTTACTGCGCGGAATATGAACGTAGTAAGCGCCAAACTAGTTTTCTTTGAATTACTCGTAAAATATGATATTTTTTCAAAATGTTCTGTGATAAGTATTTAGATAATATAATTTGATTTTATGTGCCAAAATATTGGTTCACCAAAATGCATCGTCTCGGAAATAAATGTAACCAAAAATCAAGTCAGACGCAACTTCAAGATTTTTTTTATCAATGAAAACTGCAATTTTTTCAAAATTTTCTGTGATAAAAATTTAGGAACTATGCTTAAATATCTACGATTTTTTTTTCGCGTCATTTGAAGTTCATTTTCGAGGTTTAAAATGTGTTTGAAAATACGCGATATTTTTGACACCCCCTCTTAAGTCCGTCTCAGTTAATCTTCTTTTACCACCAACTTACCTATCACTTATAATTCTTCGCAATTTCCGTTAATGCAAACTTGGGAAATCCACCCCAATTTTTCCCCTGGCAAATTGCCCACGAAACCACCTGCTAAGTAGATAATACTAAGGCGGTCGATCCTAAATTGCTCCTAAATATTGCACCAAGGTGCCGTAAAGCGGCAAACAAATGTGGAGACGACCTAATTGCGGGCTGAAGGCGTCCATAATTTAGTTGTCCCGCCAGGGCTGCCGGCGGGGATCAAACTATCAGCTCCGCCGCACAATGTCTTATTTAACGAAGATAATCTATACTAATATAATGAAGTTCGAATTGAATTTCTTTTTTTGTGTTGGTAGTCTATTTGTCGAGGAAAGCTATAAGCTATAATAAAATACTATGTGTGCGAAACAAAACGAAAACGAAAATTTAAACAGCACACAATTTTAGATCTTAAAATGTCTACGTGAACACATGATTTATGAATATGGAATATCAAAGTATCTGATTCGCTTTTCGTTTCAAATCATGACGTATGAAAGTTCATTGGATACATTTGTCAGCAATCCAGACATTGTACATTGTATGTGACCGGTGACTCCTAATCAAAGGTGCGATTCAGTAAGCGCAAATGTCATAATCTCACGGCTGTGTAATCGGTAACAGACTGACAGTAGATTTACTACTGTTACCGATTACACAGCCGTCGCACCTCAGTGTTGGCAGCCCTTACTCTCGTTCTCAGGTGTAACCGTACGAGTCGTACTTTGGGGGCGGGTGATCAATACTCAGTACGTGAGAGTGAGTACAGTAGCCACGCATGCGACCGTCGCGGATCGCAAGCAGGGTAGCCAACCACTCAGTTTAAACTGAGAATCTACAGTTTTTCGGACATCCTCTCAGTTTTCAGTTTAGGCTTTTCATCTAAATTTTTAATATTTAGACAAATGAAAATATATTTAAAAAAAAAGCATGATATTTCTGGTTTTTGAAAACTACATCCTGTATTAATATTATGCTATAATTTAAATAATAAAAAAACTAATTATAACAAGAAAAAAACCGTAGACTTACAGTTTGTCAATAAATGTTTTCAGGTTTCCACAGTTTTTTTCTGGCATATCTGCTGTTTAGCTCTAAACTGTGGTTGGCAACACTGGTCGCAAGTCGCGTGTCGCGGTCGCGTCTTGTCGTCGCCTAGCAACCGTGCGTGGTGCCGCTGACGTCACACCATACACCATCGTCACCAATCGAAATCCCACGATAAAAGTTTATCGAGTGGGCGAATTGTGAGTTAACATTTCATTTAGCAGTAATACAATCTTTATAAGTTAAGCGTGCTCGAAATTGATTGAACCTGATAGTGGTAATTATGGTCAAACACAAGGAGGTCCAATTAGTTTCTTAAAGACTTGAGAAAATATGAAATATTTTGATTTAGTAAAATTGGAGGTCTTTTTGAGTTTATGAACCTATAGTTTCGTATGTATTGCGATTTGTTGGGATCCTGATGAAAGTAGGAAAAATCGAAAAACAAACTAAAAGCTTTAGTTGTATTGTACGCATTTAAATATAAAAGATGCAATTTTTAGAACACTTTAAAAAAAAATTAAGTTGACTCTAAGCATGAAGATGAGTTGCTTCTGAATTATAATTGTTTTTAAACTAGAAAGAGTTTTCTGTGGTACTAAACTAAAAAAGCCAATCGTTCGGCCGTTGCAATTTATTATTCACAGATTAAGCGAGCAAAGCGTATTGAAGAATCAAAGCGTCCGTAAAAGATGCAAATCAATTGGAGAAAATTGGCCAAATGCAGCGATGCCAGGTAAAAACTGTAGGCTTTTAAAAAGAATTTCAGCATGGCCGTGAAACGAGGTCAAACTAGATTTAGTAGGAGCACCGCATTGCGCTCGCTGCGACACTCTGCAACCTCCGCGCAGATAACAAGTGCGATTCACTAAGCGCAAATGTCATAATCTCACTGCCGTGTAATCTTTGACAGTGTCAAGTTAATAGTGAATTACGACTGTCACCGATGACACAGCGTTGAGATTATGAGATTTGCGCTTAGCAAATTGCACGTCGGAGGTGCGATTCACTAAGCGCAAATGTCATACTTATAAGCCTTGGTCGCAGCGGCGATGTAATCGGTAAAAGGTTTTTAATATGCAGTTTTCCATTTAAATACCCAAAGATGAGCACTCCAGTTGATTGTCGACACTGTAACAAACCAGATTGTGAATTCCATCACAAAAAAATACTAGCTTTACCGATTACATCAGCGCTGCGATCAAGGATTTTAAGACATTTGCGCTTAGTGAATCTGAGACTCCACAACTTCCACATACTTTGGTTTTGAGACGTCGAAGGGCCGGGACAACTAATCCACTATAAAACCCACAATGTAATTATTTCCTATTGTGGTGAATTGATTTCGAAGACCCGTTGGTAGACATTGTACAATGTTCTATGTTATCGCCATGAACTTTGTTAGACACGATCTATTTCAATCTTATACCACGACGTTCGACTCATTAGAATAATATGATGACTTTAAAACTGCTTCAATGATGGTGCTTAAATTAAAGAAACTCTTCCAGTCGAGTAATGGTAGTACGTTAGTAACGAAATAGAACACAACTATTTTATTACTCAAATATAGCTGATGTTGTTGTTATCCAAAAATGATGTTGTCTATAATTACAAAAAAAAAAGTTTTTCATATGCTTTCATTGGAAAACAATACCTATGTATCGGCTTTATCAAAATGTTCATGTCCAAATGTAACGAACTAAAATATACGTATATTTGTACAGTTCAATATGTAATAATAACGATATTAAAACCTTGACCACCTATTCCATATTCTAGGAATACCTACCCAACTACAGTGAAATTCAAATAAAAGTAAAATTCTATGGAATTTAATCGACTTTCCATTTATAACAAACAGACGCCACATGACGCAATGAGGTTCCGTACACCTGTTTATACAGGAGTTAAAGAAACGATTGATATAGATCATGTCAGCGATAAATAATCGCCTTTCAGGTAGAGCCTCAATTTACTTTACAATGTATTTTTTACATGGAAATGAAATGGAAAACGCCAGAGCGCGCTTATGTATAATTTAGTAGGCAGGTTCGCTAAACCAATCAGTGTCAATGCCAAGGTCTGGTTGAACATGTCTTCTAGAGGACGTATGTGAATACATTTCCAAAAGAAATAGGGTTTACCACTTTTAAAAACCGTCAATTCTTGTATATTGTGGAAATAGCTTAGCTTAGATATGTTTCACATTTTACTCGACCTTTACCTTCACTAATGCGTGGCATTATTGGGAAATTCGTAACATACTGTTTTATTTTAACGGAGTCGGAACATTTAACGTTAATGTTCTCTAGGTGAACTCTCCTATATGCTCCCATAAACCATACACCCATGAAAAGTACCTACGTAAATAAAACTCCTTTTAACTTTTCATGAAAACTCAAGCTGATAACTCCAAACTCCTTATTTTTACTACATATTTATAAAAATATATTTACTAACCCAAAATTTCAAACATTGAAAAGGAAAAATTCTGTTTGTTTCTCCATGCCTACAATAATCGCCACGTTCCTCATTTTTGATTGATTGCCTAATTATGGTAGCGTGACCCAAACAACTAGTATGAGAAGGGTGTCAATTATTTGGTCAGGAAGTAATAAAACTTTCAATATACGAAAGGTATATTGTGAAAATATACGTGGGAGTTCCATTCGAAATTTGTAGATATTGCCGAAGTGAATATATACCTATTACTCTAACACTAACACTTATTCATGCTTTCAGTAAGGAAACTAATTTTAAAAGATACGACTGAATGCTTAGAACTCGCAACCAAAATCTACCTAGAAAAACAAAAGCATGGTTAAATCAAATCCAGTTGAGTTTGAATATCACCACCACGGAACGATGTTAGACAGAAGCAATTACTTTTATATCATAGAAGTTAAATTATAGGTACGTACCTAGGTAGTATACCTTGTGTTTACTACGCCAAATATAACCCCAAAGAGTTATACCGTGGAGGGGTGGTAAAACCAGCAATTTATGCAGCGAAGGGCAGACGTTAAAAATGATTTAGTGCACCATGCAATTGTTATTTTCTTGTAGCGAAGCATAAACCTTTTCAAAACATCCAGGAATATATGGAATAACATCTTCTTTTTAACAAATGTTACGTATTTCTATGAAAGAATACGAAAATCAAAGAGAACAAGAAAATAATCCAGATATTATTTGTCAATCTACAATTAACTTGTGGAAAACCGACATTTGTTACAACATAGGATAGCATAAAAAGTCCAATTTGTAGCTTGCTTGGGGATGTGCTATGAGTCTTTCGAATGGTAAGTCCATTTAAGTTCTGCTTGGACTTGATCCGCAGATCGATTGCAGCTTTGTGGCACTGTTCCAACAGCAGATCGTTAGAGATTTTCTCGGGCCAGTTCGTTCGAGAACTCGGCCAGAACCTTCGAAAACTGTACTTTTCTGGGTTGTTGCATTATTGATTGAACGCGAAATGTGCTACATCTTGAACATAAAATCTGCGAGTACTTTGTATGGAATACTTACTTAAGGTTTTGGGTTTAACATTAAGAGTTCATTCTGGAATAAAAATTATTTTGCAAATTTTTTCTTGATTGATAAGGTCATTTGTTAATATTTTAAAAGACAAATATTAATTCTGAAACGTACAAACGGAACTCCTATACCATTGACGTAACTGGCTGGTTCAGTTCAATAGCTTAATCAGACTAATGCCACCCTAATGTTTGAACTATATTTTATTTGGCCCACCCACGTAAAATTATATAAATTACTCCATTTATAGTACTTATGATAAGCATATTATACAGTCGATAACAGCCTAAGAGTTCACTCAAAATTTCACAATAAAACCTAAAGGAATTGAACAATTCTAGTTTATTTTTGCAGGTACTAGTAAATTGTACACAAAATTCAACAATTCTTGCAAGTGTTTCGATAGCAAAAATAGTTGAACATTAGGATTTCATACATGCAAAAGCATATAAACTTGAGAATTATCGAGTATTGTCTCTGTGGACAATATAACTGTTTCAAAACTTTATTCTACTGGAAAAAGTTCGCCCTTTTTATTGTCTCCTACAATACTACGAGTATAACACACAGAACGGTTTTAAAAACGAAAACAAATCAAAACGAACATCGCAAATCGGTTTACATTAAAATAAAGAAAGTTAAAAAGTTGAAAATAGTCGGTATTGTGGAATACTTTCACCGGGTGGCAGCAGCGGAACGCGCGCCAGACGCAGGGCTCGGGCGGGCGGCACGCGATGCCAGAAAAGAGGGGTTTACACGGGTGCCTAAAGCCTCACGATTTTTGCCGCGCGGCGAAAATCGACCGTCTAAATGTCAATTCGGCTAAATGCCAAGTGACTAAAGTCGCAAGCCCCAAAGTTGAGTGTCATCCGACTTTGGTTGCGCGGCGACCGGCCGCATGCGGCTGGTGACTAAAATCGACCATGTAATCGATCGCCCACCGCATTCTTCTCAACATTTTCGAAGGGAATGACCGAGTCGCGTGCGATTTTATTCACCAGTGTAAATGGGCTAGCGATGTGGCTTGATGAGACGATTTGTGAAGCGACTAGCGGCACGGCGAAAATCTACCCGTGTAAACCGCTTTACTCGTATGTACCTTGCTCGCTTTATTGCCCGATAGCGCTCGCCGCCCGCCCGAGACCGATGAACTCCAAAGATCTCACTTTCTTACATTCGAATATCCCCTGTTTGTGGCTATATGTTGACGGTAAAGGGTATTTCGAAATCTTATCGCAGGCTTGGCATTTGGACATTCTACTGACGTTAACACACAGTTTTTCTGTTTCAAAGTAACATTAATATAATGTACACCCACCATAAGAACCCACAGATGAGAAATTCGTAGTAAATAAAAAGTAAAGACTTCAAAATAAATTGAAAGAATCCATACTACGGTATGATGTTTTTTTCTGTGAGGCTTATTTTTTTGTTTTGATTTACCTAGTAGCTTACTATCCATCGCATATTATGTGAAGGCTTGGCTACCTATCCCGTAATGTTCTGTGTTGTTCGTTAATTGAAAGTTCATAAATTATTCGGTAAATATTTTGATAATGTACTATGATATCTTTATTAAAACAATAATTTACGTGACTGCATTTTATTCGTGACGGAATTTTCAACGAAAACCGCATTAATTTTCCCCCTTCCAATTTTAATAGTTTAGCATTTTCGTAGTCAAATAAATAAAAAGCCATGCAAATATCTCAGGTTATGTAAAGATCTTATTTTTATCGTTTTCTTGTATACCTAATACCAATTATTTTGTGGTTTGACCAATTTTGTTTGACCAATTGGGTTAATGTATGATTAAACAGTAATAAAAGAGGCATAATACTTTATGATTCCACGGTCAGCGAGTATACGACTGCTATTTACGAATTGGACCCTTAACTGTTTTATCACGCCACGGCTATTAAATTTGACAAACGTTACCGTATTTGCTCACACATCAAATTGTTATTATGTCATATTAATAGCATTTTATGTATCTAGCATATTAATATTTTCAATAAAAGGCGCCGACTGACATTCCTTTCTGTTCCACGCGATGGACCTGGCACCCGCACGGAGAATCCATGGATAGCTAAGAAGTTCGTCTCAATACTTAAACCTTCATGTGAAACAGTGAAGATTTTTATAAAACAACGACATATTGACACTTCGTTGGATTGATAACAATGTAGCCGATAACGTTTAATTTAGCCTGTTTTTCGCCACGAAGTGAAGCGACAATCGTTTCAGCCGTGTAGTAACCTTAGTTACCATCGTACGTCACATCAATCAAAATTATGCTACAGTTTTCTGGTGTCGGGCATATCTATAGATTTAAATCTATGGGCGAGAGCGTTTTCTCTGCGGCTCTGTCAATAGTTCGATAGCGGATGACCCCGACTGACTTATACTATTTGTATTTATTTATCTTGGGAGAGACGTTTTCCCACGAAGGCTTCCCAGAATACCTATGTTTAACTGGAAAAAATATAACACCATTTTTGAATATGTCAATAGAAATAAATGACGACAGTTTATTGTTGTAATAATTGTCAAGATGTGTTTCTAATTTCATGAATGAGAACCAAATTGCAGTTACTACGTAGTTAGTAGGCTTCGTGTTATCGTTATATATTATTTAGAAATTGGTGTCAAATGTTTATTTAATGTTATAAAACAAGTTGAAGACGAACATTTTTCAATTTAATCATTACCTAATATCACTAAAATTTCCCTTTAATCTCGAAATAAGTATTTTTTCTGGTCGTTAATTTGAATGTGCAAGTGTTCACGGCTATATATCTATTATGTAAATAACGGTGTTATCTCTCTGGATTATTATCCTCAAATAGATTTACATGATAAGATATCATCCTAAGGTAACAGTAACGATGCTGAGAATGTCTCAGTAGGAGTAAAATAAATGCTTACTGTAATTGTTTTGTGGTCCAGTGGAACTCATATTTTAACGACTAGTTAATGTTTGTATCCATGATACAGTACCAATATAAGCCAATCGGTGCTGACTGTTATATGTCGGCGCAATTGACGAAAATCGCAGACACAAAACTTTAATAAAATTGGCCAAGTGCGAGTCGGACTCCCGCACTGAGGGTTCCGTACAAATTCTATTTTTGACGTATTAAAAAAACTACTGAATAGATTTCGTTCAAACCAATTTTCGTTGGTAGTTTTTATGGTAATGTACATTATATAATTATTTTAGTTTTATCATCCTCTTATTTTAGAAGTTAGAGGGGGGGGACACACTTTTTTCCACTTTGGAAGGGTCTGTCACGCAAAATATTCACTTTAGAAAAAAGTTATGTTAGAAACTTTAATATAATTTTTAAAGACCTATCCATAGATACCCCATACGTATATGTTCAATGAAAAAAAATATTTCGAGTTTCAGTTCTGACTATGGGGACACCCCACTTTTTTTATTTTTTTTCTATTTTCGTGTAAAAACCTTGTTGCGGTTTACAGAATACATCCACTCACTAAATTTCAACAGCATAGTACTTATAGTTTCGGAATAAAGTGGCTGTGACAGACTGGCGGACAGACAGACAGACAGACAGACAGACAGACAGACATGACGAATCTATAAGGGTTCCGTTTTTTTGCCATTTTGGCTACGGAACCCTAAAAACAAGCATGAATTGGCAATAGAATAATTTTGATTTTTTCCCATTAAATACCGTTCAGATAAAATGGATCGAAACGATCAATAATAATTTCATCACATGATTATAAATCATTAAAAAAAACACTGAAAAGTCTGACTTTTGAAGAATCGTTTTAAAGTACCCGAAATTAAGAAAATAGTAATGACTCTTTCCTGTACACAATCATTCAACTAAATTATTATACTCTGTCTTAATCATATGACACAAAAGTATAACCAAACTTTAGTATTCATTACCTACTCCTCTTAGACATGTTCAGCAGAGATAAGGCGAGAAATTGAATATAAAAATCGAACGCTAGCACGAAATGGTGACGATAAAAATTCAATGAGATAGGGAGGCTCGCGAAAATGTTGCCTCAACTTTACGTAAAGCTTGCGCTTCTCTCGGTGGGTGTCTGAGCTCAAACAATTGCAGTATATTTTCGCTCCGAACTTACAATTGGTATCTAAGCCTTTGAGCTGGAGTATTGGAAGAAAATACGCTTACCTACTTTAGGATAAGAGAATTGTTTAGTCTCAGAATGTACGAGTAGGTATGTATTTTGCAATGTGCCAAAGTAATCGTGACATAAAATACAGGAATGGAGAAATGGTTAAAACCAAACATTTACGTGAAATCGTTATAAACAATCACTGTCAATATTTTCGTTGTGATCTTCTCTTCATAGAGCCATTGTACAATGCGGCACTTATCGTTAGTAATTGTATGGTGTGGGAGGCAAACGAGCAAGAGGTTCACTGGATGGTAAGTGATCACCGCTGCCCATGGATATCAACAACACCGCAAGGGTCGCTGATGCGCTGCCACAAAAACTCCATACCCTCTCCACCAGAGCACTGCAATACTCTTCTATCTTCATTTAGACGAATGACAATTAAAACCAGTTGTTGTTTGTTCTATAAGGGGAAAAAACAAGTGACAATTGCAAATATTTCTAAAGAATATAAATAGACGAATAAGCAATCGGTTTTTCACGAAAGAGCTTATCTCCAACATCAATAAATAATATCGCGTTGTTCATAGATCGACCCTTCGATATTTCAAGGGCCGGTATTATTAACTACAACAAAACAAAAAGCCTTGATGTTAAAATTAAAATTTACCTTGAAACCGAACTAAATAGAATAGACAGATCAGTATTACGAACTGTGGTTATCATTTATTATGAAAATTAATAACCTAAAGTCACGAGAATGCAATACACGGGACCCTGCCGTCCATGGAAATAAAGAAATTATGAAAGACAGTGACAAATTGGATAAACGTAGTAAACTGTATAAACATTAAAGAAACATCCAAGCTACGGTTTTCTCTAAGATATACAAACCATAAACGGAAGGAAACCTAAAGAGACATATAAACTTAGAAGTGGAATAAGCATTTAGTCACTTTCAATGTTACTCGCAAACTTCCTCACTAAATCAGGTCTTATTTAAGTGCGAGGGATAGCTCTTCTCACTCATAAACTTTATATGGGTTTAACGGGCAAGAGTTACCTTTGATACATGGTACTCAGAGAACATCAAACTTAGCCCGTTCCTGCAAAAATGTTTTAGATCTACTTTGTATTTGTATGAGCAAAATTTTCTATTATCTCTCTAATTTTTAAAGATACTTAATTTTTTTTAATAAAACTTAGCGCATACAATTTGAGGTGATTACGTTACGTATTTACAATAAAACAAATTAAGTACGTTATTATTAGTTAATATTTCAATAGCGTGCATAGTTTCCCATTCTATTTTATTTGCAGCAGCTTACTACATAACACCAAACTTAAGATGTTTTGATTACCCGCTTGGTCAAGAAGTATACTATTATATCCTAATTCTAACTAACCTGCGTGTAAAATTTATAAAATATAAAAAAGTTCCCTAGCATCCATAGAACAAGCTTCGAGCTTAGTTAAAGGGTAGAAAATTGGTGTTATAGTAAAAAAAAATATTGGCTTGGTTTCGTTATTGGCTTACGTTACGTACGTTATCTACGAGTATACTAATAATACGAGTACTTATGTAGTAAAAGGTACGATTATAAAAAATAAATCTTGGTCAAACAATTTTTAGTTTCAATTGTGAAGAGTTCTCAGGTGTAGTGAGTTGGTAAACATGATATTTAATTATTGTTTAACTGATCTACTGTTTAATTCACATATTGAACCAATAGTTTTCTATACTCGTAATAAGTATAGGTGCTTGCAAGAACTACGACTAACGTCGGAAATTAAATACAGCCCCATTTGGAAATTCGTCTAAATATATCTGTAACAGGTCATCGGCCCTTCACAAATGTCTAAAGGAAATGACAATTCCATGCCAGATGTTCTAGTTTGATAAAATTGCAATTTTCCGAGGCTATTGCTGGTTTGTTCGAAGAAAACCGCATATAAAATACGTTTGAATCAGAGAATGCATTTTCATGAGTTGATTTTTATGTAAGAGTTACGGTTATACTGAACATCTGACCTATTTTTCAATCCTTGCCAAATTGCAAGAAGCCATAAGAGTCGTAATGCGGGTGAGACTTGAAAATCCTCTGTCATGCGATCATAATTCTAAGATGGTTTTATTAAGAAGTCAATGCTGAGACAGAAAAACATACAACAAAAATTAACATGCCTAGGTATTTCAAATGTATCAATAAACAAATAATTAAATAAGGTACAATGAATTATTTACCTAGAAGGCAGTATTTCCAAATTTAATTAGACCTCTGTATATTTCATCAACGCGTTGAAGTCTTTTAGACGATATAGTGACCTCATAAAGTTGAATTGGACTCTACCTAAAATAACCCGATGAATATCAAAGTTATTATCTCGCATTCCTTTATTCACAAATTAAAATATTTATATGTGCCGTAACTGTTACTGGCGATTATTATAAAAAAATAGTTTACTATTTAATAAGATTATTTTGACATATACAATATTTTCTAAGCACACAATCTGGCCAGTTCTATAGTCAGTTTTTTTAAAGATGAATACATAATTATGTAAACAAAGAAGCAGAGGTAATTAACGTTATTCTACAATTCTACAATGGAATCACTCTTCGGAATAGGTCCTGAGAATGATGTTATAATAATATGCGATGTAGCAGATTACGAACCAAAAAAGAAAAAGATAGAAGCATGAAAGGCCAGGAAGCGTAATTATTGTTATAGAGTAAAATTTATGTTCATTTCTAAGTAAGTACATCTTATAACTCCCTCAAATTAATTGTTATTTATATATGAGTTTGAGGAAGAGTAGCACCGGTTTCATGGAGAAGCACAAGGTCTAGCGCCTGACCCGTTATCGCCTCTGCGAACAATGGGCACTTGCCCAGGGCCCCGCGATTGGGGCTCCCAGACCAGGTTCTGGGGCCCCACGTTTACCAAACAAGAAGTTTAAAGGCACATGCCCAGGGCCTCTGATAGGTGAAAGACGGCCCTGGCTGGTGCAGCCTTGAGTGCGTGCGGCGTGCCCTCAAGATACCCTCTGAGCAGGTGTTGGTGCAGGGTGCAGTGGGCGCCTCCTCGGCACAGTGGCGTGATTATGATCAATATTTACGCAGATGTGTCAGCCGCCGCGTTACGTAATATCAACGTTTGTATAGCGCGCAAGGACGAATCGCCGCCAAGATAGTGGCTGCAGGTCGGGCCCACACTGCTGCTGCCCATAGCCTTGTACTCCATGACTTACACACAACTGTGACTACTGACTTTTAATCATTATAAACAACAAAACAATATTCCATTTGCGATGAACAAGGAACCCGAAAAAACTACCTCATGAATACGACAAGGTTATCCATTCCAATTTTAGGCCTACGAAACTTTCAGCATGCGACAATCATACTTAGCCCAAATTCACTTCAACCCCGTAACAGCACGCGTAGGGCCGTGATTTAGCGTAGATTTGTAATAAGACTTATCACGATGTTAGAACACTTAGAAATACGTAACCGGAGGGTAATGCGGCGAAACAAGACTCTATGCGACATAGGTACTTTTCCGTCTACTCTCCCTAATTAAAAAACGAAATATTATTCCACGGTAATACAACCTCAAAAATCACATGAAAGTATTTTTATACTACAAACGTCAAGAATCAAAGGCACGCCGAGATCGATTATAATAATACGATTAAAACAAACTTGAACTCTACTCGAGCACGTAAATAAGGAGGGGTGAACGCGGTATAAAGCACTAGACGTTTTTGTATTGTTTCTTAAAGCGTATGAAGAAATGTGAACACATAAGTGAATAAGAAGGCAGCAAGGGCGGAACAGCTGATCATGCCGGCGCGATCTCGGGACAGGGTAGCGGCTAGCGGAACCCGTCAGGAAACACGCGGGGCCCGCAGCCCGCGGCGAGTGTGTGTGGGTAACTTGTACTTACCGGCTGCGGTGGTCAGCCACCACCAGCACGCGACGGCGGCCACGAGCGCCCGAGCGCCGGCCATCTCATCGGCAGCGCATGACACGCGCGCTCTCGCCGGCCGCCCCGGCAGACTGAGCACCGCGATCGATGTGAGCGCTCTCTGACACGCACCCTCACTCACCCCGCCCCGCCGTTTCCGAGTTTCCTCGGAGAGCGCGCGCGCTGCCCTCTTTTCCGCCGAACACTGACCGCCCCTAATTGATTGGACCCGTTCATTTACCGAACGTTTTAGGTCAGCATCGCCGCAGCGCCGCTGTCCCGTGCTCCCAGGACCTTGATGCGTACCTGCCTTTGAACTTCCACGCGGTGACAATTCTCCAACTCCTTTTTAAACTATGGGCGGATTGAATAGGAGAATATCTTAAAAAAATAGTATCTGGAGTTTATAATGATGTAAATCAATGCAAAGATGCTATTTGAGTTATTTTATATTCTTATCAATTTTAATTTGCAGTTTAATTTCAAGATTAATTTACCAAGTTTAGGAGATAAACTTAAATATAAGCCTTCTTGACGTCCCTTTTACAAATAATACACCTGAGTGGATCTCCTAAAAATATTATTTCATCACATTTCATCATTATTGTCGATACAAGTTGAAGAATAATGATACCTATTATTTATATTACATGCAATATTGATTATTTCAATCTCTAATTACAATCATTACCTGCCTATAAACACTTTAAAATATATTTCCCGCATCACGCAGATTTTCTGAAATCCACCAGTTGTTCAGAACAAATGATGAAAAAATTTGAAGATTTACTGACCTACGATAAACAACGAGGATTTTAAAGACCTACCTACCCCTACAACCATGCTGATAACTCGGTATTATAATCACTTACATTTTATTAATTACTAGCGGGCG